>OX463230.1:96556472-99056472 GCA_949820135.1 Sylvilagus floridanus | reverse complement strand
TAAGCCATCAATGGCAAGTTAAAATTTGATTTAGATCCAAATCTGTTCTTCAGAATCATCTGCAGATTTAGGTTTTATTGGACATGACGAGCCAACTGGGATGTAAGTAACTGTCTCACTCTTCAAAGTTGCAACATTGGATTCTAGTCATTTATAGACTCTTATCTGAACCAGTGGCTTTAGGAGGTAACAACCCTAGAATTACAATGAGAGCCATTGTTTCAGTGGCCTCTGTGCTGACTTTAGGTAGCCATCATCTTACAATGAAAATGAACTTTGTAGAAAGGTGTATCCAAATATTTATGCATCAGAACTTTCACAGGGTTTCTATTAGCAGAGAACACTGCTATAGAATAACTGGAAAACCCATGAGTCTGTGTCGTCAGTACACGATAACTTTTCACCATCTTTATGCATCTCCTTGGATAGGCCAATGAAATCTCTTGTATGTGATTTGTCATTTTCAGTGTAAGAAACTGGAGTATATAATTACCAGTAGCTATTGCCTCCAAACTGTCTATGATTCAAGAAAGTAAAATAAGAATGAACAAAGCACCAAGTTTTGTTCTAGCTATTACCTTAGCCATCCAAATGGACATGCCCTCAATTGAGGTCACATAGATAACCCAAAAAAATAGGGGGAAAACCTTTGAATCATTTTTAATGAAAGATTTATAAATAATCTCAATAATAGGGCAAACATAAAAGCCTAACATATTGTCATTTAACATCTTCACTCTCTGGAAATATGTGCACTCATCCTAGAATTAAGGATCTAAATAATTTCTCCAAAGTAGTTAAGGGAGGATGTGGCTTTTCACTGAGAAGGCTTTCCTGTGTAATCCTCAGCAAACTCAATGAGAGGTGAGGAGCTGTGTTCATATTGCTGGAACCTTCTTCACGAAAGCACTCTGAAATTTTGAAAAACCAGAGATGGGGGAGAAAGATCTTTAATGCCTTTTTGGAGCTATCAAGTTGCTATGTGAGAGTCCTGATAAATGAAGTAAAAATATATCTTGGCTGCTCTGCAGTGTGTGAGTTACAAAAACATCGGTAACATAATTTATCATTGCCTTCAGTGCACATCTCAGATTATTAAAATGCAGTTTTGTTAAACCCTTTGCATAAAAGCCTAATTTCACTTCTTCAGTGAAGTGGTGTCAACAATCTGAGTGTTTCCTGCTAAGATGTGTATCACAAATCTTTTTGTTGCAAACATGAAAGGCGTATTGGAAACACAGAAAATGGTCTTGTAACTTAAACTCAGGGTATCCTTTTAGTGCTAATACCAATCAAGTTCAAATTGCTAGTTGTGATTTTAACAGACGAGCCCAAAGTCATTATCATAAGGGACTTTTCAGGTTTTTTCTCTGTTGACTATACACACTCTGAGTCACAAAGTCTTCCAAGAATAAAATGTTTTCTATTTTTTTACTTCATTAGGAGACATTTGTAGCAATTTTAAGTCTATACTTATAGATAGCAGTGATAATTACAATGCAATGTGTAACTAGCTCTTGCACAGCTGGTTTTCAACCCAGAGAGTTAGTCACACAGCCATTTCGTTATCAATATGACATGAATGGGCCAAAGTCAGATTGTTGACAATCCTATCATCATAGGCTGTGGGCTTAGATATGGCTTGTCATTTCTAAAACTCTGTTGGTAAGTGGTATATGAAGCACTTTCTGTTTAGAGTGAGAAAGAAAATCTTGTTTTCATTGAAGAAGAAGCAAATTCTGGTCTAAAAAGGGAAATTATAATAATAATTGTTTAGAATGTCATTTAAGTACCTTTCTATGTGCAATTATACCATATGGAATCCTATATGTGTATTCATTTATATCATGCTCAGACTATCCTATTTATAATTATTATAAAAGTTGTTTTCTTTTTTAGTCACACAATTGTTAGAAGACATTTGAGTTAAATTATATGAATATGTTTGATAAAATGCTTAATACAATTAAGTCTTATTCTCTATGAAATTTATAAAAATTCTGTATCATTTTGGTCTTTTTTATTCTTTCAGCAAAAATATAACATTATTTGCTCTTGGTGTCAGATACTTGCATATCATCATACTCTTACATGGCAGTGGGTCATTTCCAAATTCTGAAGCCTACTGCCATGACCTTACAAATGAATTCCTTGATTTCAGGCCTCACAGTAGATAAAATGAGAAGGCAGACAGGCTGACATTGAGAACAAGGATCAGAGGCAGGAACAAAACAAAATAATGGATTTTTAAGAGATGTCCACAGTGATCCCTTCAAATGACAATTGCATTTGGAGTTTCTACATTGATTTTTTCCCCTATTTTTCGAAGTCTAGTGAGAGTCCCTTACTTCCTAAGCTTAGAGATTCCCCACAAGTATAATTTATGCTAAGCATGGGGTGTTCATTGACAAGAATATTAAAGTTTGAGGTTTTTCACTTTAGAGAAATAACAAACTACATATGACAATATAATTCATTATAGATTCTGAGTTTCTGAAAATTCAACTGAAGTGCAGCTCTTAGCAAAGGTGGGATGACGTAAACAATGCCACTCCTTTTTTATTTGGAAAAAAATGTGATTTTTTTAAAATAAAATATGGTATTGGCATTATTATAATGGGCTTCTTGCTATTTTTGAATTAATTAATGAATAAAATATTTTAAGCTGAGAAAAGCATTATGAAGGTTTGCTATGTACTTCTCAAGAACTATTCTGATGATTCTCATTTGGCTTAGCTCTGATGGGATGTCGTAAAACGGGCTGTCTGTATCCATTTTGTGTTGCTATAACAACAGATTCTGAGTCTGGGTACTTTTGGCTCCCCAGTTTGGACACTGAAATGTTCAAGCTTGGGTAACCACATCTGGCATGCAGGAGAGCAAACACATGGCAAATGCTCACTGCATAACTCTGCTTTCTTGGTAACTCATCCAGTCCCTGCAGACCTAATTCATGAGGTGTGTTGGACCCCCTTAAAAGACCAACACCTCACTTTAGGGTTCTACCACCTTGACACCATGACAATGAGAAACTAAGCCTGAAATGAAGTTTGGTGGGAACAAACCACATTTAAACCATGACATATGCCATCTTTTTTAAAGAAGATAAGTTTCATTAAAGTCACAGCAATGAAGAGTTAATTTTAACTTACAGCACAAGTTTTGCTAAATGTAAGAAGGGAAATAGATCCTAACTTTGAGGCTCTGGAGCAGCGAAGCAAAGACGACGGCATGATTACCAGTTATGAGGGTGTTTAAGAATATTGGTGTCATAATTAAAGAACGTGATTGTCATTTGCATAGGATTATATAATTTAAGGAATATATTTAAAATAGAAAAGATTAGAGAGCTTTTGAAATTCTTTCTGGCATTAGCTAGTACTCACTAAATTTTGATTAGGAGAGCTAGAAAAAAAGTTAGTATTCCTGTCTCCAAAGTTTACTTGGTATGTGTTTGCTTGTTGGGATTTTGGAAAAGATTAAACAACAAGTTTCATGTGTCCCTGATTCTGAAAATGTCCCTAATTTCCTTGTATGACCATTGCCACCAGGTCTACAGTTAGAATTTCTACTCTGGACAGCTTTCCAAGTGCAACTCCAAATGAAGAACAGTTCCTGGGCGCTTTGAACAATGCCACCCAATAAACTGAAGTAGCAGGTAAAGAGAAGGACTCGGCTCACTGGGTTATTCAGATGGGGACACGTTTTCATTTTTTTTCCTGGTTCCAAACCTATTTACATGACTACTGTTCACTTAACATTGATACTGAGCCAGAGAACTAAAAGTAACCTTCAAAGGTATTTGTAGCCAATAGAGCAATAATGTGAATTTGAAAAATATTTTAGAATAAATGTCTTTTTACTTTCAAATTTTCAGGCAGTTTGACAGCCAGTTTGAAAAAAAGGAAATGAAGCAAAGATGGAAGGGACAGGCTTCGCACGCCAACACCTGATCCTGATAAGTCACTTGGCTCTTAACAGAGCAACACTGCTTTTGAGAGTTTTCCTGTGAGAATCGAAAGACGAAAAGAAGACAACAAATCATCAAAGGAAACAATGCAGGGAGAAAACACATTTTTTCTGGTTAGTCATAACAAGCAAATATTATATAATAGCTCCTTGCCAATGTATTTTATTAAACCCAAACTAAACAAAACTCCTCTGCAAATATAAGATGGTAGAGAGGAAAACAGTTGAAAACAACATCTTTTATTGGACTGTTACGTTTTATTGCATGCATTTCCATATTTCTACAGCTGGAGTTAAGCTGGATTTATATTTGAGCCATAAGCCCTTCAACTTTTGATGGGTTTTCCTAGCATATTTCATCAAATGTCCTCTCAGTCCATGCAAATTTGGCATTTATTTCTGTCCTTAAAAATCTAGGCCAATATTGCCATTGAGGTCTTATGATACCGTGGAAGTGATCAATTGCTTTAAAAGATAATCTCAAAAGGAGGAAATTACAGTGCCCCATTCTTTATTCATTCAACTGTATTTTTAATCAGAAATGTAGGTTTCATTACACATTTATATAAAATTATATAGTTGATTTTAAAATTAGGAAGATCACGTCAAACTTGCTAAAATTATTAAAAGATCTTTGGCCCTCATTAATTTCCACTTACCTTGCTTTTTTTTTTTTTTTTTGACAGGCAGAGTTAGAGACAAAGCTCTTCCTTCTGTTGGTTCACCCCCAAATGGCTGCTACGGCCGACGCGCTGCACTGATCTGAGCCAGGAGCCAGGTGCTTCCTCCTGGTCTCCCATGCAGGTACAGGGCCCAAGCACTTAGGCCATCCTCCACTACCTTCCCGGGCCACAGCAGAGAGCTGGACTGGAAGAGGGGCAACCATGACAGAATCCAGTGCCCCAACCGGGACTAGAACCTGGGGTGCTGGCATTGCAGGTGGAGGATTAGCCTATTGAGCCACGGTGCCAGCCCACCTACCTTCCTTTTTACCAAGACTCCTCCTATCCAGAGTGCCTTAATCATTTCTTCTACATTACAGCTGAGAAAAGCTCACCTCTTATCCAATGCCAGTACTTCTTTTCCGACTTTTATTCACAAGGTACTCTTTTTGCCTTCACATTTAGTCTATATAAACAAACTTCACCCCAACAGCTTAACAATCATTTTGAATAATTAATATCTATTTTAAAGACAAGTAGAGCAATTCCTTTGACCTCACATCCTTTTCTAGCTCTTCTGGGATTTCTGTTTCTCGGTATGGCCACAGTTCCCATCATCTGCTGTACTGTCACACTGTTTCTTACCTACCTTTCCCTCTTTAACTCACACCAAATGGGATTCTCTTGCTTTTCCAAAAAGCAGCCTAGCCAAAATGCCATGGATCTTCTAGCCAATATTCTGATAAGACCCACCTGCTTATTTTCCAGACACTGTACTTTCTTGCCGAGTGTTGCCCTGTGATGTCTCAAGTACTTCTAAGCAATTTCCCAGTGGTGGAGTTCTACAGAGGCTCTCCCTAAATGGCTTCAGTTTTGAGTCTCGCCTTTGCTACCACGTGATCAGACCTATTTCCATGATGTTTGGTAATATTTATAGGGTGATGTCCCGCAAACCTGGAGTCATCTGGTAACCTCTGGAGTCGTTTTATATTTGACTTCTCTTTGTTTAAGATCTCATGCATATTGAACCGGCAACTCCAAGTCCTTAAGATGCCTAACAGTAAGTCAAACGTAACCTTACTCTGGTCTTCGTATTGTAAGTAGTTGATATTAAATCGAAAGTAACATGAAGCAGGACAAGTGGGAAAGACCTTTTAGACTACTTTTCTCTCTCTTCTTTTGCCTCATCAAACTTAAAAAAAGGTGGAGGAAAGGGGGCTACTGCTGCTTTCTTGAAACAGGAGCCCTTCCTTACACGTTATGCAAAAATCAACTCCCAGTGGATCAAGGTTCTACATCTATGACCTGATACAGTTAAATCACTAGAGGAAAACCTGGGGGAAACTATAAAACACTGGCGTAGGTACAGAATTCTTGGATAAGAACCCAGAAGCACAGGCAATAAAAGCAAAAGGAGACAACTGGGGTTACTTCAACCTAAGAAGCTTCTAAACTCCAAGTCTTCTAGACCCCAAGTCTCCACAATTGCACAACTGTGTTCTGCACAACAAAGGAAGCAATCAACAAAGAGAAGAGTAACCAAAGGAACTGGAGAAAATAATTGTAAACCATGCAAATGATACAGGATTAATATTCAGCTTATATAAAGAGCAAAAGAAACTCAATGACAACAGAATGAACAATCTATTCAAGAAATGGGCATAATATGAACAGACTTTTTTTATTTTTTTGACAGAGTGGACAGTGAGAGAGAGAGAGAGAAAGGTCTTCCTTTGCCGTTGGTTCACCCTCCAATGGCTGCCGCGGACAGCGAGCTGTGGCCGGCGCACCGCGCTCATCTGATGCTAGGAGCCAGGTGATTTTCCTGGTCTCCCATGGGGTGCAAGGCCCAAGCACTTGGGCCATCCTCCACTGCACTCCTGGGCCACAGCAGAGGGCTGGCCTGGAAGAGGGGCAACTGGGACAAAATCCGGTGCCCCAACCGGGACTAGAACCCGGTGTGCCGGCGCCGCAAGGCGGAGGATTAGCCTGTTGAGCTACGGCACCGGCCCTGACCAGACACTTTTCAAAAGATGAAATCCTAATGGCCAACAGACACAAGAAAAAATGCTCAGGAACACTAGCCATCAGGGAAATGCAAATCAAAGCTACAGTCAGATTTTACCTCATACCAGTTAGAATGGCTATCATTTAAAAATTAAAAAAAAAAAAAAACCACACTGGTGAGGATTTGGAAAAGGTACCCGGTACACTGTTGGGGGGAATGTAGACTAGTACAACCATTAAGGAAGATAGTATGAGGAATCCTCAGACATGTGAAAATAGACCTACTCTACGACCTAGCCATCCCCCTCCTGGGAATTTACCCAAATGAAATGAAATCAGCATATGAATGTATTATTTGTACCCCCATGTTGATTTTACCTTAATTCACAGTAGCTAAGAGATGGAATCAACCCAGATGTCCAACAACTGATGACTGGATAAAGAAAATATGGTTTATATACACAATGAAATACTATTCATCCATAAAAAAGAATGAAATTCTATCCTTCATAACAAAATAAATGCAACTGGAGACCATTATATTTAGTGAAATAAGTAAGTCCAAAAAAGATAAATATGTTTTCTCTAGTATGTGGTAGTTAATATAGAATACGAAAAATGTGTAACAATGAAAGTGACATTTTATGCTTGGTTACTGTTGATAGCCATTGTCTATATTCCCGTGGAACAGGAATTTGACTTGTAGAACATGTTGGTTAGTGGTGCATTAAGCTTATGATAATAAATTATGCAATAGGAAAAAAAGGCAGGAGGGAGGGGGAAGGGATGTATGGTTATATTCTTAGAATTCTATTTATGAAATACGTGAAATCTATTTTTATATTTATAAAAATTATACATATATACACACTAGATAAATAGATTCTATTTGCTTTGCCTGGCCTCAGCAAGCACCACTCTGTTGCAATACACTCTCAAATTGTGACTTCCCTACTGCTTCATTTGTTCTCTACCATATTTTCCTCTTGCAACAATCAAGTCACCATGACCCACACTTAATTTACAAAATTTTATACTTCTTTTGCATTTATAATAAAACCATTATTGTAAACGTGACCTAATAGTTTTTATTATCACACCCTTAGCTTCCTCTCTAACCTTGTCTCATTCATCTTGATCAGTTATATTCCAATCAGGTTCCTTGAATTACTTCATTATGTCAAGCTCACTCTTTCCTTAGTGTCTTCATCAATTACTTTTCTCTGCCTGGACTAACCTTCCTTCTAGTTGTTGCTGGAAGATGCCCACTCATTCATCAGATATTAGCTTAAAATCACTTCCTGAGATAACTTTTCTCCTATCTCCCAGTTTGAATTAAACCCCCTTCCTTGTGATCCTAAATATCACTATTATTTTCATGTAGGCCACTATTATTTTCATTATTGTTTATTATTTCATATATACCACACTATTTTCAATATTTACCCATCTGAATCAAGTTATTTCTATTGTTTTCAAATATATTACTAATTATTAATGAAAATAATCTATTTGTTTTGCCTGCTATCTTACCTTTAGGATAGATTTTGCATTTCAATCCAACCCATGTCCCTTCCCTCCCCCCATTTTTACCATTTTACCATTAATCTAGCACACTGCTAGGCACAGAAAAACTATTTAAGGTTACTTAATTAATGAAATTATTTTTAATTGTCTAGGTAACCTAATTTGCTTCAGCCTCAATAATAGGATTACACTAGCATTAACACATTGACAATTTTTCTGGAGGCTGAAGTCAAAGAAGGAAAGACCATATCTGAGAAATATCATGTTTCATGTCCCGGGTCTATCTTCTTACTCAGGAACAATGTTGACACTGTTACTCATATTCAGTTAGAAATCATTACTTAAACCAGACTTGGTGGTTGTCCTCATCAGAGATTTGTACAAACTTATCTATTGACAAATTCTAGTCTAGGTTATACCAGGACCCAGATACACGGTCATAAACATGGAGTAGGTATATTCAATGAAAATGGAATTTGAATTAACAGGAGCTCCTTCGATTACTAATGCTTTAGAGACTTTGGGTAAAAATATTCTTAAAATAACATTTGCATCTAGCATTTACATCAGCTTAGGAAAGGAGCAAATAATACAGTTACTGGTTGAATGCATTTCTTTTAGTAAAGGTGTACATGCTTTCTAAATATTTATCCAGAGAAGCAGTCTGGAAAATAAAAACCAGTTGAATTAGCTGAAATACAACCTCATCCAGAAAGAAAGATCGATAGACAATTGAAAAGGAAAACATATCTAATCCAGACTATGGCTAGCATGAAACTAAAGAGTGACACAATATTATAATATACTTTAAAGCTTAGGCGGAGCCAAGATGGTGGAATAGTGAGGTCACACAATGATAGTCCGGGAACATATAGTTTAATAAAAGTGGAGTTACTGTAGTCTCAGGGAAAGGCCGGGAAAAAAACTGCAGAGGAAACGCTTCCATATCTAGTGGATGTGACACAGAGGACCTACGGGGAGAGCAAGGATGCCCACAGCTCAGAAGCCCAGGCAGAGTCTATGCACCAGCGCTGGAAGGGGAGGTGAGACAAAAACCTCGGTAGCCTGAGACATGGGTGGGGAAATGGCAGAAAGAGCCTAGAGGGATCGAGGCTTGAAGCCCCACTGGGAGGAGAGAAAAAAATGAATAAATAAGGGGAACCGGCACAGACACGAGCCTCTCTCTCTACTCACTTTACAAAGCTGAGCAAGACAAAGAGCAGGTGCCATTTTGAACATACATAAAGTGGTGCCCACCATCAGCCAAGCAGAAAAACTTGACTCTGGAGGGGAGAAAAAACAGGAGGTTAGGACCTAGTGAAGGTATGGAGCTAATGAACTGAGACTGTGAAAATCTGAGGGTTCAATCGGACTTGCCACAAATGGTGCAGTTAGAAATGTGCCAGGGGATTCCAATACAATCCCATCAGGGTGGCATGTACCAAGGCCATCTCACTAGTCCAAGTGATCAATTGCTGTTCACAGTTGCTCACACTGATAGGTCTAAGAGTCAAAGGGATCACACAAACGAGACTAGTGTCTGCTAATAATAACTGATAGAATCAAGAAGGGAGAGAACAATCCAACACGGGAAGCGGGTACACAGCAGACTCATAGAATGGCAGATGTCATAAATAGCACTCTGGCCTCAGAATCAGCCCTTAAGGTATTCAGATATGGCTGAAGAGCCCATGAGAGTATACAGGCATGGAAAGCCAAGGCACTCTGGAGAAAAGAAGACCTAAATGAAAGACATCTGTGAGCGAGATCCCAGTGGAAAGAACGGGGCCATCAAAGAAGGAGGTACCTTTCTCTGAAGGGAGGAGAGAACCTCCATTTTGACTATGACCTTGTCAGAATAAGATCGAAGTCAGCGGACTCCAAAGGCTTCCATAGCCTTGGCAACTCATGCCTAGAGCCTAGGGAGATTACTGACGCCATAAACAAGAGTGTCAAATTGTTAAGTCAACAACAGGAGTCACTGTGTACTTACTCCTCATATAGGACTGCTGTCCTTAATGTGTTGTCCAATGTGGAGTAATGCTATAACTAGTACTGAAACAGTACTTTACACTTTGTGTTTCTGTGTGGGTGCAAACTGATAAAATCTTTACTTAATATATACTAAATTGATCTAAAGATAATTGAAAATGAATCTTGATGTGAATGGAAGGGAAGAGGGAGTGGGAGATGGGAGGGGTGTGAGTAGGAGGGAAATTATGGTGGGGTAAGCCATTGTAATCCATAAACTGTACTTTGGAAATTAGTAGTTACTAAATAAAAGTTAAAAAAACAATCTGAGGGTGGGCAAGAGAACTCACGGAGTATACCAACTCGGTAACCTTGGGAACCCGGTGGGAGATTGCAAAGAAATTTGAGACCACACTGAGGGCTGCATAGACCTTTTTTGTGGTCCTTGGGGTAGAGCAGATGAATATTATAGCCACAGAGGCCAGACTTCATACATTGACCATCCTCAATTCCACTCAACTGTGTGGAATTTACTTCCCTTCCAAGTCAAAAAAAAAAAAAAAGAGCTAGAGAGAGAGAATAATCTGGGTGAGTCACCTTTGGCACACCCTTAACCCTGAAGAACCAAAGAGAGCTCTCTGGCCACACCCATCACAGCCTCTAAGGCTCCATCAAAAGCAGACAGTCCACTTAATCTAGAGCCATACTATAATGAGAAAAACCACTACAGCAAAGAAACCAAAGAATATCTCCTCAATGCCAAGCAACAAACGCAGAACAGATGAAACAAGAACAAGGAAGACACTATGATGCACCCAAATGAAAAAGACACCCCAATTCAAGATTATGAAGATGATGAGACAGAAGAATTTTAAGAAGCGGATTTCAAAAAATTGATAAAAACATTAAGAAGTTCTCAAAAACAAATTCTTGAACTACAGAAATCTTTACTGGACAGGATAGAAAATCTCAGGAAAATGAAATCTTAAGGAGGAATCAAAATGAAATGAAGCAACTAGTAGAAAATGAAACTCGGATAGTGATGAGAAATCATAATGAAATGAAGAATTCAATAGATCAAATGACAAAAACATTAGCCTTAAAAACAGAATGGGTGAAGCAGAAGAGAGAATATTGGACACAGAAGACAGAGAACAGGAAAGTATACAATGTATATGCACCTAATTACAGGGCACCAGTTTATGTAAAGGATTTGTTAAGGGACTTAAAGGGAGACTTAGATTCCAATATACAGTAGTATTGGGGGACTTCAATACTCCAATCTCAGAAATATGCAGATCAACAGGACAGAAGATGAACAAGGAAACATTTAATCAACACTATTGCCCAAATGGGTCTAACAGAACTTTAAATCCTATATCTAAAGATCTTGTATTCTTCTCAGCAGTACATGGAGCCTTCTCCAGGATTGACCACATGCTAGGCCATAAAGCAAGTCTCAGCAAATTCAAAAGAATTAGAATCATACCATGCAGCTTCTCAGACCATAGTGGAACGAAGGTGCAAATTAGCAATTCGGGAATCCCTAGAGAATATGCAAACCCATGGAGACTGAATAACATGCTCCTGAATGAACAATGGGTCATAGAAGAAATCAAAAGACAAATCAAAAACTTTCTGGAAGTAAATGAGGATAACAACACAATATATCAAAACTTATGGGATACGGCAAAAGCAGTGTTGAGAGGAAAGTTTATACCAATAGGTGCCTACATCAAGAAATTGGAAAGGCACCAAATAAATGAGCTTTCAATGCATCTCAAGGATCTAGAAAAACTACAGAAAACCAGACCCAAATCTAGTAGGAGAAGAGAAATAATTAAAATCAGAGAAGAAATCAACAGGATTGAATCCAAAAAAACATTACAAAAAATCAGCCAAGCGAAGAGCTGGTTTTTTGAAAAAAATGAATAAAAGTGACACACCAGTGGCTCCACTAAAAAGAATGAGAAAAGACCCAAATCAATAAAATCAGAGATGAAAAAGGAAATGTAACAACAGACACCACAGAAATAAAAAGAATCATCAGAAATTACTACAAGGACTTGTATGCCAGCAAACAGGGAAACCTATCAGAAATGGATAGATTCCTGGACACATTCAATCTACCTGAATTGAACCAGGAAGACATAGAAAACCTAAACATTCCCATAACTGGGACAGAAATTGAAACAGTAATAAAGGCTAGGACCAGATGGATTCACTGCTGAGTTCTACCAGACATTTAAAGAAGAACTAACTCCAATTCTTCTCAAATAATTCAGACCAATCAAAAAAGAAGGAATCCTCCCAAATTCTTTCTATGAAGCCAGCATCACCTTAATCCATAATCCAGAAAAAGATGCAGCATTGAAAGAGAACTACAGACCAATATCACTGATGAACATAGACGCAAAAATCCTCAATAAAGTTATGGCCAATAGAATGCAACAACACATCAGAAAGATCATCCACCCAGACCAAGTAGGATTTATCCCTGGTATGCAGGGATGGTTCAATGGTCACAAATAAATCAATGTGATACACATTAATGGACTGCAGAAGAAAAACCATATGATTATCTCACTAGACGCAGAGAAAGCATTTGATAAAATTCAACACCCTTTCATGATGAAAACCCTAAGCAAACTGGGTATAGAAGGCACATTCCTCAATACAATCAAAGCAATTTATGAAAAACCCACGACCAGCATCCTATTGAATGGGGAAAAGTTGGAAGCATCTCCACTGAGATCTGGTACCAGACAGGGATGCCCACTCTCACCACTGCTATTCAATATAGTGCTGGAAGTCTTAGCCAGAGCCATCAGGTAAGAAAAAGAAATTAAAAGGACACAAATTTGGAAAGAAGAAGTCAAACTATCCCTCTTTGCAGATGATATGATTCTTTATTTAGTTGATCCAAAGTTCTCCACTAAGAGACTATTAGAACTCATAGAAGAGTTTGGCAAAGTAGCAGGATATAAAATCAATGCACAAAAATCAACAGCCTTTGTATATACAGGCAATGTCATGGCAGAGAAAGAACTTCTGAGATCAATCCCATTCACAATAGCCACAAAACAAGTAACTTGGAATAAACCTAACTGAGGACGTTAAAGATTTCTACAATGAAAATTACAAAATCTTAAAGAAAGAAATAGAAGAGGATACCAAAAAATGGAGAAATCTTCCATGCTCATGGATTGGAAGAATCAACATCATCAAAATGTCCATTCTCCCAAAATCAATTTATAGATTCAATGCAACACCAATCAAGATACCAAAGACATTCTTCACAGATCTGGAAAAAATGCTGAAATTGATATGGAGACACAAGAGCCCTCGAATAGCTAGAGCAATCTTGTACAACAAAAACAAAGCTGGAAGCATCACAATACCAGATTTCAGGACATACTACAGGGCAGTTGTAATCAAAACAGCATGGTACTGGTACAGAAACAGATGGATAGACCAATGGAGCAGAATAGAAACACCAGAAATCAACCCAAACATCTACAGCCAACTTATATTTGATCAAGAATATAAAACTAATTCCTGGAGCAATGACAGTCTGTTAAATAAGTGGTGCTGGGAAAACTGGATTTCCACATGCAGAAGCATGAAGCAATACCCCTACCTTACACCTTACACAAAATTTCACTCAATATGGATTAAAGATCTAAATCTATGACCCGACACCATCACCATCAAATTATTAGAGAACATTGGAGAAACCCTGCAAGACATAGGTACTGGCCAAGTCTTCTTGGAAAAGAACCCGGAGGCACAGGCAGTCAAAGACAAAATTAACTACTGAGATTGCATCAAACTGAGAAGTTTCTGTACTGCAAATAAACAGTCAGGAAAGTGAAGAGGCAACCTACAGAATGGAAAAAATATTTGAAAACTATGCTACAGATAAAGCATTAATAACCAGAATCTACAAAGAGATCAAGAAACTCCACAAGAACAAAACAAACAACCCACTTAAGAACTTGGCCAAAGACCTCAATAGACATTTTTCCAAAGAGGAAAACAAAATGGTCAACAGACACATGAAAAAATGTTTAAGATCACTAGCAATTGGGGAAATGCAAATCAAAACCACAATGAGGTTTCACCTCACCCCAGTTAGAATGGCTCACATACAGAAATCTACCAACAACAGATGCTGGCGAGGACGTGGGGAAAAAGGGACACTAATCCACTGTTGGTGGGAATGCAAACTGGTGAAGCCACTATGGAAGTCAGTCTGGAGATTCCTCAGAAACCTGAATATAACCCTACCATACAACCTAGCCATCCCACTCCTTGGAATTTACCCAAAGGATATAAATTGGCAAACAAAAAACGGTCTGCACCTTAATATTTATTGAAGCTCAATTCACAATCTCTTTGTAGATTCTGGTTATTAATGCTTTATCTGTAGCATAGTTTTCAAGCTAAGACCTGGAATCAACCCAAATGCCCATCAGTACTAGACTGGATGAAGAAATCATGGGATATGTACTCTATGGAACACTATCCAGCAGTAAAAAACAATGAAATCCAGTAATTTGCAACAAGATGGAGGAATCTGGAAAACATCATGCTGAGTGAAATATGGTATTTCTCCCTTTGGGAGTGGCTTATGTTCTGATTGGTGACAACTAACTTATCACCAAAAAGAAAACCTGTTGAAGTGAAATGGACAGTATGAGAAATGGTGACTTGATCAGCCTTGCACTGACTATTGATGAACAACTTAATACTTTATACCTTTTAGTATTTTTTTCTGTTTGTTCTACTTAATACTATTGGCTGAATTCTGTAATTAACACAAAATTATTCTTAGGTATTTAAATTTTAACTGAAAAGTGATCCCTGTTAAATATAACAGTGGGAATAAGAGAGGGAGGAGATGTACAACTTGGGACATGCTCAATCAGACTTGCCCCAAATGGTGGAGTTTGAAACTTGCCACGGGATTCCAATATAATTCCATCAAGGTGGCATGTACCAAGGCCATCTCACTAGTCCAAGTGATCAGTTTCAGTTCACAATTGATCATAATGATAGACCTAAGAGTCAAAGGGATCACATAAACAAGACTTGTGTCTGCAAATACTAACTGATAGAATCAAAAAGGGAGAGAACAATCCAACATGGGAAGGGGGATACACAGCAGACTCATAGAATGGCAGATGTCCTAAACAGCACTCTGGCCTCAGAATCAGCCCTTAAGGTATTCAGATATGGCTGAAGAATCATGACAGTATACAGGCATGGAAAGCCAAGGCACTCTGGTAAAAAAAAAAAAATGACCCAAATGAAAGATCTCTGCAAGTAAGATCTCAGTGGAAAGAACAGGTCATCAAAGAAGGAGGTAACTTTCTCTGAAGGGAGGAGAGAACTTCCACTTTGACTATGACCCTGTCGGAATAAGATTGAAGTTTGCGGACTCCAAAGGCTTCCATAGCCTTGGCAACTCATGACTAGAGCCTAGGGAGATTACTGACGCCATAAACAAGAGTGTCAAATTGGTAAGTCAACAACAGGAGTCACTGTGCACTTACTCCTCATGTAGGCTCTCTGTCCCATTTAATGCTATAACTAGTACTCAAACAGTACTTTACACTTTGTGTTTCTATGTGGGTGCAAACTGTTGAAAGCTTTACTTAATATATGCTAAATTGTTCTTCTGTATATAAAGATAATTGAAAATGAATCTTGATGTGAATGGAAGGGGAGAGAGAGTGGGGTTGGGAAGGAATTTATGGGGGGGAAAGCCATTGTAATCCATAAGCTGTACTTTGGAAATTATATTCATTAAATAAAAGTTAAAAAATACTTTAAAGTTTATAAAATGCATATGGAAAAATGAATACATAGAAATATGCTGATGATTAATAATAATTTAATAGGGCTAAAAGCATTTTTATTAGACTTTCTGTAAATTGTTTCAATTATGTTAAAATAACTGTATTCAGTATTCAATTTGTCAATTGTCATACTTTTCCTGGAATCAACTGAGAAGTATATAAAGGAAGTCTGTTTGCTATGAGTTGAATTGTGTCCTACTGAAATTAAGTGTTAGGAATTAGGACTTCAACATATGAAGAATGTGAACTCCTTTAAAATTGGTTAGCTGAGAATACAGGATAAGGCAGACCCAAAAATACAAATGATGTCTTCATTAAGGAAACTGTTTGGATGCAGACACTCAAGGAGAACACCATGTGAAGATGAAAGCCGAGGTAACACAAGGAATAACAAAGATGAATAGAAACCATCAGAAGTTAGGAGAGAGACATAGGACAGATTTTCCCTCATAGCTTTCAGAAAGAACCACACCTGTGGGTACCACGCTTCCGACTCCCTGCCTCCAGAACGCGGACACAGTAAATTTCTTTATGTAACCCACTCAGTTTGTGGTAGTGTTTTCATTAGTCCTATCAAACCAATGTAATACTGTGACTTGTTGCTCCATTTCCAGGTATATGTTTGAAATATATAATCACACACCAGAAAAGCACTCATAATAACATCATTTTAAAAAATTTCATTACAATAGTAAAAGAAAAAGAGGTCATAATTATGTTTTCACCAATGTTTAATGACACAGGTAGAATCTTTATCTGACTTGTTCTGCTTTAAAAAAAACTAGACATCTGCTTTTGACAAAGATAGAGGCTGGCAGTGTGGCATTGTAAGCTAAGCCTCTGCCTGTGGTACCGGCATCCCATATGGGCACCAGTTTGTGTCCCCACTGCTGCTCTTCTGATCCAGCTCTCTGTGTGTGGCCTGGAAGCGCAGTGGAAGATGTCACAAGTGCTTAAGCCCCTGCACCCACGTGGGAGACCTGGCAGAAGCTCCTAGCTTTGGTTTGGCCCAGCCCCAGCTGTTGAGGCATTTTAGGAAGTGAACCCGCAGATAAGGAGAGGAAGAGTTAAACAGATCTTCTATCTCTTTTCTGTAATTCTTCCTTTCAAATAAATGAAATCTATAAAACAAAGATGGAGTAACATGGACTGGATTAACTTCTCTATCCAAAACAAGTAAAACACACCACAAAATGGGAATGGTGATATTCAAGATTCATGATGGCAGGCAATGGAAAACACCACAAATTAGATGAGCCCTATGAGTTTCCTTTCTTACCACCTGGACAAAGTTTCCAGGTTGTAACAAGGAGAGGGAAAATCCAGGAAGGACTTAGTGACTTTCCTGACTCGACAAAATCAAACTGGGAAATATCTAGAAGCCAAAGCAAACAGATTATTGGACAAGGTGCCATAAAGAAAAAAGCATCACAAAGGCTTTTCTGGGAACTTACACGTGCCTCTGTCAGTATTATTGAAAACTGATTAGTTCATGCATGTGGTTAAAATACGGTGGCCTGGAGGAAAGAACCATCTGAAAAGATAAGAGAATAGACCTGAGGCTGGGCAGTCAGTACTCAGGTTAAGACAGTATTCAGTAGGGCCTGGCACTGTGGCACAGCAGGTTGAAGCCCTGGCCTGAAGCACCAGCTTCCTATATGGGTGCCAGTTCTCATCCCGGCTGCTCCTCTTCTGATCCAGCTCTCTGCTATGGCCTGGGAAAGCAGTAGAAGAAGATGGCCCAACTTCTGGGGCCCCTGAACCCACATGGGAGACCCAGAAGCAGCTCCTGGCTCCTGGCTTCAGATCTGCTAGCTCTGGCCATTGCAGCCATCTGGAGGGTGAACCAGCACATGGAAGACCTCTCTCTCTGTCTTTACCTCTCTCTGTAACTCTTTCAAATAAATCTTTTTTTTTAAAAAAAAAAAAAGACAGTTCTCAGCAAGACTTGAGAAATGTTTAACTCCAAGACCATCAGAATACTAACAAGTATTCTACTTCAGCAGTGGAAAAAAAAAAAAAAAAAAACAGTTGCCCAAATGCAGCACTGGCCTACATAGCAAAGCTTAAAAGCAAGACCCAAAAGGATCAAACCATGTTGACGTAATGATGCTATCCATTTATCTTGATAGGAATAAAGGAAACCAAGACCAAAGCCAAAATCAGGCCACCCGAAAAACCCAGCAAAAGCAAATCACAATATCTGGCATCTAGTCAGAAAGTACTAAGCAATAAATACAAGCATAAGGAGATGGAAAAACCAATCAGCTAAAAATGAATCAAATATACCAGTGGAAGAGCCATTAAGTAAGGACATGGGACTACTATTAGTTGTATTTCAAAGCATATTTTTCTTAAGCAAAAGGCTAGAAGAAAGGACTTTGAATGTTTTCACCACAAAGAAATGGTGAATGTTTGAGGACACAGACAAGTTAACCTATTAACACTACATAATATATACATGTATCAAAATATCACCTAGTACACAATAAATATGTATAATATTTATGGATCAGTTAAAAACAAGGGGCTGGCACTGTGGTACAGTAGGCTAAGCCTCTGCCTCCAGTGCTGGTATCATTATGGACACCGATTCATATCTCAGCTGCTCCTCTTCCAATCCATCTCTCTGCCTATGGCCTGGGAAGGCACTGGAAGATGGCCCAAGTGCTTGGGTGCCTGCGCCCATGTGGGAGAGCCATAAGAAGCTCCTTGCTTTGGATTGGCCCAGCTCCATTTTGGGAGTGGACTGGGGATGAAAGACCTTTCCCTCCGTCTCTCCCTCTGTACCTCTACTTCTCAGAGACATAAATAGAGACCAAAAAATCTAAAATTATAAACATCTTAGAAGGGGCTGGCACTAGTAGGTTAAGCCTCGCTCAGTGGCGCTGGCATCCCATATGGACAATAGCTCCAATGCTTGCTGCTCCACTTCCAATCCAGCAATCTGCTTTGGCTTGGGAAAGCAGGGGGAAATGGCCCAAGTGCTTGGGCCCCTGCACCAAAGTCAGAGACCTGGAAGAGGCTCCTGGCCTCTGGCCCACCTCCAGCCATTACAGCCACTTGTGGAAGTGAACTAACAGATGGAAGATCGATCTCTCTCATTCTCTCTTTCTCTCTCTCTCTCTCTCTCTCTCTCGTCTCTCCCTCCTTCTGTAACTCTGCTTCTCAAATAAATAAATCTTAAAAATATTTTTCAGAAGAAAACAGAGAAGAAATTTAACTTATTTTATTTATTTGAAAAATAGAGCACATATGCATTCAAGAGAAGTATCTTCATTTATTGGTTCACTTCCCAAATTCTCTCAACAGCCACGGCTGGGTCAGATCAAACCCAGGATCCCATATCTCTATCTGGGTCTTCCATGAGGGTGGCAGGGATCCAACTACTTGAACCATCACTTGCTGCTTCCCAATGTATGCATTACCAAGAAGTTGGCTCAGAAGCAGAGCCAAGAATCAAATTCAGATTTCAATTTGAGATACAAGTTTCTCAAGTGGCATCAAACACAGTACCAAACACCACCTAGAAAAAAGTTTGACCTTGTCATAGGTAAACATATCATAGATACAACACCAAAAGCACAATATAAAAATGAAAATAATTGCAAAACTAGATTTCATCAAAGTTAAGCATGTCTACTCTTTTCAAGACTATTAAGGGAATATGAAGGTAAATTGGATATCAGGAGAAAATATGTTTGGGCCATAATCCCAAATGTCATAATCTTTAAAGATTTGAAATTCTGTGAGGTCACAGTCCCCAGAAAGATACAAAAGATACAGAACTACAGAGCAATTTCCCTTATGAACACAGGTACAAAAATCCTCAACAATCTATGAGCCAATCAAACCCAACAACACATCAGAAAGATCATTTATTATTGGTATGGAGGGATGGTTCAACATTTGCATACCAATCAATGTGATATCACATTAACAAATTGAAGAACAAAAATCATATGATTATCTCAACAGATACAGAGAAAGCACTTGATAAAATACTAGATCCTTTCAGGGTGAAAACTTTAAGCAAACCGAGTATAAAGGAAACATTCCTCAACATGATCCAGGAAATATATGACAAACCCATGGCAAGCATCATATTGAATGGGGAAGAGTTAGAAGCATTCTCACTGAGATCCAAAACCAGACAAGGATTCCCACTCTCACCATTGCTATTCAATACAGTCCTGGAAGTTTTAGCTAGCGCCATTAGGCAAGAAAAATAAAGGGATACAAAATGGGAAGGGGGAAGTCAAACTATCCCTATTTGCAGAAGACATGATTCTATATGTAGGGGATCCAAAAGATGCCCCAAGAGATTACTGGAACTCATAGAAGAGTTTGGTAAAGTGGCAGGATATAAAATCAATACACAAAAATCAACAGCCTTTGTATATTCAGACAATGCCATGGATGAGAAAGAACTTCTAAGATCAATCCCATTTACAATAGCTACCAAAAAAAATCAAATATATTGGAATTAATTAACCAATGATTTCAAAGATCTCTATGATGAGAATTATAAAACATTAAAGAAAGATACAAAAACAGAAAAATTGTTTATGTTCATGGGTTGAAAGGACCAGTATCATCAAAATGTTCATACTACCAGAAGCAATTTACAGATTCAATGCGATACCAATCAAAATACCAACCACATTCATCTCAGATGTAGAAAAAAATGCTGAAATTCATATGGAAACATAGGATATCCTGAATAGCACAAGAAATCTTATATAACAAAAACACAGAACTGGAGGCATCAGAATACCAGGTTTCAACACTTACAGTAGGGCAATTATAATCAAAACTGCCTGATACTGGCACAGAAACAGATGGGCAGACTGATGGGACAGAATAGAAATGCCAGAAATCAACCCACACGTCTAAAACCAGCTTATATATGACAAAGAATCTAAAATCAATCCCCAGAGAAAGGACAGCCTCTTCAAAAAATGGTATTGGGCATACTGGATCTCTACATGCATAACTATGAAGCAAGACCCCTACCTTTTTCTTTACACAAAAATCCACTCAAAATGGATTAAAGACCTAAATTTTTGACCCATTACCATCAAATTATTAGAGGACATTGGGGAAACCCTGCAAGACATTGGCATAGGCAAAGACCTCTTGAAAAAACCACAGAGGCACAGGCAATCCAAGTCAAAACGGACATACTGGATTACATCAAATTGAGAAACTTCTTTACTGCCAAAGAAACAGGAAAATGAAGAGGCAATTGGCAGAATGGGAGAAATTATTTGCAAACTATGCAACTGATACAGGATTAATGACCAGAATATATAAAAAGATCAAGAAACTCAACACCAACATTATGCCCTTTACCCATTTCTTAACTTGAACAGGCATTTGTTCAAAAGAGGAAATAGAAAGGCCAAGAGAAACATGAGAACCTGCTCAGGCTCATTAGCCATCAGAAAAATGCAAATCAAAATCACAATGAGGTTTTATCTCACCCCCATTAGAATGGCTGTCATTCAGAAATCAACAACAACAAATGCTGATGAGGATGTGGGGGAAAAGGTACCCTAATCCATTGTTGGTGGGAATCAAACTGGTAAAGCCACTATGGAGAACACTATGGAGGTACCTCAGAAATCTGAATATAGACCTACCATATAACCCAAACTCCTTTCCCCAAGGAAAAATGAAACCAGCATATGGAAAAGTAATCTCTACCCCAATATTTACTGAAGCTCAATCCACAATAGCTAAGATATGGAACCAACCCAAATGTCCATCACCTGAAGGCTGGATAAAGAAACTATGGGATATGTACACATGAAATACTACATAGTGGTACAAAAAATCCTGTCATTTGCAACAAAATGGATAAAACTGGAAAATATCATACTTAATGAAATAAGCCAGTCCCCAAAGGACAAATACCATATGCTTTCTCTGATCTGTGATAATATAGTGTCTAAAAAGTAATCATAGAAGTGAAATTGACACTTTGAGATGCAATGACTTTGAGAAGCCCTTGTCTCCACTGTTTAACAACAGTGTTTTTTTCCATACTACTTGGTGAACTCTTTACTTAATATAGAGTTAATCATATGTGTATAAATTTAATAGAAAATAAATCTTAGTAAAAAATTAAAAATGAAAATAGAAGAGGGAGGAGGAAAATATTGGGAGTGTAGATGGGTGGGTGGGTTTGATGAGAAGAATCACTATGTTCCTAAAGTTGTCTTATGAAATGCATGAAGCTTGTATTCCTTAAATAAAGGGTTTCCTGGGAAAAAGAATAAAACACATTAGATCTAAAATCCCAAAAATATAATTCTGGAGAATTATACCATAATTATACCATAACAAAACTTCTTTTAAAGATGTTATATAGATTTGCAATGGGAGATTTATTTGAGGAACGTAGGAAAACATGACAGAACACTTCATAGGTCACTTTACATGGAATAAAAAGGCAACAACATGCATAAACAGGTATACTGATGACAGTCCCACAGGCATACCATTTAGGAGCAGCTGAATTTCATTCAGAAATCAATAGGTGAAAGAGCTAAATATATACTTATCATTATGGTTGGTAATTGTGTGTACCCAGATTTATAACTATTCATGTGAAATATTGTGACAGGTAACTATGTCTTTTAATGAGACAGATCAAAAATTGCTGTGGGTACCCACTACACACATAGCCACCCAAAGAGCTAGAGAAAACTTATGTTGCATAACACAGATGGACAAAAAGTACATCTGCATTTATTGAGGAAGCTTCAGCATTTTTACTTACACAATGCTTACACACAAAATCAATGTTATGATAATACACTTTCTTGGAGTCAAATTTGCAAATAATTCAGGCAAGGAAGTGCAACTCCTCAAAGTCTTTAAACAGTTTTAGCCCCAGTATTGGAAAAGAAGAAAAGATGAAACATATAGCACTGTGAATTAAAAAAAAAAAAAGTGCTGACCATTTGAAATAGTGCAGGGAAAGCTTAAAAAATAATAAAATCAAACAGGAAATTTTCACATATGAAAAATCCTATTACACAGATAGATTATGGACAATTGCAGAGATAGTCCATAAGGGCTGGCCTACTTTCTCCAGCACGACCTGTATTTTGAAGTGGCACCCTGATGAAGGGCTGCTTTTTTTTTTCTTTTACAGCATGGAGATTCCTCATATTCCTCAGAGAATGCACTCACATTCATTTTCTGCATGGCCTTTCATCATCACACAATCGTCCCATTCATAAAGTCCCAAGGATATTCCCCAGGTCTGCTTAAGAAAATAGTGACAACTATAGTGCATTTTTATCTTTTGTAACACATTTTTAAATAGATCATGGAGAGAATTCAATTATGTGAACTAGCCCATGGAAAAGGAAGAAGCGATTAGAAACTTGAACACTACAAGAGGGACATAGATGGAAGAAATATGTGGTTCTGAGAGTGCTCAGTAACTGTGGTGGTATTGTACTTTTTGAAATACAAGAGATGGAAAGGATGCTCTGTCTACATTCATCCATCAGTGCTAGTGCCTGTTAACCACAGGGAAGCTCATGTTAGAATGCTTTGTCCTTGTGTTTCTGACATAAACTGAGAACTCTTTCATATAAGCAAGTGCCAATGAGGCGCAGTCTGAAGAAAATGCAGTCCCCCACTTTATGAATGTAGTCCTTTGAATGGAGGCCATCTGGTTCATGTCTGTAATGATTAAGGCACAGTAGAACATCTAATTTGGTCACAATTTACATCTTCACTGCTCTGATGTCATTTTTATTTAGTGGCGACTATGTTTAAGTAAAATATAAGACACTGTTAATGGCAGATAAATGCCCACTCTAGTTAGCCATTCATGTGGTAAGAAGACATAAACAAGAACATAGCTCAAAAAATAAAAGTGTACTCTTGGCGAAGCAATTTTTATCCCAGTCCAATTAACCTTTGAAATGCAGCAATACTGTACCATCTCCTACTCAGAAATTTTCTTTCAATTATAATGGGGAAATTACCCACAGAGTAGAATGATTCGTTTAAATTCTTAATAACACTGAAGATATGTGGGAAAACATTTAAGTCACTTGTACAGCTAAAAACCGAAGAGCAAAAGAATTGTGATGCATTTCAATCCTTATTTGCAGAGTCCTATTTCAGGTACTTCAGGATGACACCTAGGCAAAGACCACTTAAGATATTTCACTGCTTAATGGAAAGATGAAGTTGCCAAGGGCAACCACATTTGAAATGAGTGGAAAATAACTGAAACTACTAGATTCATATCATGAGGTGAGTCAAGCTTCTGGGTATTGGGCAGAATCAACTAAGGAAGAATAAGAAAGAAGCAGGAACAAATGGAAGGCAGAAATAATAAATTACTGTTAATGAGAAAATGTGGAGGACTAAGCATGCTGTGAAGTATAATAGAAAGCAGATTCTGAACAAATCAAAGATGTAACACTAGAATCAAAACTTAGCTTAATCAAGTGAAAGGTCTTACTTTGTTGAAATATACCTGCAAAATAGTCCAAGAACAAAAACACATTTCTTGAGCTCCGTTTCCTAAACAATGAGCCCCGTTGTTACTTCTAAGGATAAATGCCGGTAATATGAACCTCTTGTTACATATACCAATTCTTGTTAAAGTCGTATAATGCCATCTTTTTTATTTGAATTTTGAAAGTAAAAGGGGAGGTAATACCAACTCCATTATTGCTAATTGATTCAGCAGGTAAAAGTTTATTGCATGAGAGAATACACTTTCTCAAAGTCTATACTGTAATATATGTTTCCTCATGTGGTAAACTATAATAAGCCTTTAAAGGGTGAGGGGTAGGTCTGGATCATCTTTGTGTTTCCAGAGATCTTTGCATTTGTAAAGGACATTGAATAGTATTTTGCATAATATTTTTGATGCCCAGGATAAGCTGAAAAAGTTGCTCTGGGCTTTAGCTCTAAAATACTTTTAGTATAGACAGATGAGATATATTTCAATTTTTATTCCTTTATTTAAAACATTTTTAAGATTTATTTGAAAGGCAGAGTTACAGGGAGAGAAGGAAAGACAGAAAGAGATGTTCTATCCACTGGTTACCTCTCCAAATGGCTACAAAGGCCAGGGCTGGGCCAGGCTAAAACTAGGAACCTGGAAATCATCTGCGTCTCCCACATGGGTAGCAGGAGCCCAGGCACTGGGCCATCCTCTGTTGCTTTCCCAGGCACATTAGCAGGGAGCTGAATGAGAAGTGGGGCAGCTGGGACTTGGACCAGCGCTCATATGGGATGCCAGCGCTGCAGAGAGTGGCTTAACCCACTGCGTCACAACACTGGTCCCTCAGTTCTTATTCTCTGTGTTGTACATCTTCCGTGAAAATGCTGCAGGTACCGATTTACTGAATCCTGGCCCATTGCCACCTGAGGATCTACAAGGTTAGGTTCCTGCAAGCCTCTGGTCACATTTTCACAACTAATTGATAAATAACCTTGTTTCTGTTCAAAATCATTTTATTTGGTATGTGTTGTTGATGCATTAACATTAACAAACTCAGAAGCAATAGCCACATAACTCATGTGTCAGTGAAGTTTATCTAACACAGGTATTTTCTTCATGAGTATTAGGAACAATTGAAAGGACCATAGATCTATGCTTAGGAGGCCCCACAGTCAAACTTCTGAACATAACCATCAAAATACATGAAATATGTCATAGTAAATAGAGCTTGCTGGGCACATGTTATTTCCAACAGGTATTAAATACTGAAATAACGAGGAATTCTGTGTATGAACAGACCGGGATAATCTTAGAACAAGTATATTGGGGCTGGCACTGTAACGTAGCAGGTAAACCTGCAGTGCTGCCATCCTGTATTTGTGCCGGTTCGAGCCTCAGCTGCTCCACTTGTGATCCAGCTTTCTGCTATGTCTAGGGAACTCAGATGGCCCAAGTCCATGGACTCCTTCATCCATGTGGGAGACCAGAAAGAGGCTCCTGGCTCCGGACTGGTGCAGCTCCAGCCATTGCAGCCATTCTGGAAGTGAACCAGTAGATGGAAGGCCCGCCTCCGCTCTGCCTCTAACTTTGCCTTTCAAATATGTAATTTTTTTTAAAAAAAAAGGACTAATGTATCTATGAGAATAAAATCTTGATCAAGAAAGACTCGAGAAACAGAGATGGAGCCTTGTTTTTCTGCCTCCCTTCAAGGCAAAGTACAACATATTGTAAAGTTAAAATAAATAGGTGTACAAATTAAATAGCCCCTATTGCTTATATACAGTAACTTCTGCTGGTTTTAGTCCTTTCAATAGATTATATTTTTCTTATCAAATTGATAGTGAGCTTGTTCTGCTGAGAGTCACTTTCTGGATAAAGCCCAATCACATGCCTAACACCAATTATGAACGTCCTGTGGCAGGGCATGGCTCATAGATACCTCATTCTCTATGATAAGGATAATTTATCCAATAAACATTATCTGCTCAATTTATACTGACTTATAAATACTGACTTAACTCTCTCATACTAGGATCTAGATATAGTAAACCATTATCTATGCATGTATTACATAGAAATCATTATTATGAGAACGGCTATATCAATGTTAAGTTTTACCTAATGAGCTCATCAAGGCATACTGTATGGTGGACACAGAGCTCAAGTTTAAAATTTTTTAGTATTCATTTTGTGAAATACCTCATATATTTTCAATACCTAATTGTGCTAGATAAAGTAAAGCAAGAATGCTACAATATGAAAGACACTCTCTCAATTTAGATTACAGCCCTATCTGATGCAAGCAATGGAATAGGAATTATTATATTTTCCATATATAATTAACTGCATCCTCATGACTAAAATCAGCATACTTCTTTTTATTTAATATTCTTGATAGAATCTGTACCAAACATTTTAAGCCACCTAAAACTTAATTCAAATGCCTGTAAAATCTCTTAGCTTTTCTAAAATTATTCCTATAATTTCTGTAGTAGATGTCTCTTTCTATTTGTATAATGAGCTAGATTATTCAAGCAAAGTACTCCACCAAAAACAAATACATCCTCAGATATAATTTTTAAAATACTGTTTTAAATACTGCAGAACTGACAACAGAGTCAGGAATATCAGTCAAATTCTAAATTAAAAGTCAGAATGGAGACAGGTCATCAGAGTTCTGAGTTATTACCAAAACTCTTGAACCTGAACTGAGGCTTTTGTGGTCCTACAGGTACAAAGGAAAGAATCTGGCATTGAAAAGAGCTAATCAGGGGCGGAGCCAAGATGGCGGAATAGTGAGGGCGCACACAAACAGTCCGGGAAAAGATAGTTTAATAAAAGTGGAGTTACGGTAGCCCCAGGTAAAGACTTCGAAAAACAATGCGGGGGAAAATCTCCCTGATCCAGTGGACCTGACACAGAGAACGACTCGCCGTGCCGCAGGAAAGGAGACGCGAAAGGGAACGCAGCCGCGGAATCTGCGCGCCAGCACTGGAGGGGGAGGTGAGGCGGAAATCCCTCGGTAACTCGAGACATTGGCGGGAAGAGACAGACCCCACCAGGGATAGTCAATCAAAAAAAAAAAAAAAACGAATAAATAGGGGGAACCAACACTATCACTAGCCTCCCCCTTCACTCACCTTAAAAAGTCTAACGGGACAAGGAGGGGTGAAACGGCGCCAGCCCGCCATTAAAGCAGGCGCGCACCGAGCCCGGTCGCCTCGGAGGCAGGCGCTCGCGAGCCGCGCCCGCCCGCGCCTGGTCCCCTCGGAGGCAGCCATTTGCGCGCCGCGCCCGCCCGCCACCAAAACAGAAGCCCACCCGCCCATGACCGCCCGCCTGCCTCTAAAAACAGGCGTGCGTGAGCCCACCCGAGTCCGCCCGCGCCCGCCCACCACTAAAGCAGAAGCCCGCCCGCCTCTAAAGCAGTAAAGCTGCATAAATCTGAGGGGAGGCTGGAGCCAGAGAACCCAACTTGTAGACAGCTCCGTTACATTGACAACCCGGTGAGACAGAGTGGAGAAATGCCAAACAAAAGCAGACACCGACCTAACAAGAGCAAGGAAGACACTATGATGACCCCAAATGAAAAAGACACACCAATTCAAGATTATGAAGATGATGAGATAGAAGAGATGCAAGAAGCGGATCTCAAAAAATTGATACGAACATTAAGAAGTTCACAAAAACAAATACTTGAACTACAGAAATCTTTAATGGATAAGATAGAAAATCTCTCTCACGAAAATGAATTATTAAGGAAGAATCAGAATGAAACGAAGCAACTAGTAGAACAAGAAGCTACGATAGTGACAAAAAATCTTAATGAAGTGAAGAATTCAATTGATCACATGACAAGCACACTAGAGAGCCTTAAAACCAGGATGGGTGAAGCAGAAGAGAGGATATCGGACTTAGAAGACCGAGAACAGGAAAGGAAACAGTCAAACCAAAGACAAGAAGAGGAAATTAGAAATCTAAAAAATATTGTCGGGAATCTACAGGATACTATTAGAAAACCTAACATTCAGATTCTAGGAGTTCCTGAAGACATGGAGAGAGAGAAAGGACTAGAAGGCCTTTTTGGTGAGATACTAGCAGAAAATTTCCCAGGTTTGGAGAAGAACAGAAAATCCTAATACAGGAAGCTCATAGAACCCCTAACAAACATGACCAAAAGAGATCCTCACCACGACACATTGTAATTAAATTCACCACAATGAAGCAGAAAGAAAAGATCCTAAAATGTGCAAGAGAGAAACATCAGATTACCCTCAAAGGATCTCCAATCAGACTCACAGCAGATTTCTCATCTGAAACCCTAAAAGCCAGGAGGGAATGGCGAGATATAGCCCAAGTACTGAGAGAGAAAAAATGCCAGCCCAGAATATTATATCCTGCAAAGCTCTCATTTGTGAATTAAGGTGAAATAAAATCTTTTCACAGCATACAGAAACTGAAAGAATTTGTTGCCACTCGTCCAGCCCTGCAAAAGATTCTTAAAGATGTGCTACACGCAGAAACACAGAAACATGGTCATCAATTTGAAAGAAACTAAAGGAAGGAAATCTCACAGCAAAAGATCATAGGAAACTCAAAGCATACATAAGAAAATCTTTGGCAAATGGTAGGGCAAAATTACTACTTATCGATAGTCACATTGAACGTGAATGGTTTGAACTGTGCTATTAAAAGGCAAAGATTTACTGACTGATGGAGGGAACAAAACCCAGCTATTTGCTGCCTACAAGAAACACATCTTTCCAACAAAGATCCATACAGTCTCAAAGTGAAAGGTTGGAAAAATATATACCATGCGAGCAGAAATGAAAAAAGAGCGGGCGTAGCCATCTTAATATCAGATAACATAAATTTTACCACAAAAACTATTAAGATAGACAAAGACGGGCACTATATAATGATTAAGGGATCCATTCAACAGGAAGATATAACGATTATCAATGTATATGCACCTAATTACCGGGCACCGGTTTATTTAAAAGACCTGTTAAGGGACTTAAAGGGAGATTTAGACCCCAATACAATAGTACTGGGAGATTTCAACACTCCACTCTCAGAGATAGACAGATCACCAAGACAGAGGATCAACAAAGAGACAGTAGATTTAAACGACACTATAGCCCAAATGGACCTAACAGATATCTTCAGAACTTTTTATCCCACAGAAAGAGAATTTACATTCTTCTCAGCAGTACATGGAACCTCCTCCAGGATTGACCACATACTAGGCCATAAAGCAAGCCTCAGCAAATTCAAAAGAATAAGAATCATACCATGCAACTTCTCAGACCATGAGGGAGTGAAGTTGGAAATTAGCAACTCAGGAATCTCTAGAGCATATGCAAACACATGGAGAATGAACAACATGCTCCTGAATGAACAATGGGTCATAGAAGAAATCAAAAGAGAAATCAAAAATTTCCTGGAAGTAAATGAAGATAACAGCACAACATACCAAAACCTATGGGATACAGCAAAAGCAGTGTTAAGAGGAAAATTTATATCAATAGGTGCCTACATCAAGAAACTGGAAAGGCACCAAATAGATGAGCTTTCAGTTCATCTCAAGGATCTAGAAAATCAGCAGCAAACCAGACTCAAAGCTAGTAGGAGAAGAGAAATAATCAAGATCAGAGAATAAATCAACAGGATTGAATCCAAAAAAAACATTGCAAAAAATCAGCCAAACGAGGAGCTGGTTTTTCGAAAAAATAAACAAAATTGACACCCCATTGGCCCAACTAACTAAAAAAAGAAGAGAAAAGACCCAAATTAATAATATCAAAGACGAAAAAGGAAACGTAACAACAGACACCACAGAAATCAAAAGAATCATCAGAAATTACTACAAGGACTTGTATGCCAGCAAACAGGGAAACCTATCAGAAATGGATAGATTCCTGGACACATACAACTTACCTAACTGAACCAGGAAGACATAGAAAACCTAAATAGACCCATAACTGAGACGGAAATTGAAACAGTAATAAACGCCCTCCCAACAAAGAAAAGCCCAGGACCAGACGGATTCACTGCTGAATTCTACCAGACATTTAAAGAAGAAATAACTCCAATCCTTCTCAAACTATTCAGAACAATCGAAAAAGAGGGAATCCTCCCAAACTCTTTCTACGAAGCCAGCATCACCTTAATTCCTAAACCGGGAAAAGATGCAGTATTGAAAGAGAATTACAGACCAATATCCCTGATGAACATAGATGCAAAAATCCTCAATAAAATTCTGGCCAATAGAATACAACAACACATCAGAAAGATCATCCACCCAGACCAAGTGGGGTTTATCCCTGGTATGCAGGGATGGTTCAACGTTCGCAAAACAATCAACGTGATACACCACATTAACAGACAGCAGAAGAAAAACCATATGATTATTTCAATAGACGCGGAGAAAGCATTTGATAAAATACAACACCCTTTCATGATGAAAACCCTAAGCAAACTGGGTATAGAAGGCACATTCCTCAATACAATCAAAGCAATTTATGAAAAACCCACGTTCAGTATCCTATTGAATGGGGAAAAGCTGCAAGCAATCCCACTGAGATCTGGTACCAGACAGGGATGCCCACTCTCACCAATGCTATTCAATATAGTGCTGGAAGTCTTAGCCAGAGCTATTAGGCAAGAAAAAGATATCAAAGGGATACAAATTGGGAAGGAAGAACTCAAACTATCCCTCTTTGCACATGATATGATTCTTTATTTAGGGGACCCTAAAAACTCTACTAAGAGACTATTGGAACTCACAGAAGAGTTTGGCAAAGTAGCAGGATATAAAATCAATGCACAAAAATCAACAGCCTTTATATACACAAGCAATGCCACGGCTGAGGAAGAACTACTAAAATCAATCCCATTCACAATAGCCACAAAAACAATCAAATACCTTGGAATAAACTTAACCAAGGATGTTAAAGATCTCTATGATGAAAATTATAAAACCTTAAAGAAAGAAATAGAAGAGGACACCAAAAAATGGAGAAATCTCCCATGCTCATGGATTGGAAGAATCAATATCATCAAAATGTCCATTCTCCCAAAAGCAATTTACAGATTCAATGCAATCCCAATCAAGATACCAAAGACTTTCTTCTCAGATCTGGAAAAAATGATGCTGAAATTCGTATGGAGGAATAAGAGGCCTCGAATAGCTAAAGCAATCTTGTACAACAAAAACAAAGCCGGAGGCATCACAATACCAGATTTCAGGACATACTACAGGGCAGTTGTAATCAAAACAGCATGGTACTGGTACAGAAACAGACGGATAGACCAATGGAACAGAATAGAAACACCTGAAATCAATCCAAACATTTACAGCCAACGGATATTCGATCAAGGACCCAAAACTAACCCCTGGAGTAAAGAGAGTCTATTTAACAAATGGTGCTGGGAAAACTGGATTTCCACCTGCAGAATCATGAAGCAAGATCCCTACCTTACACCTTACACAAAAATTCACTCAACACGGATTAAAAACCTAAACCTACGACCCGACACCATCAAATTATTAGAGAGCATAGGAGAAACCCTGCAAGATATAGGTACTGGCAAAGACTTCTTAGAAAACACACCAGAAGCACAGGCACTCAAAGCCAAAATTAACTATTGTGATCGCATCAAACTGAGAAGTTTCTGTACTGCAAAAGAAACAGTCAGGAAAGTGAATAGGCAACCTTCAGAATGGGAAAAAATATTTGCAAACTATGCAACAGATAAAGGGCTGATAACGAGAATCTACAATGAAATCAAGAAACGACACAACATTAAAACAAACAACCCACTTAAAAGATGGGCTAAGGACCTCAATAGACATTTTTCCAGAGAGGAAATCCAAATGGCCAACAGACACATGAAAAAATGCTCCAGATCACTGGCAATCAGGGAAATGCAAATCAAGACCACAATGAGGTTTCACCTCACCCCGGTCAGAATGGCTCACATTCAGAAATCTACCAACAATAGATGCTGGAGAGGATGTGGGGAAAAAGGGACACTAATCCATTGTTGGTGGGAATGCAAACTGGTTAAACCACTATGGAAGTCAGTCTGGAGACTCCTCAGAAACCTGAATATAACCCTACCATACAACCCAGCCATCCCACTCCTTGGAATTTACCCAAAGGAAATTAAATTGGAAAACCAAAAAGCCGTCTGCACACTAATGTTTATTGCAGCTCAGTTCACAATAGCTAAGACCTGGAACCAACCCAAATGCCCATCAACAGTAGACTGGATTAGGAAATTATGGGACATGTACTCTACAGAATACTATACAGCAGTCAAAAACAATGAAATCCGATCCTTTGCAACAAAATGGAGGGATCTGGAAAACATCATGCTGAGTGAATTAAGCCAGTCCCAAAGAGACAAATATCATTTGTTTTCCCTGATTGGTGATGATTAACTGAGCACCAAAGAGGAAACCTGTTGAAACGAAATGAACACTATGAGAAAATAAGACCTGATCGGCTCCTGTCTGAACTGTTGATGTACAATGTAAATCTTTACCCATTTTAGTATCTCCCTTTGTTGTTTGTATTCGTTCTAGTACTATGGATTGAATCTGGCAACTAACACACAATTAGCCTTAGGTGTTTAAATTTTAACTGAAAAGTGATCCCTGTCAAATATAAGAGTGGGAATAAGAGAGGGAGGAGATATACAATTTGGGACATGCTCAATCGGAACTGCCCCAAATGACAGAGTTAGAATTGTGCCAGGGGATTCCAATACAATCCCATCAAGGTGTGGCATGTACCAAGGCCATCTCATTAGTCCAAGTGATCAATCTCAGCTCACAATTGATCACACTGATAGGTCTAAGAGACAAAGGGATCACACAAACAAGACTAGTGTCTGCTAATACTAACTGATAGAATGAAAAAGGGAGAGAATGCTCCAACATGGGAAGCGAGATACACAGCAGACTCATAGAATGGCAGATGTCCTAAATAGCACTCTGGCCTCAGAATCAGCCCTTAAGGCATTCGGATCTGGCTCAAGATCCCATGAGAATATTTTTGGCATGGAAAGCTAAGACACTCTGGAAAACAAACAAACAAACAAACAAAAAAAAAAAGAAGAAGACCTAAATGGAAGATCTCTGCGAGTGAGATCCCAGTGGAAAGAATGGGGCCATCAAAGAAGGAGGTACCTTTCTCTGAAGGGAGGAGAGAACTTCCACTTTGACTATGACCCTGTCGGAATAAGATCGAAGTCGGCGAACCCTAAAGGCTTCCATAGCCTCGGCAACTCATGACTAGAGCCTAGGGAGATTACTGACGCCATAAATAAGAGTGTCAAATTGTTAAATCAACTCCAGGAGTCACTGTGTACTTACGTCTCATGAGGGATCTGTCCTTAATGTGTTATCCAATGTGAAGTGATGCTATTACTAGTACTGAAACAGTATTTCTACACTTTGTGTTTCTGTGTGGGTGCAAACTGATGAAATCTTTACATAGTATATATTAAATCGATCTTCTGTATATAAAGATAATTGCAAATGAGTAAAAAATCTTGGTGTTAAAGTGGAAATTGCATAGATAATTAATCTTTAAAACAAATCATGTAGGATCTCTGTCTTTAATGTGCTGTACATTGTGAATTAATACTATAACTAGTACTCCAACAGTATTTTCATTTTGTGTCTCTGTGTGAGGCCAAACTGTTGAAATCTTTACTTAATATATACTAAACTGATCTTCTGTGTATAAAGAGAATTGAAAATGAATCTTAATGTGAATGGAAGGGGAGAGGGAGCGGGAAGGGGGAGGGTAGCAGGAGGGAGGGAAGTTGTAGGGGGGGGAGCCATTGTAATCCATAAGCTGTACTTCGGAAATTTATATTTTTTAAATAAAAGCTTTATATAAAAAAAAAAAAGAAAAGAGCTAATCAGAGGGCAGCACAGGGCCATCACCACTGGGAAGCTGAAATCACTACAAACCCCTCCTAGAGCATACAGCCCAAATTTACATCTCCTGATGTATCCAAAAACCATCCACCCATGAATTTACAAGGGAGCAAAATCCTCTACGTAAGAAATATCTGAAACAAGATAACAGAAACAGACCAAAATGCTTCCATACTACTAAGAGAATTTAAAAAAAAAAGCAGATTAATCAAATATTTTCACTACATTGAAGAATACTAGCAAGAAACATCATGGGTCCAGTCCTGTGGCACAGCGCACTAAGCCGCAGTCTACAGCACAAGCATCCCACATGGGTATGGGTTCAAGTCCAGCCTACTCGATTTCTAACCCAGCTTCCTGCTCATACACCTTGGAAACCAGCAGAAAATGGCCTACGTCCTTGGGCCCCTGCACCCATATGGGAAACCCAGAAGAAGCTTCTGGCTCCTGGCTTCAATCTGGCCCAGCCTCCGCCGTTGTGGCCATTCAGGGAGTGAACCAGCAGATGGAACATATCTTTCTCTCTACTTTCTATTTATGCCTTTTAAATAAATAAATATTTTCAAAAAAGGAACATGCATCAAAAGGAAAGGTTAAAGAAGATATATTTAGAAGTCAGAATTCTAGAAATTAAAAATATAGCTGAAATCAACAGAAAAGACTATCAGGTATTTCAAAATTAAAATACTTGAGCTGAAAGGCAAATCAGGAGAAATTACCCAGAATGCCACCTAGTGCAGGAAAGTGATACAAGAGATAAGAAGCTAGAGGGTTGAATGCACATAGAACCAGGGTTTCAGAGGGATGAAAACTTGTACTCCAGAAAGTTGTAGAAGCCAAATGAATCCCTTAGAAATTCCTTCAGAAGATAAAACTGTTTTAGATGGAAGATCTGAGATGCAAGAAGGAATGGAGTACCAAAACAAAAGCAGTAGCTATTTCATGTAGGCCTTCATGAAACAATGACAACAATGACTCATGAAGTAGAAGGAAAATTTAAGCAGTCAGATCCAGGAGCAACTTCCATAACTTCTTTCTGTGGCTAATCTTGGGAAAGCATGGAACAGTGTAGGGCAAGCATAGCCTTGATATGAAGTTGGTAGAGGGCCCAGAAATGCAGGAGCTGGGGCTAGGAGTCAGCTATATGCCCCTCAGCAGGAGATCTGAGAAACATATTTCTGTGACTGTTGCATGCTGCTAAATTGCCTAATGTCCTTATACTATGAAAGAGGGCTAAATTTTTTTTATTAGTATCGATTACACAATGAAATGTGCATATTCTAAGTACACACAAATAACATATTCCTTCCAAACCAACAGAGAACAATGGAATAGTAATAAAAAATGACATAAGGAGGAGGAAAGAAAGGGAAGGTTGGGGGAAATAAAGCAGACAGGGTATACAGAAACAGTAAGACAATGTGTCAGATAAAATATGTACTTTTACATCAACTGTGATAGATTAAGTGTTCTAACTGAAAACAATGCTTGTCAGACTGAACTTTAAAAATCAACAGTATACTTTGTAAGACACATATTTAGTATCTATTCTAGATTCTCTCTCCTTCAAAACTGTTAGTTTTCTCAAAATTTTTTAGCATTTTCTTGTCATATTTTACCAAGATCCAGAGGAAACACTTAGAATTTGAAATTTATTGAAGATCGATGTAGAACACCAGTTATTTTCAGTAAATTTGAATATATGGGGAAAGATCAAATACCCCAAATACTCGTGACAAAACAATTTCAACTGTTTCAATTTTTTATTCCTGAAAAGCAACAATCTCTTAACTATTTTAGACATATTTAATTATGCTATTAAAACAATTCAAAAATTTTATTTGGTGATAAAGAAATTAAATCACTATTATATTTTTATAAATAATAACCTGAACAAGCAGTAAAGGGAAATACGAGCAGTTATGTGGATTTTTCTTTATCCAATAAAAGTGAGCATAACCTTTCTTTATGAGTCACAGACCTTCAAAAGGATTTTTCTTGCACAGATAATGGACATATATTAAAGAAATATGAATAATCTAGTAGAATGTCTCATAACTGCTTATTATAAGATGAAGATATGATCATAATACATGGTTGAGTGGGCTAAGGGGTTTTTAAAGATGCACTTGAGCAAATCTGGTATCTATTTCAGTCATCTCAATTCCATTTTCATATCACTTTTCAAGAGAAAAAATTAATGAACCCTACAAGCCAGCTTTCCAGCTCCTCAAGTACACCTCCGCGTGTAACTGAACTCTGTGTTCAGTTCCCAAATGTTCGAAACTCAATGACGGATTTTCCCTAGCATGCTTCCCTTGCAGCTGCAGACAGCAGTTAGCAATCCTGGGCCAGCTGCTGACCACACTGATTCCTGCCATACAGACTGAACCGCATGCTCTTCCCTTCAGTAAGCCAAACAGCCTGAGCAGTAACAGATGTGAGCGCACTCCACGTGAGCAACAGGCTAACCTTCCCTTAGCACACAACACTAAACAGATATTCTATTAAGAAGCACTGTACACAAAAGCGGTATGTACATAAATCTTCAGCATGTAGCATGGTTCAGGCCTATTTTATTTCTTGTCCATATGCCATAAATTGACAGGAATGTGGGAACTTCCAAGCACTAGTTTCCGTTCCCTTTGACCAGACTTTCCTGTGCTTTTTTGGACAAAGGATACAGCCAGACAACACTGCGCTCTCTCTCCCTCTTCTTCTAACCTCACCCTCTTCCATCAGTCTTTTTTTTTTTTTTTTTGACAGGCAGAGTGGACAGTGAGAGAGAGAGACAGAGAGAGAAAGGTCTTCCTTTGCCGTTGGTTCACCCTCCAATGGCTGCCGCGGACGGCGCGCTGTGGCCGGCGCACCGCGTTCATCTGATGGCAGGAGCCAGGTGCTAGGTGCTTTTTCCTGGTCTCCCATGGGGTGCAGGGCCCAAGGACTTGGGCCATCCTCCAGTGCACTCCCGGGCCACAGGAGAGGGCTGGCCTGGAAGAGGGGCAACCGGGACAGAATCCTGTGCCCCGACTGGGACTAGAACCCGGTGTGCCGGCGCCGCAAGGCGGAGGATTAGCCTGTTGAGCACAGGCTTCCATCAGTCTTTATCCTTCCCTGCCTCCACCTCTTTCTCTCGCTCTCTTGTTCTCTTTGTGCCACCACCCTCACCTAACATACTTTCTCTATAAATCTCAGCAAAGAAAGAAAAACTCCAAGAGTCCCGATTCTGTTTCCTTATGACATTATGACACTTTCATGATGCAAATTTTCAGATAATGTAACTTCATTAAACACTTTGTAATGATGCTTGCTTCAATACCATTCTTTTTAGCAGAAGAAAGGATTCTCAAATGGCACTTGGTGATATTCTGACAGCTGAATCAGGAAGCATCAGCCTGACTCAGTTCTTTCCGAGTCACTGAGACTGTTCTAGGATTCTGATTGATTTTAGTGTTTAAGCCTCCCTTTTGTTAAAAGGTTATAGCTTGTTTTTCATAGGATCTACAACCCCCACAAGCCATCCTAATAGAGATTTGGGAGTTGTTGGATTCATCTCCGTAGACAAGTCGTAATATCTTTTGAAAGAATATTCAATAGTGTGCTGTGAATCAGGCATTTGCCATGGGGAATTAAAACAATAGGGATTGTTTAACTAAAGTAGAGTTATAAAAAGACAAGGCTTATTATTTTCTTTGAAACCATAAGTGAAGTCATTCGTAGAGTTTTTTCCTAGCGTAGCAAACACGTGTTGCTTGAATTTCTGCCTTTTCTGGGCTGATGATGAAGTGGACTTAAAACATCACTTACCTATCTGCCTGCTCTGCTCTATTTCTTAAGAGTGTTGCACCTGCCACTTTTTCAACCTGGGGCCCACAAGACACCTTGCATAATGCCTTGCCCATCATCAGCCAGCTGAGAGCTTCATGTGAGGGACTCTTACAGAAGCAAATGGAACTTCCGATGTGTTTGTACCCATCTCTATAGTTAGCCCCAGTACACTGTGAAGGTGGAGATCATAATCCGCAACTTGAGGGTGCTTTTGAATTACAGGTAGAAAAATAGACTTAAGTGATGTGAATCCTGTATCCAAAACTTTCATTATTTTGACTTCTGCATGTTGCACAGCCCTTAAATGTTTGCATTTTCAGCAAATGTATGATCTACATATTTTTTCATAAAACTTATAACATTAGGAATAACTTTGTGTATGTTTGTTTTAGTTCTTGAGCTTATGTTCAGCCTGTCAATCAAAACTTCTTTTTGTGATGTAACTGAGAAATGCTGAAAGAACATCGATTATACTTGGGTTTTAGAGGAGTCGACTTAAAGGGATTTTCAGTTTTTATGAATTTCCTCTTAGCTTACTCATTCTGATAGTTCTCTCTGGTCCAAAAGATACCATACTGGAAGTTTTTTAAAATTATACTGCATAATTAGATGTTTTTTTAGTTTTTTTTAAGTTTTTATTTATTTATTTTTTTATTTTTTTGACAGGCAGAGTAGATAGAGAGAGAGAGACAGACAGAGAGAAAGGTCTTCCTTTTTACCGCTGGTTCACCCTCCAATGGCCGCCGCGGCCGGTGCACTGCAGCCAGCGCACCGCGCTGAGCCGATGGCAGGAGCCAGGTGCTTCTCCTGGTCTCCCATGGGGTGCAGAGCCCAAGCACTTGGGCCATCCTCCACTGCACTCCCTGGCCACAGCAGAGAGCTGGCCTGGAAGAGGGGCAACCGGGACAGAATCCGGCACCCCAACTGGGACTAGAACCCAACCTTAGCTAATCTACATATTTTCAAGTCATTTTAGAATTGTGTTTCTGGCAAAGTAAACAAAAATAGTCATAATGAGAATGTAAACTTTTATATATTTTCTTTATGTTAATTTCATGCCCTTTTCATAGTGCTTTCAAATTAATTTACGGTGACATTTTTAATTCAGTGTTGTAATGGATAATGCTAATTTCACAACATTTTAAAAACATCCTTAAACTGTCGCAATTGTTTAGCATTTTTAGCTTCCTCTCCAGGCTGATATTTAAGCCATTTGGAATGCAGTGAACTGGTATGTTCTTTGCTTCTGCATCAACCGGAGATTCATGTGACCCTGGGTGGCATAGGTATCAATTCTATTTCTTCCTGTGCCTGTGTTAGTTTTGTTTGGAGATAGCTCAGCGAGAGTGGATGGCTCCCTTTGGGCTCAGTACTACTTTGTCTTCCTTAAGTGATCAATTTCAGCTAACATATTGCTGCTTTAAAAGACAGTCTTATGCGTGCTTCATATTTTTAGTGATTGAGTGCAAAAGAAACATTGAGGGCTTTTTCAGATCATCACATATCAAATTGACATTTGCTGCCTTAGCCTGGCACTTCTGTTTCTGCTTCATAACCATTTACAGAGAAAACAAACTTTGAGAAAATACTTAAGATTACGGAATCTTTCTATTATATATATATATATATATGTATATATATATACATATATATATATATGTTGTTTTAAATGGCCTATTACTACTCTTGGACTCAATCAGGAAACATGATCCTCATTCCAGCCTTACTCATAAATGCTTGTCCTGTTTTATGAATACCATCTTCATGGGCAATGATCATGGCTAATTCACTTCCTAGACCTCTGCAGGTTTAATATCTAACAGTAAGTAATGTTTCAAATATGAGTGTACTTCAAAAGGTTCATGTAAAAATTGATTTTTAAAAAAAAATGTTTATTTTGGTGCAAACATTTTGAGATCTATGTACCAAGGGGTCTTCAGGAAGTATATGAAAATGTGTATTACCAAAAAATCACACATAGGTTTCAAATAATTTTAGACAAAAACAAGCTTATCCTTCGTTCCAGTTTTTCACAAACTTTCTGAAGAACCCTTGTAAGTATCCCTCAGTATCAGTGACTACTGTTGTGTACAGTCCGTCTGCAAGCCTCTATCTTTCACAGTAGCCAACCTGTCATCAGTAATTTGCCCATAGTAGCCTCCAGAAAGAGATCTGAAGGGCAGAGACAGACTATGTCTTAGCCTAGAGCTAACTGTCCACATATTAAGTACTAAGTAAATATGTACTTAGTAAATTAATGCTGTGGTTTATTTAGTCTTTAGTTTTGTTACTTTAAGTTCCTTTTTAGTATTGCCTTGCCACCTTACAGTTGCATACTCATGTTTATATCATTTTTCTTTTTCTTTTTTTTTTTTTTAACTAAAAGGTATCATTCTTTTGAGTACTCACTGTATATAATTTTTACTGCAAAATAAAGAATGGAGGGTACAAAAGACAATTTAAAAATACTTGGGCTTTGCCTCTCCCTTATGACTGGTAGGTGAATTTCCCTTATCTGTAAACTCTCCTATGCATCCAAATTCAACTCTTCTTCTTCACACTAGGTAGCTACAGAGCAGGCAAGGGTGCTCATTCTGGAGTTTCAGGTGTCCTGGCTAAGCTCACTGTAAATGGCTGTTTTTGTAATTGATACAAATGGTGTCCTAAGCAGAAAGTTGAAGGTTTTAATTTTTTCATGAAAAATAAGAAACTATTTGGCAATTTAGGATATAAAAGGAGACCACAAAAGATACATTAGGAAGAAGGAGGTGATTGCATTGAGAGTTGTTGCCAACCCCCATTGCTCACCCCTCAACCCTGCCTCATTCCCAAACTGACATGATAGATTAGTTGGTTTGGCTATAAAACAACTGGATTCATGAAAGTTTCTAGAGACTTTGGGCTCAAGTGATGTACCTCTGGGAGCAAAAGAGTAAAATACTACATTGTTTTGTGTTTTTTTTTTTGAGATTTATTTTTTTGAGATGTATTTAATTTGAAAGGACCAATGACAGAGGGAGGGAAAGACAGATACAGAGAGATTCTTCCACCTGTTGGTTCATTCCCCAAATGCCTGCAACAGCTAAGGCTAGTTCAGGTTGAAATTGAAACCAGAAGCCAGAAATTCCTTCCTGATCTCCCACATGGGTGGAAGGGCCAAGCCCAGGAGCCATAATCTGCTGTCTACCAGGTGCATTAACAGGGAGTTGATCAGAAGCATGGGTAGCCAAGACTCGAGCTGGCATTCCAAAAAGGGGTACAGGCATCCAAATCGATGGTTTAACTTACTGCCCCACCATTTCTGTCCCCCACCTGTATGTTTAATAATAGTCACTCATACTCTTTCTCCCAACACGCATGGCACAATCTAGGCAACCAGACAGGATGGGGTTACAAGCTTCACAAGAAGACACACAAGGTGGTGATAAGACATCTGAATTAGGAGGCCCTACTCCGAATATGAGGATATATTTAATCATAAGCACAGCTGTTGCATGACCTGTAGATTTCCAAACAGTACTGAGACAATTTTGAAAGTGGAGTCTAAAGATGTGTTAGGACAAAGGAGCTTACAGTAAAAATTTTAAAGGCCAAGGGCATTTGCATTAAAAAGAATGAAATGACAGAATTATTCAAAACAGAAGTCCATTTTTTTGGAATCACTGTTGTAGATTGAACAGATTTGGCTCCCCTTACTCATGTACACATTTAGACCCCAAAGTCTTAGGCCAACAGTTAATGGATTAACATTAGTAGATTAAGGGTAGAGACTCTATCTAATTATGGCATCATGGAGATGGCCCACTGGAAGGTCTCTAGGTCATTGAGGGCTTGCCCTCAAAAGGAGGCTCTTGTGAGCGGGTTGATTACACCAGCTGAGCCTGCTTCCAGGCCCCTCTCTGCTTCCCAGCTTCCCCCCATCATCTCCAGCCTCATCAGATACCTGAATCAATGTAGCCACCAAATTGTGGGCTGTGAAACTCTACATTTTAAGCTGAAACAAAACTTCTTTCCCCGTAAGTAGCTCCTCTTTCACATTTCAGTTATAGTAATGAAAAGCTGACTGATAAACTAAGCATCCAAAGTGGCTAATAAAACAGCCTGGTGATACTGAGAAACGAGAATGATGCAGTGTCTGTGTACTTACCACAAAGACATCCAGCATCTATTAATTCATGGCTCCTTTCAGTAAGAAACTCAGATATGTTGTAAAGTACACACATGTGAAAATAAACACACACACCCCATTTAAAAATTTCTTCAATATAACAGAATATGAAAAGAGAGAAAGATTCATCAATGAGTACTGGAGATTTTTAAGATTTTATTTATTTATTCGAAAGTCAGAGAGTTACACAGAGAGAAGAAAGGCAGAGAGAGAGAGAGAGGTCTTCCATCTGATGGATCACTCCCCAGTTATCTGTAACGGCCGGAATTGTGCCAATCCGAAGCCAGGAGCCAGGAACTTCTTCCGGGTCTCCCACATGGCTGCTTGGGCCCAAGGACTTGGGCCATCCTCTACTGCTTTCCCAGGCCATAGCAGAGAGCTGGATCGGAAGAGGAGCAGCCGGAACTAGAACCGGCTCCCCTATGGGATGCCAGCACTTCAGGCCAGGGCATTAACCTGCTGTGCCACAGCACCGGACCCTGGAGATTTTTTTGGATTAAAATAATTCAATTCACCAAGTAAAGGATTAGCCAAAGGGTCCCAGAGAGTAAGTCATGTGGCATATGAGCCACATTAATTACACATGCTGTGAATAAATTAAAATGTTTCAGAAGGACTAAGGAAATGTGTTACATTAACTACACTTGGAAATTTGGTGACTTCTATACTTTTATTACATAAATGAACTATATTTTCAACTCTGTGGAACAACAGGAAATTGCCAATGCATTGCTTGTACCATGAATCTTATCATTGATTTGAAAAATATTTATTAAGTGTCTATTATATCCATAATATCATTTTATGTACTGGAGATATATCTAAGAGAAAAACAAAGAAACACCCTTGCCATGTGAAATCTGAATTCTAGCACTAAATCAGAAAATAAACAATAAAACGAGGGAGTGGGAATTTAACCCGGTGCTTAATATGCCCGCATTCCACCTCTTAGAGCTGTATTCAAGTTCTAGTTCTGCCTCCTGACTCCAGATTCCTGTCAGTGCAGGACCTGAGAGGCAGTGGCAGTGGCTCAAGTAATTGGGTTCCTGCCACACACACACAGGAGACCTGGTCTGTGTTCCTGGCTCCTTAGTTTTGTCCCTATGCCAGCCTCAGTTATTGCATGTATGTGGGGAATGAGCCAACAACAGGAGTTACCTAACCCTCTGAAATTATTTGTTATTTATTTTTGAGAACTAAAATAGATGTAAGCTATTTATCTTTTAAAAGAGGGCAAGTGCTGTGGAAAAACAAAAGTGAAATAAGAGTAAGTGAGATCTGGTTTACTGCTTCACCTCTTTGAAGTGCTGTTTGAGTAAAGAATTGAAGAAAGCTATTTATGTTTTAAGTTCAAATAGCTTAAAGTAAACTCCAAAGGTAATTTACAATGCACTTGGACCAGTAGATCCTTCTATTGCAAACTGCAATTTTTACCCTGCCTTTATGGAAACAGCAAACCTTAAAAAGGCAAACTCAATTCCTTTCATCATCCATCCTTTTTACATCCTTTATGCAGTAATGAGTGTTAGGAAGTATGCCAAGAAAATGGTTTCACCTTGGTAAGAGCATCTCATTATTTCACTTGGACAGCATCAACTGACTCAAAATGTGCCACTGAAAACCATAAGCTAGCCCTAAGCTTTCTCATCTGGGTCTTAGTCAAGAATATAGGGGGTAGGTAACATTATACAAACAAAAACAAAATAATCCTCTGAAGAGTAAAGATAATTAAATATTAAGTCCAAAGCACAAGTAATGAGAATATTATGTCTCCTGGCAATGAGGTTAATGATAAATGAATATACTATTGCACCATGATAAAGAAAAAATGGATAATATTTCAGTGTAGTGTGTAAATAGAGTATAAATTTATTAATGCATTTGTGTTGATTTCCATTTACTTCATTCTTTGTTCTCTCATCTTAAGTCCAGAAAACACATTTTCTGTTGTTAAGGTCATAGGGATGTATTTGTTAATCCTATGATGTATGACAAAGCAGTCACCTTACAGGGAGAATACTGAATGTCCGATTGCCTAGATCAGAGGGCTGGAGCCCTCACCCTACCTCATTTTCCCATTCACATTTATGCTTTCAGGCACAATGCTGTAGAAGGACTTTATCAGGTTCTCAAAGGCATTTCCTAATCCAACTGAGTGCCTGATTACAGACAAGCTCCTATATCTGCATCAGTACAGACAATAATGTTCAAATGGCTCTATACTATGTGAGCTGTCAAACTGGAATCTAAATACTCACAAGAAGACAATAACAACACTGATCCACCATGTTCTTTGTCAGCAGAGAGATTTTTCAAAGATAACTACTCCTGAGGTCAGTTGCAAGAGATTGAAAACTTTGACAGACGGTGGAATCCTTTCTGTGAGGGGTAAAAAATTGAATTGGCTCATAAGTCCATAGTCAAGAGAATTGTACCCTGTGATCTCATGTGAAATGTTGTGAGCTCTGCTAAGTCAACTGCATCCTTGGCCTGCAACATCTGTATCGTTACCCAGACGCTGTGGTTAACATTGCAAGCCTAAGTGATTTCCAGAACTAAGCTGAGTATGTTGAGTAAGACTTGGGGACTTGCCCCTGAATCCCGACTTTTTCCTGGACTCTAATTTAGTTTTAGAAGCGACTTCTCAAACCAGAAGTCTCAGAGTTGCTTCAATCACTCCAGGGATAGCATAGCATTTTTCCCTTTATTTATTTACCTATCCCAGCCAATGGAACAATTCCCAAAACATGCCTTAACTGAAACCAAAGATTCAATAGATTATTATTAATTGGACTTACTATAGTTTTCTCATTCTGCTACTTTTTCTCCAAATTTCAAGAAAAGGAGCATGATACACCCACATCGCACACTCTGAACCCGAAACATTGTCTCACAGGAAAGTATTCCAAAAGCTAAACACTGTATCTGGTTCAAGTAAACAATTATGCAAGGTGTCTTTATGATATTTTCATTCTGATAAAGGAATATAGCAAATAGAGAGTCTCAGTAGGCTAATAAGTTGCCTTTTGAAGGAGTTTGAATTAATATATTAAGAGAAGTCAAGTGGCTGGTGCTGTGGCATGTGCTGCCTGCAGTGCTGGCATCTCATACGGATGCCAATTGGAGTCCCCGCTGCTCTACTTCTGATCCAGCTCTCTGCTATGGCCTAGGAAAGCAGTAGAAGATGGCCCAAGTCCTTGGACCCCTGTACCCACACGGGAGACCCGGAAGAAGCACCTGGCTCCTAGCTTCAGATTGGCCTTTGCTGACTTTTGGGGAGTGAACCAGTGGATGGAAGAGCTCTCTCTTTCTGGCTCTGCCTCTGCATCTCTGTAACTCTGCCTTTCAAATAAATAAATAAATAAATATTTTTAAGAGAAGTCAAATTACCCATTTAGTACTTCACTGTAATATATTATCTGGTAAGTTATATTTCTCCTATTCCTGATACTGCCAGTAACTAATAGGAGTCTGTAATTTAATTATTTGACTCTTATTTAACATCTATTATGAATAATTTCAGGAATTTTTACTAACTAGAGAAAACTGATGAATGGGTAATCATTACCATGATTCAACTGTTATTAAATCACATCTAGTCTTGATTTATTGGTATCTCTACCCACTCTTCCAAACAATGATTGTCTGAAAGCAAATATCACCATTGAATAATTTCATCTTAAGTGTATCAGTATAGATTTCATCCTGATAAAGACTCTTTAAAATAATACCCATATTATTATCATACTTTATCAATACATTAATTTTAAAAATTGTGGATTCTGCTTATGGCAACATAAAGAGAATGACAAATCTTTTTCAAAAATACAGAACTGAACAAAAATTCAAAAACAGTCATTTCAGGATGTGGAACCAAACCATGGGGACAGCAAACTGAGAACAATTATTTCTTTAAAAACAGACTTTTAGATAAGAACAGCAAGAATCTTTGTTCTTACATGGAGCTTCTCCCATCCTTTTTCCAAGAATTTGGTCATGAATCATTACAACTTTCCAGCATGGATTTGGCCAAAAAAAGCAGCACATCTGAGGCCAGACATAATCCATCAAATCTACACATAGGTAGATTTTAAATGTGTGTGTGTGAGAGAGGGAGAGAAGAGAAGAGAGGGAAATGAAAAATCAAGACATATAGGAACTCGAACAGGTGCCCATGTGACATGCCAGTGTTGTAGCTGGAGGTTTAACATGCTACCCCAGAGACAGCTGCTCTTTGAGTATCTTAAATTTCTCTTACTCCATTATCTTCTGGCATAAAGTAGTATTGTCAAAAGTCAAGTTGGTCTGATATTATTTTCCTATAACAAACTTAGTCTTTACAGTAGATGTGTGATGCCCTGAAAGAATATGGTTTATCTCTCCCCTTGCTGCAGTGAGTATTGGCAGGGACCCCTAACAATCTCCAGAGCATTGCTCTTATCTGATAGAAACTGTCTTGCTTAGGGGATGTCAGCCAATGACTGTTGCTATAAGGTACAAAAGACCTTCTGTCTTGACCCAAGACAGAGCCAATTCCACAGTGTATATATCCCCTCGTTTCTCTTCCTCCTCCACACTTTAGAAGAGATAAAGTCTAAACCTAACCTGAGTCCACATTCACATTGTTTGCTCTCCACCCAATTTTTCTCACTACCTTATCGCTTTTTGCCATGCATATCTATAGATTGAAAATTATAATATTCACTATCTGTATACGTTTCTATATATTATATATTGTATTAAATGTTTGCTTCATATCTATGTATATATAGATATATATGTATACACATAGATACATATACATGTGTGTATATATGTATATGCACATATATGTATCTATGTACATATATATGTATCTATGTATATATACACATATGCATATAAATACATATAATGTATCTTATATGTACATTACATATTATATACATTATATAATGTATATATAATACATATATGTATACATGTATACATATATGTGTGTATATATCTATGTGTATATATAGATACATATATGTACGTGTATATACATATATATGTGTGTATATATATGTATCTATGTATATATATACACATATATGTATTTAAATATAATGTTCTTAGTAAACAACTATTAATCAAATCTTAGTCTTAGGGTTTGTTTCTAGGGAAACTACCTTTTCAAAATCTTCTGCTTTTCCATTCATCTCATTTCTGAGTTATATTCCTAGTTTATAATGCTCTTTCACTGAGTACATCATTTTTCACATTCTTTAAGGCTTTGTGAAAAATTGTAGTTCTCACCTGTTTAATGGGTATCATTTACAGATTGCCTACATTTTCTGTGGAATAGCTATTCTGAGCCTTATTTTTTTTAAAGTAACTTTGTACATGATTCAATAGCAATATTTGACATGGTTCATTTGACTGTAGGGTCATTTTTACTTTGTGATATTAGCAATGAAGTTGAATCAGAATTGCTTTCCTACCAGCATTACTCTTCAGATTCTACTTCTTGTGCATTCAAAAACTAATAAAAGTTATGACTGTAATTTCTGAGCTCTGTTTGTCTCTTAGGTAAAACTTCTTATGTTCCTGTCCTATTTCTCCATTTTAATATCTACAATTACTTAGAGTATGGACTGTACTTCTAGTGTTTCTCTCAGTAAGCCTCTCCCCCACAGCTGCAGTGATAGGTGCCCATAGAACTCCAATGACACCTGACCTTCTGTGGGCCCTCAAAACCTCACAAACACTGATGACTGTCCACCTCTGCCTCAGTGACAGTGGCTCCTCTGACTGGCTGGCCCCCTGTGTTTGCAGAGTGGATGGTCTTCAGAATAGTTGCAATTGTGTGTCCTTCTATTTTTGCTCAGTTGCTGATTCCATGTGGTTTTGTTGCTGTCAGTCACTTGTCTGCATTTATTCAAATTTAGGTGTGAGTGGAAAGATATTTTTAACTAATTTGTTGCAGATGTTGACTTTAGGGTTTTGGGTTTGCTATACATTTTTGGGCTAAAAACTGTATCACCATCTGTCTAGAACTCCAAATTTAGCTATTTTTACTAAGTGCTTATGTTTAAACAGATCAAAAAACCTATATATATATATATATATATATTTAAAAAATCCAGAATCTGATAAACTGGATTGACAATTTAGATTGCCAATTGGGATCTCATTGATTAGTTCTGCAGGAATATAATAAATGTATGAATTACTTGGAAAAGAGCAGCAAACTTCCAGATTATATCAAAAATTAATGTGCAGTATGCTTAATTTCATCTAAGTTTTTCTCTCTAAACTTTATGATGGGCAAATTGATGCTTTACTAATGAAGGGAGGCTGGAATTGCATGCAGTAGAAGGAAGTGCGTTTAAATCAAGTTCATTTGAAGGTGGCATAATTTCTCTATCACCTAAACATCTCAGATTTCTTCCTCACATTCTAATATCTCTTTTTGTCCCTTGTGTCGACAGTTTTCCAGCAAGTTTCTAAGAAGTTTCTTCAAGTTTTGTTTGAGATTGGGTCCCTTGGAAGGTAAGAAAGTGGAAATCAAGTGTCAGCCTAGGCAAGATGAATTTTGTAGAGTATATTGCTAACTCTATCCTCCCTTCTGAAGGAAGAAATGCGAGGTGTGGGTATTTAAGTTCTGTTCCTCATACTTTTACTGTTTGGGCTCAGATTTAAGTTAAAAATCATGTATGACTACAACTTGAATAGTTTCAATGTCAAGCTTTTGGAGGACCTCTGAATCTCTAGTGAGGCAAAGCCCTTTTATGGATAAAAATTGGTAACTTCTGTGTGGACCAGGTGCTCAGAGGAAATATGTCTGTGCTTGAAAGAAAGGAGTCTTTGAATAGAGCCCAGCCAGAAGCAAGCCCTGTGTGCCATGATGTGATCCAGTGCATTGCATGGAAGCTGTTGCAGGTGTTGCTCCCGCAAGACCATTGAATGTAGCCCTGAGAGCCAATCTTAGTCTTCCAACACCTCCCAAATCCCTTTCAAAACTAGGGTTAGCAAACTTTGATTTTAAGGGCCATATAATATCTGTTTCAGGCTTTAAGAATCCAAGTCTCTATTGCAACTACTCAATTGTGTTGCAGTGGTGAGAAACCAGCCATATATAAAAGTCTGACTGTATTTCCTTAAAACTCTATAAAAATCGGTGGCAGACAGGACATGACTTGTCTGCCATAGTTCACTAACCCTTGCTCTAGAATGAGACTCATGATTAAGGGTGAGTCCTAACCAAGTCACAGCACAAAAGGAACATAGATATAGAGCCTGTTGATACTTCCATTTTAAAAGGGAGAAATACCATTTGCCAAAAAGTAGACTACTTTGGGACAAAACATGCAAGAATTGGGCTGTGGGATATCAATGGGAGCAGGTAGAAGTCATCACTACATTTTCCTTCCCCATGTACTATATGAAGGCACTTCAAAAAGCTTATGGAAAATAGGATTAAAAGATAAGCTTTTTTTTGGTACAAAAATGCATGAGGTGAAGCCTTCCAAAAATTCGTGAAAAAATGCATGTAACGACGCAATGCATGGATTTCAAAAGTTTCAGCACCAAAATACACTTATCTTTTAACTCTATTTTCCACAGACTATTGAAGCACCTTCATGAATTCAGGAAAATTCTTTACCTTATTTATTCTCGTATAGTGAAATACAATTATTTGAGCACATGAGAGAAAGCTGTAAAGACTCTTCCATCTAGCTTACAATAACCCTTCTGCAATATCAATGCCTTTCAAGACAAACTAAGAGAAGTGATTGCTTGACCACACTTATTAATTATTGTATCAGTCTTGAATGCCTTTTTTCATGAGAATGAGGACTTGGAAGAAGAAGCCACAAAGATTATTGGTTCCTGGGTACTTTGTTCTCAGTAAAGTATGGAGATACCTCAGAAATCTGAATATAGACCTACCAAATGACCCAGCAATCCCACTTGCAGGCATTTACCCAAGAGAAATGAAATCAGCATAAGAAAGAGATATCTGTACACCCATGTTCAGTGCAGCTCAATTCACAATGGGTAAGATATGGAATCAACCCAGATGCCCATCAACTGATGACTGGATAATGATATTATGGCATATATAACAGTATGGAATACTACTCAGTGGCAAAAACAAAAATGGAATTTCTGTCATTTTCAACAAAATGGATGCAATGGGAAACCATTAAACTTAGTGAAAATAGCCAGTCCCAAAAAGACAAATACCAATTTTTTTTTCTGATCTGTGATAATGAAGAGTATTTAAAATGTAATATAACTAATGGAGTATCTAAAATGTAATGTATAAGAGTGAAATTGACATTTTAAGATTCAATGACTATTTACAGCTCTTATCTCTACTGTTGAGGAATAGTGTTTTTTTTTTTTTCCTTATACTAGGTATTAAACTCAGTGTAGGGTTAATCTTATGAGTATAAAGTAAACTGAAAATAGAGTTTTCTAAGAAGAGTACGAAAAGGGGAGAGAGGAGGAAGAAGGGTGGGAGCATGGGTGGGAGGGAGGATATGGTCAGAAGAATCATTATATTCCTAAATCTGTGGATATGAAAAGCATTAAATTTGTATACCTTAAATAAAATTTTTAAAAAAAGAAGAAGATAATCCAGAGCTCAACATCAGTATTAGGAATCCCAACCAAATAGAACCTTAAATATGCATGTTAGCTATTGTTTTGAAACACAAGATCTTCATTAAGCATATAATATACACTCACCTATTTTCCCAAACAAAATATCAAAGGAAACCTATTTAAGGTAAACCCAAAGAGAGAGGCATAATAAAGAGTAAGACTTAAGACTATTATTGGTAAATTTTATGCATAAGTCCAAGATGTATTCTGAATTCAATGCATGTATTTGGAAAATGTAGGTATGGTAAATATATTTTGAATCTATAACACTTGGTTAAAACAATAGTAGAGGTGATTCAAGAAGATCAGTTTGACAACTATGTTTCCCTACTTGGGACAAGAATGTCTATCAAGTTTATTAGTATTCCATTTTGCTTGATCCATGCCTTCCCATTTCACAGTTGGGAATATCTATTACTATGAATAGGAAAGATTTTCCTCCATGTATACTTTACTTGAATACCTCAGATCAATCAACGGATGGAAGATCTCTCTCTCTCTCTCTGAAACTGCTTTCAAATAAGTAAAGCTTTAAAAAAAACACAAGGTAGCATTTATTACGGTACATGGCATACTGAACTTGAAAATTACTTGTGCTGGAAAATTCCAGTTTTTCAACCAAAGCTAACATTTTTGAAATAACAGAGATGACCAGTTATAGACAAGAGATTAAATGTGTCTATAATTCACCACTAATAAGTAGCTTGTGAAAACTTTCATGCTGATCTTCCTCAAATGGATTATTTTCACAACATTTTCATAAAATAACATATTAATTTTACTAGTCCTATAAAAGGTGAGCATTTACAAAGCCAAAAGCAGAGTGGAAGCTTTTAAAGCTATGCGTAAGAATTGGTGTTTATACAGGGTAATATAAGTAAGTGAAATGCAAAATTGATATGACTGAGTTCCGTAAGTACAATACTATTGCTGTCCAAACTGATATTGCAAACATCTTCCCTAGAAAGAAAAAGCCTCTGGGATACCCAAATTGCTTACTCATTTCTTTTCAATAATCCTCAGTTCCAAAACATTGAATCTCTCCTCCACCTTGATAGTACAGAATATTTTTCAGTGACAGAAAGTGGAAAATGAGCATTCAGTGCTGAGGCAGAGGTTGGTCAAGACAACAAACTTTAGGTAGCACTCAGAAGCAAAGAGCACTGGTGGACATGTTCTAGGATGCAGTCAGACGTTGTCTATTTCCTCTAAGTATCAAAGATGTGGGATTTTATTTATATTAAGTCTATAAAACTTTTCCATACATTTGAATATTCTCAAATTACATTTTCATTCTATCACAGCATCTTGGATACTAATAGGAGTTTGTATGATAACCTAATATGTTACAAAAAAATACAGTAAAATCTTTTAGGAATGTGTTTCATTTTGAATTTTTCATAAAGAAAATATTTTACAGAACTCTTACTGGTATAAAATTCTATACATATATACTTATACAACTTACTGAGTTTTTAGATAGGCATCTCCCATGAAATGCTTCCCACGATCTTTGCCATAACTCTATACTTCACTTGTGAAAGTTTCCTCCCGCTATATTTATTTATTTATCTATTGTTAACTCTAGGCAGATCACTAGGACTTCACGTTCAATCACTAAAACTCTGTACCCCTGGCAAGCACCTTCCCATGTAGCCCTCCCTCAGCCTTTGAGAACTACCATGTTCTGAACCTTAGGGAATCTGTTGCAGAAACCTGATATAAGTGGAATCGTGCAGTGTTTGTCCATCTGAGCTCCATGATTTAGCTGATCATAAAGTCCTCCAGGTTCATCCGTGCAAAAGGCATGCTTTCCTCCTTTATTCAGACTCAGTTGATTGTCTGTATGTACAGACTACATTTTCTTCAGCAAATCAAATAATTTAAACTTAGAAAGGAGATTCAAGGAAGTATAATTCCTATTTCATTCTTTCAAGAAATAGTAAAATATTCACTATTTTTCTAAAAGGTGTTCATTTTCAAACTATGCAACTGACAAAACATTAATATCCATAACTTATAAGAGCTCAAGAAACTCAACAACAAAACAAATAATCCAGTTAAGAAACAGGCAAGGGACTTCAACAGGAATTTTCCAAAAGAGGAAATTCAAATGTCCAATAGAAAAATGAAAAAAAAAAAAGCTCAGGATCACTGACCATCAGAGAAATGAAAATCAAAACCACAATGAGGGTTCACCTGACTCCAGTTAGAATGGCTCTCACACAGAAATCAAAAACCAATAAATGCTGGGGAGGATGTGGTGAAAAAGGTGTCCTGACCCTCTGTTGATGCAAATGCAGACTAGTACATGCAGCCATTGTGGAAGACAATATAGAAATGCCTCAGAAAGCTGAAAACAGATCTACCTCATGAACTAGCCATCCAACTCCTGAGAATTCACCCAAAGGAATGAAATCAGCACATAAAAGAGTGGTCTCTGCTCCCATGTTTATTGCAGCTCAGTTCACATTAGCTCAGGTATGGGAATTAGCTAAGATATGGGAATTAGTTAAGGTATAACCATCAGCCCAGATGCCCATCAAGTGATGACTGGATACACACTATATCTACTCACTATGGAATACTACTGTCGTAAAATAGACTGAAATCTCGTCTTTTGCAAGAAAATGGATGCAGTTGGAAACTCTTAATGATATACTTAACGAAATAAGCCAGCCCCCAAAAGATAAGTACCGTTTTCCCTGATCTGTGGTAACAGAGTATAAAAAAAAGTGTATGAGTGAAACTGACATTTTGAGAATTTATTGTTGTTTATATCCCTTGTCTTTACTGTTGTGGAATGGTGAAGTTTTTCTTCTATTTATTGAATATTTAGTGGAGGGTTAATATTATAAAATAAACTGAAAATACATCATTTTAAAAATTAAAAGAAAGAGGTTAGAAAGGTGGGACATGGGTGGCAGGGAGGGTAGGGTGAGTGGGAAGTATCACTATACTCTCAAATCTGTATACATGAAATACATAAAATTTGTTTACCATATATAAGTAAAAAAATTGCTTAGAGGATTATTTCCATTTTTAAAAAAGATAATTTTATTTTAAAGTTCCTCAAAAAAGGACTTTCCTAATACTTGCACTTAATTTGTGCTATAATGTTTTAGAGAAATAATAACTTTCGATTTGTAAACTCAATTTAGCAATCATTTCATTTACCAGACAAATCTATTTGGGTGTGTATGTAAACAATGTAATATAAATGGTGGTCATGACACTCACATGACAGTATATACATATATACAAATATGGGTATATGTCAATATATTCTTTGTTTTCCTAAACTAAATGAAACATTCCATTCATTTAATCAGCACTATATTTCTGACTACTCAATTATGTTTAATTCTGATATGCTGCAGACAAATCTTTATAATTCTGTTTGTATCGGTCACATCTCCTATATTAGGAGAATCAAGATACCTTCCTTAATTAAGATAGTCTTTGATGATTTATTAGAGTATTTTACACAAATTGACAGCTAAGTCACTATTGCTCCAGTGGCTATTGGGTTGCATTCTGTTGAGTTAATGGAAAAATGTGTTTGTATATTCTACATCAATTTGGATGCTATTATTCGCATAACTACATTTTTCAGCCAGCAGTATTGTTCAAATCAAACTGTGACCTCATAGATGAAAACACTTCTCTTTGGTATTTCTAATTTCCAACAACTGAAAAAAAAAATCTCTTCTTTACAAATTAAATAGGCTCATCATACTCATTTAAAAAAAACAAACAGTTTTCCAACAAACATATAATGTCAGCTCTGAATTTCAGGATCCTTCCTTATACTTTGTGTGAGAAGATCATTTGTCTGTAACAGTTTCATCACAAATTCAATTTAACTTAATGGGTTGGGATTTGTATTCCTTTTTCAATGTTCTAATTTCCTAGGATTTTTTCCATTAAAATTTTTCTGGTTTTGTTTCCAAATAAATATAGCACCCTAAAAAATTCGTCACAGCTAGCAACAAACTATCAACAAGTCTAAGTATTAATATATCACAGCTAGAACGATGTGTTTCTAAGATATGCAATGTTGACATGAATAAATAAGTTTATGTGGATGGGGTGATAAAATTAGAGCAACATTGACAGTTGCAGTATTGCTTATTTCTTATTGTTATCTTACCAAATGAACTTTTTAGATCTTATAATTTTATAATAAAATTATTCATGTTTTACAATTTATATAACATATGTTATATTTATATTTTATAAATTTATATAATTTTATAAATTTATAAAGTTTATAATATTTATAAATTTATATTTATAAATATACACATTTTCCTTGTGGAGAGATAGCAGTAAGTGTAGGGGTTGCAGAAGACAATATAGATATGATTTGCTGTGGTATTTCACTGCTTATTTGATGCTGAGGCATGGAGATCCCCATTATGTGAATCTCCATGGTGTGTTCTTTGAAGTTAGCTACCTTTCTAAGTCTTTAATCTTTCACACACCCTCCTTAGTAAGAGCTATTTCCAAATAGTCAGTAGCTACATTTACTTTTTTCTACTCATCCAGTCTTTCACACTGCTTAAATGCCACCCTCAATCTGAGAACTAGAGCATGCAAGAAAGCAACCACAATCTTATAAAAATTAAAAGGGAAAATTCTAGTGCTTTCTCAGCTTAACAATCTTATTCATGTCATTTCTCTTCTCATTTCCATGGCTTCAAATAAAATAAAACAAAAAACACCAGCCAGATATCCCATTTCTGTAGCAGTTTGATTCAAAAACCACCTAAGAATAGAATAATCATTTGCTTTCAATCTCGAGTAACAGGAACCAGATTACCCCTCCCCTCTACACACACATGCACAAAAATAGACCTGAAAAAATCATGATAAAGGAAAAAAATGAACGGAACAATGATTTTCATGACATTAAACATCACTGGAAAGGGAAGAGACAAATTGCTTAGGGATAGGAAATGTTTAACGAGTTCTCCAGTTGCACCAGCTTATTGCCTGGTGAGGGTTTCCAGGCCACGGTACCCTGATGGATAGAGAGCAGGGAATACTTTGTATTGAAGCAGAGAGCTGGGAGACCACGGAAACCTAAGCAGATAGAGGTGCCGGGCAGAGTACAGCACATGGAGAAGTTTCTGGAGGTTTACAGAAGGTCTCTATGATTCCCCCTAATCACGCACTAATCAGTGTGGGCAATTTAAAAAATGGTTGAGAAAAAACTACCCAGAAGGATGACTGGTTACATTTCCTGTAACTCACAGTAATGCTACTTATTTCCACAGGCCAAGTAGAGTTGAAATTCACAACACTTAGCTTTGAGTGATACTGAATTTAAGCAATGATTTAACCCCTTTCAAGCTTTGATTGCCTTACTATGATGCTGAAGTGATATCTGCATCCCTGAAAGAGTACAGAGAATCAAACTTGCATTCAAAGGTAGACTGTAGCCTATGAAGGCATTATGGATACCATATACTGTTATTCATTTAGAAAGAATTCCGAAATGCTGTCTTTGAACTAGGCATTTTCACATGTCATTCAATTTATCCTCACAACTATGTTATAAAGTTGGTGTTTGATTCACAAATTTAATAGGTAGAGAAACTTAAGATCAAATGGTCAACACACAATCCTCAAGATCCCAGACGCATGACCAGGAGTGCAGAGTTTGGACAGTCTTGACTTCCGTGCCCAGGCTTTCTCCATTCCCTCTGGTAAGTTCTCAGCAAAGTCAGTTTCAGAATGAGTGGGAACTTGTGAGAAATCTATTCCAAGCTTTTAAAATGAGCCTCTTGATGAGGAATGTGCAGTAACAAACTTTGAGAAATTGTCATAAATGGGGAAACCACTAAATTATCTGAAGCAATATTTGTAAAAATTACAAATACATCCAAAAGCAAATACATCCAAAAGCAAAATACATCCAAAGCAAATTAAACATTAGACAGAAGTTATACCTTTGGACAGACAATGCAGGAAGTCACCCAACAACATCCTAAAGCCTTAATATTGCTCATGAGCTTCCTGTGCATGTAAATGATGCCCTTACTGACACCCACACTGTGATAGAAACCCCAGGGAAAATACAGCTTTGGAAACTAGGATTGCCATGAAACACTTTCCTCTGAAAATTATCACTCACATTGTGGCTAATTGCCCATATAATAAGCTACTTTGCTTTGAAAAGGATTGGATTTTGGCTCTTCAAACTCATGAAGGCTTTTTTTTTATATTTATTATATTTATTTGAAAGGTAAGGTTATAGAAGAGGGGTGGAGAGAAATAGATAAAGATCTTCCTTCTGCTGGTTCACTCCCCAAGTGGCCCCCATACAGACATTTAAATCCCTAAGTCTTACACAGGCAGTTAATGGATTAATGTTAATAATGGCTGATGGATTAAGGGTGGAGACTTGGCCTGATTATGGCATTTAAGAGGTGGGGCTAATGGGATGTCTTTAGGTCACTGGAGCCTTGTCCTTTGAAGGTAGTTCTCATGACAGGATTTTTGTTTCTTTGTTTTACTGCAAAGAAAGAGCATGCTGCTGGCTCATCAAGTGACCCTCCACACATTCTTCTACCTCATCAGATGCCAGATTAACGGGGCTTCCTGATCTTGTACTGTGAATCTCCAAATCTATACACTGAGAAGGTTTTCTTTTCGAAGTGCCCCTCTCAAGTATTTGAGTTAAAGTAATGAAAAGCTGACTAAAACAGAAACCTGGTACCAGGGAATTGAGGACATTACTGTTAACCCGAGAATGTAGAAGAATCATTGAGAGTGGTTTCCTGGAAAAGGTTGGATACATGTAAAGGAATAAGCTAGACAAAGTCTAGAATGTTGTAAACAGAGCATGTCGGGTGATTCTGGTGAGGGCTTAGAAGAGCAGACTGTCTGTAGAAGAGTGGACAGACTTCAGATGGAAATGATAATCCCATTGGGACTGGATTAAAGGCTATCCACTTAGACAGTGGCAAAGAACCTAGAATTTTTTGTGTCCATGTCTGGAGACTTTGTGAGAAGGTCACATAAAAATGGTGGACTTGGCTGGTGCTGCAGCTCAATAGGCTAATCCTCTACCTGTGGCGCCGGCACACCAGGTTCTAGACTCAGTTGGGGCACTGGATTCTGTTCCGGTTGCTCCTCTTCCAGTCCAGCTCTCTGCTGTGGCCTGGGAGTACAGTGGAGGATGGCCCAAGTGCTTGGGCCCTGCACCCCATGGGAGACCAGGAGAAGCACCTGGCTCCTGCCTTTGGATCAGAACAGTGCACCGGCTGCAGCGCTCTGGCTGTAGTGGCCACTGGAGGGTGAACCAACGGCAAAGGAAGACCTTTCTCTCTGTCTCTCTCACTGTCCATGCTGCCTGTCCAAAAAAAAAAACAAACAAAAAAACAAACAAACAAACAAAAAAACATGGTGGACTTGTTTTAACAGAGGAAAATATTTCAGCCTACAAAACCTTCGACCTGTGGCATGGGTGTTATTGGCTGATGTTAGAAAGTTTCTCAGCAAGAAGGAGGAGCAAAAGGGTGTTATGGAATTAAGCACCTTGATCTTTATTCCAGGTTCTTGTCCTCTCAGAGATAAAAATTCAAAGCAGAAAAACCAATGCAGTGCACAAGTGAGAGCAGGATTTTAAAAGATAAGGTGCGTGAATATACATTCATGCATGAGTATGAATGGGCCCAACAGGAGTGGGCCTATGAGGAGAGAGAGTGGGAAGAGGCTGGAGAAAGGACACAGGAGTGTGGTTCTGAAGCCCAGAGGGAAAGAGCCCCTCCCACAGGCTCAGTCTCTCATGATAGGGGGCGGTGCCCTAACTATCCACATGGGGTAGAGTTCAGCTCGTGTGAGGCACTCTGGGAGTTCAGGGCACCTTCACGTGGAGTTTAAGTCTCACACAGCCATCATGGCATCGCCTGCTTCCTAGTCTAAGGCACGGACGTATCCTCGGAAGGTGAGCATACTTGATTGACAGGTAAGGGGATGGAGTTACATGGAGGGCTGGCCAGAATTCCAGTTCACCTATTCCTTTTTCTTTTGACAGGCAGAGTGGACAGTGAGAGAGAGAAACAGAGAGAAAGGTCTTCCTTTTCCGTTGGTTCACCCTCCCATGGCTGCTGTGGCCAGTGCGCTGCGGCCCGCGCACTGCACTGATCCAAAGCCAGGAGTCAGATGCTTCCTCCTGGTCTCCCATGTGGGTGCAGGGCCCAAGCACTTGGGCCTTCCTCCACTGCACTCCCAGGCCAGAGCAGAGAGCTGGACAGGAAGAGGAGTGACCGGGACAGAATACAGCACCCCTACCAGGACTAGGACCCTGGTGTGCCAGCGCCGCAGGCAGAGCATTAGCCTATTGAGCCACGGCTCCAGCCACCTATTCCTTTCTAAATCCCTACCTAACTCCCCCATATTAAGGGAGAAGAGAAGAAATATCTAGAAAATGTGCAGGAAAATAGGAACAAAAAGCTTGATCAGAATAGGAAGGTAGAAATGTGGCTTGCTAAAGAAATGAGGTCAAGTGAAAAAGTAGCCATATGCTACTGTGGAATCAATCAGGTAGAACCCTGAAGGCATTCAGAGATCTTTGCGGCAGCCTCTCCCATCACAGTCCCGCCAGAGGTTTAGAAGTGGAAGCTTGTTTTAAAGGACTTCCAGGGCAGAATCCTCTCCGGAAAGGGCCTCGTCACCCTGCTCGCCCAGGACAGTGCTAGATGTTGTCTTGCAAGGTCCAGGCGTAACTGCCAGCTGCAGACTTGCGCAGCATCTACATCATGCCAGTTCTCCCCACATGCAGAATGCAAGGTTATGAGGTCATGGGAGCCTCCACTAAGATTTCAAAGGAAAGCCTGGGAAACCAAGCAGTCTTACACTTCAGGACTGGGGCCCCTGCATGGAGCAATGATGATGTGACAATGGAACTGCAGAGGGGATCTCAGAAAGCAGACATGACAACATGAGACACCCAGCTAGGAAAGCTGCAAGGAGTACACTAGGCAAGCCTGGAAAATCAGTGCACAGTCTCAGAGCAGCCATGCAAAGACCAACAGGGTCCTGGCAGCACGCAGGCCTCCAGCTAGATTGCAGAGGACACTCCAGACAAACTCGGGACAGAGAGAGAGAGAGAGAGAGAGAGAGAGAGAGAGATTGATTGATTGAGAGACGGGTCACAGAGGTAAATTCACTGCAAAGAGCTTCCACCAGGGCAGTGTCAAGTGAAAATGTGAAGTTGGAACTGCTACATCCAGGGCAATGCTGGGTGGAAACAGCAGAGACGAGACTTCGACCTGTGAGAACAGAAGCACGGGCTGTAAGAGCAGGGCTGCCCAAGCCGATGGGAGCTAATCCCCACCACCATGTGCCCAGGACGCCAATCATAGCACTTCAGGATCTAATGTTTCCCCTGTTGGTTTTAGTTTTGATTTGTTTGGTTTTGATCTGATTAATCTTTTCCATTCCCTGACACCCTGTTTGGAGTGAAAATGGAAAGCAAATGCCCCTCACACAATTGTCGCTTGGAAGCATGTAATTTCTTTTTCAGTGTGCAAGGTTAACAGCTAAGATAGTTTGGGGCCAGCATTGTGGCTAAGTGTGTAAATCCATCACCTGTGATACTGGCGTCTCATACGAGCACTGGTTCAAGTCCTAGCACCTGGGAGACCCAAATGGAGTTTGGCTCCTGGTTCGACCAAGCCCCCTTTGGACTTTGGAATTAATGTGGGACTGAGTTAAGACCATGGGGCATTTGAGGGATGGAATAATTGTGTGCTGTGAGAGACATGAATTTGGGGAAGGCTGGTTCAGAACATTATGATTTGAATAGCTCTTGTCTCTCCATTTGCACACAATTATTTAAACCCCAAAGTCTTATATTGATGGTTAGTGATGAATAATTTCAGGAGAGATACTTGATCTAATTATAAAAACATGGGAGGTGGGTTTAAGGGAAGACACTTGGAGGCTTACCCTCAGAAGGTAGTTCCTGTGAAAGGATGGTTACATAAGAAGTTCATGCTCACTGTCTGTTGGCTTACAGGCTCACTGTGAGATAGCCCTTCCTCACACATTAAATGCCAGACTAACAGGCAGCCTGTTCTTAGACTGTGAACTTCCAAAATTGTAAACTGAATGAATCTTCCTGCTTCCTAAGACGCTCATTTGAAATATTTTATTGTAGTAATGAAAAGCTAATACACTAGCTAATGCAAACAAAGCTAGAAATTCCATCTGAATTCTGCTAAAAACCAGGTCATGTGCAAATATGGTTAATGTGAAGAAACCTAGTGCAGGAAACAGTGCCAGCAGCAGCATCTGTGACTACAGAGAATACCTAAATGACACCAAGCTTCGTTTCAGCCTTCACCCCTACAAAAAAAAAAAATTTGGGTTGTGCATACCAATGATCAAAGCCATCAACTTGATGGAGAATCTGATCATGAAGGGATTTAGATATGAGGGCTTATATGTCTTTATTAAATCACTTTTAATGCTCAAGTCCTGAATGAAATAGTTTTAGCAAATTGCTAAGAGCTTCAGCCAAAGTTTGGAGCGCAGCAAGAGGTTCTGAGCTGTTGTGTATTACAAACTGTCCTTGGAATTTGCAAAGCTCCAGAGACGCAGCCCATGCTGATGGTGTGCATGGTCAGACCTTGCATTTCTCATCATGTGTCCTGTGGCAAGACTGGTTGCTGTCTTTGCCCTCCTGGCACCTACTCCTTACAGCCAGGACTACTTCTGTCACTAGAGAACATACATACATACATACCTGTAAGGAAACCTGGAAAGAAGTGTTTGTGAAATAAACAATGGGATCACATAGGAGGTTCAGGAGCCCCAAGCAGGTTGAACAGAGGGTGGAAGCTTATTTGTGTGGTTTGCATGTTTGCTGCATGCAGAAGTGTGCACAATGATTGGCAGGAGCTAGGGACTGTTATGAAGTCCAGGAGAATCCAGGATGCAGACTAAGTGTCTTTACCCCTTTCTGTGATGTTCTTTGGATCCCACCTTGTTATGTCTCGATACACAGATAGTTTTGCCTTTCACATTTTGTTGCCATCTGTTAGTCATTTTGTCTAAGTCACTAGTAGAGAAGAACAGAAGCCACTGTGCAGGAACATGATTAAAATAACAATGGAATGACAGGAGGGCTGATCTCTTTCAAACTTGTCATGGGAAAGAGCTCAGCTCCAGTAATCTCACTTGTTTAATGAAAAAGTTGGACTACACATCATTACAGAGGCTGATTCAACAGTGAGGGGTTCAGTGACTGTCCCTTCTATCTTCACGTTGCTTCGGTTGAATAAGTCTAGAGCTACATAAAATTTTAGCTGTTACACGCTAATACTCAACCTGTGTCTACATCACACTAGCATTACCAAAATCTCAGTCCCTGTCCCTGGTGCCAAATCAAAATAATGTGAACAAGGTTTGAGAGCAAAGGAAAGAGAAAGTTTATTGTGTTGACAGATGAGAGGGTAGCAGACCTCCAGATCTCAAGAACAGCCACCCTCCTGAATGAAGGTGTCTTGGTGTTTTTAAGGAGGCAACAAGGAAGAGGGAGGTGGTGTGACAAGATCCTGAAAGACCCAGAAGTCCCTGGTGTCAGGCACCAAGGCTGTTACTAGGCTGATGACAATGCATTCTTCCTCTGTTCTTTCATGGTGGTCCTTGAAGCTCACAGGCAGTGAGATTAGACCCAACCTGAACAGGTTGCCTTGTTCTGGTTTTCTGGTTGCTATGATGGCCAAGTGGGCTTCAGTCACTCTGGGAATTACCTATAGGTGGTAGTTGCTTTCCACTGCAGACCTAGAATCCTGATCCCCAAACCTGGGGTTCCCCTAAGTAGAATCCCTCGAGACAGTACTGGCCACCATAGTGCTATCTCTTAGACAAACAAAGCACCTCACAGATTCAGTGATTAGAATCTGGTAGGGCCACTGTCCCTCTCTCACAGTGCAGTGAGGTCAGTGAAGGAGAGTGGCTGGAAGACTGGGGTTTGATGCTATCATCTTACATTCAAGGCACTGTTTGCAGACTCAGTTTCACCAGCACAAGGAATAAGTTAACAAAGCAATCCCATGAAAAACAGACAACTTAATTAAATGACCGAAATGTCTAATTGAAAACTTTTTGTGTACTCTATGCATGCCAAGCATTAATGTCAATTTGCATTTTCATCTAGGATGCAATGATTTACATAGGCCCCATCTGAATCATTCACTTGCTAACTGATTAAATTCATTCCCTGACAATTGTTCAAGGATGACTTATGTGGTATAATCACCCATCACTCCCAACATGTATTAATAGAAACAGGTTACACAAGACACAGTTCAAGACTATATTGTTTGTGATGAGCATAAAGTAAAACAAGTACTTTTTTCCCCCTTCTTGGCATCTTGGTATTGACTTTAATCTCCTAAAGTTGCAAATTTTCATAATTCACATAAATCAGACCACTGAGTAAGGTTAGGGACAGAGAGAGTTCAAAACCCTTACAATGAACCTCACAGCACATCACTACACTTAAATCTGTCACTTAAATAAGCTTTTGACTTTGTTCGAGATATTAATCTTCAACTTTGATTTCCAAAGCTATAAAATGGGATCTAAAATCTCATTCTTAACACAAGCAATAAGAGTTACATTAGTTAATCCATATAAATCCTTTAGTATATTGTTAGACATTTACCAGGTATTCAATAAATATTAGCTAAGATTAGAAAGGTTTATAAAACTTAAATTTCTATCTTTACTTAGTATATACTAAGTTGATCTTCTGTATATAAAGATAATTAAAAATGAATCTTAATGAAGAATGGGATGGGAGAGGGAGTAGGATATGGGATGGTTTGTGGATGGGAGGGTGGTTATGGGGGGGAACTGCTATAATCCAAAAGTACTTTCAAAATTTATATTTATTAACTAAAAGTTTTCTAAAAAATACTTCAATTTCTAAAGTTTTATGATTTTTGAAATGAAGTCATTATTGTCCCCTAAATGTGTTTTGTTAGGGTTTACATTATATCCATTCAACTATCTTGACCATGAATTTTTTAAATCTATTGCCAATCAATTTTAGATGCTGACAAAATGAAAGTACCAGCAAGATGAAGCTGATCAATGTTTTCATGTTAACTAAGTTACAAAGTATAATGCTCCAGATATCTGGGTTTCTCAACATTAAAGTTTCCCACCCTTTAGATTTTCAAATCCCCCCTTCTCCTTAGTTGTAAACACCTTTATAATGTCTACACACACACACACACACACACACACACCAGATTAATGTAAGATAGTATCAATCATTCTGGCACATAATTTGTTACATCCGATCAAAATATAAAGTGTTGATTTTTTGCCCCCAAGTCTTCTCCTCTTTTCCTTTTCTTTGTTGTTTATGCAACCCTACATGCCTAGGACTGAGTCCTGGATAAGCAACTTTGTACGTGATGCAGTGTTTCTGTAGTGACGTGGTGCAGGTCTTGCAAGTCGCCTTTGCGTCTGCCAAGCAGCCCTACTCTAAACACAGATCCTTACAGCTGCCTTCTGCTTATTCAAGCATCCCTCAGGTCCAGCCAAAGCGGAAGTCACCCGAGGCTCTGGACACTGTGTTTTTATCCACAGGACTTTACAAGGTTGCTGCCTGCAGGAATTCAAAGGAAGCAAAGGATGACAGACAGAACAAACCTATTGGAGACAGGGACTAAATGCAGCTTTGGCAGATCCTAACCAGACTGGGTTGTAGCCATGTATTTATTTCTCCTTTTCTTCTTTTTGCCAAACAATTCAAACTTAACAGATTCATTAATAGAACAAAGTGTTGTCATCAGAGCCCTTGAAAATTTCACTTAAAAACCAAGAGGTTAGGCAGCTGTTTGAGTTTCATAAGGAAAAACAGATGTGGTTCAGAGTTTCACACTAATGGAATTCAGCCGGTGTGGGGAGCTATAAGTAAGTTTGCCCTTCTCCCAACTCTGCTGTTGGTTTGTTCACCAAACCAAATGACTCATGCTGGGGAGCTTGGGAAGTGAGTCAAAGGCAGTCATCCTTTGGGCTTATAAAGATATTAGTGAATTTATAACAATTTCAATAGGTCAGGTTTATTGTTTCTTTGATAAATTCTAGTTGGAGAATGTTAAGTTGTGTAACTGAAAGCCTGTAGGAATCATTATAAGTAGTGAATTTTTCATAAAATGTCACTGCTTTTATCCAGTTGAATCAGTTTATTCAACAAACACCAAAGATTTTTAAAAAATCTCTACATAGGCCGGTGCCATGGCTCAACAGGCTAATCCTCTGCCTTGCGGCGCCGGCACACTGGGTTCTAGTCCCGGTCAGGGCACCGGATTCTGTCCCAGTTGCCCCTCTTCCAGGCCAGCCCTCTGCTATGGCCCAGGAGTGCAGTGGAGGATGGCCCAAGTGCTTGGGCCCTGCACCCCATGGGAGACCAGGAGAAGCACCTGGCTCCTGCCATCGGATCAGCGCGGTGCGCTGGCCGCAGCGCACTGGCCGCAGTGGCCATTGGAGGGTGAACCAACAGGAAGACCTTTCTCTCTGTCTCTCTCTCTCACTGTCCATTCTGCCTGTCAAAAATTAAAAAAAATCACTACAGAGACTGGAAAAGGTTAGAACAAAATCTACATCATATCCATAACTATCTTATGACTTGTCACCTCTATGTTAACTTCATCCACCAGTTCCCAAAGGTGTCTGATTGTAACTTGGGCTGTTGTGCAGCAACCAGTTATCTGGAGCCACCTCGAATTTATGAAACCAGAGTATCTACAATATCCAGATACAGGGCCTCAGAATTTGCATTTTTTAAAGCATGTAAGTGTTTTTGATGATTAATCCAATGTGAGAATCACTGATCCATACAGATGTGTCAGTGTTCCTTGATTAATTGCATCAAGGCAAGTTGTTACTAGATGCTTTGTAGCAACTTGAATTGTGTCCAGTGAAAACATACCCAGTTTAGGTCTAAAGAAATGACTACCCTGGTAGGAGGCAAAGTTGGAATTCCAAGCTGTCCAGAAAATTGGTTCAAATGTTTATTTTCTACATTAGAATTCTGAGGCCCAGAGAGATTTTGGAGTCTGAGAAAATGAGCACATCTGGACTTGATTTTAAGAACATAGCATGAGCCACATTTGTGGTATCCAATGCCTCCTTGTACTGCCAACTTTCAAACTGTGGGCCTGTGCTGTGAACCATCCACCCACATGCACATCAGGTGACCAAGAGGCCTTTATAATTTCCCTCAGCCTGACTAAACTTTAGACAGGCTCTTTCTTGTCTATGGTCTCTCAGCCTCCTTTTGCTTAGGGCCTTTATCTTAGAAAAGGTGAGATTGTACATTCTCTCTCTGCTCCTTTGAGATGTAAGCTTGTTCTCTGCCCTGAACTGCGGATGTAAAGTCCTTCTCCAGGAGCTGAGTCATCCCTCTGAAATGTAAACAGCAAGGAAGACAGGGACCCTCTCCTCCAGTTTCTGCCTCTCTCCTGCAGGCATCTTGCTCCAAGTTGTAAAACTATCTTCTGTCATGAAGATATAGGAAAACCAACTTGTCTTTTGGGTAAGACCCATTACCCCACACAGGTAGCTTGCAACTGCCCCACCCCAGCTCTTCAAAGTGTTCCTGTCCTTGGTTGCAGCAGAGTTGAGCTCACACTGAGTTCTTATTTCTCTCCCTATTGCAATAGCCTGAACATGGTCTTGACTATTTGACTTCATCCAGGAAAGTTTTCCCTTTGACCCAGGGTACCAATTCCTCAAGAAAAAAGTCACTCAGATCTCTATTATATTTTCATCTGGTTCTTAATGAAAATTCAGCTGGACTTCCCACTAGTCTTGGTCTTTCTTTCAAAGAGGGCAGTAACTCATAACATGTGTCATGCATCTAAGCAGAAAGTTAGTATCCTAGCTATATATTGTAGACGGCCTGCAGACAGACAGAGCTTCAGTTCCACAGATCATAGCCAGACACCATACCAAGTTGCAGAGGCAAAAACCCATGGGGGCATTAAAATGACAATCACCCTGAGAATTCACAGACTGGGTAGATTCTCCAGGCTGGTCAGAGAAGCAAAATTCTTTGAGCTTTGTTAACTAGATATCATGTACACAGCTAGGCAACGATGGATCTGATGAACTCTGTTAGTTTGGAATCACTATGGAAAGTAACTGTAGAAAGAGTTATTTTTTTCAGCCTTTTTCTTCTTCACACCCAGAAAGTCACAACAGTAGATCTATGCACGATAGAAAGAACACAATACCATTCATTCATCTTTCCTGTTGCCCAGATGACTGAATATCCCAATACCATCTAAAAAATGCAAAACCATGATAATGATCATAAAAGAAAGCTGTAACTGTCTAGGGAGGAGGCAGCAAACAGAGCTAAAGGAGAGTTCAGGAACCTTTCACTGAGCCATATTTAGGACTGCTATGTGGTGCCACATTCCAGCTACAGAGACACTCAATATTAGTTAGAGTGACTGTAACAAATACTACAAGCTGTGTGGCTTAGCACACAGAATCTATTGTTGGGGCTGGCACTGTGGCTCACTTGGTTAATCCCCCACCTGTGATGCTGGCATCCCATATGGGCGCTGGCTTATAGTCCCGGTTGCTCCTCTTCCAGTCCAGCTCTCAGCTGTGGCTCAGGAAGGGAGTGGAAGATGGCCCAAGTGCTTTGGCCCCCACACCTGCATAGAAGACCAAGAGGAAGCACCTGGCTCCTGGCTTCAGATGGGCGTAGCCCTGGTGATAGCGGCCATTTGGGGGGTGAACCAATGGAAGGAAGACCTTTCTCTCTGTCTCTCTGTGTAACTTCATCTGTCAAATGAAAAAAAAAAATCTATTGTTCCCCAGTCCTATAGGCTTGAAGTTCAAGATCAAAGTATTGGCAGAATTCGTTCCTTCCTTCTGAGGGTCTGTAAGAGAGAACACATAAGAGAGCGCCACTCTCTCCATGTTTATAGTGGTTTGCTGGCAAGACCAGGCATTTCTTGTAGAAGGTTTGTCTTTATCTCTTTATCATCTCAGACATGTGTCTTGTAGAAACACCTTTATCTCTGATTTTATCTTTATATAGCCTTCTCTGTGTGCTTGTCTCTGTGTCTAAATTTTCCCTTTTTATAAGCATATTAACGTATGCATGTATTTAAAAATGGAATAGTCCAGCAGGGAGCAGGACTCTCTGATTAGAGATATGACCTTTGGAGCCAAAGAGACCTGGTCTTTAATGAGAATGATTCTATTCACTACTCTTGTGACTCTGGATGAGGTCATCAACCTTTCTAAGCCTCAGTTTTTTTGCCTGAGTAAAAGGAGTATCTACCAACAAGAAATATTCGAAATGGAAACATTAAATAACATTATATGGGTAAAGCCACTTATAAACAGTCACTGGTACATTAAAAGAGCTAAAGAAAGAAAATTTTAATCAATCAACAATGTATAAATTTCAAAGAGCTGTTCAGTCTTGAAAATCAAACAATCTTTGTCTGTTAGAGCTATTGCCCAATGTATGAACATAACAAATTTCTCTGGAACTCACCAAACTTAATAAAAAAGGAAATACATAAAATGGCCCAGAGTCATGACATGAGAGGAACAGAGCCTGGAGGAGTGCACAGCTTTGACACAGCCATTATATGTGGGAGGAGAGTTGGATGGTGGCGCAGTAAGAGGACAATACTGGACACAGAAGTATGTACCTGGTGTGAATAGGATGGAAATTGGTAAATGAAATAACTGACAGCCAAGAATTCAAAATTTTAAATGCTCCCAACTGTTGGTCTCTGTCATTTACAAATGGAGAAATGGATGTAGATAGAGTCAACAGTGGGCCAAAGGAGGAACGAGAGGGCGTTTAGTCTTCCCACATTCTCCAAGGAGAGTACAACAGGAAGCACCATGCCCATAACCCTTCACTCCTCCCTTACCAGCCAGGCTGCAAGCACAGGGCTCACCTAATCAGGGTTCCTCAAAGTGAGGCATGCGGGGACCAAGGGGACCATGAGGTAATTGGTGCAGAGCTGGAAGTCCTGACTGTGTGTACAGACTATCTTCCCTCCATAGTGTTTTAAGAAAAAGGAAATAGGTAAAAGCAGATATGCATACAGAAATTGCTGACAGCAATGTAAACTTTAAAAATCATAGAACGGTAAGTTTTCAGGTCTACGAGATGGGCAACTCTATAACACAGTTTTGAAACTAGGTTTTAAGCAGTTAATACTGAATTAAATAAACTACATCCTTAAATTTAATATTTCAAGTATTACTTTTAAAATATGCTCTTTGGAAAGCACCTCCCTTTTCTTCAGGCACATCCTTTGCCAGATGTCAGGTGACTGAACAAAAGGCACTAGATTATAAAGGCCTAGCATGTCTTTCTATCAGGCTCATGGAGTGTCTTGGTTTACTGGACTACACCTCTAACTCTCTGAGAGAAAATATGGGTGAGAGGAATGGCAGATTGACATCTGAAAGCCTTCCATAGCATATAAGGATGATTTCTTTTAGCTTTTAGATCTAAAACTTATTAGCACACATGAGATAAAACCACGCTGATATGTTCTCACTAAAGGATTCTCGAGCCTTTTGAAGGAAGCTCAGATACCTGTTTTTATTGTTTTAACTACAGCTAAAAGTTACCATAAGCAGGAGTGGTATGCTGCAGCAGGTTAAACCTCCGTCCACAATGCCGGCATCCCATATCAGCACTAGTAATTGCCAGCTGCTCCACTTCTGATCCAGCTCCCTGCGAATGCCCCTGGCAAGGCAGCAAAAGACAGCCCAAGGGTTTGAGCCCCTGACACCCATGCGGGAGACCTGGATGGAGTTCTAGACTCTTGGATTTGACCTGGCACAACCCAGACCTTTGCAGCCATTTGGGGGGCATGCTCCCTCCCTCCCTCCCTCCCTCTCTCCCTCTGTGTGTGTGTGTGTATGTGTGTGTATGTGTGCCTCCCTCTCCCTCTCCCTTTATTACTCTGCCTCTCAAATAAATAAACAAATCTTACAAAAACAAAACAAAACACTAAGCAAATTGTGTCTGGTTCCAAGCCCAAACTTTATCTCAATGAATGAATCCAGAGTAAAACCATTTTGCCCCATACTTCCTGTAGTATGAAAACATAAGTAGTTAGAATGAAGAACCAACAAACTCTCAAAGGAATTAAAAACATCTGGGAGGCATCCCAGAGTCCCCTAGGCTTCCTGCCAACAATCTAACTTTTAGATGGACAGTTCTTGTTAAAAGTAAGAAAATCAGCAGGCAATATCACGGGAAGATGTTTTACTTCAAGTGACACCATGGAGATCTACCACCAGCTTAAACAGATAAGGGCATTTGTTCCCGCAAACTAAGATGTGGCAGCCTCGGTGTGGTGAAATCGCTCAAGCATGTCCCTGGGAATGCAGGCTTTTGTGTTCTTCCAGCACCACCACCCTCAGTGGGTAGCTTTCATCCTTACACTTGCAGATGTTTGCTGTGCCCCCAGGCATTGCATCAGCCTGCCAGGCAAGAAGAGTGATGAAAGGAAAAAGTCAAAGAGTCTGAGGCTTGAGTTCTCCGCCCCCTGACAAGATATTTCTCCACGTTCCTACCTAGTAGCTGCTATTTACATCTCGCTGACTCAAGTCAAGCCACATGGCCATGTTCAGCTAGATGTATGAGCCTGGGTGAGTGAGTATTTTGGGTTTCCCAGGCTATGTGTGTGTGTGTGGTAGAAAAAGGAAAAAGAGAATGAAATCATGGATGGTTTAGAAAAAGCCAATCCATTATAGTTTTTTGCTTATAAGTAGTAACGTTTTATTGCAGTAAGAAAAGCCAAATTTGCAACTGGTTCACTTTCTAATTCTTATGAACACTGTTTTAGGGTCTTCTCAAATATGCCTTTGCCGTACTTTAATCTCTATGCTGAGCAACAGTTTAGTACATTAATGAAAAGATTCAGAACAGGGTTTGGGATGTGTAATAATTTTGTGAAGACAATATGTGTGCATATGCATTGTGTATCTGTACATGCACATGTAAAATTGGGAAGTGTTGCATAGGTCACTGATATGCTCATATATTTGCATATACCTTTCAACAGATCTACCTTTCTACCCCTTCAACCTGAATATTGAATACAACAACATAATTCCCATACTTTGAGGCTTCCAATTTTGCTCAGCTAATGAGGAACCTCAATAGGAGATCAGTAGTTGTGTGGACAGTGAAGCTGTTAAATCCCTGGTTCCTTCCCCATGAGGGTGCATCAAGACTTGTACCAGATTGAGAGCCACTGCTATCTTCAGTAAACTGTACTCAGTAACAATGACCAATATGTGGGTATGCTTTATAAATGAGAACATAGAAATACCAACCATACTGACTGAACATTTGATTATATTAAGAATTTTTAACTATTAATTGATAATCTTGATGTCTTAAAATACACATGTCTTCTGTACATTTATCTAGAAACAGGGATAAATGATCTAATATCTTAGACTCGCTTCAAAATAATTTAAAAGAGGTAAAGTAGGTGGGTTTCCTATGAAATATTTAACACTGAGCTGCTCTCTGTTGAAGCTACTGAACAAACACTTGTTGATTCAATGCAGATTTTGTATAGTTTTGTGTACATGAGAAAAATTTCAATAGTTAAGATTAGAAACAAAATAGTCACTACATCCTGTTACTCTGTGTTTGCTTCAGATGTCTGAGTAGAATAACAATTACAGAATGGCTTAGTCCTATCTCCTAAGTGTTTATTATGAATCAGGATCCGGAACGGGGATTGAATGTTTGTTTATTGTTTTACTTATTTATTTGAGAGCCAGAGAGACTGAGACAGAGGGAGAAAGAGAAGCACATGTGCTCCTGTGTGCCAACTCACTCCCCAAATGCCCATCATGGCTGAGATTGGACTGAGCCTGGGCCTGGGCTGGGCCAGAGCTGAAGCCAAGAGACAGGAACACAGTCTAGGTCTCCCATGTGGTGGCAGGGACCCACCAGCACCCCTTAGTGTCTGCAGAGTCAAGAGTCATAGCTGGGAATCAAACTTACATGCTCTGATATGGACGGAAGGCATCTTAATGGCCAGACCCAGCCCTTGCTTCCCAGGATTGAATCATTTTATCATTTTTGTCTGTACCACAAACCAATGAGATAAGCATTATTTGCCCCATTTGATGAGGAGGAAGTTGAAGCTTACAGAAATCAGCAGAATTAGTTCAATGTTACCCAATTTAAAGTTCAGTTCTGGTATCTGAATTACAGAAAGCATTTTTTTCCCCTCAGTTGCATTCATGGCCACTGCGCACAGTAAAACTGAGATCTGTCAATGTGAAGTTTAGCTACTTAGTGGAGAGAGATCTGAACCCAGCCCACAATCTATAATTAGATTTATGATTTTCCCTTCATTCCCTTATTCAACCATTCTGCAATATTTATGTCTTTTCATGTGTCCTGCACTGCTATAAGATTTCAAAATAAAATGGAATACAAGATAGAGCAGGTTTTTGCCTGCCTGAAGTTTATTATCTCCTCTCTTGGGAAGCAGACAATGTATAAAAGGAAAAATAACATTGGTTTCAAAGAAAATAATTAAGGGAATTGATCTAACATGGTGGAAGAGCTTACATTAGATTGTAACATCAAGTAAGGATCATTTCACCTAGGACCAGAAAGTGTTAACACGTTATTGGTTTTGATTTGCTTTGGTTTGTTTGGGTGGAAGACCCCTGGGGAAGATTGGGAACTCTAAACAAAAAGAATGGTCGGATTTTTCAACAAAGAGTATCACTTGAGAAACTGAAAGAACCCTCATGTATCTGGAGCAGAGTGAGAACAAAGAACTGGGAATGATAAAGTGGGAGACACAGCCACACAGCCAGGAGCCAAGTTGGTCAGGGCTTTAGAGAGGCACTGAATTTGTATTTAGCCAAGAGCAACCTTGGCACTCGGAACTTCTAGAGGACTGATGAGTTCTGCAAAACTTATCATTCATCAAAGGGCTTCCTAATCAATTTCGTGTGACTCCCAACCGTGTCCTGGAATACATATGTTAGCAGAGAAGGCTGAAATAGAGGTTCTAGTCTTCCCTTATAAGAAAATGATTTCATTTTTTTTTCTTTTTTTTTTTTAAAAAATTTTTGACAGGCAGAGTGGACAGTGAGAGAGAGACAGAGAGAAAGGTCTTCCTTTTGCCGTTGGTTCACCCTCCAATGGCCGCCTGGAATGGCGCGCTGCGGCCGGCGCACCGCGTTCGTCCGATGGCAGGAGCCAGGTGCCAGGTGCTTTTCCTGGTCTCCCCATGGGGTGCAGGGCCCAAGCACCTGGGCCATCCTCCACTGCACTCCCGGGCCACAGCAGAGGGCTGGCCTGGAAGAGGGGCAACCGGGACAGAATCCGGTGCCCCGACCGGGACTAGAACCCGGTGTGCCGGCGCCGCAAGGCGGAGGATTAGCCTGTTGAGCCACGGCGCCGGCCCAGAAAATGATTTCAAATGTAAGACAGAAAGTAGTGGTAAACAAGGTTTAATGAAGTAGGCTATCCACTGGAATTGATGGGCATCTCTCCAGAGAGAGAGAGAGAGAGAGCAAAATTTAATGAAGAGAATGCACCTAACAGGCTAGACAGTCATCTCAGCAACAACTGAGAGCCCAGTTTGCATTCAGGCTGAGGTCCAAGTCTCCCTCCTTCCTACCCTCTTCTCCGGGGCAAAGGATGCGTGGGTATGAAACAGGTGAACCTCCTCTCAAGATTTTATTACCCAGTGTTATAATACTGGATAGCCCATTGGCACTAGACAGAAAGGACTCTCTTGGGGTGCATTCCTTGGGGGGAAAGGCTTGGACCTGCTATAAAGTTAGTGGGGTAGGAGCAGAACATTGTGTAGTAAAATACTGAGGTGCTTCCAAGGCTTCCTTCTAAGCACCCTTCCCCGGGGGCTTTCTTTCCCTTGGGCTCCTTCCACACACAGGGACTAATTTCTGTCTTCCTGCCTAACACTGTATCTCTCAGCCTGTCTACTCTCCCAGACTCCAACTGCCTGGTAGGATGTCCTGCCTGCCGATAACAAGAAACTCACCTTCTTTCTCTCGAGCTGACTTATCTTGTGTTCCTGATATTACTGGGAGGACCGACATGCACAAAGTCACCCAAGATCGAAACGTACGTTATAGACTTGTACTCTACACCATTTCATCAATTGCCAGGTTCCACAGGTTCTGCATCCACAGTCACGTCCGCCTGAGTATTCCTCTGTGTTTTCCTTCTGTTGCCTCAATCCAGCCATTCATCACGTCTTGGAACAATTTCCTGACAGGCTACTTTCCCCAATAATGCCACATCTCCTGCTAACTGACCTCCTAACCCCTGATACTACATCTTCTCCTGGTGAAAGCTATTGCTTATGCATTGTACTCTGGAAAAGTTTGTGATTCCTCGTGTGGTCCCAAAGACCTCTGTACCCTTGTCTGTTCGGCAGGCCCATCTTTCACTGCATCATCGCTTGGGTCCTTTGTTCCTCTCATACAAAACTGCGTGCATTGCCCCTCACAAGCAGCCTATTTCACACCTCTGTGCTTCTGCGCACTTCGCCCATAATGACCTCTGCTCCCCTCTGACGGATGACTCTCACTGGAAGAGGACTGCTTCCCCTGCGAAGGGAACGACCTCGCGTCATATGCTCTGCAAAGGCTTCCTTCCCTAACAACGCTGCATATGATATCACATCTGTGCGTCTAGTGATCTAGCAACCGGGCACAAATATTTCTTTCCATTTCTTTGAAATTACAGTTTTATGTTAGTTCTAGTTGAAAATATGTTATGATAAGCTTTTTCTAGAACATTAGTTAGAGCTACAGAAATTTTAGAGGAAGAACATTTTTATCTATGCTAACAGTACATACAGTTATATAAACTATTGCTAGCCATAGAATTATATTAAGCTATCAAGTCGTGTCCATGATGGTTTATATACTCACTTAGGGAGGACATCTTCCTAATGGAACATAGGAGGCTAAGAATTCTCTCCCATAGTGACAGCGTGTGTGCAAACAACATGCATGCATCATTTATAATATTTTTACCACTCACTGTCTTTGTATGTTTGTCCAATTCATTTCACTGCTTGAATAAAATTCCTTTTTTTTTTTTGAAAACCCACTTAAAGTTCTTTATTTTTACATTAGATTAAAGTGGAACTTAGTATCACGCTGTCATGGCAATATGATTATAATTCCAGAATTTAAGAAAATAACCTCAATGTTCAAAACAGCATGAAATAGGATGTAATCATTTTAGTTTGCTTTTGACAGATGTGTAAAACAATTTCATGCTATACCATTTCCTTCCATCTGCAACATCACAGAGTGAGCTTTGCCAGTGATTAGTTACCTTTTCTGTTTGTCTCATAATTTCCTTCTAAACAATGCTGGTGTCCCCTTGAAGCATCTCACCCTATTAATGCTGCCCTGTATGAACCTGTCCAGTTCAACTCTAAGGTACAGGTATGTTTTATCTTATTATTCATAATGAGAACAATTAGTGATATGGCCTGAGGAGCAGAATTCTTTGTGTAGTATTTGAATCACAAATCATTTTTCACCATTCATTTCTCATGTTCATTCCTTCTTGGGGCACATAACCACTCTAGAGTTACTGGGCCTCTTTATGAGGGAGAAAGGAATACAGTGTGTAGGAGAAGTGGGGAAAGAACAGGGAGAAAGGGAGACAGAGAGAGATAGACACAGAGAGAGAATGTGTTTATAACATACCGAGATAGTCTTATTTTATTGAATTTTTTAGATTTGTTTTTAAGATTATTGAATAGTTTTAAATATTGTAGCAGAAAATATGAAATTACCTTAACCTTTACCTTATAAAGAATGGTGAGCTGTATCAATAATTTTCTACTGTTAAATCCAGCATTTATTTCACAAACCACATGTGGTCATGGTGTAATTCCTCTTTCAATTAATTGATGTCTTTTCATTTAACTTGAAGTTTATTGCTAGATTCTGTTGTTATATTGCAGATTTCTCTAATAATTTTCTAAGGGGGACTATCTTTCTCAGGTTTTAATATCATTTGTATGCTCATTTAACTAAATAATGGTTAGAAAGCATTTCTCGCCAGCGCTGCGGCTCACTAGGCTAATCCTCCACTTGCGGCTCTGGCACCCTGGGTTCTAGTCCCGGTTGGGGCGCCAGTTCTGTCCCGGTTGCCCCTCTTCCAGGCCAGCTCTCTGCTGTGACCCAGGAAGGCAGTGGAGGATGGACCAAGTGCTTGGGCCCTGCACTCGCATGGGAGACCAGGCAGAAGCACCTGGCCCCTGGCTTCGGATCGGCGCAGCGCTGGCCATAGCAGCCATTTGGGGAGTCAATCAATGGAAGGAAGACCTTTCTCTCTGTTTCTCTCTCACTGTCTATAACTCTACCTGTAAGTAAGTAAGCAAGCAAGCAAGCAAGCAAGCATGCATTTCTACTTTTCACATGCTCTGGAACAGCGTCAGCAGCATTAATAACTCCATGGCCATGCTTTTGAGAATGACACTCTGGTGAATCTCTAATTCTCATACGGTGCTGTTCTTTGTGATTTTCTGTATCATCTAAGGCCAGCTTAGGAGGCAATGATTTCTTGCCAATCATTTACTTCATCCATATTTTAAAGCTATTTGAGCAGAATTGAACAAACTCATTTCATAGGAATATTTCAATGCTCTATCCTTATGTGGTGATCTTCATACTCTGGTTTCTAAATTTATATTTGCTTTCTGAGACACACACACACACACACACACACAAACACATATGCAGAGGAAAGAGAGAGAAAGAGTGATTTTCCAACCATTGGTTCATTCCCCCCAGTACTTACAACAGTCAGAGTCTATACAAGGACACAACCAGGAGCCCAGAACTTCATCTGGATCTCCCATTTGGGTGGCAGGGACCCAAGCACTTCACTTGAGCCATCACCTGCCACCTTCCAAAGTGTGAATTAGTAGGAACCTGGAATCCAGAACAGAGCAGGGACTCAAACTCAAGTACTCTGACATAGGATGGAGAATCTCAGGATGTATTTTAACCTCAATGCCAAACACCTGCCCACCTTGTCCATTCTCATTTTTTATATACTCTCTCTGTTGGCTAGCAATTATCCTAAGAAATTTTGATACATGTATATTCATTTTCTTGTGTTTTCTCTTAATATTGATGTCTATGAACTTTTCAATAGTTCTACCAATGTATACATTTCTACTTGCTGTTTTTATTATTTTTCAACTATTACTGGGTTATTTCATATTTTATGTCTTTCAACCTCTTTGGCTCAACCATTGTTCTCGTTCTTTCTGGCAAATTAATGTATGTGTTGAAGGCTATGTATTTTTTCTTTTTTTAATTTTTTTTATTTATTTTTTTGACAAGCAGAGTGGACAGTGAGTGAGAGAGAGAGAGAGAGAGAGAGAGAGAGAGAAATGTCTTCCTTTACTGTTGGTTCACCCTCCACTGGCTGCTGCAGCCGGCGCACTGCGCTAATCCAAAGCCAGGAGCCAGGTGCTTCTCCTGGTCTCCCATGGGGTGCAGGGCCCAAGCACTTGGGCCATCCTCTACTGCACTCCCTGGCCACAGCAGAGAGCTGGCCTGGAAGAGGAGCAACCGGGACAGAATCCAGTACCCCGACCGGGATTAGATCCTGGTGTGCGGGCAGAAGATTAGCCTATTGAGCCACGGCACCACCAGCCTCTTTTTATTTTAATACTTATTTTGGTTGATTTTAAATATTTTAATAGGGAAAACACTTAATTTCTAACTATTCCTTATTTTCCCATTCAGTTTTATCACGGCTTTTTTTTTTTTTTTTTACTTTCTGATCAGAGAGCACTGGCATCTAATTCTGTCTGCTTTGTTCCTGAATACAAGGGTAATTTTGGCATAGAATGGGCAGGAAAAACATTTTTTTTTCTTGTTTTGTACATAAATACATAATTATCACATTGTATTTTTATTTTGTTCTTTCTTCAGTTAATTCCGCTCACATGAGCTTTTATGAACTGTGAGAGGTTAATGAGATTTTACTATCACTCATTCATTTAAAGGTTTAGGACCCCATCTCCTAACCACAATGGAAATCCCAAGTGATCTCCTGTTCCTCTCCCTCAAGCTATTTTTGGATATTTTTGGCTGCCACTTATTTTACCCGTAAGTTTCATTACATTTGTAATAAACCTTTGCATAGCCCAGAGGTTTGTGTGGCGTCACCAGCGTGAACATTGGAACCACATGTTGGATGGCAGGCCATTTCATTGCCGCTAGAAGCTCATCACACCCTTGATTTAGACTGTCAGGCTGTTTCCTCACGGTTCTTGTCAGGCTGTGCTATTGGGGCCATGCGAAGAATTAAAGATTTTGTGCCTTTCTGAGGCAGACGACATTAGCTTCTCTCCTTATGTTGACATAAATGCTAAGCGCCTAGGGAAATTCACACGACCTGCTTGGAAGAATGTGCTCTGGACCTTTTCTTGAAATTCTTTTAGGCATGCTTTCTAAGCATCTTCCCTCATTCCTATTTGGCCTTGACTGTGTTTGGCAATCTCTCTACCTGAAGAAGTTCTGGTTACCAATGTCTCCAATTCTAATGGAATCTGAGTTTCTTGTTTTGCTGTTTTAGAGCGAAGGAGACATGAATCCACCTTTCAGAAAGCAGCATCTCATAGTTTATTTTATTCAACATAGCCCACTTCATAACCTATGAAAGAAATGTTACACAACTAAAATTAAGTAAGTTAATATTATTATTAATAGTAATCATCAAGTCAATACTAATGTTGCTACCATAGAGAGACTGTGCAGGGGCCAGTGATGTGGTACAGTGGATTAAGACACTGCCTACAACAATGGCATCCCATATGGGCACCAATTCTTTTCCTGGCTACCACTCTTCCTATCCAGCTCCTTGCTTATGCACCTGGGAAAGCAGCAGAAGAGGGCCAAAGTCCTTGGTCCATGTGGGAGACCCAGATGAAGTTCCTTGTTCCTGGCTTTGACCTGGCCAAGCCCTGTACATTGCAGCCATTTGGGGAGTAAACCAGCAGTTGCAAGATCTCTCTCTGTATCTCTGTCTCTGTTGCTGTCTCTGTCTCTTTCTCTCTCTCTGTAACTTCCTTTCAAATAACTATCTTTAAGTGAGAGAGAGAGAAAAGCAATCCTAATTTCTAGGCTCCACAACAAGCATGTTGGGTAGGTGTAGAGAGAGAATGCTGCTAAGGCAATATTTCAGGTTGTTGAACCTTGCTAAAAGTCCCAGTTTAGAACTTCACAATGGAATGGATGCTTCATTAGCAACTCGCTGGATACCGTGCAGTCTTATGTAGTATTTTCATTATCTGGCAGAGGCTGCAATGATTCACAGACTGAATTTCTCCGCCTTCATCAAGGTATCTTGATGAAATATGTACCACTGACCGGCCCTCTGGAGCAGGGCTGCAGACTGATTGCTTCCCTGAAGGTATTTTCTGCTCTCAGAGATCGGCCCCAGTAAGTGTACTTTTCTTCTATTCATGGTAATATGATAAAAATAGCTCATTATCAAAGACTACCTGCCACACCTTAAGGACAAAGCTACAAAGCCTTTTGTGAAAGGCTGTGGTGCTAATCTTAGCAGCTTTGTTTTCATATCATTCTGTTTCTGGGAATTTTTAAGTTCATTTTTCTCTATTTTGAACAGAGAAATTGAGGAAAAATCAGCAGTGGGTTTATTCAGAACTGGCCAGAGGCCCTTCCGTAAACAGATAAAGAGGACCCTTTATTTTTTTTTTTTTTAAGATTTATTTTATTTATTTGACAGGCAGAGTTAGAGAGAGAGGTAGAGACAGAGAGAAAGGTCTTCCATCTGCTGGTTCACTCCCCAGATGGCTGCAATGGCTGGAGCTGAGCCCATCCCAAGCCAGGAGCCAGGAGCTTATTCTGGGTCCCCTACGTGGGTACAGGGGCCCAAGGACTTGGGCCATCTTCCAAGCCATATCAGGGAGCTGGACTGGAAGAGGAGCAGCGGAGACTAGAACTGGCTCCCATATGGGATGCCAGCACTTCAGGTCAGGGCGTTAACCTGCTGAGCCACAGCACCGGCCCCTAACTGACCCTTTATAAAAGGCATCATCAGTCTATCTGTCTCTGTTCTCCAGCTTTTGTATCTTCCATGCCTTTGGAAGGAGAAGTAGGATGTAGTTGCGAAAGAATTGAAGTTATTTTCATCCTGTTATAAGTTGCTCAGGAAGGAATGGGGGGCAGGCATTTTGCCAGACTAACGTCACTTCGTGGGGTGCCCACCTACCAGATTAGAGTGTCCGGGATCCAGTGCTGCCTGTGATTCTAATCCAGCTTCCTGCTAATGGGCCTGGGAAGCAGCTGATGATGGCCCAAATATTTGGGTTCCTGCCACCCATATGAGGGACCCAGATGTAGTTCCTAGCTCCTGGCTTTGGTCTGTGTTAGCCCTAGCCATTGCAGGCATTGAGGGAGCGTATTTTCATTTCCAATTAAAAAGTAAATCTAAAAAAAAAAAAAAAAAAAAAAAGATGACTCAGAGAAGCTGCTGCATTTTCATGTCTAGCTATGACCAGAGAAAGCAAGCAGCATATCACAAGGAAAATAAGCAACAAACGATATCACTAGTGGTTATATGTTTTTATTTTAAAATCCCATAAAAATGTGTAATTAAAAGGAGAGTTCAAGTCCAGTGTTTCTTAAATGGCTTTACCAAGCACTCAGTTAAGATAGCATGGAAGGTGAGACTGCACAACTGAAATCAAGACACATTAAGCTTGTTTCTCCATAGGAATCCAGCAATGATGAAAAGGTCAGGATGTTGCCGACAAAGGTGGCTCCGCTCTTCCCTGCTGTGGGCCCTGGCCTTTGCTAATAGGAATGTGCCTAATTTTAGCCACCTGGATGTCCCTCACTATGGCTTTAACCTTTTCAGGGGATTTTTCTTCTCATTTTGCCAGAAGTTTTCAAAGTAAATTTCTGTATTTTAACAAACAGATGGACTCAAGTCCAGTCTTTCAATGAGCGGACAGCAGATGCCCTCATTTTCCAAGTTCATTTTACTGTGAAGCACGGAGGAAAATAGAAATGTTTTCTCAAGTCTGCTCCATGGGCAATCTCAAGTATGCACAGTGCTTTTCATAACCGCCTCACCTCCCCGTTCCTAGAAGGATTTCTGCTTTATTAGGAAACCCGGTCAACCAGAAGCAAGATAATCTCATGTTCTATTTATATGGAAACCATCTCAGAACTGAGTTGCAGGAATGAAAAGCACATTATCAATCATTCTCCCAATTTTGTTCAGTAGGAAGGGGGATAGTGTTTCTTTTTTAGAGACAGGAAGGGTTATAGCATTTACCAATGTTGTTTGATGAAATGTACAGGGAACATTTTATCATGTTGGTTAATTGTCCCTCTGCCTGCCCACTCCTGGATTCAGTGATGTGCTGCCCCATTAAATCTGCCAAGGGGTGGAGTGAGGCATGGTCTTCCAAGGGCCTGAAATTCTTGAAGCTCTCCCATGAGCAGATCCCCTGGTCCATGCCTCACACTCTCTCCAAACCTAATAGCTTCCCGTCTGTTCTACTCCTTCCTCAGCAAAGCTGATATTCAGGGCAATAGAGAATGCGGATTTGGGATATGGAGAGCAAAGCCAGGAGATGGAGGGAAATGTCTTACAAGTGGCGGAAACAGATTTGACTCACATCTTGTTCATGGACCAGGCCATACCTTCCTTCTGAAGTACGTGCAGGGAAATTCTGCCTCTTGCTTCCCAGAGCTGTAACCCCGTTAGGACCTCAGGTCCAGAGGCTACTTTCCATTATGATTCTAGGTTAACCCTGTCAAAAAGATGTCCCTCCTTCTGCTCTCCTCCCCCTACAAACACTAGGCACTTGCCTTATCTGCTTTTGACATTAAAGCTGCCTTGCTTAATTGGTCTAAAAATCAGAATCTTTGACACTTAATATTTGCTCCTCTGCTTTTGGGTGTTGCCTATGTATATTTTATTTTATGCTTCGTTCCCCACGAAGGAAGCCAAACAAAAATCTCCTCCTGGCTCTGTTTCTTTCAGAAGCCAATGGACATAGGAAAGGCCCCAGTGTTCTTTGGGGTGATACGTGTCCTGTCGTCGCTGATCTCACTTAAGAAGTTTACGGTAGCATTCAACAAGCAAGACTGTCTCTGTTCAGAACAGAGTCAAGTATTTTTAGTTTGCGGTGAATCTGGGCGCCGGTTCTAGTCTCGGTTGCTCCTCTTCCAGGCCAGCTCTCTGCTGTGGCCTGGGAGAGCATTGGAGGTTGCCCCAAGTGCTTGAGACTCTGCACCCACGTGGGAGACCTGGAGGAAGCTCCTGGCTTGGATTGGAGCAGCACTGGCCACTGCGGCCATCTGGAGAGTAAACCAATGGAAGGAAGACCTCCCCTTCCCTCCCTCCCTCCCTCCCTCCCTCTCTCTCTCTCTCTCTCTTTCTCTCTCACTGTCTGTAACTCTACCTGTCAAATAAATAAATAAAATCTTAAAAAAAAAAAAAGAATTGAAATCCATGCCTTGTCCATGATATTCATTTTCATAGACTTTTTTTGGAGACCCTCCTATACATGAATTTTTAGAGATGTTGCACCAAAAATAAGGTAATTTTCATTCCAATTTTATATAAACCATTTGTGGTTCAAACATTCCCTATTGCTGTTAACACGTCTATTTTAGTAAGAAATAACATGTGCTTATGCATAGGTTTCTTTATAGTAATACATAACTAGATTATTTTAACCATTACCAATTTAGCTCACTGATCTTTTAATGCATTTGGTAGAATTTTATTTGTCCACTTTGTAAATGCATCTTATGATCCAAAACAAAATACCAAGATATTGTGGCGCCTTTTAGACTTTAATTTAGAGAACTATGTCATTTAGATGATGCATTCAATTTTTTTTTACATGTTTGGTGGTAATGTTATTGGGTCAATGTATTTACTATTCTATATATTTGCAGACCAATTTCTTGGTGGAAGTCTTACGTTTATTGATGTCTGAGGCAAATGAAACCTTTGCACAGTCTTTGGTCTTCAATTCAAAATAGCCCATAAAATTAAATAAAAGAATAAATGGAGTATTTATATGTCATCCCCATTTCCCCCTGTTTTCTTCCTCCCTCATTTTCTCTCCCCCTTTCACTCTCCTTCCGTCCTTCACCAAGAAGGGTGTTATCTGCTCATTGAACTTGAACCACTAATGAATAATAAATAACACTTTTGAAATATTCTTCTTTTTGTTTCAATGCTGAGTGCCAAAAGCAACATGTCTGGTTTGCTTTCTCCTACTAGTCTCAGCTGCTGGGGTCTGAATCATAGCTCTGTTAGTTACTTGCTGCTTGGAAAATTACTTGCCTACTCCAAACATCACAGTCCTCACCTATAAAATAGCCCTGATGACAGTATTTCCCTCCCAGAGAGATTGTGAAAATCGAATGTGGCAATACATGTAAGTAAAGATAAAAGCATCAAACAGAGACTGCCATGCAGTCATCACTCAGTGAACTTCACATGTTTGTTTTCTGTGATCTTTTTCTGATCCAGATTTCCTTGACTGATTGTTTTATTTCACAATTAGATTTTATCATATCAGAGTAGGCAGAGAACCAGTGTTAGGGTTTTTAATTACATGTCGTAAATTACTTATGAACTATGAGAAAAGTGCTGTAAAACAGAGTCATATTTAATTAGCATTCAACAAACTGGGAACCCTTAGTGATTTATTAGAGAAATATCTCACTCCACGCTACTCAGATACTGAACCTGGAGCAACAAGTTATGGTTTCATGTGCTGACTCCACCCCTTTTTCCTTAATTGTCCTAGAGTCCTGAAATCTAAGTTCCCCATCCCCCATCTACAAAATGACAGGAAGAGTCATCATCCTTCCTGGCTGTTATGGGAGTTAAAGGACATAAACGTTAGACAGCAAGCACCAAATCTAGGGTTGAGGTGTGATAAATATTGCTCCTCTGCACCTCTCCAAATTCCAGCAGCCTTGATCATCTGATTTTCCAGCTCACAGGTTATTGAAATAGAAAATTGAACTGTGGGAGGCTGACAGAAGAAGTTTCACTAATTGTATTGAAACAGTGACAGCTGGCAAACTGATATAGCGAAAGGAATAGAAGAAAAATTAAAAGCAGATATAAGATTTGTTAAATCTAAAGATATGTGGAACATTTTTTCATCAAGAACCAACCCTGCAACCGTCAAAAGGGATGAACCCTTTTTATAACAGAGTTCGATAAATGATTGTCTTAATAGCGATCTTGAGCTACCGGATTTTGATCTGCTGGGAGTAGATTCTGTTCTTAGTTTTCACAAAGGGAACAGGGCATACAATGTGAATTAAGTCATCTCCTGGGCACATTCATTAATAGATGGTATTTTAGTGGTCTTCACAGCAATCCTGTGAACAGAATATTTTTAAGCTAACTGACGGAATGCAAAAGTAAGGTATACTAAGTAACATGCCAAGCTCATGTATTAAGGAGGATGGCTTTTTTCAGAAGTGTTTTTAAATCACAAATAATTGCATAAAGCTACAACGCTTGCAGAGGTATGGTTATAATCTAAAAATTAATTAGTTAAAACTTATTTTTCAATTACTATAGTAAGGAATGGATAAAATATGATTCAATGGATAAAATATGAATCAATTTAGCAATCAAATATTTGTAAATGCAGGCTGGGTATTTACCACAGCAGTAAAATGCTGCCTGCACTGCACACACCCCATATTAGGGTGTCTGGATTTCAGTTCCATCTTCCTGTTAATGTATATGCTGGGAGATAGCAGGTGATAGCTCAACTAACTGGATTCCTGCCACCCATATGGGAGACCAGACTGACTCCTGAGCTCTTGACCTCTCTGCCTAGTCCAGCCCCACCAGTTGCAGCCATTTGGGAGATGAACCAGTGGATGGAAGATCTCTCTCTGTCTGTAAGCCTTTTAAATACTTAAATTCAAAGTTTTGTAAACTCACCTGACTCACGACTCAAATTAGCACACACAGGAAAGAAAAAATAATTCAGTTAAATTAATGACACACAAGGAATATTCAAAATGTTCATGGAAAAATGCCTATTATGGAAAAAAAAAACCGTGCATGTCTTTCAAAAAATTGTTGCACCAAAATAAACGCAGTGTTAAATCCATTTTCTACAGCAATTTGAAGTACCCTCTTATGCATATTTTCCAAGTCTTTGGATTTCAAAAAGCAATTCTCTTACACATGAGGAAACGATTTATACTTATTAGAAATATCACAGAAGAAATCAAACACAGACCACTGTGCTGAAACATCTGCCATAAGCCCTGCTATAAAGTGAGTTGTCCCCTCAAAACGTGTATGTTAACGTCCCAACTACAATATCATAGCATTACCAAATTTGGAGTTAAGGTCCTTACAGATGTGATTCAGTTAAGTGCGGCTGTTTGCTTAGGGCCCTAGTCCAAAAGACCGTGCTGTGTCATTAGAAGAAAGAGATACAGGGATACCTAGACACAGAGAAATGGCTATGCATGGACAGAAGCAAGGAGAGAGAAGGGGATCCTCTGCAACTGAAAAAGAGAGAGGTCTTGGGAGAAACCAAACCTTCCAACATCTCTGTCTTGGACTCCCAACTCCTAGTTCTGTGAGAAAACAAGTTTCTATGCTTTAAACTTCCCAGTCTGTAGTTTTTGCTATAGTATCTCCAGTAAACTATCATGAATCCTTTCTTGAGTGCCAGTGTTATGCAAAAAGGAACAACTCTGTTATATTCACTTGCCAAGTCTATAAACTACGGTTTTACAAATAATCAATATTAAAATAAAGACGACTGTGAATGATCCTCCATGTTAAAGTATTACAAGCAAAGATCAATGTTGAGCATTATCGCATGTGAGAATTATATTCTCCCTACTAACTTATGATTTCCAAACCCAACACAAGTATATCATATATTAAACTGATAAATTTCAGTATCTGCAGAAATATTTTGATGTCTAAGTAGGATGTGTCCCATCATTCGCCTACACCATATCTTCTAATAAGGCTCCTGATTCTAGCCTGGAATCATTTTCCAGATAGAAAATTTTGTTTCTACTTAGATTATGAGCACTGTTGTTAGGCCCTCCCTTTTCCCACACCTGGATATCTAATGCTGCTTATATAATCTCCCTCCTGTTAGTTTACAATGCTTTATCTTGCTACTTAAACTGTTATCAGAGAATTAATTATTAACATAGTTCTCCAAAAGCAAACAATAAATTTTATGCATACCAAATACAAATGACTCTACCCAACTTTTAAAGATTTCTCATAATTTGAACCCTATCTTCTATACAACTACCTGACTACATATTTAACTATGGGGTACACTCATCTTTAAATCTCATTTTTTGCCTTTTATTCAAGTATTCTCAGCATTCCCTGCAAAAACATGTTTTGTGGTTTTATCTTCATATGATTCCTTTACCTTTTCCCCCAACCTACCCAGAATGCATACTGTTAAAACCATTCCAAATCTGAAAAATTACCCTTTTACTTAAATTCAGATCAAATTTCCTCCTCTTTGAACAATTAGCTCCCCAATGTCTTAAGTCCCTCACCCAGCAGGTATTCTTATGTCCTCCTCCCTATTCCCAGTACTCACAGTATGGCTTTGGTGATTCCGAAGCACAATGTCTACATCTCAATCTACATGTTCAGCATCCTCCCAAAGCCTTACACAACACTGTATTTTTTCATAATTTTAAAATTCATTAACTCATTTGTCTCGTCTACTCACATTATAATAGTAATCCTCGCTGTTTTCCTGATATTGGGCTACAATCTGGGGACTCAATATTGGTCATAAAAAAGTAAAAGACAATTGCCACATTTCTCAATAGAGACGGATAATCTGCAGGTACAGCCAGTCACTAGCAGGTGGATGCTATGTGATGAGGGAATCCACAGATGCAGTCTTGCTGCCAATGACGGAGTCTGCTCTCTAGATGAGAGAAGAGAGCGTAGAAGGGGAGACTTGAGCTCAGCCTTGAAGACTGGGCAGGCATTCACCTGACTGATAAGCAGAAGGACGTCTCAGTGTGGAAAGCCAATAATTCCTCGACAAACAGCACACACAAGGGGTTGGATTGATGCCTATCTAGATTCAGTACAGACTGATGTCCTTAATAGAAGACAGGGATTTAAAGCATCTATAAAACCATGAAAATGAAATTAAGTCCAAAAAATGGGGCAAAGGAAGACAAGGGAGAAATCAACCAGAGAAAGAGGTAAAAGCTAACACGACAAACTGAAGGGAAAACAATACAGCTACTCGATGTGACCGTAACATTTAGCCTTGAGATTCTCAGGAGAAATGAGGAGGAGAGAAACATAAAAAGTTACTCAAACCTTTGCAGGATAACAGGAGGAAAATTGCATTTCTCAGTGAAGACAAATTTATCTTTATCCTGAACTCAAAGAAAATATCTCTCATTGGGAATGATATAGTGAGATCTGGAAGATATAATGGACAGTGTTCTCAGATATTTTTATAGCAAACACAAAAGTGACTGCATATAAATATTTCTTGCTTTTCTATATACTGTATGTAAATTTCTATTTCAAAATGCATTGGGATTTTTTAGAAGAAAGGCAGATAAATCCCTCATTAAAAAGAAAATAGGATCAGAAATATAAAGTCCTTTAAAATAGATATTTCAGTGAGTAATGTTGTTTCCAGCTAGACTTGTAGAATTAACAATGCCCTTCAAAGTTCTTTATAAATATTTGACAACCAGGCCAGTGCCATGGATCAGTTGGTTAATCCTCTGCCTATGGGTGCTGGCATCCCACATGGGCACCGAGTTCTAGTGCTGGTTGCTCCTCTTCCAGTCCAGCTCTCTGCTGTGGCACGGGAGTGCAGTGGAGGATGGCCCAAGTGCTTGGGCCCTGCACCTGCATGGGAGACCAGGAAGAAGCACCTGGCTCCTGGCTTCAGATAAGCACAGTGCTGGCCATAGTGGCCACTTGGGGAGTGAACCAATGGAAGGAAGACCTTCTCTCTCTCTCTCTCTCTCTCTCTCTCTCTCTCTCTCTCTCTCTCTCTCTCTCTTTCTATAACTCTACCTGTTAAATACATTAAAAAATTTGACAACCACATAACCTAAAAAATAAGAAATTTCCTGGTGCAAATAAACTTGACCAAACAGATACATGATAGAATGTGCAGTGTGCTCAGCTGCAGAAATATAACAGAAAACAAAGGAAGCGCCCAGTATCAGCAGAATGATTTAGAGAACGGAACAGAGACTCTGAGACAGCAGGAAGAAGACAGACACACTGTTGTAGCTGTCCATGCTGGCACCCACACCCTTCACCGGTGCTGCCAGTTGCTGGCTGGGAAACACAACCAACCTGACACAAGATAGGAAGAAGTTTCTGGGATGCACAGCACCCCACTTCTAACAGCTTTACTGCATGAGTCCAGCCCATGGAGCCTGTGGGGTAGGAGCAACTACTTTGCTCTGGAAAGGATAGCCACATTGCCTCTCTATCTTCTGTCACCCCCCAGGAAGCACTGAACTCAACTGACTATGTAGAGCTGTAACAGCAATAGGTCCTGACTCAGCAGTTAGCTAACAGTCACACTGCTGTCAGAAGAGACCAGTACCAGAGCCCGGGTACTATACATGGCAGAGAATAGATCCCCTGAAAACTGGAGCTGTGGGAGATCTGGACTTAAGCCCCAGGGCTGCACTCACTCTGTGTGATCCAGGAGGATTTTTCACCAAAGAACACAATACTTCTCCAGAGATGTGTCTTTTTGTGAAGGAAATCTATGAAATGCCAGAAACAGAATTTAAAATAATGATTGTAAGGAAACTCAGTTCGATGCAAGAAAATACATACAGATAGCTTAGCGACATAAGAAAAACAATAGGTGACATGAATGAAAAAATTAACTAAAGAGATGCAAATCATTAAGAATCAAATTTTGGAGATGAAAAACTTTAATGAATAAAATAAAAAATATGAGTGAGACTCTGAACAGCAGAATATATCAAGTGGAGGAAAGAATTTCTCATTAGGAGGACAAGACTTTGAGAATAACACAATCACAGAAAAATTAAAAGAATTAAAAATAATAAAGCCCACACCAAATATGGGATACCATGAAGTAATCAAATAAATATATTATACAGATTCTTGAAGGAAAAGAGAAAGAAAAACGTGCTGAAAATAAACTAAATGAAATCATAGTGGAAAACATTCCAAATCTTGCAAGAACAATGAATATCCAGAAACAAAATGCTCAAAAGACTCCAATCAGGGGCCAGCGCCATGGCTCACTTGGTTAATCCTCTGCCTGTGGCACTGGCATCCCATATGGGCACCGGGTTCTAGTCCCAGTTGCTCCTCTTTCAGTCCAGCTCTCTGCTGTGGCCCAGGAAGGCAGTGGAGGATGGCCCAAGTTCTTCGGCCCTTGAAACCGCATGGGAGACCAGGAGGAAGTACCTGGCTCCTGGCTTTGGATCTGCATAGCTCTGGCCATAGCAGCCATTTGGGAGGTGAACCAACAGAAGGAAGACCTTTCTCTCTGTCTCTCTCTCTCTAACTCTGTCAAAAAATAAAAATAAATAAATAAATAAATAAAGACTCCAAGCAGACTCAACCAAAAAAGATCTTTAAGAGATATTGGAGTCAAACTGCCAAAAGTTAAGGACATGAAGCAATTACTAAATAGAGTAGGAGAAAAGCATCAAGTTACATATAAAAGAAAACCAATTAGACTAATAGAAGACTCAGTTGAAACCATACAAGCCTGAAGAGAGTGGAGTGATATACTCAAAGTCATAAAAGAGAAAAAAAAAAATCTTGCAACCAAGAATAATATACCTAGCAAACCTATCATTTAAAAGTGTGTGAGAATTACGGCATTTCACAGATAAGCAAAAACTGAAAGAATTCATCACCATCAAAGCAGTCTTAGAAAAAAAGTTCTGAAGGAGTCTTATATTAGTAATAATCATCACAAGGAGCATGCAATGTGACACAGCAGGTTTAACTACCATCTATGATGATGACATGCAGTATCAGTGCCAGTTCAAATCCCAGATGGTCCACTTCCTTACCAATGCACCTGAGACAGCAGCAGAAGATGGCACAAGGATTAGGGCTCCTGTCACCATGTGGGTGACCTGGATAGAATTCCAGCCTCCTGGCTTCAGCCTTGCCCTGATCCAGTCATTTTGACTATCTGGGAAGTGGACTAGTAGAAGATTTCTCCCCTTCCCCCACCCCATAATTCAACCTTTCAAATAAATAAAATACTTTTTAAAAAAGTAAACATCTGAGAGAACGATCCAACATGGGAAGCGAGAGACACAGCAGACTCATAGAATGGCAGATGTCCTAAACAGCACTCTGGCCTCAGAATCAGCCCTTAAGGCATTCAGATCTGGCTCAAGAGCCCATGAGAGTACTTTAGGCATGGATGAAAGATCTCTGTGAGTGAGATCCCAGTGGAAAGAATGGGGCCATCAAAGAAGGAGGTACCTTTCTCTGAAGGGAGGAGAGAACTTCCACTTTAACTATGACCCTGTCGGAATAAGATCGAAGTCGGTGAACCCTAAAGGCTTCCATAGCCTCGGCAACTCATGACTAGAGCCTAGGGAGATTACTGATGCCATAAACAAGAGTGTCAAATTGTTAAATCAACATCAGGAGTCACTGTGTACTTACGTCTCATGAGAGATCTGTCCTTAATGTGTTATCCAATGTGAAGTAATGCTATAACTAGTACTGAAAGAGTATTTCACACTTTGTGTTTCTCTGTGGGAGCAAACTGATGAAATCTTTACATAGTATATACTGAATCGATCTTCTGTATATAAAGATAATTGCAAATGATTAAAAAATCTTGGTGTTAAATTGGAAATTGCATAGAAAATTAATCAATTCTCATGTAGGATCTCTGTCCTTAATGTGCTGTACATTGTGAATTAATACTGTAACTAGTACTCCAACAGTATTTTCACTTTGTGTCTCTATGTGAGTACAAACTGTTGAAATCTTTATGTAATATGTACTAAACTAATCTTCTGTGTATAAAGAGAATTGAAAATGAATCTTGATGTGAATGCAAGGGGACAGGGAGCGGGAAAGGGGAGGGTAGCAGGTAGGAGGGAAGTTGTGTGTGGGGGGGGAGCCATTGTAATCCATAAGCTGTACTTTGGAAATTTATATTCTTTAAATAAAAGCTTTATTAAAAAAAAAAAAAAACCTAAATGACATTTAGAATTGCAAAAGACCCAGAAGAGCCAAGCAAACATAAGGACAAAAAAAATCATGGGGCCAGGACCATGGCACAGTAGGTTAATCCTCCACCTGTGGTACCGTCATCCCCTGCACCCATATGGGAGACCAGGAAGAAGCACCTGGCTGCTGGCTTCAGATCGGTGCAGCTCTGGCAATTGTGGCCATCTGTAGAGTAAACCATCGGATCGAAGACCCCTCTCTCTCTCTCTCTCTCTCTCTCTCTCTCTCTCTCTCCCTCTCTGCCTCTGACTTTCAAATGAATAATAAATAAATCTTTTAAAAAAGGCATACTACAAATCTATGGTAATTAAAACAGCATGATACTGGCACAAAATCCTACACAAAGATCAATACAACAGAATAGAGATCTCACAAATTCATGTACATAAATTCATGACAAAAGGGCCCAGACCATACATTGGAGAAAGGATTCTTTTTAACAAACAGTTCTGGAAAACATGGCATATATATATGTAGAATGAAATTGAAACCCCGCCTCTCACCATATACAAAGATCAACTTAAGACTTAAGATTTTGAAGCTGCTGGAATAAAGCATAGGTAAAATACTTCACCACATTGGTTTAAGTGATGACTTGTTAGAAACGTCCATCAAAGCACAGGGTACAAAAGCAAAACTAAACAAATGAGATTCTATCAACTCAGAAACTACTGCTCAGCCAATGAATGAATCAACAGTGAAGAGACATGCAACAGCATGAAAAAATATCTGCAAGCTACTGACAAAGATTAATATCCAGAATATGTCAACTCAAAAATGTAATTGACAGCAAAAACACAAGAAACCCAGCTACGAAGTGGGCAGAGAATCTCAACAGTTCTCAAGAGGAGATACACAAGTGGCCGAGAAGTGTATTAGAAAATGCTCACCATCATTGACCATCAGGGAAAGGGAAACGCAAATTGAAACTACAATGAGGTATCACCTCAGCCCAGTCAGAAAAGCTGCTACCTAAAAGACTGAAAATAACAAACGCTGGTGAGGAAGTGAGAACGCAGCGCACCTAGACACTGTGGTAGGAATGAAAAGTAGTACAGCCACTCTGGAAAATGGTATGGATAGTTCTTTATGAACTAGAGATACACCTTCCATATGATCCAGCAATCCACAAATTGGGTTCATGCCCAAAAGACGTGAGCACATTCTACCAAAGAGATACTGACACCACCACGTTTGTAGAAGCTGTTCATAATAATCAAAATATACAAGCAACCCAGATGTCAACAAGCAGATGAATAAAGAAATGTTATATATTTAACTGTGATATATGTGATATTCCATTGAGTGTATACACACACACACACAAAATAGAATGTTAATCAGCTATAAAAAAGAATGGAGTTTTATCATTCACATCAAAATGGTTGCAACTAAGGGACAGCATGGTGAATGAAAAAAATACTACATGTTCTCCCTTATACATGAAGCTAAAATTTAAAGAAAAATGAAAAAAGTAAATACCTGTATATATGTTTCCTTTAAATGTATTCTTTTGTCTGCTTCAAATCTTTGTGAAATTGTCAAGAATGACATACCATTTTTAATGTGCTACGACTTTTTAAAAATTTACTGTATAAGTACAGTATACATATTTACTTGATTAAAGCTTATAGTATTTGCCTATATTCCTATTTACTTTTTTTTTATGTGACAGCCAGAGTTAGACAGTGAGTGAGTGAGTGAGAGAGAGAGAGAGAGAGAGAGGTCTTCTTTCCATTGGTTCACCCTCCAATGGCCGCCGCGGCAGGTGCACCGCGCTGATCCGATGGCAGGAGCCAGGTGCTTCTCCTGGTCTCCCATGGGGTGCAGGGCCCAAGCACTTGGGCCATCCTCCACTGCACTCCCAGGCCACATCAGAGAGCTGGACTGGAAGAGGAGTAATTGGGACAGAATCCAGCACCCCGACCAGGACTAGAACCTGGGGTGCCAGTGCCACAGACAGAGGAGTAGCCTAGTGAGCCTCGGCGCTGGCCTACATTAATTTTTACGTGTTGAACTGCTAATTTAGTCCATTAAACCTTTGACTATAATGTAAATTTAGATATTATTTCATAAATTAAGACATTGACATAAAATTAATAAAAAATTAAAATAAAAATACTAATAGTTTTACTTTCTTGTTACAAACATTCAGACTGTTCTTCATCCATTTGTGTGTGTGTGTATGTGTGTGTGTGTGTGTTTTATCAGCTTAATTGTTTCAGATGCCTATGAAGAATTCATGAATTACAGTTGAAAGTGATACCCTGCTGACAGCAGCAGGCCCACTATGATAATTATAAGTGTGTATTTATTCAGAGTGCCACTTCAGAGTTCTGCATGTTCTATGGGTATTTTTTAAATCATTCTGTTAATTTATTTGGCCCTTAAGCCTCAATGTTTCAGGAACTTTTACTCCCACTTATTCGCCCTGGTTATTAGTATGCTTACAGAATTTATTATCTAGGAGTTGCTTTACATGTAAGGAGTGCAAAACAAAAAGACTTAGCCCAGGTGCTAGGGCCATGGTTACACCTGCTCTATGGGCTCACATCCAAGAACTTTGAATGCTATTCACTCGTCTTTTATTGTTATTTACCAGATGTGTCACTACCTACATCACTCAATCAAGAGAGAACATTTTTGCAAACAAAATTTGGGAGGCTTTATCATACATGAACATATAAATATCATAACTCTGAGTGTTTGTGTTCCTACTGCCTCAATTCCCAAGAAAGAAAACATCAAATTATATTTTATATATATTTTAGCCCATTTGCAATGACAATTTTGTGTTATATGGCATAGCTTTCTGTAACCATGAAATACAGCCGACTTGAGAAGACAATAAGAGACTGAGGTGGGGCTGTGATGATTTTCATCATCAGTTTCCTGGTATGTAGGCCTGGAGTCCAGGAAATCAATTTCTTTTATGGGAAACTAAAAATGTCATTTGTGTGGGAGACATGGGTTTTCAAGGGCCAGCCTATAGTTTACACAAAATTTGTGTAGTTATATACAGCGACACTGAAGGCTAAAATTTGACTTGTAAATGATGAAAAGGAATCTCGTTTGTCAGCGACAGATACTCATTGGGACCTTTAGAAATTAGGTTCTTTTATGAGTGACTCCAGCTATCTAACTGATCATCATTTTCCTCTAAATTCAGACCAAAAATCAGCAACCTTTCTCTACGTAAGGCCTGAGATTAAATATTTTTGCTTTGCAGGGTAAGAAGGCTTTCTTAAAATCAATCAGCATGGCCATTATAAGACAAAAATAGCCCTAAATGGTATGAGAACAAATGAGTGTGACTGTGCTCCAATAATATTTTATTTACAAAATGAAACAGTAGGACAATTTCAGGCAGCATGCTGAAGACGGCCCATTCCTGCTCCTACTCTATAAATGAAGTGCTGCCTGATGCAAGCAAACCAGAGTTTAAATGTTAGTACAGAAAAAGCAGGTAATTCATTTATTCAACAAATGTTTACTGAGTGCCTGCGGTTCATCAAGCATAGTATTTAATGTTGCAAAATTAAGGAAGGAAAAAAACTTATTAATTACTGCATTTCCTGTCCCCCTTCCCAGTGGCCCAAGAAACAGAGAGGAAACAATTAGGCCAAATTACAATACACAGAATGTGATCATTCTATGATGTGGAGGAGTATGGGGTTCTACTGGAGCACAGAGGTGGAAAACCTGTAATAACCATATACAAATCCCCTTCTAATTCCTGCCAAGAAGTAGTACTCTGTAGTTTTACAATATCCTTCCAAAATGAACAATTAGTCTGCTAATCTCATGTTTCCTTTATCTGTGTCTTGACTCTTTCTCCTTAATTTCTTCATTCAATGATTATCATCAGACCATTTTTTTCAGTTTACCATACAGTGCAAGTTTCTTCTTAAATCCTGTAGCAGCGGGATTGAAAAGGATCCTTACATACCATCTAGCAGACTCCCACACCTTTCAGTGGACAAATAAGGAGGCTTGGAATTGGCTGCATGATCTGTGTGGTCAAGGCCCCATGGAAAAATCAGGATTAGAATGCATATTTTGGCATTAGCTCAATTCTTACATCTATATGGTACCTTAAATTCAGAAGCAACTTTTTGGCTAATCATAGAGAAAAATGAATGCAAGCCCCAAACTGAGAAAAAAAGCACTTGATAGAACTGAATCAGTTTTTTTTTCTCTTTTATAACTTCAAAAAAAATCTCTAAATTTAGATCTCCAAAATTAATTTGCTCTCTTGCCAGGCCAGTATTCTTGCACAAATATTCATAATTACCTGAAAAAGATGTTAAAATACTGCCTTTTCCTCTAATACATCTAGTGAGGCTTCATTTTCTTCAAATACTTCAAAATAGCACACTGCAAGAAAATGAATCCAAGCAATGTTCTAGTAAGTTAGATGCAAAGAATTTTCAATTTTCTTTTACAATATAACATGGTCCCCCTATTCCCATTAACTTTTTTTTTATTTATTTTATTTATTTGAAAGACAAGAGTTACAAAGAGAGGTAGAGACAGAGAGAGAGCTCTTCCATCCACTGGTTCACTCCCCAGATGGCTACAACAGCCCAGAGCTGCACAAATCCAAAGCCAAGAGCCAGGAGCCAGGAGCTTCTTCCGAGTCTTCCATGTGGGTGCAGGGGCCCAAGGGCTTGGGCTATCTTCCACTGCTATCCCAGGCCATAGCAGAGAGCTGGATAGGAAGAGGAGCGGCTGGGACTCAAACTGTCACCCATAAGGGATGCCAGCGCTTCAGACCAGGGCTTTAACCTGCTGTGCCACAGCACCGGCCCCATACCATTAACTTTTTAAAAAATATTTGTTATTTTCCAATAAAAGATGTTACTTATATGCATTTTTTCTTTTCTTTTAAAAACATTAAAAATATTAAGAATTTTTAAGTTTCTCTTGCAACATTAAATTTATTACAATGCACACAAAAGCTTTTTGATATTCTCAATAAATTTTAAGAGTATAAAGGATTTCCAAGAACATTACTTAAGAAGCACCAATTTATATACATCTTTCTCTTTGAGCACCAGGTTCTTTTTTTTTTCAATTTTTTTTTTTTTTTGGACAGGCAGAGTTAGACAGTGAGAGAGTAAGAGAGTGAGAGAGTGAGTGAGAAAGGCCTTCCTTCCGTTGGTAAACCACCAAAATTGCCGCTACAGCCAGAGCTACACGGATCCGAAGCCAGGGTCCAGGTGCTTCCTCCTGGTCTCCCATGTGGGTGTAGGGCCCAAGCACTTGGGCCATCCTCCACTGCCTTCCCGGGCCACAGCAGAGAGCTGGACTGGAAGAGGAGCAACCGGGACAGAACTGGCGCCCCAAATGGGACTAGAACCCAGGGTGCCAGAGCCGCAGGTGGAGGATTAGCCTAGTGAGCCGCAGCGCAGGCCTATTTTTTCAACTCTTAGACCTGTTTCTTTCTAACGCAGAACTCGTCAACGAATCTCATCCTAGTTCCCTCATTAACTTCATTCAGCCTCCTGCCCTGAATCACTTTATTAAGCTGTGTTGTTGTTATGTGCTTTCCGTTTTCTTATGTACTTCAGCAGATCACAATGATTCACATATTCTCCCACTGGGATGGTATTTTTTTTTCCCTCTGAACTTCTATAACTGTCGCTTGCTGAAATCCATGTTATGAGTCTGATCCTCCAGTTATTACAATTTTTTTTTCCTACTATGCCATCATAAACTTGCATCAAGAGTTTAAAACACTGAAGACCCTCTCTCCATTTTCATTTCTTTTATAATCTTTACCTGCTCTGACTTTACCTCTTTTTCTTCTTCATATTTTAGGATGGGAGTGGGAATGGAATAAAAACTATATAGAGAGAGTTTTATATATGTATATAGTTTTATTCAGAATATATTTATAGTTTATATGTAATATATAATTATATAGTTTTTATTCAGAATAGAAATCATTCAGAAATTTTTTATATGTATGAAATTTGACTATTAGTTGATATGTTTATTTCTAAGTACTTCCTATATTAGTGGAGATAATTCTAAAATAAAAGAAAAAAACACAAGGAAAGAATCTGGTGGAGAGTATAATAACGGCTAGGGTTTAGAACTAAGAAAGGGATCCAATGCAAATAGACCAAGAACAAAGACTATACTTCAGCATCAAATTTAGGTCAGAATTAATCCTCTTAATTGAAAAAGGAATCTGGATGTGAATGAAAGGGGAAGGGAGCGGGTAAGGGGGGAGGGCTGCGGGGGGGAGGGAAAGTGTGTGTGTGGGGGGGGAGCCATTGTAACCCGTAAGTTGTACCTTGGAAATTTATATTCTAAATAAAAGTTAAAAAAAAAAAGAATTAATCCTCTTGACAGTGATAGCATAAGGGGAAAATGAGTCCTATAGCCAACATGATCTATAATTGAAAGAATACCGGTATTCTGGAACACAGATTTCTAAGTATTCAACATCAAAAGACAAAAATCTTGATAAAGAGTCATTTAACAATGTTTTCAGGGATTTAAACAATGATATAGATCTATTTGTGTGGCTTTCTTTGAATACCTCTTGGTAGAAATCAAGAACTTATTGCTAGATGATGATTCTATGAAGACATTTTTGCAGATATAGAAAACTATGAAGTTTAGGTCCTTAAGTTTTTGCTGCTGTTAATGAATTCGGAAGCTATAGGGCAATCCAGAGGTTGCATTCTTCCCTTAGAGGAGCAGAGTCACGTGCCAGCTGCAGTCATGTGTATTGTTGAACATTCTGCATGTGCCTGGCACTTTAAGGGCACTTAACCCACAGGATCTCCTCCTCTTGCAAGATAATTATTTTAATAAACACTTCATATGAAGGACACTTGCAAAAATTAAGCTACTTGACCAAGGTTTCTCTGACTCAGAAAGTCATCTGTGTTCACTATATTAAACTGCTTTTTGAGGATTCATCACTTCTAAGAAATTTTAAAATCATGTGCAATCATAAAAATTTCAATGATCTCATTAGAAGTTATTGTGAAGACTACTTCAGAGTTCAATCAGTGTTAAATTGCATGGCTGTGGTTCATGGTTCCCTGTCTCAGGCTGACTTCATAGGACAGATTTGTGAGGTTATTAAAACTATGTAACTTAACCTCAAAATCTGACCCACAAAGTCTGGAAAGGTCAAAAATCCAAATTTCCAGTAATTTCTCCAGTTTTATTTGACCCAGAGTCAGGTTTGAGATTTCACTGCAATAGACTTCACCTAACACTTTTCAGCTGGGATTTTAAAAATATTTTTATGGGATTAATTTAGAAGGCAGGGACAGAGACAGACAGACAGCCAGAGACAGACAGATGGACAGAGCTACCATTCTCTGGTTGACTCCTCAAGTGCCTGAAATGGCCAGGGACGGAGCCAGCAGCTGGAAACTCATCTAGGTCTCTCAGAAGAATAACAGGAACTCAATTACTTGAGCCACTGCCACTGTCTCTCTGGGCCTGCGTTAGCATGAAGCTGGAGTCTCAGTCAAAGATGGAGGCTGAGTAATTCAATGTGGGATGCTGGTGTCTTAATCAGCATTCTAAGCACCAGGCTAAATCTCACCTCTCAGCTGAGATTTTTCATTAAAGTAGAATGGTGTGTTGAGTATGCAGTGACAGAAGAGGCCTGAAGTTCAGGTATTTTGTTTAACGTATTGAAAGGAGAGCTTTCTACCTCTCAAGGCAGTTAAACAAATGCCAAAATTCATACTGTATCATTTACACTTTGATGCTTTTTTATTTATTTTCACCTTGAAAGAGAAAGAGACAGAGAGAGGATATTTTCTGTCTACTGGTTTACTCCCCAAATCCCACAAAAGCCAAGCCTGGACAAAGCCAGTGCCAATAGCATGAAACTCCATCTGGGTCTCTCACATAGGTTGCAGGGTCCCCAACACTTACACCATCACATTCTGCCTCTCAGGATGCATTGGTGGAAAGCTGGATCCGAGCAAAGAAGCCAGGAAACGGAACTCCAATACGGGATGTGCACATCCCAACTGGAGGCTTAACTCACTGTATCACAAGGCCCACCACAAATAATTCATTTAAATGAAAAGTTATAGAGGCAATTTAGAAAAAATACCAACCAATATGGAAGGGCAGAAAATTCTTTAGCAAGCAAATGTGAAGTTTGGATTGAAATTCTATCTTCAAACACTCAGAGGAAAGGTTTAAAAATTGATTGACATTGTTTATAGTTTGGTCTTCAGGTGCTTCAATAAACGTGGGAGTGAGGTATCTCTTGAATGCTGATGTCACTTCCATTGAATATATACACAGAAGTGAGATAGCTGGGTCATATATTAGACCTAATTTTAGTGTTTTGAGGAATCTTCACACAGTTCTCCACAATGGAAGTACTAATCTGTATTCCCACCAACAGTACATTAGGGTACACCCCTTTCTCTATCTTTGCCAGAGTTGGTAATTTTTCATCCTTTCTGATAACAGCCATTCTAACTGGAATGTGATGATACCTCATTGTGGTTCTGATTTGCACCTTGATGGCTAAAGATATTGACCATATTTTCCATGTGTCTGTTGCCCTTTCATGTCTCTTCTTTTGAAAAACATCTATTTTTAGTTGCTTATGTCTTAACTGTTTGTCTCATTATTTAACTTTTTAATTTCTATATCAATGTATAATTTGCAAATATTTTCTCTCATTCTTACACTGTCTCTTAACTCTGATGGCTGTTTCCTTTGTGAAGCAGATTATTTTTAGTTTGTTAATATTCCATTTATCTAGTTTTGATCTTATTGCCCATGCTTCTGTGGCCTTATACATGCACGTTCCCATAGTTAGATTGGCTAACTGTTTCTACAAGTCAGATCTAACACTTCTAAGAGTTTTGATAAACAACAATTTCTCCCTTGGGAGGCAGAATAATGAGCCTCCTAAGATATCCTCATCCTAATTCCTGAAACCTGAGAATGTATTGCTTTTCAAGGCAAAGGGAATTTAATTTATGTAATAGACGAAATTACAGTTGCTCATCAGCTGGTCTCTGAATAGGGAGATTATCGTGCATCATGGATGATCTGTGTGGATCTGCTATGATAACAGAGGTCCTTCGAAGTAGAAGAGGGAGGCAGGAAAGGAGAATGATGCAAGAAATGTGAAAAGCACTTGGACTAGTCATAGCTCACTGCTATGGACTGTGTCCCCCCCGAAATGTGTACTGAAGTCCTAATCCCCAGTATCTCAAAATATGATCTTATTCAGACAAAGGGCCTTACAAATAGATTTTCTTATTATTAATAAATTTATGTGAAAGGGAGGGGGAAGAGAGAGTGAGCGCTTTGGGCTTTCATTTGCTTGCTCACTCAGCCTGAGCAGGCTGAAGCCAGGTATCTCACACTGGAGTCAGGGTAACAAGGATGTGGGCCATCTTCCACTGCCTTTCTAGGTGCATTAGCAGAAAGACATATCAGTAGTAGAGGATCTAGGACTCCAGCCAGCACTTCAATATGCGAACTATGGAAAGCTGGAGTCAGAGGCGGCAGCTTAGCCACATGCACCACAGTGCTGGGCAGTGTCTTTCAAAAAATACATAACAAGTTCAAATGAGGTCATTATAGAGCTACAATCTAATATGGCCAATAAAAACTGGGAAATGGGGAACAGAGACACATGCACAGAGGCAAGGTGATATGAAGAGTCACAGGGGTGAAGCTATGTGAAGAAGGAGGTCTGGAGTGATGTATATGCCACCAAGGAAGAGCAAATACTGCTGACAAGCAACCCAGAAGTCGAAGGAGAAGCAAGGATAGATGTTCCCTGGCAGTCTTCAGAAGGAATCAACCCTGTTGACATCTTGACTTCAGAATTCTGGCTTCCAGATTATGAAACAATCTATGTTTTTAAGCCTCCCATGTTGTGGTACTTTGTTACGGCAGCCCCAGGAAATGAACAAACAGGCTGTTAAGATGGACGGGGACCATGGACCAACAGGTGTGAATGACCTCTAGAGGCTGGGAATGCCAAGGGAACGGATTCCTCCCTAGAGTGCACAGAAGGGACTGGTGCTGAGAACTGAATGCTTATGTTCTTTCAAAATTCCTATGTGGAAGTCTTAACCCCTAATGTGACTGTATTTGGAGACAGGGCCTGTGTGGGCGTGATGAAGGTTAAATGAGGTCATACATGTGGGACCCTCATCTAATAGGGCTGATGCTCTTGTAAGAAGATGAGGTAACACAACCTCTTTCTCTCTCTCTCTCTCTACACACACACACACGCGCGCACACACGTATCCAATGTGAAAAAGGTCATTGTCAAGTCAAGGAGAGAGCACTAAGTAGATGTCAAATTGGCCAGAACCCTGATTTTGAAATTTCTACCCTCCAAAACTATAAGAAAAGAAATTGCTGGGGCCAGCGCTGCGCTATAGCGGATAAAGCTGCCACTCACAGTGTTAGGATCCTATATGGACACCAGTTTGAGACCCAGCTTATCCACTTCTGATCCAGCTCTCTACTATAGCCTGGGAAAGCAGGAGAAGAAGTCCTTGGGCCCCTGCACCCCCCATGGGAGACCTGGAAGAAGTGCCTGGCTCCTGGCTTTGGACTGGCGTAGTTCTGACTATTTTGGTCATCTGGGGAGTGAACCAGCGGATGGAAGACAGCCCTGCTCCTGCGCCTTTGCCTCTCTGTAGTTCTTTCTTTCAAATGAATAAATAAATCTTAAAAAAACTCCTCTGTTTAAGGAACACAATTTGTGGTATTTTTTCACAGTAGCCTGAAGACTAAGGCATATGCTGAGACTCATACTGCACTGCTAGCCTCCATAACTGTAAGATAATAAATTTGTTTTATTTAAGAACTAAATGTGTGGGGGCTGGCACTGTGGCACAGTAGGTTAAGCCTCTACCTATAGTACTGGCATCCCATATGGACACCAGTTTCAGTCCTGGCTGCTCCACTTCCAATCCACCTCTCTGCTATGGCCTGGGAAAGCATTGGAAGATGGCCTAAGAGCTTGGGTGTGGGAGAACAGGAAGAAGCTCCTGGCTCCTGGCTTCGTATTGGCCCAGCTCCAACTGTTGAAGCCATTTAGGGAGTAAACCAGCAGATGGAAGATCTCTGTGTAACTCTGCCTCTCAAATAAATAAATCTTAAAAAAAAAATCAAACGTGTAAATTATCACTGTACCAAGGGGGGTGCATTAACTTCTCCATTGTAAAATTCCCAAATCACACCTGAGGTTCCATATGGGGTGGCACTACAGCATAATACTTATTATTTCATCTACTCTATTAGCTTAAAATACACTTTAACTGGAGCATTCATGAATACCTTAGATCACAAACAGAAAAATGGAAAAATATATGGTCAAGATTTACAAACATAGTACTACACAATTAAAGGCATGGCATTGCAAAACCATCATTGCCCTCATTGTTTCAGGTGTGCTTTTACACACTTTCATTAAAATAAAAATGTATAAAGAACTGTAATGAAATATCATTTTCCTAACCATGAGAATCTGTGTTTTGGCCAATCTAAAATTGTATGAACATGCTGCTTCAGAAAAAAATGCAAAATGATAAATTATAGCTAATTTTGAAATGCTTTGCACATTTTATCTGAAAAATATAATTTTTCTTGCTGTTCATGGAACAAGAATAAAGTATAGAATTAGCATTTAGAAGATCAAGGTAGGTAATATCACACTGAAAGAAAATGATAGAGGAGAAAAGATAGGAGAGAGGGAGAGAGAGGGAGAGAGAGGGAGAGACGAAGGGAGAGAAGTATCTTCCATCTATTGTTCACTTCCCAAATGCCCCCAACAGCTAAAGCCAGGAGCCTGGAACTCAACCTTGGTCTCCCACATGGCTAAGGACCCAACTCCATGAGCCATCACCTGCTGGCTCCTAGGGTATGCCTAGCTGGAGGTTGGAATCAGAAGCAAAGCCAGGACTTAGACCAATGTGGGATGCCTGCACCACAAGTGGTAGGAGAAGCTCTATAGCAAATGCTTACCTCAAAAATACGTAATTTAGATTCCCTTGAGTTTCTTCCAGTGCTGCCAATTAATAGGAGAATAGTTTTGAGGAAATACTTTAACTCTTCTTTTTAAATCACTGATGGCTTTAAGCTTTCCAAATCAAGTAATTTAACTCTTCATCCTAATATTTAAACATCCTTAATTGTCTGTGGATACAAAGTCTATTCAGTTTAGGGCTGTGTAGGAGCATTGGGTAGTTCTGATATGAGTAGTTCAGCTTATTCTGATGGGTTTGTGTCTGCTGTCACAATGATACACAGCAGGGAGGATGAAATAGGATTGGCTTATTTGCATGATGCGGCCCAGGACAATGGGATAATTGGACTGGTGCATCACACTCCGGCAGGTTCCTCTGGGTTTCATCATACATTGGCTAACTTCAAGGTCCTCAAGAGTAGCAAGGGGGCAGTCTGATTGTACATGTCCCTTTCAAACCTCTGCTGGCATGATGGTTACTGATACCCTAACGACCAAATCAGGGCCAGGCTAAGGAAAGTTAACATTTGGTGCTACCAAAGAGCATGGATGGGGCTAGAATTTGTGGTAATTTTTTAAATCACACAGCCCTACCCCAACCCCCAAGTTTCAGGTCCACATACACACATTGTATTGCTCAACATCACCCTTCTAATGTCTCACATGCATACTAACGATTGTTGTGGTAACTAATATACAGAGTACAAAATATTGTAATGGATATGAGCAAAATTGGCAGTTTGAGATTTTATTGTTTATAATCCTTGTCTATACTCTTAAAGAACAGTGGTTTTTCTACTTGCTACTTGTTGAATTTTTATTTGGTGGAGGGTTCAGCATGTGACTATAAAATGAGGGGCCAGTTTTGTGGCATAGTGGTCAAAGTCACCTGCTGTGACACTAGCATCTCAAATGGGTTCCAGTTCATATCCCAGCTGCTCTTCTGATATGGTTCCCTGCTAATGTACCTGGGAAATGGCGGAACACGTCCCAAGTACTTAGGCACTTGCACCCAAATGGGAGACCTGGAGAAAGCTCCTGGCTTTGGCCTGGCTGAACCCTGGTCATTGTGGCCATTTGGGGAGCAAAAAAACAGTGGATGGAAAACCTCTCCCTCTCTTTTTTTTTAAGATTTTATTTGACAGGTAGAGTTACAGTTAGTGAGAGGGAGAGACAGAATGGTCTTCCGTCCATTGGTTCACTCTCCAAATGGCTGCAATGGCCGGAGCTGCGCCAATTCAAAGCCAGGAGCCAGGTGCCTCCTCCCAGTCTCCCATGCGGGTGCAGCGGCCCAAGGACTTGGGCCATCTTCTACTGCTTTCCCAGGCCACAGCAGAGAGCTGGATTTGAAGAGCAGCAGCCAGGACTAGAACCAGCACCTACATGGGATGCTGGTGCCACAGGCAGAGGATTAACCTACTGTGCCACGTTACCAGCCCCTGGAACTCTTTCAAATAAATAAAATCAATCTTAAAAAAAAAACCTGAAAGTACATCATTGTAAAAATTAAAAGAAAAAGTAAGAAATGAAGGAGAAGGAAAAGTGGGAAGTATCATTATCCTTTTATATCTGTATATATGAAATTTATTCATGTTATATACAAAAATGTTAAGTGAATGTACATTACAAATATCTAAATTGAACATGCTGATTGTCTAGGCTTTGCATTGCAGTAATTGAATTTGCTCACACCAGTTTTTATAAATATTCCTTTCTCTTTCTCTAATAAGCTGGCAATTGTACATTTCCTTGGATTGTGTCTTTCACAAATCTTGTAAATCCATACTCTCTATCCCCTGGCTGCTGCCCAAACTCACAACACAATCATCGCTTGCCTAGAAATGTATCTTGCGATTTGCAATAGTTTCCTAAGTTGACTGTCCACACCCCATCTCTCTCTCTTCACCCTAGTTGTTTTGATACAGTTGACGTCTTATAAAATGCAAATCTGTCTATGTCACATGGCTTATGGAAAACCTATACTGGGCTAAGGGATTTAGAAATCCAGGCAGTTGTATGGGATAAACAAGAAGAGAAGAGTAATTTCTAAAATAGTTGGCAATAAAACTAGGGAAGTGTGTGTGTGTGTGTGCGTGTGTGTGTGTGTGCGTGTGTGTTTAAACATAGAGGGTATTTTTAGATGACCTGACATGAGTACTTATATTAGTAGAGACTCCTGGAAATTAGGGCCAGGAGAAAACAAGGAAACAAAGTCCAGAAGTCAGATGATAAGGAATCTAGAGTATGGGAAGGGAACATTGGCCAGAAGATAGACTGTCAGGATACTACAATTGTACTCAGTACACAGTTAATACGCAGTGCCTGGTATGTCCTGGTAAGGTACATATCTGTTGAATAAATGAAAAAAAAACTAACAAAACATTTGATGAGGAACATGACATAATATTGTCTATTTTACAACAATAAGCCTGCATAAGCAGAAAAATATTTTTGGAAAAGTGAGAATTTTGAGTCAAAGAAACTATGTGAGTAGTGACTACATTATTTTATATGAACAATCCTAAGGGTCTCAGGACTAGAGATGGGGAAAGAATGCTGATATCAAGAAATATTTCATAGGGGTACAAGGTTTGGTGGTCATTTGAATGAGATGCAAACAGAGAAGTGTAAGATACATTCAGGCAGGCTGCACAGCTTCTAGATCAAGAGGCTGTGAGTATTATTAAAGCAAAAGACGACGATACACATTTGAAGGTTGGTGATAAGAAGATGATCATTTCTGCTTTGGACCTGTGGGTTTGTAACTAGAGTGTGGCTCCATGTCCTGACACTTAGAAAACAGTGGAAAGGAGGGTTCCTTGCTGCCTTTGATGTACTCTAAATTTTTTTTTATCTCTTGGTCACTTGTAGAGCTAATCTGAAACTGTCTTCTCTATTCTGCCTTGTCAGACTTAACCACTCTTTCAAATTATCTTTGTCCAGACTTTAAGCCTTGGGGTTGGGGCTGTGGAGTAGCATGAAAAGCCACCATCTGCAGTGCCAGCATCCCATACGGGCACCAGTTCAAGACCTGGCAGCTCCACTTCCAATCAAACTCTCTGTTAGGGCCTGGGAAAGCAGTGGGAGATGGCCCAACTCCTTGGGCCCCTGCACCGGAGTGTGAGACCCAGAAGAAGCTCCTAGCTTCCGATCAACTTAGCTCTGGCCATTGCGGCCATTTGGGGGTAAACCAGAGATGGAAGACCTCTCTCTCTCCCTCTCTATGTAACTCTGACTTTCAAATAAATAAATCTTTTAAAACAAAGACTTTAAGCCTCATTTTAAGCAATTACTTTACAATGTCTTGCCTTATAGTGTGTTAAAACATGTGTTTCTCTCATTAGATTGAAAACCGCATGGCATGAGTGGTAGAGGCTGGGCTGGCATCGTGAATTTCCTCTGAAGTCCCTCTAACACGTTTTCATCCATCCCAATGCCTGGAATATAGGGTACACTTGAAAAATCTTACAAAATGAATGGAGACTGGCATCATTTAAAAAATTGTTATTTATGCACGGCTCATAAACAACAAAGTAAATGTGATTTTTATAGGACACAAGAGAAACAAGTATCTAGGAAAATTAAATGTGAGGGGGAAATGTGAGGGAATATTTCATTTGGTTTTAAATTAAAACTGCATTAAATTACCATTATTTTTTATTTCCATGGTGAAATAAGAAGAGCAGTAAGTAGAAGTCATAAAATCAGGTCTCTAATCCTGCTCTCCCACTGTTTGGCTCTATTACTTGGAAAAATTTAATAAAGCTCTTCGGAGCTCAATTTTTCTAATCCACACATGATGTTGCGTTTTCCTGCTTCCTGTTTGAGATGTGATCCTTTGCTCTCACATGCGCTTTGACCATACTATCTGCCAAGATGTGAAGCGGATGAGGACCCCACCTGAACTGAGTCAACGCAGGCACCACGACCTTGAACCTCAGAAACCGTCAATTAAATAAACCTCTCTTCTTCCTAACTAAAAATAAAGATGCTGAATGAACTCCTCAGTTGCTACAGTTTTTGTCTGCGATTGTGGGTAAATCGTATAAATTGTCCTGATCTACAGAGATGAGCAGACAGACAGGAAAGTCAGGATGCACTACATTGCAACGCCTACACTTTCCCAGATCCCAATATACAACCTGGGGGTCACAGATCTTTACTTACTAGACACCATTGCAGGTGATAAAATGTGGCTATGTAAGGGAAATCCCTGGAATGTAGAAAGATCAATTGCTCCTTGTCTAAGCCTAGCCTTATTTAAGTAATTCTGGAAACTTTCTGTACATAATTTCAAGTAGAACAGCATATGGGTGAGGAGCCACCAAAGTTAGTCACCAACTTTTGGGTTTAAATGTGTATGTAATGGAATTTCTTGTCTTAACAAAATGGAAGAAGACCTACTCTTCCTTTAACTATGAACCCTGGAAATAAAACAAACAGCCACTTTGACATACAAGGAAGAGTAAGGTGTACTGATTCTAAGTGAGCTGTACTGTGTACCATTGGCCTAGAGAAACAGAACAGCAGCAGTGTGGCTCACAAACCCAGAGACAGTAGAGGATCTAGACCTCCTGATTTCAAATCTAGCAAGAGCAGTAGACCAGATACATTCACTCCACCTCATACTCGCATGGAGCACCTCTGATAACACCAGGTGAATCCAGTAGAACTGGCAAGCAAGATCCCACTAACAATCCAAAGCCACAGGATGAACTATGCTTTTTCATTAGCCTTGTGTCTGCCCTCAAACCACAAGCACCATGCAACTGGTAGTGGACATTATCAAGGTGGATTCTGTCCCAAGTGCCTATCCCAGGAGAAGCCCAGCAGGTGCTCATCTCTCCTTCAAGCCCGAGATTCACCTTCCCAAGAGAAGAGGCCATGCAGTTGTAGAGAGTAAACACAGGAACTCACAATCACCCTGCTGAGAAATCCATTCTTTCTCAAAGGAAGCAAGAACCACTCCCCAAGCTCCCAGTTCAGGAAGCACTTCGTAATCCCACGGACCTGAGAATCCCTTCACTCCTCTGCAGGGACAAGAAGTCTGGCTTTGAAGAACTCCTCTTAGCCCTCAGGTGGCATAAACAGAGACTAGTATGAGTCATGCCGGGATGACATAAACCGAACAAATCAAGAAAATACCACATAAGGAGCCAGCACCGTGGCTCACTTGGTTAATCCTCCGCCTGCAGCGCTGGCATCCCATATGGATGCTGGGTTCTAGTCCCAGTTGCTCCTCTTCCAGTCCAGCTCTCTGCTGTGGCCCAGGAGGGCAGTGGAGGATGGCCCAAGAGCTTGGGCTCCTTCACCTGCATGGGAGACCAGGAAGACACACCTGGCTCCTGGCTTCGGATTGGCGCAGTGTGTTGGCTGTGGTGGCCGTTTGGGGGGTGAACCAACAGAAGGAAGACCTTTCTCTTTGTCTCTCTCTCTCTCACTGTCTATGACTACCTATCAAATTTTTTAAAAATACCACATAAACTCTAAAATGACACTGCAACTGGGATCACGAAAGTAGGCCAGAACCTGCACGCCCAACATAAACAGGGTATCTTCCTGCTAAGAGAATATAGATTAAATGGCACTAAGAATTTCCTAATTTAATAGCCAAAGTAATATGGGCTAAAGAAAAGACAAAAACAAAAACAATTCATCAAGAACCAGGGAAATCAAGCCTTGAATGAGAAAAGCTCATCAACTGATGCTAACACAGAGATGAAGAAGAAGCCAGAATTATAATGATTTTAAGGCGGTCATCACAAAATGCCTCAACAAATAATTTAGAACCCCCTTGAAATGAGAAGTACAGAAAATTTTAAGAAAGAAACAAAACTTATAACAAAGAAGCAAATGGAAATTAGAGAATGGAAAAGCTCAGTAAGTACAACCAGAACAACTCACTGGATGTGCTCAGTAGGAGAATGGAGATGACAGGATAGATTCTGAGTTTGTGAACAGAACAATAGAATTCATCCAATCTGAACAAAAGAGAATATAAGCTGGAAAGAAAAAAAAAAAACCCAAAGAGATCCTCAGGGACCTGTGAGACAATAACAAATGGTCAACCATTCTTATCCTGCAGTCCTACTGAAAGGAGAACTCAGGTGGGATGAAAATGTACTTGAGAAAAATGAAAGCTGAAATTTATCAAAACTGGAAAAAGGCACAAATCCACAGATTCACAAAGTTTAGGAAATCTACATCAGGATACAGCATAAGGAAACTGTTGAAACTAAAGACAAACAAAGGGTCTTCAAAGAATCCAGGGGTCAAGGACACATTTCCTGAACCCATGTTTTTCGTGTACTGAATGGAAGTAACTCAACCGCAAATTCCATATCCAGTCCAACTATCCTCTCTGAGTGAAGAGCTGATGCAAGCATTCTGAGAGGAAACAAAATGGTTTTGATCCTAGCAGGCTGATGTGGAAGACGGGCTAAAGGGGACAGTACTGTGACACGAGACAACCAGGAGTGAGGTTCTCCACAGCATTCCACCCCCCAACATGTCATACCTTGTTTAGGTGACTTCAGTTAATTAGAGTCAAATGAAATGACATTCATAGGTACAAAATGGGGGAGGCATTAGGGCCAAGCACGGGTTACTGGAGGGGACGGTTTCCAAGTGAAACTATAACCATCAGAAGCAAGAAGTCTGAGAGAACATCTTAGAGGAAGAACAAAGGTTTGGGCGACGTCTAGGCAAGGATAGAGCACAGGCTAACCTGGGGGACGGTCCTTAGGGAAGAACACAGATGGGCTTTTGAGAAGAAATTTCTACCACAGAAAGATAGGAAGGACACATCTCACTACGGATCCTCTTTGAAAGCAACAGTGTGTCTGCACAAAACACATAATGCAAATGCAAACTGTACGGGCTGATTGGTTTTAATGGAAAAAGAAGACACTCAATTTGTCAAGCTACTGTACCTAGCAGCCAAAGAGATTAAAAAAAAAAAGTATCCTTTGGGTACCTTGCAATTTTTCTGTAATGAGAAAATCCTTAATTTCTTTCTAAAATAGCCCCATGGCCCGTTTTTTCAACACTCAAATAACACATTTTGGAAGTTAAAGAAAAAAGAATCAAATGAGTAGTTTATGAGAAGGTTGTTTTCTATTAACAGGACTGGAAGATTTGTATTCTTTGACTCAGAGAAAAAACAATGTTTTACAGCAAAACTTTTTGCAATGTACAAAGGAATTTTATCATACACTAAAAATTCAACAGTTTTTAAAATTGGTTTCTTACACAGAAACATTTGTTTGCCATCAGAATGAATATGTATCTGTCTGTGATGTACATGATAAAATATAATGAAAATGCTCTGGTTTATGGAATTGCTGGTAGACAGTTTATGGCGCTTGAATGAGCAACAGTGTCCATCAAGCGCTTTCCAAATCACCATGCAATAAAACGTCCAAGGTAAATGGAACAATAGCCAAGAACAATTCACAACTTCGTTGAGGTCATGTATGTTTCTTTTGGGAGAAAAAAAGTCTTTTAGTTCTTCTTCAGAAATATGATCACGCCTTCTCCTTTGTTACCACTAAAAATCATTATTCTCTTGTCTTTTCTACTGCTCATCCGTTGATCACCAATTTGGGATCACGATCCCCTCTGTCTCCTGAATCTCTAATTTTGTTGTAGACTGCCCATCGCTTTTCATCTTACTATCATAATATATTCCTGAAAGACCCTGGATCTCCTGTCTAATCCCTGCAAACCATGTTTTCCCAGAACTAAAAACATTAGTGGTCTTTCTGAAACATTCATTTCATAAGTTCCTTCTGCTTAAAAACTTTCAGTGGTTTTCATTTGCTTTTATAATAACATCTAAATCCCAACCCATGGCACCAAATACCTTCACAGGGTGACTGTTAACATCTCCCTACGGATTCTGTTTTCCTGATGTTTTCTTCAAATCCCATATTTTTCCACACTAACCCACTTGCGGTTGTATAACCTGGCCCTGCTACTTAACTCAGTTTAGTGTCTTTGCCCAGACACTAGCCCTCAACACCCGATCCTGCTTTCTTCCTTTACAGTATCAATGAATTCTAATTATTCTTCTAAATTTCTAAAATTGTAATTTTCTTGTGATACTGTAACAAGTTGTCACAAATTGAGTGGCTTAAATAGCAGAGATTTATTTTCTTATTTTTCAGGATTTGAGAAGTGTAAATGTTGTTCTCCTTGTACAGGTGCCTGTGTTCAAACTTCCCTTTGTATAAAGGCACTAGTCAAATTGGGATAGGTCCCATCCTAATGATTGTATGTTACCTATATTACCTGTGCAGAATATCCATCTCCAAAACAAGCCACATTCCAGCACAATGGAGGTTAGCTTTCAACATATGAATTTTTTTTAAAGATTTATTTATTTATTTGGAAGTCTGAGTTACACAGAGAGAATAGAGGCAGAGAGAGAGAGAGAGCGAGAGAGAGAGAGAGAGATGTCTTCCATCTGATGGTTCACTCCCCAATTGGCTGCAATGGCTGGAGCTACACCAGGAACCAGGAGTTTCTTCCGGGTCTCCCACATGGGTGCAGACCAAGGATTTGGGCCATCCTCTCCTGCTTTCCTGGGCCATAGCATAGAGCTGGATCGGAAGAGGAGCAGCTGGAACTATAACCAGCGCCCATATGGGATACTAGCGATTCAGACCAGAGTGTTAACCTGCTGAGCCACAGCACTGGCCCCCTCAACACATGAATTTTTGAGAGAAACATTTCAACTAATAAAACTTAGCTGAAATGAAAGCTCTAAATATCTACTATAATTCTATAACAGAAGTGTCTTCTCATTGTCCTTGGGTAATCATTGTACATTTTAAATATTTTCCAAAACAACATTTACCACTGTCAATCATAATTGCTGGTTTACATATTATACACATTAATGTATAATATTATATGAAGATTTTTTCTTTTATTTATTTATTTTTATTTAGTAAATATAAATTTTCAAAGTAAAGTTTATGGATCACAATGGCTACCCCCCCCCCCCAATAACTTCCCTCACACTCGCACCAAACCCATCTCCCACTCCATTCACATCAAGATTCATTTTCAATTCTCTTTATATACAGAAGATCAGTTTAGTACATATTACATAAAGATTTCATCAGTTTGCACTCACACAGAAACACAAAGTGGGAAATACTGTTTCAGTACTAGTTATAGCATTACTTCGCATTGGACAACACATTAAGGACAGATCCCACATGAGAAGTACACAGTGACTCCTGTTGTTGACTTAACAAATTGACACTCTTGTTTATGGCATCAGTAATCACACTAGCCTCTTGTAATGAGTTGCCAAGCCTTGCAAGCCTTTTCAGTTCGCTGACTTCGATCTTATTCTGACAGGGTCATAGTCAAAGTAGAAGTTCTCTCCTCCCTTCAGAGAAAAGTATCTCCTTCTTTGATGGCCCCGTTCTTTCCACTAGGATCTCACTCTCAGAGATCTTTCATTTAGGTTTTTGTTTTTTTTTTTTTTTTTTTTTTTTTTTTTTTTTTTTTTTTTTTTTTTTTGCCAGAGTGTCTTGGCTATCCATAACTAAAATATTCTCATGGGCTCTTGAGCCAGATCCAAATGCCTTAAGGGCTGATTCTGAGGCCAGAGTGCTATTTAGGACATCTGCCATTCTGTGAGTCTGCTTGTGTCTCCCACTTCCCATGTTGGATCATTCTCTCCCTTTTTCATTCTATCAGTTAGTATTAGCAGACACTAGTCTTGTATGTGTGATCCCTTTGACTCTTAGACCTATGAGTGTGATCAATTGTGAACTGAAATTGATCACTTGGACTAGTGAGATGGTCTTGGTACATGCCACCTTGATGAGATTGCATTGGAATCCCCTGGCACGATTTTAACTCCACCATTTGGGGCAAGTCTGATTGAGTATGTCCCAAATTGTACATCTCCCCCCTCTCTTATTCCCACTCATATTTAATAGGGATCACTTTTCAGTTAAAATTTAATCACCTAACTGTGAGTTAATTACAGAGTTCAACCACTAGTACTAGAACAAAACAAAGAAAAAATACTAAAATGGATAAAGTATTACATTGTACATCAACAGTCAGGACAAGAGCTGATCAAGATATTTCAAAAATTTTGTGTAAAATAAAAATATGTTCATCTTGGTACAAAAATTTTGAAACCCATGCATCCACTAAAGTATTCTAAAGGTTTATGTAAAACACATATTATGAAAAAACTAAACATGGATCCCAAAATATATTTTTATGTGGCAACTGTTAGGTGTAAGAAGTGTTGTAACAAGTATTGTAACAACAAATGTTGTAACAACAACTGTTACAACGGTTAGTTTCTCCAAGTAGAAAGGGAATATTTCATATAACCTAAGGCAACATAAAGATTGACTGCAATCCCTATCAAAATTCAAGCGCATTTTTCAGATATACAAATAAAATCTAAAATTTGTATAAAACCACAAAAGGCCAAAATAATCTCGAGAAGGAATACTAATGTTGGCAGTGTCATAATTCCCAATCTCAAATTTTATTACTAAGCAATAGTAATCTGGGTGGTCATTTGGCACAGCAATTATGATGGTACCTAAGATGCTCACATCCCACATTTGGGTATTGGGGTTCAGTTCTTGGCTCTGCTCTCCATCTTATCTCCCTTCTAATGTGTACCCTGGAAGGCAGCAGGTGTTGGATTCTCTGTCACTCATTTGGGAGACCTAGACTGAATTTTCAGATCCTTACTTCAGTCTGGCTCAGTCCCTATTTATATGGAACATGGGGAGTGAACCAGCAGAATAAAGATCTGGGGGGAAGGGGCTGTGTGGGTGTGTGGGTGTGTGGGTGTGTGGGTGTATGTCTCCCTGCCTCACTCTTCAAAAAATAAAAATAAAACCATAATTCATTTAAACAGCAATAGTTATCAAAAATAGTATGATTATGGCATGCAGTTACATAGACCAATGTAATAAAGAGCCCAGAAATAAACCCATGTATGGTGAACTAATCTTTGGCAAGGGAACCAAGAACACACAGTGGGGAAAGGATTTTTAAGTGGTGTTGGGGAAACTGGGCATCCTCATGCAAAAGAATGAAATTGAACTCCTGACATACACTCTACACAAAAATCAATTCAAAGTGTCATAAAGATTTAAATGTATGACCAGAAACTGTAAAATTCCTAGAAGAGACATAGAGGAAAATCCCTTGGGATTGGTCTTGGTAACAATTTTTTTTTTACTATGACATGAATATAATAGGAAACAAAAATAAAAACAGGCGAGTGGGACTGTATCAAACTAAGAAATTCTGCATGGCACTAGAAACAATAAATCGGACCAAAAGGCAGCCATTGACTTTGGAGGAAATATTAGTGAGCCATATAGTGGGTAAGAGGGTAATACCCAAAAAATATAAGGAACTCACACAACTGAATTATAAAAACATAACTCCATTTAAAAATGTGAGGTATCTGAATTTTGATTTCTCAAGACATAAAAATGACTGACAGATATATAAAAGGTACTCAATATCACTAATCATCAGGAAAATGTAAGTCCATTCCACGAGATACCTCACACATGTTAGTGTGCTACCAAAATGAAAAGAGATAACAAGTATTGGTAAGTGTGTCAAGAAAATGGTATTCTAGCACATTGTGCTAGGAACCCAGATCTGTGTAGCCACTAAGAAAGACAATATAAAGTTGATGAAAAAATTAAAATCAAAAATACCATATGAAACAGCATTTCTTCTGGGTATATACCCAAAGAAAATGAAATCAAAACCTCATGGGAATATGTAATCCCCAAGTTCAATACAGCATCATTCACACCAGCCAAGACATCGACAATCTAAGAATCCATTGACAGATGAATGGGCAATGCAATGTTTAATACACACAGACACACACACACACATTTCAGCCTTCAAAACAGAGATCTTGGCATTTTAAACAACATGTATGAAACCACAGGGTATTATGTTAATTGAAATATGTCAAACAGGAGCCTGCACTGTGACACAGTTGGTTAATGACCTGGCCTGAAGTGCCAGCATCCCACGTGGGCTCCAGTTTGAGTCCTGGCTGCTGCACTTCCCATCCAGCTCACTGTTATGGCCTAGGAAAGCAGAAGATGGCCCAAGTCCTTGGTCTCCTGCACCCATGTGGGAGACCCAGAAGAAACTCCTGGCTCCTGGCTTTGGATCGGCACAGCTCCGGGCGTTGAGGCCAATTGGGGAGTGAACCATCAGATGGAAGACCTCCCTCCCTTCCCCACTCCCTCCATCTCTCTCTGCCTCTCCTCTCTCTCTTTCAAATAAACAAATAAAATCTTTAAAAAAAAAAAAGAAGAAGTCAAATAGTCAAACACAGAAAAGGATCAGATGATCTGGCTTGTATGTAGAATCTACAAAAAAAATTAGAATAGACAGAAACAGGGACTGACCTGGTGGTTTTTTTCAAGCACTGGAGGTTGTAAGAGAAATAAGGCACTAGAGGTTAAAAGGCACAAAGATACACATATGCAAGACGAATAAAATCTAGAGATCTGATGTACAACATGAGGATTACAACTACTAACACTATTATATAATGAAAATTTGCTGAGACTATATTGTACTTTTCCCTAAAAAGAATATATGTGAAACTATTTGTATGTTAACTCACATAACTGTAGTGATCATTTCACTGTGTGTATGCGTTATCATTGTATTTTACATCTTAAATATATACAATTTTTCAAAAGATATCTTCATTTTTGCTTTTAACCCTGGTTTTCTTGCTGCGTCTAGGTATACATTCATGGCTCAATCTTTATTGAATAATGAATAAGTAATCCGACATCATCTACTGAAGTTTAGAGAAAAATCTTAAATTCTAAAATAAAACTGTTGTAAGATTAGTTTATGAAGTTGAACATAAAACTGACATCAAAAACAAGGAAATTAATAAAATTCATTCTTTCATAAATTAATAGATAAGGTTTTTAAACTTCAGATGGAAAACTTACAACCTAATGAAAAGGAATTTTACTAATTTTTGTCAGTTTGCATCATGTTTTATAATATTTAAACCTGGACATGTAGATATATATTCGCTATCAATGACAAATGTATCTGTGCTTTGTACTTTGCAATGTACTATTCTCCTAAATGCCATCCTATTTTATTCTCAGAATTTATTACATTGACATTATTATTCCCACTGCAATAATAAATTCATATTTTGAATTGTTTTACTTTTCAAAAAGAAAACCAAAATCCATACATATATTCAGATACCTTTTCTTCACATGAAAATTTACAATTGCAAAAATGTATACCCATAGTTCCTTATCTATGAAAACTGAACTGTGTCTTTTACATATTGAAAAATAAGTCAGGTAAAAGTGAGTGTGAATAATCAGCTAAACTGACATATTGTCTAATATGTCAGAAGCTGAGGGACTAAAAACTTCCTTCAATTTTCTCCCTGAATTTATTTGCTTCATAGAGCACCCAGACCTAAGAGTGGAGCAGTAGAATAAATAATAATATAAATGGTATTTTCATAAAGGGTAAATGAATGTGCTCTCAGTAGCAGCCTTGTGTAGATCAGAAAGACTTTGGCAGAACTACAAAAGGAACCAGAGATAGTTTTGATGAAATTAAAATGATTGGAATATATGTTGGTTCATTTTTTCCTTAAGCAGAAATTTCCACTACTGTGAGTAAAGTAAAAAAAAAATAAAAACATTAGCAATATCTGTGATCTGTAGCCTTTAAGGTCCTGTCTACCTAACTGGATTATAATGAAACATAAACACTGAAGGCCTGGCCATGACATTGGGCAGATACAGTTATTAGTTGGGTTCCTATTTGTGGAAAAATCGCAACCAGAAACTTCCTAAGTTCACTCTCAAAATGACAATTCTCTCCCTTGGGCAATCAACACTGCTAAATAATAAGTCAAGACAAGATGAATTTATTTCAAGGTTTACTCAACACAGTTCTCTTAGATCTAAAAACAGTGAAAACTGATCCACAAACGAAGCCAATCTACAAACGGAGCCAAAGGTCTGGGTTTACCTAATCCTCAGTGTTTCCTTAATTTGACTTGCATTTGTACTACTAACTTTTTAAAAATCCCACGCCAAAGCGTCTGTAATGTTTTTCTATTTTGTGCATGATCCATAACTCAGTGCCAAGCACATATGAAATGCTTTGTGAATAAATACTGATGGATTGTTATCTGTTTAGGGATTTTGTACAGCATTTCAGGGACTTAATAAAATGATCATATTTTCCAAAGAAGGTGGAAATGTTTTATAACATTTGAACTTTCTAACGATGAGGTGAAGTAAATTATTATTAAATAGATCTTTAGAAAGGTATAAAGCAGTCTGGCCTAACATCCATGGTGAAAACATCAGTAATCTCTATCTGAATAAAAGCTCTGCTTCTCAAAAAGCCACGGGACCCTGGGCTTCACATTTCACAGGCAGCGGGATTGGCCGCCCATGTGGAGTGTTAGTCACTGGATGAGGAGGCACTGGATAGATATGCCTTAGTATACCTATTTCTAATTATGTTATTGCACTGTCCATTATGCACTTCTGAAGTCACATATTAGCTGCCCAACTAGTCTCCCTTCACTCATTCCTAATGATTTTACAGTAACCTTTTACACATACTAATTTGATTTTGTATTCTAAGAATAACAGAAACAGGGAAAATAAAGATCAAAACTCGCAATGCCCTTCTGTGTTCAAGTCTCCCGTAACTCTCCACACACTTCATCTATCACCATCTCCTTTTTCCTCAGGCTCTCCAACTTAGCCACAGCAGACTTTGTTAAAATTTCCTGACCCTGCTAAGCACTCCACTGCCTTCTGTTACCTCCATCTTGATGTGTTGCCCCAGACCCTCTGCACTGACCCTGCCAGGCTGCCAGAGGTCTCACTGAATGCCACTTCCTTCAGGAGTGCCCCCAGGTCTGAGTCTAGTAACCATACCAGCTTCAAGTACCCTCTCTGGTAACACTCAGCATATTAATATTTGTTTGTTGAACACTTTGCATCTCTGTCTCCCAGCCTCACCCCTCCTCTAGGTCATCAATAAATCACCAGGATAAATCGTGTGCATGACACTGAGTAGTTGATTAATGAACACTCGTTAACTTAAATAAATAAATCTATAGCTCTCCACCCAGAGGCTGAAGTAATCATTCTTGAAAATAATTTTGATTTATACAACTCTGTTGCTCTCTTGGATGGCCTTGCACACCTCTCAGGATCAACTCCAAACTCTCATACTGGTCTAACCAGACCTTGGTATTTCCCACTCCACTATACGTTCCCTTACTCCTTGTTTCAGTGTGGATAGTTGGTCCCCTCTGAAACAGGGCGGAGAGGTGATCTGTGCATTCCATGACTGTGGGAGTCTTACAAGCTGTGATTTTTGAATTTCTTTGCATGATAGAGCGTGGGTGTAGGTGGGTCTATGGGCAACCACTGTCTTCTTCAAGAAACTCAGAGCTCCCCAACTGTCTGGAGTAGGTCACTGCAGAGGGTTCCTTGCTTACAGTGAGGAATACCCAAGTCCTTTGTGCAGTTCATGGGCCAGCATAGGTGAGGAGTGTACCCACTGTGAGCTAACCCCAAGCACAGATCACCTTTGGAGAGAGTAGGTGAGGTCATGGTTACACCAACAGGTGTGATCATATCCTCCTCCCTACTAACACAAGGGATCTACCACCCACAACTTGGGTGTTACCATGGATTCCTGCCCTACCCTCGAGCACTGACCAGAGCTCCTTGGGCCCACTCAGCACATATCTCTGGGTATTCTCTGAAGTGATAGACACTCTACTAAGCCACAGAGTCATAGCTCAAAAATAAAACACATCAGTAGGGAAAACAAGTGTTTCCACAATTTCAAAAATACAAAAACAGAAATACAAGAACCAAGAACAAAGGCAACAACATGGCTCTCCCAAAGAAACACAACACCTAAATATTAGAATGTAAAGACAAAGAGATTGAAGAAATGCCTGACGGAATTTAAAATAATTATCTAAATGAAAGATCTCTGCGAGTGAGATTCCAGTGGAAAGAATGGGCCATCAAAGAAGGAGGTACCTTTCTCTGAAGGAAGGAGAGAACTTCCACTTTTTTTAACTTTTATTTAATGAATATACATTTCAAAAGTACAGCTTATGGATTACAATGGCTTCCCCCAACCATAACTTCCCCCCAACCCGCAACCCTTCTCTTTCCTGCTCCCACTCCTTCTCCCCTTCCATTCACATCAAGATTCATTTTTCAGTTCTCTTTATATACAGAAGATCAGTTTAGCATATATTAAGTAAGGATTTCAACAGTTTACACCCACAGAGAAACACAAAGTGAAAAATACTGTTTGAGTACTAGTTATAGCATTAAATCACAATGTACAGCATTTTATGGACAGAGATCCTACATGAGGAGTAAGTGCACAGTGACTCCTGTTGTTGACTTAACAAACTGACGCTCTTGTTTATGGCATCAGTAATCACCCTAGGCTCTTGTCATGAGTTGCCAAGGCTATGGAAGCCTTTTGAGTTCACCAACTCTATGATATTTAGACAAGGACATAGTCAAAGTGGAAATTCTCTCCTCCCTTCAGAGAAAAGTACCTCTTTCTTTGATGACCTGTTCTTTCCACTGGGATCTCACTCACAAAGATCTTTCATTTAGGTCATTTCTTTTTCCAGAGTGTCTTGGCTTTCCATGCCAGAAATACTCTCAGGGGCTTTTCAGCTGGATCCGCATGCCTTAAGGGCTGATTCTGAGGCCAGAGTGTTGAGAACTTCCACTTTAACTATGACTCTGTCGGAATAAGAATGAAGTTGGCGAACTCAAAAGGCTTCCATGGCCTTGGCAACTCATGACAAGAGCCTAGGGAGATTACTGATGCCATAAACAAGAGTGTTCATGTTAAGTCAACAATAGAGTCACTGTGCAGTTACTCCTTATGTGAGATCTGTCCTTAATATGTAGTTCATTGTGAATTAATTCTATAACTAGCACTCAAACAGTATTTTACACTTTATGGTCTGTGTGGATGCAAACTGATGAAATTTTATTTAATATATACTAAATCTTCTGTATATAAAAATAATTGAAAATGAATCTTGATGTGAATGGAATGGTTTGGGAAAGGGAGTGGGAGATGGGATGGTTGCAGGTGGAAGGGAGATAATGGAGGGGAAAAGCCACTATAATTCAAAAGTTGTACTATGGAAATTTATATTTATTAAATAAAAGTTTAAACAAATAAATTTCAAAAATTAAAAATTGTGTTCAAGATATGTGAAACACTCTCAAATGACCCAAAAAAGGATTTTCTAAATGAGTGAAAAAATGTTAGAAGGTCTATTCAGTGAAATAATTTCTTAATTATTTCCTTAACTTGGAGAAAGAAAGGGACATCCAAGAACAGGAAGTGCATAGAACTTTTAACACACATGACCATAAAAGACCTTCATCACAACACATTGTAGTCAAACTTTCAGCAGTAAAATATAAATAAAAGATTCTTAAATGTGCTAGACATAAACACAAGATTACCTTCAGAGGATTTCCAATTATACAGCTGGTTTCTAATGAGAAAACTTAAAGCAGGGAAAGGAAAGGAGAGACATAGTCCAAGTCTTAAAAGAAAAAAAAAAAACCCTGTTAACTCAGAATACTACAGCCTGTCATTTATGAATGAAGGTGAAATAAAAGCCTCTCGTTAAAAAAATTAAATATTTTGTCACCACTTGTCCAGCTTTACAAATGATTCTTAAGGATGTGCTATACAAAGAAACACAGAAAGAGAGTCATCATAATGAAACGATCTGAAGGCAGAAAATCTCCTTGTAAAAGTACAACAGGTATATTTCAGGGAAAATGGCAAGGCCATGTTGTTCCTTATCAACAGTAACATTAATGTAAGTGGACTTAGGGCTGGCGCTATCACGCAGTAGGTTAAAGCCCTGGCCTGCAGTGCAAGCAAGCCATATAGGCACCAATCGAGTCCTGGATGCTCCACTTCTGATCCAGCTCTCAGGTATGGCCTGGGAAAGCAGTAGAAGACAGCCCAAGCTTACGCCCGCACCCATGTGGAACACCTGGAAGAAGCTCCTGGCTCCTGGCCTCAGATCAGCTAAGCACTAATCGTTGCAGCCACTTGGAGAGTGAACCACTGGATGGAATACCTCTCTGTCTCTCTGGCTTTGCCTCTTTCTAACTCTTTCAAATAAATAAAAAAATGTAAATGGCCTAGGACTCTTGCTATGAGGCCCACATAACCTTAGTTCCAGAATCAGAAAAGGAAAGAGCAAAGAAAGAGGACTATAGATCAGTATCACTGTGTAACACAGATGCCAGTGTTTTCAACAAAATACTATCTCACCAACTCAAACAACATAAAGAAAGATCATTCACATATATCACGTCAGATTTATCCTTGTTATCCAGGGATGGTTCAACATTTGCACATCAATGTGATATATCATATTAATAAGTTGAAGAATAAAAATCCACATGATTATCTCAATAGAAGCAGAGAAAGCATTTAATAAAATACAACATCTTTTCATGATAAAAACCTTAATTAAATTGGGTGGAGATGGAGCATTCTTCAACACAATATCAAGACTATCTGGGTCGGTGCCATGGCTCACTTGGTTAATCCTCCACCTGCAGTGCTGGCATCCCATATGGCGCCACTTCTAGTACTGGCTGCTCCAATTCAATCCAGCTCTCTGCTGTGGGCCAGAAGGCAGTGGATGATGGACCAAGTGCTTGGGCCCCTGCACCCACATGGGAAACCGGGAGGAAGAACCTGGCTCCTGTATTTGGACCAGCACAGTTCCAGCGGTAGCAGCCATTTGGGGGGGTGAACCAACAGAAGGAAGACCCTTCTCTCTGTCTCTCTGTCTGTAACTCTATGTGTCAAATACATAAAAAAATAAAAATAAAAACAGAAAAATAAGACTATGTGAAACACGAAAAGCCAGCATCATATAGAATGAATAAAAGATTGAAGGAATCCACCAAGACACAGAATCAGACAAGGATGCCTACTTTCATGATTGCTATTCAATATAGTTCTGGAAGTTTTAGCCAGAGCCATCAGATAGGAGAAAGAAATCAAAGGGATACAAATTGGAAAGGAGGAAGTCATATTATTCCTGTTTGCAGATGGTGTCATTCTATATATATGGAACTATAGACTCCACTAATAGACTGTTGGAACACACAGGAGTGTTTGGTAAAGTTGCAGGCAATAAAAATCAACACATAAATATCAGTAGCATTTGTATTTACAGACAATGCTATGGCTGAGAAAGAACTCCTGCATCATTTCCATTCACACAGTAGCTACAAAGAAAACTAAATAGCTTGGAATAAATTTAAACAAAGAAGTTAACAGTTTCTATAATGAAAATTATAGAACATTAAAGAAAGAAATCCTAAATAGCACTCTGGCCCTTAAGAATTAGCCCTTAAGATAGTTGGATATGGCTGAAGAGCCCATGAGATTTTTATAGGCATGGAAAACCAAGACAAAAAACAAATGAACTAAATGAAAGATCTTTGCGAGTGAGATCCCAGTGGAAAGAATGGGGCCATCAAAGAAGGAGGTATCTTTCTCTGAAAGGAAGAGAGAACTTCCACTTTGACTATGACCTTGTCTAAATAAGATCGGAGTTGGCAAACCCAAGAGTATTCCATATCCTTGGCAACTCATGACAAGAGCCTAGGGAGATTACTGACACTATAAACAAGAGTGTCAATATGGTAGGTCAACAACAGGAGTCACTGTGCATGTACTACTCCTCATGAAGGATCTCTGTCTTTAATGTTTGTTCAATGTGAATTAATGCTATAACTAGTACTCAAACATTATTTTTCACTTTGTGTTTCTCTGTGGGTGTAAACTGTTGAAATCCTTACTTAATATATACTAAACTGATCTTCTGTATATAAAGAGAATTGAAAATTAATCTTGGCTGGCACCGCGGCTCACTAGGCTAATCTTCCGCCTTGCAGCACCAGCACACTGGGTTCTAGTCCCGGTCAGGGTACCAGATTCTGTCTTGGTTGCCCCTCTTCCAGGCCAGCTCTCTGCTGTGGCCAGGGAGTGCAGTGGAGGATGGCCCAAGTGCTTGGGCCCTGCACCCCATGGGAGACCAGGAGAAGCACCTGGCTCCTGCCATTGGATCAGCGTGGTGCGCTGGCCACAGCGCGCCGGCCACGGCGGCCATTGGAGGGTGACCCAATGGCAAAGAAGACCTTTCTGTCTCTCTCACTGTCCACTCTGCCTGTCAAAAAAGAAAAGAAAAGAAAAGAAAATGAATCTTAATGTGAACTGAATGGGAGAGGGAGCAGGAGATGGAAGGGTTGCAGGTAGGAGGGAAGTTATGGGGGGTAAAAAGCCATTGTAATCCATAAGCTGTACTTTGGAAATTTATATTTATTAAGTAAAAGTTAAAAACAAAATAAAACAAAGAAATACTCTAATGGAGGTTTTGACTTGTTCATGTACATTCTAGGATTCTTATCTGGATTGTCTTTTTTCAAATAAGGATGCTAATTTTATTATTCAACATTGTGCTCCTGCCTTTACTTGTATTGGAATGCTAACAAGGTAGATTTTAATAAATTCCACGTCAATCACCTCAAAAAAAGAAAAAGAAATCCTGGAAGATTTAAAAAAATGGAAAAATATTCCATGATCATGGATTCGAAGAATTAATATTATGTAAATATTCACACACAGCAGTTGATAGATTCAATACAATCCCAATCAAAATACCTAAGATGGTCTTCTCAGGTGTAGAAAAAAAGATACTGAAATTCATGTGAAAAAACAAGAAACCCCAAATAGCTAAAGCAATCTTGAATAAAAAAACAAAGCTGAAGACATCATACTACCAGCTTGCAAGACATAGTACAGAGCAGTTATAATCAAAACATCCTGGTACTGGCACAAAAATAGACATGTAAAGCAATGGAACAGAATAGAATCCCCAGAAATCAATCCATGAATCTACAATCAACTAATCTTCGACAAAGGTGCTAAAATCAATCCATGGAGAAAGGACATTTTCTTTTTTTTAAATAAAGCTTTTATTTCAAGAATATAAATTTCCGAAGTACAGCTTATGGATTACAATGCCCCCCCCCCATAATTTCTTGGTGTTAAATTGGAAATTGCAGAGATAATTAATCAAATTTAAAAAAAAAATCATGGGCCGGCGCCGTGGCTCAACAGGCTAATCCTCCGCCTTGCGGCGCCGGTACACCGGGTTCTAGTCCCGGTCGGGGCACCGGATTCTATCCCGGTTGCCCCTCTTCCAGGCCAGCCCTCTGCTGTGGCCCGGGAGTGCAGTGGAGGATGGCCCAAGTGCTTGGGCCCTGCACCCCATGGGAGACCAGAAGGAGGCACCTGGCTCCTGGCTCCTGCCATCGGATGAGCGCGGTGCGCCGACCGCAGCAGCCATTGGCGGGTGAACCAACAGCAAAAGGAAGACCTTTCTCTCTGTCTCTCTCTCTCACTGTCCACTCTGCCTGTCAAAAAAAAAAAAAAAAAAAATGGCCGGCGCCGTGGCTCAACAGGCTAATCCTCCGCCTTGCGGCGCCAGCACACCAGGTTCTAGTCCCGGTGGGCACCGGATTCTGTCCCGGTTGCTCCTCTTCCAGGCCGGCCCTCTGCTGTGGCCCGGGAGTGCAGTGGAGGATGGCCCAAGTGCTTGGGCCCTGCACCCCATGGGAGACCAGGAAAAAAAAAAAAAAAGCACCTAGCACCTGGCTCCTGCCATTGGATGGCGGTGCGGCGGCCGCAGCGCGCCGCCCATCCGCGGCAGCCATTGGAGGGTGAACCAACGGCAAAAGGAAGACCTTTCTCTCTGTCTCTGTCTCTCTGTCCACTCTGCCTGTCAAAAAAAAAAAAAATCATGTAGGATCTCTGACCTTAATGTGCTGTACATTGTGAATTAATACTCTAACTAGTACTCCAACAGTATTTTCACTTTGTGTCCCTATGTGAGGGCAAACTGTTGAAATCTTTACATAATATTACTAAACTGATCTTCTGTATATAAAGAGAATTGAAAAGGAATCTTGATGTGAATGGAAGTGGAGAGGGAGCGGGAAAGGGGAGGGTTGCGGGTGGGAGAGAAAGGACATTTTCTTCAAAAAATTGTGCTGGGAAAATTATTTTTCTGCATGTAAAAGTATGAAACAAGCGCCCCTATTGTACAACTTATAAAAAAATCAATTTTAAATACATCATGGATCTAAATCTATGACCTGATACCATTAAATTACTGCAGGAAAAAACTTGGAAAATTCTCCAAGACTTTGGCAAAGACAAAGACTTCTTGAAAAAGCTCCAGAAGAGGCAATAAAAGCAAAAATTGACAAACAGGATTACATCAAGTGAAGAAGCTGCTGTACTTCAAAAGAAACATTCAACAAAATGAACAGACAACTGACAGAATGAAAGAAAATATTTCAAACTATGCAATTGATAAAGGCTTAATATTCAGAATCTATAAAGAGCTCAAGAAACTCAATAATAATGAAACTAACAATCCGTTAAGGAATGGACAAAAGACTTGAACAGGCATTTTTCAAAAGAGGAAATTCAAATGGCCAACAGACACATGAAAAAATTTTTAGGATCCCTAGATATCAGGGAAATGCAAATCAAAACCACAAAGAGGTTTCACCTCACCCCAGTTAGAATGACTTTCATACAGAAATTAAAAGCCAATAAATGCTGGTAAGGATATGGAATATAAGGACTCTGATTTACTGGTGGTATGACTGTCATCTAGTACAACCATTGTAGCAAACATCACCAAGATTCTTCAGCAAGCTGAAAAATAGATGTATTATTTGACCCATCAATCCCACCCCTGTCAATTTACCCAAAGGAAATTAAATCTGCATATGAAAGTTACCTTTGCCTCCCATGTTTACTGCAGCTCAATTCACAAAAGCCTCACAAACTGGCACTCCAATGTGGGATGCATGCATCACAGGTATGACTTAATCCACTGTGCCACAACACTCACCCCAAAACTCTGTCTTTATAATTCAGAGTATGGTATTACACTGTTAACAACAGAAAATGGAGCGAAACTCTCCTGAAAGAAAAAACTTTTAGGAGAAAGTGCAACTTTATTTTTAGATCTACTGAACTACATTCAGCAAGTTTTGGTTTTTTGCCTTAGATATCTGCATATTCCAGAACTTTGTCCTTGCTCCCCCTTTTGGTCATTTTAATTCACAATTCAGGACTCCATTAACATATAATATAAAGAATGCTATTCCTGACACCTGTTTGAGAAAAATAATTGATACCTGTAATTATTATATTCTTAAAGTTATAATAGCATGCCATTACCACCCATATACATCATTGTAATATATGATGATAAAACAAGAAATGAAAATAATAAACATTCTAAATTAAAAATACTTTCATACTAGGTTGATATCATGCACTTTAACACAAAATTCAGTATTGAGTAGGGTTATCTGTAAAAAATTGGTCAAATCTCACCAAATACTGGCCGGCATTATCACCTCCTGCAATGCTGGCATCCCACATGGGCACCAGTTCAAATCCTATCTGCTCTACGTCCAGTTCCACTCCCTGCTGGTGTACCTGGGAAAGCAGAGGGAGATGGCCCAGGTCTTGAAGAAGTTCCCGACTTTGGTCTGGACCATGCATTGGATGTTGCAGCCATTTGCGGCTGAACCAAAGGATGGTTATTTCTGTGTCTCCCTCTTTCAAATGAATAAATAAATCTTTAAAGTATCTCATCAAATAATAATTATCTTGATAAGATGTAATATATAGGCCATGGCATTAGACAGTTCCTGTTCATCTTTCCAAAAAGAGAAGTTACAGGCCAATGCTTAAGTCTCAGTAATTTTCTTTAAAATTGTATTTATTTATGTAAAAAGTAGAGACACGTAGAGAGAAAGACAAACAGATCTTCCATCCACTGACTCACTCTCCATATGCCTGCAAGTGCTAGGACTGGGGCTAAGACAAAGCAGAAGACAAGACTCAATCCAAGTATCCCATGTGGGTGGCTGAGATCCAAGCACTTGAGTCATCACCTTCTGTCTCCCAGGGTTTGCTTTAGCATGCAGTTGGAATTGAAAGCACAGGCAGGACTTGAACCCAAGCACTCTGATATGGGACGTGGGTGTCAAGTGGCATCTTAATCACCAAACCAAATGCTCATGCTTCACTCCTTAATGACTTATTGAATATTAAACATGGCTAACATCTTATTAAGAAAGTTCACAAGTGTTTAACATTCTGTTTCTTTAAATCAAATTTTCTATTAATTGTGTTCAGTAGTCTTCCTGGAAATATAAATGAGGCCATTTTTTTTTTCACAGAATGAATCTAGGCAAATGCTTTATGTTTTCTAGAGGTTTGACTTTATAAATTGAATATAAAGTAAAACATTTCATGGAAGCATATGGGAAGTTTAAACATGTATAGAGTACTAAAGAGATATTCCAGAGAAAACAAAACAGAGATAATACCAGTAAGAAAAAGCGTATTGCAAATAGTGGAACAGATGGAAAATCATTTGATATTTAAAAAATGAACTATTTTCCAGATTGAAGCCATTACATATGCTCATTGTAGGCAATACAGAAAAATCTAATGAGGAACTAAAACCTCAAGTAATATCACCATGTAAAGATATTTTAATACACAAGTTGGCCATGTTGTAGTATTTTCATATATATAATATACATGTATTTTCAGATTCAGATTTAAAACAGCATTTGATTGACAGTTTTACAGCCTTCTTTATCTTTTGCATATACAGACACAAAATATATTTTTTCTCTGAACAACATGATTTTAACAGTATAATTATTAATTTGATTCCCTTCTTATCGAATTCTCAACATTTCTTATATTTTAACATTATGAAAGGCAACATCACTGTTCATACTTGTGTGCATACTTGATTACTTATTATAATGGATTCCTAGAAATGTAGATTTTAAAGCACAAATTATGCATGCTTTTGAAATTACTGCTAATTGCCTTAATGGTATATACACTTCAATCATTTATAGAAACGCATTTGTAACACACACTACCAATACTACATATCATTTCAAAATATCTTGCCAGTTTCATAGTTTGAAAATGTACATCGTACATCTAAAATAAAACAGCAAAACAAGGGAATGTGTGTCACTTCTATATATTTGAAAAGGTTAACTGAGGATAACAAAGCTGTTTCTTCACATTTATAATTTTCATAAATATCATCCGGGAAAATCATTTTGTGCTGAACCAAATAAGAGATAACTCTGTTTATGGATATATAGCCATTAACATTCACACCACATACATGCATGCACACACATACTATTGTGCAGTTTTGTGAATTCAGATATATTGAGACCATCAGCAGTTGAAAAACAAAAATCATTGTTTTGTACTGTACTTTTTCCAAGCACTGCTTAGTACTTATTTACGTATGATTGACGATATTAGAATAAAGCAAAAAGAACAAAATTTTGAGGCTGCATCAGCTTGGAAAAAGTAAAAACAAGGGGAGACATTCATGAGCCACCCCAGTAACTCTCTCTTTTATAATGGACTCAACAATTTTTCTCTCCCAATCCATTACTCAGGATAAAACGGAAAGCATGATAACCTCTGTTATGGTTATTCTAATGATGGCAAATGATAAAGTATTTGTATCAGCAAGTGCTTTTACCTAAATAGAAGGTTAGTGATTTAGGGAGTACACAGAAAAAATAATGTGGATATGTCCAAACAATCAGAAATAAGCAAGCATTTTCATGATGGAAAAGCCAAGGTCAATGCCTGTGTAGTTCCTGACTATAGTTCACACAGGCTGTTGGTGACTGGTGAGGCAACAGCTTGCATCTGGTTAGCCAAGGTGGACCTGGGAAGCCATTCAGAAGATGTGAGGTCGTGGTGAGCTCAGGTTAAGAGAGTAGTAGTTGGGAATGGTTTCAACGAGCAGAATAGCTGTAATGCCAGTCCTACAACATAAATTCCCCCATTCAACCCAATTTGTACCTTTGAAAAGCTGATATAAACCATCATAATTGTGTAATATTTCTCCTGAGTTCTCCAAAGGATTTTTTCAGAAATCTTATAATATGTAATAAAATAACAAGGGAATAAAGGAATAAATACAAGGATAAGTAGGCTGGGTAAGTGGCGGTTGCAGGGACATGAGAAGATATGCATAATGAATCTCAAAAAAAAGTTATCTGTTTTGTTTTCTGAACATGATCTGTGTTTGTGTCGAGTCAGAGACATTATTCCCACCAGGGGAATAATCTGACAATTCATCGATGCTTTACTGCTCTGTCATTGAAGGCCTCTCAATTACACTCCAGTAATGCACATACTCAGAGGAAAAGAATGCTTCATAGGCAACCTCAGATCAGTTTAAAAGGAATGAACTACGTCTTCAACCCTTAGGGAACAGGGACAGTTTAAAGTGTGGTTCTTTTTTAAGGAATGGGTTTAATGGTCTTTTGTTTATAGTCACATGAAGACAAATGCCTATGCTATAGAACCTTATACTTGAAATCTAAAGATAACAGACATTTTGTAAGGTCTAAATAACCATAACATCATTATTTTATTTATTTAATTTGACAGGTAGAGTTATAGACAGTGAGAGAGAGAGAGAGACGGAGAGAAATGCCTTCCTTCTGTTGGTTCACTCCCCCAAATGGCCGCTAGAGCTGGCGCTGTGCCAATCTGAAGACAGGAGCTTCCTCCTGGTCTCCCATGTGGGTGTAGGGGCCCAAGCACTTAGACCATCCTCCACTACCCTCCTGGGCCACAGCAGAGAGCTGGACTGGAAGAGGAGCCACCAGGACTAGAACCTAGCGCCCATATGGGATGGCAGGGCAGCAGGTGGAGGATTAACCAAGTGAGCCATGGGGCTGGCTCAACCATAACATCATTATAATATCTTATAGTATACAAGGTGATATTGAACTCATGTAATAGAAAATGGAAATGAAAAATAAGGAGTCAAATGCTTGACTTAGTAAAGCAGTAGCTAATAATACTTGTGTATTTACCATGTGCTACCCACAGTACCAAATACTTTATATACATTTCCTTTTGGAACATTGAAAATCACATGAAATCAGTATTCTTTTTATCTTCATATTATTGATGAAATAAGCAGAAATCTAAGTTACAATAGTTCATAAGCAGTAAGTAGCCAAACTCCAGTTTGAAATAAGGTTTCATCATGATATTTTCTACAATTATGATTCATGTCAATTGAAGAAAATTTAACTCAGGGACTGTGAAACTTAGAGATAATAAGTTGTCTTTTAAGTGCCAATAGCAAGGTTTGGAGTTAGAGTTACATTGCAATTTGCTTGACTCAACAATACCACCAACACCTTGCACAATATGTCCCATTTCATAAAAGTGAAATAAATAATTGTATGAAGTTAATAAAAATAAACCCTTACTAAATGTCTTTATGTGTGCCTCTTAACATATGGTAGCACATAACACTTGCCTATTACTGGCACTCAATACAATAACAACTTATATCGTGATGTATTTTACAATCTATAAGTTAGGACAGAACGAGTCCAGAACCACATAGTTGTTAATACTTTCTTCTAATTTCCCCAGTTTTACTGAGGTTTGATCGACAAATCAGAGTTACATGTATTGAAAATAGATGATGTGGTGTTTTGATACATAAATGCATAGGGAAAGGACAACCAAAATCAAGCTAATCAATATTTCCATGAGTTCATACAATTGCCAGTTTGTGTACTAGTGTGTATGTGGTGTATATGTGTACATATGGTAAGAATATTTAGTTTCTACTTAATAAGGATACAGTATAGGATCCTCAGCTGTAGTCACCACACTGTTCAGAACTCATTCATCTTGTCTAACTGAAACTCTGTACCCTTAGCCAACATTTCCCCAGTACTCCCTCTCCCAGCCCCTGGCAACCACCATTCTGCTCTTTGCTTTTATGAGTTCAATTATTTTAGATTCCACATGTAAGTGAGACCATGCAGCATTTGTCATTCTGTACCAGACTGATTTCAGTTAGCATAATGCCCTCTAGGTTTATCCATGTTGTTGAAAATGACATAGATTTTCTTCATGTTTAAGGCTGAATAATATTCAAATACTTTATAAATAATTAGGGTAATAAATGTCATCTGCATTACTTTATGCATTTTGTGCACTTGTTCCATTATCTCCACTGAAATTATAAAATGTTCTAAACTATGTTATCATTGTATTTTCTTATGGTTTGCTGGCTAAAAATAATAGCACTCTAAATCTGTATGATCCATTTTACAAGCCTATACAATCAATGTCTTGAAATACAAACCTTCTTAAAGGCAACACAGTCAATTTTTGCTTTTAATGATAGTGGTTCCCAGTGTAACTAACGCTTGCTGACTAGTTTCTTTGGAATAATCTGAGATATTTTAAGAAATACAGTTTGGAAGGGAAAGCTTCTTAAAGCTTAAATCTTAAATGAATGAACATTTAACAAAAATATTCCTAAGAAAACCAGATCTCCTTGATCTTTACAGAACGGTATCGGGTGGATTTACCTTATCACTTTGCCATTACTATCATCATGTGAACTGTTCCAATATAAATACACAGATCCCCGTATTAATGGACCAGGAATTGGTGACAGCCCAATCCTTTGGGTTTAGAATGAGGAACCAATCTTCCAGAAGAGGTCAGCATCACCAGGTTCAGAACAGCCCGGGGTGTTTTCAGCAATGTAGGCTCCAGAGCCCCTTGTCACCCAAGTGCATCAGCGTGTCCGCGGGTCAGCCCAGGAACCTCTATTCAGATAAACTGGTGACCTCTACCCACATCAAGTCAGAAGGAAAGGCTTATGTCCTTGCTGTTGAGCTCAGAGGTTCAGTCATTTGAGTCCAGACATTCACGTCAGGGAGGCAGCACTTGCTAGCCCATGTCCTTGCACAGTGGGAAATTCTTTCCTAAGATAATGAGGTCCTTGTCAGGGTCAAAAAGTTCTGTGGCTTCCTATGGTGCTCTACCGGCCCAAACTGCCTTTTACTACACCTCCTTCAGGAGAAAGGCACAAATTTTGTGTCCTGAAAAGAGGATTAACTTTAATTACTGTCCTCGTGTCTTTGTATTATGAAGATTCAATGTTTCTAGAAGGAGTAGTAAAGAGAAATGTTAATTTACTCAAGCTTATACAGAAGATCTTTTGTGTTTTCATTTTTTGTTAGAAATAGAGAAACTGAAATTCTTACCCGGGTCAATCAATATTATCAAAGTGAATGCCAATAATTATCAGTAAGTAGATATATGGACACGATAACCATGCATCCCAGTTAGCCTCTGATGGTTGTGATGCAGAGCTGATCTTCTGGCTTTATGACTAGTGAGTAACTAATAGCTTCTTCCGTTATTCTTACTAATACTCTGGCTTTTACGTGCTGTCTACTTCATAGACATGAGAGAACTTCAGAAACTTTACAGAATACAGAACTGAAAGATGAGTTTATTTTGGTGCAAAAATTTTGCAATCTAAAAGGTATTTTCAAAAATTTACTGAAAAATATTTATCATTAAAAAATACACATGCTTTCAAAATTTTTCACTCAAACATAAACTTAACTTTTAATTCATGTTTTCCATAAACTTTTCTAAGCACCCTTATACATCTCTTTGAAGGTTGGGCAAAGTGTGACATATCCTTGTTATTTGTGTTTGTTCCTAAAATCAAAAGTATGATCTGTTCAACAGAGGCCAGATTTTTAGGATAATATTTTTTGGTTAACTGAGGTTGCTGGTAATTTAAACCTGACTCTTTTAACTAGATATTTGGAAAAATTATAGGGACAGGAGAGGGAGGAGGAAGAAGTGTGGCAGTATGGGTGGGAGGGAGGTAGGGTGGGAAGAATCACTATGTTCCCAAAGTTGTATATATGAAATGCATAAAGTTTGTATTCCTTAAATAAAATTTAAAAAAAGATTCTACGCTTGTTGATACAATCATATAATTTTAAACATATATCCTCATTGTATGAAGGGTTGCAATTACTACTTTTTGATTATTAAACAAATCTGCACTACCAGAATAAATTACGTTCATAGAAGAAAAAAATGTATAGTATGTAAATGAGGACTTTTAAATAGTAAAGGTAAGTCAAAATCTGACTCAAGACCTTCAGACTCTGAGCTGTCAAAGTGGGGTCCCACTTGCCAGTAGTTAAAAGATTTTCATAAGGAATTTAACTGAAAAGAAGATGATAGAAGACATTTTGACAACAAAAGGCAGAAAGACAAGCTAACTGATTTCACTTTATGTCAGGAAAGACATTTGGTGCTTTTGATTTAAAAGGCTCATGGTGACCGTTAATTAGTTCATCTTAACAACCTCCCGGCAGATACATCAGCACTATTATCACTTGTTACAGCAAAGCTGAGAATACTGAAGATGAAGGGGCTTTAGCAAGATTGCAAACTAATGAATGGCACAGTAAGAGTCAGAACTCAGTCTCTGTTGGGCAATTCTATTTGGAATCCGCCAGGCCAGAGTCTCTGTAGTGTAGCTAACATACTGCTCTATGATTACAGAAGAGCGCCCTGAGGATGCCCACATATGATAAGAAAAGATCAGCTCAAAGCTGCTTGGAAAGCTGAATGGAACGTTTAAGTCCATGAAAGCAAGGAGATGAGCGCTTTGCCCAAGTCTCATGGCCAGAGACATGGCTCCGTTTGCTTTGAGAGGAGTCACATTCTAGAGTACATAAGCCATCGGCCTTACTAAGGGACTCCTAATTTTTATCAACTCACAGCAAATGGCAATGAGAGGGAACAGAAGAACAAAGCTTCTTATGTTCTGAGTCAATTATTTTCGGAATAATAACAGCTATTCTCTTAAGTGACTTGTTTGCTTTGGATCATCAGAAGAAAAATTTCACTGAAATTTCCATACACTTGGGTAAAATCTGAGAAGGAACTGGTTAAGTTGAAGAAATTTCAGAGTTAGTGAACTATTGCTCTTCAGTCTCATACTAACCATGCATTTCCAGTCAATTCTCTAAAGAAACACAATGACAAAATGCTATTAAATACATTATAGAAAGCGAAACTAAGTCAGATTTTTTTTTCTGAAAATCTCAACTAGTCACAGTAATTTAAAAGTTCTCCCCTGACAGTCAACAAATTTTCCTATTTTATATTATTTGGGGATGAGGAATTCTTTAGAAGCAAAGATGTGTAGGCCGGCACCGCGGCTCACTAGGCTAATCCTCTGCCTGCGGCGCCAGCACCCCGGGTTCTAGTCCCGGTTGGGGCGACGGTTCTGTCTCAGTTGCTCCTCTTCCAGTCCAGCTCTCTGCTGTGGCCCAGGAAGGTAGTGGAGGATGGCCCATGTGCTTGAGCCCTCCACCCGCATGGGAGACCAGGAGGAAGCACCTGGCTCCTGGCTTCAGATCGGTGCAGGGCACCGGCCATGGTGGCCATTTCGGGGGTGAACCAATGGAAGGAAGACCTTTCCCTCTGTCTCTCTCTCTCTCTCACTGTCTAACTCTACCTGTTAAAAAAAAAGTAAAGACATGTCGCTGACTTATAACAAAGTCAGAACAAATGCCAGTTTGCTAGTTGTATTACAAATGAAATGAAAAAAGGAAAAGAATTGGAATAAATAATTTGAGGATGAAAACACTTGCTTAAACTTGTCACATAAATAGACACATTTAGGAAAAAAATTGATACTTTTCTATGTAAATATGAAAGCTCTTTCAATAAAGTTTAAACAAAAGATAATTTTCAGAAATATTTGTAATGTGCCATTAATGTCATTAGTGGGTTAACATCCTTAAAACACAAAGCTCAGGCAAATCAATAAAATACACAAAATACATTAGAAAGAAAAGAAATGACAAAAGAGGAAATATGGTGAGATAGTAAAAGATGTTTATAAACACCTAAACTCATTAGTAATCAAAGAAAATTAAATTTTAAAATATATAATACATATATAAAATTAGGTTGCCAAAGGACAAAATATATTCATGCCTTTGGCACAGATAGACTATTTAAAGAAATTTATCACAGGAATATCCACATAAAAGAACTTTTAACAAAGAATTTTCATAGTATTCTAGATAATATCAACAATAGGGGATTAACTAAATCATTACCCATTGTAAAAGTACAATGTATCCATTAAGGCAAAAAAAAAAGATAAACAACATATGTAATCCTATGGAGACATATTAGTTTAATAAAGGGGGCTGAAACAACTTCTAAGAAGGCTTAGTAGTTGGAAGAATCTTTGGGAATATTGAACTATGGTGCTCCTTTGTCCTTACAAACCAAATGAAGTAAAGTAATAGTTTCAAGACAAAATGCTTTGGACAGAGCTTAATGCTGCTTTGTGTCTTCCCATCCCTTGGGTGCCTGAGGCTCTCAAGGAGCAATAACACTGCAAACAGCCACCTAAAACTACCAGCGAGCTAATTTTTCTTTGGAGAATAAGAATCATCTTTATCAAAAGGACATGTGCAAATTTTATTTACTAGGAGCCAAAGGATATATCTGTTCTTATAAAGAAGAAATAAGTCTTTATAGTAGAAATGTTATGTAGACATCCATTCATTCTATAATATAGCCTATATTCTTTGGACCAAGAGAAAGGTAAAATGTCCACCAAAACATGTGTTTCTCTAAAAGAAAATCCGATGTGACACTACAATTTACCCCTGTCATGCTGTTAGGAATCTCCAGAATGTATAATCTGAGTTCTTGTGATTCAATTGCAGCCTCTGTTACTCAAGGAGAGAATGTTTAAATGGTCAGACTAGATTAACACAGAGCCCTGGCTCAGGAAAGCCACAGTTTCCATAGGCGGCACAGCCAGAAAGCCAGAAAACCATGACCTTGGAGCCCACCAGATGTACTCTCAGCACCAGAATCCCGTCACCAAGTGGGGGTCATCATTTTCTTTCCATTTAGCCTCTGGAATCACCCCTTCAAACACTGTATCTGTCAACTTCACATCTGGAAGCTCAACTTCCAGAATTCCTCTCTCTTTGATAGTAACATGGAAAACAGCTACTGTTGCCTCATCAGGTCCTGAATTAAATAGTAAAACCTCAACCTTTTCAAAGATCACATTTCCGTAATGCTTCTCCAGTGAACAACAACAAAAAAAATTTTTTAAAGTTTTTAAACAAGGCAGAACTCACACACTAAGCAAAAAATGGGGAGGAAAAATGCCCCAGGAAAGGAGCTGCTCAGCAAGGATCCTGAGCTACCTCGGGGGTGATGACGATGCTCTCCTTCCCTCCGGCTCAATCAGGTGTGCCTGTGTGCACCCTTTGTGTGCGCATGCCCATGCATGGGGTGGGTTGGGGCAGTAAATGGTCCCAAGCAAGCAAGGCACAAAGATAACCTGTAGAGTTTTATGAATATAACAACCTATAGCTATATAACAGTAAGTATTATTATACCTTTTCTACTTTGTGACTATTGACATTAAACCATTTTTAATCAATTTATTCCTTAAAAGTCCCAGTGAGTTGTTTCCCATCTTCATAACAACAAAAACTTGGCCCATCACACATTTCTTCAAAGCATCTACTTGATGGCCCCTCATTTCTTTACCCAACGGATCAGATATTTTGTTGGTTAGCCTGCCTAGACTGGATGCCTTCTTGATGAATTTCAGTGATGTTTCTCTCATCATTCATTAAACCTAGAAGTCTCATTTGGAGGGAACATGTCTTCTCACTCCTAGCATCCTAGAGGAGGGATTCTGCACTTTTCGTGCCTTCACCCCCTCCTATATTCGTCCTATTTCTCATTGATTCATCCGGAACACAGCGATCTGCGTGGGAACATCTGGACCTGCTCAGTTCTGTTCTGTCCTTAACCCTCAGGGGAGCAAGACTTCTACAGCGAGCATCAGTTTTCCTTGCTGCTCCAGGAGCTGAGGCTTTTCTCAAGGGAAACTTCCCCAGGCCTGTGCTGTCTTGATTTGGTGATTAAGTCTGGAGAATTGTGTACCTCTGATGAGCAAGTACTCTTTCAAAAAATACCTAAATTCATGTATCCTAACCTCTCCTTTATCGATAATTAGGGAGAAATCTGGCTTTGTGACTTAAATAAAGAAAGGAGATGGTATTTGTTGTGGCTACTGCAGACCCCAAAACCAAATGTAAATATTATGCTAATCTTCCATAGGTTCTCAAGAACTTAATATTATTTCTATGTCTCTCTTCATCCCTCCCTTTCCCACCCAAGGGTCACAGTTACATGTATTTTTTTCATTGTTCTCTTTCCATTACATGTGTGTGCATGCTATCTGTGTGATATCATTCATATAACCTTTGTATAATTCCCCTTGGCTGTATATCTTTTTGCTTTTCTGAGTTCTGGTTTTTTTCTTTCCTCGCCTGTCAGTGTAAGCTCCATGCTTGGATTATTCCTCATGCACCCTGCTAAACTATTACATCTGCTTCATCTGCTTAGTTTCTGATTTCTATGGAGGAAAAAAAAAAAAACAGTGCTTGATATCTAATGCACATGGAAGAGACATGTCATGCTTGGCCAACCAGGGTGGCCCAGTTTCCCTAATACCAGGTGACAATTTCAACCTCAACAATTCTAATTTTTCCAACAGGAACAGTTTATTTTATCCCTTAATCAAATGATAAGCCAAGTGAGGCGAAAACAGTCCATGAATTAATTGTGTTATTGCAATGCACACACAGGCAGACTAAACAAAATGATTATATGAAAATATAGACAAAACACAGGTGAAAGACAATCACTTCCGCACACACTGCTACTAACAACCCTAATGTGGAATATCCATGGAGAGAATTGTTTTTCTGGCCCAGGAGATAAGCCCTTTAAGGTGATACCCAAATGGCTCTGTGTCCTGCCAAGCTGTCAGCAATGAAGTAGAGGACTTTGCAGTCCAGCAGTCTCTGGCCGCCAAAGCCTTTTTAGAATAAATATTTGCAAAGAGTTACATCCAGATACGTCTAGAATGGCAGTTGGAAGGCACTGGTGTTTATTGCCCCAGAAGGTGCACTGCCTTAGCCTGAAGTTGTCAACTTTGGGGAAAAAAAGCCCTGGACCCAAACTATCTCATTTGCATATCGGTGCAGAGTTGTCCAGGTAGCTTATCAGTCAGCCAGCGGATGTGACTGCCAGCCAGCCACTTGGCAGGGTTACAGCGTGCATTGCAACAAAAATCCCCAAATGCAGCTAGAGCTGTCAAGGAATAGTCACATTAATCATAATTAAAGCACAAATTTACTTAGGTTAAGAAAATACACATCACAACAAGGCATTAGTAAACAGAAGACCAAACAGCAGCATTAAAAATTAATTTGGATAATACTTCAAATTGCTAATAAAAACATACATTAGCAAATACATTAATTGGGACACTTGGATAGACATCTAAAATAATGATAAACTGGATTTCTACACTGCACTTTACACACAAAAAATTTCATGTAGATTAATAATTAAAATAATAGTATGTTAAATAATAAACAAAATATAAAAATCCTAGAAATTAGAAATATATAATATTGAACTGGAAAAATTCTGAGAATGACACAAAACTCAAAAGTTCTAAAGGAAAAGGTGCTGTTAATTTAATTACAACAAAATAATTTTTTAAATTTTCACTTTTTATTTGAAAAGCAGAGAAATAGACAAAAAGATAATCAATCCACTACTTTAGTGTTCCCAATGCTTAGAACCTGGCCAGAAAAAAAACCACAAGTCCAAATTCCAATCTGGGACTCTCAAATGGGTGGTAGGGTTCCAAGTACTTGAACCCTAACTTCTGTTTCCCAGGGTGTGCATTAGCAGGAACCTGACTCAGAAGAGGAGCAAGGACTGAAACCCAGACACTTTCGTATGGAATGCAAGTGTCCCAAGCAGTATCTGAACTACTGTTCCAAATGTTCTCCCTCAAAATAATTTGTAAAATATGCACAGCAAAAGGTCTTGATTGATAATAATTGGGCAACATTTTTTCTAAATGATAAGTTCATATCCTCTTTACTACTCTAAAAATTCTAGCTCTGGGATTCTTGCCATGAATGTATAGGTATGTGTAAGAAATAACACATTTAAAAGAACATTTTGGCTTGGTTTATAAATATAAAACAGTAGCACACACAGCCATCCTTCAATGAAGGACTGATTAATGTGTTAATATATAGTGTGAAAGAAAGACAGCAGTTTCAAAAAGTAGACATCTTGATGTTCATTAACAGCCTGATTGATCTAGACTATTTAACATGATACCTGTCCCTTCCAATCCAGCTCCCTGCTAATGTGCATTCTGAGGGCAGCTGATGAAGGTTCAAGTACTTGGGCCCTTGCCATTCACATGGGATACCAGGATGGAGTTTCAGGCTCCTTGCTTTAAGCTGGCCCAGTCTTGACAACTATGGCATTATGGGGAGTCAATCAGTGGATGCGAGATACCTCTGTCTGTCTCTGTCTCTGTCTCTCTCTCAGTGTTCCCCCCACCCCCAACACTCTGCCTTTCAAGTAAGTGAAATAAATGGTAAAAAAAAAAAAAAAAAAAAAACAAAAAAAAAACTTGATAATTAGGGAAACTAAGGTGAAGAGCAGAGATAGCAGATTACATCTTAGATGAAAAGGAAAGATAAACCTGGAAACAAATAATATAGATTATATTAAAATGCATTATTTTTTCCTATGAGAATAAAGAATCAGCAATGGTGTTCACCTAATAAGAGGAATTAGAGAATCTGAGAACAGGATTGAGAGTGGTAATTTTCACCATAAAGTCTTTGGAACTTTAAGTATTGTATGGTACAGGATGAATCTATATTTATAAACTCTCTGTAAAAATCACATGAGGTTTTAAACTTATTATTTCCTCACCTTGTTCAACAGTATCTGGAATTTCTCTCCTAGGATAATAATTACTTTAAATTAAAAACATTTGAACATGATGCCTCACATTAACAAATCTACATATATACTTCTATAAAATGCCAGGTCTGAAACTAGAAGGTGTGTATCCATTCATCATGTAAATTAAGGCTTTGCTCTGGGCACTTGAATTTACCACCATCAAGTGTGAGAGCCACTCTATTCACAGGATAGAAGTTCATGAGAATGTCCTGGGCCAGCATCACTTTAGAGCTGGATTTTAGGAAAGATGGAAAGAGATAAAGTTCAAAGAAAGCCTAAGTTAACTTAGCAGAATGTTAATCATTACTTCTTAGGTTACAAAGCCAGAATTCAAAGAGAGCGATCCAATAACCATAGCCAATTCCTTCCAGTCTATGTCCCCTCAAATGATTCTCCCATCTGCCTGGACCTTTTCTTGGTTTCCTGGCTTCTGCCTTCATCTTTTGCTAACAATCTCCACAAACAGCTGTGGAACGCTGCAGAAAAGAACACAACGCATTCCCACTTTCCCTATCAGCACAGGCTCGCCTTCTGAGTGACACAAAATATGAAGCTCACAAACCTTCCCTACTGGGCATCAAAAACTCAGGCGAGCCATCTGGTTGACCAGCAGCTGCCTATAGACACATGATCAGTCAAGTCAGACAAGTGGAATGACGTAGCTGCACCTGGCCCAAATGTCCAACCCACAGGATTATGAGAAAATTAGGTTGCTGTAAATCTGAGTTTTAAGGTGGTCTGCTATGCAGCAATAGCTAATGGTTACATCTTCCTGCAAGAAGCACCTTCTCACTGGTGTCTCACCTCCAACGCCTGCAGCTAATATCACCCTGATGAATAGTGTTTCCCAAAACTTTTTAGAAATCATTTACACCTTAATTTCTTTTATTTATTTATATAAGGTGAAAAAAATTTATGTATTCCATATATACAAATTTACTTGCCTCCCACCCCTCCAGCCCCCCACTTCCTCCTCCTTTCTTATTCTATATATACCTTCATTCCCAACCTTGCATTTTGAAAGCAGTCATTTCTTTAAAACATCATCTTTTCAGTGTAACTCGGAGACCCACACAAGACACAAGATTCTGGACACAAGTTCATCCTACTGACTTCTGTGCCGCCTTCTGCCCTATCATTTTCCACCATCACATCTTTCCTTCTTGGCAAGATTCCCCGCTGCGGAGCATAACTTGGTCTAATGACTTCATTCATTAGCCCCGTCTCAGGCTAGTTATCCAGGCTGCAGATTACAGAACTATTCTGGAGTTGTTTGAATGTCATGTAACAATTTTCTAGGTCAGGATGTGTAGCATTAGGCTCTGCAGAACAGTCCTGACCTTTCAGATATTAATGATTTTTCAGAAAAAAAATAGTGCTTTGATCATATACAACTGGAATATATCGGGGTAAGCAGTAACCATGTGCCTTTTTAAAAAAAATCTCTTAACTCTCCTTGTTGATAATATTACATAAACTGTTAATAACCAAGGAGGTATAGCAGGTCCCAAAATAATTTACTAGGGAGCCATTAACATTTTACTGAGCAAATTTTAGGAAATGTTGCATTAATACTACCTTAGGCCTGAATACACAAAAACAGGTGGTAGACACAACCTTTGGTCCTTTAACAGCTGTGTGAGAAAAACAAGAACGCGAACTTATTAATGACTCGGTAAGTCAAGAAACATTCTCCTAAAATTCTGTTCCATGAATTTCCAGACTATGGAATTTCATTTGGATGTTAAGTTGTCCATATTCCTTAACTGTATGTATTAAGACATTGGTCAGCTTCTGATCAGGTCATCTCAATAACCCCATATTCCTTGGAATAAATAAACATAACCAATTGGGCCAAGTGATGATAAGGCAGCAAGTAATTGAACAGCTCTATTCATTCTGTTGCAAAAAAAAGTTAATTTTTAAAAAACTGGTTATGTTTATTTATTCTCAGAATTGAGAGGCTAGCTGGGAAACCTTATGGAAATGCATTTTATTTACTTACTCAATATTCTGTGCAAATGGTATCATGTTCTAATTGCCCTTTGAGTAAAACAGTTTAGAGCTACTACTCATTTTCCAACTTTAATGCATGTAGGATTCATTTGAGAAACTTCTAAAAGCACAGATCTTGAGGTCCCACTTCCAAGATTTCTGATACTGTCCATGTGTGGTGGGCCAGGAACCTATGAGTAACTCAGGTATTTCTCAGGAGGCAGATAAAGACTTTCTTTTGAAAAAATGTGGTTGAGCAGTAGTTGTTATCTGTTAGCAAGATAAAGGGAAACATAGCTTTTCTTTATCTCATCCAATAAGTGGTTACAATGCAGCTTGGAACACCCCGCCCCCTCTCTCTGAGTGGCTGGGGTCAAGTCCCTCTTTCTTGTCTTGGTCCAGCTTCCTGCTAATGTGCACCTGGAGAAGCAGCAGGTGATGGCTCAAGTACTTGGGTCCCTGACATCCATATGGGAGACCTGGATTGAGTTCCAGGTTCCTGGATTTGGCCTGCTTAGTCCCAATTATTACACGCATTTGGAGAGTGAGTCAGTAGATGAAAGACTTGTTTTGCCTATTCTGTCTGCTTCTTTGCCTTTTAAATAAATGAAAATAAGGTGTTTTGTAAATTATACTAAGACTGAATTCTTAATTTTATTCTTAAATCTTTCCTCCCTGAGTAGTTCCATTTTTAATTAATGAAACTTTATTGTATGTTCCCTATTTTTCTAGCCACAAGCTTTATTATCATTCTTGACACCATTTTTATCCTCTCTGCTCATATCTAAATCATATATTCTCTCAGCTGTATCTTCTGAACATATCCAGAATCTTAACTATCTCACAGTCTCACCTGCCACTACACCCCACCATCATCTCTATCACCTGCACTATTGTAATCACTTCCCAATGACTCTCCTTGCTTCCGCCCCTGCTCCACGAGGATACTTCCCCTGCATAGCAACCAGGGTAAGTTATTTAAAATACAGATGAGACCGCCTTACTCCTCAACTCAAACCTGCGGGGCTCTCATCTCCCTCAGAGGGTATCCCAAGGACTCATTATAACCTATGAAGCCTTATGTCACCTAGCTTTTTGTTTTTTTTTTCTTTCCGCTCATTTCAACCACCCTCCCCCTCACTCTCACCTCCGCAGCCAGGCTGGCTTCTTTACCCAGTACCTACCAGGGCAGGCAGGCTCCCATCTGAGGCACTTTGGACCTACTCTCTTTGGCGTGACTTCGTCTCTCGTTCATTTTGCACCGTGACCAAATAGCCACTTCCTCAGAGCGGCTGCTCCTACCAACACCCCATCACTCTCCAGGCCTCCCTGCTTATTTTTGGTCACTGCTATGCATCCTGACACATTTTTTTTCCTGATGATTAAAAACTGCATTATCTGAAATGTCAAATGGTTTACATGCCACTTTTTCTTCAAAAAGTTCCTATTAAAAGAAAAATAATGTGTTTTGAATAATTAGGGCTGCATCTCTTGGCATTATTTTTTTCCTTGTGTGTCTGTCTGCAGGGGAATCTGCTTTGAGTATAGGAAACCTGTCTCTAGTATGTGTTGCCATAACTCCAGCATTTAGAACTGTGCTCAGTTCAAGGCAGAAATGTTTCTATTAAAACATTCTTATTGACAGTATCATTCACTCACTTCTTGAATTATCCCGTTAGAAAGAACCCTCTCATTCACACATCAGTGCTTAACATCTGACGACTGTATATATCAATGTTAAGCTACATGAACCTCATTTGATTTCTGGGCATCCAATTAATAATTATGAGTGGCTACTAAATGTTAGCTATGTTTAGACAGGGCTTTCCACTGTACCATCAAATGCTCACTACTACTCAGACAGGTATGATTAATACTCCTTTTTATAAAAGAGGAGATCAGATCTTTCCAGAGGGTTAATGTTATACACCCTTGCTGAAAAAAAAATTCTATTGGAGAATAATAGGTGGTATGTATTGTACATTCAAGATATGCCCAATTCTGCCTAAGTACTTTTCAGAAATCAAGTCCTAATCCCATAGGAACTCTGAGAAACTCACTATCCCCATGTTGTGAAAAGACACTGAGACTTAGGTGAGGTTAGTCCAGAGGATTAAGCTCCAAAATCGAGCAGTGTGGCCCTGGATCAGCTGCCAGCCCCTGTGACTGTGCTGCATCCTCAGCACCTTCTACACTGCGTTTCACCTGTGCTGCCCCACTACAGTTACCCCCTGCTGGACAAAACCATATCTGTCAGCCACATTCAGAATGCACACTTGAGGAGGAAATGGAGATATTCTACTCAACATGGTAGGGAGAAAAGCCATTCCACATGATCAGACCTTCCTATGTAAAATATTAAAAATACTCTCATTCAACATCTAAGCTTATTGCCTCTAAACATTTTTCAAATATAGAACAGAGCTCAAGGTTCCATGTCCCATTATATTTTCAAACATGTGACGTGCAAAATTATTATTGCTATGAATACACTTGAAAAACTCTTAGCTTTGGTGTTCACAATTGATTTTTCTACACTAGGAAACCCAGCAGTGAGCAATTTGGTTTTAATTTGAATGATTCCATAACATGCTGAATGAGTTGCATGGTGCTGTAAACTGAACTGTTCCAACCAATAAATAGTACATCATTTCAGTCAGATCATATACATGCTATTGTTTTTTGAATTTAAGCATGCATTTGTTCTTTTACAAGGTTGAAAAGAAAGGTGGAAAGATTGGATACGTGGGATTATATCGAGATTTTCTGGACTGCTTCTACTTATCTGCAGACTTTTATTTTGTGTAGAGGTGATAAATTACCAAACATATGCTGTGTGGCTGGAGTTGTTTAGTGAAGAGGATGAGATTGATGAGCCCAGATGGCCCCTTTCAGTTGAAGACAGAAGCCCAAGACAGTTCAAATTTTAATTAGGTCTGCTAATAAGATGTATATAAGGAACAGGTCAATGTAAGAACCTTCAAAAATTTGTCCATTCTTTCACTAGTATGTTTTTCTGTTTTGTGTGGTAGGACATGAAATAGAGACCGGTGAGGAAGATCAGGCCCCCATAGAACTTATGCTCTGTTGTCCACAGGACTTTCTAAGTATTTTAGGCTTACCTCAACGAAACTTCCACAAGTTCTAGGTTATCTGATGACTATCACATTAACCAATCCTCAATCTTTGCAGAAACACTGCTATTGAGCACAAGAAGTTGGTGCAGACAGAGTATGATGAAGCCATAATGACGTTAATATTTTCTAAAAAAAAAATCGGTTCCCTATTTCTTTTTAATATTTTTCCCATTTACTTGCGAGGAGACTGAGGGAAAAAAATGAGAGAGAGAAGAAATTTATTCCCCAAATGCCTGCAACCAGGGCTACTAACTGAATCCACATCTTCCAGGGACCCAGTTACACAGGTGGCAGAAAGCTGGAGCTGGAACTGAATCCAGGAACTAATATAGATAGAAAGCATATTACCCATTAGGCAAACTCCTGATCCTGTGTCTCTGATGCTTAAAACGTGTCTTTCCTAAAACAGACTTAAGTGATATTTTGAAGTCCTACACAGAACCTCAAGAAATCAAATTCTCATTTCAAAAAAAAAATATCTAACTGTGTGAAATGAGTAATATGTCACATACAGAGATAAAACTGGAGTGTTAGACAATTTAGGTATTGGCTAAGAAGAAAAGGTATCTGAAGTAATGCCATTCATGGACTTTCCTGTATTTCAGAATGACTGCCAGTGCTAATCCATGAAGCAATGTTTTGATGTAAGAGTCAAACCACAGATGCCTGTGTGTTGGCACAGTGTGGTTAGGCTGCTGCCCGGCACAGCAGCATCCCACGTAAGCTTTGGTTTGGGGCCTGGCTGTTCCTCTTCAGATCCAGCTTCCTGCTAATGCACCTGGGAAAGCAGCAGCAGAAGAGCTTGGGCCCCTGCTACCCATGTGGGAGACCTGAATGGAGCTCCAGGCTTCTGCTTCATCCTCACTATTGCAGCCATTTGGGGAGGAACCAGCTTACGGAAGATCCCTCCCTCTCTCCCCTTCTCTGTCCTTCCTTGTCTTTCTGTATCTCTGCTTTCAAATGAATAAATAAATCTTAAAAAATAATAAAACTGCCAGCTTCTGCTAAATGTCTTATAAGTAAACATTATCTTAAATATTCTCTCAATATCCCCATTCCTCAAATAGTAAAATCAATACCATAAGAAACAAAGGATGTTGTCCAGGGTCACATGGCTAATGAATGACAGAGCAGTAAGGTGAATTCAGGTGAGTGGTGGATCCAGTACTAAAACCTCCCCTGAGCCCCACAGGCATTTGATCTCAAATTTCACATAAAACGGTATTTTATGTAAGAATAGGTGGTGGTATCAGGATTCCAACCCAGCTCTCCCATATCCTAACACTTACACCTTCCCATAGGTTGAAAATTTACTTAAAATGTATGGCTCTTGAGAATTTTTACCGGGATGTTGGTAGTTATTATGAGGATATTCTACATGGGCATATGTCAATGCCTGGGCATACTGGGATTTGAAGGAAATAACTGTCATCTCCCAGGCTGTTCTCAGTGAGAGCAATCACCATTATGTTTATTTCTTGGTGGTCGGCAAGTGTCTGTCTCTTCTACTTTGAAGTGCCCTGATTAACCAACAGAATCCATTCTTCTTTCCCAGGCTATGGAGATACCCTAATGCTTCTTGGCTTATCTATTTTTATCTAGAGTTCTTGGCGTTTTTGGAACTTAATTCTCATCTCATCTTAAATTCTGCCAATTTATAAGGTATCTTTAAAACAACATGCAAGTAATCAATCTGTTTTGTTGTCAGTCAATACAGAACAATTAATTTAGCCGGGTCAGCAATGGACAGTGCTCTCTTCCAAATTTGCAGTATGTGAAATTGCATTCAAAAGCAAAAATGTAGAATTGTTTACCACTGTGCTCAGCTACCAGATGACATTTTATAAAGTTAATATGGTTCAAGAAACTAAGTAGGACTGCAAAACCTAAACACTATGTTTAGCTCAAAAATACATAAAAATATTTCTCATTTGTCAACCTCTGATGACAAAATAGTAACTCGTCTATTGTGTTGGATAAAGCCTGATGCAATGGTTTCTTGGGAAAATAGTTTGAATTCCCAATGCTTTGCATCCGATAAAGGTAATCATTTGATTTAATCATCTGCTAATGAATATCTAAAACTTTCAAACCTGATAAAGCCAGGATATTGGCAGTACTCAAGGCCTTCCGGCATTCCCATCAGCCCTGTTCATGAGGCCTTACGAGAATACCCATTCAGAAGGAGCCCTCTGCAATGTTTCCCAATCACATATTCTAATTATTGTTTTACAAACTATACTCTCTAGAGGGTGCATATTGCCTCCTATACTTATCATAGACCCAAACACAACAATCTCCAAAGTCAAGTCACACATTTTATCAATTTCATAATTTGCCTGCATCAGATACCCCTATCTAGAAGTTTCTGATAGTAACAAGACAGGACTGCTTTCAAGTAACAGCTTTAGATGTCCAAAGAGAAAGTGAGAGAATTTCTTCCACTGATATCAACTCTATTTAAAAGGTAATATATTTTGAATGTCATAATTCAGTTAGAAATGTCTCGAGAACATTAAAAAGGCCAGTGATGAAATGGTGCTATTTACATTCACTCAGAATTTATCAGAAAATATCTGCAGCTCATTAGGAAGGGGGATGAAGAGGCGAAGGGAGAAAGCAAAAGTAACGCGTTGTTCTGAGTGATCAGGCAAATATTACTTCAATCTTCTTTGTTTCTTCTTACTTTTTACCTTTTTGATTTTCATGCCCAGAAACAGAGGTCAAATATCCTGGTATAAAGTACTTGGGTAGTTGTCTGTTTTTCTTTAAATAAATCCAGATGTATTTTGGTTAGAATAAAGGGGCAAACAAGGTTACACAGTCTCCTTCCTGAGATGGTAATGAAAACAATCTTCAAAATATAATTGGGAGTGTGGCGGTGAAAGCCTAATCTTCTACAGAGGGAAGGAACACAGGGCTCCGGGGCCTTCCTAGACCTAATTACTGCAAAATTGGCAAAAGTAGCTGCAATTGCTTCGGATAGTGATTTTGATGTGCTACACATCAATGTAATTTTATTAGTTCTGGGTATTTGGAGCTACACATATCCCAAGCTGTTTCTAGGCATCATAAATAATATGTTTCCAAAACTGTATTATTAAAAACGAAACAGACAAGAGTATGAAGAAATGTTGCTACAAGGGGGGAAAATGCAGATTTATCACTAATCCAAGTGGCCTTTGCAATCGGATAAACCAGGCTCCCAACACCATCTCTGCCACCTACCAGCTATGTATGAGGGTGCTTTGAAAAGTTCATGGAAAATTGAATAAAAAGATAAGGTTTTATTTCAGTGAAAAACAGCTGAAATCCATGCATTTTTTCATAGTATGTATCTTCCATCACTTTTTCAGACAACATCAACATTTTGGGTAATTTATTACTGCATCTTTTTCTTCTTCAAGAAAATTGAGCTAATACTGCTTCATCAACTATTATGAAAATATGCTTTTTAAAATTTGCTTGGGATTGTTTGCCTTAATTCCTGATGCTTAACAGATACTAAATAATTATTTATACTTTCTGCAGCCACTACTGAGTATTCCAAAACCCCACACTTACGTTACATGAACATGAGTTGTCACATCCCTATCCATCCATTGCAATGATTTCCCATAGTTCCTGCTTATCTTCCATGTCTCATAAAGCTGCCCATGTTATAAGATCAAACTGATGTTTCCTTCGCAGCTTCTTTTGCCTTCTTCCAAGTTTTCTAATTTCCAGTGGTGTGTCTCTGCCATGCCAACCCCTAGCATTTTCTAGCGTCTTCCCCTCTCGCTAGTTCCTCACAGTTGGCCCAAACAATGTGGTTAAGTGGACCTCTGAAATAGGATTCCCTCTCAGCCCTTCCTCACCCGTGCTTGCCACTCTTCATACTCTGTTCCTCCTGCTGGGATTACTGAAATAACCACCAGCATGGTTTCACAGTGTGGTATTTTCTCCCTCTCTTCTTGCACTGTTGTGAGAGCATGCATTATGGAGGAAAGCCCGGGTTGTATCACTCATCTTCCCTAAACCTTTCCATGTCTTCCCAGTGCCTAAATATGAACCTGATCCAACCACCATAGTGCAGTGCACCGCACAGCATGAACCCCGCTTGCTTTCTTATTGTCCACTCCTCTTCTGCAGAGCACATGCTTTAAGTCCACCTATTCATTACAAACTGAGTCTGCAAATCTCTTTCATTTCCTGCCTTGATGCCTTGCTTAGGCTGTATTTATCTACCTGATACGTAATAAACATGTAATTTTTATGTGTTAGGGAAATTTTTTAAGTGTAAAAAAAAAACAACTAAGCACATGCTCCAATATCATTTCATTCATGAACTCTTTGTAATCCTCTGTTCTAAAATTCTGCTTGTGTCTGTGTTCAATGATCATAAATGTATGCATCTCTGTATGGATTATTGATGATGGTACTATTTAATACATTAGTGTAGTCCTTTGCTGATTGTACTTTGCCTTGTATTTTTCTTTCTTTACAAAATGATATATGATCTGTTTTCTATTGCTAGTTTGCATATTAATTGGTATTCCTCTTGACATTGCTTTTGCCATTAAAAGCCCCTTTTTCTCTTTCTGTGCATTACTGAAGTTTATTAGAAGAGTTTGCCCCATTAATCAGGGAGATAGTTATAAATGAGAGGAAACTAAAAGTAGAGGGTATAGATTCTCAGAATTCATATATTCAAGGGTACTTCAAAAAGTACAGGAAATGAAAGTATACAGTACTTTTGGTGTAAAAAAAATAACATTGAAATCCATGCCTATTTTTCACAATACACATTTTCTATGAACGTTTTGAAGACTTCTCTTATATAATGCTTTTTTATGACCTGTTCTGTGCGAGATATTAATTGACTCAAAGAGGTAAAGAACAAACAGTTCCACAATGATGATTTATTTTAAGTGTGATGAATGTCAACAAGGCGATGGAGTACATAAAGAAGCCATGGCAACAAGAGTGGTAGAAGCAAGATTAGAACTGATAGAAATCATTTTAGAAGAGAGAAAAGAGGGCAGGTGATGTGGTCTAACAGGTTAAGCTGCTGACGGGGAATTTTCTCCCTCACCTCTTACACTGTTATGAGAGCAGGCTTCATGGAGGAGAGTCCGGGTTGTATCACTCATCTTCTCTAAATCTTCCCATATCTTCCCAGTGCCTACTTACAAACCCGATCCAACTACCCTAGTGCAGCACATTACACAGCATGAACCCAGCTTGCTTTCTGCCTGTATCACCAACATCCTATATGAGTACTGGTTCAAGTCCCGGCTCCCTGCTAATGTGCCTGGGAAAACAGCAGAGCATGGCCCAAGGCTTTGGACCCCTGCACCCACATGGGAGACCCAGATGAAGCTCCTATCTCCTGACTTTGGCCTGGCCCTGCCCTGGCCATTGGAGCCACTTGGGGAGTGAACCAGCAGATGGATGATCTGTCTCTCTCTGTAACTCTTTTTCAAATAAATAAAATAAAAAGACAATCAACTCTTGTGTGGATAAAGCAAACTTCTAAAGAGATATTTACAAGATAAAATGTTTTACAGTCCCTAAAAAATGTAATGTAATGGATACATTATGAGACACAAAAAGAACAATCAAGAAAAAAAATCAAAATCTTACTGCCACTGACAATTATTAAGCCAGTCAGAAAAATACACATGCCATAGGATTTCACACTGAAAATCATAGAGTCAGAAAGTGTAATAGAGGGTCCAGTACTGTGGTGCAATGGATTAAGCCACTGCTTCCAATGCTGGTATCCCATATCTCAGGGCCAATTCAAGTCCTGGCTGCTCTGGTTCTGATCCAGCTAATCTGTCTGGGAAAGCGAGAGATGATGAACTAAATATCTGAGTCCCTGCCTCGCCCCTGGGAGACCCAGATGGAATTCCTAGCCCTGGGTTTCAGTCTGGCCCAGAGCCCACTGTTGTCATTTGAGGAGGAAAAAAAAAAAGGGAAAAAAAAAAAAAAAAAAAAAAAAAACCTCTCTCTCTCTGCCACTTTCTCTGTCACTCTTGTTTTGGCATAATGAAATGAGTAAATAAATATTTAAAAGTAAAAAAGAAAAGTACCAGGGGACAGAGGGAATAAAGCTAAATTATTGTTTAATGGGTACAGTGTTTTAGTTTTGCAACCTGAAAATGTTCTGGAGATCTGATATACAATAATGTAAATTTACTGAACACTACTGGACTATACACTTAAATAATTAAGATTATTAATTAGACTATACTTTTAAATAATTTACATTTATATATTTATTGCATACACAGACACATACACACAAACTGGAAGTTTTTACTTTGTTCTGAAAGGTGCAATGCTACCAATATGATACTCTTTCCTTCCAGTCTCTCCCTTGAATATTTCATGACCACTTGTCTGGCATCCTGGCTATTCTTCAAGGCCACATAGCACATTCATTTCTAAGGTCTCTGCACTGAAAGCTCTGCTCTTTCAATTTATTTAGGCTAATTGTTCCCCATTTCAGGTCCTGACCAAATATGCCCTCCTCACAAAGTCTTTTCTAGATCATATGATATGCAGCTTAAACCACTTTCTATTCTGTTTCCTTGACTTGTTTTTCTTTGTTGCATTTATCACCACCTGATGTATATATTTCTTCTGTATGTCCAATTAGAATATAAATGACATTCCAGTCTTTCAACTAGAATGTAAATGATATAGTTTGTCTTACCGATTGTTCATTGTTGTATATCCAAATTCTGTAGCAGTGCCTGGTATATGTCCACTAATAATCCTATCTTCCTCTCCCTCCCACCCCCACCACTCATTCCATCCCCTGTTAAAATAAAAGAGACACATTTTTATTAGGAAGTAGCAAGCTATTTGACCTTGAGAAAGTTATGGACCATAACTAAATACAGATAAGAAGGAATGTGATAAAAGATCCTGTTTGAAAACATATTTTGTTGAAAATAAAAACCTGAACATTTTAGAAATATAACAAAAGACTGAAAAGTGATCCCTGTGAAATATAAGAGCAGGAATAAGAGAGGGAGGAGATGTACAATTTGGGACATGCTCAATCAGACCTGCCCCAAATGATGGAGTTAGAATCGTACCAGGGGATTCCAATACAATCCCATCAAGGTGGCATGTACCAAGGCCATCTCACTAGTCCAAGTGATCAATTTCAGTTCACAATTGATCACACTGATAGGTCTAAGAGTCAAACGGATCACACAAACAAGACTAGTGTCTGCTAATACTAACTGATAGAATCAAAGAGGGAGAGAAAGATCCAACATGGGAAGCAGGATACACAGCAGACTCATAGAATGGCAGATGTCCTAAATAGCACTCCAGCCTCAGAATCAGCCCTTAAGGCATTCAGATCTGGCTCAAGAATCCATGAGAATATTTTAGGCATGGAAAGCCAAGACACTCTGAAAAAAAAAAAAAAAAAGAAGACCTAAATGAAAGATCTCTGCGAGTGAGATCCCAGTGGAAAGAACGGGGCCATCAAAGAAGGAGGTACCTTTCTCTGAAGGGAGGAGAGAACTTCCACTTTGACTATGACGCTGTCAGAATAAGATCGAAATCGGTGAACCCTAAAGGCTTCCATAGCCTTGGCAACTCATGACTAGAGCCTAGGGAGATTACTGACGCCATAAACAAGAGTGTCAAATTGTTAAATCAACTTCAGGAGTCACTGTGTACTTACGTCTCATGAGGGATCTGTCCTTAATGTGTTGTCCAATGTGAAGTAATGCTATAACTAGTACTGAAACAGTATTTTTACACTTTGTGTTTCTGTATGGGTGCAAACTGATGAAATCTTTACATAGTATATACTGAATCGATCTTCTGTATATAAAGATAATTGAAAATGAAAAAAAAAACTTGGTGTTAAATTGGAAATTGCATAGAAAATTAATTTTAAAAAATATATCATGTAGGATCTCTGTCCTTAATGTGCTGTACATTGTGAATTAATACTATAACTAGTACTCCAACAGTATTTTCACCTTGTGTCTCTATGTGAGGGCAAACTGTTGAAATCTTTACGTAACATGTACTAAACTGATTTTCTGTGTATAAAGAGAATTGAAAATGAATCTTGATGTGAATGCAAGGGGAGAGGGAGCGGGAAAGGGGAGGGTAGCGGGTGGGAGGGAAGTTATGGGGGGGATCCATTGTAATCCATAAGCTGTACTTTGGAAATTTATATTCTTTAAATAAAAGCTTTATTTTAAAAAAAAATGACATGCTAGGTTTTTTTTTCACATTCTCTCATTTTGCTTATAGAGAAAACTACCATGAAAGGCTACCTTAGTTGTTAACATTTTCACGATTTAAAGATGACATTATCATATGCACAATTCGTGAACTCAACAATGTATATACATATATTTATAGAATTCAAAATTGAATGATTTTGAACAGACTTTACAAGAATAATGTTTGCTTTTGCTTTTGTACTCAAGTAGGTTCAATCCACTTTTCAAACCCCTTTACATTCCCAGTTCTTAGCTCCAGACATAATACCCTCTGCAGATGGTGGATGTCATTTGATCCTGGCCCTTTCTAGTGAATTCACATATGTCAGCAAATGAGCCTAAAACAACTCCAGGTTTCAAATGCAAAACATTTGTAAATTGCACTGATTCATAATCAGGACAACATAATAAACTACAATCTAGTCATTCTCTGTGGGCCTTATTCAGCAGAAAGCAAGCCATAGAATGGAAGCCAAGAGAGGATGTTGAGCTTGGCTCTTCTAGGCTTTTGGATATTCAATTATTCGCCTTTAGAAAGTACTGGGAGGACAGCCTTGGAGAATAAAATTTTTCATCTTCCAGAATACAGAATAAGAGGCCAAATTTGCCTGTTGCCACAAACGCCCACCCAGAAACTCAATTCCCAGAAACCTCCATTTTCCAATTTGGAGTTAATGCTTTCACGGTCATGAAGTTGGGTCTTCTACCAGGCCATTGCTCTCACTCCAGCTGGTTTTACTTATTTATTTAGTGCCATCATTCCAAATATTGTATCAATCAATGTGAATTCCTGTTATGTGTGAAGCGCTGTAAATAAAAGCAGAAAATATCTACAGTTGTTTTCATTTTTAAGTTACAGATTGTTTCTTTTTATGTTCTGATAGAAGTAGAACAGCACCAGGGCTTGTAACCCAGAACCAAGATGGCATTTTGGAGTTAGTATGACTCAGGTCTAGCATCAGGAAGAAACAAGAAAAGGAAAACAGAAAAAGATACGTATGATCCCTAAATATCTACCTGCCTACATATCCTTTTCTCTCTCTCCCTCCCTCCTTCCCTCCCTCTCTCCCTTTTTTGTCCTCCTCCCTACCCATGAGAGAGAAAATACTGATGTACATTTAAGAAGCCTGAAGTCCCAAGAAGACGACTTTTCTGTCAGTTGAATAATACTTTGATTTTACCCATTTAATTTATTTTTAGTACTAGTGGCATCAAAATCAGCTTTGCCCTCTCCCTTTGGAGATTACCCATTATTTACTCTGGCAACCATAGCTGAGAACAACTTTTCACAATTTAAGCTTTGAAGGACAAATGTGTGTTTTCTTTTTTCCAAAAATGGCCTCCTCAAATAAGGTTAGAATAACAGTGATGGAGTAGCTTGCACATACAGGACAGCCAACTTTCCAGTTTATGGTTAGGTAAATTCAATGTGAAAGCAAAATATTTCATTGTTAAGCAAACACTGGTTATTGGGAATAATTTTTTTTAAATGTAGGCAGCTTGTCTGTACCCACAACTAGCAACATTCTAGCTATACAATGGTAAAGCTGAAAACTAAGACAATAACTGTAAATATTCATGAAAAACTAAGGGGAAAATGAGGACTAAGGTCCTAGAAAGCTTTAGTGAGAACGCTATTTCTAAGTTATGTGATCTGGTAAACATACAAATACTGGTTAGAAAATGTGTGCTATCATTTGAGACAGCAGGCTAGCTTTCAGGGATTCCAAAATGACACATCAAAAGCCAACTTTGTCAGTTAGGATTAGATTTGGCTATGAGTAAAAGTCACAAATGTGTGGCTTCAAGGACAAGAGATTATTTTACTCTTATTTAACAGAGATCCAGAATAGGCATGTTACAGCTAATGTTGCTACCCCATGTTGACATCAGGAAACTTGGTGATCATTTCACTACCCAACACCAAGTGTCTGTTTCCAAAGCGTTCTCATGCTTCATGTGACTGATGCAACTCCAGACATCACACTGGCGTGACGGACTAGATGAGGAATCAATAGCAAAAAGTATCTCTGTCCCAAATAATTCATACCCATAGACAGTTTTCCTAGAATTTCACACATATCCATACTTCTGCTGTGGTCAGCACCACTTATTATAAGCCACATTCAGCTACAAAGGAATCTTGGAAACTTCAAGATCTGTTTGTCTGCTTGTCTTTTGTTTAATTCCAGATGGCAATGAGCCCAGAAGAAATTCAAAGCACTGTGACTTCAGGAAAAGCTGATTCTTGTGCTAGCTAACTAGAAGGATATGTAAGACTACCAAAAAGAAAGAGCATGAATGTAGCCTTTTTCACAAATAGGCAGAAGGAAGGAGAATGGACAATGCTCTTCCTTAAAATTGCTGGCCCACCAAGAAACAATGCGTCACTCTTTCTCACCCATCCATTATATCAGAAAGTGCAACTAATGCATGACTTTCCTTTAATGATGTTTGTAGTGGGTTTGCTGTATGTCGGCTCTTTGCTACTATTTAATTTACATCTCAAGCCAACCATATGACCCAGGAACTTCTTTCTGCATTTTACAGAGATGGAAGGGAAAGGAAGAAAACACCAATGACACATGGTTGGAAGTGGTATGACCATGATTTCAGCCCAGACATTTAGACCTTAAAGCCTCATTCTCTACCACCACATTATTTAGAATTATGTTTTCTTTCTATAATTTTAAAAGAGTCAGGACTGGTGTGGCATGGGTGAAATGTATGCCCTGTGCACAAAACTGATGAGAGCAAAACTGAATAGTCAAAATGAGTAACAGCTTTATGAAACATTTTCAATGAAATAATGGTACAAAAATTCATAATAAGCAAAATATCAAAATTCTAACAAATATATACAGGGTTAAGACAGGAAAACGTCCTTTGACTTTTGATTCTATGATGTATGCTAAGAGAAAGATTGGTCCAATTTTTAACATTTGCACATCACCTAGATCATGGTTTCTCAATAGCACTACTACTGACATTTTTAGCTAGTCAATTCCTTGGGGAAGAAGACTGCTGTCTCATGTATTGTGACATGTTTAATGGAATCCCTATATTCTATTTATTGGATGCCAGCACACCCCCTCCAGCTGTGACAACCAAAATTGCCTCCAGACATTTCCAAATCACCTGTAGGTAGGAACAGGCACGCAGGCTGACAACCACTGACCTAGATCCATCAGACTGTTTTATTTTTGATTGTTAAATATCATTTCAAATTTCTTTAATCCTGCACAATTTTTCTCATAACACATTCATCTCAGAGATGTGGTGAGTTATTTTATTACTGCATATTTTATTTGTAAAAGCACACCAAGCCCATGTAATAGGTTGGTGTTATTTTTGCTCTAATTTAAATAGTCCTCTCTAACTTGAGTATTTGCTATTTGTGAAGGAGACAGGAGCTCAATGAGTTGGAACTCAGTATTATATAGCACTGTTATTCCCGTATTAGATAGCAATTAACTTATTGTAAATATCCTTGTTACTCAAAGCTAAGAGCCCATCCCCCCAGTAAATAAGCAAATAAAATATACAAAAAGGAAGTACAGATAGTAGAATGATGGAAGAAAAAGAAAAGACATATCAGAAGCCCAGACAGGTGCACAAAATCATTCCTACCGGCGTGGCGGAAATAATCTTTACAGGCTTTCAGCCTTCCTGACATTTGTTTGAATGCTGCCCCCTCCTTTTCTTAATTGTATGATGTTGGCTAAGATAATCATTTATTAGTAAAGTGTGCCTGACAGTTCAAACCTTCCATGGGTTCTATTGAGATTACTTGAGATAAAAGAGTTTAGAACTGTACAGAAGCAGAGAAGCAAAACATGTTAGTTTCCATTATCCTTTCCTATTTATGTAGAGATGATTTCCTACTGCACTGGCTTCCTGACATCTTTGCATATGCCCCTGGAGCCAAAGCAAGTGGTAGAGGACAACATCGTTTCTGTGCAAACTTTCATGTCAACAAAACAGTGTAAGTGCCTCATCAAGTTGGCCTTGCTTGTGCTTATTTGATCTGTGTATTGCTCCTTAACTCAACAGTGTCTAGCTAGGTACACAATTGCCCCCTACCTTGAGGCTCAGAGACAAGCTGATCCACTTCCAGAATATCCTATCAGACTTCTGGAAACCAGCTGGGCTGATAGAGGAGAAGCTGCTTGAATGCTAATTCACAGTAAAAGAAATCTACTCTACCCCTAGTTTAGATCATCAGTATGCGTTGACTTTTTCTTTGCTTATATAAGAATTAAAATGTTAAGTAAATAATACATATAGAAATATTTTATGTTTTCCACAACACATGTCTCCATGGTCCATTTATCCCTTTGCTCGCAGGAAGAGACCTCTGAGTTAAATATACATTGAAGTATTCTTCAGGGATTTTCAGTGAGAAATATCCCTCTGTTGAGAGTCCTGTTTGCAGTTCCTGATTATACACTTTTCATTTAATGGTTAATATCATCAGCTAAGTTTATTCAACAATGTCTACCACTATCTTTCACATATTGATCCTCAGTTCTTCTTTTTGAAGTAAAAATAATGAAATTGCAGCACATTCTATTTAATGATGTGCTTTTTAAAGGTAAAATACAATCTGCTTAAAAGTTGTGCTATTTTTATGAATAAAGACACTTCATAGGATGAATAAAATGTCTAACAATGGAAATAATACCATCTCTGCACAACACTAAATGTCCATTTAAATAACCTGTCAGACTCATTTTGGTGAACTTGTGTTATTTACAAACACTGAATTCTTAAATAAGCATTTATCCAAGGCAGGCATGAATAACAAGCTCAGTTTCCTTGAACAGTCAAAGCATTTAATGAATCTTCAAAGGGTAGACATGCTATTTTACTGCAGGTTATATTGTAGAAGAGAAAGAGCCACCATAAAATGCACCATCAGAAAGTACTCCCTCGGGATAATCAAAGGAATTTTATTGTTGGAAATCAGAACACTGTCCTAGAAACTTAGATGACTAATTCTTGACCCAATACAGAAAGGAGTATTAGCACCATCTGTTGCAGGTTGTGCAATCAGTGAATCATATTCTAGGATGGAGATTAACATGGAGAAGGTTTAGGGAACGGCATGTGGATACAGCCATGATGGAGATTCCTTACAAATCTGAAAACAGATCTACCACCTGAATGAAAGATCTTTCTCTCTGTCTCTCCCTCTCTCTGTAACTCTCTCAAACAAATAAAAAAATTTTTTTAAAAAGAGTAGGATGAGGAGGCAAAGTGGTTCTCCCCAGCAGGGGCATTTTTGAAGAGGGTTGAGAGCTAAGGTCTGGACACTAGTGCTATACCCTGCATCTGGTGCAGTAAATCCTTTACTCCTGAAGGAGAATCTGGGTGGCACAACATAGAATGTTCTAGCGGTAAAGTTTTCCCATATGCATTTATAACAGACTTATTTGAAAGGCAGAAAGAGAAAAATCTTCCACCTACTGCCTCATTCCCCAAAAGGCTTCAGTCACCAGGTTGGGGCAGGCTGAAGCCAGAAGCCATGAACTCCATCTGCATCTCCCACCAGCATTCCAATATAGGATGTTGGGTCTCAAGCAGTGGTTTAGACTGCTGCACCTAAACACCAGCCTCATTGTATGTTTTTCTGAAGGGTACTTTTAATACACAAAATTAACTATCTCTTTAAAAGAAACACTATTAATATCTCTGAGAAGTAAATAAGCCAGTTTAAAAACAAAGCCATAGATGCAGAATCCTACTTGAAAATGCACCAATGGCTACCGCTGCTGCCCATGCAAAGCACACAGCAGAAGGAGACACTGGGGTACCAGAGGGTCAAGTGCTTTGTCCTGGGCCATGGTGTTGTCCAGTGTAGTTTCAGGTTTCCATACTTGACCAGTGTTCATCCTTTAATACCCTGCATATAATGCGTTCTTCCTGCTCTATTAAAAAACTATTTTTGAGTACTCCTGGATTAAAAAAAATTCTAGAGAGTTTGAGGAGAAATAATTTATGTAATTATTTCAAAACCAGAAACATATAGGGGCATAGAATGGCCAGAACTTCACTGTCAAGTTGTAATGGATTCCCAACATTTTCAGGAAGACTAGAGCCACATCTACTTTCCTCATCCAGCTCAGTGAAGAGTGATATGTGCCACTGGGGAAAAAGAAAGGTACCGTTCCCTGGCTTCCCCGAGGTGTCAGGGTCAGGGACGTCAGTAACACCACATCTATAAACCATTGTGTATTGCTCCAATCTCAGGAGGCCCACTGTGCAGCCATGCTGGAAATGTGGTTATTGGGATTGTGATTTATGAAGAGAATGGCGAAGTTGATCACATTCCCTTATTTTTTGTGAATTCAAGTTCCTCATAAGTCTTACCCCAGGAGGCATCCCCCCAGGATCTCATAATGAATTATGTAGGACTCTTACAGGACCTCTTATTCAAGCCTCTATATCTGGGCTCAGTCTCTGAAATCCAAACACTCAAGAGATGGAGGAATGCTAATCATAGCTGTTCTAACCTCCTCATGAAAGAGAAGCCAGAAACTGCAAAGAATTGTTGATCTCCCTGAAAGTATAAAATGTCATCAATAAAATAGCTACCACTGGCTGCAGTACAAGTGTCATCATGCACCAATGAGAACATAGAATGTTTTCAAGTGGGCCAGTGGTGTGGTGTAGTGGATGGGGCCGCCACCTGCAATGCCAGCATCCCACGTGGGTGCCAGTTGAAGTACCAGCTGCTCCACTTCCAATCCAGCTCCCTGCTACTGAACCTGAGGAGCCAGCAAAAGATGGCCCAAGTACTTGGACCCCTGCATCCATGTGGATAACCCAGAGGAAGCTCCAGGCCCTGGCTTCGGATTGGCATAGCTCCGGCTGTTGGAGCCATTTGGAGAGTGAACTAAAGGATGGAGGATGTCTCTGTCTCTCTCTGTTACTGTTCCTTTCAAATAAATAAATAAATCTTTAAACAAAATAAGAATGTATTCAGGTTTGCCTTGTTGCTGCACAGGATGTGTCCTATCAGCCATATTGACCCAGTAGCCAGCATCTCTACAACTGTTAACCAGAAGGTAAGCAGTACTTCCGCTCCAGCAATAGGCGCCTTCATGTCACGTGACTGTGAAAGCTGCTGTACACGCTGAGCCTGATGGTGTCCACTACAGGTGACACTGATGAGGCAAGGCAGAGTCAGGACCCATTCTAACCAGAGGGGCTAGCATTTACCAAACACGGAGCTCCTAGGAAAGTTGCGTGAAATAGGAGTCCACAATTTCTCCTTTGCTTTTAAATACTCGAGTTCCACAAGCCTTTGGCAATGGTTTATCCCTTTAAAAATTAGTCACATATTACATTCTGAATCCCTTCTATCCCCCTAAAATCACCCTGAAATTAAGTGTGATGTGAAAAAGTATATGAGCTAAAGGTACTACCCTAGTCCAAACTCACTTAGAAAGGAGACCCATGATTAATTCTAAGGCAGAAGTCATCCTACTTAAATGATAGGTCAATCGGATTTTTCAAATTGAATGATGAGGTAATTTTTATGCTCCAATCCTAGGTCGAAGACCAACAGGCAAGATGCCCAAACAGAGTGCTGAGCTTGGCAGGCGAAGCAGGCAGAAATCACTTAATTTTAGATCTACGAAATCAGTCCCTTCTCCTAATTTAATTACTAGGTCTTTCTTGGCAGGTGATGGTTTTATCCACATTTACCATTATTCAGCACACATTACGAATTCCACTTCTATTTAGCGAGGCTTGGTGCTGGAGAGAGAAATCCAACTAAAATGCATCTGTTTCTGACATTGCTTACCCCAAGAGACTCTTTACAGATTCAAGTGGGCCCTGACTCTCGAGTTTCATCACATCAATTCAGCAGATATGCTGTGTAATTAAATTTTAGAACGAGGGTGAAGGAGGTGAGTCTCAAAACAGATCCCTAATATCCCCCAGTCATTTCTCTGGCAGCTACATTAGGAGAGAATTTAGTCAATTTGTGTTCCTACACTCCTTAAATGCAACTGGTTTGAGATAATTGAAGCATGAGTGGTAGAAGACAAGCATTTTAATTCTGACATCTTGATTCTCACAAAGCCTAAGAGTCACTCGAAGATTTAAGATTCTGTCTCTGATCTGCGCCAGGCTGTCACTATGAAAACACCACCAGAATATTAAAATACTGCATTCTTTCTAAAATTGCATCAGCTTTATAAGGCTAAAATATAAATGTACGAATGCTTTTAGGGCTGTAAATTAAGCAAGAAGCCTAGATTTTAGATTTTTCCCCCATTCTATGCCCAGACTATTGTATAAACTTCGTGAACTCCATTTTTATCTGTAAAATGAGGCAGGATTAGATGATAACCAAGACTCTTAACCTGTAACAGTGAACAATTGTACATTAATATCTATGCATGTAACAGTGACAAGAAGCAGTCTTGTAAGTTATTGGTATCAGATTTTTAATCTTTGTTCTCTTATTGTTAGCAAGTATAAGTCATAATTATCTCTTGGTTAAATCAATGCTTTCAGTTTCCTTTCTAAAAGATTGATTTATTTGTCTGAAAGTCAGAGTTACATAAAGAGACAGGGAGAGGGAGAAAGAAAGGGAGAGAGGAAGGAGGGCTAAGAGGGACAGGAAGAGGGAGCAAAGGAGACAGAGAGAAGGAGGTAGAGACAAAGGGAGAGGGAGGGAGAGAGAAAGGAAGGGAGAGAAGGGGGTGGAGAGAGAAGAGAAAGAGAGGAAGAGAGTCAGGGTGAAAGAAGGAGGGGGAGGAAGGGGGAAGGAGTTAGGAAGGGGACAGAGAGAGAGGGAGGGGGGAGAGAGGAAAGGAAGGGGAGAGAGGGAGGGAGGGGGAAGGAGAGAGAGAGAAAGGAAGGGGGAGATAGTGAGGGAGCAAGAGAGGGAGAGAGACGGAGGGAAGGCGAGGAAGAGAGGAAAGGAGGAAGCTATGGGGATAGAAGGAAGGAGGGAGGGAGAAGGAAGGAGGGAGGCAGATGGAGGGAGAGAGAGAGGGAGGGAGGGAGAGAGGAAGATGGAAATAGGGAGGGAGAGAGGAAAAGGGGTGAAAAAGAGAGGAAGAGAGGGAAAGAGGAGAGGGAGAGAGGGGAGGGAGAGAGGGATGAAGGGAGGAGGGGATGAAGGGGGAGGGATGGAGAGAGGAAGGGAAGGAGGATGAGAGAGAGATGGAGATATGGAGAGAGAGAAGGAGGGAGGGGGGAGGGAGGGAGAAAGAGCAGTAGGGAGAAAGGGAGGGAGGAAGGAGGGAGAAGGAGATGGAAAAGGTGAATGAGGGGGGGAGAGAGAGGGAGAAAAGGAAGGAGAGCAAGAGGGAGGGAAAGGAAGAAGTGGGAGGAAGGAGGGAGAGAGAGATGGAGAGGAGGAGAGATAGGGAAGGAGGGAGAGAGAAAGGGGATGGAGGAAGAAAGGGAAGGAGAGGGAATGAGAAAGGAAGAGGGGGAAAGAGGGGAAGTGGGAGAGGAAGAGGCAAAAGGTGAGGGGGAACCATCCACTGGTTCAATCCTCAATTGCCCACAATGAACAGGGTTGGGCCAGGCTGAAGCCAACATCTAGGAGCTTCATCCAGTTCTCCCAAGTGGGAATCAGAGACCCAAACACTTGAGCCATCTTCTGCTGCTTTCCCAGGGCCATTAGCATGAAGCTGGACCACAAATGGAAAAGCTGGGACAAAAACTGGTACCCATATGGGATGCCAGTCTGCACGTGGCAGCTTAAACAGCTATGCCTCAATTCTGGCTCCTCAGCCTTCAATATCTAACAGACCTATGTATATTCATTTTATCTTTCCCTTGTCTTCCCCTCCTATTTTGACCTACAGTGCATAGATTTGAAGTCCAAAAGCCTTAAAAACCATGAAAGACTCAGTGTAACCTAGAACCTACTAAAGATTTAAGTGCCACATTTCACCACACTCCACTGTGATGCTTGACATGTCAACTGAGTAGGTTAAGGGATGTTAAGATTACTGGTAACAGATTATTTCTGGGAGTATCTGTGTGACAAGTGTTTCTGGAGGATATTAGTTAGTAAATCAACAGACTGTATAAAGAAGATCGGCCCTTACCAACATTAGTGGATACCAAACAATCCACTGGAATAGAACCCAAAGGTAGAGAAAGGGGGAATACTCTTTTGTTGAGCTATAATATCCATCTTCTCCTGGCCTTGGACATTGGGGTTTCTATTTCTCTCACCATTGGATTTTGAGACTTAAACTATGACTCTTCCCATCCTCTTCTCCTCTCATTCTTTTGGCCTCAAACTGGAAGTTTCATCATCCTCCCCCTGCCCCACCCTGCAATTCTCAGGCTTTAAAAGCAGAATGAAGTATTCTACTAGGCTTTCCAGATCACCAGCTTACACAGGTTAGACTGCGGGTCATCTTGGCCTCCATAGTCAATTATACAGCCAATTATACAGACCCTATCAGTTAAGTTTCTCTGGAGAACCTTGATGAATACAATCATAAAGCATTACATTCAAATCCTAATATCTTCCTACGCTCAATACCATACCTCCCTAATGTGCTAACTCTGAACTCCCATCCCTTCCTTTACTTCTAACCCTCAATGCACTGCTCAAGGGTCGCCTTCCTTGATTCTCCTAGTTCAGTTCTCTGTGGAATCTCTTAAGTATTTAGCATTTTCCATTATAACATTCATCACAACACGAACTGAATATATTTGATGTGATTATTGGTTGGAAATGTTTCCCTCAAAAGATTATTTTGATGATTTCTGTATAACCTGAGCATAAAGGAAGTGTTTCAAAAATAATTATGATGAAAGTTAAAATAACTCTGGCAAAACATCTAATTTCTCTGATGTAATCCAATCATAGCATCTTTCTTTATTTTCTCTTTATTTTCCAAATTTCATACCATTGCAATGAATAGAAGAAAAACATGTTTTAGCTTTCATATATTATTATTTTAATCTCCGACTATACTTCATCTCTTTTCTTTTGACAATGCTGTTTCAAATGTTCTTAATATGCACTATTCAGTCATGACTGATACATCGGCCTTGCAAAGGATCTCTGCTTAGTCAGCATCTAAAGAGGATATGGCTCCTGGCAAACATTTTTGGAAGCAGAGAAGAAAAAATCGTATTTTTTACAAACAAACTTACTCAGATAGATCAATAACAGTTGGTCTTGAGAGTTCTCATGTACTAGTACCTTAGTTAATAAAAGGCAAAATATGCTCTGAATCAAAAAAGATGGCAATAAAGAGTGAAATTTATATAGATCTACAATTATCATGTAGATTTATACAAACAAATTTCTTTATACCTATCAAATAATACAAAACAAGGTGGGCTTCCTTTGAGCTTAAAATAAGTGAAAAAATAATATATTTTGTAATTCATTTCCTTTCAAATTTATCATAGAATTCTCATACTGTAATGTAGAGAGTAATTTCCAACAAGACTTACTCTTTGGCAAGATTTGAATGGTTAATCCTAAAGCTTATCATAATCATTTCACAGTCTGAATAGAATCAGGAAGAGGTGGTCAACATTTAAGGAGAAGCAATGGGGCACATGCTGCTCAGGAGATGAACAACAGAGAGTGAAAAGGAGGAAGAGAAAGAGCATACAGCAATCGTGAAAATGATATAGAAGACGTACTATTTTTTCAGCATCAATAAAATTAAGTTAAATGTGAGCCAAAAATAACTGAACTGATATTCTTCCTTGCTCCATACTAGCTAGAAATCTTTACGTATGAAGAGATAGAGTAAGAATACTAGATAACTAAACTCATATCAAAAAGTACTGAACATGGTTTCTTGAAAGTAGTTTTACTTTCCTTTCACACTAAGAGGGACAAAGAGAAGGAGGGAGGTAGGGAGGGAGGGGGAGAGAAGGGGAGAGAAGGGGAGAGAAAGAAAGAGAAAAATTATGCTTGTAAAAATTTCCCTACAGTAAAAAAGGCAATGAACCCTCATCATTTAGAATTATTTAGAGAAAGTTAAAATTAATTAGTACATTATTTAGGAGGGGAAAAAACTGTGAAGAGTTTGATACTTATAGTAGGAAAAAAAGAAGACATGATATCAATGGATTACAAATTTAAAAATTATATGGAAGCAACCTGAAACAAAACTGTGAGAATAAAATGAGAAGAGTGAGATAAACAAGAGTCAAAAAGGAAATTAACACCACAATATTAAACTTCATATGCAAAACCACCACGGAAAGCTATATACCTAACCCCAAGGAATAACTAGAAAAGCTATTACAAAACTTACTAAAAGCAAATGAAAAAGAAACACTCCAAAGGAACATGAACACTTGGAATAAAATGACTATTAAACATCTACTGAAAGTGGAAAAAAATCTATGGAGAACTTAAACAAGATCATAATGCTCTAGGAAAAATGAATAAAAAGATAGCATACAACAACAAATTTTTAAATGACCTACAGGCCCCAGGCAAACAGGTTCCTTACAAAAACAAAATCTCTGACTTATTTAAACTCTATCAAAAAGGGAAGAAGAGAGTCACCGGGACATCCTTTGAGAAAATGAACTGGTCTAAAACACACAGTTGCATTTTCCACTGATGAAGGTAGAATAAATGAATTCTAAGGTATGCAAATTATCATAAATAAATTTTTCTTTAAACCAATAAGTGTTTAATACCGTTAGACTTTTCTGGTTTAATTTCCAGATGACTTCAAAATGATAAAATTGAAGAAGGGACATCCAAGTGCAGGAATAACATAGACCTTTAACATGCATGATCTGAAAAGATCTTCACCATGACACATCATAGTCAAACTTTAAAAAGTAAAACAAAGAAATGATTCTACAATGTGCACAAGAGAAATGTCACATTACATTCAGAGGATCTTTAATTACATTTCTCAGCAGAAACCTAACAACTAGGACAGGATAAAGAGACATAGTCCAAGTCTTAAAAGAACAAGTCAACCCAGAATACTGTACAACAAAACTCTCATTTATAAATGAAGGTGAACTAAAGACCATCCATAAGAAAGAGAAATTGACAAAATGTCACCACCTATTCAGCTTTACAAATCATAATTAAAAATGTACTACACACAGAAACAGAATGATAACCATCATCATGAAAGGATGTGAAGGCAGAAAATCTCCTAGTAAAAGTAGGAGCAAACCCAGAAACAAGCAATAGGAATATTTACAGAAAAATAGCAGGACCAAGTAATTACTTATCATTAATAACTTGCAATGTAAATTGCCTAAACTCTCCAGTTAAAAGACACAGACTGCCCGGATGGATTAAAAAAAAAAACAAGACCCATCTATTTGCTACCTACAAGAAACATATCTCACCAATAAAGATACACACAGAATGAAAAAGGTATTTCATACTATTAGAAATAAAAAATGGGGCTGGCGCTGCGGCTCACTAGGCTAATCCTCCACCTGCGGTGCGGCGCCCAGGCTTTAGTCCCAGTCCGGGCACCGGATTCTGTCCTGGTTGCTCCTCTTCCAGTCCAGCTCTCTGCTGTGGCCTGGGAGTGCAGTGGAGGATGGCCCAAGTCCTTGGGCCCTGCACCCACATGGGAGACCAGGAGAAGCACCTGGCTCCTGGCTTCGGATCAGCGCATCACAGTGGCCACAGGGGCCAATGGGGAGTGAACCAACTGAAAAAGGAAGACCTTTCTCTCGGTTTCTCACTGTCCACTCTGTCAAAAATAAATAAATAAAATAAATGAAAAACAGGCAGTAATACCCATCCAAATATAAGAAAAATATACATTAATACAAAAATTGTTAAACAAGACCAAGAAGGGCATTATGCGATGATCATGGGATCAATTCAATAGGAAGATGAGAATGTAATAAATGTATATGCACACAATGCATGGGCACCTGGCTATGTAAAGCAAATGGTAACAGAACTAAAGGGAGACATAGGTTCTTAAACAATAATAATGGGGGACTCCCACTTTTACCAATGGACAGATCAACTAGAAAAAAAAAATCAGCACAGAAACAACAGAGAAAATCTATACTACTGACAAAATAGATCTAATTCATATCTACAGAATATTTCCCACAGCTATGGTGCATGGAACTTTCTCTAGGATACATCACATGCTAAGCCATAAAACAAATCTGAACAAATTTTAGAAACTGAAATCATACCATGTATCCTTTCTGACCACAGTGGCAAAACGCTGGCAACTAATAACTTAAGAAACTCTAGAAAATACGTAAACACATGGAGATGGAACAAACATGCTCTTGACTGAACAATGAATCATAGAAGAAATGAAAATAGAAATTTTTAAATTCCCAGAAATAAATGTAGATGACAACACAACATATGAAAATTTATTGTATTCAGAAAAAGTAGTGTTAAGAAGAAAGCTGACAGAAATTAGTACCTACATCAAGAAATTGGAAAAGTATCAAATAAATGAAATAACAATGCATCTCAGGGACCTAGAAAAACAAGAATAATCAAATGCAAATTTCTTCCTAATAATTAACAATTAGTAGGAGGACAGAAATAATAGTAATTAGAGAATAAACATTGAAACAAAAAACATTACAAAAGATCAGTGAAATGAAGAGTTGTTCTTTTGGGAAAAATAAAATTGATACACCATTGGCCCAAATAACCAAAAAAAGGGAGAAGATGCAAATTAATAAAACCAGAGATGAACATTGAGATTTATAGCAAAGGACACACAAGTAAAAACAATCACCAGAAATTACTATAAACTGCTATATGCCAACAAATTGGAAAATCTAGAAGAAATGGGTGGCTTTTTGGACACATACAATCTACCAAAACTGGGGGCTGGCGCTGTGGCACAGGTTAATCCTCCACCTGTGGGGTGCTGGTTCTAATCCCAGCTGTCCATCTTCCATTCCAGCTCTGCTATGGCCTTGGAAAGCAGAAGATGGCCCAAGTGCTTAGGCCCCTGCACCTGTGTGGGAGAGCAGGAAGAAGCTCCTGACTCCTGGCTTTGGATCATTGCAGCCATCTGGGGAGTGAACCAATGGAAGGAAGACCTTTCTCTCTGTCTCTCCATCTCACTGTCTATAACCCTACCTCTCAAATAAATAAATAAAACCTTAAAAAATCTACCAAAACTGAATCATGAAGACATAGAAAACCTAAATAGACCAAAAAACAAGACAGGTATTTCATCTGTAATAAAGACCCTACCAATAAGGTGAAGCCCAGAACTTGATGACTTCACCACTGAATTCTACTAAACTTTTAAGAACTGATCCCAAGTCTTCTCAAACTACTCATAACAATTGAAAAGTAGGGAATCCTTCAAAACTCTTTCAATGAGGCCAGCAAAACCTTAATTCCAAAATAGGAAAACATGCAAGAAAGGAGAACTGTAGATCAATATCCCTAATGAACATAGATGAAAAATCCTCAATAAATTACTAGCTAATTGAATCCAACAAAACATCTGAAGGATCATCCATCTGGACAAAGTAACATTTATCCTAGGGATGCAGAGATGGCTAAACATTCACACTCAATAAACGTGATATATCACAATGACAAATTGTAGAATAAAAAAACCATACAACTACTTCAACACATGTAGAGAAAGCATTTCATAAAATGCAACATCCTTTCATGATAAAAACCTTCAGCAAACTCGTTGTAGAAGGAATATTCCTCAACACAATCAAGGCAATTTACAACCCACAGACAGCATCCTGTTGAATGGAGAAAATTGGGAAGCATTTCCACTAAGATAAGTAACCAGACAGGAATGCCCACTCTCAGCATGGCTATTCCATACACTTCTGGCAGATATAGCTAGAGATATTCAGCAGTAAAAGACATCAAAGGGATACAAATTGGAAAGGAGGAAGTACATTATCCTTGTTTGCAGATGACATGATCCTAAACATAGGGGAACCACAACACTCTACTAAGAGATGGAAATCATAAAGTTGTGGGATATAAAATCAATGTACTAAAATCAATAGCCTTAGTATTTATAAACAATACTATGGCTGAGAAAAGAACTTGTAACATCAGTCCCATTTGCAATAGCTGCAAAAAAATGAAATACCTTGGAATAAATTTTTCCAAGGATGTAAGATATCTTGAAAGTGAAATTTTAAAAATATCAAAGAAAGAAATAGAAAGCACAAAAATGGAAGAATCTCCCATGTTTGTGGACTGAAAGAATTAATAACATCAAAATGTCTATACCACCCAAAGCAATTCAAGATTCTGTATGAACTCAATAAAAATATTAAGTGCATTCTTCTCAGGTCTAGAGAAACAGTGCCAAAATTCATTTGGTAACACAAGAGACCTCTAACAACTAAAGCAATCTTAAAAAAAAAAAAACAAACAGGAGGTATCACAATACCAGATTTCAAGACATACTACATGGCAATTGTAATCAAAGCAACCTGGCACTGACACAAAAATAGACATGTAGACAAACAGAACAGGATAGAAATCCCAGCAATTAATCCATGCAGCTACAATCAACTTGTACAATCAACCATTATGGTACATGCCACCTTGATGGGACTGAATTGGAATCCCCTGGCACGTTTCCAACTCTACCATTTGGGGAAAGTCTGATTGAGCATGTCCCCAACTGTACACCTCCTCCCTCTCTTATTCCCACTCTTATATTTAACAGAGATCACTTTTCAGTTAAACACCCAAGAATAATCTCGATATAATCTTAACCCCTATGCTAAAAATGATTCCATTAAAATGGTTGAGATGCTAAAGGAAATTTTTGTTCACAAAATCAGAATTATGTAGATAAAATCATCATCATTTCCAAAGAACTTGTGAAATATCATTCATGTTTTAAAAGCTTATGTTTGCAGGCTGGCGCTATGGCATAGGGGGTAAAGCTACCACCTGCAGTGCCAGCATCCCATATGGATGCCACTTTAAGACCCAGCTGCTCCATTTCCAATCCAGCTCTATGCTATGGCCTGGCAAAGCAGCGGAAGATGGCTCATGTCCTTGGGCCCCTGCACCCATGTGGGAGACCTGGAGGATCTCCTAGCTCCTGGCTTCAGATTGGTACAGTTCTGGCCATTGCAGCCAGTTGAGAAGTGAACCAGCAGATGGAAGATCTCTCTCTCTCTGCCTCTCCTCTCTCTGTGTAACTCTGACTTTCAAATAAAATAAATAAATCTTTTTTTTAAAAAAAGCTTGTGGTGATTAATTTGATTCTTTGACTCATAATTAAGCCAAAGCTGATAAATCACAAGAATATTCTCTTTCAACAAACCCCAATGGAGAGCATCTTTCATCAGGAACATCTTCAAGTAACTATTCTTTACAATAGTAATACAACAGATAATCCCACATACATAGAAAAACAAAATCAGAGCATACATTACAAAGTTGAGGATATATCTGTTGATTGATCTCTGGGTGTTTTATCCTTCTTCCTACCTACATTTTTCAGACTTTATAGCTTCCCCTCTAAATTAGTAAAAAAAAAAAATGTGAGTATAGTAAGAGAGGATATTTCAAAACATTCTTGGAGAAATGGGATTATAAAAGTTAAGCTGACTTGAGTGCAAAAATTTGAGTTCATACATACATTTTTGATAATAGGGATTTTCCACAAACTTTCAGAAGACCCTCAAATGTATGGAATTCAATATATTTCACATTAAGAGAAACATGATTTAATTATATTTGCCCGTGAACATTTTGAACTACCCTTCTATAATTACAACTGGACCAAAAAGCAAAATGATTCAAGTAAAAACTGAAAAGAAAGGAAGAAAATACTTAATAATTATTACTGAGTAGTATGGCTATAGGTGAATTTTTCTTTAAGTATGTTTTCAAAGTTGTTTAAACTGCCCAAAATTATAATATTCTATTTTTGTAATGGAAAAAATATTTAAAATAAATAGGTTATTTTCAATGCAGTGGGCTCCCAATGAAACCATGGATATTCAGAATCTACTAATGCTCTGCCTCCTATCGTGGGCAGCCTTAGGGTTTGGTTCCACTTTGTGGTTTTCTCTGACAGCAAACATTACTTGTGGTGGTAAGTCTCCTATTATGCCCAACCACACTGAGAAATCCTCAAGGGTTTTAAAAATTCAAATATGCCATATTTAACTGAATCTTATTTAAATAATCTTTCCCATATTTAATTTAATCATTTTACAAAGGAAATAATTTATTAAACTAGATACTGAATTTTATATACTCATTTATGTGTTTGAAATAAGTATTAGATTTTAAAATAATCTGGAATCAAGAAAATGATGCAAATTCTATATTGTTTCTACTGAATATTTTACTCAATCCATAGTCACTAATAAATCTTTTTAATTTTAATATTAAAAGTATTTAACAAATATGTCAGACAGAGTGCTAAGGGAAAAGAAATATGTTTGAATTCCTTTAAATGAAGAAAAAAAAAACCAAAAACCTCTAGCTTCATTCTTCTTTAACTATAATGAAAATGAAGAATAAGTAAAATAGTCCTAAGTGCTAATATTATACTTATGCAAGAAATCAAGAATAAATATTTGTGCCAAATAAAAGTCACACCTTTAATCATATCATCTTTAGTCACATTTAATCATATACTAAGAAACAGTGGTTGCTATTTTGTCTTGCCTCACAATCACCACTCTTTCAATGGGATGCTCTTCTATAACCTAGAATTTAGTAATCAATCAAGCATTAAATGAAAGTCTTAGAATAATCATCTAAATTTAGTTTCAAAGGCAGTGCAAATCCCTGTACAATCATTACAACTGTAGCATTTGGCATAAGTTTCTCATCCATATAGTGAGTGATATCATTAATTATATGCGATCTGTGAATAAAGGAATCTATATAACTTATTCTAATACAAAATAATGTAAAAATAATGCATTAAGATTTTGAGATAATAATATGCTTGAATCTGAATGATACGTTTGGACATCAAGGAGGGAAAGAAAGGGAGAAGAGAGATGGCTGAGTGGAGAGAGGTGGTAGTCGGCATGTTGGAATAAGAATAGTTACTCCGTAGAACTGTTTATTGACTTGTCTATTTAAAAATAATTTTGAATGATCTAGCAAACATTAATATGTAAAGACAAACAAAGCCGTCAAGCTTCTAGCCCCAAGAGAATTCATATTTCCTACTTAGCAGATACATACATTATAAGCCATTGTTCTTACCCCATTACCTTTTGCCTAAAACCAGTACTTGCCAATTAAAGATGAGACATCTAGGTCTTTTGGAAATCATTAGAAGTGTTGAGTAATGTTGATGTCCTATGTTTCTCTAGAAGATCTAGAAGATGGAATATGGAAGGCTCTCCTTATAAAAAATATTAAATGTTTTAACAGATAGATCTATTTACTATGACTGAATATTATACAATACATACAAGTGTCAAAACATCATATAGTACCCCATAAATAAGTACTTTTTTGTTAGAAATATTTAAATAGACACAAAGAAAAACTGTCATTCTTCAAAACAGTCCTTGCAAAATTTATTCCAGTCATTAACTAAAGACAGTTCTTTTTAAAGAAAATAATCCTGACACTTGAGCAGTTCAAAGATTTTTATAATGTATTATTTCCTTCTTCTATTTCTATGGCAATTTTGATCTCCTTAATTGGTGTAATGAGTTCTTTGTCCAATTCATTCTCCCTACTGTCACACTAAATTTATCTTACAAACTAGCATATCTGCTAATAGAGTTCCCTTTTAAGATCATGCATAATAGCCTATTGGATTCAAATCCAGTTGTTATCCATCTCCTCTTGAATTGGTATATCCTGAACGCTCCACATGTATGCGACAGCTGCTCTTCCCCAGTTACACACTGCCCTTGTCCACCTGCAGTCTCACACAAATGTTGTCTTCCTCTGATGCAACCTCTTTCTGAATTCATCCATTAGTTCAATTATCCTGGAGCCCATCATCTCCAAGAAACCGCTAAGCCACTAGGCAGAATTAACTCCTTCCTCATCAATTCTGGGACATGCTTTGAACCTCGTTAACTATTTCCTTTCTTCTTCTAAACAAAAACCCTTTTCTCTTAGATTAAATCAAATTCCTTCTATCATAGATCTTTGTGTCAGAATCACACTAAAATGTACCCAAAAGTGTCCTGTATGACCTTTTATTTCTTTTTTTTTCTTTGAGGGCAGTGGAAATGGTGATCACGTATGACCAGTAGAATTGGCTAAGGAGATAGGACAATATTCTAAAATCAAACTGCAAAAGAATCTGTCATAGCTTACTAGAGAAGAGATCCTCTGGCCTTGCAGTCCAGTAGCACGTTATGAAAGGGCCTATGCGATAGTCTTGTAGAAAGGAACTTTGGATAATCTCTAAGAATTAAGCATGAACTTGAGGTGCCAACCAGTAGGAAAATAGAGACCTCAATCCTATATGCAGAAGCATGGAAATCTTCCAGTCATAAGTTCAGTTTCAGAAGGACCACACTGACCAATACTCTCATTTCAACCGAATGAGACTAAGATCCTGAGCCAAGCACCCAGGTAACCTATGTCCAGACTTCTGGTCCATAGAAACGGATACTATATAAAGACTGTATGTTGCACTCAGCCACTAAGTTTGTGGTGCTCGGTTATGCAGCAATAGAAAGCAAATATAAGACCACACCTTTTCCTGACCGCTTCCCTTATTTCACAAGAACTTGGCCATTCAGACTCTTTCTGATCCTCTCTTCACTGATTTTGAACATGCAGATCACTGCCTGGCGTACTTTGCCCCCTCCCCTGGGAGAGCTGGCTCCTTCCAGATCTGTAATCACCTTTTAGGGTACCTTGTCTCAAATTCCTGTTCCTTGTCCCCATTATGGCTTAGAACTCAATCTACTTCCTGTATGGCATCCATCAATGCATGATTTATTTATTCATCTACTAATATACTTCTGTCCGGGTCCTCACCCAAAGTGTCAGACTTCTGAAAGCAATGAAGCACTGTACAACCAGCTTCAGCCTGACATACAGTGCCTTAATAAGCAGGAGAAGGTGCTAATAGGATGAGAGAAGCCAGTGCCGTGGCTCATTTAGTTAATCCTCTGCCTGCAGCGCCAGCATCCCATATGGGCACCGGGTTCCAGTCCTGGTTGCTCCTCTTCCAGTCCAGCTCTCTGCCGTGGCCACGGGAGGGCAGTGGAGGATGGCCCAAGTGTTTGGGCCCCTGCACCTGCATGGGAGACCAGGAGAAGCACCTGGCTCCTGCCTTTGGATCAGCGCAGCACTGGCCATGGCAGCAATTTGGGGAGTGAACCAATGGAAGGAAGACCTTTCTCTCTCTCACTGTCTATAACTCTACCTGTCAAATAGAAAAAAGGATGAGAGAAGAGGAAAGATTATGCAGAGACTCACCAATAATGCTTACAAATTTGTTTAAGGCAGGAGTGGACAGTAATATACAGGTTATTTAAAACACCTACTCTGGTGTGATGTAGACTTGATAACTTCCCTAGTGATGCAGTACATTTAAGACATCAATGGGGTATGACTGAGTTAGATATAGGGAGTGAAGAAATGACAACCTGTTTATGTATGACAGTAGGTGGGTACATGGCTAGGTAGATAAATGGAAGGCCTCTCTCTGATTCTCTTCTCTGTGTGTAATTCTGACTTTCAAATAAATACATCAATATTAAAAAAAAAAAGAATGAATGCTGAGACACGCAGTTCAGTCGAAGTGTTGACTGGTTTTCATCAAAAACTGAATCAGGTAAAGTGATCTCCCAAATTTGTAACTTGGATGGTTGAGAGTGACAGTCACTAAAATTCACAGGACAGAAAGGGAATTGGTTCATGAATTCTTGATCTGCACAGAGGTACTTGTACAGCCCTTCAAATAAACTCTCAGTTGCTAGAATTACAACTGTTGACACAAAAACAGTTCTTTGTAAACAATAAATGTCATATACATTATTTATTTTGAATTGTTAAATTAAGACTAATGTACCTTTATAATTTTTTGAAAGATTGATTTATTTTACTTGAAAGTCAAAGTTACCCAGAGAAGGAGAGGCAGAGAGAGAGAGAGAATCTTCCATCCCCGTTGGTACACTCCCCAGTTGGCCACAATGGTCAGAGCTATGCCAATCCAAAGCCAGGAGCTTCTTCCAGGTCTCCCATTTGGGTGCAGGGCCCAAGCACTTGGGCCATTTTCTACTGCTATCCCAGGCCATAGCAGAGAGCTGGATAGGAAGTGGAGCAGCCAGGACTAGAACTGGCACCCATATGGGATTCTGGCACTGCATGCAGCAGTTTTACCCCTACGCCACAGCGCTGGGCCCCTTTTATAATTTTAATATAATGAATTCTGGAAAAGCATTTTAAGGGAAAAATACTTGACAGGAAAGAGAATCCATAAAAAAACAGAATAGAAGTTTGGTCTACTTCTGGGATGCTCTGGATACAATAATTTTTTTCAATGTCTCATTCTTTTTCTGCTCCAATATATAACTTGACTATTATATAGGGGTGATACAATCCATGTTCTTCTAATTTTATTAAGATCATTGAAATATAAAAATTATCAAGTAATTCCAGGAATTTGTAAGAACCATAACAGACTGAGTTAAAAAGTAAAATGTTTATTAAATTGCCCTGGAGATACTTTCTTACAGTGCAATTTAAACAAAATCAAAGCGCACATGGTACAGTTTTAACCTCTGTTGGGGACATGCTGATTTAACAAAAATGAGCACCAGATGTTCCATGTGGACTTGGACTTCTCATAAATACTACCTCATATCCACTAAAACCAATCATAATACATTGATATCCTAAGATACACGTGTAATAAAATATATATCTGTGTGTGTATATATATATGTGTGTGTGATCTAGTTACTTTAATTGAAAACTCATAAGAAAATACATGTGTATATACACACATATATGTATATATATATATATATAAACACACAAACACAACATGCAAAGAATTGTTGCCTACTAGTTGCACCTTATTCAGCAACAATACAGAGAAAAGCTTGCATGGAAGGGACTGACATGATCAAAATTGTTTTTCCTAACTGCCAACAGACTGAAGGATGTCTTAGAGTATCTTACTTCTTAGCTATTCTGCCAAAACTCAATGCTGTGCAATTATCAATTTGAAGATATATTTTAGTCAACATTTCATCTTAATTAGCTACAGCAGAGTCAGCGCTGATCCCATCTAATGAGATGCTCCCACCCTCACAGTATGATTTTTTTTTCTGGTCTGGCATTAGGAATGAAGACTCATAAACTAAACCTTCAGATGAAAAAAATATTTAAAAGTGAGGAATGAAAGTAATTGAACAATTTGGAAGATATCACATAGGAAGAATTGAGAGAACTTAGAATAAACTTTGAGGAAGGAGGAGCTGTCGACAACGCCAACAGGATTTCCAGTTTGGGAGCCTGGGTAAGTGGTAGATTCATGAATTGAGATAGGAAATAGAGGACACTCTATAATTTGGGGACTGGAGCAAACAGCAGAGAAATGAGTTAAGTGTTAGTCATAAGGAGTTGTCAAGACTTTACTGTTAGAAAAACTAACACTATCTCACCTAAAATGTTTTCATTACTCATTTTTGAGAACACAGTGCATAAAGATCCCAATATGTTTATATACTGGAGCAGGTAAGTTGCTCATTTTTTTTAAAAGCAAGTAGAATGGGCATTTGGTGCCACTACTTGGGCACCCACATTTCATATCTGAGTGTGAGGGTCCCAGTCCTCGCTCCGCTCTCCACTCCAGCTTCCTGCTAATGTGCACTCTTGGAGGTAGTAGGTAATGGTTCAAGTACTTGGATCCCTGACACTCATGTAGAAGACCACTAAGATTAAGTCTCTGGCTTTTGATTTTGACTTGGCCCTGGTAGCTGTGGGTACCTGGGGAGTGATCTAGCAGATGAGAGAACTGTTTCTGTGTGTGTCTCTTTAAATTTTTAAATTCAGAATGTCATGAGTGGGAGTGGGGGAGTGGAGGGAAAGATAATATCTTCCATCCACTGGTTCATTCCCTGGGGCTGGGCTAAGCCAAAGCCATGAGTAAAGAGATTCATCCAGGTCTCCCACATGGGTGGTAGGTCCCCAAACACATGGGGCATCGTCCCCTGCTTTCCCCAAGCCATTAACAGGGAGATGAGTCAGAAACAGAGCAGTCAGGGCCGGCGCCGTGGCTCAACAGGCTAATCCTCCGCCTTGCGGCGCCAGCACACCGGGTTCTAGTCCCGGTCGGGGCACCGGATTCTGTCCCGGTTGCCCCTCTTCCAGGCCAGCCCTCTGCTGTGGCCCAGGAGTGCAGTGGAGGATGGCCCAGGTGCTTGGGCCCTGCACCCCATGGGGAGACCAGGAAAAGCACCTGGCTCCTGGCTCCTGGCTCCTGCCATCGGACGAGCGCGGTGCGCCGGCCGCAACGCGCCGTCAGCGGCAGCCATTGGAGGGTGAACCAACGGCAACGGAAGACCTTTCTCTCTGTCTCTCTCTCACTGTCCACTCTGCCTGTCAAAAAAAAAAAAGAAGAAACAGAGCAGTCAGGACACAAACCAGCATCCATATGAGATGTCTCTGTCCCAAGCAGCGGCATTACCCGCAATACCACAATGCAAGGCCCTATCTGCCATTTAAATAAATGAAATACATATACTTGTGAAGATTTATAAAAGGCAGCCAAAAAGAGCTATAAATTAAAATCTACTCAATTCCTACTTACTATGCAACAGTCAAAGGGTTAAAAACAGTATCACCTAAATAATAACAACATATGAATGAAGCTTACTATCAACACAACTACAGCCAATGGAATTCTTCAGGTTAATAAAATCATTGTGCCATAGCATAGCCTAATAATCCACTGCTACATCACACTATTACTGTCCTAAGGCTGAGCCCTTAAATGTAGTAACAAATTTGAGAAATCCTACACATCTGACTTCAATTATATTTCAGACCAAATTAGAGACACAATACTTTTTCTTGATTTTTCCCATAATCCACAGGCAAATAAATGACACTTTTAAAGTACCCACTGACTTTGTTTTCTATATACCTGATTATTTGCATATTTATGTTGTCTGTGTGAAATGTGGGTTACTAAAATACTTTTGTTAGTTTATCTAAACTATAATGCATATTCATTTGTCATTCTTACCAAAATATACATGTCTCTAGTACTACACTTGCATTCAGCAGCTACCCAGAAAAATCAGTTCCTTTTCTTGGCCCAAAGTATACATGGGATACAACTTATTTGAGGGGGATTTTTTTAAGGTATACAAATTCCATGTACTTCATATATACAAATTCAGGAACACAATGATACTTCCCAACCTACCCTGCCTCCCACCCATTCTTCCACTCTTCTTCCTCCTCCCACTTCTAATTTTTACAGGGATCTATTTTCAGTTTGCTTCATACTCATAAGAATAACCCAACACTAGAGTTCAACAAGTAGTACGTGTACCAGTGAACAGATTAGAGACCCCAAACATCAATACACATATCTACAACCAACTAACATTTGACAACGGAGCTCAATTCACACCCAAGAGAAAGGACAGTTTCTTCAACAAATGTTGGGAAAATCAGATCTCAATATGCAGCAGTATGTAACAAGAGTCCTACTTTACATGCTAAACAAAAATCAACTCACAATGGATAATGGATCTACATCTAAGACCTGAAACCATCAATTTGCTAGAGGAAATACTGGGGAAAAACTCTGCCAAACATTGGCATAGGCAAAGACTTCTTGGGACAATACCAGAACCACAGGCAATAAAAGCAAAAATTAAAAAAAAAATAGGATTACATTAAGCCAAGAAGTTTCTGAACAGCAAAACAATATAGAATATTAAGAGCCAACAGACAGAATGGGACAACATATTTTCAAACTACACATCTGATAAGGGATTAACATCCAAATATTTTAAAAACTCAATAAATTCAACAACAAAACAAATAATCAGACTATGATAGGAACAGGCATTTTTCAAAGGATGGAATACAAATGGCCAAGAGACACAAGAACAAATTCTCAGGATCACTAGCCATCAGGGAAATGCAAATAAAAACCACAATGTGGTTCAGCTCACCACAGTTAGGATGGCTCTCATACAGAAATCAAAAAACAATAAATACTGGTGAGGATCCAGGAAAAAGGTACCTTAATCCACTGCTGTACGACTGCAAACTAATACAGCCACTGCAGAAGACAGTATGGAGATTCCTCATGAAGCTGAAAATAGATCTCCCATAAGACCTACATATCCCACTCTCGGGGAATTTACCCAAAGGAAATTTTATCTACATATGAAAAAGTAATCTGTATCACCATGTTCATTGCAGCTCAATTCACAATACCTAAGATATGGAATCAACCCAGATGTCTATCAACTGATGGCTGGATAATAAAACTACAGTGTGTGTGTGTGTGTGTGTGTGTGTGTGTGTGTATATATATATGTATGTATATATTATATATACATATTATTCAGCCATACTATATATATTTATATAGTATGGAATAATACTTATCCATAAAAAAGAATGAAATACTGTCTTTTACAATAAAATAGATATTAGAAACCACTATACTTAGTAAAATAAGCCAGCCCCAAAAAGACAAGTATCTTATGTTTTTTTCTGATTTCTGGTAAATAAAAGTACAAAACAATATAATGTGTAGGAGTGAAATTATCCAAACAAAAAAGAATTATTTGTACCCCCATGTTTATTGCAGATCAATTTATAATAGCTAAGATACGGAATCAACCCACATGTCCATAAACTTATGACTAGATAAATGTGATATGCACACATGCGCGCACACGCGCACACACACACACACACAATGGAATACTACTCAGCCATAAAATAAGAATGAAGTGCTATCTTTTTCAACAAAATGGATGCATCTAGAAACCATTACACATTATGTTTAGTGAAATAAGCTAGTCTGAAACAGATAAATATCATGTTTTCTGATATGTGACAGTTAAAATAGAATACCAAAGAATGTATAGAAATGAAATGGTCACTTTGGGATATGATTGTCGCTTTTTGTTCTTGTTTGTACTCCTACAGATTTGTGGTCTTCCTACTTTTTAATTCTTGAATATTATGATTCATGATGAAATAAGCCTGTGAATATTCAGTATATTAAAATTACTGTTTTGTAAAACTGATGGAGAGACCGGAGGGAGGGAATGGGATTGGAGGGAGCATGGGCGTGAGTAGTGTGGCTGTCTTCTGGGAACTGTACCTATGGAATACATAATCAGTTTTATTTATATTGATAACAATTAAAAAAAGAAATACATGAAATTTTTCCTCTTATATAAACTGAAAATGTTTTAAAAGCTTTCTCAATGTAATTGATTGCTCTTGGTACAGCCAGACTTGGTTAACTAGAATCAGTTTGCAAATATTCTGTTCGTTTAATTGTGTGTAAACATTGGAAATTTAATGGTATATTAGTTTCAACTGTCTAGTTACTATTTTAGTACAGTAGGCAATAAAATGATGAAAACAGACACTCCAAACTTAGGTTAGTAGGGTCTTATTAACTTTTTACTATGTATTAAAATAAATGTTTTTTTAATTATTTATTTGAGAGGTAGAGTTACAGATAGAGGGAGAGGCAGAGAGAGAAGGGTCTTCTATCTACTGCTCCACTCCCCAAATGGCCTCAACAGCCTGAGCTGAGCCTATTCAAAGCTAGGAATCAGGAGCTTCTTCCAGGTAATCCATGAGGAAACAGAGAACCACGCACTTGGGCATCTTCTGCTGCTTTCTCGGGCCACAGCAGAGAGCTGGGTCTAAGGAGGAGCAGCTGGACAGGAACCAGCACCCAAATGGGATGGCAGTGGTGCAGAGGCTTAGCCTACTATGTCACGGCAGCAGCCCCCAAAATAAATGTTTGATTCACTGTGTTTAGATGAAACTGTGTTCTGAACTGATTGTATGTAAAATTATTTATGATTGTTTTTCAACAAAGGGATCTACAGTTTTGTATCTCCCACAATAAGCAGCCTATAATAAATTAAACATTACAGACAAGTAAAGTTCATCTCAAGGTCACTTTCCCCTGATAGATGACTGCTCAGTGCTACCATCACATAACTGACTTTCCCAAGTGCTGTGCTGGTGTGCACCTGATGTTCTAATGGTGATTCATTTACCTTGTTTTCATGCTCAATAATGAAGCTAACACGGGGTATGAAAACTACTAACAAGATCTACCTGAGAAAATTATTGTCACTCATAAAAATCTATAATTATGTCACTAATGAGATTTTGAAAGGCTTAATGAATCCTTGGAATCCTACCTTATAAATAGTCAAACTGTCACTCATTCATAGGTGAAAGTTAATCTTTGATGAGGACACACAGAAAATAGTCAACTCTTCTAGATGTTGAAAGTACTTGTCCTTGAACTCCAACTAGTTCATAAATATTTCTTGCGGCAGATTTTTTATTCTCACATATTTTTCTATTTGTGGTTAATGGTGTAAAACTTTCACTGTTTCAAATGTCAAATTATCAGTTCTTTTCCATACTTCTTGACAACTGCTACTGTCTATATTATTTAAAATCATTTGCAGAGTGTGGCAAAATTGAATAGTTACTATTCCACTAAAGGTTTTGGACAAATATGTATTTCTTTGAATCACTTTTTGTTCTTAGCATGGAGTAGTGGATAACACACTGCAAGAGATTATTATGAAATGACAAACATCTATTAAGGTACATATTGCTTTTTCATAATAACATGTATTTCTTGAATACCTACTGTGAGTATTACACTGCATTTGATATTACGGCAGTAAATAGTGTGTGGAGAAGTCAAGTTCCTGACCTTGAAGAGCCTCTCACAAATTTCATGACTAGCTAACAGTAAAGGTATATTGTGTTCGAAAACAAAAATTATAAATAGGACACAAATGAATATCAATTATGGTCATGACATTGAAAAATAGATTATTATGTTCTGTGTACCCCATGACACTTAGTACAAAATATCTTTTTATCTATTTAGACAGAAGTGAATTTTATATTTTCTAAATCGGAGTAAATTTAGATCATCTCTTAGGCACCTCCTAGTGGGAAATTCAGGAAAATCTCTATACACATCAATATATATTTTTAGAGAAAAATTCATTTCACCAATATTAACCTCACTCTGGAACGATTAAACAGATACATTTTCAAAAAGAAACCACATGAAGTTGTAAAGGAACCACTTGAGAAAAATAGTACCAGGGACAAATGTTTTTACCAAATATTTAAAGACAAATTAGAACATAAAAAATTGAACATACTCAATTTTTATTACAAAAGAATACTTATGTATGACAAATATTTGCAAAAGAAATTACAAATTAATATTCCCTATAAGTAACATGAAACTTTTAAGTGAAATAGTAAGTATAATCCAGTATCACTAATAATAACCACTTCTGTTGGAGACTGAACACTGTGTCCCTCTGAAATTCAACATTTGAATCCCTAACCACCAAAGTGAGGATATGGTGAAATGAGATGTACTCTGAGATGGGAAGCTACTAGCATTAGATGAGGTCATGAGTGTGAAATGTTTCTGATAGGGTTATTGTCCTCTTAAGAAAAGATACCAAAGGGTTAGCTCTCAGTCTCTCTGCCACTCGGGAACACAGCCATGCCCAATTCATGAATCGAGGCATTATCCAGAAACAATTATTTGGCACCTTGACCCTAGACTTGATGACTCCAGAATGGTGAGAAGTAAATAGCCATGGTTTAAGAAATCGAGTCTGTCATCATTTGTTATGGCAGCCTGAGTAGATTTTGGTAGAGAGAAGTAGGCTGCTGTTTTAACAAATGCCTAACAATGTGCAAGCATCCTTAGAGATGTGTGACAAGTACAAGCTGGAGGAGCTCAGAAGCACATGCTAGAAAAATTAATGGAGTGCTGTGAGGAGACTCTTGCTAGAAATATTGACAGTAACAAAGTCTGTTGAGTATTCAGAAAAAAGAAGTGGGCTGGACAGGAGGCTTCCTCCTCTGAGAGAATACACACATAATCATGAACAAGACGTGATTACAAATGTGGACACTCAAGGCCGCCATGGTGAAAACTCAAACAGAAATGAAAAATAACTTATTCCAAGTTGAAGGGCAGATTATCTTTTTCAGAGAGGGGCAAAGCTTGTCTGAACTGTATTAGAGTATTGTTTGGAAGGTAGAACTTCGCAAGCAATGAAATTTGGTATTTAATTGAGAATAATTTCTAAAAAAAAAAAAAGTGTTAAAACTTAGCATTTGGTTTCTCCTGACCATGGGGAGGGGGGCAACAGAAGCTTTGGAAAATTCTTAGCATGTTAACCTTCCAAAAAATGAGGCTATTTGTTCCAAATCGAACACTAGGGGTGTGACTCAATAATCATTTGACAAAAAGATCATGGATGCAACCCATCAGACATCTCATGAGAAGCCAGGAATTGCACAGGCTGACCCACTGACAATTTTAACCCAGCTGACAGAAACATCAGGTCTGAACGGAGAATGGCTATCAGTATTCTTGGATCCTAAGGCACTGAACCATAGAATTATTGGGCTACAAACTTAACTTACTCTTTCAACAAAGGAAAGAACACTGAAGGCAATTCAGAGATCACCAGAGCTGCCTCTCAGCACATGCCCCAGTTGCGAAGTTGCCTCCTCCTGGGTTTCTGAGAGTAGGCCCACCACCAACAGTCCTATGGCCAAGATCGCCTCTTGCCCAAAAGACTGTGGTCACCTCACAGGGCCATGTGGGTCAAGCTACCACCATTGTGTCTATAATTGAACCAAGGGGGTCAATCTCCAGCTTTAAGATCTCATGAAATTTGCCTAAGTTTTGAATCTGCTTGGGACTACCACCTTTCCCTTTTTGTCTTGACAGGCAGAGTGGACAGTGAGAGAGAGAGACAGAGAGAAAGGTCTTCCTTTTGCCGTTGGTTCACCCTCCAAAGGCCGCCGCCGCCGGCGCGCTATGGCTGGTGCACTGCACTGATCTGATAGCAGGAGCCAGGTGCTTCTCCTGGTCTCCCATGGGGTACAGGGCCCAAGCACTTGGGCCATCCTCCACTGCACTCCCGGGCCACAGCAGACAGCTGGCCTGGAAGAGGGGCAACCGGGACAGAATCCGGCGCCCCGAGCGGGCCTAGAACCCGGTGTGCCGGTGCTGCTAGGCAGAGGACTAGCCTATTGAGCCGCAGCAGCAGCCTCCCTTTTTAACTTATTTCTTCCTTCTGGAATGGAATTGTCTATCCCACTCTGTCCCTCCACTGTGTCTTGGAAACACATGACTTAATTTCACAGGTTCACAGCTGGAAAGGAGTTTTGACTTGGAATAAATTTCACCTTCAGACTTATTTATATGTGATTTCAATAATATTTAGGTGAGTCCCAGAACTTTAGACTTTAAAGCCGATATTGAATGAGCTAATACTTTGGGACTGAAGGGATAGAATATTTTGTAATCAATGAGGACATGAACTTTGGAAATTTAGGAAAATGTTAGGCATCGTATTTTTGAGTCCCCTCAAAATTCACATTTTGAAGCCTTGATCTCCAATATGACTGTTTTTTGAGATGATGGCTTGATGGTAATGATTAAGCTTAAACAAAGTCATAAGAATAAGGCCCTGTTCCTAAAGTTGTATTTATGAAATGTACGAAGTTTGTTTACCTTAAATAAAAGGATTCTGGGGGAAAATTAGAGAACTTTTAAGAACAAACGCCAGATAGCTTGATCTTTCCACATGTGCACAAGAAAGTCATGTGAGAACACAATGAAATGACGGCTACCCACACACTGACAGAGGGACATCATGGCCTACCTTGCCACAACTTCAGGAACACATTTCTGTTATTCAAGCTACCAGTATGTGACATTTTGTTATGCAGCCTGAGTCAACTAACACAATGTCTACATGGAGTTTGGTTCAATACTGGAAACATTAAACTTCAACAAATTAATAGGCCTAAAAGGAAAAACCTGTTTATCTCATTGATACCAAAAATTCAATATCTATTTAAAAGACACGTAAGAAATTAGGACTTGATGGTACTCTTTAGCACTAGAAAAAATATATAACAATTCTAAAGCCAGTCTTACTTTAGCAGGCCTTTCTGCTGTGGTCAGGAACAAAGAATGAGAAACATTATCTCCATCTACATGTTATATTGAAAGTATCAGTCAATGCAACTGAAGGGGAAAACATAGAGCAAGAGTAATTCAAAACAAGAAAGTCTAACTCTTATTACTTGCAGAGGACATAACAGTGTACCTGGAAAACCTAGAGAAATAATGATAAAAACTAAGCCAATATAAAAGAGAATTTAGGAAGGAAGTAAGATAAAAAATCAACAGACAAAAATCACTATGCTTTACATGTACAAACTAGGTAAAAATTATAGTGGAAGAGAACATTATGTCAAAATTGTAACATAAAATACCTAGAAAACTACTTTAGTAAGAAATTGAAAAACTATGTGAAGGAAAACTTTAAATCCTCCTGAAAAAATCAGATGTAGCCTTGGACAAATTAAAAAACATCCCTCTTCTTGGATGAAATGACTCACTAGTATAAAAATGTGAGCTGTTGCTAAGTTACTTTATAAATTTAATGTGATCCCAATGAAAATGTCATCAGGGTTTTTTTTAATTTACACAATAATTTTTATTTTAGCCCACAGGAATTCTAAGGGAGAACTGGAAAGATTATTATGAGTGAAAATAGTTTCACATATTGAAATAAACTACAGAGACTCTCTAATAAATTACCATGGTCTTGGCACTAAATAGATATATTGACAAATAAGATAGTATAGAAATAGATTAAATTACTGGTGAAATTTAGTATTTAATACAAATGGTACAAAAATTATAGCTGCAAAGACAGACCCTAAAATAAGTGGTAGTTTGTAAACTGTAAAGCTATTTGGGAAAAGAAAATAATAGATCCAAACCTCAACCGTATATAGTAATAAACTCAAAACTATCAAAAATGCAGGTGTGAAAAAATAAATATAAAAGTACTAGAAGAAAATGTGAGGAATTCCTCTACAGCTTGTATGTTAGAAAAGTCTATGTCTCAAAACTCACGTGTAGTTAAAGAGGGAAAACACTAAGTAAAAACAGAAGTTAAAAGTAAGAAATGAGAAAACATTTGCACTTAAAAATTATAAGCAGAAGTAAAAAACAAGTGACAAAGTCAAGAAAATATTCGATGAGTAGAGAAAAAAAGTCCCTTCAATTACTGTTTTCTGAACTTACCATAAACTTTGTGATGACAGTGACTATGAATGTCTCATCTGTCAATAAACTCACTGCGTTTTCCATGATACCAGAAATACAGTAAGTGTTTGCTAAGCATTTGATAGGTTAATTCGTGTTGGAATGCTGCCTGAAGTTGGAGCTCCAAAAGAATGGCACAGAGTAAGCATTCAGTGGAGCATACTTGAAGTTAAAGGGATGGTATGCAAAATACTAGCAGAAAACTGTTCTTAAATAAGAAGTGGTGGGAGGGAGGGATTTCATCCCATTGCAATAGAAGAGAAACATGAAAACAAGATGTAACTGAAGCACAACTTTTAAATAGAATGTCAGGAAATGAAGGCATTTTCCATCTGTTGGCTTCGTTTCCCTTTGTAAAGTAGGAGGACAGGTAGCATGATGAGTGTGAAGGATAGTGTAGGAGGCAGGAACTGGGACAGAGTAGGTTTCAAAGAGTCACTTTGCAGAACCAGGGAAGTGATGACTAAGAACTGCTCCAGGCAGCGCTAACACTACAATTATGGAAACCAAGAAGATGAAGAACAACAATCCATCTTCTTGTAAGATTATCCCCACACAGCACATGAGAGAGAAAAGGAAGAATTAATTTGAAGATCTGGATGCTTTAGAAAAGCGTGACAAAAGGCCGGTGAGGAAGAGATTCAATGAAAAATTCTATTTTAAAAACTCTATCAGATGTACAATATGGACCATATTTGAAAGTGATAGTGTTATAATTTTCAACGTACAGTGTGAGTCATCAGTCATGAAGACTCAAAGAGTTGGAAAAAGGTTGAGGAAACAAAGAATACCAAGTAACTAAGTTTTTAGGGTTTCGTATGCTCATTCACATGAGAGTTGAAATTAATTATCTGGTTCTTCTTTATTTCAGAATAGTTTTAAATGTACAAAAAAATTTTGTAGTATAGTTTCCACAAAATTTCTCCTATTGTTACCTCATACTAACATATTTTCACAATCTATAAGAAACCAGACACCCTATTTCATAGTAGTATATTTGTTAGGATTAATGAATTATACCCATCTTTCCTTTTTTTTTCTATACCGCCTATATGCCTCCCCTTTCCTCGTAGCTTCTAGTAACCAGACATTGTTAGGATTGAGGTTTTTCTGTGAGGGGAGGTATTTTCTTTAGCTCCCACATATGAGGACATATGGGACTTGTCTTCCAGTGTCTGACACTGCATTTAACATAATGTCCTCCAGTTCCATCCACTTTGCTGCAAATAACAGGATTTCATTATTTTTATGGTTGTATATTATCTTATCGTGTACATATAGCACATTTTCTTTACTTTGCAGTTGATGATGATCACCGTGGTTAATTCCATATCTTGGCTATTGTGAACAGTGCTGCAACACACATGATACAGCCAATATCAGTTTGATACAATGATTTAATGTCTTTCTGATACATACCCAGTAGTGGGATTTCTGGATTATATGGCACTTACATCTCTAATTCAAGAAATTTCCACATTTTCCGTAGCAGCTCTACTAAATTATATTCCCACCAATAGTATATAAGAGCTCAGTCACCATTTCTAAAACCTGCTTCCAACATCAGAGCACCTGACTTCACTCCCAGCTACTCCTTCCTCTTCAGCTTCCTGCTAATGCACATTTAGAGAGGCAGTGGGTGATAGCTCAAGTTCTTCTGCTCTTATGGTTAACCTTTTGCAACATCAAAGGCAACCTCCCCTTTGAGTGAACTACACTGATTCTTGTTGTCATGTTTTCCTAATCCCTCACATGCAACCCATTGTTAAGTGTGAGAATTCCACTTTTTTCGTATTTACTCTGTAAGATTCTAATTCCTGTCATCCCCTCCCATTGCACCATATTGGAATGAACCCTGGGGCAAATGAAGAACTATGGTCTCAGTAAGTTAGAATTTTATTGGGCAATTTCAGGATCTAAGTACTGTGTATATTACCAAGTACTTGAATTATTGCTTTTATAAAAAATAGTTCAACAATTGGTGATATGTTGCACAAATTCATGATCTAGTCTAAAGCATAGTTTAATAACTAGCCCTAATGAATATCTGGTCATTTTTAAAAGATAGCCAATTCCTTGTATGTATTTTGACCTTGACTCAGGAAAAAGAATTCACTCAAAAATGTCTTTTGTTTGGTAAACATTGAGCCTAGTGGTTAAGATGTCTGCATCCCACTATCTGCCCACTCCAGCTTCCTGCTAATGTAGACCCTGGAAGGGAGTGATTATGCCTCAAGTAACTGAGTTCCTGCTCACCTTGTGGGAGATCTGGTTTAAATTCCTGGCTCTCAGCTTCACCCCACCACTGCCCTTGGCAGGCATTTGGGAAGTGAACCCAAATAAGAGCTCTTTTACTGTCTAATGTATAAAAATTGTATGGAAAAATGTCATTTTGAGCATCAATCACAGGACAATATTCTAAACACTGGTAGATAAACAATGTCTATATCCACATGGAGCTCACTCTCTGATGAAGGGAAAGAAGAGATATGCACAGAAGACAATTTTAACTAGTGAAAAACCTCAACAAACAAAGTAGCAGAGAAAAATGCTGTGGACAAGGACTGGATGAATCTAATGGAAACTGAATGGTCCAGACACACCTCTCTGAAAACACAGGGCTGATCTTCAACCTCACAATGACAAATTCAATGGAGAGCTGCAAATTCCAATAGCAAACGCCCTAGTCCTGGAGAATTTTTAGTTTTTGCCCCCAGAAACCTTTTATTTAAGGAATATAAACTTCATGCTTTTCATAAAGACAACTTTAAGAATATAGAGAATTTTTTTAAAGTAAAGCAGAATGAAGTCAGGATACTTAAGAGTCAGATTTAAATGCTCGTTCAGTTTTCTGTGTTTCCTAGGTTTTGGTGGCCAGCAAGGGTGTGGGATGTATGTTGCACTCACAACACTCATGGGTAGGGCAAGCTTTAGAAAGGATCAGGTTTGTAAAAGGATCATGAGGAATTTCCATCAGGAGGGTGTGGGTATCACACTCAACGTGAAAATGTATCCTGGACATCAGCAGACTCTGGGTTTGCCCCAGTGCATGCTTCTGCATCCCATTAAGCAAACTGACTGCTTTTGTCCTTATGTAATCAATCCGCACACATTTAAAGCTGCAGAAGAAATGTTCCCAAATTACTCCACACTTTCACTTGAAATTAATGCTTATTTGAAATTGAAGCTTACTGCTAGAAAAGGCTCACTTAATCTCTATCACACAAAATTAAAGAAGACAGTGTTTACAAAGGTTAAAAAAAAAAAAAGCAGAGGGTGGGGACAGAGTTGATTTTATCCTAGGAATTGAGTTGCCATAAAGATCCAATCTAGGTAATTTAGAAGAAAACCCAATTTCTCAAATTCTACATTAATCGTTAGTTCTTCTCTTGTCTTTGCAGTAATTTACACTGGAAATCTCCTCTAGTTATTTCATCACCTAATCAAACAATGAGTGAGTATTTTTTAAGTTTGTAGAAGTATATTTTATATATTCTGCCAAATCATTGAATATTTAGAAATACCTAAATAACAAGCCATATTTTTAGATTTTATTTTCACATCTGATGACCTGTACTTACAACTGAATCATCTTAATGGCAAGAAAAAAGGCATCGTAACTGTGAAATTGGTAACACAAACCAATTTTTCCCCAAATGGAGAGGAACTATCACTGATATCACAGCATAACCAACCTACAGTATAAATTAACATTCAGCTTATACAATGTCTTAAAATTTTCTTAAAGGAAGTGCTTTTATAAAAAATTGTATTTGCTTTTTTTTAAAAAAAGATTTTATTTATTTATTTGACAGGTAGAGTTACAGACAGTGAGAGAGCGAAAGAGAAAGGTCTTCCTTCCATTGGTTCACTCCCCAAATGGCTGCAACGGCCGGAGCGGCCGGAGCTGCGCCAATCAGAAGCCAGGAGCCAGGTGCTTCCTCCTGGTGTCCCATGCAGGTGCAGGGGCTCAAGCACTGGGGCCATCCTCCACTGCCATCCCAGGCCCTAGCCACCATGCCGGCCCCAATGTATTTCCTTTTTAATTGGTATTTAACAATGGTTGATATTTATTGGGTACAATGTGATATTTCTATGTGCAGACATGGTATAGATGCTTCAAAAATCTCAACTATAAAGCATTTAATGCCCCTGGTACACAAGTCACTCAATTTAGAGGAAAAAAAAATTCAATGAAAGACTGTGTAATATGTGTTTTTACCTTTTTTCATTGTTAACACACCACAAAAGATATCTTTAGATAGCCATGTCCTGATGGTATAGTACGGAGGAAAATTTAAAGCTATTTCTCGTTAGTGCACAGCACAAATTAATTCTGTATGGGGATGGTAGTTTCTTCATCTGCAGTCGCTTCTCATTCAGCTTATACAAAATAATTCTTTTAACTGAATGTCACTCTAATTGCAAAAAAACATTTCATCTGTTTTGTTGACACCCTAAATATTTCTAGGTAAACATTTTTATTAGTTAAAAAAAACTAAACCTAGTCTATTTCACATGAATTATTGAATTTTATTTTCTCCCATATCTATAATTCAACAAATCATCTAATAATTTGTCAGTTTTAAGCAAACTTTTTAAAATGTCATAACTTAAAAAGTACAGAGAATAACAATATGACCCTCTTCCCCAGTTACCATAATGAACAATACATAGTGATTCTAGTTTCATGAGATCTCAACATACATATCTTTTTCATCCTCAACTGGATGAATTCGAAAAAATCCTGGAAATTTTATGATTACGTGAGTCTAACATATTTTCTTAGATTCTTGAAAGTCAAAAAAAGCAGAAAATCAAGATATGACAATTCAGTAATTTTCCCAGTGATACTGTACTTTTTCTCATAATATCTAGGATATTGAGATACAATAAAAATGAAATATTTTTTAAATATCCTTGTCTGGGTTTAGAATATGAAAAGAAAACCTAAACAATTTTGCCTTCAGCATTGCACATTGCATTTTAATTAAAATTCCACTGAAAAGCAATCAAAGCCTCTCCCAGTACAATGCATCTTTTGAGGGCATGAAGTTTCACTGTTGATAGATTGCTATGCGGGCAATTCCTTGCTGATAATTAAAAGCTAACTACAGTTAAGGAAACAGTGATAAGAACTGTTAATGCTTATATATTAAACCATGGTATTGGATTTCAATGTTACTTTAAAAAGATTTTAATCTTCTCTAACTAATGGACATGCATTTAAAGATTTTGTGTCATCACTTTCAAACTGCAATAATGAATAATGCATTAACATATTAACATCTATATATAGTTTTATCATTTACCACAAATTTTCTTCCATAAACCTCAAAAAATCACCAACATGTAGCTTATGGAGATGAAATAATATTTTCCAAATCATAGCATTTGTTTACAGGTGCAAGATTTTGCACCATACTAACATACATGCAAATAATAGCATTTTCCTTTCAAGTTCAATATTATTTAGATGTTACAGATACTTAAAGGATAGAATCCAACACTTGGTGGGTTAAGTATTTTCTGAGGTTATGACTTTTCTGACCTGGATGCTATGGTAGTGTGTGGTGGTGGTGACTTTGTACTAAACCAAGTTTAAAACCCAATGTTCTATAACAAATACTGGGTTTGTTTTCACATTTTGGTTACACAACAGGAGTTGATTCCAAAGTCACAGCTAATGGAGTGGAAAGTAGGTACCTTTTTAATAGTTACTTGAAGTTAACACAAATTCCAAGTACTAAACATGGACATAGAGAGAATATGCCAGCACATTGATTTCTCCATAATAACCCTGAATATAATTAGTCATTGCAAAGTTGTTTCTTAAATTTCTATCCCATGTTGAAACTCAAAGAGTCTTCCCATCAAATCTTAGTCTTTTACTTTCACAGACATTTTCATATATTGTCTCCAATTCCAGCTACATGGGTGTTTTGGAAGACATCATTGAATTAGTTTTTTTTTTTTTTTAACCTAGACAGCTTTTATTTATATAAACCTCAGGGATTTCAGACATACAAATGTAGCAACATAGTGACTCTTCCCACATTACCCTCCCTCCCACTTTCTTCCACTACCTTTCTTCCACCGCCCTTCTCCTATTCCCATTCTTATTTTTTACTAAGATATATTCTGAATTAAATTTATACTCATAAGATTATTTAGTGTAGGGTTAATATTATGAGTATAGAGTTAGTTCACAAGTTTTTGAAATGCTATTGAGTTTTATTTCAGCAAACTAATACCACAATATTGCAACTATGAGCTTACAATTTAATATTCTACAACACAGCTTTAGGGATCTCCAATCCTGCACAATCATTATAAAATAATACATAGTCTTGCATATCTAGGTTTTTTGTTCCTTATCTTAGTTTCAATAATCTTCATTTTAATGAGCCTTTCAGCTTGTTATGCTTATGACATTCATGGAATGTCAAACAATTGTACTCCAGCTACACACACACGCACACACACCAGATACTAGGTCCAGTGACATCTTATTGTTAGTGTCTCTATTTTCAAATAAATATACAAAATTGTTACAGTTTTTCAAAGTAGTACTTCAGACTTAAACATAAGTTTTTTAAATTTTATTTTATATATAGAAAAAGGCTTGTGATGACAAGGATGGCCCACGACTGAAGATAAAACATCACTGCTTTTTGACTTTGGCAAACATAGCAGGACTTTATTTTTACATAATAGCCTCTTTAGATTAATATTTGAGGTAGCTGACATTCCCTGTCACACACATCACTTCATAACTCAGAAGATATGTCAAGGAGCATTCTGAGCACCTGGAAGAAGGCTAAAAATAGTTACAGGTAATCAACCAGAGTCAGGAAAATACAGTATAGACCTCTAAGAAGTTGAAACGATTACTAGCACTTCTTTTCCAATTTATATATAGCAGAACTGAGGTTCCTTTAACCAGATACCTAGTCATCAAATGACCCTGTGACTTGGAAAAAATACCTAATTAATGTCATAATATAGTTTACCATCACAGAAAACACTGAAATCTAGCATTCTTGATGCACAGATAAAATGACTACAAATCTGTGCATTACTATGTAACGTGAATTATGTTCACCATTAAGTTCCCACTTTAATCCTTTCAATTTATTTCATTCATAAAAATAACAATAGGAGTAGCCTTTTACTGAGCACCTATCATACACCAGCTACTCTGTATGCATATTTCAATTTTTACAAATATGCAGCATGCTCATTAGACCTAGCCCCACACGAGATACATGCAGTAAAACAATGCATAAGTGGAAAAGCCATAGTATGAAAACATCATAAGAATAATTAAATCTATGAAAATATATAACCAATATCATTTCTCTGTAAATTATAGTTATAGGACAAAAATGTGTTATAAACCTTGATACTTAAAAATAATGATATGATCAAAATAAATTCTAAGAAAGATAGGGAGGAGACATGGAAGTGGAAGGGAGCTTATTGATTCCTACTAAGCAAGTTGGATAGATCTAGAAAGCAATTTATGTGTACTATTAAAAATGAGCTATATTATTTAGAGCCATGCATGTCATTTAAAGTTGTGTACTGGACATAGTGGGTTGGCTTTCCCAATATTTAATGTTTATAAATGCCCCCCCTAGATTCCACAAAACAGATAACTAAAATCTACATTTCTCTTCTATGCTAGGGTTTCAGATGTGTTTGGGGTCTACTAGTCAGAGGTACTTACTGAGATATGAACAGGGAAGTGAGAGAAATGGAGTACAAAGAATCCATTTTCTGATGGAAATCACACTCAAAGCAATGGCCAAGTTAAAAATACTAATATCACATTGAGAATAAGAGTTTCCCTGATGGTGACAGAGTGTCAGGGTCACATCTTTCTGTCTATAGCTACAGTTTCTGTAGATCTTCAACCACAATCATGATTGAGTAGTATAATCCAGGGGCAAGGGACTCTACCCAAAACCTCATCTTCCAGCCCCTGCCACAATGTCAGTAACTACTGAACTGCTACTAAATCCTCTTCCACTGGAACTATCTCAAGTGATTTCTACTGTATCTAACACTTCATTCTCTTTCTTTCAGACACATATCCCCCTCCCCCACAGAGAAAAAGACAGCTACAAAGAAAAAACTAAAATAAAATTATAGACCTAAGATTAAACCTAGTAATTCTAAAAATAAAAATTTGTATTAAAATGTTACATATACATATCACATTAAAATATTATAATACATATATAAATACATGTATATATACACACATATATAAAGACATATAGCCACAACTAGGTGATTCATTAGGGTAGATAAAGACCTATCTTGAGAAATGCAAACAAGTAAAATCAGGAATAATATAGATATGAAAGGAAAATAAACTGGGCAAAATGTGCTATTTTCAAATGACTAAAACTGAATGTTGCATGAATCTTTAAGCATTAGGCAATCTGAACTAGAAGTACTAAGGTTTGATGTACTAAAGTAATGTTGTAAGTATGAGAAGAGATTGACTGGAACAAAATTGTAGCAAGGAACTTAATTTTCCCACACTCTAGACCAAGGGCCAGCAAATCTTTTCTGTACAAAGCCAAAGAATAATTATTTTCAGCTCTGAAAGTCATACAGTTTGTCAAAAATATGCACCTTTTCCAGAGACACTGTATATACAATTAAGTGTGGCTATGTACCAATCAAACTTTATTCACCAAAAAACAGGCTTTAGATGACTCTGCCTTCTATTTATAGTTTGCCAGCTCCTGCATTGGACCACAATTGATCCACTAAGTTTGCCTAGACAAGATCTCAAAAACAGAGTAAGATGTATTTGATTGATATACGTTGACTGTAATCTCATACAAACAGGGACTTTCTTAGAGTTCTGTGAAGCATTTACGAAATTTACCTGTTCAGTAGAAGTCAGTGACATTTGTGAAGTGTTTTCTGTGTATCTGGTACTAAACAATTTGCATGCATCAATTCATTTTACTTTCAAAACAACCTAAGTAGCTACAATTATTCTTGTGCTCATTTTACATGGAAAAAAACCTACGATTTCAATTTTTCTCTTGCTAGCCCCATGTTTGTCCCTTTGCCTCACCCAACCAAGTTTCTAATACACAGGATATGCCCCACCTCCGCCTTTACCCTTACTGTTCAGTCACCTAGTACCTTCCCCTTCGATTCCACCAACCAATGTCACTCCCTATCCACTGTTCAGCTCAGATGCTACGTCTCTGATGGAAACTTTCCTGTTTCACACTAAAGCAGTATCTGCTACCCTTCTAGGCACTTGGAGGAGTTCATTCACCTCTAGTTGCAGTTCCTTCACACTGTTGGACATTCACAATCACATGTGTTCCTTTGCCTGTTTTGGTTGGCAAACCACTGCAGAGGCATATTTATTCTAATTTTAAGTCACTCATAACAGTGCTATGTAAGCATTCATTATGAAATTAATTTACCATGTTTCTCTTGTTATAATGAGTTATGTATAGTTTATCAGCCTTCATGCCATCATTAGAGGCACTTGGAGTTCACTCAAAAGTGGGTATGATCTATCTTGAACACACAAATGTAAGTACATACATGAATACGATGTAGCTACTATATCTAATGAATAAGTAATGTTAATACGTATCTTGTATATAATATGTATATATCCATGTTACAAATATATTATACATTATAAATGTGTATATGTGCTCTACACATAGATATTAAAAAATGTATAATGCTTTATAAACACACATTACAAATATACATATAAAGTATATATATGAGTGTATGTGGGTATTTTAAAAAGTTTTGTGGAAAAAAGAATTAAAAGATACATTTCCTTTGGTCCAAAAAATGGAATCCATGCATAGTTTAGCTTCTTTATATATAAAATACATTTCTTATCTAAAGATAATTTTCCTCCAGACAGGCTTGAATCCTGGTACAAAGATCATATTCTGTAATTGTGTATCTAACTATTTACATTTGGAAGAAGAAATGTGCTAGATGAGAAATCCAGGAAGCTACATAGGAGTCAGTTGGATTAAATAATACAGGACAGAACTAGGCCAGCACCACGGCTCAAAAGGCTAATCCTCCACCTGCGGAGCGAGCACACCGGGTTCCAGTCCTGGTCAGGGTGCTGGATTTTGTCCTGGTTGCTCCTCTTCCAGTCTAGCTCTCTGCTGTGGCCCGGGAGTGCAGTGGAGGATGGCCCAACTACTTAGGCCCTGCACCTGCATTGGAGACCAGGAGAAGCACCTGGCTCCTGGCTTCGGATCAGCACAGTGCACGGGCCACAGTGGCCATTAGGGGGTAAACCAATGGAAAAGGAAGACCTTTCTCTCTGTCTCTCTCTCTCTCTTTCTGTCTCTCTCTCTCACTGTCCACTCTGCCTGTCAAAAAAAAAAATAATAGTAATAATACAGGACAGAACTAGTCTCAGATTTGGTTCTTCTGTGGGTCAGAACTCTGAGTTTTCTCAGAGTATCCAGTGGGAGACTTCCAAGTCTTATGATCATACTAATGTACCGCTGCTATTATCGCATTGACAAACTGGGGCTAATTTCCCTAGTCTCTCTGTGAAGCATCCATCCCTAAAGATACGGAAAATCTTTCTCTGAAAGAAATTTAGTCTTCAAGTGTAATTACCATACATTATGTAACAGATATGCCCACTAACTTTAATTTGAAGGCAAAGTGAAGATTCGTTGAATTCAGTAGAACAGCTTGTGACTAAATCAGAGATCTCACAAAACTACCCCAAGTTTCAACAACTAAAGAGAGATTCACCTATTCCCTATTTTCAGAAATGAAAGGAACATCTCTTGTAAACTCTAAGCCATTTCACAGGATTTTAGGTTTCAGCACTCTGAGCTGCAATGAGTGGGTCAGAACAAACTCACTCAAAATGAAGAGGTTTCAGTGAGTTGTTCTTTCTGACCCCTTTTTGCCTCAAGGCAAAAGATAATATTTCGTGAACATTAACTCATTAATCCTCACACCTCCATAACACAGATATGATAAGAGAAACCAATGTCTTCTCTGCCTTGATAGAAAAGACAGAACACAAACATTTCTTTCCCACCAAGAAAACTATCTCAACAGCACAATGGCCCTCAAGGGAACAGATATGCCTCTGGATATAGAAAAACCAGAGCAGGAAACTCTCTAGTTTCCTCTAGGGAGCAATGTACCAGAGGTGAAGACAGATGTGGCCTGCACCCTTATCCCACAGCACACCGACTAGAAAATTCTATGCAGGCAGCTGCAGGGAGGGCATTGAGATAAAATACACTTTAGGAAAATCTGTAAGAAATTCTGAGTTGGAGACCACGCATCTAGTGGTGACAGGGACGGATTCCTTGGTGTTCTTCATTTGTCAAATAAGGAATGACGAAGCAGGAAGGGACCAGGGGTCCTTCCAGGGGGACTGGTGTGCCGCAGCTCCGCAGCTTGCCTCTTACTCCGAACCATGGGAATTTGCTGAAAGAGTTGTGCCAAGGATGTGGCAGCACAACCAGCCTCAGCAGGAGAAGCAACGGCGGCCTTTGTGGAGCCGACACATACACGCTGCTCTCCATTGTCCCCTCCACCTGTGTTAAAGACAGGAGGAGGAGCTTGCCACGTTCATGTATCTATTCAAGTCTGGACCTTCTGATGTCTAGTCCAGCATTCTTCCAAATAATCCACTTCAAAGTATGCAATCTATATGTAAGAAAGAAGAGATTCACACAGTTTACAAGCAAAATCCAGCAGTGGTACTGCCCTAACAGAGAAGGAAGGGTCTGCTCTTTTACCTTGTAGAACAGCAGACAAATAGGTGCCAGCACTACACTACAGGTTAACCTGCCAGCCATCTGTGACACCAGCATCTCCTATCAGAGCGCTGATTCAAGTCCCATCTGTTCTACTTCTGGTCCAGCTTCCTGCTAATGCACCTGCTCCTTGGAAGGCAGCAGCAGATGGCCCAAAGACTTGAGCCCCGGCCACCATGGCAGGAGTCCAGGATTTAGTTCCTGGCTCCCAGCTTTGGTCTGACCCAGACCTGGGTGTTGCAGCCATTTGAGGATTGAACCAGCAGATGCAAAATCACTCTCTCTAATCCGTTCCCTCTCCCTCTCCCTCTCCACTGCCTTTAAAATAAACACATCTTTAAAAAAAAGAATGGGAATATAATAGTCATAAGCAGAATAGCACAATACTCTCAGTATTCAGAACAAAGCAACTGATAATGACATCAATAATGGTGAAAAAAATTCACTAGGCATCATTTGTTATTCAGAATTCTAAGTATTTTGCATGTGTTATTATAATAAATAACATGAATAAATGACATATTAAGTGATGACAAATATTGAACAGAGAAGTCAGGAAGATGGGCAACTCTGTGTGTATGTTTATGCATGTGTGTGCATGTGAGCATGCAGGTATGTATGCGCTAAGTACTTCCGATTTATAAAGAGTGTCTTAAAAAGATCTCTTAATAATTTTGAAATATGCATTTATTAAGACTTGTAAGAACAAGATACTAATGCTCTTAGGTGTTTAAATTTAACTGAAAAGTGATCCCTGTTAAATATAAGAGTGCAAATAAGAGAGGGAGGAGATGTACAGTTTGGCACACACTCACTCAGACTTACCCCTAATGGTAGATCCAGAAATGTGCCAGGGGATTCCAATTCAATCCCATCAAGGTGGCATGTACCAATGACATCTTAGTAATCAAAGTGATGCATTTAAGTTCATAACTAATCATAATGATAGGATTAAGGGTCAAAGAGATCACATAAACAAGACTAGTGTCTGCTAATAATAACTGATAGAATTAAAAAGGAGAGAACAATCCAACATGGGAAGCAGGATACACAGCAAACTCATAGAATGATAGAATGGCAGATGCCCTAAACAACACTCTGGCCTCAGAATCAGCCGTTAAGGCATGCAGATGCAGCTGAAAAGCCCATGAGTGTTTCTCAGGCAAGGAAAGCCAAGGCACTGTGGCAAATAAAAAAAAAATGACCTAAATGAAAGATCTCTGTGAGTGAGATCCTGATGGAAAGAACGGGCCATCAAAGAAGGAGATACCTTTCTATGAATGGAGGAGAGAACTTCCACTTTGACTATGACCTTGTCTAAGATCAGAGTTGGTGAACTCAAGAGGCTTCCATAGCCTTGGCAGCTCATGACAAGAGCCTTGCGTGATGACTGACATCATAAATAAGAGTGTCCATTGTTAAATCAACAACAGGAGTCACTGTGCACCTGCTCCCCACCTAGGACCTCTGTCCTTAATGTGTTGTACTATGCGAATTAATGGTAAAACTACTACCCAAACAGTACTCTATACTTTGTATGTCTTTGTGGGTACAGTCTGTTGAAATCTTTACTTGGTATATACTAAGTTGATCTTCTGTATATAAAGATAATTGAGAATGAATTGTGATGAAGAATGGGACAGGAGAGGGAGTGGGAGATGGGACGGTTGCTGGTGGGAGGGTGGTTATGGGGGAAAAAGCCATTATAATCTGAAAGTTGTACTTTCAGAATTTATATTTACTAAATAAAAGTTAAAAAAAGAAATAATCAATACTTCAGATTCAGATTGACTTAACTTTCACATATCAAAGAGAACATATGGTATTTGTCTTTCTGTGTCTTATCTCATTTAGCACAATTATCTCCAGTTCCATCCATTTTGCTGCAGATGTGATTTTTTATGTGTGCATAAAATTCCACTGTCTACATATACCATATTTTCTTTGTACATTCATTCATGGCTGTACACCTAGCTTGAGTCTCTTATCTGTTGGAAATAGTGTTGCAATGAATATGGGAATATAGTTGTCTCTTTCATATACTTATTTAATTTCCTTTGGATAAATACTTAAAATAGCTAGATCCTATTATAGATCTATTTTTACTATTTTGAAGAACTTGCTACTGTTCTCCCTCATGGCTGTACTAATTTACCTTACAACCTACAATCTTTAAGTCTTCTTTTTGCAAATCTTCACCAGCATATGTCATTTTTTTGTCTTTTTGATTCTAGTCATTCTAACCATTATAAGCTCATTGTGATTTTTACTTTCATGGGTAGTTAATGATAGAGATTTTTTTTCATGTATTTATCAGCCAGTTGTGTTTTTTCTTTTGAGGACAACTGTTTAGAGATTTTACATATTTCTTAACTGGATGGGTTTCTTGTTGTCGAATTTTTTGTTCATTATATATTCTAGATGTTAACCATTTGTCAAGTAAATAGTTTACAAATACTTTCACCCATTATGTCAGTTATATTTTTATCCTGCTGTTTCCTTTATTGTACAAAAGCTTCTTTTTGTGATAACCTCTTCAATTTTTTTATTTATATAAGGGTGAACAAATTTCATGTATTTCTTATACAGAGATTTAAGCATATAGTGCTGCTTCCCACCCTAGCATCCCTCCTCCTTTTCTTATTCTTTAATTTCTACAATGACATACTATCAGTTTATATCATCATCTTTTCAACATCCATATGAGTTTGATATTATCGCCATCTTTTTTCACAGATAAGGAAATCAAGGCATACAAAGTTAAGTAACTGGGGTCACTGTTGTGGCTTAGTGGGTAAAGCCACTGCCTGCAGTGCTGGCATCCCATATGGTCACCAGTTTGAGTCCCAGCTGCTCCACTTCTGATCCAGCTCTCTGCTATGGCTTGGGAAAGCAGTGGAGGTTGGCCCAGGTGCTTGGGCCCCTGCATCCCTATGAGAGACCCGGAGGAGACTCCTGGATCCTGACTTTGGATCAGTGCAGCTCTGGCCAGTGTGGCCATCTTGGGAGTGAACCAGTGGATGGAAGAGCTTTCTCTCTGCCTCTCTGCAAATTTTCCTTTGAAATAAACAATGTTTTTTAAATTAATTTGCTTAGGGTCACATTTAATAAATGACAGCTCCTGGATTTGAACTAAGGCTAGCCAGTTCTAGTGCCCTGTCACTGCTTTACATGCCTCATTGAGTCCCTAATGATCTCTACAATCAGACATTCAGCTTCAAAGGAGAGCATGGTTGAGAAGCTAGGAATCCTGGGTAATATCATTAGCTGTTCCATAACATACAGGAAGCTTAGCGGTTCTTAGGTCTGCTGTCTGTAAAGCAGAAGGATGCTGATGTTCTTCCTAGAATAGCATTTCGGGTTGCATCTCTTCCATGTGAAAAGTCCCATTTGCTTGCAACTGGAAAATAAATTATCTTCTTCCATGCTTTATTATTAGGTGTGAGTTCCAAATGCAATAGTTTAAGAATATGCCCTCCTTTTAAGTGTCTGAAACCTGCCTCTTGTTGCTTTGTGAGTTGCATCAAAGCTGCACCTTAGCTAGCAGGTGTCTTGAGGTGGTCACAGCTCGGCTGACCCCGAGCTGCTCTGTTCCCTGCCTGAGACAGCTCCAGCTCTCTGCCTTTACCTTGGCCTGGGAGGTGGCATGGCTTTCCCTAGTCCCTGTCACACAGCACAGGTAAGCGTGCGACTTGTCCAGAAACCTTACACAAGGCTTTAGAGACAGGAAAGTGTGACATGGAGAGAAGCTTTTGCTGGCTAACAGAGCTTACAGCCAGTCCTTGAGCCTTCAAACCAACTCAGAACCTCCTGCTGACCTGGGCCATCACTTCTCACTTATACTAGGACCCTAGGATATTTTTTCATTTAAATTCAACTATGCAGTTTTTTTTTAAAGAAACTTTTTACTCAATACCACACTTGGGGAAGGATCATCTTGCCACTTTCTCACAAACCCTGAATATATCAGTCTATACTTCTTAACCATTGTGCTTTTCACCTCGTTTCAGTTAGAGACAATCATGCTCCAAAAATAATGGAAAACTCCAGAAATAACTAATACTTAAAATTTAATTTTTATTGATGCATGTGTTTATGGTTTTTGTTTTATTATTAGTTATTGCTGTTAATCTCTTATTGTGCCTAATTTATAATTTCAACTTTATCAAGGGTATGAATGCATAGAAAAAAAGTAAGTGGTTGGGTACAGATTGTGGTTTCAGGTCTCAGGTCCAGGTTTTAGGTTTAGTGCTATACTGCATACACCGCTAACGTAATTCAGAAGTCTTTGTTTCAAAGTCTGTTACATTAAATGATAATCCCTTTCATGTGCATAAAATTTATCACAATCTATTGAAATAATTTTAAATTACTCAGTTTTATTACTCTTCCTTTCTCCACTCAATTTTGAAACTATTCCTAGCTCAAAGTACTTTTTAATTTTATTTTTTTTAATTTTATTTAAGGTATACAAGTTTCATGTATTTCATATATACAAATTTAGGAACATAGTGATGTTTCTCATCCTGCTCTCCCTCACGTCTATGCTCCAATCTTCCTTCCTCTTTCCTCTACTATTTCCACTCTTAATTTTTACAAAGATCTAGTTTCAGTTTATTTAATACTCATAAGGTTAACCCTGCACTAAGAGTTCAACAAACAGTATGAAGAAAAAAAAAAAAAAAACACTGTTCAACAGCAGAGACAAGGGCTGTAAACAATCATAGAAACACAAAATGTCCATTTCACTCCAATACATTTTAGGTACTCTTTAGCTACCCAGATCAGGGAAAATTAATAATGTCTGTCTTTTTTGGGACTGGCTCAAAATATTTTTTTTAAACTTAAACCACAGAAGATATAAAAACTCAAAGAGATAGATAGCAAAGTGATCTTTGCAAGTTTACCAGTCCTAGTAGCTCCAGTTCTTTTCCTCTGCCCAGGCTCTAGCAAATTCATCATTGTAGGTCAGAGACACCTGGAACTTTCTGTCCAGACAGCTGTCTTCAGGAACATGGCTGAATTCATCTGGTCAGCACAAATATATCAGACAGTGACCACGAGCTGCACGTGTGCCTTTGGAGTTTTGAGTTTTGTTGGGAAGAAACAACTCATGGATTGAGAAAATGGATATGTGAGTAAAATAGGGGTGAACATTGACCTTGTTTTGAAAGCAGAAGATTCTCAAAAAAATTTAGCAGAGAGAAAGAAAGAAGGAAGAAAAGAAGGGAGGGAGGGAGGGAGAGATGAATTCTGTGCCAGTTTTTCAAACCTTCCTTTGATGCTTAACAAGGAGAAAACGCATCTGTTACACTGTGCTTTCCGATCTCTATCAGTGTTAACAGACTCAAACATCTGAGCTTAACGCAATGTTGAATGCAAACAAGCACTCAAAGCTAATATTTATTCAGTAATTGTATTCAAGGACTTATCAGCAAATGCTCAGCCCTATATAATCATTGAGAAGACCATGACTTGAAAGTAGTCATATTTTCTGCTCTCATGCAGTTAATCCAGAGTAAAAACGACGCAGACAAAATGACCATTCATATTGCAACCACCTAAGCCTTTGTACAATCTGGTGCCTACTGAGAAAGAAGTGATCCTGGGTTCATGTCCAAAGACGACACTGTAATGCGAAAACAGAGAATTTTCTTTTTTTTTTTTATATAAAGCTTTTATTTAAAGAATATAAATTTCCAAAGAACAGCTTATGGATCACAATGGCTCCCCCCACCACAACCTCCCTCCCTCCCCCTACCCTCCCCTCTCCCGCTCCCTCCCCCCCTCCGCCCACATCAAGATTCATTTTCAATTCTCTTTATACACAGAAGATCAATTTAGTACATATTACGTAAAGATTTCAACGGTTTAAAACAGAGAATTTTCAACATTAAAATATGAGTATTAAAAAACATGAAGAAAAACAGAAGTATCTGAGAAATATATAGGACAGTGGACATTCACTATGTTGATTGCGTTGTAAAGGACAAACACAAAAGAGGAAAAGAGAGGTCCACATCCAAGGACGAATACACAGTAGAGTTACATGCTGTGCGCTGTCTCTGAGGAACATTAATACCCAGAATGAAATCAAACTCCAAAAAGACGACAGAAAGCAAAAAGACCTTTGTTTGAACAAGGTTTCAAATAAGAATTTTAAAAAAAGAAATAGTCTCAGTGGTTTTGAACAGATGGTTGAATGCTAAATGATAGAGAAAACAATTCTAATTTTCTACACCTAAAAGAAATATCTAAGGAGAAATGAGAAATCAAGCAGAGAATAAAGAAATAAAATGGTGACAGCATTCAGATACTTTAGATGAGTTCTTATCAATAGATTAGTTGCATTTCATACTGCCTATGCACAATATGTAAGTAATTTGCCAAAAGGAATAATGAAATAAATGCAGGAATATGAGCAAGTACTATCCCCATTTTGAAAGAGGATAGGAAGTTAAAAATAATTCATTTCAACATTAAGAAAAATGCCACAACTCATTATCAATAATCAGCCAGATGGACTGTGCTTATTAAGAAATTATTGGTCAAGAGGGGGATTAATATTAGTTTAGCAAAACCATGCCAAATTAATAACACTATTTCCTTCACATACTTACGATACCAGAGAACAGATGGAGATTAGCAATAACTTTGTTAAATATAGGAAGTAAGGGAAAGAAAAAAAAGGGAAAGAAGAAGAAAAAAAGGAAGGTATTTGGATTGGCACGTAATATGTCCAAGCCCCACATCTGAGTACCTGAATTTATTCCAAAATCTGGCCCCTGCTCTCACCTTCCTGCTAACGTAGGCCCTGAGAGACAAAAGTAATGGCTCAAGTCATTGAATTCCTGCCACCCACATGGGAAACCTGAACTGATTTCCTGGCTGCCAGCTTCAGTTAGGTCCGTAGGCATTTGAAGAGCGAACCAGTACATTGGGATATTTGTATTCATATCCTCCCTCTCTCCCATACATAAATACATTTTTAAAGAGAGAGAATGAAGAAAAGGACAAAGAGTGAAGGAAAATGAAGAGGAGGAGGAAGAGGAAGGTGTGGAGGAGGAGATGATGGCGAGGAGACACGAAGGAAGGAACTAAACCTATTGTACGTGGCTCGGAAGAAAGAAATAAAATACTAATAGAAGCTACCACGAGTGACACTTTGGATTAAGAGACTGAAACAGCATTTAAGTTTTGACTCCTTGCCAGATGAGCCAATTACTGTTATTAATCAGCCCCACCAGCTCAAGGAGGTAGGCATTTTATCTTCCTTTTGCAGATAAATGATGTGAAACCCAAAAACTTTTCTGTAAGTGCTTAGGTTTATACACCCAGAATGGGATGTGGACAGGAGTCACAGCACATCTCTCCAACTGCAAAGCTCCTACATTTTGCATTTTGTCACTGAAGAAATAGCCACCAATTGGATCAACTGCTCTCCAAGGAGGAGGCCTTATTGGGAGCATTCTGCTTGAAAGACTGTATTTCTGAAGTAACAAAGGGAGTTCAAAGAACTTTGTAAGGAAACTGAACTAAATGCCTTAAAAAAAAAAAAAAAAACCCTTCCATTAGCCAGGTATGGTTTCTTTGATTCTGCTTTTACTAAGGCCAATGAGCTTCCTTACTATCATAAACCCATCAAGAATATTTACACTATTCAGTATTATCTTGTTAACCCAAAATGATGAAATTTCAATAGAGATGTTTTGGGCAAGGACATCAACAAATTGCACCACGCAGGCAGCTGCCTACACTGCCTTCATTAAGAAATGTGTTGACTCCAGCCCGGCTATGCATCTCTATATGACTAATGGCAACTTGCTGCATGTCTGTTTCTGTGCCTTTCTGTAACATTCATCACTGACTACACAAGAATAAAGGTAAACTAAAAAAATTTGATTTGCTATTTTAAAAAGTCTTTATGCATAACAGGTTTTAAAATCATCTTATAGGGAATATTATTCAACATATAAACCTAGACACCATCTTTTCATAATTTATGATAAATCAGCACATAATTTTCTGATTGCTACAGAGATGAGATCAACATCTAAAAGACGTCATGAAAGTAGTCTTAAAAACTTGGTTTTATTTTTAAAATTAACTGAGCATTATACGTAACTTTTTGTATTAAAATACTTCATCTTAAAATGAACTACATATATATGCTTTTTTCCCCAGTTCAACTGATCTGCATCTCCCTACCATATTAATTTATCTTCCCAAGCCTCCCTTCTCTTGTATTTATTACATCTCCACTCGCTTCTTCCACATCCAGAAGACCAGATGAAAATATCATTAAAGATCGTACTTCCAGAAAGCGGTATTTAAAGAAAACTGCACTATCCTAATTGAAATCAAACTGGGATCTCAAAAGTTACATTTTAAACCATACATTGAAAATCTGTGCTTACTGGGGAGATTCCGATCCCAGGAGAAAAGTGAGTGACATTGCCACCCTGCTTCCTTCATATCCTGAAATGAGGGAAGAGGAGCTGGTATTCACTGTCACTGGAAAATAAAACTGGGCAATTCTAATTACTGCTAGGTCCCTTCCATACGTGATCATACTTAATCAACACAACACCCTCTTCCATGCGTGAGAATGCTGCACTAGAGAGAAATTTGATTACTTGTCACAATTATAAATCTAATCAGTGGTGAAGTTAGTATCTGTAGTCAGGAACAGAACCCAAAATAACGTCCTCTTTGCTGTAGTATTCATTATTCAGAACACAGCCGTATTTAATCCATGGCTAGGGTCAATACAGTTCTCTCTCTTCTTCCTGAAAGCCTAAAAAAGGTGAGAGGAAAGTAGAAACCTGGATTCTTGGGGGAGACCTAAGCAGCAGGGCTATCAAAGCCCAAGAAACAGAACAGGCCCCAGTGGTCTCTCAGTAGACAATCACAGTAATGAAAGGGCAGGCAAGCCAGGGCTGGTTTATTAAAAGACTGTAGAAGTAGTGGACCGGTACTATTGCGTAGCGGGTAAAGCCACCACCTGCAGTGCTGGCATTCCATATGGGCACCAGTTCGAGCTTGGCTGCTCCAATTCCAATCTAGCTCTCTGCTATGGCCTAAGAAAGCAGTGGAAGATGGCCCAAATGCTTGAGACTCGGGAAACTGATCCAGTCCTAAGGCCCATTAATGTAAAGCCAACATCAAAACCACTCCAAATTACTCTAGGAAAACTTTTAAAACCCCCATAATAAATAGTGATCCTCATCCACTATAAGACCCACTAGGCTAGATTAAAAGACATGAGCAACAATACCTAAGATACAGATTCAACCCAGAAGTCTATCAACTGAAGACTGGATAAAGAAATTATGGTGTATATACACACTCTGGAGAGCACTAGCTATTAAAAAAAAAAAAAAAAGGAAATCCTATATTTTGCAACCAAAAGGATGCAACTGGAAATCATTATACTTACTGAAATGAGCCAGTCCCAGAAATGCAGCTATCCCTGACCTGGGGTAACTAATAGAGTACTTAAAGGTAACATATGAAGTGAAATGGACATTCTGAGATTCGATGACTGTTTGCAGCCTTTTTCTCTTCTGTTAAGGAACAGTATTGTTTTTCTTCATACTATTTGTTGAACTCTTTTCTTAGTGTAGGGTTAACCCTGTGGTCATTAAGTAAACTAAAATTAGATCTTTGTAATAATTAATAGTAGGGATGGGAGAGGGAGGAGGAAGAAGGGTTGAAATGTAGCAGGGAAGGATAGTAGGGTGCAAAGTATCACTGTGTTCTTAAATCTGTACACAGGAAATAGATGAAACCCGCATAATTAAAGAAATTTTAATAATACACAAATAAAAAAATACGTGAGCAATACATTCATCAATCTGAGTCAGGTAAACATTCTCAAGGGGCAGGCGCCTATTCGGCACACCATCAGTTAGGATTCCACTTGGGACACCTGTGATCCATATCAGAGTGCCTGGGTTTGATGCCCAGTTGCGATTCTGTTTACAGTTTCCTAACGTACACCCTGAGGGGGCAGCAGGTGATGGCACAAGGTCTTAGGACCCTGACATCCACACAAGAACCGAACAAGAAACTCCTAGTCCCCAGTTTCCACCTGGCCCAGCCCTGGCTATTGCAGACAGTTGGGAAAATAATCAATAGATGGAAGGTCTCTGTCTCTCAAATAAAAAAATGGGGTAGGAGGAGTGATATTCATAATGGTCATTAGGATTTATTCAACGTGTTTTAATATTATCCTTTTGCGTTTTTTTGGCATCCTTTTTTTAAGATATGTTCATTTTAAAGGCAGAATTACAGAGAGGCAGTAGAGAGAAGTCTTCCATCTGCTGGTTCACTATCCAACTGGCCACAATGGCAGGAATTGGACCAATCCAAAGCTGGGAGCCAGGAGCTTCTTCTGGGTCTCCCATGTGGGTACAGGGGCCCAAGGACTTGGGCCATCTTCTACTGCTTTCCCAGGGCACAGCAGAGAGCTGGATTGGAAATGGAGCACTCAGGACTCTAACCTGCGTCCAAATGGGATGCTGGCATTTCAGGTAGTGGCTTTACCTGCTATGCCACAGCACCGGCCACTCCTTTTGTGCTTTTAGGGTATGATAATGGGTTTGTTAGTGGTTGAAGAAATTGAATGTGTTTTTGATGCTTTATCTTTCATGGAACTGATATTTTTTATTCAAAACCCAATGTCACATGCAGTACTGTACTAATATGTCAAGACAGATTCAGAGACAAATGAGCTGGTGTGATGTGGGAGCCATCAGAGGACAGTCCTGCAGAAGACACTGGGATTGACAAAACAGGGAAGATGAGAAGACACCTAAGAACTGTGGGTACTAGATAGAGCTGGTGGTGGTAAAATCTGCTCATGACCCCTTTGCACCAAGGAGGGGATTTTTTGCTGTTTAGGTCAACAACAAAGTTTCTGCATCACAAAGAAGTCCCATGTGGTAATCATAAGACACATCATTCTAGATATATTTTCTCTCTGGTCATCAAGACACCTCTATCAATTTCTGAGCAAATTCTTATATAAAATCTAAAACTATAATAAATGGGTTAATTAAAACACCAAAATATGCATAGTCCAAGTATATATAATTATTGAGACATAATGCAGAAGTTGTAAAAATAAATAAAAAATAAAAAAACACGTCAGAGAAATATTTAATTTCTAACCAAAAATATTATAGAGGCTGATATAATATTTGGTTTAGATGGATTTTAGTGAAGGAAAAAATCATTCTCTCAAAGGTTAAAGATCCAGTATCAATTAGGGAAGCTCAAAAATACATAAAAGCATTTCCAAAATAGGAAGTAAAAAAATGATTAGAATCATTGCTCCTGGGGCTGGCACCATGGCTCACTTGGTTAATCCTCCACCTGAGGTACCAGCATCCCATATGGGTGCCAGTTCTAGTCCCGGCTGCTCCTCTTCCAGGCCAGCTCTCTGCTTTGGCCTGGGAGGGCAGTGGAGGATGGCCCAGGTGCTTGGGCCCTGCACCCACATGGGAGACCAGGAGGAAGCACCTGGCTCCTGGCTTCAGATCGCGTAGCTCTGACCATGGTGGCCATTTGGGGAGTGAACCAACGGAGGGAGGACCTTTGTCTCTGTCTCTCTCTCTCACTGTAACTCTGTCGAATTAAAAAAAAAAAAAAAAAGAATCACTGCTCCTAAAGGGAATAGTACTACATAACTGTAAAGAAAATCCTGCCTCCTTTTCCAAGAAACAAATGCCTTATTCACTTATTTGATGCCACCCAAGAAACTTTCCCAAAGTTCTCTCAGGTCTGCAGGTGAATGAATTCCCTCCATTCTAATCCTAGGACAGGATTGTTGGATGCTGGAAGTCTAGAGTTGCCATGTCTAGTTGTAACTTCTCTCAGTAGTTGCACAGGATCTCCATCCCAGGAGAAAATATCACACAGAGGTGAAATGGTTCTTTTCTCTTATGTTTCTTGCTCCATCCTCCATTCTCTTTGCATCTTTTTGGTAAGGCCTTGACCCACATGCTACTGTAAAGGAGACCATGAGCTGTGTTTTTTTCTTCAACCTCATGATTGTTTTTTTTTATTGGTTTTTTTTTTCTTTTTTTGACAGGAAGAGTGGACAGTGAGAGAGAGAGACAGAGAAAAAGGTCTTCCTTTGCCTTTGGTTCACCCTCCAATGGCCGCCACGGCCAGCGCGCTGCGGCCAGCGCACCGCACTGATCCAATGGCAGGAGCCAGGTGCTTCTTGTGGTCCCCCATGGGGTGCAGGGCCCAAGCACCTGGGCCATCCTCCACTGCACTCCCTGGCCACAGCAGAGAGCTGGCCTGGAAGAGGGGCAACTGGGACAGAATCCGGTGCCCCGACCAGGACTAGAACCAGTGTGCTGGTGCCGCAAGGCGGAGGATTAGCCTATTGAGACATGGCACTGGCCCTCATGATTGTTTATAACTTATCCTAATTAACATGAATTTTTTTCCTGATTCTACTTTCCCTGGAATGCGAATGCTGCTTTTCTATCTACATGATTGTATATGCTAGAGGACAGGGTCGCTGACTAACAAAAGCAGTTATCAGAGGTTGATTATGCACTAGTGCTGTTTCTCGCCATCCTCCTCACAAACTGACACTGTGAGCATTCCTGTTATTCTCTTTCCCATGTGGAAACTGGTGAACTAGCTTGTCCAAGTTTGTAAAACTGTCCAGGAATATTCAGGGGTTGACCCTAGGACACAGACCTGGAATAAATGCACAAATGACAAAAAATAATCCCTGTCTTGCTCTGGGGGAGATTATAGCAGATAATAAAATGTGACTACTATAGAAATCTACTTTTCCCTGCTTTTACTGAACAATTTTGGCTAAAAAGAATCTATATGATTATGAAACATGTCCAGACTCTGGATTCTGTCTGAGGCAAAAATGTATATTCCTTGGTTAAACCCAGTATCTTACAAAGACATATTACTACCCATTTTTTTTTTACTGTTTTAAGCTAATTCCTTAAGACATTCAGTCTTTTGCAGGGAATGCTGCAAATATTTAGTTCCTGGTTCATTTCTTCCCTCCAAATCTGACAATTCTTTAGGTTTTTGGCAAGGCCCAAAATCTGGTTTAGCTTTGCTAATGCTTGCCTGGTAATATTTTTCTTTCCAATTTGCAAGCAGCAGCTGTGTGATGGTGTGTGTGAGTGCTGACACCCTCCTTTCCTGCTATATAGCTCTTGTTAGCATGCCAAATGCTATGCATCATTCCTACAGAATGATCCCATTCCTATACTCTGCCCCCTCTACTAAAAACTAATTGAGTGAGTTATTTTAAGATAACTGCAATCATGGATGTGGCATTTATCAAATTCTGCAGATAAATCTTTTACGATCTGGATGACATAATCCTTATAACTGCTTAGACTCACCAAGATCAAGTAAAAGCACATAATAGTCTGTGTTTATTCCCTGTTTAGATCATTAGTCCATGTTTCCAATTATACATTTTGATGCATTTCTTATTTATGACCTAGAAAACACTATAAATTTAGTGTTTAGTAGCACATTAGTGACACTTCCTACTATTTAATTGACTAAGTGTACAGTCTCGCAATGCTGAACACAGGCGATCAGATCCCTGCTATATCCAATTACAGGTGGTAGGTCAAGCTACCCCTATATTCTAGTTTCTGTTTTCACCTAAAATAGAAAATATAGAAGGTATGTACAAGATTATGGAGCCAAAGCACTCAGTGATTGGAGAGCCTCCCCCAACCACTGCTACCAAGATTTTTTTCAGTCCTCATTTCCCCATGTCTAAAACCCTGTTCCACATGCATTATGTTAACATCATTTGACTTCTATTGACCCTTGAGTTCTGCCTTGCTCTTGAGTCCAACATTCAAGTATCCACCCCTTGCTTGAGAGCTTCCCTGTGATGTTGAAAGGCAATCTCAGAGTAAATACTGTTACAACACCATGATTTCCAGTCCCCACTCCCATCTGGGATTTCCCTAGCTTCCAAACTGCTAATTTTGCTTCTCCATTTAAGCAAACACATCATTCATCCAGTTCTCAGACACAACTTTCAAGAAAGAGCCATAATTTATTTTTTTCCTATATCCCTCATTCGATTCACCAGGAAATCCTATAGGCACAGTTTCTAAAATGCATCATAAAACCTGACCACTTCTCGTTTTTCCTGTTTTACACTTGCACTTCTACGGACAACTGTGGCCTCATACAACTGTTCTTCCTGCTGAGAGCTCTCCCCCACTCTGTGACCCCAGCTCATTGTTCACATAGCACCTTCCCAATTCATCAATCAGGTAACATCCAAAGCCCTTTGTTAAACTCTCAAGACACAAAGAATAAAATCAAGGCCGGCGCCGTAGCTCAACAGGCTAATCCTCCGCCTTGCGGCGCCGGCACACCGGGTTCTAGTCCCGGTCAGGGCGCCGGATTCTGTCCCGGTTGCCCCTCTTCCAGGCCAGCCCTCTGCTGTGGCCCAGGAGTGCAGTGGAGGATGGCCCAGGTGCTTGGGCCCTGCACCCCATGGGAGACCAGGAAAAGCACCTGGCTCCTGGCTCCTGCCATCGGAGGAGCAGCGCGGTGCGCCGGCCGCGGCGGCCATTGGAGGGTGAACCAACGGCAAAGGAAGACCTTTCTCTCTGTCTCTCTCTCTCACTGTCCACTCTGCCTGTAAAAAAAAAAAAAAAAGAATAAAATCAAAACTTTCAGCTCTTTATGAGAGCCCGAGAAGCCCCACGTCATCTAGATTCTGTGCTCCCAACACTGCCTCCTTCCACATTGGCCACTCAGTTCCCTGCTTCTACCAAGCTTATTTCTTTCTCATTCATCTTGCAAATGCTATTCCTTGGGCTTTGAAGACTTTTTCCACTGACTTTCCAATTGCTGGTTTCTTCTTTTTAATTTTTTATTTAGTAAATATAAATTTCCAAAGTACAGTTTATGGATTACAATGGCTTCCCTCCCATAATTTCCCTCCCACTCACACCCCTCCCATCTCCCGCTCCCTCTCCCATTCCATTCACATCAAGATTCATTTTCAATTATCTTTATATACAGAAGATCGATTGAGTATAAAGTAAAGAGTTCATCAGTTTGCACCCACACAGAAACACAAAGTGTAAAATACTGTTTCAGTACTAGTTATAGCATTACTTCACATTGGATAACACATTAAGGACAGAGATCCCACATGGGCCGTAAGTACACAGTGACTCCTGTTGTTGATTTAACAATTTGACACTCTTGTTTATGGTGTCAGGAATCTCCCTAGGCTCTAGTCATGAGTTTCAAGGCTATGGAAGCCTTTTGAGTTTGCCGACTTCGATCTTATTCTGACAGCGTCATAGTCAAAGTGGAAGTTCTCTCCTCCCTTCAGAGAAAGGTACCTCCTTCTTTGATGGCCCCGTTCTTTCCACTGGGATCTCACTCGCAGAGATCTTTAATTTAAGTCTTCTTTTTTTTTTCCCAGCCTTAAGGGCTGATTCTGAGGCCAAAGTGCTACTTAGGACATCTGCCATTCTATGAGTCTGCTGTGTATCCCGCTTCCCATTCTCTCCCTTTTTCATTCTATCAGTTAGTATTAGCAGACACTAGTCTTGTTTGTGGGATCCCTTTGACTCTTAGACCTATCAGTGTGATCAATTGTGAACTGAAATTGATCACTTGGACTAGTGAGATGGCATTGGTACATGCCATCTTAATGGGATTGCATTGGAATCCCCTGGCATGATTCTAACTCTTCTTGTTACAAAGCCCAATGCAAATATCACCTCCTAATGATGGCTTCCATGATTGGCCTGGTTAATGTAGTCTCTTCATTAGAGCCACTTCATCCAATTCTCGACACAACATAAATCATAGTTAAAACCGTGCTTTTTTGGTTTGGTTCCATGTGCAGTGTCTCTAACCATTAGACTAAAGAGCATGTGAAATAAAGTTGGTGTTTAGAACATACTTGCTAATAGACAAGAACATAGAGAGTAAGAGAAGCAAAGTCCCCTGTGGCTAGGGGAGAAAGGGGAACACCGCCTTCAGAATACTCGTAAATAGTCTTGAAGACCAGCCTAACCAGGAAATTTTTGCTCTATTTTGTATTTGTTTGTAGATCTTAACACCTCTCTTAACTCTCACAGTTTCACTATCCATAACATGGAGATAATGGTAGCTTACATTGTCAATAAGATAATAAAGCATATTTTCATTAGTCCATGAAGATTAAATAATAGTACATAAAGCTTTTAGCACAGTGCCTAGAGGATATCCATAAATAAGTGCATAAAAAATGTTAGTTTTATTATTATTGCCATTATCATAGTATTTATCTTCCTTGAGAAGAATATAGGTATCTTTCCCTGGCCCCTGAACTTCCAACAGAAATAAAACAGAAGAAAACCACAGTGTCCTTAAGCATAGGCACAGAGAATGGTGACCTCATCATTACGATGTAGGCCAGTAATTCTTAAAATGAGAAATGTTTTTAGTGTGGCTTCTTTTTAATACTGTACATACCTTGTATCTTTGTTTTATGGTAATGAGTAATAAAAATATAGACTTCATATTTTGTACAAAATGTCCTATGTACAGAATAAAAAAAGTTCATATAAACAGCAAAAATAGGTAAGTGGCACAATTATTTTTCTTCAGAAAATATCTAACTTTATGCTTTAGTGAAATGTTAAGTACCTACATATTTTTTAACATTTTGTAATTCAAAGCTTTTTGTTTTGACATTGTTTATGAAGAGAAACTTCATACACAAATAATAAAAAAGAGAAATGTTATACTAAATGAATAGACTGATAACATTAGTATCTCCTGAACAATGGTTAGAAATTTTTTCTAAGCTTTCCCTAGGCCAAGTGAACCAGAAAGTCTGAAGATGGGTCAAGCAGTCTATTTTAACAAGATCCACAGGTAATTCTAATCAATGACCCAGTTTGACAATACCTGGTTTAGGCTGTCACGGACAGGTCCAACTCCCACACCAGAACACAGTCACTGACTGCCCAGATCACATCTCAGTCTCTATGCAAGCAGGGTGTGCAGAGCAAGGAAGAACTCGCTACAAGGCACGTGCCAAGCCCTCTCTCCATATCTGCCAAGCCAGAAACCCCCAAAAAAGACTGTACCCTGTATTGGAGAGCATCGGCTTCTTTCTCGTGAATAGTTTCGAGAGCAGGAAACTTGGCAGCTCAGAGAACAGTTATGTGATGGAAAAAGAAAAATGCAGAATGATCAGCTCACTGCTATGAGGAAAGCAGTTGACAGGATTGACAGCTACCTCGGGGACAGGTCCTGAGCCCCACAAGCATCCCACTAGGGAAAAGATCGTCTTGGGGAAGGAAAGAATTTCACCAATTACTTTGGTGGAGGCTGAAAGAGCCAACGTTATTTACCTAAGGAAATCAGCCCCCTGGGTATTCTAACTCAAACACCTACAATCTCCTTTCTGTGCTTCCTTTACTGTTTTTCTCTGCTCTCCATCCTTTTGCTTCTTTGCACATTTTCCTTCTCTGTTGTCATGAAAGTAAAGGACAAAGAAAGTCCATCTGTGGCAATCAATCATTCCACCTGGTGTTACTAGGAGAGGGTCTCAAAACTTCCTTCACTTGAAGGCTGGTCCAACAGCAGCGTGACCAGCAGGTGTAAGTGTAACTTGTAAACCTGACCTGCCAGCTCTTCCTGTCATGAGGCAGGGCCCCCTCCTACAAGCCACCCAGACCATTTCATCCATGCCCTCAGCTGTTTCCATAGCCCGAGAACATAACACCTAGAGTTGAAGGGGCAAGGCAGTCTTGATACCAGACAGTGGGGAACGGCATTGTAATGGTTTAATTTAATGAACTTATTTTTTAATTTCATCTTTCATGAACTTTTTCAAGGTACATGGATTTATTCTTTTTTTTTTCTTTTGAGCAATAGAGAGGGACAAACAGACTGAGACAGAGAGAGCTTCCATCTGGTGATTCACTCCCCCAAAAGCCTGTAATGGGTAGGGCAGGGCTGGAGCGAGATCTGGGAGCTGGGAAGACAATCCATGACTCCCACAGGGATGCCAGGAGCCCGGTTACTTGAATCATCACCACTGCCTGCCAGAGTCTGCAGGAATGAGCTACAGCTGGGAGTTGAACCCAGGCACCACAGTGTGGGACACAGGTACCCTTAACACCAGGCTACTGGCTGCTCCTCACGATCATCTTGAGACCACAAGGATCATTCCCTATGGGCTTTCTTGGAGGACATTTAATTCATTTTCAGGCAACTTTTACAAGTCCCTTTTTTTCCTAACACCTAGTTAGGAAACACACTCTATTGTGGTGGCCTAGGGTAAGCCTGCAGGTGCCCTAAACATGCGTATGTTTACTGCACATATAATATATTTACTGGTTATTCCTGATGCTCATATTCTTCCACTAAACTCTTCCAGGAGACGGACTAACATGTTGTTTATCCTTGAATTTTCAGCCCAGTCCCTTGAAAATCTTGAACATACTTCAACTTAGAGGTCATCTAAGGGAAACTAAAGGGTAAACTTACTTACAGATATTATTTATATATATATATATAAATAAGTTAAACACATGTTATAGCATATATGTGTATATGTTACATATGTATATACATGTTATATATCTACTATATATGTAGATTTATGTATATACATACAATTTCTGAGACTAACTTATTGTCTAAAATTTTCTCCATTTGCCACCTTCTGTTCTGTCAAGGCTCATCTTCCACCCTTCCCAGTGAACATGATGGTGAACATGATGCTCATTTTCACTTCCTCCCTCCCACATTTTTCACCCCATAAAAGAGACTGTGCATTTTATAATTAATTTGATTGTAAAATGATAAGTAAAATGCATGCCAAAGAACAATTTTTATATATTCTTAAATTTCAGGTGATCTATTTCATCTTTTACTGTTTAACAAGATGATTAAGATCATCGCAGAGTGGTAAATTTTAACTTTGATTTTATATTTGATTATAATTAAATTCTTAAGACACATTATTTCTGTATTTTTACATTATGAATTATCTCAAAACTTAAACCAACATTTCTCTTACACTGTTTTTTTAAAGTAAGGAATCCAGAGGTTAGATGAGTATTTCCGGTGCAAGATCTCACATGGAGGTACAGTCAGCATGGTAACCAGACTACAGCCTCTGAAGGCTTGACTGGGGACACTGGATGAACAACCTTCTGGAATGTTCACACACTGTGGCTGGTGGGAGGCCTCAGTTCCTTTCTGGCTGTTGGAGGAGGGCCCCAGTTCCTTGCCATGCAAACCTCTCTATACGGATCCTAGAATGCGTGAATGTGGCAGCTCATTTCCCCTAGAGTCAACGATTCAAGAGGGAGGCTCTCAGAGAATGAACAGAGGCCACAATGCCTTTAATACAGTTCTGAAAACTGCACTGTCACTCCACCACAATTGATTCTTTGGTATAATTCACTTAACACATTCTACACTTAAAGGAGAATAAATAAATTTCATTCATTGAAAGGAGGAATAATTAAGATTTTATGATCAGGAGCTGGCGCTGTGGCTTAGCAGGCAGAGCCACCACCTGCAGTGCCAGCATCCCATACAGGCGCCGGTTCAAGCCCCGGCTGCTCCACTTCCAATCCAGCTCTCTGTTATAGCCTAGGAAAGCAGTAAAAGATGGCCCAAGTCCTTCGGCCCCTGTACCCACATGGGAGAGTCCGAGGAAGCCACTGGCTTCAAATCAGCATAGCTCTGGCCATTGCAGCCAATTGGGAAGTGAACCAGTGGATCGAAGACCTCTCTCTCTGCTTCAACTTCTCTTTCTGTATAACTCTTTCAAATAAATAAATCTTTTTAAAAAAGATTTTATGATCATATTTCAAAATCACTATAATTGGTTTACATTTTAACTTCTTTCTACAAGATACACAATCCATTCCAAAAGAAACAGTCCAACAAAGGTAGTGTTTCTTGATGACTATTTCTGTTCTCAAGACAATTCAAATGACATGATTAGGACACACATCTCTGAATAATATAGAACAATGTTTTCTTAGTAATCAGCCTTAGCTAGAAACTTAACAATTAGGAAAAGATTCAAAGTAATTTAGATTTAACTTATATTTATGGTAATCAGTACGTAAGCAATTGAAAACAGCAAGTGAAAGTCTCTGATACAGTACTTAACTTGATGTTTAAGTGCTCAGTGACGGACACAGTGGGTTGAAACAGAGTGGTGCTAAGTAGACAGGAGATCAAATCACTTGAGGTTGGTCAGACAATCTAGATCTTTAAATATGGATACACTTTAAATTTTAGATTGACTACTAATGTTACACAGCCACTGAGAGTTTTGGGGCTGAGAGATATCTTAATCTGATGTATTTTAATGTATATTTTTATCAACAATTGTACTGTTTATGGGCTACAGTGTGACATTTCAATACATGCAGACAATGTGTATTGATCAAATCTGGGTAAATCAACATTCCCCCTTCTTTGAAATTAGTTTATGTTTGAAGTCTTGAAACTGCTTTCTCCTATTTGTACATAGAACCCCAGGTTATTGTAAACTAAAGTCACCCCATGATTCTGTGGAATAACAGCAGTTTAACTCTTCAAATTAACTCTGAATTGGTACCTGTTATCCAAATCCCCTCTCCTTGCTCCACCCCAAAACCAGCCTCTTGTAATCATCATTTTGTATTGAGGTGTTTTTTTTCTAACTTCCACATATGAAGAACACACAAAATTTCTATATCTGGCCTATTTCATTTAACATGATGTCCTCTAGCTCCCTCCATTTTGCCAGCAGTTACAGGATTTCATTTTTTATGGCAGAATAATATCCTATTATAAATATGTAACCACATTTTATTTGCTCGTTCATCTTTTATGAATATCTTGGTTGATTCCATATCTAGGTTTTTGTGAACACTGCTGTCGTAACCATGGAAGAACAGGTAGCTCTTCAACACAGTGAATGAATGTCTTCAGGAAATATATGCAGTAGTGGGGCTTCTGGATCATATAATCATGTATTTTAAAATTTAACTCTGACTAGAACATAAACAATTGATTATAAAGCTCCAAATGGGAAAATAAGGATACAAGTTAGACTACTGAAAAAAAGTCAAGCTTAAAACAGAACATTAGTGTTACAGGGATGATGACAGAGGTTTAAGCAGAGCCATTAAACAGGAAAAATCAAAGGGATACAAATTGGGAAGGAGGAAGTCAAGATATCCCTATTTGCAAATGACATGATTGTATACATACGGGATCCAAAAGACTCCAGTGAGACTACCGGAACTCAAAAAAGAGTTTGGTAAAGTGGTAGGATATAAAATGAACATGCAAGAATCAACAGCCTTAGTATACACAGACAATGCCACAGCTGAGACAGAACTTCAAAGATCAATCCCATTCACAATAGCAACAAAAAAAATTAAATACCTTGGAATAAATTTAACTGAGGATGTCAAATATCTCTGATGAAAATTATGAAACATTAGAGAAACAAAAAAATGAAAAATCGTCCATATTAATAGATTAGAATATTCAATATCATCAAAATGTCCATACTAGTGAAAGCAATTTACAGATTCAATGTGATCCCAGTGAAAATATCAAGGACATTCTTCTCATATCTAGAAAAAAATGGTGCTAAAATTCATATATATAAACACAAGTGACCATGAATAGCTAAAACAATCTTATACAACCTAAACAAAGCCAGATGCATCAAAATACCAAATCTCAAGGCACACTACAGGGCATTTATAAAAATTTTTCAAAAACCAGATGGGTAGACCAATGGACCAGAATTGAAACTCCAGAAAACAATACACGCATCTGCAACCAACTTATCTCCATGCGCAAAAGTATGAAGCAAGGCCCCTTACTCCTTACACAAAAATCCACTCAATAAAAAAATAAAAGGATATCTCAGATATAGCAACCTTATGTTCTCCCTGATCTGTGGTAACTAGTAGAGTACCTAAAAGGTAACCTATACAAGTGAAACTGACACTTTAAGATGTGACAGTTTTGAATAGCCCTTGCCTCTACCGTTGAGGAACAGGTTTTTTTGTTTTTTTGTTTTCGTCATACTGTTTGTTAAACTCTTTACTTAGTGTAGGGCTAATCTTACAAGTATGAAGTAAACCAAAATATATATTTGTAAAAAATAAGAAAGAGAGGCCAGCACCACGGTGCACTAGGTTGATCCACTGCCTGCAGCACCAGCGTCCCATGTGGGTACCGATTCCAGTCCCGGCTGCTCCTCTTCCAGTCCTGCTCTCTGCTTTGGCCTGGGAAAGCAGTGGAGGATGGCCCAAGTGCTTGGGCCCTGCACCCGCATGGGAGACCTGGAGGAGGTACCTGGCTTTGGATTAGCGCAGCTCTAGCAGTTGCGGCCACTTGGGGAGTGAGCCAGCAGAAGGAAGACCTTTCTCTCTGTCTCTCTCATTGTCTAGAACTCTGCCTAATACATACAATCTTAAAAAAAAAAAAAAAATAGGAGAGGGAGGAGAAAGAAGAAAGGTGGGAGTGTGGGTAGAGTGGAGTCACTATGTTCCTAAATTTGAATTTATGAAATACATGAAGTTTGTATACCTTAAATAAAAGATTTTAGGTAAAATAAAGACATAAATAAATCTGCCAGGATTGAGAAGGAAGAGCCAAAAATACTTGAATTATGAGACAAAGAAAGGATGTTTTTGACTATAGAAGACAGGTGATACCATTTACTCACATGGCGAACATCACAGGCAGATCTATAGGCAAATCTTTATAGTATTTTAAATTTGATATGCATAATGGAAACATCATCAGTCAAGCTAAGCTAGATTAGATGAGGAAAAAAATCTCCTCAAATGTCTCTAGCTTAATTGAACACTTACTTCTTGATCTTGTTTCATATGTAACAGGGCTTAGCAGCAGGGTCTGCCCACTTCAGTCACTCAGAGAGCCAATCTGAAGGAGGGGTGAGGAGAAGGCTCAAGGAGGTGCTTCTTCTGACAGCAGGATGGGAAAGGGAATGTGGCCACTATGCTCTGGCTCTTTAAGGCTTCTCATGGAAGTGAGATAAATGATCCCTGCTCCCATCCCCCTGGGCTAACTGCATGGAGCATAGGGTTCAGAGAATGCAATCTGTCAAGTAGAGAAGGTAGGAAAGTATTTAAGAAAAATCCTGGGATAGTGGGGCAAGATGGCAGAATAGGAAGGGAGCACACCGATAGTCTGGGGAGAGACAGTTTAATAAAAGTGGAGATACTGCAGGTTCAAGGAAGAGTAGGGGAAGAAACAGCAGAGAAAACCCTTCTGGAACTGGAGATTCACAGTGGACCTGCGTGGAGAGCGTGGGAGCCCGCAGTTTGGGACACCAGCAGCAGATTCAACACACCAGCGCTGGAACGCGAGGTGAGCAGAATCTCAATAGCCCGAGATACCAGGAGGGAAGCAGAAAAGGGAGCCTAGAGCGAACAAGGCTTGAAACCCTGCGGGGAAAAGTTCACCAGGCTAACTAGAAGAGAGAGAGAGAGAGGGAAAAAAAAAAAAAGTGACCCGTACGGACACGAGCTTCTCTCTCTCCGCTCACCTCTCAAAGGTGAGCAAGACAAAGAGCAGGCGCCATTTTGGAATACGTCATAAGCAGGGCGACCTCGGGTCGGCACCGGCCCCGAGCCTAGCAGAAAAACCTGACTCTGGGTGGGAGGGGTGAAATAACAGGAGATTAGAACCTAATGAATGTGTGGTGCTAATGAACTGAGACTGTGAACAAAGAGACTGTGGGGGAGAGAACTCACGGAAATCACAAATTCATGTGAGTACTCTCCAGAGACGCTACAGTTCAGTAGCCTTGGCAGCCCAGTGGGAGACTACAGGAGAATCTCAGCCCACACTAAGGGCCGCAAAGATTCCTTCTCTGGTCCTTGGGAAAGAGCTTCCGATCTCTGGCTCCTGTGGGTATATCATTCGCCTGCTAACCACCCCCAATTCCATTCAGCTGTGTGGAATTACTTCCCTTTTGAACCAAAAAAAAAAAAAAAAAAAAAAAAAAAAACTAACAGATTTACCACGCCTAACCTGGGAATGTCTCCTTTGACACACCCTCAACCCTGAGGAACCAAACAGAGCTCTCAGGCCACACCCATCTCAAGCCTCTAAGGCTCCATCAAAAGCAGACAGTCCACTTAATCTAGAGTCATAGTATAGCAAGAAAAAAACACCACAGTGAAGAAACCAATATGCCAAACAACAAACACAAAAACCGAGGTAATAAGAACAACGAAGACACTATGGCATCCCCAAATGAAAAAGACACCCCAATTCAAGATTACGAAGATGATGAGATAGAAGAGATGCAAGAAGCAGATCTCAAAAAATTGATAAGAACACTAAGAAGTACGCAAAAACAAATTCTTGAACTACAGAAATCCTTAATGGACAAGGTAGAAAATCTCTCTCGTGAAAATGAAATATTAAGGAGAAATCAAGCTGAAATGAAACAACTAGTAGAACATGAAACTGTGATAGTGACGAGAAATCATAATGAAGTGAACAATTCAATAGATCAAATGAAAAACACATTAGAGAGCCTTACAAACAGAATGGGTGAGGCAGAAGAGAGAATATCGGACTTAGAAGACAGAGCACAGGAAACTATACAGTCAAACCAAAGAAAAGAAGAGGAAATTAGAAATCTAAAAAATATTGTTGGGAATCTACAGGATACTATTAAAAAACCCAACATTCGAGTTCTAGGAGTTCCTGAAGGCATGGAGAGGGAGAAAGGATTAGAATGCCTTTTTAGTGAGATAATAGCAGAAAATTTCCCAGTTTTGGAGAAGGACAGAGACATCCTAGTACAGGAAGCTCATAGAACCCCTAGGAAACATGACCAAAAGAGGTCCTCACCACGACACGTTGTAATTAAACTCACCACAGTGAAACAGAAAGAAAAGATCCTAAAATGCGCAAGAGAGAAACGTCAAATTACACTCAGAGGATCTCCAATTAGACTCACGGCAGACTTCTCATCAGAAACTCTACAAGCTACAAGGGAATGGTGAGATATAGCCCAGGTACTTAGAGAGAAAAACTGCCAGCCCAGAATATTATATCCTGCCAAGCTCTCATTTCTGAATGAAGGTGAAATAAAGACCTTTCATAACAAACAAAAATTGAAAGAATTTGTTGCCACTCGTCCAGCCCTGCAAAAGATACTTAAAGACGTGTTACACACAGAAACACAGAAACACGGCCATCAACATGAAAGAAGGTAAACGAAGGGAACCTCACAGCAAAAGATCACAGGGAATTCAAAGCATACATTTGGATAAAGAAATTATGGGACATGTACTCTATAGAATACTATACAGCAGTCAAAAACAATGAAATCCGGTCATTTGCAATAAGATGGAGGAATCTGGAAAACATCATTCTGCGTGCATTAAGCCAGTCCCAAAGGGACAAATATCATATGTTCTCCCTGATTGGTGACAACTAATTGAGCACCAAAGGGGAAACCTGTTGAAGTGAAATGGACACTATGAGAAACAGTAACTTGATCAGCTCTTGTGCTGACTGTTGTTGTACAATGTAATACTTTATCCATTTTAGTAATTTTTTTATTCTAGTACTATTGGTTGAACTCTGTAATTAACAAACAATTATTCTTAGGTGTTTAAATTTTAACTGAAAAGTGATCCCTGTGAAATATAAGAGTGGGAATAAGAAAGGGAGGAGATGTACAATTTGGGACATGCTCAATCGGAACTGCCCCAAATGATGGAGTTAGAATTGTGCCAGGGAATTCCAATACAATCCCATCAAGGTGGCATGTACCAAGGCCATCTCACTAGTCCAAGTGATCAATTTCAGTTCACAATTGAACACCCTTATAGGTCTAAGAATCAAAGGGATCACACAAACAAGACTAGTGTCTGCTAATACTAACTGATAGAATCAAAAAGGGAGAGAATGATCCAACATGGGAAGCGAGATACACAGCAGATTCATAGAATGACAGATGTCCTAAATAGCACTCTGGCCTCAGAACCAACCCTTAAAGCATTCAGATCTGGCTTAAGAGCCCATGAGAATATTCTAGGCATGGAAAGCCAAGACACTCTGGAAAAAAGAGAAGACCTAAATGAAAGATCTCTCTGAGTGAGATCCCAGTGGAACGAATGGGACCATCAAAGAAGGAGGTACCTTTCTCTGAAGGGAGGAGAGAACCTCCACTTTGACTATGACCCTGTCGGAATAAGATTGAAGTCAGCGAACCCTAAAGGCTTCCATAGCCTTGGCAACTCATGACTAGAGCCTAGGGAGATTACTGAGGCCATAAACAAGAGTGTCAAATTGTTAAATCAACTTCAGGAGTCACTGTGTACTTATGTCTCATGTGGGATCTGTCCTTAATGTGTTGTCCAATGTGAAGTAATGCTATAACTAGCACTGAAACAGTATTTTACACTTTGTGTTTCTGTGTGGGTGCAAACTGATGAAATCTTTACTTAGTATATACTGAATCAATCTTCTGTATATAGATAATTAAAAATGAAAAAAAATCTTGGTGTTAAATTGGAAATTGCATAGAAAATTAATCAATTTTTTAAAAAAATGTATCATGAAGGATCTCTGTCCTTAATGTGCTATACATTGTGAATTAATACTGTAACTAGTACTCCAACAGTATTTTTCACTTTGTGTTGCTATGTGAGGGCAAACTGTTGAAATCTTTACTTAATATATACTAAACTGATCTTCTGTATATAAAGAGAATTGAAAATGAATCTTGATGTGAAGCAAGGGGAGAGGGAGTGGGAAAGGGGAGGGTTGCGGGTGGGGGGGAAGTTATGAGGGGGGATTCGATTGTAATCTCTAAGCTGTTTTTTGGATATTTATATTCATTAAATAAAAGTGTTATAAAAAATTAAAAAAATAAAAAAAAAGAAAGAAAAATCCTATGCACTTCCACAATATCTAAACATGTGTGTCGAATAGGCCAATGGACCCTTGAGTCTGGAATTAAGGACACATAAAATATATATTTAACATACAAATATATATTTGTAACTGGACAACACGTGAATGCCAGTTAAACTTTTAGGATTATGTGACATCTCAAAGACAATAAGATACTAGGATCAACATCTGTTTTTTTCCTCTTTAAATTTTTTTTTGTATTTATAAAATACATGTATTTTCATGTATTTTCATGTATTTCATATATACAGTTTTAAGAGCATAATGATACTTCCCATCCTCCCCCTTCCTTTTCTTATTTTTAACTTTTACAATGGCATACTTTCAAATTTTTTTATAATCACAAGCTTAACCCTCCACTAAAAAAAGAACTCAAGAAGTAGTAAGCAGAGAAAATCCTGTTCCTCAGGAGTTTAGAAAAGGGCTATAAACAATAATAAAATATCAAAACGTCAATTCTGCTCCTATACTTTGTTTTTTGTCATCTGTATATTAGTTACCACAAATCAGGAAAAATATATGGTATTTATCTTTTGGGGACTAGCTTATTTCACTAGAAGTAGGAAAAGGAAGAGAACTCAGGGAGGAGTGAGGTGCAAAGAGAACCGAGAAAGATTGAATATTTGATAACAGATCCAGATAACTTTCAAAGTTTGTTTGAAAAACAAGGTAGTAATTGTTATCCAGTCGTGGCTACATTTTCTGTGAAATAAAAATCAAAAGTATCAGCCAAAAATTAGAATGAGAAGCATGTGGCGGCTGTTGGAGAGAGAAGAAAAATAAGCATTATTGATCTATGAGAGTGGGAGAATGGGTTAAAGGGGGACACGGAGATGAGTTCTCAGGGAACAGTGGGGACCTACTTGAAGTTAGTCATCATGTACTGAAAAAAACCCATCACAGTTCTGTGATTTTTTTCTCACCACGGTCACCTGCTCAAATTTAGGTGCACAGTGGGTGAAAACCACATTGAGTTCTATGGGTCGTGTTTGCCACTACACAATGGGAGGGAGGGAATAAAGTTCTGGATAGGACATGTGGTGGTAATGGCTGCTCATAGAACGTACAGTGGGTATGGAGAGAATGGAGAGAACTGAAGTACCTGGGAGGGTGAGGGATCATGAAAGGTTTGGTAGAACAAAGAGTTCATGAGAAGGCCCAGGAGAATTGAACAACCATTAGATTTGGGACACTAAAGAAATTTAAAAGGCTGAGAGGTATTATACTAAGATTGCTAAGACGTGGGCTGAGCCTCTGAGTGGGTATCTCAGAACACAGGAAAAGATCTTCGGAGTCAGTTTTCAAGAACCTGGAAAGTGATGTATTGAAACATTTTTCAGTGTGGATAGCAAAGCTGCAAAATTAAATGTTCTTAGTAAAAATGCCAATGCTGAGAACCAGGGGAAATTGACAAGAACACTCAAAGTTCAGTGAAGCCTCCTGAGTCACAGGCAAAGTTTTGTTCAGGCTAATGCAAGGTTTGTTTTCCTGTAAAGGAGAACAGTAACACCAAGTGGGAGCAAGTCCTGATGAGGCATATACAGGACATCCAAATGGAAATATCTTGCAGGCAGTTGGATAAACAGCCCTGGTGTCAAGAAGGGATGGTTACCATGGACAATTTTTTTTGAACATGTATCACATTACGATAACCATTATTCATCAGGGTGAATGAGAACAACAAAGGAAAATATACAGACGTGGGGAAAAGAAAGGAACAAAGGGGAGAATTCTAACAACAAACAATGGTCACATGTTGAAAATGTGCTCAGAATTAAATGATATGCAAAAGAGAAGAAAATGAGCTGAAGCAGAAATAAAGAAAAAATAAAAATTAACAATTGTCACTCTGATGTATGATACAAAACTAAAAGGCTAACTTGAGTTTGAGAGGGTAAGAAAGACTTCAAAAAACTAAGTGAACTAAGAGTAACTGACTAGTAAGTAGGCAGATTATTTTTTATTTTCTAGATTCCCCCCCGCCCCAACCTTTCCTTTGCAAGCCTTTAATAGGTTAATGATAAGGCCGGCTTTGCTCCATCATTTTAGTCACGGACTGTTCCAGAGGGACCAAGTGGACATTCATGTAGCTGTCTACAAATGCATCATGACAATTCAGCACTTGTGCCATCTGCGGTAGGGGGCAGCACTTCCGCAAATGGTACCTTAAAACCAGCTTGTTTGGGATGTATAAGCCCCATGTTTCTCAGGTTTCACATTTTTAAACTTTTACATGTTTCAAGTTTACTAAAACTGTTCTCTTGGAATTTCTATTAAGAGGTACTTTCAAGGTACATGAATACAGTTTTAATCTGCAGATAATTCTAAAATAATTGAGGAAAAAAACCTACTGCAACCCTCCAGCAACTTAAAGACAGTCATACTAATTCAAATTAGGACAATAATCTCACTAAATGTATTCTTAAATTTACAGTAAATAGGAAGATACGGCCAAAGAACTTTGTCTTTTCCATCTAAGCCACTGATAACAGCTTTGCCAGTAAAAAATGTCTCACAAAATCACATCATTAAAGATTTAGACAAAAACATTAATGTTAACATTAGTCAACACACGCGTGCATAAAAACAATTTAAGAAGCTTACAGAATTCATAACTAGCAAGTATAATATTTCTTACAGCAGTACATCTCATGAGCAATACTTCTCTTTTAAACTCATGGAAAGCGAGGTATTAAGCTTCTGAGAACAAAACTGGACTTCGTTTCTTTCACTGACAAGTAGAAACTGAACACAGTTTCTCTTTTAATCACTTATTTACTCAGAAGAAGAATTATTTGTCACCAAATTTTGCTCAGTTTCTAAGATTCTTACCAGCATTTCCCTTACAATTGAACTGATTTTTCAAGAGTAAATTTCTTGGAGACTGCAGATTTTCATCTGCACAGTCATAAGACATGCAGTTGAGACACCCTTTCTACTGAATTTTGATGAAAAACAAAACATTTTTATGTTCAGACTTGAACTAAACTGTCGCTACAATGCAGTTTGACTAAAAATTGTCTGAATTTTAGAGAACAATGTTATTCTTGATTAACATACACAGCTGTCAGATTAGGCTGGTTTCTTAACGTCTGCCTCCTCCATGGTAAGATAAGGCAATAGAGCCATTTTCAGAGTGCACTGTGCATTTAAAGGGAGTAGAAGGATGTTTGAGAAGCAGAAAACCCTAAGTGTTGAAGCAATATAAGGACAGCAAAGGGTTTAATACCAATTTCTTTAGCAGATCCAGGAATGCTCTGCTATTCATAGGGCAGAGTTGTAATCACTGTCCATTGACTTAAGAGCATTACCCGACCTATGGCGGGTATTTGTTTTGTCAGAACCTCCATTCGTCATGACTAATCCTCTCTGTCCTTCAAGTAGTTGACAGAGTTTTACAGTTTCAGGTGTCACTGTTCACTATATTCATCTGCTTGTATTTCCCTGACCAGAGTCAAATTCCCTTGGGGAAAAAAAGTCTTATTCATTTTGTATTCTCAGTGCCTAACAGTTCTGTAAATGTTTGAATAAGAGAACACACTGATACAAACAAAAATAGGGTGTATATGAAAGAGAAAGAGCATCTACACACCTAACATATACACCTAGGTACCCCTAACATAACAATATGTACGAACATATTTATATCAGAACTTGCTGATACAGATGTGGCTGAAACCTTAAGATAGTATCTACCAACAACCTTCTATGATAGACCACCTTAACAAGACATTCAAAGCAAAAATCATAATTTTCTCATCATGTCCACTTACAGCCACAGAACAGCACAAGAACATATAAAGTAAGGAGAAGTTTGGAGAGAGACTTGTAAGGGTTTTCAATTCATATCCCAACACTAGGGGAAGGGTAAGAGGGGCTTTTTGCTTGTCACTTGTGTGTGTGTGTGTGTGTGTGCTTGTGTTTTGCAACAATACGGCCACAACTGGAAGCCATTATACTTGGTGAAATAAGCCTGTCCGAAAAAGACAGATATCATATGTTTTCCCTCATCCGAGGAAACTAATAAGAGTACCTGAAATGTAATGTATTGGAGTGAAACTGACATTTTGAGAATCAATTGTTTATTAGCCCTTGTCTCTTCCATTGAGGAACAATGTTTTGTTCTCTTTTCTTTCTCTTCATACTATTTGTTGAACTCTTTTACTTGGAGGGTTAACTATACAATCATTAAGTATAATGAAAATAGATCATTGTAAAAATTAAGAATAGGAATCCGAGAGGGATGGGAGAAACCTTGGAGCTGGGCAGGAGGGAGAGAAGGGGGGAAAGAACCACTACATCACTAAATCTCTGTATATGAAATAAATGAAACTTGTGTAACTTTTTTTTAATAGGAAACATATTGTAGCAGATCCACCTAATCTAGATTAAAAAAAGAAAAAAGAGTTTATTGAAACTTGTGTAACAAAACCTTAAAATACTCTTAAAAACTTATAAAGAGAACCACTACCAACCTACTTAAAATCTTGTAAAAAAGAAAGAAACTTGGCCGGCGCCGTGGCTCAACAGGCTAATCCTCCGCCTTGCGGCGCCGGCACACTGGGTTCTAGTCCCGGTCGGGGCGCCGGATTCTGTCCCGGTTGCCCCTCTTCCAGGCCAGCTCTCTGCTGTGGCCCAGGAGTGCAGTGGAGGATGGCCTACATGCTTGGGCCCTGCACCCCATGGGAGACCAGGAAAAAGCACCTATCACCTGGCTCCTGCCATCTGATGAGCACGGTGCGCTGGCCGCAGCGCGCTGTTCGTGGCAGCCATTGGAGGGTGAACCAACGGCAAAGGAAGACCTTTCTCTCTGTCTCTCTCTCTCACTGTCCACTCTGCCTGTCAAAAAAAAAAAAAAGAAAGAAACTTTTTTCTTTTTGTAATATATTAAATATAATTCATATTTAATTAAAATTTATTTAATTTGACATCTCCAGAATTTTTTAAAAAATCCATCTATGTCATATGTTAAACTTCAAGAATTTGGGGTTTTGAAGTTCTGGAATCACCAACTTTATGTATTTTAAATGCTTTGGGGTTATTTTTCATTAAGTAATAACAATGTATCAATGAGGAGAAAACAAGAACAGGCTAAGCATGGGGGCCAGCGATGTGGCATAGTGGGTAAAGCTGCCTCCTGCAGTGCCGGCATCCCATATGGGTGCTGGTTTGAGTCCAAGCTCTCCACTTTTGATCCAGCTCTCTGCTGTGGCCTGGGACAGCAGAAGATGGCCCCAGTCCTTGTGCCCTTGCACCCAAATGAGAGACCTGGAAAAAGCTCCTGGTATCAGAATGGTGCAGCTCAGGCCACTGCAGCCAGTTGGGGAGTGAACCAGTGGATAGAAGACCTATCTCTGTGTGTGTGTGTGTGTGTGTGTGTGTGTGTGTGTGTAACTCTTTCAAATAAATGAATAAATCTTTAAAAAACAGGATAAGCAGCTAGGAAAGAAATTGCGCTCAGAATCTAGGAGTTTAGTTACTTAACAAATTATTTAGCCTGAATATTTTTCCACAAATTCTTGCCTTAATGAGCACTCTATAATGATCCAAAGCCATCACTTATTAAAGATCAAGAAGAACAAAGTTTTGGTTACAGAATTCCTCAGTTCCCTTAGGAACTTAAATTTTAATTAAATTGTTATTTGTAAAGAAATGTTATTAATAAAAAAGAACATATGTATATTCTAGGGACGATCATGGCAATACTTTGGAAACCCACCACAGAAGCTCACAAAGCACAAGAGTAGTCTATATGGAGACGACTAGTGTGTATGAACGTACATACAAGCATATGAGCACACACAACACACACAGCCATAGAGTATCACTGCAAACATGCTGTTTTATTTTGTAAATTTGTTTAAAGAGAATATATTTATTTCATATTTACAGTTTTAAGCAGATAATTATACACCCTGCATTCCCATCCACCCCTCCATTCTTCCTTTTTTTTTTTAATTTTTATTCTTGACAGGCAGAGTGGACAGTGAGAGAGACACAGACAGAAAAGTCTTCTTTTGCCGTTGGTTCACCCTCTAATGGCCGCCGCGGCCGGTGCACTGCGGCCAGTGCACCGCACTGATCCGAAGCCAGGAGCCAAGTGCTTCTCCTGGTCTCCCATGGGGTGCAGGGCCCAAGCACGTAGGCCATCCTCCACTGCACTCCCGGGCCACAGCAGAGAGCTGGCTTGGAAGAGGGGTAACAGGGACAGAATCCAGTATCCTGACTGGGACTAGAACCCGGTGTGCCGGAGCCGCTAGGTGGAGGATTAGCCTATTGAGTCACGGTGCCGGCCTCATTCTTCCTCTTTTAATTTTTGTTCTAACGTAATTTGTTTATTTTATAGTCGCAGGCTTGATTCTCTGCTAAATAAATAATTCAACAGATAGAAGTAGAAAGACTGCTATTTCTGAGGAGGGTAGGCAAGGGCTAGAAACAATCAGATCTCAAGATGTCAGCTTCACTCATACGTGTTACATTTTTGTGCTCATGTACTAGCTAAAACAAATCAAAGAAAAATGATATTTGCTTTTTTGGGTCTGGCTTATTTTACTAAGCATAATGGTCTCCAGTTGCATCTTTGTTATAAAAGACAGCGTTTCATTTTTTTGTTTATAATGGGTGAGCAGCATATTAATGTATTTCTCAAAATGTCTACTATGCATGTAGTCTTAGCACTGGGAGCTACACATATTTCCTGGGGAAACAATTCCAATATACATTCCAATTTTAGACACGTTTCTTATGTTTGCCTATTAATTTAATCTTTCCATTATCTGTTTTGTTCCAACAATGCAAATTGAGTGCCCTGTTTTTTTTTACATCACTTACATTAACCTCCAAATAGCTTTATAAAACTTGACATCTATATAAACTTTCTCTAGTTCACTTTCATCTAACAAGGGCACTTACCTCCTATTTCCAGGTAAGGTATAGAAATAAAACCAAACAAAAAATTAACTGGATGGGGAAATATACAATATAACCACAGAAGAAATCTCCAACCAAAGCAAATAAGTCATATGTCCTTCGATACCGAGCTCCTTATGGTCATACAAGGTTACTCTAATTTCTATGGTTCAGGCTTCATGCAATATGAGAGTCTTATACATGTGGTGGATTTGCACATCTCAATTAACTCCTTTGCAAGTAACTTTGCATTATATTCAATCTATTTGAGTTTCAAAAACCATAATTGCTCTTTCTGGGTAAACATTATTGCTTCTTACAGTTATTAAAAGTCATGTATGTTTATGAGGGGAAATTGGATCTGTTCTTGCTTTTCATACTGAAAGGCACAGAGAAAGAGTGAGACAGAGGGAATGACATCTCCCTCCTGCTGGTTCACTCCCCAAGGGCCCACAGTGGCTGGAGCAGGGCTGGCACAGAAGTTGGGACCCAGGAACACAATCTCAGCCTACCACATTGGAGGCAGGAACTAAATTACTTGAGCCACAACCAAAGCCATCCAGAGCACCTGCATTAGTTTGCGACTGGAGTCTAGAGCTGAAGTCAAGTATGGGACCCAGGTGCTCCATATGGTCATCCTACTGTGCTAATAGTCCCGGAGCTTATTTCTATCCATCAACAACTTGGTACCCTGTTAACCAGCATTTCCACAATCTTCTTCCCCCTTTGCCTCCTCAGCCTCTGTTAACCACCATTACAGTGAACTTCTATGAGATCCATTTTTTAAGATTCCATAAAAGAAAGGTATTACAGTGTCTTTTTTTTTTTTTGCACTTCACCTGTTTCATTTGACTGCATGGTCTCTTATTCCATCCATGTTGTTACAAATGATGTGATTTCATCCTTTCTCATGGCTTGGTATTCCATTGTGTATACCTACCACTTTACTGAATTCATCAATAAATTTATACTTACATTTCTTCCATTTCTTGGCTATTATGAATAGTACTATAATAAATACGGGAGCACAGATGTCTGTTAGATTGACTTAATTTTCCTTGTATATTTATCCACTACCAGGATTGCTATATCATACTATAGTTCTATTTTTAGTTTTTTTCAGGAAACTCTACATTGTTTTCCACATTGGTTTTACCAACAACTACAGTGTGCACAGGTTCTTTTTTCTCAATATCATCACCAATTCTTATATTTCATCTCTTTGAAAATATTAAGCTGAGAGACGTCAAGTGATACCTCTCAGATTTGATTTAAATTCCTCTAATGGCTAGTGATGTTGAGTATTTACTCATGTATCTTTTGGTTAACTACATGTTATTTTGATAAATACCTCTTTAGATATACTGTCCATTTTAATTGGATTTTTTTTTTTTTGCTGTGGGCTTGAGTTCATTATATATCATGTTTACTAACCCTTTGAGACACAGTTCACAGATGTTGTCCATTACAATAGATTGTCTTTTCATTCTCTTGTTACCTTTGCTGTACTTTTGTTTGATGGAATTTTATTTTTACTTTTGTTTCCTGTGCTTTAGGAGTCTGACTCCCCCCCAAAAAAATTCTCACCAAATTCAATATACTGAAGACTTTTTCCTTTATTTCATTCTGGTAGTTTCAATGTTTCAGTTCTTAAAGTCTTTGACACATTTTGAGTTGATTTTTGTACATGGTAAGAATTAGGCTTTTAATTTGATTATTCTCTATATGGATATTCAATTTTACCAACGCCATTTATTAAACAGAGTGCTTTCTCTAAAGCATGTCCTTAGCATCTCTATCAAAAATCAATTGGCTGAAGCCACTGCTGTAGAGTAGTGGGCTAAGCCTCCGCCTGCTGTGCCAGCATCCCATGTGGGCGCTGGTTCATGTCCCAGCTGTTCCTCTTCAGATCCAGCTCCCAACTATGGCCTGGGACAGCAGAAGCTGGCCCAAGTGCTTGGGCCCCTCCCCCTGTCTGGGAAACTTGGGTCAACTCATCTCCAGCTGTTGCAGGCATGTGGGGAGTGAACCAGCAGATGGAAGACCTTTCTCTTTCTCTCCCTCTGTAACTCTACTTCACAAATAAAATTTAAAAAAATCAGTTGGCTAGAGATGTGTGCATTTATTTCCAGGGACTCTATTCTATCTTATTGGTCTATGAATCTGTTTGCATGTCAATACCATGCTGTATTAATTACTATATAGATTATTATATGTACATACACATGTATGTATATGTGTTTATGTATACATTTAGATGCATATATGTAGTCAGGTAATGTAATGCCTCCTAATTTTTTCCTTCTGCTCAAGATTTCTTTGGCTATTAGGAGACTTTTCCGGTTCCATATAACTTTTATCTTGTTATCTAAATATACAATTGGAATCTAAGTAGGGACTGCATTGAATGTATAATTTGCCTTAGATATAGACATTTTAGGCCGGCGCCGTGGCTCAACAGGCTAATCCTCCGCCTTGCGGCGCTGGCACACCGGGTTCTAGTCCCGGTCGGGGCGCCGGATTCTGTCCCGGTTGCCCCTCTTCCAGGCCAGCCCTCTGCTGTGGCCCAGGAGTGCAGTGGAGGATGGCCCAGGTGCTTGGGCCCTGCACCCCATGGGGAGACCAGGAAAAGCACCTGGCTCCTGGCTCCTGGCTCCTGCCATCGGATGAGCGCGGTGTGCCGGCCGCAGCGTGCCGACCGCGGCGGCCATTGGCGGGTGAACCAACGGCAAAAGGAAGACCTTTCTCTCTGTCTCTCTCTCTCACTGTCCACTCTGCCTGTAAAGAAAAAAAAAAAAGATATAGACATTTTAATGATGTTAATTCTTCCAAACTATGAACATGGGATGTCTTTCCATTTCTTTTTTTTTTCATTTGTTTATTTTAGAGAGTTACAGATGGAGAGGGAGAGAGACAGAAAAAGAGAGGTCTTTCATCTGCTGGTTCACTCCCCAGACGGCTGCAACTGCAAAGCTGAGCCGAAGTTGGAACCAGGAGCTTCTTCGGGTCTCCCTTGAAGGTGCAGTGGCTCAAGCACCAGGGCCATCTTCTACTGCTTTCCCAGCCCATAACTGAGAGCTGGATTGGACGAGGAGCAGCAGGGATTTTAACCAGCACCCATATGGAATTCCAGCACCATAGGCAGAAGCTTAGCCCACTACACCATAGCTCTGGCCCCTGTCATTCCATTTCTTTCTGTACTTTCCAATTTCCCTCATCAGTGATTTACACTTTTCATTGTAGATATCATTAAACTCCTTGGTCAAATTTATTTTTAGGTATGATTTTAGGTATGCTTTTCTTTCATAGGAAATATTTTATTAATTTGATTTCACTACTCACTACAAATCCATGTAGGTGCTTTTTTATCCCCTCATGATTCAACCTCAGTATTGTGCAAATGGTTCACAAATTTGTCCATTCCTTCTAGTTCATCAAATTTGTTGCATGCAATTGTTCAGATTAACCTTTAACAATCCTTTGTACTTCTGCAGTATTAACTGTAATATCTCAATTTTCACCTATGAATTTATAGGTTTCAATTCTTGGTGTCTTAATGTGGCTAATGGTTTCTCAATTATCTTTCTGAAAAACAAATTCTTCATTTTGTTTTTTCTCTGCCTTTTTTTTGGGGGGGGAGCTTGTTTGCTTTTGTTTGTTGTCTTTGTCATTTATTTATACTGTGATTTTTTTTTCACCAATTTTGGATTTACTCTGTTTTCTAGATCCTTGAGGTATAGCAATATGTTGTTTATTTTAAATCTTATGGCTTTATTGAAGCAGGTATTCATTGCTTTAAGCTTTTGCTTAGTACTTTATTGTTTTCGATAGATTTTGGTATTTTGTGTTTCCATGATCATTCTTTTCATGAGATTTTCAAGTTCCCTTAATTTCTTCTTTGACCCATTGGCTATTCAGAAATAAGTTTTTAATTTTCATCCATTTAGTAGTTTATAATTTTTTCTTATTATTGATCTCTAGTTTCATAGCATTGTGATCAGAAAAGATACTTGATACAATTTCTACCATATGTCTATCCTGGAGAATTCTCCATGTGCTGTTGAAACAATGTTTTCTGCAGCTATGGGATGGAATATTCTGTAGATTCCTGTTAGACCCAATTAATCTAGGGCACAGGTTAACTTTGTAGTTCATCTGTTGACTTTCTGTCTGGATTATCTATCCATTTATGGAAGTTACTATTACTGTATTAGAGTCCATTTCTTCCTTAAAGCCTATTAATATTTGCTTTTATATACTTGGGTACTCCACTACTGCATGCATTTATATTTACACTTGCTATTTCCTCTTGCTGGATTGAGCCCTTTATCATTGTGTAATAATGATATAGTTATATAATGACCTTATCTCTTTTTGCGGATTTTGACCTAAAACATACTTCATATGTTGTAAGAATGACTATTCCTGCTTTCATTTAAATTTCATTTGCATGGAATATCTTATTCTTTCACTTTCAGTCCATATATATATATATGTAGTAAATCTCTTAAGCAGCAGCATATAGCTGGGCCTTATTTTTTTAATCCCTTTAGTCATTCTACGTCTTTCAATTCTGAAATTTAACGCTTTGAGATTTTAATCCATTTACATTTATTTATTGATAGATAAGATCCTACTTCTACTATTTAGGTTCTTGTCTTAGTTTTATTGGTTTTGTTTCTTACTTCCCTTTCTCACAATCTTCATTTGTAATGAAGTCATTTTCTTACATAATGAACTTTGATTCATTGCTGATTATTTTTGGTAAATTTCTTAAAGATTCTTCACTTTGTGGCTATCTTGAGGCTTACTAAAATAAAGATGGGTTTAACAAGCTTTTTTAAAATTTATTTGAGAGAGTTATAGACAGCGAGACAGAAAGATCTTCCTTCAGTTGCTTCACTCCCCAGATGGCCGCTACGGCCGGCACGCTGCGCTGATCCAAAGCCAGGATCCAGGTGCTTCCTCCTGGTCTCCCATGCAGGTACAGGGGCCCAAGCACTTGTGCCATCCTCCACTGCCCTCCAAGACCAGAGCAGAGAGCTGGACTGGAAGAGGAGCAACCGGGACTAGAACCCGGAGTCCATATGGGATGCCAGCACCGCAGGCAGAGGAGTAACCAAGTGAGCCACAGGGCTGGCCTCTTAACAAGCTATTTTGAAACTATGACACCCTAATATGATTATAATAAGGAAAAGAAACAGCTAAGCAATTTTGTCTTCCTGGGCCCCATGCTAAAAGCCACTTTAACCCCAGTGAATTAAGTGAATAAACATATTTGATCACAAAAAAAGAAATACTGAAAAACAACTCTAAGCTTTGTCTTCATTCATTCCCACACCCTAAATTTTTGATGTCCCATTCTGCTTCTTGCTATATTGTGGGTCTCTTGGCAGTTTAATACAGTTACTGTTCTTAGTTGTTTTCATACCTAGCCCTCATGCTAAATATATGAATGGTTTAAGCACCACATCTACAATATTAGAGCATTCTGACTCTGTTCAGTTATTTCTACCAGTGAGTTTTCTACCTTCTACTATTTTCTTCTTACTTGTATCTCTTCAAGTTTGAAGAATCCCCTTAGGAGTTCTTGTAAGACAGGTTTTGTGATCAATTTGTCCAGATTTTGTCTGCCAATATTTTTTAATCTCTCCCTCATATCTGAAGGATCACTTTTCTGCTCTATTTTTTCTACTGATACCTTCTATCAACTTTAAAATTTCATTTATGTACTTTCCAGTTGAAGGATTTCTGTTTATTTTCACCTCTATGTCATGCCTCTTGTTTTAATGAAGTTCATAGAATTTTCTTAAAACACCTATTGTGAAAACATCATTTGAGCATTTGGAAATTTCAGTTCCCTGATAGTTGGCTTCTGGCACCTTATTCTGCTCCTCTGGTGAGATCATAGTTACTTGGAAGTTCTTGAAGTGTGTTGGTATATGACACGGTCTACACACTGAAGGATTAGTTCTAGCTATCTGACTCTGTTAGTGTGTACTCTTAGAAATGCTAAACAGTCTGGTTATTTTCTTCAAGCCTGTGGGCACACCTACTCTTTCAGCACTTGATAGCACTCTACCTTGAGGTTTGCTGCTGGTTTGCTGTTGATGTTGTTTCACTGTTTCATGCCTACGATGCTCCCTAAATTTCCCTGGTATGTTGTTCAGAAGGAACTGAGAAGTAGCTAAAAGGGGTAGTACATCCCTACAAGGCCCTTCTTGGAGCTGGAGTAGGCCCAGATGCCAAGTTGTGTGGTCACCAATACCTCAATACTAGACCCACACCCACAGCTCACAGCACATGCAGAGCAGTGCAGCATGGGATGGGGAACAATGCATACCCTGTTATGGCCTGATGCTGCTCCTTCCAGCCATGGGTGAGGATGGCTGAATTGTATATGGCACTACACAGGTCTAAGGAACCCAGCTACAGGCATTGCTCTGGCTTCTATAATCTTTGTGACAGTGACTTGGTGCATGAGTAGCTACTCAAATTTGGTTTTTCTGTGATGAGAGGATCACCAGGCTGTCTCATTCAGCCACTGCTTTATTTTATATGTTCAGAGAGTAGCATATTGCCTTATATACAGCATTACATTTGGGGGGAAAGAAATAAAACAGCTTAAAGGGAAGTGAGAAACTTCCCAATCTCAACACACAAGAATATCATTATATATTGGAGAATTTCCCCGTTGGTATTACTTCAATTATTTATTTACATGATATTTTTACAACACGTAAAATTCCGTAAGTTATATATATTTATATTATTTCTACAGTTTTGTTTAAATGTCATCATGTTATTCATGCAAACCATTTTTCATTCAAAATCAGTCTCACGTTTTATATTTAAATTTCTTTATAGAAACAGGATTTTTTCTATGCAAAATTGTCAAGTGGATAACCTTCTAATTAATTTTTGCAGCCTCTCTTTTTCTTCTTTCTCAACTGTCGTGTCTGTCAACTCCTATTTCTAAAAAAGAATGCGATATAGAAACTGTTTTGTAGCCTCTGTTTTTGAAAAGCCTAGGGAGATTACTGACACCATAAACAAGAGTGTCAAATTGTTAAATCAACAACAGGTGTCACTGTGTACTTACGACTCATGAGGGCTCTGTCCTTAATGTGTTGTCCAATGTGAAGTAATGCTATAACTAGTACTGAAACAGTATTTTTACACTTTGTGTTTCTGTGTGGGTGCAAACTGATGAAATCTTTACTTAGTATATACTGAATCAATCTTCTGTATATAAAGATAATTGAAAGTTGAAAAAACCTTGGTGTTAAATTGGAACTTTCACAGAAAATTAATCAATTTGAAAAAAAAATCATGTAGGATCTCTGTCCTTAATGTGCTGTACATTGTGAATTAATACTATAACTAGTACTCCAACAGTATTTTTCACTTTGTGTTGCTATGTGAGGGCAAGCTGTTGAAATCTTTACGTAATATGTACTAAACTGATCTTCTGTATATAAAGAGAATTGAAAATGAATCTTGATGTGAATGGAGTGGGAGAGGGAGCGGGAAAGGGGAGAGTTGTGGGTGGGAGGGAAGTATGGGGGGGAGCCATTGTAATCCATAAGCTGTACTTTGGAAATTTATATTCTTTAAATAAAAGCTTTAAAAAATATAGACAGATAAATAATCGGACAATCCAAGCAGAATTTCTGCAATAATTTGAGAGATAATAAATATTCATGGTAAGTGGGGAAAAAATCCAGTAAAAATATATGATGATTAAAGCAAAAGCCAGAGGTGTTTTAAGGTGACCTCAAGGGAAACATGAGCACCCAAACAGGAGAAATTGATCTTTTCTGTATGGAAGCTCAAAAATCAAATCAAACTAAAAAAAGCTGATTCAAGACCATGGAGATGCTGAAATAATCAAGATAGAAATCCTGCTACAGAAAACAAGAACGATGCTGCATTGATTCTTCAGAATCTTAATTAGAGTCAGTGAACTGATTCAGGTAAGATACCTGTAGCTCTTCTGTAACAGAAACTTACCTGAAATATTTGTACAAAAACAGTTAAGGATCAGTACTAAGCAATGCAAAACAGAAAGCTTCAATATTTGTTCATCACAAATTGCATGACCCAAGAATGAGCCCACGTGTCCTCCCAAGAAAGGCAAATTAACTCTTAAGGGAGCACTCTCACACTGGGCCCTTCTGCCAGCCATTTTATAATCTGGGATGCAGAGAATGAGAGCTTCAGATTAATCCATGGGAGTCAGTACGACGTTCATTAATCAAAGGAATTGATCTCACAGTTGAGAATTTGCCCTCAACACAATGTGGTCTCTACCTGAGTTCTTTATTTTTCTACTTTTGCTAGATGTTGCTCCAAAACTCAGGATGGAATTTAACTGCCATTGTAGCAGTAGTAAGAAGTGGGACCTGGAAGAAATAGTAAGGTCATGAGGTCTCTGTTCTCAACAGTCAATCAGTGCCATTATCTCAGGAATGGATTAGCTGTCTCAGGAGGACTGCTGGTCCAAGGGGAGATTTGTCACCACCCTTGTGTCTTTTTCGTGTTTGCTTGCCCTTCCCCCATACTGTGATAAAGTACAGAGGGCCTCATTAGATGCCAGCACTATACTGCCACACTTCCCAGTTAAAAAAAAAAATTGTGTCTCAGACAAACTTCTATTGTTTATAAATTGATTAGGCCTTGATATTCTGTGACAGCAGCAAACGGTCTAAGATGGTAGAGAAAGTTGTGGGTTTTCTCCTTTAGATCGACAATTAGTGGTGCAAATCCACCTAGGTGAACAGTCTCCAAGCCCGACAAAAATTAAATGAGCCCTAATAAAATCAAAGTGGAAAAAATCATTTTATGTTGTAAATGGCACCTACATCACTGAGCATGTACTTTTTTCAAAAGTCTCTGCCTTCTACCAAGAAATGCACCATGGTGTGAATAATGAAAATGAATAATTCAAAGCATGACGCAGTGTACAATCTGCACATCTGTCAGTTTTCCTCCTCAGATGGATCGACTGTGGAAACTACAAATGAGGCGGTTTAAAATCCAGACCAGCAGGAGGACTAAATTGGAGTGGAGGATAACTGGCTACAGGGGTCCATGAGTCACGGCACTAGCGTCAGTTACCTTGAGAAAAACGATAATGGAGACCCATAATGAATAGCAGGAAACACACGTGACAAGTGTTTGGTCTGGAGCCTGTACATGACATACAGCAGGGAGAGTTCCTGGTTCACTCTAGGACGACACATTTCAGACATCCCAGCAGCCTGACATTTTGAGTTAGTGTTGTCAGAAAGTTTAGAACAGAAAAGTTGAAAAGACTTTTTGATGATGAGCAAGTCTTTTCCTGACCTGTGATCCCTTTGATTATCATCTGGTCAAGCACTTCTACAAGGTCATGCTCCTCAGATTCTTTTAATGGCCAGGAAGGGAAAAGGCTTTGATGACAGGACTTATTTTAATCTTAGTGAGAGAGCCAAGAAATAACCATAGAGCTCTACAAGAACAGAATGGAGGTTAAGACTTTCTCTGAACACAAAGACAGCTCTAAAATCTATTTTCTACAATTAATTACTCCACTGTCACATAGACTTATCAAATGGTAGCTATCCCCAAATTCTTTTCCCTGCATGTCGTCTCAGACATGCACTATATGCCATAAAGAACATTGCACATCTGCTCATAAGAGAAATGACTTTAATTGCTAAGCTGCTAATGGAGCATTTTTTCCTGTAGAATTTCTACCCATCTGCACACTCTGATTAGCACATCCTCATCAGCTCTTGTATACTTCAACCTTTTTTCCTAAATGATAATCACTAATTCCATCTATGGTATCTCTAGATGTGAGGAATGTGTCTAGCGTAATAATGATGTCTGATTGTATTGCCAATTTCTCTGCAAAGAAAAAGATTGAAGTTTTAAACTTTTTCCCATCCCCCAGAGAAAAACAAACTAATAGAAAATCTGCCAAGCTGGGGAAGACAAATCCTAGAATACTGTAGGCGGGGAAATAAACAGGTTGAAGTTACAGAAAGTTTATAATCAACAGAGAATTCTGGACTCTAATGAATACTAGGAAGTCCTGTAACTTGGCAGAGGATTACATAAATAACACACTCAAGGGAATTTTCTTACTTATTATGCAACAGAAAGTACTAGGGTCAAGATAAACACAAACACTATTTTAAATTCATTATATCCTTATCTGCCCTAACCTTTAAGTATCATAAAGGATTAAATTCAAAAGGTGTTTGTAAAAAGTCACAAACAGAAGAGGCAAAAAATAAATAAATAAATAAGGTCTTATCTACTTCTCTGACACACAGCTTTGCTTTTATGGGAAGTGTGAATAGCATGAGTATTTGGGGAAATAAAACTACCTTGATTACATGCAATTTTCTCCTAGACTAATACAATTTTTCTCTGTTGATAAAATACGTTTAAAGGTAAAAATGAGTGAATCTATAGTCGTGTCAGTCAGGGTTTGGTGGAGAAAATGCATGCTGCAATCTGGTCTGTGGCAATGGAGAACCTAAAAGGTAATCTATAGGAGCAAAACGGACACCGTGAGATGCGATGAGTCCGAACAGCCCTTATCTCGACTGTCAAGGAACAATGTCTTATTTTTGTGTTTTTTTCCTTTTTCTTCATACTATTCAGTAAACTCTTTACTTTAGTATAGGGTTGATCTTATGCATATAAAAATAACTGAAGAATGACTTTTGTAAGAGTTAAGAATGGCAAAGGTAGGAGGAAGAAGGCTGGGAGTATAGGTGGGAGAGAGGGAGGGGCAACAAATCTCCATGTTCCTAAATTGGTATATATTAAATTCATGATGTTCGTATTCCTTAAACAAAATTTTTTAAAAAGTAATTCCAGTGAGGAAGTATCTTAATACAGAAATTAGGGTCTGTACACTGTTGGTAGAGCAGAGAGCGGAAAGATCTGTGAAGTCACTACCAACATCATCAGCTGCCTACAGCCTCAAAGAGGCTGATCCTTACCAGCTAGTGCCTGGAAGGTTCTGTGAACTTCACTTCTGCCCTGTACCTGTGGGGCTCTTGACAACTGCTGCTGGGGAACTACGATTTCTCCTTCTTACCTCCCTCCAAGTCTCATAGGAATCTGTCTCCTTGGCAGACTCTAAACCAGAATATCTGGGAGAAAGAGATTCTGGTAACCAAATTAAAGGTGCTTCCTTCAATCCAGAGAAGAAAACAGAACAACAACTTGACAGTAAATGTTTGTGATGTACATGTGTAAGTGAATGAGTAAATAAGTGAAAATGTCATTATTTTGGCAGGTTATGTAATTTCCAAGCTACATTGCAAGTAAAATCATAGGTAGAATGAGAGTTAAAAGAGTTACATATGTTAGATGTTTATCAGCTTTAAGCTAATGTATCCTGAGCGACATAAGTTAATGCAGCTCTGAGTTCACTGGGTTGAGACTGGTCATGTCTTTACCCGGCTCCCTTCTGAAGTTTATTGGCCGTCCCATTTCTGATGAGGCAGTCTTCCTCCAAAATCTATAGTGACATTCACTCATTTTCTATGTAACAAATTCAAATCACAATCCAGTTTTCCCTCCCAACCATTCCTTTCCTTATTATCTTGATTAAAATTTCTCAGTCATACACCTACAGAGAGCCCTTGGTCCTGTGAAACGGATCTCAGCAACTTGGCTGTCAAACAGCAGCCAGATTCTCCTTATTTCTAAGGTCATTGCCTCACATGTGCTAGTAACTTGAAGAAGCATTCTGTTGATTGGTTCTGCAACATGCAGAGTATTTGCACATTTCACTGGTTTTTATTTAGTCAGCAATTACGCTGTTATGACATAAGAAAATGATCTATCTATAGCCTGAAAAAGGCTTATTTTCCAGCTTCCAAGTTACAGGCAAGAAAATGTCTGGAACTCTGATTGAAATGTCCTGCCACCAATGAACAATGACCTCGCTAAAGGGGCAAGTGTTGTGGTATAGCAGGTTAAGTGCCACCGTGACATCAGCATACCATAAAGGAATGCTGGTTGGAGTCCTGGCTCCTCCCTCTACTCCTGATCCAGCGTTCTGATAATGCACCTATGAGACAACAGAAAAAGGCTAAAGGATTTGTACCCCTGCAACCCACATGGGACACAGAGCTCTGTGCTCCCACCTTTGGCCTGGCCCAGCCCCAGCTGTGGCAGGCATTTGGGCATTTGGGAATGCATCATTAGACAGATTGATCGATCTTACTAGATTTGGTCTCTCTCCCTGTCACTCTACCTTTTTTTTTTTTTTTTTTGGACAGGCAGAGTGGACAGTGAGAGAGAGAGAGAGAGAGACAGAGAGAAAGGTCTTCCTTTTTGCCGTTGGTTCACCCTCCAATGGCCGCCGCGGCCACGCACTGCGCGGATCCAAGGCAGGAGCCAGGTGCTTATCCTGGTCTCCCATGGGGTGCAGGGCCCAAGCACTTGGGCCATCCTCCACTGCATTCCCGGGCCATAGTAGAGAGCTGGCCTGGAAGAGGGGCAATGAGGACATAATCTGGTGCCCCGACCAGGACTAGAACCCAGTGTGCCAGCGCTGCAAGGCAGAGGATTAGCCTATTGAGCCGTGGCGCCGGTCTCACTCTACCTCTTAAGTAGTTGAAAAGAATAAACATTTTTTTAAAAATTACTAAAGTCAGTTAAATATTTTAGTGCCAGAAGTATCACTGCTTTAATACTATAATCATATCTCCTTGGAAACCCCACAGTATATTTTATTGCTGTGTAAATTTCCCCAAACACATTGCTTATGCTGAAGTATGAATGTACAACAATTAAAGTATCCAGGATAGTTGCTGGAAGTTTCCTGTAAAAGCCATAACCATGGCTGGCACTGCGGCTCACTAGGCTAATCCTCCGCATGCAGCGCCTGCACCTTGGGTTCTTGTTCTGGTGGGGCGCCGGATTCTGTCCCGGTTGCTCCTCTTCCGGTCCAGCTCTCTACTGTTGCCCGGGAAAGCAGTGGAGGATGGCCCAAGTACTTGGGCCCTGCACCCACGTGGAAGACCAGGATGAGGCACCTGGCTCCTGGCTTCAGATCAGCGCAGCACGCCAGCTGTGACAGCCATTTTGGGAGTGAACCAACAGAAGGAAGACCTTTCTCCCTGTCTCTAACTCTGCCTGTCAAGAAAGAAAAGCCATAAGCACTAATTAGTCCATCAAATGACAATTTATTAGTGTAAGCATGGAGTTGTGGCCAATGTGTACAAGAGCAGCCTCACATAGCTTTTTTCAAGTTCACGGGGGTCTGACATCACAGGCTATTCTGTGCCTGGCTAGAAATTGCATTAACATTCGCAGCTTCAATGGAAATTGTATTCCTGCCTTCTGCATGACATCTTGAAAATTTTCAAGGTGCAAAGTTCTATGGGATTATTTCCCATTGATCACATAATTTCCTCAGCTAGCTCTTTTATATCTCTTTTCATTTAGCATGTGGTATGGACTCAGTCCAGGAGTTTTTGAAGTATAGAATTTAACACATTTACTGTTTATTATTTTTGAAAACCCTACACTAATTCTTACGAATATTCTTTAACCAGCAATTTTTGTAAGAGAAGGAACAGCATACTCGGGGATCCTCATTTGGAAAATGCAGCTGTTTACATGTTCTTGCAGCAGCCATGAATCTCTGCCTGCACTTACTTCTCCCCATTTGGCCTGGTTCTTAGAGCATGCTCTTGAGAAAGATTCTGGTAAGGGGTTCTTAAGGCCACAGAAACACAGGAATTAGGGTCCCTGAGAGAATGCAACTTAATACAGGAGACCCAATAGACCAGTGAGTGTCTTGGACATCGGCCAGTGCTTCAGGACGCACATCTTGAATGGACTGCAAAATGAGGGCAGCCTGAGAAACGGGGCTCTCCAGATGAGCCGACTTAAAGTAAGATGGTGGGGAAAAGGGTCTAAACCTACAGTTTCAGTCCACTTTTGTACCTAGGGCCACAGCTGGGCAAAGAAGATACTGGAAAAATAAGACAAAATGAGCCCCCAAAAAGGAATTTTAAAAATTTAATGTGGCAAAGGATGTAAGACAAAGGCAATTCAGGAAAGCTCTGTGTCCCATTTTCAAATGCCTCCAATATAGCCATACCATGTTTGCAGGTATCTACCTCAATTCAATGCTTATGACTCTAGCAACACTTCATGGCATGTTGCTTTTAAAAAATCAAGGTCAATTGGATACTACTACTACTAATTTTGTCAAATAAAATGGGGTTATTTACAGCTTGAGAACACTTTGCTGAAACTTTTAAAATAAAGTATTTAATTATGGGCTTATATCTATGTGATGTAGATACACATAATCACATCCAGAGCAGTCAAGTGAACACTGCCATTCATTTACTACTGAAGATCTGTTTAGGTTTATACACCTGTTGATTAATTATATTAACCAATTTCTTGTTAACAGCTCCAAAAACTGTTTTAGGGAGGGAAGAAGTCGTGCAGATAGAGTGGAAAGTCAACTTCCAAGTATCAAAACACTGTCCCGCCAGAAAAGATAATCACATCTCAACCAGGGAGCTATTGGTGACCTTGGAGCAAAGGGCTTTGGTAGCAGGAAATCAGGTGACATCTTTCTCGATGAATCCTCTTACTAACAAAGTCAGCTTTACAGACATCACACTGTTGAAGTGAATCTCACTACCTGTTTTCAATGCAGGGAAAGAGGGGTAAATTGTCATTGACATGGTGTGACTCAGTGAAGCAGTTTTTATAAATATATACCAAATTAGATGACATCCACAAAATTTTATACTCTATATGTTCACTTTCACAAATAAGAAAAAAAATTTGATTTTGTTCAACTCTGGCTTATTTTACTTTGTATATAATCTCTGGTTCCATGTATTCCATTGCAAATGTCTTGATTTCACTCATTGTATGGGTGAGTGCTATTCTATAGTGTGTGTGTGTGTATATATATATATATATATATACACACACATATACCATTTTTTAATCCATTCATCATTTGAGGGGCTTGTAGGTTGATTCCAAATCTCTGCTATTATTAATTGAGCTGCAGTAAACATGGGATTGCAGGGAGACCCATTCTTATGGGAGTCACATGACTGGGGCTCACCCTGTTTCTAATATCATTATTTACAGAATGTCATAGAAACAAAGCAGTAGGCTGTAAATGGAGTTACTTATCTCTCTCTCATCAGCATGGAGCTGCTGAAGCTGAGACTAAGAAGTGCAAATCTGAAACTTCCCAATTTTTCCTGAACCTGCAAGAATAACTATTTCCTTAGATTTCCAGCTACAGACAACTATTAGCACTATAGTTATCCTGGATATGATTTTAAATTAGCTGGAAAAGCCTCAAAGTTCTTGAGATGTGCTGTACACAAATATAGACCAACAAACACATCCAACGTAATACAGACTCGGTTTCTTTCATTCTTTTTGTTTTTAGAAAAGCCTAAAGTCAAAGGAAGTTCCTTCCGATGGATTTAAGCATCAATAACAGTCAAGCAAGCAGAAACTTGTCATTAAATCCTCATCTTGGTGTCCTAACTAGGTAAGCAAAACTTTTTTTTAACTTTTATTTAATATAAATTTCTAAAGTACAGCTTATGGATTACATTGGCTCCCCCCCCCCATACTTCCCTCTCACTTGCAACCCTCCCCTTTCCTGCTCCCTCTCCCCTTACATTCACATCAAGATTCATTTTCAATTATCTTTATATACAGAAGATCAGTTTAGTATATATTAAGTAAAGATTTCAACAGTTTGCACCCACACAGAAACACAAAGTGAAAAATACTGTTGGAGTACTAGTTATAGCATTAATTCACAACGTACAGCACATTAAGGACAGAGATCCTACATGAGGAGTAAGTACACAGTGACTCCTGTTGACTTAACAAATTGACACTCTTGTTTATGGCATCAGTAATCACCCTAGGCTCTTGTCATGAGTTGCCAAGGCTATGGAAGCCTTTTGAGTTTTCCAACTTCGATCTTATTCTGACAGGGTCATAGTCAAAGTGGAAGTTCTCTCCTCCCTTCAGAGAAAGGTACCTCCTTCTTTGATGACCTGTTCTTTCCACTCTGATCTCACTCGCAAAGATCTTTCATTTAGGTAATTTTTTTTCCAGAGTGTCTTGGCTTTCCATGCCTGAAATACTCTCATGGGCTTTTCAGCGAAACTTTTAAAAATAGCATCCAGACAAGGACAGCTCCTCCCTTAAGTGTATGGCACTGTTGGGTGTACTCTAAAAGGCAACAACAAGAACTATGCATGGCAGCTGTAATTGCCCCAAATAATCACTGTATTTGAACAAATGGGTCTCAGTTACTATTGGACATGATCCACAGGCCCTACAAAAAGTTACTGAGTCTCTGTAGCCGAGTAAACTGACCCAAACCAGCTGCAGCTCTTCTGACTAGCATTCTATAGACTGCCTTGGCTTTCCATAGGCTCTCTCCCATGCCCATGCCCGGAGACCTTGGCCTTTCAATTTCTCTGGCCAAGCTTGGGCCCTCTCACAATCTCGTGGCAGGCAATCACTGTCCACTTCCAAGACTTGGCCAGGTTATTCCAAGCTTTGTGCTAACAATGAGCTCGACCTAATTCACACTGATACCAGAAAATACACTACACTTTTGTCCATCACCTTTGAAGAGCAGTATTGTTTCAGTATCTTATCACAGTGTTATTACTTTATTTTTAAAAACCCAATATCATCATACTTTTGGCTCCTTGAGGACTTGCGAAGTCCAAAGAAGTCCACATAGCCATCAAGGTTCACCTGCCCTTAACTTGGTCTTACAAGTCTGACCAAGAAACTTGTTTGCTTTTTTACTAATAAATCTTGTCTGACAATAACAAAGTACATATTAATTAGATTAAAATGTAATATTGATTTAGATATTCTTCTCTAAACAAACCTTTATTGCATTGGCTACTCCTGTCACCACCTCAAGTATTTTGCTACTCTAACTTCCAACACAATAGATTGCTTTGTAGTCAAGAAAAAGACTTTAAAACGCATTTATTCCCATCTAAATATACCCTATGTGGTTTTAAAATAATGTCAAACACTAAGAAAACAATGTCTCTCTCCTAATTGGCTTCAGGTGCAGCATTTATTTTAAACTTGAACTTCCCTGTGTTGAACACAGTAATCACTTATCTTAGAAGTGTGGAATTATTCTCCCGGTGGCTTCTTTTATTTATGAACTTTCTAAGAATAATTCCTCTTAAATAATGCAGATACAAACACACTCAGTGGAAGTAGTCCAAAGCCAAACTCCTGCGTCTCAAGGAAATTACAGACTACAACATTTCATCAAGCACCGATGCTCAAGGCATGGTCAGCATTCATTTTCAGGCCTCTCAAGCAGGAGTGTTGAAAGGACTCCTCTACAATACTGAGCTGACTTAATACGCTGAGAGCCAACGGGCTGGGCGAGTGTTTGAGGGGCTTGTGCATCACCCTCTTTGCACTCAGGAGCACAGGCCCCTGCACAGCACTTTCGTCTCCTGCGCTCTTTTCTCCATCAGCGATGGGGATCACCAACACTCACCTACTCTTTCAGGCTTCAGCTGCAAGCTCCAGGCAGAGTCCGACATGGACTTCTACTTTTAGCTATGGTAACTTTTTTTCACCTGACTTTCCAAGCACAAATCAAACAGCAATTCTTGTTTCTATTCTAGATAATGCCACTGTGAGACTAAGGGACCTTCTGCTTCCTATGACAGTAAAGAAATTCTCACCCCCATAGGCAAGATGTACTATGAAAGATAATTCTTAAATTTTCTTCAAATGTTTTAGTGACAAAATTACATTTATGAACATTTAAAAATCAATTTGTCAATCATATTTAAACATTTATAAACATTTAAATATTTATAAACATTTAAAAATCAATTCATCATATAATGATAAGACACACTCTCCTTAAAGGACCTTAAAATCTAAAGGAAATAAAAAATAATGCATCATAATTTTCATACAAGATGGTACAATTTGAAAATATGAAATTTCATATAGGATAAAAATCTATATTCTCAGCAAAGAATATAAAACTCTTCATAGTACTGTTCATTTCTACCTCTCTTTCTCTTCATTGATTGTCTGCACTACCCTATATTAAGTCCAGAGAAACAATTTTAAAGTCCCCTGGGTAATTAATTCTTATCTCTAATATGACATGTGTGACATAATAAATGATGCTTGAACAAATAAGTGATGTTTAGAGGCTTGATCACTTCCCGATGGTGTAAACAGGAAAGGTTTAGTGGAGGGTGTGGTATTTGGGCCATTAAAAATAAAAAGATTAGTAGGATTTCAATGAGGCTGGAGGGTATTCAAGACACAATGGCTAAAAATTGCAGCTGCAAAAAGTAGACCAGTTTTGGTTTCTGCAGCACAGGAATGAAGGCTGAACTGAGAAGGAACCAGAAAGAGGTAACTTATTCTGAAACACTACAAAGCATCATTGTTCATATAGCTGCACTATGAGATTTCTATACAAGTGCAAAAGTCATAAGATTTGCTAGAGATTTTGAAAAATTGGATCTCCTTGCATTCCAAAATAAATATATTCACAAAAAGTGCTATTCTGTGTAAGGAAATAGCTTTTATAATTGGACAGGTTGGTCAGGGAATTTTAGCAGCAAGGCTACACATTGCTTTATTTGTTAATTTTTCCCCGGGTATTTCATGCACTCTTCCTGCTCCCTCCAACATAATTGTTTCAAGGGCACAACCTCTCAGTTCCCCATGATGCTCAGCCCAGGCTGCCCGTAAAAGAAGTGACTGCTTATACAGGAAACATCAGCTTTCAAGGAGGGCAAACAGTCAAGTTAGAGGGATAGGATGGATGAAGCCCAAAAATAATGTGTCCAACCTCCCTGTTTCTTCTTCAAGGATTTTCTGCACCGAAATGGGGTAGAACTTGGTGTGAAAATACAGTCCTAGACTGAAGAAATTTGACAACAATGACAGACTAAGTTGATTCGGACAAATCGAACATCGCCGTCCTTTCAAAGTCTCCTGATATCCTCTGAGTATCAACCAGAAATGGCTATTTTTCAAAACTTCTGAGAAAATATTCAATTCATAAAGTCTAGCTTTATTGTCTTTCCATTACCATTTCTGACTTCTTTTTCATTTCTTCTGCTTTTTTTTAAATTCTTCTGTTGACCCATATGAGCTCATGTTCCATCTGGCTGTTCAATATGCTATTGTATATATGCATATTTCCAAATCGTCAATAGATGGCCCTTATTCCATTCAAAAAAAGCCTATTCTGATTAAAGAGATTCATATTAATATTGAGTGACTACGGTTCTTTTCAGAAGGTTTTGCATTATAATAAAACACCTATGGTGCATTGCTATTGAGGACAAAAAACAAACAGAATAGACTTTCAAGGTCAGCTCTGTTACTTATAACTATGAAGTGTTTTGTTGTAGTTGTCATGTTACCTTTGAGTTTTTTAGCAAGATGTCATGAGGAGTCAAGATTATAGGAATATGCATATACAATTTGTGCTGGGTAAATTATAACTTATTATCTTGAGTTTCAGTGTCATACTAATTCATTATAAAAGAGGCTATTTAGTGTATTAATTATTAGTTGAAATTCAGAACTAGAATATTTGGGTTTACATACAAGGATTGCTACTTACGATTCATGTCATAATGGGAAATCTTCTTAATTTCTTTGTTTTCTAATTGATAAGAGAGTAAATCACTACCTTTCAGGATTGTGGGAAAAATTAAAAGAGTGAAATAAGCAAATAACTTAGAACACTGTTAATGCAAGTATTTGCAACAGCATTTCTTTGTTCAGCAATCCACGCTCAAAATCACTCCAGGACAATTCTATCCTTCAGAAACATTCGATGATCCTGATCTCAATATCGCAGTCTCTAATGACGATCTTTTGTTGCTTCAATCCCCTTACATCTCTCCTCATTTTCGACCTTCTGGATCTCTTTTAGAGATCTTTTGAACTTCCTTTGTCTCTTGGTATCTGTGCTGACATGGATTACAAATATGAATAATTAAATTTATTTCTCTTGTCCTTCAATTCTTAATTTCTTATTGCTGGCCCTTTTGGGGCACTTAAATTGCTTAATAAAAATCAAACCAGGGCCAACACTGTGGCACAGTGTGTAAAACTGATGCCTGTATCCCATATGGGTGCCAGTTCAAGTCCTGCCTGCTCCACATCTGATCCATCTCCCTGCTAATGGGAAAGTAACAGAACATACCCCAAGTACCTGGGCCCTGCCACTCATGTGAGACCCAGAAGCAGCTCCTGGCTTCAGCCTGTCCCAGTCCTGGCCATTACGTTCACTGGGGGAGTAAACCAGGAGATAGAAGATCTCTCTCTCTCTCTCTCTCTTTCTGTCTTTCCCTCGCTTTGGGACCCCAACTTTAATACATAAACCTAAGAAATAATAAAAAAATAAAAGACCATATGAAAATTTAATTTCAAAACAGCTGTACTGTGTATTTATTCTCTTTATTTCTACACTTCTAAAATATCATCCTTTTTATTTTTATTTGATCTTCCCAGAGTTTACCGCCAGAAATATGATTTTGGTACCCTAAGGTTTCGGAAATTACAAGACCTTGTGCAAAAGAAAATCTTTTCATAATCCCTGCAGTTTCAGGTTATTCAAGCAATTGATTCTTGGCCGCAGTATATGACATGGTTGCTGCTCTTTTTGTAAATACTTGACACTCTGTTATCTCCTCCCAATACTACCAGTAATTTTAACCTCACTATGAATAACTTGGTCAAACTTATTAGTCCTTTATAGAATTTACTCCCCGATGTTCACATTATCAAAACATATGGGCTGGTGCTGCAGCTCACTATGCTAATCCTCTGCCTGCGGCGCCAGTACCCCAGGTTCTAGTCCTGGTTGGGGCGCCGGATTCTGTCCTGGTTGCTCCTCTTCCAGGCCAGCTCTCTGCTGTGGCCCAAGAAGGCAGTGGAGGATGGCCCAAGTGCTTGGGCCCTGCACCCGCATGGGAGACCAGGAGGAAGCACCTGGCTCCTGGCTTTGGATCAGCGCAGGACCAGTGATAACAGCCATTTGGGGGGTGAACCAATGAAAGGAAGACCTTTCTCTGTCTAACTCTGCCTGTCCAAAATAAATAAATAAATAAATATGTATTCCTATTAATACATTATAATTGTTAGGACCATGCAGAATTTTTGTATGCTAAGTTAGGAGAAACAGAAATTTCATACTTAGTTCTGCACTCTAGTACTTTTTTCTGATTTTTGATTTTTGATTACTTTGATAATAGTATAATGTGATGTTTCAATACCTGTGTACCTGCACATTGTACAATGATCACATCTGGGGAATTAGCATATCTGTCAATTTAAACATTTCTTTCTTTGTGATGAACTTTTTTAACCCAAATATTACATGCAGCCTGTCGTGCCATTCAATCGTGCTAGGCTTTGGTTCCTGCATTTTCTGGGATACTTGGCTTCCTTATGATTTTTCTTTTATTTCCTTACATTACAAAAATACATGCAAATTTATAAACTTAATAGACATAAAATATGAAAGCATCTGACATCATGCCTGTGTACTTCAAAACATTTGTGGAAAATGGAATTAAAAGGTAAATTAATTTTGGTGAAACAATTTGAAATCCACGCATAGTTTCCTCATAATGCATATTTCATAATGTTTTTGAAGACTCCTCATATTATATTAAGCACATATATATGTAATAAAAGATTTTAGTTGACTCCTACAAAACAAATTTAAAATCTACCTCCTTATATTTACCACTTTTGAGAATTCATCTAAAATTTCTTTAAGTGTCATTCCATTGTTATAAATTTTGTATAATCATGGTGCTTTTATTTAAAAGTTTTATGTGTTTTGTAACTCACAATAGTTATGTGTTCACCAAATGTGTCTGAATACAGTTTCCATTCCATTATCTTTATTTACTGTATGTCTAAATATCTGTTTCGGCTCCATTCTTTTCCTAGATTCTTTTAACAATGGTCTGCAAAGACTGAAACCAACTTCTCCAAATGCAGGAAAGGTGGAAATGGTGCAACATCAGCCAGTGAATAAAGTGGAAGAAAAGAAATAGTATGGAGACTCTCAAAAGACTAAAAATAGAAATAACATGTCATCTGGGGTCCCCTTATTTGGGTATATATACAGATATTTGGAAACTAGGATCTCAAAGAGACATTCATATTCCTGTGTTAACTTCCATCATTAGTCATAGTAACCAAGACGGGGAAACACCCTAAATAGTCATCAACAAATGGGTAAGAAAATGTGGTATAGACACACAAAGCAACATAGTGCAGTCTTGGAAAAGAAGGAAATCCTGCCCTATGCTACAACACGGATGAACCTGGAAGATAGAATGTGAAGTTAAATAAATCAGAGAGAGGATTCCACCTATATGGGGTAAATAAAATAGACAAACTCATAGAAATAGAGAGTACAATGATGGTTTCCATGGGCAGGAGGTAGAAGTGGGAGTTGCCATTCAACTGGTATAAAGTTCTACTTACATAAGTTCTAGGTATCTACTATTCAACACTATGCCTAAATGTCACAAATACTGTATTGTGCATTTAAAACTGTTATCAAGTCAAGATCTCTATGAAAGAAAGATTTTTAAAACTTATTTGCTTGATAAATGGACAGAAGGAGCCAGTGTCCAATGGGTTAAGCCATAGCCTACAATGCTGACAATCCATGGGTACCAGTTCAAGGCCCAGATGCTCCACTTATGATACAGCTCCCTTCTAATGCACCTGGGAACACAGCAGAGGATGGTCCAAGTCCTTATATCCCTGCATCCACCTGAGAGACCTGGATGAGATTCTTGGCTTTAGCCTGGTCCAGCCCTGGCTGTCATGGCCATTTGGGGAGTTAACCAGGAGATGGAAACTATCTATCCCTCTTTGTAACTCCAACTCTTAAAGATGAATAAATGGATGTCTTTAAAAAGAGAAACAGAAAGGGAGTGGGAAAAGGTGAGAGGAAGAGAGGGAGATAGATAGAGAGGTGAGGGAGAGAGTAGGAGAGAGGGAGAAGAGGTGGGTAGAGGAGAGAGAGACAGAGAAAATGAGCTCTCTTATATGCGGCTTCAATGGCCAAATGCCCACAGCATCTAGGTATAGGCCTAATGGCTAAAAGCCGGGAGCTGGGAATTCAGTCTGGGTCTCCCAAGTGTGTGACAGGAAGACAATTATTTGAACCATCACTGCTGCTGTCAGTGGTCTTCATTAGCAAGAAGCTGGAGGGAGGAGCTAGAGCTAGGAACTGAACCCAAACACTTCAACGTGTTTTAATCACTAAACACTGGCTCCCATAGTTTTTTTTTTTTTCCAAGTATGTGTGTATATCATGTGTATGTCTATGTAGGTACTGCATAGTTTTAATGAGGAGTATATATCTACCAAAGGTGTTGGCATTATTTTTTGGCCCAAAATACTCAAAATAAACAAGATACTGGCCCACTACTAAAAACAATCTGGTCATCTGATTTACTTGTTGGGAGCAAGCTGGAGAAATAAATGAGGAACAGCTGGGCCATCCAAGCTAGGTTCTCTGCGTTCCCCGTAAGCAGCAGTTTGACAACAAGGCAAAAGCAGCAGAGGAAAGGTCTGGAGAAAGAGGGATTACATTGGGAGAAACAAAGAATCACTTGAGGGACTTCTGTGCGCAGAGCAGTCGCTGAAACGTGCTAATGATCAATTTAACACCTGCCATTTTAATTAGCATCTAAGGATAGAGTGAAATTGAGAGAGAGAGCTGGAAACAGTAAAATAGCCTCAGAACCAGCCCAAGGTCAGAAAGTAAAATAAATAAGCATTGTTTATACAAGGAGGTAATTACCGTTTATTAATAAGAAGGAGCGTGATTTGTATTTAGGAGCTGTTCTGTTTATTAGTATATCATTGCAGTGTAAAATATGAAACTGAATCTAATTTGTGAATTTCCTCAAGAAAATTAGATTATCAACTGCTTTAAAACTTTTCCTCATAATCCTGAGATTTTGAAGAATCATGATAGCCTGTTCCAAGAGACCAGTCCAGTTCTTCATCAGTCACATTTCTGTTTGAGCTCCTGTCCAGATTTATAATAGGTCAATATAGACGCTGATTACTTAAAAGCCTAGCAAGCACAATGCAGCAAAAATCAAATTTAAATAAACAAAACCCATATAAATAATTATATACTTGGCAGAGAAACTGGAGATAAATATCATAGCAAATCAAAGTCACATCACAGCATCCCGAGTTACCAGACTTGAGGGAAATTTTGCCTTGTACAAGGACTTCCCATGTGTACTTAATTTCTGGGCTACCGGAATTATTTGATCACTGATTCGCTGCAACACCCTAGTGTCTGTAAAGAGAACTTCTCTGTGTTGGCACAAGGTCCACTCTCACTTCTGGTTGTTAAACCTTTCCATGGGGAACTGCACTTGTTTTAGGATAGATAACTGTCAGCAGCTGTCACCACCTTTAGGAGTGATAACTGTCATACGCAGAAAAAATCATTAAAAGAATATCACAGTTCACCCTTTTTCCAAAATCCTGAGAATGGCACTGAACCACGGGGGAAGTCTGGAAAGCCCATGATGGGCAACAGGTCATAGGTGTGAAATGCTGATTGAAAGTGCTCAGGGGGACAGAGGGGCATTAGGAATTATCTGAGGGCCATAACCCTGGAGGACCTCTTTTCCATGAACAACTGGTTGATAGACATTCGTGTATACAGATGATGATGAATAGATTTGAATCACAGCCTCATAGCAGCACTAAACTTTTCTCCAGGTCGGTCCTTAATTCAAAGTCCAGATATACACATCCAGGAGGATGTGCATGGGAAAATCCCTAAATCGATCACGAGATAAATGATCAAAAGAAGCATACTAAGAAAAGATATTCCAGAACTTCAGATACCCAAATAAACCATTGTTGCAATGATTCAGTATTTGAATGACAATGCAATTTGAAAGCAAGACTATTCTCACTAAACAAGTTATGTAGCAAAAGATATTGTGAAACGTGATTAAATGTGATTTAAATATAATGGTTATGTGTGTTTGATGTGGGTTTTAATTTTGCCCTATAGGTGCATTTCAATCCAAGTTTTTAGTCTGGTAATAGTCTCATGATGCAATATTGGCACTTTTACATCATACTCTTATTTTTAAAGTTCAATAAAGATATTAAAGGGTTGTTCCTTGTAAGCTATATGAATCCATCCAAATAGGTTTTTTTTTTTTTTTTTGGACAGGCAGAGTGGATAGTGAGAGAGAGAAAGGTCTTCCTTTTCCATTAGTTCACCCTCCAATGGCCGCCGCGGTCGGTGCACCACGCTGATCCAAAGCCAGGAGCCAGGTGCTTCTCCTGGTCTCCCATGCAGGTGCAGGGCCCAAGCACTTGGGCCATCCTCCACAGCACTCCCAGGCCACAGCAGAGAGCTGGCCTGGAAGAGGGGCAACTGGGACAGAATCCAGCACCCCAACCAGGACTAGAACCCAGTGTGCCAGCACCGCAAGCGGAGGATTAGCCTGATGAGCCGAGGTGCCAGCCCCAAATAGGAGTTTTCAAAACCTTCATGATGAATATATATTATAAAAAACCTCTGCATGGTTAAGAATTTTTTGACTAAAATAGACTTATAGTTTAATTATGTTTCCATGGACGTTTTTCTTAAACTTTTATTTAATAAATACAAATTTCGAAAGTACAACTTTTGGATTATAGCGGTTCTTCCCCCCATAACCTCCCTCCTACCCACAAACCATCCCATCTCCTACTCCCTCTCCCATCCCATTCTTCATTAAGATTCACTTTTAATTATCTTTATATACAGAAGATCAACTTAGTATATACTAAGATTTCAACAAACTGCACCCACACAGACACACAAAGTATAAAGTATTGTTTGAATACAAGCTTTAGCGTTAATTCACATAGCACAAAACATTAAGGACAGAGGTCCTATATGGGGAGCAAGCACACAGTGACTCCCATTGTTTTAACAATTGACACTCTTATTTATGACATCAGTAATCACCTGAGGCTCAAGTACCTCCATCTAAGTTTGTTTGTTTGTTTTCTTTTTGGGGGGATGTTCATTTGTTTTTCTGGACTGTTTTGTGATCACAATAAGACAGAAGGCCAAGAAAGGTATCAGATAATATATTCTAAGCAATAAGAAACAAAAGGTTGTTGTTTTCTGATCCAGAGTAAATCATGATGCCAAGCATACCAAGGTAAAATTCTAGTTTCCCAATAAAATAAAACTGTTTCTAAAGCCTTTTAAGAGCTAGCTTTAAAATATATGACCAGGGCTGGCACTGTAGCACAATGGGTTGATACTCTGCCTGAGGCACTGGTATCCCACGTGGGCGCCGGTTCCAGTCCTGGCTGCTCTTCTTCCAGTTCAGCTCTCTGTGGCCAGGGAGAGCAGTGGAGATGGTCCAGGTGCTTGGACCCCTGTGCCTGCCTGGGAGACCAGAAAGAATCTCCTGGCTTCTGATCAGCACAGCTCTAGCAGTTGCAGCCATTTGGGGAGTGAACCAGTAGAGGGAGGACATTTCTGTCTCTCCTATCTGTGGCTATACCTCTCAACTAAATAAATCTTAAAAAAAAAAAGAATATGACCAATCTGCTAAGTTGTACCATCTCCTTCTCTTGGGCCCTTTCCAACATACATAGTCTGCTTGAGTAATTTTATATTAATAAAAATTTTTTTAAAAGAAATAGTAAGTTTCATGTATTTCATGGATACAATTCTAAGAAGATAACCGTAATTCCTTCACCTCCTACCTCAATCCTTGCTCTAATTCTCTTATAACAGTAATTTATCATGCCCTGATTCACAGTTTAAATAATTGGAAGGAGTCACCCAAAGCTCTGCTGCATCCTGGGCCCACAAAGCTGAATAAGAGAGTACACAGTATACTGGATATTTCATTCATTTATGAAGGAGGAAACCAAGTAAGTTTCTATCCTTCCAACTGAAACTTTTAAAATTTTTATTTGAAAGTCAGAGTTACAGGGAGAGAGGGAGAGGTGGAGGCAACAGAGATCTTCCATCCAGCAGTCTACACAGCTGATTCATAGAATGACAAATGCCCTAAACGGCACTCTGACCTCAGAATCAGCCCCTAAGGCATCTGGATCTGGCTGAAAAGCCCATGAGAGCATTTCAGGTATGTAAAGCCAAGACACTGTGGCAAAAAAACATTCTGCATGAAGGATCTCTGTGAGATCCCAGCGGAAAGAACAGGCCATCAAAGAAGGAGGTATTTTTCTCTGAAGGATGGAGAGAACTTCCACTTTGCATATTGCTCTGTCTAAATACTGACAATTTGTGGATTCAAAAGGCTTCCTTAGCCTTGGTAGCTCACGTCAAGAGCCTTGCGTGGACACTGACACCAAAAATAAGAGTGTTAATTGTTAAATGAACAGGAGTCACTGTCCACTTACACCCTATGTTGGATTTCTGTGTTTAATGAGGTGTACTATGAGAATTAACAGTAAAACTTGTCTTCAAACTATGCTTTATACTTTGTGTCTGTGTGAGTGCAAACAGTTTAAATCTCTACTGTATATAAAGTCAATTAAAAATGAACCATAATGAAGAATGGAATGGGAGAGGGAGTAGGAGGTGGGATAGCAGTGGGGGTGGGAAGGTAGGAATGGAGGGAAAAACCAGTATATTCCTAAAAGCTGTCCATATAAAATTTGTATTCATTAAATAAAAATCTTCTAAAAAATGAAAGGCATTTAAAAGGTTGGGGGAAAAATAGATCCTCCATCTACAGGTTCATGCTAAAGCCAGTAGCCAGAAGCTTCATCCAGTTCTCCCATGCAGGTACAGGAACTCAAGCACTTGGGCCATCCTCCATGGCCCTCCCAGTTGCATTAATAGGGATATAGTTCAGAAGTGGAGCAGCCAGGACTCAAACGTGTGCCCATATGGGATGCTGATGCTGCAGACAGCAATTCGACCTGTTGTGCCACAGAGGCAGCCCCTCAACTGAAACTTAATCATTACTTAAAATTCAGAAGGGAGTATTTTATGGTAGGGCTGGTGGTAAAGGGGATGCATCAGAGATATTGAAGAGGACATTAAAAATATTCTGGAAGCAAAGTAGCAAGAAAGATCATTTCAGTGAAGAGTAATAACTGAGCCACAGAAGTATCAAAGTATGAGAACAAAAGCTACTACACACTGAATGCATTCACTCCAAATTCATACGCTTAAGTCCAATCCCCAGTGTGATGAACTTTGGAGATGAGACCCCTAGGAAGCAATTAGACATAATGGTCAAGTCCACATAAATGAGATTAGTGCCCTCCTAAGAAGTGGCAAGAGTTTGCTGTGGCTCTCAGCTCTCCACAATGAGAATACAATCCTCTGCAAACCAGAATCAGACATTCACCAGACACTAGGTCTGCAGTGCCTTGGTCATAGGCCTCTCAGGCTCCAGAACTGTGAAAAAGATGTTTGATATTTATGCCTCCCAGTCTTGTCAGAGCAACACAAATTAAGACAGGAGGAGAGAACAAGAAAGAAGTTTCACACTTTGGGTAACATAGAAAGATGGATGAGGGAAAGAAGACATTAAACACAGGCTAGAAACAGCAGTTGTCCAAGTCAAAGAATAAAAGCCAGCTATGTGGAGTTGGGTCACTGAATGACTGTGTAACAGAAGCCAGTCCAAATCCAGTTTCATTTAGAATCCTAATTTAAACATGGGCCTTTCCATGTCCTGTGTCCAAATGGTAACACTGACAACCTCAATGCTCTTACAGGGAGAATACTATATGCAAGGAATCGCCACTTCGCTCTCCTAATAACCATAATCACAATAATAACCACAGCTGTACTGGCATCTCTGAGGTGAAGACATGGTTTCCTAAGCCTACCTTGTTAGCATTTGAAATCGAACTACTTTGGTGGCATTTAAAACAAGAGTATAACTAAGAATTTTATAGCACACCCTGAAACAGAATGCAATACTTAAAAATTACATGGGCCAACATTATAATACAGTGGGTCAAGGTCATTTGAGTCCCTGTTGAAGTCCCAGCTGCTCCACTTCTGATCCAGTTTTCTGCTAATTTGTCCGGGAAGGCAGCATGAGATCTCTGGGTTAGACTAGGATAGAGTTCCCGATTCCTGGTTCTGCCTGGCCTAGTCTTCGCTGTATCAGCCATTTGGGATATGAACCAGCTAATGAAGGGCTCTCTCTTGCTCACTCTCACGAGCGCGCTCTCTCTCTCTCTCTCTCACATGCATGCTCTTGCTCTCTCCTTTCTATTCCGCCTTTCAAATCAACAAATTATTTTTAAAAGAATGAATTGCAAATAAACCGTTTGACTTGGAATTATTTCCACAAAGAAATGGTGAGTGGAAGATAAAAAAAACAGCTAGTACAATGTCAGTTCTCATGTACAAGAAACTACTGCAAAACTCTATGGATATTTGCATATTGTAAATTGTGATTTCATGAACTTGCAAAACTGGGAAATTACCTAATAGGTATGAATAAAGAAAATGTGGAGAGAACAACAATGAAATGCTGAAGGAATCAAAAGAAAAAGGATGTCAAAATATTGCACTTTAAAAACCCAATGTGGGGGCCAGTGGTGTGTCCTAGCAGGTAAAGCCACCGCCTACAGTGCCAGCATCCCATATGAGCGCCGGTTCAAGACTCGGCAGCTCCATTTCTGATCCAGCTCTCTTCTATGGCCTGGAAAAGCAGTAGAGGATGATCCAAGTCCTTGGGCCCTGAACCCCCAAGGAAGACCCAGAAGAAGCTCCTGGCTCCTGGCTCTGGATCAGCGCAGCTCCAGCCGTTGCAGCCAACTGGGGAGTAAACCAGGAGATGGAAGACCTCTCTCTATCTCTCTCTCTGTGTAACTCTGCCTTTCAAATAAATAAATAAATCTTTTTTAAAAACCCTATGTGTAGTAATTAGATTTATGAATGCATAAAAAGTTTATGTATATATGTAAGTGCATAAATATACTTACATATATGTAAACTCTTTATAAATAAATTAGATTTTCTAAGATAATAAAAGCATAAGAAAATTTAGTAAGAAGTCATATTGAATTTCAAACAAAATCAACAAAGCAAAAATCAGGATTCCCTTTCAATTTATTATCCCCCAGCAGAGACTATATGCGCTTCTTCTTTTATTCCAAGTATAATCGCTGGTAACCGTGCTTCCTGAACATGTCAATTCTGCATCATGTAAGAGCTCTTCCTATGAAATCCCCTTGGCACTTCAGCTCCAATGGAATAAAACTGGCTTTTATTCAATTATCACAGAGTAATTCTGCAGAGGAGCTGTCATTCCAATTTGATTTGCTCAATCATTATTTACTTTCTTCCAGTACCCGAAAGGCAGAGCCACTTCAGTTGTCACCAACTTCTCTGCCTGCAGAGTTTCAAAGATTTCCTCCAAACTGGAAGCTATGTTGATTTGTATTCTTTGCTATGCTTCTCTGACAGTGTAGAGCCCTCATCAATCTGGTTTTTTCCCCAGCATTTGTCAGCAAAGTGGTTTTACAAGCATCATGCTGCATTAATGAAGAATTTGCCTTGGTCCCTGCTGCCGTCAGCACACTGGGGCCAATCTATGGGAGATAAGACGGAAGCAGTGTTAGGACAGCAGAAATGACACTGGCTTATGGATGAAGAAAGAAACACGGAGCTTACGTCTTTTCTCAGGTGCTAGAACGTTCTGTCCTGAATCCCTGCACATTTAAATCCTGCTTGTTCTCAAGGCTCAGCTGCAAGTCCTGTCTTGCCCAAGGGATTTGGTCATTTGTCTCATGCATGAGCTATTCCCTGGTGTGTTTATTATACTGCTAGGTGTACGAACAAGCCCTCCCTCACTCCTCCCTAGCTACAATAATCTTTCACTCTACTTCCTCCTTTCTATCATGCAGCAGAGACTACTAACTACGCTTTTTCTGGCCTTTGTCATCCTCTACCTTACATAATAACTTACTATTTTGTTGTCTTCAATTTTAGAGTTAGCCTCAGAAAGATTCACTGTTCTAATATGTGACCCCTACCAGCAAGTTTCTACCAGATATATAATAAACAGGGACATGCATTTGGCCTAGAGATTAAATCTACCAATTTGAACAACTGCACCGCCCACTAGGGTGCCTGGGTGTAAGTCCCAACTGTGCTCCTTGTTCCAGCTTCCTGCTAGTGTACACTCTGGGAGACAGCAGGTGATGGTTCTAATTGTTTTATTCCTTCCACACATACGTGAGGGATTTGTACTGTGTTGCCAGCTCAGGATTCTGTCTGACCCAGCCCCAGCTGTTGTGGCCATTGGGGGAGTGAACCAGCAGAGGGAAGATCTCTCCCTCCCTCCCTCCCATCCTCCCATCCCCGGACTTCCTTCCTTCTGTTCCTTCTCCCTCTTCTTTTCAAAAGAAAGAAAAATTTTGAAAAGTATTTTTAAATAGTAAAGATAAGTGAGAATCAACTGTTTTCCAAGTTGCCTCCCAGCTGAGAAGAAACACCAGCTCACCATCTTTGAGGGAGTCTTAGTGATGGGTGGGTATTCCCAACATTCTCTGTCCAGAGGATGTTCCAATTAAAATCTTCCCTTTAATCGTTTTAAAATTCTAGCCATGTAGAGACATGATCAGGAAGAGTTCAGTCCTCCTCCTCATACAGCAGAAGATTCTGTTCCTGCGGGTCTTTCCAAACCTAGCAGCATAATCAGTGCTGTGTTTTTACAATCTGCTGGCATTCTAAAAATGAGAACAATGACCTTTGTGTTAATTAGTCAATACAAGAGCCTGCTGAGACTAGAAAAATAAGATTCAATGAGACCTGAGGTTATATATTCCGATCATAACTGTGGAGGTAATAACTAATGTTACTGATGAGATCAAATAAACTGCATCCATACTAACATGTCCTCTAATGCCCCTCCCTTGCTGAGATGTTCTGAGGATTACCTAGCAGTGTAATAAACATGCTAAAGACTGCCTCGAAAGTCTAGAAACAGAAAAAAACCATAGTTTTTCAGATTAATAAAGTGACCCACTGCTTTAAATACAGAAGTCCGTCACTTGAAAAGATATAATTAAAAACAAAAAACATTCTAAGTGAACTACTTGAAAACATAACTAAGCTTTCAAAAATGAACACAGCCCATGTTTCCCTATATAACCAGTATATGAGGTAGCTTGAGGGTTTTCAGGAAGAAATACATAGTCCAAGGACAGAGAATTTTAGGGACAGGGTAGCATGTCTGGAAAGGTAAAGCCAACACAGAATGACTATGGAATTTGTAACCCTTCTAGATCCTGTCTGCTCCTACAGCACATATACAGAAAATTATGGTATCCCTAGCACTGCCTGTCTTGACAAAGAGCTGATCATTCCATCTGGACCTGGAATCTACTAAGCCTATTTTTTGCCTTTCCAGAAAACTCTTGAAAATTTAAGATTTTCTGGGCAATTTTTTGGTCATTTGTCTTTGAAAATTAAAAAAAAAAAAAAACTTTAAGAAGTCATAATGCAGGTGATGATCTGTGTGGTTTTTTTAAAGATTTATTTGAAAGTCAGAGTTACACAGAGAGGGAAGGAGAAGCAGAGAGAGAGAGAGGTCCTCCATCGGCTGGTTCACTCCCCAATTGGCCGCAACAGCCAGAGCTGCACTGATCTGAAGCCAGGAACCAGAGCCTCCTTGGGTCTCCCATGTGGATGCAAGGCCCCAAGCACTTGGGCCATCCTACACCGCTTTCCCAGGCCATAACAGAGAGCTAGATCGGAAGTGAAGCAGCTGGGTTTTGAACCGGCATCCATATGGGATGCCAGTGCTTCAGGCCAGGGCATTAACTCACTGTGCCACAGTGTCAGCCCCAATCTATGTGTTTTATATTCTGTGGTAAAAGCAAGGGAAATGGCCAGTCAGCAAACACATCATGCCTTCTGGAACAGTATCTGTGGAACACCCATGGGCACAGAATATATGTGTTCCTCCCATAACCCACTGTACTCTGGAGCCGCAGGTAGGGGTGGTCCCTGGAGAAGGAAGGCAACCTGCAAGTTTTCGCTTGAATCTGCAGGATTAGGGAAGCATCAACACTTCCTCTGGGGTAATTAAGGTTGGTGGTCTAAGTGTCACAGTCATGGTCAAGCATCCTGGAAAACCTCTGACTACGTTCTTCCTCCACCTCTGCATTCTTTATCACCTCTATAGTCTTTTGATCAGAAGCAGGAAGTCCAATAAATCATATACGTTATTCCCTATTTCAGGTTCACTTTGGCTTCTCTTATTGTTCAATGCTGTGTGTATCTGAGTATTCCTTGGCTTACAGAGAAGCCGCACACTGCTCATTCTACTCCCAGAAGCACAGCCCCTCGAGTCGTCACCATGGAAGTTTTTCATTATTTATTCATTTGTTTGGTTATATTCATTTATGTACATCCTGATGTAGTTTATAAGGACTCTGTGGTGCCCCAAGGGAGCTACAGGATCAGACCCTGGCTTCCAAATTCCTTTATGTTCAGATGCAAAGCACGGGATGAAGTTGAGGAAAGCCATACAGGCTACTGAGGAATGGCCATGGGGCGCAGCTTCCCAGAGCACTTGGATGGCTGTGGGAGTAGCGATGGAACTTTGCTCCCTACCTCCTGGATTTTGCCTTTCACTTTGTTTGTTCAATGCCTAACATGTTCATGGTAGGCCCTCTCTACGATGTATAACAGAACATCTGGAGGAAGGTTAAAGATGAAACCATTCTTACTTAGACATGAATTCATTATGTTTCCCCTAACCTGCAGAGGAGTTCAGATGCATGGGTGGTTGGAGAGGGGGATTAGCCAAAGAGCTAATTTTGGAAAATGGAAACTTCAGGGGCAGAGCAGACTTCAGGAGGATAAAAAAATTAGATCATCAGCTAGGCATTGTGCATCCAGACACCTGCAGACAGAGGCACAGGTGCTGGGAACTGAATGAATAAAGAACTGTAGTTGCAGACAAAGTACGTCTAGACTTGACCTACAGCTGGCACTGCCCCATGGCTTTTAAAGGAATCTTCCTTCAACTTCCCCTCTTCCTGTCTCCTCATCCCCCATAGTTTCCCCTTCCCTTCTCTTAATTTTCTTCTCTTCCTACCTCCTGAATCACTTGACCTCTAGTAAATCTCAGGGGAAAACTGTTCATACTATAATCCTGTTACATTAATGATTAAATGAATCATTAAAGTGTTAGCAAAGGAAGGGGAACTAGAGAGTATCAGCTCCTCGAATTGGCAAAGAGGGAACACGAAGCTCCAGGAAGGAAAGTTATCCAATTAGCACAAGGTCATTCTGGACTGGAATCCAGGTTTTCTGACTCCCAATTAACTGTTCTCTCTGCTCCACAACAGAATTTCCTGAGTAAGCAAAGAACTGTACATGATACATTACGCTCCTTCACTCATGAAGCAAACCATTTAACGGCCAGTTTCATGCCAGCCTTGCGCTAAGAGCTGGAACTTTAAGGGGGCAGGAATTTAACTGAGTATTTTATAGTTCTTTGTTCACATGCCTTAAAATTATAAAATTGACTGTAATTGGCTCATGTTCCAACTAGACACAAAGCAAGGTCAAAGACAGTCCACAGATGACCCCAAAAAAATTTGAGTGTGGAAGATTTGGATTTATTTCTATACTTCAATGTGCCTGTTCTTCACTATACTTAAATTTGAAAATAAACGGATCATAGCAGTGAAAGTGGAAACATTAAACGAAAAATCAGTAATACAAAAATAGGAAATATTATTTAGTGTTTATTCCTGGAAATCATATGGTTTTACCTAAATATTCCATCTTTCCAACTTAAATGAGCTCTATGGCCGAAGCAACAACTATATATAAACTACTGAGAATAAGCTAAGTTGTGTAAATATGTACAGCCCTGGGTATATAAGGCATAATAACCAACATTAATACCAGTCATGATACAACAGCATTTATTTGGTTTCATCCACTCTTGCCCACACCTCCCTACAACTAAAATTTCTCGCAAATCATCTCCGGGGATAGGGTGCTAGGTTGACCAAGTAAAGACAGCGAGGGTTCAATAGGAGATGCTGGCAAACCTTCTGTTCAGTGTGCAGATGAACCGCGTTTACTGTGGACGACACAGCTGGTGTGGTTTTGCTGCTGAGGGTAGAACTTACGAGCTGTTCTGTAAACACCTGCCTGGCAAGGTGCAGCCCAGGCTTTCAGGGTTCAGTGTTCAAAGTACTACATATTTATGCGATGGATCAGCAACTACACCCTCCACTATGGTCATCTACAGAATGGAAATGAGTATCTCAGTTTTTAAACTAGAGAGACTGGGGTCACAGAGTTAATGTAACTTGGAAAAGATCACATAGCTAAAAAGTAGCAAGATAAATTCTGAAACCTTTCAGGTCCACTCAAGATCCTGCCTTCCTAACACCACGCTAAATAGGTGGATTTAGAAGGCAATCGCACAGCAATGCTTGTCTACCGGCCGGTCTTCCTGCTGGCAAACTGGTTTTCTGAAAAAGGGCTGCTGGTGCATGAAATGTTTTGAGTGAAGCACGAGAGAACAGGATTATTCTCCATAGGAGAATGGCTTAGTCAGAGAAAATCTCCCGTAATACCCATGTTAGGGGCAAGAGGAGACGACCCGGCATCAGTTATATTGATTTGGTAAGATAACACTACTTAGCTTCAATAAACACATCTCCATCCTAAATGGAAGGATTTAAAAGTGCCCTAGGGGCTGGCGTTGTGGCATAGCAAGTTAAGCCTCCACCTATCATGTCAGCATCCCGTTTAGACACCGGTTCGACACCTGGCTACTCCACTTTTGATCCAGCTCCCTGCTAATGTACCTGGGAAAGCAGTGGGAGATGGTCCAAGTGCTTGGACCCCTGCACCCACAAGGGAGCCCCAGAACAAACTCCTGGCTTCAGCAGGGCCCTGTGCCAGCCATTGAAGCCATCTGGGAATTGAACCAGCAGATGGAAGGTGTTTTCTCTCTCTCTCTCTCCCCTTTTCCCCTTCTCCTCTTCTCTTCCTCTTTCTGTAACTCTGGCTTTCAAATAAGTAAATAAAAAAATTTCTTTTTCCAAAGAGCCCTACCCACACAAAAGACCCCAGTTCAGTTCTGACATGATGCTTGACAATATACGGCCCTGGGGAAGTGAGATACATGTTTACCTTCTCCTACCCCACAGTCCTCCAGCTTCAGTAAGTGCAAAGAACCACGAGAGTTCCTGTAGGGTTGTCTCAAACCCAGATCCCAAGCCAGGAGACCCCAGAGCCTGCAGGCTGTTCCTAGCCAATCTCTCTTGGAGCAAATGTGGCCTTTTCCAGTGCCAGCAGGAATCTTCTGTGTTCCCTTAGTAAGGACACCCAAGAGCTGGAAGTATTCTCTCATCCTAGCCCCACCCCATCCCAACACTTGTGCATAGGTGGGCACAGGTGGGCATCCTAAAATCTAACACAGGAAGCCTTGGGCATTCCTTCAGATGGTGAGAAAGATTCACTTCCCCAGCTTATCAGGCTCAACAGCACAGGCACACACATGTTTGTAATGTGCCATGGTCTACATCTAAAACCAAGGAAGCAAACACTCAAAATTTTCCAAGCTTTCAGATCCGGCAGATAGGTGGCATCTCAACTCTTCTGAGGCAAGACAATCATAAACATAAATTCTCAAGTTGTGAGTTTTATTCAACAGATTACATTATTTTAAAAGAGTTATTTATTGATAGTGAAACTCAGTTACGGTTAGAGAAAAAGATCTTCCATCCACTGGTTTACTTCCCAGATGGCCACAACAGCCAGCACTAGACCAGGCAAAAGCAAGGAGCCAGGAGCCTCATTTTACTCTCCCATGTTGGCACACACACTTGGGCCATCTTCTCTGCTTTTTTCCAGGCCATTAGCAGGGAGCTGGTTCCGAAGTGGAACACCTGGGACGCAGACTGGCACCCATATGGGATGCCAGCATCGCAGGTGGCAGCTTTACCTACTACAATGGCCCATTGATAGATGACATGTTTGAAGCATACCTTTAACTCCTCTTTAGTACACTGAGGACATCTTCTACATACCAGCTGCTAAGCCACTCTGCTCCCACAGTGACTTTAATTTGTCATCAGGACGTTGAGCCTTAACACTCTCCTCTCCTAGGTATGACTGGAAGCCCATTCTAGCCCAGCTGTCAGCGGCCTAGGCTTCTGGCCAGCAGTGGCAGTAGCAGAGGTGGCACCTACTCACATCCTGACAGATTTCTCAGTGTGGCTGTTACGTTTCTGTATATAAAAGGAAGAGAGGAAGATGAGGACGGGCATTCCTGGCTCTAGCTGAAAGGAAAACTGTCACTGGTTTGCAGTAGGAAGGCCCGCTGGGTAGAAACGTGAAGCCAGTTATTATCCGATACCGGTAAGGAGGCAGAACTTGTACAGAGCCGGCAGGCCCTCATGCATAGCTGCTCATTGCAGCCTGGCAGAGGCAAAAGCAGGCACATCAGGGAGTCAGACCTTCTTGTTGCTATTATAAGCTTTTACTATTCTCCATTTCTTTTCATTAAGCTAGTAGTGATAATATTCTAATATGTCAGTGAAAGTATTGATTAACAGTTTACAACTACAAAATGAGCCAATAAAATATGGTTCTTTTTCTAAAATGAGAAAAACAGAAGTCATCTTGGTCATTCATTGTAAAGCCTTAAATGAAGGTTTCTTAAAGATTGATTTACTGGGGCCAGTACTATGAATTAGCAGGTCAAACGGCCACCTGTGGTGCCAGTGTCCCATATGGGGACCAGTTCAAGTCCTGGCCCCTCCACCTCCAGTATTCCCTGCTAATGCACCTGGGAAAGCAGAAGACGGCCTAAGTACTTAGGCCCCTGTACCTTGTCAGAGACCTGAAGAAGCTCCAGGTTCTGGATTGGCTCAGCTCCAGCTGTTGTGGCCATTTGAGGAGTGAACCAATAGATGGAAGACCTCGCTCGCTCTCCCTCTTTGATAATTTTGCCTTTCAAATAAATAAATATTTATTTCAAAGGCAAAGAATGAGAGACCCATATTCCACCTGCTGGTTCACTACCCCAAATGGCCACAACAGCCAGAGATCAGCCAGGTATCACCAGGAGCCAGGGACTCCACCCCGGCCTCTCCTGTGGGCGGCAGGGGCCTTTGTACTCAGGCCACCTTGAGCTGCCTTACACTGCCAGGAAGCTGGATTGGAAGTGGGGTAGCTAGGACTGGAACTGGAGCTTCGATATGGGATGGCGGTATCACAACCACCAGCTTATCCTGCTCAGACTCAGTGCCAGCCCCTCCAAAAAAAGCTTTCGGCCACGCTATGCTATGTCACCATCTTGCTGTGTTTAAACAAATTGGGGTTTTAGAGTCGGGCTGACCTGGGTTTAAATGACTCTATGACCTTAAGTAGGTAATTTAATCTGTCTGAAAATAGGGCTATAGTCACTTCATCATGGAGTAACTGAGGTTAGATTAAGGGAGTTTAGTAATGGACCTGGGAATATTTTTGGTAGTTTTCAGGAGCTCAAGAAATCTCTACGTAAGTCTTTGTCTTTTGAAGTCTAGAGATGTCTATTGAGCTGATGTACATAATACCTTCCCCGACTTCCCTATAAAGGCTCAAAATATGATAAAGGATGTTACAAAAATATCAACCTGTGAAGAAAGAGAGGAAAATGAACAGAGGAGCCTACAGAACCTCAGCAACACCCATGGGTTGCAGTCAGTCCTGGCCTAAAGTCTTAGCTTTGTTTTTCTGAAACACTACATAATTTGGAGCATATTCTTTATTTCTTAAAGGCTCAGTTTTCTTACATTAAGGAGATACAATATCTCACTTGCTGACACTTAAGACATCCTTCCTATGTACCGACATTGGGCTTGAAATCGAATTACTAAATATGGGATCAACTTTTCTCAGAGTTATGTGAACTTAAGTTATCTAACCTCATTTTGGAAATGAGGAAAACAATAGAACAATAGATTAAATAAGGTAATGTCTACAAACATGAAGAACACAGAAAGGAGTCTATAAAAAGTTAGCCGTGGAGTTTACTGTAGGTCTGCCCTGTACGTGGGGCCAAAGCTTACCAGCCTGTGAACCCTGTCTATCCTTACACCAAGAGTCTGTCTAGTACAACCTTCCAGTCTCTCCACTGAGAAACGAACTTGTTTGATGTTGCTCGGCACATCTACAATTTCAACAGTCCAGACTAACAGCCAAACACCCTTCCTGGAAAGAACAAACGCACATAAGTTACTTCTTTCCCCACTCTTTTTCATAAAAGTATGCTGTCTTGCATATTGTATCTTGCTTCTTACACTTAAGATTCTTCCATTTGTCGCAAGAAGCTTTCACAGTTGATGAGAAAAGCACAGACTTAGCATGCTCCAAGCAAACTGTGAGGCACTAATGAGCTTTAGGGACAATCACCACACACAGAGAATCAATTAGGAGGGGAAACGTTCGGGATCTCATTTCTAAGGTCCTTGAAGAGTGAATACGCCCCAAAGTAAGAGGAATTCTTTTCCCTAATGATAGTTTCTGTCCCCGACTCCTGCTCTAACTCAAGCCCCAGCTGTGTTCCTTTTATTTCATTTTCTCTCAAAGTAGTGATAAACCAGGATGAAAGAGTGTTCATATGCAGCACCTTATTTCCAAGGAGTCCAATGGGCTTTGCACATATTATCTCATTAATCTTCCCATCGCTTTGAGAGGAGGAAGTGACAAGTGTAATGTCTCCACACTAGCAAATGAAAAATGGCAAAGGAAATTGAGTGGCCAAGAACACTGGCGTGGGTGGAAAAGCAGGAGAAAGAAACGGGGTTTGGAAATTATGATTTCCAAGAGCTGTAAGTATTAGCACAGATTATCACATGGAAAAGGATGAGGAACTACAGTCAGAGAGTGTGTTTTTAGAATGAACATATTCACATAAATTTTAGTGTAGCATATTGTGATAACTGTCTATCTTATTATTAGCTACCACTGTTAATCTCTAAGTTATATATTGAGCTTTATCCTAGGTATATGGGAAAAAGTAGAATACATAGGATTCAGTGCTACGGCTTTAAGCATCCACTAGCAGTCTTGGAATGCGTCCCTCAGAAATAAGGGGGTGGACAAAGACTGTGTTTGTGTTTGTACCTAAGAATACTATCATCACTTGGCTGAGGAGTTACCGTTTTATACAGCAGCCAGTTAAGAATGTCAAGTTCTCTCTCACCCAATTTGAGAGAGATAGTTAATTATTTTTGTATCAACATCTAGTCTGTGAACAAGCAGTTGTGATGGTTTGGGGTGGACACAATAGACAGCTGCTAACAGAGATTGGGTATGAAGATGTGTGCAAAGAAGCTTTTGCCCTCAGTCTGCTAATTCATTCACCAATGACCAGGAGAAAGAAACCATCATATTTCAGAGCTGGTGAAAAGGCTGACAATGTTAACCATCCCATAAGACAGTGCTCAGAGTATTAAGAGGAGACGAAAAAAGCACAGTAGCTAGTGGTAAGGGAAATTAATATCCACAGTAACTTTTGGAGGCCTCTTATGCTTAAAAGCATGCAGAGTGCAGAGTAGGTCAGAACTGAGTTAAATCCTAGATCAGTCCCTTCCCTGCTGAGTGAAGGTTCTATGAAGGTTAATGGTAATGAATCTAAATTCCTGGTGCAATGTAGACCAGCAACAAATGGTATTAATAACATCTTAATCTACTGTATCTTATTTTCTTCTTCCTAAAACATATTCATAATATGCACCCCCCCAGTGCATGCTTATTTTTGGTTAATATGAATTAGAAATCTATGGCAGAAAAAAATATGACGTGATATTTTCTTTTAAAAAGGTTGATTTGAAAGGTACAGTGACACAGAGAGGAAGGGACACAGGAAGAGTTATGTTCTATTCACTGATTCACTCCCCAAAATGGCTGCAACAACAAAGCTTGAGTCAAGCCAAAACCATGAGCCAGGAACTCCACCCTGGTCTGCCATGTGGGTGGCAGGGACTCAAATACTTGAACCATCATTCTCTGATTCCCAGGCATATCAGCAAGGAGCCAGACTGGAAGCAGGGTAACTGGAACCCGCAATGACACTCTGATATGGGATGCCAGCATTCTTGTTAGTGGCTTAACCCACTGTGCCAGAACACCTGCCCTCACCTAATATTTTCTATTTGAAAAGCCTAAAGTTTAAGCACAGTAGGAACTATTATTATAGTATAAAATAACTAAGTAGATATGTTACAAATAGTTAACACATCTGTTTTGTTCAATCACATATTGTCGAAAATGGGTATGCTATGATTCCTTATGCTTTCATCTTGTCACTCAATTTGTATTATTTTATCAGTTATATTTTGAATTAATCATGCTTTATATGATGTCATCAAGCACCAAATGTGGCAAAATGTGGACCACATGCATTCAGACTCACTTTTCACTTGGCAAGACTAAACAGCAGTCCCCAGAGTTCTCTTCCTAGAATATCCCCACCTAGGTTGAGTTGCAAGAGACACGTACTCTATAGAATACTATACAGCAGTCAAAAACAATGAAATCCGGTCATTTGCAACAAAATGGAGGAATCTGGAAAACATCATGCTGAGTAAGAACAGTCCCAAAGGGACAAATATCATATGTTCTCCTTGATCAGTGACAACTAACCGAGCACCAAAAAGGAAACCTGTAGAAGTGAAATGGCCATTGTAAGAAATGGTGGCAGGATCAGCCCTTACCCTGACTGTTGATGAACAACTTAATACTTTATCCCTTTTTTTCTTTTGTTCTACTTAATACTATTGGTTGAACTCTGTAATTAACAATTCTTAAGTGTTGAAATTCAACTGAAAAGTGATCCCTGTTAAATGTAAGAGTGGGAATAAGAGAGGGAGGAGATGTATAATTTGGGACATGCTCATTCAACTTGCCCCAAATGGTGGAGTTAGAAATATGCGAGGGTGGCCAGTGCTGCGGCTCACTAGACTAATCCTCCGCCTTGTGGCACCTGCACACCGGGTTCTAGTCCCGGTCAGGGTGCTGGATTATGTCCTGGTTGCCCCTCTTCCAGGCCAGCTCTCTGCTGTGGCCCCGGAGTGCAGTAGAGGATGGCCCAAGTGCTTGGGCTCTGCACCCCATGGGAGACCAGGATAAGCACCTGGCTCCTGCCATTGGATCAGCGCGGTGTGCCAGCCGCAGCGCTCCAGCTGCGGCGGCCATTGGAGAGTGAACCAACGGCAAAGGAAGACCTTTCTGTCTCTCTCTCTCTCACTGTCCACTCTGCCTGTCTAAAAAGGGAAAAGGAATGGAGGGGAAGGGAAGGGGAGGGGAGGGGAGGGAAGGGGAGGGGAGGGGAGGGGAAGGGAAAGAAATGTGCCAGGGGATTCCAATTCAATCCCATCAAGGTGGCATGTACCAATGCCATCTCACTAGTCCAAGTGATCCATTTCTGTCCACAATTGATCATAATGATAGGTCTAAGAGTCAAAGGGATCACATAAACAAGATTACTGTCTGTAAATACTAACTGATAGAATAAAAAAAGGGAGAGAACGATCCAACATGGGAAGCAGGATACACAGCAGACTCATAGAATGGCAGGTGTCCTAAACAGCACTCTGGCCTCAGAATCAGCCCTTAAGTCATTGGGATGCGGCTGAAGAGCCCATGAGAGTATTTCAGGCATGGAAAGCCAAGACACCCTGGCAAACAAAACAAAACACCAAAAAAAAAAAAAAACACCCTATATGAAAGATCTCTGTGAGTGAGATCCCAGCAGAAAGAATAGTCCATCAAAGAAGGAGATACCTTTCTCTGAAAGGAGGAGAGAACTTCTACTTTCACTATGACCTTGTCTAAATGAGATCAGAGTCAGCGACTCAAAAGGCCTCCATAGCCTTGGTAACTCATGACAAGAGCCTAGGGTGATTACTGATGCCATAAACAAGAGTGTCAATTTGTTAAGTCAACCACAGGAGTCACTGTGCACTTACTCCTCATGTAGGATCTCTGTCCTAAATGTGCTGTACATTGTGAATTGATGCTTTAACTAGTACTCAAACAGTATTTTAAACTTTGTGTTGCTATGTGGGTGCAAACTGTTGAAATCTTTACTTAATATATACTAAAATGATCTTCTGTATATAAAGATAATTGAAACTGAATCTTGATGTGAATGGAAGGGGAGATGGAGTGGGAGAGAGGAGGGTCGCTGGTGGGAGGGAAGTTATGGGAGGGAAAAAGCCACTATAATCGATAAGCTGTACTTCAGAAATTTATATTCATTAAATAAAAGTTAAAAAAAAAAGACATTCTCTCCCAGGAATTAAACAAGGCAGCAGCAGCCACTGATGCCACCACCAGCTTGTCATATCCACACCTTCCTCCTTGTTATTCAATCAAGCCCTACTCTAAAAACTGCTGATAGGATTCACAGCTGTGATTAGAGCTCTAATCAATCACTTTTAATTTAATCAAGAGAAATTATCCTAGATAATGAGTGGGCCAAATTTACTCTGTTGGAAGATGGAAACCTTCCCTGGGTTAAGAGACACCTACTTGAATACAACAAACTTCAACCTATGCCCCCAAGGTTCCAGCCTGCTCCTGATGACCCTCTTCCTGCCTGCAGACAAGACTTATGCAAATATGCAAGCTAGATAACACAAGTCAATTATTTGTAATAAACTCAGATGGAGAGGGAACAAAGAATGAGAGTCTACAGAGGTGGTTTGTTAAAGGTGAAAAGGCTACAGCCACAGAACCAGAGATAGAGATGATAGCAATGATAAAGATGGAGAAAGGAGGCAGGAGGCAAGAGGTCGAGGTAGATGGAGGAGGGAGGAGGGAGAAGGCAGAGGGAGGAGGAAGGAGGCAGAGACAGGAGAGGAAGATGAAGGAGAGAGGTGGGAGAGGGGGAGAGGGAGAGGGAAAGGGAGAAGGAAAGAGGGAGGAGAGAGAGGAGGGAGAGGGGGAGGGGGAGAGGGAGAAGGAAAGGAGGAAGAGAGAGAGGAGGGAGAGGGGGAGGGGGGAGAAGGAAAGGGAGAAGGAAAGGGGGAGGAGAGAGAGGGGGAGAGGGAGAGGCAGAGGGGGAGAGGAGGGAGAAGGGGAGGGGGAGAAGGAAAGGGAGAAGGAAAGGGGGAGGAGAGAGAGGGGGGAGAGGGGGAGAGGGAGAGGCAGAGGGGGAGAGGAGGGAGAAGGGGAGGGGGAGAAGGAAAGGGAGAAGGAAAGGGGGGGGGAGAGGGGAGGGAGAGTAAAGAAGGGATCATCCCATTGGTTCTACTTTTCTGGCAGAACTCCTCTATACTAGATAGTCCTTCCATATCTACTGAGGTCCCTGCAGAAACAAGTACCACACAAGATTTCGAGCACAGATGACTCAATCGGTGTTCATCTCCACCAACCATCTGAAGCTTTCTCTCATACATGCATCTGAAGGTTATAATCACCAATTTAGACAAGGACTGAAGGCAAATTAACTTTTACTAAAGGCTTTTTTGTTGTTGTCACCAGCCATGTTTCCCAAAGTTGGACTTGATGCCTTCCCAACTAATTTGCATCACAAAGTGATGATTTTACACTAACTAGCTGAGTGAACTTGAGTAAATCACTTAATGTCTCTGTGTCAACTTCATCAGAATGAAGAAAATATATTCATCCCATCAGCAGTTAAGGATTAAATGAACTGTTGTGTGTAAAGAATTTAGAATAGTGCTAGGAATACAGAAAACCACAAGTATTATATTTTATGATTATTTGGTTACTTACACAATCTTTACCTAATATTTGCAAATAGTTATTTAAGAAGGAGGCTGACAATAACAGTGACAAGTCTTTACACCATGGCTTAAGAACATTTTAAATAACCAGAAAAGATTGGTTTGAACATTAGGAGACTAAGATGTCTTCAACCATCCAATGATGTTTACAGAAGCCAATTGGTTTGAGTTGCCCCCAGAGCTCATCAACATGGCCTAGGGCAAGAAGACCGGTGCCTGTGTCAGGTCCACCCAGGGACATCCAAGTTTATTTACTGTTATTGAGCTCTAACTACACTGTGTAAAACAAGCTAAGTAGTTCAGTATTGGTACTGTATCCATAAGGACTAGGGCTTACCAACTATATAGTCTTCTATTATTGTGACATTCATGGGAGAACTAGAATACAGTTATATCATTAATTTGTATTCTAATTATGGATGACAGGACAGGACAAAGAAGATACTTAAAATAATTAAATTCTGAGTTTTACTAAGTTCCTTTCCCCCAGAGACTTAATTTGTAGGCTTGTATTGGATACTTATTTTGCACAAGCTTTTCTAGATGTTACAAACCTATGAAAGTCCCCAGTCTAAGTCCCTGGAACATTTAATCATGTTTGACTTCCTCTCTATGAATCTGCGTACCCTAGATTTTCTTGTACTTGGCTTCATTCTCCCTTTTAACAAACTTTTTTGAACTCTTCAGCTATTTTGTTGTTCTCTTCATATCCTAAACATCTATTTCTTAAGCCCTTGCTCTGGAAATTTCTCATCACTTGCCATTTTAAAAATGAGTCTTTTCATTTTGATAGTTTCATCTCCACATAATTTACTCTCAAATACATACATACATACATATATATATATATATATATATCTACAATTTCAGTATTGACTTGCTGCTCCCTACAACTCCAAATGTATAAACCAGAACTTGTTTCTTCTACTGCTCCCCAAGCCAGACCCATCACTTGGTGTGTGTGTGTGTGTGTGTGTGTGTGTGTGTTTATGTGTGTGTTCATGCTATTGCCATAACATATAACTTACAAACAGTATTGACTCTTGCCCACCCTTTGCTTTACATGCCCAGTTCACTTCCAGGTATTCTGGTTTTTCACCTTCAAAGAGGATTAAAAAAAATCATGAAAGATGTTACCCATTCTGTAATCTGCACTTTCCCCGACATTATGCTTGCTCAAATTTTTCTTACTTGTTTCCAGTACAATGTTTATACTTTTCAATTAGTAATGTGATAAATTCATAACTTTTCTGGTTGCACAAGACTGAATTAAAGAATTCAGTGAATAAAAACATCCCAAGCCTATCTCTAATCTCACTTTATAGTATCATCTGGAAGGCAGAATTCTGCTTAATAATGAAAGCTTGCATACATGCATGAGCAATGATACTTTGTGTTTATAGGCTGAAATGTGTATGTCTCTGTGTGTGTGTGGTAGGTCAAGGATAATGGAAAGCATCAATGAACTGTGCATAGGTCAAATGATCCTAGGAGAACCAGTTAAACTACCCGGAATAGTTAAAGAGTGGGAAGAAATATTCTGAGATAGCAGATACGTAAAATAAAAGGTGGGGAGGAATCAACACTCATTTAAGTTATAGGAACTAGTAGGAATTGTTGCAGTACATGGACATGGGCCCTAGAGGTTAGCAAACTACTGAAGGCAGAATGTAAGCATTAACTTCAAAAAGGAGCAGAAGAATGGGTAAATAAAATACTATATACATACATAGTGAAATGATGTTCAGCCACTGAAAACTAAAATGAAGCCCTGCCGTTTGTGACAACATGGATCAACCTGGAGGTCATTATTTTAAGTAAAATGTGTCAGGCAATGAAAGGAGAATGCCACATGCTCTCACTTACGTATGCAATATTCAAGAAGTCAATTTCAAAGAAGTTGAGGACAGTAGACCAGTTACCAGTCTGGGGAGAGCAGGAGGAAGAGATGAGGAGAGACTCACCATCAGGTGTAATGTAAACAATTGAAGAAGAATTTCTGGTATTCGTGTCACAACTGGGTGAACATAATTATATAATGCATTATAAAATTGAAAATAGTTGGAGGAATGGAATTTGAGTACATTCACCATAAAGAAATGATGCAAGTTTAAGATTATGCGTATTCTAATCACTCTGTTGATCATTATTCAATATACATAAGTCAAAATGACTCCTACCTCAGAATATGTACCATTATATGTAAATAAAAAAATTCCTATTTCATTTAAAAAAATAAATCTTTCTGTAATACAGATGATTTGGGGGCTAAAAAAAATAATCCAGGAAGTAGACCAGGGAGCAGAGTCCCTTTCCTGATGCCTTTGAATTCCATTAAATAGGAATAACCTACTTTGTCTTCTCTTTAGATTGAATTTCCTTTTTTTTTATTTTTTTTATTTGACAGAGTTAGACAGTGAGAGAGAGAGACAAAGAGAAAGGTCCTTCTTCCGTTGGTTCACTCCCCAAATGGCCAGTAAGGCCAGCGCTGCACTGAGCCAAAGCCAGGAGCTTCTGGTCTCCCATGCAGGTGCACGGCCCAAGCACTTGGGCCATCCTCCACTGCCTTCCAGGGCCACAGCAGAGAGCTGGACTGGAAGAGGTGCAACTGGGACTAGAATCCAGCGCCCATATGGGATGCTGGCACCACAGGTGGAGGATTAACCAAGTGAGTCACGGCGCCAGCCCCTTTAGATTGAATTTCTATATTTGATGTCTCTATTAAAAATCACCTTTCAACAAACATCATTGCTTCACTGTCTACAGGTTATCAACAGCACCTCAAATATGTAAAACAACTTCACCAGGTTCCTGGTTTCAAGGCCTATGGTAGTTTCAGTGCACAGCATATGCAAACCAACTTTTCCACCTACATAAACCATCAGCAATAATATAATACTGAAAATTAACTTTAATGGTAACATCACCATGAGTTGAATTATGTCTCCTTTTATAAGAAAAAAAAAAGTTTATATCCTAACCTCCAGCTTTATTTGGAAAGAGGGTCATTATGGAAGTCAAATTAAAATGACTGACATCCTTGCAAAGAGGAGGAATTTGGATCCAGAGTGAGACATACCTAGAGGGAAGCTGATGCAGAGACAGAGGTGCAGGGATGGCACCACATGACAATGAAGCCATAGACTGAAGAGATGCATCTTCAAATCCAGCATTTCCACCAAGCCACAGCATCCAGGAGAGGGGCACAGGACAGATGATCCCTCAGAAGGAACCAACTCCACTGATACTTTGATTTTGGACTCTTGCCACCAGAACTGTCAGACAATACACTCCCACTATTTCATGTGACCCAGTGTTGGGTACTTTGGTTTACAGACCTAAGAAACCAATACACACATACACAAATATGTAATTTTTAGTAAAAAAGAATTGCAGTGAATTTTTCCAGTATTACTATTATTCCAAACAAAAGCAACTGCTTTGAGTTTCTCAGAGCAGCTTTTTTGGGCAAATACCTTTATGTTTTCACATGTGATACATGTAGTAACACTTCTCACTGAAATCTCTCTTCTCTGTCTCTAAATTTTATCGGAGCTGTGAATCACTGATTCTTTCATTGGTCCCTAACCAACATGGCCCCCAGGCAATGTGAGAGACTAATTTTCTGCAAACAGCAAGAACACCAGAATGTAATTCACATGACCAGGACTTTGACATCCACCTTATTTACAGGTGTTCTGTGGAGGTGAAGGATGTGAGGCCTAACTGAGTTAGATCCTACCTTACTTAGATCAGTTATTTGTCCTCTTCAGTGATAGATATTTCCAGTTAAACCCAGTCGGAAAGCCACTAATTGCAATTTCTATCCAAACTAGAAGTGGTTTTGCTGACCTGTCAAGTCTCAATAGAATTCCTACTCAAAGGAAAGCTTTCATTGTTGCTTAGACATCCACGTGTTTTGAGCAAAGAATATGATTTTCTTCTACAAAGAATTCAGCTATTTTTTTCTCCTGGAGGGTAGTAAGCATACTTCCAAAAGTATTGCCTAAATGATTCAGATCTGAAGATGAGGAAACTAATTCAGAATGGTTTAACTGTGTCTATGTCTCTCAGTCACAGTCTCTGTCAGAAGGGAGACAGTATCTCCCTTCTCCGGAATGAGGAAGACCAAGGAGTTTATTTTCATCTCATTCAATTACAAGAGCATCTTTGTCCAGCCAGCAAGAGCCAATTAAGGTTGTTGGGGTTGTGACAGCTGAGTCAAAATGAAGACATATGACACTGTTATGATGAACTTTATTCAATGTCTTGCCAACCACTAAAGGAAACAGCTTGCCAGGAAGAGTTCTGCTCCCAGTTGGAGATTGCACAGCAGTCTGCAGGAAAAACTGCCTTCCATGAAATTATACAGGAACCTATATTTTCTTTTCATTGTCCATGTATATTTTCTTTTCCCATACCTTTCATGAATACTTGTGTTACAAAGAAATCTCTCTCTGGGATTTTGATTATGTGTATCAACACTACAAAATTATTCTCGCTTCACCTAATTTCCTATACATGCTAACTTGACTCTAGGAAAAGCGAAGATTTTCAGAGCAAAGTAAAGTGAATGAAAAAGATACTGAAAGGGTGGGGAACTTAACATTGAATGTGTCATTAGATGAAGTCTATGATTTTAATAAAACAAATAACTACATGATGAATTCGTACATTTGTATCATTTTAAGAATCTTGATGCTTCTGTTTTCAACCTAGTAAGGATGTACGAAATTAGAACAAATAGCTGGCACAGCTTTTAAGATGCCATTTGGGATTCCTGCATCTGGTATCATAGTGCCCAAGTTCAAGTCCCAGCTCCACTCCCAACTCCAGCTTCCTGTTAATGTGCACTAAGGCAGACAGCAACTGATGGCTCAAGTAATCCGTCCTTGATTGTCTGCTTTTTTGAGAAAAAAAAAAAATGTTTTCCCAAGTCATTATGAAGTTTCCTAATCAAGAATTCATAGCCACAAAGAAATGCAAATGAATCCATCAGAGAGGAGCAACAAGTTGCACAAACCAGTAACTGGTAAAAAGAAAAAGAATCAACTGTGGTTTCAGGTAACAACGTAGGATGAGAACGACTGTTTATTTCAATTAATCCATTAAATTCAGCTGCTCAATACCATACACATTTCAGATACTTATACAATATAGGGTCATTATTCTGAAGGCTGTCATACCAACTTCAAGTGCAGTTCTTTCCCCAAATTCCAGTTAAGGTTTCATGACTGTCAGGCATTTGGGAACACAAAGGTTATGTTTTTCTCCAAAGGAGCAGAACTTCATAGGTCTCACTGATATCCCACCAAGTGCAACATAAATCTAAAACTAATAGCTTGCAGTAGCCTCTACTTTCTAAGACATTTTCAAGTATTGGACTCCTTGTATTAGAGACCATGGTATACATGCTTGTATGCAGTGGTGCCAAGTTATATGGAAATAGGCAAAACACACCCAAAAATATTACTAAAAAATTTTCATGAGTCAGTTTGGAAATTTAAGAAACGATGTAGATGACAAATATGTTAACCATGAAAATATCTTGGATTTTAATCCTGCCTTTGTCAGCTATCAGCTTTACTGCTTTAAGAAATTTTTTCCTAATTTTCTTTCTGAGTCTCAGTTCTATTACCTGTATAAAGTAGAAAACTTCACTATCTGCCTCATAAATTGTGATGAGTAAATAAGATAGCATTTCTACAATACAGTTCAGTTAATTCTGATATCAAAAAAGCCATTTCTCTGGGCCACATAATCAGTTACCCTAATCTAGGCAAGTAAATCTCTCCAGGTAAGTTAATCCTGTAACTTTCTGCTGAAAAGAGATAAAAGCCTGGACCTGTTTAAGTCAGACAGATTCAAGTCACAATCCTGACTCAGTCACTCAACAGAGGTGTAACTTTGGGTAGGAGGCTTATTTTCTCTGCATCTCTTACAGGTAAAGTGACAATAATAAAAGTATTGATCTCATAATATCTACATTTTTAAAAGGTGTAATATTTCGATAGTGTTTATACCAGAGCCTGGTGTGTGCATGTATATGTGTGTGTGTGTGTGTGTGTATGCACTCATAGTTGCCATTAATTTTTATTAAGAAAGGATCTTTGTGGGGCAGGTGTTGTGACACAGTTGACTAGGCTGCTACTTACGATGTCTACATCCTCTCTCAGAATGTCAGTTTGAGTCCTCACTACTCAGTGCTTCTGATGCACTTTCCTTTAATGTGCCTAGGCATCAGGAGATAATGACTCAATGCTTGGGCCCCTACCATCCATGTGGGAGACTCAGATGAATTTCTGCACTCCGGGCTTCAGCTTGCTCTAGTCTTGGTTAGTGTAGGTATTTGGAGAGTGAGCCAGTGGATCGAAGATTTCTCCTCTTCTCCCTCTGCCTCCCCCTCTCCCCACCCGCTCTCTTCCATTCTCTTCCCCTCTCTGTCACTCTACCTTTGATAAATATCAAAAAGGGGTTAGAGGCGAGGGGTCTTTAGGTATCAACTTACTGGATGTGGGATAGAGGTTTTTCTTCAGCTGCAGTCTCCCCTAACTCCGGAAATCGAAAGTCTAGGACAAGATACAGAAACAGAAGTGGGGGTGGGGGGGGATCTAACCAGCTGAAACACATCAATAACGTCTAGGGACAAGTAGGAAGAGAGAAGTGTTCTAATGAGATGAAATATGCTTAAAGGGCGAGACTAAAGCATTTATGTTGCTCTGTAACTCTCAGGTCAGCATTCTGCACTTCTCTTTGTAGCCAAAGTAGATGACGACACATGTGGCTCCTTCAAAAGTAATAATTACTTGAGGAAGTACTTTGTACTAAGTGCAATTCTAGATTCTGCAAACAAAAGGTATGAAAAAAATAGATGATCGCTCTTCCCTCGTGCAGTCACAGTCTAATAAGGATGATGGGCACTTAAATCACACAAGGAAACACGTAGGTATACATTAGGTAGGTGCTAGACAGGAAAAATCCTATCTGCAGACAGCAGCTGGATCGCATAATCAGTATTTTTCACTTGGCCAGGCCTACTCTGATTTTAGCACTGGAAGTCTCAGATTCCTAGAAATCCCTCAGCCCTGGGCAAACCAGCCGAGTTACCCTAGAAGCACAGTAGGAAACCCTGATAGAGAAAGGCTCTGCAAGGGGGTGACCTCTAGACAGGGACCAGAAGAGTTGGACAGCCTCAGAATCACTACCAGAGTGGCTGTGGAAGCCCAAGACAGAAAGGAGCTCAGAGCTAAAGGAGGGCCTTGAATTGCAGAGGTAACGTAGGCAGATTATTCTGGGCCTTGTAATCTATGTTGAGGTGGATGGGAGGGAAGAATTGAATTCTGTAGTCTCTGGGGGCAGAAGGGCAATCAAGTCCAAACATCCTTTAAGGTTCACTCCAACTGTCAAGGGGAGAAATGATAGGAAGTAGAAAATAGATTCAGTAGGTGGTCGAAGGATTTGAGAACAACTCAGATGTTTCAAGACCATTTGTTACTCATCTTATTAAGGCAGATCATCTTAATAGTGGTATTTAAAATGCAATTGCAATTTCTTGAGACCCTGTGAAGATCTACTGAATTAGAAATTCTGGGAGTGGGCCCAGAAAAATCTGTTTTAACAAAGACCTCAGATGACTCTCAGGCGAGGCTCAAGTTTGAGAACCAACGTCCAGAAAATAAAATTCCTTCCAATGTCAAGACGTATAGAAGATGGCATGTGGGTATGGTATCCCTGTACTTGGAGAAAGTAAGAGTAGACTTTGGAAGAGAATGGAGGCTTACACTATTGGTGTTGATACACATAACTTATTTTCAGTTCTGGATTATGTTACCAAGAGTGTGCTGCTCCTGGAGGATAATTACAGCTTGAGTGAAAGGTATTTAATCTGTAGTTTGAAGGGCAAATACAAGAGTAGTTGTTCAAAATTTGTCAAGTAATCACAAGGTAAAATAACCAATGCTACACTGGAGGAAAAGCTATAGAATAGTTTCCAGAACTACCCAAGTTCCTCCCATCCCTGTGTTTCTGTGATTCCATGGGCAGTTCCCTGGTATTTAATTATTTTGTATTTAGATCTCAAGACTCTATCAAAATATTTAAAACCCCATGCTAAAGTTTCTGTCACGACTTTAATCCAAGGAAATAAACAGGAACACAGAAATGTGGCTGAGACTTGATCAGGTAGAATTCATGATGTTCAACAACAGAGGGCACAGTTTAACAAAGCAAACCAACACATATATAGCCGAAAAAGGAAGGAGTCCTCAACTGCTGAAAACAGAGTTCAAAGATGACACTGGTGGGAAAACTTGCTGTCAAAAGACAAACGAGGGCCAGCGCCATGGCTCAACAGGCTAATCCTCCACCTTGCGGTGCCGGCACACCGGGTTCTAGTCCCAGTCGGGGCGATGGATTCTGTCCCAGTTGCCCCTCTTCTAGGCCAGTCCTCTGCTATGGCCCGGGAGTACAGTGGAGGATGGCCCAATTGCTTGGGCCCTGCACCCCATGGGAGACCAGGAGAAGCACCTGGTTCCTGCCTTCGAATCAGCAAGGCACGCCAGCCGCAGCGGCCATTGAGGGGTGAATCAACGGCAAAGGAAGACCTTTCTCTCTGTCTCTCTCACTGTCCACTCTGTCAAAAAAAAAAAAAAAAAAAGACAAACCAGACCAGGAGGCAGCAATACAAGAATACCACCAGCTTGCAAACCATAGTGGGAATGTGGGTGACTGTTTCCTTGTACAGAGTAACTACCAGGAGAGCGAGATAAAGCAATGGCACAGAATCTCATTACCTCCGGAGCTCTCATAAGTCTCCTTCAATTCAATAACTGAGTACAAAATATATGCTTTCTTGTCTTAATACGACTTGTGTCCTGAGACAGGAAAGGAAATAACCTGGGTATCTATTACTCCGGATCTAATTTGGTAAACACAAAAGCAGCAGCTTGCTAAGTAAATATATTCAGGACTTCAGAAAAAAAATTTTTCTTTGGGGGTGATCATAACAAAGGAATCGAAATATTTCCAAAATATCTTTTGGAAGAGCCTTTATTCTGACATATGCATATTTATGACAATCTACAGATAAAGGAAAGACAACAGTGCTCCGACACAGACAAGCATGCTAGTTCATGGCGTACTGGCAACATATTCCAGTTTGTAATGTATTTATTGCTCTGGAAAATCCCTTTGAGAAAATCTGAGTGTGGTGAGAGGGGGTATACAATCTGAACATCTGTTGTGAATGGCAGTACACAGAGGTGTCCAAGTATTCCTGAGTATCTTAAAGTTCTCAGTAACTTAAGCAAATTAGCATTTAAATAAGTATAAGCCCGTTTCTCTGGTAAAAATATTTTCCTCGATTTTCAACTCAACATATATGACTGTCAATCCTATGTCTATTCTTTGGTACACAAAACTTCATTTCTTCTTTTAATCTGTGAAACCAATGACTGAATGGTTGCAGTTGGGAAAAAAAAAGGCACGATTTTTAATTCTAAGTTAATTTGGTTACAAATATCTCTGCTTATTTATAGGTCTTGAGGGAGCCACTCCTTAATCAATAGGCTGGCATACTAGGAACACACTTTATTATATGATTCTTCCTCAGGACCATATTCAGAAACAGACTGACATATTGATAGACTTAACAAAAATGACAGAGAATGATAATCTATTCATTTGTTAAGTAGGTAGATAACATTATCATCATAAAGTGCTGAATACCAATGATCAATTTGCCCTCAAGCAATTAACATTTATTGTCACTATTCTGTTATTACAGATTTACTAAAAATTGGTCACATTTGAATCTAGATCAAAGAAAACGTATTACTTTATATTTGCAATGGGACAATATGCATTTTCTTAACTACTGCAACAAATATTTAAATATATGTGACTAGCTTTTTAGTCAAAAGCTCTGTTTATTTGGTAATCTGAGCTCATTTTCCTGAATTCAACACAAGACTTGTATAAGAACGCATAATTTTATGCAAAAAAATGTAGTGTATTTACTAAATACTAAATTTCAGCTACTGGCAACAGAGAGAACCTAGAAACACTCAGCAAAGAGTAAAGGAGAGTTCTCTCAAACTTGGACATGCACTTTCAGAACTCAACTCCGGGAGTGCTTGGTAAACACGGTGTTGCATTCCAGAGAAACACAGAATTCAGCACCAAAATCTATGAGCAATGACCTCAGAGATGCATTTTTTGCCAAAGACTGAGACAGGTACATTTAACGGACAAGGGATAGAACTTTAATGGGATTTTTGCAGTTTGTGGCAATAGCAAAATAAAACATGGCAAGGCAGACACGGCCTCCATCCCCAGGAAGCAAAAAATAGACTGTAATCTGCATAAATACCTCATCAAAAGATTAGGAATGCAAAACTACATGCCAAGTTTAAGGACTCCATTCCCATTTCAAGAATTAGATACTTGAGACATATCCTTTTATTACTCTACGTATTTTTATGACAGCTATGCACACATACAGCTCTATGTAACTAAAAGTCAGATAACAAATACAGATGTAGATTTCTTTTTTACCTTTAAAAATTATTTTTCTAGGGCCAGCGCCATATCTCACTTGGTTAATCCTCCGCCTGTGGCACCGGCATCCCAAATGGGCGCCGGTTCTAGTCCTGGTTCCTCCTCTGCCAGTCCAGCTCTCTGCTGCGGCCTCGGAAGGCAATGGAGGATGGCCCAAGTGTTTGGGCCCTGCACCGCATGGGAGACCAGGAGGAAGCACCTGGCTCCTGTCTTCGGATCAGCGTAGCGCCGGCTGTAGCAGACATTTGGGGGTTGAACCAATGAAAGGAAGACCTTTCTCTCTGTCTCTCTCACTGTCTATAACTCTACCAGTCAACTAAATTAAAAAAAAAATTATTTTTCCAGTTTACTGTTGTCAAAGTCCCAGTAAGTTTTCAGTGGCAATTCTGAGCCCTAATAATTAAAACATGAAATTAAATTTACTTGCCTCTGCAATACTAGCTCAAGCCCAGCAGCTTAGAGAAACACCCTATCAGGGGCCAATGCTGTGGTATAGCAGGTAAAGCCACCACCTGCAGTACCTGACATCCCATGTGGGCACAGGTTCAAATCCCAACTGCTCCACTTCCAATCCAGCTCTCTGCTCTGGCCTGGGAAAGCATTGGAAGATGACCCAAGTCCTTGGGCCCCTGCACCCATCTGGGAGACCTGAAATAAGCTCCTGGCCCCTGACTTCAGATGGATGCAGTTCCAGGCATTGCATCCATCTGGGGTGTGAACCAGCAGATCAAACACCTCCCTCCTTCCCTCCCTCCCTCCCTGCCTGCCTCTCTGTAATTCTGCCTTTAAAATAAATATTTAAATAAGAAACACTATCTTTAACAATGGAAATAAAGAATACACTGTACACAATACACACACACACATATTGCATATAGAAGGCAGAAGACAGCACAGTGGATGAGTGGCGATTCCACAGTTCACCGACCCATAAAATGTAAAGGTGACAAATGGAGAGAAGGTAGAGATCAGGGATTGAAGAGGATGTCAGATATATCTTTACCATGGCCTAATTCTTACCACATGCACATGATATGTGACCAATGAATATTTTAAAGAAATAGATGAAGGTATATTCATGATATGACTATGGATTTTCTGGCAAAATTATAAACTCGATATTGATATTAAACAAAAGCAAAAGAATTAAAGGAAAAAACATAACTTAAGTGAGATATACAGCTAGAAAACACAGATACTTATGGTATCCAGGGTTCCTCAAATCAAATCATATTTATTAAAACAACGACATATTTCTAACTCATCCCCTCAGTAGGAAGGCTCCTACCTCTCTGAAATTACCATCTAGAAGCTAGTGTGATCATTTAAAGAAATGCATAGTGATGTTTTCTTATTTACATTTTCCGACTGTACTTCATTTAAAGAAATACATAGTAGTACTTTCTTATTTACATTTTCCCTTTGTACTTCAAAAACAGACCTGTATCGTGGATTACAAACCCCATCATCATTTAGCCTCTGTCTCATCCACCCTCCCCCCAGCTCACCTCCTCCTCTCCCTGCGCTCTGTCCTCATATTTCCTTTTAGTTCCAGGATGACCCAAACTCTGTCTTTTGTCTCTAGGCCTCCGGGGTCACAAACTCAGTCTACCTGGAATCCCATGCTCCTCCTCCCTCACCTAGTTCATGTCTTCTCATGCAGGTTGCAGCTCAGTCTACAAAGACTTTATCATTTTTTTTTAAGATTTATTTATTTGAAAGGCAGAGTTAGAGAGGCAGAGGCAGAGGTCTTCCATCTGCAGGTTCACTGCCCAGATGGCTACGACAGCCAGAGTTGGGCAGATCTGAAGCCAGGAGATTCTTCCAGGTCTCCCACATGGGTGCAGGGGCCCAAAGACGTGGGCCATCTTCCACTACTTTGACTATTTCCCAAGCCACAGCAGGAAGCTGGATTGAAAGCAGAGCAGCCAGGACTCAAACTGGCACCCTGTGGGATGCCGACACTATAGGCAGGGGCTTTACCTGCTGCACCACAGTGCCGGCACCTCTCATCATCTTCTATGTAAGTAGGGACCCCAGTCTATTTTCCTGCAACTGTGCATTGCTTTTTCTCTTCATAGTATTTATCCCAAGTGATAATTACCATCATAGGCTGTCTCCTCCTTCATCGTGAAAACTCCATGAGCACAGAAAATGCACCTGTGGGATTCACAACACTATACATAGCACCAAAGGGAAAATTTGCCTCAAAATAGACGGTCAGGGAGGGAGCTGGCTTTGTGATGCAGCATGTTGTGGATGCCCGAATCCAGTATGAACACCACTCTGAGCCATGGTTGCTCCACTCCAAAAGTAATTCTCAACTACGTGCCTGGGAGAGCCGCAGATGGCCAAGTGCTGTGCTCCTGCCACGCACATGGAGCTCCTGCTGTCTGGCTGCCAACTCGTCTGACCCAGCTGCCGCAGCCATCTGGGAAGTGAACCAGAGGATGGAAGCTCTCTTTAGTGTCTGTTCCCTTATCTCTTACCTATTTGCCTTTCAATATTAATGTTTCTCTTGTCTCAACTTTTAAACTTGTTTTTTTTACTCTCCATGAATATTATAAAATTCCATTTTGAATAACACCACAGTCAAGCTCTCCATCTTTTAAAAATATCTATGGAGGACATAAGTAACATCTTGTACTCAGCACCCCACTCCAAGCCAATAGTCACGGTGATGATTTCAGAGTCAAGTGCTAGTTGACACTTTGGAAAAGTCAGCCTTGCATAATACAGGAAGCATGACTCAAATGGTTGCTCAGAGCATCACCAGAGCACACGTTTCACTTCAAATTTGCAACGCAAAATTAAAAAAAAGCGTTATGCTAGACTAACTTTTTGTTACAAAGACTACCATTTAGGAAAGGAAATTAGCAATTCAAATTGCTTAATATATATAGGCAAATAATAGTACAAAATGTTAATAACTAACCACAGAACCACATGGCTTTGGCCTCACAAAGCGGTCTCTAAGTGGCTAAAAAAACACAAGAGCTCTTCTGTGCTCTTCTCAAGTGCATTTTTGTCAATCAGGAATTTCAACAAGAGAATTGTCCTTGGCTTCATAAATAATTTCTATGAACTTTTGAAATTCAATCTGCATCTTTATGTACACAGTGTCTGCAAGGGTAATAACTACAGATGTTACATGGACTCCGGAACTCTAACCTCCTGAGATTTTTGCATCCCTAATTTTTGTCATTATAAGCTTTTTATCAATATACGTTAATAATTACCATTAATACACATCTTCAGAGGATAAAAATTCCTGTGTAATCTCTACTGTGACAAACTTTTTGTTGACCTCACTTACTTATCAGGCAGCAAACTGCAATAGTATGTGCAGATCCCTTTAAATTTATTTATTGAGTTAATTAAAAATAAATCAACTTATTCTTTTGAAAGTCCCCTTTTCCTGCACTGGGGAGTATAGCAATAATCATATATACATATGGTGACACACTAAAATGCCACACAAAACAATATTTCTGTAAGTTGCACATACATTGGCATTCCATACGGTTACATCACCCAGAGATGCCATAGCCACCATTAACATGGCCACTCAATATCAAATTGCCTAAAATGGATTCTTCAGAACCCTCATTACCATAGTTTCCTCCATCCTCTTCCTCTCAAATGCATCTTATTGTAATTGTTGCATTGTTATTATAGTAAACATCCTTAAATATAGCTTAGATTCTATATTCGTCTATCAAAAAATTTCAATAAAGTCCTGACTCCATTTGCCATTCATGTACCTAGTTTGTGTGCACAATAAATTACTCCAAAATTTTGTGTCAATGAACAAACACTTATTCTCAGGCATTCCTGGATCAGGAGTTCAGATACAGTGACTGAGGGTGACTCATCTCAACTCAAATTTGAAAAATCCTCCTCTGCAAGACTTGACTCCTCATCTGGGAGCTGGATTAATGTAAAGGCACAATCACTCACGTGTCTAGCCATTTTGCTGGCTGTCCTCCTAAATGGGCCTTTCTATGTGGTCATTCTTCATGCAATAGGCTGGCTTCCTCGTGGCTCAGAGGCCGACTATCAAAGGCAAAAGTCCCAAGCAAATGACAGCCAACCCAACTTCTAGCCGTTTGATGACCTCACCTCAGAAATCACACAGCATCAGCTTGCACAGTATTCCACTGGCCAGGATGAATTTGAACATACCCAAATGATAGCAGAAATATCATCTACCTCCTTAAGGAAGTTGTCAAAGTTATGTAATTACAGCGATTGTAAAATGTTGTGGACATTGGGAAGAAAGGTGATCTTTAGTAGGTCTCCACTTAACCAGGGTAAGCTGGACTTACCCTGCCTTCTCAACTAGACAACATCATTAATTCTGCACGAGGCTTTTCTCCCTCCTTCACCCTGACTCCTTCCTCTACATCATGCTCATCTTGGAGTGCAACATAAATATCACCATCATTTCCTACAGCACTGGCCCAATCTTACTTTAGATGGGATGGGTGGGTCAAGAGAGGTTAATTCACCTTACAACAATGGCCTGAAGTTATACTTTAAGAAACTGTCCATTTGGTAGCAGAAGGGATGTTGAACTAAATTCTTAATTCTGAGATCGGAATCATTAAGTGCTTCTTTTCTTGAATCCAGCCTCTTCCTCACATGACTGGAAATATTACTACCCACCCTAACTATTTTCCCAATCCCAGATCTGCTTTTCTGATATAAACTTAGATTGACCAAACATCACTCTGGCAAGAGGTTCAGAAAAACAGAACCATTTAACTTGCAAAGAAATCAGTCAAAAACTGAGACAAAAAAACACAACCAGTTTTTAAAAAATTGAAATTCAGTTTCCATCTGAGGTGAAATCCACTGGTGAAGGGGAAAGTAAAGAGTGGTTCCAAATTAGCCTCAGGACTCTGACAGTATAGAAGACACTTCCAGTGATCCAATACAATATCCCAACTTTTCACAGCTGAGAAAACACAACAAAGGAGTTAAGTACATTCCCTGTTCTGCTTAGAACTCGGCAAATATCAAAAACACAACTTTCCATACTCTACACCACAGCTCCTTACAACGGCTTGATATGGAACAAGTTCTTCCCCCATAAACAAGGTGATCTACTCAGGTATCCTTAAAATGCCATCTTCATAAAATATTCTCAAAAAGAAGTGCTCTCTCCTCTGAACAATCTCCAGAGTGCTTTTGTGCCTGCTTTGTTAGACTTACCACAGGGAAACTACAGAGCATCTTCCATGCCCACTGCCAGATTAATAGGTCCTAGGAAGTATCAGAGCCCTTCCCATAACACTTATCTCCCATGATACTTCAGACAGTGCCTTCGTGAACTCATTCTTGCCATACTTGTTTAGTAGCACAAAACTGTATTATTCAAATCCATGAATACAATTTTGCTGCAACCATATTTGGATTTTTTGATAGCCAGTTTTGCTCCTGCTCCTTATGAAAGAGCATGGCTAAACTGTAAAAGTTGCAGTTGAAATCAATTGAGGTGAGCATTTTTTGGAAGGATGACTAAATTCTTTTAGGGAAAAAGTAGATAAAATTAGATTGGAAAGACAGTCTGCAAAACTTCATGAGACTATGTGCTAGCTGAACTCAAGAACATACCATGACTTTCAGTGTACTGTTATTCCATAAAACCCTTTGTAACCTAAAAACAGTAGAAACAGAAAAGGAAAATTTTTAATATGTTGTTCAACTCTGTCCACAAAGTAGGAATCTGGACTGTGACCAAAATACCTTCAACGTTCTACTCAACCTAACTCTAGACACTTTTCTTTCCGCTCACCCTGACCTCTCTTTTAGGAGCATGTGCCTCGGAAAACATGTGATTGTCAGTTCTTTTTCTGCCTCTTTGAGCTATAAATCTTCTTCCAGCCTCTTGTCAATTTTGTAACCCTAGAATATCTTTTTACATGGCCTGGGAACCATGCCTTTGAAATATAATCATGAAAGATGTGACTTAACTTGCAGTTTTTGGTGGAGGGTAGAAGCCTAAATCACTAAGTGCCAATTAGTCAATCCAGATAACCTAATCACATTGATCAACTAACCCACTAACATCCTCTAATGCTTTCTCATTAGTTAACCACAGCTTTTATTAACTCTCTCACCTTTTGCTGAGTTCACTCTCTCCCCCCTTATTACTCTAGTCTTGAATAAAGTATCCCTGTCTAATTAAACTCTCCTGTAATTTATTTTTTATCAACTGTAACCTCAAAGAACCATTGGGTTAATTTATATTATTGGAAGAGAGAGTTAAGAAAGATCAAGGCTTGGGGGCAAGCATCATGATGCAGTAGGTTAAGCACCACCTGCAATGCCTCCCATATGAGTGCCAGTTCAAGTCCCAAATGTTCCACTTCTGATCTGGCTACCTGCTAATGTGCCTGGGAAAGCAGCACAAGATGACCCAAGTACCTGGGACCCTGCTTCCCATGTGGGAGACCCAAAACGAGTTCCAGGCTCCTGTCTTCAGCGTGGCCTAGCCCTGGCCATTGTGGCCATTTGAGGCATGAACCAATGGGTGGAATATATCTTTCTCTCTAACTCTGAATTTCAAATAAATAAATCCTTTAAAAAAAGAAAATTAAGGCTTTTTATGATTCATCCTCAACAAGTTGAGCTCACTAGAGGCTAGTCCATACCCTTCAGTAACATGTCCCTATACATCATTATCAAAGATAAGTGGGCTGAAGTGCAAAGAATGTTAATACAAGACAGAATTTATCTATGCAGTCATTCTGTTTGATCATTTCATAGTACGTATTGATGAAGCAACTTCTAAACACCAGCCACTGTGGAAAAGCATTTAACATTAAAGGGTAACTAGTGGGATGATAACACCTAATCTACTCCCATATGGATCTCACAATCTAGCCTGGGGTGACAAACTGTAAATAGCCAGTACAGTACAATGTGATGTGTGCTTCCTCAGAGCAGTGATGCCAGCGTTAATTCGAAACCCATCCATGTCCCAGTTCAACTCTGAATGGATAATACAGCTTCCTGTTGCCTTATGAGGCAGCCCAGGCCCAACATATACCAGCAGTGGGCTTTCGAACGGTTAGAGAAGGCAGAATCCCAAACTCCTATTCTAGTTACTTTGCCTCTAGCCTCAAGTCAGTAAAGGGACTCCATTCAGATGACCATATTTCTAAGACTTCTTAAATAACTCTTTAAAACAAAAAGTTTTTTTTTTTTTTCAAAATAATCTCCTAACTTCTGGTATTTTCTATTTGCTACTTTAAGTGTCTGTTTTTCTTAAACACTCATAGGTGAATAGTAATTAACTCTTTTTAAATTTTAAATTCTACAAATTCATGATTCCTATATAGAGATTCAGGAACACAGTGGCACTTCCCACCCAATCCTCCTTCCTTTCTTTATCCTCCCTCTCCCATTTCCACTCTTAACTGAAAATACATCTTGGTATAAATTAACTATATACTCAAAAGATTAGCTATACACTAAGTAAAGAGTTCAACAAACAGTATGAAGAAAAAAACAATGGTCCTCAACAGCCAAGACACAGGCTGTAAACAATCACTGAATCTCAAAGTGCCAATGTCACTCCTTCACAGTACATTTTTATGTACTCTGTTAGTTACCACAGATGAGGGAAAACATATGGTTTTGTCTTTCTAGGACTGGCTTAATTCCCTAAGTGTATTGGTTTCCAATTGCATGCATTTTGTTGCAAAAGACAGGATTTATTTTTTTACCACAGTGCAGTATTCCATAGTATATATACACCATACTTTCTTTTAATTATACTTTCATTCACCTTGGATAATTTGCATATTAAATTCTCAAATGGTTATTACATGATATTACAATTGGGAGTAGTTTAAGAATGGTCTTTCTCAAAATTTGTATTTTTTCACCTATTTCCATGCTTAGGTCAGGGGAATGAAATGCCAGAAATTAGGAAACTCACAACTAATATCAGTCACCTTTACAACAGGATTATATTTCTACCTTGACAAGATTGAGATTGGTAATATCTTGTTTGTTGCTGAATAATAAGAGGCTACCTTTTCTCTTTTCCTTGCCCATGGATTTATTTTGTTTGTTACTATGGTGACAAATCCATAGACTCAGTAAATCACTGTTTTGAACCTTGTATCTTTGGACCTTCTGAAACCAGCAATATAAAAAAGGGATAAAATCAAGCTCTAAAATCCCCTCAAGTGAACCAATTTATGGAAATGTGTGTTCTCAACAAGTCCAGTATAAAGTCTCAAACATTTTAAAAAAGAAAATACAAACAAATTCTGAGCCTCATATTATCAAACTGTTGCAATATATAAAAAACTCTATTGGAACCCAACCCTAGACCTCCATGCATAAACAATTTTAGATTCAACAAAGGTATCATGATTAACTTTTTACATATTCGGTACTTGAGTGTTAAAGCTTACAGAATTATGTACAGAATAGGTCTGATCTCATAGTAATCTTGCAATTCATTTGCGTGTTAAAGTTCTAGATAGGAAGTATTATAGAGAACAAAAATAAACAGTGCCTATTAAAAATGATGACTTAAACCTGTAAATATAGAGTGGATCAAAATTATGTCTGTGAAAACATGAAAGGAAAAGAGAGGAGAGGGGATGAGAGGAGAGGGGATTGGGAGGAGGAAAGGGGAAGGAGGGAAGTGTGATTGTCTTCTTGAAACTGTACCTATGGATTGTATGGAATCTGCTTATATTAATAAATAATTTAAAAAGGAAAATAAATCAGTAAAGATCCTCCAAGGTTAGCACTCAACTTACTTTACACATAGATTGCCCACATTTCAGCCATTTCATTTATCTATGTACTTGTATATTAATTCATAAAATATTTATTGAGCTCTACTGTGTCAATGTTCTCAGCATTGAAGAAGGAAAAGTTTGTGAACAATTTCAATCATCTTTGGTCCTGTAAAGTTCCTATTATATAAAACAGTAGAAACTGCCAGTAAACAAGCAAACATACATACACACACACATACACACACACACAAAGGATAACAGGAAACAAAGAAAACAGTGACATGACAGAGGTGTCAGAGGCCATGCTCAGTAACAACAACAACAACAAAAAGAAATGAAAGACTAGTGTGTTTGAGAAAACAGAGGGAGTAACTAGGCAACAGGAAAGGGAAAGAAACGAGGTCATGAAGCCGGCAGAACTCAGGCCTTACCTAGAGCCTTGAAGAGCATTGTGAAGAGCCTGGGTTTTACTCAAAGTGAGGCAAGAAGTCATTAGATGGCTCTAAGTCTGAGAACAGTCAACATAATCATTACTGCATTCCTTAGAGCCGCTATTGGATATTTTATTCTTTGATTTTATTTTTATTATCAAGCAATTTAATTTTTAACATGTTTTTATTTTGTGGACACTTTAACTTTATAAATATCAATTTCAAAAGTCTAACTTTTGGATTATACTGGCTTTTTCCTCCCATAATCTCCCTCCCACCCGCAACCATTCCATTTCCCATTTTCTCTCCCATCCCATTCTTCATCAAAATTAATTTTCAATTATCTTTATATACAGAAGATCTACTTAGTATATACTAAGTAAAGATTTAAACAGTTTGCACCCACACAGACACACAAAGTATAAAGTACTGTTTTAGTAATAGTTTTACCATTAATTCTCATAGTACAACACATTAAGGACAAAGGTCCTACATGGGGAGCAAGTGTACAGTGACTCCTGCTGTTGATTTAACAATTGACACTCTTGTTTATGGCATCAGTAATCACCCTAGGCCCTTGTCATGAGCTGCCAAGGCTATGGAAGCCTCTTGAGTTCACCAACTCTAATCTCATTTAGATAAGGCCATAGTCAAAGTGGAAGTTCTCTCCTTCCTTCAGAGAAAGGTATCTCCTTCTTTGATGGCCCGTTCTTTCTACCAGGATCTCACTCAGAGATCTTTAATTTAGGTTTTTGTTTTGTTTTGTTTTGTTTTGCCACAGTGTCTTGGCTTTCCATGCCTAAAATACTCTCATGGGCTTTTTACCTGGATCTGCATGCCTTAAGGGCTGATTCTGAGGCCAGAGTGCTGTTTAGGATCTCTGCCATTCTATGAGCCTGCTGTGTATCCTGCTTCCATGTTGGATCATTCTCTCCCTTTTTAATTCTATCAGTTAGTATTTCAGACACTAGTCTTGTTTGTGTGATCCCTTTGACACTTAATCCTATCATTATGATCAACTGTGAACTGAAACTGATTGCTTTGACTAGTGAGATGTCATTAGTACATGCCCCCTTGATGGGATTGAACTGGAATCCACTGGCAAGTCTCTAACTCTACCATTAGGGTAAGTCCAAGTGAGCATTTCCCAAACTGTACACCTCCTCCCTCTTGACTTCCTATCAGTTAACACATACTTCAAGACAGCTTGACACTATCCATGCATACAAGTTGCTTTTGATCCTCCGCCTTGCGGCGCCGGCACACCGGGTTCTAGCCCCGTCGGGGCGCCGGATTCTGTCCTGGTTGCCCCTCTTCCAGGCCAGCCCTCTGCTGTGGCCCGGGAGTGCAGTGGAGGATGGCCCAGGTGCTTGGGCCCTGCACCCCATGGGAGACCAGGAAAAAGCACCTAGCACCTGGCTCCTCCATCGGATGAGCGCGGTGCGCCGGCCGCAGTACGCCAGCCGTGGCAGCCATTGGAGGGTGAACCAACGGCAAAGGAAGACCTTTCTCTCTCTCGCTCTGTCCACTCTGTCAAAAAAAAAGTTGCTTTTGAGGCAAAAAGTAAACCAAAAAAAAAAAAAAAGAGAGAGAGAGATCAAGTAACTAGAATAGCCTCTTCTTGATTCTCATTAGATTTGGCTATCTGTACTTTTTTTACTACATCCTTCATAAAAGCTGCATGACTACTTTAGCATTTAGGGAAAAAGTTACAATGAACTGTTACCATCCCATTTATGATGAATCAAGTAGTTACCAAAATATAGAGACATAGAGACTCACAGCCAACTTTCTAGGTTTTTACTATTGGCTGAAGAAAATAAAAAGGAACAGATTAGACCAGGGCCTCTCTCTTCCACCTCAGCACACATATCCTATGGAACTGTAGGTTGTCAACCACCCTTGATTGACTATACAATCACTGTCATGCCTTCACGCAAACAGAGTTTGTATTGCACTGAGCACCAAAAGCAAAGACACAGTTCCTCCTTACAAACCATACATCTTTCAGGAGAAGGGACATGACATGTCACAAACATGACAGTACAGGGCTCAGAACACATTTTTGAGGACAGGTGATCAGTTTTATATTAAATTAGAGACTGAAGAGTTCACTTTGACTATAATAATTAAAGAATGCTTGTATGGATAAGTACACTCAATTCCTTCAGGAATGGCAGGATGTGACAAGCAAATAGTGAAGGAATTTTTTTTTCTCCAAGAAAAGCATTAGAGGCATAATAAAGGGCATGAACAAAGTAAACCTGTTGTAGGATAAATAGCATGGCCCGTGAATCTGAAATATAAGCATGAGTGCAAATCTTTCTACTTAAAATAACCACATGCTTGTCAACCTTCATATCTATAATGTTGAGAGACCTGGAAGATCTATAAGGGTGCTTTAAGTTCTAAAATTGATGACATCTAAAACCCAGAACTAAGAAGTCACAGAGCATAATCGGAGAAAACGGGAATAGTGTATCTTAAAACTATGACATACACAGTTATTAAGAAATAAGCTTAGAAGATTAAGGCCATCGCATGTGTGAAATGCTGATCTGGAAATTAAAGCTGTACATGGTACTCCACAGAGATCCAGTAAAAACATCTCACACTGTTCACAATTTATTTCAGATCAATTTGGTAACAGTAGGATGCAATGTTGCCAGGAGATTTCATTCAGGTAAATATTTTAACTGGTTTTTGTAGAATCAAGTCAGGGATAGTGGGGATGAGAACTAGTGCCACAGAAATAGAAATTGTATACGCATGAGAGGCAGGGAAGAAAGAGGTACCAGCCCAAGAAGAGTCTAATTTACTAATTCATTTGGTGAATGTAACTCAAGGAAAGGATCCTTTGATAAGCAAAACATTATGGACTGTCATTCAGATCTACAGTGTCATCTCCACTGTGCCTGGAGGCCCCAGTGGTCAGGGAAGACAAAAAAGACGACTGACATCTCAAGAGACACCTCGAGAAGCTATCTCTGGGAATTCTCCATATGTGGACCTCTTGTGCTCACAGCCCTAGAACATCTCAGAAACATGCTCTCAAAGTTAAGTTTGAACACTTTGGAAATGCCTTTCCTTACTAACAGACAATGAGATCTCGTACATGATCAGTCCAACAGAGCACTTGCCAAATCCCAATAGGTCGCTCAAGATCTCCAGGAGACACAATACAGGGAATCAGGAAGCCCTAAGTGCTGCCCAGGAGACTCAGTGTTAGTCAAGGCCCTCCCAAATCACTTTCCCTCTAAAGATGAGAGCTGACTGGGTCCCCAAATTCAAATTCTTTTTATTTCCACTGTGGTAAAAGTGGATAAGACTCATGAACCCACCATTCCCAAATGAAAGCCTAGTTTCTCAAACAACTTCAGATTTGATCCCAGAGGACAACTTCGACACTTCCAAGAAAAATAAATATTCCTGTGAAGCCACTGAAGAACTCAAACTCCTTTTAAAAATTTTAAGTAAATCTGTTGTGTATACTCCTTCCCAGCCTTCACCTCTCAATCCCATCATCCACCAACCCCATCAGCAAGCTGTAGTTATTTTGGGAATGGCCTTGCTTCTCAGGTCCCCAGTTCTTTTTATCCCATTGTTCACCTGCTTACCTCCACTAATAGTATGGTTTTAACCCTGTTGACTGAATGCAATGCAATGAGGGCTTACAAATCACCCATTGTGGGGGACATGCCTTTGACAAGTCCTTCTTAGGAAGACCCAATGTGGGATACTCCATTGGCAGAGGTCTCTTTCGGTTTGTTGGTAACCCAAGTTGGTCAGATAGTTCATGAGGCTGAGAAGCCACAACAAGAGCCATCAGGATTCAAGAACCTCTATTAATTCACTGAGGACTGACGTACAGACCTTGGAGAAGGAATCTGGACTGCTGTCTCTGTCGCCCCACTCCGGTGCAAGGTCATCAGAGTGGTTGTCACCTCTTCTCCCTCATAGCAATTAGAGTTATCTCTTTAGAGGGTGAATTTAAAGAGATAGACGCGTGCCTATGTAGGGAGCCCTCCACATCATCTGGAGATGAATCTTAAAGTACCTGAGAAAAACCAAGCAATCAATTTCTGTAAAGGATGTTGATGTCATGTGTTAGTGCTTTTAATCAAAGTTTTTCTATTGTTCCAACTGACATAGGAAACAAGAATTTTGTGCTTCTTAGGATAGTTTCATGTTTTCTGTTGTCTGAGTCTCTATTGGAAGCTTAACTTACACTCAAAATCAGTACTTCTCAATGCCACTCCTTAACCAAGCATGAGAACTTTTCCTTGTGCAGTCTCCAAAATCCCCAAGACAATCAGTACTCAACGTTTCTGTATCTTCAGGGACTCCTTTGAGTACTAAAGGAATGCTTTTCATAATAAATTACTTCTGCCTTACACTCTCCTTCTTTTCCATGCTGCTATTTCTTTGTGGTCATGAAACATGAACCTGTGCTACTAGAACTATAGCCTCCCAGAACATTAGTATCTCAAAGTAATGGGGGAAATGATGAGTACCTTGGTAGATTATATTAGGAAACTTTGCTAAAAAACACAGCTGAGTCCCTGTGCAAAGATGGATTAAAAATGGACAGAATTAGCAGAGAGCTGGCAGCTGGAAAGAATGTATATTAATCGCCCAAAGTTCATTATGAATTAATCTTTATACAAAGAATTCAAATGAAATAAAAAAGATGCTAAAATTAAATTATGAAATGAGCAAAGGCCAGAAAAAAAGCAATTTATAGAAAGTTGTCCTTGGCCCTTGGCCGGCGCCACAGCTCAATAGGCTAATCCCCCACCTGCAGCGGCGGAACACTGGGTTCTAGTCCCGGTCGGGGCACTAGATTCTGTCCCGGTTGCCCCTCTTCCAGGCCAGCTCTCTGCTGTGGCCCAGGAGTGCAGTGGAGGATGGCCCAAGTGCTTGGGCCCTGCACCTGCATTGGAGACCAGGAGAAGCACCTGGCTCCTGGCTTCAGATCAGCATGGTGCGCCAGCTGCAGCAGCCATTGAGGGGTGAACCAACGGAAAAGGAAGACCTGTCCCTCTCACTGTCCACTCTGCCTGCCCAAAAAAAAACAAAGTTGTACAAATATCTAGTAATGTTTAATGTGTTACTAATTCAAGATTTACAGGTTAAACCCACAAAGAAACATCTCCTCAAAGTAATTGTAAATATATAAATATATGAACATATGTATTACAAATGCCACATGTTTATTTAGTAAATATTACAAATATATTACATGTATATACATTATCACTATAAGAAATTACTGTAGAGTTGTTGGATGAAACTCTAGCAACCTATATAATAGAAAATATGACAATCAACTGTTAGCAACAATTGTTTAAACAAAAAGATTTTATCAATAATTTTGAATAAATAAAGCACAGAACAGAACTTTTTGGTCCCATATAATTTGTATTAATTAAGAAACATAAAATTGAATCACCAGTACTGAGTTTCTAAACTAAGGGTACATTTAAGAATCTATCTCAAAAACAATGTAAGCTTGATGGAATTTTCATTGGAATGAGAATCGGGGATGGAAAAGACTAAAATAAGCAAACTGAAACAGGAAAAAATAATGTACTGTGGACTGAAATAAATAAGAAAATAAAGAGTGAAAGGAATAGGTCAGAAAGAGAGGCAGGAGGCAAAGAAGAAATGAAGGGAAGAGAGTTTGTTTTACTGCTCCATCATGCAAGGGACCTAGTTGTCACTCCATCCTAATAAGTAAAAACCTGAGCACACTTTTTAAAATCCTATTTAGATCAGGAAAACTACAAAACTCTAAAGAAACCTATCAAATAACTAAATAAGCAGATATTTCATGTTCATGGATAGGAAGATTTAATATAGTCAAGATATCATTTATGGGACAGTTCTGAGAAGATCATCACAGAGGAAACCTGGGACATCTCACAGCTTCATTTTTCTCTCATTTGTACTGTATCAACCACTCAGTCTTCAGCACACTTCCTCCTATCTTGGTTTCAGATACAGCATCTCAAGAGGTAAAATGGTGTGTTTGCCTTTTTTTTTTAATCTTCCACAGTGTCTTGGCTTTCCATGCCTAAAATACTCTCATGGGCTCTTCAGCCATATCCAAATACCTTAAGGGCTGATTCTGAGGCCAGAGTGCTATTTAGGACATCTGCCATTCCATGAGTCTGCTGTGTATCTCGCTTCCCATGATGGATCATTCTCTCCCTTTTTGGTTCTATCAGTATTAGCAGACACTAGTCTTGTTTGTGTGATCCCTTTGACTCTTAGACCTATCAGTGTGATCAACTGTGAACTGAAGATGATCACTTGGACTAGTGAGATGGCATTGGTACATGCCACCTTGATGGGATTGCACTGGAATCCCCTGGCACGATTCTAACTCCACCATTTGGGGCAAGTCCAATTGAGCATGTCCCAAATTGCACATCTCCTCTCTCTCTTATTCCCACTCTTATATCTAACAGGCATCACTTCTCAGTTAAAATTTAAACACCTAAGAATAATTGCATGTTGATTACAGAGTTCAACCACTAGTGCTAGAACAAAGAAAAAAATACTGAAATTGATAAAGTATTACATTGTAAATCAACAGTCAGCACAAGAGCTGATCAAGTCACAGTTTCTCATAGTGTCCATTTCACTTCAAAAGGTTTCCCCTTTGGTGCTCAGTTAGTTGTCGCCAATCAGGGAGAACATATGATATTTGTCCCTTTGGGACTTGATTAATTCACTTAGCATGATGTTTTCCAGATTCCTCTATCTTGTTGCAAATGACCGGATTTAATTGTTTTTGACTGCTGTATAGTATTCTATAGAGTACATGTCCCATAATTTCTTTATCCAGTCTACTGTTGATGGGCATTTGGGTTGGTTCCAGGTCTTAGCTATTGTGAATTGAGCTGAATTAAATATTAATGTGCAGACGGCTTTTTTGTTTGCCAATTTAATTTCCTTTGGGTAAATTCCAAGGAGTGGAATGGCTGGGTTGTATGGTAGGGTTATATTCAGGTTTCTGAGGAATCTCCAGACTGACTTCCATAGTTTGCATTCCCACCAACAGTGGGTTAGTGTCCCTTTTTCCCCACACCCTCTCCAGCATCTATTGTTGGTACATTTCTGAATGTGATCCATTCTAACCGGGGTGAGGTGAAACCCTTTCTCTGAAGGGAGGAGAAAACTTCCACTTTCACTATGACCCTGTGGGAATAAGATCGAAGTTGGTGAACTCAAAAGGCTTCCATAGCCTTGGCAACTCATGACTAGAGCCTAGGGAGATTACTGATGCCATAAACAAGAGTGTCAATTTGTTAAGTCAACAACAGAAGTCACTGTGTACTTAAGTCTCATGTGGGATCTGTCCTTAATGTGTTGTCCAATGTGAAGTAATGCTATAACTAGTACTGAAACAGTATTTTACACTTTGTGTTTCTGTGTGGGTGCAAACTGATGAAATCTTTAATATATACTAAGTTGATCTGCATATAAAGAAGATTGAAGATGAATCTTGATGTGAATGGAATGGGAGATGGGAGGAGTGCGAGTGGGAGGGAAATTATGGGGGGGGGGGAGCCATTGTAATCCATAAACTGTACTTTGGAAATTTATATTTACTAAATAAAAAAATGGTGCATTCGCAAGCAGCCCATTCTAAACATAGTCTCATCAGGGAAATTGGTAGAATCATAAACTGACGAAAGCCAAAGTTACAAAGTGTGAGAGATCCTCATAAAGAGCCATGTTTTTATACAAAAATATAGGATGATGGAAAAATCATGTTCCAGCATGGATTTTTGCGAGAAAAAAAGGGCTTTGCACCTGACAAGTCCCTCTTTAAATACTGACATCAAAGCACTATTCTCTCCTGACAAGATCTCAAGAAAAGGAGGTACTATTCCCTGAAGGGAGGAGAGAACTTCCACTTTGACTATGACCTTGTCTAAATAAGATCAGAGTTGGCAAACTCAAGAGGCTTCCATAGCCTTAGCAACTCATGACAAGAGCCTTGGGCGATTACTGATGCCATAAACAGGAGTGTCCATTGTTAAATCAACAACAGGAGTCACTAGGCACCTGCTCCCCATGAAGGACTTCTGCCCTTAATGTGTTGTACTGAGAGGATTAATGGTAAAACTATTACTCAAACAGTACTCTCTACTTTGTGTGTCTTCGTGGGTGCAGTCTGTTGAAATTTTACTTAGTATATACTAAGTTGATCTTCTGTATATAAAGATAATTGAAAATGAATCTTGATGAAGAATGGGATGGGAGAGAGAATGGGAGATGGTTGCGGGTGGGAGGGAGATTATGGGGGGAAAAGCCGCTATAATTCAAAAGTTGTACTTTAGAAATTTATATTTATTAAATAAAAGTTAAATTAAAAAGTAATGTATACAAGAATTCAGAAAAATTTCCCACTTGTATATAACATATTTATGCTCCATGTATGAACTAGATATAATTTTCCAAAGCATGATTTTTAAGAATTTATATTAAGAACAATTTTAAGCACATATCCCATATTCATTTTAGAGGGTCTATATAAGTGTTTTATTGGAAGTAATAGTTATTTGTGATAATCCATTACTACTTCATTCAAGGATAAAGATTTTATTTTTTATGTCAAACATTGATAAAGTCTCATTTTCATGTGTAACTTTAGTGTTAACAGAACTTGAGCAAATCAAATTGACATAGTTAAGTAAATTCCGCATAAATTGTGACTGATTAATTCTAATCTACTTCACTATAGCTGACCTCAGTAAATATATCAAATAAGTTGTTAGACCATTATGGTTCACTACGTTTAGTTAATTTGATAAAATGTAATTACAAAATTTCACATGCAAAAAAATTATTTCTTGGAATGGGACTGAGGAATTATCACAATATGGCATCCTCAAAGAATTAGATGCCAAACAAAGGGACCTCCTCACAAAGTTAGTGATGAATTTGTTTTAAAATTGAAAAATGAAACTGTAACATATTTCCTTATGAGATTTTGCATGCTTAAGGAAATGAAGTAAAAAAATCTGAGTAACTAGAACTGCTTTATACCATCTGGGCTGATCATCTCCCTCGTCCTTATATGCTGTGCTCAGCGTCTGCCCCTTCCAGGTCAACACCACATTTTAAAGTGTTACTCGAATAAAATTCTACACATTACATTAGATGACTGCCTTCATGGAATTATTTTAGAGGATACAGAAGATTTCTCCAAATCCTGATTTGTCTACTGCCTTCATTTTCACTGTTTAACTTAAGGTTTTCCTTCTAAAGAAGATCACAGGCTGGGAACAGGCATTCAGCATTGTTGTTTGAAATTCCCATATCCCATGTCGGAATTCCTGGCTCTGACTCCTGACTCCAGTTTCCTGACATTGAAAACCCCAGAAGACACCTATGCCAGCCCAAGTAATTGGGCTCCTGCCTCCCCACATGGGAGACCCACATGGAATTTCCAGCTACTAGCTCTGGACCTGACCTGTCCATGGCAGACACGAAGTGCTGAACTAGTGGATGGGCGTGCTTATTCTCTAATTTAAAAAAATCATTTTTAATCAGAGGTTACCTAAATCTTTGACTTACATGAAACCAAATTTTGATATAGCAGAGATGATATCAATGGAATAGAAAACATATGAGGATTTCATTGTGGACGACAAACTAACAGATTGGGAAAACTAGACTGCTGAAGACATGTATGGCCCATTTCACAATATGACCAGAGGTCAGTCAAGTATATCCATCAAGTATCAATGACAAGAGTCAAGTTTGATTTTAGGCTTCTTTAAATTTCTATTCATCATAGAGGGAAGAGGAGAGGGGTCTAGGGAAGGGAGCAGGAGAAAAACAAAATGCAAGACAGTGTGTGAGAGATAGAGGGACAGAGATGGAGCTTCATTTCTCATTCAATCCCCAAATGCCTACAATATCTAGGGCTGGGTCAGGCAGAGGGCAACAGCCTGAAACCCCATCAAGGTTTCAAATGTGAGTGGCAGTGGCCCACCTATTTGAGCTCTCACCTACTGTCTCCCAGGGTATGCAAGAGCAGACAGGTAGAATAAGGAGCATAACTGGGATTTGAACCCAGGCCCTGATACCTGACAAGCATCCCAAGTGGCAACTTTACTACTGCACCAAATACCCACGGATGATACTAGGCTTTTTCATGAGTTAATGGATTCCAAATAGTTTTATATAACATTTATACTTATACACAAGTTGTACATCATCTTTAAGTAGAAATTTACTACAAATGCCAAAGGCATTGATCATCATACTCGTGCCTTAACATTGAAGAACTTAGAGAAGCTAAATCAACTGGCCTTTGGTATTTTGTAAAACTCTGAGTTAATGATCTAGCATTGAAATTAATGAAAAATTTAATGTACACACTATCTTGATATAGTAATCTCTTTCAACGACCATGAGCCAGAACTTTTGCAAGTAGAATGGATGAGGACTAATCCTCTATTAATGTTCTCTGTATGCTCCTTGAAGTCTTTAAAACCCAAGCTTGAAATATAATACAAGTCCAAAAGATCGACTGCACAACATGGAGGGTACAGTTAATAATATATCGTATTCTTGAAAATGCTAAAAGAATGGATGTTAAATATGCTCACCACCAAAATGGTAACTATGTGAGCAAATTGCATACATATTAAATTTACCCATACTACATTGCATATATACTTCAAAACTTCATGTGGTACATTATAAATACATATTCTCAAGGTAAAAGCAAATAAAGTCACTATTTTCCTTTTTATGTATTTTAATTACAACTTTTGCATTAGTATCCTGTATAAATTTCATGTTCACTTTAAAAACTAAAAACAGATTATTTACATTATGAACTTCTTTTATTCAATTTTTTTATTTGACAGGCAGAGTTATAGACAGTAAGAGAGAGAGACAGAGAGAAAGGTCTTCCTTCTGTTGGTTCACTTCCCAAATGGCCGTCACAGCCTGCACTGCGCCGATCTGAAGCAAGGAGCCAGGTGCTTCCTCTTGGTCTCCAATGGGGTGCAGGGCCCAAGCACTTGGACCATCCTCCACTGCACTCCCGGGCCACAGCAGAGAGCTGGACTGGAAAAGGAGAAACCAGGACTAGAACCTCGCACCCATATGGGATGCTGGCACTGCAAGGTGGAGGATTAACCAAGTGAGCCATGGCGCCAGTCCCTACATTATGCACTTCTTAAATTCTTATCAACTTTCTTTATAATAAAGAGGCCAAGGCTATATTACCTAGGAAGAATAATATAATAATTTCCACCTCCTTGATGTTCATGTTTAGGAGCCAGATAGAGTGACACTGGATTGCAGCTACTTTAATGATTCCAAGAAAAGGTCAAACTCTGATTTCATTCATCTAATGGTTTCTAGGTCTCAAGTAATATCAACTTTGCAAATTAGAAAGGTATTACATGTTTTCGCGATTATCTATGGTTCCTAGGCAAATTTACCAGAAAATTGTCTGACAAAGTCGAATATTCTAAGATTCTGGGCTTCAGTTTCTCCAATCTGAAAACCCTGTTGACTGGGAGGAAGTGTTTTAGTGAGTCAGCAACCAGATGCAAGGTCAACAGTATAGAGATAAGCTATTAGGCAGACCTCTCGTCTGACTCTGCAGTTACATCTTCATCGGCACAGCTAGTTCTTACTGATATTAATGACTAGAATGTCAACCCTACGACATCAAATTTTAAGCTAAAACTGTGATCTTCTTAAAGAATGAGAGACAGTGAGAATGGAGAGTGAAGGGCAGATAATTTGGCAGTGGTTGAGACCCCACTTGGGACACAAGCTTCCCCTATGAGAGAGCCCAAGGTTGAATCCCAGCTTTGCCCCCCTCACGGCATCCTCCTAACGCACACTCTGGGAGACAGCAGGCCTCGGCTCATGTACATGAGTCCCTGCCACCGGCATGGGACACCAGATTGAGTTCAGGGCTCCTGGTTCCATCCTGGCACCGCACTAGCTATTGCAGGAATTTGGGGAACGAAGCAGCAACAGGGAGATCTCTCTGTGCCTCTCTCCCCCTCCCTCCCTCCTTCCCTCCCCTCTCCCCCCTCTCCCCTCCCCTTCTTCCCTTTCCCCCTTCCCCCTTCCAAAAAAATCTTTAAAGAGTTAGAATGATTCCTATATATATATATTTATATATATGAAATAATCTAGTGAAATTACCTAGGAAATACTTTGCAAATATAGCAAGATCAAGCAAATCTAACTTGAATGTGTTTTCTTTTTATGTCAAACTGTTCTTTCCTTCTTTTAAGCATGGCATGAAACTCTCAAGGTTAAAGGCTAGATATTTTAAGTTTTTGAAAAAATAAAATGCCATTCTCTAACACTTCAAACTTGAAGCCAAAATCAACTATAGTCAGCATCTCACCATAGGCTATTCTCAAGCATATAATAAATCAGATCTTCTAAACATACTGCTTACTAAAAAAAAAAAAAGTTAAAAACAAGGTAGAGGGATATACACAGTGAAGCAAGAGGCAGGCCAATCTCACTAGAAACAAAGGATGATGCTTACATGTATGTCATTGTTCTTTATGGCCCTTTACCCTTCTTGCAATTGGCTTTGGGCTATTTGTTAACTACAGATTTGTTTGGCAAATAATAGACAGAGGCTGCAAAGAGTCTGCCCTATACAATCATGTTAAGCTGCTTAGGGCACTTCAGATTTACTATGCTGAGTTGTGTTGCTGTGTTTTTGTCTAAGGATTGCCAACAAATCTCCTTAGAATACTTCTATGGAAGCTTAGAAAAGAAACAAAAGAGCAATATAAAATAGTCTGCACTGTGAAAAAGTATTCAAAGTGGTTAAACTAATTATTAGTGCACAAAAGTTGACTGAAAGATGGACTGCTATTTCATTCCCATCCATGACCATATAAGCGAGTTTCAAATAAAGCAGAGCCCGTATCTCAGGAAAGAGTATTTTTTTTCCTGATAGCAATTTCTCCTATAATGATGAACATACCTGCCCTGGGGAAGACGACACATGCTGGATTATTTCATCACAATGCTTCCCAGTTTTTTGACTATCACCTGCAATTGCTTGTTAATGACCTTATTCCCTAAGAATGCAAGACCTATTTCTCTTTCATTTACTACTTCACCCTAGAATGTCTAGTGTAGCACCAGGTTATGTGACAGGTACTTAATAAACGGCTGTTGCATGAATTAACTGCAGAAGGTACTGACTGAACCCTAAGCTATATGAAAACCAAGAGCATGACTCTCAGGCATGCTGCTTAACATACTAATCCTAGGTTAACATTGCAACGAAGCCCAGACATCCCCATCAGCGTACCAGACATTTCACAAAGCTCACCTGGACCCTCCAGAAAATCTAAATCTCATTGACTTACTTCCATCAATGCCATGTAGGACACAAAGATCACCCAGCAGAGCTCTCTCTGAACCCAGAGCCCCAAAATTGGTGGATAAAATGAAATACTTACTGTGATTTTTTTGCTATTTTTCATTTATATAAAGGGAACTAATTTCATGTATTTAATACACACACTTTTAAGAAAATGATACTTCTTACCCTAACGCCTTCCCTCCATTCTTAATTTTAATTTTTGAAATGATATACTTTCAATTTACTTTATAATCACAAGCTTAAACCTCCACTAATTAAAAATTCTATAAATGCTAAGTAACATATTATTATTTTATGCCACTAAAGTTTGGGGTAGTTGGTTATGCAGCAACGTATCACTAGGCTAATAGGTAACAATGTGAAATTTTAAAAGGATTAAACATAGATCCCAGAAGTTAAACTGATAGCTTATTTGCTATTTTTGCCCAAGTTTAAATAAGATTAAATACAGGTGGTAACAGTATTTTTTAGTGAGTATTTTATCCTTTATGACTGGTTAGTCAAATTATTTTGACTTCAGCAAAGTATTTGACAAAATCCTCTATGATATCTTTGTAGATGGCAAAATATGGGCCCGAAGATGCATATGAAAGTGCATATCATGTACATATATATATGCACATACGTGTGTGTGTCCATGAGTTGTTAAAAAGTAAGACCCAAAGGATGTTGATTGATTTTGTTTCAATCTGCAAGAAACCTGCAACAGACTCACAAAGGGTATTCTCCTTGTCTCTGTTCTTTTGATGTTTTTTATGAATGACTGAGACAAAGAAATTTAGAGTGACAAGAATACTAAATGTCTGGAGGAATGCAATGAAAACCACACTACAGTTTGGAAATTATGAAGCCATCTGAAATGCTACACTAAAATGAGATTAAACTTGTCCTTTTGTTGTGAGGAAAGCACAACAAGAAACTTATCTTAACCATCTCCAAGTGCACAGCTCAGCAGGGTCAAGTGTGTTCACGTTGTTGTGTAACAGATCGTGACCTCTTTATCTTGCAGCTTGGAAGCCACTCACTCGTTAAAAATCACTCCGTTCTCCCTTCCTTCCTTCCTTCCTTCCTCAGCCTTTGGGAACAAATTCTCCCCTTTCCATTTGGCAATCTAAACAAAGTTGTTGACAATTTTTAAGGACATAGTAAAATGAAATCACACTATTATGGACTCTACTTTGTACTTGCTATTCCATGATTACATAGTTTTCCTAAAAAAATTTTAACTGACACATAAAAATATATGGATATCATGCAATATTTTCACGCATATACATTGTGTAATGCTTAATAATTGTAAATATATCTGTACCTTTAAATATTTATCACTTATTCATACTGAAAACATTCAACATCATTATAATTTTCAATAGTAAGATTCGCTCTGAATTTCATCAAACTAAGCCATCTCCCAGTCATATTCAAGAGCACATGAGTAGGGACATAGGGAGCTGTTTTTAAATCACCTAGTGACTAGAGCCAAGTGCCTCCTCTCACTCTTCATGTCAAATAATTATCTTAAAACATTGCAGAGGCCGGCGCCGTGGCTCAACAGGCTAATCCTCCGCCTTGCGGCGCCGGCGCACCGGGTTCTAGTCCCGGTCGGGGCACCGGATTCTGTCCCGGTTGCCCCTCTTCCAGGCCAGCCCTCTGCTGTGGCCCGGGAGTGCAGCGGAGGATGGCCCAAGTGCTTGGGCCCTGCACCCCATGGGAGACCAGGAAAAAGCACCTAGCACCTGGCTCCTGCCATTGGATGAGCACAGTGCGCCGGCCACGGCAGCCATTGGAGGGTGAACCAACGGCAAAAGGAAGACCTTTCTCTCTCTCTCTCTCTCACTGTCCACTCTGCCTGTCAAAAAAAAAAAAAAACAAACAAAAAAAAACATTGCAGAGTAGTGAGTGGAAAAGATAAAATGTCAACAGTAGTACCCATTAATATTTCTCCCATACCCAGTTTTTGAAATTTGATTGTTCTTGTCATTTTCAAGATGTATTTGCAATAGTTGTCTTTGACAAAATGCATTTTCTGAATGCTGCTGACATGTAGCACATTGCAATCAAAGTCAGTTGCTAAAAATGGCTGTTGTTCACTGGAGATATATGGTTGGTACAAGTTTGGACTTTGGCAGGACAAAACATCTCCTTCAATTTCTCTGGACATGAAGATATAAGCAATGTTTTGTATTTGATTTGCAGCACCAAGCACTATTATTTTAAAAATCTCTTCACAATGTTTTGCAATGTTCATTCAACAGATACTAACCACTTATGATACATTTTGAAATAAGACATCACTTTTAGGTGTTTTCCTTTTAGAAAAATCGAGATAAATGTGTATGTGGTTTTAGTGTTTCAAAACTAAGAGGGGAGCATAGTTTGTTCTCTGTGCATAGGATGAAATTAGGTACAAATTTTAAGCTCCTTTCCCTACTTCCTCACGGATCACTTTTACACCAGAGAGATCATTGCTTGAGCAAGTCAAAAGGCCTAACATACATTAGGACATTTACTTGTATTTCCTATGTGTGCTCCAGGGAAGGGTCACATTGCTCCCTTTGTGCACAGTGGAGGAATTCAATTTCATAGATGATATGCCTGAGTCAAGTTAATTCAAGTGATTATTCTTGACTGATTTCTATTCTGAAAATGTCACTCTAAGTTCATTATAACCTAACCAACTTTTAATGAGAAAGATCCACTTTATATCATCAAGAACTGCAATTCATATTTCTCCTATCAGTTAAATTAATGCATCTGAGTAAAAGAAAGGCATTTTTCCACAATCTGTACTTTGAAATTGAAGTTTTCCAAAGCCTTTGACATTAAGTTGGATTTTGCTACTTTTTTTAAAAAATCTTACCAGAATAGATAAATCCATAGAGACAGAAAATAGAGTAGTGGTGGCCAATGGTTGATGGGAAGAGGAATGGGAAGTGAATTCAGTAAGAATTACTGGGTACCAGGCTTTAAATTAGGAGAATGAACATGTTTTGAGACTAAATAAAGGTGGTAATTGCACACAGTGAATGCACTAAATACTCTTGAGTTTTAAATTTGTGCTACATGAATTTCATCAATTTTTTTTAAAAAATTAACTGCATTTATTGAGTGATGCATTCTGGATGTATAGTAATATCCCATTATTTTGATGCATACAATTGTTACTCCTAATCTCAGATTTCATATCCATGCATTCTCTTGCTAAAATGCACTTTCACCCCAAAATCAATACCTGTGGCACATTCTTGACATGCACTCATAATATTTGTTTCACAATATATGTTTCTACTGAAGATCAAACAAGATGGCACTCTGCCTTCTTGTTCTTACACTATAAACTAGCAAAGATGACTCTGTGTCTACCAGTTCATGGTTCCAGTTCACTTTATGAAAATCATCCCTCATACAATGAGGAGAGACTGTATGTAAGAATATACAAATGTCCGGCCGGCGCCGTGGCTCAACAGGCTAATCCTCCGCCTTGCGGCCCCGGCACACCAGGTTCTAGTCCCGGTCGGGGCACCGGATTCTGTCCCGGTTGCCCCTCTTCCAGGCCAGCCCTCTGCTGTGGCCCGGGAGTGCAGTGGAGGATGGCCCAAGTGCTTGGGCCCTGCACCCCATGGGAGACCAGGAAAAAGCACCTAGCACCTGGCTCCTGCCATTGGATGAGCGCGGTGCGCCGGCCGCGGCAGCCATTGGAGGGTGAACCAACGGCAAAAGGAAGACCTTTCTCTCTCTCTCTCTCTCACTGTCCACTCTGCCTGTCAAAAAAAAAAAAAAAAGAATATACAAATGTCAGTGAATATTGGTATGAAGTAAAAACAAAACAAAATTTCCTTATAATTAAAAAGGTATAAAGGCTTAGGTCCTAGGGCCAGCATTGTGGCACAGTGGGTTAAGCTGGGGCTTTTGACATCAGCATCCAGTATCAATATCAATTCCAGTCCCAGCTGATCCACTTCTGTAAGATTATTTCATTTATTTCAAACAGGGAGAACACACACAAACACACACGTACAGATCTTCCATTCACATAGGTTCATTTCCAAAATGACAGCCGTGTGCAAGGCTTGGCCAGGATGAAATCCAGGAGCTGGGAACTCCATCCTGGTCTCCCACTTCAGGGCCCTAAGTACTTGGACCATCTTCTGCTACCTTAACATTCACATTAGCTCCATCAGAAGCAGAAAAGCTATGCCTGCTAATGTACATGGAAATGCAGAGGAAGATGGCCCAAGTGCTTGGTGTCCTGCCACACACAAAGGACAACAGGATGGAGTTCCAGGCTCTTGGATTCGGTCTGATCCAGCCTTGGCTATTGCTGCCATTTCAGGAGTCAGCCAGCTGATGGAAGGTCTCTCTCTGACTCTCTCGCTCTTTCCCTGCCACTCTGCCTTCCAAATGAATACATAAATCTTTTTAAGACAGACTTAACACCTCAAAAAAAGAAAAAAATGGGCAGTGCATTGTACTAACAGTTAAGTCATGACAAATTAATGTTTATTCAGTAGCTATGTAACTATGTCCCATGCATAAAAATAAAGGCTTTTGGTGAAAATGATAAAAGCTTAGAAGAAATAAATTTCAAAGATTTATGATTAATGCACTAAAGCAAATTTTTCATTTTTATAATACATAGTAGAAAATGCACCAGAAATGTATGAATTCTAATATATTGGTATTTCAATAAAATGTCACTACAGACCAAGGGGGAAATGTAAAGCTATGTCTTCATAAAGGCTTTGGAGCACTCTTCAACCTCAGAACCTAGAACTCACCATCTTCAAACTCACGTAAGTCTTTATTCTCAAAACTTCCCATTCCAATGCCTCTGCTTGAACCCCATCGATTCTCTTCATTACTGACACACACTATATTATAAATCGATGCATCTGTATTTGAATCATAAATCCTGTTCAACACTAACAAGAGCATTACTTTGTACCCATTTCTAAAATAACTTCACCCTGTGTCTTGGTTTACAATAGCTCTTTATTAAAGTTCATCTTACCCAGATAGGGGTTCCTCCTTTCTGTCAATGCTACTTAAACCTTCTGAAGCCTGCAAAACATCAATTATCTAACTTCATGTGAAGCCTTTAAGTAGCTTGTTCAGAAAGGTGCCAAAAGGTTACAACTGACTGCTATTGTCTCTAGGACTTAAGACTTGGCAGTTTTGTGAAGTCGCATATTGTTTACAAGTTCAGACACAGAAGCCTCATACAGTTTCTGAATCAAGACCAGCAATAGCTTGGTATATCTGCCCCTTCACATGCACACACTAATTTTTCCTCCTTACCATTTCAAGGTTCATTGTGTTGCTTGAAGAAGAAAGCTCAATACTCTATTTTGTTCACAGTCTTAATTGGTAAATCCAAATTGCTAAGATTCTTGCTGCAATACTCCCTTTGAAATGTTTCTTCCATTGTAGCCACTTGACTGTGCCTAAGAGAGGACTGGTTTTGACACATCTAACACTGTGGAGCTTTCCTTTTTCTCCACATTGCTGGTATTTTCTGCAGCCCTATCACCTTGTTCTTTCATGAATTCTTATCATTTGTTTTGCACCTGATGTTTTGGCAATGCGTCTATGCTTTCCACATCATCGTAAGTAGTGATGCTTTTAAATCCCCACCTGTTAGACTGGGGAAAGCTGGTGTTGTGGCACTGGAAGGCAGGCATCCCGTATCAGAATGCCAGCACAACCCTGGCTGCTCTCACTCAGCTCTGCTAATGCACCTGAGAAGGCAGTAGAACATGGCCCCAGTGCTTAGGCCCCTGCCACCCATGTGGGAGGCTCTGCTGGAGCTGCTGGCCCCTGACCGGTTCGGCAGATCACTGGCTTGTCCGTTTGGGGAGAACACCTGAAGACGGCAAGTTGCTTGCTCTGTCACTCTACCTTTCAAGTAAGTAAAGTAAGTCTTTGAAAAACGTTTGGGAAGATAAAAAAAACTTTGTACATCAAATCATCTGTGTGACCTGTCATTTTTTTGGTAACTACTCAGAAGATACAGAATTCTCATTACCATTTCTTCTAAAAAATTTGATCACTGTGATCTTACACAGTAAGTGTAGCATTATTGCTATTTTGTAGTAATACTGTATTCTCAACTGAGCTTTATATCCATAATAATATTGGAAGGTCATTTTTATTTTATTTTCTAATTTTTTAAAATTTCTTTTTATTTATTTGAAAGAGTTACAGAGAAAGAGGATAGGCAGAGAGAGAGAGAGACAAACAGACAGACCTTCCTTCCATTGGGTCACTCCCCAATTGGCCACAAGGGGGCCGGAGCTGAGCCTATCCTAAGCCAGGAGCTTCTTCCGGGTCTCCCACATGGGTGCAGGGGCTCATCTTCCTGAGGCCATCCTCCGCTGCCTTCCCAGGCCACACCAGAGAGTTGGATTGGAAGAGCAGCAGCCAGGACTAGAACTGGTGCCCACGTGGGCTGCTGGCGCTTCAGACCAGGGCTTTAACCCCGTGCACCACAGCGCTGACCCTAGGAAGGTCACTTTCAAATGAGTCTGGAGGAAGGAGTTGATGGTAGCCATGTATCAGCAATGTATAAAATCACGACATAATCAAATAACCTCTTAAAATAGCAAAAATGAAATGTGATAATATTCACTGAAATATTTTGAATTGACATGTACTATACATATGAAAGAGTTCCACAACATTAAGATTTTATGTTCTAGTGAGCCAGTATCTTCCCTAAATGAAAAACAATTTCCTCAACATTTATCCTCTTCATTATGTGTCTTGGAAGCTTATTAGGTTACCAGTTTAACAGCTCCTGAACAACTTTAATCAGAATTCCTGGGTTTGGACTCAAACTCTCTTGTCTGTACAAGATCAAGATGATCAGAGTGCACAATGACAGCTGGATTCACTGGTCAAGCCCTTCCAAGTCCATATTAGGCAAGAGTAGCCACAACAGAACCCCATCTTCTATGGATGCTTAATTAGAATACATTCAGGTTTAATTTTAAACACAGTAACAACTTTGTTGTAGATACTATCAAGTTGAGCACAATCAACAATATTTCTTTACTAAGCATTGATAATTAAGAAATTCACTATTTCTGTTTGCAGTGTCTGATTATCCTCTGTCCCTCCTGACACATCAATCTTGAATTGTACTTTGAACTGTATATGATTTTATCTATGTGATTATTGTACATATCTGTTCTATTATTCTTCCAGTGCTTCATTTTACATGTTGTCTGGAAAAGGCAAAATGTACTAGGCAATAGCATCTTCATCTTTGGGCTTGGAGTCTGCAAACCTAGGTTTGCATCATTCCTCTTGTAATTCCAATTATAAACTGTTCTTCCCTTGTGCGAGTAATTTACCTTTTCTTCAATGAGATTTCTGTCTTTAAAATGGAAGCAATAGTACTACACATCTCACATAGTGGTTATGAAGATTAAGCAGAACAGTTTTCATGAAAAAAACTTGTAAACCATAGAGATGTACATAAATGATAAAATAATGGACTCTGTGTACGTGCGAGAGCGGAGATCAGAAATCAAGTTGTCTCATTTGCAAACAGTGTGCTTCCTGCCCATAGTTCGCATTTGAAAACAATATTCCTATGCAGACTTCGAGGGAAGCTACAAATGCCTGAGCTGTAGACCAAACCAGTCCTTCAACAAGGACTAACATGAAAGCAAAGAAATCAGGGGAACCAGTAATCCTATGTCCACATGTGTTTGTCTCTCCATGAATTTGTCTGCCAGTCTCTCCCAGAAGGTGCAACAAGTTAGATACAAGCCTCTGGTAGCATCAGACATTGGTTGGATAGAGAATATGAAGCAAATTAGATATTATCATCATGACGATCAGTGAGGCTACACCATGCATATCCACAATTTTTACACTATGTGTTTGGTTAAATATCTACTTAAATGTTCATATGCTTCCATTTTTGCATTATGAATTCTATTCCCATTTTAAGTCCCTTTTTATTTTGTGTTAGGTCTATTTTTGGAATTCAAAACTACCCAAGAAATTACAGAACTATGCAATTTGAAAGCACATAACAGAAAAATGCATTATTTTGGTATATTGTGATTAAGCAATGCAGGACTATAGAGCATTAAAAAAGGGAATGCCTTCTCTCTTGCTCACATCAAGCCAATGCTTCCCAAAACAGTCGTGATTACCAGTTCCACATTCACCCCTGCAATGTTCTGTGCAGGCATATGAAAGCACACATACACACTCTCAGATTTCATAAAGCACTAACTCAATATGTATATAATCACTTCTTAGCCTTTTGGCTAAGATCAAGAGTAGTATCTACATATGTGTGTATTTTATACGATCTACTTACTTTGAACATGATAGCATGGAGAAATTTTTGAGGATCAAGGATTTATCTGTGTGTGTACATATGTAGGGTAAAAAATTCTATGAACTTTTTCTAAAGTGTAAATGATCAATCATATTAAGCAAATGAGAGTTGGCAGAAGCATGAAGACTGGTATAGGGCAGTAAAGAGGTATGGAGAGGGGTAGCAAATCTCCTACTTACAGATGCCCATGTAGCCAAACACACCCTCCCTTTCTGTGTATCTTTGGGCCAATAATTATCCCTTCAGCTAATTCAACTATAGTTTCTGCACGTGCATCTAAAATAGCTCTAACCAGTAACAATCCACAAGGTAAAAAATGTGATGTGTAATTATTTGCATTGCAATCTGCATAAAATTATTCTTATGCATAAACTGTTAAGAGGAAATGGCTTAAAGTCTAAATGAACTTGTTATAACCACACAGGAAATATCTTAGATGTTGCACTGTTATTGGTTATATGTCATTGAAAGAAATTATGAATGACTAATAGACAAAAAACTGTACATGCAAAATGGTTATTTATATGATCTACTATTGCTTATTACCATTTTTATATATTCCCACTAGAGTCTTTGTGCTTTTTACTTGTTAAACTTCTCATTTGGTGAAGTATTAAGCCCTTTTACTGTAATGCATATTTAAAATGTTATTTCCAAAACTAAAAAAGAAAGGAAGAAGGAAGAAGGGCAGGAGGGAGAGAAGATGGGAGGGAAGTATGTTCTTCAAATTGTATCTATAAATCATATTGAAACTATCAAAAATTAATTAAAATGAAAATAAAAAATAAAACTGAGAACTTCAACACTGCAGTCTCATTTTTGTTCCAACCTCATTTTCCGGTGAGGTGAGGTTGAAGGCATTTGTCACCATTGTGCTTCCTCTCACAATGGGTATCACTCTCTTGATATGTATGACCAGATCTCATGGCACAGAAGCTACCTGCTGATTTGAGAATCCCTTCAAGAATGACCTTCTGGTCACAAAACTGCTTTCCCACTTTTCCATGAAATGTCCCTTTGCTTTCCTAACTCTCACAAGGATTGCTCCTTCCAAACATTCTTTCAGTGTGTACTCATGGTCCCTTGCTCCCTAGAGCTTAGGCATAGCTAAGTCTGGACGAAGGATCACTGACTAACACGTAATTCTATCCTGCAAATTTTTCTCCTTTGCTTTCCCAGCATGCCTTTTTTTTCCAGGCAGAGTTAAATAGAGAGAGACAGAGTTATAGACAGTGAGAGAGAGAGAGAAAAGTCTTCCTTCTGTTGGTTCACCCCACAAATGGCCGCTACACCCTGTGCACTGCGCTGATCTGAAGCCAGTAGCCGGGTACGTCCTCCCAGTCTCCCATGCAGGTGCAGGGCCCAGGCACTTAGGCCATCCTCCACTGCACTCCCAGGCCACAGCAGAAAGGTGGACTAGAAGAGGAGCAATCTTGACAGAACCAGCACCCTAACTGAGACTAGAACCCGGGGTGCCGGTGCCACTGGCAGAGCATTAGCCAAGTGAGCCAAGGCGCCGGCCCCCAGCATGGCTTTCTATTCATTCTTCAATCCTCATACCAGTCTAGTTGATGCTAAGTTTGTGTATAACTTTGATGTTCTGTTGTCATTGTCATAAAACTGTTTCCTTGAAAGTCATTGTATGGAGAAAATAAGTCTGTAGATCAATTATGTGGTTGTGGCATTCTCATCATTTGCCTAAGAACCTAAGTTTTGATGACAGATTTATTCTGTCATCATGAGCACAGATATACACAAAGTTCATATGCTAATTCCAAATGACAATAACAAACCAATCGGTATATAGACAAAATAAAAAATAATTATTGGAACAAATAGCCACAAAGGTTCCTCCTACATTAACATTTTGATTCTGATTCTGGTAAATAGGTTTTAAAAATTTAGTGGTCACTTTAATTTGTATATTTAGCGAGTTTTTGAAATACTTAATACATTTATTGAACACATGATGCAAAATGTTCAGACTATGCAAGTATTATATTCATTTCCCAAATTTTGCAGCAGAAAGTTTGAAGGATTTGCTAAAATCATAATAGACCTAATTATTTACCATAGCTTCAGTGTAATGCATAGGAGAGATGGAAACTAAATCACATTTAACACTAAATTTTTAGACAAAAACTATTCAATTAAATCTTTAATGAAAGTACATCTTACTAGCTGCAATGGTGGTCTTAAGTTTTCCTGCATGCAGTCTTGCCCAGCTTTGGCCAAGTGATATTCTGATTGGTTGGATTACAAATTATAGCACAAATGTGGAAGAAAACAGCTCCAGCAAAATGACCATATTTTTCAGCCTAATATGGAGGGTTTTATGAGTAATATGATACTAACATAACATGGTGATGACTAACTGGTAAAACCTCAAATAAAGCACCTCAGGAAAACGCAACATGTTAAACCACATGAAAAGTGCTACAATAGTAAACACTAGTTAGCTAATTCTACAGTATCTAACAACATGCCCAAGAATGTCAAAAATGTATTACATGGGAAGACACTTAGCCCAGCAGTTAAGACAACCACATCCCATTTCCAAGTACCTGGGTTTCAGACCAGGCGCCAGTCCCTGACTCTGGCTGCTAGCACACATCCTAGGAGGCAGAAGTGACCACTGAAGTTATTTGGGCTCATGCTACTCACATAGGAGATCTGGATTGAGTTCTCAGATCCTGCCTGGCCCCCCAGCAACGGCCATTGTTGGCATTTGAGGAATAAGCCAGGGGATAGGATAACATCATCATCAACTCTACTTCTGCTCTTCCTCCTTTTCCTTCGCTCTTTCTTTCCTTTTCTTCCTTCCTCTTCCTCCTTCCTGTCTTCTCATTCTCGTCCTCCTCCCTTTCTATCTTCATTTTTCCTTCTCCTTTCTCTCTCCCTTCTTCTCTCCTTTTCTGTCTCTGCCTCTAATTCATTTTTAAAATGTGTCTGTTCCTAAATATTGTAATACTCCCTTATACATTCATATAATTTATGCATTAATAATTTTATAAATGTTACCATAATGCATTGGAAATCATCACTAGAAGAAAAGGTAAGTTTTAATGGACTGCCTCCACGGGCAAAAGTATGCACATAAAAATTTTACTTGTGATGCAATAAAGTTATAATTCACAGCTGACAAAGTTATTCTAGTATATGATATCTCCATGTTTACACTGCACATGAGTTGTTTGTTATTGATCTTATCCCACATTTTCACAAGAATTTGCCTGCCTATATGTTTCTGCCACTATTTGGTAAAGTTGGAGCATTTCTTTGAGTCTTCACAAGTGTCCATCAGCATATGGTACATGTCAGAGCTCAATCTTAAATGAATCTATAATCCCATCAGACTGAATTTCTCTCATGGATTAAATATGATCCCTTTAGAACCTGGTAACTGTTATGATTAAACTATTTGGCATCCATTTAAATAAATTTCCAATCCTTAAGATAAATGTCAGTTTTAAGGTGAACATCAATAAACAGGCCAATGATTCTTCATTTTCCAAATTCACCAAGCTTTTTTTCTTTCATTCAGACACAAAATACATTCTCATAATGCTAGGGGCATTTTGAGGTTTTTGGCTGGTATCTTACTTATGTTTCATGTTTTTATTAAATTGTTATTTTCACTATCTTAAACATTTATAACAAAATTGATATGTAATAACATCAGTCATTTCAAGTCCTTGGTATTCTAAATAACGTTATTTGTGGTCTCTAATCAGTAAGACTAATGGATGATAGACTCCTGTTTCATGTCATTTTGTCCATGGGAAATGGGGAGGGGGGGAGCTGCTGAATGCAAGTGATTTCTCAGATCAATTACATTTGCTTCTGCTAGGTACCTAATGAGTGCTGCCAAGCAAGAACTATTTATTATTTGTATCTATATTTCAGAGGCAAGGAAATAGACAGCCAAGACAGCCCACAGAGTTCCTATCCAAATGGTTAACTCCTTAGCTACCTCCAACTGCCAGTGCTGGTGAGGTCAAAGCCAGGAGCCAGCAACCCACTCTGGGTCTCTCACATGGGTGACAGGAACCCAACTTTGTGAGCCACGCCTGCTGCCTCCAGTGTGTGCGTCCGCAGAAAGCTGGAAGTAAGGGTGAAAGCCAGAACCCAACTCGGGCACTCCACATGGGATGTGGGCATCTTCACCGGGTGTTTTAACCGCTGGACAAACACCAACCCCCAAAACCATTTTAATACTATTTTTTATGTTTTGGTAAGATCAGTTGGGTATATACATAACAAATATCAAACCCATATGAAGATTAGGATAACAAATTTTCACAGATTGTTTTAATTCTTCTAAAATACAAGCCAAAAAGACAAGCCTGCCTGTCAACATCTTCAGACAATGGTAGAAGATGCATTATGTTAAAGGCTGCAGACCTTGAAGAATTTCAGAATTTGGGGAGATTTTTAATTGGAATTCCCCTTTATCACACTCCCAAAATCTGCTCTTCACCTCACACTCACTACTCACATTCCTTTGTGGCTAAGATCTAAAATAACTCAAACCCCAAACAACATACATTTTAGAGTTCCATTCCAATCTAATTTTCAAGTTACTCATCATAATTTGGCTCTTGCTAATCTCTCAAATTTCTTCTGGGCTTAATACTGGCATTAAATAATTTAGCTAATATTTCATGTAATATTTGCATGCATTCCATGTTAAGGCTATTTCAGAGTATTTTATTTATCTGGCATTGCTAGAAACACACCAAAAATTATTTTCCTATAGGCATTCTTCTTTGTCTCACACTTCTTTGGTTCCTGGAGGAAGCTGTGAGAACAGCTGCCCCTTTAAAGAAAGACTGGTATATCTTAGTGGTGTTTATTTTTAGGTTTCTATCTTCTTAATTGCCATTCCCCATAAGGAAAATCAAAAATCCTCCAGACTGCCTCTGTATCTCTTGTTTTGTTCTAGTGAGACTTGGGTTCATCAGTAGTTCCTCATTAGAGGAATTATTTGTCTTCAACTACACTGCTTTACCACAGTCCTGCTTTTTCCTGTTATCTCTAGTGCCCACATACAAGCTGGAAAAAAAAATACATGACAGTTTTTTTAAAATGAGGTACCTTTTTTGACAGCAAACAGTTGTAATCTGACAGCAAGATTCCCATGGGTAGCAACAACGTACTGTAACTTGAAAGCCACTTCTCCATACCATCTGGGATGTGTTGTGCATGTAGTACATCTCCAATAATAACTTGATCATTGGTTTATTAAATAATTATTCAACTGCCATTAATTTCCGAACACTTTGCATTCGCCAATGCTTTCAGCTAAGTTAAATACTATTTATATTTCAGAAAAATGAAGTCAAGTGTTTGCTAAAACCGACCACTCGCAAGGTGTGATTAACTAAATTTGTCATCTTCGTTTTCCTCTGCTAAGTTTCCAGATCATGTTATCCTTTGGCTTTGTGATTTTTTAAAGTTCTATAGACCTCTCTACTTCGTTCTTGAAAAATTGCAAATTCTACTTGTGAAAAATGTTCATGTGCTCTTAGACTTTTAAAAGTCTAATAAACAAGTGCTTAGTTTTAGGACCTTTCAACCAAACAAATTTGAAACTTTCCAAAGGAATTTTCCAGAAGTCTTCCTTTACTCAAGGAATGATTACTGAGGATGTTTTCTCTTTCTATGATGTGTTGAAACAGTCTCTTTTCCCATGGATCTGAATAGACTTTTCCATTGTCAGAGACTTCTAATATCAGATATAGTCATCTGAAAACAGGTCAGTTTTTTCATCATGAAAATTAAAGACCCCTACATTTACTAAAGGATTATTATCTATAAGGCTCAAATCTCAGAATCAGAGAAATCAGCCAAATACACTACTGAATAAAAAAAGGCTGTTACTAAGTTCACAACAGACCTATAGAAAAAATTATGAGACAAGAAAAATCAGTAAGGAAGAAAGAGCAGGAACTTAGATTGCTATTTACTGAGAACGCTAAAAAATGGCATATGGAATTTTGACAATGAAGATAGGAAACTACAGAAATAAACACAGCAAAGACACACCTGTCTGAAATCATTAAAATTGGGATGAATTGCCCTTAAGGCATTCAGATGTGGCTGAAAAGCCCATGAGAGCATTTCAAGCATGGAAAGCCAAGACACTGTGGCAAAAAATAGCCTAGAAGAAGGATCTCTGTGAGTGAGACCCCATTGGAAAGAATCGGCCACCAAAGGAGGAGTACTTTTCTCTGAAGGGAGGAGAGCACTTCTGCTTTGCTTATGGCCTTATCTAAATACTAACGAAGTTTGTGTTCACAAAAGGCTTCCATAGCCTTGGCAGCTCATAGCAAGAGCCTTGGGTGATCACTGACATCATAAATAAAAGAACCAGTTGTTAAATTAACACAATTTACTGTGCACTTACTCTCCATGTAGGATCTGTTAATGAGTTGTACTATGAGAATTAACTGCAAAACTTGTTCTCAAACAGTACTATGTATGTTGTGGGGGGGATGCAAAACTGTTGCAATCTTTACATAAGGAAGAATTGGTCTTCTGTATTTAAAGTTATTTTAAAATGAATCTTAATGAAGAATGGAATGGGAGAGGAAGGAGGAGGTAGAATGGGAGTAGGGGTGGGAGGGTGGGTATTGGGGGGGGGAAGAACCACTATATTCCTAAAGCTCTACCTATAAAATTTACATTCATTAAATAAAAGCTTTTAAAAAAATAAAATTTGGATGAATTATTTATATAGCCAAGGAGTAATAGAAAGCATAATCCTATTATATAATATTTGTTTCCAGTTGCATTCATTTTGTTGCAAAAAAACAGGATTTCATTTTTTTTTTTTGTACAGGATTTCATTTTACATCTGAGTAATATTCCATTGTGTATAGGTACCACATTGTGGGGTAACAGGTTAAACTACCTGCAATGTGGGCATCCCGTATGGGCACCAGTTTGACTACTGGCTACTCTACTTCAGACCCAGCTCCCTGTTAATGGCCTGGGAAAGCAGCAAAAGATGGCCCAAGTCCAGCCCTTGCACCCACATGGGGGATATGGAACAAGCTCCTGGTTCCTGGCTAATACCTGGCCCAGACCCAGCAGTTACGGCCATTTGGGGAGTGAACCAGTGGATTTAACATCTCTCTCACGCTCACTCTAACTCTGCCTTTCAAGTACATAAGTTTAAAAACCCCAGTGTTATGTTAAATTATTCAACTATATAAAATTTCTCAAAAAATACATCAGTTTTTTAAATATATTTGTATGAGGACAAATATATAAGTTATTAGTCAATTTGTTACTAAAACAAAACATCTGAAACAGCCTACTTAGGAAGGAAACAAGTTTATTTTGGCTCATAGTTCAGGAGGTTCAAGTCCAAGTTCAGGTGTCCCCATTGTCTTTAGAATGGTGGAACATGTGCTGAGGAACAACCACACAGAGAGCCTGGAAGCCAAGGGAGCAGCTCAGCCGAACTCAGGTGTGTTAACAACCCTCTGAGAATTACTTTCAGAAGGCGCTTGCCTCCAATATCCTGGGGGCCTCCCACTGAACCCACCTTCCAGACACCCTAACTGGATTAAATTCCCATCCTCTTACTGCCATTAACTTCTGACAGTAGGGCATCAAGTCTTGCTTGAGTCCATGAACCAAATCATGTTCAAACCACAAACAAAACCCAATTAATTGAGTATGACACTGCTTCAAAAACATACTGAATATAATACCTATTACATAACAATTTTTCAAATAAAAACCTGGTCAAGGGGGTAGCTGAGCCCAAAACCATAAGATTCATCTAGGTTTCCCATGAAAGTGACATTGGGCCATCTTTCACTACTTTTCCCAAGCCATTAGCACAGAAATGGATTGGAGAAATAAAATCCTCTTAACCCAAAGTAATTATTTTATACAGTATGTTAAGGCATTCTAAAAGGGTGATGTATTTCTAGATCTCCATTTTTTATCCTGTATACTCCTTCATTAAAAGGAGAAATAAATTTAAGATCAAATAAAGAATACATCCATATTACATTTTTGAAGAATCATCCAATTCTACATTTACTATGTTCAAACTGCTTCAGATTTGATCATTTCATTGTTGCACACATGAAAGGAGGCTCTCCTTTTTACCCAACTCTTCACGCCAGATAATTCCCATATTTGGAGTACTGAGAACTCACAGCAACTGACAGAGGTTAACTGAAATCTGATATGACCAAGAAGTTGGTCCAAATTCACGAGTTAAATGACCCAAAGATCATTCTTTGTCATTCTCCTTTCCTCCCTTTGTGTGTTTGCTGTGTTTGGTAGAATTGCTTTGCATCATTTTTCATAAAAATATATATTTAAGGGATACAACATGATGTATTTATACACACATACACAGAGAATGATGACCACAGACAAACAAATCAACATATGCATTCCCTGAGCCAGTGCTTGGAGCTGTGTTTTGGCATTTGCTTTGTATCTGTCAATTGTGATCACCTCCGTATTATGAACAGGGTGCAATGTACGACCACAATTACTGTTATCAACCCCAAAAGACAGAAAAGGAGTGAAACTTGCTGTTACCGTTCTCTGCCAAGGTGGTTACGCAAAAGGGAAAGGAAGTACGTAGCTACAAAAGGAGAGAAGTGGCCTAACCCTGGAGCACCCAGGACTGCATATCCATGCCTTTGCACACAGGACAGGATGTCTTTATTGGCCACATCACTGGAGTGGAAAGATAAAGAAATGATGGTGGGGCATCGGTGACACCAAACTAATAAAGCCTATCAGACTGAGAGTGGAAACAGGTCAACTACATGGGACTTTCGATCTCCCACTTTCTAACAGATGACCTCCAAGTAGTAAATTCTCTGTAGATCACAGGACTTGAAAAATAAACCTGGTATCTGTATTTATTACAGAAGTGTGAGCAGAGGGATGCTCTTTTTGAGGAGATTATTTCAACCATTCACCTATAGGTACCTCAGAACCTCAACCACAGCTCTGTACTTCGTGTCACTGGACATGGGTTCAGAAATGTGGGGAAGGTGTCTTAAGCCAAGCTCTGCAAGAGAAGGTCACTTCCTCTAATTCCCAGCTGTTTGGTGGCTTTGAGTATCAGTATCCAAATGAGACAATGTTATTAACAGGAAACATCAACCTGAATGAAAGGTGTCCAGGATTCCCCAATTTCCACTTTCAATGAAGTTTTATGTATGGCACCCAAACTCAAGAGGAAAATGCTCAAGTATTTCCATTTAAAATGGTTGAGTCACTGTCCCTCTAGGTCCCTGTCAACTCTTCACTGGCAATGAAGACAAAGGGGATTCGACATTCAGAAGGACTTGCCCTCTAAGGAAATTAATGATTGGGCAGGGAGAAGATGAATTGGCAGTTTTCAAAAAAGCATCTTCTGATTTTTAAGATTTGAAAGGCAGAGCTACAGATAGGCTGAGGTTGAGAGAGAGAAGCTGGAGAGAGACAAACAGACACAGAGAGGTCTTCCATCCACTGGTTCACTCCCCAGATGGCCTCAACAGCTAGAGGTGTGTCAATCTGAATCCAGGAGCTTCTCCTTGGACTTCCACGTGGTTGCATGGGCCCAAAGACCTGGACCATCTTCCACTGTTTTCCCAGGCCATAGCTGAGAGCTGGATCAAAAGTAGAGCAGGTGCTGGCACTTTGGCACAGCAGGTTAACGCCCTGCCTGAAGTACCAGCATCTCATATGCCGGTTCTAGTCCTGGCTGCTCCTCTTCCAATCCAGCTCTCTGCTCTGGCCTGGGAAAGCAGTGGAGGATAGCCCTAGTCCTTGAGCCCCTGCACCCATATGGGAGACCCAGAAGAAGCTCCTGGATCCTGGATTTAGCTCAGCCCAGTGCTGGCAGTTGCAGCCATTTGGGGAGTTAACCTGCAGATGCAAGATCCCTCTCTCTGCCTCTCCTCTATGTAACTCTTTCAAATAAAAAAATGAACACTTTTTAAAAAGTGGAGCAGTCAGGACTTGAACCAGTGCACATATGGGACGATGGCACTGTAGACAGTGGTTTTACCACCTACACCACAGTGCCCCTCTTCTCATTTTGTTACAAGTTCCCAATACATAAATGACGAGTAATATAAATTCCAGCTGCTATCATGGTATAGTGGGTAAAAACTGCCACCTGTGACACTGGCATCCCATCAAAGTGCCAGTTTGTGTCCCGGTTGCTCCAATTCTCATCCAGCTTCCTGCTGTTGGCCTGCAGTGGAAGAAGGCCTATGTGTACAGGCCATTTTCACTCACCTTGGAGACCCAGATAAAGTTCCTGGCTTCGACCTGGCCCAGCCCTGGCCATTGTCCCAGCTCACTGCATCTTGTTAGTGAATCACCAAATAGAAGTGTGGGTGTTGTCTATAAATAAATTTATCAATTCAAATAAATAAATCTTGAAACAGAGCAAGTTTAAAAGACAGTAATAGAAATTTGAATTTGAAGAAAAAAGACACATGGCCAAGTGCCTGGTGCGGTTAAGATGCAGCTTAGGACATCTGCATCTCACATAAGTGTGCCTGTGGTCAAGTTCACTTACAGTCCCGCCTTCTTGCTGATACTCACCCTGGGAGGCAGTAGGTAATGGTTGAAGTAGTTGGGTTCCCACCACCCAAGTGGGAGATGTGGACTGAGTTCCTGGCTCCAGATTTCTTCCTGGCCCAGCTCTGACTACTGTGGTTATCTGGGGAGTGAACCAGCAGATGGAAGCTCTCCCGTTGCCCACTAATAGATAACTAGAAAAAAAAAATCATACCCAGAGAAAAGCACACCTAACGGAAGGTAAGTAAACGCTTCTAAGGATGAGACAGGCCAAAGAAACTGGATCAAGTGGCCTTATGGATGGTGCCGTCCCAACTGCAGTGCACAGCTGCCTTCAACTCTGTTCCTTAACTGCAGCGTCTGGATGTCCTGTTGATCTCTATGTTCTTTCCATAGTTTTCAGTTATGTAATGTCATTTCCTCTCATTACTGGTAATTTGATTGAAAACCAGAATTTTATATGAAAGATTACAGAGCTAATTGAGTCCCTGGACGAGCGCTCTGGCAGGCACGGTTAACGCATCATCAATCTGGTCTTGAGCTGCGTTAGAAGCAAGGCCTTAGACCTTGTGAAGGCTATTCCTTTAAAAGGTCAGTGGCATGGCCTGAGGCCGTGGGTCCCCTAAACTCATTTGGTGAATTTTATCTCCCAAATTTATGGTCTGAGCAGCTGGACTTTGGGGAAGGAATCAGGTCATACAGGGAAAGTCCTCAAAAAATAGGATTAGTGCTTTCATGAAAGATTCTCTAGAGGGCTCTTTACCCTATTCCACCAACTGCAGATACAGGGGAACCATGGCTACCTATGAAAAAGGAAGCACGCCCTCACCAGACACTCGACCTGCTGGCACACTGCACTTGCACTTCTGAGCCTCCAGAGCTGAGAAACAAGTTTCTGCTATTTTCAAGCTGCCTACTCCACAGTGCTTGCTACAGCAGCCTGAATGGGCTGAGTCATTTTTGTTCCTAACGTGTAGTCTCCTGGGGGGAACAGAGAAGAAGCCTTGAGTGTGGACTCTTCCTTCTTACAAGACTGAGACATTGCTCAACTTCTGACCACCCTGGCCATCCTCTTTAGAAGGGAAAAGTGCATTGATGAGACATGTGGTTCAAACTGCCAGTTTCGTTGCACCTGTTTCTTTTGGGATCTTGGCTCCTTAAACCTTGGTGGCTCTCTAATCCTCTTTAACATTTCCTTTAATTTTTTTCTAAATTCTGTAGGTAGTCTCTTCAAGACAGTTGGTCTATAAAAGCCAGTCTCACATCTATGATTTCAAATATGCCTGAAGAGAAATATTCCTTGAGTCCAGAGTCATGATTTTTAATGCACCCAAATGTCAATTTTTATGGCAACAACATATTTAAAGGTACGATTCAAATTGTATGCTCATATGTCTGAGATGTTGGGTTTAATTTTTTATTTAGCTTTGAGAGGGAGAGAGAGAGACACTGACAGACAGACTGACCATCTGCTGGTTTACTCCAAAATGCCCAAAAAGCCAGGCCAGGGTTGGGACCAAAACTGGTAGCGGGGAACAATAGCCAGATTTCCCACTTGGGTAACATAGCCCAATACCTGAGCCATCAGCACTGCTCCCAGCACACTAATGTGGGGTGCAAACATTTTCACTGCTAGAATAAACAGCTGCTCCAGGTTGACTGCATAGAAATATGGTTGGTAAAATATGTAGGAGATGCCATGAAGCAAGCACTGAAGAGATTAGTTTTTCTGAGCCCCAATGTGGTAAATCATTCAACATCTCTTAAATGGCATTTCTCTCTTCAAAGTCTCTGCTAGAAACATAGCAACATTTGCACGTGACATATACATGTGTACATAACCTACCAACCATGTGTCCACAGTACTGCTAATTTATTGGAACCCATTTATCTCTGATGTATGATGCATGGATGGTGTATCAATACAAGTATATGATGTGTGTGTGATCATCTTTCACAATTAACAGTGTATATCAATGAACATTTCTATTTTCATCATGCCTTCAGCTCTCAGTCAATGCGAACCGACAAAGTACATCCAACCTCAAGTCCCAGCCAAAATTCTAAAGCCTCAGCCAAGACTGCTCTACCCTTTTATCCAGTGCACAATATATTGGGCAACAAGTGTTGTTTACTCAGCTGTGGCCTCTTTTGCTGCCATTTACTTTGTTTTCTGGCAAACAATATCCACAGTACTCTCGATATCAAAATCATGCAAGTGATGATATTGGACCTCCTTCAAAGGAAAGCGGAAATGCATCAAATTGGATGCTAAAATGCAAGGTTTGTAGTGGCTTGTGCGCCTCTGGGAAATGATGGAAAGTTGATGGGGGAAGATTAACAGATGATTTGAGATTTGTGGGAGTCCTCTAACAAATGGGGGTTGGGGGAGGGCATCAAAAAACATCACTGCAGTCCAGAACAACTGACCAAATGTTTTATGACAGGTGTCTCTAATAAACAAGGGCAGAAGCTAAGTTGTGATCCCAGAGAATGTGAAGACGAAGGAGTCACAACTATGAAGTAGAAAAGGCGGCACAGCTCCAGAGACTAGACTTCAAAGCCTCCTTCGTGCTCTGTGGCATGGATTCTGCTGGTGATTCATTTTAATGCGTGGTTCTTCACAATCCAAACACTCACAGGGTCTGCATGTACAGAGAGGTCCACTAAGCAAAAGGCTTAAGTAACAATGGCAATCCTTAAAAAATAAAAATTAGCACTTAAAATACGTAACAAAATACTATTCAGAAATGTTTTCAGTAACAAAGCTTTTGCTTCAAAACACAGCATGATCATTTGTTCTTTTCAAATACTACTACTACTAGCTATGTTTGTATTTCCTCTATACAGAGCACATCAATAAATAGTTTATAAAAGAGCTGGTACAGTCTGAATGCTTGTGCCCTTCCCTCGCTGATATTAGGAGGTTGTAACACTAATCCCTAAGGTAATGGCATTAGGAGTTAGGTATCTGAGGTGATTTCGTAAGACAGTGCAAGCCCCATGGATGGAACTGGTGCTTTTATGAGACCCCTAGAGGGCTCACGGCCCTCCTTCTGCCAGAGGCAGCGGCTACAATGAGGGAGTAGCAGTCTGTAACCCAGAAGTGCACCCTCCTCAGAACCCAACCACCCAACCATGCTGATACCCTGGTCTCAGATGTCCCCCTGTCAGCACTGTGAGAAATCAGTATTTGTTGTTTGTACTACCCATTCTATTGTGTTCTCTGACAGTAGCGAAAATTAAGACACAAGGTAAATATTAACAAGGGCTACATCTACCAAAAGGATGGTTGGGGTTGAGGTGGAAAGTAAAATACAACTATATGTTTATATATATGTGTGTATGTGTGTGCGTATTTGTATGTTTAAATTGAACAAGTTTGTATGTAAACATAGAAGTATAAATAAAAATTTTAAATCTATTTTAATTGTCTTGTTTACCATTTTTATTTTAATCACCTATAATAACCTGTTTATTATAAAATTCAAAGTAATAACAACGTAATAAAACTGCAAATCATTAAAGAAAAACTTTGAAAAGTATACAAATACACTGGAATTAAATAACTTACACCCAAACAACCAATAGATCAAGGAAGAAATATCAACACAACATACCAAATCATAAAGAATATAGAAAAAGCAGTACCACCAAGGGAAGCAATCGGCAACAAAAAGCAGAAAGGTCTCCAACAACCCAACAATGTGCCTCAGGGAACTATAAAAACAGGAACAAACCAACTCTAAAATTAATGCAAGAAAGTATCAGAGAACGAATAAATGAAATAGATTTAAAGATATTCAGAAGATCAAGGAAACGAAAAGCCATTCCTTCAAAAAAGTAATTAGCAAATCTTATCAAGACCAAGAGCAAATACTCATGAATAAAATTAGAAATGAAAATAAAGACATTTTAACTGCCACCACAAAAACACCAAGGTTCATAGGAGTACTATGAACAACTATATGACAAGATTTGATAACCTAGAACAAATGCATGAATTCCCAGATGTACACACCTTCGCTAGACTGAATTATAAATATTTAGAACACTTGACAGGCCAATAATGAGAATGAATCAGTAATAAAAATCTCCCGACCAGTACCGTGGCTCAATAGGCTAATCCTCTGCCTTGCGGTGCCAGCACACCGGGTTCTAGTCCCGGTCGGGGCGCCGAATTCTGTCCCGGTTGCCCCTCTTCCAGTCCAGCTCTCTGCTGTGGCCCAGGAGTGCAGTGGAGGATGGCCCAGGTGCTTGGGCCCTGCACCCCATGGGAGACCAGGAAAAAGCACCTGGCACCTGGCTCCTGCCATTGGATGAGCGCGGTGCGCCGGCCACAGCGCGCCAACCGCGGCGGCCATTGGAGGGTGAACCAACGGCAAAGGAAGACCTTTCTCTCTGTCTCTCACTGTCCACTCTGCCTGTCAAAAATAAAAAAATAAAAAAATCTCCCACCAAAAAAGCCCAGAGCAAATGGCTTCACTGTTGAAATTTTCCAGGCACTTAAAGAATTAATAGCAATTCTTCCAAAACTGAAGAGAGTTCTTCCAAACAAATCCCATGAGGTCAGAATTACCCTAAAAGGCTGACGCTGAGGCATAGCGGGCAGAGCCACCGCCTGCAGTGCTGGCATCCCATATGGGCACCCCTTCGAGTCCCAGCTGCTCCACTACTGATCAAGCTCTCTGCTGTGGCCTGGGAAAGCAATGCACGATGGCCCAAGTCCTTGGGTCCCCACACCCACCTGGAAGACCTGCAAGAACCTCCTGGCTTTGGATTGGTGCAGCTCCAGCCACTGCAACCATCTGGGGAGTGAACCAGCAGAGGGAAGACACCTCTCTCTCTGCCTCTACCTCTCTTTAACTCTGCCTTTCAAATAAATAAATCTTTGAAAAAATTACCCTGATATCAAAATCAGCCACACATACACAAAGCTATAATCAATACCCTGATGAATATAGATGCAAAACCCTCAACAAAATACTAGCAAAATTAATCCAAGAGCAGTTTAAAAACATCATTCACAGGGCCTACTCTGTGGTGCAGTGGGTTAAAGCCCTGGCCTGAAGCGCTGGCATCCCTTATGGTCACCGGTTCTAGTCCCAGCTGCTCCTCTTCCGGTCCGGCTCTCTACTGTGGCCTGGGAAAGCAGAAGATGGCCCAAGTCCTTGGGCCCCTGCACCCATGTGGAAGACCAAGAAACTCCTAGCTCCTGGCTCCAGATCGGTGCATCTCCGGCCATTGTGGCCATCTGGGGTGTAAACCAGTGGATGGAAGATCTCTCTCTCTCCTCTGTCTTTCAAATAAATAAATAAATCTTTTAAAAAATAATTCACCATGCTCAAGTGAGATTCATCCTAGGACACAAGGATAGTTCAACACATAAAACTAATACATGTCATTTACCACATCAACAGAATGGAGGACAAAATCCTATGATCACTTTAATAGATACAGAAACAGCATTTGAGAAAATTCAACAACTCTTCATGGGTTGTGACACAGTCACTTTAGGCTGTCTTCCCATTTGTGATGTTATCTTTGGAATTCCTTTCCAATAACTTCATCTCTTCACCCCACTTCATTCAATGATTTGACTTTTTCCCTTTTTCCTCTTTTCAGAGTTCTATGTTTTAACTGTTACAACTTGACAGGACATTGTTTGTACCACCCCCTTATTTTCTAGGTTCTGAAAAGAAAAAGATTGAAGAAAATGGCTCCAGAATTGCTTATTGATAAACAAAAAGTTAGAATATAATATGTGCTGTGGCATTTTAAGTTGCTCACTAATGATTATGACAAATCTTTAAAGAAAAATGTTTTACTGGAAGCACCATTTCTGATATTCATCCTGTCACGGCATAAATTGAAATACATATTTTATCCAATCCATAAAATCACCTCTCAAGCAAATCCGAAAATAGATGACAGGATTAACTGCATCCACATTTAGTCAAAGCCTTCACAAACAGGGTTGATAAAATATGTTACTAACAGACAACAAAGGTAAGAGTAGAAATCCCACAAATGAGTTTCTAGTCTGGGTCAAAGTAAAGCAGCAGAAAATTATCTAAAATTGGGAGCATTCTATTTTCTTTTGAAAAAAGTAAATATGCTGAAGATCTTTAATAAAAAATGTTTCTCAAAGTTAGACTTGTCAATAAATGAGGAAAGACAAAAGGCGATCCTTTATAGCACATTTCTTTGTGTTTGACTTTTGGTTTCATCGAATTATCTTGAAAAATGCACATTAGTATGTAGCTGAAGTTATTAAAATTACTAAAAAATGTTTAATAGTTTTGCATAGAAATAAAAAGGAACTATTCAACAAAAAATAAGAATGTTAGGAAATTCTTTTGTTGAGAAAAAACTATGTTCTATTCACATCATAAACTTCATCAGGATAAATCCCACATGTATTCAAAAGAGAACTTAAAATATTAAAACCATATAAAAATGATACATGAATAATAGTGTTTGCAAGTCACAGAATCATTCTACCAGAACAAATTTTTAAAAATCTTTAGTTTCACTGCTGAAAATGAATTGCTACAGCTCACAAAAAGCTAAAAACCTATGGAAACAAAATAGTTGCTTCAAGTTTTATACTGGATTTATATATTTTAAACTCTTAAAATGAAGAAAATATTCTGGGCCAATGTTGTCGTATAGCACGTAAGGCGAGCATCTGTGACACCCATAAGGGTGCCAGTTCCTTGTCCCGGCTGCTTCACTTCCAATCCACCTCCCTAACAATGGCCTGGGAAAAGGCAGCAAAAATGACCCATCATTGTCACCCATATGAAAAGACCTGGATGAAGCTCCTATCTTCAGGCAGGCCTAGCCCTGGCCACTGTGGCCATCTGGGAAGTGGACCAGCTAATTGAAGATCTCTCTCTCCTCCTCCCTCACTCTCTTCCTCCATCTGTCTCATCTATCACTTTCTCCGTAACTCTTTCAAAATAAACAAACCCTTAAGAATATGAAAAAGATAATTTTCAAAAAAGCAAGCAAAATACATTAAATAGCAATAAAACACTAGCAATATTTTTTAAGTAGCCCATAGAATTTTAGAATGAATGTAGTATGGCCACCCTAACATACTACATTGATAATTTAAGTTTTCACATTTTCAGAAAGGAATTTCTCAGTTGTATTACACCTAGGAATTTCTTCTAAAGTACAAAATACAGGTGCCAAGATTTATTCCTCAATAATTTCTAAAAATAAACACAAACATCCTATGTATTTTTATTACAAAAATGTCTAAGCAACACATACTAAGAAATATTAAGTGACTATCAAATATTAAGTGATACTGTAATGAAAATTTTAATGAGGAAGTGATCATATATTGTAAACAAATCAGGATGACATTAAATATATTTATATAAACACATGCATTACATAGACACACACATGCACATACGTATATAAAATACAACATCCTACGTGAGGATACTTCAAAAACCTCACAGGAATATAGAATTAAAAAGTATCTTGTTACCAAAAATTTTGAAATGTTAGCATAGTTTTTTCCTAAGATATTTTTTGATGACCTTTCTGAGTATCTCTTGCGTGTATGGATTTTCTACCCCCAAAAATACTTATCTTTTATTTTATTTCCATTTTCCACAAATTTGTTCAAGTTCCCTTGTGTGCATTTTATTCCCCAAATGTGAAGCACTATATGTTCCAGTGCACTCTAAGTCACTTGAAGGCAGAAAACATACAATGTACTTTTCAGCTCATCTCACATAATATAATACTTTGTGATCAATACATGTTTTTAAATGACTTAAACTAGGCAAAAACAAATATGAACAGGTAAAGGAGCAAACAGAAGGGTTAGCAATGGTATGATGGTGGACTTCCCTAGTTAAAAGTTTATTTTAAAAACAGTCATGCTACATAATACTTTTAAAACTCAGTTGCTAGTAAGCAGTATTTTCTGGCCATTAGATAAACAAGAAATTTGAGCAAGCTTTGTTATCTGTGAAACATATAAACTCGACATTGCAATTTACTATAAATTATTAAAATGTATCTCAGCCTTGCGGCGCCGGGACACCAGGTTCTAGTCTCGGTTGGGGCGCCGGATTCTGTCCCGGTTGCTCCTCTTCCAGGCCAGCCCTCTGCTGTGGCCCGGGAGGGCAGTGGAGGATGGACCAGGTGCTTGGGCCCTGCACCCCATGGGAGACCAGGAAAAGCACCTGGCTCCTGGCTCCTGCCATCGGATGAGCGCAGTGCGCCGGCCACAGCGCGCCGGCCGCGGCGGCCATTGGAGGGTGAACCAACGGCAAAGGAAGACCTTTCTCTCTGTCTCTCTCACTGTCCACTCTGCCTGTCAAAAATAAAAATAAAAAAAAGAAAAAAGAAAAAGAAAGTCTGCTTGTTCCATTTTCCTGGAGTGGCTTCAGTTATGGTCTTTATAATGCAGGGGAAAGAAACCTATTGCATAACTACAGACCTGCCAAATAAAGTAAACACAGGCGGAGCACGTAGTTTTCATACTGAACCCACTAACTTCCACAACTGTTGCCCACTCAAAAAGAGCAACTTAAGTTCTTCCTGATCCAAGCAATTTGCTCTATCAGGAGACAAGTTTCCATACCTCTCTGCCATTCCTAGTGTGAATTTTCCAAGACACTCAGCATAGAACCTGGGTTTTCCCCCTATTCAACAGAAACAATAAAACTTCAGTCTAAAAAGCATCCAAAACTCTTGAAAAAAATATTCTCCAGCTTCCCGATGGATTTATCACAACACCTTGGTTGCTAATAAGTTTTTTATTAGGCTAGAACATCCACATGCAAAATAAATCAAGGGCCCCAAATGCATTGTTATGAAAAACCTTCCGATGAGATAAAATGCCATCTTCTTGAGACAATACATATTTTATGGTTGGCACTGTGCAAAGTTTTCATGTTGCTATTGATTTAACAAGTACTGCTGTCTGCTACAGATTGGCTGATCCATATTTTATTTCCTATTGTTTGGGTCAGGCTCCTTGGTGATTGGCCTCTAGACAATTTCACATGAAATTCAGGGTTTTATGGATGTCTAGAAGATGTGTGGTATTAAATAGCCTGCTTATAAAACAAAATTTCCAATCGGATATCTGTGTCAGATAATGTACCCTGGAGGGCCGCCATCTGGTTCATGTATCGTTAATAATTTCAGGATTAGGTTACCACAATTCAGACATCCAAGTTTGTTTCGTTTAGTCTGGAGTAAAAATAAGTCACAGTAGAAACAGAACCAGCAACCGCATATGACTGAAAGGAGTTTGGAGTGAAAACATTGAATTTACTTGTATTGGGAGCATGCTGTTACCTACATACATACATATATAAATATCAAATACATAACTTACATCTGAAGTGCAAATTCACCTGGAAACCAACACAAAATGACAAGCCTTTTGCTTTTAAGAATCTAACAATCTTTGGAATCTTCGAATATTGGGAAAGCTTTGATTGAAAAACATTAATAGTAATAGTAAAGGAACCATTTGAAAAAATAGTAAATCTTCCAGGTGAGGATTTCTGGCATAGTGTATCTGGCTTTAATAATTAAAGGATAACACAACTGACTCAAAGAAGTAAATATTCTTTTTATAATCTTTACATTTGTTTCCTAGGTATAAATATCAATTTTTATTTCTATTTTAAATGTCCTGTTTTCTTGTATCTTTTCTTAACCCATTGTGAAATAACAACCTGTACTTTGTGCCACTGCAATTTGAAACAATTAAATATTGAAAATTTGACAGATCATAATCTGACATAACAAATGGAGAAACAGAAATTCTAAATACTTTAATGTATTTTACTATGCATGTTGAAAATATTATCAATTCTATATAAGTGAACACATCAAATTTATAAGAAAAAATTAAAAATATTTTATATCCAATTCTCAGAGAACATCACTTGGCAACGTTAATGTACTGTCTTCAATTTATATAATCTAGTGAGATCAATGTATGTATAAATACACACTTGCATAATTAACATTACAAATGTTTCTGGTTAACTGTACTATGTAGTTTTGTTTTGCTAACAATTCTTTGTCACTTTAAACAAACAGGAAATATGATATTGCTGTTCTGTGCTGTAAATTTTAAACTATTTTTCATGTTTCTGTTGCTTACAGTTTTCCACCGTCACTGGTATTCTACAATTTATTAAATATTCTGAACAGACTAAATTCTAAGATGAGAAAACTGAGTCCGAGGAAGTTTTGCTACCTACTGTTATTTTGCATAAAGATTGTAACAACCTGCATTTAGGACTAGCAATATCAATTTCACTCCTGACTCATCACCATTAAGTTATACTATCATAGATGTGGAGAAAAAAATACCCTAATACACTACTGGTGGGAATATAAACTGGTACAACCATTATGGAAAACAGTATGGCAATTCCTCAGAAAACGAAAAACAGATCTACAGTATTACCCAATAATACACCCAAAGGAAGTGAAATCAACAAATCAAAGAGTTACACATACTCCCATGTTCATAGAAGCTCAACTCAAACAGCTAATATATGGAGTCAACCTAGATGTCCATCAGCTGATGATGGAATAAAGACTACGTGGTATATATACACCATGGAATATTACTCAGCCACAAAAGAATGCAATCCTGAGATTTCCAACAGAATGAGTTTAACCAGAGATCATTACGTTAAATCAAACAAGCCAGACCCAAGAAGAAAAATATCATGAAGACAAATATCATGTGTTTCCTCATATTTGTAGTAGTTAATATAGACAGAATGGATAAAAACTGTGGATCACAGATCATTTAGCATTTAATTATAAATATTGCTTTGCTGAATCATACCATGTAAATGAACACAAGCCATATCTCAATTGGGATGCCATATGGCATCCCAAGCCATATCTTAATTGCCGTGCCAAACACCCAGAATATTTGCTTTTATGTTTGTCTCTTGTACATCTGGAATGTTCATCTCTTTGAGTACTGCTTACAAGAGGTAAGAAAAGCAAAATCCGTTGTGCTACACCATAGATGCAGAGCAGCATGGGGAGGCTTCATGCTACCTCTGTGGAAAGCCTGGGCACGTTATGTGTAGTTCACAACTTAGGTTTCTTTACAACAGAGAACAGAGAGCTGGCATCATGGTCAAGCATCGCCTGTGACCCCAGCCATCCAAACGGACACTGGGTAGAGCCCCAGCTGCTTCAGTTCCATCCAGCTCCTTGCTAATGTGCCTAGGAAAACAGGAGTAGATGGCCCAAATTCTTGGGCCCCTGTCACACATGTGGGACACACAGATGAGGCATGAGGCTCCTGACTCTTGGCTTTGGCCTGGCCCAGCCCTGGCCATTTCAACCATTTAGAAACTGAACCAGTAGCTGGAAGCCCTCTCAATCTCTGTCTCTCACTTTAACTCTGCCTTTCAAATAGAAAAATAAATCCTTAAATGAAAAATAGAATGAGCATTCATGTGCACGAGAAAGAAGCCAGAACAATATTGTCTCGATAATTACTCATTAAATTTTTATTTTACAGGTAAGCGAAGTGAAACTTGTAAAAACTGATTGTTTAAGGCCAAAACTACAGCTGAAACCCACATGATCTGTGATTAAAAATGGTTCTCATCTAGAAAGACAAAATGCTTCAGATCTGGCAACATGCCAAATCTATCCCAGTAGCACTTAAGTTTGTAATGGGAAAAAATGATTGAGTGTTCAGGGCAAAGACGGGAAAAAATCCTAGTTGTACTATCTGCCTCTCCACTCTTCCTCTTGTGTAAGATGTCATCAATGTGCAAACTTTTTAAAGAATTTGGCGATCCTTTGAGATCTTAATATGAAATGCATGAACTTTGTTCTTCTATTATCAATTGTAAGAACATTTTCCTTCTTCCCTCTCTCCATTCTTCCTTCATCTTTCCTCATTCTTTTTAATTTTTGCATTACCATACTTTCAATTTAGTTTATAATCATAGGGTTAATGCTCCACCACATACAATGTTCACCAAGCAAAAACTAAAAAGAGCAATGATCCGCAAGAATACAGACAAGGGCTATCAATAATAATCAAGTCGGGGCCAGCACTGTGGCATAGTGTGTAAAGCTGAAGCACCACAGTGCCAGCATCCCATGTGGGCACCAGTTCTAGTCCCTACTGCTTCATTTCCGATCCAGCTCTTTGCTGTGGCCTGGCAAAGCAGAAGATGCCCCAAATCCTTCAGCCCCTGCACCCACATGGCAAGATTCTAGTCCTGGCTGCTCCTCTTCCAGTCCAGCTCTCTGCTGTGGCCCAAGAGCACAGTGGAAGATGGCCCAGGTGCTTGGGCCCCTGCACTCGCATGGGAGACCAGGAGGAAGTGCCTGGTTCCTGGCTTCAGCGGCACAACCCTGGCCATGGCAGCCATCTGGGGGGTGAACCAATGGAAGGAAGACCTTTCTCCATCTCTCTCTATCTCAACTATCTGTCAAATAAATTAAAGGAAAAAAAAAAGATTTGGACCATCTTACAGTTAATTCACTGTACCAGAAGGCAACGTGACAAAAACTGATTGAAACAAAACTCTGCCAACAATAGTGATAATGGAATGCAGATAGATGAACAAGATTTTGGTTAGGGAAAAAAAAAAAGAAGAACTTTCAATTCCAGTGTGCTGGTATTTAAAGAGGAGAACTTAATAGCAAAAGGAAAATTACAGCCATTGAATTGTGGTGCAATCAGCAAATGGTTACATTGAGAAGCCACAGGGTTATTGAGCACTCCTGGCTCTGATGGACCTAAGTGGGAATTTCTGAATCACAGTGAAGGCGACTGGTATTCCTCTAAGTTGGTGTTCGCTCTTACGCAAAGACAGTTGTATATTTCAACTATATTTGAACTATTGCATATAGAAGAATTCTGAATCCACAAAGGGAGCATCCGAGTTAGTAATGATCTTTTGAGCGTGTCTGTCCTACGTCCAAGAGAATACAGCAGCAGCAAATATTTGCCACATCTGTGCCATCACCAACATTCAAAAAGGCAAGACAGAAACGACGCTTCTGGGCACAGAGCAATTTCCCTGTACTGTGGGTCCAATAAGCTTAATTAACTCATTTTTAATGGAAAAGTTTTATTTAATATAAATTTCAAAAGTACAACTTTTGGATTATAGCATTTCTTCCTTCCATAACCACCCTCCGACCCGCAAACCGTCCCATCTCCTAACTCCCTCTCCATCCTATTCATTAAGATTCATTTTTAATTATCTTTACATACAAAAGATTAACTTTATACTAAGGAAATATTTCAACACACAAAGTGTTAAGTGCTGTTTGAAGACTAGTTTTACCGTTGATTCTCGTAGTACAACACATTAAGGATCGAGGTCCTACATGGGGAGTAAATGCACAGTGATTCCTGTTGTTGATTTAACAATGGACACTCTTGTATATGATGTCAATAACCACCTGAGTCTCTTGTCAACAAGTAGAAAGTATAAAGAGCACTGATCCACAAGAATATAGTCAAGGGCTATCAAAAATAATCAATTCGGGACCAGCACAGTGGCACAGTGGGTAAAGCCGCCACATGCAGTGCCAGCATCCTATCCGGGCACTGGTTCAAGTCCCAGAGGGCAATTTTATGTATGACATCAGTGATCAACGAAGACTGTTGTCATGAGCTACTCAAGGCTATGGAACCATCTGTAGTTCACAAACTCTGACCTTATTTAGCCAAGGCAATAGTCGAAGTGGAAGTTCTCTCCTCCCTTCAGAAAGAGGTACCTCCTTCTTTGATGTCCCCTTGTTTCCACCAGGATCTCACTCAGATCTTTCATGATGGTCATTTTTTGCCTCAGTGTCTTAGCTTTCCATGCCTGAGATACTCTCATGGGCTTTTTAGGCTTAATTTACTTGTAAACCTTATGCCGGATCCTCCTCAGGAATAACTTAGGGAAAAAGCAAAGCCATCTTGAAACTTCTCGCTCATGAATATAGCACTTCAGTTCAATATCCTTTAGAAGTCAAATTTCTAACAACTCTTCAGCTATTTCCCTTTGTATAGTTATATCAAAACAGTCCTCCAACAATTCAAACATATAACATAGAAAAGTTTTTCTTGGTCCTCCACAGTTCAGTGCCTACTACTTATTAGAAAAATCAGCATAAATGTGACTATGGCCCCTAGTCCATTCCTCTTACCGGAAATACTGATGGATACCATCATAAAGAGTTAATTACCAGTGCCTGTTAAATGAAAAATAATCTTGAAGTCAGTATTCTATGTTTCAAGAAAAATATATAGATGAAATACAAATATAATCCTAAAATAACTTTCAAATTTATTAAGAAAAATAACTTATACTTTTAAATCATGCAATTTACTAAAAGCTCCTATAATCACAGCAATTCTCACACTAGCATAGATCATATCCTTATAAGGCTGTAACACGGCAGTTCATTAAACCAATCTTGTTTTGTTGTTGCTGTTTAGATCTTGATTTTAACATTCATGTACACTAAAATGAGTGCAGAAGTTGATTCTTTGAAATATCTCCATATTCATCCATGTATCCTTTTTGAAATAAAGTCTAGCCATATATTGGTGTTTACAGCACACATGGTACAATTTTCAAGGCACAAGTTAGGCCCGTGGAAGAACATAATTCAAGGTGACACTTGTGAAAATCGATACTGAATCCATTCACCTAGATCTTTTCTTCAGAGTTTGAGATGCACAATTTCAACCTTCTTTTAGTCTCCTTCATAAATACCTATTGTCCCCTTTTTATTACAGTGTCACCAACAGCACTTAACTAGAAGGAAACCTCTGTTTTTCCCTTTTTTCTCATTTTTTCTGCATGTGGTAAGCCACCAAATCCTTTTCCCTATCATGTTATACCCATTATTTTTCTCATTATCATGGCACCACCCTAAACACAATTCTAAGCACCAAATCAGAGGGGTGAATACAGTGACACTCCCACTCTATGCTCTCTCAGGTATAAAAACCACAGACTAGATGTTAGGTATGTATATACAACCCTCCTAGGCCCACCTAACACTTCAATTTCAAGACTTCAAGGTGTCTCATGAAGCAGCTGTCACCACGCATATTGCCATACCTCTAAACATGCAAAAAACTATGCTCAATGGTTGAAGCAAACTGCAGAAATTCTATTTATTGGATTCCTTTTTTTTTAAATTTATTTTGACAGGCAGAGTTAGACAGTGAGAGACAGAAAAAGGTCTTCCTTCCATTGGTTCACCCCTCAGATGTCCGCTACGGCTGCCATGCTACATCGATCTGAAGCCAGGAGCCAGGTGCCTCCTCCTGGTGTCCCATGCGGGTGCAGGGCCCAAGCACTTGGGTCACCCTCCGCTGCCTTCCCGGGCCACACAGAGAGCTGGACTGGAAGAGGAGCAACCAGGACAGAATCCGGCGCCCCAACCAGGACTAGAACTCAGAGTGCCGACACCACAGGCTGAGGATTAGCCTAGTGAGCCACAGCACTGGCTGGCTTTCCTTCTTTTTCATACTTAAAAAACTATGAGCAATGTTCCAATGGTAACGGGTCTTTCTTAACACTGACGGCACTTTTTGGTAAACTCCATAAAACTTGTGAATCCAAGGGTGGGTATTTGGTATCAGTATCATTGTTAAGATGATTCTTGGGACTTCTTCATTCCATATCCAAGAGTCTGGATTTGAGTCATAGATATGCCATTTCCAGCTTTTGGCTAAAACACACCCTGGGAGACAGCAGGCCTCGGTCATTCTCTTGCATATGGAAGATCCCGATTGAGTTCCAGCCTCCTGGCCCTAGTCTGGCCCAGCCCTGGCATTTGGAGAATCAATTAGCAAGTGAAAGATTTGTTTCTCTCTTTCTCTCCCACCCCCTTCCTCCCTTTCCTGCCCTTCTCTCCCCAATCACCAACTCTGCTCTTCAAATAAATTTTTAAAAACATTGTTAATGTAGAGCTTGGTCTCTCCAATCTTAACCCTGAACAGTTATTAGAAATACACTACTCAACAGAAAGCCTTAAAAAAATCCACCTTCTTGTAATTCCATATAAAAAAAAATGCTATTAGTCACAGCTTGCATCCAGATATTGTAAAATGCACCCATCATCTCCTATGAAACTGCTCCCTCTAGAAATGACTCTTACTAGGATGAGAGCAGTACATACAAAAGATAAAGCTGGAACTTCCTGTAGGAGCAGAAAGGGAGGAAGTCAGCCTCCCTCTGCAAATCACCATGATGGATACTTCAGTGGGTCCCAGACCAAACACTGGACATGAAGATCCAAGAGATGATTTTTGATGTATACATCCAAGAAACAAAATCAAGAGCACAGATCCAAGTCCATACTGTTAGGACACAGATTCACCAAAGAATATCACGATCTTATGAGCTATCCAAAAGTCATCTGTATGGGACAAGGTTGGAAGGCATGTACCAGCTTAAAGAAACCATCCTCTAAGTTGTCTCAATATTACCATAGTTAAACCAATCTCAACTTCAAGAAGCACAGGGAGAAACCAGAAGGTTCTCATCCCAGTTCACCCAAGCTCTGGACTTGGAATGATAATGGAGGCCAATTGGGCTTTCTGATAAGACAGTGGTCTCTTCAGGGCTAATTTTGGCTTCAAAAGTTCCCAGTAATTGTTAATATTGGATTGTACATGGAATATATAAGTGAACGGAAATGATACAGTTAACACTATTCATCCATCCTAAATCCAGTCCTGTACAGTATTTTTAGCAATCTTCTTACCTAAACAGTAAACGATTTCTTCAATAGGCAGAATTCACTGAGAAACACAAAACAAATACAGGCCCACAGGTGTATGTTTTGCCTTGAATAACAGATCCACTGGCAATGAGAATAATTGTATTATATTTCTAAAATGTTCATGCAGAAATGACTGGATACTAACTAGACAAATTTGCTTCTTAAAATGATGTTGCAATTCTTACATCATTTGACAATGTTAAGATTTTTTAGACTTACAATGCAGGACTCACTGTCAGCAGTAGAGGGCAGGTAACGGGGCAGGTAATGTTGGTTGTCACTGAACCAGGGGAGTAACAGGACCTCAGACCTAGAGGACATACATCATGCTTAACCTCTCTTTCATCTGGAGGTTCAGAGAGGCAGATATCCAACAGGGAACTCCAAGGATGAAGTCCGTGAAAAAGGGAAGTTATTTTGCCCGTGGGAATGGAACAAATCTTACAACCTAGAGAAAGGTAGGCAGAATACCAGCCTATAGGCCAAATTATGTCTTGTCTATTGTTTTAAAACTTCCTTGGGGGACAGCTGGATATGTTTGACTAAGGCTGTGACTAATGGGTTGATTCAGTAATAAATATGCGAGGAAAGAGAAAAAAAGCTATTTCAGAGGATAAACACTGAGTAGAAAAAATGCATTCTTAGAGGGCAAGATAGCAGAATAGGAAGGCAGCACACTGATAGTCCGGGGAAAGACAGTTTAATAAAAGTGGAGATACTGCAGGTTCAAGGAATAGTAGGGGAAGAAACAGCAGAGGAAATTCTTCCGGAACTAGTGATTCACAGTGGACCTTCAAGGAGAGCGTGGGAGCCCACAGTTCGGGACACCAGCGGCAGTCTCAACGCACCAGCGCTGGAATGCGAGGTGAGCCGAACCTCAATAGCCTGAGACACCAGCAGGGAAGCAGAAAGAGGAGACTAGAGCGAACAAGACTTGAAGCCCTGTGGGGAAAAGTTCACCAGGCTAACTAGAAGAGAGAGAGAAAGAAAAAAGTGACCTATACAAACATGAGTTTCTCTCTCTCCGCCCACCTCTCAAAGGTGAGCAAGACAAAGAGCAGGCACCATTTTGGACATACGTCATAAGCAGGGCGACCTCAGGTCTGCACCAGCCCTGAGCCTAGCAGAAAAACCTGACTCTGGGCGTGGGGGTGAAATAACAGGAGATTAGAACCTAATGAATTTGTGGTGCTAATGAAATGAGACTGTGAAAAAAGAGACTGTGGGTGAGAAAACTCACGGAATTCACCACATGAGTACTCTCCAGAGACACTACAGTTCAGTAGCCTTGGTAGCCCAGTGGTGAGACTGCAGGAGAATTTGAACCCACACTGAAGGCCGCAGAGATTCCCTCTGTGGTCCTTGGGAAAGAGCTTCGGAACTCTGGCTCCTGTGGGTATATCATTTGCCTGCTAACCACCCCCAATTCCATTCAGCTGCGTGGAATTACTTCCCTTTTGAATCAAAAATAAAGAAACAGAGAGAGATTTACCACGCCTAACCTGGGAGTGTCTCCTTTGACACACCCTCAACCCTGAGGAACCAAACAGAGCTCTCAGGCCACACCCATCTCAAGCCTCTAAGGCTCCATCAAAAGCAGACAGTCCACTTAGCTAGAGTCATAGTATAACAAGAAAAAACACCACAGTGAAGAAACCAATATGCCAAACAACAAACGCAAAAACCGAGGTAACAAGAACAAGGAAGACACTATGACACCCCCAAATGAAAAAGACACCCCAATTCAAGATTACAAAGATGATGAGATAGAAGACATGCAAGAAGCAGATCTCAAAAAATTGATAAGAACACTAAGAAGTACTCAAAAACAAATTCTTGAACTACAGAAATCCTTAATGGACAAGGTAGAAAATCTCTCTCGTGAAAATGAAATATTAAGGAGAAATCAAGCTGAAATGAAACAACTAGTAGAACATGAAACTGTGATAGTGACGAGAAATCATAATGAAGTGAAGAATTCAATAGATCAAATGAAAAACACACTAGAGAGCCTTACAAACAGAATGGGTGAGGCAGAAGAGAGAATATCGGACTTAGAATACAGAGCACAGGAAAATATACAGTCAAACCAAAGAAAAGAAAAGGAAATTAGAAATCTAAAAAATATTGTTGGGAATCTACAGGATACTATTAAAAAACCCAACATTCGAGTTCTAGGAGTTCCTGAAGGCATGGAGAGGGAGAAAGGATTAGAAGGCCTTTTTAGTGAGATAATAGCAGAAAATTTCCCAGGTTTGGAGAAGGACAGAGACATCCTAGTACAGGAAGCTCATAGAACCCCTAGGAAACATGATCAAAAGAGATCCTCATCACGACACATTGTAATTAAACTCACCACAGTGAAACAGAAAGAAAAGATCCTAAAATGTGCAAGAGAGAAACGTCAGATTACTCTCAGAGGAGCTCCAATTATACTCACAGCAGACTTCTCATCAGAAACCCTACAAGCTAGAAGGGAATGGAGAGACATAGCCCAGGTACTAAGAGAGAAAAACTGCCAGCCCAGAATATTATATCCTGCAAAGCTCTCATTTGTGAATGAAGGTGAAATAAAGACTTTTCAGTGCAAACAGAAATTGAAAGAATTTGTTGCCACTTGTCCAGCCCTGCAAAAGATGCTTAAAGATGTGTTACACACAGAAACACAGAAACATGGCCATCAACATGAAAGAAGGTAAACGAAGGGAACCTCACAGCAAAAGATCACAGGGAATTCAAAGCATACATTTTGATAAAGAGATTATGGGACATGCATTCTATAGAATACTATACAGCAGTCAAAAACAATGAAATCCGGTCATTTGCAACAAGATGGAGGAATCTGGAAAACATCATTGAGTGAATTAAGCCAGTCCCAAAGGGACAAATAGCATACGTTCTCCCTGATCGGTGACAACTAATTGAGCACCAAAGGTGAAACCTGAAGAGAAATGGACACTATGAGAAACAGTGACTTGATCAGCTCTTGTGCTGTCTGTTGCTGTACAATGTAATACTTTATCCATTTTAGTTTTTTTTATTCTAGTACTATTGGTTGAACTCTGTAATTAACAAACAATTATTCTTAGGTGTTTAAATTTTAACTGAAAAGTGATCCCTGTGAAATATAAGAGTGGGAATAAGAGAGGGAGGAGATGTACAATTTGGGACATGCTCAATCAGTCGTGCCCCAAATGATGGAGTTAGAAATGTGCCAGGGAATTCCAATACAATCCCATCAAGGTGGCATGTACCAAGGCCATCTCACTAGTCCAAGTGATCAATTTCAGTTCACAATTGATCACACTGATAGGTCTAAGAGTCAAAGGGATCACACAAACAAGACTAGTATCTGCTAATACTAACTGATAGAATCAAAAAGGGAGAGAATGATCCAACATGGGAAGCGAGATACACAGCAGACTCATAGAATGGCAGATGTCCTAAATAGCACTCTGGCCTCAGAATCAGCCCTTAAGGCATGTGGATCCAGCTGAAAAGCCCATGAGAGTATTTTAGGCATGGAAAGCCAAGACACTCTGAAAAAAAAAAAAAAAAAAAAAGAAGAAGAAGAAGACCTAAATGAAAGATCTCCGAGAGTGAGATCCCAGTGGAACGAATGGGGCCATCAAAGGAGGTACCTTTCTCTGAAGGGAGGAAAGAACTTACATTTTGACTATGACCCTGTCGGAATAAGATTGAAGTCGGCAAACCCTAAAGGCTTCCATAGCCTCAGCAACTCATGACTAGAGCCTAGGGAGATTACTGACGCCATAAACAAGAGTGTCAAATTGTTAAATCAACATCAGGAGTCACTGTGTACTTACGTCTCATGTGGGATCTGTCCTTAATGTGTTATCCAATGTGAAGTAATGCTATAACTAGTACTGAAACAGTATTTTACACTTTCTGTTTCTGTGTGGGTGCAAACTGATGAGATCTTAGTATATACTGAATCGATCTTCTGTATATAAAGATAATTAAAAATGAAAAAAAATCTTCGTGTTAAATTGGAAATTGCATAGAAAATTAATCAATTTAAAAAGAATATATCGGCCGGTGCCGTGGCTCCTAGGCTAATCCTCCGCCTTGCAGCGCTGGCACACCGGGTTCTAGTCCCGTTTGGGGCGCCGGATTCTGTCCCGGTTGCCCCTCTTCCAGGCCAGTTCTCTGTGGCCAGGGAGTGCAGTGGAGGATGGCCCAAGTGCTTGGGCCCTGCACCCCATGGGAGACCAGGAAAAAGCACCTAGCACCTGGCTCCTGCCATCAGATGAGCACGGTGCGCCAGCCGCAGCGCGCCAGCCGCGGCGGCCATTGGAGGGTGAACCAACAGCAAAAGAAAGACCTTTCTCTCTGTCTCTCTCTCACTGTCCACTCTGCCTGTCAAAAATAAATATATATATATATATCATGTTGGATCTCTGTCCTTAATGTGCTATACATTGTGAATTAATACTATAACTAGTACTCCAACAGTATTTTTCACTTTGTGTTGCTCTGTGAGGGCAAACTGTTGAAATCTTTACTTAATATATACTAAATGATCTCTGTATATAAAGAGAATTGAATATGAATCTTGATGTGAATGCAAGGGGAGAGGGAGTGGGAAAGGGGAGGGTTGCGGGTGGGAGGGAAGTTATGGGGAGGGAAGCCATTGTAACCTAGAAGCTGTATTTTGGAAATTTATGTTCTTTAAATAAAAGCATTATTAAAAAAATAAAATAAAACTTCCTTGGAACATGGCCCCTTTAATTACTACTTGACTACTTTTGCACAACCACTTCAGAGTTGAACTATCACAACAGAGATGGTATGGTCCTGAAATAGGTATTATCTGGCCCTTTATTTTACAACCTCTGATCAGAAATCAAGAGAAAAATGCAAGCTGCTTTATCCCAAAGATTCATGGTGTTCAGTGACTGTTCTCCTTTTATTCCTGATTTGTTGGTAATCAATACAGAAGAGCATCCAACCATGTCTCAGCTAAGCTGTTGGACCAAAAAGGTGAGGAAGAAGCTGCACCCCTGGCAATTATGTGAGCCCAGCGGGATACTGAGAGCTTCACCATGGAGCTCTCATCCCTACCACAAGCCTGTCCTCTGGGGCCAAACTCAGTAGGCAGTTTTTCTCTACTTACTCTGCTTACAAATTTTTATTTCTATTTTTCATGCACTTATGAAATAAATAAAAGATGTTATAATAAACACTAAATATTATATTTTAAAGGAAATTACAAAAGAAATTCAAGATATCGAACAGTTGTTTACTTGGGATGCAATTCCCAGTTGACCACTTGTTGAGCACCTGCTCCTTCTTCGAACCACTGTTGCTAAGATCATATTAAGGTAGTCAGGATATAGCCTGCCAGATGTCTACATTTATTTAATAATTATTTATTATTTAATAATATTTATAATCAGACTATCATATATAACATAATATATTAATATATTATAAATTTATAATTCTCAGATATAATTCATGTAATATGAATGGGCATTGTGTATGTTTAGCAGGTCTAGTTCTCCTTCTCTTATTATTTATTCATTTGTTCAACATTCGTTGGATACTACATTAAGCAAATTCCTTGTCTTAGAAATTACACTAAGAGGCACATTCAAGATACAAATGAAACTCTCTGAAATCTTTCCTGTGCATCTCGTAGGCTCCCCTCTCAGAGATGAAACTGTTGTTTTATTTTGTGGTTCACTTGCCTGGAAACAGTGGTTTGCAAAGGTATGTGAACTATTAACAAAGTGCTGGCACCTTTGTCTTGTCAACACTGAAGAGATCAGAAAATTTCACCTGCACTTTCTGCCTGTTAAAAGTGAACTGAACTATGTTCAATGCAGCACAACTCACAATAGCCAAGATATGAATCAACCTAGGTGTCCATCCATGCATGAAGGGCAAAGTAAACTGATGTCTACACAAAAGCGTATTATTTAAAGAATGAAACCCTGATGCAGACAAATGAATGGACTGGACGTTTTACACTAAGTGAGGTAAGCCAGACACAGGAGAAATGATGTTCAAGCATTACATGTTATTCCAACATTTGAAAATGACAACTTTTTAAAACAGGCTGAGGATCACAGCACATATGGGCAAACATAGAAAAAATAGATACTTAATGTAAGAAATTTCACTCCTTTCTGATGAGGGAGAGTAAAGCAGAGAGGAATAAATGTCTCAGTGGAAAAAGCAGACCAAGTATCCACTGCCTAAAGGGAGAAGAACAGCAGACAAGTTAACGGGAGACAGTAAGTGTCCTGGCACATCACTGCACAGAGTGCTTCTGCACTGTGCCCTAGAAAAGAGGGAGAAATAAAATCCATGAATATTCCTGCACATCAAGGTATCACCATTCATTCCCTAAACAACTGTTAAGAGCACAGCGAGGAGTACACCAAAGTGAACTGACCACCAAATGATCAGTTTCTCCAGAGCCCTGTTTATTAATTCTGAGAGTAGATTCGACTCATGTTATTTAACCTGGACAAGAACTGCTCTCAGACTGTGTAGACACAGCCTGGTTAAAACTCAGGTGCAAGCAGGAAAGCATTACTTCCCCAAATATTCCTCAAAACAGTCTAAAATACCCAAGCCTTTTTAAAGAAAATACTTCTACTTCATTTCAGAAACACAGGTGAAAACATGAACACCTTTTCCTTTGGAAGCAGAACCCATTTGGATCTTCCATTCATGTTATCACGTACATTCTGCTTTGCAAGGAAGAAGAATCAGGAGAAATTTGTGAAAGTAATTCTCAATGTGTTAGCCTGAGTTTCCAAGGCAATTGAGGGAGAGAGGAAGGAAAATGTCAGTCTAAGAGAATGCTTTTGAAAATAAAGAGGAATGAATGTCATTGAAATCATAGAGGCCATGTATTTGTTTAGTTAAAAGGAAAGAACTCCAAGTGGGTTTCTTTCTTGTTATAACTCATACTTAGCTTTCCATTCAAAGCTCCCTAGGCTATGCTTGATTTGCCAGCCAAATACATTTAGGGTTATGTGGTTTGCATTAATATGAAATTATTCACCATGCAATTACTAAAAAGGCATGTTCATAACTGTAAAGGAAACTACAAAACTATTTCCTTCCATACTAAATATTGATTGATTTGAGGATTTCATTTTTTTAAATCACTTTCAGTCTTGCTAGATTTTTATGGAGATATTTCACAAACAATAGAAGGTTTCAAATGGCTTTGTGAAATTCTATCACTTACTAGAGGGTATATTCCTGACTCATCCTCTTATTTTTCTGCTCCTACATCACATTTTCATTCATTAGTGGTCACTCTGCAGTGTTCCCCTAAAGCAAGCAATGAGTGAATCACCTGTTTGGTAAGTATTTATGGAATGGCTGGTGGTCAACATTGTACCCAGCAAATAGTGCTCAATAAAAACTTGTTGCATCCATCTTGAGGATGTGTCCATTTTGAGGACACTTTGCACATCTTTGGAAACACACTGCATAATAAAAACACATACCTTTAAGTAGGGTCTAGAAAATAGAAAACACAGTGAAATTTGTATTTGAAAATCATCATGCGGGGCCGGCACTGTGGTGCAATGGGTTAAAGCCCTGGCCTGAACTGCCGGCATCCCATCTGAACGCTGGTTCTATTCTCAGCTGCTCCTCTTCTGATCCAGCTCTCTGCTATGGCCTTGGATAGCAGAAGATGGCCCACATGTTTGGCCCCTGCACCCACATGGGAGACCTGGAAGAACTCCTGGCTTTGGATTGGCACAGCTCCAGCCGTTGCAGCGATCTGGTGAGTGAACCAGCAGATGGAAGACCTCTGTCTCTACCTCTCTTTCAAATAAATAAATTTAAAAAAAAAATCATGGAGTCTCAGTAGGAAGAATATTCTGTTAGGGGTTCAGAGAAGTATTTTTCAAAGGAAGTCATTGAGCTTGAGCTAGAAGATGTCTTTATTTAGGTCTGTGTAGGCGCAAGGATTTAACCATCATGGGCTACAGGGATATGTGAGATCACAAATACAGGGTTGTAGAGTATGTATTGGCATCCTGGTCCCCAGCTAGATTAAGAATTTTCATGTGTGACAGGGCAAGAGAGAATTTTTTTTTATTTGACAGGTAGAGTTATAGACAGTGAAAGAGAGAGAGGAGAGACAGAAAGGTCTTCTTTCCATTGATTCATTCCCCAAATGGCCACTATGGCAGGCGTGCTGATCCAAAGCCAGGAGCCAGGTGCTTCTCCTGGTCTCCCATGCAGGTGCAGGGCCCAAGCACTTGGGCCATCCTCCACTGCTCTCCTGGGCCACAGCAGAGAGCTGCACTGGAAGAGGAGCAACCTGGACTAGAACCCAGCACCCATATGGGATGCCGGCGCCACAGGCAGAGGATTAGCCAGTGAGCCACTGCACTGGCCCAAGATAGAAAATTACCAATGCAATATTCAATTTAGTATGTTCTCTTGCTTCAAATAGCCTCAATTAAGCAACCAGGAGATACAAGAGCTAGTTCTTCAAAAATAAGATAAAATTTTGCCCTTGACTTTCTCATGATTCAGTAATGAAGACCAACATGTCATTTGATGGTTTCAAACTAAGTTCTATAATAAAAGCAGGCACACAGAGGGGGAAACTAATTCTTATTAGGGTGGGATGTCAAGGAAGCCTTCCAAGAAGGTAACTCAAAGTGAACTTTCAAGAACAAGCAGCAGTCATCAGGCAAGTAAGAAGGTGTGGATCAGTGCGGGGCTTTAGAGGGTAGCAAGAAGCTGCAAGTGCCTGCAGTGAAAACGCATGCAATGTGGGTCATTCACAGCCAGCCCACTTCGATGGGTTTTATTAGCATTTGCTTTATAAATAAGGCACTAGCATTGCGGTCACTCAACAACTATGTATTGAGTCAAACATGGTCCTGCACACAGTGCTGTCTGCTTCTTTGCTTCCCTCCTGGTTTTCTCCATGGTCTTCTGTCTGGCTGTTATGTCTCCTTTATCTTCATCCATCAAACTTCTGTTCGCCCATGATGGCTTCTCTAGAGAACAGCCATTTTTGAAAGACACTGTGCTAGTATCTCACTGCCTTGTTACCCACACCACATCTTTCCCTATTAATTGTTTATACAGAAATGTTATTAAACAGATACTGTTACTCTTTATCTTTGTTACTCTTTATTATCTGTTAGACTGTAACAATGTTTTGCACAGCCAAATTTGCTAAAGTGAGTTGACAAGATTGTGCCAAGGAAAGATCAAATATATGTATGGGTCAATATTGTCCCTAATTCTGTGTTTGTGTGTGTGTGTGTGTGTGTGTGTGTGTGTGTTTTAGGAGAGGAAATAAGGAAGCAGCAGGAAGAGTGGGAGCATGGGTGGGAGGGAGTGTAGGGTGAGAACTGTCACTATGTTCCTAAATCTGTATGTATGATGTACATGAAATGTGTTTACCTTAAATAGGTTTAAACAATCTTACAACAAAAAAAGGACATGTTTATAACTGTAAAGGAAGCTATAAAATTAGCATTCCAGGCTGAAGAAACGTTTATTTCTAGGATACCATTCATTTTCCATCTGCTTTCAGGCTTGCTAGATTTTTATGGAGACTTTCATTTAAAAAAGCAAAATTTCAATAGGATGTGTGTGCACATATATATTTCTACGAGGGTATTTCTATAAAGTGACAGTTTATTTTGATGCAAATAATTTTTGAAATTCACCTATGAGGGACTCTTGAAAAAGTTCACGAAAATATTTATAATGAAAAAATTGCTGGGGCCAGCACTGTGGCATAGCTGGTAAAGCCACTGCCTGCAGTGTTAGCATCCCAAATGGGCACCAGTTCAAGTCCCAGCAGCTCCAATTCTTTTTCTTTTCTCAAAGAGTTTTAGTTATTTGCAATACAGTTACAGAGAAAGGTAGAGAGAGAAAGAGAGAAAGGTCTTCCATCTGCCGGTTCACTCCCCAAATGGCTGCAAAGTCAGGAGGTAGGAGATTCTTCCTTGTCTCCCACATGGCTATAGGGGCCCAAGCACTTGGACCAACTACCACTGCTTTCCCAGGCCATAGCAGAGGGCTGGATTGGAAGAGGAGAGCAGCCAGGTCTTGAACTGGCACCCATATGGAATGTCAGCACTTCAGGCCAGAGCTTTAACCTACTGTACCACAGCGCTGGCCGCCTGCTCCACTTCTGATCCATCTCTCTGCTGTAGCCTGGGAAAGCAGATGGCCCAAGTCATTGGGCCCCTGCACCCATGTGGGAAACCTGGAAGAAGCTCCTGGCTTTGGATCAGTGTAGCTCTGACCATTGCAGCCACCTGGGGAGTTAACCAATGAATAGAAGACTTCTTTTTCCCTCTGTCCCTGCCTCTCTGTAACTCTGCCTTTCAAATACATGACTCTTAAATATTTGTTTAGCCGAAAATATGACAATAAACAGGAAGAGTGTAACAAAAGTAAATAGAAAGCAAATATCAAAATGCTTTGGATATTGGATTAAAAGTAGTATCTAAATTAAGTTTTCCAGAAGAAAATATGAAACTTTGAATTCAGGGATATTAAAAAGGTTTAAAGTAAGGAAAGAATGCAAACAGCAAACCTAAGTGAGTGACAATATTAATATAAGGAACAAATAGGTTTTAAGGCAGGGATTCGACTAGATACAAGAATGAAAAATCGTAATGATAAGCATGGTATGGCCTTAAGATACAACTGACAACTCTAAACATGTGTGCTTAACATACACAGAAAGCAAAAACTGACAAAATACAAAAATTAGCAATAGAAGAAATTTTACTACTTCCTCCTCAGTAAATACTTTAAGTGGATAACAAATCAGTAAAGATACATTTAATAACTTGAGTATAGTTAATAATTATTGCTAAAAATAAACTGTCTTGTTCAATTGAAATTTGCTAAGAGAAAATGTAAGCTTCCACACTACACACAGATGTAAAATGTTACAATTGTGTATGGTGATGGATGTGTTAATCGGTCTAAATGAGGAAGTCATTGCATATATCAATTTATTTATTATTTATTTATTGCATATATCAAATCACTACATTGTATACCTCGATTGTTTATATGCCAATTTTTATTCTCCGTATAGCTGCAGAAAAAAATACTAGTGATAAAATAGAAAATTTAAACAAAATTATCAACTATTTTGATGTAATGGACATCTTAGAGAACTCCTAGAATGTGTGAAGACAAATTATCAACATCAAGAATCAAAGAGGGTTCATCTCAGATTTTGTGGACAACAATAATGGACAACACAAAAATCAAATTATATCCAACAGTCTACTTAGCCACCACTTTCAATGCCATCATCCCTTATCAGCACTGGTTCTAGTCCCAGATGCTGCAAGATGCTGCACTTCTGACCCAGCTCCCTGCTACGGCACCTTGGAAAGCAGTGGAAGATAACAAAAGTGCTTGGTCCCCTGCCAGCCATGTGGGAGACCTGGATGGAGTTCCTGGCTCTGGTCTGGTCCTGTCCTAGCAGTTGTAGCCATCTGGGGAATGAACCAGCAGACAGGAAGATAGGATCTCTCTCTCTCTCTCTCTCTCTCTTTCTCTCTCTTTCTCTCTCTCTCTAAATATGGTTTCAAATAAATAAATAATTTTAGAAATTCCTTAAATGGCACAAATTTTCTCAACTATCTCAGGAAGAAATAAATCAGAATAAACCCCTATCAAGCAAGAAAATTAAAATTATGATTAAAACCATTCTCATAAAGAAACAAGTCTGAGGCCTATACTGCTGATTTATTTGAAAATAGAGAATAAGGGACTGGCACAGTGGCACAGAGGGCTGAGGCTCCGCCTGCAGCGCTGGCATCTTATAGGGGCACTGATTTGTGTCCCAGCTACTCCTCTCTTCTGAACCAGCTCTCTGCTTGTGGACGGAGAAAGCAGAAGATGGTCCAAGTCCTTGGTCCCTGGTGCACTTGTTGGATATCCAGAAGCTCCTGGCTTCGGATCATCACAGATTTGGCTGTTGTAGCCATTTGGGGAATAAACCAGCTGATGGAAGACCTTTCTCAGTTTCTCCCTCTAAGTCTGTAGCTTTCTCAAATACAGAAAGTTCTTTTTAAGAAATAGAAAATGAAATTATTCAGAAAATAAAGGAGGAGCACAGCCAACTATTTTATAAAATTAATAATCTGATACAAAACTAAAAACAAAAGAAAACTAAGGACTAGCATACTTTATGGAAGTACACAGTCTAACAAATTAGTCAATTCAAACCATGCATTTGCCAAAGTATGATTCAGCTTGACCACACAGTTTTATTTGGTTAAAAAAGATGAATTTAACCAATGATAATAAATTCATGTGATATATCAATACAAAAAAGTGAAAAATCAATATGGTCATCTCAATAGATACACAGAAATAGACCTTTAAGAAGCATCCAAAACTATGAAACTTTTAGAAGGCTTAAGAGGCAGTTTTTGTTATCTTCAAAAAGGCAACTATTTTTAGATCAAATGAAAAAAAGCATGAACAACCAATGAAAAAAATTAGAGTGGAATTCATACGTTTCCACCTATAGACACTGATAAGAAAGACATTGGTCAACAGTATTTATAATATATATATATATATTTCTGATAAAAGGACATGCAGAATATATTAACACTTAATAGAAGCAACTCAAAATAGGAGAAATGATGTCAACACTTCACACAGAGATACAGAGACAGACATGAATGGCTAAAAACCAAATGAAAAGATGCTCATCATCACTGACAATAGCAAATGTTGACAAAAACAGAGCAACAGAAACTCCAAACTGGATAATGGCATACAAAATACTAAAGACTCATTGAAAATCAATTTGACCATTTCTTTAAAAGTTAAATATATATTTACCATATCAAACAGCAACTCCACTCAGGTATTTACCACAAAATTTTTACATAAAAAATTTTGCCCAAATGTTTACAGAAGCATTGTTTTTGAAAGTAAAAAACTGGAAATTCCCCAAACGATCACCTGTAGATGAATAGACAAAATGCTGAACAGCTGTATAAGGAAATAAACATAAAAGAAAACTTCTGCTTTACAACACATAATCGAATCTCAGAAGTATGCTAACTGAAACGGATCTAGGCTATGTAACACCAATCATAGGATCTTCAAGAAAAGGTCAAACTAGGCCCTAAGATATGTAGACCTGAGATTCCAAATTACGATCTGGACTGAGAAAAGATGTGAGCCTGCTCTTCAGGGGGTGATGAAAATATTCAACTTGTCATTGCATGGCTTCGTATATTTTCCCCAAATCAGCGCGTCTATATTTTAAAATGCTATATAGTCTAAAAATTATACGTCAATAAGCTATTAAAATACGTAATTCTAAAATTAAACCAGACTCTCTAAAAAAGTAATTCTCCTGTTGTATTCCTTTAGACAAAATTCATGAGGATTATAAATTTTGTAAGGAAGGATGAGATCAGGTAACTTTCATAGCGTGTAGCAACAATCCAAAGACTAGAAAGTCCTAAATATTTGATTACAGTTGCAAATCTTAGATAATATTTGTCAGTTTTGCCTAAAACCAATGCTCTTAACACATGATTAAAACTTAAGAAACAGGGAGAGATCAGAGAAAAAGTCACTCACCGCAGCAGCCACATATGGAAAATTAGGTACAAAACAGAGTGGAGCTTCAGATATTTACACATCGAGAAATTATTAGCTCATCCAGGAAAAAAAAAAAAAAAAAAAAGGAACTCTGAGGGGAGAAATCATATTAAAAAAAAAAAGAAAAAAAAACAGAGGGAAAACAGACTGGCAACCAGGAAACCAGAAAATTGACTGCCAGAATTTAAATTACTCTGAAATTGACCTCAAGTCTAATTTCCTAAGATGAAAGAACAAACATTTGAAGGAGTAAATAGATACAACAAACAGTGGGACAATTAAGAAATTGACATGCAGGAAATAGCCGCAGGATATTAGAAATGGAAATGTGGAAAGGAATGTAGCTCTGGTAATTCAGAGCCACAAAGGTCAGCTGTTTATGCAGGAATATTCTAATATTAATTCCCAGTTAAAATCCTATTTTCAAATCTCATTACCCACTAACTCCAAAGTACAGCCACTCTGTTGTTCAGAATCATAGCGAATATTTTATTCCATGTCAACAGATACTGGAAAGCCAAGGACTCTCCAGTTTAATCAGAAGTTGATGTGAATCAAGAACATCTTCAGAATCAAATATTCACTTTTAAAGAGCTGAGAAGTATGTACTTCATCTTTTCATTGTTTCAAATCTGTTTTGTTCCAAGACTGGGCAGGTTTTCCTGAAGGCGTGACTGGGACAGAGGTCTTCAATTAGCAGTCAAATGTTGATTATACTGCTGCTAATGAGGTCTGGCTCTCTCATCACTCCTCACCCACTCCCCATTCCATTCTGTAAACCTTATAACTATAAAGTCCCAGCTACTCGCTGTGTTTGAAGTTTCATTTCTTGCACATTAATTTCCATTAATTTCCATCAGTTGTTAAAAAAAAAAAAAGGAGGTAAAGGCCTGCCATAGTGCCAAGGGCTTGGGATGTGGAACCACAGGCTTGGTTCAAGTTATGCTAACCTCCATATGCTTATAGAAATATATATTCTACTGGGATGTAGTAGGCTAAGCCTTTGCCTGCAGCACCAGCATCCCACATAGGTGCTGGTTCGTGTCCTGGCTGCTCCTCTTCCAATCCAGCTCTCTGCTGGAAGAAAGCAGTCGGGGATGGCCAAAGTCCTGGAGCCCCTAAAACCTGTATGGGAGACCCAGAATCAACTCGTGGCTCCCGGCTTCGGGTCAGCCCAGCTCCTGCAATTGCAGCCATTTGGGGAGTAAACGAGAGGCTGGAAGGCTTTCCTCTGCATCTTTTCCTGTCTAATTCTACCTCTCCAATAAATAGAAACATATACTTACTTCTCAGGTTTGCAAGCCCGAGATCCGGATGCAAGTTGATGAGGTTCCTGGTGAGGATCCCCTTTCTGTCTTGGAGACAGCCAGCTCCTTGCTGTGTCTTCACAGATGGAGAGAAGCCTCTGATCTCGCATCCTCTAAAAGGATCCTAAACCCATCATGGGAGCTACCACCCCTCATGACCTCTCTAACCCTAATTACATCCCAAAGGTCTCATCTCCAAACACCATCAACACAGGGGTTAGGGCTTCAACATACTAATTTTATGGGAACACAAATATCATTCTGTCCTTAACACATATCTTCAATACAGTTAAGCAGTACTCATTTCTAAGACATGTGGTTCTTCAGATGTTACTTTGTAATGAGCCATCACATTGGTACACATTTCTTTACCCCTCTGCCACACAGCAAAGTAAGCTTCTATTCACAGACTGGTTACTAGGCAGCGCATGAGGCTTGTTCATGAAACCATGAAATCACTGTACCTCTAACCAGACCACCAACCCAACACCAGATACCTCAGGGCAAAGTTGAGGTGTGTTTTTTGTCCGAGCGCTTTAATTTTGCAATGCTTCAAAAATTCTTCTACTGAGCAAATGAGTCTCAGGTATTTTTCTCCTCCCCTACTCCAATACTAGCTTTCAGATCGTTCATAAGTGAACAAGGCGACTAAATGTTAGGTAGCAGTTTGGGGGGGTTGTTTTGCTCCCTTTTGCTTGGAGCATAAAGGGAAAGACTTCACCATGTACAAATCTAAGATCTGGCTTAAGATCTTAAGAAACGAATTTCACCCTTCAATGCTAACTCTTGCCACTGCCTCAAGAAAAAGAGGCTTCCTTACCCTTGGAGTTCTACAGCACAATTCTATTTTTACCTTGTTTTCCATAGGTCTAAAGTCTTCAGATTAAATGAAAGGGGAGGAAAGTAGATTTTAAATATTAATCACTCCATACAGTGTCCAAGCAGAACAAATAAATGACAATTGCCAGCTTTCACACATTGTCCTTGAGAGGCTGACCTGCTGCAGCTCAGCCAGAGAGCTGCCTCTCCATTATATGCTGTGTTATTTTCTTCACGCTTATGTTGATTTTGCACAACTACAGACTAGCATCATTCATGCTTTTCCCTTGATCCTTAAGACAATTAATTCATATGAAAAGCATGCCTATTCATATAGTTAAATAGCAACATTTTGTGAAAATTAAGTCAAAGATGAGGAAAAGAATATGGACAAAGATGAGCATAGGACTAGGAGATGAGATCAGATTGTTACCAGGGCATCAGTTGAACCGGAAGTTATTTCCATATATGACCAAGCTTTGCAGGTTAACCAGTCAGCCTTGACTGATTAACCCTTGAATTGCTAAGCATTATTAAATTAAGTTGTAAGAAGTGAAGACCTGGAGGCAGCACTGTGGCATAGTGTGGGCTAAGCCTCCACCTGTGGCATGGACATCCCCATAAGGATGCTGGTTCAAGTCCCAGCCACTTCACTTCTGATCCAGCTCTCTGCTATGGCCTGGGAAAGCAGTGGAATATGGCCCAAATGCTTGGCCCCTGCATTCGTGTTGGGAAACCAGAGGAAGTTCTTGATTCTTGGCTTCAGATGGGCACAGTTCTAACCGTGTGGCCATTTGGGGAGTGAGCCAGTGGATAGACGAAGAGATAGTAAAGTCGTCCATCTGTAACTCCGCTTCTCAAGTAAATAAATAAATAAAATCTTAAAAAAAGAAAAAAGGAAAGGCCTGAAAGTACAGAGGTATGCATGTAGCTGTTCAGGCTATCAGTGGACTTTCCTCTATAGTAGATATTTTGTATTCAAGTCACACATTTGCATTCAAGCGTGGAAGCACATAATATATGTATTGAGTGTGCTTACTGATTTTTCTTAATGGCGAACAGGCAAAATTTCTAGAATAGAATATCTAAAATACTGAAAAAGCCTCCATATGTTCTCTTTTTGATTTTTGTTATTTCCTCATTTTCTTTAAAGCAATTGTCACATTTTTAATAGCTATGGCCTCAAGACGTTCATCTAACATTTAGGCAAACACTTCTGGCTGCTGAGGACAGGACGACAGAACTTTGCTGGAGAGGCAAGGTCACTGGAATATCACTGCAGATGAGTTTAAAGAGAAGCCAAGTCCACTTGGCCATCTTGTTGACAAAGATCTGGTACCACCTACAAGGAAATGATGGGGGATGGCTGACCACAGAATTTCCTTATTCTTCAACATCTGGGTTTCTCTGCTACTCCAAGTAGTTGAAATTTGGTCAACGGTATTTAATCAAATACTAAGTAAGAATCCCCTTCATCAGTGAATAAAGGAGACAGATTCCACCCTTAGCCGTGGAACTGTCTACCCATTGAATTGATTCAACACTGGAAGGGGCTATGGAAAGATGCAACAGCAGCTTCTTCCCTAGAGATTCTTAAGAACAAAGCAATCTGGTAAGGGAGGCTGCCGATTCCACTCCCTAAAGGCAGAAGGTTGGACCAGACCAGCCACTAAGGTGGCTTTCCAAATGTTCATGGAAAATACATTTTGTGAAACACATTTTACACATCAATTTCAAGAGTTTCATCAAAATCGACTCTTTCAATGGTTCTCCACAAACTTTCAGAAGTACTGTTTGCCAAGTCCATGTATACAGCTGACCCTTATACAATGTGTGCTTGACTCTTGCAGATTTATACAGGTTTTTTTCTTTAACATTTGCAGCAATCTGAAAAAACTGACCAAATATCCAAGAATATCCAAAACTGAGTGCCCCAAATACATCTAGACAAGCGTATTTTGTCTTTCAACACCATGAAGTACACATAAACCTATTAGAAAAAAACTGTCGGGCCGGCGCCCATGGCTCACTTGGTTAATCCTCCACTTGTGGCGCCAGCATCCCATATGGGCACCGGTTCTAGTCCTGGTTGCCCCTCTTCCAGTCCAGCTCTCTGCTGTGGTCCAGGAGGGCAGTGGAGGATGGCCCAAGTGCTTGGGCCCCTGCACCCGCATGGGAGACCAGGAAGAAGCACCTGGCTCCTGGCTTTGGATCGGCATAGCTCTAGCCATAGTGGTCATTTGGGGGGTGAACTAGTGGAAGAAAGACCTTTCTGTCTGTCTAACTATCTGTCAAATAAAAAAACCAAACACTGTTAAAGGCATAATTTTAAAAAACTGCCTATGTCAACTTTAGTACATACTCAAACTCTACTCATTTTGTATGCACTTCCTGTTGCTATTGTGAACAGCTTAAGTGTTGTGAAAAAAATGCCATGTGACACTGTTCACTTCCCATCAGAATTCCTCTCCAATAAACTAGATGTTGAGTAAAATGTGTTCTGTTACAGTTCTTACACTTTTTTCACTGTAATACTTATACATATACAATATATATACAATACATATACCAAATACATACAATACATACATACATACATATACAAAAATGTAGTATTTGACTATTTATATGATCTCTAAGTTTTCTGGTCAACAGCAGATTTAACTCCTTTAAAACTTGACCACTAACACGGTAGTCAGCAGTTAAGATGGCCGACGTAACTGGGTGTCCACCCAATAAGCGGCAGCCCTGGATTACATCCCAGGCCCCAGCTTCAAGCCTAGCTGAGCCCTGGCTGGCTGTTATGGGTATTTAGGGAGTCAAGCAGCAGATTGGAGCCCTTGTATTCTCTCTCCATCCCCATACAACCTTTCAGTTAAAAGCTGTATGCAGATTTCCAGCCACGCAGGGGTCAATATTCTTTTTTTTTTTTTTTTTTGGTGTAAGAAGATAGGGTCTGGGTGAGATGGAGCAAGCACACTCCAACTTGTCCGTCCTATAGATGCAGCTGTCACAACACAGATGGAAACTGTGTTTGTAGATTCTAGATGGAAAATAACAGCAGGCGGGCTGGGGAGGAAGATCAAAGCTCAAAGCATCACCAGCGAGGTGATCTCCACTCTGGCGTCCAGAGTGTTGAGCAGCTTTGGGGCAGCCAGCAATCCTGAAGCGGCCCACCAAGGAGACGGCTGTTACACAGAAGGAAATAGGGGAGAGGGCTTTGTTCTTCTATTCTCTTACATTTTTTTAAAGATAAAAAATAGCCATCAGGTTATTTCTGGGCATTATAGATTTCAGTCTCCCAAAACACTTTCAGAGGTTGCCCATTAGATGCAAGGAACAAGCTAACTGCACTCAGTGGGCTGAACTTGTGTCCTGTTGTGAGCCTTGGTTTGGAAAATCACCCAGGTACAGTTTCCAATAGTGACTCTGCCACTTAGAACATCTGTAACCTTGACAACCACTGAACCTCTGTGAAGATGACTTTCTTCATCAGCACGATGCAAACAGCACCGCATCACAGGACTGGTTTAGGCATCACACCCCCAGACACAGAAAAAGTTTTACTCCAGGAATGTGAAATGTCGCCGATTTTGTGTATAAAACAGAATGCAATTTCAATAGCTTCCCAATTTAAGGTGTCAGTTACACTGATCCTTCCAAATTCTTGCACAGCAATTTTCAGGAAAATGTGTGTATATAATTTCCACTCTCGTGACTCTAATCTCAATTCTTCAGTTTCCTCTCCTATGCTCAACAAAACAAGGACAAAGACCCAAGTGCCTTCAATTAAAATCTCTGCTTCCCGCCAGCAGATTGGCCTGGATGTGTGGTTTCCAAATTATCCCAGTAAAATAGATCAGTATCTTTAGATAACTTAAGTTCCCTTTCAAAAACCATGCTAAGGTTTTCTTCATGACGTTTCAAAGAAAGCATTGTCCCAATTGATATCTCCAGGGAAAGTCTACAATAATTTAATATTTTAATTTGGGGACAGAGAGCTCCCATCCACTGATTCACTCCAGGCATGCCCACAATTCTGAGGTTGGGCTGGGGCCTGAACTAGGATTTGAGAACACAACCCTTGTCTCTCACTCCCTTTCAGGAACCCAATAACTTGAGCCATCAGTGCTGTTTCTCAGGGCTGTACTAGCAGCAAACAGGACTCAGGAGCTCGAACGGGGACTAACTCGGGCATTCCAGTGCGGGACACAGATGTCTTACCTGCTGGACTGAACGCTTTCTCCCAGAATGATTCTACATGACCTTTTCTGCCCTGTCATTCTTTTTTAACTTTTATTTAATAAATATAAATTTCCGAAGTACAGCTTTTGGATTACAATGGATTTTTCCCCCTTATAACTTCCCTCCCACCAGCAACCCTCCCATCTCCCACTCCCTCTCCCATTCCATTCACATCAAGATTCATTTTGAATTATCTTAATATATACTAATTCGATCTTCTGTATATAAAATAAAGAGTTCAACAGTTTGCACCCACACAGAAACACAAAGTGTGAAGTACTGTTTGAGTACTAGTTATAGCATTAATTCACATTGAACACATTAAGAACAGAGATCCCACATGGGGAGTAAGTACACACTGACTCCCGTTGTTGACTTAACAATTTGATACTCTTGTTTAAGGTGTCAGAAATCTCCCTAGGCTCTAATCATGAGTTTCCAAGGCTATCGAAGCCTCTTCAGTTCGTGGACTCTGATCTTATTTAGACAAGGTCACAAAGTGGAAGTTCTCTCCTCCCTTCAGAGAAAGGTACCTCCTTTGATGGCCCCGTTCTTTCCACTGGGATCTCACTCGCGGAGATCTTTCATTTAGGTGTTTTTTTTTTTTTTTTTGGGGGGGGGGTGGCAGAGTGTCTTGGCTTTCCATGCCTAAAATACTCTCATGCTGCCCTGTCATTCTATAGATCTATGCTTGTCTTGCAGAATATAGAAATACACTTTTATATTTCTTCCCTCCTAGTGAACTCTAGCTAAATAAATCCCTGCTTCAAGAACAGCTCAAGGGCATGAACACACAAGGATCAGATGAACCTTCCCATGATTGTATCTTTTTTTTTTTGGACAGGCAGAGTGGATAGTGAGACACAGAGGAAGGTCTTCCTTTGCCATTGGTTCACCCTCCAATAGCCACCGCGGCCGGCACACCGCACTGATCTGATGGCAGGAGCCAGGTGCTTCTCCTGGTCTCCCATGGGGTGCAGGGCCCAAGCACTTGGGCCATCCTCCACTGCACTCCTGGGCCACAGCAGAAAGCTGGCCTGGAAGAGGGGCAACTGGGACAAAATCCGGTGCCCCGACCGGGACTAGAACCCGGTGTGACGGTGCCGCAAGGCGGAGGATTAGCCTGTTGAGCCAACTCATAGGTTTTAAACAATACATATCATGATCCTAGATGAGGGTCCCACTTTGATCCATTGGCCTTTTAATCTCAGCTCAGTGAATAAAGACAGGATTGGCAAATCCACTCAAGATTTACGTGCAGATGATATCACCGTATGTGCAAGAGGTCCTGACAAAACACTCACTCATTTACAGATATGAATAACTACATGTAATTTGTTTTGGGAACCACAGCACAGAAATGTTTTAATATTTTATATGTATGAGAAAGCTTCTGTTTGACTCATAAATACCAATAAAGAGTAGTTCAGATTTCTATTATTATGTGCTTCAAATTGTGCTATGAAATCTGTTCTATTTACATAAATTTTTACAATGAAACCAATCCAATGAATTTTAAAATAACTAAACTTCGTTAGGTTTAACTGAACTCCAATATTTATTTTTCAGACACAGATAACTACTTGTGAATTCGTTCATTCAACTGTTGTAGAACCTAGCTTTTCTTAGCAGTTGAATGTATCTCCTAATAACATCTTTCTACAGACATTACATTTTGTCGTTTTTTTTTTTTTAATTAAGGTTATCAGTTCAGTCTCAAAGACTTTCAAACAAGTCAAGAAACTTAGAAGGAAACTTACAGGAGTCATGGAGTCTATAATAATCTGAAAAGACTAAGCCTCAACTTTCCACTCAATACATTGTAGGTACACAAGCAAGATCAGCTAGTATTAACTTGGGGCTTGTCAACAGGTCAAATCACAGTGTGCCACAAGATCAGATGGAAATGTCAAGGGTCAAAGCCACTGAACACTTCACAGCTCTAAGTCCTAGGAAAATGAAAAACAATTTGTGACCTCCCTATTGTACCATTGCTAGCTGTTTCTATCAGCAGGGTACTATTACTCTAGGAAGCATACAACATAATTTTACCTGTGTGCTATACTCTTTCTATATCTCCAATAACTGTCCTTAGATATTTTTATACTTCAGTGTTTCACATGGCTGACAGTAGTTCAAAGTGACATCCCACCCTTCTCCCTAGCCCATCCCTAATATATCCCATAGATTGAGTGAAGTCCTTATTGAAATTAATCACAAGAGGATAAACTTCTCAGAAGTGAGGAGGACAGAGGGTAGACAGAGAATCCAGCTCAGTGAAGCCACTTCTTGTTCACAATGGAGAGTAGACTGCCAGCCACACTACACCTAAAAATCCCAAACTGTAAAATGAGCAGAATATTCCCCATGTCAAGGCACTGTGGAAATTAGTTAAGAAAATCCACAAAGGAGAACACCTTGATTTCACATGTTCAACCCCTACATCTAATTGCACGCCAACTTGGTTGTACTTTCCAAAATGTACCACAGTCCTTCCATTTGCCACGACAGCTGCATAATCCAAGAAATTACACAACTTGGCAGTGCCGAAGTCTCTTCTAGTCAGAGCAGGTATCATTCTAAGGGTGCTGAGCCTAACTCAGAATCTCTAAGGTCACACCCTCATGGTAAAGAAAAAAAAAAGTCTGTAAAGGAGTCTCTTAATCCCACCTCTGCCTCCTGCTCTTCATTTCCCTGCACGTATCTTAGGCAATTCAGTTGAACAAATATTTATCATGAATATAATGTGTGTTTAGGGCTGTGTCACCAACAGTTAACAAGAGACAAGTCTGTGTTCAGAGGTTGACAATTAAATTGTGACTTAATTATATAGAACAACCAATATGTGGTACACAGTGGGTTAAGCCACTGCCAGCAACCTTGGAATCCCGTATGGTTGTTGATTCAATTCCTGGCCACTCCACTTCCAATCCACCTCCCTGCTAATTCATCAGGGAAAGCAGCAGCAGATGGTGCAAGTGTGTGGGCCCCTGCCATACTTTGGCACAGGTGCACACGCACACACATGCACAGGCACACTGTCAGTCACAGTTGTTTCTCAGTGCCCATGGGCGATTGATACCAGGACCTCCCAAAGATACCAGATTCTGTGATACTCTTAGTAACTTATATAAAATGGCAACATATTGCATATAACCTATACACATCCTCCTTCATATTTTATATCACCCCTTGTTCACTTGTTTATGTAGCATTTGTGTTGTTTTATGTGTGAATTTTGGAATTGATATAAATTGTTTAAGGAATATTAATAAAAAGCAGCCTATTCACGTTCACTGTAGACAGAATATTTTCTTGGTATTTTCAATCAGGTTGATTCTAGGGATGTAGAACCTATGGATACAAAGTGCCAACCACTATGTAAGTTTGTAAAGAATCAGTGTGAATAAGAAGGAGGGGCTGGAACATCCGAGCATCTGGGAAGGATGTGAAACAGAAAGAGCTGATATGGGGAAAATCGGTGGCCAGCATATCTGGGTCTATGAGCTCAAGCAAGAATGGACATCAGCCCAGGCCATGCCTATCACTTGAATTTTTCCTGAAGCCACTAAGAAAAGATTGAAGAATTAACAGCAGAGCAATGACAAGATCTTATTTATGGTGAGACACTGAAGTGCACAGTGACTGCCAGTCCAACTCTGCTGTGGCCCGGGAACGCAGTGGAGGATGGCCCAAGTGCTTGGGTCCCTGCACCTGCATGGGAGACCAAGAGCAAGCACCCAGCTCCTGGCTTCAGATTGGCGCAGCATGCCGGTCATAGCGGCCATTTGGGGGGTAAACCAACAGAAGGAAGACCTCTGTCTCTAAATCTGCCTGTCAAAAAAAATAAATCAAGAATATACTGTAGAGGGCACAGAAGTGGAAGCCTGGAGGTCATGGTGCTACTGAACTTGAACAATTGACAAGTGCTAATGACTTGGATTCATTTGGCACAGGCACAGATGGAGGGAGTGGATAAATCTAATCAATATCATTGAAGTGAAACTGATAAGTGATCAGTGATAGCGAAAGAGAAATCAAGGCAATTCTTGAATTCTTAGTGTTGTACCTTCATGTTTGTATTGACACACAACTGGTAATGTACCTCATCTTACAGATTCACATGAGCATTACCGATCATCTATGGCGCTCTCAGTTTGATAGCTGACAGCACTAGTGACTGGCCTGATCAAAGTGCTTACCCTAAGTATGAGGGTCTTCACACACCATGCTGGGCCACATTTGAGATTTCTGCCATTACAGCACTAGTGAGAAGCAGGTGGAATGCTTTATCTCTGAGAAAATCCTACTCCCTGAAGATTTGATCTTTTATCATTGATATACAGAATAGAATCAAATCCTATTCCTATAAAGTAAATTTTCTGTGAGTGAAGGTGACTGTGTTACCTGAGGCTTAAAGGGTATTTCCTGGATAATGAATGACAATGGCAGCATGAATGAACTGCCTCTTTCCAGATGTAGAGACTGTTGCCACAGAGTTTATTTTGCTATCTACCGGGAAGCAGGTAAATGGGAGCAGTCCCACAATAAGAAGTCAAACATTATAATGTCACCCTATCCACTGTCCATGCTTAGTCTCAGAGACAGAAATACTCTAGCAGGGAAACTGTGGCCAATTGGAGAGAATGTGCCTAGAATAAACAGGTCACCACATGCGCACCAGCAACTCATTCCCAGAGTGCACTGTTGTTTATACAAAGGTTGGAAATTGGGAGTTAGCTAAGAACTGTCCTGATATTTAAATGCTGGGTCACTTTTTAATACAATGGTATGTGGACTGAATAAAACACATCTGAAGGCCCAATGACTCCCATGGCCTCTAGTTCGGAACTTCTGGTATCTGTTTACTCAACATATCCCTTGAGGGAATCAAGGTTCCTTGAAATGATGAGAAGGGAATTAGGCCATGACAACAGAGCCGTGTGACATGCAACAGGAACTCTGCCTTCCAACACAAGAGGTGCTCCAAGCAGATGAGCTGGGGCAGAATATGAAAGAAAAGGAATGGAACTGTGATGGTCAAAGGCATAATTCCATCACTTTCCTTTCTAATTTACTAAAAAAAAAAAAAAAAGGTCCTGTAGACACCGGATTTCTTTTTATGTACATCCAGAATTTATCCTGAACAAAAGTATGTCAGATTAAGAATCAATTAATTCCATTCCTTTGATCTGCAGAAGGGAACTCTTTGTAAGAAATGAAACCAATTTTCTCACACATGAAAGAAATGCCCTCAACAATGCTTCCTGTATCTAGTTAACGGGGATCAGCAAACTCTGCTAAAAATAGCCATGAATGCTTAGTGAACATCTAAGGGGGCTAGGGAAATACTCCAACCTCTCTGTGTCCAACCTTTCTCAACCACCAATGTAAGAGCTGATCTTGCAAGTGTGCCCTGACGAGATCAAATCCACTGGAGTTCAGGTCACCATAAATACAACCACCATATGCAACAGTTTGTGGTCCACACTGAGAACACATACTCAGCAATGAGATCATATTCTTTGTTTTGCAGCCCCAGCAGCAGGGAAGGAGAGGCAGGAAGGAAGGAAGTAGACTGTAACAGGAAGGAAGGACACTCAAGAGGGAAGGGGGGAGATTTCTCATGTAGGACATCTCCAGCTTTAGGAGAGAAGTGGAGCACCAGTGACCCACAAAATGGGTTACATGGGCTGTATCTCCATATTCTGCCCTCCCCAGCTGGCTACTCTGCCATGGGATAGAGGGACCAAGACTGCAGGAACATTCACCACTAGATGGCCCCCAAACCTTTTCTTTCCTACCTCAATAAAAGAAGTCCTAGAGCAAAACAAACCAACTGCACAATTTGTAAAGCTGTAGCCAAATCATGTAAAATTGCTCATAGGAACTACTATTCTTTATCCAAACTCGTAAAACCAGATATGGGCAGTCAGGGGTTCTACCTCAAAATAGCACAACAGCAAGTTCCAATGTGTTTTTTCCTTAAAGATTTATTTTAAAGTCAGAGTTACACAGAGAGGAAAGAGGCAGATAAAGAGGTCTTCCATCCGCTGGTTCACTCCCCAGATGGCCGCAATGGCCGGAGCTGTGCTAATCTGAAGCCAGGAGCCAGGAGCTTCCTTCGGGTCTCCCAGGTGGGTGCAGGGGCCCAAGCACTTGGGCCATCCTCCACCGCTTTCCCAGGCCATAGCAGAGAGCTGGATTGGAAGTGGAGCAGCGAGGTCTCAAACCAGCGCCCATATGGGATGCCGGCGCTGCAGGCTAGAGCATTAACCCACTATGCCACAGCGACGGCCCCTCCAATATGTTCTGAAAAAATACTGGCAGTCACAAAGCTCTGGCGAAGACATCAGGGAACAAAAACATGAAAAAATCATCTTAGTGGGACTGCTCTGGCTGTTTCATGCTGTTGTAACAGAATACCACAGAGTAATCATCTATAAAGGACAAACATGTATTTGCTCACAGTTCTGGAAGCTGGGAAATCCAAGATCAGGCTATGACCTTCTAGTGTGAACCTTCCTGCTGGGTCTTCAGATGATGGAAGGCAGAAGAAAGAATGAGACACAGGGAGAAGCCACTCCCACAAGACTATGTTCTGGCAGCATTCATCCATTCCCAAGTCTTCAGGACCCAAACACCTGACTTGAACCTCCATCCCAACACAGTTGCATTAAGTTTCCAAAACATCAATTTGAGAGGTACCTGCAGACCCTAGCAGGTGCTCACATCCTAAGGTAAGAACAAAGGTTTAAAGATAAAGTTGCAAATACAAAGATGTTACAGAAAGACAAACATTAACTCACAATCACACTAATTTAAAAATAACCAATTACATGGGCAGATGTCAAGGTGTGTCTGTTTTTCAAAAGGTGAGGGAAATGCCACAAAGAATGATATTTTTAGAGATCAGTGTAAATCTTGCTTTCTATGCTTTATCATTTTATCCCAGGGCAGCTGTTTACTTTCCATGGTGGTTGCGCCTAGATGTTTCCGGGGGTACTCTGTGCTACCTCGATCTGAGCACGCATGCAACCAAGATGTGTTCCCGCTAAATCACTTTTCTCATCTCACTTTCCATATATCATCTGCAACCCAACAGTAAGAATCCCCTGCAAACCACTATTGAAAATTCTCATTTATAAAATCAAAGCCAATTTATTTTCCCTATTCCATTTCTAATGACTGCAAAATGAATCCATTACATGGTGACGATTGCTCTTAAAGTCTTCATTGTACAAAACCTAGTAATTTGTAAATTTTTAAAATAATGCACCTTCCCTTTTAGATATTTTACATTCTCCCCTGACCAATCATTTTTAAATCTGTGAGATGTTATTATCTCAATTCGGACAAATACAATGACTACTTCTCCACAGAGAGGCATTGGGCCCAAAGGGATCTCAGGGCTAGGATAAATTTCTCAAAAGATACCGATCATAGAAGTTGGTATTTTGGGCCCGGCAGGTAGCTGCCAAAGCTGGATACCTATTCCAAAATACTTTTTCTCCTCCAAGGGTGAGGAAGCAGTATTTAGTAACCAGATGGCCTCAGAAATATGGGAGTAAGTTAGAGCAACACTGGCGTGTTCCTCACTTTCGTAGGATGCACTTTAGAAAGGGTAAAAGCAGAGGAAACACTCCAAACTCAATCAGCATGAGGCTTTGTGAATTCCAGCAATTATCCTACAATGGAGAAACAGTGTCTCATTTGATGAGGCACACTTCACCTCTGAGAATCTTCCAGCGTCTTCTGGAACAGCTTACACCATTCATTCAGAGTGCAAACCAAGTGTTTAATTTTGGTAAACGATGTTGCTTGGCAAGCACAAGTGAAAGTTAACGGTGCTCAAATATACATTGAGTTTCTAGGCAGGTTAAAGGCAAGCTGAATAGTTCAGTTTGGAGATCTTAAGTAGAAAGTCATAAAACTAAGTAGCAACAGGAAGCGCCTCGCCTGGAGTCAACGTGATGTGAAAGCAAGGGATCTTGGACTTTTAAGCGTCTCCAGACAGCATCCATTTTACAGACTTGGTCCTAATTGCTGTAAGTCCTTCCACACCACTGGAATGCCCTCCAGTGTCAGTACATGTTGTCTTTCCTCTGTATAAATTCACCCATTTTTCATGCATTACCTTAGAGGTATCGGTCTAGATTTTGCAAACATATAAAGGAAAGTTATTATTTCCCAGTCTAAATCTATTAGCCCCATCCATAGGTGAAGTGCTACAGACAAGCAACTTCAGAGAAAGTGGGTGTAAGCGCAATCACACAGAAAGCCCTCTAACACCCTTTCACAGCGAGTCGACGTTCCCCATTGCCACGGACGGACTTCCCAATTCTTCACAGAGGAAACACACAGTTCCGAACACCCGCTGAGGGGGGCAGAACATCCCCAACTAAGAATCCCTGCTCTCACCCAAATCCTTTTTTTTATATATATACAAAAGAACAAAGAACCAGAGAATTAAACTGATTGGATCCGTCATTTAAGGACTATGTTAAGACCAGAATCCAAAGCCCCTGACCTCGAATTCATGCTCTTTCTTTTTAAGATTTTATTTATTTGACAGAGTTACAGAGAGAGACGAAACAGAGAGGTTTTGCATCCACTGGTTCATTCCCCAGATGGCCACAATGGCCAGAGCTGCGCCAATCCAGATCCACGAGGCAGGGGCTTCCTCTGGATCTCTTCTACTGCCCTCCCAGGCTATAGCAGAGAGCTGGATCGGAAGTGGAGCAGGTGGAACTCGAACAGGCACCCATTTGGGATGCGGGCGCTTCAGGCCAGGGTGTTAACCTACTTCATCACAGCGCCAGCCCCAAATTCATGCTCTTTCTTGAACTAACCTGGTTCTTCTGTGGCCATGACTTAACATACAGGGGCACTTCAAATGGTTCATGGGGAAATGGAATTAAAAGATACTTATTTTGATGCAAAAAATGTTTCAAATCAGTGCTTTGCTCAAAATGCATGTTTTCCATGAACTTCAAGTTCCCTTGTAGATGCATTTTTATGGTTAAGATTTATCTATCAGTTTTTAATTTGATGATTATGATCAAACATTCTCTAGCTCTTCCTCAATACCCTTTGTCAGCAGTCACCACAACCTCCACTCAGGGTTGGGAACTTTTTTTTCTGTGGAGGGCCATTTGGATCTTTATATCATCATTCACAGACCATGAAAATGCTATCAGTTTAGAAACTAGCCTGCTACGGACCCAGTGAATTTTCAGTCCTGCCTGAGGTTGTGTTGTCAGGACCAGACCTGGGGCCAGCGCACCCGAGGATTTCACCGGCCTTGTACAGCTTCAGGCCAGATGTTTCCCCCTTCTGCTGCATCATGGGAAGATGACTGTGAACACACGTCCCTGTATCAAAAACTCACACATGCAGCACTTTACTAGTGTTGCTTTCTCTGCCTCCAAGGTCTTGCTTCTCTCTCATGGTTCTATGGCACCTAAATTTGATCAATAAGTAAAGGCTTATATAAACAATAAATTCATAAATGGTAACAGTAAGATTCTTTTATTAGCATTGGTTAGAACAGTATTACCACATTACCATTCTCATCATCTGCTATGTTATCTAAGGATTTTCACGAACGTTAGCATTCGACGGCATTTTTCATATCTTCATTGTTTTTTATCTGCAATCATCTAGAAATAATTACTGATTCAATTTTTAGCTGAAGAATCATTAATTGCCACTTTATGATCATGAATATTTTGTTCTAGATTTACCTCTTTTTCCCATACCCATGAAAATATGAGACCAAGTTGCATTTTCTTATGTGTGCCCCATTTCATAGACTTTCTGATTTCATCACTATTACTTTAGTTGTGAAGATTATTTTAGGCTACTGTTTAGACATGTGAACTTGAAGAAATAGTTTCTCTAAAAAATAAGTTTCCACATTTGTGAAATGAAAATACAAATTCCTACCTAGCAAGGTTGCTTGTTCCAATCTTCTCTACAAATGATCTTTAGATTTCAAATAAAAAACTAATTTGAAACAAAGATTAGAGTAAAAGACGTAAAATATATTATTATATTTGTATAAATATGCCTTAAAGTCAAGATTAAAAATAAGACTAAAGTCTTATTATCTTTGTTTATTTAGAACTGATAAGGAATCCTTTGATCCATTGATCAAAGGTTACTCAGAAGTAGTAACTGATCATCTGTTTCTAACATTTATTTGGATCAAGAGCAGAAAGATCATAAACTCCTAAGAAGGCTAATTCTTGAAGCTGAAAAAGGTGATACCTTATTCCACACCAGTCATGATGAAATGAAACAAAGACCTACAAAGATCGCCTTGCAGTGTACAGAGCACTATGGGTCATGAAGGCTCAAAGTCAGCAGAACTGACAATATGTGACACTATGGGAGTACAGGCACATTGTAGTGCTGTCCAATAACTTAACACACCCGGGATACAAACCTCAGCTGCGGTAACTAGGCGACAGTCAGGGTTGGGCAGGTTAACGTTAAAACTTAGATAAAATGTTCAATTATTAATACAACCTTTCCACTGACTGCATTAAGAGCAAAGCTGTCACAGCCATGACAGAGCAAAGCCCACATTTGCTGGGAATCTGTATTTTATCATCTGCATTCATTCCAGCCTTTAGGTTTCTCGAATTGCTCAGGGAAAAGTGGTGCAAGGGTCTCAAGAGGCACCAAGGATAAATCTAATTTGGCCAAGATCATTCATTATGGAGTATTTGTTGTTTAGGAAATGAGGTTAATCAGGTCACTTCTTTAGGGAAAGAACCTTCAAGAATTTCAGAATTTGTATCCAAATTAAGATAGATAAATCTTTAATTGCATAACTCTTGATCAAGATTTACCCTATCTAAAAGGCAGAGCTACAGAGAGAGAGGAAGAGATCTTTCACCTGCTTGTTCACTCCCCAAATGGCACCCACAGCCAGGGCTAGGACAAGCCAATTCCAGCAGCTTCTTTGAAGTCTCCCATGTAGTTGGCAGGGATCCAAGTACTTGGGCCATCTTCCACTGCTTTTCCCCAGTGGATTAGCAAGGAGCTGGATCAGAACCAGAGCAGCCGGGATTGGAACCAGCATTCATGCGATTTCCACGTCACAGGTAGCAGCTTAACCCACTTGCACCACCACGCTGTCCTACCCTCCCCCCACTTTTTTTTTTTCAAGATATATGTAATTCTAACTACCATCTAATATACACTTCAAGATCTCTAATTCTTTAAGAAAGCTGAGGATGAATAGCCCTCCCGACTGTTTTAGTAACAATTATAGGAGCAGCTATGTTCCTGTCCAGCAACTGGTATTTCTTAATAAGCAAAACTACTTTCAACCATTTTGCCCTTCCTGATCATCTTTATTCTGCCCTACAACAAGAGGCTCTAGGAAACTCTGTAGAAAGCACCTACTGAAAACACACAAAAGGCGGACTTTGCAGGGGTCCTTTGTTAACAGAATGCACACTTCAGTGTGTGCAACTGAGAAGAAGTTGAGACGGAATATTGATGGGAATTCGGTCCACTTCCTTCACAGTAGAAAATTTCCAGGACTTTTCCACCAACACAAAACCAGAAAACAAGACTGTGACCACCCAAGCAATTTCAAAAATGCTTCACTGGTCCCTAAAAATTATACAAACAAAAGCCTTGATTGCTGAGAGATGATTGAAGTTTCACAACTGTTATTTGCTTCAGTTCTCAGTATCTACCCCATTAGAAAGTTTTGGCCAATAGAGAAATAGAATTTGTTAAACAGTAGCAAAAACAGTGTTATTCGTGTTTCTCTGCTTTTATTTACTCATTCCCTGTTCCTGTTGTTCAAGTTTAAAATTTTTCTAATTCTGGGGCTGGCACTATGGCATTGAGGGCAAAGCCGCTACCTGCAGTGCCGGCATCCCGTATTGGGCGCCAGTTAGAGTCCTGATGCTCCATTTCCGATCCAGCCCTCTGCTAAAGCCTGAGAAAGCAGTAGAGAACGGCCCAAAGTCCTTGGGTCCCTGCACCAATGTGGGAGAGCTGGAAAGAGCTCCTGGCTTCTGGCCTCGGATTAGCACATCTCTGGCAGTTGAGGATATTTAGGGAATGAACCAGCAGATGGAAGACCTCACTCTCTGCCTCTAACACTTTCAGATAAAATAAAATCTTTAAAAATTTTTTTTTACTTTTACCTAACAATATTTCTGCTCACGGATTTAACCTGTGATTCATTTTTATAATTACAGTAACAGCCATAGTGACTAAAGTTAGGAAAGTAATATTGTCATTTAAGAACAAATATTTTAGTACTAATAAATTTCCTCATTTGTAATCATAACATTTATCTTTCCACAATATTTTTCTTTTAATTGTTTAGTTTTTCAAAGTGTGATTTTATTTATTTGAGAGGCAGAGTTAGAGAGAGATGCCAAGACAGATTTCTCCCCTCTGCTGGTTCACTCCCAAAAAGTCCACAGCTAAGGGCTTGGCCAGTCCAAAGCCAGGAGCTTCTTCCAGATCTTTTATGTGGGTACACAGGCCCACGCACTTGGGTCATCCTCCACTGCTTTCCCAGGTGCATTAGCAGGAAGCTGGATGGTAAGTGGAGCACCCAGGACTTGAACTGGCACCCACAGAAGATTCCAGCACTGCAGGCGAGGCTTTAACCTGCTACGCCACAGCACTGTCCCCCAGAACATTTTTCTAACAGGATATCTTTGCATTTAATTAACAAAAAGTTACTGTATAAGTTCCGTATACTAAGCCCTGTGATCAAAGAATGCAAAGTACCGAGAATATGAAGATAAAAATACAGTTCATGCCTCCATACTAATGCTTTAGGTAGAGAGACCAACATGTATACAATTACTTTAAAAAGATACAGTGTGCTACAACAATCACAAAAGAGAACAAATTCTGACCTCAATGTTATGTATCCATAAGTAGGTCATCAAGGCAAATTTTAAAGCATCCAATCTAAGCTATTATTCTTCACTGCTTTCTAGAAAATCACAGTAGAAATAATTACTCCTAATGAGATACATTTCTAGGAATGTAATTTGCTATGAATAAAAGCCTTTGTGTTACCAATTAATCCCATGTGTTTCTTGTTCTGCTCTACTGTCCTGTCTTATTAAAAGTAAAATAAAATATACATTCAGCCTCCTACTTCTGAAAGCTCCACTCATCTCAATGTCTTAAAGATCGTTCCTTTAATAATCTCATGTCTTCTGCTATCATTACCCAAAAACCAACGAGCATGAAGTGAGAAATAAGCTTAAAAAAATCTGACTCGCTGCCACCAGGAAGAAAATCTGTATTTAACAGTAACACAGATGAAACGTAATTGTGATTTCCTTTCTGCACAATCAAGACCTGATCCTGATGCAGTATCACAGCCACGGATGTGCTAGGCAGTCACATACGCCTTACAAGCATAGCTGTCACTGGCAGACCCCTCAAAAAAGAAAAGAAAATGACCTGGGGCCTGAGCTAAGACCAAGTAGTGACACTGCTGTGATTCAGTTGTCATCGACAACACGGGCTTCTCCCTGCAGAAACAGTATCCTCAAAAAAACCAAGTACAGTTTCAGGTTGGCGGCCATCTGTACTGGCAAAAGTGTACACTTTAAAGAACACCCTCTGCCCTTCTGCGTTAGACCCACAAAACCATGGCTTCACAAACAGAACGCAATTCACAGGACAAGCCAGTATGAGTCACCTTGGCAGAAACAAGGATCAGATCCCCCAAGGTCTGGAAGAAAGACCACAGGTGGAACACAAAACCAATGAAGGAAAGAATGACAAAGAGGAGTGCGCGCGCACACACACACACACACACACACACACACACAAGGAAATGTAGAATAAAAAACAAACTCAGTTTTTTCTAAGAGCTAAAACAATTTTAACTTTTGGAATCATTTTTTCTATCCCTTGTCTCAATTGTCTGGTTCATTTTTCTTTATGCTTCCTGTTTTCAGGTCCAGCCAATATTCTTTAGTTTAAAAATCAAGACAGATTTAAAAACCTCACCATGAAGTTATTGAGTGCAACCAATCAGAATAAGGTTTTAATGCCAAGAAGCAGGTGTGACTTTGCAAAGTACAGCCAAATCATGAATAAGAGTCAGTAAAGATGGTGCTTTGAGCAAATGCAGGAATAAAGATTTTTATTCCTGGGTAACAACAACCCAGAAGCTAGAATTTAGCTTTCCTACACAAGCAACTGAAAAGATAAAGAAAGGAGCCATGGGGGATTCTCAACACTGGACCAGCTACAGATTCTGGCTCAGCTACAAATTCCAGAGGTAGTCAAGGAGGCCGTGCAGCAGGACTGGGGCTCTGTGGGCCCCTCAGACATAGGTAGGAAGTCCGTCACACGCAGGCTGCCAACTATGGCTGTTCCCAGACCTGCCCGCATCTCCCCTACAATAGCTTCTTGTGCGGCATGTGGGACCTTGCGTTTCAAATCACATCTTCAAGTTAGTAGCAATCTTCTACCCAGGGCTAGCAGAGGGGGCTGAGCCTCCAAGGAGAACTGGCCTGTCTCCAAGAGACCCCCACTATCTCTATGAGCCCCCTCGCATTCCGTGGGCACTCCCTAGAATGACCCAATGAAGAGAGTGATGCCTTCCAAACCCTGGGCACTTTCTGAAAGCCAGTATCGGATTCAGGCACTCTGCCTGCTCTCCTCTCGGACCAGATGCTTTGCTGTCACTTGCCAATCAAAGTTTCCACTTCTTTGCAAATTGTTTCCCAGTGTATTTCTGTACTGAGCTGAGGAAAAGAATCCACAAACCTCACTCCAGCAAACGCTTTCCCCTCTGCGACTGCTAACAATCACCAATTTCTTAATGATACAGAATTAGAATCTAATATATGAGGGGACCTTGAAAATTTCGTGGGAAAATGGAATTGAAGTGTATGTTAAATTTGGGGCCAACAAATTCAAATCTGTGCATAGTTTCAAAATACATTTTACTCCAACTTTCATAAATTTTCTGATGTACGTGGAATAGCACATACCATTTCTGGAAAGTCATGTCATTTCCCATTGTGGAGCCTGAACTCAGTCATTAAGTTAGCTAGCATATCACATATGCTAGAATCCAGGGGTATGGAGATCAACAAAACATGTTTCCCTCCCTCTAAGCTAACAATGGGACCTGAGAGAGTGCACAGTTGCTCAGACTGGGGGAGGGGAAGAGCGAAGAAAATTTGTGAGTCAATCTGAGCCATTAAAATTGAAATAAAAATTCTGAACAGTATCAGTGAACCAAGCCCCAAAATTCACTCAGGTGGACTGCAAAATGCTTGTAGAGGGCTGAGTGCATGGTCTAGCAGCTGAGGTACTGGCTGGGACCCAGAACGGATTATTTGAGTTCAAGTCCAGGTGCCAATGCAATTCCTGCTTCCTGCTACAGCACACTCTGAGCAGCAGCAAGTGATCATGCAAGTCACGGGCTGCCTCCGCCGACCTGTGAAGCCCAGGTGGAATTCCCAGCGCCTGGCTTCAGCCTCAGCTGTGCTGGCACTGTAGGAGTGAACCAGCCGACTGGAACCTAATCACACTCTCATGCTCTCTCTGCTTCTCAAATTATTGGTGAAAAAGTGGGATTTAAAGGTAAATTTATTTTAGTGCAAAAACATGTTGAAATCCATGCATAGTTTTTTCACAATGTGTTTTCCATGAACATTTATATATGTGTGTATGTCTATGTGTATTTGTGTGTGTGTATGAGCGGTCTTCAGTTTATTTCTGCACCAAAATGAATGTATCTACTAAATTCAGTTTTTCATGAACTTTTTGAAATATCTTCATATGTAAGATAATATATAAGGCTGGTGCCGTGGCTCACTAGGCTAATCCTCCACCTTGCGGCGCCAGCACACCGGGTTCTAGTCCCGGTCGGGGCGCCAGATTCTGTCCCGGTTGCCCCTCTTCCAGGCCAGCTCTCTGCTGTGGCCCGGGAGTGCAGTGGAGGATGGCTCAAGTGCTTGGGCCCTGCATCCCATGGGAGACCAGGGGGAGCACCTGGCTCCTGGCTTCAGATCAGCGCAATGCACCAGCCGCAATGCGGTGGCCATTGGAGGGTGAACCAACGGCAAAAGGAAAACCTTTCTCTGTCTCTGTCCACTCTGCTTGTCAAAAATAAAAAAAAAAGATTATATATAATGAACCAGTTGAATTTATATACAACAGTGAAGCTTGATTCAACATTTGAAAAATCTTTTAAGTCACCAAGTGATTAAAAAATTAACTCAACTATCTCAATTTGTATGTTCAAAGTCACTATAGTTTCATGATTACTACTTATAAAGCTTTAATAAATCAATATACTGCTTATGGGTATATTCGTATATGTGAAACTTTTTAGAAAGACACTAATCATCCAAATGAAATTTAAATCATCCATAAAAAAATTAGGACAAACACATGGCAAAGATGCAATAGAGAGATTATTCTGTCTCTCAGTTCTGCAAGGTCCCAAGACACCTACGCTACACCTAACTTCAAAAGATAAAATACCTGTGACTCCTCATAATTGAGTACCTACCTGGTGACAGTGTTTGCCTTAAGTTTCTTTTAATCATGACAAGGATCCTGGAAGCTATGTGTTTTAACTTCCGTTCTACATATGTAGAAATTAAAACTCATAAGTTATCTACACGAGGTCCCATTATGATAAATTACAGAGCCAAAACTTCAATCAAGATTTGAATCTAATACCCACGTGCTCTCTACTAACCCTCCCACCATTCATCTACAGAAATTCTTCCTCTAATAACACAAAAATTCTTGACAACGTTCTATGATTAAGATCTGGATAACATCCAGGAAATAAAAAGATATTTGGCCTAATGCCACATTTTCTTTTATTAGTTATACTATTTGGTTTTAGTTTAAATTAAATCTGGATTAAATTAAACCTGGCTTTCAACAGGACGACCTCAGTACACATTCACCAATTTACACATTTGTTTCCCTTTTTCTACTGTCCAGGAAAAGTTCAATTTGAATCCAATATCATTTCGATCACATTCCAAGCCATTACGGAATAAAAATTCACATTTCTTAAGTCTGATAGCTTTTCAAGCTTCTAGTAGGAAAGAAACCACCACCCCCAGAGCTACTAAAGGGAAAGACAAGAGGCAATGGTTGTCCATCCACTGGGTGAAGGCACTCCTATTTGGGTAAATTCCAATTTTACAGCATAGAAAACATTTGCAATGAGTATCTTTGGAATTTTTCAAAGTAAATTAAAATTCGGCAGGATTTTGCACAGCTTTTTTCTTCTTTCCAACTAGCACTATAAAAGCATGATGGAGTAACCAAGAGTCCAGAAGTAGAAATGAATTGCCTTCAGACCACAGACAGTAACACTGCCTGATTTAGAGGAAATGTCAGAGGTTAACTGGTGTCAATGATTTGCTTCATCTCCCAGGAGTCAGCTAGAAAAACAGCTGTCAGTATTGCTAAGAGCTAAAAAATCTTTCAAACTGATAGGCAGCTCAAAAGGTCAAGTGTATGCAAAAGCAAATTGTCATCCTTCTTGTATTTGTTCCAATATTTCTACAATATAATAAATCACTTGTTAGAAAATCTTAATGCAATAGGGTTATATAGGATTTTAAAAGTGATTATCTTTTTATAAAATTTGTGAAGTAAAAACAGACACATACAGTTATTCTCAGGAAGATGAAATCCTTTTATAATGCAAGCATGTTATGTAGTGCAATATTCTTTATCATTAGACCACGCTGAGTTATCCAAAGACTTAGTTTTTCTTTCATTCAATAAATGAAAGTGAATTTGACTGTTCAAACCATTAATGGTAATCATGGGTCTTATTAGCAACCAGCATTTTGCAGCTATTCTTGGGATAAATTTAGCTAAGCTAGGCATGTCAAATTACAGCAAAGAATTTGATATGTTTTCTTCCTCTCCTCACATGTTCAAGACTTCTCTGCTGTTCTTTGCTTTGCTAAAGAGGCGACTGCAGAGAATGAAAATAATTGTGGGTGATAGAATTTCCTTTAAAAAATAATACCCAAGGGTTCAAATGGGCATTTACTTTAATGCCTGGGAAAATGCTAGAATTTTATTTTACATAGAAAAATTTTATGTCTCAAATGATTTTGAAAGAATGGTAGAGAATGTATATACATAAACAGAATGTTGGTTATGACAATCATAAATATCTCTTTCAGAGAATCAGGACTGGCAGCCATATAATCAAAGGCTTACTTTGCAGATTAAATACCGCATTGATGTCTTTGCCCAAATCCAACATGGGTCAGCATGCAAGTTAATTCTTCGGTGATGCCAAGGAGTAGTCAGTCAGTCAAGGAAGGGTGTGGTTTTTAATTTTACGTGTCAATTTGATTGGACTATAAGGTGACCACATATTTTGTCAAACACTCCTTTTTGCTATGTGTTTTCATGAGGGTGTTCCAGATAAGATTAACATTTAAACCAGGAGACTGGGTAAAGCAGGTTGCCCTCCCTAATGGGGGTGGGTCTTAGCCAACCAGCTAAAGCTTTGTATAGAACAAAGAAAGAAGTAATCGTTCCTTCGTGTCTTCAAACTGGACATTGACTTATTTCTGCCTTTGGACTCTAACTGAATCAGTTAGATCTCATTGTTCCATATTTACTTTATTTGAACCAATGAAGTACTCTGACAAAGAAAAAAACATTGCTGTCTAGGTGTAAACTTGGCCCCTTACTCGGAGTTTTCTGTGTCCTTGGAGACATACAATAATATTTGCAGCTTTTAGAGAGATCATTAAAAAGGTACAGATTTTTGCAAATTTTTGCTTGGGTCATTACCATTCTCTTTGCTGTTACTTACATCTTATTCCCAGGTCACAGAGTGAGTAAAATAGGGAATGTGACTTTAAAATACAAGCTTACAATGATAATGTAATAAAAGAGTATATGATCCCTGATTGGCACATCAAAGTAAGATTTAGCAACCACCCAGAGGATCCTGGTTCTTGTTTTACTACTTCAGCATTCTTCACAGTAGATGGGAAGGGACACCTCTCTACCTCATTAATCCAAACCTGTTTGCAGACAAGCTCATCCAGCAAATACATACAATATACACGTCTCAAGAATTGCACCTGTAACTACAGCTCTGTGTAGGAATGAGAAGCGGAAATGTTTCTCATATTTATAACACACTGAATTGTTGCAGGTACATGTTCCAATATAAAAATCTGTCTGAATAAATTCCAACTTTTTGGCAAAACATTTTTTTCTAAGAATAAATTCTTCAAAATGCAAAAATGAATGGCTCAGATATTTAGACAGAAAGGTATTATACACATAATACCAGTATCCTTTGAGTATATGTAAATTAAATTTAGCTATTCAGAAATTTATATTATCTCCAAATATAGCTATTTAAAGATGACAGAGGAATGGTTTGGATTAAGCTGCTGGTTAAAATTCCCATGTCCCACATCAGAGTACCTGAGTTGAACTCCTGACTCTGGATTCTAACTCCAGCTCCCTAGGGCAGCCCCTGGAAGGCAGAGGGGATGACTCCAGCAGTTTGATTCCATGCCATCCACATGGAAGACCTGGACTGAGATCCCTGCTTAGTTCTCAGCATCGTGGGCATTTTGCTAATCAACAAATGGGAGCTCTCGGTCTCTCAGTAAGACTTTAAAACATTAAAGAAAGATGAGAAATTGAAGGCCCACATCAAAGCGGGAATACCCCATATTCATGGATATAGATTTGCTTTTATGAAGAAGTTAGTTTTCCCCAAATTACTCTATTCAACCCCATATTAGTAGAAAACTCTAAAATTTATGTAAAAATATGGTGGGTCTAGAATAGGCAAGACTTTTCTGGAGGAGTGAAAAACGGTTGACAGAGAAAGAAAAGACGAAGAGGGAAAAGAGTCAAAGTGGGAAGAGGGAAGAAAACTGAACTTGCGTTAAGATAGCAAGGCTAGGAGCAGGCATTCGGTACACTGATTTACACTCCTCTTGGATGCCTGTACCTCCTACCTGAGTCCCTGCTTCTAGTCCCTAGTCTAATTCCAGTTTCCTTCTTATGTGCACGCCAAGAGGTAGCTGGTGACTACTCACGTTCCTGGATATCTGCCACACCAACGGGAGCCCTAGATGTGGTTCCTATCTCCTGGCTTCAATGTGGCCCAGCTCAGCCATTACTGTCATTTTGGGAAATAAACCAGCAGATAAAAGATTTCTATCTTTTCCTCCCTCCTTCTCAACTGTAATTCTGTCAAAAAATACTTTAAAAAATAGCAAGGCTTATATAAGCACAAATAATTAAGATAATGTTCATACAAGTATAGATAGATCTTTGGCATAGAATAGTCAAGAAACAAACACAAATTTCTGCCATCACCTGAATAAAAAAATAGTGCAAAAAGAAATGACTTTTTAATGGTATGAATCAACTGGATATAAAAAAACAATAGTATCTTCAGGTACACAAAACTTAGAGCTGGCATTAGACACTGGAATCCCACATGGACACTTGTTTGAGTCACGGCTGCTACACTTAGGATCCAGTTCCTTGTAAATCCAACTGGGAACCCAGTGGAAGAAGCCCCTAGAGTCTTTGGGACCCTGTACCCATGTGGGAGACCTAGATCAAACTCCTGGCTTCTGGATTCAGCTTGGCCAAGTCTTAGCAGTTGCAGGCATTTGGGGAGTGAGCTAGTAGATATAATATCAATCTCTCCTTTTCTAACTCTCGGGCTTTCAAATAAATAAACCTTTTAAAGAAAAAAAACACTAGTTTTGTAATTGATAAAGTCAAAGTTAAGTTTTCAGAAGATACAGTAACATGTCTTCACAATCTTGAGCAAAGATTTCTTAAGCAGGATAAAAACCAACAACCAGAAAAGGAAAATGTTTTTATTTGATTCCATTAAAATTAAGGTTGTAAGTCTATCCAAAGACACTATTAATTCATTGAAAGGAGGGCTACACTGAGAAAAAGATACCATTTTATAGTACCTATGTCAAAGGACTAAAATATCAAAAAAAATTAAAGCACACAAATCAGGAAGAAAAGACAGGTAATAGATTTTAATACATGGGCAGAAGACTTGAAAAGACACTTCACAAAATATCAGTCAAATACCCGATAGGAGACATGACATCCACCATTACCAGGGAAATACAAATTCAGATCACAGTATCACCACATACTGACTGCAGTAGCTAACATTCAAAAAGGTAGAGAAATGTAAAGAGTAAAATCCTTATTATTGGCAGAAATGTAAAGCAACTAGAATTTTCCTAGGCTACCTCGGCGTGGCCACTTTGGAAAACTGAACATAATGGGGGATTTTCATAAATATTGTGCAGTGAAAAAAGGTAAAATACGTATTATCTGATTTCATTTATATAAAGTTCAAAATCAGGCAACCCCCCCCCCCCTTAAGGGATAGGGGTGTATGAATGGTTTCAGAGTATTTGACCAGCTGGGAATACTCCAGAGAAAAGCTTTTGGGATGCTGGGTGGTAGTCTGGGCAGTGTCTCTGGGTTAACATTGTGATATTTGACCTCTGCTAAAGCGTGCTGGCTGGGACAAGACTGACCTTCCTAGGGCTAGGCCTTTCTCATAGACAGCAAAGAACTTAGCCCTTGGCTGTGTCCACATCATTCACATGCACAGTAACCAATCCCAGATATGTAGTCCCAGCTGCCTCCTTACCCAACTCACATAAAGAGGCCAAGAGGGGTAGGGCGGGGGTCTGTGGGCCCCTTCAGACATTGATAGAGTGTCCTTCACAAGCAAGCTGTCAGCTGAGGCTGGAAAGCCTGTCTCCAGGCCAACTGGCATCTCCCCCACTAATAGCTTCTTGTGCTGCATGGGTTACCTTGCAGCCTAAAATCACACCTTCAGGGTGGGGGCAATCTTTCACCCAGAGCTGGCAGGGGAGGGGCTGAGCCCCTGGGGAGAGTCATACTGGCTCCAGGAGATCCAGGCTATCTTGTGTGACCTTATGGCTTTAAGTCACACCTCCAAGGTGGCTGCAATCTTCCACCCAAAGCAAGCAGAAGAGGGGGGCTGAGCCTCTATGGAGACCCCCATTATGTCCAGGAGCCTCAAGCCCATCAACATATGTATGCGAAATCCGCTGCCCAATGGGTAGCCCTAACAGGATAACCCAGTGAACAAATGGCAATGCCTTAAAAACCCAGGACGCTTCCTCAAAGCCAGTGTCTCGCTCAGGCACTCCACCTGCTCTCCTCTCTGACCAGGCGCTTTCTCTATCGCTTGCCAATTGAATGAAAGTTTCTGCCTCTTTGCAAGTTGTTTCCCAGCTTTTTATTTCTATACTAAGCTGAGGAACAGAACCCAGGAGACTCGCTCCGGCAACCGCCCTCCCCACCACGACCAGTAACACACAATGCATCAGCATTTCAATTGCCCTAACCCATCCCAGTGCATGCAGTTGGAGACCACGTCTATAACCCAAAGCCAGTTTGAATTACTCAGATTAGCCCATCTTAAAGTACTCTGCCTGGTAGCAAAGTAACGCAAAAGATTTCAGGCATGGAAAGCCAAGACAACGGCAAAAAAAAAGTCCCACACGAAGGATATCTGTGATAGAGATCCCAGTAGAAAGAAGTGACCATCAAAGATGTAATTTTCTCTGAAAAGAGAACTTCAACTCTTCTTATTGCCTTTTCTAAATACTGATGGAAACCGTGGATTCAAACGGTTTCCATACCCTTGGCAGCCTAGATCATCACTGACATCATACATAAGAGTGTTGATTGCTAAATTAACAGGAATCACTGTGCACTTTTCCATGCAACACTTCTGTCTTCAATGAGCTGTATTATGAGAATTAACTGTAAAACTTGTTCTCAGTTTTTTTTTGTTTTTGTGTGTGTAGATTGTTGAAATCTCTTAGTATAGCATTGGTCTTCTGTGTATGAAGTAAATTAAAAATGAATTTTAATGGGAAATGGGATTATGAACGAGATAGGGTGGAGAGGGAGGAGGAGGTGGGACTGGAGTTGGGGAGGCAGTACAGTGGGAACAATCACTATATTCCTAAAGTCATACTTATAAACTTTGTATTCATTCAATAAAAGGTTTCTTTGGGGAAAAAAATGAATGCAAAGGGCAAATGGACAGGTTCACATAAACTAACAAATAACAAAGTCCAGATGTTACAAAAGAGGGTTCTTACATATGGCTCAGTAGTCACTATGACCAAAGACTCTGCCAGGATCAAAGCTTGCACAGAGGGTATAGCAGCCTTGTCCAACAAGGAAACAGGCAAGGGACAGGTCCTGTGTGCTAATGAGTCATGTGTAACTATAACCAAAAGACGGCCAGGGTGACTGCATCATGGGACCCAAGAGAGTGGTATGAAACGAGGGTGGCCAGAGAAGTGGAGGCACATCTTGCAGGACCCTGGAAGTCAGCTTGGAATTTATCCTAATGACAAAGGAAGCATCCGAAGAATTTTAAGCAAAGAAATGACACTGATTTACATCTTAAGATCACTTTTCTCAGAAATGATTCAATGCAAAGCACAGGGCTAGTGTAGAAGAATATTTCAATTGGCGAATAAATGGGTAAATTAAACATTGAACCTATAAACTGACAATGTCCATTCATGGGCACACATTTTTAGGAAGCTATGAGAGGATGTGCTCAAAAAAAAAACAAAAACAAAAACCAAGGATAAAATCTAAAATATAAAAAGACCTGGAATGCCACAAACAATGAACAAGAATAACAAGTTGCCAGCTGACCAAGTTATTGGCCAACCTAGATTGAGAAAGGAAGAACTGAAGGAATAGTTTTAAGAAACACAACTGATAATTCCATTTGGCTCTATCAGATTTATTAAGCACTTAGGAAATACATTAAGAGCAGAACACACTGGTATTTGTACTTCTTATTTACATATGATTCAATGCTAAAGCATAAAGGAAAAAGAAGAGGAAAATGAACAAAACTGAGTATTACCATTTGGCCAAATAATAAATTAAGCCAGCTGTAATTCCATCAATTACTAATTTAACCCAACATCTATTTTTATTCAATCCATATATTGGGAAGAAAAGTGGGGAGGTTGAGTAAGAAATCAAATTCCTCACTTGTAACATGAAATTAGATTTTCTAAGACCGATAAATCCAAAAATAGTGGTCATGGTGACAGCATCAGCAAAAACCGCAGAGTTGAGGCTAGTCACTGCTGGGAAACAGGGCTAGCAGTGCAAAGGGTCTGGCGTGTCTCATTACTGTGAGCCATTTTGGAAATCTGCTCACTCTACTACTTTTTTGTGCTAAGTTCCTGGCTTTTCTGTCTTGCTCCTTTTCTTCCCCGTTGCCATCACACTTTAGGTCCCAGCCTGTAGCCTTGGCTGCAGTGTTCCTCTGCTGCCCAGTGCCAGACTGATACCACAGTACTCCCGAGGGAGAGTTCTCCCATGTATGCAACTTCTCATCTAAGCTAGCCAAATTCTGCTATCAGTTTACTCACAGTGACACTTCACACCTGTCATGTGACCTACTCTGTACACCTGTCAGCCTGGCAGTCTTATTCTTCATCTGTTTTCCTTTTTAAACAACTGTAAAGAAATTCATCCGAATCTGAATAGTCTCTGTAAACAGCTAAAGAGGAAATTATCCACTGTTACTGTCCCACATGCTTTTGTCCTGTTACGCTCCAGCAATCATTTCATTTAATCTTTCTTTCAATTCGTTTTGCCCTACTGAACAAAAATGTTTAAGAAAAAGGCTCCTTTTTAATTTGAAGATTTAATAAGTAAATTTTGTATTAATGATTAACAAATTAAGTAAAAAAAAATCCAACAGGCACATATAGTTATAGGCCACCTCTTAGAGCCTATTCAGACATTTTATGTAGTACCTAATGTTTAAATATGCAGCCGTTAATTGTACTTATGAAATTAAGGTTATAGCATTTTGAGTATATTTCTGGAATTCTAATTAACACATGCTAATGAATTCAGCACAGGGGCCAAGGACACCATTAAAGAAGGCTAATAAACGGCCATCACAATATAATTATTTTTCAAAACAAAAGTACTTAAAGGGGCCAGTGCTACTTAAAAGCCTGTGAGTGCATGTTGCCATAAACAGAAAGGATGAGTCTATCAATCTAGAAGAGAGCTAGTGAATGAAAATGCCCTGAGGGCCGAGATGTTTCCTGTCGTTGTCATTGTTCTATCCCATGTGCCTTGAAGAGTGCCTGGAACTTAGTATGTGCTCAATCAGCCTATCTTGAACTGGGACTTTTTAAAAAGTTACCACATTCTATTAACTGACACTTTATACTAGAAGCCAGAGCACTCCTTTAACACCATGAAACTCAGCCATCAGCTTTAAAACTGACACGAAACAAGACCTTAAAGTCTTCTATGACTCATGTAAGATAAAGTGTCACTCACATAATTTCATCAATAATTTTTTTCATAGACATTTATTACTCTAATTTCTTAAAATAAGTCAAAAGTATGTGTCCCTTAGCTATCCAGTTTGCAGAAGTACTTTGTTCTGTCTCCATAAACCTCTTCTTTGCACAACTGAAATGATTATCAAAATGTTTAAGCCATGTGTTTTAGAATAAAATTCATCTGACAGTACTTCTTAAATTCTCATCTGCAAACAATAGGCAGTAACTGCAAATAGTCCTGCCTTTAAACAGAGCACTTTCTGGGTTGCCACACTTTCCACAACTCTTCCACCCTCTCAGATGCTGTTTATTACAGAGCTTAGGCTTTGGATTCTTAATACTATAATTAGCAAGAAAGTGAAAGGCTTCACACAGTATCTCTAAGAACCCTAACTCAGGCATAAAGCATAAAGTCCTATTGTTTTAGACTGGCAGATCCATTCCTTCATAGCTGACTCAAATGATATTTTCTTCCTTATTTTATCCATGACTTTCCATACATTTTACCCTTAAAAAATCATTCTGTAATGGACTATAGGCATTCATTAAGTGTCTGAACAATTTCTTTCCTCTGGCCAATATTATGAGGGTACTTCAAAAAGTTCATATAAGGGGTCTGGTGCTGTGGTGTAATAGGCTAAGCCTCTGCCTGCTCCGGTTCATGTCCCAATCTAGCTACACCACAGTGCCACCTCACAAACATCTTTCTCAACCAGTGTCTAACTCTAGAACAACTTTCTGACATTCCATCTTCCATTATCCATTGCTTTCCCCAGGTCCATTAGAAGGGAGCTCGATGGAAAGCAAAACCACCAGGTCTCCAACAGGCACTCTTTTGGAATGCCAGTGTTGTAGGCAGCAGCTTCATCTGCTATGCTACAAAATTCATGTCAAAAATTTGAGAGAGAAAGAGAGAGAGAGAAACTGAGACTTCATCTACTAGTTCATTCCTCAAATGCAGGCAACATCCACAGCTTGGGCAGGCCAAAGCCAGCAGACAGGAACTCCACGAAGGTTTCCCATGTGAGATGGCAGTACTTGGGCCATCATTTGTTGCCTCCCACGCACATTAGCAGGAAGCTGGATCAGAAGCAAAGACTCGACCCCAGGCTCTCTGATATGAGGTGGCTGTGTCACAAAACGGCTCAATCAGTGGTCCCACAGCACCCATCCTTGTCACTTTCTTGAACTCACCATGATTTCTTTTGTTATAGGATCTTTGTGTGTGCTGTTTGAATTCTTCCCTATTGGACTGAATTCTTCAGTCTCATCTTGAACTTGGATTCTCCATTACCTCTGGAGAGAGGCCTTTCCTACCACCTAAGTGTATCTTCTCATTATCCTCCATCACTGGAACTTGTTTGCTTTTTTCAATCTCTATTTTTTAACTTTTATTTAGTAAATATGAATTTCCAAAGTACAGTTTATGGATTACAATGGCTTCCCCCCTCATAACTTCCCTCCCACCTGAAACCCTCCCATCTCCTGCTCCCTCTCCCCTTACCTTCACATCAAGATTCCTTTTCAATTATCTTTATATACAGAAGATCGACTTATTGTATATTAAGATTTCATAAGTTTGTACCCACACAGAAACACAAAGTGTAAAATACTGTTTCAGTACTAGTTATAGCATTACTTCACATCGGACAACACATTAAGGATAGAGATCCTACATGAGGAGTAAGTGCACAGGGACTCCTGTTGTTGACTTAACAAATTGACACTCTTGTTTATGGCGTCAGTAATCACCCTAGGCTCTTGTCATGAGTTGCCAAGGCTATGGAAGCCTCTTGAGTTCACTGACTCCAATCTTATTTAGACAAGGCCATAGTCAAAGGGCAAGTTCTCTCCTCCCTTCAGAGAAAGGTACCTCCTTCCTTGATGGCCCATTATTTCTACTGAGATCTCACTCGCAGAGATCTTCCTTTTAGGTCCTCTTTTTTTCCCCAGAATTTCTTGGCTTTCCATGCCTAAAATATTCTCATGAGCTCTTGAGCCAGATCCAAATGCCTTAAGGGCTGATTCTGAGGCCAGAGTGCTGTTTAGGACACCTGCCATTCTATGAGTCTGCTGTGTATCCTGCTTCACATGTTGGATCATTCTCTCCCTTTTTGAGTCTATCAGTTAGTATTAGCAGACACTAGTCTTGTTTGTGTCATCCCTTTGACTCTTAGACCTATCAGTGTGATCAATTGTGAACTGAAATTGATCACTTGGACTAGTGAGATGGCCTTGGTACATGCCACCTTGATGGGAATGTATTGGAATCCCCTGGCACGTTTCTAACTCTACCACTTCGGGGCAAGTCCGACTGAGCATGTCTCAATTTGTACATCTCTTCCCTCTCTTATTCCCACTCTTATGTTTAACAGGGATCACTTTTCAGTTAAGTTTCAACACTTAAGAATAATTGTATATTAATTACAGAGTTCAACCAATAGTATTAACAAAAAAAAAATACTAAAAGGGATAAAGTATTAAGTTGTTCATCAACAGTCAGGCCAAGGGCTGATCAAGTCACCGTTTCTCATAGTGTCCATTTCACTTGAACAGGTTTCCTTTTTGGTGCTCGGTTAGTTGTTACCCATCAGGGAGAACATATGATATTTGTCCCTTTGGGACTGGCTTCTTTAACTCAACAGGATGTTTTCCATATTCCTCCATTTTGCTGTATAGTATTCTATAGAGTATGTCCCATAAGTTGTAGATCAACAATTGGGACAAGGGCTGATCAAGTCACTGTTCCTCATAGTGTCCATTTCACTCTTAATAAGCAATTATTTACCCTTTAATTTCATTAAAAGACTAGGACATTCTGAGACATAACAGTACACTTAGCAAAATCAAGAAATGATCATGATATTATCTAATTGATGATCCTTAAACTAATTTTGCCAGTTTGGGTGCTAAAAATCAATGGGTAAAAGTTGGATGACAAACAGAAAATATATAGAGTCCACGTAATTCTCTACAGAATACTGTAAAATTACACAGTGTGCAGAAATGGCCAGAGATGAACATTAGTATCATCTGTAAAGAGACAAATCAACATTCTGTGCCTGCTGACTTGCTCAGAGCAACAGCCTCCCTTCTGTATGGGCCCTGCCCCTCCCCCAAAAGTGCACAACCTAAATCTAATCAAGAGGAATCATTAAGAAAATCCAATCAGATGCATTCTACAAAATCATTTGTATTTGTTAAAAATGTTAAGGTCATAAAAATGACTAAGGAACGTTTCTAAATGCAGAGAGACATGAGAACTAAATGCCATCGTCATCTTCACTTAGATCCTGGACTAGAATTGTTTTTGTGGGTTTATTCTTTTGCTCTCACCCATCTTTCCTCACTCCTCATGTCCATCCTGCCGTGAGGAGCACAGAAAACAACTTCAAAATTTTTCAATTCAAAAGATACTGCATATATTGAGTCCTGGAAAATATTCTGCATAAATGCTTCCTTCCCCTCAAAATATTGGTGCTCTAAAACATAGAAACACATTGAAATTTAGATGAGAAAATGAATGGCAGGTGAATAAAATAATCTTGAATAACAGCTTACAGAGTGACAGAAGATCAAAAAGCATCACTGCTGCCACCTGCCAATGCCTCATCTCCAGATTAGAATACGAAAGTGTTAAGAAAAAATAGAGGTTAAAATAATGCAGAATACAGGAAGAAAAATCTTAAGTAGGAGGCTTGTGTGAATTTTTCCATTGGAAACAGACTTGTTTGATAATTTGGAAAAGTCAGAAAAACAAAGCAGAAGTCCAACCTGCACTCGGCTAAGAAACTGAGATCCACCCCTACACACTTGCTCTCCTTCAGTCCTGAACATTCCTGAGAGTTCCATTATCCCAAGGTAGCCTCCTTCCAGGACTTCAGATTCCAAGAGCAGACCTTGGGTTTATTCTTCAAAACTTTCAAATGATCTCTCTAAAGCAGTGCCTCATTCCTCAATCCTAAAAATTTTCAAACTGTCACTCTCAGTCAAACATCTGCAGACACAGAATTTCAATTTCTGCAGTGGAGAGAGGGATCTGGGAGTTCCTGGGTGTGCGTAGTGTGTCTTTCTCCCCAGAGCAGTCCCTGATGGAGACACAGAGGCTCAGGGACCGACATGACACTGTCCTTGTTTAGATGAACCGGACTATACATATTTAACACAGGTTGAATCAAAAATGATTGCAGCTGCATGAAATTACCAATAACTAACGATACTGGAAGTTCTGAACTGCTTTAAGAACTAGATTTTGAGAACGGGCATAGAGATAGGGAAAAAGGCAAAAGCACAGCATTTGGGAATAAGAGGGGTAGGTTTACAAAGAAGTCCGTTAAAACAGCATTGGCTCTCATTTTATCTTCAGAATGTAAGAATACCTGCGGGACCAGCACTGTGATACAGCAGGTTAAAGCCACAGACTGCAGTGCTGGCATTCCATATGGGCGCTGGTTCTAGTCCTGGCTGCTCCACTTACAATTCAGCTCTCTGCTATGGCCTGGGAAAGTGGTGAAAGATAGTTCAAGTCCTTGGGTCCCTGTACCTGTGTTGGGAGACCGGGAAGAAGCTCCTGGCTCTTGGCTTCGGATTAGCACAGCTCCAGCTGTTGCAGCCAACTGGAGAGTGAACCAGTGTATGGAAGACCTCTCTCTGGCTCTACCTCTCTAACTCTTTCAAATAAATAAACCTTAAAAAAATCTACAATCTACAATAAAAATACACATATTAATATACTTAAGAGCTATAATCCAATACTATAAATCAAATTAATGAGTATATTCATATACTAATGTATCAGTGTTTACATTTGAATATATTTAAATGTATTTAGTTATACAGATCTATCTAGATATTTAATTCTAAGAAAAGGGTAGGACTATAGAAAGAATTTCTATGACACTATTTTAACGGATAGAATTCCATAAAAATGGCCGGCGCCATGGCTCAATAGGCTAATCCTCCACCTTGCGGCGCTGGCACGCCGGGTTCTAGTCCCGGTCGGGGTGCCAGATTCTGTCCCGGTTGCCCCTCTTTCAGGCCAGCTCTCTGCTGTGGCCCGGGAGTGCAGTGGAGGATGGCCCAAGTGCTTGGGCCCTGCACCCCATGGGAGACAAGGAGAAGCACCTGGCTCTTGCCATCAGATCAGCTCAGTGCGCGGCAGCCATTGGAGGGTGAACCAATGGCAAAGGAAGACCTTTCTCTCTGTCTCTCTCTCACTGTCCACTCTGCCTGTCAAAAAAAAAAAAATAAAAGAAAAAGAATTCCACAAAAACTTGAACATTAGTAAAGAAAAGTGCCTAAAGGAAACAGATACTATGATGACGGTAACATTTTTACAGACCAAGTTGCTAGTTTTACCTTCTTTTCCACCAGACTGCCTAAGGAACCACTGATAAAGAACTAAAGGCAGAGTGAGGCTCACCACACATCACTTGGGGAGTTGACACAAACTCAGTTTATGAGAATTCCGACTATACCCTGCTGAAATGAATTCAGGTGCATTGATCTGAGTTAACACCACCAGCAATTAAGCAGTGCTTTCAACTGAGCGTATGAGAAAGATGAAGAAAATTAGGTGAGTAACAGTTCTAACAACCACTGAAACAGAACACAGTTTTACACTTCTCCCACAATGATGGCAGATCATGGCTGTGGCTGCCCGTTTTCACAAAGCAGTGTGGCAAATGGAAGTGCACACAGTATTCTGGAAAAAGGTCAATTTTTTGTGAGGTTGGAAGTAATTAAGTTTAGCATTCCGGCCCAGCATTGTGGCATAGCAGGTAAAACCGCAGCCCAAAATGCCAACATCCCACACAGGTGCCATTCCATATCCAACCATTCCACTTCCAATCCACCTGCCTGCTAATGTGCCTGGGAAAGCAGCGCATGATGACCCATGTCCTTGAGCCCCTTCCACCCACATGGGAGAAGTGGAAGACGCTCCTATCTCCTGGCTTCAGCCTGGCCCAGCCCTGGCCATTGCAGCCTCTTAGTCTGTGAACCAGCACATGGGAACTTCTCATTCATTCGCTTTCTCTCTCTTTCCTTCCCTCTAACTCTTTCAAAATCAATGAAACTTTAAAAAAAAAAAAAAGACTATCATTTCAATATATTTACTGAATGTATCCCTTACTACTAAGTAAATTTTAGGGAAAGAAAACTGTTATGTGTTCACCTCCCAAACTTGCCAACCTAATGAGAGCTGGGCCAATGCCTGTATCTGTTTGCATCTTCAGTTTCTAACACCATGTCCAGCACATATCAATATGTGTGATATACTGACCTCTTATAAAATTATTATTGTACAACATGCACCTAAATGGAAGTTTTCCAGTTAGTTGGCTTCTGACTAATGAAAAATCTACTATAGTCACAAATGTTCCTACAGCTATATACAGGAGCCAGTGAACTCGTACCATTTCTATACTGTGAAGCATAGAATTGGCAATAAGACATCTAATCCTAGTCTATCGTGTTAATATGCATGTGTCCAAGGATTTTTAAAATCATGTATCATTGATCTGTTAGGCCATAACAACTTCTTCAAAACTATTAGCATTATATAAATGCATATTTAAAGAGATAATAAAAATGCACATTAGTCACTAAAATGTGGCTACCTTATCCACAGTAGTCTCACATTTGTATATTCAGGTTTATTTTGATTTTATGGAAAGGAGACAGACTATGTTAATATGAAATCCAAGGCTTCCATACCAGGCAGAGTTTTTTGGACTTTCACATTACATACTTCAATTTAGCCTAGAAAATTTAGATAAATTGATGGATTTTTTTACAACGTAAATAACTAAAGTCAGAATATCTAATAAAACTGCACTGCTATTGAAAAATGCATAGCTTTCAATATTTTTAATATAGAGGACTGATGAGTGTAAGACAAAGTTATGAAGCAGTTTGGAAAAATAGAAGTAAAAATGATCTTGCTCTTAGAATCAATGATAAATTCAATGTCAAATTCAGTCAACATGTATAATCTTACCTTCAAAATAGTCAATCACTAATTTCATTTGCAGTTATAAAGAGACAACTTTTATTCTGTTGTTATCTTATTGAGCTACTTGATCATTATTTGTTTTAAATAATCAAGTAACTGTTCTGTTTCAACTCTTTTAGAAATTAATATTGTTGATGTACCGTATCAGAATTGGCAAAGTAGGAAAGCAGTTTTTAATAGATTCTTCAATTTGCAGATTATTGGACTCATATGTGAAGACACTATATTAAATGAAATTAGATACTTTGAAACATTCTCTTTGTAACCTACAAAGCTGTCTATCTTTCTGACACAACTATTTCATCTTCCTCTGGATTTTCAAGAGATAACCTCTTCCCACCACTTGATCTCAGGTAGACTCAACAGCAGAACTCTGAGGTTGATCATTTTCTTGGGCTTTGTAATTTGAGTGATTATTGATAAGTGACCTTAATTATTTACCATTAGCTGGCAAATAACTGGTATCAAGTACATATCTGTGAAGTTAAGCCCATAACTCCAAGTACTAGGTACTAATGGTGGACTGTGGAGCTTCAGTAGGACAATGATGAAGACATTCAGAGGGAAGGCTGTCCACAGAATCCTTCAATGTATCATGGGCAACAGCTACTCTGGCTAGGCCAATCTGAAAGGATTCATATACAAAACTGCATCAATATTTTAGACTATGGTTTATCACTGTAATTTCATTGATACAACAAATATCCATTTGAAGCCATTTCATTCACTAAATATTTTCTAGAATTTGATAAAATTTCTAATTGTATCTAGAGTCTAGCTTTATTATGCACTTAGTAGATGCTTAAAAATACTGTTTTAATCTACTAAGTGCCAAATAATTACCTGGCATAGTGAAAATTATTTTTACATTAAATCAAAGCAATTCAATCAAAAGGTTGATACAGACTATTTTAGGCTTGATGGGCAGGAGGTAAAGGGTGTACATATAATACTTTACTACCTGTTACTGATTATAATATTTCAAACTATTAAATCAGTCTATTTTTTAACCAAAAGGAAGTCTTACTATGTATATTTCAACTATATTTTGGGTAGTATATCCAGTGTACAGGCTACTCAAGCATTTAATGAATGAAATGCAAAGTTATGTTATGCAAATAAGGCAGTGATCTTATTTTGAGAATATGCATAATTAGAGTTGGATTTGTGTCTTAGTTTCTACTTATAGCTTAACACTATATGTAGTTTAACCCAAAGGTTTACTGTGTTAAATTTAATTAACTCAGGAACTTAATGGTAAAGAAAAAGGCATTCTATAAAACTTTTTTTCAGGGCCTGATCATCTTTACGATTTCATTTTGTTTATTTTTATCTAGTAAGCATTTAAATTGAGAACAAGCAAAAACCATTAAGTCTGCATTTTTTAAGTATGTATTTCATTTTCTGACACACAAATATACTCAGATAAGTATGTCATTTTTGGTGTTTTATTATTGGGCAAAATTAACTGTACTTTTTTAAAACAGATTGAATGGATTTTGAAATGTCATTTTGCTTACATGACAGCTAAGAGTTAGGCTTACTCTATATAGTCTTCTAAAATGCACACCTCCTAAGACTTCAGATATACATTTATCTCCACTTTGCTGTGCATGTGGAAATACGTTACATATTTAAAAAAAGATACTGGGGCCAGTGCTGTGGTGTAGCAAATAAAGCCTCCGCCTACAGTGCCAGCATCCCATATGGGCACCCATTCTTATCTCGAGCTGCTCCACTTCCAATCCAGCTCTCTGCTCTGGCCTGGGAAAGCAGTACAAGATGGCCCAACTTGAGCTCTGCACCCACATGGGAGACCCAGAAGAAACTGCTGGCTCCTGGCTTCAGATTGGCGCAGCTCCCGCCATTGCAGCCAATTGGAAAGTGAACCATCAGATGGAAGACCTCCCTCTCTATCTGCCTGTTCTGTGTGAAATTCTGACTTTCAAATAAACCTTAAAAAAAAGTTACTGTTCCTCTGTTCTTTGGTAACCAAAGGGTTCAAAACTTATCAAAATACAAAAAAAAAATTTCTAAATAAAATGGTCAAAAATAATCATGTGAACTAATGTCATTGTAAAAACTAATACAGATACAGGGGAAATTAGAATCCTACTCTATTGATGTTTTCAAAGTTTTTATTTTAATAGGCAAAGTTAAATATTGTTTCTAATATTCTTTTCTCCAATCAAAGCAGGGAGATCGACAATTTCCTTCAAAACCTATCTTCTTAATCTGTCTTCCGCTTACATCGCCAAGTTCATTTCTGAGCCCCTCAGACCTGCTTGTAAAATCCTTCTGTCCTTGCTTGATGTGCTTCAAACCTGTTCACTCCTGGAGCTTAAAGTCCAGTTCAGATGGGGACAGCGGAAAGGAAGGGGAAGGGACACAGTAAAGACGAATCCCCTGCTGTGCCTCCTTATCTTACCTTAGCTTACAGGAATAGAGGAGAAAAGATAAATGCAGAAAGCAGCAGTCTAAGAGAAATGTTTTCCCCTGTTGTTAACACAAGAAACAGAGGTGCAACCATGATCAAGGCAAACTCCATAATGCTTGAAATCTGGTGAAAATACAAAGAAAGCCACCCAAGGTTTTCAAGACCAACTATATTGAAAGCAGTGAGTTGCAGGAGAAGCATCATGCTAAGCTTTGTGTGACCAATGGGAGAATTAAGAACGAAAAAGCCTGAAGCATTATTTTGATGCCAATTGACATGGCAACTGTTCAATTTTAGCACTAATTTAGTTCACCATTTAGTTTTTTCATTTCAAACTTGGACAATCTCCAAAATATGTTCAACAAAAACTGGCTCTAAAATAATTTTTGCTTAGGTCCACATATACCCTAGATAACCCTCCAAACTGATTCACAGTGATGTGTGACTAATTCCTACCCTAAACTTGTCATTATACAAATACATTAAAGTCAGAAGTATTTTTGAAAAATTTCTTAGGAAAAATGATATTGTACTCAGCATTCAAAAATGCTTTGATCTTGCTCCCACAAAATCTTTACTCTTCTACTTCATGGTTTCTAACAGATGTAGACCCCCTCCACACACACACACACACACACACACACACACAGAGTGATCAATGCAAAAGAAAAATACAATGGTGTCATAATCTGAGTCACAGCTTAATATAAAGCACATCAGTGAAAGATGGTTTAGTGGCCCCAGTTAGGCCAGAATCTTAAGCCGGATGTTTACCTTGTCTCAGTCCACATTCTTTGACAGTCATATGCTAAATGAACTCCCCATGGTGAGACAACTCAGGCAAGCATCAAGAGATAATTTAAACAACTAGCCCATCCCATGTTTTGCCTTGAACACATGCACCCAGCTCTTGGAAGCAATCAAGTTCAAGAGCAACAGCATGGGGTCATGGTTTTGATTACAGTGACCCCCCTATCCATCAATTACATAGCCTGATCAAAGTCTTAAGCTGGGACCACACATTCATTCAACAGACTTTGATTATCTACTATAGACCAGAAACTGGAACTGGTCTGGAGTAACAGAGGGATATACCTCATCAATTCCTCTAATGGAGAAGTGGAGCTGGGCAGGGCCGAGTTTTAAAAAAGATGTCCCTTAGATCTGCTACATAGAAGTTGCCTCTTCAGTGATGAAGAGGACTCATCCATGGAAAACATTTGCCCTTATCTCCACAAAGCGTCCTGTCTAATTGGAAAGAAAATAAGAATATTAGATAAATGTAAGGGTGAAACTAAGTCACTTCCTCTAACTTGGTGACCCCTCTTTTTAGATTCTCTCTTAAAGCAATAACTGGAAGCATGGAAAACATGTCATTGAAATTATTTATCACGGCCTTACTGTAACAGTGTTCTAAACTTTGATGTGTATCTCTCCAGCCTCTATGACAATTCTAGAAAATTGTTGCACCATATTTTTATATGACCACTGTGCTATTGAGAGAAAGACACACAGAGCATCAGTGAGCTTCCCTCTGTTCAACAGAAAGCAACCCCCAAATCACAACAACATTACCCTTCTCTGAATTTCTAAGAAAGAAATGCCCAGTCCTGTCTATACTCTGCATCACACTAAGCTATGCCAGTTCTACTCCACAGGGCAAATTAAATTAGACTATTGATGTGCAGACAAACCTATGAATCAACAAGACACTACTGCTAACAGCCAGTTCTCCCATGGTGAAGGCAACTTTTGTTCTTCTTGTCAGTTGAAAATCAGTTGGGGGGGGGGGGGGGGTTATATCTGCAGGCCACTTCATCTGCCTGAAGGAGTAGTGACTCCATAGAGCAGCTTGTGTTCCAAGAATCTGGCTTATCCCCAACAGAATGGTTCGAGTGGCTAATGACATTTATCTAATTTTAAGAAATCACTCCTTAGACTTAGAAAAGACATACATGAGATGAGTCATTCAATGGAGGCCATTAGCGTAAGAATTAATGAAAAGAAAATCTCCAAAATGCCAAAGGACATTCAGCAGATATTGAAGATTCCACAATAAATCTGCTTTCCCCGGGGTAGTAATTAAGAGTTTTGGGTTGTAGTCAACAGACACTGATTCTGGCTAGATTAAGCGGAAGGGAGAATCTGTTCCAAGAGTAATACGCAAGCTCACTTGCTCTTTCTCAAGAAGTTGCAGAAGGTACTGAATAAAGATTCAGGGAAGAAAGGAATTAAGGTAGCTGTGAAGGACAGCTCAGTGAAGGACTTCAAGGGCATGTTTATTGCTAAGAAGTCACCATTAAAGTGGCTCAGCGCTAATGAATCAGTCTCTAGGTCTCACTCTTCATATTTTCGTCTTTAAACAGAAGATGTCTAGCCCTGTTTGTATCAACAGCCCAGTCAGATTAATAAACTGTGCTAAGGGTCAGCCCACATATTAAAGAACCCACTCCCAAAGAAATGGAGAGGCATGAGCTTGAGTTTTTCAACATTAAAACAAATTAATTCTTCTGTAACAAGTAGGAGCCACAAACTTGTTCCACTTAGAGATAACACAAATGATTCAAAGACAAAGAGGAAGAAAAGTATCTTACTTACTGCCTGTAAATTGTGAAGACTTTCAAAGACAGAACTCTGAAATACACACGTGTTCACTATTACAATTGAAATCAAATAGTAGAAAAGCAGCTCACCATGGCCAATCATCTGTCTCTGCTTCCTCGCCCCTGCTTAGAGATGGACAGCTGACCACATTATAAACTTGCAGGCAAAGTGCTACAGAGCCACAGTCCACATTTTCCAGGAACATGTGCATTTGTCCATGTGAGGCTGTGTCTCCATTTCTTACTAACAGATTAGAATTGTGTTCATTGGGGCTGGCACTGTGGCATAGCAGGCTAAGCTCTGCCTGTGGTGCCAGCATCCTATACCAGCGCCGGTACATATCCCAGCTGCTCTTCTTTGGATCTAGCTCTCTACTACGGCATGGGGAAGCAGTAGAAGATGGCCCAAGTGCTTGCAACCCTGCATCCATGTGGAAGGCCCAGAGGAAGCTGCTAGCTCCTAGCTGCAGAATGGCCCAGCTCCAGCCATTGCAGCCATTCGGGGAGTGAACCAGCAGATGGAAGACCACTTTCTCTGCCCCTCCCTCTCTAACTCCAACTCTCAATAAGTCTTTTTAAAAAGAGGAAGTGTTTGTATTACTGTGCCCCAACTTGCAACAAGTATAAGAGCTTTCTCCACGCGCACCTGCCTTTCTGATGGCAGACTCTAGGGAAGGGGACACACAGGGGTAAGCAGCTGGGGAACCCCGAAATACCTCATGGAGCAAAGTTCCCCACCTGCCCCAATTACACATAAACAAGCAATGCACTTCTACTAAATATTGGAGGAGCACATATCACAGCAGGTAACGTTAGTCAACCCAGAATCTGACCTTACAAATAGTTGATCAAGTCCCAGAGTTTTTGCATGGTAATCACTGGATTCAGATATTGTAAGAAAGAGATTAGGTCAGGCAAGTGTTGGCTAGTTTGAGGAGGAAAAAAAAAAAAAAACGTTTAAAATCTGTTTTCAGACCTTCAGTAGGCCAGAAATGAAATTTAATAGGAATCTGGGTAACAAAAACCTGTTAGGATTTAAGTTGAGACCAGCACTGTGGCATCGTGGGGTAAGCCTCCACCTGCCACGCTGGCATTCCATGTGGGTGCTGGTACATGTGCTGGCTGCTCCTCTTCCAATCCAGCTTTCTGCTGATGGTCTGGTAAAGCAATGGAAGATGGGCTAAGCACTTGGCCTCTGCAGCTATGTGGGAGACCCGGATAAAGTTCCTGGCTCCTGGCTTTGGATTAGCCCAGCTCTGGTCATTGCAACCATTTGTGGAATGAACCAGCAAATGGAAGACCTCTTTGCCTGTAACTGCCTCTCAAATAAGTAAGTAAAACTTCAAAGAAGATTTCGGTTCAATTGAAGTTAGCCTTTGAGAAAAATAAATTTGAGTGTTGCTTTCTCAGTCAAAAGGATTCTTGCAAACAGCTTGAGTACTAGGATATAGAGAACAAATGCCTTCTATTCGAGAATACTAACCAAGCAAAGTGCATGGCAAGGCCTGGAAGGGAAGCTTTCTAACAATGGAACTACTTTAAAACCAATAAAGCAAATGATCAAAGAGACCACAAGTGTATCCTCAAAAAGGCCAGCAATCACAGAGCTTGCAAACATCTCTGGAGGACTCCTCCACTTCAAACTCAAGTGCACAGGAAGTGGCTGGGAAACCTGAGCACACACCATCTCCTCTTTCTCACTAATTCTCACCTCAGCTGTGGCCATGGATGAGAATGGAGGAGACAAGGCCTCAGGTGGATATGGAGAATCATGAACAGAAATGTTCCTCCCACAGCTAAGCTCCAGCATGGAAAGAAGGACCTTCCTCTCTTGGCCAAACTCTGCCTCTCAGGATCCCTTCAGACCAGTGCTTAGTGTGCCCATCAGCCTCCTCTTCTCTAAACCACTGTGGGTTGTGTGTAGTATGTGTGAGCACAGAGGGCTACCAGCAGAAAAGTCACTCGTCACTGAGACTGTAACTTGCTAGATCTTAAGGAGCCTCATCTGGATCTGATGGAGCTATCTGACATTATCCAGAGGTACTAACTTTGAAATGGACAAAGGATTAAAGCTGAGACTTTAGGGCATCCCTTGGAGGAGGAAGTGAATCTGTTCTATGTAAGAAGTAGAGTACAAATGGACATTTGGTAGCCAGAGGGCAAGTCTCTGATAGACACTGTTCAGTAGCAGGTAAAACATTGTGTTCCTTCTGCAGCCAACATTGTCCTTCTAAGAGACCACGTGAGCTATTCTTATTGATGACACAAGAAAATAAACAATACCCCTGGCTTGCAGGCCAAGGCTTTGAACAAACAGGTGTGTACTCCAATGGTTTATTTCATGCAAAAAACAAGAAAGCCCCCAGTGAGTAACAGACTGTAAAATTAAAAGCCCCAGTATCTCTGGATTACAACATGGAGGCAAGATGTGCAACAACCAGGAACATCCATATGGGCAATGACACGAGAGAAAAACAAGCTTCTATGGTGTTGCTCAGGGAAATCTGGGAGGTGGGAAGTTTGCTTGTTCTATTTTATAATCTAGAATTCGCTAGTTTTAGTTTGTGCTTCCATGTGAAAGGAAAAACATGCAGCTTTCTACTATGACGAACTGAGAGCTACAACAAACTCCCAAGGAAAATCCAAAGAAAACAGTCGTGCAAACTGAAGATTAAGATCTTCAGGGAGGTAACGGTCAGTCCTGTGCGCCCTTTCCTGCCCCACTCCCCAGTGTTCCCTTGCTCTGTGCTGCCAGAGGCTGCAGTTGGCATGGTCTAGTAGATCCTTGGCTGCCTGCCTAACACAGTTCCAGAGGTTCAGTCTGTGGGTACAGACCCTGGGGTAGGGTTCTTGGTGCCCCGCCCAGCAAGGGGTTTCACCTCTGTAGGTCTGGTAGGCCTGGATTTCATTGCCTCCTCTTCTCCAAGCAGGCAGTGCTCTCTCCATGCTTTCCTGTCTGGAGTTGGGGCAAGAGTACCTCAGGCAACTTCCTTTACTGCAGTCTTCAATGTACCTTGTCTTATTGCTACACTAAAACCAGGAACCATGGTCTCTCACCTGGCTTCCCCAATTCCCATAAAGGTAGATTGGTGGGTGAATAGCAGCTAAACTGGTGTCTCCGTGGGGAGACTACCACTAGGAGATCTTATTAGCAGTAAGCCATCTTGTTCCACCTCCCTTCTACACACATAAAAAGACACAGTACATCCGTGAAGAACAGGGGTAGCCTGAATGAGAACTTTCAAAGAACAAAACAGAGCTTTTTGGTATGAACTAGCAGATGGTTAAAATAACAAAAATATTCAATGGCAAGATTATGAGATGAAATTAAGAACATCCCACAGAATAAAGTTAAGACACAGAGGTGGAGCATCGAAGACAAGAGATAAGCAAATTAGAGACTCGGTCTCTGAAGTCTACCACCTACTTGACAGGTGTTGCAGGAAAGAGAACCCGGAGAGAACAGCTAGGAGAACACTGGAAGATCTATAGTAGAGTTTCTAAGCACTGAAGACCATAAGCATCTAGACTGCACACACACAATAAAAACTAAACAAATAACCCTCAAAAAATATGCCCTACTGCACATTTCTCAGACTCTGGAGATAAAGAGATCTTAAAAGCTGTCGAGTGAAAAAATGTCAAAGATGTAAAGATCAGAATGGCACCACAGACAGCTCAAAGACCATAGAGAAACCTTCTGAATTCTGAGGGACAAGTGTGTTTCATCCTCACATTCTGAAACCAATCCATCAGTTAAGAGTAATGGTACAATAAAGCCACCCTCAGATACGCAGGGACTCAGTTTTTGCCTCTATGAACTTTTTTTCCCCCAAAAAGGAGGCCTACTGGAGACTATATCCCAGGAAAAGATGACACAGACTAAAGGGCACAGATATTCCCACCCAAGAGAAGATTAAGAAAAGCTAGGGAGCAGGTGTTGCAGTATAGTGGTTAAGTTGCCGCCTAGTGTTAGACCAGACTCAGATCAGACTCTGTTAACCCAACCAGAGACTTGATGATGCAAAAGCTAAGAGGTTTATTATTCTAGCCCGGGCTAGCGTCCACACCTCCAACTGTCGCAGTGGTCTTCTGACGAGGACCCCTCCCGTTTTCTTTCTGGGGTTTATATAGGGTTTTCAGAGACATTCTATACATTACAGCACCATCCAGCAAATCTTGTCATTCCACAGGAAATTCAAAGAACATCTCTTAAAATTGATTAGTGCATCCAGCAGCAACAATGGACCTAGGAAAGGTGGTTGGATGGCTTTTGGGGTTGATGTTTTTTAAAATGATTGGCTAAAGTACAGGGTCCGAGCAGCTAGATTGTACATGCCAAACTGCAGGGTTCAGGATGTTATCAATCACCTTAACTGCCAGAAAAAAACATCTGGAACTCAAGGTATTTCCCTGCTATCTGCCAATTGGGGAGTTAATTTTTCCTTTTATAGGAGCTTTTGGCTCAGGGTTCAGGGCCCGGTCAGGCCCGGGTTACAAGATAGGGGCCTAGTCTACAATAGCTGTGCCTTGATCCAGGCTCGTGTTCTTCACTGGGACTGCTACATCCTGCGTCAGAGTGCTGGTATGTGAGTCCTGCCTCTGCTTCCGATCCAGCTTCCTGCTAATGTGCTTCCCGGAAGGCAGCAGGTGACGGTTCATGCAGTGGGGCCCTTGCCGAAAAAGTGGGAGACCTTGATGGAGGCCTGGGCTCCTGGCTTCAGCCTGGCCCACACCCAGCTGTTGTGGACATTTGGGTAGTTACACAGTGAGTGGAAAATAAATCCTGTCTTTTGTCCCTCTCTTCCTGTCAACTAAATAAAAATTCCTATTTTTTTTTAAAAAAAAAGTTATCAAAAGCCAAGAAATAGTCCAAGAGAAAAATCAAATTACCTCTAATAAAACACATTAGTTGGCTCTTCTAAAATTCGTGTATAGGACTGATGACAACAGGGCTAGAAATAATTTTTTTTTTGAGACTTGGGACTTTAGATACCTTCTAGTTTTTCATTTTGTAAATGACAAAACTAAGATTCAAATAGATTAATTCACCTAACCTTCTTGGCAGACACACTCAGTCTGCTTCTACCCAGAAGCCACTTCAGAGAGCGCTGGGCGCCCATGATCAGGAAGGCGTTGACTCTGGAGTCCCGAGTGAAGAACACTTTCGAAGGAAGCCTCCCCCAACCCTTTTCTCATACTCAGTTCTGTTTGACTCCAGACTGACTCCAATTCCCAGGTTCATGAGCAAAGATTTCGCAGCTGATTTCTGTTGACTGAATCTGGCATCAGAAGATTTTTAACTCAACTACTGTATAATCACACTGCTTTTATCGTGAAGCTTTTAAAGCAGTCACTATAAACTCTGGCCAATTTCTGTTGTCCTGTCCAAAGTAATAATTGACATCTCTCAATTTACAATGCACTCTTTACTGATGAAGTTTATCTCCCATAACATATATGCAGCTTTGGATACAATGCAAAGATTTGCAGACCAATACAAGTTCTCATTTGTCTTGCATTTTGATTATGGAACACATACTGAAAAACTCTGCTATTTAATATATATACATAATATATATATTAGTGATTCCCATTTCTCCAATTTGAAAACTGGTATTTTCCCAGTTCTTCAGTCCTACCATGAAACTTTCTCTTCAAGAATATGCTGGTGGAGCCAGTGTTGTGGCACAGTGGATTAAGCCCCATCAGTAACGCAAGTATCCCGTATGGGTGCCAGTTCACATCCCAGCTGCTATACTTCCAATCCAGTTCTGGGCTAATGTATCTGGGAAAGCAGCAGAGAATGGCTCAAGTACTTGGGCTCCTGCACCCACGTAGGAGACCCAGAGAAAGGTTTTTCGTTTCTGACTTTGGCCTGGCCCAGCCCTGGCCATTGTAGCCATTTGAGGAGTGAACTAGTAGATGGAAGTTCTCTGCCTGTCTCTCCTCCTCCTTCTAGGTTTTTGTAATAAGATCAAAAAATCATAAAGTGTTGGCATCTGAAACTCTGTATACAGAACACCTTCCAATATTTCCACTTGCCATATAGACTAATCTTATGTTAATAAGTTAGACTAATCTTATGTTAATAAGTTAACTTTTTATTTCTCCTACTTATAAAAATCTAGGCCGGCGCCACGGCTCAATAGGCTAATCCTCAGCCTTGTGGCGCTGGGTTCTAGTCCCGGTCGCTGTGCCGGATTCTGTCCCAGTTGCCCCTCTTCCAGGCCAGCTCTCTGCTGTGGCCAGGGAGTGCAGTGGAGGATGGCCCAAGTGCTTGGCCCTGCACCCCATGGGAGACCAGGAGAAGCACCTGGCTCCTGGCTTTGGATCAGCGTGGTGTGCCGGCTGCAGCACGCCGGCCACGGCGACCATTGGAGGGTGAACCTACGGCAAAGGAAGACCTTTCTCGCTCTCACTGTCCACTCTGCCTGTCAAAAAAAATTTTTTAAATCTATTGAAAAATGGATTTTTAAAAAAGTCACAGGCTGTTCAGTTTTGAAAGTTTCCTTTAAATTTTGCTATTTGTTATTTTTCAAGACTGTTTAAAATGCAAAGATTATACCATGAATTCTCCCCGTTATTTCTCATCTCAATGGTCTGACACAGCCATATGATATATTATCATCCTATAATTTTGCTCTTATTTTGAAAGATGTATTTCTATTATTGTTTAGTTCTTAAAAGGTAAGTGACTGGCATTCAGTGGGAAGCATCATTTTGGTTGATGAGAAAATGATGATAAAGACCAAAGGATAAGCTTCACGATGAAGCAGAAACAATATCAACCTAAATTAGTATAATCCCTCACATTTCTGTAGTGATTACAGTTCAAGGCTTTTTCAGATATATTATCACATTTGATCTTCACAAACCCCTGTCAGGTAGAGAGAAGAAAGATTGATATCTCTACTTTGCAAATGCAGGAGGAAAAAGAGACTTAAGCAGCCTGGCTCAGCTGAAATCATGCAGCGAGTAAGAGACAAGGCTAAGCTTTGAAGTCCTCTTTTTTTAAAATAACTTTGTTTACATAAGACAGAGAAAGGGACAGAGACCCATTCATCAGTCTTGCATATTCTAGTTCTCTCCCCAAATGCCTCCAACAGCTGAGGTTAGAAGCCAGCATCCTAGGACTCCACTGCGTCTCCCACATATGGGTGACAGGGACTCGAGTACTTGGGCCATCCTCTACTGCCTCTCCAGGCATGTTAGCAGGAAGCTGATTGGAAGCAGAGTAACTGGGATCAAGTCTCTTGATCCTACATTCAAGTATAAAGCTGTTGAGGTAAAATTCTTAAGGTAGATGTATGTGGGCGCTTATTTATGAAAAACCATTGAAAGTCTTTGTAAATCCAGATAAGAAATTAGTAACATTTTCAACATTTGACAAAAGCAAATGTCTTCTTAAGAAAATTATAAAGGGTGTTATAAAGTGATATATTTTCTAGAATAGAGATGATACCTAATTATATTTCTATCATGATTTGCTACTACAAATATAAAAATACTTCAAATCATTAATACTTTTATTTTAAAAATGGATAGCTCCTTTTTTGTTTGGTGTAATTCATTAGTTTTTTTTTTTTTTTTTTTTTTTTTTTTTGGACAGATAGAGCTAGACAGTGAGAGAGAGAAAGATCTTCCTTCTGTTAGTTCATTCCCCTAATGGCCACTACGGCTGGCGTTGCACTGATCCGAAGCCAGGAGTCAGGGGCTTCCTCCTGGTCTCCCATGTGGGTGCAGGACCCAAGCACTTGGGCCATCCTCCACTGCCTTCCCGGGCCACAGCAGAGAGCTGGACTGGAAGAGGAGCAACCAGGACTATAACCCAGTGCCCATATGGGATACCAGCACCACAGGCAGAGGATAAACCGAGTGAGCCACAGCGCAGGCCCCTGATTGCTGATTTTTAAAAATCTGATTTTGACTTTTCTACTTACATAAATATTTTACTCAGTAGCATATTTTCCTAAGCATAATAAATACATGTTTTCATTTAATATTATAATATTTATTGTTGTTGTACTATTGAGATAGGCAGATAGGATTAAACTCATTAGATTTGTGAACTGAAGACCACACCTTCACCCTGCCCTGTTCATGATCTCAGGCTCCTACCTGATCTCACCTGTACACCCACCTGCCAATCACTCTCCTTTGGAAGTGAATAGAAGGCCTGGAGCATGGTGGGACCTTCCCTTGTGGTCCAGCGCCTTCAGACACGTGGCCTTCTGTCCACCACCTGCCTCTGCTTTCCTGCCCATGCTAAGCTACCTGTGGATGCCCCTCAGACACTTTGCTCCCCACGGTTGCCGGCCTGCTCTCTGCCTGGCATGGATCCAGCTTATACTTCTAGATTTTTCTCCCCTAAATAAAGCCTTCACTTTCCTATGTATTTCTTTCATTGAAAAAAATATTAAAAACTTACCATGTCCCCTGGTTTATTTGAGCTGTCTTTCAAAATTCTCATCTGCACAGATGCCAAGAACCCTCCAAACATTAACATTAAAAATTAATAAGGCTGTTTGATGGGGTCAGTGCTATGGTGCAGCAGGTTAAAGCCCTGGCCTGAAGCGCCAGCATCCCATATGGGCGCCAGTTAGAGTCCTGGCTGTTCCTCTTCCAACCCAGCTCTCCACTCTGGCCTGGGAAAGCAGAAGATGGCCCAAGTCCTTGTGCCCCTTCACTCACGTGGGGGACCCGGAGGAGGCTCCTGGCTTCAGATCGGCGCAGCTCCGGCCACTGCGGTCATCTGGGGCGTGAACCAGCGGATGCAAGACCTCTGTCTCTACCTCTCTGTCTTTCAAATAAAATAAATCTTTAAAAGGGGGGGCGGGGGCTGGATGATATCACTATTATAAATACTATGATGACCATGTTTGTAAACATAGCCTTTTCCTTTAAGAACAAAAAAATCACAATAGGACCATTGGTTTAAAATCACGAATATTGGGGCTGGTACTGTGGCCTAGTGGATAAAGCTGCCGCCTGCAGTGCCAGCATCCCATATGGGCACCAGGTCTAGTCCCAGCTGCTCCACTTCTCATCCAGCTCTCTGCTGTGGCCTGGGAAAGCAGAAGATGGCCCAAGTCCTTGGGCCCCTGCACCAGCATAGGAGACCCGGAAGAAGCACCTGGCTCCAGATTGGCACAGCTCTGGCCATTGCAGGCAACTGGGGAATAAACCAGCAGGTGGAAGACCTCTCTCTCCGCCTCTCCTTCTTAACTCTGACTTTCAAATAAATAAATCTTAAATAAAATGAAATCACGAATATTTAAATTTTCATGATTCTGGTTCCTCTGTTGCTTCTCAGACTACACAGACAAAAATCACAGGTTGTATCTCACATGTTGAAGTTTAAAAAGAATCTGCAAGTAGAACATGGATTACTAGAGAATGGGAAGGGTTCAGCCAGGGGAGAGCGCTTGAGATAAGCTAGTCAGTAGCAAAATGCAGTGAGGTAGGAGGAGTAAGCTCTGTGTTCTCCAGTGCCGGGAGGTGACCACAGTTCATGGGGATCCGTTATGTATTTTATGAAGAACTAGAGAAGAGGAGCTCAAGGCTCCTAACGCAAATCATACGGACATAGAGATGCTCATTACCCTGATTCGATCAGCATACTGTGTATACCTGTGTTGAAACATTATGCTGCACTTTATAAATTGATACAATAATTACTTGTTAATTCAAAAGAAAAAAAATCAGACAAAAATAGTACCAGAAGCAGTGATGAGTGGGCAGATGAATGTACCGTACCGAATATATTCTGTGAAATCAAAATGATGTTCTAATGAATGGAAATGTGATGTGAGAGGGTCTTCGACAGAAATATAACTTTGGGAATTGTTGACATACACTGATTATGTAAATCCATAATGTGAGAGGCCAGAGTCACTCCATGACAGGCTTCTCACAGACAAAGGGCAGGGCAGGCTAGGCCCAGGATAGAAGATGAAATCTGACACTGGGCAGTCCTTGGTGGGGGGGGGGGGGGGTCGCAACTATGGGCCAAGGGCAGGCTAGGCCCAGGATGTGCCTGGTACAAGATGAAATATGACACCAGGCAGTCTTGGTCCAGCGGGGGGGGGGGGGGGGGGGGGGTGTCGCAACTATGGGCCAAGGGCAGGCTAGGCCCAGGATGTGCCTAGTAAAGATGAAATCTGACACCGGGCAGTCCTTGGTCCAGCAGGGCGGGGGGGGGGGGGGGGGGGGTGTCGCAACTATGGGCCAAGGGCAGGCTAGGCCCAGGATGTGCCTAGAAGATGAAATCTGACACCAGGCAGTCCTTGGTGGGGGGTGGGGGGTGGGGGGGTGGGGGGGGGTCGCAACTATGGGCCAAGGGCAGGCTAGGCTCAGGATGTGCCTAGTAGAAGATGAAATCTGACACCAGGCAGTCCTTGGTCGGGGGTGGGGGGGGGTGGGGGTGGGGTGTCGCAACTATGGGCCAAGGGCAGACTAGGCCCAGGATGTGCCTGCTAGAAGATGAAATCTGACACCAGGCAGTCCTTGGTGGGGGGGGGGGGGTCGCAACTATGGGCCAAGGGCGGGCTAGGCCCAGGATGTGCCTAGTAGAAGATGAAATCTGACACCAGGCAGTCCTTGGTCCAGCGGGGGGGGGGGGGGGGGGGTGTCGCAACTATGGGCCAAGGGCAGACTAGGCCCAGGATGTGCCTGCTAGAAGATGAAATCTGACACCAGGCAGTCCTTGGTCGGGGGGGGGGGTTGGGGGGGGGTAGGGGGGGGTTCGCAACTATGGGCCAAGGGCGGGCTAGGCCCAGGATGTGCCTGGTAGAAGATGAAATCTGACACCAGGCAGTCCTTGGTCTGGAATGGGGGGGGGTCGCAACTATGGGCCAAGGGCAGACTAGGCCCAGGATGTGCCTGGTAGAAGATGAAATATGACACCAGGCTGTCCTTGGTCCAGCGGGGGGGGTGGGGGGGGGTGGTCACAACTATGGGCAAAGGGCAGGCTAGGCCCAGGATGTGCTTGGTAGAAGATGAAACCTGACACCAGGCAGTCCTTGGTCTGGGAGGGCTGGGGGTGCAACTAAGGGGGGGGGGGGGCTCAATGTATGGCCATATGGTAAAGGAATGCGAACGTAATACTGGTTTGCCCGGGAACCATAAAAACCCGGGAACAAAGAAAACGGGTCTTGGTCTCCCAGCACTGCTCTGAACGGGAGGTCAGGCCCCAGCATGCTGGACCTACAGATAAAGTCTCTTTGTTCTTTGCATTACCTGAGTCTCAGTCTTACTGGTTCTTTCTATCTGGGCAATCCGGAACATAACAATAAGATAGGGTGAGATCCAAGAAAAGGAGGATCAGTAAAGAAAATTGTAACATAAGCCTCAGGGTACTCTGGACTTAAGAAATGCGCAAGAACCAGCCAAGGAGGCTGAGCAGTAGCCAATCAGACAAAAAGAAAACTCAGTGAACCCAAGTGAAGAAAGGGAATAAATGATCAATGGTTAATGAATACGACTGAAAGGTCAAGTAATGCAAGCCTGAGGATTCCACAGTGGGTTTAATGAAGTGACCCGGAAACCTTGGCAAGAGCCATTTCAGTGGTAGGATCCAGAGAAAACCCTGATTGAGAGAAATAAAGGATGGAAGACAGCATCTTAAGTTAACGAGTAGACAATGTTTATAAATGTTGCTTCAAGGCAGAGCTAAGACATGAATTGATGGCAAAGAGGAACCAAGTGAAAGTGTTCTGGGGTTTTATTCTTTATTTCAAATGCAATAAACAATGGCATACTGACTGTGATCCAATAGGGAGTAGGAAATTTGATTTTATAGACTAGAAGTGATATGCTTGATAGATGATGAAAATGGGGACCAAGTGTGCAACGTAGAGGGATACGATTTAGATTCAAACATGTAAGAAATCTCTGGGGGTGGAACATTCATTCAGACACCGCTTGGGACATCTATACCCCATGATGTGAGGAGTCGGATGGGTTAACAGGTATTCAAGATGGTCCCGATGGAATTTGGGATGTAAAATATTTGCTTACTCCCCCAAAATGTTATCTTTAGCAAGAACACACAGGCCCGCCCTCCTTCCTTCAGAATCTCCACATTGACCATGAGAATAGCAAGAGAACTCTTCCAGAGCCCACAGCTGACTGTGAAAACAAGTTGCCCAGTCCACCCTTCTGGACGGTGTTTTGTTCTACCCGGAGCTGGCCAGACAATGAAACAGCATCAATCTACAGCAATGTAAGAGCTATAGCCCTGCACAAGCTTCAGATTCCCCACTCCTGTCTGCTGCTCACAGGCGGCCCTGGCACTTCACCTCAGCACAGTGCAGCCTCGTCCACTGAAACCTCCCCTGACCCGCTGCACTCTCCACTCAGAGCTCAGTGCTGCTCCTAAGACACATTCCCGTCTTGGGCTTTTCATGCTCATTGTTCCCCCCAGATTCCCCATAGCTTCTTCCCTACCTTCCTTCAAGGATTTGCCTGTCACTTTTTCAATGATCTCTTCTCCGACTACCCTCATTACATGTATAACTCACCCCAGGCCTTACTCTCCCTATCCACCTTCCCCACTTCTCTCTCAATCACAGATCATCTTCCAATACTGCACAACATAATCATTCTGTTCATTTCCCATCTCTCCCCTCTGGATTATGACCTCTGAAGACAGAGGTTTGGCCTATTTTAATTACAACTGTTTTCTGAGTGTAGGAGTTGGAGTCTTCTGGACTCTGGCTGCTTGCTGGCCTGCTATGCTCCCCTAGAATTTATGACCTCCTGCCCCCCACCAGCTCCCCTGGGATTTATGGCCAGATGCTTCCCGCCAGTTCTTCCCCATGCCATCTCCTTTGTGTGGCCTTTCTGCCACATAAGGTATATAGTCTTTATGTTTAAATGAACCAATGAACATGTTAGGTCCCAATACCTTGCCATGTAGAGAGTAAGAAGGTAATCGCTTCCTGGCCTTTTGGCTAAGATCAAGTGTGAGAGTAAGAATGTAACCTACATAGGAGATGGCCTGCACCCTTGTAAGTGTGAGGCTATAAAAACCTCTTATGCAAATGAGAGGGCCTTTTGCCTGTGCACTGCTAAATGGCTGTGTGTGGGTAGGGAGTCCCAGTTGGCTGGTAACAAATAAACCTCTGCTTTTGCATCCGCGACTGTGCCTTGTGCATTGATTGGGAAATTCGGACACAACATGAGCACCTAGCATACATTAGAGACTTGCATGTATAGAATGAGTGAATGACATTTGATTGCCATTATTTAATCTTTGCACCCTCAATGGATATAAAGGTCATCATATTCGTATTTTATTTTGACAGATTTTTAATAATTACTTGTATATTCCCTGGATTTGAAAATATGTCACTTGGAAAAAAGTCAGTCTTAGGGGTTATACACTATAAATAAGTAATACAAAAAGATATAATATAGATATTTGGAAATGTAATGTAGATTAATATCCACTATTTTGAAACCCTGGTAGCTTTGGGATCCACATGGAGGGAAGGCCTATACTTCTAGGAATAGAGAAGTCCCTACCTGTACTTCTGGGGAAGAAAAGTCCTTGTCAAGGTCCCCACAGGTGCCTGAAGGTCAACCAATGAGGATCAGACCCGCCTCAACCTTTAACCCCCATGCCCTGAATCTATAAAAGGAGCTCTCTCAATCTCTGACTCATGACTTCCCCGGCCCCCACTCTGTTGGGACCTGTGAACCTCGCCGGGGAGCGGAATCCCAATAAAAGCTTGTGGATGAATTGATTCGTCTGCCTGGGAAGATTTGTTACACTCCGGACACCTTGCAAACCCTCCCAAGGAATTCAGTTCTACTCCAAATGAGAGTTGCCACGAAATTTGGGATCATTTTGATTTATTAACCCTATAACTGAAATCTAAAATGTCTGGCAATGGTATAGGTTTCCCATCCATATTTAGGATATAGCTCTGAGACTTCACAGAAATACTGATTTTTGAGCTAATACTGGGAAAGGAACATGAGGTTATACAAAAGTTTATATACTTCCAATTATGAAGAAAACTTAGGTGAACTTTTTTTCATGCAAATTACAAGTACCTTTGATATCTGCAAACAGTTCACACATTGCTATTTTCCACTGATAACCTATGCCACCAAAGCTTAATTATCTCACTATAGCTGATACAGGTCATCTTGAAAACTGAACTTGAGAGGAAATAAATATACTAATTTAAAAGCCTATATTTTAGAGACAAAGAGACCTGTACACAAGAACTGCAATCTAGCCAGGTAACCTGATTCTCACAGAGGCACGGATTCGCAATTCAGAGACTACCTTATGTACACTAGGACTGAACAAATAAGCAACTATTTGTTAATACCCAGACTCTGGTTTCTCAGTGTCAGAGGATGAGTTTAAAACACAGAAAAGGAAGGCCTCTGTGGCATTGGGTTGGCATAAGTATGAAACTTCCAAATTACAATTTTTGGATAGATACAGAAATAAATGCAGAAGTATAAGTTAGTGTACAGTGATGTATGTCCTAGTTTCACCCACTGAAAGGGCCTGGAAGCAAGGATATCCCTACATCAGTGTTCATACCTAGCTCCCAGATCTTGGTTTCTAAACACCATTCTCCAGTGAAGGCAATCAGGCTCCCTTTAAAAAGTGGCTGATTACAGGGTTGTGGCTCAGGAAATATTAGATGATCTTAGAGAAACAAAGTCACACTATATTAAAATCCATAGAAAAACATCCATTAATCCAAAAATATTTTTAAAATTGGATAAATGGGCAGAAGATAGATCTCTATTAGTTTACATACAACTATCATTTTTTCTCTTTTTTAAAAAAAATATTTGAAAGTCAGAGTTAGAGAAATCTTCCATCTGCTGGTTCACTCCCCAGATGGTTCCAACAGCCTGGAGCTGGGCCAGGTTGAAGCCAGGAGCTTCTTCCAGGTCTTCCACATGGGTGGCAGGGGCCCAAGGACTTGGGTCATCATCCTCAGCTTATCCCAGGCCATTAGCAGGGAGCTGGGTCACAACTGGAACAACCGGGACTTGAACCTGAGCCCATATTGGATGCCCATGCTGCAGACAGCTTTACCTGCTACGTCACAGCACCGGCCTTGTCCTTTTCTTTCTTGAGGAAGGATGTGGTATCTTAAGCATGTGGGGGCGGGAGTGCTCTGTGGTACAGGTAAAGCCACCGCCTGCAGTGCCAGCATCCCATGTGGGTGCAGGTTCAAGTCCCAGCTGCTCCACTTCCTAGCTAGCTCTCTGCTATGGCCTTGGAAAGAAGATGGCCCAAGTCCTTGGGCCCCTGCACCCATGTGGGAGACGCAGAATAAGCTCCTGGCTTCAGATCAACGCCTGGGGAATGAATCAGCTGATGGAAGACTCACTCTCTCCCTGCTTCTGCTCTCTAACTCTGCCTTTCAAATCAATAAATCTTTATTAAAAAGACATTTTAAAGGGATGCAACTCCCTGCATTTCCTAAATTCTTCCATAGAATCCTGGAGAGCACGCACAAAGTCCCACTACAGCTCTGCTCTGTACACAGCACACTGCCCTTTCTTCTCTTGAGGATTGCTAACTGTTCATCCCTAGTTATATGAAGCCTCCCAGGATTCCATTATTTTTTCTATTCTATCCAAGCAGTGTTTGTAGCCTTTAAGAACACCCATGATGCAGCATGCAGAGGGTAAGTTAGAGAAAAGCAGAGAGAACAAATACACTTCTATTGCTAATGGTGTGTTTGTCACTCTGTGCTACTATTTCCTCCAAGATCAGAAAATTGTTTCAGTTCCCATTTGATTTTCACTTAGATTTTCCTTGGTCCTCATGTTATTCACTGGCCAATAAGCAGTTATGCTTATGCATTATCTCATTCTTTCTACAGTATAATCAAAGATTGCCCTTATCCAATTCTGCTCCACACCACGATCCAAACTTAACCACAGCTTCACTCTCTCCCAGAGTTATTCTCCACCTAGATCCCTTCGGAGGGAGCTGTCATTAGAACAGTATGTACTCCAGAGCACATAACAGCAGTGACACAGAACTTACCAGAACAGATCCAGGAAACAACTCTATGTATCCAACCGAGTGGGTTAAAGGGACAAAGACAGATGGCTGTAAACTGACTAATGAGCTTGAGGAAGTACAGCAAATTTGAGCTGTGGGCCCAAAGCTCCAGCAAGGCCAAAGAGCAGACAGGGAGTCTTTTTTTTGCTTGTGCTGGAAAGAATGACAAACTGATCACAGGAAGCAGAAAGCCACGATGCCATAAGAATGCGGGTCTTAGCATTTGAACGGCTGGCATGAACTCGCCCCAAAGCAATTGCCAGCAATAACAGATTGTCCCACCAGCCAGCCAAGACTTCCAGCCAAAAATGAAAATCAGAGGCTCATTTCTCATATTTTTTCCTGATTGGACAGCATATTCAAATATTTCAGAAAAATGAGAGGCTCATCTCTGAAGACACAGTATTATTATTATTAATTTTCTTTGCGCCCAAGAGCCTGTTATAAAATTCTTCTGCCTTGAAAGGCAGTCCTCTGGGATGCTTTTCCTGCCACCTAGAGAGGTTAAGTAAATTGCCAAAGGATATGGAAGACGCAGTGTCCAACAACACGATTCAATGGCTCACTCTTGAATTCCTTCTCCATTGCATTATGTTTAACACCATGTGCCCGATTTCCCAAGAAAAGAATCTGAGCTCATTCTAGCTCTCAGGAATACAGCATTTTTAAAGAGGTAGCCAGAGCTAGTATAATATACCAAACAGTTGCATGTTGCCTATTCTACAGAGTCACACTTTTCAAAGGGCTCTCATAAAGTCACTAATCTAAAAATTTCAGCCTCAAGCTGAATTTTAATGCTCAAAGTCTAAAATGTTATGGTGCTGCAGACTTCTGACAGCCGATTCCCTTGCCTGTTACCTAATGTCTACTCGCTGGATGGGGACTGCGGTGAATTTCACCCTACTTGTCAGTCGTATCATAATGCATCTGGTCTTCAGGAGTATAAAGGGAATTGATACATTTTATGCTTCTGAAACCATGTTGAACAGAAGTAGACAGATGGTCTTTCACAGCAAAATGACCACATATCTATATGGTGGCTTCTATTATCAAACATTGTTCTCCATGTCACAGGATGGAAGTCGTAAAAACTTTCCCCAGATATTCTTATACCTTTAATATGTGGTCAGATCAGAATGGTATTGCTTTTACAAAAACTTTCCAATCAGAGAAAAGGTAAGATACAAACATCCAAACTGATACAAAGTCATATTGTGTTCCCAAGCATGAAAATGCCATTCCTCGTCTGGTTATGTTCACAGCCTTTATCTGACAACTGTGGCTCCCCAGCAATGCACTGTGGGTATAAAATTACCTGTGTTCTTTGTGTTCCTAAAGAGAAGATGCTTTGTCTCGTTCTGCATTTAGAGTCCGACTTGGCCTAGTGAAAATGCTTGTGCATCAGTATTTTCTTCTCAGCTTTGGAAAAATTACAAATTACTACACCTAAAAATATTTTCCATCAAGTAAACAAATTTCTGGAAAATTACTTCTCTACCTTCTAGGGAGGGAGAACTCATGTTCTTTAATATGCTTTTTCAATTTATATCTATCAGAATTTATTTCTTAAATCTACCATTCTTCTTTTAAAAAAGAATTTGTCAGACTTCAAATTCTTTATCATCGTAATCTCTCCCTCAGGACAATAATTATCTGCAATGAACTCCAAGTCTACAACTCTGCATTTGATTCTAGATTTCACTAGTTGCTCTGATATTCTGTTCTCGTGTACTGTACAGTAAATGTGGAAGTATTATTCTCATCATCCAAAATGTTTCCTATCATATTTCCTTCCCTCTCCCTCCTCCTACACCCAAGATACCTAAGCATGCTTGAGAGGGAGGATCCAAGACGGCTGAATAAGGAGAAGCACACAGACCTCAGCTGCAGCAAATTCACAGAAAAACAAAGTAAGGACCACATTCCCAAGGGACTGATGGAAACTTTCAGCAGAGAAGTGACAGGACAGAGACTCAGAGAGAGAGGAAAGAGAACGAACACAGTGACACAGCCAGCCACACCTCCAGCCAACCCTGCATCTACCCAGCTGCTGGGAAACACTATCTTCCCAGGACAACGATGCCCAGACTACACATTGCAGAAAGGATCATCTCCTCAATAAATGGTGATGGTAGAAGTGCATGTATGTACACATACAGAAGAATGAAATTAGATCCCATGCACAATAATCAATTCAAGATGGATCAAAGGCCTAAATCCTGCACTGTGAAATTATTAGAAGAGATTTTTAAGGGAAATACTTCAACGCATTGGTATAGGTGATGGCTTCTTGGATAAGACCCTCGCCCCCCAAAACACAGGCAACAAAACTGAAACCAAACAAATGGGATTGCATCAATCTTAGAAGCTTCTGTACATCAAAGAAAGCGATGAACAGAGTGGAGAGAGAGCTCATGGCATGAAAAAAACACTTGTAATCTACTTATCCAACAAAGGATTAATATCCAGAATATATCAATAACTCAACAATAAAGAACAATCCAGTTAAGAAAGGGGTAAAGGACCTCAATAGACAGTTCTCAAAAGATATAAAAATGGACAACATGAAAAACGTTCAACATGACCAACCACAAGGAAAACGCAAATCAAAATCACAATGGAGTATCACCTCACTCCTATTATAGTAACAATTATCCAAAAGACGGACAAGTTCCATATGCTGGTGAGGATGTGGAGAAAAGGGAACGCTTACACACTGCTGGTGGGAATCTGAGTGCAGCCACTGTGGTCAACAGTACGGAGATTTCTTTAAAAACTAGAAATAGACTTGCCATATGATATAGCAATCCCTCAACTTTAAAAAAAAAAAAGCAAAAAACAAAGAAATGCCTATGTGTAACAGTATTGCTACAAATATAGTTGTATCAAATTTTGTCTTATATCTTTCAAATTTTAAGAATATGCTACCATAATTAAAGAATGATTGATATTCCTGTTTGCCTCTTAGAAGATCAAATTTTATGGAAATCTCTAAAGTAATTACAGTAATAATTTAATGTTTTTTTAATTACATAAATGGTTAATACACGCCAGAAAATAAACTAAGTGCTTTGAATATATTCTTTACTGGCAACACAAAGGTCCTAATGTTGTTGCAGTTCTTGCAAAGGAGTAAAGCAATGCTTATGGAACTGAAATGTTTTTGCAAATGTAATTGATTCATAAAAAGCAGCAGCAGAGCTACCCACAGAGAAGCTGAACTCCAGAGCCTTAGGGACATAACTACCCCTCTTTGGTCTTTCCCCTACTGGATCTCATCCTGCTGTTACTGCAATCCTGGATGTCATGTCTCTGGAAGCTGCTGGTCATTATCTTGGTGGATTGCTCATGTCAGCTCTGCCTCCTAAATCTGGCATGATTGTGTCATTGTCTAGAATGTTCTTTGCCATTCTGATGTATCAGCACTAACATCATTTCTGATGCCTAAGAAAAAGAGCCTCCAATTTTACAAGTTGACGTTGTGGTGTCCTACATGACTGTTTCCTATGTCTCTGATAAGAGAAGCATTGCTTGAGAAGGTCAGGCATAGGCCAAGGAAAACCAGCATTTTCTCTCTCCATGTTCCAGGAAGAATATCCACAAGGCTATCAGCACATCCCAGAGGACGGGCTCAAGTTACGGTTGGTAAAGGATTTCTAAAGCCGCCCCAAAACACAAGGTACTTCTAGAGGATGACAACACTGTCCTAGATTTCAAAGTCACTAATTTTAGACGCAATACACAGTATTCCATCAAATATAGCCAAGTCCATGAATCAACAACACAACTGACTCTTAACTAAGAGGAACATGGACAGACAACAGGAAGAGATTCCCAGAAGACTGACACAGTGGAGCCATCAGATACACACTTCAAATATAATTACAAAGGTAAAAGACTAAGGATTTGTGGTAGTAAAGCAGTAATAAAAGTCAAATGGAAATGTTAGCATATTAAAAAGCAGTAATAGGCTGGTGCTGTGGCCTGAAGCGCCAGCATCCCATATGGGTGTGGTTCTAGTCCCAGCTGCTCCTCTTCTGATCCAGCTCTCTGCTATGGCCTGGGAAAGCAGTAGAAGATGGCCCAAGTCCTTGGGCCCCTCCACCCACATGGGAGACCCAGAAAGCTCCTGGCTTCAGATCAGCTCAGCTCTGGCCGTTGCGGCCATCTGGGGAGTGAACCAGCAGATGGAAGACCTCTCTCTCTGTCTCTACCTCTTTCGGTAACCCTTTCAAATAAATAAACCTTAAAAAAAAAAAGCAGTAACAGTCTAGATATAAATGGAAGGAAAAGAGGGAAGTGGAAATTGGATAAAAATATGAAGCAGTAAGAAAAAATAGAAAAATGACAGGACATAGAAATTACAGGACAAAATTCTAATATTTATATATTGAAGTCACAGGAGGGAAAGAGGAAAGATTGGATAGAAAAATATAAAGCCACAGTTTGAAGAAACCATACAAACTGTGAACAGTATCAATACAAAATAAGCGCAGGAAATAAAAAGGAAATCTTAAAAGCAGCTACAGGGGAAAATTGAGATTTTACCTTAAAAGGATCAACTATTCATTCCTGATAAGTGACTTCTAAACAAGACTATAGAAACCACAGAGTATGAACAGAAAGGTTCTAAATATAGAAAAGAACAAATGAACACAAAACAAACATTTTTGTCAAGCAACTAAAATTCACAGTGCTGCTCAGCAGTGGGTAATGCTATGGAACATAATCAAGGAAGTTTGAGATCAAGGGAAGAGTGCAGCAATGTGAGGCTGAGCCAGATGTACATCATTCAGATTATGCAGATTGTCAGTGAGAGATGAGGGGGGCCGGGGGCTGAGTCCCACCTCACTTCATCTTCACCTGAAGAGGCTGCTGGCTATGCTAGACAAACAGAATATAATCCAGAACGCAAGGAGCAGAGCCAACAAGCGCTACTTGGGAGACCATTCAAATTAGTGACACCATCTGCTTCTCCTTCTAATAATGTCATACCACCCACCTAGTGTTAGAAAAAATGGAAAAATATTCTTAGGACCATTTAAAGATACAGGCCAAATTCATCCTCCTGCATTTCTACTTCTCCCATCCCCGATATGCCACCATGCACTGTGCAGTGGTCCTGCCAACTCCTACCAGAAAGCTGTGCACTTGGGCTAGAAGTCAAAATGATTTCCCAAGACGGACTCCAACTTCCTTCAGTTTTGCTTGTTTCTGACTTGTTTGGTCATTAATCCAGTAAGACTTAAACTTCAGGTCAATTCCAACTTCAACTTATTTCCCTGACATCTCAAATTTTATTTCTCGTAAGTTTTTCTTCTGCTGGCATTTGGGGGTCTTGTCTTTCTGACCTCTTACTCCACTACACTTTTCATTGCCTCGGGAAAAAAACAGTATTCAACATAGGTGAGCCTGGGAGGATCTCTGTTCACTTCTGTTAACCTTGATAACCATGGAAAAGAAAGAAAAATTGGGAGGCAAAATATAATAATCTAGAAAATTGGCTTGTTTTTTTCATTTTTGGCTCAGCGAAGACAGAAGAGTGAAATATCACTATTGACTGCAGTTCTCAGGGAGTTAGTCAATGGCATTTGTCTGGAAAAATACAAAGTATAATGGAGACAGCTGAGGCTAAATAAACTATGTGAAACCAAAGAGAATGGCTTAAGCTCTTCACAGCAATGCGCCTGAGTATTTAGCATGTAGACAGAAAAAGCAGGAAAGATCACTTGAACTAATGAATACTCCAGTTGTGGGATCACAATTATAGACTAGGTGTTAACAGTTACAGTTGTGACATAAGTGAATCTAAGTTAAAAGTGCTATTAATAACATTATTCAGGCTGGCATTGTGGCTCAGGGGGCTAAGCCACCACCTGCAACATGAGTGCCAGTTGGAGTCCTGGTTGTTCTACTTCTGATCCAGTTCCCTGCTAATGCACCTGGGAAACCAACAGGAGATAGCTGAGTACTTGGATCTCTGCCACTCATATGGGAGGCCCAGCTGGAGTTCTGGGCTCCCAGCTTTAGCCTGAACCATTCCCCAGGTCATTATGGCCGTTTTTTGGGTTGAACCAGCTGACAGAAGATCTTTCTCTCCCACCTTATTTCTGACTGACTTCTTAATTAAATAATATATTCAAGAATGTTGCAAATTTTTGCTAGATCATGAAGTCAATTGAGATAGATGTATTAATTTTTGCAATTTGTAAAAGATCCTTGAAAGGTAAAGGGGAAGTGATATTTGGCCTAAGTGTTTGGCTGAATGAGTTTTCATCTAAGAGAAAGGCAGGTGATGAAACCGGCTTAGGTTGATTCTATTTCATAGGCTTATGTGTGCATACAAAAAACCTGGAACAGAAAGTAGAATAAACCTTCAGGTGTGATAAATACTATAGAATACCTTTGCCCGAGAAGATGCTATAAAAGACTATGGCAGAAAATGATTGAGAGGAATCTTCTAGATCAATAATATCTACAGCATGGTCTCTGCTAGTCTGACTTAATATGCTCTGGAACTTTGGGCACCTTGAGTTTAAATGTAAACATGCAGCAACTATACAAACTCAGTATAAATATATAAATGATTAAGCTAATATGAGTATGAACCACAGGTTAGTATTTGCTAAATCATTGAATCTGTTTATCATGATCAATGGCTTTTGTTTTTAAGATCTTTCCCTTAGGTTAAAACTCAAAATGATACTAAGGGAGCTCCCCTTATGGAGCACTTACTCTAAGATATTATACATACAATTTTTATATGCTTCATCTCATTTGTCTGACAATGTACTTATGAGGTCCTCATTTAACAATGAGTAAATGAAGGCAGAGAGAGATAAAGATACAAAGAATAAATACTCCCAAGCCTCTACTCCTTCATCATACTGCCTGCATTTTATTAGAGTTTCCTGTGACTTTAAAAACCAGCAGCAAGAATTGGACAGAAGCATAGCAAAGAGTATTATCAGGACTAGATGTTCACGGAACAACCAAAATGTTTGCGAATTCTCATTAACACATTTTCCTTAACATGTGTTTATGGAGTACAATGTGATGTTTTTTATGTATGTATACAATGTGTACTGATCAATCAACAGCATTTCCAACTCCTTGTCATTTCTTTATTTTGGGGGACTTTGAGTTCTCTTGGAGTTTCATAATACATTTAATAGTTACTCTGAACCATCCTCAGACCATTTTGCTATAGAATACTCGAACTTACTCTTCCTAGCAAACTATATTCTGAGGATTTTTAGGACAAATTTTTATCTCTTATAAAAAGAACTGCAGAGTGGCAAAGCGGGTTAAGCTGCTGCCTTCAACAGCAGCATCCCATATCAATGCCAGTTCGAGTCCCATCTGCTGCACTTCTAATTCAGCTCCCTCCGAGTGTGCCTGGGAAAGCAGCCAAAAGATGGCCAAAACACCTGTGCCCCTAACACCCTCATGGGAGACCCAGATGGAGATTCCAAGCTCCTAGCTGTGACCTAGCTGTTGTGGACACATGGAGAGTGAACCAATGGATAGAAGAGATCTCACTCCCTGCCCTGCAATTCTGCCTTTCCAATCAATTTTTCAAAAAAAAAAAAAAAAGAAAAAACAACGCAGAGTTGATCAATGCAGGGTTCCAATTTTGCTCCACATTGACAACCAACCATTCTCTTGCTGTTCCACTATTACTTAGTAGGCTGACTCTTGACTGAAAATGATTGCTGGGGTTCCCATCAGGGAAGCAGGAGGAAGGGACAAAATAGAAAAGGGCCAAGGGCACCCAAGTGTCTCCTAAGAAGCTTCTTCAAAGCTCCTTCGCGTGGCCTCCACTTTCATTTTATTCGCCTTACCTAAGACACATAGCTCTATAGAGATACTGGGCAGTAGGGTCTGTATTTACACAACCACATAGCCAGTTGCAAAGTGGACTTCATCATGGAGAGGATGATAGACTTGGGGAAGCCAATGACAAGGGATGACGTAGTCACTGACGGGATATAAAGACACAAAAGAAGGGAAGGAGCCAAAGAGGTTTCTAATTATAAATTCTTGCTAATTAGGGGGAAAATATTGAATGCCTTCTGCAGCAGAAGGATAGAAACAGGGGTGGAAACAGACTGGGAGTAGAGCATGTAGGGACAATGAATACAAGTATGGGAGTCTAGTTCAGCAGCTGAATTATGGATGGAAATTAAGCAAATCATTACAACAATGGGTTTATCACTATTACTATAGAAACACGATAGTGATCCTGAATCCTTTTAAAGTGTGTAAATATTAAGGATTCATATGATTTTAAGTATTTTCTTCCAAGGGAGTTTAGATTTAGGAAATTCTTTTTCTTCAGAAAGCAGTATTAGTCTTCAGGCTTAATGATTACTGCATTTAAAGTGACATTTTAGTTCATTACTGGGTATTAAGAAGATTAAGTTTTGAAAAGACAAATGAACATTTTAGATCGCAGAGGAGCTAAGCAAAGGGTGAGTCTCCGCAGTGGGAAAGCATACAGTCTGCATGCCATTTGCCCAGGCCCAAGGAGACCTGGACAGGAAATGTGAACACAGTGATTCACCCAGCCGAGTAATATATTAACTAATAGCCCATGCTTCACTCCAGTCTCAGCTTGACTGGGAGACCAGCCTACTGGAGATAGATTGCAAACAGAGGTGCAGGATGATGGTGTTTGCAGAGATACCAGGTAAAATCTTTTACATCTTCAATCAACAAACTTTTCTGTGTGGGCAGGGAGCGAGCTGGGAGGACATTTGTCACAGTGGTTAAGACACCATTTGGAATGTCCACATCTTTCAAAAGGAAGTGAAATTGAGTAAATTATGTTGGTGTTGGCATCATGGCACAGCAGGTTAAGCTTGCGATGTTCATGTCCCGTGCAGGTGCCAGTTTGGGTCTGGATGCCCCACTTCCAATCTAAGTGCCGGCTAACATGCCCGCCCGTGAAAGCAGAAGAGGGCCCACGTGTTTGTGCTCCTGTCACCCACATGGAATACCAGGCCAGAGCTCCCAACTCTTGACTTTGGCCTGGCCCAGCTCCAGCCATCGTGGCCATTTGAAGAGTGAATCAATGGGTGATCTGTATCTCTTTTGCTCTAACTCTACCTTTCAACTAAATAATCTTTAAAAAATAAAATTTTAAAAATCTTTTCTGGATTAGGGTTGTATCTTTCTCACTTTTGTTACCCAGCTACTTGACTTGCTGTCTGTCATATAGGTGTCAGTGTGTGTGTGTGTACTTAAATTATCATTGAAGTTTTCCGCTCCTATCAGAATTTTAAATTGCTTCCAGGACCTGAAAGATATCCCATCAGCATCTGTATTCCTGGACCTGAAAGCAAAGGATGACCAACTCCTCCGATGCTGCCTGCTCAACACATCCACCCTTCAACGTCATCTCCACATTCAAGACCTCTCAGGCTGCATCAGCCTGTCTTCTGAATGCCTCCCAATTAATCCAACTTGGGACAGTGGAAGAGATCTTCGGATTCAGCAATTCCAGGTCCAACCAGGATCAGCAACACACTGACCATAAAGTGCAAGAAGACAGCGTTCCCACCCACACCCCAGAGTTGAATCAAGACAAACTATTATCTCTGATAAAGCCTAATGTCTTTAGTAATGTGAAAAAAAAAGCTATTCCAGTAGTGGCACTTTAACACTTTTCCATTTGTCTTATCTGAAGCACAGACTACAAAATCTGAGTAATATACTACATGGTATTATTTGTTTTTATTTATAAATGTTATATGAACATATTTAAATTAACTTTTACTTATAATGCTCATCATTTTTAATTCAAAAGACACTAAAAGCAATTCTCCAGACAGGAATATATAGAGCTACTTAATTTAATTTTTGCATAGAATTTTATGACATATGTACTATATATATCCACCTATGTTCCAAAATTTAAACGATTGCCTACTGATACACACTTATATTGTTTCCCTTCAGAATGAATTCTAGAACAGTGAGCACGTTTTAACTATTTGTAGTATTACCAACACTTAATGCCCATCTATTCCAGTCCACAGTGTATCAAAAGATTATGCTCTCCTCACTCTGTATGACAGATAGAAAGTAGTATCTCAATATTACTTTAATTTGCATCTTACTCAAGAAATCGAGCAACTGCTCAGGTGTGGAGTGTCTGTGCATTTCAACCACAACACTCCATACTAATTTTTCCATAGAATGGACATCTTCTAAGCAATAGAAATCTCACCATTCTGGAGGCCAGAGGTTCAAGTTAAAGCTGTCCTCAAGGTTAGGTTCTGTTGAATATCTACTCTGGGTCACACATGGCAAACTGAAGTCAAGTTCTGAGAGCAATGGAGGCTTCATAGCACCCAGCAATCTACCAGGATATTTACAAAGTACAGAAGGATTAAAGGATTCCCTTTCAAAGTCTTCTACAATTTAAATGAGTAGGGAGCAACTGATTGGTCAAGTTGGAAAACCTCCGGAAGTTATGTCTCAACTCCAAAGACTGGCTTAGACCTCCTCAGAAGCAGAGTCATGATTTGCCATGACCACAGATACTACTGCAAGACACCAAGGCACACAGCATGAAACAGTCACCCGACAAAGAACCTTAGGTGTTTGCAGTCAGTATGAATCTAACATTCTCCACCGCGAGTCAGAATGTTTTTATACTTTAACAAGGTAGTTCTTGTATAAGAGTGCTATTGGTGTTCATATATTAATGTTGTATATTCACTGAAATATTGTCATTTCTAGTGACTTCATGTCATCTGTAAACTTTAGCAATTTACTAAAAATAGTCAATTTTGATGTCATATGTAATAAAAATCTTCATTTTTATATAGATATCTTATTGCTTTCTCTTATGTTAACTAGAAGTGTCAGATATGGGAAACTAATCGCATTTTTGTACAGAGTAGAAGGATGGCATTGAGTAATTCGTGTCAATAATTTGTCCCTTAAGTCTGTTTGCATTATGACTGTAAGTATACTTTCCTCCCAGAAGCCCCAGAATACAAACTCGGCAGGTACCACATGCAAGGGAACCACCAAAATACAAAGCTGGACAAGTATGGACTTCGACATCCAGTTCCCATTGGTGTTTTCACGGAAATTTTCTGCAGGGAATGTGCACTAGACAGAGCTCCTGCACAGGGTCCCCGTGGTCTACCACACAGAACGAGCAAGGAGCTCTGCCCATGGGACAGAAGTTACACCTTAGACCTGTGCTTCCCACTGCATGCAACAGAACCTCACGGGTACTAATACATGCCCAAACAAGTCTGTAATCCGGCATCGTGGGGACTCTGGAGTTGTATAGGTCACGATTCTGGTCTCCAAGCCTTCTGCCACTTAACAAATAACAGCCAGTGTAACACCAAGCATACTAAGAAGATCGCATGTTTTTTTCTCTTCATTGTTACAACAGTATTTTACGATCAGTTAAAAACAAAGGCCGTAAACCTGGTTTCATTGCCTTTCTACAATCCTGGAATGTGGTTCAGAAATCTAATGACTTCCAGTTACATTCTTTGAACGTAATCACCTTACATTTTCAAGCACTCACAATCCTCCCTTTATTTCAGGTACTCTGAAATCTCATGGCAAGTATAGATTATTTTTTCCTTTGTGGGGCTCAGAAGCATTGATTCTCTGGAGCACTCAGGTCATTTTTCCTCAATCTAGAAACTCCTGTCATTTAGCTCCAAGGGAAAACTTTAATGATTTCCTCAGTTTTTATTTCCTATCTTCCTGGAACTCTGATGTAGATATGTGACCTCCTCTTTGACTTCTTAACTTCAATTTTCTCTTACTTCCCATTCCTACTCTACAATGGTAGTTTGCTTGACCTGATGTATTTTTTATTTCTATTTAGTTTCCAAAGCCCTTTTGCAACTCTGTCGTTTTGTGCAGCCAGGGTCCATTTCATGGGAACAGTTTGTGTCTGACGATGTTTTTCTCAGGTTTCTTCAGCTTCGTGGATTACCTTACTTCTGAAATACTCTGCCTCATCTTTCGTGTTACAAGCTCTATAAAGTCCCCAAAAGTATGCGAACAATCAGGGCATGTATCAACTGTCCTCCATTTCCCAACCACTGAGCTGCCCAAGCCTTTCCTGGGGACAGTGGATGCTCAGTGTCTGTGAATATGAGTCTTCTTGGGTGGATCGGTTCCCCCAGGGGAAAAAGAAAATTCCCGATGTTCTACTTTAGGCGCATAAATTTGGCTTCCTGATTTCTCAGTCAAGTACACTGAGTTTAATAAGATAACCATTCTGTACATAGACTTTCAATGTACCTTTTGTTTCATGTGTCTACTTAAAATTCACTTATGTGTGGAGTCCCAAAGCCTTGTGTTCCACTCACTCAACATTTAAAGTGAGCAACCGTACAGTCTTTCGCTTGCTTAAATTTGAAAAGTGAAATAGAGATTCTGGTTTTAAGCGCTTCTTGTACAGACTTTCAGCCAATCTTTCTGTATTCAGCTGCTCTAGTCCCAACCCCGACTCCCCGCCCCCCCTACATTAATGTGGTAGAATGAGAAAGCCATGCCAAGATGGCCCCTGGCAAGCGAGTGTCAGTTACTCAGGAATGGCTTTGAAACCCACCTGGCAGTGGAGCCTGCCTGGCAACAGGCTATGATTGGTTAGAGCATAAACCACCCCTTGACCGGACTGGCTGTCCTGGTTATATAAGCTGTTACACCAACTGAAATAAACGCGTCAGTGAGCTGCTCGCCTCTGGCCTGCCTTCACCTGGCTCCCAGGGTCTGTGTGGTGACTGCACGCCTCTTGCCCCCACCCACCACACTCCTCATCATAGAATGAATCCACAGCAACAGACTTTCAGCCAATCTTCCTGTATTCAGCCACTCTAGTCCTGACCCCGACCCCCCCCACACACACACACACAAAACCTCCCCTCTCAATCATGCATTGTCACTCCAATTCCTGAGATTTTGGGGGGTTCCTCCACATGAACCCACTCACACACCTTAGTCCCACACCTGAGGCCATCTCTGGGCTTCTACTGTAATTCTGCAACCCGCGTCCTGAGTTCTAATGATGCACTTGCCTCTCTTGTCCTTCTAGAAGGTCACATTTTCTACTCATTTTCGGTCTTTTTAGTAGGAATTGGGTGCTTCAAGGTTTGTATTTCAAAGGACACATTCACCTCTCCCCCTCCCAAAACCTCAGCATGTACTTGGAGGCGTCTTCCTTGTTCCTTTTTCCTTCCCCATTGTGTAGAGTTCAAGAACGTAGCCATGCAATTTTTTTCCTGTGTATGCTTGTACTTTGCTATGAAATAATTTTAAATATATATAGATACAACAGTAAACACAACTCCCATGACCTTTTATCTAGATTCACTAAAATGTAACATTTTGCTAAATCTGCTTTATCGTTCTAACTAGGTGAATAGTTAAGATATAAATGAGTACAACTATAGATCATTGTATAGTTTTATTTTTTGGAGACATTGAAAATGGTGCATGAATCAAGTTCTTTCTTGTCCTTCAATAGGTGTTCCCTTAAAAAGGAACTCATCTTATGAAATAAAAAATTTGTTATCAAATTCAGGAAACTGAACATTGATAAGTATGGATTAGATACAACCATTTTAACTTCATTTATTCAATGGTTAAATAACCTTAAAGAACTTTTTAAATATGTATTTTCTTACTGAAAAGCAGAATGAAAAATGGTGAGGGGAGACAAGAGATCTTTTTTCATCCACTAGTACATTCCTCAGATGGCTACACCAGCCAAGTCTGATCCAGGCTGAAGCCAGGAACTACTTCCTGGTCTCCCACCTCAATGGCAAGGATTCAAGGATTCAGGCCATCTTCAACAAGGAGTTGGAACAGGAGTGTAGTAATGCCTTTGGCACTCAGATACTGGATGCCTGCGTTACAAGAGCAGCTTAACCCATTGCGCCACAACACAGGCTCCACTTACCATTTTCCTCCTGTACAGGATCTACACAGTCAACCTGTTGTCCTTTCTCTTTAGCCTCTTTCAATCCAGAAGGTTTCACTGTCTTTGCACAATGGTGAGATTTTTAGAGCATAGTATTTTATAGAGGGTTTCTCAATTTTTAAGATTTGAGATGTAGAGTTACAAATAGTGAGAAGGAGGCACAAAGAGAAAGATCCTTCAACCACTAGTTCATACCCCCAATTAGCCCTAATGGCCGGAGCTGACCAAATCCAAAGCCAAGAGCCAGGAGCTTCTTCCAGGTCTCCCTCATCAGTGCAGGGGCCCAAGTACTTGGTCCATCTTCTACTGCTTTCCCTGCCCAGAGCAGAGAGCGGGACCGGAAGTAGAGCAGCCGGGACACAAACTGGCACACATATGGGATGCCGGCGCCACAGGCAGAGGATTAATCTACTGTGCCACAGTGCTGGCCCCTGAATTGGGTCTTGTATGTTTTTCCTTCTAATTGAGCACTCCTCGTTTTAGTATCATATAGGTTATGTTGCATTCTTGCCAGGAAAATCTGGAGTCCCAGGATGTCAACTGCCCTTAGTCAGGGGTGTTCATTTACACCACCAAGTTAGAGTTTTCAGTGTCTGCAACTGCAACATAAGCATCTCTGAGCAGACAGCCGAGACTACAAATATTTTGCTTCTTGTCAAGCTTTTCTCTGTAGTTTTAACACTCAATAATCCTTGTCTCAACCTCTTAATCAAGTGGTTATTACAAATTCATTTTTCAGCTTCACTACTTTCTCTACATTTTGACTATATTCTTTGTGGTATGAGGAATTGATCGACATATACTGTTCAAGAAGTTACCCATTTGTGTTAACACCATTTTAAAAGCTCATCTTTGCACCAGTGACTCACCCGATGCTGGTTCAGTTTTTATAATTTGCATTCCACTGCTCTGTGCATCTACATGCCTGTAGTATAAGCTAACTCCATCACAGATTTTGACTTGCAATGTCTTACTATTCTTGCATATTAGCTTCCAGATAGACTACATTAACCAGAATTCTCCAGAAACATCGAACCTACCTGACATAGACAGTGTATTAGATTTATTATGGAAATTAGCCCATGAGATTATGAACACAGAAGTCCCCAGATAGTCCATCTGTGAGCTGGAAAGCCAGGAATACTGGTAGGTTGTTTCAGTTTGAGGTCAAGACCTCAGAACTGGAGAAGCCAGTAATGAGTTTGCATTTGGGGCTGATGTAGGTCTTGTGGTTTAAAGTCCAAGATGTAGGAGCTCTAGTCTCCAAAGGTAGGAGAGAATGTGAAAGCTAAAGAAAACGTTAATGTCATTCCTTCACCTTTAATTCTATTTCAGCCCTCAACTGATTGGGTAACGCCTGCCTACACTGGTGCAGCCAGGTATTTATTGTTGATTCAAATGTGTGTCTCCTCTGGAAACACCCTCATGGACACACCCAGAAGTATGCATTGCCAGCTCTCTGGGCATCCCTTCGCCTAGTCAAGTTTACTCAAATCTATCACATGAGCTTTAGTATCAACATATCTAGCTTTTCTCAGTTTGTTGCTATTTTTACTGGGATTATGTTAATTCACAGGTCAGAGAACTGACATATTAAGGATACTGAACTATTCTAACCAAAATAGATGCCTTTCCATGTATGCAGTCCTATTTGAGTCTTTCATTAAGTGTTCCATGGAGGTTACACTACAGTATGAATAGCCCCTCAATGACACAGTGTAAGAGGTAATTCCTTTAAGAGTTGATTAGGTCATCAGGGTTCTGAAGAGGTTAATGTCATTATGGGAGTGAGTCCTGGTGAGACTGCCACCCTGTCACGTATGCTCATTTGCCCTTCATGTTGTCAGGCACATGAAGTTCCCTCAACATATGCACCCATGCTCTCAGAATTCCCAGGCTCTAGAACCAGGACAAACTCCTATTGATTATATTTTTATTCTGTCTGTACCATTCTACTATAGCAAACTAAAGGGAGTTGTGAACATTTATTACATGTATTGAGTCAATATATTCTCTCCACTGAAATTTCGTAGTCATTGGTTGTGTGCAGTATGGTAGTAGCTTCACATGTTCTATATGTTACTACTTACTACACTGGACCCTACGTTTACCCTTTAGGATTTTCCAGGTATACTTACATCATGTACAAATACAGGTAATCTTTTTCTTCAATCATTGTGGCTTAACTGATTTCTGTTTTGTAATTATATTGACAATATCCTTCTGAAAGCAGTTAATGTTCGTGGAGATACTGGATGCCTCTTTCTTGCCTTGTGATTAGTAGAAATGCCTCTATTGCCTCCACTCCAGTGAAGGATACTAGCTTTACAATCGTTTATCCACTTTATTATGTCCAAGTCTAAGAGCAGTGGAGATAGGCATACGTTTTCAAATGGATGGCATCATGGGTGTTGACAACTCAGGTATGATGAAGATTGATGAATATATTCTGATTTTTCCTTTCTCCTCCCCTTTCTTCCTCGTACCTCCAAGAGTGCACCTCACACTTTCTCTGCTAGTCTGTCCTTGTTCTTCAGCGATTCTCCCTTCTGTCTTAAGCATCTTCAAGCCCTTCCCCTGCCCCCAAAGCTATGGCTACCAAGTCCCAGACCTGCAAGTTCTCTATTTCAGGACTAGTGTTGGACTCCCATTTAACATGGTGGTTTCTTGTTTCACCCCAAGCTCCATTTCTCAACATTTATAGTCTCTGCAAGCTCTGTGCCCTCTGCACACTGGCAGTAGTCACAGCTCAAACTCTAAGAAGTCTGTTGTCATTTGGTATTTGCTTGGTCACAGGTCATTACTTTCACGGTGTTTTATTTCCTTGTAATATGCAAAGTGTGGGTAAGTTTCATTTGTACTCCTTGTTGATCTTACGGTTTTAGGAAAGTATGTAGGAAAACTCAGATCCAGGTGTGCACTGTTATCTTCCAGACACAGAAGACACTGACCATACGCTTAGACAGTTGAATAGAAACAGAGCACCACCTTGGTTTAAAACATTCACAAGCCAAAAGACACAAACTTGATCCCTGTTGGAAAAAGCATGGGGAGTGATACAGAACAGAATGACAGATGGTGTTCAAAGACAAGTCAAAATGACTAAGTTTAAAGAGGGTTCATAAGCTCAATATACAATCTTCAGATAAATTATAGAAAATGTCTACTTCAAGGCCAGTGCCATGGCTCAACAGGCTAATCCTCCGCCCTGCAGCGCCGGCACACCGGGTTCGGGTCTCGGTTGGGGCGCCGGATTCTGTCCCGGTTGTCCCTCTTCCAGGCCAGCTCTCTGCTGTGGCCCGGGAGTGCAGTAGAGGATGGCCCAAGTGCTTGGGCCCTGTATCCCATGGGAGACCAGGAAAAGCACCTGGCTCCTGGCTTCAGATCAGCGCAATGCGTCGGCCGCGGCGGCCATTGGAGGGTGAACCAACGGCAAAGGAAAACCTTTCTCTGTCTCTCACTGTCCACTCTGCCTGTCAAAAAAAAAAGAAAATGTCTACTTCAGCAACGCTCACGGTTATGGTGGGCGTCAACGCAGATAGCGTCCTATTGAAAAATGGACAGCTTTTCATGACGATGTTGTGGTGGTGTTACAGCAGGTGGAGAAATTACCCACTGAGTAGGAGAAGACTATAGCAAAGATTGCTTGAGTTGCTTCTCCAATACCTTTACCGCCAAGCATTTCACAAGATTGTAGGTTCCCTATGTATCAAACTGCTTGTCCTCATATTATCAAACACCTCGCATTCACGGAGTTGCTTTAGCAACAACTGAGTCTAAATGTACACCTGGTTCTTTTATTATCTCCTGCATCTTATATGGGAATGTTTTTGCTTCACTGTTATCTACAATTAAGAATTCTTTGATTTGTTTGAAAGGCAGCATTACCAAGACAGTGTGAGACATAAAGACAGAGCACTTCTATTTGCTCATTAACTCCCCAGATGGCCACAATACTAGGGCTGGAACAGCTCAAAGCCAGGAGCATCAAATTCCATCCTGCTCTCTCCCCTAGGTGGCAAGAGCCCAAGCACTTGGGCAATTCTCTGCCCTTTCCTAGGCATATTAGCAGGGAGCTGGATCAGAAACAGAGCAGATGGGACTCTGAATGGCACTAATATGGAATGCCAGCATTGCAGGCCATGACTTACCCGATTGTGCCACAACACCAGCCCTTGAAGAGTTCTTGAAAAACCTTAGGCTAGATCCCCTTATATGTCCATTGTACATTTTTCCCCTTTTTTTCCTATCTACTTTTTGAAGTTCTACAGGGCAGTCCAGCTCTCTGCTGTGGCCAGGGAGGGCAGTGGAGGATGGCCCTACTGCTTGAGCCCCTGCACCCGCATGGGAGACCAGGAAGAGGCACCTGGCTCCTGGCTTTGGATCAGCACAGCACTGGCCATAGCGGCCATTTGGGGGTGAACCAATGGAAGAAGCTTTCTGTCTCACTGTCTGTAACTCTACCTCAACAGTTATATAGGGTAGCGGTAGTATTATAGAATTAGGAGCTAACCTGTTTTAATACCCACTTTCTCATGTATTTCGTGGGCTTTAATTACAATGTCTGTGAGCTTTAAGTCTTTTAAAATTGACAATTCTTCCTCTGCAGCTCATTCAGATAGTAAGATGCAATTAATAGGAACTCGAGCTATGGTACCAGAAAAAGGGCGACTGTCAGGCACAAAAACAGGAAATTGAGGAAGAGAAATAAGTGAAAAGATACAAAAAGGAAAAGTTTAATATGAGGGAAAGGGTATCCCTCAAAGTGTCTTAGTCAAAGGAAGGGATTTTCTTGATTTGATTGCTAGCAAGAGTTCTATTCTGATGTGTGTACTTGACTAATTACCTTCCTGCAATACTGATGAGGAGAGCAATTACTCACACATTGCTAAAGAAAACCCTGGGGGCTTGACCTCTGGTGGGATGCTCCTTTGCAAGGTGTCTTACCACCATCTGTTCAGCATGTGGTCACATTACTGCCTCCCCAAAGCAGCATACAAAGGCTATTTTTTGGCTATGTGACTAATGTATATGTTGGACTCCCATCACACCCACCCGAAGTGCATTTGTTAACACAACCTTCTCAGTTCATTACAACCTGTCACCCAAAATGGATTGCCTCCTTGCCACAAAGTTCATGCCCAATGCATTAGCATAGCAAAAAGCGTAAAAACAAGAGCTGAGACAAAACCACCTGAGAAGTAAGAGGTGACAGGAAAGTAGGAATGATATCTGACAATCATGATCAGTAACAGGACAGGTTCTTAAACAAGCCAGACCGTTCCAGGAAATCCAAGGAGCCTAAGTGATGGTTTGAGACCTTCCCAAAACAGAAATGGCGCCTACTAGGATTCAGCACTCATGCCTGTGACCACTCTTTGTACGTCATCTTCATTCTAATTTCTGACACTCAACGGTGTAAATGGTCAGTCCCTTACCAGAACTTGACATCCGTTATCTTACAACCAAGACACCAATTCTTAATGCCATGAAGCACTGTCATCTCTTAAAACATCTCTCCCAAGCTATTATTTTTCAGGATTTTACCTTCCTTCTAACAGTGGTTAGTTAAAACAGTCAAAATGCTGTTACTATTTTTATAATTGCTGTTTGATACTGAAATGTTTAAAATAGTGTATGCTTTCCAAATTAAGATTAAATGTAAAGAATTTAACAGCAGTGTGCTATATGGTGATGGAAAGATTATGAAGGATGTACTCAGTGACTGAGGTTTCGGAAACACTTGTCTGTTGGGAAGATTCCCTGGAAGAGGTCAAGAAAGCCATGTCATTTCCAGGTTCTTCAGCATCCTCACCAGTACAGGGGAAGCTGGACTCATCTTTCGGTTGGCAGCAGTCACCATTCTAGGAACACGTTGATAGCATCAGACTTGGTTAAATGCACTACACGGCAACTCTTTCATTTCACCCTGACAATCTAGCAAAGCAGACCTCCTCACCTTCATTGTACGTATCAAGAAAGAAAACCAAGAAATGAACGAACATTCCCAATTCTCAGCTTGTTACTAATTTGGCTTAGACTCAAGTCCCAGTTTGTCTGACTTCTAAGCGGTATTCCCAACTTTGAGAATAGCTTGTATCTCAGACTCTTCCAAAGAAGAAATGGCATGTTTACCCCACAAAATTTCTCTAAAGGACTCAGTTCAGAGCTTCCTGGGCTGTGTCATCAGGAGGCCAAATACCAAGGCACAACAGTTTTAGATTTGTTTTTAAAGGCAAATGTTTGGTTTAAAAAAGTAGTATTTATGGCATCAACTGTGCAAAGCACAAAGTATTACCAAGAAATGAAAATAACTTCCAATTGTACCACCCAGAAGTATCTCTCTATTCCCTTCCCACCCTTGTCTTGTGTTCAACTGCATAACCCAATCTCTATTCCAGCAGGTTCTCAATGAGGGATAAAAATCATTTTCTGATATTATAAGTCCTTCTACTTTATCTTCTGCCCCTCCAGCTAAAATAAGAATCCCAAGAATATGACTTCTTAAGCATTTAATATTTAAGTTTTACATCTCAATTCTTCAAACTTCAGGTGAAGGTACAAATAAGCAAGCACTGAATATTAAGATTGTTGTGTAGAGCATCATTAGGGGCAGATACTATTTTTTGTTACAGCAATCACCTCCATTTTATAGAGGACACTGAGGCCTAGAAGGTTCAACAATCACCTGTCATGCAACTGATCAACCTGAATTGACACCACTGTGAAGGCAGCACCTACCATCACTATTTAGTATTGCTTGCATGGTCCTTGGTTTAGCACGTGTAGCTCCTACAAAGAACCCCCAGTATTGTACATATTCCACATTAGCATCCAAGCCCCAACAGTCTAGAGCTTTTGACAGAAGCCCCAATTTTTTCATCCCAATTCTTACTGGAGAATACGAAAGCCCTCATGTTAACAGAACTCCAGGAATAACCTTGGAAGACCAAAGATGTTCATCTTAGATATGGTAATTAAACTCTAAATATAACCTTAACCTAATTTTAGATAAGGAAATGTTAGAAAAATATATTTAACAAGAAAAACTGGATGGATCAGACATCAAAAAAGGATCCCAAGGAAATTTCACAATATGGCTTTAGGTTTCATATCATGAACTATAGACAAATGGAGTTGCTTTGTTATTGTCTACCATAAAGTATCCCTGATAAAGCAAAATGTGTCTGTTCCTTTAAATTGGCCTTCTATCCACAAGTAGACTGAACTAAATCAGACATAAGAAACCCCTCACTATGCAGTGATGGCTGATGGGTTTTGCAGTATAAGCACATGCTCTAACACTGCATCTGATAAAAGTTGAAGTCAACTGTACGGAACAACGTATCAGGCATGTTCAATCCATCCGGCCTGGGTGGAGAACAGGTTTCTAGGAAAACCAATAGAAACCACTCAGTGTTAAAAGTTGAGGATTTTATTGTGTAATCTTAAATACAATATAATTCAACATTAAGCTTTTGACATATGTAATTAAATGTTAGTACTCACGCAATATTGAATTCACTTGGGCCTTTTATTTAAATAGGGAACAGTTTTCAGCTTGTATCTCCAGGAGTAGTTTAATGCTTATCTGATACTATAGATGAATAAATTTATGAGTAATTGTCTGAAAAAAATGAAAAGCTATTCTGAATATTTCACTAAATGGTACATATAATAGCAAACATCTCAAATACACTTGTGTTTAGGCAGAAAATCCTCAATGAATCGGTTGTCCAAAGCCTGATTAAGATTTACCCTTAAGCCATTCAATGAATTATTTTAATGAAACCTCCCAGCATCTTCATATTAAATATTACACTGAAATATCAATAAATTAATGGTGAGTGTGCCAATTTTATGTATTAGCGAACTCTCATTTTTTGAGGAAAATTAAGGCCAGGGAGGTAAAGGGACAGTGTGACCTGTCTTTGCCCAATTAGGGGGAAGTGATGCTGCTTTCTCTGTAGCCAGATCTCCACCCACACTCACTCAAGTCACAACATGAAAGCAGCTAATGTTGGTGCCTGAAATCAACCATGCATGTTGGAGACAGTGACAGACTTCTTAGCAGATGCTGCCCACTCTCAACCTCACTCTACCTTGCTCCCTCTCACTTTCAAATAATTATCTTTAAAATAAGGGGCAGCACTGTGGTCTGGTAGGCTAAGCTTCTACCTATAGCACTGACATGCTATATGGGCGCCAGTTTTAGTCTAGGTTACTCCTCTTCTGATACAGCTGTGTTATGTCCTGGGAAAGCAGAAGATGGCTCAAGTCCTTGGGCCTCTGCACCTACATGGGAGACGCGGAAGAAGCTCCTGGCTTCAGAGCAGCCCACCTCTGGCTGTTGTGGCCATCTGGGGCAATCAACCAGTGGATCAAAGCTCTAATAAAACAAAACGAGAACACGTTTCCCATTATGCAACACTCAGATCAAGTTCAACAGTCTTGTTCTCTGGAAGGGATAAGTGTTGATCTCCAAGATTTTACTATGAAAAAAGAAATGTGATCATTCCATTTAACCAAAAAGTAAAGGGTAAGAAAACTGATAGGCTATTTCTGAAGCTTTCCCATTACAGCTCCTTGTGATCGGAAGGTAGTTTTAACTTCAAGAGTCATCGCTGTTCTGCCAATTCGATTGTCAGATCCTGACAGCTAGCATCTAACAGCACACAGCTTTTGTCACTCAGGGGTTTTAACATGTCAAGACGATCAGAGTACACGGACAAATTCTGAGAAAAGTCTGAGTAAATGGTTCAATAAGAAGTTCTTAAAATGCTTGATCTCAATAGATTATTTGTATATGACATCCTATAGGAACCCAAAGACTATAAACCCAACTACGTCAATGTCCAAGAATTACATAAAATTTTACAAGTTACAAGTTACACCACCTCTCCATCCACCTCAGTCACTGAAGATTGGTTGAACTGACCATCTTGTGCATCATCACTTGTAATCCAGTCTGTGGCTTTATCGTCTCATTAACAATGTGTGCTGAGGGGAGGAAGTGCAGTAGAACTGCCAGACTACGTGTTCTGGGACAAGTTCAAATCCTCCCTACTATCTCCATCCATGGGACCTTAGCAATTTACTCAGCCCTCTAAAGCTTCAACTCTGTGCATGGGTTTGTGAAATAGCCATTTTAGAAACCCACTTTATAATGTGGCTGTGGGGATTCTAAGATTAGACAGACAATATAAATGTTAATTTTTATTAAGCTCCATTGATCTAGGAGAATCTCACTGGATGAGTTAAAAACCACAAAACCCAGGGTTTAACATCCCTTCCATTAACTGTAACCTTAGGCAAAAACACCATCTCTCCAAGTGTATTTTCTCATCTCTAAAATGAGAAAAATTACATCTGTCCCTCCTTTATCTCAAGCCTTCTCAAAGTCAAAGGAAACAAAATATATGAAACAGCTTTATTGATTTTAAAATTTACAGGAAATTTTCCTTAACTTATAGGAATAAAGATTTAAAATGTCAAATAAGCAAAAATGAAATACAGCACAGTTCCTAGGGTCTCTCCTTTCTGAAGTCTTCTGTCAATCACTCAAAAATTTTGGTCACTTCAAACGCTTTTCAAAATACCGTCCTGGAGCGTGAAGTCGAGGCATCTTTGGTGAATGTTCCCTGTTTCAGCCCAGGATTTTTAACCGAAGGACAACTCGAGGGAAAAGCAAGCACATATTTATGTTTAATAGCTGGATCCACCTCGCCATGAGCAGCGGCGGGGCCGTTCTAGCCTGCACTCTCCCTCAACGACATAATGCACAAAGGAAGGTTCTGCCCATCTGAATCCTTATCCTCCCTGGTGATCAAAATCGGTCTTTAAAAGTGAAGTTATGATGCGGACAGGGCATGGTAGGATTGTTAGAAATGTGATGGGGCATGGGGAGAGACTATCAATGACTTTTATTCTGTTAAAACATGAAGCCATGACAGCCACTGAGGTGCAGTAAGGTAAGTTGCAGGTGGCAATGCTAATGTCCCAGATCAGAGCCCTCCTTCCAGTCCCAGCTGCTGTAGTTCCAGTCCGCTTCCTATTAATGCACAATCTGTGACGTAGCAGGTGATGGCCAAAGGACTTGGGTTCTGCCACCCACATAGGAGACCTAGATGGGGTTCCTGGTTCCTGCCTTTGGCCTGGTCCAGACCTGGCTGCTGCAGACATTTTGGGAGTAAAGCAGCAAATGCAAGATTCATCTAACACTGCCATCCAGATAAGTCAGTTCTTACAGAATCCAAAGTACTAAACAGACTATAATCTTCAGAATGTTAAGTCAGGCAAGAAAAATAGAAAAAGACCAGTGTTTCAGTGCATGATGGCACAGTGCAGAGGTTTGCAAAAATGGGTTTTAGATTCCCATCAAGGTCTGCCACTTACTAGGTGGATTCAAATCTCACCCATGTTCAGTTTCCTACTCCGTATAACAGCAACGAGAATGCTAGATGATAGGAGCACGTGTGAGAATTAAGTCAGATACAGTTTATGCTATGTATAATGCCAGGAACATATTGAATGCCCTGTCTTGACACTATTACAATTAAGATGAAAACTGTAAAATCTGGACTAAAACATTGCCTTGTATTAGTTTCCAAGAATTGCTCCAACAAAATCATGACTTCTGTGGTTTAAAGTGACCAATTGATTCTATCACAGTTTGAGAAATCCTATGTCTGAAATCAGTGTATCAGTAGGACCAAGATCTTTCTGAAGGCTCTGGGTGGAGAATCTGTCCCATACCTTCCCCTTAGCTTCTGAGGTTACTTCTAAGCCTTAGTATCTTTGGTTTGTAGACTTACGGATCCCATCTTTACCTCCATTGTCATATGCCTTCTCCCCATGCATTTGTCTCTCTCCTCTTCATCTAAGGTTACCAATTATATTCCCATGTGACCCCTGTCTTAGCTTGATTCCACCCTCAAAGGTCCTATTGCCAAGTAAGGTCACATTCATATGAATTCAGTACGTTAGCATTTCTTATGGGAAAAAACACAACCTACAACAGTTCCTGAGAAAGACAGCAATCAAGTACCCACACTTAGGCTTTTGCCCCCATCCTCTTCTTCAAAACCCTATACTACATTGCATTTTTGGTCCTGCAAAGTTCCTAATTAAAACTGTTCAACACTGGAAATGTTCAGAATAAAGGACCAAACAATGCAAAAAGTGGAAGAGCTAAATAACAAGGAAATCTAACCAGAGCAAATTAAGTATGGTTCAAACAAAATTCACAGGCAAAGACTGAATTTGGTTGAATCCAGAAAGCAAGAGAATAAGATACTATTCCAAAAGGATTAGAAGTTGATTTGAGTTTCAGGGCATCAGTCTAACAATTCTTGAGGACAATGGTCAGAAGTTGTTATAACACCATTTTTAAGCCATTCAAAAGGGAGAACATTGCATAAGAGTTAATTATGGCTCAGCAAATAAGACATTTGATTCCTTGAATTTATTTAATACGTTTCCATCTAGAGCAATTCAAATACCATATAAAGGAGCTAAATCTTTTACAGCCCTATGACCAAAGAGGGCAGGCCCTTGGTACTCCTGTCTTCAAGATGGGGAACCAGAATGTTATCTTCAAAAGTTAAGGTGATAATCCTTCAAGATCTTATCACAAGTCCAGCTTCAGATCCTGACTCCATCACCTACATGTCATCCTGGAAACAAGGATGTTAGTTATCAGCGGACTATTCTGCAAAATCATTCTTCCCATACAAGACCCTGAGCATAGTGACAAGTATATGTTGAGTTCTCTATCAATGACAGCTACCTTCTCATACTGCTCTTCATTCTCAAAGCCTACTCTAACTTTCCTTATTGTGGTCAAGTGAACCAGCTCTGTATCTGTCAACTAATAAATTTTTGTTGAGTACATGCTCTGTCAATGCAACTGCCTTGAGCTATGCACAAGGTTAGGCTGCAAAAGAGTTTTTAAAGCAAGTACAATGATTCTTCTATTTATTATAGGTTCTTGAGTTACAACTGTTAATTGTACATATCTGAGGTTCACAACTTGGTAACTTTGATATATACATACATTGTTAAGCATTTACCACAATCAATCTCATTAATAATGGAATTTCTCCATCTCAGACAAGTTGATGCTCCTACTCTATACCTGGCTGTCCTTCCTGTCTTGAGGCTCATTTCTGTCTTTTCTTATGCTAAGCTTGAAGTATGTTTTCTTTTCATTGGTCATTTATTCACCTCTTTAATAAACAAAGCAATGTCTCATCTTTCTCCAAACAATCAGCTCAGCTAAGCATACCCCAGGGATCTGAAGTCATTAAGGCAAGGTCAGCTCACCCCTACCATGCACAGCACCTCCAGCCTCCATGAAAGCTGTCGTCTCTCCATAGCACACTGAACATACACTTATGAAATGTGGGAATATACACCATGAACATTGTCTATATAAATATGGAGACACATCCAAACCCAAACTAAACTGAGTCTGCCCTCAAGCATATATGCCTGTGGTGAGAACTACTGCAAACACTTCCTGGAGGGCTCTTATGCACAAATACCTGTCAACAATACTTTTGCCAGTGACGTTCCCAACTGCTGCTGGCTATCTGAGTCCCCAGGACAGCAAGCCAAATGCTCCAAACACTTACCTGACTATCTGTCTCAACCTGTGAACCCACAGACTTCTGTGATAAGCCCCTGTAACCAATGTTCTACTTCAAAACAAATTACACTTAATTCTCTCTGTAGCCTTTCTAAGCTTGCCCCTGCCTTAACCTCCTTAGACATGCCTACGATACCTACGATACCTACAGCATGCATGTCCTGGATTATAACCCTCTGCTATTTCCAAATAAACCCAATATTCCTTGTATTGGAGTCTTTCTGGCTTTTCTCATTTAGGTTGATGGCACTAAAGAATGAAGTTTGAGAGAGAATATTCTCCCTCAAAAACCACCTCTCAGGGGAAACACATGAAGCCATGATCCTGATCCTCTTTGTATAGGGACCTCCATTGCAGTGGGTGGCAGAAGTCTCCAATTTGATTCCTAATTTGCCACTGTTTTCCAGGTTTTTACCTTTTTATTTCACACTTCATCTTAGCCCAAAGGCCGAGAAGCGATGTTAACTTATTTCAGAGTAGTTTCAAACTTCAAATTGTGGAGTAGCAAAAAGTTCCTGTACACCCAACAGCCAGCTTCCCCTATCAACAAGTTGTCTTATATTAGTGTGATATATTTGTCGTAGTTAATTCCTTTGCAACTTAGAAGAATTATTAACTTTTAACCATAACTTCTTCACATGCAGAGAGCTAATATACTTCACAGGTTAAGTCTTAATACAGGCACTAGGAAAATTGCTAGAGCAAAATGCTGGGGATATTTCCAGGAGAATCTACTAGACCATAAAAACCAAGTTAAATGGTAGAGAAACTGTTATGGAGAAAATCTCTTGGAGTCAAAGTTCATGTTCTTTTTGCAAAATGAGAAGTTAGGAATAAAATCAGGAATGTATCTCTAACCCTAACATTTCCTGAAAATCCAAATTCCTTTAAAGAATTCAAATACCGTGAATATATTGCCTTCAGATTTTTCTCGAATCCTCAAATAATTTTGATGCACAAAGTCAGTTTTATTATAACTAGAACAATATTCTTAGTACAGGAAATCCAAGTCTCTTAACTTCTCAAAGATTTGTACATGGTGCTGAGAGGGAAATATTTCATGAAAATACTTTCCTAAACATTCCAAATCTTTCTAGGTTGTTCTAGTCAGTAACAGGGTTTACCAATTTTTTTACTTTCTGTAATTTGAAAGGATAGAGTTGTTTAGGCAACTGTTTCCTCTCAATTAAGTCTACTTCCTTGGCCCACCATCATTCATATTAAACACCTTTTATGTTTTCTTCCAATACCATAAACAATATACGTATACACATATACTTGTCTATGAATATACTTTCAACTCAATCATAATTTCATACAATGATGAAATCCTTCCACACAGAAATCTTACCAGCCTTTAATGTTTTCCCTTAATTCCATCAACCTTATTTATGAACATGGTGGAAAAGATTCTACAAAATACTGAACTTATAATGAACAATACTTTATTCCATCCATCCCTAATCCCCACATGCACTGCCAAAAGCAAGTGCCTCTTTATAGTTGCCTCTTTATAGCCAAATATTTGATCAGTATTACTATAGCTTATTTTATCAGTTTTAGATATTCTGAATTCTTGACTCCAGTTATGACTGACAAGGATTAACTCTTATCTACTTCTCATCCTTCTTCAATTTTAGTCAAATTAAAAAGTCACCATAATTATGTATATGTTACTATCAAGCAGTGTAGTGTGTATTTTGCATATTTTGTAGAGCTGTCTGGGGTTGGGGTTTGTGTCTAATTTTTTCTTTCTGGAGTTTCTAATCATGCTTTCCTCTGGCTTCCCTCCCCCCACTATTCACCTTCCCAGTCCTCACCCCCTACTCTTTCAAGTATCTCTGGCTTACTCAGAGCTCTCTTCAATGGCTGCAACACTCTAAATCCATTACAATATGAACTCTATTCACATTGAAGTGACTCGAATCTGTACCCATTTGAGCAGGGCTTCATTTGAGAATGAGTAGGTGGTGGGGGTGCTCACTATTATAATGCAAGGTCTTGCTTTATGACAAGTTGCAAAGGTTTTCCTCTCCTCCTGCCCCAGGCTATGCAGTTATGGAAACAGTCTCCAGGCTACTGTGTTTAAGGTGGTGTAGGTCTTTTGGGGGGATTTCAGAGGCAATTGATGCCTGCAATGGAGAGGTGGAGCAAAGTGTTTGGAGCCAAACTCAACTGGCTTTGAATTCAGTTTTGCAACTCATTGCAAAGGGAAGGGCTAGAACACGAACAATCTTGACATCTGTGGTAACCACACGATACACTGAGTGACCAGCTCTCTCAGACGCACAAGAGTACACTGCTTTGGTTGGGAGCTTTGTCCCCTCAATTTTTAACTCCTGCCTTTCTGTTTCCTACCTGGGCCCTAGAGGCATCAAAGATTACAGTGCAGTGAGCACTTAGGTATTAGCTCTGCTTCTACTTAAAGTGCACAAAGTGGCCCAAGAATAGCTCCCACCCTAACAACTGGAAAAAAGCCAGATTAAGTTATGCCTTCCCTAGAGCCCATAACCGAGCTGAGGTTGCTAGCACCTAGTAAGATGCAGCAAAGACGCCCCTTCAAGTTTAAGACACCTTCTGGGTCTTCACCTGTGGTGGAGCCCAACAGCAGTAGCTACCTTAAACAACTAAGGAAAAGAGCTAAAATTGAGTTCTTAAAGACCAAATTCTTTTCACAAAGACCTAGGTAGGGCCAGTTTAGAGTCCCTCAGAGTCCTAGAAACAGAAGGAAATATAGTCACTGCCAAGCTGTTTCCCACTGGACACTAACAATAAACATTAGGGGCCAGAAGACCTGAGCGAGCCTCCACCTTCTTGTCTGCAAACAGGAAACCTGGTGTGTTTTACCAGACTGTTCTCCCAAAGGGAAAACCGAGAGGTATAGGAAGGGACAGGAGATATTCCCACTCCTCGTTTCCAGGCAACATCCAGTCTTTGCCAAGGAACCCTAGAAGGCTACAGCAATCACACATCATTCTATGGAGGGAAATGGCAAGGCTCTACAGGTAGAAATACCCAGTTTGGTAGCCTTTGTAGGAAAATCAGTGAGAATCTTAACATATTCAAGCTACAAGACTCAAGGAGGCAGGCATCTGATGCCACACTTAAGACCCCCCTTGGGATACTCCTACTGCCTATCAGATTGCCTGGGTTGGAGTCCCTGCACAACTTCCTATCCACTTTCTCTTGCACCCCCTGGGAGGCAGCAGGGCTCCATACCACCCACATAGATCTACCTTCAGTTCTTGGCTCCTGGCTTTAGTCTAGCCTAGCCCCAGCTATTAGAGAATTGCAGGAGTAATCCAGTAGATGGAAGATTAGTATCTCTCTCCGTCTTTTAAATAGAACAAAAATTATTAAAGACAGCGGCTCCATTAATTTTTTGAACTCTACTCCAAGTATCTATGGCTTCTGTTTTTGTAGAGAAACTAAACTATGATCCACATAAACAGATGAGGCATCTAACTGCAAGTAAAATGGTTTTTAATCCAGATTCTTCTCTTACAATCATTTGATGCTCGAAGGGGATAACATTCAAACTGGAGAGAAGTGAAGATTTGGTTTTGTGTGTTTACAAGCCACTGAATGCCAGCAAGTCCCCCTGTGTTGGGGAGGGCACTCAGTGATGGTTTCGTCCATCTTAATAAGTTGCAGTTTCCCTGTAAAGTCTCACCCTTAACTGTAGTTGTAAGTGTCAAGTTCCTAAGTATTGCATGTAAATGTGCATTCCTAAATCGTAAGCACATACTGGAATCCGTGAGAAGTCACATACCCAAGAAACCCTTAATAAGCACAAGTAAAAATTTTTGAGAAGTACGAAATGAATCATGTTTGTTCCTAGCCTCCAGAATTATGCACAGCTCTCCATCTAAATCAACAGCTAATTCACTGAATGACCTGCAGCTAATAACCGATTAATGACACTTAATTACTAAGAAGCACTTTAAAAATATGAAGAGCGGTATAAATGTTAAGGGTATTATCTGCAAAAGTCTCTTAGCACTTTACAGGCAAGGCTAACATCACTTTCTTCCCATCTGCCTTTGCATTTATTTTCTCTCACCATGAACAATTCATTGTCTCTAATAATCGTATCTCTGCAACTCAGAACTAATACAACCCTGGGCCCGAAGTGTGTGGTGTCTCTTCACTCAGCACTATAGGGGACTGGTTTGACAGCTTGCCAGGTTGTGCTTAGAAAAATACATCAAATATGTAATTCATTAGAGAGAGCAAGAGATTACCCACAAGTAGTGTTACCTGCTAACATGTAATCAATCTAACCTCCTCTATAAAGCAACTCTAAAAAGTACAAGAATCAAAGCGAGGCAAAATTAAAGTCTGAATATAAAACTCAATATTCTAAACCTCACAATATGAATGCTGCTAAAGCAAGTTATTATCCCTCTACCGCAGATGTCAGCTGCCCTTGTGTCCCCCCACCTGTTTGTAATGTGTTTTCTCAAACTGTTTTGCTCGACATTGATCCAAACACAGAAAGGGTTACCTTCAAATTTCCCCTCAATCTACCACATCGCCCAGAGAAAGAGAAGTGTGTATTTCACTAATGATTATTTTGTTGGGGATTCTAAGGGCAGATGCTAAAAAAAGGGAGGTTCACAGGCCACAACCCGCTGCACAAGGTGCTCCGCTGCCCTCTGCCCGCTGAGCCCTTCTGCAGCCTCGCTGCCCCTCGCTGCCCCAGGAGCTTCCTTCTCTGGCTCCTCCTCTCTTGCACCTGCCCCACTGGTAGGCTTTTCTCCCGCTTCTCCACCTGCTCTCTTGCACCAGCCCCACATATTTCCTTTCTCATCTTCCACTCGTGATTAAGGAACCAGCCTTCTCTCCCTGGACATGCTGGTTGTGTCTCTCAATCCCAAAACACTTACCAATTTTCTTGTTCCCAAAGGGTTCTCCCCAAGAGAAATCTAAGCAAATAAACTTGTATTCATCTAGTTAAACCCTTTCTTTACCCTCAGCTTTCTTGGGTATACGTTGATTTGTTTTAGCTGGGTTAAAAAGAAATCAAGCCACCATAACGTAATTTATGAAAGAGACTTTCTCTTTTGACGGTCCCCCATTTTCCCTCCCTCCCCTTCCCAATCAATGACATTTCAGAGTGCCAGGGAGAAGCAACCACTGCGGACTAAAACCCAGGCAGCTCAACTCAAGGAGCAGGTGAAGCTGGGAGCCACTCAAGCTCCGTCCTCGACTGTAAGCGTCTTTTTTAAGTACACACTTTCCATCTGTGGACTTAGATGGCGATTGCTCTAGTGCTGGTTTCAGGCCATCATTTCGGAAGAGCACTCCTCTGTAACATAAGTGCTGGCTATATTATTATCGAGTTATTACTCAAGCATTCCAGTGGGCAGCACACGTCACTTTTAACTGATCTCAAACTAGATAGAGAATTACCCACAAGTCCTTTCTTTTCCTTTGCAATCACTCCCAGCCTCCACAGTGAATCTTCAATTGGCCCAAACGCAATGAAGACTACAACCGAGTAATGCGCACACACACACACACACTGCCAGAAAAGCCACTGCGTGACACAGTCATGGCACGCTCTGAGTCACCGAGGTCCACAGAGTTTGTCTTGGATTTCCTCCTCCTCTTCTGATGTCAGCAAAACTCAGCTGTTCATCATCAACAAAATAATTGAAATAATTCACTGTGCAAACAGAAAAAGGCTCATGTAGCTCACGGTTCTGGAGAGTCGAGTGCGAGATGGTCCACAGGTCTGGCTTCTGATGAGGGCAGTGGTCAGCAATAGCGGAGCGCGTGCGTGCTAGCGGAGAGAGGGTCCCACGAGGAGCCAGGAAGCAGAGAGAGAAAACAGGCCCATCTCGGGCTTTTATAACCAACCCTCTCCTGAGCTCCACCTCCTCAGGGCACGCCCCTAGCGAGCCAAAGACCTTAAAGGAGTCCCACCTCCTGAACACTGTAATTGGATGATTAGCTCTCTTAACTCAGCTAACTACAACCATGGGGTTTACATCTGCATGAGCCAAATCATGTTCAAACTCTTCACAGCTGGGGACACTGTCGCCCTCCCAGACCTACTGTTTGCCATGGACAAGTTTGTGAACCCCTCTGCTCCTCAGTTTTCCCATAATAAACACAGTGCTCTCAAATTCATAGTGTCAGATTTAAAATGTTACAAAACACGTAAACTACTTAACACAGGACTCCCAAAACAGTCAACACTCAACAAATACCAAGTGTTGTTGCTGTTTTAGTTGATAGCCATTAACTCCCCCCCAGACCGAATTCCAGAGCAAAAGAGACCATGGGAGAACGTGTTGTAACCCGCCTCCTAACAGGCCATACACCCTGATGATCGGTGACCACCCACCTGAGTTCTATCTTTCTGCCTTAGCAATGTGGATGGAGGCCTTCGCCTAGCATCTCCTAAAAGTGTTGCCCGGATCAGCGGTGAACAATTGCAGATAAGCAACGCATGAGCTTCACAGCAGCCCCTGAAATTCTCTCACCCACTTCTAAGCTAACGGGACCATACTAAGCCAGAAAGAAGCTGTTTCAAAATAAAATTCTACAAGGAGAACACCTTACCTAGCCTAGACCACTCAGTACCTGGTTAGAATCTGAGAACCAGGTGTCTGAATTTATAACAAAACCTAAATGTGTTTCTTTAACTCAGGTGTTCTGAAAGTTGACTTGAAAACTAGTCAATCCACTCTTTTTTAATGCGTTTTAGATTTTTCTTTGTTTTTGAGAGAGGAAAGAGTGCCCACGTGCTGGCTCATTCCCCAAATGCTCACGGCAGCTGGGACTGGGCTGAGGGTAAAGCCAGGAATTCAATCCAGATCTCTCCAGTGCGTGGCAGAAACCCAATCACTAGAGCCAACACTACTGCCTCCTAAGGTCTGCTTTAGCAGAAGATAAATGTGGGAGCCAGAGCTGGGAATTGAATGCAAGCTCTCCAACAAGGGCTGTGAGCTTCTTGGCCAACATCTTTATCACTAGGACAAACACCTCCGAAATTCACATCTTTGATATGTAAATTATGCCAATCACGATTATAAAATATGAACTTCACCAGGCATGGAATAAATTTTGATTCTAGTTAATAATATCTCCTTTCTATGAAATTGAAGATAATTCTCAAAAAATGATTTTCTTGGCCAGCTTTAGGCTGTGTTCTCATCTACCATCTGATGTAGTTTTTGTCCTGTGCTGTTCATATTGGAAATTCTGCTTCTGGGACTAGGCCCTTACTACTAAGTCAGATCCTTTGTATTGAGGTTGAAGTTGAAAATTCAACAGGTGGATACAGAGACATGGCTGTAGATATGAGTTCATCTCTGCTATTAAGTACCTCACTTCAAACCCCGCTCAAGCCTAATCTTACCAGGGAAGCTGCTCTTTTCTCGGGATTTTCCCTTCCTCTTGAATAGATAAAGAACTCTGGGTAGCCTGGGCTAAATTCAACTTCCATATGCAAATATGGAGAACCAGAATACCCTCAGGACAAAGATAGTAGTGATCTTCTGAGCATTCAGAAATCTGTATCATCTGGGGCTTTTAGGGAGGCTAACCCACTAATTGTAGGAGGCAACTCAACCTGTGCTGCTTTCAACCCATCCTGACTGATCGCTATAGAAAACCAGGACATGCACCTGCCTAGGCCAAGTTTATAGTTGATTCAATGACACTGGAAGAAGCAATGTTGTCAACAGCTGAGAACCACTGAGAAGCTTGCAATCCCTTCAGGTGCCCACTGGCCTCGTCCTATCAAGACAGTCAGTTTCACCCACACGGCATTATCCCTTCGAGTTTGTTCTAATTCAGACTCCAGAAATAACACTGGGATACAGGCAGCGTCTTCCTAGATGGGCCCGAGATGCAGGGTGGCAGGACTGCCTCCACTTCGGTGACCCAGTTAGACCAGAATTTCATGGCCGTCTGGCTTTAAATTCAGAATCTAAGTGTATTCAAACACCCAATCGGCCCTGGGACACAGAGCAAGGGTGTGAAGGGTAATTACAGTAAAAGTCAGCCACTGCTCATGGGGCCTGGGAGCCCAGGACAGTTGGTGACAACCACTGTCACCACCTGAAGTCCACCCTTTGCCCTGGGAAGAACAGAGGGGCAGAGACCAGGGAGGGTCATCAGTTCCCGGGAGTGCTCTCTACACAGTGTGACGCCACCACGTGGGAGGGCAGCTGGGGAGAGGACGCCGAGGCCTTGCTGAGGCTGCTCTGGGCAGGCACACCAGCAGGGCCACTGTCTGTGGGAGCCAGGAGCAGAGCACCTACTGGGCAGAAAGCGCACACTCTGAGTGCATCCATTTTGCCAGCCCAGCACGGCAGCATGGCTGGACATAAACATACTTGGCAAACAGCAAAACAACTGCTGCTACCACACAGGGGCACAGTGGTGCTGGAGCCACACGAATGAATTACTTGGACTACAAAAATCAAGAATGGTAACTAGGAAGAGACTGCTTGTTGGAGGACGGATGGGGTGGCAGCGAATGAGGTGAACAGAACAACCCATCTTTTACAGCACGGAATCTTTATTTTCTTCTCCTCCTGGGAAGCTTTGAAGAAATGGAACAACAGGGAAGCAAAGGCCCTTGCTCTCCGCCCACAGCCAGAAAGGACATGCTGCCAGCAGGCACCTGGGCTCTGAGGCTGAGGGAGAGAGAAGGGATTAAAGACCTCCATCTCCAAATCCAAAAATAGGCCATGTGTGCAAGGTGCAATGCATTTAGCAACTTGATTTCTTCTGAGCATTTGCTTTTCATTTGAAGTCAGCTCCCGGGATCTTGGCAGAACTTTACAAACTCTCTTTGAAAGGCAGGATGTGTAGAGGGAGAAAAGTGCTTCAGCATGGGCAGATTGCTGGAGTTTTCACTTTGGACAGAGGCCAATTCAATAGATGTGCGGAGTTTGGGAGCTACTGACTGAAGAAGCTAGTGTGTGTGTGTGTGTGTGTGTGTGTGTGTGTATACCGTACTCTTTACTGAAGCAAAAAAGACACTTTTCTATTCAGACCACTGATGAGGTATTGAGACATTCTTATTGAGAGCAATGGTAGTTAATTCCACTCATCTCAAATGAATCTTTGCAAACTTTGGGTCTCAGAACGGGAAGCTACAGGAGCCCTTCAGTCTATTAACTACACATAAATCGTCATCAAAGCCACTCACTAGTATATTCCAGCTGCCTCTCTGGAAAACCCTTTTCTTTTTTTTTTTTTTTTTAATTTTTTATAATGCTTTTATTTAAAGAATATAAATATCCAAAATACAGCTTATAGATTACAATGGCTTCCCCCCCACAACTTCCCTCCCACCCGCAACCCTCCCCTTTCCCACTCCCTCTGCCCTTGCCCTTTTCAAAATGATTTCTCATCTTCAGGACCTGATTCTGCTGTTTGCCATAGACATCTGCTCCAAACCCTTTGTTTCCATCAATGAACCACCTTTGTAGAATGTCCGTTATCTACATGTCTTTATACTCTTTTTGAAACCTCACCTCCTTTCCATGCTGGTTTGAAAATCAACAGCTAGGCTGGACTTTGCATGGTCTGACTTTAAACAGCAGAAGCACCAGCTCTTTCCAGAACAGCTTTGTTGTCTGACACCTGCTGAGGGCTGTGAGACCCACACCCAGCACGTGTTACTGTTAATCCTCTGAATTAGACCATACATAAGACAAAAGGTTAACAAAACAGGCCTTAGAATCAGGTTGATAATCCCGGTTTCTCCTTTAGCTAGTTGTGTGACTTGGAATATGTCGCTTCATTGAGTGTGTGTGTGTGGGGGGGGGGTATTGAAAATTCAGTGAATCCACACGAGGTAAAATGTCATGGAAGAGCCACGCACATTGGAAATGCTCCATAAATGATGCCTTCTATTACCCACCTGACACCTTTGCAAGGTGTGTATTATTCCTGGACTCCAAACAAGGAGGCTGAACTTGGAGAAGTAATAGGGCCATACAGACAATAAAGGACAAAGCTGCATACGAAGCCCAGAGATATTCTCCAGAGCTTCTGCTCTGGCCACAACAGGCTCTGACCCCCCAGTTCCATGACACAATTAGACATTTGCTCTGAGTCTTGACTGACTCCTGGATGTAGTTAAAAGGTAAGCAAAGCAGCAGCGATGATTTGTGATAGCAGACATGGTTATAACAGGCAGTGTTTCCATGTTACAGTGCCAGCACACTCCCCTAACCCAAGCCTTTCCAAAAAAGAAAGGAGAGGGCTGGCCTTGTGGCACAGCAAGTTAAGCTGCCTCCACCCCATATCAGAGAGCTGGTGTCCAGCCTGCTCCACTTCTGCTTAGCTTCCTGTTAATGCTCCTGGGGAGACAGCAGACGATGGCCCACGATGGCCTGAGTACTTGGGCCCCTAGTGAGAGAGCAAGATGGAGTTGTAGGCTCCTGGCTTCCTCCTGGAAGCCAGGGCCCTACTTAAGGGTGCTACATTGTACCTGGGATTTTTGGTAAGAGTAGATTTCATGTGTATGTACCATGTTACAGCCATTTGGGGAGTGAAACAGTGGATGGAAGATCTTTGTCTCTTTGTTGCTCTGTTTTTCAAATAAATAAATATATAAATCTTAAAAAGAGAGACAAATGATTATTTTTTTCATGGCTTCTGCACTCAAAACACACAGGAAAAAGGAACAAAGTGAGAAAAGTAGCCAGGGAGGGAAGAGCCTGTGACAGCTTGTTGGGGAGGAAACTTCCAATTTCCTGAAAAGGAAAATAGCTTATCCTTTAATTGTCATTTAAAAATAATCTTTCACTGTGTGCTTGGTTTTTGGATTTTTTAAAATTTAGTACCTGAGGGGCTGGCCCCGTGGCTCTCTTGGTTAATCCTCTGCCTGAGGCGCCGGCATCCCATATGGGCGCCGGGTTCTAGTCCTGGTTACCCCTCTTCCAGGCCAGCTCTCTCCTGTGGCCCAGGAGTGCAGTGGAGGATGGCCCAAGTGCTTGGGCCCTCCACCCGCATGGGAGACCAGGAGGAGGCTCCTGGCTCCTGGCTTCGGATCAGTGCAGCACCGGCCTTAGCAGCCATTTGGGGAGTCTACCAATGGGAGGAAGACACTTCTCTCCATCTCTCTCTCTCTCTCTCTCTCTCTCTCTCTCTTCTCTCTCTCTCTCTCTCTCTCTCACTGTCTAACTATCTGTCAAATAAAAAAAAATTAGTACCTGAGGTGTTTTTGAAAATCTGGAAGAATGTTTTTTTCCTGGTGGCTACGTTGCATAGTATATTTAACTTAAGGAATAGAAGTATAAAAATGATCATAGCCTATGAATCATTCCTTTTGGTTTGTGCTAAGGGGAGCCTTATTTAGTGAAATTATTACCTATGCAAAGTCACAATGGTATATGTTTCGCAGTATCTGTGATCACCATACAATAACCAAAGATACATTATCACATGCTTTTAATTTTCTCTTTGCCTCCCTCTACTCTGCAGCCACATTTAGATGACTATATTATCTTTGCAGTGTTTGCTTTAGTCAGGTAAATATGCTTGTACCTTTATTCAGTGGACTATGCAGGGCAAAGCTGGGGGAGCTGTTTACACCAGATGCCAGTAATAAGGCCATGCATTATTCAGCAGAAAATTTTAAGATAACAATAAAGCCAAGTATAAGTCAGTCAAGTCATTATCACCACACACCAGTGATACAATGTCAGTGATAAAATATGCATATTCCTCTGTAGGAAGGCAGACCCCTCCCACTGCCACCTCCCCTGCTTTGTAAGCCTCCGTCATTTTTGTAGCTTAATCTGCTCTCTTTTAACATTCTGCTGAACGAGATGAGAAAAACAGAAAATGATAAAAATCACTCTTCTCTCCCTTTCCCCTTCCCGATATTTGTTAACATGTGTGTTGCCTTCTCTTGCCATGTTCTCTACATGAGTTTTGTACGTTTACATAGATTCACTGCCTGCCACAAATGATTTTCCTGTACCTTAACACTCTCCTGATTTGCTTAGGTTTAATATTAAGACCACTTATCTTTTTTTAAAAAGAACTATTGTATTTGCTTAAGGTGTACTATATGATGTGTGGATAGAGATGATAGATATAGATAGATAGAAAAATGGTGACTATCTATTGTCTTACATAGTTAACTCATTTGTGTGTACACGGCACAAACACATGAAATCTACTCCTATCAAAAATCCTGAGTACAATATAACACCCTTAATAGGGCCCTCATGCTGTCCGTTAGATCTCTACACTTTATCTGCCACAGCGCATCCTTGACCTTTGTGTATTTTTTTAAGAAAGTATATGAGGTCAAACTTCCCTGTGTTCTAACCTGCTCAAGAAGGCCTGTTTCTAGATATAGGAAGAATATATTGTCCGAGTACAAGATTCCTACGTGTTTCCCCACTGCTGCCTATGCGGAAGCCTGAACCTAGTTGCTATATTTTACTGCAATCTTTCTTTTACCTGAAGTTTGTGTTTATCGGTCTGGACCAAATTATCATGGGAAATAGCCCTTTCTTTTAGCCATAAAATATTCTAAATATTTTCCTGGATCGTTACCTCCATTGTTTTCTCTTTTGGAGATCTGCTATGCATATTGGTTTTTCCTGTCTGTTACTTTTTCTCTAACCTTTTTAACTGCTTGCCTTGCAATGAGCTTGTTTTTAGCATGTCCCTTACTGTGTTTTCATCAGTGTCTCATCTCTGCTGTGCTTCTAGTAGTTTTTCCCTGGTCCTCTAATGGTTTTAGCTATTTACTTTTTTTTTTTTTTTACTTTATTTCTGGCTTTCCCTTTTTCCTGAACTCATCTGGCTCACATTTCATCACACCCTCTCCAACCACCTGCCCCTTTGCACTTATATTGCTACCTTATGCTTCTGCTCTATAAAGTAGATGCCTCAATTTCTAACAAATGGCAGAATATCTGTCTGCAATTTTATCTGCAATGTATGTCTATGATGTGTTCCTTATCAACACGTTAATTCTCCTTTCCTTTCCTCTTTTTTTTTTTCCTAGGACTATCTTTGTACATGCTTGTGGGTTTTTTAAGTCTCCATCTTTGAGTCAGGTAAATGTTTCATGAACCAGTTTTATGGAAGAGGGGCATGCAGGGAAGGAGCTAGGATGGAGCTCCAGAGAGGCGGGATTTCCCAGTGTCCCATCGGAGTGTTCACAAGCTCATGGAGAATCAACTTTTCCCCAGGCGTGAAGTGAATCACCTGGTAAAATGCTTGCTCGCTTGTGGTTTGTTTTTGATATTTTTGTGGGTTATTTTACTTTTAAAATAATTTTATTAATATAAATATCACAGATTTGAGATGTCTTAAAGATCTAACAATTTTTAACATTTTGCCACATTCACTTCATATATAGACATATATACACATAAATGCCATTTTTTTCTTGAAAGCAGAGTAATTTCACAAAGCAAGGGATTCCTGACAATGATCATTACCAAGGGAAAGAAGAGCATATTTTCATGTATACGGTATAATTCAGCAAAGCTATATGTATAACAATATGTCAAATGATCTGACGTCCTCACAGTTGTTTTAGTCTCTATATTAGCTTCCACAAATCAGGGAAAATGTGTGATATTTGTCTTTCTGGTTTGGCTTATATTTCTAGTGTCTCCTGCAGTCCCATCACAATCCCTGCAGGGACAGCCTGTAAATAATGCAAATTGTGTTAGTAAGACTATTCTTCATTTGGCCATCTCCTTGTTTCTTAGAACATAACCAAGTTGAGGGAAAACTCTCATTACAACCAATGTGCCTTGTTCCCAGTTGCTAAAGAGTAGCTTTAGTTTCCCTCCTCTGAGTGAGCCCTCCAACTGTCACTGCCATCATTGCACTACCTCCAGTACCTCACCTACTGTGTTGTTCAGAAATCATGCTATCCATATTGGACATATATTAAATATTAAATTTCCATTTTTAATCTTTATTGTTCTGCTTTTGAGCAAGTCAAAAAAAAAAGAACAGAAGTGGCCACTTTATATTTCCATCTTCAAAACGCGACTCAGAGGGTCTTCTTATGAAAGAACCAATTTTTCAACCAAAAATAACAGAGAACGATTAAAAGAAAGGGAAAAGAAAGGGAAATTCAGCTTCTCAGTTGAAAAATCCATTCTTCATCAAGGAGGCCATTTTACCCAGGCCCAGGGATTGGTCACTGCGCCAGTTGCCTCAACCAGTGACAGTTGCCATAATTCTCAAAGCATTCTTTAAAGCAATGAAACTGTGGCTGATCCCCTCACAGTATTGAACACATCGATTTTTTAATTTCAAACTGAAGTTATAAAGTGAGAACACGGAAGTATTCAACAGGGGAAGGAGCTAGCTTACACACGTTGACAGGCGGGGTTTTTTATTTGTGGGTGGCAGGAAGACCGGTGACACAAGAGATTTTTCACTGTCGAAAGCATCACAGAATCGGCTGTCACACTTGACATTAAACTTAATTGTGGATAAACTGAACCTTCTGACAGGTTTTTCCGCCGCCAATAATTTAGCAAAAGTGCTCTGCTTTGGAAAGCCCAGAATGTCAGCTAAAGGTCAACTCCCAGGGCATTAAAATGCCCCCTTCCTGTAATAGGATGTTAAAATCGGACTATTCTCACTTCAGACTGAAGCTGGAGGAAGCTAACAGTGGGTACTAAGTGCCCCCATACTGCAAAGTGAAGAGCAAGACCGCCTCTGCAGAACTTAGCAGCACGTGATAAGATATTAGCTTGGCCATAATCTGCTCAACAACCATCTTAAGGGTGTGACAGGATTCAATTTAAAGGGACTGGAGAGCAGCATTCTGCAGAAAGTTGTGAAGTGATAGAATATTTTTTCTTCCCCTCATAGAAGGGGAGAAGAGAGTAAGGTAAAAAAAAATTCTAGAAACTGCTATGAGAGGATAACCTTGATAATCTACTGTATGTACGGTCCAAGGCTGATGTCAGGCCACAGCTGAAAATGCAGAACGGAAGAAGTTGAAGCCCATGGAAATTTACATTGTAGAAATGTACAAGTAGAAATTTACAATGTCAACAAACCTCTCTCCTTCAGGGCACACAGATGTCTGTGCCTTATTTGGTGAAATGTGGAGAAAACTGACCTGGAACTGACTTAAAGAGGACTTTGCTCAGAATATGCTATGGAAAGTGTGTTGGAACCACTATAGAGAGAATTCACAGACTGATAGGATATTGGATGCCTAGAGACTGAGACTCAATTCATGAGAATTACAATGAGAAAGCTCCAGCAGTACTTCTATGGAAGCCACAATGTCACCTGAAAGAAAAATAATCAACACTGGAGACCCGACAGAGGACTTTGGGGTAGCCACTGTTCAATATCATCATAGATTGATTTTACTAGTTCTATGAATTCATTTGAATTCATACAAGATGCACTATTTGTTTTCATTTTATTTGAAACGTGGAGAGATCTTGCATCTAACCTATTTCACTCCCCTAAATGCCCACGATAGTCAGGCCAAAGCCAGGAACCAGAACTTCAACCTAAATACTCCATAGGAGTGTCAGTGATTTGATTATGTGCACCTGCTGCCCCCGCAAGGTGCTCATTAGCAGGAAAGTGAAATCAAAGGTGGAACCAGGAATCAGATGTAGGCACTCCAATATGGGATGCCCATTTCCTAAGAGGCAGCTTAACTGGTACACCAAACACATCCACCCCAACCAAAAAAAAAAAATTCATTATTTCATGTGTGGCGTATTTCACTCCAAAAAATGTATTTGAAGTACATATTATATATGTACCATGTTATGATACTGCATGTAGCTGTGGGCTATTTTTCTTCTCATTGCCAAGTATATTCCTCTGTGTAAATACAGCTCAATGAGTTTATCTAAAAGCTCTAGAGATTTTGCTTTTACATCTAAGTCTATACTCAAATTTGAGCTAATGTTTATGTATGGTGCAAAGTAAAGATTGAGGTTCATTTCTTTCCATACAGATACCCAGTTGTTCCTGAACTATTTATTCAAAAGACTCTCATTTACCCATTGAATGAATTATCCAATGACTTCTGCTGCATAACAAAATTCAGTGACTGAGAACAACTATTTATTTTCCTCGCTATTTTGTGAGTCAGGAATTTGAAAAAGGGCTATGTTGGGCAGTTTTTATTTGGGGTTTCTTGTGTGAGTGCCATCAGAAGTTGCATGGGACTGAGGTAATGTGACAGCTCGATTAGGCTGGATGTCAAATATGGCTCTCTTGCATGACTGGCATGCTGGCTGGCTGCCAAGAGTGCAGTTGAGGCTGTCAACCAGGATATCCACACACAACGTCTCCCACATGGCAGTCAGAGGGCTGTCAAACTTCTTCCTTAATGACTGGCTTTTCTCATGGAGGAGTGACCAAAGGGACAGTAGAATACGGTACACGCCTATATGACCTCCTCTCAGAGATCATGTAATGTCGTTTTCACCATGACAGTCAGCCCCAGCCACAAAGCCATCCAGATTCAAGAACATGGGGTATATCTGAGACTCTGTAGTCACAGTCAAAGCCACCATGTCTATGCATGTCCCTGTCTAGACTCTGCTGTTTTATTGATCTATTTATCTTTCATATAGCAATGTCTATATCACAGTAATTTAAAGTCTTGAAATCTATAAGTTTTCCATTTAATAAATAGTTTTACATATCCTAAGTTCTTTGCATTTCCATACAAATCAGCTTGCCAGTTTCTATTAAGTAAAAAAGGAAGGAAAAAAAAAAAAACTCTGCTTGAATTTTAATTATCATTGCTCTAAATCTGTACCACATAAAATGGAAGTATTGATTTCTTAACAATATTACATGTCAAAATCTATAAATGCCATGTTTCTCCATGTACTTGGGTCTTTTATTCCTTCCAGCGGTGTTCTGAAATGGTCTTTTTTGCATGTAGCAACTTTACACATCTTTCATTAAATTTATCCCCTATGTATTTTATATTTCTTGATTCTACTGACAGTGGAATTGACTTCTAATTTGATTTTGCAACTGTTGTGGTTTCTTTTTTGGCTTGTCCATAGAAAAGAAATTGTTTTTGTACATTAGCCTTGAAACATGCAACCTTGCTAAACCTCCAGTATAGTGTTGAAATAATTTTCTAGGAGTAAACATTATTTTCTTGTTCTCACACTTAGGGATCAAACTTGAAAAAAACTGGTAATTATTTCTCCCTTGTTCTTCCTTCTCAATTCTTTGAAAGCATCCAATTTCACATAAATTAGTCTGTTATTGCCCCTACAGGTCTCTGAAGGTGCTTTTTTCATATTAGTTTATTACGATTCAATTCAGACATTTTTTATTCTATAGTATTCAATCTGCTGTTAAACTCATATAATAAGTTTTCCTTCACATGTGTGTGTATCAGTTCTTTTAATTTCTCTGTTGAAATACTCAATCTGCTTATTCACGACTCTTTCCCTTTAAAAATCATTGACAATATTTATAATAACTATTCAAGTAATGTTCCGCTAATGCCAATCTCTCTGTTATCTTGCTGAGTTTCTTTCTACTGAATATTCTTTTCCTGCTGGTTACAGGGCATATTTTCCTACCTCTTTCTCTAAGACCAAAGTAGCCCTACCTCTGAGTTGTGGCCTTCCTAGGGCTTTAGGTAAAGGGTCTCTCTATTTTGATTGGTCAGAACTCCAATACCACCTTAAACTCTGTGATCTCCAAAATCTCAGATCAGCTCACAGTTCCCACCAATAATTTTGGCTGCCAGGCCTTGCAGAATCTCTCCCTATACATGCAGTTTAGTATCTGTGCGAAGATCCAAGGGGAGCCTAGCAGATTTCTGAAGCTTCCTTTCCTGCCCAGCTCTCTTTTTAGGTATCCTTCCACCCCAGTTCCATTCTAAGACACTCCAGACTCTGCCTCCTTATCTCAATGAGATTGTTGTGCTTTGTTTGGGTTTCAAATTCCTGCCCTACATCAGAATGAGGGGCATTCATAGAGCTCAAGTATCGCCTTTATGTCAAGCATTACAGTCCATCGACACCTGTTGTCCAACATGAAAACAGCTGTTTCAGATATAATTGTCTAGCTTTGCAGCTTTTTATGTTGGAAAAGCTGGTCAACTGAAGCCTAGCTGATGTTTCACTATCTGAGAATGCCTGAAGACATATCAGAAGCTGGCTGAGATCTCATCCCAGTTACAGAAGTAGGATGTCTACAGCGTTTGAATGGACAACAAAGAGAAATCAGAAATCATTTTCGCCATTTGCACTGGAAAGTTCAACTCACACCCATGATGTTACCATTTCAGAGCAACTGTGTTTAGATGATGAAAAGGCATAGCTGTGCAGAGTAGTAACATTGCCCTTCAATTAAGGACCAGAGGAGAGGGTGACCTGTAAAGCCTTGAGTGAAGTTATGGTAGACTGGGGCAGAGGGAGCTCTGGTCTAGATTCTAGCCCAGCTCTGCTCCTTATTAACATTACTGAACAACTCATTTAACCTCTTTGACTCATCATCTGCTTCCACTATAGCAGGGTCCTAACACAGTTCTTCTTTTCTCTATTGAGTACCAGATGTGGGAGAATTTGTAAACTCTCCATATAGTCTGTGTTTTCTTCATAGAAACTTGATGCAAGAGCTATATGGTGTGGAAGAACAAAAGTTGTATCCTGGACCATGACTATAGATTCTCTTCCCCAATTCTGTCTTCTCTAAGTGCATATAATAATAACAGCAGTCCCTGTTTGTTCAGGGTCTTCTGTATGCTAGGCACTATTTTGAAGATTTGAGCTTCTTTACTCTCTACAACAAACTTGAATGAGTTATTAACAACCTGATTTGTAAGCCAGAGACCAAGGCTAAATAAAATTAAGTAGCTTGCTCAAAGTCAAATGGCAAGTCAAGAAATCAAATTCAGACTCTTGCATCTACAAAGCCTAGGATTTTCCCATTATGCCACATTGGCCACGGACAATCATCATTCTTCTAGGCTACAGAAATTTGCTCTGTGAAATGAGGATTTTTGCACCACATGGTAAGTATTTTAATCCCCTCTAATCTAAACCTGCACAACTGCAGCATGGTTTTCCAGTCTTCGAAACCTCAGGTGTAAAGAAGCCTAAGCTAATTCCAAGGCCATGTAACTTGGAAATGTTAAATTCTAAGAGCATATTTGGTCAGGGTTTCATCTCCAGCTTCTGATCTGCTATCAACCTGAACAAAGACTTTTCCTATTTTATGTGAATTCATCACACAGGCCTTGGTACTCTTTTCCTTCTCTTCCCTGGTCATATACACGACGCATGGCTGTGTCATCTGTCATTGCTTGGGTGGAAGATGAGGAAATGTACCATGGGAGAGAAGTTATTTAGAAAAAGTCCCCCAATTATAACAACAAACTGTGCTAGCCTAGGAAAAATAGCTCTTTTTTTTTTTTTTTTTAAAAAAAAAGGGTAGGAACTGCACTCTCAGGGGAGAATTGGAGAAAAAACTGCAAAGGAAATCCTACAAGAGGAAGAGGAATGCAAGAACAAGAACATAACACATGACTACAGCAGTGCCTTGGAGACAGAGGCGAGACAGGGCTGCAGCTACCCATGGTGATATAGCCAGAGGGATACAGCCAGAGGGATAGCATAGTATGAGTCATACTGGGGGCTAGCATTTGCTAATGGTTGCCCAAGGACCCAGAGGAAGTAGAGGGGGCACATTTATCTCATCCCAACTACCCCACAACAGCACCCGCTGCCTGGCTGAGAAAGGGCAGGTGTCATTTTTGTTTCCAGCAGTGGCTGTGGAAGTCTTTGTGTGCCCGCACAGCAACTGGCTGAGACAGGACGCCTTCTGGGCAGTACTGCTTAAGTGGTAGGGAGAAAGCAATATTCAGCCAGTGGCTCTTGTGTACATGTGTGATCCAGAGATTGTAGCAGAGGGAAAAATACGCAGTCCCCACTGACTTTGAGCCAGGCTGCAAGGGGGCTGTGCACTCACATAGGACTGAAAGACACCCCCAGCCTCCCAGGATCAAGGCGCCTAGGTAGAGCTGGCTCAGGGAACATCAGCCTCTCTGTTGACTGGACAGATTGGCAAGGCAGAGTGAAACCTCTGCACTCAGAGACTGTGGGAGTCTTGTGTGCTGACCCGAGGGGGTTACATGAGAAGGTGCAGGGTGTAGCTGAGTCACTGTGCAATCATGCTCAGAGCTCCTTGGTTGCCCGGGGCAAATCCGTGCAGCAGGAAATGTGCTCACAGTGAAGACTGTTGTGGAGAACCCTCGCCAGCAAGGGTCCAACCCACGGATTCACAACACAACACGACCGCTGTTGATCGGTTCTCAAGCAACTTTCATTTTAGTGATAGAAGAAGGAAAGGAGGGAAAGAGAAAGAGAAGAGAAGCAGCCGAGAGAAAGACTCAAGAGGCTGCCCGACTTCCCGCCCCTATCCCCGTCTCTTATCCATTCCTGGTCCCCTAGGGCAAGCAGTCCTTGGATCAGATCAAAGGGCATGCATATCCTCAGGTTGAAGGTGTATCTCTTGCATGTCTTGTGGTCAGTACTTCCTTGACTTTGTTATGCTCAGCAGGTTAAGGCAGATTGCAATGAGGAGGTCCCCACAGGTGGCCAGCCTGTGGTTCCCCACAACTGTGCAGATAGTTTGTGCTACTCATACAATGGCATGGATGAGTGTTGAATACACTGGGGGCTAACACCTGGGCATTGCTCAGCTTGGAGGGGAGGAAGTGAGGGAGTGATCATACCAACAGAGGTGATCGTTCCCCCTCTTCTGTAAACAGGAGGAGATGAACTTGGGTGCACCCTGGAGTACTGACCAGAGCTCCCTTGCCATACCTACCACATGCCTCTTGGTATTCATAGAAAGCGAAGACATTCCACTAAGCCACAGCAGCACAGCTCAAAGATAAAAGTCATCAAAGAAAAAAAAAAAGTCAACTCCACAAATGCCTAAAAATAAATGCAGAAATTTCATGAAACAAGAATAACGAAGACACCATGACCTTCCCTACCAAAAGAACATAACAAAATCTCAGTAAGAGAGTGTAAAGAAGAGATTGAGGAAATGCTGGAAACAGAATCCAAGAAATTTATTTATTTATTTTTTATTTTTTGACAGGCAGAGTGGACAGTGAGAGAGAGAGACAGAGAGAAAGGTCTTCCTTTTGCCGTCAGTTCACCCTCCAAAGGCCGCCGCGGTTGGTGCTCTGCGGCCGGCGCACCACGCTCATCTGATGGCAGGAGCCAGGTGCCAGGTGCTTTTCCTGGTCTCCCATGGGGTGCAGGGCCCAAGCACCTGGGCCATCCTCCACTGCACTCCCGGGCCACAGCAGAGAGCTGGCCTGGAAGAGGGGCAACCGGGACAGAATCCGGCGCCCCAACCGGACTAGAACCCGGTGTGCCGGCGCCGCAAGGCGGAGGATTAGCCTGTTGAGCCACGGCGCCGGCTAGAATCCAAGAAATTAATCAGTATTATTGAAAAGCAATCTGGGCCGGCGCCGTGGCTCAACAGGCTAATCCTCCGCCTTGCGGCGCCGGCACACCGGGTTCTAGTCCGGTTGGGGCGCCGGATTCTGTCCCGGTTGCCCCTCTTCCAGGCCAGCCCTCTGCTGTGGCCCGGGAGTGCAGTGGAGGATGGCCCAGGTGCTTGGGCCCTGCACCCCATGGGGAGACCAGGAGGAGCACCTGGCTCCTGGCTCCTGCCGTCGGATGAGCTCGGTGCGCCGGCCGCAGCGCGCCGGCCACGGCGGCCATTGGAAGGTGAACCAACGGCAAAAGGAAGACCTTTCTCTCTGTCTCTCTCTCTCACTGTCCACTCTGCCTGTAAAAAAAAAAAAAAATTAAAGAAAAGATTTTAAAATGTGCATGAGAGAAATGCCAGATTACTTTCAGAGGTTCTCCAACTAGACTCACAGCTGATTTCTCATCAGAAACCCTATAGGCTAGAAAAGAATGGCAAAATATAGTTCAAGTCTTAAGAGAAAAAAACTGTCAACATAGAATACTGTACCCTGCAAAGCTCTCATTTATAAATGAAGGTGAATAAAGACTTTCCATAAAAGAAATTGAAAGAATTTATCACCACTCATCTAGGCTTACAAAATATGCTTAAGGATGTGCTACACCCAGAAACACAGAAAGATAGCCATCATTACAAAAGAATGTGAAGGCAAAAAAATCCCCCAGTAAAAGTGCAAAAGAAATGCAAAGTGAAAAATAGGAATATTTATGGGAAAATGGCAAGGGCAAGTTTTTACTTATCGATAGTCACCTTTAATGTAAATGGGCTCAACTCTCCAGTGAAGATACAGACTTGCTGAATGAATTAAAAAACAAAACCCATCTTTTTGCTGCCTACAGGAAACATCTCACTAACAAAGAAATCTGCAAACTGAAAGTGAAAGGATGGAAGAAAATATTCCATGCTAACAGAAAGCAAACATGGACAGGTGTTGCCATACTAATATCAGACAAAACAGACATTAATACAAAAAATAAAAGAGATGAAGAAGGGCATTATGTAATGAGTAAGGGTTCAATTCAACAGGAAGATGTGACTATAATAAATATACACACCCAGTTTAAGGGTGACTGACTATTTAAAATAAATATTAATGGATCTAAAGGGAGACATAGACTCAAATGTGATAGTAATGAGGGGACTTCAAAACCCAACTTTCATCAGTGTAAAGATAATCAACAAAGAAACAACAGAGCTATTCAATACTATGGACCAAATGGACCTAAATGATATCTATAGAACTTTTCATCCTACAGTTGAAGAATACATATTCTTCTCGCCAGTGCATGGAACTTTCTCTAGGATTGACCACATACTAGGCCATAAAGCAAGTGTCAGCAAATTCAAAAAATCAAAATCATACCATGCATCTTCTCGGACCATAATGGAATGAAACTGGAAATTAACAACTCAAGAAATTCTAAAACATATGCAAACACATGGAGATTGAACAACAGGCTCCTGAATGAACAGTGGATCATAAGAGAAGTCAAAAAATTTCTGGAAATAAATGAAGATGACAAGACATCATATCTAAATTATGGGATTCAGCAAGAGCAGTGTTAAGACCGAAGTTTTATAGCAATGGGTGTCTAAAATGAAGAAATTGGAAAGGTACCAAATGAGTATCAATGCATCTCATGAACCCAGAAAAACAACAATAAACCAAACCCCAAATTAGCAGGAATAAAGAAATAATTAAAAATTAGAGAACAAACAAACAAAACTGAACTGTTTGTTCTTTTGCCTTTTTGCCCTTTTTGCCATTGTGGACCCTTTGCTGCCCATACCTTTGGGGTGCATGGCCTTTGGACCACACGCCCCATGCTTTGTGGCCTGCATGTTCCTCCATATGGCTGGCTCCTGGTGCTCAAAGCCTGCTTTGGGGTTGCTCCACTCCTGCATTCAGAGTGGCAGTGGAGTTCTGCCATTTCACTCTTGCCTTCTGCAGTTTCTGACCGGTTTCTATTGTCCTATCCATCGTGTAAACCACCCCCTGAAGCTTTCAGGTCCTGAGAGCAGGGGCGCATCGAGGGCCTTCTGAGAGCTCAGCTTCCAGTTGGTGGTCTTTGCTGAGCTCACCATGATGAGCAGGTGGACAGCCCGTGGCTGGCTTGCCTCCCCACACCTAGAATGGAGATACTTTCTGAAGATGACAAGAACATTATAATGGCCAGACTTCATGGGTAATACCTAGGAGAACACCTAAAATGAGAAAGACTGGCTTCATCTAGTGCTGCAAAATATGTGGAAGGTCTGGGACACTCAAACAGTGCTGACGGGAATGTAAAAGGACAGTATAATACTTGGAAGAAGGTTGACAGGCTTTTTTAAAAGATTTATTTGTTTATTTGAAAGGTAGAGGTACAAAGAAGCAGAGAGATTTTCCATCTGCTGGTTCACTCCCCAAACGACTGGGGCTGGGCATGCGGAATTATTTATTATATCCCTGCCAGTGCTGTGGCTCAATAGCTAATCCTCCACCTGCAGCGCCTGCACACTGGGTTCTAGTCCCGGTCGGGGCACCGGATTCTGTCCCGGTCGCTCTTCCTGTCCAGCTCTCTGCTGTGGCCAGGGGGTGCAGTGGAGGATGGCCCAAGTGCTTGGGCCCTGCACTCCATGGGAGACCAGGAGAAGCACCTGGCTCCTGCCATCGGATCAGCGTGGTGCGCCAGCCGCAGTGCGCCGAAAGTGGCGGCCATTGGAGGGTGAACCAACGGCAAAGGAAGACCTTTCTCTCTGTCTCTCTCTCTCACTGTCCACTCTACCTGTCAAAAAAAGTATTTATTATATCCATGCTTTGAACTATTATATCTGAACTCTAGCCCAGTCAAGGTTTTTCTTTGAAAATAATTTTAGAAGCTGTCTTTCTCTATATTTTTACACATTTATGTGTTCATTTATTTCTCATTAGCAGGAATACATCAGAAAATTCCATGCCTTATGAGGGACTGCTTTTTGGCTCAGAGAGAGCTGTCTGTTGATTATGTCTCCACCTGGTATTAAGAGAGGCAGAAGCACTGTAGGTCTCTTTATAAGGATAGTAATTCCTTCCATGAGGGTTCTTCCCATATGGCCTAATGACTTCCCCAAACCATCACTTTTTGAAAGTTATTATTCCAACATATAAATTTGGGGAGGAGGACACAAATATTCAGTCAATTGCATAGATGTTCATACAAAGATACAAAGGCAAATGTTCATAGTAACTGTATTTGTAGTAGCCACAAATTGGAAACAACGAAATGCCCACCAATGGTGAGTGGATAAAGAAACTGTGTTACAGCCATACAATTAAATATTGCTGACAAAACACAAGAAACCAAACAGCAAACGAACCATTTAATGTATGCACCAACATGGATGAATCTCAATCTCAAAATAATGAGGCCAAAGAAAATGAACAAATCGAGACAAAAAAAAAAAAACATAGTTTATGATTCCATTAATACAGAATTCTGGAAATGCAGTCACCTATAGTAACAGAAAGCATAACCATCCGTCATCGCCTAGGAGAAGGGTGAGGGAGGAGAAGGAAGGAGGAATTATAAAGGAGTAGGAGGACATTTTGGAGGTGACAGAGCTACCTATAATTTTGATTGTGGAGATGGTTTTAGAATGTAGATATATGCCAAGATTTATAAAACTGTACACCTTTAAGTATGTGTATTTAAGAGGGAGGAAGTGAGGCAAGTATGGTTATCTTCTTAGAATTGTACCTATTAAATACATGAAATCGGTTCTCTTTAATAAAAATTTTAAAAATTATACAGCAAAAAATAAACAAAATTGAAACAAAAATATAAAAAATCAGTGAAATGAAGAGTTGGTTTGGTTTTTTGAAAAAATAAATAAAATTGATACACCATTGGCCCAACTAACCAAAAAAAAAAAAAAATAGGGAAAAGATCCAAATCAGTAAAATCAGAGTTGAAAAAGGAAATATAAATATAGATACCACATAAATAAAAAGGATCATCAGGAATTAATACAAAGAGCTGTATGCTAACAAATTGGGACACTTAGAAGAAATGAATAGATTTCTAGACACATACAATCTACTACCATTGAGTCAAGAAAACATAGAAAATCTAAACAGACCAATAACCAAGATGGAAACTGAATTAGTTACAAAGACCCTCCCAACAAAGAAAAGCCCAGGACCAGATGACTTCTCTGCTGAATTCTAGCAGACTTGTAAAGAACTAATTCCAATTTGTCTCAAGCTATTCAAAATAATTAAAAGGGATGAGATCCTCCCAAACTCCTCCTATCAAGCCTGCATCACCTTAATTCCTAAACCAGAAAAAGATAAAACAGAGACAGAGAACTATAGACTGATATCCCTGATGAACATAGATGCAAAAATCCTCAACAAAATATTAGTTAATTGAATCCAACAACAAATCAGAAACAGCACATAATTCACCCAGACTTAGTGAGATTTATCCCTGTTATACAGAGATGGTTCAACATTCTCAAATCAATAAATGTAATATAACACATTAACAAACTGAAGAACAAAAACCATATGGTTATCTCAATAGACACAAAGAAAGCATTTGATGAAATATAGCATCCTTTCATGATGGAACCCTTAAGCAAATCGTGAATAAAAAGAATGTTCCTCAACACAATCAAGGCAATTTATAACAAACCCAAATCCAGGATCCTATTGAATGGGGAAAAGCTAGAAGCATTACCCCTAAGGTCCAGAACCAAGCAAGGATTCCCACTCTTACTACTGCTATTTAATATACCCCTGTGAGTTTTAGCCAGAGCCATTAGGCAAGAAAATAAATCAAAGGGATACAAATTGGGAAGGAGGAAATCAAACTATCCCTATTTGCAGATGACGTGATTCTATATAAAGGGGATCCAAAAGTCTCCATTGAGAGACATCGGAACTCATAAAAGCATTTGGTAAAGTGGCAGGATATAAAGTCAACACAGAAAAATCAATAGCCTTTGTATACAAAGACAATGTCATGGCTGAGAAAGAACCTTAAGATCAGTCCCATTCACATGAGCTCCAAAAAGAATTAAATGCCTTAGAATAAATTTAACCAAGGATGTTAAAGATCACTATAATGAAAATTACAAAACACTAAAGAAAGAAATACAACAAGATATTTGAAAATGGAAAAATCTTCTATGTTCATGGGTTGGAAGAATCAACATCATCAAAAAGTCCATACTTCCAAAAGCTTACAGATTCAATGTGCTCTCAATCAAAATACCAATGACATTCCTTGCAGATCTAGAAAAAAATGATGCTAAAATTCATAGGAAACACAAGAGACACCTAATAGCTAAAACAATATTATACAACAAAAACAAAGCTGGACACATCAAAATATCTGATTTTAAGACATACTGCATGGCAGTAAGAATCAAAATATCTTGGTACTGGCACAAAAACAGATGTGTAGAGCAATGGAACAAAATAGAAATCAACCCACACAGCTACAGCCAACTGATGTTTGACAAAGGAGCTAAAACCTCTGGAAGAAGGATAGTCTTTTCAACATACGGTGCTGGGAAAATTGGATCTCTGTGTTCAGAAGTATGTAACTAGACCCCTACCTTCCAACTTACACAAAAATCCACTCAAAATTGATCAAGGACCTAACTCTGTGACCTGATACCATCAAACTACTAGAGAACATTGGGGAAACTCTGCAAGACATTGGCATAGGCAAAGACTTCTTGGAAAAGACCCCAGAAGCACAGGCAAACAAAGCCAAAATTGACAAATGGGATTACATCAAGCTGAGAAGCTTCTGCACTACAAACAAACACACAGCAAAGTGAAGAGGCAACCTACAGAATGGGAGAAAATATTTGCAAACTGTGCAACTGATAAAGGGTTAACATCCAGAATCTATAAAGAGGTCAAGAAATTAACAACAAAACAAACAATCCAGTTAAGAAATAGGCAAAAGGCTTGAACAGGCATTTTTTCAAGAGAGGAAATTCAAATGGCTAATGGAATCTTGAGAAAATGCTCAGGATCACTAGCCATCAGGGAAATGCAAATCAAAACCACAATGAGGTTTCACCTCACTCTAGTTACAATAGCTCTCATATAGAAATCAACACATGACAAATGCTGGTGAGGACCTGGGGAAAAAGGTGCCCTAATCCTCTGTTGGTGGGAATGTAAACTGGTACAGCCACTGTGGAAGACAGTATGGAGATACCTCAGGAATCTAAATATAAACCTATCATATGATCCAGTCATCCCACTCCTGGGAATTTACCCAAATCAAAAGAAATCAGCACATGAAAGAGTAATCCGTATCCCCATACTCACTATAGCACAATTCACAATAGCAAAGATATGGAATCAACCCAGATGACCATCAACTGTTGAATGGATCAATAAATAATGGTATATATACACTATGGAGTACTACTCAGCTGTTAAAAAAAGAAGGTATCCTGTCCTTTGCAAAAAGATGGATGCAACTGAAAACCATTATACTTAGTGAAATAAGCCAGTCCCAAATAGATACCATATGTTTTCCCTGATCCAAGGAAACTAACAGGGTACCTAAAATCTAATGTTGAAGGAGCAAAATGGACATTTTGAAAGTTGATGATTATTTACAGCCCTTGTCTCTTTTGTTAAGGAAGCTTTTTTTTTCTTCATATTTTTGTTGAACTCTTTTACTTACTGTAGTGTTAACTACATGATCATTAATAAATTGAAAATAGTTCTTTGTAAAAAAAAATAAGAGTGGGAATGTGAGAGGAAGGAGGAAGAAGGGTTGGAGTATGGGTGGGAGGTAGGTGAAGGGGGGGATATCACTATGTTCCTAAATCTGTATATATGAAATACATTAAATTTGTATAACCTAAATAAAATCTTAAAAAAGAAAAATACCCCTGTTTATTCACAAATGCCCTCTTCCTGCTGAGAGGATGTGAAAATCTTCTTGCCTAAATGTACACAGCTCAGCTTATGTCACAGTTGTGTTTTACGCCATGCTCATTCGTCCTCATCATGACTTACATCTCTCCATTCTGAAACCCATGTAACAGTATTACCAGTTTGCAACTGTGGCTGTGGAATTGGCCTGAGAAGTGAGAAAAGGGAACGCCTTCATCTCTATGTCTTCTTTAATAAAACCTGCAATGGGGACATGAAGGAAAAACACACTGCCATCCCCCAGGCAGAAGCAGAGAGGCCATCCTTTGGGACACGGAGAGCTCATTCCCCCAGTGTCAGTGGACAGAGGGCATATTCAAACAGTCATGTCAAAGAGACATCTCCCTCACCTCCCTGACAATCACCACAGCCAGCCAAAGAAGGTGCAGCTAGGAGGAATTGCAGTGTATATGAAAAAGGCATCGGAGAAAAGAAAACACTGAGGACAAAGGAGAGAGAAGTGGGGGTATGAGGGGCTCCAATGAGTTGCTCCAACATTTCTGCGTGGGTAGGAAAATGAAAAGGCTGTAACTGCATGCCCAGGGCAGATGTTCTCCTGGCACAGTCTGGGGGTGCAATGGAGGCATGAACCCCCATGTTTTTCTTATCCAAAAAGTTCTTAAGATTCTCTAACTTCAGGTCTCCAGAAGCAATAGGAAACTCAGCAATTGTTACGTGCTGATGTGGCTGTCACCCCCGAAACACTGATTTCTCTGCTGATTAGCAGCCCCAGGGGCCTCAATACACACAAGTTCATGGGTCTGCACTGGTTGGTTTCACATCACCCTAGGAGACCTGATGTTACAGAATATTAAGGATGTTCAGGACCAGAAAAATCATTTGGCTAAAATGTAAGCTTTTAAGATGCTCTGCCTTCCACAGAAATTCAGTCAATCTCTACCTCCATATTGACCTCTTTTTCAATCTCTTGAATTTAAAATTAATGCAGCATCACTCTCTCTACTGCATGATTGAAGATTCCAAACTCTGAAATGTAATCATATGCAAAACATTACTAGGGCAAAAGATCAAGGACGGGGATAAGACAATTCGACATATGCAGAGGCCAGGTCAGAAAGGCCAAAGCAGAGAATAAATTGCAAAGAGCAAGGTCATAGAGGATCAGCTGAGCCATGCTTTGTAAACACATTAGCAATGTGAACAAAGCCTAGTTTCCTAATTGTGGTGGGAAGGGAAACAGAACAGCAAATTAGTGGAGGTTTTAAACATTTCCAACATTCATTGTAACATGCTTGTCAAGAACTTGAGTAGTTTGACTTAATTTTTGACAAAACAAAAGCAACAATGGAGGCCTAATTCTTACTGTACTTGAAAGGAAAAGGACAATTGGCCTGATTAGAAAGTACTTTACCAACTGCCTCCTGGGCATTGCATGATGCCTCAAAGTCTCTGCAAACTCAATCCATTCAAAACAGAACTCATCACATATTCATCAAAGGTAATCCCTCTCCCAAGCTATTTGCTGTCACTGCCAATGGCACCACCATTCATTTCCCCAAATCTTCAGGCCTTGAAACTTTTGAGTTATCTTTGTCTCATCTCCCTCCCGTCCTTAATGTTTATTGTCACCAACCTTAGGGGATTTTTTCCCCTTCAAAACATCTCTTCATCTATTTCTGTCTCTGCTTACGCTGCTTCCTTTTAATCGTTCATCTCTCGATTTGATTCTAACACTGTCTCCAGGAGTCTCTCAGTATGGACTCACTTTCTGCACATCTATTGTTTTTTTCCCCCAAAACCACAGAGTTCTCTGCCTTCCATCTCATCAACTCTTCACCCATCAGGGTAGTTCCACACAGACGTGAAATCATATGTGCTGTCATTTTCCACCTAAATTCTCTCATCTTGTCTGTAATCAGCACCACACTTCTCAGAATTTGCAGTTCTCCCCTGTGAAAGACAAACTCTTCCCTCAGGAACCCACACAGACACTAACATTGATAATGAGCTCTGCTAGGACCCAGACCCAAGGTGCTGTTGATGCAGCTCTTAGATCAATTGTTCAACTTCTGATTCTCAGCAACCACTTGGACACCATTGAGTTCTAGGATTGAAAATAATAAAAGGAGAGAACTGGGAGTAGGGAGGAGACACTAGCAGTCCTGATACTTTGAGCAGAATTTAGCTTGGGCCGTTATGCTACCTTGTTTTAGAAGATAAGTAACACTGTCTTCTAAAATCGAAAGCTCATGTTCTCAGCGATGTGGCACATCAAAGGTTCATTTCTCTTTCATGCCAACATGAGCCAGTGGTGTAAGGAGGAGTGGACAATAGAGGGATTCAGGCACTCAGACACTTTGAGTCTTGAAGTGCTGTTACTTTCAAAATGACCTCAGAGGCTGCTAGGAGACAGGAAGAGAGAACGGGGTCTTGCATAAGGTACAGGTCTAGAAGTGGAGTACATTATTTCCACCCATATTCTGTCAGACAGAACTTGACCAGATGGCCCTACACAAACTCAACGGATCTAAGACATGTAGCTCCCATGTATATCTAGGAAAGACAAGAACAGAACAGATACTTTTGAAGATAAGCATTTTTGTCCATCATCTAAGTCCCTACTCCTTTCTGGTTGCCTAGAACCAATTTTTAGATTTGCCTTTAAATCCATATTTATTTATTTCCAGCTTAAATCACTAATTGCCATCAGGGAAGCAATATCTTGAACCACTTTCATTTATTTTTAAATAGTGTGTGTGACAGTATTCTATCTTCTGGATTTTACCATGCTGGTTTTCATCACTGTAGCTTTTGGTGACTCCTCTGTGCCATGTCTAGCAGGTTCTTCCCTGTTCTCATCTCAGACATTGGCTAGTGATTCTATTGTACAGAAGATGAGGCTACTACCTACGATACCAACATCCATATAGGAATGTGAGTTTGAGGTAGGCTACTACCTACGATACCAGCATCCATATAGAAATGTGAGTTTGAGTCCCAGCTCCTCCAGATCTGACCCAGCTCCCTGCTAATGCACCTGTGAAAGCAGCAGAAGATACCCTAGTACTTGGGCCCCTCCATCCATGTGGGAGATTCAGCTGGAGTTCCAGGCTCCTGGCTTCAGCCTGGCCCACCCCAGGCATTGCAGCAATCTGGGGAGTAAACCAGAGGATCGAAGATCAATCTCTTCCCTCATGCCCTCTGTCACTCTGCCTTTCAAATAAATAAAGTAAATCTTTTTTTAAAAAAGGAATAGGGGCCATCATTGTGGCGTAGCAGGTAAAGCCGCCACCTGCAGTACCAGCATTCCATATGGGCAAGGTTCCAATCTTGGCTGCTCCACTTCAAATTCAGCTCTCTGCTATGGCCTGGGAAAACAGTGGAGGATGGTTCAAGTGCTTGGGCCCCTGCACCTGCGTGGGAGACCTGGAGGAAGCTCCTAGATCCAAGCTTCAGATCGGTGCAGCACCGGTCATTGCAGCCAACTGGGGAGTGAATCAGCAGATGGAAGCCCTCTCTCTCTGCCTCTCCTTCTCTCTCTGTGCAATTCTGACTTTCAAATAAATAAACAAATCTTTAAAAAAAGAATAACAATTATCTCAACTAACCTTACATATGTACAGCAATTACTCACATTTAGACTTGAGTAGAACAAGCTGATCTGGGTTCAGACCAACTTCTCTAACACTCAGTATACCAATGTCGTCACCAGTTGGCTTGGCCTGTTCTCCTGACTTCTTGGTTAGATAATTGCTCCTGTCCTCTGACAATTGAGTAGGTCAACTATACATCTACTTGTAAATTCAAAAAACATCTTTAGATAACATATTCATTCAATAAATATTTATTGAAAACCAACTGTGTGCCAAGTTCTATTATTCTGTTGCATGCAAGAATAAACATCTGCTTTCGTGGAACAAGTAAATCTACAATGCAAAGTTAATACTGTAGATGATGTCACGGCTTTGTAATGTGTCAGTTTGACTGGACTGAACTACGTTTCCCATAGTTCCATTTCTTATGTGCTTCCACTTAGACCACCAGGAAGATTTCTGGGACATGTGGAAGGCAGCGGGACACAGCAGCCTTTTCATCGCTCAAACATACAGTTGTTGATCTGCTGAGTTACCCAACCGGCATGAAGCTGCAGCTGGAATCCTCCTTCAGTGTCTTTGATATCTGGGCGAGGGTGACTCCTGGGCCAGTTATGTGCATTTAGTTGTTTGATGAAGGACCCTGGCTTCTGTAGGATATCCTTGTCAGCAAATCCATGGGCTAAAAATAGACATAGGTTTCAACCCATTTTCCATGAGGTTTAAGCTTGTGCTGGTGGGCTCCAGCTAGGCCTTCATCTCATTACTATACATGTGTCTTCCTCTTCTGACTATTGCTCTGTAGACATTAAGCTCCAACAGCAGATGGACATCAAGATGGATAAATGGATAGATAGGTACTTAGCTAGATCATAGGTAGGTAGATACAGATGAGCTATAGATGACAGAAAGATAAAGATAGATGATATAGATTATAGAGTTATAAAGATAGATGAATAGATGATAAATATATAGAGAGAATTTTTTTGCTCAGACTCTGACTGATATAGGGACATGGAATAAAAATGTGAAGGTCGATTGTTTTAGATTAAGGTATCAGGTAAGCCTCTCTGAGGAGATAGTAAATGAGGCATGAGAATATCTGGAAGGAAATGATTCTGGCCGAGGGAGCAGCAAACACAAAAGCCCTGGGCCAGGCATAAAGCTCAGCCTGTTGCAGAAACAGAAGAGCGACGTGACTGGGTTAGTGACGGCAAACTCTGGCGACTGTGTGGAGGATCCACCAGAGAGAGTCCAATGGAAAGACCAAGTCTCGACAGGGGCTGCCTGTCTAGTGAAGGCAATGGTACGAAGGGCCAGGAATCAATACTTATTTTGAAAGAATATCTGACGGGGGTTCTTGATGGAATGGATGTGGATATGAGGAAAAGGAGAATCAAGAATAAGACTACAAGGATCCTTACCCCCCAGGAAACTTCCTGTTGGTCTGTATTTCTAGGGCAAAATGTCCAGAAAAAGACCCAGGCAGGATGGCTGTTTGGAAACACAGAAAACACAGAAAAGACTGTTCTGGACACAGCCCTGCTTGCCACTCTTCCAAACGCACGGAGTAGTGGTGTCTTCCGTCTTCACCCAGCTGTGAGCTGCAGGGGGCAGAGATTATGATTCAGCCTATTTGCCCCAGTCTACTTAGTGCACTGATTCGTGGAAAATAGGATTTAATGACATTTTTTGGGTCCCCGTTGATTTGGCTTGAAAAAGATTTAAAACATACAAACTGTTATAAGCTTACCTAATTCCTTCAAATCACATCACAAAGTGGCTTTAAAGTTTTCTTTTTGGAAGGCTAATACATGGATTTGTTCAGATGTGCCTATGTGGGGCTCTCTCTCTTTGGAAAATTTTGAGGATTTGAGAATATACCAAGAATCAAAGATTATAAAAGCAGAAATCCTTTTATTCTCATCATTTACTTCAAAAAGATTAGAATTTCTTTTCAGAAAGAACATTCATATATCAGACAGATTTTTAGGCAACTAAATTCTAATCAAGCCAACCAAAGCCAATGCAATAACTTATACATGTTGGATATTAATTAATAAAGTTAATTAAAGTAATTTGAAATTTAAAATCTCCCTTTCCTGATTCCATTAGCGGTGGCTTTTCCAACTAATAAAGAACCTTTCTTAAGTATTATGAATTGTTATGGAAATCACAAATTGCAGAGGCATTTTATGGAGGAGAAATAATTTATTCATTAATTACTAAAATTCACTGACCATAAATTTGTCACTGAAATAAAACTGTGGCACTTATGCCCAGATGCACTCCTAAATAACTAAATAATTAAACTCAGCCAAAGAACAAAAGCCGCTCAATGGGCACAATGAAATCCAAATAAGTATCCCACAGGACAAAAATAGAACATGTAATAAAAATTATGCTAATCTGCATGTGACCATGTCAAGGCTTTTATGCTAGCAGTTTCCAGAAATTCCACTTTGTTTCCCAAAACTTAGTTCCTGTTCAGTGTCTCTTCATAGTGACAAAGTACTTGAAGCCTCCCAAGACAGATACTATTTCTGCCAACACTAGACTCGCTGTGGTTAAGATGGTTGTGAGCTGCCAGCCCTCAGAGCACATCCTCTCCCAACGTCTCCTTTTACCAGCATTGGTCCAAGTCTTATCCACTGGGTATGAAGCCAGGGTAAAGAAATATAGAGAGAAGAGAAGCAGCAAATTTTGGACACCTACAATTCGCTATTAGCTACTCTCAACACTCGTCTTAAACAAAACCATTTATTTAACCCTATGATAAATTTTTCTTCAGGGCTGGACGTTTGGCAAAACAGCTAATCCACCACTTGGGATCCATGTATCTCATATCACCGTCACTGGGTTCTAGTCCCATTTCTGATCCTGATTCCAGCTTCCTGCTAATGAGCATCCTGGGATACAGCAGGTGATTTTGCAAATATTTGGATCCCTGCCACCCATATGGGAAACCCAGATGGAGTTCCTGGCTCATAGCTTTGGCCTGTCCCAACCCAAGTTATTGCAAGTATTTGGGGAATGAACCAGCAGAGGGGTGTGTGTGTGCATGTGTGTGTGTGTGTGTGTCTGCCTTTCAAATAAAAAAAAAATTTTTTTTATAATTTGGTTGATAACTGCCTTCTTTTTTTTTCTTTTTTTAAAGATTTATTCATTTTATCTGAAAGGCAGAGTTATGGAGAAGGAGAGTCAGAGAGAGGTCTCCCATCTGCTGGTTCACTCCCCAAATGGCTGCAATGGCTGGAGCTGAGCGGATTTGAAGCCAGGAGCCAGGAGCTTCTTCTTCGAGGTTTCCCACATGGTGTAGGAGCCCAAAGACTTGGGCCATCTTCTACTGTTTTCCCAGGCACATCAACAGGAATCTGGATGGGAAGTGGAGCAGCCAGAACTCGAACTGGCACCCACATGGGATACTGACACTGCAAACAGAGGCTTAACTTTCTACACCACAGCACTGGCCCCTAAAATAAATTTTAAAAATTAAATAAAAAAAAATTGCATTCTTCCCGAGAGTGGAGGGAGCCAGTGCAGGCCAAGCCCAGGCCTCCAAGTTTCTCCTCCCTGGAAGCTGAACTCCCTCTCTCGGCCCCAGTCAAAAGAAACAAACAAACAAAAAATGGGTCTACATTTCCAAACAACAAAATTGATGCTGAAGATTTCACTCACTTGCTCCAAGTCTTCCAAGGTGAGAGATGTGATATCCAGCTTTTCCTGACTCCTAAGGCCACATTTTTGCACGTGAGCTTGGCCTAAAGATAGGACCTCGGGTATCTGATCTGTACCCTCCCTCTGAAGCGCTCTGCACAGGCATCCTAGTGATGTCTGTGTCTCTGTGTGGAGGCCACTGTGAATGGACGACCTGCTCCGAGGGCAGCCACTCCCTTTATTCATCAAGGTATTTGGCTCAGCAACTTCCCTCCATCTTTGGAAAGCAAATCAATGTATGGAAAGCAACCTGAGGACCTCTGACCTCTCAGAGTGCATTGACTGTAACAGTCACGGTGTTCTTTACTGCTGTGTAGGAACAGAAGGTGAACAGGAAAACCAGTGAAGGAGCCCTTGAACGAGTGTTCAGATATTAGAAGGGAGTGAGCGCCAAACAAAGCAGTGAACCCTTCTGTCTCCTCTTGCCATCACTGGTGATGTACAAAAACTAACTGGGCTGGAGACCACAGAGCTTCTACATCTCATTCCTGCCCTCCACTTACTAGCTAAGCCGCTACAGCAAGACATTGAACTTGCAGAACCTCTATCGCCTCATTGGTGAAACTGTGTCCATTAAGTTCAGTTCACATAATTGCTGGAAGCTCAAATAAGAGTATGTACACTTGAACAGAAAGCACAAGATAAATGTAGCCTCCTTATAATGTTTTATTTATGCAGCAAAGCAATTTTGTAAAAACATGAATTTGAACTGAAGAGGGTAACACATGCCCCAGTTGGCCACAATCCCTACTGCTCCCTGTTGTCTTGTAACAGGCAGTTCAACATATTGATGCTATCTGCCTGGCCCCTAAGGCATTTAAATTTGCATTTTACATGCGTGCATATCTCCTGTGAACTGTAAGGAATCATATGGATACTGCAAATATCGAGGATTTCTTTGAGGCCAGCAGTCATATCTTAATATCCTCACATCACCTTAGCATACAGCAATGTCAGGCAGGTATTGAGCTCTAAATAGAAGTTTTTGGAAATAAAATCATGTTGATGGTATCTTGTGGGAAGTTGTGGCTCTCTCTACTCTTCCCTACCTGATCAAACTGCAAACACTGATTTCCAGGTCCCAAGACATTAGCTAGTTTTCCTTTGGCTTTCCAGGGAACACTCGGAATGTTTTTCAAAAGAATCTTAATGTTTGACTTGGGTTGAAAACCTGCATTTGTATTCTACATCAATGGTTCAGGTCGTGGACGTTTTACAAGGAAATCAAATAAGTAAATCAATAGTACAGAAATCATTTACCCCAGGGCCCATCTGCTACCCTGTGGTTCATTATAGTGTCTAATGTTGCCATGATTAGAGTTCCTCTCCTGTGAGTTCAAGGAATAAACAGGAGTTTGAACGTGTGAAAAGTTATTATACATTCATCTAAGGAACTTCCAAAGAATCTTTACACTCCAGTGAGTACTGGGTATTTGCATGACCCTGGGGGTGCTGAGCCAGAATCTAAAGCACGAATTACAGGTCAGGCTGGCCAAGGGAGAGGGAGAACAATGAGAGTAGCTATTCCAAACTTTCTCTTGCAGGCTAAATGCCTATTTCTATCTACTAATGAAAAAAATCAAATATGTGCATTTTATATGTTCTAGATCTCTTGTCATTAATTACATAAATGGGGGAAACCATGTTTATATCCACTCCATATCCTTACCTGTAACTGGACAGTTTCCTCCAATGGCTTAAATAACACTTTCAGTCAAAGCTTCTAGATTGCTCTTTCATATTAACTTCATTCTCTCAGTGCCCTAATTATGACAACAAGGGCATCAGAGTTTTCATGTTGCAAACAAAATGGGAGCCAAAATGATGAGCCTCAAATCCTAACATGGCCACCTCTCCCTTAACCCTCTGGTTCTACTTCATACCGTTGAGACATACATGCGGAGATCCAAGTCAGCAAGAGGTGGACTTCATCAGATGTTAATGGTGTTCAATACAAACACAAGCAAGAGAGAGGAAGTTTCAGCCAAGGGACTTTTGGTGCCACATCTCCAGGAGAAGGTAATAAGTCACCACGTACTTGGGCTTTCCCTCTGTAAAGTAGCCATCTCAAACAAGTGGGCCATGGATTCCCAGCTACAGAATCGTCAACACAGGTTTGCCAGCATCAGAGTCTCATTAACACAACAGGCATCTGGTGTCATCAATATTTCTATCACTTCCTGACAGTTCAGAACACTGCATTATTAAGCTTAGCAATAGTATTGTAATCAGACACAAAGTCCTGAAAGGTAGAATGAAATCAAAGCTTTTTGATTTCACTTTCAATTGTCATTGGACTTAATTATAGACTTGGAGTCATACTTTACATATATGTAAAGTATGTCACACTCACACACACACACACACACACACACACACACACCACCGTATAAAGCCTCCTGAATGTCCCATCCACTGTAGCTGTTTGCTTAGAAAACTTGCCTTTGCAACCAAGGAAACCATCCTGGATCTCCACCAAGAACAGAAACGGAGAAGTCTCAAAAGAAAAGTAAAGAATTATTATGAAATGGTTCCTCAAATATGTGATCCACCAGGGGAAGTTTTATCTTTTTATTGCAACTTCTCACCCCTCATCACTAAGTTCCATCAGTCTTAGGTGGATCTGCATTTTTTAACTCCCAAGATAACACCAATAATCAGCCTATCTGGGTATCATTGACTTTTTGTCTGTTCTTGGGAAGCCTGGAATAATCTCACCACCTCAGTATTTTCTTGAATGGCCACCAGGATTGCCTTTGGCAGCAGCCAACCCAAGACTGCCACACTACTTGAAGTCTTGCCAAGAGCCAATCCTGATTTGCTAGGAGTCAGAGAAAGAGCACAGCACCTATTTGGACGATATCCAATACTTACATAGGCACTTACTGTTTACAGCATTATTTACAATTATTGTTTGTGCTGATGGTCACTCTCTGGGCCCAGGCTAGTTGTTCAGTGTACGTGCTGGAACCAACCAATGAGTGACAGGGACTATATTGAGTGGCAGGCTCGCTATTCTGCAGCAACCGTAACAGACTCAGAGAAGCAAGTGACAGAGGGAAGGAAGGTATCTCTTTGTGCACAGCCAAGGCCAAGTGCTGTCCCCACTGCAACCATGCGGCAATGACAGGAATGAAGGAGGGCATGGGAAGACCACAGAAGCCAAGTGACCCTCAGTCTGCCTTTGCTTGACAAAAACATGTCCTTTGGTTGGGTTTTGTTTAAAAAAAATTTTATTTCTTTATTTGAAAATCAGGGTTACACAGAGAGAGGAGAGGCAGACCAGAGAGAGGTCTTCCATGCACTGGTTCACTCCCCAATTGGCCGCAACAGCCAGAGCTGTGCCAATCCGAAGCCAGGAGCCAGCAGCTTCCTCCAGGTCTCCCATCCGAGTGCAGGGGCCCAAGGACCTGGGCCATCTTCCACTGCTTTCCCAGGCCATAGCAGAGAGCTGGACTGGAAATGGAGTAGCCGGGACTCCCAGCGCGCATATGAGATGCTGGCTCTGCAGGTGGCGGCTTTACCCCCTACGCCACAGCACTGGCCCCCTTTGGTTGGGTTTTGTGTTCAAAGTGAGATACATCTTTTTGAGACTAGAGACCAAAACAGTCACTTTGCTCAGACATTAGCTGAGGCATCCAGTTCTCACTGATCTTTCCGTCTTCTTGAACTACTTTGCCTCTTCCAGGAGTTTCTCTAGGAACTTGAGTCTCAGCATTCCATGAAGTTGTGACAACTCATTTAAGATGTTCAAAGTGTAAGGGAGAGTTGCACTGTGGAATAAGACGACTCTTGGCAGCCACCTAGCTCCACTCTCATTTCTCTCAGTGTTACTCCTCTCCTTTCTCTTACAGCCAAGCCTTGATACCTCAAACAGCAGCAAAGTCTGGATATAAAGTGGGATGGTGAAGTGGCCAAAGGCATGACTTTGGGAGTCAAACTGTATTCAAATCTCACCTTCCTGGTACTGTCCTCCACAGAAGACTGGTGGCCACTAGGTACATCATGTATCAACTGGGAATGATAATGTCTTCTCCACCAGGATTTGGGGGACATTGATATGAGACTGTGTATTAAAGCACAAAGCGCTGAATTTGGTATGCTACAGGTTTACACAAATACCAACCAGGAGGCACCTGATAGTTGATCCACTGACCTCTGAAACACGGTACCCAATCCCAGCCTCACCAACGAGGACCAGACTCGGAATCCAGCTCATGAGTGCTTGTCATTTTTTAACACTCAACTGCTGGGAAAAATTAAACCCCAGTGATCTCAATGACCTTACAGTCCCTTTAACCATACCCTTCAGTCTCATGAAATGGAACACCCAAGAGGCAATATACAAGATGAAAAAAATTTACAAAACAGAAGATAAAAGTTAAGCAAAGCTATGGTCAGAGTTGGGTAGTAACAGGTGAGAAAAACATTTTAGACAAGATGTTTTGAACTTGGGGTTAAAATGAGATACAGCTGATACACGCTGAACCCCAGAGGCTGTTTCCAACAGTGGCTATTGTTAGGGAGCACACATCGATCGGCATGACCCATGCCAAAGCCAAGCTGTGGAGAGACGGGAGACGGGCAGGTGGTGAACAGTGAAGGCCGGAGAAGAGAGTTCCTGAAGACTCCTGGGGCATCTGCCACTGGGGAGCTGGAGGAGGGAGGCCTCAGAGAAGCAGCCAGCCATGCCGTGTGAGAATGTGGGGCACGGACCACAGAGCTGAGCAGCCGGACAGGGACAGAACAGGCAAATGAAAAGACAGCCCAGAAAGAATTTCATGACAAACTTGAGATTTCTCTGGGTTTATGAAATCAGAATGATTCCTGCATAAAGCACAGTGTTCCCATGACATCCTCTTCCCTAGGCGGCCACAGTGACGGACTAAGCCACAAGCACATGCGTGTGAGGCCAGGAGAAAAAACCAGAAAGGAACAAAATTGGGGTCTGCTTACAGGCAATCAGATCTGTCTTCAAATCCTAGCTTTGCCAGTTGCAAGCTGAGTGACCCTGGGAAGCTGTCTCAGCTCTCAGAGCTTCAAGAGCCTTCTAGGAGAAACCCTGTGATGGCCACTTTGCAGAGCCTGCTGGGAGGTATGGGGGGTTACAGGGAACATGTACAGCACAGTGCCTTAGACACAAAACACAGTAAATGCTAGAAATGATTGTGGCGGAAAAAACAGGCAACTGAACCCAGACAACACGAAGAAGGTAAAAATACCTATCACAAACCCATTATTTTAGTGCTTTAGTTGTTTAAAATGTATTTGTATTAAAGCTTCATTGTTTCCTGACTTGTCTGGCAAAACCAGGTTAGCATCTCTGGGGCTGTGTTTGTCTGCCTCCTGGTGGCCACATAGGGCATTGCAGGCACGAAGGTACGACAAACTTACTGATAAGAAGTGGGAGGGCTGGAGAGGTAAAATGACTTCCTCAAGGTTACAACATTTTAAAGGAAATATTGGAAGCCAGGTCACAGCTCCCCCCACCTCCTTTTTTCCTGAGCAGCGCTGGAGAGAGGTAAATTTCAGCGGGATGTTTTACCGATATGAAGTAAGGGGCTCCCTCCCTCCACCTTCTTACTACACAATAAAGCTATTGTTCTTTGAAACAGCCAGGGCCTCCTGCCAGCTGGCTGCCCTTCCCTACAGGAAGGAGCCTGGGGCAATGGCTGCTGGCAAACAAAGGAGACCCTGTGACAGAGGGGGTTGGGCTCCCATGGGGCAAGAGGGCCGAGTTGATGCATTTTTAGAAAACCTTGATTTGGGGATCCCCAGGGACACTTTTTTCCAGTGAACTGGGGTGCAATGGAAGGGATGAAAGCTCTCGCTCACCCTCGCGTGGCTGTGGGCTCCGGCTGGTTGGCAGCCATAAGACCTGGTTTGAATCCTGGCTAAGTGTGTGGCTGTGGGGATCTCAGCTCATCTGCAGGCTCTAGATTCTGTCAGTGGTACAAGCCCAGTGTGAAAAGCAGTCACTGGATTTTTACAAAGGACTGTTTGAGGACCCTGTGGCAAAGCTTTCAAAAGCAAATGTGTTTTGCACCTAACAGAGGTCTGTATCAATGCAACTTACTACCGTTTTCACACCGCGCGGGAATGTGAGTATAAAATCTATAACTTTAGAAATATCTCAAATGTGGTCTGTTGTCAACAAGGCTTTTAACCTCCCCGGGTCACACACTTTGTCATCTGAAAACATAAATACTTTACAGGTTAATCATCAGAGTTCATGGCACAGTGTTTAGACGGTCAATAAAGTGTTAGCTGAATCAAATAGGAAAGCAACCAACCTTCAATTTTCTTCCTGCCGCGGTCCCATAAAACACACAGGGCAGGAACTGGAGACGACGCTCAGGTCAGTCAACTCGAAATCCTGCTGAGAGGTGTGGCTGGGAGTGCAGATCGCAGCCACTACAGCACTGCCGATACACAGGTGCACGATTCCCTCCGGAAACCAAGCCCCAAGAACACCGCAGGGAGGCAGAGCTCACTCTAGAAAAATCTCTGCCTTTTCCTTGGAAACTGAGGAAAGAGAATGTGGTAGATTGTGGGGTTTTGCAAACTGGGAGAGGTCCCTGGCCCCCTGGAAGAGGACAGTAACACCAGGAAGAGGACCTAGCAGCCGAATTGCCATGGTTTAATTTGGGGGTGAGGGGAGGAAGTTTCTGTTTTGTTTTTTGTTTGTTTGTTTGTTTTAATATGAATGGGTAGGGGGCTGGCATTGTAAGGCAGTAAGTTAAGCCACAACTTGCAATGATGGCATTCCATAATGGAGTGCAGGTTCAAATCCTGGCTGCTCCTCTTCCAATCCAGCTCCCTGCTAAGGCACCTGGGAAAGCAGCCAAAAATGACCTGCATACTTGGGTCCCTCCCACCCACACAGGAGACCTGGATGGAGTTTCAGGCTCCTGATTCAACCTGGCTCAACCCTGGTTTTTACAACCATTTGGGTAGTGTACCCATAGGTAGAAGATATTTCTCTCTGCTTCTTCCTCCCTGACGCTCTGTCTTTCAAATAAATAGATATTTTTTAAAAAATATAAGACACAAGACTGGGTTAGGTCATGGCCCTCATGAGGCTTGGTGACAAGTCCCAGGCTGATTAGTAGGGCTTTATATATTTTTTAAGATTTTTAAATTTATTTATTTGAGAGGTAGAGTTACAGACAGTGGGAGAGAGAGAGACACAGAGAGAGAGAGAGAGAGAGAGAGAGAGAGAGAAAGGTCTTCCATCCAATCGTTCATGCCCCAAATGGCTGCAACGGCCGGAGCTACACCAATCTGAAGCCAGGAGCCAGGTGCTTCTTCCTGGTCTCACACATGGGTGCAGGGGCCCAAGCACTTGGGCCATCCTCCACTGCACTCCTGGGCCACAGCAGAGACTTGGACTGGAAGAGGAGCAACCAGGACTAGAACCCGGCGCCCATATGGGGTGCTGGCGCCGCAGGCAGAGGATTAACCTAGTGCGCCATGGCGCCGAGCCCAGTAGGGCTTTCTTGCAGGTTCTGGAAGCAGCACCAGGATGCCCAAGCAGCCTCATCAGCGAGGACTGAGGATCGCATGGCCAGAGGCTGAGAGGAGCAGCAGAGAGGCCGTCCCCGCAGCTGGTGACTGGGTTAGCAGCAGCTGGGGAGAAGGCGGGGCCTGGGAAGTGGTGAGGCTGGTCGAGGGACACACAATTTCAGTTAGACAGGAGGTGTCCCTCTCACGATCTATCACCCCCAATGGCGACTACAGTCAATAATAATACATTACAAAATTGCTAAACTAGTCCATTTGAGATATCCTCACCCCACACACACAAAAGGATAGGCATGTGACAGAGTGGATCTAATTAGCTAATTTGATCATGCCACATTGTAAACACACAGCAAAATATCACATTATCCCCACTCACAGGTACAATCACTGTTGGTTAAAAGTAAAACTTTAAAAGTTGTTGGCACGGCTGAACGCTTACTTTGTGCTGAGGGTCCTCCTGCACCACACGTTAATCCAGGGACTGCTCATAACCTCCAGGGATCTGTGTGTGACTGTGATACCCACTTTACAGAGAAGAACTGAGCTCTAGAAAAATGAGCAGGGGGCACCTGGTAGAAGCTACAGGTTGGTGCCCAAACCTATACTCTAACCTCTCTTCTAGCAAACAAACAGGGCATGCAAATAACCATAGCAATGAAGACAGAGAGTCAGCTCCAGTTTATCCAGGGTGTCACCTTGGTAAGCAAGGGATCAGAGTCAACAGGACAGGAGTTCATTCTGAATTTCTACAAGGGAAGTCTTCGCTGCAGAAGAGGCTGTGGCCACGTGCCTCCTGCTGAGGGCGCAAGTTCTTCTGGGAGCCTGTTTTAGCCTAAAAAGTCTCCTGCCACAAGTACACCTCACCAATGGATTATACCCGCTTTTTAAGTATTTTAAGATTAAACCGGTAGCTTGTGGGTGAAATTACCTAGCACCCCCCTCCCCTTCAGCTGCCACCACACCTCCGGTAAAGTCACCACACCAAACCACTGTGCTTTCTCCCGTGGTGTCATGGGCCTCCTGGTGGTGGAGCAAACGCTGGGGAAGAAGGGAAATGTGTTGGCTGTGCTTGTTCGGGATGTTTGGGGCACTGGGCTATAATAAGTGAATCTGCAGCACAGGAATGATCTTCCCATTCTAGCACAGTGATCATAGAGTAAATGAAGCTTAACCTCAGGCCCCTGGTGTGAATGGTCAAGTGTTGACATGGTCATAAGACAGTGCAAATTACACCAAAAAAATAAAATAAAATAAAATAAAATAAAATAAAATAAAATAAAATAAATAACACAATCAGTTAAGATCCCAGCCTCTTTCAATTCCTCCTACTTTCCCTCTCTCATTTCCTCTTCTTATCAGCAGGCGCTGGAGTGGCCATGAGCATTTTGAGGACCTGCCTAAGCGGAAGCTGACTCAAGGCTGTGTCATTTGAGGAAGCGAACGCTGGTCACATGGCATCCCCATGCTGGGTTCAGAGAAATGCCCGTCTTCCCCTGGGCTGCCCCACCCTGCCAGGCTGTCATAGAGATGAGATGACAGGAAACAAATGAGATGCGGGCGTGTCCCTGAGCTTCTAGAAGTGGAAAACAGCAAGGTTTCACATGAACAGATTCAGAATGTACCTTGGGGAAAAAACTTTTCCTAATCTTGCAGCTCGCACGTGAAGGGAACTTCTGAGACGGTTTTCCAGTTCTGTGCATTTCACAGATGCACACAGCATAAACAAAGACTGGAGCTGGAAGAAATGCAGAAGCTGCCGACAGTATTTTGCTCACCCGTGCTAAAAGACAGACTCTATTATCTTTCTCTTACCTCTGCAAGGATGTATTACACCACCCAAGTCGAATGAAAAAACACTCACAGGGTGTGTAGCCAACACCATAGGGGGGTGGAAAATCCTACAAACGTGTTAGGCAGTTAATGGATAAAAATATCCTCACGGGACCTGAAGGGTTTCACAATTTGCCAGCTTTTAAAAATTCTTGTGGGGCCAGAATTGTGTCACAGCAGGTTAAGCTGCCACCTGTGACTACGGCACCCCCATATGAGCACTGGGTCGGGTTCCCCCCGCTTGTTTCCAATCCAGCTCCCTGGAAGCAGCTATAGACAGCCCAGATACTTGAGCCCCTGCGAACCCATGTGGGAGGCCCTGATGGAGTTCCTGGCTCCTGGCTTCAGCTTAGCTCCACCCAGATCATCCTGGACTGTTGTCTTTTGGGGAGTGAATGGGCAGATAGAAGACATTTTCCCTCCCTCTCCCTCTGCCTTCCAAATATTACAAAAATTAAAATTTATATAACGTCCTGGGATCTTCCTATTTCCTGTCTGCATGTGTCTTCTCTCTTAAAAAGGGTGACACATTTGCAGAAGGCTCAGGTCCCACCAATCTGCACCTGCCTCTGCCCTCCCCACACCCACCCCCTGCAGCTTCAATGCACTCCCCTGCTCTTTCCTTCTCCCAGGATGGTCCTCTGAGAAGGGGCACCCTCACCACTTCAGGCAGGTGTCTGTCTGCAGGGATGTCACCCAACTCAAGCATCTTTCTGAGCTATGCCTGTGTGGGACGGAATCACCTTTACTCCTCACTTCTCCACCCCTCTATTCTTCACTCCCCAGCACCCACTGCCCGGCCTATGCGCAGTCCCCCACCCTGTAATCCAAGGTCCCATTTGTTTAGTTTGCTGCTTTATCTGCACTGTTGAGATCAACAACTGGCATACAGTGGCGCCCAATAAATACAAGGCTTTCTGCAAAAAGGTCCCAGAAAATGGGAGTAAGAGTTAATTTAATCCAAAAGCTATTTATTCCATGCAGTTTTTCATAATATATACTTTCCATGAGATATTTGAAGATACCTCCTATTTGTGAGGTGAATGATCAAAAATACGTGTGATTGATTATAGTCTCCCCTTATCCATGGCTTTGCTCATTCCAGTTTTAGTTATCTATAGTCAATCAGTTGGAAAAGATTAAATGGAAAATTCCAGAAATGATGCCCAATAAGGAGTCCCTAAGTTCAGGCCACTGTGAGTAGTGTAAAGCCACATCTATCTGTCGTGCCCAGGACATGAATTCCTCTGTCCAGCAAAGCTTTCAATGTGTCATCAGCGGTCCATGTGCTGGAAGCCTGGTCCACAGTGCGGTGATGCTAACAAGTGGTGGGACCTTAGGCTGGGGACTCAGTGCTAAGCCACCAACCCCTCGAACCTCCAGAATCATGAGCTAAATAAATCCCACTTTTCTGGACAAGGTTCCTCAGCCTTGGATATTTCATTACAGTAACAGAAAATGGACTAATAGGAAGCTACATACACTACTCATCCAAGTCACTTTGTAGCCATTTCTGTGGTCAGATCAACCGCCAGCGTATCACAGGGCTGGCAGACAGGGTAGGTACTACTATCCACTAGGGGCCTTAGAATGTATCCCCCATAGATAAGGTAAGACCACTGTGTATTAATGTATGTGGAGATACATGGATATACAGATGTGTGGGCTGCATATATATGCCAAATCCACTAAAGGGTGGAAATGCCCCGTGGGAGCTCTCTGGCTTCAGAAGAGCCCATGAAAACCAAATTCAAAGGAGAAACAAGAGTACTCCTTTGCCCCAAGCCTTTGCCAACCCGAGTCATTGCATTTTTCATTTTAACCAGAAGTCCAGAAATCTCTTATCTTTCTCGGAGGAGCCCCAGGTGAAAATCTTTAAAGAACAAAAGTTTTATTAAAAAAAAAGTTTATGAAATCAAGACCCAGGAGTCCTGGCAAATCCTTGCCTCTCCCACAAAGTCAAGAAGGAAGGACGCAGCAAAATTCCACCCGTCAAGGGCAGTGGTCTCATTAGCCGGGGAACACTGAGATTCCTGAGGAATGACGGCCCCTATCAAAGCTGGCAGATCCTCAGGGAAGCTCAGGATGCTCCCGGCCGCTGCTCAAGCGTGCCTGAATCTATTCCCATGCAGAAAAACTGCCCTAAAGCTCAGTGTAAGTGGCTGATAGAGAAGAAATAAGGATGCAACTTCTCCACATCTTCACAGGCGGGATTTGCTCCGCAGGAGGCAATGATCATTTAAATGTCCCATTTATCCTCCAGCCAGTGTCCTCTAGGGCTCAGCGCTGGAGTGCACCCAGACTACTAATATTAGACCAATGGGAGATTCAAAAACTGGCTACAAAGTTACCAAGTAGAAAAGGCAAAGGAGGGCGGGGCAGGAGCTGCTGGATTTTTCTTCCATCTGTGCTAACACTGCCACCTAGTGTTAAGAAAACATAAATGGAACTTGGAAAGTGTGGATCCTTATGCAGAACCAGGAACAGTGGTAGGAAGTGCTAGTTAGGGTTGACATTGCAAAACTGTGTCATCTCAAAAGCTGAAGCCAAGTGTTGAGAAAATAGCTAATTCTTTCCTCAAAAACTCAGTCGTTCAGGTAAGAGTAAACAGACATGCTTGCTACTGGCCAGCTTTTATTGATTCCTTTTTTTTTTTTTTCTTTTGAGAGCCCTACAGGAATTCAAGCAGTTCTGGTCCCAAGCAGCTCAGGAGAGAGGTGCTATGGGACCATGCATGATGCTTTTCTGAGAAAGGTGAGCCACAGGGAGGGAAGGCCCCTCTGTCAAGGTCACACATGCAGGAAGCAGTTAAATCACAGCAGCTTTCAAGGTCCTAGGCTTAAACTTGACACCAAGCTGCACCTCATTCTAAGTACAAACTGCCATGCATGTGAATACACATCATTAGGAAAGCTGGCTGGAACTCTCAGGGAGTTAACAGGCAAATCCAGCTCTTTGTGGGGGACACAACAAAATTAGGGGGAGACTATTCAACCTGGTCACCAACAGCTATTCATATGGAGACTGCAGTATCTTTGAGGGTGAGTTTCCAATCAGGACTCTCATAACCAAACAGGCAAAAGCGTAAGTCCCCTGGGTAACATGCCAATTCTCCATGGATGCAAACGTGTTTGAGTTAAATGGTTATGCAAGTCAAGGGCTCACACAGGAAATTCAAAGACCTAAGTCGCCCTGCTGGAGACACCTCCGTCAATTCACTTTGCTTTTATAGGTTTTCAGTTGACACACTGTAAATATTTTTAGTGCCACCTTTAGGAATGCACCTTAGCTTAGAAAAAAAGAGAAGCACATAGCTCCCACTACACATATGCACATGTAAATCTCAGGCAAACACTACATGTAGTATATGTCATTAAAATGTGCTAAGTACAAAAGGTATAAAAGAGACCAAAACCAGTACTTTTAACTACTTATTGCTACAAAAGTAACTTTTCCTCACTCATGCCTTTAATATTTTTGTGCAAACAATATTAAATGATCTCTATTTTTATCAAATATCCTAGTTAGTGATAATATTAATTTTAAAAAAGGACTGCAAGATGAAGACGTGGTTGTGAGCTAGTGTGTGGGCATCCTTGGTTTGCCCGGGTGTCACAAAGAGATGCAAAGACAACGTAGAAGGGGGTGGTCCGTGGCTTGCCTACTAAGTCATGGTACTCACTGCTCAACTCCCTCTTCCAATTTAGCAGAAGTCCAGCTAAAAGTAGGCTAGTAAATTTCCATCCCTCTGTACTTTCTTCAGTTTGCACATATTTTAATAAGTTTGCTCAAATACTGCTAAAATACATATCATTTGAAAATATGTTTAAACATATTAGTTTCCAGTGAGAATTTGAAATATTTAGTTCTTGGCAAAGAAAACTCATGAGAACTTTTTAAACATTAATTTTCAGAATATTCTCTCTAGATAACATGTTTCCTTCAAAAGGAAATGATTTTATGTTGAAACTTTGGCTTTCATCTTGCAACACAATGATTAAGTTTATGGGCTTGCATTTTATTTTTGTTTTTTAAACTTTTAGTTATTTGAAAGATGGGAGAGAGAGAGGGAGGGGAAGATGGAACAGGGCTCCGCTATGGTTTGGACAGGCTTGAGTGTTCCCTAAGGCTTCATGTATGGAATCTAATCTTCATAGTGAGGTATGCAGAGACTAGAAACTCCATCTGCCTATGATGTTTAAAGATGGGGCCTTTGAGAGGTGATCAGCATTAAACAAGGTCATTAGGGTGGAAACCCCGTGACTGAGTCCTAGGGGCTTTATTCAACAGAGAGAGAGAGACTGGACGGACACCCACATGCTCCCTGTTTCTTACTTATCCTGTGATGCCCTGTGCCACCTCAGGACTCTGCCAGCAGTCAGGCCATCGCCAAATGCAGCCCCCAGGCCCCGTACCTCCAGAATCATGAGCCAAAACAAGCTTTTTAAAAATGAAGTAGCCTGTCTTAGATTTTTGTCATAATGAGAAGCTAATGCAAGCTTCAAATACACATTAAGTTCAATCACAGAAAAACATATTGTAATAGCTGAAGTTCATACAAAAGGCCTTAAAAATTTCATAGAAAATATATACTGTGAAAAGCTATGCATGAGTTTGAATGTTTTAAGTCAAAATATTTATACTACTTTGTTATAACATGTCTGAAAAGAATCTAGTTGCAGGTACTAAGAAGAATAAGACATCAGTTTGAAAAGAACCCCTATCAGAGCCACAGGAATTGTGCCAAAGTGGAAGAACACACATCAAATTTATGGTGAAGCTCTTACAGATTGTGAAATCGCTGACAAGTTACTAAAAGTCGATGGGAACAATGCCCCTAAAGAAATCAAGAGTTTGCAGCTATAGAACTCATTTTAAGAAAGGAGACACTGTTGAAGATGAAGTTTGTAAAAGCAGGTTATCCATCTCAATTTGCAAGGCAAAAATTCATCCTATTTATGTTCTTATGGATGAGGACCAATGATTAACAGCAGAAACAACAGCCAATACTGCAGATATCTCAAGTGATTCAGCTCACACAATTCTCACTGAAAGAAATTAGTTGAGCAAAGTTTCTACTCAGGCTGGCGCCGTGGCTCAACAGGCTAATCCTCCGCCTTGCGGCGCCGGCACACCGGGTTCTGGTCCTGGTTGGGGCGCCGGATTCTGTCCCGGTTGCCCCTCTTCCAGGCCAGCTCTCTGCTGTGGCCTGGGAGTGCAGTGGAGGATGGCCCAAGTGCTTGGGCCCTGCACCCCATGGGAGACCAGGAAAAGCACCTGGCACCTGGCTCCTGCCATCAGATGAGTGCGGTGCGCCGGCCGCAGCACGCCGACCGCGGTGGCCATTGGAGGGTGAACCAACGGCAAAGGAAGACCTTTCTCTCTCACTGTCCACTCTGCCTGTCAAAAAAAAAATAAAAGTTTCTACTCAATGCATGCCAAAACTATTGTATCCAGATCAGCTGCAGCCAAGAACAGAGTTTTCAATAGAAATTGTAAACCAGAGAGATGATCATGAAGCACTGCTTACAAAAGTAACAGGAAATAAAACATGTCTTTACTGGTATAATCCTGAAGACAAAGTATAATCAAATCAATGGCTACCAAGAGGCAAAAAATGGTTGAGTTGAAACAAAATTGGACCAGCCAAGAACAAAGTTCATGGAAATAATTTGGGGGGATGCTCAAGGCGTTTTTGCCCACTGACTTTCTGAATTGTCAAAGAACAATAACCTCTGCTTATTATGTGGATTTTTTGAAAAAGTTATCCAAAGGGTTAGCAGAAAATCGCACAGGAAAGCTTAACCAGAGAGACCTTCACCATGGCAATGCTCCTGCTCATTCCTCTCATCACATAATGTCAATTTTGCTAGAGTTCTGATGGGAAAGCATTGGGCATCTATCTTACAGTCCCTATTTGGCTCCTTCTCACTTCTTGTTTCCTAATCTTCAAAAGATCTTGAAAAGGCACCCATTTTTCTTCAATCAATAATGTAAAAATGATTGCACCATCATGGTTAAGCTTCCAGCACTATTTTTGGGGATGAACTCAGAGGCTAGTATCATTGCTTACAAAAGTGTCTTGAATTTTATGGTGCTCATGTTGAGAAAGTTTATATTTTTATCTTCTAATTCCATTTAAAAAATTAATACAGAAAACAGAATTCATGTATTTGATACAGTTTTTTTAAAGAAATGTTTATTAGTTTTGGATTTCTTGAATAAATCACATTACCAAAGAGCCAGGGTACATCTCTATCTAGTTTCTTTGCTCCCAGACTAGCAGGATCAAGGTGGGGGGGGGGTCTTTCTTTTACCAGGTGCTTTTTCTATTTTTCAGGAATAAGAGTGGTGTTCCCACTCCTTACAGTTCATTTAAGATTCTGATTTATCTTGCGTTGTACTGTGAAAATAAAAAAAAAAAATCACTAGAGGAGGGATTCTTCTAATGCTTAATGTTTTTTTAAAAATATATACTTCTGAGTTATGGAAAATTCAACAGAAATATTTCCAACATTATTATTCTAGTAATAGGTGACTATAGATATATTGTTTTAGCAACAAATTATGGAGTACACTAGCAAAATATGACACTTGTCAGTCATCTTATGTAGAAGAGACAGGGCTGTGATGTGCTTTGGGTAAGCTACCATGTGGGACTCCCACATCCTTTTTTGGAATACATGAGATTGAATTCTTCCTGCCTATACTTCTGATCCAGGTTCCTGCACCCTCAAGAGGTAACAGTGATGGCTGAAATGTTTGGGTCCTTGACAGCCAAGTGGGAGACCCAGATGGAGCTTCTGCCTCCTGGCTTTTGCTTGGCGTATACTCAACTCTTCTCATTCTACCTTTCAATCAAATAATTTTAAAAGGGATAAAAAAGGCATTGACAGCAACTTTATGACTCTCTAATGGGTTCTAAAGTGTGAGAGAATTTTAAGTTCCCTAAGAATTTAAGAGTTTCTCCTACCACATGTCAGAGAAGGCACATGATAGTTGTTTTTCTGAGAGTGGCCTATCTCACTAAGCATAATGCTATTCAGTTGCATCCATTTTGTTTCAAAAGATAGCGGTGCATTTTTTATGGCTGAGTAGTGCTCCACTGTGTATAAATACATTTTCTTTACTTAGTCATCAGTTGATGGACATCTAGTTAATACAGTAAGAATGAAACTGATATCTATGATTTGAGTATCTTTTTTTTTTTTACCCTTTGTCTATACTCCTGTGGAATAATGGTCTCACTACTTTTTACTTGTTGAAGATTATGGTTAGTGGTACATTACACATTGGATTATAAAGTTGAAACTGTTGTTGTAAAAATCAAAGAGAAGAGGAAGGATGGATGGGAGAACAATGATTAGGTCTTAGAAATGTATCTAGGAAATATATTAAATCTGTTGTCTTTACATTAATAATTTAAAAAGCAAACGAGGATGCCTCCACCCCCCCAAAAAAAAAACTTTAATTTTCTTCATGTTATATTTTGCTATTTAAAAATTTTAATCTATAGGAGTGGGCACTTGATACACTGGTTAAGATGCCCCTTAGGACTCTCCAGACCCAAAGCCAAGTGCCTAAGTTTGAATTTAGGATCACTGTTTTGGATCTACATTTTTTTATAGGTCCCTTGATGGCCCTCTGTAAGGACAAGCCCCATTGTTCACTCCAATATTTGTTTTTCCAGAAACCTTTTATTTAAGGTATAGAAACTTCATGCATTTCATAAATACAATTTTAGGAACATAGACATTTTTTCCTACCATACCTACCCTCCCACCCTGACTCTCACCCTTCTTTCTCCCTCTCCTATTCCTAGTCTTACTTTTTACTAAGATCTATTTTAAATTAACTTTATACACAGAAGATTAGCTCTAAAATAAGAGTTCAACAAATAGTATGAAAAATAAAACTGTTCAACTGTTTCTTGATTTCTCCTATGATCTACTGTTCATTCAAGAGCATTTTGTTCAGTCTCCATGTGTTTGCATATGTTCTTGAGATTCCTGAGTTCTTGATTTCCAGCTTCACTCCATTGTGGTCAGAGAAGATGCATGGTATGATTGAATTTTTTTAATTTGCTGAGACTTCCTTTATGGCCTAGCATGTGGTCTCTATCCTAGACAAAGTTCATATACTGGTGAGAAGAATGTGTATTCTGCAACTACAGGATGAAAAGTTCTGTACATATCTGTTAGATCTATTTGGTCTATAGTGTTGATTAACTCTTGTTTCCTTGCTGATTTTCTGCCTGGTTGCTCTGTCCATTGCTTAAAGTGGGATATTCAAGTAGCCAACACTAGTGTATTGGAGTGTATATCTCCTTTTAGATCCATTAACACTTCTCTTAAATAGTCACATGCCCTGTAATTAGGTGCATATACATTTGTTATAGTCACATCTTCCTGTTGAATTGATCCCTTAATCACTGCATAGTGTCCTTCTTTGTCTCTTTTAACAGTTTTTGTCTGATATCAGGATAGCTATACCAGCTCTTTTTTGGTTTCTGATACATGGAATATCTTTTTCCATCCTTTAACTTTCTTTTTAACTTTTATTTAATAAATATAAATTTCCAAAGTACAGCTTTTGGATTACAGTGGATTCCCCCCTCCCCATAACTTCCCTCCTACCCGCAACCCTCCCATCTCCCGCTCCCTCTCCCATTCCATTCACATCAAGATTCATTTTCAGTTATCTTTATATACAGATCAATTTAGAATATATATAGTAATGATTTCAACAGTTTGCACCCACACAGAAACGCAAAGTGTAAAGTACTGTTTGAATACTAGTTATAGCATTAATTCACATTGTACAACACATTAAGGACAGAGATCCATCCTTTCACTTTCAGTCTGTGTGTATCGTTGTTGGTGAGATGTGTTTCTTGTAGGTAGCAAATACATGGTTTTTTGTTTTGTTTTGTTTTTCCATTCAGCCAGTCTGTATCTTAACTGAAGAACTGAGGCCATTTACATTCAAGGTGACTATTGATAAGTAATGACTTGGCCCTGCCATTTTTCCATAAATATTCCTATTGTTTACATTGGATTTTCTTTGTAATTTTACTGGGACATTTTCTACCTTCACCTTCTTGCATAGTGATGACCATGTTTCTGTGCTTCTGTGTAGCACATTCTTAAGCATATTTTTTAAGGCTGGATGAGTGGTGACAAATTCTTTCCATTTCTGTTTGTTATGGAAAACCTTTATTTTGTTATGGAAGACCTTTATTTCACCTTCATTAATAAATGAGAGCTTTGCAAGGTACAATATCTGATAACCATACCTTCTTCCCTCCCTCAATCCTCCCTTTTCTTTTTTCCTATAATTTTCCAATGACCTAATTTCAATTTACTTTATAATGACAGGCTTAATGCACCACTAACCATATTGTTCAACAAATAAAAAGAGACAGACCACTTCCACAGGAGTATAGACAAGGTCTAAAAACAATAATCAAATCCCAAGATGTCAGTTTCATTCTTAACCATTTTTCAAATAACTTTCAAATACAAGCCCCCTTGTATAATGAAAACATCAGATTTGCTATCATCTCCCTAACAACCCTGGCACACAGAGGCAGAGGCTCTTTCCTGTCTTCTGTCTGCTGCCCAATTTCAATCAGTTCTCTTCTCAGTTGTAAGCTATCATCCCAAGATGAGCACGTAAACATATTCAGAAAAAAGACATTATGGACAATCCAAACTGCATTGTGCATGTGAACTTGAGACAAGCTAAAACTTAGCACTTTGCATCATACAAACCCTGTACAACTAGTTGATCTGGCAGTAGGAACAGCTTCAAGAGACATGCGACACAAGGACTTGAACTATGAGATCTGACCATCTATGATGGGTGTTTTCCTGCTGTTGGACAATAGGTTGAAAGAGCAAATGAGCTTCTGACAAATCTAAGAGGAACTCTGGTTAGCCTGAAATGTCAACAGGCACATCAGTAATGCCTCCTACACACGTCTATAGCATTGAATTCATTATAGATCTAATAAGGCATTCGAGTTGTTAAAAAGAAAAAAGAAGTAACTGCACGTAGCACACAAAAATAAGTTAAGCCTGAATATAACCTAGAAAAAACTGCTGCATCATTTTCTTGATTCCAATAAGCTTCTATAGAATTTTAAGTCCTGTTTCTTCTCTGATATAATTTTAATAGCAAGGAGTTAACGATAATCTTCCACAGAAGTAGTGTTGTGAAAAAGGCTTAACTATCCATAAAGAGCTTTGAGGATCTTTACAGTGTAAGCATTAAAAAGCTTCACACAGTTATTAAACAATAATCAAGAGGCTTACTAGGTCATCTAAATGTGCTAATACCATGGGATTTCAGTGTATAAAATCTATAACCTTAAGTATTTAAACTTTAAGCATAAAATGATGATTTTGTTATAAAAAGCCTTAAAATGTGTAAGCTCTTTCTCAAACTTTATACCAAGTATTTGCAAATTATTCAGGTTTCCAATTCTCCTCATCACTACCATCTTCTATATTAACAGGATCACATAAAATTTTCATCAAGTAAACACTCCCACACATGATCCTTGCCAGTTATGACAAAATAAGAAATAGCCCTGTGCCCTCTCCTGTTCTCTGTATGTAGTTTAAGAAACTCATTGAAAACACAAGGTCTTGCACAGATACTCAGTGAGTATTTTTCAAGCAATTTCATAAAATTAACTATAGGAAGCACTGTGGGTGACTCCCCAACTGTCATTCCATCACCATGCACTGATTAGCAATAACATGACTGCAGCCTGATCATCACTAAAAGGGGTCTTTGATTGCTAAGAAAATGGTAATCTGTTGGTTCCAAACTGGTCAAATGACTCAATTCTGGATGATGAGAAGAGCAGTCTTTTGCTGAAATCTTCTGGAAAGTTCCCCTAGGCACTTGAGGTAACGAGCAATCTCTTCCACTGTATGAGCACAAGGACACACGAAATCCATCCATCATCTTGCAAGCGTGGTAGTAACCAGCCTTAGGATCAGGTGCATGCTGTGCGTGGCTAAACAGTTTGAGATGAATAATTTGCCCTTTGATGGCCATTGTTGAACAGCACGGTGACTCTACTTTTGACGTCTCTCGGGTAAGGAAATAAACTTCTGCATGTTGAAGTAGATTTGAGCATGCAAACGGACACATATTAATGGATTATCTTGCCATTTAAACCCAATCCCCTACATCTCACTGTGTTTAGACATTTCTGCTTGTACACTGACACTGTAGAATTTTCTGTCCAAAATAGAACTCATTTGCTCTTTCAACCAACATCAAACTACTCAGGCTTCAGGTCCCAAAGTTATTCTTTCGCTTCTTTTTGGGATCTATCACATCAGCAAGTCATGATTGCTCACCCCTCTACATTGTCCCTTTTGCAGTCTCACAACCTCAGGTCATTTTTTTTTTCATGTACTTATTACTTATCGAGCAGGTAATACGGAATTTGTCTAGGTAGTGGGAATACAACAGCAGTAAGACAACTCCTGGCCCCATGAACTTTGCATTGTTCCAGAAGATCAAAATAATTAGTAAATCAAAGAATAAAAAAATATAAGAATTACCCAGTGATAAGTACCATAAATACACTTGAGTGCTACAAGCTGGTCACAGAAATCCTCCTTGAGATGACATCTGATCAGATACCTGAAGAGAGCAAGCCAGCCATTCACACTTTGAACAATGGCTATTGGCTTTGAATCCAGGATTTGTGGAAGTTTAGGGCAATGCTTCTCTGAGTATTTTTTAACTGAAAAGTGGGAGTTGTACATTTTGAGGGGATACACTGATAAATCAGTACATGTACACAATGTGTAATGATCAATTCAAGGTAATTAACAATCCCATCTCCTTAAACATTTACTATTTCTTTATGCTGAAAAATTTTGAACTTGACTTTCTTTATAAAATATATAACTGTTGGAAACTACAGTCACCCTCCTGTGTTGTGAAACAGGTTTTTCCTCTCTACTGAGTCAAATAATTACTACATCATGGGTACATTACCACACACAACATATCTAATGACTCGGTTATTCCTTTGCAAAACAGGTTGAACTGTGTAAGGTTTTGGTGGGAATACCAAGTAAGTGAGGACCCACAAGTATGTTGATCTTAACCCAGAAACAGCATTCTATTCTTTCTATACGTTATCTATTAAGATTGTATTTGCACGAGGGGTGGAGAGTTTGAAGGGGTGCTGGCTCTGTGGCATAGATTAAGCCTCCACCTGCGGTACCGGCATCCCATGTGTCGGAGTCTCAAGTCCGAGGCTTGCCCCTGACCAGTACAGACACTCCCCAACAAGGCGAACAGGAAGGGTAAGGTCGATGAGTCAAGTACACACCACAAGCACCCATGCGCTCTGTCGAAGCAGGAACAGCTTTATTGAAGAAGTGTGCAGGCTTATAAAGCTTCCGACAGACATGCACAGTAGGGGAGCCAATCAGCGAAAAGGTCACATAGGCTTGGGTGGATCACGCACAGGGGCATCTTAAGCAAAGTTTAGGGATCACGCACAGTCCACATGTCTGGAACTAAAGCAGACCTATCCCTGCCGGTGGTCTGATCTTATGTAGTTTAAAGGCAGCAGCCACAGACACGCCCCTGGAACATCTGCCAGGCGCCATATTGTAATGGAGATTTTAGGTAATGCCCAACACATACGGGCACTGGTTTGTGTCCTGGCTGCTCCTCTTCTGATCCAGCTGTCTGCTTATGGCCCAGGGAACGCAGTGGAAGAAGGCCCAAGTGCTCGGGTCCCTGCATTCACGTGGGAGACCAAGACGGAGCTCCTGGCTTCTGGCTTTGGATCCACCCAGCTCCAGCTATTGTGGCCATCTGGGGAGTGAACCAGCAGATGGAAGACCTTTATCTCTGTCTCTCCCTCTGTCTGGAACTCTACCTCTCAAATAAATAAATAAATCTTAAAAACATTGTATTTGCCCTTAAAGATATAGCTCAAATAGTAAGCATGGTGTGAACCTGTTTCTATTCCTTGTGTAAATGACTCCTAGATTTCTCACCTACTTTATTTCTTGCATAGTCCTAGTCTCTTCTACCATATACTAGAATCTTGTAGCTACATGCTTCTCTCCTCTATGAGAATCAGGATTGTTTTGTATTCGTCCTATATGCTCCAGCAGCTACATGTTTTTATGAAATAAAGTCAGAAGTTGTTTTCCTGCCCCTATGCATGGGCTTTTTAATGCCATTTTTATGGAATGAACTGGGACTGACATTTAGCATGCCTTTTAAACACTCTTCCAGATTGCAAGGAAGGATGTTGGCGTGCTAAATAAAACAAGTAAAATGCAAACTCTAATGCACCCTCTCAGCTCTCTCTCAATCAGGTGGTAATTATTATTCTATGTTGATTCACTGAAATTCAGATAGTTTCACTTTGTTGGCTAGTTTCCACTCGGTGATATTTCTGAATGTTTTAAACAAAATGCCAAGATTCAATTCTTGGGCAGATGACACTTAATTTTCATGTTACCTTCTTTCCTGAATTCAGTACTGAAGAAGATGCCCTCTTCTTCATTTTGCCAATCCAGAAAACAGAAACTACAAGGAAGGGAAGAGGGGAGGGACAACACATGTGTCCAAGGGGCACCACGCACTGGGAAGCATAGGTACAGTTTATCATGTATTATGTGGGTGGGTACAAGTGCCCCGGACACAGCTCTCCACATTCTCCCTCGGTTCGTATTGCTGGAAAAATAGACAAAAAGCATGAGGGCCATTTAGTGGGAGGTTGCCAGGTGCTAGAAAGTGGGCTGGGTACATGATGGCCCCCCAGTTGAACCTTGGAGTATAGCAATCCACCAACACCAGCACATCCAAGTAGGGAAAAGGCATGTCACAAATGGAACTCCAGTCTGTCCTCTTATTAATGGGTCACTGGAAAGCTTGTGTCTCAGCAGGCCTCTTGGCTTCCAGGGCACCAACATCTTCCTTCTCCTGCTTCATTGGTCATTTCTCTTCATCTCTGCTCTCCAATGCAGAAGGAACCCAAGAATTGGTCTTAGGACATCTTTCCCACTCAAGTTACAGCTGCAATCCAGGTGATGTGATGTGCTCCCGAATCTCAGCTGAAATTCCATCTGCACGCAATGGCTCCACATGTCTAGCCCCAGCCTAAGCTTCTCCCTTCAACGCCATACACACATAGCCAGCTAACCAGCCAACCCTGACACTTGAGTATCTAACAGACTGTCAGCCTCACCATATTTATACACCAGACCTCTGAATGTCTGCAAATGTGCTCTACCACAATCTTCTCCATTTCTCAAAGTGGGGACTCCACTTTCCTAGCTCCGGGAGTCATCTTTGATTCCTCTCTTTCTCTCATGCTATGTAAAATCCATCATCAAATTCTGCCAGTGTCACCATCGTTATACACAAACTCTACAAACACACATTGTACACACACACACATGCTAGTCTTCTCACTGCTTGCTACCTCCTTAGCTACCATGCCTTATAGAAAATGTCATCTTTTGGGGGCTGCCACTGTGGCATAGGGGGTAAAGCCACCACCTGCAGTGCCAGCATCCCATATGGGCGATGGTTTGAGACCAGCCACTCCATTTCCAATCCAGCTCTCTGCTATGGCCTGGGAAAGCAGTAGAAGCTGGCCCAAGTCCTTGGGCCCCTGCATTCATGTTGGAGACCTGGCTCCTGGCTCTAGGCTTTAGATCGGCCCAGCTCCAGCCACTGCAGCCATCTGGGGAGTAAACCAGCAGATGGAAGACCTCTCTCTCTCTCTCTCTCTGCCTCTGTCTCTCTGTAACTCTGCCTTTCAAATAAAAATAAATAAATCTTTAAAAAAAGAAGAAGAAAGAAAATGTCATCTCTTGCCTGGACAATTTCAACAGACTCCAAACTAGTGTCCCCGCTTTTTTTTCTCCTTTGCCCTTCTGTAATTTATCATTCACACTGCTATGTGTAGTCCTTTTAGAACATTAAATCAGTTCATTGCAATCCTGTACTAGGAGCCCTCCAGTGCTTTTCTAACCCATGCAGAGCAAAAGCCAAACTCCTACAATGGTTCGTTGACCCCTGCCGGCCAGCGTTCCCCACATTCCCTACAGCCCTCCTCACTCCACCCCATCCACTCAGCTCTTTCCTGAACACAGCCAACATTCTCCTGCCCCACAGCTGTAGACCTGTGGTTCCCAAGGTCTGAGATGCTTGTCCTTTAAGTGTCTCAATGCTCTGCTTCCTCATTTCCTCGGGTGTAGCTCCAGTGTCCAGGAAGTTATCTCTTACGTCTCTTACGAATAAGCAGCAACCTTCCATTTCTAGCACTCCCAGATGCTTCCTACATCAATCACTGGGTCTCCATGGTCCTTTTCCCCATCTGCATGTGATGAGAAAGCCTGAGATGCTCTATCATCTCCCTTAGCTAAAGGCGTTCCTGGCTCCTGACTTTGGCCTGGTTCAGACCCAGCTGCTATGGCCACTGGGGGAGTGAATCAATGGACAGAAGCATTCTCGCTCACTCGCTCACTCTCATGCATGCTCTTGCTCTCTTTCTCTGCCTTCCAAATAAATAATTTTTTTTTAAGAAAAGGACACAGTATAAATAACTATGCTGAGGGAGTAAAAATAAAGAGCTCATGTCTCTGGAGTCTGGAATTAAGAATTACAGTGTTTACGCCTTGCAGCATTTGACGAATTTTCCTTAATAAATACATACTACTTTAATAAGCAGGAAGAAACAATAAAGACTAAACAAAAACAATAACCAGATTTTTAATTTTCTCCCACATTAATGCTTCTCAATTATACATATTAAGGTATACGTCAGGAAGTCCATGGAAAATGGAATTTAAAATTTCAGTGCAAAAATTTTTGAAAACCCACATATAAGTTTTATATGCATGTTTATCACAAACATTTTGAAGACCCCCTCATAAGTAAACAGTTTTCACGTCCTAGAATTATTCACTCTGCCTACACTGGGAAGGTCCTAAGCAAATTTGTATTTTAATTCAAAGCATGTGAAAATTGTATACGCTTACACTCCCACACTATAATCTTGAAGCAAAAGTACATTTTGCTCTGGATTTTCTTAACTCACTGCTTTCTGCTTTTATCACAGCAGCAGGCAAAAGTAAAGATTTTATTTGAATGACCCAACAACATGTTGCGCACATCTAGTTCCTACCGTAAATAACATATTATATTCAAGAAAGTAACTGCCAAAAACAAAGACAAAGCTACCCATTAAAATTTTTCAGTTAGCACATCAAGACTACAGTGACAGTTTCACTGGTCTACACTTGAAAGAATTTATCAAATCGTACATGTCATTTATTTTATATGAATTGTTATCTCGGTAAAGCAGCTAAATAAAATGTAATATCAAAAAGACCATGTGGAGATGTGTAATTAAAAGGCCGCAAAGGTCAACAGACGCACTGAAGAAGAGAAGGAACCACTCCTTAAAGGCATCAGCAAATTTATTTACAAATGCAGTTGAGCAGAAATGCTCACTGGTTTCTGGAGAAAACTTCTGGTGTACAAACCATGGTTACTTGTTACCAATGAAAGTAAGCAGCTTTCCATCGGGAACTGCTTATCAGTAACTCTGAGGCGGAAAGAGAGCTCCCCTAATTGAGCAAATAACATGTTACATGGCGAAATATTGAAAAATCACATTACACAGATGGAGAGCAGGATACTGGAAGCAAATCTGGAGGTGGATTTTAACAAAATTTCCCATACACGTTTGCATTAATTTAGCATACATTACAATAAACAGAGCGGATGAAATTAGGTATTTATATTAACTATTTCAAATGTTTAAGAACCTTTTAAAAAAACAATAAAATACCCTCTTTTCAAAACACCACTAGAAAGTCAAACTAGATCATTATCAGCCTCAAAAATATTTTAAGTTCTTACTTTTCCCCTTGTGCTTTTATGATACTTGAATTCAAAAAGTAAATACTGCGCTTTTCCCCCCCACATAATTACCTTCTTATAAATAAACGACAACAAAAACACAGGCTCCACCAAGCTTACAGTGTTCCTATGTAATCTAAAGAGGAAAAAAAGTTATTCTGGTTTTTTTTTTTAAAAAGGGAGCAAAAAAAGACATACAACACACATTTATAGATCTACACCGGCTGCAACCACCTCGTCTTCTATCTGCAACAGTGCTTTCGCGTGCAGGCTTACATCACATGGCGGTTGGCCGTCCAGCTGATCAGGCAAGAGAAGAGAGAAAAACCACTTAGAGTCAGAAACAACCCGAGTCCTGCCACCTGGGACACATAGCATCATCACTCACAGAATGACCCGGGGAGGTAGAAAGAGCCACCTGTCACTCAGTCTTAGGATAAAAGGAGGCAGCTCACAGCCTCCGGGCTCTAGAGTTCTGTATTTGAAAAAGTGGAGCACAAATTAACTGTAGATAACAGAAAATACCTTACACTCAACTCTCTGTTATTTGTATTGGAGGGGGAGAAAAGGCATGGGCAATTTTATAACGATTCCAAAGATTAATGCTATTTGGCTTGGGAATTTGATGAGAGAGAGAAAAGCACACACACATACACACAGTCCCCACCAGGTGCACGCCCAGCCTCGACATTCTCCACCCCAGGGCCAGCATCCAGCAAAGGACTGGATGGCTAGCAAACAAAGGCTCGGAAGCCACAACAGATAAAAGAGAGTTGACTGAGCTCGGACCATTTCCAAAGCACGCGTCACATCGGGGCCACATAAATACCTCGGAGTTCAAAACCAAATGGTTTTGCTGATACCACCTGTAATGCCCTTTCACAGTGAGGAAGAAACACACGTTACCAGCATCAAGGTGCAAAACAGAGCAGAAGTGGCTGTCTTGCTGCAGCTATGAACAACACACAAGCTAATTACGCTACCCTGTTTCATGATGCACAAGCACCTGCTCAGACGCAAAGGAGCATTGGAAGCTTTTTGAAGAACCCAATTTTTCTACAAATGACACTGAGACAGTATGATCAGAATGAAAAACCCTCCTTTTAAAAATACTGGTATTTGATTATAGATCACTGTAGACATTAGCTTCTGAAGTTGCTCCTACTGTAGCCCACTGTTAAGTTAGAGAAACAAAGTGGTGATGGGCGCTCAATGCTTATCAGGACGCAGACGACAGCCCATGCGGACGAGCCATCTGAGCGTCTGGGATTGTTTGCACTCCTGAGTCTGAGGCTTCTCCAGGCCCTGGGCAGACTGCACCAGGCACTGTCCCCACTTTCCATACCAGTCCCTCTCAGCTCCTCAACCCGCACCCCACTCTTGTGTAGCTGGAACCCCATTCACTACACACCCTGTGGGAAGGGGACAGGGTGCGGTTCCCAAGCCTGGAACTCTAAGGCAGTGAGCTTGGGGGAGAGGTGGCCGTGGATTCAGGGGAAAGCAGGGGCACCCGGGTTCTCCTCAGCAGACACGAGATTTTCTCCCGGATTTGCTCTCTTACATTTGAATCTGAGATAGCAGTCGTTGCAGTAGAGCTGGTTGCTTCTGATTCTGACTTCGGCTCCTGAGGACGAGCCTCCGAGGTCACACTCGCAGGCCACACACTGCAGGACACCAAACACAGAACGTCCATGGTCAGGCAGCCCGAGAAAGCTAGGAGCACTCCAGGATTTGGGCTGGGCTGGGGGAGTGGCGATGCACAGGAGGCAGCGTCTAAGCTCTTAAATGCATTTAAGCAAAGAAAAAAAGAAAAAGGCTAAAAGATGATTAGTAGATTAAAATCAAGCCTGTTAGATCAGACATATTTAAAGGATTGACAAAGCCACTGTTAAGAACCAAGATGATCATTCTAAATCTGCCAAAAAAAAAAAAAATAGTAGAAATGATTTGCTGATAGACTTAAACCGGGTCTTCATTCCCTGAAGGAGAGTGGAGCATACAGTGCCACATGAAGACTGGCCCCAGTGAATGAAGGCTGGGTTTTTGGCACTCCACTCTGGGGTGGGCCACTCCCAGTGTCCCCACTGCACCAGCTTGGCAAGTGTGCCCACGAGACCATCATTTCAGTCTGGGTACTGTGGTCCCACGCATGCAAACACTTAAGTATTTTGACTCATTCTGCTCCGTCTAGGACAAGTCCAAGTGAGCAAGGTACAAGGGGTGAGCTGCACGATCAAGACTGGGACCTTTCTCCAGCCCAGTGTAAGCTCAAGGATCAAAGAGACGTGTGTCTCATCTGATTCAGAACGCCTGAAAATCTGGGGAAATTGTAGCCTTCAAGAATTACTTTGTGAGCTTGTGTCTCTAAAGACAGGCACTGCAAAACCAAACACTTCCAGCCTTAGTTCTTTCTTATGGGCAAAAAACCTATCAGGGATAAGCAGGCTGTGCAACTGTAAAAATACTTCCAGTGGTTTTCTTTACCTGCTCCCCTTAAGCAAAGCCAGGTTCTAGGATGCTGGGAGAGTGGCATGCCCACATGCCGTGTGTAACACTGGTAAATTGTATTCCAAGTATGCCTATTGACAGCATCTTACGGAGAGCATTTATGCATCAGAAATTTCACATATGGCATGATAACATGAGAGAGGAAATACATAGTGATTCCAGATTTACATTCTGAAGTCAGGCTCAAGATTGGAGAACTAAGTAACAAGCAGCTGGTGATTCAAATGCAGCACGGACCGACAAAGGCAGCACCTGGCTTGTTAGTGGCCCATCCAGACCCAGCAGCTCAAAGAAGCCATGCGCTCTCCAAGCAAAGCGTTGCAGGCTGCAGGCTGTTTGTCTCGGTCTCACCTTAAAACAATGCAAATGATAACAAAGCCCCAGGGACTCGATGATCATGGCGGCTCCTTTGCCCAGAATGGTATTGCAGTAGGAGCACACGCGCTTCCCACTGACTGACCTAGATGCAGAACAAGAACGGAACACCGGCTTTCACCTGTGCAGCTCAAAGCTCTGATATAAAAATCACACTGCAGTAGGAACACGCGCAATGACTGAAGGCAGGCTCTCTGTATCTGCGGGAGAAAACCTCCTCCCTGGTCAGCTAACGCATGCCTTCATCATATCGCAACCTTGAACGAACACCATGGCGGCTCTGGAATCCTCGACACCCATGCACCTAAGTGAGCTCAGTGTCATCAGTTCATTCTGCACCTTGTGAGGCCACCCTTCTTACAGCACATCTGTGCTCAGCAAGTAGGGCCCCCTCCTCCAGTACACCTACAGCCTCTGTCAATTAAACTTGCGAGAGCACACAACTCGAAGCACGCCATTCACCCTTCAGAACCAAGAGGCGCTGCAAGTGCTCCCTGACCTAGCTCCTGGGCCTCACTCTTCACCCTCTTTCTCATGCACCAGATGTTGCCTGTCAGCTTTCCTGACTGTGCCTCCGGCTTCCACGATCAGCTCACCAGAGAAGGAAACAAACATTGACCTCCCCCCACACCGTTTGGATAGGGAAGGAGGGCTTCTACTTTCTTCTCTGCGCCCAGGTTTTCATTTTCAGTTGGCACGTAAGTAATTATGCATATTTGGGGGGAACACGGTGACATATCGATACATGTATATAATGCACAGCTCTTTACTTTGACATATAGGTCTTCTCCCCTCTCGCAGGTGCTAAGGTGAAGACCGCTTTCTGCTTACCTTGAGGTCTCCGTGGTCCCAGGATGACACTTGAGCTGCACCTGAGTGGCACTGAGCAGCGCACAGCTGTTGAGAATCTAGTGCTAAGAGCATCACCCCCTTGACCAAGACGTTCTCTGCACGGAAAGCCCAGCCCTCCCCAGGCCACTCCTGAGCAGTGCTCCTGGAGAGTCACTGGGCACCTCTACCCTGCCTTCCTGCCATCCCACACACTTCATCTCTCCCCTGCAGAGTTCATCAAAAATCTCCCTTTTCAGAAGTAAGTTTTTATCTGAAACTTTCTGAGATGCATTCTATAGACCTTGACACATGTAACAGTATTTTGCACTTACATAAAACGCATTTTCTTACCAAATCATTATTTGATAGCTTAAGACCCTAGTATTTCAGTCAAAGTATCTCCAGTTTTACATATTGTATATGTGATAGAAAGTGGTTTATGCCAGAAGAACTCTCCTAAGGTATATGTACTCAGAAGGAGAACGGTGCGATGGAGAAGTTTTGCAGGTTCAAAAACCCAACCCCTACAGACACCTGGGAAGTCCTCTATACAACCCTTCCCATACCCTGTGACCCACAGAATTCAGTCGATGTGGCCTGAACAAAATGTTGGTAAACCAAACAGCAGGCAGGCAACGATTCCGGCGATCAGAAACCCAAAGAGCAGCATCTCACCTACCTAACATTTTCTGTCTTAATTCAGCTCAGACAATGCAGCCTGATGATAGTGCTTTCCTCCCACACGCCATTCCTGTGAGTCTGCATTACACTGTCGTTAACACAGCCAGCTGCTTACAGCATGGCCTACATTCAGAAATTCAAACAGCATTCATAGTGAGCTGCTGCCTATTATCGTGATCCCGCATTGGGAGCCACTGAGGCCCATCTTACACCTAAGATACGGAGCACAAGCACATGCAATGGAGACAGGGCAAGGAACAGACATCACAGAGGAAACCAATGGCCACACCTGACACCTATCAATACTGTGAGGGTCCAGGGAAAGGCACCAAGAAAACCATCCTAAGGAAACTGATCTGATAGGAGAACTCTACTAGACACACTCAAAGCACTCACTCGTCTTTCTTGTGGGGAAACTTGGACAAGATCTGGGGGAAGTGTCAATGAGAAGACCACCTGAGACTAAGCAGAGGAGGAGAAGCACGAAGGGGGACTCACCTGCTGCGTGGCTGAGAGCCCGGCTGTGAGGTGGAAGGGGAATGGCTCTGTGGGGTGGGGGTGCGGGTGGTGGCTGTGCCCACGGCTGTGGTCTTCACAGGGCCAGCTGCAGGAGGGGGAATGCTGGAGGATGGATTCCTCAGGTAGGCACGGTTGGACGTGGACAGCAGCTGAGGTGGTGGGCGACTGAAGTCCTGAACAGAGGAAGAGGCATAGATACCCGTGGACTGACCAAGCCACGGGGTTGGCTTCCACGAGTGGGATCTGGAGGAGTCCAGGTGATCCAGAGATTCACCTCTGAAACACAGAAAGGATTCATCAGAACAACACACATGCAGTTGGATATCTACCCATTGCCTCCTACCATCATCAGTGTAGCCATGTTCCACAGTCACATGCAGAAGCCCAGCTACAGAAACAATGAACTTGCACAAGTAGAGCTGCATGTTTAAGCACCACCATGTTTCACATTTCAACCAGCCTTCATAAAGCCTCTTAGTGGGTATTATGAGTTTTTTTTTTTTTTTGGTCACTGCCAATAGTATTTTAAGTGTACCTCTTTGAATATACCTTTGTACACTTACCTAAATATATCTGAAAGATAAACAGTAGAAATTAAACTGCTCACAGAGCACAGGTAGATAGATGTTTGCTTTAGTACACACTGAAAAATCTGTCCAGTCAAGAACAAGAATTCCTATTTCCTTATACAACTGTCCATACCAGGTTTGATTAATCTTTTAAACTCTTACAGATCCCATGAATAAAAATGATCAATCACTGTCATTTTAGCAGTGTTAAGCTTTTATATACTTACTCGTCTCTTGTTTTTCTTTTTCCTGTCAACTGTCTTTATTATTTGTCTATTTTTTATTAAGTTGTAAGGGTTTATTTACTGATTTTCAAGATGTTATTTGTATATTAAGACAATTAGCTCTTTGCCTATAAAACTGTTACAAAAACCTTCTCCAGTTTCTTTGTTAGAGAAGAAAATATTGTATGAGTGGCTGCAGTATTTGTTACTGAAAATATGTCTTTTAAAACATTTAGCCACTCATCTCCAATGTACATCTAAGTTACTGACCTTCTTAAAGTTATAAAAATGAAGTTTTCACGCTATCCAATATAATAATTACCTCACTATGAGCATTAAAGAAAAACGTGACCCCTATTTCAGTTCAGCAGGCAAGAAGGCACCAAGAGAGGCATACATTATTTATATGTTGAGCTCTGCAGCCGCATTTGCAGTCTATTAACTGTCTGAGGTTGTCCAACGTCTTCCCTGGAGAGCCACAGTTTCTGCACATGGAAACCATTACTGTCCCCACCCGCCGAACACGGCCCCAAGAGTAAATGAGATGAGGTAGACAAAGCAACTGGTTCACGGCTGACCGGACGCTGTTCAGTGCCAACTGTTCTGCTTGCCCTGCTCTCCCCGAATCTTAGGTCACCTGAATAAACTCTGACGAGTCTCCCGTCCAAAGCACCAGCCTGCCTCGAAATGAACCGTCTGCTCACAGTGCCAGAGGGCAAGCTTCCTAAGAGGCCTCGCACCTTCTCATGGTCCCCGGCAGACTAACTGGCTCTTTGTTTACACTGGAACTGCGCTGCCGGATCCAGCTGTTGTCGTTGTGAAGGGACGTTCTCTTCCTCATTTCCTGAAGGATTTGCTGTCTCTCCAACTCTGCTCCCGACGGGACTGGCTCCTTCTTGTAGCTCCTCTGGGAGGAGCTAGTGTCCCCACTGCGGTCTGAAGACCTACTGCTTCCTAAACCAAAAACACACGAAAAGCTTCAGGATTAGCGGACTGTGAAAGTGGGTAGATCTCCCAACATAGTGCAGCTGACAAGGTGGCAGTGTGTATGTGTGCTAACGCGATCGACTTTCAGTGAGGTTGCCCTGAGCGCATGAAGGAACTGTCTCCTACTCCTGGAGATTCCTTATCCACACCCAGAGACTGCACATCACCGGTCAAGTCAGCAAGACAAAGGGGGCTGCTTCGAAGCAAACAACAAAATTCAGTTACGAAGTGCCGGGCTAGAAATAGCCTTAATTAAGTCAATCAAGCACATGATCACCCAATGCCTGCTGCGACAACTTCTACAAAGGAACGGGGACTTTATTTCCTGCAGAAAACTGACACTCCCCCTGGGAAGGGAGAGGAGACATGAGCAGGTGTATCCCCAGCTGGCACGACCCAAGTGCTCACCATATGAGTCACAGAAACAGTCAGCACCAAATTGAAGGAAGGAGAGCACAGCCAGTCACCAAAATGGCGTTTGTGAAGAGGCAAAACATTTTTCAGTAATGCAAATTATCCAAATCTTATCAGACTCATTTCCACTCCAAGAAACTGACAGAACTATCAACCAGATTTGGTTTATATAGATGACATATTAATGACAACTAAGTAACACTTTATCAGAAGGATTTTGCCTCTTAGATTTGCTGGTTAATTTCTGAGTTGGACAAAACATTCACAACTTTCAGCATCATCCCTGTCTTAATTTGGATCAGGAAGCATCATCTAAGGAGCCTTCTTCCTCTGTATCTATTGCCATGACCATCCTTTCAAAACTCATAGTTTATACCTTAATCTTCCGTTAGCCAATGTGCTACTCTACCATCGGTTTCTTACATATACCTATATTTATATTTGTGTATACACATAGCTTATACATTTGCTCAGATTTTTAAATAAAACATTTTCTATATTTAAGATGCTCATTGGCGTAACCAGCTTAATTGGTCAAATACAATAATTTCCACTGCCTGTCATTCAGGAGTTTATAATTAGTTATTGAAGGGGAGAAAACATCCTACCAAAATAACGTCAATGACACAAGCCACATGCATTAATAAGATCATTCCAGAGATTCACAGCTGCTGTTGCTAACACGTCACGACAGAGGATCTTCACCACAGGTTAAAGATGTTTCATGGAGACTGAAGTACTACTTTATGTGCAATTTTAATAGTGACCAGGGGCAAGTTTAGGGGAGAAAGAACAGGAAATCCACACAAGGGAAGAAAGGTAAGGCCGGAGGAACCGATGGGAAGGTATCTGGTCAACCGGGAATTGAGAGAGAGGACACTTTGGGTAGAGCTAAAAGGGAAAACTGCAAATTATGCAGGCAAGGGGAAACTAGGAGCAGATAACAGAAGCACCTACAATTTCAAGGAGAGGTGAGGTCACAGAACCAGGAGTCCTCCAGAGATGCAGGCGTGAGGATGAGCACTGACATGACAGCTTTAAGCTGAGGTTACACACCAGATGCGCCCAGAGCATTCTGGTCCACAGACACGTTCTGCTCTCAGAGGAGTTTACAGTTTTAAAAATTCCTTGTCAGCACTTACAAAGGTCACCCATGACATAAGACAGGCTATCTCCTCTTAAGGCAGAAGGAGCCGAAAGCCGCAGCCTTGCACTCTCCCACGCTGCGAAGACACGGTCCACTCAGGCAGTGCCTGCACCCCAGTCCCCACCTCTGCCGTCCTGCGCTGAGGCCCAGGCGAGCCCCGCTGCAGGTGCCGCCTACTGCTCAGGAGCTTTCTCCCTTGGTTACAAGACATTAGTTACATGCATTCCGGAAAAACGTTTTATACTAACAATATCCTGCAGCAAACTTCGCTGTCCTATTTCTTCAGCTGCAAGATAAAATCCACTGTATAAAACCGCATCAGCATTCCTTTGTAAAATTCCTACATTAGCTATTTTTAAACCATTTCCCGCTCTCCGTCCTCCTTCCATTGTTAAGGAAAGACAAAATAAGCACATTCCTCATTTTGGTTTTATATAGAGATGCTAAAAATAGTTTTAATTAAGCAATCTTAATTAATCAGAAATATTCTGACCTTAACAACACGGATCCTGTTGTGTGACAACAAAGTAAATATTTGAAAAAAGTTATACTTACCATTTTTATTTGTGGCGAAATCACGCAGTTCAGTGGTAGACTTGGACTTATTCCTAAAACACAGAAGACAATGTATCTCAATATATCTCATTAAGAATCTTTTTCATATTTATGAGGTAAAAACACGAAAAAAAAGATTGCTTTATAAAGCAACTAATGTATGTCCTATGTCTGTTGAGAGCTGTATTTATTTTTAAGCCGAGGAATTTTTCATATAGCACAAACCAGCAGCCAACAGAGACATCCTTAAAGAGGAAGCAGTGAGACAGGAGACATGGACGGAAGCACGTTAGCGTGCTGCTCTAGATCCTGCAGCGATACAACTCTCAAGACCATGAAGACCGAACAATTTCTATCAGTGTTCCCCGCGTTCCAGATCTCAATCTTGCCGGGCTCGCAAACACTGCCGTCAGACCACCTAAACATACGACACTGTCCCTCTTCTTCCACTCCTCCCCAGGGTCACAAAGGCAACTTCTCAGGTATTAGCATCCCCACTGACTGTCGTAGGGAAGAGAAATTTGCCATATGCTTTCCTGGTGTTCAAGGGAGGCACTATATCATGTTGCATTGCCAACTTCTGAAAACAAAAGGTTTGTCGTGGTAAAATGTAGGTCTATAAATCAACACACGCTGCTCTCATTCTCACTCCATTAGGCACAGTGAGCTTAAAAATCATAGTAATGCATAGTATATATACAAGACAATAATATACAGCATTACACATATGCACACACATACAATGGATCTGCATATACAATGCAATAATCGGTAACACATTATAGTGTATCAGAGCTGCACCAGGAAATCCCTTCTTACCAGGTGTCTACCACACTCCTCAATGCCTCTGGGGTATGCTTTTCAGGATGGCCTGTGAGTACTTCATGTTTCCCAGGATTCTTTAATATTTTCATTCTCTGCATTTTTCTTATTTTCCCTAAGGTAATAAGCTACATAAAGCTTTTTCAAATATGTAAGTAAACCCACAGCTTTAACAGAGAGGTAAACATTTTAGTGGTCTACAGTTAACCTATGGGAACTCTCTATGAAGAAGGTCATCTATCAATAGATTATTCTTTAGCTTATTGTAGTCCACTATACCCAGTCATTCCTTACCTTTTTACTTTCTACTCTGAGCCCTGTGCAGTCTTCCTTACTGCCAACAGATACAAGTCTTTCCTTGTATCTAATATGGAAGACATACTTCCCAAAGGGGATATTTCAGGTCTGAAAACACAAGTTAATGAACCTATACTGGATGTTTATGGACAGAATTTGTTCAGAAGCCCTTAATTCCAAAACTGTAGATTATTTTTGTTTTTTTTAATTTATTTTTATTTATTTATTTATTTTTTTGACAGGCAGAGTGGACAGTGAGAGAGAGAGACAGAGAGAAAGGTATTCCTTTGCCGTTGGTTCACCCTCCAATGGCTGCCCGCGGATGGCGCGCTGCGGCCGGCGCACCGCACTCATCCGATGGCAGGAGCCAGGTGCTAGGTGCTTTTCCTGGTCTCCCATGGGGTGCAGGGCCCAAGCACCTGGGCCATCCTCCACTGCACTCCCAGGCCACAGCAGAGGGCTGGCCTGGAAGAGGGGCAACCGGGACAGAATCTGGCGCCCCGACCAGGACTAGAACCCGGTGTGCCGGCGCCGCAAGGCGGAGGATTAGCCTGTTGAGCCACGGCGCCGGCCATGATTATTTTTGAAATTACTTTAACTTTAATTAAAATTTCCTGGGTTGGCATTATAGCAGGTAAAGCTGTTCCCTGCAGTACTGGCATCCCATTATGGGCACCAGTCCGAGTCCTGGCTGTTCCACTTCCGATCCAGCTCTCTGCTGTGGCCTGGGAAAGCAGTGGAGGATGGCCCAAGCCCTTGGGCCCCTGCAACTATGTGGGAGACCCAGAAGAAGCTCCAGGCTCCTGGCTTCAGATCGGCCTAGCTGCGGCCACTGCAGCCATTTAGGGAATGAGCCAGCAGATGGAAGACCTCTCTCCCTCTCTCTCTTTCTGCTCTGTAACTCTGCCTTTCAATAAATAAACAAATAAATTAAAAAAAAGTCCTGTTTTAGGAAATCTTAAGATGTGAAAAATATTTCAGATAGTTTAAATCCTGTCCTAAAACTGATGAGTAGTTCTAATCAACTTCTTGAGGAGAAAGATTATAGTTCTCATTTCTGATAGGTAATGAATTTTGGGGTGGGTAATCTTAAGCCATTACTCATAAATTTTAAAAGTACAGGTTATAGTGCATTACAAAAAAAAAGGACTATTTTCTTTGTCCATTTCCATCTCAATGTGACTTCTCCCACAAATAGGTACAGACATAAAGTCTGTCACATGTCTGTGAACTTGAGCTGGCTTTGTGACTTTACTATGGACATGACAGTCCTGCCTAAGCACCATGTATCTAAGACTCTGCTGGTTTGATGGATGCTGAAAGACACATAACCCAGTTGTTCTCATTGCTCCAGGGGATGTTGGCCAACTCCCCAGAGCAAAGCACCTACTGAACTGGTAGCAGAGGCCCAGTGAGCCAAGTTGACTGGAATAACTGCCAATTGATCTCAGCCCCAAAAACTGACTCACAAGATCTTAAGCTAAGTCACCCAAGGGGTTACATGGCAAAAACTGAAACAAAGACTGACCAGAGAGTTCTCTGTGTATCACACAAAGGACAAAGAGCTAAAGTCGTTCTACATCATCCAGCCAAGTCTTGGAACACCGACCCAAAGCCAATTAACATCTACCAAATTATGATTACATATTCTACTCACCTGTCACTAGGAAGAAAACCAGAAGATTCTTCCTCTGTCTTTGATAGATCATAGGAATCAACAGGCCTAAGAGATGGTGAAAAAAAAATTTATAGTCAAAACATTAAGACTTTCCTTAAATTTACAAAAAAGGATACCAAAATAACGGTTTTCTAAGCTCTTCATGCACACCATGCTTGAGTTAAATACTCAGCATCAGAAGTATTGCTACCAATCACTACTGCTGTCACCAGACAGCTGGACCTCATTCATCCCACAAGTAGACACCCAGTGCCTACCACGTCCATGTATGGTTCCAGGGCTGGAACACAAGGAAACAAACCAAGCTTAGTGGCTTCACAGTCCTGACATCTCGGTGGGCAAACAGGCCACAAACAAATCAGCGCATAGTAGGAGGCAGGGTAAGGGCACAGAGAGAGAGGGAGTGTGAGGGAAGTGCATGCTTTAGATCAAGTATTCTGGACACTCAAAGAAGGTGATGTCTGAGCCCCGAGCGCCTGGAGCAGTGCGAAGTCTGTTTCAGAGACTAAGAGGTCGACAAAAGGGCCACCATCCATAGCTTATACGGAGCCTTCCAAGCCATGAGGAGGAGTCTGGATGGTGTTCTGCCCTGGCTAAGAAGCCATCCGATGAGTTCTGAGCAGGGAGCTGGGGTAGGTGATCGGGTTTAGGGGACTGCCTGTGCTCACTTGTGCAGCGTGTGGAGGTGCCTTTAAAAGGAAGAAGCAGACATCTAAGGGAAGCCAGTTTAAAGGCCCTGAGGCCCTAGGCTGTGGGGACACACACACCTCCGGTACTGGTAAATTCTGATGGATGTCTCCCTCTCACTCTCCGCCTGGTGCTTCTGCTCTTCCACACGGCGCCTCTGGGCCTCAGCCGCGGCCTCGGCCTGGGCCTGGGCCTCCCGCCGCCTCCGCTCCTGCTCCTCCTGGTCCTGCTGTTCCTTCAGTTTCCTCTCTTGCTCCAGAACCAGTTGCTCCTGCAGCCACTTTCTCTGCTCCTCCTGCTGTGGATCCCCCTCCTCCTCGCCGGCCCGGGTCCCTTCCCTGTCAGAAGACTTGGACCCTTCACTCCACGAGGTCTCCCAGGTGGCAACAGCAGGCTCCCGGGTAGTCAGAGAAATGTTGTGTGAGTTTAGGACCATCAGTTCCTAGGTGAGCAGGGAAAAAAAAAAATCCACCTAAATCTGTGTATCTCTCAAATTTCTAGACTTTCCAATTGTTAAGTCAACAACGGGAGTCATGGTGCACTCTGTCCTTAATGTGTTGTACTATGAGAATTAACGGTAAAACTAGTACTCAAACAGTACCCTATATTTTGTGTGTCTGTGTGGGTGCAGTCTGTTGAAATCTTTACTTAGTGTATACTAAGTTGATCTTCTGTATATACAGATAGTTGAAAATGAATCTTGATGAATAATGGGATGGGAGAGAGAATGGGAGATGGGATGGTTGTGGGTAGGAGGGAGGTTATGGGGGAAAAGCCACTATAATCCAAAAGTTGTACTTTGGAAATTTATATTTATTAAATAAAAGTTGAAAAAAAAGAAAAAAGTTTTCTAGACTCATAGACATACACATGTTTCATTTGGGATGATATTCACTGTAGTTGGCCCAGAATTCCACTTGAAAAAATATTGAGTTTTGTCACTTAAAAATGCCACGCATAAGGGATGGCGGTATAACCTAGCAGAGGAAGACGAACTTCAAGTTCTGGCAACATAATTAATGACGCGATAGAAAAACTAGGAGAGGAGACGGAAACATCAAAATTGCAGCAAATCACAATTCACTGCATTTTTTCCCCAGGAATTACATGTGTGAACACATGGCTGCTGCTTCTGAGTTAATTCCACGGACAAGGGGAAGAGAAGGAGGAAGACACAATACCTCGTCCAGGTACCTGGAGTTCTCCCTCTCGGCCTCCTGCTTAGCCCTCTGCCACTCTTCCCTCAGTTTCTCCTGTTCACGCTGATACTTCTCCTGTCAGGGAACACGGCACATTAACCCACAGGTGGACCTTCCGCATTCCACAGCATCTTTCTCACGAACACGTTTGCTCTCTCTGAACCGTCACCTCAACCTTTGAAGACTGTGCTTTATTCTCATTGGATTTAGTCAATCAGCCAGTTTTCGCTCGTAAAAGAGAAAAATGAGCTTCTATTGATTTGAAATGCAGATGCTGGGAGGGGACAGACACTCCAAAATCAAGCGCGTCGCCACGCTTTACCATGGCTGGAACTCATGGCGCCTTGGGCCAACTCGAAGGGGGCCTGGGGTCCGTGTGGATCTCCCCTCCAGGTACTGGAACTGAGCCCTCCCCAAAGGCTGTGCACCTCTCACTCCTGAGTGCTAAGTTTCGTACCCTCGAAAAATACACACAGCGTGGTTAAAAGGATGGCTCTGCAATGCCCAAAAGAGGAAAGTATTTGCTTCATGCAAAATGAGCTTCCACCCCACAAACGGATCGGTTAGGGAGGAGATGGTAGGGGTTTTGTCCTGCACTTTTAACTTGCTGCTCAATTCTGGCTGACACAGGAGAAGGGCAGGGGGGGCGCGCCTCAGCCCTCAGCCTCCCACTCGGTGCAGCTACCTGCAGCAGGCGGTCCTGCTCCTTCTGCCAGCGCTCCTGCCGCCTGCGCTCCTCCTCCTGGTCCCAGGCCCGGCGACTCGGTGCGCTGACGGTGGGTGTAGGGAGCTGAGCGGTCACCAGGGAAGAGGAGCAAACACAGAACGACACAACTTCATTGAGTCATCTCACGAACTGCTTTCACAGAGATCAAGTGTGCCTGTCCCCTTGGCCGCGTTTTCCACGGCAAAGTCCCTGATCTGTGGTCACTAACGCAGCACCTAAAAGGTGATCTCTCCAAGTGCAGTGGACACTTTGAGATCTGATGACTTTTAACAGCCCTTGTGTCGACTGGTGAGGAACAGTGTTTTTTTCTTCATACTATTCGTTGAGATCTTTACTTCCTGGAGGGTTAATCTTATGAGTATAAAGTTAACTGAAAATAGATCTTTGTAAAAAATTAGGAATGGGACTAGGAGAGCGAGGAGGAAGAAGGGTGGGAGTGTGGGGGGGAGGCAGGGTAGGGAAGCATCACTGTGTTCCTGAATCTGTACCTATGAAATACATGACATCTGTATTCCTTAAATAAAAGTTTTAAAAAGTTTTCACAACAAACAGTCTATTTTTTCATCTTGGCAGGATTACTACCTGATAAACCCCTATGTAAAATAATGGGAAGCAATTTGTATAAATTCAGTCCCACCCATGTCACCCTATTGACCCAAAATACAAAGGAGTACTACTTACATCAGGAACCACAGCATCCGAGCTTCCTGTACCACCGCAGGTGGGTGAGGAGAGGCAAAGCACAATGTTAGTCTTCCCATTTCCATTAAACTGCTCCTTTCAGAAAGTCCTATCCCTCCTGTCTCTAGGCAGTACACTAAGCAACAGCAATGTTTTTTTCAAATGACAGTAAATCATTTCTCTTTAGTTCTGTTGCTCATAATCCAAACTCAAAGTCGGTAACACGCAGATGAACCACACACACCAAAGGTATGCCCCAGCTCTGGGTACCAGACCTGAACCCAGGGAGATTTTTGAAGTGGTTTTAGGGTTCTCTTATTAATAAACCGGGTCAGTGTCTCATAGCTTGGCCTAAGAGAAAACGAAAAACTTCAAATGCTACAAAATCTACCAATTCCAAACATTTCACTTGCCACTATTCTATTATAAAGTGATAGCCACACGTCACATTTTTCAGGCCTTGTTGGTAGGGAACTGTTTTCACAAATATGTCACCCAACAAGATGTTCAAGAAACAATTCACTGTCCTTTCTTATTATTTGAAGCACAAGTATTCAAAGTTCATGTGCAAACTTATTGGCACAACTTATTCTTTTCACCCTTACGGGGCTTATATGAAGTGTACTAGACATAGTACAATACTTAACAAAAACAGCCTTTTAGAAAACACACTAGCACACAGTATTTTAAAATTTCCCTGAAACCTCAGTGGTCATGTTAATTATTCACTTGATATCTTTAAAAAAAAAACAGCTTTGAGACTTAACCACTCTTCCTAAAATAGCCATTTGTAGAAAAGTGAGACAAAATTAGAAAAGCAAGGGATTTATTTCTGCTGTTTTTAGCTGGAGTCTCTAACTGCTTTGTTTAAATAGAAATCAGGAGTTAAAATTTTAAAATATTAACTTAAAAAAAAACTTACAATACTGACACAAATAGAAGGGCAGAGCTAATAAACTTTTTATGTTTATGACCAAAAAGAGACTGTAATGCACAAAAAAAGAGACGAAGCCATTTTTAACACAAAATATACTAACATCTTTACCACTATGTTACAGCACAAGTTGGCCATGTGGCAATAATCTTAAAAGTAAGAAACAGTAACATTTCAGATGGCAACGGCACAATTTCCTCTGCCCGTTGCATCTCAAATGTTGGATATTACTTGGAAGTTCTTCCTAGGGAACACGGAAGCTTGAACATGCATGAGACAGTGTTAGATGAACGTGGAAAGTGAAGAAATGCCACACGCATCACACATCATGAGGCAGCACGACTAACTACACCAACACCAGAATCTCACAGCGCAGCTGCTCTCAGAAGCAACCACAATTTATTCTGAATTTACTTATAAGTCAGCAGAGCAGTCCTATCGACCACTCCAAAGCATGAGCTTTCATCAACAGAGAAATCACTCTGCTCTTAATTAATAATAGAGCATTTTTCCACACTCAGAAACAGGTCGGAGTTTTTTAAAAGGTGGCCAGTTGGATGTTGGTGTAATCAAATACGATGCAAGTTGCAGGAAGCAGCCAGGTGTACATGAAATGCCTCATTTCTTACTGTTACCCAGTGGCAAGAAGTGTGTGTTTAAGAGCAAGTCAGACTTTTAACAAAGTTGAAAACAAAACGAAAAAACCTTTGGAGGTAAACAAAGGACACACGAAGACCCATTACCACAGAGGTAGACCCATGAACTGTAAGAAAAGCCTGGCGACCCTAGGGGAAGAATGGAGAAGGGTTATGATGCTTGGTCATAATGACAGCCACACTGAAAGGTGCAGTGCCCAGCACCATAGGCCACGAGGAAGAGTGGAGAGCGAGAACAAGTCCACGAAAAGTACATGAATGGGCAGCTTTGTGGTTTATGGTTTACCTTGTTCAAAAAATTGTGATCGCCTTTTTAAGTTTTTCAAAGAAATGGGTTCAGTTGCTAGTTGAAAAATAAAAACAAAAGTCATCAATAAATACCACATCTATTCATTTTCATTTCTCACCACTGGTAACTTAAATGATTCTCGATACACCTTCCCTATCTACAGCAGTATTTTTTAAACGAAAAATCTGAAAGGCACAGAAGATACGCATTATGGCAAGGCACACACACACACACACTTTTAGTAGTCTATATTACATTCAAATTAGTAAAAGGAATAAATATTTTTATTAACTCTAGCACGTAGCTACAGTTTCACAACAATGAAAGGTAAAATACATTTTTCTGTGCTACATCACACTGCTTTAAGGCCATGGAAATTAACACATGTTGGCTTAGGTTAATCAATCCAAAATCTCATCTGGCATGAGAATTATCTATAAGCAAAAATTATCTGTAACAGAGAATCTTCACAACGTGGAGATGAATAAGAGCTAAAAAGTACTGGAAAGGAAGATAATAAAAGGCTATCCAAAGAAAGATTCAATAAAAACAATTGCTAAAGTGCAAAGGTTCTTCTAGCCAGAGCATTTTTCTCTGGCTTTCATGATCTTGTTCCTATTAACTTTGAGTCAGGCAAATGGAGCCCAGTCAGACAGAAAACATTCTGGCTTCTCCCACAGATCTGTCACAAGACTGTGGCCTAAAATGTAAATGTGATTATTACTTGATGCTGCTTGGTGATAACTTATCTAACCAAAACTTTCCTTGACAGGGCCTGCATACAACCCACTGGCATGAAAGATTTGAATAGCTCTTATCAGTGAGCCCCGCCGGAGCCACTGGCAGAACTGGACCTGGATACCTTAGAGTTAACAGCATGAAGGAAAACAAGTAATGCTCATTTTAAAGACTCTCTGGCAAAGAACACAATTTTAAACCAGTGAAAACACAGCCACTTTGAACTACCAGAAATGAATTACAAAGACAAATAACGACAGAAGGGAAATGTACATGCTTAGACGGGCTTTATCTCAGAGTCAAAGAAGTTGCACCTACTATGGGTCTCTCTCACTGCCTGTGTAGACCAAACCTCTATTTTATTTTGCATGACCAAGGACTAGTACACAGCATGATGGAGCTAAGTTATTTCTGGATGGACAAAAGGGCAGAGTGTGAACTCCACCATTTCCCTAGACAGCTTGTCCTGTTTTTCATTAAAAACGGACACACACACTAATGACTGTTATCACCATGGGCGCTTTCCTCTTAAGATTAGCTCCCTTCACGACAATAAAGGAGGTTTCATTCATGTTTAAGGAACAGTCCCTTAGCCAGTATGCCATAGCCAGGAGCTGAAAACCTCCGGAAAACCAGTCTTTCTTATTTGACTTAGACACACAGGCACTGGAAACTCCAGAATGTGCTGCCAAAGCTTTGTTTGCACTTCCTCAACTATTCAGTGCTGGAACTGAATGCCCTCCCACCTGGTTGCAACTGGATCTGTGTGCTAACCTGTTAGTTTCAACTTGCAGTGGATCAGTTTTTCCTGCAGTCACAGATATTAATTTTTACAATAGCAGGATTTGAGTGCCATAGCTTTTCCTTCATTATAAATCTAAGTTAAAATGGTGATGTTTACCTTTTAATTCCAAAGTGTGGCTTTCATCATGAATCCCATTGATTTCTTTGGATTCAGTGTTCTAGAAAGAATAAAAATGTTAACGAACGTTCCTTCCAATTGGACTTTGAGCTTAAATAATGCATTTCTCATTAGTGAAAATCTCTCCTAACAAGATAAGTTTTTCAGGATACTGATGGATTTCTTATAGCCTTCTACATGTAGTAGAAACAATTTTTTTCATTATTCTTCAATATTTGTAGAAGGATTAATAAGAAGCTGCAGGCATGCACAACTTTAACTTAAGCCATTTATTTTCCAACAAACATAATGTGTCAAAAAATCATTAGTCCATTTGACTTCTATTTATGAGCACACAAAATAGTCATGTGGGACTTTCTAACATCTAAACTGTTCTCATAAAGAGTACCAAAGATATCCTTAGTAAATAAAATGGGGTATTTTAGAATGATAATGACAATGATATGTAGGGACCAAACACAAATGTATAATATTCAGCTGAAAGTTACATTAAGTGAACAATTAAATTAAATTAAAAAGTGAATATCATTATCAAAGACTACATAAAATGTACTGCTTCAATATTTGGGAAAAATTTTCTACATTATAATTATTTTGAATCTGCTAATGGAAGTGATTATTCTTAAGCCTATGCCATTCTATCCAACAAATTCACCCACATAAGAACTAAAACTGTTTCATAAGGTTTTACATTGCAAATGATGACTACATGTCATTTTGCTAGTAAAAAACAAAGAATGCATAAGGAAGTTACATTGTAGAATTTTATATACTTGCTATTTGACAAAGATCTGAAAGATGGATGTAAGACTGAAAGACTGGTGGGAAATATGTGCAAATGAACATTTTGGGAGCTTATGATTTTACCATATATAACTCACTACCACCCTCTTAATGAGTACTGCCTCACTGTTTTCAAAAATTCATTTTACTCTTTTAAAATACCATAATCAATTCTGCCTTGCTGAAGCAGTATCAAACTGTGCAAACAAAATAAACGACTTCCTGCACATACAATTCCTCCAGTTGCTTTGCTCTATATACAAGCACTCCCCCCGCTCAAAATACTTACAGGACTCTGAAGGCTTTCGGAGAAATCAGTTGTTACTGACAGATTGGAGGACTTCTCTGAACTGTAAACTCCAGAAGTTGTATCGATCCACTTTGTTTCAGGTGAACCTATAATTTTGGTAGCCATACTGGTGAGATTGAGGGTTTTATGGCGTGTACATGGCAGGGAAGGCTGGTCTTTGCCCCAGTCTGATGGGCACATGAAGATCAAGTAATGAATACACATAAATGATGAAGTGGAAAGAACAAAGTTACTGAGTGTACATGTACAAGATGCACATACAAAAGACAGACAAACAAATCAGGTAGCGGGAGGAAGAAGGGAAGAACCCAGGGCTTTTACTGCAGACCACCTTCCCAAAACAAGGCACCAGGGGTTAAACTGTGTTAATAAAGAGAAGACTAGCAAATTCCCTGAATCTTTACGTAAACCAAGATGAGGTGTTCTATTTCCATATCATGAGTTGCCAGGTCTGGGGAAGTTGACGGTCCCTCCCCATCTACCCTCTGTAAGAAACAATAATGGAATGTATCCAGAGAAAGTCCTTTGAGAATGACAGTCACCTACCACACACTTGCGCACCATACAGGTGGGGCACTGTAGAGAAAGGTAAACCATAGTGTAATTCTAAATTCTCGTCATGATTATAAATGACTCCAGAGAGCAGATTTGTTCTCGGTGGGTACTTGCATTCCATCAGAGCAGGAGATTAACCAGTTAAAACAGTACAGAATTCAGTAAATTTGCTAGTAAAAAGTTCTGAGAGAGAATACCCAAAGGTATCATTCAAGATCTGTTCCCACATAACTACAAAACACCTTTAAGCCAAGAAATAAATAAAATGAAAGTAGTAATATGTTATTGAAGCAAATTGTTAACAACCACTTGCCCAAGACCAGTTCCCAGCCTGAAAGCCAGACGCAGCGGTTAGAGGCACTCACCAGACTTCCCGTGGCGCCTGACGTCCAGGACTAGCTTGCCAGTTTCTTGAGCATTAGCCATGGCTTCCTCCCACTCCTCTGTATCCTTATATGAAAACTTGGTGTTGTTAACGGCAATAATTTCATCATCAACCTGTAGCTGGGAAAATTCTGCTGCGCTGCCTAAATAATGCAAAGTAAATTTTAAAAATTTTTAAATTTTAAATAAACCACATTTCTAAAAAAATGCTTCTTTAAATTAATCAAAAATGACTCAAATCTTGACAAACCATTTCTCATTTTTTTCAGGTGGAGAAGTTACTAAAATTTTTTTGTGTGTTACCAAATGGTTATCAATAACATTCAAAAAACGAAGGCATTTTTAAATTCCATAATACACGTGTTACTAACATTTATAGAAGAAACTCTCACTTCATATATTCAATGAAAAATATTAACCTCCCAAGAACAAGAAAAGTTTAAATCATTTTTAAGTTGAAAATGTGAAACATATTGCTCTTTAATTGTGCTTCCAAATCACAAGCATTCTGGAATGGCAAAGAAAACACATTTACAAGCACACAAAATTATTCTTATGGTTAAATAATTACAGCAGGCTTGAACTTCAAAAGAAATAACCAATATTAGCATGAAATTTTACATAGCTGAAATATGTACGCCAAGATCTACTCTTAAACACACCAGTGTGCATTTTCATTTCAGGCCTTATTTTTCCAAGAGTTCCTGGATTTAACTTGTGGAACCTTGAGTGAGGAAGGGTAATTCCTTTGCAAAAGTATAAAAGTGTCCTGATGACTCCACAGGCAATAGATAACAGATCTATAAGGGTGCTCAAAAATTATATGCATAAACATTAATTGGCTATACAGCATCTATATGCCACAAAACACTACCAATCATGGAAAGTTTTCTCTAAATCTTTAATTAAGTACTGTTTGTTAATATTCCCAAATATTAATCCTAAAATTTTAACAGAAACATTCTGTAAAAATTAAGACTCTTCAAAGCAAAAAATACACTAGGAAAGTAAGCAAGATGTAACTTGTAACCTCAACCTCTAAGAGTCTCAGAGGATAGGATCTATCTCCTTTATTTATTGATGTAATTTCTCCACCTATATCAAACAAACTAATTTCTGTGTTTTGTTTTCCCGCAGCATAGAGTAACAAAAAAGAAAGTTCAGTAAAACTCTTATCATTTACCTGGCTCAACGGATGCTACGAAGATCCCGGAAAAATCCCATTTCACTGTAAACCCAAAGTCAAGTCTGTTCCCAGGCGTCTGGTTTATGCTGATTCTCATATCGCTAAATTGATCCTGAAAATAAAACATGAAACGCTGGTATCAAGTGTTCCTGGCACCCAGAGGAAGGAAACTCTATCCACACAAGAAGCGAGGCTGCATGCAAGGTGCACCTGAGTTATCGATTTGTAAACCAGAAGCTCCACTCTCTCTTCATTGGTTTTGGGATAAATAAATATATTTATAGAAAGATCACTGAGTTTATCATATTCTTCTGCTCAAGTAAAGGAAATTTTATTGTCAAGAAACAGTTTTCTTCACATTAATACTGTGCATCAGTTGGCCATTGACAGAGCCTAGGCTTCTGCTCACCATACAACTGAGTAACCTACCAGCCCTTTATTCACTGCCCCAAAATTCAGCAGAGTGATGTAAATCATTTACTTTTAAAATGCCACTATTTTTTTTTAAAGCTACCTCCTGCCAGTGCCATGGCTCACTAGGCTAGTCCTCTGCCTGCGGCCGGCACTCTGGGTTCTAGTCCCGGTCAGAGCGTGGGATTCTGTCCCAGTTGCTCCTCTTCCAGTCCATCTCTCTGCTGTGGCCCGCGAGTGCAGTGGAAGATGGCCTAAGTGCTTGGGCCCTGCACCTGCACGGGAGACCAGGAGAAACACTTGGCTCCTGGCTTCGGATCAGCGCGGTGCGCGGGTTGCAGCGCGCTGGCCGCAGCGGCCATTGAGGGGTGAACCAATGGAAAAGGAAGACCTTTCTCTCTGACTCTCTCTCTCACTATCCACTCCGCCTGTCAAAAAAAAAAAAAAAAAAAAAAAAAAAAAAGGTACCTCCTTCAACACTGAACATTAATTTAGCCGAATAATTTTAAGCTGCTTAGACACCTAACTCCCTAACTCCACAGACACACAATGTCATCTAGGACTGGTACACCCTGCCCCACACTAGACACCTCAAACTTGGCCAGGTATTTTTTGCTTCTCAACTGCCTCATGAAGATCTAGCAGTAAAGGCAGAACTGCGACCCGTGCTGAACTACTCCTCCCTGAGATGCCAAGGAGTCCCGACAGAGCCACCCTGAGCTATTCACCATGACTTTGTTGAAGTAGCATCAGCCCCTAAAAGCCTAAGGACAGTTTCTTGGACAGAAGGTAAAATTCTATGTCCACTTTCATAACTATACAACACAACAACAAATTCTAAATTTCACAAGACCTTCTTAAACATTTAGTTTAGAAAACTGTTCCTGTTTGGGGCTGGCACTGTGGTGTATTGGGTAAAGCCGCTGCCTGCAGTGCCAGCATCCCATACGGGGGCCAGTTCGCGACTTGGTGGCTTCACTTCTCATCCAGCTCTCTGCTATGACATGGGAAAACAGTAGAAGACGGCCCACGTCCTTGAGCCCCTGAACCCAAGTGGGAGACCTGGAAGAAGCTCCTGGCTCCTGGCTTCCTATCAGCACAGCTCCAGCTGTTGCGGCCATCTGGGGAGTGAACCAGCAGATGGAAGACCTCCCTCTCTCCCTCTCTCTCCCTCCCTCCTTCCTACCCTCCACCCCCCTCTCCCTCTCCCTCTCCCTCTGTGTAACTCTGACTTTCAAGTAAATAAACAAATTTTTTAAAAAGAAAATGGTTTCAGTTTTATAATACATGTTTTCGAAACTTTAATTCTCTCAAAATGTAAACATTTTGTTTTATTTTTAGAAAGTAAACAGATACAGATTTCCATATAAGTTTATCAGTGCTTTAGTTGTTTGTTTCATAACAACCATAACAAATTTAGACTTACCTACTTTTTTTTTTTTTTTTTTTTTTTTACAGGCAGAGTGGACAGTGAGAGAGAGAGACAGAGAGAAAGGTCTTCCTTTTGCCGTTGGTTCACCCTCCAATGGCCGCCGCGGTCGGCGCGCTGCGGCCGGCGCACCGCGCTCATCCGATGGCAGGAGCCAGGTGCTAGGTGCTTTTTCCTGGTCTCCCATGGGGTGCAGGGCCCAAGCACCTGGGCCATCCTCCACTGCACTCCCGGGCCACAGCAGAGGGCTGGCCTGGAAGAGGGGCAACCGGGACAGAATCCGGCGCCCCGACTGGGACTAGAACCCGGTGTGCCGGCGCCGCAAGGCGGAGGATTAGCCTGTTGAGCCACGGCGCCGGCCCTTACCTACTTTTTAAAAAATGTTCCTAAAGCTACTTTACTTTCCAGGAAAGGGGAAAAAAAAAAACCTACAAAGTCTCCATTTTAGTTTAGCAGTTAAACCTGGAGTCAACCCTGGAGTCCACTGGCCAGTTCTTAAAGCTTTCTGCTCAAGTTTTTCCATTTATAAAATAAGTTAAAAATCCAAATGACAATATTCTGAGAAAAATCTGGATAGTATCTAAGAATTTGAAGGCAGACAAGGAAGGCACTCTACTAAAATAAAGGACTCGGAACTCACTATGATATATGGACAGGTGGAACATAAGTGTTGTAACACTTTGCATTCGTTCATTTGTTCATATACTTATTGTACATCTCTTCTGTATAAGACAAAGTAATTTGGAATATAAAGGTGAATTAGAGTCAATGCTTGCTCTCAGAAAATAATTACTGACTCTCCAACAGTGAGTATGGGAAGCTTTTTAGCTAAAACAATTGTGGCCAATAACATAGCAAAGTGAGCAGCAGAATGTCTTTTGTAAAGCAGTTTCAAAGTGAGAATCCAAATGTAGGTAGTCATTACATTCATTAATAATCATCCCAATGAACACTGATGTGAATACAATAAACTCTGCTTAGAAAGAATTATCAATTCTTTAATAACCTAATTATTAACCCAAATCACCATACATTAGAGATGACTCAATGAAAGTAAGTGACCATCTTCACCATGCTAACAACCAGAAATCTGAATCAAAGCCAATTCAATTGCAGAATCTACTGCTACAGAAGAACACAGAGACAAATGATGGGTTAGATATGCAAAACACAAATTGAGGGGTTTTTTTTTTGGCTTGAAGAATAAAAGACAGGGTGGGGCTTAATAAATAGTCTCAAACGACATAAGGGCCGCTCTGTGGGAAACAGCAAGTGAGCACTATCCTTTGCTACCAAACACAGGACAAAAAGAATGTGATTAAACCATACAGGAAGAGTCTCACAATCACGCTAGACATGAAGAACTGTCCCAGGAAGGCTGTTCTTACTTCAGAAAGAAAGCAATCTCTATCTGTGCATATGAAATGAAAGGACAGATAACCTCCTCTCTGAAAAAAAGTTCACAAGGTGGACAGCAGCCTTGTGGTGGCTGCTACATCCACCCTAGAGACAGTTCACAGAAGGCAGGACCACAAGGCAATGACAGGTGCATTGCTGTCAACAACCAAGCACCCTCAGGCTTATCAGTGAGTCTCTTAAAGCCTTCCCCCTCTCAATGACTTTGGATTTCAAGTTGGTTTTTCTTTGTCCAAATCCTTACTTTCAAATGAAAACCTTATGCACACTGCCTCCCCTCTCAAACCAAAGATAAATAGTACTGAAGTGGGTGACTGTGGTCATAGGCTGAACGTCCCAGAGGCCCACTGGCAGGGACACCTTCCTAGCAGCTTCCAGGCACCACTCGGTAGTGCTCCTGGCTTCGCACATCAGATTATCCCCGGACCCTGGGCACATGGGTGTATCCACAACTATGTCCATGTATCTACTGCTCAAAGTGGCTGCAGCGAGCATTTCTACTCGCTTTTCTCTGCAAACGACATACAAATGAGCTATTCCACAAAAGGTCTGAGCTTCTGAAGATAATATGGGAGAATTATCGTTTTGAACTGGATGAAACAAGCATATGGATTATTGGGGGAAATCTACATTCTTAATGACTGACAAATTAATTGTCCAAGTGGCTTCAGCTGCCCATGCCAGAAAAGGTTTTTAAAGAGCTCACTGTTGACATCATAGGATTTAAAACAACAGTAATTTCCCTCAAGTTAGGCACATCTGAACAGAACTATACAATGAAAGCTGATATTACCCCAACTGTCAGACCAATGAAGCAGACATACAAGACTCCAAGTGTTAAAAACATGAGGACGATCTAGAGTCGCAACTGTTAGATTTTCAAAAGAATCGATGGATTTAGATTCTCACATCACCACAGATGGGAGTTAATGAAAAATGGGGCCAGTCTTAAGTACCAACAAGTCAGATAGCTAACCTCAGACTTGCCCAGTTAGGCAAACACGCTGACTTGAAAGGAAGCCTACTGAGTTGCTAAACACAGAAATTCACAGAGAAAATGGTCCTGGCATCTGTGTACACATGGTTCTTTGGTGTCTTCCAGGGTCTTTGTGGGATGAGACCCTGAAGCCAGCAGCCCTCAGCGCATGACCATTCGCTGACAGCAGAGCTGCTCTCCTTCAAAGACGAATCCAAGCCTTGATTTCTCCTTCGTCACTCCAAAGCAGCAGGTAGCATTGCCTCTCCCTCCTGCTTCAGCGCGCTCATTCCAAGCTTATCTTCCACCTACCAAATCCACTTTCAGTCTTCATCCAACCAGGCAATGACAACTCCTCCTCTTCAGGAGCGAGTCTTCCAAGCCACCTATTAGAACGCCTTCTCCTGCCTCTTTACCCCAACTTCTAGCCACCTCTCAGCGTCACTGCTGTGTTCTTTTTTCCCTTCCAATGTCATGCAGGCACTCCTGCCCCCTAGCCAGTCTGCAGTCTTTCTGACCACATGCTTTCCCAAGTAACTTCGTGTGCTGCCATGCCTTCAAATCCTAACCCCATTTCCAAAATTATCCGATTTCCAAAGCCTCTCTTCCGCCTCTTGTTTCTCACATCTTGGTTCACTGCATCACTACCCAACCTCGTTTCCAAGTTAGAAATCTCATATTCTTTCCAGGCCCCATTTTCCTTTCTTCCGTTAACTGCTCTCACACTCAGCTCTACACAACAATCCCTACCCCTACTGTCTCCCACACATACGCATTTAGCAATGAACCACTGAGTGCACACTCCACAGATCGATCTTGAATCACCCCCATTCTTCCCATCCTGCCTCGGGCTATCACCCTGTGTAGGCCACAATCTCCTTCATCTCCTGTGGTGAACTGCTAGCTACTGGATTCCTTTCTGTACTACATCCTGTTACGTTTCTGGTGGCTCCTTACCCCCTACTTCACAGATCTCAAACTTCGCCTTTCAGAAACAGATCCCACTCTACAAAGTCTCAATGGATACATTATACCTTTCCTTGAGAAGATCTTAAGAATGGTTTCACAAGTTACTCCAGTCCCTACTGGTGTTTAATTTTTAAAGACACAGTAAAGTTAAAAATAAAACAGTACTTGGAATCGTTACAATACAAAAGGCAGTTTCCAAGTGAGAGTATGTCATATTAAAAAAAAAAAAAATAGAGCCAGAAAAGTTACAGTTGTGGCCTAAGCACTTCAGCAGCCTGGGGCAAGTTACATAACTCAAATCTCAAGTACTTCATTGGTAAAAATGGGGATAATGCCACCTACTTTGCAAGATTATTGAGAGGATTAAATGAAGCATTTAAAAGGTGCCAAGGCACACAGCTAATGCCTAGTAATTACCTTCTTTTTCCCATGGAAATACTTCATACAGTTTCCAGATCGACTACAGAAAATCCTGTTTAACTCTCACACACTTAGCACAGAAGCCGAGAGAACTCAGGCAGCACTCAACCACCATTCACAGATGTTGGCACCATTCTGGCTTCCCACCCTCACAGAGTGTAAGGTCCAGCAAAGGTGACAAGTCAAATGGATGGTCTGAAGCTAGGACAAGGTAAGCCCTAGGTACTGTTAAAAGGAGAACTTACCATGGGCTTAAAATCGGGAAATGGGCATGTGAAAAAACTTGTTTCCAGGGCCAGCATTGTGGTACAGCAAGTAAGACTCCCTCCTGCGACACCAGCATCCCATATGGGAACCATTTCATACTCCGGCTGCTCCAATTGCAATCCAGCTCCCTGCTAATGTGCCTGGGAAAGCAGCAGATGACGGCCCAAGTGTCTCAGCCCTGGCTCCTGCCGCTGGCCTGGCCCAGCACTGGCCATCGTGGCCATCTGGGAAGTGAACTGGCAGATGGAAAATGTCTCTGTCTCTCCTTCTCTCTCCCTCACCCTCTCTCTGTAACTCTTTCAAATATATAAATAAATCTTTAAAAAAAAAATCTTGCTTCCTACATTCAGGCTCTTTTAAAAAAAAAAATCTGGGGCAGCGGTTCGGGCTGGTGGATTCGGATGAGGCTTCAGAGTGCAGGCTTTGAAAAGGCCGAAGAGAGACCTGCAGGCAAGACTGCTCTGGGAAGTGGGGAAAGCCTCGCCAGCAAGGCGGCTGGAGGGGGGGAAGGACTCAGGTCATGCTCCCTTCTCCTTTCCCAGGATCACCCAGACCTGCCCTGGCAGCCTGGCCTGGCAAGGGCAGTGAGGAGAAAAGCAAACCACACAAGAAGGAGGAGGGCTAACGAAAGGAAAGAACAAAATCCCCAGCTACAGGAAGTTCCTGCAGCGGAGTTTAACTGAGGACATGTTAAGTCCTTCATCACGCTTTTCCCTCTTTATGGCACAAAATACCATAGGACCACAATACTGCCATAGGATCCAGGCTTTTCTTTCTTAAAATAATCATATGCAATATCACAGGGCTGGCACATTGAACAGGGACTGGCACTGTGGTAGCAGGTAAAGCTGTAGCTTGCAGTGCCAGCATCCTACATAGGCACCAGTGCACGTCCCAGCTGCTGCACTTCCGACCCAGCTCCCTGATAATGCACCTTGGAAAGCAGTGGAAGATGGTCCAAATGCTTGGGCCCCAGCACCCATATGGGAGACCTGAAAGAAGCTCCTGACTCCCGGCTTCAGATCAGCCCAGCTCCGGCACTTGCAGCCATTTGGGGAGTGACTCAGAGGATAGAAGACCTCACTTTCTCTCTCTCCCTCCCTCTCTCTCTCTCTCTCTCTCTCTCCCTCCCTCCCTCTCTGTATCTGTGCTTTTCAAATTAATAAATAACTCTTTAAAAAAACAAAAACTTGAACAAGGGCTAGCATCCCACATGAGCTCTGGTTTGAGTCCCAGCTGCGCCAACTCCCATTTGGTTCTGTGCTAATGCACCTGTGAAATCAGCAGAAGATGATCCAAGTGAATGGACCCCTGCCACCCATGTGGGAGACCCAGATGGAATTCTGGGCATTTGGCTTTGAGCTGGCCCTGCCCCGTTCATTGTGGCCATTTGGGGGGTGAACCAGTGGAGAGAGGGAAACCACTCCCCATCCCCGTCTTTCCCTCTCTCTGGAATTCTGCCTTTCAAATAAACAAAAAGGGTACTCAAAAATTAAAGAAATTAAAAATTAAAAGCTGGATAAATTGTTTTTGCATATGTTTGTAAATATATACAGGAAAAAAAAAACCTATGAAAAATATGTCCAAAGGTTAATGATTATTTCCAAATAATGGAAATATCAGATGTTCTCATTATTTATATCTTCCTGCATTTCCAGATTTTCCCAGGCACACAGAACTTTATAACTAGAAAAAAATTTTAAAGCTCTCCTATACAAATAAAAATCTAATGCGAAAAATGCTGTATTAAATAATTTCACAGAAATTTATTTCACTAATATAGCCTTGGCCAAATTAAATACTTGATGCTTTGCTTTGGAAAACAACATACTCTAGTAAGGCAACAGAATGTATTAAAACAAACCAAAGAAACACAAAAGCTCCTTGATGCTAATGGGTTCATACAACTCAAATTGCTCAACAAGGGCTGTTCTCAAAGAGAAAAGCCTCCTGTTTGCTAGACAAAGACTTTTACTATGTTTATACATAAGCTAAAAGGAACAGTTATTACCTAATAAAAATTTCTTAAAAGACATCTGTTAGTATTTTACAAATGTCTCCCCTCTCCCCCCTGCCCCCTGGTCATTCTTCACTTGATGGTATATTTTGTTTGGAGTCCAAATTTTTTTTTTTTTGAAGTCAGAGAGGGAGGGAGGGAGGGAGGGAGGGAACATGATCTTACATCCACTGGTTCACTGCCTAAATGCCAGCAACAGCTCATGCTGGGCCAGGTCACAGCCAGGAGCTGGGTAATCAGTCTGGGTCTTTCACATGGGTGGTAGGGACCCAAGTAGTTCAGCCAGCACCTGCTGCCTTTCGAAGGTATGCAATAACAGGAAGCTAGAATCAGGAGTAGAGCCAGGATTCAAACTCCAGCCCTCCAACAGGGGATGCAGTCATTCCAAGCAGTATCTGAACCACCACATCAAATGCAGGCCCTTGGACTCCAAATGTTAAGCAGTGCACTGTTATAACTAAACCTCTTTATTCCCATTAAGAGACAGGAAGCCATGCAGAATTCTAAGCGTTCTAGAATATGAAGTCTACTAAAGGTCACTAGATCTGTCACAAGTAAACTCTGATACAACTTGGCATGTTACCAGCCTCACTCAAACACCTGGAGCTTAGAAGGAGGTTTCCAGATTTAAACCCTGATGTATCGGAGCCATGGATGACAAAGAGCCTTCCCAACTCACCTGCGATCTGGAGACTTCTCTCTGTGGTGAGTATCTCCCTTCTCCAAACTCAGACGTGGAATTGGTGCCAGACAATGTAGACAGCGTGACTTTAGAGGTGACAGCCTGGTCTTGAGACAGAGATGAGAAGGAGGGTGTAGGAGAGGGCAGTCGCACCACATCTTCTGTGGCTGCCTGCCTCTCACTGGATAAACTCCCTGAGAGGGGACTTGTGTCAGGTTTGGGGGCACAGGTGCTGATCGAATTATTCTGAACGCTCTTAAAGCCTTTGACATCCCCATTATACTTCCAACTGTCATCCATCTAAAAAGAGGAAGGAGACATTGTTTTAACATTGATAGATCTATTGTCATTATTTTCTGTTTAAAAGACATACTCATTACTATTTTTTAAGACACAAGTAACACATATGCCCCAGAGCAAAGTGTTGCTAAAGTCCTAGAGTACATTCTTCCAAATTGAAAAAAACATTATGCAGCGGGAGGAACCGTGGTTTTAACAAAAGAATTGTCTTGTGCAGTCTTCTGAAATTTGAGGTGCTTTTTATATCACTGTAGGTGACAGAACTCTAGACCAGGCCCTGTGTAACAGCTGAATCCTCAGTATCGTGTCCATCAACACTTGACTCGTCTGATGTGCATTAAGAGCTGTTGGAATTTTCTATCACTTCCCAAACTGCAACAAATATCCACACATGTTTATAATTGGAACTTTCATTTTAGAGCTCATAATTCCAGAAGTAGATTTCTTGGATCTAGAGGTTTTAAGTAGGTACAATTTCTTTAAAATCTGTAGCAGTGCATTTTCTAAGTAGTATATAAAAAAGTATGTTTCCCTGACTCTTCACCAATACTAGGCATTTCCAGTGTTTTAAATCTTTGTCAGTCTGACAAGGGAATGCTGGATGCTCCGGAGCAGGTATGTTTCTACTTGCTTTATGTTAGCAGCTTTTGAAAACCCCTCTCCCTAAAACTGACTGTTCGTTTCTCATATCCATTCTATCTTTCCCTTTCCAATTTGCAGAAACTGTTTTCATCTCAAAGATATGAAACCTTTATCTATCATATAATTTGCTGAGATTTTTTCTTGGGCCTATCAGTTGCTTTTGACCATGTTAATGGTATCTGTCATATAAATGTATTATTCTTAAGCGTCAAACAAGTGGAAACAGAGAACCCAACTGGGTTTTCTTTAAAATGTATTTATTTTTATTTATTTGATGAAAAACAGAGTAGGAGAGAGAGAGAGAAAAGATCCTCCATACCTTGGTTCACTCCCCAAACACCTGCTACAGCAGTGCCTACATCACACTGAAGCCAAAAGCCAAGAATGTCATCCTGGCCTCCCTTGTGGGTGACAGGGATGCAAGTACTTGAGCTCTTATTCACTAACTCCCAGGGTGAGTACTAGGGAAGCTAGACCAGAGCGGAGGCAGGACTCCATCCCAGGTTCTCCCACGAGAGGGGGGCAACCCAGGCCACAACTTAACCCACTGTGCCATAATGCCCCCCCCTAAATTTAATTTGTAGTTTGCCAAATGTGCTTATTTCCTCCATATAACTGTCAAGGATTTCCTGGCTCGTTTAGGTTGGTTTCTCTTATCTAAAATACTTTTTTAAAGTATTTTTTTATCTTTTAGATTTGTGGGAATATATTTTAGCAGAGCTAAAAGGAAATTTCAACATTAATCTTAAAACTTTCTACTTCCTTTCAGATAACTCAGATTAATTCTCATGCTGCTGCATATGCATTATCCTTTCAATCCAAGGATTTTTTACTATTTTATGTCCTTCAAAAACCCAATCTAAATATACATGTATTTGACCAAGATACATTTTAATAACTATATTCAAACATATCAAGATCTGACTAATTGGGAAATCAGGAAAATGCAGAAATTAGTAGTTAGGTTCCTGAAAATATTTAGATTACATATTTGTTGGCCAACAAGTGCTGACTACTGGCCAACTTGTATTGTATGATCCTTTAAGAAAGCTGTATTTGAAAAAGAAAATATGATGTTAAGAAATAATTGGGCCAGTGCCGTGGCTCACTAGGCTAATCCTCTACCTTGCGGCGCCGGCACACCGGGTTCTAGTCCTGGTCGAGGCGCCGGATTCTGTCCCGCTTGCCCCTCTTCCAGGCCAGCTCTCTGCTGTGGCCAGGGAGTGCAGTGGAGGATGGCCCGAGTGCTTGGGCCCTGCACCCCATGGGAGACCAGGAGAAGCAGCTGGCTCCTGCCATCGGATCAGTGCGGTGTGCTGGCCGCAGTGCGCCGGCAGCGGCAGCCATTGGAGGGTGAACCAACGGCAAAAGGAAGACCTTTCTCTCGGTCTCTCTCTTACTGTCCACTCTGTCAAAAAAGACAGACAGACAGACAGACAGACAGAAAGACAGAAAGACAGAAAGAAAGAGAGAAAGAGAGAAAGAGAGAAAGAGAAAGAAAGAAAGAAAGAAAGAAAGAAAGAAAGAAAGAGAGAAAGAGAGAGAGAGAGAAAGAAAGAAAGAAAAAGAGAGAAAGAAAGAAAGAAAGAGAAAGAGAGAAAGAAAGAAAGAGAAAGAAAGAACGAAAGAACGAAAGAACGAAAGAACGAAAGAACGAAAGAACGAAAGAACGAAAGAAAGAAAGAAAGAAAGAAAGAAAGAAAAGAATTGCTCTGCCTTAGAAGTTCTCGTACTCATTCTTTAAAATGTATCATCCTGGGGCCTGTGGTTGTAGTACAGTGGGTTAATCTACTCCATGGGATGCGCATCATCTATCCGAGGGCCTGTTCTAGCTAGCCCCTTCCCACCTAGCTCCCTGCTAACATGTCTGGAAGACAGTGATGACAGTCCAAGTACTTGGGTCCCTGACACCCAAGTGGGAGTCTTGGATGGAGGTCTGGGCTCCTGGTTTCCGTCTGGCCCAGCCCTGGCTGTTGCAGTCATTTGGGGAGTGAACCAAAAGATGGAAGGTCTCTCACTCACTGTCTGTCCCCCTCCCCTCCTCCCTCCCTGTCACTCTGCCTTTCAAACCAAACAAATCAACCATCAAAATGCATCAGTCCTGCTTGCACAACTCCAACTCACTGCAATATTTTAAGCATTTCTATTGCGTATAAACAGGCACAAATAAAACTGTTTTATATGTACGTTATGTACACTTGACACCTCAATTATACGTAACTCCAGTCTCTGCACAAGTTCAACACTCTGCTCTTCAGAACGGACTAAAGGAACTGGGGCCATTTTTACCGTGTAAGATCTGGGGAGTGATGAGGTTCCCCTTGACTGGAAGCCAAAAGGTCTCGGTGTGACCACAGATGTCAACCTGGCTGTATCAGTTTTCTGGTAGCTTCTGGGGAGAGAGGATGAAACTCGAGTCGCCTCCACTTGTGTGCGCAGTGAATGTTCAGAAGATAGAGAGGTGGGACGCTCTTCTGTGGGCTTCTGAGAAGGAAGCTGGAATTCAGCTATTATACTGTCCTCTCTTTTTGTAAAAGTTGTCGAGTCTTCTTTAGGACTTTCTGTACGGTACGCTGGGCCCTTCTGTTCCACTCTCTCACTCCCATGGCTTGCTTCTGATGGAGCTGGGGTAGGAGCTAGCCCTTTTTCCACCCTCTCACTCCAATAACTTGCTTCTGACAGAGCTGGGGTAGGAGCTAGCCCTTTCTCCACACTCTCACTCCAATAACTTGCTTCTGACGGAGCTGGGGTAGGAGCTAGCCCTTTTTCCACTCTCTCACTCCAGTAACTTGCTTCTGACGGAGCTGGGGTAGGAGCTAGCCCTTTTTCCACTCTCTCACTCCAGTAACTTGCTTCTGACGGAGCTGGGGTAGGAGCTAGCCCTTTTTCCACTCTCTCACTCCAGTAACTTGCTTCTGACGGAGCTGGAGTAGGAGCTAGCCCTTTCTCCACACTATCACTCCAGTAACTTGCTTCTGACGGAGCTGGGGTAGGAGCTAGCCCTTTTTCTACTCTCTCACTCCCGTAACTTGCTTCTGACAGAGCTGGGGTAGGAGCTAGCCCTTTTTCCACTCTCTCACTCTGGTAACTTGCTTCTGACACAATCAGTCTTGCGGGTTGCTCCTCACTGTTCAATACATCATCAGAGGAATACATTCTTCTTAGTGTAAATGCAGATTTTTCATGTTGGTATTCCCTTAGAAACAAACACCCCAACACCACAATGTTACACATACATGGAGAGACAGCAACTGACATGTTAAAAGATCTGGTAATAAAAAGGCTCCAGACAACACATTAATCAATACGACACTAACAGACTGTGATGAAAAATATATACATTTTTTTCAAGGCCACAACCATGAAAGGTTGTAGGAACTGGACTTTTTATTAAAGAGGTTCTCAACTACTTCACAGGAATTATTTTTATCATAAGAAGATTTTAATAACGAAATAGGGGAATGTTCATAAGAGAGTATTCACAAAGTTTTAGCCCTAAGTTTATAATTCTTCCAAAATTAAAACATCATAAGTAGAATTGATTTAGCTAATTTGAAATTTCCAAAGATGTGGAGCCCAGACATCATTCTGAATTTTTTCTACTGCATAAAATGTATAATAAGCTAGTAAACAAAAAAAGAGGACCACAAGACTCAAGTTTTTGTCAAGATCAAGGCAGTAAACAATTTCATACGTCTTGATAGTACTTGTGTAGACAACTATTAGGAATTAAAAATCATTTCAGAAACAAACTGAAACATCCTTATCTCTTTTAGTAAGATTTACTACCTACTTCTCAGTCCTTCTGCATTGCATTAAATTGAATAAAACTGTGTTGATCGTTGACTTTTCCCACACAAAGCAGTTTTGTTTAATTTCAGCTGACAGCATATTTCCCTTTTAACATTAGGCTCAAAGCATATTTGCCTTCTCCTTGAACTATAAATACACTGGTGTTTCACAAAATAACTGCTTTACACGAAAGCTCAAATTGGTTCCTGTGTGTTGCAATGCAAAGAATAAACAGCCCTCTGCATCTGCTTCAGAGACCTCCTTTAAAATATAATTTGGACTGAACCACTGAGACACATGAAATAACCCCGTCACATTTTACACGACTTAGTTAAAAGAGCTACTCTGACCATTCCATTCATAGAGATACTTTAGAGAGATAAGAGTATTTCCTACAACAAATATAGCAAATACCATCCAATTCCACATGCAAATGTACTATATAAATCAAAAGACATACTGAGCATCTACTTTAAGCATGCAGTTGTTTGGTTAATCCAAGTCACGGGCCAAGCAACACTTTTTTTTTTTAAACTGCACAACAAAACCCTGAAGGTTTCAGTGCCTATTTGATTAGAACTTCATACTGATGAACACTCACATCATCCCGTACTTCCACAAGCGCCGAGTGCTGCTGTCCCCACCCGTGAGGAACAGTCAGCCCTTTTACCTGTCCTGCAGCATCTCCTTAAAGGTCTTGGAGCTTCTCTCAGACTTCTCAAGTGCCTGCTTTTCAATTTCTTCCCTCTCTTCTTTTTTCTTCTGCAGGTCTGAAGTGTAACTTTTCCGCCGACTTTTCCATTTTGCAAGGTCCTGAGAGAAAAATCACATCAGCGCAGGCACACCTGAATTCATGCACGCCCTTTCCAGCCCTGAGAAAGCGCCTGCGTCTCCTGTTACATCCCTGGCACTATTCACTCCCTCTTGATGCCAGCGTGCCCTCATTTTGCTTTTTATAGCCAGTGTTTCTGAACCAAGACTGTATCTCATGTGTCCGTCTGAAAAACCTGACCTAGTAAGAGAGACCCCATTTCTATTCTCCCAGAAAGTCTTGCCTCTTTGCCCATTTCACAAAGAATGCTAAATGCTTGTAATTGGGTGCCGGGTGAGACAGATAAGGAACTGGTTCAAATGCATTTTCATCTCGCTCCAAAAGCCTGGCTGTTACATGAAACGACACGCCTCACTGGCAGGACCCAAACTTAGAAATGCGACTGCAATGGTTAAGCTGTATGCACACTTGGTCTTTCCTTTAACAGATAAGCTCAACCCCTACTTTGAGGCAGGCCTGGGGCTGGGAACCGTAAACCCACAGATGAGTAAGACATGCTCCCTCCCAGGGACTCTCAGTGGAGAGGAGGAGCAGACATGGAAACAGAAGCTCGGTGATGGGCGTGTGTGGCAGGACAGCCTGGGAGAGGAGCTTCCCAGAGTGGGCGGACAGGGCCACCTCTGCAGGGGCAGGGCGTGCAGAGACCTGCATGAGGACTTGAGAGTCACGTAGGTGACTGCAAAGACAGCAAGGTCCACACAGGACAGGAGGAGAAGGAGGAATCCAACGCCTCTTTCTCAGCTCCCCAGGACCGCTGGCTAAGTACGACAGAGCAGGGGGACCTCGAGACAATTAACCCAATTCAGCTTTTTAGTGACCCCTTGCGACCTGGGCTGTTCTGCCACCCAGAGGGTTAAGACGTTTGGACAGCTGGACTCCTTTATGTCTCCCAAACAGAGAACCAGCAGGCTGAGGGCTGCAAGGGGGCATTCCAGTCCAAACAGAAGTACAGCCAACGTCTCAGACCACATGGAACCTCACTCCAGGACACGCAGAGTGGATGTGGTTTATTCCCTCTGGGAGAAGAGCCACCACTGCCTTCAAACCAGCTTCAAGTCAGTATGGACTACTTCCCGACAGAACAGAAGCAGTGGGTGTTGGGTCCTGCGGGATGACTGACAGGAAACTTCATCTGATTTAGCCCAATGGATAACCACCACCCCTTCAATACTTAGGATTTTCATACCAAAATAATCACCACGCTTTTAGGTAAAATGATATTAAATTACTGTTTCTTGCCAATGGAGCCCTCATCTTAAAGTAGCACTCGTAATTTAGAAATGTAGCCAAGGGAAGGATTTCTTCTTCATCGCACAGACTTCTAATTTCTTTGAAAATTAAGATTTACTGTCTCAGACCCTTTTGCTCACGCCACCACGTAACTCTCTCACCAGAAACCTGTTTCCAAACATCATTGGGTTTGTGTACAGTTTGTCTATCGTAGTCTCTTACAGTCTTTTAGTTTATAGCAATTACTGTTTGGAAACAGGCCAAGCTTTGGTCTTCAGGGTCAAAACTAAAGATCAAGTTTACATCCATAGAAACAGTTGGGATTGTATCCACTCTGGGAAAATAAGTCACTTTTTAATTCAAATTGGATAATGACTTCTTCAGCGCAAATGTTACCCAGGGCTGTATTTCTTATTTCTGCCCAATCCCCTCTATTGACTTCACAACTATTTTCCTCTTTCCCTACTAAGGCCAAGGTCTTCACCAGACCCCTGCCCTCTTCTATCCCAACCTTGAGCAAGGTCTTCTCCCAGCAAAAGCATAGCTAACAGTCACACTCCAAGCTCACCCACCAAACCAAGACCACAGCTGATGACACGGCAAGGAAGCAGCTTCATGTTCTTGAGAACTCGGAACACGGCAGAGGAACACATTGTCTTAGGATAGCTCTTAAAATATGCAACAGTAATAGGCCAAAAAGGCTTTAAAATCCTGGTCAAGGAAGCTCATCCCCTTTTCTACAGAACTAAATACTTTGCCTTGAGTACAATCACTTCAGTCACACAGCCAGTCTGTCCCTCCCCCCCCCCCCCCCCCAATTTCAAGAATACTCACATCCTGCCATTTCTGGTCTTGTTCTTTTAGTTGTGATTTGATTTTCTGCATCTCCTCATAACGCAGCTGACGCAGGTGCTGCACATCCTCCGCGCTGACATCACTCATGGACTTGCTCCTACGACAGAAGTATCTGCGGTTACTAAGGTTCACAGAACAGACTTGGGGTTAAAACTGGCAGGTTGGACTTATGCTTGGAAATTCCATCTACATTTCTGCTGTACGGCCCAGACGCTGGAGTGATAGCATCACAGAAATAGCACTGCAGAGATAAATGGTGTTTTTTCCAAAACGCAGAAACAAGAGCCTAGCTCGGGTGTGAATTATTTTTCACACGAAACGGTTAAGTGAACCCTAGACACTTTTCTGAGAAAAAGAAGAATCCAGTGTATACATCAATGCATCAGGGTCACTTTAGAAAAATATTAGCTATTAGATACTAGAATTGTCCGTCTGTATTTTTGTATCTCCCACACAATCTTTTAAGGGTTGGCTCCTTTTCTGGGCACTTATTAAATAATTTAATGATTACCTGATATTTTCTCCTCAAGTTCAATACCACGAATGTGTGTGCTCCTGCCTCTCAGAGGTTCTGTAAGGCCTGCACTACCACTGCACTGAACTTGTTCCGAAGGCACTACAGACAGTTTCAAAAAGCCAGTTACAACCAACCACCTCCCTGGACCTCTTCACAGAGGCGACTTTGCTTGCTCCACTCGTAGCACCTCCAGGAAGAAGGACTGGGGGTTAGCTCTTGAAGAGCTCAAAGAAACCAGTGAACCGAGCCAGGTAAATACTGCCTTGACACAAGGTGAATGCTGCCTACATATACGCACCTAACAAGGGGTTAGTGAACTGTAGGCCAAGGGAAAGGAAGACTGTGGAAAGCCTCTTAGAAACAGAGGGGTTGGATCTGAATACTGAGCAAGTAGGAAGGAAACAGAGGGCAGGAAAGAGCTTTTGAAGATGGGGTTCCCCCGCCCCATTCCCTTTCCTACTCTACTTTCATACTCTAAGACATTTCCACCCTCTTAGGCATCTAAACTTCACCTTCCTCACAACTTTGCCTCCCTATTTCTTTTATACACACTCAGCTTTAGCTGGCTCGGGAATCCAATCACTCCCATGCAAACGACTCCCAAACCCACAAAGCTGAGGGCCAGCCCATCTGACTAATTTGCAACTGCTTGTTGAACTAAACATTTCTGCATGGACATCCCCTAGGTACCTCAATTGTAGAAGGATCAGTTGAAATAACATCTGGACAGGATTTTGTAAACTGTAACTCGCTAAACATATGGTTTGTGTTGACACAGCCAGGCTTAATCTTGTTCCCAAACCTGCTTTTCCTCTTGTGACTGCTAATGACGTTGCCTGCTCTCTGCTCAGGCCCATTTGAAACTGAAGAACCATTTTTCACCTTCGTTTCTTCCTTCTCCCACTTGCACTTAGTCACCAAGGCCTCTCAGTCTGTGTCTCTTTCTTTCCATCTCTGTAGCCAACACCCTAGATCAGAGCACAGCCAACTTTTGCCAGGACTTCCACAAGAGCTACAGAAATCCTCACCCCGAGAAGGTCTTTCTCCACTGCTCCCTCCAACTCAGGCATCCTTCCCCAGAATATGCATCCTCTGAAATACCACCCATCCCGTGAGGTCCCTGCTACACGGAACTCTGAATGCTTGTCCAAAACTACATTTTCACTCTCTTGCACTTGGTAGACTAACAGGCATCTCACTCTTAGCTGGTCACAGACTGAAAACAGGATTGCACCCTCCACAATCTGCTCATCTCACTAAACAACAACATGCTTCCAGACTGTGGTCAAAATTGGTGTCATCCCAGAATACCCTAGCAAATCCCTTCACGCCACCCTCCACCCTATCAAGGATGCAGCTACTCTTACCACCTCCATGGTTACCATGGTTACCACCCTACTCCAAGTCATCACCTCTCCCTTCAATAACACTCCCAGCCCTTCTGGCCCATATTGTATTCTCGATCAGAAGCCAGAGAGATTCTTGCAAATGGCACTCAGGCCATGCATGCCATGCCCCTACTCCACACCCACCAGTTTCTACCCAGTGCCCCCAAGTTAAAAGCGGGTCTTCGGAGATCTTTCAGGTCTGACATTATCTGGTTCCTATGTGCACCTCTGCACCTACCCCAGCATGCCCCACTCACTCCGCTGCAGCCAAGTGAGCTTCATGCCTCTGCTCAAAACTCTTGCTCCTCCCACTACTCTCCCATCTGCCAGGAATGCTCCCCCAGTGAAATGCTCACATGGCTCATCTTGCATCTCTTTAAATGTTGCCTGGGTCTTTCATGCCCTGATCACCCCATGAGATGCAGCAAATGCTCCTCTCCCCTGGCTCACACAAAACTTTATCCTTGCTCCTCCATAGCATTTATCACCATCTATAATGCACCTCTTTTGTACATATCACCTGCCTTGCACTGTAACATTATAAAGCAGGGACTTTGTCTCATTTGTCTAGTCTACTACCTGGGCCTAAAAGGGAGCCCCACTCATGGGAAGTGCTCAGGAAGTGGGGTCCATCAAGGACCCAGAGAACATCTGACCGCTGTGATGAAGTCTTCTGATCTCTTCCGTATCTAAAGTAAAGTGGTCTGTCCTGTCAGCTGCCCTGGCGTTTCAGCTCTACCTCCCTCACAGTAGAAACACTCAGCTTCAGGGGACACAGAGTACGTGCACACGTGCTCAGCTCATCTCCCTCCAGTCATAGGCTGCTGCGGATGAAGAGGACTTCACGCAGCACAAGGCATACAGGACGCGCTCATTTATCATCTGTGGTAAGAACGAAGTCAAACTTGTCATTTGATCAAGCAAAACACCCTAAGCTTGAAATGCTTGCAATTCCTTTTGTGAGGAAAATATTAATAATTTCCAGAGTTCTAAAAGAATTAAAAGAAAGTCTTGTAAGATTTATTAAGGAATATTAAGAAAAGTTATTTGGGAGTATAGACCTTATATGAGGACATCTATAAAAAGACATGGGTCTATTAATGTATCTACCCAGGTATGACTACACACGAAAGTGATGTGTGAATCTGAGAACATGTATTTACTGATTACGTCATAGCAAGAAAAGGAGGCTACTCAAGCTCTACAACAGGCTCACAAAGAGGAAGCAGGACCAATTTTCAAGGAGCAGGACAGGAGGGGACTCTCTGCATAGCCTACTCAGAAGGAACACAAATGGAAGTACTATTTTAGCAATCTTTTGTTGGGAAGAAGACTGAACTGGCCCAGACTCTCCCAAAGGGGCTCGTTCAGCCCTCACCCTCCTGCACTGCGAGGTTAACGTGTCTTTCCGTGAAGGGTGCCCACCAAGGACAGAGGCTGCACCACCCTCCTGTGCTCCATGGAGGGCCTCAGTATGAACAGAGAGAGCCCGGTATAGCCTGAAGCAGACAGGCCCGTGTGAAGGCAGGAATGGGAGCTCGATCTGTTCCCTGGGGTATATGAAGTTACCCACAGAAAGCCCAAGCACGCTCCAGAGCAGACTGGGCAGGCAGCGGGAGATGGCAGCAAAGGGCTCGAGGCCCAGCTGTGGGACAGGTTTCAAGGCTTTACCCGACACACGTGGGTTCGTTCCTCTGAGCCTCAGTTATCCATCTGCTACGTGAGGATTGTGAGAACTGGATAAGGTCACACTGAGTACATTTTAAAAAGTATCTGCTGCTACAAACCAGCAATTATTAAAACAAATAGTTTGGTGCAGGAGCTCCCATAAGCTAACTCTCCAAGCCACTTCAAATTAGAGAGGTCACCCCAGACGACACTGATAAAATCTAGAACTTCTGCAGTACAGGAGTCTCCCAGGCAGAGCATAAAGGATTCGTTCCCTCCTTATCAGCATTAGCAGCACAATATTAAACTCCTGAGGGCTTGCTGTGGGCCAGGCGGGCATGGCTTATCTCACGAGGCAAAGCCTTCGTCCAGTGCTACCACTCAACAGTCCACATCCTTGGGAAAGCAACAGTGTCTATTTCTCTTTCTTCACATCTCTGAAATGCAAAGAACACCTACCTGTCTACCTGAGAGAACTGACAGAAGCACCAGGGACAGAGTCAGGAAAACTTGGGGCAAATTACAGAGACCTGCACAGCTCTAGCAAGGGGCTGTTGACCAACAAGCCACAGCATTCTTAAAACTCAACTGCATTCGCATTGCCTTATTAACTGCATTTGGATACTCTCCCCCCACCCCCAAAGATGCAGGCCTAACATCGTGCCTTTTTGGGTGGATAAAATTTTGTCTTTAAAACAGCATTTATGAGGAAGACAGGACAGGGAATGCTTTCGGAAGAGGACGCTGATCCTAAAGCGAGAGGCAAGCGTCACTTTCTTCTTCCATCAGGCCGGTCACTTTCTACACCCCTGAGGCTTTTTGGCTAGTATCAAGGCGAATTCTTTTTAGAACTCCAGAATTTTACTCCATGAATATCTAAGGAGTAAGAAATGAAAAAGACTAATATGTGGCAAATTTTCTTAGCAATAAAGTCAATGAAAGCCTTACACATGAAACCAAAATTCCATGACACTAAGTTAATGGCCCCAACTTGCAGAGGGGGCAAGACTATACTTATTTATGTCATTAGGTATCAGATATTAGGAACGCTCAGAAGAATAGTCAAGCAAAAACCTCGGTGAGAAGCTTTGGAATTACTATAAACTAGAATGATATGGTACTACAATGAGGACTTCTCATTTACACAGATTTGTAGGCTAAATCAAGGTCTCAGAAGCAGCACTACAGACCTATGGAGGCCAGAAAATTACCAGCTGGAGGGGGCTGTCCTGTGTATTGTAGGATATTTAGCAGCAACCCTGGCTACAAAGGAAGTGGATGCCACTAGCCTGTGTGTATACACACACACACACACACACACACACACACACACATTATGATAACACAAAGTTCTTTCCAGACATAACCAAATGTCCCCTGGGGTGAAAAATCCCCAGAAAGTAACCTACATGAACTTGTTTCCCCCTTGCGTTTTGCTGTCTTCTGCGTCTTACGTTCTAAAGAATGTTTTGGGCAAAATCCGTAAGTGAGATATGGATGTCTTACTTGTCGGCTTACAGCTTCACTATGAACCGCTGTGCATTTCCTGACCAGACTGGCAGCATAGTCCATGGCTCAATCCCACTATAGAATTACCTTTATATACTCTTGCAGCAAGTTTGGTTATGCTGTGAACACCTCTGTCAGAAGGCGACATCACCCAACTTCAAAACTTTAGGAGGTCTCTAAAGACGTAAGTTCATGCCACATAGAAGCACACACATGACAAATGACAGCCACATTCAAAGCAATCTTACTAAAAGTAAACGGACAGGTGTTAAAAGCCAAAAATATGCAAGCCACAAATTAGCAGCCTAAGACTTCAAAACAAAGTGTACATTTGCCTTTAAGCTGGTCCTTACCAAAAAGAAGGCATTCGTGTAACGGGCAGCTATTGTTTTCAATGATAGCATATTGAGCAATAATACTTTTCCAGGCAAGTATGCCATGCTTGACAATGTACATGATGTTCAGAGAAAGATCACCCAGCCTAAACACAGAATCGGTTCTAAATTAAAAGCCCAAGGGTAATCCAACTTGAATTTGTATTTCATTTTTATTGCAGATCAACTTAAGAACACTGGTAACTGAGAGAATATATATATTAAAAAAAACCATATGACTGATTTAATTTCAAGTGGTCTAAAGCACACGACTTTTCTGAAGTCTCGCTTATATTATTTTCCATTATTTGACAAGTCATGCGTTATTCATCAATCTCAATTTACAGGTAATCTTGCTTTATTTGTGTGGTTACCTTGGCACCCAACTGCATGCGGAACAGCCTTCAAAACAAACACTGTGCAACCCAAACAACTATCTATGAGTACTCTCCAGAGAGCACTGGCTGCTGCCGCTGCTGTCATCCCACCTAGACATAGCCCAAACACACACTCGTTTCTTAGGTTTGGGCATTTGGAGTGCTTTTTTGAACTCAGACATTATAATGGAGCCTCTACAGCGGAGGAACATGTACAATCATGGAAAAGGTCCCGTATGCTTGTCTTCCCATCCGGCATCTGCACTCTGGGCCCTTCTGTCCCCTTTAAGAGAAGCATCTATTCCCGACACCTACTTATATTATAAAGTCATATTTAATCAACAAATGGAATTTTTCCAAAACTTAATTCAAGATGCTTGAAGCTGCAAAGGGATTTTAATCAAACTAAAGCAGCTTTTCCACGATGAACCCAGAAGAGTAAATGCTTAAGTGTCATGCTGAAAACTGCCTCACTGACCCGAACAGAGGAAGACACCTAAGCACATGAGGATCTAGACAGATAACATGCCTTTATCTGGCACACTGAAATGGGCTGGGAATCTGATTTTTGAAAAGCAGTGGCTGCGAAGGACTTGGAATTAGCCACCATCTAGAATGGTTATCTTGCTTGAAATGCTAATTTCAGTAGCATCCAAGGTCTCTATAAACTATCAAAATTATCAACAGCTATCAAAATTAGACAGGCTTAACAGTTATATAAATCGTACCCAGAGAAACTATTTAGCTACCAAGGCTTATATAGATTAAAATATGTAACATCTTTAAACTGTCTTGCCCTTACTCAAAAAGCATTAGCAGTTAGAGTCACAAGTTACACCATTCTTCCTGGAAAATATTAAGAGATAACCACCTGCTAACTTTGCAAGAAGAATGAGTGATTTACTTATTATTAAATTTCAATTATTCTAGAAACTGCTTCAAGAAAACTGGTGTCATGATATCATGTCTACCAGATTAGAATTAGTCAGTAAACCAAAAACTGAAAATTAGTCATAAATATAGTGCCCACAACAATACTGGAAACTATTATAATTCTAATTTTTGCTATTTTGGAAAGCCAACTTTGCTCTATAAACACAGCCATGCTGCAAGATTCCTCATCAGGAATCTTGAAAATATTCCCAAATACTACTAAGGGAAGATTCACACCACTCACCATCCCTGCTAACAAGCTCCCCACGAGCTGAGTTTATGGAAAGTACCAACTGCATGCATTCTAACCTTGAATAAATACGTAGTTATTTTGGCTTCAGCATTCAGAAATTATAATTTTACTCTATGCAGTAGTCAAACCAAAATAAACATACCCAACCCTGGGCAAGCATTATGTTACTTTTAATGAGCTAATTTTAAATATAAATTTTCTAATGCAACAAAGCTATTGCTTTCACATAGCACTTCATGCACTGGACACTCAGACACAGAAGTATTACCATTAGTTGCAAAATTAATGAAAACTTCGCATTTAAAAAATCTCATGCACTGCACACAGCACCCCCTTTTAGTGACATGCCAGGAGAGAAGTGCAATGACAAACTACACAAAGAACAAGCAATACGCACAAGCTTTTTTTTTTTTTCTGTGAACCAGAAAACTTACCCATTCTCACCATAAATCTTTTGAAAGAGTCTAAGAAACCAGAAAATCAAAAAATACAATTATAAAAAAGTCATTTTCTGGTTTTATTAGTTTCTAATTGTAACTTAAAAATCTATTTGGAGATGGACAAATCTCAAAAGGCTGCTTCTATGTATCTCAAGGAAGTCAAACAAAGTAAACTGAAGGTTTTCTCAATTTATTCTAAAGCAACAAATCCATCAGGAAAGGATTCCAGCTGTCCAGAAGTGGTAAATTACAACTAGTCTATTAATTTGATTCAGCCTAATCAGATCTGTCCATCTCTAAATTCAACAAACTCAGCATTCATCAAAAAGACAAGAGGCATATCACAAATTATCAAAATGACCACCAGTTACACATAAGTAAAATTCAGAAAACACCAGATAACACTCATGCATTTAACACCAAAGTTTGCAGTGAACTTCACGGATAAATTTAAGTTACAAATTGGTAGTCCAAGAACCCTAGTTCAAAAACAAAAATCAAGTTAAATGAAATTTGCAATGCCATATTTGACGTGAAATCTACTCCCCAAAGCAGACATTCCCAACTACAAGAAACACAGAAAACCAAACCATAACCAGACCATTACAGTAAGGCTAGGACATGAGAATAAGAGCCAGTGAACCTCAGTGGGAAGCATTTTTGTGAAATCTCACACTGCAGAACAGTATCAAAGGCAAGGCCTGCGTGTGTGCCTTCTCACACAGGCCTAAGGAAGAACTGTGCAAACATGGAATTGCACTTTTTCCACAAGTGACTCAGCGTTCCTCAAGGCACAAGGCGGTTTTTACAGGATGCCTCCCAATGGCACACGCATGCAGGGTGCAGCAGTAGGCAGACTGTTCACACACGTTCTACGAGACGATCCATCACAAGCAAGACCCTCGACCCTCGCGGAAACACACTCTGACCTCTCCACCATCAGCCGTTTTTTGTGCCGACGTCGGCTGGCCTCGCGGATGGCCTCCCACTTCTGCAGGTCGGCCTCGCTGCAGGGGCCAGGAGTGAAGCTCACTGGAGGCACGCTGGTCCCCAGCTTCCACGACCGGATCTTGCGGGTCAGCATGTCGTCGTCCTTCCTCCGAAACGAAGGAACGAGTATCCTACAGCTGGGGCTTTTTTCTCTGGGCGGGCACGTCCTCTCGAGCATACACAGGAATTTGGCTTGGATTTCTGGAGGTAGAGTCCAGGGATCAGGGACAGGGACTGGCTGGTATCTATCTGGGGCCCCGGATAGAGGCACTTCTTTCTTCTGTGCTGGGATTCGCCGAACGATCATATCGTCTTTTTCTAAATCTGGAAGCACAAGCTCCCCTTCTCTACACTGCAAAATTATGTCTCGCTCCACAGGATCGTCCTGCTCAGAGAACCTCCTAAAGTCCTCAAAGGCTTGAAGAACACACGGGTTTGCGTGGAAAGCCCCTGTCCTTCGGACAAAGAAGTCATCGTTTTCTAAGTCAGGATCCAGGGCTGACAACTCGAAGTCACCTCTTCCGTGGCCTGCTGCATGAGAGAGATTCCTTCTGCGTGTTATGAGCCTTGGGCCAGAAGTGGGATCAATCCTGACATTTGTTTCAGAAGACAAGATGTCATCTGAGTATGTTTGGAAAGCCTGAAGCAATAAAAACTGACTGGAGCATAGAAAAGAGAAAGGGAGAATCTGATTAAGTTTGAGACGAAAAGGTCGTTTAGGTAGCAGACCAACACGCCAGTGACAGCGGCTAACTATTTTACAGGGCCACAGAGGGGACTCTTGCCAGGCAGACAGACTAGAACTGCATGCTGTCACCTGTGACTTTCCAGGGAACCCCTGAAGGGAACACGAACAGAGTATACACTTCAGGAAAAGTGGGCACCAGGGAGGCCACGGGCTGGGCCTGGAATGCAGGTCAAGTTACATCTCCCCAGAACATGGGCAGACTCCCTGGTACCCCTCCCTCACTCCACGTGCCACACATAGTAGCCTAACTGCCCACTTCCCACCTCGCCCAGAAGGAATGGCCCTGGAAAGCTTTCAGAGTTGGATACCATGCACTTTGCACAACAGGCTCGTGTGATTAGCTGAAAAAATAAACACATTACTCTAGAGTTTTATAGAAGACCCCCAAGGAATCCTTTCTCTGCACTTTCCCATCAGACCTGCCGTTCCTGGTCTCTGTCATCTGTTTCCTTTGTCCACATCGCCAAACACAGTACAACTGTAAAATTAGGAAACTGCCCTGAAAAGTTTTTTTTTGGAACCGTTTTCCAAAAGAACTACACCACAGGCAAATACACACTGCCTTGCAAACTGCTGCGCTAAAGGAGAATGGTGGGTGTTACGGACTTCTAAGCTCCCATGCTCATACACAAAGGAATATGTTATACATGATGCTTCTGGATGAAATCTAGTGAGTGAGTGAGGTTTCAGGACTCAGCGCGGTTAGGCCCCGGGTTAATGCAGCAGCAGAAGAGGGCACAGTGGGTGTCTGAGGCCAGACCCCGAGCAGGCAGGCTCGTGCGGACAGGTGCACCTGGGCTCATCTGAAGCACCGCTGCTTCTCCTGGCCGCGTGGGTGTCCCATGACTTTACAGCCCGTTTGGTGGCTAGTTCCAGCAACAGTGAATGTCGTGGCCAGCCGCTGTCTAGCCTGCGCTCTGCTCTTTGTATCCTACTAAAAATGGTGGAGCTTCTGTCAGAGCCCAAGTCGTCATCCTCAGAATCTGAATTCTGTCCACTGTGGAGTGACACGGAGAAAAGAAGCAGGGAGTGAAGCAGACAGACAGGAGAAGGACGTGACTACGACTAGAAGAGGACTTTGAAAGAGCCAGAGCCTAAGGCTTACAGGTAAACAGAAATTGGTCTCATGTATCCAGGTTCTATGGATTGCAGAAGGGAAATCAACCTTTTTCATCTCTCCCATAAAAATGCACACAGAATGCACCCAGCCTGGGTGCTGAATGAACACTGGAGTGACAGGAACATGCATGGACGAACCTGAATCCCTGAAATTCTTTATACCATGGCTTATAAGTCCCCCTTTTTATTCGTTTCCAGTTCACATCTTCTGGGGTCCAGCATTTTGGGAGAAACTGATCGAAAGAATTCCCTGGGTTTGGCACACTTGGACTTAGCTTTCGCACATAGAGATCATCCTTTAGAGTGCTGGGAATGCTCGTTGCTTTTTCTTCCGCCTCTTCCAAATAACAAGAGGAGCCTGGAGTCTCTTGCACAGCTGGCCAGTGCTGCACCTTGCTGCCCCAAGTCCTCCTCTGGTTACTGTTCAAAACATCCAACCAGTTAAATTACCGTGTGCGCAATCTGTGAGACAAGCATGCTTCCTGGCTCACAAAGGTTGCACCACTGTGAATGAAACACATGAATTCCACTCTCGTCACCAGAGCTCCTGGAACCAAGCTAAGGCATTCTAACAGCATCTCATTTTGAAAAGGACACATGGGACAATGATACCGAATTCAAAGCTGTGCTGAAAGGAAGACAAATTGCAAACAATTGGGGACGTTAACTCTGTGAATTAAAATCAGCAGCGTGAGAGACACCCAGATCCAGGACAAACATTTCTGACCTCCTCAGTGTGTGCAGCCCGTGGCTAAGGCATCAGCAGGAGGAAATATTCGCAGACAAGAGTTAAGGAGAGGTGGTTTTCCAGGCGAAACTCTTTTCCCTTGGAATCTATGTACAGTTGGTTGGTTAAGTCATGCAAAACCATGTCAGGTGACTTTCCTTCCACCTCAGAGTCCAAACCACTGGCAGAACCACAGTCCTCCTTCTGACTTGAAAACCCACACTCTGCTCTGGTAATGTGATGGGAAATTAAAGGAGTTCGGGGAGGTCCACTAAAATCAATCAAAATGGGGGTAGGGGAGGAAGGAAATGAAAGAAAAAAACCTGGCAGAGCTCACAGTGAGTAATACCTCATGTAAATCATGCGGTAACCAGAAAAACACTAATAAGCTGAAGGCATGCATCTAAAATAAGACCTAGCTCATCAGCTGCTGACCCTCTAAAATAGAAGAATTACCTTCAAGGTAGGTTTGACTACAAATAGAGGTTAGGACAAAAAAAACTCATTAGTGAAATTTAATATATCACCTAGGAAACACCCTTAAGAACCATTCTTCTAACACATTTAAATACCCCCCCACACACACACACGCATTTCACAAAGCATCCTCCACTCAATTATCACATCACATCCTAGTACCTTGAAAACGTTCCATCTGCTTCCGTATAGACTGGACTTGCCCAGCTCCGTCTGTTATCCTCATTTTTGTCTGGTTTCTTCTTCCTCAAGGGTGCTGGCATATAGGATGGCTGTCGACTTTTGTTGGGTAAAAAACGATTGAATGGTAAAGCAGACTTGGGTTCGATAGCCAAAATCCTTCGATAGGACATGTCATCTTTATTAAAATCTTGCATTTTGAATATGAATTCAGAATCCGTGTCACTTTCACAACCTAGGAAGAAGACACAAGAATCTGCTGTAGGCTCCAGACTCTTCGCCTAACTGAAATCCACACGGCAGGCCTGCTTTGCCTTTCCCTTGGAAACCCAGTGCTGTTATTGCGAACTGCAGGGAATATTTTTAGAAATTTGTCATGAAGTTGAGATAAGATCCATTAGGAGGAACTTGCTTTGCATATGAGAGGCACAGGCTGTACATTCTTTTGCTGCTGCAGTTTCTAAGCAGAAAAAGCCCCAATTTACCGAGGAACCCCTTTGCTTCTCGATTTTCTTTGCCTCAACGATTTTTCATAAAATCTGTTGATGTGATACATGGGAATAAAACCCAGCGATGAGCTAACAGAAATAATTCTAGGGAAACTCTAAAGTACGTATGCAGCTGTCAAAGAGACATCATCAGGGAAGAGTTAAGAAAGCACATAGAAACAGCAGCCAAAAAAGAAACAAACAAACAAACAAACACCACTGGGTCACAAAGGAGTCTCACAGATTCCTGTAAGACCCCTATGAACTAAAATCACACACTACATGCAAGGTTAGATTGGATGTCGCCTGAAATCCCAAAGAAATTACAAGTCTTATGGCTCAATAAGAGCCCAAAACTCAAGGCTTCGTCTGAAGGTGGCCATGGAAATGATTTTGAGAACCCTGTATTCTGATTTAAAATAATTCAAAAACAAACTCCGACGAATAACTGCACCTCAGGTCACCTGGGCCGTGAAAATGCCATACCTAGACAGCACACAAATGCAGCAGAACTTACAGAGGTGAATGCCTACAATTCTCGTCTCTTAGCTTTCATTTTAAAATAGTGCTACTACTCTAAAAGCTAAAGTACTGGGTTTTTTTTTTCTTACCATGCCAAATAAATTAATTTTATTTTTCAAAGAATATACTATACATTGCATATATGTAAATTTTACAACAGAAGAAAAATATAAATTGATCCTAGCTAATGATGTGCACACTGAAATACTCCAGATATATATAATGCACCCTAAAATTCCTCAAAAAGTAAGGTGGATAAACTAATACAGAGACAGCTATACACGTATGTAATAAAGCAAGAACAGTAAAATCTATGGAAGTCCTAGCTGGTAGGTACAACTTTGTTCACTGTGAAAATATTTCTATTTTGCCAATGTTTGAAGTGTCCAATAAAAATACTAAGAACAACATTTATTTTGAATACGTCTATGTTTCTAAGCAAGAAAACTAAAATGGAGCACAAATTTACAACCAGAACTCTCAAGCTTTCCATGTTAATGACAGCGCAAGTCCAGAAACATCTAAAGAAACTGCCTGCAACTTCAATCAGGTCAAAGCTGAATAGCTTGATATTTCTTAATGGCCACAGGAATAAAACATGCTTCTATTTAAGACAATGGGGTTTTCAGTTTTGCTTTTGTTTTAAAACAGACAGAGAGAGAGAGAGAGAGACAGAGACAGAGACAGTTATCAATCTTCTCTCACTCCCCAAATGCCCACATCAGTCAGGGCTAGGCCAAGCTAATCTGGTTCTCCATCTTGGGTGGCAGGGACCCAAGTACTTGAACCGTTAAGCGCTGCTTTCCCAGGGTGCTCATAAGCAGAAGGCTAGAACTGAAAGCAGAACTAACACTTGAACCTGGGCACTCCAAGATGGCAGCTTCCCCACCACACCAAACACCTGCCCAAAGACATGCGGGTAAATAACCAATTTGACCGCATGCTTGGGATTTTTGGAAGAAGTTTCCTACCCCAAAAAGAGTAACTTTCCCTAACACTTTCCTTGGATACTCATTTTGTCCTGGGTTAGCCCTGATCCTAAGAGAACCCAAAAATGTATTCTACCACCAAATTAGGTAACCTATCAGAGATAACAGATAATTAAAAAAATACTTTCATGTTTCTTCTTAAGATATCTATTTTTTTTTTTTTTGCAAGGGGAATGTGTGAAAGGACTAGTTCTCAGGAACTCGAACAGACTAATTTGGACAATCCTATGTATATATATATATTTTTTGACAGGCAGAGTTAGACAGTGAGAGAGAGAGAGAGAGAGAGAGAGATACAGAGAGAAAGGTCTTCCTTTTTCCGTTGGTTCACCCCCTAAATGGCCGCTGCAACCGGTGTGCTGTGCCACGCCCCTCTGAAGCCAGGAGCCAGGTGCTTCCTCCTGGTCTCCCATGTGGGTGCAGGCCCAAGCACTTAGTCCATCCTCCACTGCACTCCCTGGCCACAGCAGAGGGCTGGACTGGAAGAGGAGCAACCGGGACAGAATCCAGCGCCCCAACTGGGACTAGAATCCGGGGTGCCGGTGCCATAGGTGGAGGATTAGCCTAGTGAACCACAGTGCCATTCTATATTCTATGTTTGGATATATCAGCTAATAGGCCTCGTAGGCACAGATTATTAAAGCTCACTGTGTAAGAAAGAATTCAGGGGGCTGGTGCCATGGCACAGTGGTTTGAGCTGCCGCCTGCAGTGCCAGCATCCCATATGGGTACCAGTTTGAGTCCTGGCCATTCTACTTCTGATCCAGCTCCCTGCTAATGGCCTGGGAAAACAGCAAGAGGTAGCCCAAGTGCTTGGGCCCCTGGACCCCTGTGGGAGACCCAAAAGAAGCTCCTGGATCCTGGCTTCAGATTCTACCCAACTCCAGGCATTAGGGCCATTTGAGGAACGAACCAGTGGATGGAAGAACTCTCTCTCCCTCAGTAACCCTGTCTCTCAAATAAATAAATAAATCTTTTTTAAAAAAAGAAAGAAGTCAGGACAGATCAACATTGATAAAACAGGTTACAATTAAGCACCTTCTCCCCAGGCCGCTCCAGAAACAAGAGAAAAAAAACCAAACAGTAAAACCTGAAGCTTTTCCACCACTATCAGGAAGGAAAAACCAACAAAAACAAACCCCCAACCCCCCCTACACTTGAGTCTCTATGAAAATCTACTTCATTGTGAAATTTTTGCTTAAATTGTTTTCACTCCTGTTTCGTATTCTCTCCTATTTCCAGTTTTCTTAATGTGCAAAGAGAGAAAAACATGCTCACACCAAAGCTCAACTCACCCTCACGCGCCCCTCTCAACGTGATGTCGGAGGAACCACTTGCCAGTGACCTGGACCCCAAGGAGTCCAAGCTTTCAAAGGAATCTTCTCGCTGCGGGTTGCCGGCACTAGGCGCAGGGAATTCTGCACGCTCAGGACACCAGATGTCACCGTAGCCACTGTCTCTGCCACTCCGTGCCAGGCAGCTGGAGTCTTCAAGTGCCTATAGAACACATTCGATGAAGGACAGCAGTTAGCATAAAGCTCCAAAAATCCCATGGGCTTCTGCTTGTCTGCACAGCTGAAGCTGTGGTTCGTTTGATAGGTGAGGCGATCAGAGTTCCCGGCTGAACCTAAGACAAAGGCTCTAAACACCAGAAAGGAACCTGCAACTGCTTTCCCATAACTGAGAAAGGAGGTTTTCAACACTTAATGTGACAGTGAGATAGTACATACTTAATAGAGAACATTTATTAATGTAGGGGATATGGGGCTGGCACTGTGGCAAAGCTGGGTAGACGGCTGCTTGCAAAGCATCCCGGACCGGAGCTGCTCCACTGAAGAACTTAGGAATTACTAACAACCCAATGTAAAAATGCAGCCTTGATTAAATCATGATTCCGCTAAAGGAACTATGAAAAACAGTAGATTCTCAACTGGGCAAGTTCTAATATGGACGAGTATTAAATAACAGGAAATATTTTCAAGTCTGCTTAAGTACACCAGACATTATGGCTACCTACAAAAATATTCTTACTCTTAGGAGTTAATTGCTGTACATGTAGGGGTAAAGTATCTTGATATCTACAGTTTAACCTTAAAACGGTTAAGTAAAAACATGAGAATTAACTGTGAAACTTGTTTTCAAATAGTACTTTATACTTTGTATCGCTTCTCGGCCTTTTAGTTAAGATCAAGTGTAGTATACTTTGTGTGGGTGCAAATTGTGAAAATCTTTACTTGGTATAGCATTGGTCTTCCGTATATAAAGTTAATTAAAAACGAATCTCAATGAAGAATGGGATGGGAGAGGAACAGGGAGCAGGAGGTGGGATGGGAAGGGAGATGGAAGAGCAGGTATAGGAGGAAGAACTGCTATATTCCTAAAGCTGTACCTATGAAATTTGTATTCATTAAATAAAATCTTTCTTAAAAAATAGGTGGGTAAATACATGAAGACAGAATGGGAAACCTTCATTGAATCATATTTTATATATATATATATATATATAGGCATTTCTTGTACTATTCAACTTTGAATTATCAATTATTTTCAATATACAAAAAAGTATATTTACAATTAGTAATCAGCAGCTGACTCAGGCACACTTCTAACTAGTACTGGACCTGTCAACTCATGGTTCAACTGCTGACAAGTGGCCGATGCACCAGTAAGGTCTCGCAGATTTAAGTGAGCTTTCATATAGTTCTAAATGCCACTCACCCTGGCATGGGGGCTGACATTGTGTTGTGAACCTGCCAGCTCCTTCCTTACGCTCTGATACTTCCAAGCAGATGGGGAGACTAGGCCTAGTGCTAGTACCACGAAAGTACGTCTCAAAATAAAAGAAGATTTTTTAAAACTTCAAGCAACTCTTAGCTCTACCAGGTTTCTCAGACATGCATTTGTGGGAGCCTTAGAGTTCAACACACGGAAAGGTCAAAGGTGACCTTTGACCTCCTAAGTGTTAGTGATGACAGGCCACCTCAGTTACAACATACCCTCAGTGAGCCCTGGAGCCTGGTTTTTAAGGGAAACTTCTCTCTGACAAGTCACCTACAATGAGTCACCTCCAGCTACAAGATGACTCAGGCACGACAGCAGATGTCGTTTCTTTTTTTAATTGATATGTGGGATTAGCTATTAAGCATTGTCTAGTTAAATGGGAAAAAAGGTGTTGAACACATGATTTTAATAGAACTGGTAGGAAACAGACAGAGATAATAAATTCACATGCCTCTCACAGTTATGCCTATTTCGTAACTGGAAGAGAACCACAATTATATAGCTTTTTTTTTTAATTTTAAAGATTTATTTATTTGAAAAGCAGAGAGAGAGAGAAAGGGAGGAAGGAAGGGAGGGAGGGAGGAACAGGGACTGAGGTGACAGGAAAGAGGTGGGGAAGAGAGATATCTTCGATCTGCTGTTTCACTCCCCAAATGGCCAAACAGCCATGTCTGGGTCAGGGAGAATCCAGGAGCCAAGAACACCATCAGGGTCTGCATGGACAGCAAAGGCCCAAGTACTTGGTTTATCATCTGCTTCGATTTAAGACAATGGGGTTAACACACACACTGAGACACAGACAGAAAACAGAGCAAGAGAGAGAGAGAGAGAGATCTTCCACCACTCCCCAAATGCCCACAGGAGTCAGAGCTGGGCCAGGCAGAAGCCAGGAACTTAATCTCATCTTCTCACTTGGGTGGCAGGGATCCAAGTGCTGGAACCACTGATTTTCCAGGCACATTATCAGGAAGAAGTAGAGAAACCAGGACTCAAAATGTCACTCCCGGGGCCGGCACTGTGGCTCACTTGGTTAATCCTCCACCTGTGGCGCCGGCATCCCATAAGGGCACTGGGTTCTAGTCCAGGTTGCTCCTCTTCCACTCCAGCTCTCTGCTGTGGCCCAGGAAGGCTGCACAGGATGGACTAAGTGCTTGAGTGCTTGCACCCTCATGGGAGACCAGGAGGAAGCACCTAGCTCCTGGCTTCAGATCGGCGTAGCTCTGGCCGTGGCAGCCATTTGCGGGGGTGAACCAATGGAAGGAAGACCTTTCTCTATTAATATCACTGTCTAACTCTACTTGTCAAATAATTGAAAAACAAACAAACAAACAAACAAAAAAAGAACGCTTAACCTGCTGCACCACAATGCCAGCCCCATTATATACAGTTCTATATAGGAAAAGTTCTTTGTATGCACTCTGATTTTGACAACGGGGACAGGAAACGGGCTTGAATGAAGCATTCCTTGCATAAACACTGCACCAGGATTATCTTGAGTCAGACTGTCATAAAAATGACCCAAGGCTATAAAGAGAGCACCAGGACAGAAGCCAAAGTCCCACACGGACTCTCACTGAGTTTTTTCTTAGCTGAAGCTCTGTGAGGCAGTGCTATCCTGGGCCCAGAGGCCCACAGAATCCCCCAGCAGTGCCCCACCCTCCACAGCACTGACTGATCTGCTCATCTGTCCCAGACACCGTGATCTGTGGTTGGGTCATCGGCCAATTTCCCAACACATACTACAAAATGAGTGCACATTAAGATCACAACTGTTACCTGAATTAACTGACTCAAAGGATGTGAATATAATGCTACTAAGTCCTTATAATTAAAAAGAAAAATAAACACCTGAACCTCCTAGGATCTGTAATCCCATCTCTATACTATGTGTGGCTGGGCTCACATAATACATTTAAAGAGCAGGGTAGATGTAAAGCAAATTGGTTATCTTCCTCCTGGCATAAACTTTTATGCTCCAATCGTGGCCACTATCACTCATTGCATCCTTACATGTTGCTATCAAAGACTTATTGGTACAATATCATTTAATCATCATAAAAACCCAAAGAGCAACTACTATTAATTAGATGATGATCTCTTACTCCAACTATCTGTTTTCCTCCTGACCCTGCAAATGCCCGTAGGTAAGTGCATCCATAGAGGAATTCAAGTCTAAGATCCAATAGCAAAACTAAGATTGGACAGAATAATGGTCAGTCCTGGCTCTCAACTCTTCTAAAAAAGTCCATAAGCATTCAAAAGCCTATCACACTGATTCCAGGATATGAAGGACCAGAAATGTGTCTAAAATAAAAGGCTCCAACTTAGCTCATCAAATTTCACTTAGCACCCACTACTGTCGAGAAAAGAGTATATTAGAATTGTGGGCTATTAAAGTGTGGGCATTAGAGATACAATCACCCATGACAAGAACACATTAATACAAAGAAATTGAGTAACGTCCATAAATTTCATGGAAGGAAGCAACTCTCCATGCCAGGCTGAGTTCATGACTAGGGAAAAAGTTAAATTATGCAGAGTAGGCAAGAAAAAAAGCAAATGGCAGCATCAAAGTACCGAACGTTCGGAGACAAATCTCTATGCTTTGCAGGGTTCTGGAAATACACTCATTCACTCTGTGGTGCTATTAGACTGTAAAGCCAGCAAAGAGTAACCATCCTGGCTACTCAGCCCAATCTACAGTGAAGAAAAGACAGAGTCACCTGTTTGTTGCAGCGGAGGAAGTGGAGGAACAAAAGGAGCAAAGGGAAAGAGGATGAGAAAGTAGCAGCAGCAATGCAGCAGTAACAGTCACGTCCTACAGGTGCATTTCCTTACCTTAGTCAGAGCTTGTCCTAAAAGATTTTCAAATGCTTTCAAATTAAGATAGGGCCCATTATAGTACGGGTTACTTTGTGCCTTTCGTCCCAGCCAGTACAATGTTATCAAAACCTTTATTTGAAATAAAAAGAGAGAGAGAGAGAGGTTAGAAACCAATTGCTAACTCAATCTAGTTGAGTGTTGCAGATAAATGAGAACATAAATTACTCTTTGACTGGAAAGCAGGATTTCTTTTACATTCATGGGAAGGGAAAGGAGTCATTAAAAATCTTAGTTATTCTTCTGAGATTTTCCTGACCCTACACAAGTTCTCAGGTTAAAAACTCAGCTCCAGAAAGCCATTAAGACACTCAACTAGGACATATGAAGAAAGCAAAAAAATTTCTAGGGAAACACAAATGAAAATTTGTAAAGCAATCATTTTTGCAACAAACTCATGGAATGAACACTTGAAATGAACTTCCATTTCCTTAAAGAGGTTATTAATCTTTTTGAAAATAAAACTGTCAACATTCTTAGACATTGTTCTAATATATGCAGAATATTAATGACATCATATGAGCCTCCATTGAGCAATTACCCAGAGTCCTTAGGTGGATCCATACTTACTCCTTTAAAAGGTGCAAGTAGTACTTATTTATTTGCCTTTACCACATTCATAACTTACAAGAGAACTTCAACAAGTTCATGGATATGGAATTAAAAATAAGTGTGTATGCAAAAAACTTTTTGAAATCTATGCATAAATTTTTGTTGTATGTGTTTTTCATGGACTTCTTGAAGATCATATATATGAATTTCAAAAAAGTTTGCAACAAGCAAAATCTTCTTAAAGATTATGTACCGATAATGTACAATTACTCTGTTCCAATATGTCAGAAAATGTGTTTTGACTGTATACTAGAATACACACAGTTTAAAGTATTTAGAGTCTGTGACTGGTTGCTTTTTAGCACAAATGTAAAGGAGAAAAAAGGATACAGAGTCTATCATCTTCAGATCTACTGCTGTCTTATACAACATAGAAGTAAAAACCATTTATAATGATTCATTGAAGCAAACACTCACATTTTTCACTCTCCTATCAGTCTCTTCTTGACTGTAAAAGAAAAAAGAAAATATCAGTTAATATCCATGTACCCTAAATTATTAATTGTAGCTAAGGAAAAAAAGCTCATTTTGCTTTCAAGTTCAATGAATATTAGATTCACATGGAAGTTCCAACATCGTAGAGTACATATTAGCCATTATGAGTTTCCCAGATTCACTGATTTGTTGAAATATCCTGATCTATCTCCTATAAAAAGCAACACTGCTTCTTATTTTCCTCACTATAGTGTGACTTCCCAAATGCATTCTCTGCATTTTTGTGCTTCTGTTTTAATGTTTGAATGCCATCACGACAAAAAATCAATATGTAGTCATGACAGAAAAACTGATAAATGGGAAAAGAAAAAACAACTTGGCACTGAGTTGTGTTCTCCACTGTTTAGCGGTTTGTCACTCAAATTCCCTAAAGCACACCATTGAGACCATGACCTGCAAATGCTGAAAAGTGCAATTTACAAAATAATCATGAACCTGCTCATTCGTATAAGGGCATGATACTGATGGGACATGAAGAAGCAACAGTATTCGCCTTGACAAACGGATCGATCGCCCTGATAGAATATACTTCCTATCATTTCACACTCACACGAGGGCAGTGGGAACTCAGAGGCTACAGAAGCCTGTATTCCATAACCTTTAAAATAGCTTTTCAGTCTAGCAGTAGTATGTTTGTAAGATAAAATACACACATACATGTACATTATCAATATATTCACGGTAGACTTGTACACACAAAACACACATTCATATGCACAGAGAAATAAAGAGAAAAAAGAGAGAAAGGGAGTATAGAGACAAATATTTAAGTTCACTTTCAAACAATCTTTCCACAGAACAAACATGAACTAAAATGAACCTAAAAATACCAAGCACCTCCCACCCATTCCCAAAAGGGCATCTCAACAATAAAATTTACAAACTCTCATGCTCCTAGTGGAAAGGCCAGTTGGAAAACTATTTTAAAAATGGACACTTATCTCCTAAAACATTTAACCCACTTGCTTATATCTACTCGACTAAATATATTCATTTTCTATGACTGGATAATTTTATTCCTATATGCATCCCCAACAAAAGTGCTCATATTTGTTCACCAAAAGTCATACAGAACAATGTTTATACAGTAGCACTACTCGCAACTGCAAACTGGAAGCTACACATATGTTTTTAACAGTAACATGGATAAATTACGCAATATCCATATAATGAAGAATTATATGGCAATGCAGCTACATTCAACCATATGGTTCAGCGTCACAAACAATGGGAAGAAAAGGCCAGTGCAAATGAACACAGATTGCATTGCTTCATTCATCTATAGCACAAAACCAGGCAAGACAAAGATAAGATATGCTACTAGAAGTCAGAAAGTTATCCTTCTAGGAGTGAACGGTAGAAGTGATTGGAGGGAGCAGGGCCTGTGAGATGCTGACAATTTACATATTTTTAAAATTCAGTTTATTAATTTGAGAGGCATAGAGACACACACAGATAGAGGTAGAGAGAAAGACAGAGGGAGACCTGGAGCAAACTCTGATCTGCTGGTTCATGCCCTAAATGTCTGCAACAGCTGGGCCTGGGCACACTTGAACCCAGGATCAGGAACTCAATCCATGTCTCCCACATGGTGGCAGGGATCCAGCTGAGTGCACATTAGCAGGAAGCTAGAATGAGAAACGGAGCCAGAACTAGAACCCAGCACTTGGATATTGGATAAACACATCCTAAGTGATGGATCCTAACCCCTAGACCAAACGCCTACCCCTGACAATTTACATTTTGACCTGAAAGCTTGCTACCTTACGTGTATTCATTTTTGGAAAAATATTTTTGAACTGTCCATCATTCTGTATGCATATGACAATTCCACAAGAAGTAAATGGAATACTTGAAAATTTGCTGTATATCAGTGAAATGGTAATTTTTCCATTCAATTACTATTTATGGCTGTTGCCTGTATTCCCATTAAATGAGGGTCTTTTGGCTTTTTGCTTATTAAACTATGCCTTTCTACTGCAATGTCAATTTAAAATATGTTATCTCAATAACTAAAAAAAGAAGGAAAGAAAGGGAGAGGGAGAAAGAGGAAGGGAGGATGGAAGGGAGAGAGGGGGAGGAAGAGGGGGAGAAGGAGGAAGGGAATATCATTAAATTCTTAGAATTGTAGCTATGAACTATATTCAATCTGTTAAAAACTAATTAAAATGCTTTCAAAAAAAAAACCTTAAATAAAAGATATGTCAGGAGAACGCCAAACGCAAAAAAGTAAATTGAGCAAACATCACCACCCAAATGCTCAAACTATAGTATATCCCTAAGAAAAAGAAAATCACATTAAAAGTTAGTATCACTTATTTCAGAAGTAGTACATGGGGGAAGTCACAACAAAGTATAATGAAGGGGAAATAAAGTCACAACAAAGACAAAGAGGGGAGAACAGGAGCCTGAGACAGTCTGGAAAAGCGGCCATTACCTGGTGAAGCCGCCGCCCAGCACTGTGCTGTCCAGGAAAGAAAAATGTCCTAAGCAGCTTTCCTAACTCCCATCAAAACCTGCTCTGCTATCTCCGACTATCTCAGTGTGCTCTCAGGTCGTGTAGACTGGTTCCCCATAGGTGGTCCTAAGTCAGATGGGCTACCATTTAAACCCACCAACGCTGTAAAGATTAAGGCACGGGGATGAGGAACCTAGGAGCACTGTAAGGAACCCTGGCTGGGGGCTCAGTCTCTCTGGAGGCGACTCCACTACGACCTGGGGTGTCAACACCCTGCTTTCGAGCCTCCCTCAGTCTAGCCTGCCTGAAAGGGGGGTGAGGTTTCCCTACCTCAGGTTACCATGACAACAACAGCATTGTAAACCTATTGCCATTTTTTACAGTGATGATCAACACCTCAAACATTGTTCCTCAAAGCACAAAAGAACCACCAATAGCCAATGTGGGTGAGGATCTGGACTAAAAATCACCCTACTCTTAACATAGGCACACTCAATAAAGAACGTACGTACAATATGTACAATGGAGCTCTCTTGAACCCTTGACCTCCAATCCACAGTCCTCAATAAAGGTTTCCAATCCAACACACTCATTCGGTTTTTTTTTTTTACCTTTTTTGTCAAGATAAAGCAATCACTAGAAATATATGGGAGGGCCTATTCTGTAATAAACACAACAAGCAGTGACATTGGCATTGTCACCTTTCACTCAGTTCACATTCTCTTCTAAATATGAGCATTTACAACACACTCTTGGACACGGTGATGCATAGGCCAGCATAATTAGTGTCCTATCAGCTGAAATGCAATGATAGGAATTCAAATAGTCAATGATTTGCTAGAGCAAAGACTTCTTCCTCGGACACACAGTGAACACATCCCATTAGTAGGAAGTCAGTAACCAGGTGGCTTCTTTGCCTACGAATGCCACAGGGCACAACCCCAGTGCCTTCTAAACAGAACATGTGTAAGGAGGGAAGGGAAACTCAGGCTAACAAGATTCCCTGTGAGCTGGCCAAGCTGCAGCACGACCATCAGAATCAAAAACAAGGCAGCCCCAACTGAGTTACTTCTCCGTAACGAATGTGTCCACAGTTGACAGGGTGCAACACGAGGGTTCAGTTTGGAGTCAGATCCAGCTCTATATTTATTCGTGCAATTTATTTGACTCTCAAAGCCTCAGCTTCGTCCTGAACAAACCAGGGGACAATGTCCGACCACACTTGTGAGAGCAGGGCGCTTCTGATTCACTCCACACTCAAATGCCTTCCAAGTGAAGTCTTGCTGGACCCCTGATACTTACAGTTGCAACAAGCTCACTTGATACTCCCTGTCTCCCACCCCTGCTTTGTTTTGATATTTATGACCATCAACAACATGCATTTGTCTCTCTCTCCTCCACCAGAATCTAAAAGAAATTTGTCGTTTTGCTTTCTGCCATATTCTAAGTGCCTTCAGACAAGGTTTAACACTTGACAAGTACATATGAATGTTTATTTAAAATACTCAGCACCTGGTCGACGCTGTGGCACAGTAAATTAAAGCCCTGGCCTGAAGCACTGGCATCCCATAGGGGTGCCGGTTTTAATCCTGGCTGCTCCACTTCTGATCCAGCTCTCTGCTATGGCCTGGGAAAGCAGTAGAAGATAGCCCAAGTCCTTGGGTCCCTGCACCCACCTGGGAGACCTGGAAGAACCTCCTGGTTCCTGGCTTCGGATTGGCACAACTCTGGCCATTGTGGCCATCTGGGGAGTGAACCCGCAGATAGAAAACCTCTCTCTCTCTGTCTCTACCTCTCTCTGTAACTCTGTCTTTCAAATAAATAAAATAAATTTTTAAAAAAATTAAAAAAAATAAAATACTCAGCACAGTGTTTGACATACAAATGCCCTCAACTATTGGTTTGAATACTTGGAACTTATAGAAATGTAAATTAAGAAGAAAAGAAACAAAATGGTAAAAGCTCAGGATATTCATAAGAAATATTCATGTTGTCAAAAGCAACAATTAAGTTACATTAGTTTTCCTAAAATACATCCAATTTGGGGACAGGCATTTGGTGCAGCAGTTAAGATGTTGCTTAGAATACCCCCATTCTATATCAGAAAGCCTGGTGTGGGTACCATCTGCTCTGCTTCCACTCCAGCGTCCTGTGAATGTGCACCCTGGGAGGTAGCAGAAAATGACTCCAGTACTGGGATCCTGCCTTCATGTGGGAGACCTGAGTGGAGTTCCAGGCTCCCAGATATGGTCTGGTCAAGCCTGGGTTGTGGAGTGAATTTGAGGAGTGAACCAGTAGTAAAACCAATCAATCAAGCTCTCTCCCCTTCTCTCTCTCTTTCAAGTAAAACAAACTTTAAAAAAAAAATAATTCCCATTTTAGCGTGCAATTTTGACTCAAATTGTATTGATACTTATAATTAGACTTCTTTTTAAACTCTATATTTAAAACTATAAAAAGGCATTTACAAATACGCAACAATAATCCAAAAGCAACATACACTCAAAAAGGGCAACTTCAAAGTGCCAAGTACAAGGTTCAAATGCTGCTCTCTAAGGAAAAAGACCTCCAAAAGACAAACGCCAAAGAAACCACACCTGAACCCAAACCCATATCTTCCATACAGTGGGGTAGTGATGAAATAGTAACAATTTTAGACAATGAATATCTTGAATATGTTGATAGCTCTCACAGCATGCTTGGATCGTACGTATGTTTTTAACTTTTCAATATAACTCCTAATATTAAAGAAACACAAGTCTAGCATCGATGCAATCCTGTGCTCTGTTCAATGGACTGTCTCTGGTCACGCCCTTGCTATCTGACAAAGTGCCAGAGACAGGCAGGTGTTTCGAAAGGGCGATGGAAAACAGAATTAAAAGATAGTTTTTTGGTGCAAAAAGTTTTTGAAATCCACATGGTTCATCCTAACACACACTTCCTCCAGTGGCTCACCTACCTGTCAGCACCTTGCCTCACAGTCACCAGGCACACTCGAGGCGATCCTCTCATTTTACTGAAAAATGCTAGTACACATCCATCACCTAACAGGGCCAAGGAATACAGCCTATGGAGATGGTCCTGCTTCAGAGGACGCCACGCCAGGGCCCTTCTGTGAGGAGGCAGCAGGGCTACGAGGACAGGCTCTGGGGCCAGCCCTCCGGCTCGTGGATTCTGGATCCACTCTCGCGGTCACATCACTTGAGTCTGCCTCCCCTGTTCCACAACTGTAGCTTACTGATTACACACCACCGCCACCACCAGCAGCACCACCCCTCCCAGGCCTCTATTCCCACAGGCTACTTCCCAGGGCAAGGCCTGGATTCTTCCTCAAGACCCAACCCTTCAAAAGCTGCTTCCAGCCCTGCCCTGCCCTGCCCTGCCCAGCACCAGCCTGACCTGGGCGTTGCCTCTGGGGAAACCAGGCTGCTATTATTAGAGGATCTGGGCTCACAAGATACTTGGTCCCTCTCCAAACCACTCAATAACCTCTGTTCTCTCTCTGGTTGTTATTTAATGCAGCTTGGCTACCTGTTCACAACTTGAAAAAAAAAAATCATGCAACGAGGTCCTGCAGCACAATTTTCTAGAAGTGACTGGAGAGCATCTGGTTAAAATCTGCCAGATCCATGTAGGGGAAGGGTGGAGTTGTGTGTGTGCGTGTGTGTGTGTGTGTGTATGTGTGTGTGTCGCAATGAGAGACAGCAGAGACAACTCAAAGCAGATGTTCTTCTAATGACAAAACAGGAGTCTCTCAGTCCACTCAGCATTGCTCTATCAGAAGAAGAAATTTCTTAGACTTCTGGAGGCTGGGAAGTGTGAGGTCAAGGGCCTGCCTAGAGCAAGGGCCTGCAGGCTGTGCCATCCTGCAACACAGTGGGAAGGACAGGGAGAGAAAGAGGGGCTGGATTCCTTCTACCAGGAACCCTCTCCCCCCACAGGGACTTTGGTGCACTCATAAGGGCAGAGCCGTCCCAACCTAATCACCTGTTAAAGGCCCCACCTCCCAACAGAACACCTGGGATTGAGTTTCCAAAACACAAACTTTGGAGGACCCATTCAAACCCCAGCAGAGGGCATCATTTTGGTGCACACAAGAGGACAGTCTAGGAATCCTGAGCAGCCCTGACGATTCCAAGTGAAATTTTCAGAACTACAGCAGGGAAATAATTTTTAGCAGTACTGTGTCTAAAGAAAGGGGGCATTTCTTTTCAAAATGCAAGAAGCACTGAAGGAATTCAGAAATCTGTTCGGTAATGGCTTCATTTCTTTTAATGGAATCTTTTCTCTTAATGGAAGCTCACCCACTGCATTATTTAAAATACAGCAAATGTCAAAATGTCATCATCTTTTTCTCACTGTGGGGAACAAAAGAAATGTGTGAATAAAATAAGTTAAGGATGAATTCTTTGACTATTTTACTTGCTTTCTTTCACTCAAAATATAAGTTGCATTGAAATTATTTTTTAATGATTTACTTTAAAGTCAGAGAGAGAGAATGAGAGAGAGGGAGGGAGGGAGGGAGAAAAAGAGAGAGAGAGAGAGAGAGAGAGAGAGAGAGAGAAACTGAGATAAAGTTCTTCCATCTGCTGGTTCACTCCCCAAATGGCCACTACAGCTGGGGGCTGGACCAGGCGTAAGTCAGGAGTCAGGCACTTATTCCAGTTCTCCCAAGTAGGTGCAGGGGTCTAAGCACTTGGGCCATCTTCCACTGCTTTCCCAGGCCATCAGCAGGAAGATGGATTAGAAGTAGAGCAACCAGAACACGAACCACTGCCCATATGGGATGCCATTGTCTCAGGCAGCAACTCAACCCTGTATGCCACAATGCCTGGCACCAGAAACTGAAATTCTTCCTCCTTCTCTTCATTCCTAAAAATGAAACTGTGTTTCGTTTCACAGCCTCCCAGCTATGTTAGAGACTCAAGACACACAGGTTCTCATCTGCCATTTCTACAAAATGTAGCTCTATCTGAGAGTTGTGGAAACCATAAAAATGACACTTAAGCAAACAACAGCATCCCAGAAGAGACTTCATGAACACAAACATAAACCTAATTTCCATACTTACCTATGTGTGAAAAACACTCTTAGAAATTTAACAGTTTTTGCCCTAGCAATATAATGCTTATTTCAATCATGATATGAGTAAGTACTCGCTTGTTAAAAATTTGTTATTAAACTTCACATTCCTCCCACATACTACTAAGAATAGTGGTGTTTCACTTAAAGGGAGAAGGGGGAAAAAAACAAAAAACATGCATCTGCACTGACACACAGTTCCACTTAAATAACAAAGTTGAAGAATGCTGTTTCCTGAACCAAAAGGTGAGTTGTACCCGTAACTCTCTCAACCACAGACTCTTAAATTCTTCTTTGCTATCTCAGACATCTGCTATCACACAAAAATGACTTCACAATGGAAATCTGCCCCTAATCTAGATGGTATATTGAGTTTACCATTAAGATAACTAGTAAATACAGAATTTGCTATCTATCATATATGGTCTGTTTATGACATGGAGTTAGGATACTCAATTATATCAAATGTGTAATGGAGAGACTAGATGAGATGTCAACTAAATAAATGTAATTTTTCTCCCGTAGGTAACAACACTTAGATAGCCACGGAAATGGAAAGCTTTGAAAAATAAGTGGGTTTGGGTGTGAGCTTTAGGTTTAGACCTGCTAGGTTCAAGACACTGAACAAAGCAGAAATGTTGGTAATTAAACAGTAATTAGACACTCAAGAGGGATGCTCAAGGTAGAAATCTAGACTGCAGGCGTAATTTGGGGAGCTGTGAGCATACAGATGAAATGTAAAGTCCTAAGACTACATGAGATGACCCAGAAAATAAGCTCAGCATAGAGAAGAGGTCCGTGGACTGAGTCCTGGAAAACCCGAACCATAAGGGTTAAGAGGAAGAGGAGAAACCAGCAAAGCAAACAGAGTAGGGCCACCCAGGGCGAGGGGAGTGCCTGCCTCAAGAAGGCCAGACAGAAGGGAAAAACAAACATGGTCTGTATCACTGCCAGTAGGTGCAGCAGGATGAGGGCTGAGGGAAGATCCAGTGGTAGGGCACACAGACACCGTCACACAACCAGTTACCAAACTGCCAATCACTTCTCCTCCAAGGAGGCTGAAAAAGCTAAGTCAATCCCAACAGAGAGCACATCCAAACCACTGATGTTCCCGAAGACACTAAGGGAACACTGAACGAGACACCTGAGGGAACACTCCAGATTCAGGAAGGCAACACCAAAATCGACCATCAGTATGAACCTTCCAGTCTCAGGATGGTGATATTTGAGAGACGATGTGCCAGGTCATATAACTTAATCAAGTGTTTCTCAACATGGACCACAGAACAGGAGATACCCACAAAATCTTTACAGGACCTAAGGTGAAAAAAATTTCTAAAAGTGCTACATCATGCAATGCTGTCCTCTTCTGCATACAAAACAACAAATTAAAATTCTGCTCAGTTCTAACACTTTGTAAAATTCGCTTTTGAGCTTTTCTTTGGCAGAATAGTTATTAAAATTTACGACACTACTATTAATGAGGTTTCCTTTCAACTGTGTTCTGTTTAAGTCCTACTTTGTACTTAATTATAACATAATCATAACAATCACCTTTATTCCGTATTTTATATTATGTTGACTGTTCAACATTATCCCCTTTAATCCACATGACAATCTAAAGATTTAGAGATTATAAAACTGAGACTCCAAACACTTGAGAAACTTTCACAAGACCCTTACTATTCATGCAATCACAAATGATATCTACCATGTTATATTTAAAATATTTACTGAAATACAACTGCCAGTGTTCTGTCAAAGTGTTTGGTTCAAAGCCCATCCATGACAACAAAAACTTCCTCCCTAAAAATGTCTCTCAAAGACAATGGCAGAAGCAGCTCATTGCCCTTTCTGGTAAAATGTGCAAATATGTTCCACTGTCTTACACATACAGCTTATTATACAGAGATGCACAAATGCCGGAGCACATTTTAAAAGACTTCCAAGTACTTGAAATGCTAACATCATCACAATTCTCAGGCTGTGAGAGCAACTCCAAGGTATTTTGATTCCCCAACCATACTGCCACTAGGTCCTTGTAACTGTGGTTTCTCTAAGAAGTGCACCCACTGGGAATAACTAAGATTATAAAGCAAGCATGTAGATCTTTGTGTTTCCTGAAGGTGAATTTTTCTATCTTAAAAAAATGAAGGCACAATCTATCTTTAAGTTTGGGAAAATGAAATACATTTAAAGTGCCTAATATGTAAAAATTTATTTCCTTTCTGTTGTATACGAAAGTTCTCTGCAGAGTATATGATGATGTAAATTGTTATTTGTAAGTTATTACATCATTAAAATGGATTACATGAACTATGTATTGGTAAAACAAATCCTCATAATCAAAATAAGCATACCAGCAGACTCATAGAATGGCAGATGTCCTAAACAGCACTCTGGCCTCAGAATCAGTCCTTAAGGCATTTGGACCTGGCTAAAAAGCCCATGAGAGTATCTCAGGTATGGAAAGCCAAGACTCTGTGGCAAAAAATAACCTAAATGAAAGATCTCTGTGAGGCCGGCGCCGTGGCTCAACAGGCTAATCCTCCACCTTGCGGCGCCGGCACACAGGGTTCTAATCCCGGTCGGGGCGCCAGATTCTGTCCCGGTTGCCCCTCTTCCAGGCCAGCTCTCTGCTGTGGCCCAGGAGTGCAGTGGAGGATGGCCCAGGTGCTTAAGCCCTGCACCCCATGGGGAGACCAGGAAAAGCACCTGGCACCTGGCTCCTGCCATCGGATGAGCGCAGTGTGCCGGCTGCAGCGCGCCGGCCGCGGCGGCCATTGGAGGCTGAACCAACGGCAAAAGGAAGACCTTTCTCTCTGTTTCTCTCTCTCTCACTGTCCACTCTGCATGTCCAAAAAAAAAAAAAAAAGATCTCTGTGAGTGAGATCCCAGCAGAAAGAACAGGCCATCAAAGGAGGTATCTTTCTCTGAAGGGAGGAGAGAACTTCCACTTTGATTATGGCCTTGTCTAAATAAGGTCAGAGTTTGTGAACTCAAGAGGCTTCCGTAGCCTTGGCAGCTCATGACAAGAGCCTTGGGTGATTAACAACATCATAAATAAGAGTGTCAATTGTTGGCCGGCGCCGTGGCTCAATAGGCTAATCCTCCGCCTGCGACCCCGGCACACTGGGTTCTAGTCCCGGTCAGGGTGCCGGGTTCTGTCCTGGTTGCCCCTCTTCCAGTCCAGCTCTCTGCTATGGCCCGAGAGTGCAGTGGAGGATGGCCCAAGTGCTTGGGCCCTGCACCCACATGGGAGACCAGGAGAAGCAACTGGCTCCTAGCTTTGGATCAGCGTGGTGTGCCAGCCGCAGCGGCCATTGAGGGGTCAACCAAAGGAAAAAGGAAGACCTTTCTCTCTGTCTCTCTCTTTCACTGCCCACTCTGCCTCAAATAAAAAAAAGAGTGTTAATTGTTAAAACATCAACAGAAGTCACCGTGCATTTGCTCCCTATGTAGGACTTCTGTCCTTAATATGTTGTGCTATGTGAATTAACAGTAAAACTAATCTTCAAAAAATACTTTATACTTTGTATGTCTGTGTGGGTGCAATTTGTTGAAATCTTTACTTAGTATTTACTAAGTTGATCTTCTGCATATAAAGATAATTAAATTAAATTGAAATTTTTATATAAAAAATAAGTATACCAAATTATTCACACAACATGCTCCCAGGTCTCCATGCAAATTTTCATGAACAGATGGAATTAAAAGTTTATTTTGGTGCAAAAAAAATCTAAAATTCAAACAGTTTTTTTCATAATTCATATTTTCTATGAACTTCTCAAAGACCCCCAGGTATTATTCTCTCTTGCCAAGGAGACTTCTTTCAAAATCAGTACAACTCCTAGACCTTTAGTTTGGTAACAAATCACTTTCTCCCCAAATTTTCCCTATTTTATATAAGTCTCATATCTAAAGCTTGCTGCCCAAGCAATCTGAGATTGAGAAAAAAAACAACTCAACTTTTCATAACTTTACTTATGTCAAAGGCTGATACACATAATACAACTTTAGATAGGCGTTGCTCAAGCACAGAAACATTAACATTTTGAACTTCCTGGCTCTTTGTTGCAGGGAGACTGTCCCGCACATCGCTCAAGGTTAAGCGGTAACACTGCTGGCTTCTATCCACTGGATATCAGTAGTATTCTCTCAATCCAACCAGGACAGTCAAATATGTCTCTGGACTTTGCCAAATGTCCCCTGAGAGACAGAATTGACCTCGGTTAAAAATCAATGCTTAAACAAATCTAAGAATTTAATTCTCCAATCAGATAAAGCGTCCTCGAGGCCTAAAATTAGCTGAAAGGGTCATCTGATGACATTAATCCAGAAAAAGATATGAAATACATGAGTAGAGCAGACAGCCAAACAAGAGCTCTGCATCTGAAAAGTTAATGTAAGTGTCACTTTAAGAGAGAAGAAGTGGGAGACCTGAGTACTATCAAGGAAACCCGGATTGACCACAGAGACGAAGTACTGCAGGCTCCCTCGGGAACAGAGGGAAGGGAACAGACCAAAGAATGGGTTCTCCTCTGGTGCCTCAAGAAGGAGCCAGAACTGCTAACACTTCCGTCTTCAGTCCCCTTAAGAGTCATTCTGAGTGGCTGTTGTCATGGCACACTGGGTTACGCTGCAGCCTGTGACACCGGTAAACAATGGCACAAGGTGTCACCTACATGGGAGACTAGGATGGAGTTCCTGGCCATTTGGGGAGTGAACTAGAGGATGGAAAACCTTTCTGTCACCTAGACTTTTTTCTTTTAAAGATTGATGAAAGAGAGAGGGATAGAGAGACAGAGAGAGAGAGAGTTAGAGAAAGAGACAGAGATCAAAGTCATGAGCCTAGAATTCCATCCAGGTCTCCCGCATGGATGGTGGGGGCCAAAGCACATGGGTTAACGTCCGCTGCCTTTTCAGGAGCATTAGCAGGGAGCTGGATTGGAAGGTGAACAGCCAGGACTCAAACTGGTTCCCACATGGGATGCTAGCGTTGTAGACTGTGGCTTAACCCACTGCATCACAATATCGGCTCCATTGCTCAGCCTATTAAATAAATAAAAGTATATCCTTTTTTTTTTTAAAAAAAAATGAGTTTTAAAAACTCATTTTGAATGTGACATCAGAACTATGAGAGAATAAATCTGTATTATTAAGTCAATAAGTCAGAGGCAATTTGTTACAGTGACAACAGGAAACTAATACAAGTACTACCATCAGCATTGTGCTACATATCACACACACAGCTTAACTCTGCCACCAATACTGCACAACTCCACAGGTGTCATCCTCATTTTGCAGATGTGATACTGAAGCTTAATAACATTCAGCAATTTTCCAGAAGTTGCTTTTCTTATACCGTGATAATTCAAACCCAAATTCATCTACCATTAGCTGCAGTTCACAGCATATAAATATCATTTGGCTAAAACATGAGATGTCTGTTTTCTTATTCAACACTGTAGTCCTCATCTACAATCAATCACTACCAACTGCAACTGTACCATCTGTATTTAATTTTTTCAGGGAAATTCTTAATTCACTGCTCAATTAACTTTCACATGAAACTAACTGCAATTAGATTAAGAAAATAAAGTTTTAAAAAAAACTTTAAAGACAACATCTCTCCCATAGCAAATTACAAATATGTACCACTGGGAAAAGGAATGAGAATTTTTCCTTGATGAATATATTTTCCAAGTCTTCTAGGAATAATAAAGCCACATTCAACCTGAGAAAGGAATTTATATGCAGGTAAGATTGAAGCTCACTAAAAGTCACTGGTTTGAGGGAAATGATTGTATGTGAGATCCTAGCCACATACAACTCTATGTATTAGTTAACCCTTCCTGGCCAGTTGACACCATTTCAACAGTAAAGCGCACGTTCCTGTCTTCTTGTTATTTCTCCTACAACTATCACATGGAGTAAGCAAAGGCAATCAGCAGCCTGTGCTCGTCTTATTAGCCAATGTAAGCGCAACGAGCAACGCATGACAGCTTCCCTTGTCCTCCCTTTCTGTCGGTGTATTAGTTACTCACACTGCATGCAGGAGCTCCTTTTCTGGGAGTTTCCTGGGTGCCCACTCTCACTCCAGCTCCAGTGAACTCCCTCACTCTCACGCTTGGCATGCCTCAACTGCTCTCTAGGTTGACAAACCTATCTCAAAATGAAGTTGGAGAAACTGACTACTTGTCCAAGGAAGATAAACTTCATGTTTTTAACATAATATTTTGTTCTGATAATTGAAAGTTACCTTTTACTACTAGACAGTCAAGATGATGCATTATTTAAAATTTTCCTTTGACATCACCAGACTGATTTTGTTTATGTAACAGTGTATCCATGTACATACACATACGTACATGTACATAACTCACACACACTTTCCCACTTCCTATTCTGCCTTCCATATAACACTTGGAATGCCAGAATATCATAGAGTATCACCAATAAACCACTGAGAAGGAATAGAAAGACTTTAAACAAATAACACAACTGGCTTTCAAACTGAGGTTAACATAACCCTGACCTGTCAGTTAACTTTCAATGTCAATACACCTTCGGTCAGCTTCAGCTACTTTACATCTACAGCAATCAATTGCAACTTTCCCATTTATGAATACCTTTTTGGAGCCTTCCCAAGAACTACTCCACTGAGTTTCTTTTCCCCTGAGTCTCCATTCATCATGTTCAGTCCCATCCCAATTCCAATACTCCCAGAAGCCTTTGCTCAAGTCGTTACCCTTTATAGTCCCACTGCTATTATCTCCTCCCCGAAGTAAATGTAGAAAGTTCTTCCCAAATGCAAGCATCATCTAATCCCCAAGCCCGCTGATCCTCCCACAATGCTCTGATCTGGTGAAGAGAACCTCAAGTTTCACAGCCAAGAAGCTGAGGCCGAAATCAACCGAACTCCGCATCCTGCAAACTCTCACTTCCTCATCAGCAAATCCCATCAACGGTTGCTCCTAATGTCTCTGGAATGCGGGGGGCTGGCACTGTGGCATAGTGGGCTAAGTCTACACCTGTGGCACCAGCATGCCATCTGGGCGCCAGTTCACGTCCCGGCTGCTGCACTTCTGATCCAGCTCTCTGCTATGGCCTGGGAAAGCAGTGGAAGATGGCCAAAGGGCCTGGGCTCCTGCACCCTTGTGGGAGACCCAGAAGAAGCTCGTGGCTCCTGGCTTTGGATTGGCCCAGCTCTGACATTTGGGGAGTGAACCAGTGGATGGAAGATCTGTCTCTCCCTTTCTCCATAACTCTGCCTCTCAAATAAATAAACAAAAATCTTTTTAAAAACTCTCTTGGCTGCATCTCTTCCTAAAATGTAACGTATCCACAGCCTTCACTCTGGCCTGCATCACCTCCTCCACAGAGATCCTCCTGACATTCCTAAAATGGAACTTGCTCTGGGGCTAGGGGTCTACGAGTAACTCTCCAGGTGACCATGATTCGCACTAAGGACTAAAAGCTAATGCCCTAGAAACAAGCCAAAGTTAAAACTCCAGCTCAACTTGAAGAGCTCAGCTATTTCTCTGAAAAACGAAGCCTGAAACAATTCCTCCAGCCTTACTCAGCTAGAATTAAAGACAAAAATAAAAAATAAAAAAGCACAAGGAAACAGAAACTGAAGTGAAAAAGCTGGAACTACTGCTAATGATTTTTCAAGGGCTGACTTTAAAAACCTTAGCATGCTCTGCTGTGCTTAACAGAGCATCATAAAAATGCACTTGATTTGCTGTTATCGCTATGCACTAAGCCAGCTCCCAGGATGCCTTGGTCCAGGGATCCAAAGGACAGGGAAGGTCACCAAGTTTATTATTTAACACCACATAAGCACCAAGACTCCATGGGATCCAAATGAAAACATGTAAACAAAAAATACATCTTGAGGCCACAGAACACAATGCATCAAGTGGCAAAAGAGGAATTTCTTTCCTCTGACTTCTGAAAAGTCAACCAATGGCAGCTTTCAAGAAGCACTATCAGAAGGTTAAAAGAAGTTACTTTAGGGGCACTCGCTTTGTAACTGCCTCATGATAGCGTGCATTCCTGTTTGTTGTTTCTGAAGAAGGTAACTGGTGAGAAACCAGTCTACACACAGTTTTGCGTTGCATTAGCTGACATTTTCCCCAGTAAATTTGACTTAAACAGTGCAGTAATTCATCTGAACGTAAATGAGCATGAATAGAAGGCTGCTTCACTGGAAAATCATACAGGGAAAAACTATAATACCAAAGTAATTTGCATGAAGAGATCAAATGTAATGTGTTCCAGTCTCTGGCTGCCCCGGTTGGGCTGGCAGTGCCACACAGTGGAAATAAGGACACCTGGAATCAGGAGGGAGGACTAGAATCCACCCACCCACCTTGGCTCACAGGCTGACCCTGCTACCTCCACCTGAGCTCTTTAGGGCCGTTCTGTGACAAGTCTGCATTGGATGCGATTACCTTTTTAGGGCCTTTTCTTTCTGATATTCTGATTCTTACCTCTCCTAAAGGCATATTCCTGAAAAGAACATTGTTCACATTAAAAATTTCCACTACAGTTTTTGAATTGCTGCAAAAGCCAACACAGGGCTATACCAGTCTTTCTAGAGGGCCTTTCTGGTAAGTTCAAATAAAACAATGTGTGCCTGCATCAACTGGGTGACATGACTAAGCACTGCACACTAATATAAATAGATGTTCCCATGTATTACCTCGACTGTAACTGTGGGATAACGTGTTCCAGAGGTGTTAATGCTGACAACCTTTTGAATACACTATCTCCTCTTCAGTGCATGTCAATTTAAAAAAGTCATGAGAAGTTAAAAATTATTTTGAGATGACAATCAGCAATGTTGGTAGCAAGAAATTTGTTTGGCCATTCCATAAAAAGCAATTCCAAGACATAGTAAAAAATAAGCTTTTGAAAGGCGGAACCTCAAATTTCTTCTCAATGTTTCTACAGAACATAAGAAAGGGATCAAAACCAGATGGACAAAGTATTTATTTCTGAGTTGAAGAGGAGGAAGAGAATCATAAACAAGGTAATAGCAACTTATAAGGATGGCTACCTGTAAGTTCAACAGTTTATCACAGGTCAGGCTTTGTCCTAGAGATTAGGATGACCATGTACCACATGGGATTGCTTGGGCTCAAGTCCAGGATCCAGCTCCTGATTCCAGCTTCTTGCTAATGCAGACCCTGGGAGGCAGCAGGTTGCACCCCTGCCACACACATACGAGAGATAGATTATCTTCCAGGCTCCTGAGTTGGGCCTGGCCCAGACGCAGCTGTTGCAGTATTTGGGGAATGAGCCACTGGATGGGAGCTACCTTTCTGCCTCCTGCCTCTTGAGTAAATAAAAATAAAAATAAAGTTTACCTAAGATAAGTCTCTCTTGATTCTATTATTTGCAGCATTTTATGAAGGAACGAACTTCAAAAAGACTTGATGCGCTTAGATACAATGATTATTAATTTCTTAGGAAGATGATGCCCTTCCTACCTCTGTTATTTTAAGACAATTATTACCAACATAAAGAGGACAAATTATATAATCATAAGTAAACCTTTAATGAACTAGATTAAAATAAAATTTTTATAATATGATTTTATAAAATAAAATCTATAATTTTATATACTTTAGAATTAGGGTAACAAAACAAACATTTTTGCTTTCTTCATTCTCAAAACACTGCTGAATGTAGAGGATAAATCCAAATATTTATAATTGTTACCATATCATCAACATATCGAAGGATTATAGGGAGATCCAAAATCATATAGACCTTCGTGCCTGAAGACTTAATTAGCATTATCTAAAAGGAAACAACTTTCTTGTTTATATAAGGTAAAGAGTATTTATGGAAGTCCTTCTTCCGATTTTTGTACCACAGCAAAGTTCACGCAAGAATAGAATTACAAAGATACATTTTGGTGCAAAGAAAGTTCTGAAATTTATTCATGGTTTTCCTCCAGTATGTGTGTCTGTAAACTGGTGGAAGACTTCCCTTGTCTGTAGAGCAGATTGAGTCTCTAGGAACATCACCTGTGTTGTGCCATGTTCTCTTGGCAAAATAAAATGAAAAGAAATAAAATTTTTTTAAAAGAAGACACAAAGCCCCAGTGGGTTTATATTAATGACTTAGAAGATGGGGACCAGGAGTACAAAGGAGAAAAGGCCTAAAATGCACCCCAAACTTCAGTCTTAGCAAACATCAACCCTGTAAGGGTAAAACTGGGCCTCCTAAGCACGTAGGATGTCCTCTGGACCCAGCTGTATACAGAAGTCAGTTTAAAGAAGTCAACATCCCCATGTATCCCAGCCTAGGAGTCCTGGGGTTGTAGAGATTCTTGTTTGATCAGCAGTTTACAAGACAGAGTTGAGGTTTAAAGGTAGTTGGCCAAAACACAACCAAAAAAAAAAAAAAAAACAGCAAATATAAGCAACAATTTTTCCCTGTGCTGTGGAGAATGTACAAACAAAATGGAAGGGGTTGAGATGGCAAACACTAATCTGCACTATGGAAGTCACACACACAGCGGGAATGATGGCTGAAGGAATCCTAGGGTAGCACATGCCACGTGGTGATACCGGATTCTCTGAACCGACTTCAATAACCACTTGGGTTTGGAAGATATACACTCTTATGCATAAGGCATGGTTTTGCCCTTGCAGGGTTGATGTTTCCCCTGCTCATTATTCCAAAGTGAAATAGTTCATAGGATAGTCAGAACATTTTTCAACAGCACTACAGAAAACATATTGAACTTCAATGAAAAGAAGGGATTCTTACCTGGGTTTTAAAAACAGAAAGAACCAAGGCTAAATCTACAATTATTAACATGTGGTTTTGGCAGAAGGTTAGGAACGCTGACCAATGGAGCAGAACAGAGCCATAAATAGATGCACACTTATCTGGACAATAGACTTTCAACCCAGGTGCCAAGGTAATGCAATGGGAAATAATCTTTTTAAGTATTAGTGCTACAACAACTAAAATCTATATGAGGTCAGGGTGGGGAAATGAACCTCAATCTTTATATCATATCCATAAATTAATGCTAAACGAACCACAAATGTGAATAAAGAGCTAAATATATTATGTTCAAGTGGAAGAGGGGGAAGACAATATGTTTGCAACACTGAGTTAAGCAAAGATTTCTTAAGCATGATACAAAAAAAAAAGCCCAGATAATAAAAGAAAAAATAATAAAATGGTAATTACAGAGATACTAAAATCTGTCACTGTTCAGAAAACAGAGTTAAGAAACTGTAAAACAAGGCAAGTAAGAGACTGGGAGAAGATATTTGACAAACATATGACAACAGGCTACTAAGCATGTATAAAAATAACTTTTATAAGCCATTAAGATAAAGACAACTCAATTTTAAGAAATGGGCAAAAGACTTGAAAAGACTCTCAGCAAAGAATACATGGAATAGCTGGTATGCACATGAAAAATGTTCACCATTACTAGTCACGGGGAAATGCGAACTAAAGACAAAAGCAACAGCACCACATGCCATGTAGAATGACTAAAGTCCAAAAGACTGGTAATAAACGTTGATGAGAAAGTGGAACAACTGGTGTTCTCACACATTAGAAATGGAAACAGAAAATGGTATGGTCAGTCTGGAAAGTAATAAGGCAATTTTTTATAAAGCTGATTATACATTGCTGATAAGACAATCCCATCCCTAGGTACTTTTCCAAGAATGGTGAAAACATGTTCACCCAAAGACTTGCACGAAAGTATCAAAAGTTCATGGAGGGGCAGGTGTTTAGCCTAGTCGTTAACATGCACACATCCAACACTGGAGTGCCTGCATTCAATTCCTGCCTCCAGCTCCTGACTCCAGCTTCCTGCTAACGCAGAACTGTGCAAGTGGTGATGATGGCTCAGCTGGTTTCCTGCCACCCACGTCAGAGACCTGGATTGGGTTTCATACCTTGGCTTTTGAACAAGACATTGAAAGCATTTGAGCAAACAGCCAGTGGACCAGATCTCTACTTCTGCATGTGTATCTCTCTACATCTCTCAAATAAATACTCAAAAAGTTTTCAAAAAATAATTAAAAGTTTATGGAAAATGGAATTTAAGCCTAAGTTTATTTGGGTGCAACAAATTTTGAAATCTATGAACAGTTTCATAGTACATATTTTTCATGAATTTTTTAATGACTCCTCCTTATAACATTATTCACAACAGCCAAAATTTGGAAATTCTACTCAGTAATAATCATGCAACATGTGTGAATCTCAACAATAGTACCTAGCGGCAGAAACTTAGCCTAGCAGCTCGGAACCCAGTTCGGATGCCCATGACCTGGTCGGAGTACCTGGGTTCCGCACCCGGCTTCAGCTCCTAACTCCAGCTTTCTGCTAATTACGGCCCTGGTGGGAGCAGCAGAAGCTCAAGAGCTTGGGTTCCCAATGCCCACATGGGAGACCTGAATTAAGGCCGAGTTCCCAGCCATTGGAGGAGTGAGCCAGAACAGAAGAGTATATTCTCTCTCCCATTCACACTCTCATGTGTCTCTGCTCCTCAAAAATAACAATTTTTTAAGTACACAAATCGAAAGTCATGCAACTCAAAAGACTATGTACTGTATGTTTCATTTATCTGCTATTCTAGAAAAGGCAACACTGTAGTGACCAAAAGCACTACAGCTAGACATCAAGTACACGGCTTGACTGCTAAGAAGCATGTGGAAATTGCCTGGGGTTCCACATCTTGATTATGGTGATGGCTGCACAGTCGCATTTCATTTCAAAATGCATGCAGTACACATAATACGAATTTTATTATGTGCAAGTCAAACAACAATAAAGCTGCAAAAAAATTAAGGCAAATGGTAAAGATGAGTGGGAAGTGTGTCCAAGAGAAGGAAACAGCATGGACAAAGGTATGGCTTGGTTTTGGAGTCAATGGTCATCATTGTACACCAGCAAGAAGGCAAAGGCATGAAAGCAAATGTAACACAAAGAACTGCTCTTTAAAAAGGAATAAAGGGGGGCCAGCGATGTGGCGCACTAGGTTAATCCTTCGCCTGCGGTACCAGCATCCTATATGGGCACCAGTTCTAGTCCCAGTTGCTTCCTTCCGTTGGTTCACCCCCAAATGGCCACTAAGGCCGGCGCTGTGCTGATCCAAAGCCAGGAGCCAGGTGCTTCTTCTTGGTCTCCTGTGCAGGTGCAGGGTCCCAAGCACTTGGGCCATCCTCCACTGACTTCCCCGGGCCACAGCAAAGAGCTGGACTGGAAGAGGAGCAGCCAGGACTAGAACCCAGCACCCATATGGGATGCCAGAGCCGCAGGCGGAGGATTAGCCAAGTGAGCCACAGCACCAGTCCCTCTACATAGCTGATTTTTAACATTTTAACCTGGTGCTCAGAAGTTTTGGTACTGATTCGAGTAATTTCGAGATAAAGTTTCAACCTAGCCAGGATATCTGAGGTACCATCCCAGTATCCCCCAAGCTCAGGCCCAACACCCAGTCACCCTGTCTCCAAGCTGTCAAATTGCACACAAGATGCATTCCTTAAGCTTCTCTCACCAAAATGTAGGCCTCAAGAGCAGAGACCACTGCTTCCCATGAAGAACACGCTGTCAGGTGTCTGGTTGAACTCCGTGCCTCTTTGCCTCCGAATACACCCAGCTCCCATTTCTCATTCAATCCTGCGAATCCTTTAGATGCACACTCGAGCCTCCCACCCACAACACCTTCATGTCCAATTCCTGCCATTTATTGCCTTAACCCCTGACACTCAGGCTGCGGGCCTCACTGGCAAGATTGGAAGGTTGCTGAAACACAGATGCACAGCCCTGCCATAGACCTCCAGCCTCAAAGCCTACACTTGAACAAGATCCCCAGCTATTTTAGAAGTGTGTTGAAGTTCAAGAAGCACTTATGGTATGTGCTATAACTCTCACAAGTCTGGGTAATTTCTCACTCATAACTTCTAGAAATTTCAAATGCCTCCAGATCTCCAGAACTTACCTCCTACCCAACCAGCTTTCTGAACTTCAGTTCATGTCTGCCAGATACACTTTAGTATGTTAAATTTTTGTTCCTTTGTATCTTTCATGTGAACACACTGGAGGTGGAATTTTATGACGGAAAGAGCGCTAGATTTAGAGTGAGAATGAGCTTTTCCACTTGCACCATTTAAGAAGTGTGTGACCCTGTGCAAGTCACCGAGTCTCAGTTTCCACACCTGTACACTTGGGCAAACACCCTATCTTACAAAGTGCTTATAAGATTACACATGGCATTCAGCAAAACACTCAAGTGTTAGTTTCCTTCCACTCTCCTCTACTCTCTCACAAGCAGTACTTTTCCTTCTCTCATGGTATATAATAGCCTTAACACACCACTGTTTTTTTAAACATCACATCTAACCATATACTGGCTATTTAATGCAAAATTGTCCTTCTTTGTAATTTTCTGCTTTATTCGTATCTTGGGCTACCACTAGTTTCATGTTTCTTTGGTAATCTAAAATATCACATTACAGAATGTCACTCATTTATAAGTTTAGAAATAATTTCTAAAGGCTTGGTATGAGAAGAAATGATCGCTCTATTTACTGTAAATCCTGGTAAAGGAATTCTTGAAGTGCTTCTATGTTTGAGTCATTTCTTGAACTTTGCTTTTTTGAGTCACTACCTGATCCTCCACTCTTTTTTTGGCAACTAGAGTTTCATCTTACTGGAATTGGCCAGTCCTATTTATTGTTCCACTTGGAGCTTTCTGCTTACCACCTGTTTCAAACTCTCCAATGGCTACACTTACAGCAGGACTTTGGCCTATGTACCATAGTAAATTTTCTTTAATACAATAGACATGACTGTAATCTACACTTTTGTTTATAACTTGGGTACTGGAATAGTATTTCAGGTGATTCATCATTGAGGCCTTGTATAAAATTTAATATACAATGACCTAAACTGAACAAAATACTCCATTTTATATATGTGTGTGTGTGTGTGTGTATGTGTGTGTGTGTACACTTATTCCCAGTCAAAAATATTCAGAGATCATCAAAAACAAGCAAAGAAATTATGCTACATAAAGTGAATTTACCAGTTACTGTGTTAAAAACAGTTTCCAAGCCAATGCTTTAAAATCAAATGCCATTATATGATCCTTGGCAATTTAGATTAGTAAGGTTTTACAATCCTCAGCCCTCAACAGGAATGTTCAATTATCACAGAAAATACAACTGAACATTCACAAATATCTGCATGAAAGCTGTAAAATCTAATAAGGCATTTATGTGCACAGATCAATAAAATCCAAATACCCTATTATTTCTCAACTGGCTCGTGTTGAAGGACCAAACTTACACCATAGTTCATCTATTATAACACACATGTGCTCTCATTTAACATTCCTAAAATGAGGAGTTATTAAAATCAGTTATCTGGAGGCTGGCACTGTGATGTGTCAGGTAAAGTCTCCACCTGCAGTGCCAGCATCCCATATAGGCACCAGTTTGAGTCCCGGTTGCTCCACTTCCGATCCTGCTCTCTGCTATGGCCTGGGAAAGCAGTGGAAGATGGCCCAAGTCCTTGGGCCCCTGCACCCACGAGGGAGACGTGTCTCCTGGCTTCAGATCAGTGCAGCTCCAGACAATCACTGGGGGAGTGAACCAGTGGATGGAAGACCTCTCTTTCTCTCTACCTCTGCTCTGCTCTGGCTTTCTATAGCTCAGCCTCTCAAATAAATAAATAAATCTTTTAAAAAATAAAATAAATAAAATCAATTATCTTCTATTCAAAGACATAGGAGACTTCAAAAAAGTTCATGGAAAATAGAATTCAAAGCCCACTTTGGTGCAAAAATATTTTGAAATTTATGTATGTGAAGAGGTCCTCAAAAAGTTCATAGGAAATACAAATTATATTTTTAAAAAAACTATCCATGGGGTTCTTAAAAATGCTTTGTACCAGATGTATATTTAATTATAATTTTCCATTAACTTTTTGAAGTCTCCTCCCAAACTAGGTAAAATTTAAAGTCATATTGTAAAGATGTTTGTTACATACCAAATCAGGTAGTATCAATCACGTACACAAATCCAAGTTAGGCACAGCTGATCTGGTTAAAAAGCAACCTATGTCAATTTGTCATAGAGCACTGGAAAGAGTATCAGCAAATTTTTAATGGCCTGTTAGGTCTATTTAGACAACAGAGTGGAAAGAGGGCACATTCTGGAGGCAAATATATGTCTGAATTAAACTCCTAGCTTCATTGCTATTCCAAGTTCATACAGCTAAGCAAGTTCCTTTCGTCTTCGCCTCATTTCACGTGAGGCATTCGAAGCTGAGAGAAATGTCTGGCTGTGCTGTTACAACTAGTTTAGAAATAACTTACATAAAATACTTGATGATGCTCAATAGTTCTTACCCAGTTTATCTAAACCTAACTGAGTAACAGTGGTTGGACTCATTCTGATGATGTCCTAACCCCGTTCACTGCTAGTCATCACTCCAACTCTAGCATCCCCTGACACAGGACAATGAAGTCATCTCCGTGCTCAAGACCCAAAAACAAATTAACAATCAAGAATGCTTTCGCTTTTCTCCACTTTTGGTTTCAAGATCCAGGTAAGGAAAAAATAGGTCTTATGACCTTATCTACCCACAGGATTCAGGATGTTTGCACAGTGAATATTAAATATGCAGAGGATGCCATTAAAAAAGCAAAGAAGACAGGTAGCAGGGCTCAGTACCCTGAGTGGAGCCGCACTGCCCCTCTAGCCCCCCCTGTCCTTCCCATCAGCCTAGCAGGAGTGTGCTGATTATACTTGTGCTGGACGCAAGTCCCCAGCTACACGGGCCAGGGCCATCTGAGGCTGAAATAACCCACCTCCCTGTACTATGACAAGAAGAAGAATACGAGGGAAGACACAGAGCTCTATTTCATAATAACAGGGAGCTCAGCAAGCTGTGCATGCCTCTGATTAACAACAGTACTCTTATGTCCATCCAAGAGATGGACAGAGCCCCTCAGGGAAATGAGTTTATCACCCAAAACAAAGATCTAGGGAACCACAGGATCTGCAGCCTCGCTCGGAGACCTCAGACATTTTAAAACATGTTCTTATCAAACCAATGTGCATGTGTTCTACTCTTAGGAACGCTGCAGATACATTTTATATACATTTATTAATAAACATGGGATAAACAAGAGCTACCTATTAGATTTTTCCTTCTCAGTATGAAATCAAAAGTAGTCTAATAATGTGTCAGCCAAACTGTTTACCCAGAAGCGCTGATTCCTTGAAGGTATCCATACTTCAGTGAATTAAGAAAAAAATGCATTGCAAAAGGCCTGGCAGTCATCGATATTATAATGCAATAAAATATGAAATGCAGTAGTAACAATCATACTCTTGATCTCAAGCAATTTTTCCCTAGAAATGCTCAAAGCACGGAGAGCAAACCCCTGCTAAATTGACAGCGGTTAATATAAACACAATTTAATGCAAAGCAGGTGCTTCCCCAAGGCTAAATCCCAACTTTTTCCTTTTTTAGCTTAAGACTCAAAGTATGTTTTTAATCTGCTCCTTTTTTAATAAAAATTATACCACAGAAATTAAACCTACCATATATGCAGGAAACAGGCTAATTTGAGTTACTCAGATTTACACAGATAGTAGACTATGTTTCCCTAAAACTCAAGGTTTTTTAGTAAAACTTTCTTTTTAAAAAATATTCATTTATTTGAAAAGCAATGTGACACAGGGAAAGGCAGACAGAGAAGGTGAAAAGAGATCTTTCATTCACTGGTTCATTCCCCAAACAGCCTCAAGAGGCAAGTTTGGTCCAGGCCAAAGCCAGGAGTCAGGAACTTTGTTCAGGTCTCCCATATGGCTGGCAGGGTCTAAGCACTTGGGTCATGTTCCATTGCCATACCATGCACATTACAGGGAGCAGGGTCAGAAACAGAGCAGCCCAGTCCCAAACAGCAACTCTGATAAGTGATGCCGGCACTACAAGACGCTTCCACTGTGCCACAGCTCCATCCTCTCAGCAACACGTGTGGGCCATGAATTCTTGGGTTTACTCTGCATATTTGGCCAGTGTATGGGAAGCAGGGTACCGAACTCCTGAGAAGATCAACTGATGACAAGAGATCCTTCCCGCTTAGACATGTATGAAGCAAGGCACGTGTCTCTGAGACACGAGAGATAGATCCACTGGCACCAATCCCACACTGCTCAGTGCTGCAGAAAGGACACCAGGGTCATTAGCCCTGAAATATAACTGCTCCATTAGCCTAAATTCTTTAAACAATAACCTCCATGCCAATTCTACTCATACTTAATGGACAGATGGACAGATTCTACTTTTTAAAGAAAAATAAATCAATGTCAAAGTTTTCATTCACATAAAACAAAATGCATGAGCATAAAATCATATGAGGGTACACAAAAAATCTCATGGAAAGTGAAATTAAAAGTGGTTTATTTTGGTAAAACAGTTTTTGGAAATCCATGTATTTTTAATAACAGATTTTTTAGAAAGCTTTTATTTAATAAATATAAATTTCATAGGTACAGCTTTTGGAATATAATGGTTCTTCCTCCCCATACCCACCCTCCCACCTCCAAAGCATCCCACCTCCTACTCCCTCTCCCATCACATTCTTAAGATTCACTTTTAATTATCTTTATATAGAGAGAATCAACTAATAGTATAGATTTTTTAAAAGATTTATTTTATTTATTTAAAAGAGAGAGTTACAGGGAGGTAGAGACGGGGGAGGGGGGGGTCCTTCCAACCACTGGCTCACTCCCCAAATGGCTGCAATGGCCAGAGCTGGGTCAATCTGAAGACAGGAGTCAGGAGATTCTTCCGGTCTCTTACAAGGGTACAGGGGTCCCAAGCACTTGAGACATCTTCCACTGCTTTCCCAGGCCATCAGCAGGGAGCTGGATTGGAAGTGGAGCAGCTGGGACTTGAACTGGTGCCCATATGGGACACCAGTACTACAAGCCGGGGCTCTAATCAACTGTACCACAGAGCGAGACTCAATAGAACAGATTTTTCTATGAACTTTTTGAAGACTCTTCTATTTTTCTTTTCTTTCTTTCTTTTTTTTTTTTTTTTTGGACAGGCAGAGTGGACAGTGAGAGAGAGACAGACAGAGAGACAGAGAGAAAGGTCTTCTTTTACCGTTGGCTCACCCTCCAATGGCTGCTGTGGCTGGTGCGCTGCGGCTGGCGCACTGCGCTGAGCCAAAGGCAGGAGCCAGGTGCTTCTCCTGGTCTCCCATGGGGTGCAGGGCCCAAGGACCTGCGCAATCCTCCACTGCACTCCCGGGCCACAGCAGAGAGCTGGCCTGGAAGAGGGGCAACCAGGACAGAATCCAGCGCCCCGACTGGGACTAGAACCCGGTGTGCCGACGCCACAGGCAGAGGATTAGCCTATTGAGCCATGGCGCTGGCTGATCTCTCCTATTTCTTAGTTTGACTTTTTTTTTCATTGTATACAAGTAAGATTGGAACTAAATCATAAGCATGCCTTTCCATCTCAAACACAGTGCCTTTGTCATTTGTAATTTTTTAGAGTTTTATTTATATATTTCAAAGAGAGACAGACAGAGACAGAGACGGAGAGACGAGAGAGAGACGAGAGAGAGACGAGAGAGACGAGAGAGACGAGAGAGACGAGAGAGAGAGAGAGAGAGAGAGAGAGAGAGAGAGAGAGAGAGAGAGAAATCTTCCATCTTCTGGTTCACTCCTCAAATAGCTCCAACAGTCAGGTCTGGGCCAGGCTGAGCTAGGAACCAGAAACTCCATCCCCTAGTCTCCCATGTGGGTGAAAGGAGCCCAAGCAAGTGAGGCATCTTCCCCTGCCTTCCCAGGTGCATTGGCAGGAATGTGGAGAGGAAGCAGAGCAGCCAGGACTCTGAACTGGCACTCTGATAAGGGATGCTGGTGTCAGAAGTGGAGCTGGCTTGCGACGTCACTGCTCTTCAATGTCTGCCCTTTCTTTGTAATTTTTTAATGCCTAAAGTAAAAATCCCAATTATTTCAGATAATGTAATCGAGAATCTTCATACTCATTTTAATGTTGGGATAGGAGCCTTTGGATAGACTAAAGAAATGGAAGATGCCTCAAATAAGCTAGCTAGCTTTTCTGTCACTGGAAAATACAGATGTAGTACACATGTAAAGTCAGGAAAGACAAGATTATCAACATCTATTCTTAAAAAAGAAAAAAACAATAAGCTCTAAAAATCCATTCAGATAATATCTTCTTATCTAAAGAATCACCAAAGAGTGACTAAAGTGACACCTTTCACAGAAATAGACAAGAAAATGGTACAACAGAAATAAACAAATAAACAATGTCAAGTTCAGGATTTGACTGGTTTGGATTAATGGAAGTACTTTTATATTTCCTTTACAAAGTAAGTGGGAAAAAAAAAAAAACCTCAGAAGAAACAGATCCAAATGGAATTAAAATATTTTAAACATTGCAGAAAATAGAGAAAAACAATTGGATGTCAAAAATGTTACATATTTCAGTCCTGCATATGCAGAAACAAGATCAGAGAGTTATCCATTCCCTGGTCTCTAGTTTTGCTATTTTAATTTTTAAATTTTTAAAAACTGACTAAATACAAACATCACAAGACACACATCTCCCAAAGGCAAGATGCAATAATTCTAAAATGGCCTAATTTTTTAAAAATAAAGTACCTATACTTTATAATTACAATTTAAGTAGTCAGGGACAAGATTCTGAGGTCAAGAAAATAAAAGCCAAGTTGCAAAAATGACCACAATAATAACTAAATGGCATTTATTAAGCACTGACTATATGCCAGGCACTACACACTTTACACACCTCACTTCATTTAATCATTACAACATCCTTGTGAAGTAGTAATAGCACCCAAGTGGTTTTATTTGCTGAGTTTCACACGAACACCAACTATATGTACCTTCTTTGCTAATACTCACAGAACATACAGCTGGACACACAGTGAACAAGCAGGAATTATTTGCCATAAAATCAAAACAGAGAAGCAAACCTGTTACAGAGAGGAAAGGTAATCCATGTAAGGTCACTCAGCCACTGGGTAACACGGGATTAAACTCCAATCAGGAGACACCACCTCAAGATGCTCTTGTTTGCAACAAGCAACATACATCTAATGAGTGTTCGTGTTCCCTCCTGGGGGAAAGTAACTACACTTCAGCCTGACATACAGCAAAGAGAGTTCAAATGAACTGCTAGGAAATCTTCAAGTGTCTTTTATTTTTATTCTTCAAGTGGTTTTTAATTATGGCCAAGTCAAAGTTAACGTGATCTTTTACTGGACCGACGGATGGATTTGGTGTTTAATGCCGGACAACAAGATAAGAGCCACCAAGGCAGGTAGCTTGACTTTGGGAAGAGTGAGGCTTCCTGTTAAGTGTCTCAGTGAAATGTCTTATTAAATATTTTCTCATTAGATGTTACCTCCACTATGATTTCACATTTTTAAAAAAATTTCTTTGCCTTTGAGCTCCTATAATAATATTCCAAATACCTACAAAACTGCCATATTTTTCTATCCAAAAGTCTTAAGCATGTATTTTAGATTTGTTCCACAAGATGCAAACTGAGTAGTGGTCATCATATGAAGACAATGAAATGTTTCTAATACTTTGTATAAGCATCCTTCGCATGTCAGCTAACCGTGTATCATTTCTACATCATCACAAGGATTTATTAAAATTTCCAACAGCTACTTTGAAAGACACATGGAACAACCTTCCAGTTTTCACTTATTGCTCCCACACGGGGAGGAGACACATCCTCCTCTCTCAAGGCATGTGAGTTTCAGACTATGTTGTAATTTGCCATATCATTATTCCGGCATGATAAGTGAAAGGCAATTGAAACTAAAAGTTCAATGACTGCTTTGCCAGATCTGCTTTGAGTTTGGATGATGAGAAAAAAAAAAAAAAAAGAGGAAGTCTTGGCAAAGGAAAAAAAAAATTGATTTCTCCCTATCATGACAGAATGGCTTTAAAATATCCAGGAAGTCTTTGTAGCTGAAATCCAATTTTCAAACATTAAACAACTATGGTTGTCAGGAATCAAGGAGATCGATCATAAAAGGAGTGTGACATGTTCTCTACCCACAAATAGTTTCGAGGATCCAGAAAAAAAATAGTGCTCTGAAAGCTCACCTTCTTTGTAACAAGGTGAAATGTCCACACATCTCTATCTTCCTGTAGAGCTCTTTACACGTACTTCCTAGCTGTGAATTTACAGGGACATCTCTCGGATCACAACGTGAACCCTACTGCAGTCACTTCAGTCTTATCTATGCCTGTCTAAGTGCGTTGCCACATCACAGATGCAGAATCAAGGTTTTTACATGATAGCTAAGTGAATGATTCACGTAGGCTAAAGTTTCCTCTTACTGAATTAAGTGCCATTTCCTACTCTGTAGCTCCAGAAATAGACTTAAGCATATACTCCAACAACACCTCTATCTCTATTACACAAATGGTCACTTAAATCAATCCAGAATAAAAGATGAAACTTGAAAACAATGCTTAATACTTCAAATTACTGGTAGAGTCCACATTTTCAAAAACAGCTGAGGAGACTACCAATTTGACAGTGCATGTAATTTTAAAAGTGGGATTCATTCAACATAGGCAGCCCTACAGATGGTAATCAGAAAGACAGAAGGACCTCTTTGAAAAAGATGTTGATGTCTTTGACTTAACCCTTTGAAGGGCCTTGTTATAAAATAAATGCTTTAGATGTGCCATCAGGAAGGGCTCTACAAAAATACAGAGTTCAGGTTACTTCTGGAGATAAAAGTTGTGGTTAGAGAAGTCCACAACACGAAGTCACATCCAGCAGGCCAAGAGAGAAGCTGTAGACTCCCCCCGGGGCCTTTTTTGTATTTGAGGGTGTGGAAAGCTAAGGAAGTGGAGTTAACAGGCAGAAACTCCGGTACCTGAGGAAGAAATTAATCACTAGAAACAGATTCAGATAAAACTTTAACTGTTTTATCACTTCTTCCAATGTGAGACCTGTCTCCTATCCCACAATCCTTCTCTGCAGCTCGGACTCATGGGTACTCAAACTTTGTGACTAAAAGCATTTACAAACTGGGCCAGACGTTTCTGCTGCTGGTCAGTGTGTGAGCAATCTGGAGGAATTACTGCCCCCCTCTAGATAAGTACCTCACCGCACAGAATGGCTGAATACAGTAAGGATACAGTTAATGCAAAAATTTCCTCTGTCTTATTCTAATGCATCAGTAGAAAAGGAATGTTTTAAAATAGTAACATGAGTGACAGGTGGAAGACACCATGCTCAAGTTACAGATCCAAGTTTAGAAATCATTAAGCTTGTTATAAAAAGATTAAGATGTTGTACAACTCACTTGAAAGACACGTACTTGCAAAAAAAATGAAAAACCAGGTTTAAATCAGAAAAGTGTGGAATAATGCAAAGTAGGTACATTTCTACTTATATGAGTAAACCTTAAATACACACACACACACACACACACACACACACACACCAAGTACCTCAAGCACAATTTGGCAGACTGATAAAAAACAGGCACCATCTGGGAACTTGATTCCAAAAAAAATGACTTCACAGTATTGCCACAAAAACTGAGCACTCTTCTGAAGCTTCAGAGATCAGATAAATCCTTAAAACATCGATTTGAGCCTCATTTATTTTCATGATAGAAATACATTAACACTAATTTTGCTTTCAATTATTGTTCCTTGGACAACTAGCATGTGTAAAAATAAGATTTGATTTATATATCCTCACTCTGATAGATCTATAAAAAGAACTCAAACAACGGCAATGTCTAAAATTACATTTCACACCTAATATATGAATACTGCAAATAATGATTAAATTTATTCCAGAAAATAACTTCTTTGTTTGACTGGAGTACTATGTTCAAAAGAACTGCCATCCTGTAATTATATTATGAACAGAATGTATCTGAAGAAGTGCTAAAAGCTGGAATGGAATGGTAAGGGGGTGGAGAGAAGAAACATGTTTACAATCTGTTCAAATCCTCAGCTTAAAAATTTTGATATGTAAATTGATTAGAGCATTATTTTCTGAGTGAAATCACTAGAGATAGAAAATTAAAACCTTTCTGTTGAACCCCATCTTTCTGCCAACTCCAACTCCTCCAATAGAGTACCCCCAGGGCTACTCTGTTGACTCGCTTTGTACTACAAACAATTGCTCTGTGCCTCTTGATGTCCACATTCCACTGAAGAACCATGCCACCTGCTACTGGTGCTCTCCAGTGTGCAGTGGTCTGTTGGCATGGCCACCGTGTTGTACTCCTCTAGGCCTTTTGTTACAGGTGTGCCTAGAACAGCTCTGTGGGAGCCACATCACCTCCTCTCAGCAGATCCCATGCATTTCTAAGTTCAACCTTGATATCTGATCATCAGTTAATAGTAATGCAAGTTCAGGGTCATGGACTCAGATCAGGGAAGCCTTAATCTACCACACTCATGGAAACTAAGTCATAAATTTGCTTATTACTCTCCTGGGAGAAAATAAAGATAGATCTTACCCATGAAATCAAGGGTATCAAAATTAAAACCATCAATTGATTTTGAACACACATATATGATCTCCAAATAAATGGAATAATTCCAATTCCAACACACTTGGAAAAATTCAAACTACTAATTTCTGCAAAGTAATTCAGTCAGAAAATTAGACCACATATTAATATAATTACAGAAAGATAAGGAGTACTATAGTTCTGTTTGTCTAGTGACAATTTTTTTTATTGCAAATTAAACTGTAAATCTCAAATCGGTAGAAAACTGTTGGGGAGACTTTTGTACTTTGATTCCAAATGACTGAAATTATTTAACAGTAACAGCTCTTGAACTGACACTGCTTCTGCCACTCATTCGCCACACACAACTTTCCCAATGCCATGTGCCAACTATGAATATATCATTGCTAACCACTAGCCCCCCCAACATTCGCCAGAATGGAGGAGGCTATCAGCTGTCCTCTCTTATCTGCTCTCAGTACATCCTGCTCAGACTGTGCTCCCAACACAGCCAACCACAGCTCTCTGCACTGTTAGATCCGTCCTCCGAGCAGCTGAGTTACAACAGACTATGTAAAATAACCAAATAATTTGCCACACTGTTTGCTAAATTCACTCTACACAGATGAGCAGAATACTCTCAAGCTACTCACATTACAGCACAAGTTACAATAAGTCTTCCTATTGAGACAGACAAACACCCTAACAAGGAAACGGGGAGCCTGTTACATAAGTAAACGGTTACACTTTAGCACACGTCAAAAGTCTGTCACAGTCAGTACCCTTCATTTCCACATGACTATTTCACTGGCAGAAAGGGAGTGAGTAAGGAATTCCAAATCTATGCCAGTGTTTCCAAAACCCAGCACTATAAATACTTGGAGCAGAAAAATTTGCAAGGGTGAGGAGAGATGGGCTGTCCTGTGCATTATGGGATATTTAGCATCATCCTGACTCACTAGATGCCTGTAGCAGCCCCCAACTCCAAGCAGGACAAAAGAGTCCCTGAACATGGCCAAATGCCCATGGGAAGGCAATACTGGCCCCAGGAAGAAGCACTAACCTAAGTGACACTAGTTCCTTCAGACAAGATCTCTGACCTCCAGGACGCTCCACGTTATGGAAGAACAAAAACTAACAACTCAGAAATGCATTACTATTTAGTAAACCATTACTTGCTTTCCTTTCCTGACCAACACTACGTAGGGAAAAAGAGATTCACTAACATTTTAAAGCAGTCATTAGCCAGCTTCCTGGTGAGTCACCTGGGGAGTTCCAAGGCTCCCCACCGAGGCAGACCCAGGGTTGAAGCCCTTGTTCTTGGCCCAACAAGACAGAATTCTCAGGGGAGATGTTCTTTAGCAAAGTCAAGGTCTCCACTCGGGCATTCTTGCCAGCCTCACTTAGGCACACCTTGCTTTGACAGAAACAAGTTGTTCTGCATACTTCCTACTGCAGCCCTAACCGCGTGACCTCCCAGTTTCAGTCCGTCAGGAATTTAATTTCACTGACGGCTGAGCCAAGATACTAATTTTTCTTAAGCACTTTCGACCAATGTCTCATGGCAAACTTTGTCCTAGCACCCTTGGATTTAGTGAACACACGCATTTTGCTTAATCCATAGCCTACTCAAATACAAGCTACAGTTTCAAAACAGCACAACTTTAGAGGGAAGTGCAAGTGCGTTTACCCCCAAATAGACATTAGCAACTTAAAAACACAACTCTCAAGGTCTAAAGTTTATGCCCATCAGATAAGTCTTAAGCATTTGTTGATTAGGAAAAATAAGACAAACACATCCAAATATTTATTTTTCAAGTAAATTAAAACATGACCTTAAACACTGCAGAAACAAACATTTCATTGTGGCCATGAACCTCAGAGTCTCTCCACTGCCTTTCAATTAATCAGAAATGCAGACAGACTCATGGCGGCAGCCACCTATCACTGAGGAGTTTAGTGAATATGTTCAACAGAACCAGAAGCAGACAGGTTCAAAATTGTTCGCTCAGTGAAAAACATATATTGTTAGATTGCTCAGGACTAATTCTACCTGGGTTTTTTAGGCTGTGCCGCAAGAAGACATTCTACACGTCAAAGATATTTATGAATATAGATGATTATTTTTCTCAAAAAAAGGCCACCGTTAATATTTCATAGTTATTTTTTAAAGCTATGAAAGGCAACATAATAGGAACATTAATGATATAAATAATAAGTCTTTGAACTTGCAGAAATTGTTACTTCCAGTTCCATTACTTCTAGAGATGAAATAAGGGTTTTTAGATGCTCCCTTGGAAAAATCCTAACTAGAGTTGAGAGCCATCATGATAAGGAAGCTGCCATTATTACAAAATTATATAGTTTTCCGGTCACATTTATGAGTTTATTACTGACTCTCTGGGAGCAAATCAGATGTATGGGGTGAGGTGGGGGGCAGAATCTCACAAAAGCTTAAATAAAACCACATTTCCTGCAACCACGTACTCACACACGAGCACCATTTTCCACTAAATCCAACGGTACACCTGTGTCCATGTTTGCATACCTACTTTCACTTTCTCATCTGTCCTGTGCTGTTAAAATAGTGGGAAACGGTTCCTTTTTGAAAATCAGCCGTAACTGACGAGGTCACTGGCATTACACATTGGTCCAGGTTGTCACTCCCTTCCAAATATTCAGAACGCCTTTCTGACCAAGGGAATACCCTAATTCTTACATTAGCAAGTATGTCTTAATTCCAGATATACAAAAAGCTATTCTAAAACAATTCATACTCTGCAAACTTAAAATTATCTCTAAATTTACTTTGTACGGATAATGAGTAGCCTCACCATTAGCAATCAAACACTACCACATTAGTCAAGCATTAAAATATAAACTACCATGTCTGTCATACAGACACTTACAGTAAGACCCTGGCAAGTTGTTCCTTACAGACGGCTTCAAATTCACAATCGCTAAGCCATTTTTCAGTCTATTTTGGAGCACAGAGAAAGACACAGAAAAAAGTGATCTATCTGTAGTCAAGAACTCTCAGCAGTTCCCTTCATTCAAGCTACAAGCCACAAGTTTAAAAATACACAGCAAACCAGGGCAACTTACTTGACAGTGACTCGATTTGATAAATCCTGCAGATCCCCAGGATGGAAAAGCTGGGCTTCTTTCAATCCAAGCTGTTCACAAGCTTTCAAAAAAACGTTGATGTTATCCTGTGAAAAGATTCGGAAAGTGACTGCTTAGCCGAGCTCTCTCACACAAAGGTTACAAATTTTTTATGATATAACTTCCAAGCTCCAAAGTCCAATCCCAGCCAGGAAAAGAGGAGGTAGCAAAACCAAGACTTCTATATGTATATACTTGAAAAACTTAAATACAACAACAACAAAAAAAAAACACCCGAGCATATAAGGTCTTTCAGCCTTCCGGACCACAAATGGTGCTGCTATCTTATGCCCAGGCAACGCCGTTTCTGTGATCTTTGTGACTGGCACGTTAAACATTACCTGTTACAGGACAAGTGCCTAGCCACTGAGCAGCAATCTACACTTTGATGTCAGCTCTGCTCTGCAAACAAACGCCCTCTTCCCAGCTTCGCACGACAAGCTTCACCTCTCCTCTTTAAAAATAACTCCAGCTACTGACATTCACCCACCCAGAAACTGTTGGCAGGGAAGGAGTCAGAGGAGGCACATTCTGTTTCTATGATTACAAATTACAGCACGACTGTGGAATACCACACCTGGAATCTGGGCTTGGCTGCTGAGCCAGCTCTTGACAGACAGGGGAACCATACCACAGGACCAAGCCCAGTGTTCATTGGCTAAATCACCGCGTCCAGGAGTGGCACGTTACTCACTCCCTGCACCTGCCGCAGGAGCTGCCTCCAAAAACTGAAAAGCTATCCCCCACCTCCCAAGGCTGCCCGCATATCTGATTTCAAAACCGAAATTCTCCATTCACAAACCAGCACTTTTCATCAATGTAAGCTGCTGTACAAACCTGAGCCATGATATTCTATTTATAGCCAGCTGCATTTCAGACACAGGGGCACACTCAGTTACCAGAATGAGCTTAGGCGTTACAGTTACTACTCCTAAAGAAAACATTTGAAGGGGCTGAGTTTGTGATGAACCAAGGCAGGCTTCCTCCCTTCCCTTCGTCAGAGCTCCCTGCTCAGTGAGTGCCCTCCCGGTACACACTGCTCCCTTAAGCACACTGGTAACAGCAGGTGCCTGTGTCAGCCATAGAGAGCTCCCCCCAGACCGGAAGGCAACCTGCCACTTGCACAATGGCCAACTACTCTTCCTACAACGGGAAGGAAGAAAGTCAGGGCGAAATGGAAAAGTGGGTGGGAATGATCAGAGAGAGGAAGAGGCTCAGTTCCACAGCTTAGGCTCTTGGAGAGTGAGGGGGTTCCGGGAAACAGCAGGAGAAAAGCAACTCTGATTGCCAGGGAATGAAGAGATTGAGAAGACTGCACGGTGCCAGGCTGGGAGGAGAAAGCTGCTATCAGTCAGAGGCAGCGCAAGTACCTAGCTATTGGCTCAAACCCATGAATCATCTGAAATAAGAAGTCAAAGAGTAAGAGATTTGTAAGTCCAAAGTTGAGCAGCCCAACGAAGAGGCATCTAGCTTTAATTTGATTTCATGTGGAAAAGCACAAGTAATGTACTGGCAAAATTCCAAGAGATACAAAAACAATTTTTTTTGTGAAACTCACAATTTCTAAAGATGATGTTAACTGTAATTGTCAGATGAAACTAATTAATGGTTCTAAACTGACCATATGAAATACACAGAACAAATGGTTTGGTGGACCAATACCAAAAATTCTAGTCGGCAAACTTATCAAAAAAAAAAAAAAAAGAAATCTAGGCCATTAGAAATTGCCCACCAATTCAATTTCATTCTGTATGTTTGCTTCAGTACTTTGTAACACTTTTAAAGGTAAACTTACTGAACTGGCAGCCAAAACAATTCTTCACATATTTTATACAGTTAAATAGCATTCATCTGGTTAACAAATATGTGCAGGTTGATAAGGACAGAGAAATAAAGCCACACTTCTCAAAACCCATCCAAGTATGCACAAAGAAACCTCTCACAATCTAAAGTGACTGTACTTAATCAGAGACAAAGTACAAGAAAAAATATAAATAATGATTTTAGTCTTAAAGCCCATATTTTAACCAAAAAGAATATCTTTTTTACAAAGCTTTTACTTAATTAATACAATTTTCATAGGAATTTAGGGATATAGTGGTTTTTCCCTCCATACCCACACTACTTACCCCACTCTAGTTCCATCTCCTACTCCCTCTCCCATCCCATTCTTTTTTAAGATTCATTTTTAATTAATTTTATATAAAGAAGACCAACTGCATACTAAGTAAAAATTTCAACAGTTTGTACACATACACCCAGACAATGTTTGAGAACAAGTTTTGCAGTTAATTCTCATTATACACCTCATTAAGGACCGAGGTCCTACATGGAGAGTAAGGACACAGTGCCTCCTGTAGTTGATTTAACGACTGATACTCTTATTTATGACCTCAGTGATCACCTGAGCCTCTTGCCATGAGCTGCCAAAGCTATGAAAGCCTTTTGTGACCATAAACTCCATCAGTATTTAAACAAGGCTGTAAGCAAAGTGGGAGTTCTCTCCTCCCTTCAGAGAAAAGTACATCCTTCTTTGTGATGGCCCCTTCTTTCCACTGGGATCTCATTCACAGAGATTTTTCATGTAGGATTTTTTTTGCCACAGTGTCTTCACTTCCCATGCCTGCATTGCTCTCATGGGCTTTTCAGCCATATCTGAATGTATTAAAGGCTGATTCTGAGGTCAGAGTGTTTCTTAAAGTGACTGTCATTCTATGAGTCTGCTGTATGGATTGCTTCCCATGTTGGACATTCCCTCTTTTTTAATTCTGTCTATTGTGATTACCAGGCACTTGATGCTATTTATATGGTCTCTTTAACACTTAAATAATATATTTTAAATAGTTCAATAATGTCCAACCTTAAACTAGAAAAGCTTTGTGAACACAGTTACATAAGGCCTGTACAGCAGGAATTGATTGTACCGACATCATGGTAAATTACATTATGCATACTGCACTGGAGCCCATTGGTAATTTATATTTTACAATTTCAAAGTACCCAGCCAGAGAAGTGCCCAAGGGGAATACAAATATTTTCATGTCTGTTCAAACAAAGATGCCACACCCAGCAAAATGATTAAAATAGAAGCCTGCAACTTTCATTGAGTGGAACAATTTTGCCTTGAAAACAGCAAAAAAGAAGAGTACAAATAAAAGACAAATTCAAATAAATCTTATCTACTTGGACTGGTAGCCTGGATTCCAAGTTGTTCTGCCACTAACCAATTACGTGGTTTTGGAAAGACTGGTTAAACATTCTGATCCTGTTTTCCTCATCTGTGAAATGAGTAGTTTGTGGATCTGTAACCCATTACCAAGGGCAAACACGTCTCTCTGCAAGGGGAAGGAAGCCCTACCCTCCAAGCCCCAATCCATCATACAAGCACTGAATGACCCAGCTTACACTGAAGGCTTCATGTCAAAAGCCTGCCCCAAACATCGGCAACACCTGCACTTTTAGGACCAAAAGTGACTTCTCAGAAACAAACCCATAATAATGATGAACCCTAAAGATATGTAATAGCTCCTTTTATTTATTTATTTATTTATTTATTTATTTAGACAGGCAGAGTTAGACAGTGAGAGAGAGAAGGTCTTCCTTTTCCGTTGGTCCACCCCCAAAATGGCCACCACGGCCAGTGCGCAGTGCCGATCTGAAGCCAGGAGCCAGGCGCTTCCTCCTGGTCTCCCATGCAGGTGCAGGGCCCAAGCACTTGGGCCATCCTCCACTGCCCTCCCGGGCCACAGCAGAGAGCTGGACTGGAAGAGAAGCAACTGAGACAGAATCCGGTACCCCAACCGGGACTAGAATCTGGGGTGCCGGCACTGCAGGCAGAGGATTAGCCAGGTGAGCCGCGGCACTAGCCGTAATAGCTCCTTTCAATTTGAAATTTTTCTATGACTATGAATAAAGACAGAATAGAAATAAAAACAGTAGTTGACAAGATTTCCCATTCTCTCCAACTTCTGCTCTACCCTTTAGCACTGAATTTATTATAAAACAGTCATAATAGATAGGGGTATGCAGGGTGATAGAAAATTAGAGACATTAGTAACCAGAATAGCATTATAAAGAGTCTTCAGAAAGTTTGTGGAAATGCATATTATGAAAAGCTATGCAAGGATTTCAAAATTTTTCTAACAAAATAAACTATTAATTTCATTTTCTCATGAATTTTTTGAAGTACCCACATATTTACTAACTTAGGTAGGATGAGGAAGCCATAAAAATCCACAGAGATTCTTGGGATATTTTTTAGTTCATTGTGGTACCTCTATTAGTTATCTATTGTTGAATAACAAATTATCCCACAATTTAGCAGCTTAAGAAAACAGAGGATATCAGTTTCAGAAGGTCAGGAATTTGGGAGTGGGCTTGGCTGCATGCTCCTGACCCGGGGACCACTCATCAAGTATTAATCCACATGCCAGCCCAGACCACAGGTGTCAGAAGGTTTTCCTGGGGCTCGCTCATGTGGTTGGAAAATCATGGCTGGTGTTGACAGGAAGCCTCAGTTCTTTACCAAATGGACATTTCCAAAGGACTGCTTGATAGAGCCACTGATCCAAGAGACAGTAAGAGGAAAGTCATGATGCTTTATGACCCAGCTTCTGAAGTCATGTTCTGTCATTTCCTCAATATCCCACTGGTGACACAGGTCAGCCCTTGTCAATGCAGGGAAGACTACAAGAGCATAAATACCTTGAGGTGAGACTCACTGGAGGATTTCTTGTGGGCTAGCTGCCACATTCACTTTGCACCACAATAATTCAAGTCCTGCCCACATGCAAAGCACACAAACTCCTTCCCAAGGCCCTGGAAATTGTCATCCTTTTACAAAGTGAGCTCAAAGTCCGGAATCTCATCACTTAAGTCAGATCTAGGCGTGAACGAGGTGACTCAGGTGTAATTCCTTAAGTCTAGTCCTTGAGTACATATTATTCTCAATCTGAATGCCAGTGAACTAAAGAGACAGGTTACCTGCCCTCAATATCCCCAACATACAACGGCAGAACAGATGGCTGGTAATCATTGTAGACACTGCAGGTCAAAACTGCAGACAAGTGAGAAGCACACAGGAGTCACGGATTCACAGAAATTCTGATACCCCGCGAAGTACAGGTTGGCAGTTCCTCCACTAGGACTCAGTGCCAGTGAATAATACTTCATGGTTTTTGACTCCACCCTCTGGACTCTTGGTTCCACCCAAAAATCAACTTCCCTTTTCCTGGAAAGTAGCCTGTGTTTGCAGTCACATAGCTTTCTCAGTCTGCTTCCTACCCTTCCCAAAGAAGTTTGGGGCAACTAAAGGTCTCTTAATTTTATAATTCTCTAACCCTTTTAGTCTGAGCTGGCAGTGTTTCCATAAACACAAGTATTGATCTCTCAAAGATGATACAAATTTTCTTTGAATCTTATTGGGACTCATCATATTAGACAAAATCAATACCCAGGAATATCCTCAAGAAATCTCTATCTTGGTCTTCGAAGATGACTGAAGGACAACACCCTGAAGTTTCTTAGAAGCCCAACTGCTGATCAAGTCACTCTTTCTCATAGTGTCCATTTTTTCATTTCAACAGGTTTCCTTTTTGGTGCTCGGTTAGTTATCACTGATCAGGGAGAACATATGATATTTGTCCCTCTGGGACTGGCTTATTTCATTCAGCTTGATGTGTTCCAGATTCCTCCATTTTGTTGCAAATGACCAGATTTCTTTGTTTTTATTGCTGTATAGTATTCTATAGAGTATATGTCACATAATTTCTTTATCCAGTCTACTGTTGATGGGCATTTAGGTTGATTCCATGTCTTAGCTATTGTGAATTGAGCTGCAATAAACATTAAGGTGCAGACAGCTTTTTTGTTTGCCAATTTAATTTCCTCTGGGTTAATTCCAAGGAGAAGAATGGCTGGGTTGTATGGTAGGGTTATATTTCAGTTCACAATTGATCACACTGATAGGCCTAAATGTCAAAGGGATCACATAAACAAGACTAGTGTCTGCTAATACTAACTGATAGAATAATAAAGGGAGAGAACAATCCAACATGGGAAGCGAGATACACAGCAGACTCATAGAATGGCAGATGTCCTAAACAGCACTCTGGCCTTGGAATCAGCCCTTAGGGCATTCGGATATGGCTGAAGAGCCTATGACAGTATTTTAGACATGGAAAGCCAAGACACTCTGGCAAAAAACAAAACAAAACAAAACACCTAAATGAAAGATCTCTGCGAGTGAGATCCCAGTAGAAAGAACGGGGCCATCAAAGAAGGAGGTACCTTTCTCTGAAGGGAGGAGAGAACTTCCACTTTGACTATGACCTTGTCGAAATAAGATCAGAGTCGGTGAACTCAAAAGGCTTCCATAGCTTTGGCAGCTCATGACAAGAGCCTAGGGAGATTACTGACACCATAAACAAGAGTGTCAATTTGTTAAGTCAACAACAGGAGTCACTACGCACTTACTCCTCATGTAGGATCTCTGTCCTTAATGTGTTGTTCAATGTGAATTAATGCTATAACTAGTACTGAAACAGTACTTTACACTTTGTGTTTCTGTGTGGGTGCAAACTGTTGAAATCTTTACTTAATATATACTAAATTGATCTTCTGTATATAAAGATAATTTAAAATGAATCTTGATGTGAATGGAATGGGAGAGGAAGTGGGAGTTGGAAGGGTTGCGGGTGGGAGGGAAGTTATGGGGGGGGGGAGCCATTGCAATCCATAAGCTGTACTTTGAAAATTTATATTTGCTAAATAAAAGTTAAGAAAAAAAAAAAAAGGCCGGCGCCATGGCTCAACAGGCTAATCCTCCACCTTGCGGCGCCGGCACACCGGGTTCTAGTTCCGGTCGGGGAGCCGGATTCTGTCCCGGTTGCCCCTCTTCCAGGCCAACCCTCTGCTGTGGCCCGGGAAGGCAGTGGAGGACGGCCCAAGTGCTTGGGCCCTGCACCCCATGGGAGACCAGGAAAAGCACCTGGCACCTGGCTCCTGCCATCGGATGAGCACAGCGCGGTGGCCATTGTGGGGGTGAACCAACGGCAAAAGGAAGACCTCTGTCTCTCTCTCACTGTCCACTCTGCCTGTCAAAAATTAAAAAAAAAAAAGAAGAAGAAGAAGCCCAACTGCTGGTCTGGATAGATCTTCAAGGCACCACCTTGAATCTTTCTAGGAACTTACAGGATTTTATGGCCACACCCTCAAATGTCTCTTCAGGCCTTATTTTCCTGCCAATTGTCTGAATATGATCCATGTCTGAAATCATTTCCAATTCTAGCATCATTTACTGACTAAAGAGCTGACAAGTTCAATATCAGCAATGCCTGAGTCCCATGTCCCTGATGCTTGTCACCCTTCACTTTTTTTCTTCTCTCACATTGTAGTGTAACAGTAAAGAGAATCGAGACAGTATTTCAAAACCCTGGCAGTCCCCTCACTAGAACGCCTACTTTATTGGGTACAATTTCCAGGCACAAGGGAATGTCTATCCAAAGAAAATAACCACTGGAACTATTTAGGAAGCAGGCTACAAAGAATACAGAACAGTCATTAATTTTGGCTGAAAAAATAAACATTTAGCAATGTTAAGTTTCAGATATCCACACAAAAATACCCAGCTGGCAGTAAATTAGGTTTGGAGCAACAAGAAATATTTGATCTTAGAGTATGGGGTTTTTTTGGGGTGACGGGGGTTAAGTACACATTAGTAGTAGCTGAAATTAGGGATGCTAGAAAGCCCTCTTAGGAAAGGCAAAGAGAAAGAAGGATTCACAACCAACCCCCAATATTTAAGGGGTGGTTAAATAAGGAGGAGTCAAGAAAGGAAAAAAAAATCTAGCATCCAGAAAAATAGGAGGAAAAGTAGCAGTGAATAGCGTCATGCAAACCAACAGAAGAGAGTTTCAAGAAGAGAGATGCAGGTGCTGCAAAGAGCTGCAATGAGGAAAACACTCCCCCACCCCTACCCCCCCAAAAAAAGCTCTGGTACTATGAACACAGACTCCAAGGGGCAGAGGAGTAAGTGACAGAGTGAAGATCAGCCATCAGCAATGGGCAGGAACGCACTACATCAGGAAACCCTCATGTAACAGTAACTATGGAGCTGTCTATGAGTAAGCGCGAACCTGTTACTCACTTTCACAAAAATCTCCTGAGTTATATGCTCAAGAACTGTTACAAATACAAGTGAAATCCTTGTATAGCAACAAGGCAAATAAAGGGTGGTATGGAAAAATAGGATTTTTTAAAAAATCATAACTAATTCTGAAAAACAGTGAAGCTACACTCAAAGCTGTGACCTGAGGCCTTACAGAGCCTAAATGACAGCTCCCAGACAACATCACCCAGAACTGCCCCTATCAATGGACCCAATACCATTCTCACAATTACTATCGGTTGGTATTCCCAGGAAAAAACTGTGCATGCTTACTTTAAGCACGATTTTTTTTTCAATGAAAGAGTAGCTAGTTAATCCCTCTGAAGCTGAACACAAACTGATCTACACTGAGAAGATTACCCAAGTGACTCAAGTTTTTATAGGTAAGTTTTTTGGCAAATAAAGTGAGGAAAGGAGTGGGCGTTAGGGCACAGCGGGTTAAGCTGCTGCTCGCAAAGTTAGCATCCATATCAGAGTCCCAGATCAAGCCCCAGCTTCTCCACTTCAAAATCACCTTCCTGCTAATGTGCCCGGGAAGGCAACAGGCGATGGCTCAGGTACTTGAACTCCTGCCACCCATACAGGAGATCAGGATGGAGCTCTAGCTTCTGCCTGGTCCAGCCTTGACTGTTGTGGGCATTTGGGGAAAAAAAAAAAACAGTGAATGGAAGGTCTCTCTCTCTCTTTGTCACAGTGCCTTTTGAATAAATAAAGCTTTTGTAAAACTGAAGAAAATGTTCTCATCAAATATGACTTACAGCAGTGTTTGTGTGCAGATGAGTCACCTGCGATTAAGAGTTCAACACTAGACCATCACCAAAAGTACTAGAATTCCACTCTTGCCATACATTAATGTCACTGTTCAAAACAGTTTTAAAGCACTTCCAAAGTACCGCGGTATCTAAAATAAGCCAAATTTGCATTTAATCACATGGTTTCTTAAGAACTGCTTTCTTAAGACAGCCCTTGAGTCACAATCTGATCGCAGCTGGCAGTGATTTCTCTCTTATTTTGGAGAACTCACACTCTATGTTACAGCTTTGCCGATAAGAAACGTAATGTACAGGTGAACAACTGCCAGCGACCCAGCTTTATCTGTGAGGAAAATGAGCAGCTAGACTCATCAGTGTTTCAAACCTGCCCTTAAGTACATATTTCTCTACAAAGGAAAAGGCTTGGTCATCTACTGAGAGCAAAGGAATTAAGGGTACGGGACCAGTTTTCCAACATGTGAAAGTAGGGACACGGATCAAAAATTAGGAGCACTTCAGGGACCTGCAAAGTGACACGGAGGGCCCAGGGTATGAGTGACAAGGGTAAGGATGCCAGCAGCATGGTGGTTTAGTTTCTCGCCATCATGGTTTGAGCAGGAGCCCAAACCAAACAAAGCGAGGCAGAGGTGGCCCAGTCTGGGCGGCAGAAAGTCAAAGAAGGAGGGCAGAGCTCACGGGGTTTGGGGTGGGTGGAGCTAGTCATCACAACGCTTTATCATCTCAGGTTGCAATTAACTACACAGAAGCAATAACAGGCTTTGTCAAACTGCAGCATCAATTAAATCAGACTTGCATATTATTCATTAAGTTAAACCTTACACCAAAAATGAAGTAACGCCAACTCACGTACTCCTTAAAAAAAAAAAAAAAGTGCTGAAATGGCTGCCTAACAAGCTCTGTCCTCAAATTATCCACATTCTACAGCCCAAAGTAAAACAAATAAGTAATTGTTTTAAGCAAACATGTCACAATGCTGCTAGAACATAATTTTCTGAAGCAATAAAGCATATTTAAGCAAAGAGAACACAGGAAAACTGCAGAGCCATCTGAGAACTGGGGCTCCGTTCCCGCAGCCCCACCCCTCTGCAGGCATCACTTTTACAGACTCTGTGTCTGGACCATCAGCCCTTGTCTAACCTTTTCCAGGCCCAAGCACTGGCTGCCTACAAGGCTGCCTCGCTCTCAGTCCTCACTATGCCAGGCAAGTCAAAGACCATCTCACTGCAACTGTAAAACACTGACCCTCAGTCTGTCGCCGTCATAACGCAAAGCCAACCTTACCTTTCTCTTCCAGGCGAGCTTGGTGAGCTCCTGCCTCAGACTCCACATGCTCCCCCAACCACACCCCTTCTCTGCCTGTACGCTCTGCTTCCTGAACGCCTCCTGTCCCTCACGTGGCATTCTTCCAGTTCTCCTGCTATCCTAACTGGCCCTCCCCTGATGCCCGATTTTCCCAGGATGACACTGATGTCTTACTGCATGTTAGGTAGCGCACTGCAGCAGTTTACACCATTGCTATTCAAATTCTCACCAGGAACTTTGACAAGTCTTGTTGTTCCCATTTTTCACATTAAGGAGCTGAGGTTTGAGAAGCTGTGTGACTTGCCCACAGTCATACACTCAGCTGTGCAGCCGAGGACTTTGACTCAAATCGGCATTGCTAACCTCGGTACTCGTTAGTGTCCTATTGCTACTAAACAAATTGCCACAACTTAATGGCTTACAACAGCAATTTTTACTATCTGACAGCTCAGAGTCAAAAGTCCCAAACCAGTTTCAATGGGCTACAGTCAATGTGTCCAAGAAAGAACTCATTCCATTGTCATTTTGGTCTTCCAGAGGTTTCTGCATTCACTGGCTCCTGACATCCATGTTCAAAACTCGCTTTTTGATTCTATCAGTTAGTATTAGCAGACACTAGTCTTGTTTGTGTGATCCCTTTGACTCTTAGACCTATCAGTGTGATCAACTGTGAACTGAAATTGATCACTTGGACTAGTGAGATGGCATTGGTGCATGCTACCCTGATGCTCCACCATTTGGGGCACGTCCGATTGAGCATGTCCCAAATTGTACATCTCTTCCCTCTCTTATTCCCACTCTTATATTTCACAGGGATCACTTTTCAGTTAAAATTTAAACACCTAAGAATAATTGTGTGTTAATTACAGAGTTCAACCACTAGTACGAGAAAAAAAATACTAAAATGGATAAAGTATTACATTGTACAACAACAGTCAGCACAAGAGCTGATCAAGTCACTGTTTCTCATAGTGTCCATTTCACTTCAACAGGTTTCCCCTTTGGTGCTCAGTTAATTGTCACCGATCAGGGAGAACATATGCTATTTGTCCCTTTGGGACTGGCTTAATTCACTCAGCATGATGTTTTCCAGATTCCTCCATCTTGTTGCAAATGACCGGATTTCACTGTTTTTGACTGCTGTATAGTATTCTATAGAGTACATGTCCCATAATTTCTTTATCCAGTCTACTGTAATTTGAAGGCAGAGTGATGGAGAGAGATGAAGAGACAGATCTTCCATCTGCTGATTTACTGCTTGGGCCAGGCCAATTACAGAAGCCAGGAACTCGATCTGGGTCTCCCACATGGAAGGCAGGGACTCCATTACTTGACACATCATTTGTACCTCCCAGGCACAGTAGCAGGGAGCTGGTTCAGAAGCAGAGTAGCTGGGAATCGAACAAGCACTGCAACATGAGACATGGACATCACACACGGCCGCTTAACCTGCTGTGCCACGGTGCCTGCTCCAAGTCACAGCATTTCCTACTGCAGCATCTATGTTACAGTGTTGACAGAGATCACGGACAGTGGCATGACTCAGGCACCAGTGAGGATGACCTGAGTTGCAATGGGACACAGCTCGTCAATTTTAGAAGAAAACCAAATTGGATATACAAGAATATAAACTGAAAAATGTGATCCTGTCAAGGAGCGGTCATGAATAAAAGCTTAAAATATACATGGTTAAGTCTGTAGGTAATATAAACCTACTCTGGACTCACATGATTGATGCTTCTCAACTAAAACACACCTCAAGTTTTTACTGATAAGGACACCGTTAGAGACTTGGGCCCATTCGGATAATTATTAATTCTAGATGAGCTATATCTTATTGTCTCAACATCAATGAACTGGATGCTTTTCACCTTTTTTTTTTTTAATGTCAACAGGGCAAGTAAAATCCCTAATGCAAACTGCTAAATATCTCACTTGAAGTTTTAAATGGATTTAAACATTTTTGTTCCTTAAAATTGACCATGTTCACTCAACTAAGATCTTGCCTACAGACACGATTATCTGGTCCACTCTTCTCCATCTTAACTCTACCAAGGTTACAGTGACATACACGCTTCAGGAATTAAGACAGATCAACAAAAGAGAAAGCCTGGCAATACAAATGACTAAATTACGAACAAGTAAAGCCAACGTAATGTCAGAGAGAGGACAAGAGACCAAGGAAACCACAGATGCACATCCTGTCTGCAGAAATCTCTGCGTGAATGCAGGCATATATTTCATACAGCAACCAGTTATCTTTTTTGAATCAGTTTCCTTGAGATACAATTCACACAGCATGCACCTCCCCTGTTTCATGGGAACAATGAAGTAGCCTTCAGTACATTCACAGATACCTTCTCCCATCACGATAGGCAAGCCAGTAGCCTTCTAACCACAAAGTAAATTGTTCTCAGAAGTCCTCAACAGCTCCTCATCACACCTGCAGTAAGGCGCGGTCTCCTCAGCAAAGCTCACACAGCTCTGCAGCCTCATGTGCCTGCCTCCTCATCCCATGCAGTCCTCCTTGCTGATCCTCCCTCTGTCTGCACATCTCCTACTCACTCCCATGTCCCCCCAGGGGTCACCACCCCCCACATAACTCAGGTCCCTGTCTTGAGCACCTTTTCTATAGCACTCCGCACACCTGCCCACATACTTGATCCCTTCGCATGAATTCCAGTATAATTAGTGGCAACTGATGAGCTATTATATTCTCCTCCCTGTAACAACTGGTCCCTCACTGGGTATAACTGGCTCCCCAGACTCCCTGGAATGTCAGCTCCACGAGGCAGGAACTTTCTCTGCCCTGGGTGCTGTATTCCAAGTTCCAGGAAAAGAACCTAGGACAGAGTGAAGTGTTTGGTAAGTATTTTTAGGAAAGGAGGGAGAGTCTTGGCCTAAGACATATCAAATGACCAGTACCCTTGTACCAGTTTCACAGCTCAGATTCTATTTCTTATCAGTCTCAAAGCCTCTTTTTGTTTCCATTTCTACATAGCAAAAGGCACCTAAGGAGAGGCATTCCAAGTCTATCAGGGGAAAAAATGTCCTCTATGATACAAACAATCCTACTCAAACACTGAGTCAATATTTGGGGATTAATTATTTTTTAACCCTACAAGTTAATTATAGTGTGCATTAGCAATTCTAATTCATTAATGCTCCAAAATATTATACCAAGTTTCAACCTTGAAACTTGGCATATAAATGCTCACCTTAAGTTCTGGAGTTCAAGGGAAGTGTTCCCAAACTGCTAATACAATGATTAAGCGATTATGGCTCTCATTATAAGCAGTCTGTATGCAAGATTGGCACCCCAGTTCTAACCATTTCCTGTTTGGGGGTGGGGAGGGGGCCAGCTACTCCTTTGATCTATTTCACACTTGACAATTTGCAGAATTATCTCATCAAAGTGTACATTACACTTGAGCTTTGCAGGCACCCTGTGAGTTTGGCCAGGCTCTCTTTCCCACTTGCCCAATCTGGGAACCGAAGCTCGGCCAGTAAAGGAAGAACCAGAACATGGGTGTCTGAATGTGAAAATGTGAGTGTGGGCGTGTGAGTATCCTTGCGTATGGGAGAAGACACTCCTAAGAACGGATGCCCCAGAGGCTGTTAGTTATGCTACAGGCAGCTGGGGGATGGAACATAGAGTCACAGTTTTCTGAATGGTTTGAACTTTTACAGTAAACACTTGTTTTTACAATAATTAAAAAAATCTATTTTTACTGTAAAAAAAAAAAAGAGAGAGATTGTGGTTAGAAAGAAAGCAGGAGTTTCCTGTTTTCCAGCACTACAGCACGAGGAGAGACTGGAAGCAACTTCAGTGTTGCCACTGCTCTCCCAGGGACACGCAGCCTTCAGGTGGGGGTAGGAGAGAGGCACGGGGACAAGGATGCCTCGAGGGAATCTAATACTCCACAGCCACCACTGCCCATGGAAATGCCATTTGTAGGGAGGGGTCAAGGCGCTCAGACATTTCCTATCGAACACTTGTTACCTAGACCCAGCCTGGCATAGAACTGGCACAGAGTACCACTCAGCATCCCCACTCTCACAATTCCAGGAGAGCAGCCATCACTTCAGATTCTTTTTTTGTTTGTTTGTTATATTTATTATTGCTGCTGTTCAGGGAAATACAAATGATTATCCTTGAGCTGTCCACAAAACACAGTGGAATAGATCAGAATTTGAAATATGTAGGCCGGCGCTGTGGCTCAACAGGCTAATCCTCTGCCTTGTGGCGCCAGCACACTGGGTTCTAGTCCCGGTCGGGGCGCCGGATTCTGTCCCGGTTGCCCCTCTTCCAGGCCAGCCCTCTGCTGTGGCCCGGGAGTGCAGTGGAGGATAGCCCAAGTGCTTGGGCCCTGCACCCCATGGGAGACCAGGAAAAATCACCTAGCACCTGGTTCCTGCCATCGGATGAGCGCGGTGCGCCGGCCGCAGCGCGCCGGCCGCGGCAGCCATTGGAGGGTGAACCAACGGCAAAGGAAGACCTTTCTCTCTGTCTCTCTCTCTCACTGTCCACTCTGCCTGTCACAAAAAAAAAAAAAAAAAAAAGAAAGAAAGAAATATGTGTTGCTATGCAAATCCAGGAATTATATATGCTGAAATAATAAAAGTACCTAGAACAATAACAAATAGCCCTTGTTGAGTTTGCATGCAAGACATTCATGCTTGGTAAACACTGCATGCATTTTGTTTTATTCTTAGAGTACTGTAGGCAGCCAGGCAGATACTTTCCCACTTTCACAGAAGAGGAAACAAGTTAGTTAACTGAGGCTTTAGGGTTGGAATGCAAGTCAAACCCCAAAGCCAACCAATACCCTTAAAATTGTCTCCTCTTCTCCCCAAATGTTATCTCCAGCCCTTATTCTTTTTTTTAATAAAGCTTTTATTTAAAGAATATAAATTTCCAAAGTACAGCTTATGGATTACAATGGCTCCACCCCCCCATAACTTCCCTCCCACCCGCTACCCTCCCCTTTCCCGCTCCCTCTCCCCTTGCATTCACATCAAGATTCATTTTCAATTCTCTTTATACACAGAAGATCAGTTTAGTACATATTACATAAAGATTTCAACAGTTTGCCCTCACATAGAGACACAAAGTAAAAATACTGTTGGAGTACTAGGTATAGTATTAATTCACAATGTACAGCACATTAAGGACAGAGATCCTACATGATTTTTTTTAAAAATTGATTAATTATCTATGCAATTTCCAATTTAACACCAAGATTTTTTAATCATTTTCAATTATCTTTATATACAGAAGATCAATTTAGTATATACTAAGTAAAGATTTCATCAGTTTGCACCCACACAGAAACACAAAGTGTAAAAATACTGTTTCAGTGCTAGTTATAGCATTACTTCACATTGGACAACACATTAAGGACAGATCCCTCATGAGACGTAAGTACACAGTGACTCCTGATGTTGATTTAACAATTTGACACTCTTGTTTATGGCGTCAGTAATCTCCCTAGGCTCTAGTCATGAGCTGCCGAGGCTATGGAAGCCTTTAGGGTTCGCCGACTTCAATCTTATTCCAACAGGGTCATAGTCAAAGTGGAAGTTCTGTCCTCCCTTCAGAGAAAGATACCTCCTTCTTTGATGGCCCTGTTCTTTCCACTGGGATCTCACTCACAGAGATCTTTCATTTAGGTCTTCTTCTTTTTTTTTTGTTTTTCAGGGTGTCTTAGCTTTACATGCCTAAAATATTCTCATGGGCTCTTGAGCCAGATCCGAATGCCTTAAGGGCTGATTCTGAGGCCAGAGTGCTATTTAGGACATCTGCCATTCTATGAGTCTGCTGTGTATCTCGCTTCCCACGTTGGGTCATTCTCTCCCTTTTTCATTCTATCAGTTAGTATTAGCAGACACTAGTCTTGTTTGTGTGATCCCTTTGACTCTTAGACCTATCAGTGTGATCAATTGTGAGCTGAAATTGATCACTTGGACTAATGAGATGGCCTTGGTACATGCCACCTTGATGGGATTGTATTGGAATTCCCTGGCACGATTCTAACTCCATCATTTGGGGCAGGTCCGATTGAGCATGTCCCAAATTGTACTTCTCCTCCAGATTCTTACCCTTAACCACCTTCTACCTCTTCCTGTTCTTACTGTGTTGGAGAAACCTACACACAATCCCTGGTCTCTTCACTCAGACATTAGGTAATCCCAAATTATCTAAAAACAGAGAGTAACCCACAATTCCAGTACAACGCAGATTATAACAAATGAATATTTAAAATTCTATTTATTTATTTGAAAATCAGTGAAAGAGAAACAGAGATCATCCATGCACTGATTTATTCTACAAACGCCCACAGAAGCCAAGGCTGGGCCAGACCAATGCTAAGTTAGCCTGAAGCCAGGAGGCTAAAACTCAATCTAGGTTTCCCATATGGCTGTCAAGTACCCAAGCTCTTGCTGCCTTCCAGAGTGTACATTAGTAGAAAGCCTGAACCAGGAGCAGAGCCAATACTCAAACCTAGGCACTCTTATATGGGCTGTAGGCATCCCAGGCAGTATCTTAATCACCACACCAAACACCAGTCCCACAAAAAATTATTTAAGTTAATAAATAATCATGAAAAATTTCATTTTCAATGCACAAAATGACTTTATTTTAGTAAACACTTAACTTCCATGCTATAATTTCTTACACTAGTAAAACACTAGTAATGTTAATACCACAGCAGTATTCTCTTGTATCTACTTAAAAGTATTCCGTGTTATTATTGTTTTGATTTTTAAGAAAGTAACAAGACTGAGAAGCTAATAAAATAAGAACAGTTAAAAAAAAAAGAGCAGTTTATATCTCCATATTTGGGACCTCGCTTCAGAACTTTTGAAAGTGGTTCACTTTTCCTCTGAAATCAAAACACTCAGAGCAGGTGTTCTGCCTAGCAGTGAAGATGCGCCTCTATTTCGCATTGAGCTACCTGGGCTTGATTTCTCGCTTCAGCTCCTGACCTCTGTTTTCTGACGATGCAGATCCTAGGAGGCAGCAGTGATGGCTCAAGTAGTTGGATTCCTGCCACCCACCTGGGAAACGAGGATTAAGTTCCAGGTTCCTAGTTTTGACCCAGCCAGGCTTAGCTATTGCAGAGTGCACAAACAAATGAGCTTGCTCTTCGTCTCTCTGCCTCTCAAATGAATGAAACTGAATTTGAATAAGTTCTACAGTACACTTTTACTAACGAGATCACAACTCAGCAGTTTTAATCAAATCCAAATGGGAGAAAAATATTGAGTTATCTTTCAACTCAATGAAACACCAATGTCTGATGCAATAAATACAAAGTTGTACCAAGATACTGATGGGTGAGAAAATGAAATTAAGGAACATGGTAATTTATAGGAACACAGAGTGGTCATTATTTATCAAATGTGAAGAAATGAAAGAGGAGGCAGAGCTGTGCCAGACCCTGCTGTGGGAAGGGACCTCAACGCTGTTGCCTTCCATTCCCTCCCTAACACACAGAGGTTCATTTCTATCCATTTGAAGATGGGGATCCCGACAGCCTGAACCCAGCTCAGAACAAATGCTGCTCGTACTGGCTAAACAACAAACAGGCAAGGATGCACAATTCATGGAGAACTGACTTGGTGGAAGCCTTTCCCAAAAGTTCTAAGTGGATCTCCTCAAAGCAGTTTGCCATTGTTGATTCTGATCCTTAACTACCTTCCACCTCTTCCAGCGCTATCATTTGCTGGCAATGTTCTGTATCCAATCAACATCTAAACCTATGAAAACAAATGTATCTTGCATATGACCACTAGAGAGACACTCCCTCTGAGACCCAGAACATAGTACCACCCAGCAACCACACTCTTATAAGCAAGGGAGCTGTTGTCTGTTCACTCCTGAAACTCATTCCTTAAGTCCCATTCTAGTTTTCCTTGACTATTTTCTCTACCATACAAAATTCGTTGCTGCCTCCTGCCCAGGAAACTGGCACCCCTGAATGAAAACAGTAATTATATATATACTTCTTATACTATTTCAACCTAGATGAACCTAGAGAAAACAGAATTGGGCTTTAATTGTTTCCCAAAAAACAACAAAACATTGTGTTCTGAGGTCTCACATTTTTGGCTTTATTTGTGGAAAGCACCCACAAACCCCAGTAACACAAACCTTCCCTCTCCTTCTCTCTCTCTCTGAGATGAAAAAGATGGGATAAGTAGAGTCACTGGATGAGAATGAATCTTAGAAAAGCACAGCAACATTTCCGTTTTATAGAATATTCCCCAGACATATTTTCCACTACTGCTAGAAGAGAACACTCAGGGAATTCAGCTGTGACGTCTCATCATGGAGCAGGTCACACTATTCTGCCAACACTGAGCATGTAGGAGGTAAAGGTGAAAGAGTGAGAAATTAGTTCACACAGACACAAGAACATTAACTACTAATGACTTCCTGGGAAAGAGCACAGACCCACAGACTTGTCTTCCCTCTTGAAGTAGCCATCATGAAGGCAAAGGAAACGGACTTGGCCAACAGCTTAAGCTGGAGGGCATCTCGGCCCATTTCCTGTATTCTATGTTATTCCTCATTCTGGAGACAACTTTCCCAGCCTCAACAGTCACGCCTTACACATTCCACTCATGAAAGTAATCTGAAAAAGAGCAGAAGAGTGTCTGTCTGGCACAGAGGTTAAGATGCCAACTGGGATGCCCACATCCAGCTTCCTACTGATACACAACCTGGGAGACAGCAGATGACAGCTCAGGTCCTTGGCTCTTTGTCACCCATGTGAGAGACTCAGAGAAGAGTTCCAGGCCTGCCCTAGCCCCAGTTGTTGCAGACATTTGGGGAGTAAACCACCAAAGAGAAGATTCCACTCCCCACCCCATGTGTGTGTGTGTATGTGTGTGTGTGTCTGCTTTTCGAACAAAAATTTAATCTGAATAGGTGATCCTTCATAGCAAAGTTGTTCAAAATCAACCCACATTTTCAGACAAATACGGATATACTGAGGATTTTTGTACCGATCCCATTGATACAAACATTCAAACATGAATTTTTTGGAATACCATTGCTTTTCAAGGGGAAATTACAATCGAAACAGAAAGCATAAATAAATCAATGAAATCCATAGTCACTCAGCAAATTAGCTCATGAAATGGAGTGGTGTGTACTTTCCTGATTAGTTAGTTCAAGGGTTCTTAATCAGGGATGATTTTACCCCACACAGGTCACTGAGAATTTCAAGACATTTTGAGCTGCCACAAATGAGAGGAAGGGTGAGTATGCTATTGGCATCAAGTGATAAGGTACCAGAAAAACTGTTAGAAGATTCTATAATCCATAGGACAGATCTCTGCAATGAAGAATTATCCGGCCAAAAAAGTCAATGGTGAGGCTGAAAAACCTGTATTAGCTAAACACAAACACAAGAAGCATTAAGGGCCCAAATGACTATGCATGTTAGGGTTAATAACTTCTTAATGTTTCTACACATATTAGATTTCGTGCACACTGACATATCAGATAGCAAGCATTATTCTGGTTCACTGGCTCTTTTCACCATCAGGATATTCTGCCTGTTTCTATGGGCTCTGTTTTTAGGTTAGATTTATTTTTTTTATTCCAAATGAAGTTTTAGATTTTGAGTTCTATTGATTTGAACATGCAGACTCACATTTTACACCAATTTTTGGAAAATACTAACTCTTGGGTTAAGGTGTTTTTTTAACACAGTTTTTTTTTTGGACAGGCAGAGTGGACAGTGAGAGAGAGAGACAGAGAGAAAGGTTTTCCTTTTGCCATTGGTTCACCCTCCAATGGCCGCCGCAGCCGGCATACTGCGGCTGGCACACCGTGCTGATCTGAAGGCAGGAGCCAGGTGCTTCTCCTGGTCTCCCATGGGGTGCAGGGCCCAAGCACTTGGGCCATCTTCCACTGCATTCTCTGGCCACGCAGAGAGCTGGCCTGGAAGAGGGGCAACTGGGACAGAATCCGGCGCCCCGACTGGGACTAGAACCCAGCGTGTCGGAGCCGCTAGGCGGAGGATTAGCCTATTGAGCCGTGGCACCGGCCCTTAACACAGTTTTGCAAAGAACAAAGAAAATATAAACTATAGGGGAAAGATTTATTTAACAAAAACAGCAACAACAAAAAAACTCAGTTGAGTAATAAAGCCGCATCTTTAGAAGAAAAGACCTAGGAGAACATGACTACAATCTTCCCAAAGAAAAAATAATGACATGAATGTTTCAAGCAAAGCACTCACTATGTATCTAAATCATCTAAACATCTCTCTCTTTCCCTATCATGACTCAGAGGGTATTACATGTTTTTCCCACAGGTTCATCTGCAAGGGTAAATCCATTGCTTTAACTGGAAAGCTAAATACACACGTAGCTGGGATGAGTGGGACAAAACATACACCTACACAAAAGAGAACAGAACAGTGGAAGTGGGGTATGCAGCACTGTAACTGCTCAGCTTAAACCTTTACACAAAAATGAGGACTGCATTGGACTCACCACTGCGTATCTACCCTGCTCAAACCCCTGGTACAAAATCCACTTTACCCCATCTACCTGAAATGAATGAGCCAAAGGAAACCAATATTCATGACCATCTTCCATTTGGCCAAGAAAACTCTCTTCTTAAGGAAATCATCTAAAGGCTGGCCAATGGCAGTGATTTCTGCAGCCTGGAAAGGAAAAACAACCTGAACCACTCAGGGTCCTTACTTGGGAACTTCAACTAAGTGACACCCAAGAATACTGTTGTCATGCTTACGGCTTTCGGCTGAACACCAGAAAAATGGGAGAATTCTCTGATAAATTCTCCAAGTAAGACACTCATAATCTGACTTAACTTGAAAACATTTCTGAGTGGGTATCAGTGGTTAAGCTGCTGCTTGGGAAAGCCATATCCCATAATAGAGTCCCTGAGTTTAAGCCCTGGATCTACGTCCATATTAGCTTCTGCGAATGCACACCTCAGGAGGCAACAGGTAATGACTCAAGTACTTGGGTCCCTGCCAGCGACATGGAAGACAGAGATGAAATTCTAGTTCCTGGCTTCAGCCTGGCCCAGCCCCAGAAGTTATGAGCATTTGGGGAGTAAACCAGCAGATGGAAGATCTTTCTCTTTCTCTTTCTCTCTTTTCCTCTCTCTTTCTCCCCTTCTCTCCCCCCTCTTCAAATAAACAAATAAACATCTTAAAATCAAAGAAAATATTTTTATGCTCCCCTACTTAAACAAAAGATATTTATTGTATGCAAAACTGATAAAATTTGATAAATGTCTAGATTCCACAACTATCAATTTCTGACATTGTACTACAGCTATGAAAGATGGTACACCAGGGAAAGTAGGTAAAACGTTCACAGGACATCTTTGTACTGTTTTTGCAATATCCTGTGAATCTCTATTTATTTCAAAGTAAAAAGCTTTTCAAAACAAACTATAACCTGAAGCATTTACCTACATGTGTGAGTTTGCTAGGGATGCTGGAGCAAAATACTAAAAACTAGGTAGCTTAACAACAGAAATTTATTTTCTCCAAGTTCTGGAGATCAGAAGGAAAAAAATCAAGGTGTTGGAATATCAGGCTCCCTTTGAAACCTGTTGGGTAATCTGTCATGTCCCTCCCTAATCTCTGGTTTATAAATGCCTCACTCCAATCCCGTCTTCACATGGCATGCTTTGTGTGTCTGTCTTTACAAGGCCAGGTTTTCATAAGGACAACAATTATATTAGATTAGGGGCCATACTAAAGCATGCCCTCATCTAAACTAATTATAACATCTGAAGCAACCTTATTCCTAAATAAGGTCACAGTCTGAGTTAGATGGAAGGTTTAGGACTTTCACGTATCTTTATTGGAGTGGGGTGGGGAGGGACACAACCCAATGTAAAACAGTATCCCATAAAAGATCCAATTCTAGAACCTATTATTTTCCACAATGGACATGCCGTTCATTCTTTTCTTTTCGCAAGATTCTGACCACTTAGCCATGTCAGTCATTATGTTAGGTGCTGTGAACACAACGCTTAGTGGTAGAAAGAGTCCGGCTCACATTATTCATCTGTCTTCAAGAAAGCCAAAGCTAAGGTGTCTGGTACACCACTAAGAAATTTTCAGAGGTCTGCGTACTCCCAACTCTGCATGCTCATGGTGTCCAACAAACGTCAGACAATTCTCTGCAGCACATTTATTTCGTGGTGTTTTTGCATATATGTCTTTGTTCTTCCAACACTTCCCTATAAACAAGAGAAAATACTCAACCTATAAGCACTCAATGATTTGTTAAAAGAAACTATTTAGTATAAATAATAGTAGTAATTGATTCAGTATCCATTTGCCAGATTATCTGTACTATTCTTTTAAATGTCATAACAACCCTTTTCCAGATAGATGGTGGAGCTCTGATTCACACTTGAAATTAAGGCTTGGAGAAGCTGTGATGCAGCTATCCTGATAAACAACTATCAAAAGCAGTCAAATGAGGTGGAGGACTACTCCAGAGCAACTGCACCTGGCCCAGTTCCGAGGCTATCGTCAGTCTTACACTCCTACACCCACTGAAAATACTCAGTGTCCTGTATTTGGAAAACCAGTCCTATTTAATACACTGGAAACACATTCCATTTTAGTTTCTAGAGATAAAGTCAAAACTGCATAGGATTTCTGATGCTTGAAATAGAAACACTTGGAGAGATATTTGGATTTAAAAATAAAATACATTGTGCTTTCATCTAATCATACGATCAGCAAATTGAATAAAACCTCCAAGTGCCAACAACAATAAACCACAAAATCCAAGCATTCCAAACATGCAGGAAATTTGAAATCATAGACTAATTTCATTAAAATGCATATAACTGATTCAAGAAATGACTATCTAAAAATTAAGCATTAAAGCATCTTAGAATAAGTCAAGCCATTTAAAAGGACAGAATACTTAAATGTGATTCAAACTTTCAAGTTTCACAGAAGTTATTTTGTAAGTCATTTTCACATAAAGCTTACTTACTAAATTGAATTTTTCCATCAACTGATTCACTCGCAACAGCAGGGAATTCAATCCAGGTCTCCTAAAAGAGTGGCAGGGACCCAAATATTTGAACCATCATCACTGCCTTCCAAGGTCTCCATTAGTAGAAAACCAGAACAGGAGCTGAGAAGTGAAGCCAGGCACTACCAGGCGGGACAAAGCCGTCTTAACCACCAAACACCTGACCCCAAGGGCTTTATTTATTTAACCAAACTTGAAATCAGTTCGAAGAAAAAAGCATCAGTTTGGCTGCCTATTCATGATACTTGGGAAGAAAGAAGAAATCAGTACTTAAGCCCAGCTGCCCAAGCAAATTCAGATTTACTCAACAGCTCAACAGAAAACCGTAAGGGCCTACATTGTGGTGCAGAGGATTCAGCTGCCTCTTAAAACCCCAGGATCCCATATGCTAGCATTGAATATCAGAGTGCCAGTTCGGGTCCCAGCTAATCCACTTTTGATCCAGCTTCCTTCTAAAACACCCAAGAAGCAGACGAAGGTCCAAGTCCTTGGGTTCCTGCCACCCACGTGAGAGACCTGGATGGAATTCCTGGCTCCTGGCTTCATCCTGGCCTAGTCTGTTGCAAGCATTTGGGGTGAACTAGAACTAGCAGATGGAAGAGCTCTCTTTCTGTCTCTCACTCTCTCTCTGTAGCTCTTCCTTTCAAATAAATAAATCTCAAAAAAAAAAAAACTATAAAAATATGTCATTTCTTCTCTTAGACATTTTCCAATAATAAACACTTTGCAATAACTTATCCCAACAGGATGAGCTTTTTATACTTTCTACATACCCAAAATTTTGTAGTGTTTTTTTTTTTTTTTTTTTTTTTTTGGACAGGCAGAGTTAGACAGTGAGAGAGACCCAGAGAAAGGTCTTCCTTTCTGTTGGTTCACCCCCCAAATGGCCGCTACGGCCAGCGTGCTGCGCTGATCTGAAGCCAGGAGCCAGGCACTTCTTCCCAGTCTCCCTTGCGGGTACAGGGTCCAAACACTTGAGCCATCCTCCACTGCCTTCCCGGGCCACAGCAGACAGCCGGGACTAGAACCTGGGGTGCCGGCGCCGCAAGCAGAGGATTAGCGTAGTGAGCCGTGGCGCGGGCCTATAGTGCTACCGTTAATAACTCATCCTTTTAACATTTGTAAATCAGCAAATGGTCAAACAGAACATCACAAACAGTATGAATATTCTGAAGAAATCAGTTTTTGTTTCTTGGTTTGTTTTTTTTGACAGGCAGAGTGGACAGTAAGAGAGAGAAACAGAGAGAAAGGTCTTCCTTTTTTCCATTGGTTCACCCCTCAATGGCCACTGCGGCCAGCGCACCACGCTGATCCGATGGCAGGAGCCAGGTGCTTATCCTGGTCTCCCATGTGGGTGCAAGGCCCAAGCACTTGGGCCATCCTCCACTGCACTCCCATGCCACAGCAGAGAACTGGCCTGGAAGAGGAGCAACCGGGACAGAATCCGGCGCCCCGACCAGGACTAGAACCCGGGGTGCCAGCGCTGCAGGTGGAGGATTAGCCTAGTGAGCCACAGTGCCGGCCAGTTTGTTTTTTTTATTCCAATTATTAGCTATCATAAACTTCAGTGTTTTATAATATTAATTTTTTAACAGACTCCTATAAGCTGCATTGATTTTTAAGTATTTCTAGCTTTCTGAAAATTATTCATCATTTGTATTTAATAACAAATTATTTCCAAAGACACAGTCTCATGTGATTAGTTTCTCCAGTGTTTTGACCTCAGAATAACTACAAAACAACAGTGCACAGTATTTTCTATACACAAAATCCAGAACTGAAAGCTAGAAAACAATCTGGAAGACCATCACAGTCATCTCACCGATGCTATTACTGGGGCAACAGGAATGCAGTCACTTGCCCAACAGTGCACAGGACGTTGATAGGAAACCTATTACACAAAGCACAAGAGCTTAAGTATTTTGCAAACACTCTTAAGATCTGTGTGCTGGGGCTGGCACTGTAGCATAGTGGATAAAGCCACCACCTGCAGTGCATCCCATATGGGTGCCCGGTCAAGTCCCAGATGCCCTACTTCTGATTCAGCTCGATGCTCATGTTCCTGGGAAAGCAACAGAAGATGGCCCAAGTGCTTGGGCCCCAACACCCATGTGGGAGACCTGTAAGAAGTTCCTGGCTCCTGGCTTTCGCCTGGCCCAGCCCTGGCCATGAACTAGCAGATGGAGGATCGATTCATTCTCTCTCTCTCTCTCTCTCTCTCTCTCTCTCTCTCTGGGTGTGCGTGCGTGTGTGTGTGTGTTTCTCACTGCCTCTGCCTCTCTGTAACTTTACCTTTCAAATAAATAAATCTTTAAAGAAAGAAAAAAGGATCTATGTGCTGGGTGAGGATAACACACAAGCACGAATCAGTGGATACAACTGGTGAGCAACAGAGCCACCGCGGTCAGCCAGCGAACAACGGCTGCAGGACTGAGCTTAAGGAGGAAACGTGACCTATACAAACGCAAGATGTGGGATAGAGACGCCACGAAAGGGGACAGGTGACGTCTGAGAGCACAAATGTCCAAACAAGAAGCAGAGAAAGGAAGAAAATCCCCTCCCTGAAGGGAGAAGACCGGAACTAAAGAAATAAGGAGGACATCACTAGAAATGCTGTTCTTGAGAAAAAGCCCCTGCTTACTTGCTAGGGTAATTGTAGATAAGGCAGTCTACCTATGCCCACATTTTTACATAGCAAAGAAGAAATGTGGTTCTGTAGCGAGAATATTCAAAATCTTCTTCCAGCTATACTGAAATATACATATAGTATTATTAGCTACAGTCACCCTAGTATGCCACAGAACAGTATAAAACACTATACCTCATTAATATCTACAATTATTATTTGTCCATCAAAAGTAAAGGAAAACACAGAAAAAAAGAAATCTAGTTTTGAGGATAACTTGTTACTCACCAAACCTGCTATTGGTGTGGACAGTCTATTGATCTTCTTAATGACACCAGGTTTAAGCTTATTGATCAAACTGCAAGTAAATAAAGAAATAACATGCCATTATAAGAATGCCATTATCAGCCTAGTGGCTTTGTTAACATTCCAAAAAATCACATATAATTATCCACCCTTCAGTGTGTTATTCAGAATCAAAAGCTCATTGAAAAGCCAACAATCAAGAAAACAAGTCAAGAAACAAAGAACAGGGCCGCCCACAAGGTCTTCCATGGCACAGTGCAATATCCAAAGCCACATCCTTAAAAACAGCTTTACATTTATTTTAAAAAGGTAATATTTGGATCTATTACCATAACCAGTTGAAGAATCTCTTTATCAGAACTTAGCTCTTAATATTTACTGATATACTTTCCTAGCCCTAAGAATATTTTTTTCCATTAATAATTTTCATTTTTTTTCACAAACTGATCTGTATTTTAAAAAACAGCTTCACACCCATGTTGTTTCACTAAATTTCATGGGTACAGTGGAACTCATCCAGATAGTCAACTAATACTCAGACTTACACATTCAAGCCCATGACCGATTGCCTTGTTACCATAGCAGAATGACTTGGTGAAAATTAAATTAAATGTACCAGAATTTCCCCAGTTAGCCAACGGTTAGCTCAGAATCTAACTGAGCATGTTAATATGACAGTTACTGCAAAGATATCCAAGTCTCCATCCCCTAAAACCCTAAAGAAAACCTCAACTTTGATAACTGTAACTTAAGAGTACAATGTTGGTCCTAAGTTAAGAGAATTATGAATTCTACTTTTAGTTGTTCACTGATATAATGCCAGGCCATGAAGAAATTTAACATTATAATAACATTATAACATTATATAACATTATAACATAATTATGCTTTTCTATCAACACTAGCTTGGTTAATTAATCATTGTCAGAAAACAGTATCTTCAACAGTGATTTTCTAATTCAATAATGCATCCACAAAGAAAATAATTTTTTTTTAATTTGTAACACGGCTACAAAAAAGCACATAAAAGAGAAAGAATCAAACATTCCTGATTTACTGGTCTCCTCTTCACAACGAACAACAGGGAAAAAAATTCCAAAGCTCGTGGAATGTCACTCTTTCAACATTCCAGAGATTCATGTGTACACTTGAGTGTGCTAAGAATAAAAAGGACAAAATCTCAGTTTAATTACCTTCAGAATGCTGTCCGACTAGATTCAAAAATTACAAAGCAATGGCTTATGAAGATTTAGTTTGTCAAACAAAAGGTGTTTTCCTGTTTTTGTAGTTTTCTTCACACAAAGATTAGACAATTTAACACAGATAATAAAACCATCCTTTTGACTGTAAGCATTTCCTAGAACTGTTAGTCCATGAATGCTCATTTTTTATTTGTGCACTGAAACCCAGGAGAAAAGAAGGCATACTCCCTTCACGCCCACAGTATTTTTCTTTAAACACCAGTTGAGGAGCCAGAAAAGAATTGAGGTTTGTAAGAAATGACAGTTCCAAATAATTCTTCCAGTTGTTCTCCATCCAACAGGTATTTCTGTAATTTCTATAATTTTATTATAGGTAGCACTCTTAAAATGCAAAGAACTTATGACTAAAGAACTGTTCAACAGGAACCTCATTCTGGCATATCAAAAATCAACAAATTATGTGCAAGGACTACTACTGTGGTGCAGCAGGTTAAACTGCCACCTGCTATGCCAGCATCCCATGAGTGCTGGATCCAGTCCAGTTCAGATTCAGCTTCCTGCTAATATGCCTGAAAAGCAGCCGAAGATGGTCCAAGTGCTTGTGCCTCTGATACCTCTATGGGAGACCAGACAGAGCTCTATGCTCCTGGCCTCAGCCCAGCCCAGATCTGGCCATTGAGGCCAACTGGGGGAGTGAACCAGTGAGTGGAAGATCTTTCTCTCTGTGTCTCTCCCCTCTAACTCTGCCTTTCAAAGAAATAAAAAAAAAAAAATCACAAGTACTAGCTTGGCAGTGACTTCCTTAGAATAACTTGTATTTTAAATGCAGTTTTTCAGTGATAAGAAGTCAGAGGCCAATACAAGCTGGGGCAACTAATCCCAGGAAACCCTGGCACCAGCTGTCCTAATTAGATGAAGACTACCATAAATTCCTGCCCCACCTGCTTGAGTCACTTGGTGACTCTGGCCAGGTCATACAGCTTACTGTTTATATCACTTATTTTTGTATTACAGGATTAGCAATTTCAATTTGAAAATATAGTTTCTGGAATGAATAATAACACAGGCTGCTCTTAATTGAGTCAGTCCAGAGACGAAAGGGATAGAGTATAAGGAACTAGCACAGATAAATGACTGCTCCCTCATCAGAAGGTTTCACCAGAGCTATTATTTACAAGCAACACAGACACAATGGATTAACGTTCCTTACTCCTGAACCTTCTAGGACATGTGCAAACACGGAAATAGCCACAAGGAAAAAATAACACCCTGGAGAGCGCAAAAACCACCCTCGGGAAAGGTGAGTCACCAGAGGAAAATGCTGTTTGATTTTGTTGTTATAGTGGTCATCAGTCGAAGCACTAGCATATGGAGAAAACACACATGCAGCTTTGGCAGACACTGAACATCTAACCAAATTTTGAATTATCACTAATTTTCATATACAATTAAAAAAACTTTTTGGATATTGCTTCCAAGGAGAATAAGTAGGTTTAATAAAAAAACTAAACTTCCATGAAATTCAAGTATACCTAAAGGAATATGGACATTGTCTTAGGTCAAACAAAGTGCAAGTGCCATCAATGGAAATACTCTTTTAACAAACTTTCTTTTTAAAAAATATTCATTTATTCATTTGAGAGGCAGAGTTACAGACAGAGAGAGGGAGATAAAGAGAGGTCTTCCACCCACTGGTTCACTCCCCAAATGGCAGCAACGGCCAGAGTTGGGCTGATCTGAAGCCAGGCCTCTGGGTCTCCCACGTGGGTGCAGGGACCAAAGCACTTGGGCCATCCTCCACTGCTTTCGCAGGCCATTAGCAGGGAGCTGGATCGGAAGTGGAGCCTATATGGGACGCCAGCACCACAGGCGGAGGCTTGACCTACCAGGCCACAGCACCAGCCACAAATACAGCTTCTTTGCACACGTGTTCTCGCATTTCACGTGTCCCTAAAGAGAGCACTGCCTTCGTCACCGACTATTCACCTTCTAGTGCTTCACTGACAAGGATCTAGAGTCAGTCAAGGGACCACTTTACCCCCCTGTCTGGCCGTATCCCTTCTAACCCTTGCTAGAATTACCTTGCTATTCTTCAGAAGTGGAGCAGCCAGGACTGAAACCAGAGTGCATATGGGATGCCAGTGTCGTAGGTGGCAGCTCAACCCGCTGCACCAAGACACCAGCCCCACAATCATATCCCCCACAGTATCAAACGTTTACTGTTAAGAGCTAAATTTTCTAAAGATATAAAACTATCATGTATTCTTTATAAAATCTAAAGTGATACTGTTTGTTTTATCCTCTGTATGGCACTAGTGTACTTGCCTACTTTTCTTGTAAACGTAAATCCTGATCTCTACACCTTAGCAATGCTTACTGAAGAGCACTAGGCTGGGAGAAGCCATACACCATTCAGATCAGGCAGCTGCTGGGGGACAAACATGTCTCTCATTCCAAACAGCATCTCCCAGCACTAAGGTGACCTATAGGTGCTCTGAAAACCCTGGCTAAATATCCCGCCTAGCTTTTTTTTTTTTTAAAGATTTTATTTATTTATCTGATAGGAGAGTTACAGACAGTGAGAGGGAGATACAGAGAGAAAGGTCTTCCTTCCGTTGGTTCACTCCCCAAATGGCCTCAATGACCGGAGCTACGTCGATCCAAAGCCAGGAGCCAGCAGCTTCTTCTGATTCTCCCATGCGAGTGCAGGGGTCCAGGCACTTGGGCCATCTTCTACTGCTTTCTCAGGCCATAGCAGAGAGCTGGATTGGAAGAGAAGCAGCCAGGACTAGAACCAGCGCCCATATGGGATGCCGGCACCATAGGCAGAGGATTAACCTACTGCGCCATCGAGCCGGCCCCCTGCCTAGCTTTTAATGCAGAATTTTTCTTATGATTGATCCAAAAACCATTTTCTTCCTAGAAATAAATTGAGGAAATTCTCACTGTGGTTTCCATCAAATACTAGAAATTACTTTTTGCTTACACCAACAGCACTTCCCCTCTACTACTTTTTCTGTTGCCAGACAAGCGAAACCTTACTATTCTCTCAATTGTCTAAGCTGACCAAGGGAGTAAGCTATCTGATACATTCATTTATACTGATTACCTGAAATACATGTTTTACAAAGATCTTAAATTAATGACTTCTATCTAAATCTCCAAGCTGTAATATTTTTAAATAAAACCACATTTGAGTAGGCAGTGATCTTTTTTCAGGCTAACACCATCAGCATATGTAACCTAGAATTTCAAAGTTTAAAGGTAGTCCGTGTAAATATTTATGATCACTATGGTATTTTCAAAAATTGGCAGCAAAATTAATATTTAATTTCTAGAGTCCCTAAGGGTGCTAATTTTGATAAATTATCTACAACAAAAAAATTAACAATAAGGACTAAGATGGAAAAATATGTGGAGCCAGTGCCGTGGCATAGTAGGTTGGACCTCCGCCTGCGGCACAATCATCCCATATGGATATCGGTTTGTGTCCCAGCTGTCCTTCTTCTGATCCAGCTCTCTACTGATGGCCCAAGTGCTTGGTCCCCTGCACCCACGTAGAAAACCTGGAGGAAGCTCTTAGCTCTTGGCTTCTGATCAGCCTTGCTCTGGCCATTGTGGCCATTTGGGGAGTGAACCAGAAGGCAGACCCATCTCTCTATATATAACTCTGCCTCTCAAGTAAATAAATACTAAAATTTTTTAAAAGGAAGCAAGAAAGGAAGATACAAGGAAATATGAATTGAACAGCAACAAGTCAATACCAATGTAATTTATGTCACCATTTTGTTATGACAGAACTTCCTTATTTGGCCTCTCTGTTATTCATGAAGCTTCCTGAACTGAATCTAGTGAAGCTTGCAGAGTCTGACAGTGGATTCCTTTTATTCTGAGGAAACTCAACAGTTTATTTATTTATTTATTTTTTTTTTTTTTTGACAGGCAGAGTGGACAGTGAGAGAGAGACAGAGAGAAAGGTCTTCCTTTGCCATTGGTTCACCCTCCAATGGCCGCCGCGGATAGCGCGCTGCGGCCGGTGCACTGCACTCGTCCAATGGCAGGAGCCAGGTGCCAGGTGCTTTACCTGGTCTCCCCATGGGGTGCAGGGCCCAAGCACCTGGGCCATCCTCCACTGCACTCCCGGGCCACAGCAGAGGGCTGGCCTGGAAGAGGGGCAACCGGGACAGAATCCGGCACCCCGACCGGGACTAGAATCCGGTGTGCCGGCGCCGCAAGGCGGAGGATTAGCCTGTTGAGCCACGGCGCCGGCCCGAAACTCAACAGTTTATAAGAATAACAGACTTCACCGAGTAGCAGGAAATTTACCAACACCATCAAAAGCAAAGGGCATTTTAGACCCAGCTCTGATACCATTTGTAATGGGTAACTCAAAATGATCATAGATTCAAAAGTAAAAAGCAGGATCATAAAACTCCTAGAAGATATCCTAAGAGAAAAATCTACATGACTTTTGGTTTCCTGATGACTTTTTAGCTATGACATCAATGGCATCACCCATCAAAGAAAGAATTGATCAGCAGGACTTCATTGAAATCAGAGTTTTTGGAGCCAGTATTGTGGCATAGCAGTTAAGTCACCACCTCGATACCAGCATCTCAAATAAGTGCCTACTCATGTCCCCAGTATTCCACTTAGATCCAGCTCCCTGTTAATGGCCTGGTAAAAGCATCATAAGATAGCCTCTGCCACCCACAAGGAAGACCCAGATGAAGCTCCTGGCTCCTCGCTACTGGTTCCTGGTTTCATCCGGGGAGCGAAGCAGCAGATGGAAGATCTCGTTCTGTCTGCCTCTCCCTCTCTCTCTATAACTCTTTCAATTAAATAAATCAATCCTTAAAAAAAAAAATCAGTTTTCAACCCATGAAAAATACTATCTATCAGAATAGAAAGACAAACTACAGACTGAAGGAACAGACTCACAAAATATCTGATAAAGGCAGGTTCTTATTATCCTAAGTATAATCCTAAATCTTCTTCTTATCCTAAATAAGAGTTCTTAAAATACACCAGTAAGAAAACAGCCTGATTTAAAAATGGGCCGTACACCTTAACAGACATCTCACCCAAGATAAATCAATGATAGACAGCATATGAAAGGCCCACAGAGCATGTTATCAGAGAAATGCACATTAAAATAACAGTAAAACACCACTCACACCTATTAGAATGATCAAAATTCACAGCACTGAGGACACCAGCTGCTGGCAAGGAGGCAGAGGAATAGGAACTCTCACTCCTGGCTAGTGGAACTGTAAAATGGTACCCTGAGGAAGAGAGCTTGGCAGGTTGTTGTTATGTATTTACTCTTAATTGAGAGAGACAGAGCAAGAGACAGAGCAAGCGAGCGAGAGCTAGAGCAAGCCAAGTGCATGGTGAGCAAGAGCTTCCATCTGCTGGTTACTCCCTAGATGTCCACAGTTGCCAGTGCTGGAGCAGGCTGAAGCTAGGAGTCCAGAGCTCAGCCTGGATCTCCCATGTAGATGGCAGGGACTCAAACACTTGGGCCATCACGTGCATCAGCAGGAAGCTGCAGCTGGAAGCAGAGCTGGAACTCAAACCCAGGCATCCAATAGGGGATACCGGTGTCTCACGTAACACTGTCATCTCTGGTTTGTCAGTTTCTTTACAAAACTAAAACAGACTTTCACCGTCTCACTCAGATCATGACAATGTATGTCCATGCAAAACTTAACAAGGAAGTTTAGAGTCTAATTATTCATAATTGCCAGCACTTGGAAGGAAGCAAGATGTCCTTTATTAGATGAATGGATGAATAAACTGTGGTACATCTAAACAATGAAATGTTTTTCAGCACGTAAAAGAAATACGATACCAAGCCTTGAAAAGACATGGGGAGCACCTGAATACATGTTTAGTAAGTGAAAGAAGCCAATCTGAAAAGGCTACATACTTTATGATTTCAATGATAATTCACGCTGAAAAAAGACAAAACTCTAGAAGTACAAAGAGGGGCGGTTGCAAGGAGTTAGAATTTAGGAAGGGCTGAACAGGAGGACCTGGGCGGAGGTGGGGGCGTGTCAATGAGTTGTAACAGATGTGCCACTCCGGCGCAGATACTGATAACAGCAGAAGCTGTGCAGCTGCGGGCCAGGGAAGAAACAGCCCACCTGTACATTTCTGTCAATTCTGCTCAGCATCCAAAATTGTTCCACAAAGGTAAGGGCTGAAAAAAAAATGAAGGTACCAAGGGAATTCTGGGTTCCCGTTCTAGTTCTCCCATTTAACTGTGGGGTAATGTTAGTAAATTCTTCTTGGTCCCTTTGCACGAGTGACAGCGATGTCTTTCTCTTGCAGTCGGATTTAGGTTCTCATCACTGTAAAAATGCTCAGTGCTGTACATATACCCTGTCAATACTCCTTATTGTTTTAAATTCTATTTCTAGAAAGTAAAATCTGACACTTAGTGGAGAGGAGCTGGGCAATACCAATATGAATCCATTTACATCCTCACCTTCAGGGAGCCTTCCTGTGCCTACCTCTCCCCACCCCCACAACTACAATAATGCAACATCATTTCCTCTGCCTGTCAGCTTCCTACTACATATTTTACACATCTCAGATACCTAAGTTGGCTTTTGTACCTTCTACTACAAACAGGCTTTGTACATAGTCCTTCCCCCATTCTGGAGTCTTCCTAGAACAGATTCCCAAAAGAAGATTATTGAGGAAAATCTTGGAATATATGTGATAAATACATTTACTTCTATGTTAACAAACAATGCAGTATATAATTATAACTCACTCCCCAGTTGCCAAACTGCTTTTCAGAGAGTGTATCAGCTTATATTCAAAATGGTCATTTTAAGAATATTATATAGCATTTGCCACAAATATAGCCACTTTTTTTTACAAGATTTATTTACTAAATTGAAAGGCAGTTACATAGAGAGAGAAGGAGGGGCAGAGTGAAAGAGAGAGAGATGGGGGGGGGAGGCTCAGAGAGGGAGGTATTTCCTCCAGATCTCCCAGGTGGGTGCAGGGGCCCAAGGACTTGGGCCATCTTCCAGTGCTTTTCCAGGCCATAGAAGAGAGCTAGATCAGAAGAGGAGTAGCTGGGACACGAATAGGTGCCCATATGGCATGCTGGCACTGCAGGCAACAGCTTTACCCACTACACCACAGCACCGGCCCCAATGGACATTATTTTTTAAAGAGTTACTTACTAATTTCAACAACAACAAAAACCAGTATCTAGCTGTACCATAATCACTTCTTACTAATGTAGGTGGATAATTTATTGTTTATTTACCCGTACTCCTTCCTCATTTGCAAAATATTTAGCAACATGAGTATTTCCTCATTTGTCTGCTAAGGTTTTGTTTTTGAATTTTTTAAAATTTGTATTTATTTGACAGATAGACAGTGAGAGAGAGTAAGACAGGGAGAAAGGGCTTCCTTCCGTTGGTTCACCCTCCAAATGGCCACTACTGTCAGAGCTACGCCGATCCGAAGCCAAGAGTCAGGTGCTTCTTCCTAGTCACCCATGTGGGTGCAGGGGCCCAAGCACTTGGCCATCTTCAACTGCTTTCCCAGGCCACAGCAGAGAGCTGGACAGGAAGAGGAGCAACTGGGACTAGAACCGGCGCCCATATGGGATGGCAGTGCCACAAGTGGAGGATTAACCAAGTGACTCACGGCACCGGCCCCTGTCTAGTGAGGTTTGTTTGTTTATTAACTTTATGATTTTATGTATTTATTTGAGAGGTAGCACCACAGACCAAGAGAGCAAGAAACAGAGAAAGTCTTCCATCCACTGGTTCACTTCCCAAACAGCTGCAATGCCCAGAGCTGGGTCAATCTGAAGGCAGGAGCCAGGAGCTTCCTCCAGGCCTTCCATATGGGTGAAGGGTTTCGAGCACTTGGGCCAACTTCCACTGCCTTCCCAGGCCACAAGCCGAGAGCTGGATTGGAAGAGGAGCAGCTGGGACACGAATAGGCGCCCATATGGGGTGCCTGCACCTCAGGCAGAGGCTTAGCCTACTATTCCACAGCGCCAGCCCTGGTGAGGTTTTCCAAGATGTACTATGGACTCTCAATAATATTTAAGTCAGTTTTTTGTTTAAAATATCAGCCTTAGAATATCATTTGCCAGAAAGTATGTGTGTGTGTGTGTGTGTATGTGTGTATGTATACATGTGTATGTACCCATATATACACTTACATAAATACCTACTTCTTTCCTTTTTTTCTATTCCTTCAAAGCTTGGGATTTTACACCACCTCCAAATTGGTTAAGCCCCAAGGACAAGTGTGCAGGAGGTCTGGGAGCACAACGAGAAGCACCAGCAGAGCCAAGCGACACAGCAACCACCTGAGCTTCCGAGCGGAGGGGGAGCAGAGGTCTCCGAAGGTGGAGGCAGAAGAGACTGTCAACACAATCAAATTACACGCAACACAAGCACAACAGACAACACCCCAAAGACGTTCACTCCCCAAATGGCACCAATGGCCATCGAAGCCAGGAGACAAGAGCTCCATTCAGGTCCTCCCCAAGGGTGCAGGGGCCCAAGCACTTGGGCCATCTGCTGCTGCTTTCCCACCTGTTAGCATGGAGTTGGATCAGAAGTAGAGCAGCTGGGAATCGAACCAGCACCCACACGGGATGCTGGCATCACAGCCAGGAGCCTAACCCACTGCACCATAATGTCGGCCCCTATAAATTCCTTTTTTAAAAGACTTATTTGCCGGCGCCGTGGCTCAACAGGCTAATCCTCCGCCTTGCGGCGCCGGCACACCGGGTTCTAGTCCCGGTCGGGGCACCGGATTCTGTCCCGGTTGCCCCTCTTCCAGGCCAGCCCTCTGCTGTGGCCCAGGAGTGCAGTGGAGGATGGCCCAAGTGCTTGGGCCCTGCACCCCATGGGAGACCAGGAAAAAGCACCTAGCACCTGGCTCCTGCCATCGGATGAGTGCGGTGCGCCGGCCGCAGCCCGCCAACCGCGGCAGCCATTGGAGGGTGAACCAACGGCAAAGGAAGACCTTTCTCTCTGTCTCTCTCTCTCATGTCCACTCTGCCTGTCAAAAAAAAAAAGACTTATTTACTTGAAAGGCAGAGTGACAGAGAGTGGGGAGGACAGAGAAAGGGATCTTTCATGTGATGGTTCACTGTCCAAACAGAGCCGTAAGAGAAGGGGTTAGGCCAAGCTAAAGCCAAGAGCCTGAAACACCATCTGGATCTCCCACATGGGTGGTAGGAACCCAAGTACTTGGGCCCTCTTCCATTGCTCTCCCAGGCACATTAGTAGGGAGCTGGATTGCAAGTAGAGAAGCCAGGACTTGAACTGGAGCTCATACAAGATGTCAGTGTCACAGGCAGTAGCTTAATTTGCTGCACCACAATGCTGGCCTTTGTTATAGACTGTTAACATATGAGATTATTTCTGGACCTTTCTGGTCCATCCATTGGGACATTTATAACTCAATCCATACTTGTCAAGTACTGTACTTTGCATGTGTGTCACTTGTTCTAATATTGGGACAGGCAAGTTCCACAGGCATTTGTAAGTTTAGAATTTTTCCTATTCTAATCTGTTTATCTTGCCATGCAAACCTTAAAATAACTTGTAGTCTCCAAAACATTTGGCTAGATTTTATTTAGGCATTGGGTTAAGATGATAAACTCATTTAAATCTATTGGCACATGGTACTCATCACTCATTTCTTAAGTTTGATAGCTCGCCACTTTTAGGCATGATGCCTCATCTAATTTTCTGATGCTTGTTAATTAAAAAAAAATCCCAAAATTAAGTTTCTCACACAAAGCAATTATCTAGTTTTAATTGATGTGATACCATTACATATTTGTCTTCCTTTTGATAACAATTTATCTTAAACATTTCTCATATCACTGATCAGAATTTCCACTTTTACCATTTCAAAGTTCATAAATTGTTCAACTGAGTTCCCATTAAATCAAAAGCCTATTTCAATCATTTCTTACTGATCAACTTTAAATTTCCTAAAGATATTTAGCACATACATTATTCTCCTAACCATTAAGAAACTTATTCACAATTACTTCTCAGAGTTCTTAGGACTGAAACATTCCACATTCTATTCAGTGATTTATATGGTAAGAAAATATTAAAAGGCATTATGGAGAGGTTGGTTAAGTCACAACGTGGGATGCCCATATTCCATATCAGAGTGCTGTTTTAAGTACTGGCTCCTCTGCTTCTGATCCAGCTTCCTGCTAACATTCCTGACAATACAGCAGATGATGATGGTCCAAGTACCTGGGATCCTGCCACCCACATGGGAAACCTAGATAGAGATCCTGGCTATTGGCTTCAGTCTGGCCCAGCCTGGCCCAGCCTATCTCCCCAGACATTTTGGGGAGATGGAAGCAGCAGTTGGAAACTCTCTCTTTCTCTTTCCTCTCTCTTCTTCTTCCCTGTCACTCTGTCCTTCAAATAAATAAATCTTTTTTCAATGCAAGTTTGTGAAATATCCATGATTGTGCTCTCTGCTCTCAAGACTGAAGCTACAAAATAAAGCAACTGTCCAACATGAAATGAGTCTGTACAGTATGGCTACCACGACACAAGTGAATTTCTAAGTTTATATTTGCCAAGCTGACCTTCAACTGGATATACTTTGTATCAAAAGATATTTTGGGGGTGGGTGTTTGGCACAGTGCTGTAAAGATACCACTTGGAATCACTGCGTGCCACGTCCGAGTGCCAGTGCCACTGCTGCTTCAGCTTCCGGTTACTGCACACTCTGGCAAGCTGCAGGTAATGGCTCAAGTACTGGAGTCCCTGCCATTCGCACAGGAGGTCCAGATGGAGCTCTTGGCTCCTGGCTTTGGCCTGGCACAGCCCTAGTAGTTGAGGGAATTTAGGGAGTGTACCAGTTGATGAAGGATTTCTCTTTCTCTCTCTCTCAGCCTGTCAAATAAAAATGAAAATTAGAGCCAGTGTGTGCACAGCAGATTAAGAAATAAACCAGCAGATAAAGATCTTTGTCTTTGTCTCTGTCTGTAACTGTGCCTTTCAAATAAACAATAGATCAATCTTTTTTTAAAAATGAGAATACATTTTAAACTTTTAAATAAATGCATAGATATTAAAATACCGATAAGGGGCTGGCAGTGTACCGCAGCCGATAAAGCTGCCACTTGCAACACAAGCACCCCACATAAGCGCCGGTTCAAGTCTTGGCTGCTCCACTTTGGGTTCCAGCTCCCTGCTAATGTGCCTGGGAAAGTAGCCGAAGATGGCCCAAGCGCTTGGGTCCCTGCATCCACGTGGGAGAAACGGAAGTGTGGGTGATCCTGTACCTGGCGGGGAGTCTGCCAGCCCTGTCCATGCAGGAGGTTGAGAGGGCATGGCACACTCTCCCTCCTGGGAGGGACCCCACAACCTGACTGCTGGCAGGCAGCAGGAGCCCCAGGCACTTCCCTCCCCACCCCTTCCCTGTTAAAGGATCCCATAATTGCCAGTCAGGTAAACAGCTCCCTGGTGCCCCAGGCCCTTTAGGACCACCTGGAAAACTACCCTAGCTAGGGACCTCCAAGCTGATTAGCAAAGCATGGCAGCACCAATATCGGTTCTATCCTACAGAATCAGTGTTGCCTTGAATTAGTCACACCCCTTCTGCCTGCCCTTTAAAAAGTGTGCGTGGTCATTAATAAAGCGGAGACGTTCACCGAAACTTGTCTCCGGTGCTGTCACCCCACCCATGCCGACAGCACGCGGGCCTCCTGGAATGAGCCCGTGCTGAAGAAGTTCATGGCTCCTGCTTTCACTCTGGCCCAGCCCAGCCAATGCAGCCATTTGGGGAAGTCAACCAGCATATAGAAGATATCTCCCTCTCTAACTCTGCTTTTCAAATAAATCTTTTTTTTTTAAAGTTCACATGAAAAGGAAATTAAAAGGTAAATTTATTATAAAAAAATACAGGAGCCGGCGCCGTGGCTCACTTGGTTAATCCTCTGCCTGCAGCGCTGGCATCCCATATGGGCGCCGGTTCTAGTCCTGGTTGCTCCTCTTCCAGTCCAGCTCTCTGCTGTGGCCCGGGAAGGCAGTGGAGGATGCCCCAAGTGCTTGGGCCCTGCACCCACAGGGGAGACCTGGAGGAAGCATCTGGCTCCTGGCTTCAGATTGGCGCAGCACCTGCCATGGTGGCCGTTTGAGGGGTGAACCAACAGAAGGAAGACCTTTCTCTCTGTCTCTCTCTCACTGTCTATAACTCTACCTGTCAAATAAATAAATAAAATAAAAAATACAGGTAAGCTGGATTAATGAAGCTGAAAAAAAAAAGGCACAGAGATGCCATTAACTACTAATGTGAAGAGAAGCTGGTTTAAAAGTGGAACCACCTGGCCAGCGTCGTGGCTCAACAGGCTAATCCTCCACGTTGCGGCGCCAGCACACCGGGTTCTAGTCCCGGTCGGGGCGCCGGATTCTGTGTCCCGATTGCCCCTCTTCCAGGCCAGCCCTCTGCTGTGGCCCAGGAGTGCAGTGGAGGATGGCCCAGGTGCTTGGGCCCTGCACCCCATGGGAGACCAGGAAAAGCACCTGGCACCTGGCTCCTGCCATCGGATGAGCGCGGTGCGCCGGCCATTGGAGGGTGAACCAACGGCAAAGGAAGACCTTTCTGTCTGTCTCTCTCACTGTCCACTCTGCCTGTCAAAAAAAAAAAAAAAAGTGGAACCACCTTTATAAACTTGAACCATTTCATCTTTGTTTCCCAATTGCTGGGATATCAAGTAACATGGAGACTTCGAAGTTTCTATCACTTGAAGTGAAAAACTCCACAGCATTCACTACCTAGGTTTCAAAAGGGTACAGTAGTACACTGGGGTGAATAAGAAATCCTTGTATGCTGGAGCACTCTATGCAAGCAATTGTCCTCCTGAGGAAATTCACAGGCATAAACAGTGCAAGGAAAAAAGCTCTCCCACTGGACAAGTGCCTCTGGGCTTCTCGCGGACCCCTGCACGGGAGTCACGAGGACTGACTGATATCCCCGGCACTCTGTGCAGAAATCTCCAACCCTAACCAAAAGAGATCTCTTGGCATGAATGACAAGTGACCAAGTTTTTTATTTTGCCCAATGCCTTACAATTACCGGAGGTAAAGCCACCACATGGGCACAGTTCGAGTCCCAGCTGCTCCACTTCACATCCAGCTTTCTGCTATGGCCTAAGAAAGCAGTAGAGGGTGGCCCTGTACTGTGTGGGAGACTCAGAAGAAGCTTCTGGTTCCTGGCTTTGGATCAGCCCAGTTCCAACCAGCTGTGGCCATATGCAGAGTGAACCAGAGGATGGAAGACTCCTCTTTCTCTCTCTGTCTCTGCCTCCCTGTAATTTGGCCTTTCAGATAAATAAATCTTTAAAATATATATATTTTTGGCTTCTCCTATTGAATGTATCTTTGAAAATATATTATGAGGACTGGGACTGTGGCATAGCAGGTAAAGCCACTGCCTGTGGTGCCGGTATCCCATATGGGCAAGTTCAAGTTCCCACTCCTCTTCCAATCCAGCTCTCTGCTATGGCCCAGGAAAGCAGTAGAAGGTGGCCCAAGTCCTTGGGCCCCTGCACCCATGTGAGAGACCCGGAAGAAGCTCCTGGCTCCTGGCTTCGGATGGGCTCAGCTCTGGCCATTGCAGCCCATTGGGGAGTGAACCAGTGAATGGAAGACCTTTCTCTCTCTCTCTCTCTCTCTCTCTCTCTCTCTCTCTCTCTCTCACACACACACACACACACACACACTCTCTGTAACTCTACTTTTCAAATAAATAAATAATCTTAAAAAAACATATTATGATACTTTCAGGCAGACAGTGATCACACAGCAGACAGAACGATTTGGTATCTCTGAAAATCAACAGTTGGTGAATACCTTGATCTACTCTTTCCAAGCTGTAAGCAGAAGAGCTGGTGGCCATATGAGAAGAGTTTTCTCAATAAAGTGAGCCAGTGTGCAAAAAAGTACAAACTTCTGATGCAAGGCTGCTAGGGACACAGCAAAGACTTGGGATCATTCCCAGGTTGGGAAGAATGAACTAACCAGGGCACATCCATCAGACTATCTTCATACAGATCTTCTTACTTCCAAAAAGCAGCCAAGGATGTTTTCATTTGAATATCCCCAAGACTGCTGTCTTAAGAGGAGTAGCTGGGAAGTGACCAGCTGGCCCCACTAGTGAGGGAGGCCACCACCAGCTACAATGAGAAAGGCAAAGCCACGCAGCTAGAACGCAGAGCAGGCAGTCTGCCAGAACTGAGAAACAGAGAAGACGTATGGAATTCATCCCAAAAATATCAGGGGGCTGAAATCACCTCCTGGACTCCTGTCAACCCTTCTACTAACCAGAACAAAACCCAAAACTGGATGCTGTTCCGATGTCCCATTTGGTAAACCCCAGATAGATTCGGTGTCTATAAAGAATGACCGTAACAGACTGTGAACTGGGGAGTACACGTTAGCCCTGAACTCACCAGAACCCCCAGCCAATCAAACGATTTCACACTATGCTGCGGAATATGAAGATCCTAACTTCCAGAGCCAAATGGATTAAAAGGCACCGAGTGCACCCAACCATTCTCGTTCCTGACACGTGGATCTGGACTGAAACCGTGGTGCAATTTGTACCCCATTTAGACCCTCCGAAATGTCAGTACACTGCCAGCTGTGTGCAAGCTATAATAAGCTCCTCCAACTCCTGACTTAGGTATTTCAGAATGCCAGTTCAAAGAGGAGAAAGTACTCCTGAAAGATTAAAAGGCTGCTGAAACGGCCAGATGAAATATTCAGAAAACCCCCTAATGGTGACGGTGAAAGAGGGTGCCTGGAGACTCTTAATAGGCAAGCAGCAGACCCTATGTCTCACAAGAAAGAAGGTTCGGGCAGTGAGCAAAGGAGAAGACAGCCTTCTCCTGTATAAACTGGATGTAGGTTTTTAAAATAGTCTAATCATGTTTTAGCAGAAACCTGAAATCTCTAATGGGTAAAATCTCACAGACCGCTTACTAGATTCACTATTCATGTACAGGCCAGGGCCGCTGATGCCAGGCCTCTGACAGGGGTCTCCTCCTACGCACTACCCAGAACTCAGCTGGAGGCAGTCTGCAACAATGGTGCCTGATTAATCATTGCATAGACTAATCAGCGAGGCTTTCTTCAGTTATAGACTGATGAAGGACATTAATTACCTGAGCTGTTTCTGTCCAGCATGACATCTTTTAGATTAATGTGTCTTCATTAACCAAGGCTATAAACAATGTGATTCAGAATTTAGACAAAGAAGTTTTAATACAAATATTATGCAGAACTTCGGCATCCCACAATAAACTACAATTGTTGATTACCTTGGCTTAATAGTTATTTAAGTGACTTTGATGAAACATTCATTTAAAGAGTACTCGGTATTAAACAGATTGATTAAACTTAACATAGCAACATATAAAACCTCAGAAATTTTATTCCAATATGGAAACAACACAAGAATGAGCTTTTTGAGGTTTGTGAATTACATTGTCACTTTCTGAACACAATATATATCTAAACATACTTCCAAATATTTTACCATTAAGGTAGAAATTACATATATATTCTAACTTGTACTACCAGCAGTCAAAACAGCTTTTATCAACTCCGAATATGTCTACTGCTAACAATTTGCTCATCTTTTCCAGTTGGGTATAAATTCTGCAAATCATTTCAAATCATTCAGAGCTCAGACTGACCCTTAAGCTCCATCTTAAATCAAAAATTGTCACTACCAAACATGTTTAATAAGCTTATAGAGACAATGCTCCAAAAACAAAGTGTGATCCCTAACATATTCTGACGAATAATAGTTCATCACTGGAAACGTGTTTGGACTATATGACCTCGCAACTCTAAAAAGAACCCCAGGGTCCGGAGCTGTGGTGCAGCAGTTTAAAACCCCAGCCTGCATCCCATATGAATGCCGGTTCAAGTCCTGACTACTCTACTTCCGACCCAGCTCCCCACTAATGTGCCTGGGAAAGCAGCAGAGGATGGCCCAAGTCCGTGGGCCCCTGAACCCATGTGGGTGATTGAGAAGAAGCCCCTAGCTCCTAGCTTTGGACTGGATCAGCTCCAGCCACTGCAGCCATTTGGGGGAGTGAACTAGTGGACAGAAGGCCTCTCTCTCTGTGTAACTCTTTCAAATAAATAAAATAAATCTTTTTAAAAAAAAAAAAAACAACCCCATACTTCATAGGCACACTCCTACACAAACCTCCTTAATACCTCTCCTGGCTTGTGGGACTTAGAATTGGCAAAGTTATTTTGTTTCCAAATGCTATATACGCCATATGGGAACTAAGGTAGCTAACAGATCACATCTCATTACAAAAATTATTTATGTTTATGTGAAAGGCAGAGTTACACAGAGACAGAGAGTCAGAGAGCAAGAAGTGATCTTATGGCGCCAGCGCTGTGGTGTAGTGGGTAAAGCCGCCACCTGTGGTGCTGGCATCCCATATGAACACAGTTCAAGCCCCTGCTGCTACATTTCCAATCCAGCTCTCTGCTATGGCCTGAGAAAGCAGTGGAAGATGGCCCAAGTCCTTGGGCCCTGCACCCACATGAAGACCCAGAGGAAGCTCCTGCCTCCCGGCTTCGGATAGGCACAGCTACAGCCATTTCGGCCATCTAAGGAGTGAACCAGCAAAGGGAAGACACCTCTCACCCCGCCCCCCTGTTACTCTGCCTTTCAAATAAATAAATAACTCTTCAAGAAAAAAAACAAAGAAGAAGTAATCTTACATCCACTGGTTCACTCCCCAAATGGCTTTAACAGCCAGGGTTAGGCTGGGCTGAACCAGGAGCCCTGAGTTTCTTCCATGTGGGTGGCAGGAACCGAAGCACTTGGGTCATCTTCCACTAGTTTCCCAGGAATATCAGCAGGAAGCGGGATCAAAAGTGGATCAGCTATGACAAGAACCTGTGCCCATATGGGATGCCTGCATTGCAGGCAGCAGCTTAAACCACTATACCACAACACTGGCCCCTGCATCTCTTTCTAACAGGCATCTTTCCCCCTCAACCTTTGGATCTCATTAGGACACACTGAAATTACACAATATTTTAGGGGCCAGCGCCATGGCTCACTTGGTTAATCCTCCACATGCAATGCTGGCATCCTATGTGGGCACCGGGTTCTAGTCCCGGTTGCTCCTCTTCCAGCCCAGCTCTCTGCTGTGGCCCAGGAAGGCAGAGGAGGATGGCCCAAGTGCTTGGGCCCCTGCACACACTCGGGAGACCAGGGGGAAGCATCTGGCTCCTGGCTTCAGATAGGCACAGCGCCAGCCGTGGCAGCCATTTGGGGAGTGAACCAACGGAAGGAAGACCTCTCTGTCTCCCTCTCTCTCACTGTCTATAACTCTACCCATCAAATAAATAAATAAATAAATAAATAAATTACACTATGTTCTAAATAAAAATAATTTCCCATCATGAATAACTGGGCTGACCATGTGGCCTAGTTAAATTAGTTTAAATGCTATTTGACAAGTACTCTGAATATGACATAGGAAAAGGACAGAAAATACCCTTTAAAATTTGTGATCCTTCTTTATAGGCTGTCTTGATATCTATTACGTAAAACTATAGGCAACTGGAATTTTTGTAGATCTCAAATGATTGAACAGAGCAAATCACATGTGATAAATTAATAAAACTCTGAACCAAGGAAGTCTGAGCACCTGCCAACAGAGCTGACGAGCTAGAGAGTACTAGTGAAATGACTGTGTTCCTAGCAACAACCTGTGTTTCTACATAGAGTCAGAGTTTATACAAACCTTTACACATGTATAACTGAACTCAGGTTCAACCCTTGTGAACTAGGCAGATCAGATACCCTGGTCTCCACTTCACAGATGAGAAAATGAGGCTCAAATGTTGTCACTTGCTCAAATGTGCACAAATGTTGAGGTACTTGTTCAAATATCTACAAGTAATGGAACAAGAAATCTAACCTCTGGGCCTCTTGACTCCAGATCTTTGCTACAAAGAACATCCTTCAAAAGGAGAACCAAAATCATCCAGGTGAGAGCACACACACTCCCAAGGCTTATACGTGGAGAGATTCCATCAATACCTATGTGTTAAGTGTCCAAACTGAAATAATTCAGTGTTTTTTCAAACATGAAAAAAACAAGTACATACTTAAAGTACAAGTACATACTTACAAATACATACTTACAATTCAATTGCTCATTTCTGCAAACTGTACCCTCACCCAGAATTTCATCCTTATACCCCATAGGCCTGCCTGTCCATTACCTGGAATGGTCATATACTTGGCTAACTCTACAATGCACCCATTGCAGTACAAGTCACAATACTAAACATACAATGTCAGCCTCACACCACCATTCACAGCACCAGTATATTTCACTTATGGTAACGAAAGCCTGGGAAATGATTCTTGATGAGACTTATTAATTGAATGAATGGTCCACGACTAAAATTGATTTTTGGTAATGCAGTGACTCCAAGTAAAGCTATAAAAACAGATGTGCTATTTCAATCATCACAATTAACTGATGAAGAAGTTTCATATAAATTTCTAAACCAGGCAATTCCTCATGTAAAAATGTTCAGCCTAAGTGAGGTGGTGAAATACAATAAGCCTTCCTCCTCAACTATCCTCCCCTAGTGGCCCATCAAGCAATCATAGAATCGTTCTTGTTTACTAATTAAAAATAATATATATTTCACCCACATTATCTTTAGATACAGAGACTGATAACCCTTCCTACTGTCTCATTCTGTAGGGGTGTCAATTTACAGGGATCAAATCTCATCTGATGGGGAAACGGGAAGTAAAGACATCTCATTACACACACACACACACACACCCATCTTTAAATTATTTTCCACATGCTTGAAATACTTACTCACACAACAGAACACCATTTTCTAGAGAGGCTCGGAAATCCTTTGTTTCAAAATTCTTCTCTGTTACTGCCTGCAAGAAAGATATGGGTGTTAATTTTCTCTTAAGCAGGAATAACAGACAAGTCAAAATTCAGTGTTAAATTGTGCACATCTAATATTATACTTGAAGAATTCGAAATATCACTAAGAACTGATCCCATATTAAATAAAATTACATATTGGTCTATGTTACAAAAAGGTTTACTATTTTAGTATGAACAATTACACACACACACACAAACCACAGGGCCAGTGCTGTGGCACAGTAGCCTGGGCCTCCGCCTACAGCGCAGGCAATCCACATGGGTACCAGTTCTAATCCTGGCTGCTCCTCTTCTGATCCAGCTCTCTGTTATGACCTGGCAAAGCAGTGGAAGACGGCCCAAGTGCTTGGGCCCCTGCACCCACATGGGAGACTCAGAGGAGGCTCCTGGCTCCCAGCTTCAGATTGGCCTAGCTCCAGCCACTCCAGCCATTTGGGGAGCAAACCAGCACATGGAAGATCTTTCTGTCTGTCTGTCTAACTCTACCTCTCAAATAAATAAATTAAAATCTTAAAAAAAAAACACAATGAATATTTTCTGAAATGTAATAAAGAAGCTAATTAAATTTGCAGTGTATTTTCTATTAAGCAAAAAACTGTGGGTAACTAAAACATCCTTAGTTTTAGTTCCATCTTTACATTCCTCAAGGTTCGTACAAAGCTAAGAAGCATACGGTATGACTCTCCTCCAATTTGCTCGTGAGATGGCCCTTATTTGTGTAGAGCCTTTTTAGTGCAACATCTTAGAGAGAAGACTATGAAATCCTGCAGAGAGGGCAAGATGGTAAAGACTGTAAACAGGCCATTCGCAACTTAAGGTCATCACAGGCCACCTGCAGTTACTACAACCAATGGTGTAGCAAAACCGCTAGAAAAGTACCTGGATTCTGCCTCCAGAGGGTTGCAGTGGTTGGGAAATGAAAGGGAATTTCATAAAGGAAGTAGCGGGAAAAACACTCCAGGAACAACTCCTGAGACTGGAACCCCAAACAGCCATGTGAACAGGAAGCCAGCGGCAATGGCACCAGCGGCCATAGAGATACACCTCTACAGCAGAAAGGAACGGGCTTCTGGAATCCTTACTGGAAAGTCACAAATCCTACACCCCAGGCCAGCTCCGGAGCTCATGGATGTAACGGTCATCACAGTCCTGCTGTCCACACTTACCACTGCTCACTTTACAACCCACCTGCAACTCCCTCTGTGTTAATTCTGCATCTCTCCACAATGCCTCATGCTGCTATAGCGAGACCTACAGTCTGGTGACTGACAAAACAAAGTTGCTTTCAGAATTCAAGGTAGTTTCTCATAAGTTAGTTCGGTAAGTGTGAACAGAGCCTGGGTCAGAAGGTGACGTGCCAGAAGCAGGAAAAAGTAGAAGATCCTTGCCTACAGGGAGCCTGAATCTATAGAAGGGACTCACTGCTGCATGGATTAAACATGTGAGGATCCTGTCTATGACAGAAACTAATTACATCCTGGTAGAGATTTTAGAAATGAAGAAGAGCTGTGGCCCAGGAGTGCAGTGGAGGATGGCCCAGGTGCTTGGGCCCTGCACCCCATGGGAGACCAGGAAAAGCACCTAGCACCTGGCTCCTGCCATCGGATGAGCGCGGTGCGCTGGCCGCAGCGCGCCGGCCGTGGCGGCCATTGGAGGGTGAACCAACGGCAAAGGAAGACCTTTGTCTCTCTCTCTCACTGTCCACTCTGCCTGTCAAAAAAAAAAAAAAAGAAATGAAGAAGAAAAAGGCAAGTAGCACTTCTCTCCGGGAGCTGACTGCTGCGTAAAAAACTTTAAATATAGATGTAAGAGCATAGTAAGGGATAGGGATAGGTTCTTGGCCTACTGGTTAAGACAAGGCCACATATCAAGATCAAGAGTACCCATATTCAACATCCAGCTCCTGCATTTCATTCTGGCTTTCTGCAAATGTAGACTCTGGGACAGAACAATGATGCTCACGTGATTGGGTTCCTGACACCCACGTAGAAGATGTGAATTGAGCTCTCGGCTTCTAGCTTTGGCCATAGGCAGGGGCCACTGCAAACATTTGGGAAGTGAGCCAGCAGATGGAAGACCTTTCTCTCTGTCTCTGTCTGTCAGAGGGACTGGCATAGAATTCGACCTCTGCTTCCAATCCAGCTTCCTATGAATGCAAGCCCTGGGAGGAAGCAGATGATGGATCAAGTACGTGGGTCCCTGTCACCCATGTGGGAGACCTGGAGTTGGCCTGACCCAGCCCGGACTATCATGGACATTTGGGGAGTGTGTGGAAGATCTCTCCCTAGGGTCCAGCACTGTGGCACAACTGGTTGGACTACCAGTAGCCATGACAGCACCCATATCAGAGTACTGGTTCCAGTTCAAGTGCTCTGCTCCGGATCCAAGTCCCTGTAAAAGCACCTGAGAAGGCAGTGGAACATGGCTCACGTACTTGGGGAGCCTGCCACCCACGGGGGAGACCTGGATGGGGTTCTGGAATCCTAGCTTTGGTCTGGTTCCGGACGTTTGGGGAGTGAACCAGCAAACAGGAGAGCTCTCGACCTTCCTCTCCCTGTATCTCTACACCCCACTCTGTATTTCTCCCTCTCTCTGACACTCTTCCAAATAAACAAGTCTTTTAAAAGCTCTTTCTTCCTTTCAAATAACAATCTAAAAAAAAAACGAAATTTTGGGCCGGCGCCGTGGCTCAACAGGCTAATCCTCCGCCTTGCGGCGCCGGCACACCGGGTTCTAGTCCCGGTCGGGGCACCGGATTCTGTCCCGGTTGCCCCTCTTCCAGGCCAGCCCTCTGCTGTGGCCCAGGAGTGCAGTGGAGGATGGCCCAGGTGCTTGGGCCCTGCACCCCATGGGAGACCAGGAAAAGCACCTAGCACCTGGCTCCTGCCATCGGACAAGCGCGGTGCGCCGGCCGCAGCGCGCCAGCTGCAGCGGCCATTGGAGGGTGAACCAACGGCAAAAGGAAGACCTTTCTCTCTGTCTCTCTCTCTCACTGTCCACTCTGCCTGTAAAAAAAAAAAAAAACGAAATTTTTAGAAAATCAAAAATCTTGACTTGTTAAGAGTATAAAAAGGTAAGTTCATACATAAAAGTTCGATTAATTTCTTTATCAATTTTCCTGGATAAAAGAGATGTGCTGTCTTAACACACATTGTGTTAGGAGAGGGAGAATAAAAATGTGCACTGTAAACTTTAATACAGTGAAAATTCTCTTAAAAATGCTTTAATAGTTTCTCTGGATAGTTTCATGAATATTACAATACACTGGGTTCTAGTACCGGTCGGGGCACCGGATTCTGTCCTGGTTGCCCCTCTTCCAGGCCAGCTCTCTGCTGTGGCCCAGGAGTGCAGTGGAGGATGGCCCAAGTCCTTGGGCCCTGCACCCACATGGGAGACCAGGAGAAGCACCTGGCTCCTGCCTTCGGATCAGCACGGTGCGCCAGCCGCAGCGAGCTGGCCGCGGCAGCCATTGGAGGGTGAACCAACAGCAAAGGAAGACCTTTTTCTCTGTCTCTCTCTTACTGTCCACTCTGCCTGTCAAAAATTAAGAAAAAAAGATTACCCTGGAGGCCGGCAGTGTGGTGTAGTAAGTTAAGCCTCCACCTGCAGTTTCAGCATCTCTTATGGACACCGGCTCAAGTCCCAGCTGCTCTACTTCCAATCCAGCTCCCTGCTAATGTGCCTGGGAAGGCAGAAGATGGCCCTGCACCCAGGTGGGAGATCCACATGAAGCTCCTTGCTCTTGGCTTTGGCCTGGCCCAGCTCTGGCCACTGTGGAAGAGTGTTCTCTCTCTTGCTCGCTTATCTCTACATCTCTGCCGTTCAAATAAATAAATATTTTTGAAAAAATCACCCTGCTATATATTTATTGAATTTCAAGTCTCCTTAGCAGGGCCAGACCAAATGATTTCACGGACTTCACACAGCTCGCCGGCCAGACATTCCCTGCCTGAGTTAAAGGAAGGAACTCAGTTATCACATCATATATAAATCTACTGGAGTAGCTGCTAGATCCTGAAAACATTGCAAAAATCAAAGCCAGGTTGTTGTTAAAAATTGTCATACTTTTAAATGGAATCTACCCTTAGGAAGAGCTCAGTATTCTGATTTTCCAGAATTCTAAAGAACATCCATTTGCGTAGTAGTTCTAATCTAACAATCACTCAGTTAGTTTTCCAATAATTCTGAGCCTTATTCATCAGCCAGTTATTTAAGGTGTGACATCTTTTACGTAATGGGCTTGTGATTCATAGGAACCAAATAAAGACCATGTGTTTCCCACTTAAGGTATCAAAAGTCAACACAAAGAGAAGTGATCACTGCACAGGCAAACAACCACACCTTGTTCTCTATGCAAACTCCTTTCCCTCTCTTTCGCTTGCCCTTTTCCATACTTCCCCAGTGCAATCTTGTGAAAGCACTGCCACCCTAACTAATCCGAGACATAGAGACCCGAGGTTCCAACCTGGCTCCATCCCACACTTCACACTTCCGAAGGAGTCGCCACTCGGTTCCCTGATTTTTCAAGGGAAAGGCATATTTGCCCTCTTTACTTCACACAGTACAGAAAGCAGCTGAAATATTTTGCACACACTCCGGTACAGGCTGGTGTTTCCTTTGGCCCATGTCCTTGGGGGCTGAGCTGCAGCAAAGAAGCTAAGGAGGTGCCAGGGCCCGGTGTGAGGCTCTTGGGTGAGATGCTTCCTGTGAAGGTGTAATTAGTCTAATGGAGCGTATTAAGGGTGGAGCCGCAAGCCCAGAGCAAATTCTGCACAAACACTGTTGCCAAACCTGTCTGACCACCTGTAGCTTCCATCCCTATGGGGAATTCCTTGACAGGAAGGTTTCTGTAAAGGGCAGATGTTGTACAAGAAAACACCTGGCAGTTAAATCCACAAATTAAAAAAAAAAAAAAGCCATTTCTTTTGCTGTGAAATGTATCATATCAATTACCTTCATGCCCTTTATCATTTTGTTGATAGTTTTATTCTAATCCTCTGGCTGGGTAAGGCTTCCCACCAACACCACCACCAAGCTTCTCCAAGGCTCCATCACTCAGTGCCAGTTCTGATCACATGATCCGCATGACTTAAATCCCAAACATTCTGGGAACTCCTTAAAGACTACTTCAGACCAGACTGGTTATCAGCAAAACACCCACTCAGGCAAGTCAGCAAGCACTCAGCTCCTTTACATTTTTTAATTCTTTTAAACCACCCATTTAAAAGACTTCTAAAACCTCCAAAGAAATCTCTACCGTATTTTTCGTGTGAATCAAAGTATAAAAATACAAATCCTGTTTCAGTTTGTTTTAAAAGGAGGCAGGGGAGATGTTTACCAACAAAAACCACGCTACAAACTTCATCTGGACTCACAGTTGGTTTCAAATTAAATTATTTACTAATTGATTAATTGGTAACTACAGCATGAAATTTAAGATATACATCATCATGCCAATCATGCAACATAAATGCAAAAAAAAAAAAAACCTAAGTAATATTTAACACTGGAAGCCACTGTGGCACATGGAAACCACACTGTGAGGACAGGTCTGAATTAATCTTCCACTCAAGGAAACACACAGTCAATATCGGGCAATATTTCTGGTCTGCTTTTCCATCAATCTCTAAAGCTCTCAGTGAATTAAACCTCCCTCCTTTTATTTCATTATTTCATTAAACTTCATTTTGGAAGCAACAAAGTATATGATCCTCATGACCCCATGAAGATTCTCTAATTCTTATAATGAATTTTATGAGAAATATATACCATTACTGATGATGCATTAACTTTGACAGATCTTATTGCTTACAAAAACCATAAATGTTATGATGCCCAGTAATCACACGAGGAAAAACGGAACACAACCTAAAGGGAGCACGTGCCTATCTCTTCCTTCCCTTCCCTCAGCAGAATAATGAAGTTACTTGTGACATTAGAGATGCCAGTTCTTCCCACAAAAGATGGGCTGTGCCATTTTTAAACCATCATCACAGGTATCCTCTGCCCCTCCCCCACAAAGAGAACCTGGAGTCCAGCAGTTGAGACAGAAATCTGATTGGGGAATGAAGATTAAGTCTCCTCACTTCCCCAGACCTCAGATTACAATGGCCAGTGGTGAACTGGGCTGTGGGCGTCTTCCCCAACCTTCACAGCACGTCTGTGTGTAGGAAGGAGTTGTTCCTCTGCTGTATACACAAGGAAACCGACTAACTGTGCAGTTACTTGAGGTGAGACCTAAGCCAGTAAGGAGCTACCCATATAACAAGGCAGCATCAAACCAGAGCGCCTACAGTAGCTCTCAGTGAATTCTAAAAGGTAATTAGGGACCTACCTATTTCCTGTGCCTCTGGGCTCCAAGTCTACACCACCACATATTCTAAAGGGCAGGCTGCCTTACCTAACTTCTCACGGGCTGAAACACCACTTTTACATACTCATCACTTAGAAATACATTAGATCAAATTACTCTTCCTAGGAACATCTGCACTTGTAAAGATCACAACAAAAAGGAGGTATGCATGAAGGGGATGAGAGGGTTGGCTGTGTCCTGGAGGAAGAACCTGCCTTGCTCCTGAGATCACCTTGCTAAAGTAGCCTTCTACCGCACAGCAGTGAACCCATGCCAGTGTGCCAATGATCTGAGAATAAACACACAGGAGTCCATAGAAACACGTCACTCCAGTGACCCGCCTTTTTAAAGGGAAGAATCTTGGAGGAAATTTTCAAAGAAGAAAGTGGCCACCACTGCTGACTTGCTACACGAAAGCTTTTCCAGGCTAAAGAATATGTTAGAATTCACTCTCCGTTTGAGTAATAAGCTTCATTTAAACCAAGATACTAAGCACACATATAATCATTCAAAAATCAGTTTCAATCCATTAAGTACACGGTGTCTGAGGCATTAGGAATGTAAAAAGTAAGTTGAAGTGATTTTTGAAAATTCTTCTTTAAAAGTCCAACTCAGTTCTGCAATTTGTGGTCAAAATGGTATTTTAAGCCCAGGCATCTCTAAAATGTGGCTAAGCCTCATTCTTGGTTAACTTGCACTGTACATTCGGCAAATAACACTGCTTTAAAGGACATAATTCTCAAGTCACTAGTCTTGCTTAAGATTTGGCACCACACTACATAATATTCCAGAGTAGACCACAATTATTTTTGCCAATACTAATGTCATTTGATAGCAAAACCAAAGCCAACTCATAGTCTTCCAAGATAGTGGTAATCAAAATTGCTCAGACCACTGAGTTCTAAATAGAATCCAAAAGCCTCCTACTGGCTAGAAGTCTAACCATCTTCCCTGCCCCACTGCCCCCTTGCAGATCCTCATCTCAGAGTGGCTGGTCTAAATGACACTGCCCCCTCACCTCCTGGACAAGGCCAACAGCCTTCAAACCGCCAGGAGGAAGGAGGAGGAAGACAAACAGCAAAAGCCAAAGCCTCAGGCTGCATCCCCAGGTCACTGAAGGCCAACAACCTGTACAAATGCTCAACATTTCTACTCAGTCATCATGGAGTCAGCATCTGATCGAGTGGTTCAGAGGGGCTGGGTTTGATTCCTGGCTCTGACTCAACTCTGGCTTCCTGCCAATGCAGACCCCAAGAAGCAGCAATGGTGGTACAAGTGGGTTCCTGCCACCCACAGTGGACACCTGGATTGAGTCCCTGGCTCCTGGCTCAGGCCCAAGCCCCAGCCACTGTGGGCATTTGGGGAGTGAACCAGCAAAGCAGGCAGGAGCTAGTTTGCTCACACATGAGCTCTTTCACTCATCACTGCTTCTTGAATAATCCTTTTTCAAGTTGATATCTTATCATGCTATCTTTATTTTAAATAAATCATAGGGACAAATGTCAATTATACATTTTGTGGGGGAAAAAAAAGAAAATTTCTAATACAGAAGAAGCCACTTTCCAATGCCATATCCAACTTCAGCTTATAGCCTCCAATTAGCTTGCCAGGACACAATTATTAACAAGCTAACAATAAAATATAGCTGAATAGAACTAAATAAAACTCAAGGAAGATTTGCTCCAGGGCTGTCAACTTATGAGAAAGATTTCATCCAGATACAAAATCTAAAACACAGCTGGCGCTGTGGCTCAATAGGCTAATCCTCCACCTGTGGCACCAGCACACCAGGTTCTAGTCCCAGTCGGGGCGCCGGATTCTGTCCCGGTTGCCCCTCTTCCAGGCCAGCTCTCTGCTGTGGTCCGGGAGTGAAGTGGAGGATGGCCCAAGTCCTTGGGCCCTGCACCCCATGGGAGACCAGGAGAAGCACCTGGCTCCTGCCTTTGGATCAGCACGGTGCACCAGCCGCAGCGGCCATTGGAGGGTGAACCAACGGCAAAGGAAGACCTTTCTCTCTGTCTCTCCTCTCTCTCACTGTCCACTCTGCCTGTCCAAAAAAAAAAAAAAAAAAAACCTAAAACAACCAGACCCCCATTAGCAAACAGTTAAATTCACTGACAACATCATACACAAAAATAGGCTCAATTTACAGCTATATGTTCTATTAACCATCATAAAAATGAATTCTAATGGGCAATTTACATGTTGTCTATGAATAGAGATTCATACTCCAGCTCATGTTGTTGTGAGCAATACAGGAAACATCCAGAAAAAAAAAAGTCTAACAAAATCCTACGCTGGTGCATGGATTATTTTTTTTCTAGATCAAAGAGTTTTTAAACAACTAGTACATAGTCACAAATAGATGTGAACATCCATTATCAGGATATTTTAAGTATAGTCCAAATGCTTAATATAATCATGGGTTTGCAAAAGTCAAAAGATGTTATTTTTGGCAGAAATGTCTCACACATAGATTAGCAAGTCTCAACAATTACTGCCTACTTCCCTGTGAATTACTGTGAGAGTCATCGCTGTGGGAAACATTCATTTTGGGAAACAGTGTGTCTGTATTACAGGTGAGAGTCGGTACTTACTTTATATGAACTTCAAACTGATAGTTAGGCTGTTGGTATCTATGATATACTTAACAATCCAGCGTCAGTCTGCTGTGAGTAGGCCTTGGAGCTGAGATGCCCTGATATACAAGAACTCTCATCAAAGGACTCTTGATGGATTTCTACTGCCAGTCAAAAGAAATGTAGGCCTTCTGGTACCCATCCGTCAGCCTTCCTTCCTTCAAGTCAACCATAAATTTCTAGGAAGCAAAGGGATGTTCACAATTCTACAGGTATGAAAGCTTGTCTCCACACAAAAACTTATATGAGAATGTCTGTAACATTACTCATGCTAGCTGAAAAGTGGAAACTGCCTAATGTTCATCAGCTGATGAATGGACAAACTGAATATGGTATCATCACACAATGGAATGTAATTCAGAATGAAAAGGAATGAAGTACAGATCCATGGTACAACATGAATGAACCAGGAAAAGCAACTAAGTCAAAGAAGGCAGACACAAAAGACCGCATCTCACGAGATTCCATTAATGTGAAAAGCCCAGAATAGGCAAATCCACAGAAACACACAAGAGGTTAGCGGCTGTCAGGGCTGGAGGAAAGACAATGCGGAGTGTCTGCTGATTGCTTCAGGGTTTCTTTTAGGGGATGAAAATGCTCTGAAATCAGACGACTTTGTGAACATACTCAAAACTAAGAAATCGTATTATTTAAAATAATGAGTTGCATGATATGTGAATTACAACTCAGTAAGTTTGTTCTTAAAAAAAAAAAACTCAACTTTTGTTATTTATCCAACCCACTGTATGGTGTTTTGTTATGACTGCACAGCCTAATACCATATATAAATAAAATATTCATGTGACTAAAAAATTAATGCAGAGATCTTACACAGCTTAAAAGGATTAAACTATACAATTAGAAATTTGTGCATTTTAATCAAGCTCAATAAAGATGATTTTCAAAAAGTTGCAAAAGACTTTGCACATTATCTTAAACCCTTATACAAAAGAAGTTCAGGCTAAGTTAAACTATTTAGGATTACTATCTTCTAAATGCCGACCCTCTTCTCAAAAAACCTGTTTTTACAGATAAAGTTCTTTAAAAAAAAAAAAAGATTTATTTTATTTATTTCAAAGACAGAGTTACAGAGAGAGGCAGAGACAGAGAGAGAGGTCTTCCATCCACTAGCTCACTCCCCAGATGGCTGCAATGGCCAGAACTGCGCCAAACTGAAGGCAGGAGCCAGGAGCTTTCTCTGGGTCTCCCACACAGGTGCAGGGGCCCAAGGAGTTGGGCCATCCTCCACTGCTATCCCAGGCCACAGCAGAGAGCTGCTGGACTGGAAGAGGAGTAGCTGGGACAATAATCGGTGCCCATATGGGATGCCGGCGCTTCAGGCCAGGGCATTAACCGGCTGCACCACAGCATGGGCCCCACAGATAAAGTTCTTAAGCTGCTAAGAAGAAATCCCAAACCCTATGTCTCACATCTAGAAATATTCTAATATTAAATTATGATCTTAGTTTCTATATATCATATATCCATATATTATAATTTGCATCTTTCTGTTTTCAAATACGTCACTTTTGCATTATATCTGAATAATTCCCCAGCACCAGGTTTTTTCAAGTACATTTACTGTCTTGTTTCATAATTCACTTTAATTATATGGCTTCAAAAAAGAAAATACACTTCAGGTATAACAACGAGAGCCATAGCAAATGGGCTTATAGGAAAAGAATTACTGCCAACTCCCTGTTGCAAACTAATGACTAGGCCAACAACAGAAATGTGAAGAAACCAGTTTTCCTCAGGCAACTTGCAGTAACAAAGTTTCTAGTTTATTTATCTAAAAAGTAGATAGGCTCCTGGCTGGTCCCACAATGCACCACTGATTCATCTGAAACATCCCTGACCTAGTTATAATTTCACTTCTATTACTGCAATCAGGCTACCAACATGGAACCACCAGAGGTAACTTTTTAAGACAATAATTGGTGTGCTGCGACTGATCCAAGAGCAACACCCAAGTTCCCTTTAGGGATAACAAAAAGGAAGACTGCCCACACAAATGAGCTTGGTTTCCCGAAGTCTCCCAGCGGCCTTGAGAACTGGCCTTCAGTAAGCCACGTGGCCTCCTTCAACGATGCAATGACCCTGCTGTCCCTACTGTACCATCTCCCAAGGTCTACCCACGACGTTGCTAATGTGCAACTCCCACTGAAATAAGTTCCTGACATGGAAATCACAGCCACGTGACTGCAGCCTGTGGCCATGTTCTGAGCGGCCTGGACAGAACGCTGACGTCGGGGACCGGCAGATGGTGCAAGACTGCTAGCCTCTCCTTAAAAGGGAAACAGTCCAGCAGTGCTGGGCGGGCGTTACCTCACGGCCACAACTGGCTGTCCCTGAAAGCAACACAGCCTCAGGAGGGTGGCAGGGCCCAGGTTCCCCCTCGCCTTATGCACACCCAGCCTGCCTCACTCTCGTTGCCCACGTGTCTGGCCCCAGACAGCCGGGTTCATTGGAGATCACGTGGGCTTTTTTTTTTTTTTTTGGTGTCCTCAAGGCCCACCCTAACGGCTGCTCTGTAGAAGGGAGTTCTCATGTAGAACTGCCTGTGGGGCTTACAAAATCTCATAATAAAGATGCTAACACCAAAGGCCTGGATGGACCCCCACAAGTCCACCTTTTCCAAAACTGCTAAGACTAAGAATGGGCTTTGTAACAGTGATTTAGTGGAAAGAACCTGGTAGACCAGCTACAAGTCTTAACTCTACCAACAGGTAGACCTTCAACACATATTAAAGGTATCTATGAAATTTGTCTTCCTTATACGAAAAGGAATGTGTAGGGGCTGGCTCCGTGGTGCAGCAGGTTAATCCTCTGCCTGCGGCACTGGCATCCCATATGGGCACCAGTTCTAGTCCTGGATGCTCCTCCTCCAGTCCAGCTCTCTGCTATGACCTGGGAAAGCAGTGGAGGATGGCCCAAGTCCTTGGGCCCCTGCACCCACATGGGAGACGGGGAAGAAGCACCTGGCTCCTGGCTTCAGATCGGCACAGCTCTGGCCATTGCAGCCATCTGGGTAGTGAACCAGTGGAAGGAAGACCTTTCTCTCTGTCCCTCTCACTGTATGTAACTCTACATGTCCAATTAATAAAAAGAAAGAAAGAAAGAAAGAAAGAAAGAAAGAAAGAAAGAAAGAAAGAAAGAAAGAAAGAAAGAAAGAAAGAAAGAAAGAAAGAAAGAAAAGGAATGTGTACTAAATCATCACTTCGTGTCCTCACAGCTCTAAAAACCCTGATTCTTTGATGGAAGCCTAAGGAGGCTAAGTGTGAAATCCGTTCATGTTCTCTGCTACCACCTGCTGGCCTATCTTTGGAAATTCAGGGGTCTAAACGGCAGCCCTGGGACCACTGTTCACTATTTGCAACCACTAGATCCAGGTATATATATAAACACACAATAAAAACAGCTCTATCAAGATTAAAAATACAGCTACTAGTTATAGTTGTTGAAAAGGAAAAATGCTTCTATATAATACCACTCATCTGACACTTTCACTAAATCTACAAGAACCTTTCTGATAGAGCTCTCATCCAATGCTTCATTGTCCAAATGCCCATGAAGGTGGAGATCGAGCCTGGGCCAGGATGAAGTCAGTTTTTCAGTCCAGGTCTCCCACACCGAGAGTGGAGCCCATCCACTTGAGCTGTAAACACTCACAACCTCCCTGGGTCTGCATCAGCAGGAAGCTGGAGTCAGGAGCCTAAGCCCAGCACTGAACCTAGATACTCTGATGTAGGACATGGCTGTCTTTTTTGCTTTTTTCTAAAGATTTATTTATTTGAAAAGCAGAGTTAGAGAGAAAGGGAAAGACATGGGACGGACATCATGGCTTGGCAGGTTGAGTCTACTGCCTGTGGTGCCAGCATCCCACATAAGCAACTCTTTGAGCCCAGGCTGTTCCACTTCTCATCCAGCTCCCTGCTATCATGCCTGGGGTGGGGGGAACAGCAGAAGATGGCTCAAGTACGTGGACCCCTGCACCCACCGGAGAGATCTGGATGAAGCTCCAGGTTCCTGGCTTTGGCCTGGTCAAGCCCTGGGTTTTGCAGCAATTTGGGAAGTAAACCAGCAGATGGAGAGCTATCTCTCCTTCTCCCTCTCTCTGACATCATCTTTCAAATGAATGAATAAATCTTGAAGGGAGAGAGAGAGAAGGAAAGAAGGGGGGATTGAAAGACATAAATAAAAAGAGATCTTCCATTCACTGGTTCACTCCCCCAGATGACTGCAATAGTTAGAGCTGCTCCAGGCCAACGCAAAGATCCAGGAACTTAATCTAAGTCTCCCACATGGGCAGCAGGAGCCCAAGCATTGGAGTCACCTGCTGCTCTCCCAGGCACAATGGCAGGCAGCTGCATCAGAAGTGGAACACCTGGGACTTGAACCAGGGCACATACAGGACGTCAGTATTGCAGGTGGAAACAACTTGCTGCACGTGGCTATGTTAACCAGTATCTTAACCACCAGGGCAAATGTCTCCAGCTATAAGAGCTTCTGATGTGTTCCTAACAGACTGAGATTTTTGTGAAAAAAAAAATATTGCACACTAAAGTATACAATCTGTTTAACTGTAGATTTGAGACCCATCCAGGAACAACTTCCTATAGTTAAAAAAAAATCAGGGGCAAGCATTGTGGCGAAGCAGGCAAAGCTGCCACCTGCAATGTTGGCACCACATATGGGCACCAGTTCAAGTCTCAACTGCTCCACTTCAGAACCAAGTCCCTTTGGATAACCTGGGAAAGCAGTGGAAGATGGCTGAAGTCCTTGGGCCCCTGCCACCCACATGGGAGACCCAGATGAAGCTTCTGGCTCCTGGCTTTGGACCTGCCCAGTATGGCTGCTGTGGCCATTTGGAGAGTGAACCAGCAGACAGAAGATATCTCTCTCTCTGTCTGTCTCTGTCTCTCTCTCTCTCTGTAAAACTCTGCCTTCGAAATAAACACATCAATTTTTTAAAAATTCAGAAATGGAGTAATTCCTGGCACAAAAAGTGTGCAGAGCCTAAACATTTATAATTTGCCATAACTGAGACTTCCAGGATTGTTTTCAACCTTTTCAATGATGAAGTATTCCATCCATCAGGGAGCTAATTTAGCTAGATTCTTGGAGTCCTCTGAGTGTAGGTTGTACATGGACTCTACTCTCCAAGCCTAGAACTACTGCTCAGAAGGGTGCTCATGTGGGTAGACAAGCAACCATAACAAATGGAAGATTGTGAACCAAATGTACAGGCAAAACCCAGTAGGGCCACAGCCAGCAGCAGCTGGGTGTGACAGAAGGCGTGGGAGGCAGGAGGGCACCAGTTAATCTGGAAGGCTTCCCAAAGATGACGAGTTAACCCTCCTCGAAACCATGAAGCCTGACCTGCCAACCACACCCTCCTTCAAATTCCTCCTGCGCTCACCGGCTAGGTGCTCCCCTTTCCACCTTACAGACTGTGCACTGCAGAACGAACTCTAGCAGGTGGTCCAATATCCAAGCCCAAGGCTTCCCTGCAGCCTCACATTTACTGCTCCCAGCTGAGTACTTCCTCTTGAGCATGCACACTTCACCTCCAGCCTCCCAAGGAAACCAGATGACACCCTCTCACCCGCGACTGAACTGCCACACCTGGCTACTCCACGGCAATTATGAGACCACATCTGCCCAGCCTCTCAGACTCAACGCATCAGAATGAGCTTTCCTCTTCCCTCCAACTCCATGCAGCTCCCTCCACCCCAGTCCTAGGCTTCTCCATATTACTGACTGCTCTCCTCCCCCTCCATCCTGCACTTCAAGGCCTATCACTCCTCAAAACTCAAAACAGCCCTGCTCATTAAAAAAACAAACAAACAAACAAAAAAAAAACACCACCAAGCACTGCTCAAAACCTTCCTCAAGCCCGTTCAGATTGCAAAGTATGGTTTTCCTCCCTATCTTCATGCCACTCATACCTTCATTTGCACTGAAGAATATCTGACTCAAACTCAACACACGAGCTCAATATCCTCAATGCCTCCATGTCCTTGAATGGGAAGATTTTATCTTATTACACGGTATTTATTTACGTATTTGAGAAGCAGAGAGTCAGTCTCCAAATGCCCACAATAGTCCCGAGTCAAGGACTGAAGCTGGAAGCTACAAACCCAATTCCAGCCTCCCCCATGGGTAGCAGGGCCCAACTGATATGGGCTAGGCAGGGAGTCAGTCAGTGAACAAAGGAGCTTGGTGGGGGTTCTGCAGTTTCTGTCCCTAGCCCTGCACCCTACCTCCACCCCCTTGCAATACCAATGATGCACACCCACTTTCCCATGTGTCACCTGTCTCCTCCACCATGAAGATGCCATGACAAACACGAGCACATTAAATTCATGTGGAGACACCATGGAAACATTCCCAGAGGACAGCACATACGCCCAACCCCACCCTATTTGGATATTCAATTAGGGCACTGCCCTCTGCCCAATGAAGGGGACCACTGAACTGGGGGAATGCAGACTCTCCTCATGGTGTGTGTTTCTCCTCATCGGGCTGCCACATTCACGTCTGAGTGTTTTCTAAATAAATAAATAAATCCTGTCCCCATGCTTGCACTTTATGTGTGTCTCTGCTTTGAATTCTTATATCATGTGGAAGCAAGAGTCTGGAATAAAACAGCTAAATAAAACAACATAAAGTGGGCCAGCGCCGCAGCTCAATAGGCTAATCCTCCACCTGCGGCGCCGGCACACTGGGTTCTAGTCCCCATGGGGGTGATGGATTCTGTCCCGGTCACTCCTCTTCCTGTCCAGCTCTCTGCTGTGGCCCGGGAGTGCAGTGGAGCATGGCCCAAGTGCTTGGGCCCTGCACCCGCATGGGAGACCAGGAGGAAGCACCTGGCTCCTGGCTTCGGATCAACGCAGCACACCGGCCGCAGCAGCCATTGGGGGGTGAACCAACGGCAAACGAAGACCTTTCTCTCTCTAACTCTGCCTGTCCAATAAATAAATAAATAAATACAACATAAAGTGATGATCCAACCCACAACACAACCCCTTGGGCCATCACTGCTGTCCCCCGGGGTGTGTATCAGCAGGAAGCTGGAGTCAGAGCAAGCTGTCAGCATCAGGAGTCTAATTCGGGATACAACGCAACAAGCACCGTAACCACTGGGTCAAATGCCCACCTCCACGTCATCTATTTTAACAACTCAAATCACATCTTCCCTACCAGATTGTTCCAAGGAGACATCTCTGTGACGTTGCATTTCTAAGCCACTGAGTCAGTAGCCACACCATTCTGCCTAATGTCATCCCTTGGTCATCTTCTCTTCTATCCTGGGATGAAACGTTTCTGAGGTCATACAACTCCGTAAGAGTTTGACACAACACGCCCTGCCTTCTCCCACTGCACACTTCTTTGTGATCAGCTGTTTTTAGTCTAGAGTTCACAAGGCAAAGTGGTTAAAAGAGAAGCTGCTTCAGAAATACAGAGAAGCTGTAATTCAAGTTTAGAAACTAAAGAGCACAATTCAGGAAAGAGACTCCACCCTTGTATGAAAAAAAGGTGGGTGCTATTAAGTGCAGCAGGAGGCACGAGCTGCCTGACACCCCCAGAGGGCAGCGTGCACAGCAGGAAGAGGTGGAGATGCGCCCAGCCCCCTGCCCCTCTGTGCAGCCACCCTGGCTGCAGCCATAGTTCATAAACAAGAGTCCCACAGCACGCAGATGGTACCTGCACCACGGAAAAAACACTCTCAGAGCCTCTAGCGGGAGAGTCCAACACACACCTTGAAGGGGGGAGAAGGAAAGATGGAAAACCACTGTTAAATAACAGCCACCTCTCCAACAGAGAATAATGATGATTATTCTACATCCTGGAACAGGGAAGAGTCAGAGGGCAGCAAGATGCAGAGAAAGCAAAGGGGATTCAGGGAAGGAAGGAGGAGGCCCAGGAGGGCCACATGAAATAATCATAACCCAGCCTCAAGCAGAGCAGATGGCAGCCACGGACAAAGGAGCCCCACAAAGACCACATGAAAGTTTGATGAATTCCTTAATGGCTGCACAATGAAAGACCTCCGTCCAGAAACGGGCTAATAATAGAACTAAACGTCCACGTGACACAAAAGCACTTAAAACGGCCTCCACTGTTTACTCATCTGTGTCTGCACATTTCTCAAAGCGTGGTTGTCGAGTAAGTACGTGTGCTGATGTCAATGATGACCGTTCACATCTCACTGATGCTGCCTCTCCGACCCCTGGGCCATCGTATTAACTGTATTACTAAAAAATGCCAGGCAATACAGCTCCCCACACGCGAGACCCAAAATTACAGCTACAGCTCTGAAACAGGACCCACACGTGCCACTTTCCTGCATCTCGATGTGAGGAATTGTGCAAAACACTCATAGTTTCCAAAATGAGCAGCACAGTTTACACAAGGGTATACATACCGCAGCTTAGGAATTCGGGCTTGTCTACGCCAAAAAAGATAGTTCAGAATTGTTTCACTCTTGCTTAAAAGCCTTCTTTTATCATCCAACAACAAAATAAGCCTAAGTCCCACCAGTACTGTCTCTCTCCCTTCTCGAAAAGGCTCAAGGAAACAAGCTACATCTCCCAGAGAGAGGTTACTGCCTAGGAAGACGATGAAAAGGCACAGCCATTTGATAACTGGGATGAAGTAAACCTCCAGATTAACAGTGAACACTTGGCTGGATAACCCCAAAGGAACACGAGCAAGCACACATGCGAGATCCCAAGATCACTGGAAAGGAATCCAGGGGACTGTAGCAGGTCGTGTGTAAACAACTCCACGGCTTGAGTATCGCCCTGTGCCAGCACCCGATTGCCTTAGGCAAGTTCTGTAGAGTGGCTCAGGCTACCACGACACACCAGCTGGTTTCAGGGCTGGTGGTCCTTTGAGTGTCTCAAGCCGACTGTCAACTGTTGAGTTTTCCCAGGCACACAGGAGAGGGCACTTGAGCAAGTTTGAAGATATTGCCACTAAAGGCTTACTAATTGCCTGAGCAGACTACACCTAAGCAGGGGATGGAGGTAAACGCATCAAGAGCAAAGAAAAGAGCTTTTAATTAACCAAGTATAGCTGAAGCTACGAGGTAAACTCTGGGGCAAGCTGCAGAGTAAGATGTTGGGATTTCACAGTGCCAAAGTGAAGCCTCCCCAGGAAATAGCTAATTTCAGTATTAGGACAGTGAAGAAACTGGCTTGGGTACAAGCAGAAGTCGTGGATCTGGGAGGCTTGAGAACTTGACCTCTGCAGGTCTACACTGTATTCAGCTAGGAAGATGGCAGGGTTGGGGCAGGAAGGAGAGCAGGTGCTCCGAGGGGCAGCTCAGTCTAATAATGAGGTGGAAGGAGGCTGGATACTTTTTCTTCCTTTTTAAAGATTTATTTATTTATTTGAAAAGGCAGAGTTATAGACAGAGAGGGAGAGACAAAGAGGCAATCTTCCATCCACTGGGTTCACTCCCCAAATGACTCCAACAACCAGGGCTGAGCCAGGTCAAAGCCAGAAGGCTGGAACTCCATCCCCGTCTCCAGAGTGGGTGCAGGAGCCCAAGCACTTCAGCCATCTTCTGCTGCTCTCCCATGGGCATTAGCAGGGAGCTGGATCAGAAGTGGAGCAGCCGGGACAGGAACCAGCACCCACATGGAATGCCAGCAATGCAGGAGGCAGCTTAGCCCACTAAGCCACAGTGCTGGCCCAGCTGTCAGACGCCTTCACCACACTATCTACAGGTGCAATTTCTGTGTGAACACTTCAGGCCAGCTGTCTGGAGGTGCTGCTTCTTTCGGGCCCGAGGTATACACGGCATAGGAAAACCTGCAAACATGACCAGGAGACACTACAGGGGAACCAGAGATCTGAGCTTCGCTTAAAGCAAAGGGGAAAAGGAAAAAGACTTAGGAAAGAGGTACACATTGGAATGTTTACCACTGAATAATTGCTCCAGGGGCCAGAGTGGAAAAAGTCTGGATGGAAGAATGGGAATTGGGCCAGGAAGCCAAAGTGTTCAGCAGTTATGGCCCAAATTCCTCTATCTGGGGTAACAACTAAGGTTAACATCAGTTAGCTGACTGTAAAAAACAAAACAAAAAACATACAGCCTTGACATGATATCAAACAGCCCCACGTTACACCTCACAGTAAACACGCCGTGACACCGAGGCAGGCCGAGACCACATGAACGCTGCATTCTTTCTGATGATAAAGCAGGCCACATCTTGAAATGAAACTGAGCAAACACCCTTGACTAAGCACACACCCAGAAGATTGATGCGATGACCAATATTTCAAACATTAGGTCACTCGCGTATAAACAGTGAGATATTTTGGCTGGATTCACATTACCTGAAGCAAAACTAATTTTTTAAAGCTTTGCAAAAAAATACTTTTCTCAGACAGAGTTTGGCTCAGAGAAATCATCCAGTTTCACCTAAAGAGTCCACTCCACATGGACTTATTAAGACTTCTTATTCACTAAAATTCTGTTGTAGCACAACATACAAACAATGTCTTATCTACTCTCTGAAAACTTCCTTGAAGTATTATCAGAAAAAGCAGTTCTAATTATTATCCAGGCAATGGAAACAACTCTTCAGTTACCCACTCAATAAATATCTGTGGACTTTATGCCTCTGCTCACTACTATGCTCAAAGTAACGTGGGTGGCAAAAGAATTGATGTACCTAATTTCACTTGAAACTGCATCTTAGACCAAGTGTGGAAAACTAAGGCCCATAGTATGGGCCAAATCTGACCAGCCTCTTGTTTGTTGTTGTTGTTGTTTTGACAGGCAGACAGTGAGAGAGAGAGAGACAGAGAGAAAGGTCTTCCTTCTGTTGGTTCACCCACCAAATGGCTGCTAAGGTTGGCACGCTGCGTTGATCCGAAGCCAGGAGCCAGGTGCTTCCTCCTGGTCTCCTACGAGGGTGCAGGGCCCAAGCACTTGGACCATCCTCCTCTGCCCTTCTGGGCCACAGCAGAGAGCTGGACTGAAAGAGGAGCAACTGGGACAAAATCTGGCGCCCCAACCAGGACTAGAAGCTGGGGTGCCGGTGCCATAGGCGGAAGATTAGCCAAGTGAGCTGTGGCGCCAGAGCCTCTTGTTTTATAAATAAAGTTTTATTGAGATGCAGCCTCCAATCACATACAATGAAATTTCTCACTGCATTGGGAAGGGAAAATGAGCAGTCTTTCCAGAGACCCACAGCCAATACATTTGAGATACCTGTCCCTCACAGAAAAAGTTGGCCAACTGCTGGTATTGACAAATAAACAAGTTCTTTCTTTTTATTCATTCAAATACATTGGGCCAAGGCTAATAAAAGTTGAGCATTCCTGATTTTAAAAACCCAGTATCTGGGGCTGGCATTGTGGCACAGCAGGTAAAGCCACCACCTGCAACACCAACATCCCATGTGGGCACCGGTTCGAGACCGGCTGCTCCACTTCTGCTACAGCATCCTGCTAATGGCCTGGGAAAGCAGCAGAAGATGGCCCAGGTGCTTGAGCCCCTGCACCCCCTGTAAAAGACCCAGAAGAAGCTCCTGGCTCCAGTCTGGTCCAGCCCTAGCTGATGAGGCCATTTGAGAAGTGAACCAGTGGATGGAAGATCTGTCTCTGTCTCATCCTCTCTCTGTGCAACTCTGACTTTCAAATAAATAAATAAATATATTTTTTTAAAAATCCAGTATCTGAAACTTTAAACATTTTCAGCCCTACCATGTGATGCATAGAAAATTCTATAACTGACCTTACAGGTCACAATCAAAAAGAACAAAATTTTTTAAATATTACGTAAAAGTACCTTCTAACTACATGTATTATTTGTATATGAAACATAAATGAATTTTGTGCTTCAGGCCCAATCCCCAAGCCATATGGTGACGTATATGTAAATATTCCAAAACCCAAAAAATTCTGAGATCCAAAATGCATCTGATCCCAAGCATTTTGGGTAAGGGTTACTCATCCCGCTCTTGGCCAGGTACAAATATACACAAATACAGCGTACCCTGGAGGATATTTCAAGGATCAGACAAAGCACACAATAAAACACAGACTTAGGCGGGCCTGCTACAAGGCCCAGTGTGAGCAGATCACATCAGAAAGAAACTTTCAGCCTACATTTGCCTCAGAAGAGGTAGTTCAGCACCTTCCTGGACCTTCAGTGAGAAAGGGTTTTTCTGTCCCACCCCAGCCAAACCGAGACAGGTAAGAAGGACTATGTTCCAAGATGCTATATCCTGGAGAAGGTCTACAGTCCATGGCAATGTCCAGGGGGCAGACTCGTGCCCAGGTCTCAATGTCAGTCCTGTGTCCAGGCCAGACTCCTTCCCACCCTGGGACTAACCCACAGCCTGAGACTGCAGACGGCTTGAGTGTGGCCTAGCGGAAGGCTGCCTTTCTAGACTCCCCCTCTTCAAGATCTGACTCTGAAGATGACATGTCAAGTGGGAAGCTTCCCCTTGGCCTAAATGTAGGGAAGTGGCATGGAGTCTGAAAGTGATGTCTTAAATTACAGAAAGATCAAGATCAACTCATTAGAAAAACACACGTCCAATTTCTCTAGGAATGGGCTGAAAATTTCAACATAAGCAACGCAATAAGGAGTTGTGCCCTTGGGGATTTTCCATACATATGTAGAATGACTTTCAGGAACTGCTTTAAAAATATCTAAACATAAACCTCAACCTCAGGAATGAGGGGAAAAGGGAAAACACTATAAAACATAAAATGAAAAATGAAGTGGCAGCTCAAAGGGAATAACCTTAAAAAAAAAAAATCCCAGGGGGAGGAGCTTATTCAGTGTTTTGGAATCAGTGATAAGTTTGAAGAAAAAGAGAAAAATACTGGTAAGACAGGCCAGGCCGCGGACAGGTGGAATCTGGAGGAGGAATTCAGTAACGCGACAGCTACCACACTGCCTGCTGCAACTCTATCAATGCCAGAAAGGATGTGAAAATCCACAGGCTGCTCAAAAGAAGAAATCTGTACGAGGATCTGCACTGTGCACAGCAGTTAAGACACCCACATCCCTGAATCCAAATGCTGGACTGCTCAGCCTCTCATCCAATTCCCTGCTCATGGGCCTTCTGGGAGGCAGCAGACAATGGCTCCAGTACTTGGGCTCTTGCCATCCATAGAGATGACTCAGAAGGCATTCTGGGCTCCTGGCTTTAGCCTGCCCAGCCGTGGCTGCTGTAGGCATCTGGGGAGTGAAGCAGTAGCTGGGAGATCCCTGTCTCTGCTTTTTAAAGAAAAAGGAAAATAAATAAATGTTTCTAATTTTTTTTAAAAGATAGGAAACCAAAACAACCTGGGATGTATGTATCTTAGCCAGCATTCTTCAATATATTTACAGGCTCCAAGTGCTCGATTCACCGAGAAGATTTTCCTGATTGTGCTAAATGTGTCATAAAATTGACAGCAGTAAATAGGGAAGGGAGGGGAGAGAGAGGAAAGGGAAGGGGAAGAGGCAGGAGAGGGGAGGGGAGGAAGTAAATAAATTTGGGAGCTAATTATTGAATCTTCAATCCTGAAGAGATTATGCTACTGAAGAGAATGGAATGGAGCCTTCTGTTACCTGCACAAGGATCTAAGCATATGCAGGAGGGGGTGACAGGATTTTTATATTTACATAAACCTGTAGTACACAACCCATTTTAATTTTCATCTTTTTGTACAGTATAGCCAATGAACTTCTTACCCTTTAATGGCACTTACTTTAGCTTTTTATTTTCTAGATTGCTATTTGTTTATAATGGATTAGTCATAAGTGCCAAGAGACTCAACTGATACTGCCTTTCCAAACAAATTTAATTGTTTGAAGGAAGTAAAAGAAAATATCAAAATCTTCACTGGGCTGCAGTGAGTCAGTATTTTGTAGTCACACTGTAAAAGTCATTGATTAATTTTAAGTAACTCCAAATTAAGTATTTCATTAAAAGATAAATAAAATATAGTAAGTACTACAAAGAGTTGTGTATTCAACACTGTAGAATAATCCTGCTTAAGAAAACGTCTGACAGAAAAGATGGTAAATCTCATTGGAGGTCATCAGAGAGAGGCGAAAAGAGGGGAAAAGAAAAAATTAGTATAAAATTGTCTTTTCATGGATGCTGCTTCTGTTTCCACCAGATCTCAGTGGTTCAATTAATAATTGTTGAATGAATACTGCCCTCTGGTGGTGCAAAAGCACTATCCCCAACAGGACTTTCCCATAAATCACACAAAATGTATTTGTGTTCCAGAACTTTCTCCCATCTTTTTTCTTCAAAACAAAATCCAGTCCTTATTCCAATCACCTAAGACACTGACCTAATAGCCCACTCTTTCTGCCAAAGTAGATGCTAATTCCGTCAAGTTTTAGCCCAGGTCCTACCATATACAGTCTGTTGATGGTCACTTTATAAAGGCATATCCTACAAAGAGCCAGTGACAGTAAATCCAGGTTAATGATAATACCCTTCATGGGGGCATGAGTGCAGCCCACTTCCTCCCATGGCATGACTGCAATGCATTGAATGTTTGTGTCCATACAACATTCATATATTGAAATCCTTTTGTAAAAACATTTATTTTTTTTTATTTGAAAAGCAGAATTACAAAGATAGACAGAAACAAAGAGACAGAGAGGTCTTCCATTCACTGGTTCAATCACCAAATGGCCGCGACAGCTGGGGCCAGGCCACATCCGCTCAGTCTGTGATATCTAAAATCTCCCATGACACCAACTCAGTAAGTTCTACCCCTTATCGCGGTGAAAAACTAAAATGGGAAGTCCTTGGCTTGACTGGGCTTTACGTCCCAATAAACTGACATAAACGTGTAGCTACTTTCTCCTTATGCATCTCCCTGCATTTTACATATATCATTTTTATGGCTCTAGAGACATCCTACTATAGGCGCTCAGAAAATGATAGCACATAGTATGGTGCTCTGGCACTCTGGGCACTTTGAACTAAAGAGTGCTGGAAGTTCTCAGAACTGACATCTCTCCAATCTTCTCCGGACGTCCTCAGTCCATTTCTCCCCCGAAGCACAGAGGGGTTTTCTCTGAAGTTTCCTCATCTTCCTAAAGATAAATTTCCCCTAAAAGAAACAACTGTTGTAAGTGCCTTCCTCAGGAGCCCCATCAATCAGAAAAGATAAACTACATCACAGGAGAGAGACTGAACATTCATGCCATGCCCACACAGACTCCGTCAAAGGCCATCACTTATCCTTCCAAGGCTCATTCATTTCCCTCCCAAATCATTTACTCTCCCTCAGGCTGCCCATGTCTCGATCCACACTCCCCAGTGAGAGCTCCTAACTTCCAGCTATCACTGCGTGTGGGTGATATGTTACAGGCAGGTAGCTAGCAAGGTCGCTGAGCTCCAAGTTCCAAGCGCCCATGTAATTCTTTTCTCCTCATTGTCAAGCAGAATGCCCCCGCTCCAGGATGCTTCTCCTTCATCCAGGACCTAAAGGACACACCATGAAAATATGGAAAGTAAGCTCGGAACCTGTCGAAGGGTCACGTAATTTGGAGGCACCACCCCTAACCTCACAAAGGGACCAACATGGTGGGGGAGCTCTGTATCTCTTCCGTCACAGATCACGGCTGGAGGGGCTGCCAGGTGCTTTCTGGGTCTCTCTTCCCCCACCCCATCTCCTTTCAGCCCGTCTTCTGGCCTACTGCCCCCGCATGACAGCTATTTCTCTGTGGGACGCAACCCCATGCTCACATGTATATGTGGGGGGGGTGCTCACTTTCTCATCTTTTATATCAGTTTTATCACTTTGTGCACCTTATACGTGTCAGCACTTCACATGCTTGTCTTTGTGCATGAGAACAGCTTTAAGTGAAATGAATACCTGCCTTGCCCACATCATCTGGGTATTCAAATCCCATCACATCTTGTGATGACCCCGTGCAAGCCTTTTCTCCTGTTAATCCAACTACTCTCAGGGCACTTCACAGCCTCAGTGACTGAGCCTCTGCAGGGCAGACAGAAAACATTCGCTCCCCAATCCATATATCCAGAAGCTTTTTCCCCCTTATCTTGCCTTTCCACCTTGAGATCTGCTGGCCAGCGTCACAGGCATCAGTCAACTGTGCACTCAAGGACGAGCCTGAAAGCCTGGATTTATTTCAGTGTGCGCTTCAGGGAGCACTTGGGTACCAACAAGGAACAGCTGAGAACAAAGTGGGCTTCCACAGGACAAATCCAAGTAAATATTCCACAGGCTCAACTACTTCCCCCTGTTGTCAAGGCCCAGAGGCCACACAGTGCAGGCAGATGAGAAGATTAAAATGCACCAGGCTTTCATCTTCCAATTGGTCTCTTTCTTTGGCTTTCTTTTGTAAGACAACAGGGAGGGGATAAGGCTTTAATTTCCCTCCACTTCACACAAACATGAGTCAATGCTAGCCCAAGGCGGAAAGAACACTCAAATATGTGGCATCACAGCCTCATTCCCGGAGGCCAGCAGGTTCAGAGAAACGCAAGCCTGGGTTACTCTAAGTTCATCTCTGCCTTTTATAGGATGTTTGCTGATTCTGTGCTATGCAAAATAAAATAAAGCCAAATTCCATGGAATATCTAAACCGAAGGATGCAGAGAGGTGGAAAGCTTGTCTTGCTGTCTAACGAATTCTGGGAAAATTAGCTGCAAGAAAGATGATCAGAAAGTTATAGAAAACATGCCTAAAGTTTCCAGTGTTACTTCTTTTACATAACAATTACAAACAGCTGAAGATAGGTGGACTTCAGTGGACGAAACCCAACAAATCACTAAGCCACAGAAAATCGAACCTTGAACAGGCCTCTAAGATTATCTACTAGCTGACATTCAAAGCTTCTCGAAAAGTGTGCATCCCTGCATTCAACTACAAGGTGAGAACAGTAAGGCTCTTCACTCAAGGAAGTAAGGAAAAGTGAAATGCACAGTGATGTTGTAACACACAGCGTCTGGGTCAGACACACCTGCTCTCTGATAGGGAATCAGAGTCACCCTGCTTTTCACTCTACTTAACCCAATTTACACAAGAAGCTTAGCCAACTCCAGTGCCCTTCTCATAGGAGACTTTCTGCCTCCCATGGAAAAATTGTTTTTAGGCCGGCGCCGTGGCTCACTAGGCTAATCCTCCACCTGCGGCGCCGGCACAATGGGTTCTAGTCCTGGTCGGGGCGCCGGATTCTGTCCTGGTTGCCCCTCTTCCAGGCCAGCCCTCTGCTGTGGCCCGGGAGTGCAGTGGAGGATGGCCCAAGTGCTTGGGCCCTGCACCCCATGGGAGACCAGGAGAAGCACCTGGCTCCTGCCATCGGATCAGCATGGTGCGCCGGCCACGCATGGTGGCCATTGGAGGGTGAACCAACAGCAAAGGAAGACCTTTCTCTCTGGCTCTCTCACTGTCCACTCTGTCACAAAAAATTTTTTAAAAAATTGTTTTTAAAGAAGATGAAGAAATTTCAAAGTGACAAAGCTCAGAGTCATGGAAAACACTCTTCCCTGCTTCTTCTTACTGTTGCGGTGGGAAGAGACAGAGGCTTCCCTCACTGCCTTCTTCCTAGGTTCTTTCCTCCACGAACCAAAGAATTCAAGACGACATTGACCAAGGGAGCAGGAAAGTCAGATTTATTTAAAGACAAAGGGAAATCACACACTCAGAGGGGCGTGAGGACAACCTCAGGAGAAAATAAGTACTGCAGTTTGTAAGATTCAGGATTGTGCCTTTACTGGATAGAAGCAGTACCTAGGGTAGGGTCTCACTGAACCATTAAAGGAGGAGGAGTTAGGAGAGGGCTGCAGCGCACAGGATGATCTCTAGGAAACTCATGGCATCTGGTGCACATGTGGCCACAGAGCATGTGTTGGAAACCACAGCATCTGCTGCATGATGGGAAGTAAGGCTCAGGCGCATGATGGAGAATGTTTATGCCGAGTCTGCAGTCATGCTGGATCAGCATGGAAGGAGACGGGGCTGGGGCAGTGCAGTGCTCGCTCCTCCTTGCTACCACCATGCCACATCAATATTCCCAACGGACAGACTGCTTTTGGAAGTATTGGAGGGGCCCGATGAAAGGGAATCTGCTAAGGAAAATAAGCAGGAGACTACATTAAAGAAGCATGACAATAATTGAGCTGGGACACAATGGACATCTGTATGCAAAAACAAACATAAACCTCAATTTATGCCGTGCACCATAAACTAACATAAATCAAAATGAATCTTAGACCTAACCGTACAATCTCTATTTATCAGCTTCCAGAAAAAAACACTGGAAAAACTCTATGACCTTGGGTTAAAAAGAATGTCTTAGATTTGAATAAAAGCATGACCAATTAAAAAAAAAAAAAGATAAACTGGATTTCATCCAAACCCTCTGAAAGATATTGTTAATAAAATGGGGGGAAAATACAGATCACTGAAATAAATATTTGCAAAACGTATCTGATATATGTCCAGTGAATCTGACTTACATCTGGAATATTCAACTCCCAAAAACAAATAAATAACCCAATTAAAAGTTTGGTAGAGTGCCTGCATTGTGGTATAGGTTAAGCCACCACCTGTGACACCAGCATCCCATATGGGTGCAGATTCATGTCCCAGCTGCTCCTATTCCAATCCAGCTCTCTGTTAATGGCTTGGGAAAGCAGAGGAATATGGTCCAAGTTTGGGCCTCTGTCACCCACCTGGGAGACCCAGATGAAGCTCCTGGCCCAGCCCTGGCCATTGCAGCCAAACTGGGAGTGAACCAGCACACGGATGATCACTCTCTGTTTGTCTCTCCCTCCCTCTCTGTAACTTTGACTTTCAAATAAAAAAAAAAATTTTTTTACAAGCCCCAAACTGACTAGAAAAAAAAAAAAAAAAGGTGTCCCATCCAGGCTCCACCCCTTAACACAATAAAAATCCCAGACCACCAATGCCCTTCTCATTCCAGACAAAACCTGAGTCTTTCTCCTTGATAAACTTTTTGCTATTTGTTATGTGAGTAATACACTTTATTCTATGGTCTTTGCTACTCAAGTAGCATTCATTCTGACATTCTGCCGTGTCCAGCAGAGTATGCTAGGTACTCAGATTAAACCATCATTAGAAAAATGCAGAGGAAAATCACTAAGAGGTACTAACTACTATAACACCCACAAACACTACTGCTACTACCCATCACATTTAAGAAGGGCTAAAATTTTAAATTCATAACAGCAAGTACTGACAAGAGCGGAGAAGCAATTGGAACTCTCAAACACTGCTGATAACAACGTAAAATGGTGCAGTCATGTGAAAACTGTCAATTTCTTAAAAAAAAATAAGCACACATGTACAGTAAGACCCATTAATCTCATCCCTCAATGTTCACACAAGTGAACCGCAAAGCCAATGCATGGATGGTCATGATAGCCTCATAACATCCAAAAACTGGAATTCAACCCTCTCTCAAATGGGAATGGGTAAACAAAGTTGTGCTGTATCCATACCAAAAATCAGTCTCAGCTACAGAAAAGTGTGAATGATTGGTAAGTCTAATATCATTATGCTAAGAAGAGGAGGCCAGACATGAAAGGCTACAAATGATATGATTCTGTTGATATGACACTCAAAAACACAAAGCTATGGGTACCTACAAGGACCACAAAGAGAGGGAGGAGGGGTGGAGAGGGAAGGATCAGTAGAAGGGTATAGAAGGAAATCTGGAGAGGTGATATAAAGTTGTATCTTGATCGTGATGTTAATTGTAAAACTGCATGCATTTGTCAACACTCAATACACCAAAAAGGGTAAATTACACTGTAAAATATATTTTAAAAGAAGATGTCAATAGCGTGAAATAGCTATTAAAAATGCAGCTACGGATGTGAGGGCTATCTGGCTGTGACATCTGTCACCCCACTGATCACAAGGGTGGATCCAGATGATCTGGCTGGCCAAGCAGGTGTCTCCTCCCTCCCTCAGGGCTCTGGTTCCAAGCGCATCCCTCCCAAAGCTGCTGCATGCTTGGTTGAACAGGACGACCTTCCCCGCTTGAGGACCAGTCTTCGGTTAAGGGCATATGAGCAGCTGTGCTCCCCGGCTAGAAGCTGCAAACCAGCTCTCAAAAACGCTGCCACATCTGAACTGACATTAACTAAGTTTAGGACAGTGTCCTATACTGAACATTACGGATCACCAAGGCTATCTGTTAAGATTCCACTCATGAGTCAGTGTATCTTGAATGGGAACTGGGAATCGATGTTCAATCAGCATTTTAGATGATTCAGAAGTCGGAGGTCTGGTCCAAAGACTGTACTCTGGGGATTGTAACACAGTATCATCTGCTGCCGAAAACACCCTTCAGGGCCAGCATTGTGGCTCAGCGGGTTTAAACCCCAGCCTGTAGCGCCGGCATCCCATATGGGTGCCAGTTCATGTCCCCGCTCTTCCTCTTCCAGTCCAGCGCTCTGCTACGGCCTGGGAAGGCAGTGGAGGATGGCCCAAGTCCATGGGCCCTGCACCTGTATGGGAGACCTTGAGGAAGCTCCTGGCTCCTGGCTTCGGATCAATTCAGCTCTGGCTGTTGCAGTTATTTGGGGAGCCAACCAGCTGAATGGAAGACCTCTCTCTCTCTCTCTGGCTCTACCTCTCTCTGTAACTCTTTCAAATAAAATAATTCTTAAAAAAAAAAAAAGAAAACACCCTTCTACCATTTCTTCATCTGATGTGTCCCAATCCTTCCAAGGCTCAGCAACTCCAGTTGTGTAGACTGCAGTAGCAGCATCTTTTGGACCTGCCATGCACACCCTATTGCCTATGGATACACACTCAAAGCACATCGGGTGTTGGTACATTGTTACAGGCTCAACACCTGGCAAAGCACCTTTGATGCCATCAAAAATAAGTACGAGAGGTCTTTGAAAAGTATATGGAAAATGCATATTTCACAAAACCTGTGCATGGCTCTCAAAGAGTGTTTGCACACAAGAAAAATGTTTTACTTTTCCAAGATTTTTAAAAATACTTTTATTTTTAAAATTGAACCATACATGGGCTAATCAATTTCTTTTGCCAATATAGCAGAATGTTTTTTATATGAAAGGTATTCCATAAATGTTTTATGAAACTGTGTGTCACGAAAACAAAGGGAAAAATGGATATTGGCCTCTATGAGACAGAACCTAGAATGTTAACAGACAGAAACAGCTTGCGAACTGAGGGAGAGTGGGCTCCATCCCTGGAGGTGTTGAGCATAGCAAACTCCATCAAACAGCAGATGCTGTCTAAAGTCTTTTCTAAATTTCCAATTGTAGGAGCTATAGATTTCAGATAATCATCTGCTTAGCATCATAAACAATTTTACCAAGCTGGGAAGATAAGCAAGAAATTAAATTGATGGATGAACACAGATCAATCCAACAACAATTTTAATCATGAAAAATCCAAACTACTTGTGTTTAAGACAAATTGCAAACAGGAGGGAAAAAAATCATTCTCCCAGACTTACCAATCCACTCATAATCCAGATGAGAGCATTTATTTTTAAAGAAATGCACTGCAGAATTTACAGGTGAAAACTGTGAAGAATGGAGTTGGTCTAACTGCAGAGACTGGGGGTGAGGGGAGCAGCCGTGCAAAAATCCCTCCTCACTGAAAAGCCATAAGCTCTGGAAGGCCCACACCCAGCCCCATCCTCCCAGGGTCACCCCGAAAAGCTCTGTTCCATGGCTCTCCACATGAAACTTTTCTTCAAGGTAAGGTCACAGGGATAAGTGCACAGCCTTCTAGCAGGACACACAAGCAATCTGTCTGGCTTCCAACATGAGATTCTCAGCAAACTCCGTCAATTCATCTGGATTACATGATTATAAACCTCACATTTATTAGCCATTCTGTGTGTGTATCTGACCCATGTTTTCTTTTTTTTTTTTTTTTTTTTTTTACAGGCAGAGTGGACAGTGAGAGAGAGAGAGACAGAGAGAAAGGTCTTCCTTTGCCGTTGGTTCACCCTCCAATGGCCGCCGCGGACGGCGCGCTGCAGCCGGCGCACCGCGCTCGTCCGATGGCAGGAGCCAGGAGCCAGGTGCTTTTCCTGGTCTCCCCATGGGGTGCAGGGCCCAAGCACCTGGGCCATCCTCCACTGCACTCCTGGGCCACAGCAGAGGGCTGGCCTGGAAGAGGGGCAACCGGGACAGAATCCGGTGCCCCGACCGGGACTAGAACCCGGTGTGCCGGCGCCGCAAGGCGGAGGATTAGCCTGTTGAGCCACGGCGCCGGCCTGACCCATGTTTTCACTAATATATCCCAATCACTTAGAAAAGTCACTGGCACATAGTGGGCACTCACATAATCGCTGAATGAAAGGATGGATGTCTGAACATAATGTAGCTTAAACATATGGATATGCAGCATATCCTGTTTATTCAGAGTCTGCTTACAGATACTGGTATGAACTGAACGCCAGGCCGGTGCCATGGCTCACTTGGTTAATCCTCCGCCTGTGGCGCCAGCATCCCATATGGGTGCCGGGTTCTAGTCCCGTTTGCTCCTCTTCCAGTCCAGCTCTCTGCTTTGGCCAGGGAAGGCAGTGGAGGATGGCCCAAGTGCTTGGGTCCCTGCACCTGTAAGGGAGACCAGGAAGAAGCACCTGGCTCCTGGCTTCGGATCGGCGCAGCTCTGGCCATGGCGGCCATTTGGGTGGTGAACCAACGGAAGGAAGACCTCTCTATCTCTCTCTCACTATCTCACTCTGTCAAATAAATTAAAAAAAAAAAAAAAGAACAGAAAGCCAAAAGTTAACTTTCCTAGAGAATCACCATTTTACTTTTCATACTTTGTGAGAAACATAGAGACAGATGAGAGCCATTTTCCATCTACTGGTTCACTCCCAAAATACCTGCAATAGTCGGGGCAGGGCCAAACAAAAGCCAGGAGCCCAGAATTCACCTGGGGTCTCCCAATGGGTGGCAGGGACCCCAAGACTTGAGCCATCACCTGCTGCCTCCCAAGGTGTACTTCACCAAAAAGCTGGCGTTGGAAACAGAGCTGGGCCTGGAATCTAGGGACTCGGATAGACAGAGGATGTAGGTGTCCCAAAAAGGGGCTTAACTATTGCACTAAACACCCACCCTACTAACTACAAAAATTGTTTTAAGCCACTAAGTAAATGCAACTGCAGTTGTTCAAAAGCATTAGATTTTTGTAGAGGATTGCCTTGGTCCACACCTCACCCAGCAGCCCTGCAGACGCTCCAAATATGCCAGTCTTTATTAGTGCTTCATGTATATATAATTACATATGTTTCCTCTAAATTAAACAAAATTGTAGAAAGTGAATCTCAGAGGAAAAATACTTGGGCTTGCTCCATACCATAAAGTCATAAAAGCCTTTCCTAAAAAAAAAAAAGGAAAAGTATGTCGTTCTCAGTACAGACACAAAAATAAAAGTTGTACCACCAGGATATCACCTTTAAAAGTTCTAATTCCAAGTTATTTTTTAAAAACATTTGACAGGTTAAAAGCCCTTTAAGAAAGCCTTTGTCACCTTATTACAGGAAGGTTCTACCCCTGAATGTTTGTTTTGCTTAAAAAAACAATAGGAAGTGTCCTCAACTTATTTACCCAGCACCCCTCTAGCTGGTTAAAAGCGTTGTTAATAATGCAATACCTTCTCATCTTTGTTAGCTAGTGAAAGGAGGCTTGAGTTTCACATTCACATTCAATTAGTAGCTACTGTGGAATGCATTAAATAAGGAATGTTTTATCCACAGCAGAGCAAACCTAATCTTCAGGTGTGGACTGATACAAAGAGGGAGATATGCACCGAATTCAAAAGAGAACCAACACCTAACAAATTCCTGCTCCACAGCCAGGTGTTGCATTACCAGCTGCCTTGCAACCAAAGTGCTTTCCCCCTGCAGAAAAAGACACTGAGAAGGCACTCATATTAATGCAAAGGGAAGCCACTTAGAGTGCTTAGTGTCTTTGTGGCTAACCTAGATTACACGGGGGCAAGTGCTGAGAAAGCTATTATGTTAACTATAATTACAGCAACAATCAAAGATCTTAATAAGTAGGAACAGTTAGTGTTAAGTCATTATGTGAGCCAAATCATTTAGTCTGGAGAAAGGCACATACTTAAAATTAATTTGCTATATGTAACAGCAAAATTTTATTCACCCATTCAACCAACATTGACTGAGCGTGTGCTCTGGTCCAGGCAGGATGCTGAACAGCGCTCATCAGGAACACATCTCACATCATATATAAGGGGGCTGTAAAAAGAGCTTATAAATTCTGCACTATATTTTAATTCCTTTTTCCATGCATTCTTTGTCAAAAAATACAATTAAAAGATGAGTTTTATTATTTTTCAAATAAATTTAGAATCCATGTAGTTTTTTTCTTATTTTTTCCTGAACTTTTTAAAGACCTCCTAACACGGATGGATTTCAAAATTCTGGCACCAAAAGTTATTTTTTAATTCCATTCTCCACAAACCTGTTGAAGAACACTCATACATACATTCATCAGTAACTGAGTCTTTTCCAAACATGCACAATTTCAGCAAACATTCACAAAACCTCCTAGTGTGGTTTAACTATGACTTTGCTTCTTCTAAGAAGCACTGTGTCAATGACATTCGTGTGTGTGTGTGTGTGTGTGTGTGTGTGTTATAAGGAGGAGAGATTTATCAAGAGGGAGGCTGAGTGATGAAAACATTCTGCAATGTTATATTTTACAATCCTCATGTCTCACTGGCCATTTTCTTCAACTAAGTTAATACCTGCCAGTCTTTGTTCAAAAAATAACATCTAGCCACAGATGGATATGTAACATTTAGACAGAGCACTCTGAGAAAGTTCAGCCACCACCTCAGAGCTTGCTGGTGGCAACAACAATGACTCAGAATTCCATCAATACCACAGAAAAAGGAAGATCTTTTCCAAAAAGGTTTAGTTTCATGGGAAACGAGATACACAGCAGACTCATAGAATGGCAGATGTCCTAAATAGCACTCTGGCCTCAGAATCAGCCCTTAAGGCATTCAGATCTGGCTCAAGAGCCCATGAGAATATTTTAGGCATGGAAAGCCAAGACACCCTGAAAAACAAAAACAAGAAGACCTAAATGAAAGATCTCTGCGAGTGAGATCCCAGTGGAAAGAACGGGGCCATCAAAGAAGGAGGTACCTTTCTCTGAAGGGAGGAGAGAACTTCCACTTTGACTATGACCCTGTCGGAATAAGATCAAAGTCGGCAAACTCTAAAGGCTTCCATAGTCTTGGAAACTCATGACTAGAGCCTAGGGGAGATTACTGACACCATAAACAAGAGTGTCAAATTGTTAAATCAACATCAGGAGTCACTGTGTACTTACGTCTCATGAGGGATCTGTCCTTAATGTGTTGTCCAATGTGAAGTAATGCTATAACTAGTACTGAAACAGTATTTTTACACTTTGTGTCTCTGTGTGGGTGCAAATTGATGAAATCTTTACTTAGTATATACTGAATCGATCTTCTGTATATAAAATAATTGAAAATGATTAAAATATCTTGGTGTTAAATTGGAAATTGCATAGATGATTAATCAATTTTTTAAAAATATCATGTAGGATCTCTGTCCTTAATGTGCTGTACATTGTGAATTAATACTATAACCAGTACTCCAACCGTATTTTCACTTTGTGTCTCTATGTGAGGACAAACTGTTGAAATCTTTATGTAATATGTACTAAACTGATCTTCTGTATATAAAGAGAATGGAAAATGAATCTTGACGTGAATGGAAGGGGAGAGGGAGCGGGAAAGGGGAGGGTAGCGGGTGGGAGGGAAGTTATGGGGGGGGAGTCATTCTAATCCATAAGCTGTACTTTGGAAATTTATATTCTTTAAATAAAAGCTTTACAATAAAAAAAAAAAAAGACAAGGTGGCAGGGAGGTATTCAGTCTGCAAGAAATGAAGTCCAATTTCCTAAACGTTTATTTAAGTTTTATTTGATCTAACTACTTTATAGTCACAGGGCCTCACTTACATATGATTTACAAAAGACTTTATAACTGAAAGAAGAGAATATAAATATGTTTGATTATTCTTCTGCTGTAATTTAACCTGAGAATAAAATTATAAATAACAAGGATAGGAAGTTGAAGCTGACTCAGAAGTAATATATTCTACAGTCTCCATCACAAGCCACTTGCCGCTGCTAGCAGAGTTAATCTAGTGATTTCAACAAATGAGCAGCTCCTCTCAGCGAGGCATCTAGTTTTCAGAGGCCGAGTACTACTTCTTCATTACTCCAAACAGAACACTAGTGAGATGAGGATTCCTATTTCCTTTCAGCAGGTTTCCTCTGCTGTTCAAGAACCAGGTTAATACCCAAGTGGGAAAACCAACTCCTGGTTGCAGATCCTATTGTATTTCAATGAAATCTGGGGTCACCGCAGCCCTTATGTGTGATCTGGGAGAGGCTGGGTCCTTTCACTTTGGTCCTTGCTGTATTTCACCGTCTGCTTTGATAGCGCCAAAGCACACATGCACAGAGGCACTCTGACCTCTGCTGCCAAAACCTGGAACTTTCTCCACCAACGCTTTCACTCTCACTACATTTTCTCTGTAAAATTGACAGCACCCAAAGCAAGTTTCTCCAAGTGAAATCCACAGCGGCTTTGTGACGTGCTACAAGGATTTTTAACACTGTATTTTCATTTGATGATAACCCCCTAAACTTTTTACAAGCTAGCAAGGCACAAGCAATTGTATTGCAGTGCTAGTTCAAACTGGAAGACACTCTGCAGAATATTTGTTTCTTAAATTTCCGAAATACTTTTAGAAGTCAAAAACACCAATCTACAATGCTTCTATTTCAGATTTTTTAAGTATTATTTTGAAAGTAAAAATGTGTTGTTAAAATCACTGTCTTCTATTGCTCTCTACAAAAAATCTGCAAGAAAAAAAGTATTGAGTCATGCATTCAAACTTACAACACTGCAATAACAAATGGTGTATTTTACAGCAAAGTTTCTATTTCTGAAAAAAAATTAACTGAAAGTTTAAAATGAACAACCAAAAAGGAAAATAGGAATACTACTGAAATTTCTGTTTACCAGTGAGTTCTCTAGTATCCTGAAGAAACAGCTAGGTGTAATGCCAAATAAACTGTTTGCTGGCATAGTAAAAGATGTCAACACACACCAATAAAACTGATTATAATAGTGACGAGATTCTAAGTGGTAATAACTTTCAATGTCCTTTGCAGTATTCTCTGCATGTTCTTCAACAGGCATGCACTTCCTGTATAACCCTTCAAGCAACATATAATAAGGAAACCTACCATACAGAGTATGAAGGCATTGCATTATTTTGGTCACATAGGAAAGCAGGGAACTGAAAAACCTACTTAGAGGTGACTTAAAGATGAATCAAGCCCTAAGATGCCATCAGGGCCCCACGTTCTTTCCAGCCTTAGATGCTGGCTTCATCCTCATGCTTTGTTGCCCCAGACTCTCAAAGGGGCTGCTGTACACCGTACCTTACGCCCTCACTCAAGCAGGAAAACAGGGAAACACTAAGAGCACAGGCCTATGCCAGCAAATGGCTCATTTGCCAGCAAGGCAAACCTCTCCTGGAAGCTAGACTCAGAAATCCTCGGTACACACAACCACCTCCAGCAGCAAGGCTGTCTGGGAAGACAAGTATTTTCATCTGGATTTATTCACATTCTCATAAATGCCAGGGTTTCAGTGGTGAAGAGAACAGGTATCAGGTGAACAATCAGTATCTGCCAAGGGTGCAAGCTGTTAAAAAAAATCAGAGCCACAACTCAACCTTTATACTTACATTAGTTCAAGATGGATCATGGTTTTAAAGCATAAAAAGTGAGGAAGTAAATAAACTGTGGTAATTGTTTAGGAATAAAAAAAAGTCTTCATGATAGAAAACTCTGATATAAAAGTCTAAAAAATCAACTAGAAAAAGTCATAAAAAGTTTCTTTACAGAAAAATAAAACACAAAAAAACCTACACACACACACAAAAATACAACTCATAGATCAGGTAAAGAGCTAATTTCCATAATAAGGAGCAAGATTCTACCAAACAGGAGGCCTGAGAATTAAGAGAATTCACAGAAAAGACACAAGTTACAACTGAACATAAGAAGAGACGATCAACCTCTTTATTCTAATCAATACAAAATCAACGCTACAAGAACGGGCCATCAAAGAAGGAGGTACCTTTCTCTGAAGGGAGGAGAGAACTTCCACTTTGATTATAGCCTTGGCTAAATAAGGTCAGAGTTTGTGAACTCAAGAGGCTTCCGTAGCCTTGGCAGCTCATGACAAGAGCCTCGGGTGATTACTGACGCCATAAATAAGAGTGTCAATTGTTAAATCAACAGGAGTCACTGTGCACTTGTTCCCCATGTAGGATCTCTGTACTTAATGTGTTGTACTATGAGAATTAATGGTAAAACTAGTCTTCAAACAGTACTCTATACTTCCTGTGTCTTTATAGGTGCAGTCTGTTGAAATCTTTACTTAGTATATACTAAATTGATCTTCTGTATATAAAGATAATGAAAATGAAGCAGGGGGCTGGCGCCGTGGCTCACTTGGTTAATCCTCCGCCTGTGGCACCAGCATCCCATTTGGGCACCGGATTTTAGTCCTGCTTGCTCCTCTTTCAGTCCAGCTCTCTGCTGTGGCCTGGGAGGGCAGTGGAGGATGGCCCAAGTGCTTGGATCCCTGCATTCGCATGGGAGACCAGGAGGAAGTACCTGGCTCCTGGCTTTGGATCGGTGCGGCGCTGGCCATGGTGGCCAGGTGGGGAGTGAACCAGCGGAAGGAAGACCTTTCTCTCTGTCTCTCTCTCTCTCTTACTGTCTATAACTCTACCTATCAAACTAAATTTTAACAAAATAAAAAAGAAAAAGAAAATGAATCATGATGAAGAATGGCATGGGAGAGGGAGTAGGAGATGGGATGGTCTGCAGGTGGGAGGGGGTTTATGGGGGGAAGAATTGCTATAATCCAAAAGTTGTACTTTTGAAATTTATATTTATTAAATAAACGTTTACTTTAAAAAAAAAAAAACATGCTACAAGACACCATCTTCACCATTTCAGCTGTGGGGCTGATGAGAGTGTAAATTAGCTGAGTCTCCAGAAAGGAAAACCAACAAGCTGTTGGGAATCAACCACACCACACACCTGCAAAATAACCGAGGCCTTGGGGCCGGCACTGCGGCGTAGCGGGTAAAGCTGCCGCCAGAAGTACCAGCATCCCATATGGGCAACAGTTCGAGTTCCAGCTGCTCCACTTCTGATCCAGCTCTCTGCTATGGCCTGGGAAAGCAGTGGAAGATGGCCTAGGTCCTTGGGCCCTTACACCCACGTGGGAGACCCAGAAAAGGCTCCTGGCTTCGGATTAGCACAGCTCTGGCCATTGCAGCCAATTGGGGAGTGAACCAGCAGATGGAATCTCTCCTCTCTCTCACTCTCTCTGCCTCTCCTTCTCTCGCTATGTAACTCTGACTTTAAAATAAAATAAATAATTCTTAAAAAAAAAAAAAAAACCTAGGCCCGGTGTTAGTTCTAAAGAGTGCTTATGACCACCAATAGTACAAAGGAAAATCTTAAAATAAAAAATGGAGAAATTACATAAATTTTGGTTTATAAATACAATGAAACTTAATGCAAACAGTAAAAAAAATTTTTTTTTAATAAGTACCAAGATACAAGGTCAGTCACGCTACACAGTTAGGTAACAGAACCAACAAACCAAAATAGTGCATACATATGCTCCTCAACTTGGGTGGGATTATATATCAATAAAGCCATAATACATTAAAAATATAACAAGTGAAATATGCATTTAAAAGATGAGTGTAGTCGCCCAGGCATTTGGGCTGGTGTTTGGTACCCTGTATCACATACTGGAGTGTTGATTCAGCTTCCTGTTGGTGCACCTGGGAGGCAGTGGATGATCCTACAGGTGATTGAGTTCCTTTGACCTGCGTGGGAGATCTGGTTGGAGCTCCTATCACCTTGTTTTGGCCTGACCCAGCCCAGACTGCTACAGATATCTGGGAAGTGAACCTGACTCACTCACAGACATTTGGGAAGTGAACCACCAACAGAAGCTCTCTCTCTCTTTTTCTAGTTCTGTCACTCCTCTTCCAAATGAACAAATAAATTCTTTTTAAAAATGCATTTAATAAGGGCCAGCGCTGTGGCTCACTTGGTTAATCCTCCACCTGCGGCGCCGGCATCCCATATGAGCACCAGGTTCTAGTCCCAGTTGCCCCTCTTCCAGTCCAGCTCTCTGCTGTGGTCCGGGAGTGCAGTGGAGGATGAACCAGGTGCTTGGGCCCTGCACCCGCATGAGAGACCAGGAAGAGGCACAGCACCCGGCCATTGCAGCCATTTGGAGGGTGAACCAATGGAAGGAAGACCTTTCTCTCTCTCTGTCTATAACTCTACCTGTCAAATAAATAAAATTTTAAAAATGCATTTAATGTACCTAACTTACTAAATATCATAGTTCAGCTTACCTTAAATGTGCTCAGAACACATCTATTAGCCTACACTTGGGCCAAATCATCTAACACAGCCTATTTTCTAATAAAGTGTTGCACAGTTCATGCAGTTTACTCAATATCGTACTAAAGGGTAAAAGCAGAATGCTGTATGGGCACTCACCACTAACATATGCAACTTGGAGCACAGAAGGCCTGAAGAACATCAGAAGCACTGAACAAAAATCAACAGCCAGCGAATCCAGCACTGTGGTATGGGGGCTAAGCCACCACAGGCAATGCCAGCATCTCATATGGGCGCTAGTTCAAGCCCCCATTGCTCCACTTAAAACCTAGTTACCTGGTAAAGCGCCTGGGAAAGTAATGGCAGATGGTCCAAGCACTCAGGGCCCCTGCCAACCACGTGGGAGACTCCTGGATGGAGTCCGAGATGTCTGGTTTCCTGGCCCCGCCCTGGCTATTGCAGCCATTTTGCGAGTGAACCAGCAGATGGAGGCGCTCTCTCTCTCCCTCTCTGTAACTCTGCATTTCAAATAACTGAATCTTTTTAAAAAAATCAATTGCCAGATGAAGGGGATGCAAAGGTACTCTACAAAGTATAGACTGTCCACACTTGAGATCCCGTGGCTGATGTAACTACAGCTGCAGCTGCTGCACTGCCCAACATCGAATTCCACTTTGATTAGCCCAAGCAACGATTCACATACGTAATTCAAAGTCCAGCTTCCACCAAATACATCTTTCTTTTATACCCTGCATAGCAGAGGATGCTAGGCCATAGCATCTTTAAATCAGGGACTGCCTGACTATATTTCCAGGTTTTTTTTTTTTCTTAAATTCAGCATTGTAAGAAATATGCATACCACCCAAAGCATTCAGATTTCACAGAAGTCATTCGAAAGCTTTCAGTTACTGTGTGCAGTTGACCTGCACCTTTTTCCCAAACAGTGACAGTTCAAGATGGCTCAGAGCTTTTAAAGAGCGTGAGCAAGACAGTAGGCTGCCATGAACAGGAGCCCCAAGATGGATTTGACATATGTTATTCGCTGACAAACAGCCTGAGAAGGATGCAATCTAAAATGCCTTTACCACAAATTCAACTGGTGACAGATCCACTTTTGATAAGCTTCTATTATAAGATGTGAACCCAAGTACAGAAACAGCTCTCAGGGCTGGGGCGCTAGTGCTCTGGCGCAGCAGGTTAAGGCCCCGGCCTATAGTGCCGGCAGCCCATATGGGTGCCAGTTCAAGTTCTGGCTGCTCTGCTTCCAATCTAGCTCTCTGCTATAGCCTAGTAAAGCAGTGGAGGATGGCCCCAGCACTTGGGCACCTGCTCCCACATGGGAGACCAGAAGAAGCTCCTGGCTCCTGAATTCAGACCAGCTTAGCTCTGGCCATTGCAGCCATCTAGGGAGCGAACCAGCAGATGGAAAACATCTTTCTCTCTCTGTGTCTACCTCTCTGTAACTCTGTCAAATAAATACAAATAAATCTTAAAAAAAGAAATAGCTCTCATTGAATCTTTAAATGGATTTTCACCTTTACCTGATATTAGTAACACAATGATCCTTGGCAGCTTCAAGAGGGCTGGAAGGGACAAGAATGTTTCTTGTTAACTGGCTTGAGTGAGGAGGTCATACCCAAGGCTGGACAGGAGTCAAGTCTCAGTGGCAGAAAACAGAAGCGATAGGACTGACCCACAACAGAGGCTCCGCAACTTTCATTTGAGGACATCAGGCTGTGTTCAGAAAGCTACAAATCTCAACTTCCAGCTTCCACCTGCTTTTCTGATTCCCTTATGAGCTTAGCCTAAGGTATTTGATCTACTCTGGTCTGCAAGGTTTCCCAGATCCCAGCTACATGCTGGCCCTGCCCTGGCTGTTACGGGATTTGTGGAGTGAACCATGTTGAAACATAATTCCTAAAGTATTACGCTAACAGCATTGGGAGTCAAGTACTGTGGGAGAAGATCAGATAATGTCAAGGATGGGGCCCCTGGGATAGCACTGTGGCTTCAGAGGAAGAAGACAAGAGAACCAAGTTAGCCCCTTTGCTCGGCCTCCACATGTGCCATGCCTTGCATCTCTTCAGAACACAGCAGCTACAGGCCCTCATCACATGTGGCCCCTTAACCTGGAGCTCCCGGCTTTTAAACTGAATAAACTTTTTTTTTCCTAAGTCATCCTTTCTTGCGTTAAGTCAATCTCTCTCTCCCTCTTTTTTTTTTTTTTTTTTATGGAAAGCAGAGTGATAGAGCGACTTCCTATCCACTGTTTCACTGTGAAATGCCCACAACAGCCAGGATCCCTAGAACTCAATCCAGGTCTCCCACATGGTACTATTCAGTTACAGCCCTAAGAAATGGACTGAGACATCAACTTCTAATAGGAAAAGAGTAAAAAATGGGAGAGAAAGTTAGGTGTGTGTGTGTGTGTGTGTGTGTGTTGTGCTGCCCTACTACTCTTGGACAAAGGTTCAAGCCCTTTCCCTGTTTTAAGCACCCACAAGTGTAGCCTTAAGGAGTCTGACCTGTAGTAATACAGTCACCAGCAATCCCCCAGGGACTGGAGAGCATGCAGGCAGAGCTGTAAGGGAAACCTTGGACCAGAGATGTTCACTACACCCTTGGCACAGGGACCACTGTTTCCACCTGATCATGTCCCTTGCCCTTATGCACAGAATACAGAAGGCCCTAGAGGTTAACCAGGGAACCCATATGGGGTTGGCAATCAGGAGTGTTTAGTGCTGCCGAATGGCCCACACAGGCAGCACCTACAGTTTACAGCAAAGCAGCTTTCTTTCCACAAGCTGCCAAATTCATTAAGAACAGGCGCACAAAGAGATGGATGGCAAGGAGCCTGGGACAGACGAGGCCAGGCAGGGCACTGCTATGCTTTGCTTAATCTTACCCCTTTCTATCATTCAATCTCTCCACACCTTATCGCCCAGACTTCCTGAAAGAGAACTCTACACTCCCTGCGCTTACCTCTGCATCTCCAATTTACTTCTCGGTGAACTCCAATTTATCTTTCACCTTCACTGTGAAACTGCTCTAAACAACTACAATCTCCTAATGTGCAGATTAAATATTTTTCCAGTCATTTTTCTGATCTTTCAATTTGATACTGTCTATTTCAATGCTGAATTATGTGTAGGTCACAAGTCTTTTTAGGAAATATGACGAATGCCATGAACCTTCCTCTCCTACCCTCCTCGGCATGTCTGTCTGTCTGTCTCTCTCTCTCTCTCTCACACACACACACACGCAATACAGAAAGTTCATAAACCACTTAAAGGGGCTGGTGTTGTGATACGGTAGGTTAAACTGCCACCTGCAACACCAGCATCCCATGTGAATGCTGGTTCAAATCCCGGCTGCTCCACTTCTGATTCTGCTACCTGCTAATGCACCTGAAAAAGCAGCAAAAGATGCCCAAGTGCTTGGGCCTCTGTCACCCACATGGACAATCCAGAAGGAGCTCCAAGCTCCTGGCTTAGGCCTGGCACAGGCCCCAACTGTTGCACCCAGTTGGGGTGTGAACCAGTGAATGGAAGATCTCTTTCTCTCTGTAACTCTGCCTTTCAAATAAATAAACCTTAAAAAAAAAAAAACTAAAAACAAACACAAAAAAGAAACCCCTTGAATTTTAATTTAATCCTGGACCAGCTGGATCATCCCAGGTTAAAAACTGGTTGCAGCAACAACTTTCTCTTAGGGATGACTCTGCTTACTTTTTGAATCTCCTCCTTGGGTTTCTCCTTCTGTACCTAACTCTTCAACATGGCTGTTCCCCAGGGTTATGGAATTCAGGTCAGTCTTGTTTCAACAACTCGCTCATCCTCTCTCATGACGTCAGCCACCACCAACACAGTCCCCAAGCTGTATCTCCAATCCAAATCACACTTCTACCATTTGCACTTCCAAAGTCTACCATGTAGTATGCATCTCTTCCTTGGTAACAGCAGACTCAACAGGACTAGAACGGACTTCTCCCACCCTCCACAGCCTCGCTGCCCACTTAACAAGCATGACTTTTTTTTTTCAACTTCTTTTTAATATAAATTTCCAAAGTACAACTTTTGAATTATCGCAGCTTTTCCCCCCATAACCTCCCTCCCACCTGCAACCATCCCATCTCTCACTCCCTCTCTCATCCCATTCTTTATCATGATTCATTTTCAATTAACTTTATATACAGAAGATCAATATAGTATTTACTAAGCAAAGATTTCAACAGATTTTGTTTCTGCTTTCCTCAGCCCTTTTCTCCTTATAGTCAACCTCCTCTGCTCAGCTCACCAGAACATTCATTCAAGAATTGCAAACTAAGATTCTACACTAAGCTTATTTTGTCTTTTGATAAGACATTACTTGATTTGTTTATATTAAAAAATCTTATTCTTGGGGGTAGGCACTTGGCCTAGCAATTAAGATGCCACTTGGGATGGCACACTCCCTATTAGAGCGCCTGAGTTTGAGAGCGGCTCTGCTCTGAATTCCAGCTGCCTCCTAATGTGCAACATGACAGGCAGCAGATGATGGCTCAAGCAGTTGAGCTCCTGCTACCCACAGGGGAGACCCAGATTAATTTCTCAACTCCTGGCTTCACCCTGCGCCCCCAACCCCCAGCTGCTGGGGGCATTTAGAAATAAATTAATAGAGGTGAGACCTCTCTCACTCACTCTCTCCCCCTACCCTAACTTCTTTCAAATAGAGTTAATTTTTTAAGACTTATTTATTTGGAAAGGCAAAGTTATAGACAAAGGGGAGGAGACAGTGAAAACTGTTATCTTCCATCTGCTGGTTCACTCCCTAAATGGCCACAACAGCCAGGCTGAAATCACAAATTTCATCCGGGTTTCCCAAGTTAGCCCAGGGGCCCAAGTAGTTGGGCTATGTTTTGCTGCCTTCCAAGGCACATTAGCATGGATCTGGATCAGAAGTGGAGCAGCAGGGACATGAACCAGTGCCCAAACGGGATGCCAGCATCACATGCAATGGCTTAAACTGCTATACCACAATGCCAGCCCCTAATTAATTTCTTAAAACATATTCCATTCATGTGAACAGTTCTAATTTTATGACAAGTAATACAGATGTGTTTTATATCCTAGACATTTGACAAAAACCAAAATGGCCCCAAAGCTGAAATATACCAGAATTCACTATTAGCATTGATGTTTCACAAGACTTCAAAATTTAAAAGATTTTTTTTATTTGACAGGTAGAGTTATAGACAGTGAGAGAGAGAGACAGGGAGAAAGGTCTTCCTTCCATTTATTCACTCCCCAAATGGCCGCTACGGCCGGCGCTGCGCTGATCTGAAGCCAGGAGTCAGGTGCTTCCTCCCGGTCTCCCATGCGGGTGCAGGGACCCAAACATCCTCCACTGCCCTCCCGGACCACAGCAGAGAGCTGGCCTGGAAGAGGAGCAACCAGGACTAGAACCCAGCACCCATATGGGATGCTGGTGCCGCAGATGGAGGATTAACCAAGTGAGCTATGGCGCTGGCCCCCTAAAAGGTTTTTATTTCAACATTTAAAAATCCCATTTGGATTCTTAAATACAAACCAAATAATTTTATTTGTATTAAAAAAAATAAGTCACCTTTTTTATCATCACCGAAGAAAAACAATTTGTTCCTCTTTCAGCACAAAGACCGCAGCATAACAATATGCAAATACCTATCTATTTATTTGAGAGGCAGAGTTACAGACAGAGAGAGGGAGAGACAGAGGTTTTCCATCCACTGGAATAAAAGCTTCTTCCAGGTCCCCCGTATGGGTGCAAAAGCCCAAGTACTTGGGCCATCCTCCACTCTTTCCCAGGCCATCAGCAGAGAGCTGAATCAGAAGAGGAGCAGCAGGGACTTGAACCAGTGTCCGCATGGGATGCCGGCACCACAGGCAGAGGCTTAACCTGCCATAGCGCCAGCCCCTTATTTTAATCTTCTAATTGGCATATGACCCCAGTCACCTAAGTCTCGCAGGACTAGCCTCACCAAAATGTAACTAAGGGAGAGAAATAAAAACATCACACTTTATTCTACTAACTTCAGTATTAGGTACACCATTTTAAATCTAAATTTCTTAAACTTGCAGTTTGAAATCTATTAAAATCCCAAAATTTAATGCAAAACTGCATTTAAAATCATATTAAAGGATCATATAATAAAAGATAAAAGTGATGCCTGAATTTTGAAAGGGTATATGAGTAAATATTGTACAAATACAAACTTACTCTAACAATTAAGAGAAAATTCCTAGATTTCTAAGTCTTATATTTACCAGTTTAAACAAAAAGTATACATTTTCCATAATGAATTAAGCTGACAGTCATCACAAAGGCCATATGAGAAACTCAGTAACATTCAATAGTCTTGTCCCCTACATAAATTTAGTCACCTCAATCATTACCAGTGTCAAAAACAAAGTTAGGATGTTGGTCACTTTTTGTTGTTGGTCACTTTTAAAGACCTTACTTAGCTATAGGATACAGCAAGTTCTCCTTTAAACTCTCAGCATTAACAAAATCCAAGAAAACTTCCAGGAGGGAAACAAAAATGGTGGCAGGGTAATTAAAGAGGATTATTAAGAAGTTCCCCATCTCTGTAATCTCTGTAAACAGACAGGGATGGGCTTTATTCCCCGATACCAGGGCATTCTTCCCAGGGATGTATTCGTCTTCTCTCCCCCAGGAACATAACAGAAAATCAGTAAATACTCGGCCGGCGCCGTGGCTCAACAGGCTAATCCTCCGCCTTGCGGCGCCGGCACACCGGGTTCTAGTCCCGGTCGGGGCGCCGGATTCTGTCCCGGTTGCCCCTCTTCCAGGCCAGCCCTCTGCTGTGGCCCGGGAGTGCAGTGGAGGATGGCCCAGGTGCTTGGGCCCTGCACCCCATGGGAGACCAGGAAAAGCACCTGGCACCTGGCTCCTGCCATCGGACGAGCGCGGTGCGCCGGCCGCAGCGCGCCGACCGTGGCGGCCATTGGAGGGTGAACCAACGGCAAAAGGAAGGCCTTTCTCTCTGTCTCTCTCTCTCACTGTCCACTCTGCCTGTAAAAAAAAAAAAAAAAAAAAAAAAATCAGTAAATACTCACTGAGTTCAACTGACTATCCAAAAAAAAACCCAAACTCCACTTCCACCACTTTAGCTAACAACTAGAGAAACCCATGGGAGAATCTATTCAATTCATCAATGATACTAGGATTAAAAACAAAAGGCCCTGAGCGCCAGTGTTTGGAGGCTGTACATGAGTTCCGGAAATGGGTGTAGGTTTCCACATCTGTAAGATGCCAGCTCCACCTGCCATTCGTCACTGAGGAGCCCTCTGGAAGGCTCAGATACTAACACCAACGGAAGTACTCCCTACGTGGCTCAAAACACAAACGAGTTACCTGAAGGCAGAACAAGTGAGTCAGCAGCTTTTGCTTACCTAGTGCTCTTTAAAAGGTTGGGCATTATCTCCTCACTGATTTCACAGTAATTGAAAGGAAAAAAAGGGTCTAATGTGTCTGATTTGTCAAGAATACAAAGTGAGAAAATAAAAAGTATCTGAGGATTAGAGGAACTTTTCACACAGTAAGACGCTTAGTGTCAAGATGGACAACACAGGATATCTGCCCTACAGGATTTCCTTTTTTTTTTTTTAATTTTTTTAATAACGCTTTTATTTAAAGAATATAAATTTCCAAAATACAGCTTATAGATTACAATGGCTTCTCCCCCATAACTTCCCTCCCACCCGCAACCCTCCCCTTTCCAACTCCTTCTCCCCTTCCGTTCACATCAAGATTCATTTTCAATTCTCTTTATATACAGAAGGTCAGTTTAGTATATATTAAGTAAAGATTTCAACAATTTGCCCTCACATAGCAACACAAAGTGAAAAATACTGTTGGAGTACCAGTTATAGTATTAATTCACAATGTATAGCACGTTAAGGACAGAGATCCTACATGATATATATATTTTTAAATTGATTAATTTTCTATGCAATTTCCAATTTAACACCAAGATTTTGTAATCATTTGCAATTATCTTTATATAAAGAAGATCGATTCAATATATACTATGTAAAGATTTCATCAGTTTGCACCCACACAGAAACACCAAGTGTAAAAATACTGTTTCAGTACTAGTAATAGCATTATTTCACATTGGATAACACATTAAGGACAGATCCCTCATGAGATGTAAGTACACAGTGACTCCTGAAGTTCATTTAACAATTTGACACTCTTGTTTATGGCGTCAGTAATCTCCCTAGGCTCTGCCTCTCCTGCTCTCTCTGCATAACTCTGACTTTCAAATACATAAGTAAAATCTTTTTAAAAAACACCAGGTAAAAGAATTTTAAAAGCAGAAGATGAAAGGTTTAAATGCAGATAAATCAGAATCTAAAGTCATGAATTCCACACAGAAACACAATTTATCATTTCTAGCAGCACAAAAGCACACCCGCTGAAGACAAAAAAAATCATTCAACCATATAATAACCCTAAATAACCATGACAATGTGGGGAAAGGAAGCACACAATTTTATGGCGGGCAAATCATGCCTCAAATTAGTTGTAGAAACACAAATAAAGCACGGGAGGAGACGGCAGAGCTGCCTCAGGTGCAGAGGCAGCCAGTACTGAGGCAGGGCACATTTCCTCCACCAGTGAGAAAAGGAAGAGAAACTGGAAACAGGTGGCGACAGCAGCGTGTCACGTCTGCTTACTACTCTTTCCTTCATGCACTCCTAAGGTAACCAAACTACCTTTTCTGTAACTTGTCCATTTTTCTTAATTTCCGGGGCCCACATGTACTGCATTCCTTCATTGCTCCCATTGAAACGGTTTTCTTCTTGCCTTGTCTCATCTTTCAATCCTATGATGAAGGTTTTACTACCACCCTGCAGTTAGAAAGTGAAGGCACAGAGAAGTTCACCGACGTGCTCACGGACATGCTCAGCAGTTTACAATCACTTTCACAGATGTGAATTCTATTCATGGCTTTCCAATATCAATGAACTACTTTTTATAGGAGGAGCTTAGATAGTATCAAAATACAGTTAGGTAGGAACAATGAGTTCTGGAGTGGATGTGTATAGCTGGTAATAGATGTGTGATTTAATTTCTAGAGTTTCTAATCTGTTCCTTTGGACCACATGTCTATTTTTGTGCCAATCCCAGGCTGTTTTGATTGTAACTGCCCTGTAACATGTCTCAAAATTTGGTATTGTGATGTCTTGGGCTTTATTTTTATTGATTAAGACTACTTTTGTTGGGGCCAGCACTGTGGTGCAATAAGTTAATCCTCTGCCTGCGGCGCCAGCATCCCATATGGGTGCCGGTTCTAGTCCCAGCTGCTCTTCTTCCAATGCAGCTCTCTGCTGTGGCCTGGGAAAGCAGCAGAAGATGCCCCAAGTCCCTGGGCCTCTGCATCCACATGGCAGACTGGAACAAACTCCTGGCTCCTGGCTTCGGATCACCACAGCTCTGGCCATTGCAGCCATTTGGGGAGTGAACCAATGGAAGGAAAAGGAAGGCCTTTCTATCTCTCCCTCTCACTGTTTTTAACTCTCTACCTCTCAAATAAAAATTTTTAAAAAGACATGATGCTGATGAACCTATAAATATTGTGGGGCCAGCGCTGTGGTGTAGCGGGCAAAGCAACCACACACAGTGCTGGCATCTCATATGGGTGCCAGTTCGAATCCCAGCTGCTCCACTTCCCATCCAGCTCTCTGCTCTGGCCTGGGAAAGCAGAAGATGGCCCAAGATATTGGGCCTCTACACCCACGTGGGAGACCCAGCAGGAGCTCCTGGCCCCTGGTTTCAGATTGGCCCAGCTCTGGCCAGTGCGCCCTCTGGGAAGTGAACCAGTGGACAGGAGACCTCTCTCTCTGCCTCTCTATCACTCCTGCTTTCAAATAAATGAAAACATATAAATCTTTTTAAAAAATGACTACTATAGCTCTTTGGGGACTCATATTCCCCTATGAATTTTTAGGGTTGTTTTTTCTAGATCTGAGGAGAATGTCCTCAGTATTCTGATTGGGATAACACGGAATCTGTAAATTGCTTTTATTAGCATGGTTATTTTGATTACATTAATTCCAATCCACAAACACAGAAGAGTCCTCCATTTTCTCTGTCATCTTCTACTTCTTTCTCTAATGTTTTGTAATTTTCATTGTAGAGACCTTTCACATCCTTGATTGAACTAATTCTAAGATATTTAAATTATTTGTAGCTATTGTGAATGGTACTGATCTTACAAGTTCTTTCTCAACCATGGCATTGTCCGTGTATACAAAGGGTATTGATTTTTGTGTGTTAATTGTATATCTTGCAACTTTGCAAAAACTCTTATGAGTTCAATAGTCTCTTAGTGGATGGAGTCTTTTGGTTTCCCTATATATAGGATCATCTCATCTGCAAACAGGGATAATACGACTTCCTCCTTTCTAATTTGTATCCCTCTGATTTCTTTCTCTTGCCTGATGGCTCTGGCTATACTGAATAGCAATAGTGAAAGTGGACATCTTTGGTTCCAGATCTTAGTGGAACTGCTTTCAGCTTTCCCCCAATCAATATGATGCTGGTTGTGGGCTTGTCAAATATTGCATTGACTGTGTTGAGGTATGTTCTATGTCCAATTTGCTTGAGGTTTTTATCATGAAAGGATGTTTTATTTTTATCAAGTGTTTTCTCTGCATCCATTGAGTCAACCATATGGCTTTTACCCATCAATTTGTTAATGTGATGTATCATGTTTATTAATTTATGAATGGTGAACCATCCCTGCATCCCAAGGATAAATCTCACTTGGTCTGGGAAAATGATTTTGATGTACTGTTGGGTTGGATTAGCTACTAATTTGTTGAAGACTTTAATTTAATCTATGTTCATTAGTAAACCTATCCAGTCCTGGGCTTTGTTGGGAGAGCCTTTATTACTCATTCAATCTCCATCTTGGTTATTGGTCTACTTAGGTTTTCTGTCTTCATGCCTCGACTTTGGTAAATTGTATGTGTTCAGAAATCTATCGATTTCTTCTAGATTTTTTAGTTTCTTGGCACATAGCTGTTTATAGCAACTCCTGTGATTGTTTTTACTTTTGTGGTACACATTGTAAAATGTCCTTTTTCATCTCTGATTTTACTAGTTTGGGTCTTTTTTTTATGTTTTTGGTTGGTTGGGCCAACGGTTTATCAATTTTTTTTAAAAAGCAGCTCTTCCTTTCACTGATTTTCTTTATTTCAATTTATTTTATTTATTATTTCTTTTCTCCTATTAATTTTGGGTTTGGTTTGTTCTTATTTTTATAGGTGCTTGAGATGCATTGTCAAATCATTTATTTGATGCCTTTCCAATTTCTCGGTGTAGGCACTAATTGCTACAAATATTACTCTTTTTAAAAAGATTTATTTATTTTGTAAAGCAGAGTTAGAGACAGGTAAAGACAGAGAGATCTTTCATCCGCTGGTTCACTCCCAAACTGTCTGCAAGAGCCAGGGCTGGGTCAGGCTGAAGCCATGAGTTCCTTCTGGGTCTACCATGTGGGTGGCAGGGGCCCAAGCACCTGGGTCATCCTCGGCTGCTTTTCCAGGAACATTAGCTGGGAGGCGGATTGGAACTGCAACAGCCAAGACACAAACCAACATCCGTATGTGATGACAGCATCAACTTACCACAAATTCCAGCCCCACAAACTTTCCTCTTAATACCACTTTTGCTGTGACCCATACATTTTGATATTCTGCATTGCCTTCTTCATTCATTTCTAGCAATTTTTTATTTCTCTTTTGACTTCTTCTATGACTCACTTTTCATTAAGGAGCATATTGCTCACTCTCTATGTGTTTCCATATTTTCTAGAGCTTCTTATGTCAATTTCCAGATCTATACTATTGTGGTCAAAAACGCTAAATGGTACAATTTTTATTTTTTTGAATTTGTTGAGTCTTGGTTTATGGCCTACCATATGGCCTACGTTAGGGAATACTCCATGCACTGATGAAAACAATGTATATTCTCCAGATGTGGAATGAAATTTCCTGTAGATATCAATTTGGTCAATAGCGTAGACCAACTCTGTTGTTTCTTTGATTTTTTGTCTAGTTGCACTTTACTGAAATGTTTCTACACATAAGAGAATAAGAGAGGAAACAACATTTTTTTTTAAGATTTATTTATTTATTTGAAAGGCAGAGTTTACAGAGAAGCAAAGATAAAGAGAGATCTTCCATCCACTGGTTCATTCCCCAAATGGCCACAACGACCAGAGCTGCACGATCCCAAGCCAGGAGCCAGAAGCGTCCTCTGGGTCTCCCTCATGGGTGTAGAGGCCCAAGATCTTTAGCCATCTTCTATTGATTTCCCAGGCTAGTGCAGAGAGCTGGATCAGAAGTGGAGCAGCAGGGATTCGAACCAGCACACATATGCTAGCACTGCAGGCAGGAGTTCTACTGACTACGCCACAGCTCTAGCCCCAGATAGTACATTTTAAGAGGCTAACAAAATCTTCATTCCAAATCAATCTGATGCCCAAAAATAAAATACTGGAATTTTAGACTTAAGAATATACATCAGAAAAAAAAGAATCACAGGAAAATAGCAAGTAGGGGCCAGCGCTGCAGCACAGTAGGCTAATCCTTTGCCTGCAGCATGGGCATTCCATACGGGCTCTGGTTTGCATCCAGCTGCTCCTCTTCTGATCCAGCTCTCTGCTGGGAAAGCAGTAGAAGATGGCCCAAGTCCTTGGGCTCCTGCACCTGTGTGGGAGACCTAGAAGTTGTTCCAGGCTCCTGGCTTCAGATCGGCTCAGTCCCAGCTGTTGAGCCATCTAGGGATCAGCGGATGGAAGACCTTTCTCTCTGCTTTTCCCTCTGTAACTCTACCTCTCAAATAAATTAATTAAATATTTTTAAAAACTAGCAAGTAACAAAAACTAATAGGGTATTTTTAAAATTTATAATCATAAAGTGTTATTCCAAGAAAGCAAAGGTAGTTTTATACTTTTAAAGTTTAGTGATACTCTGAAAAATATCATTTATTTATTTTTAATAGTATATTTTTAAAATTTTCTTTAAGGTATACAAGTTTCATGTATTTAATATATAGAGATTTAGGAACATAGTGATACTTCCCACCCTTTCTTCTCTCCTCCCCACACTCCCACCCTCCTTCCTCTCCGAATCCCAAATTTTTACAAAGATCTATTTTCAGTTTAGTACATATTCATAAAGTTAACCCTACAATAAATAAAGAGTTCAACAAATAGCGTGCAAGAAAAAAACATGTTCCTCAATGGAAAAGACAAGGGCTATACGTAATCATCAACTCTCAAAATGTCTATTTTACTCCAATACATTACATTTCAGGTACTCTATTAGTTACCTCAGATCAGGGAAAACATACGATATCTTACTTTTTGGGACTAGCTTATTTCACTAAGTATACTGGTCTCCACTTGTGTCCATCTTGCTGCAAAAGACAGGATTTTTTTTTTTTTTTTACATATGAGTAGTACTCCACAGTGTACTTATACCATAATTTCTTTAAGTGACCACAACCAGACTGAAGTCAGAGTCATGTTTCAAGGTGCTGGGGGATTAAAATCCTAAAACTGCAGCAAATCTTTTGGGGGCACACAGAGCAATGTACTACTAACAAGTGATGCTTGCACACCTTGGCTTGTTGACTCCATGAGCAGAGGGAAAGGCATCCTGAAGTCTAACCCTCCACACAAAGAGACCGCTGGTGGGTCAGTCCTGAACTGAGCTTCTTCACAGTCGGCACAGTTGATGTAGCCTTTCCAAGACCCGCACATTTAAATCCAAAAGAAACTAGTTGGCGAGGATTTCCCTCCACTGGCCTTAACCACAAACCTTCCATAGTCCGCTGACCACAGGCTAAACATGGCATCTCCGAAACAGTAACTATGACAACCCATTCAGTAACACAAAATATGCATATATTTATTCTGAAGTTATAATTTAGGAGAAAATATTACACTGCAGGGTTTGAAATGCAAAAACAGTTCTGTACTAATGAAAAATGTTGAAGCTAAAATCAAAACTTTTAGACATTTCAAAGGTGAATAATCACTTGCTAGATAGATGGTTAAAAACCTAACATTGGGACCCGTGCTGAGTAGTAGTAAGGCCGCCGCCTGCACTTGACTCCATGAGGAGAGAGAAAAGCATCCCGAAGTCCATATGGGCACCAGTTCGGGTCCCGGCTGCTCCACTCCTGATCCAGCTCTCTGCTATGGGCTGGGAAAACAGTAGAAGATGGCTTAAGTCCTTGAGCCCCTGCACCCGTGTGGGAGGCCCAGAAGAAGCTCCTGGCTCCTGGCTTCAGATTGGCGCAGCTGCTGCCATTGTGGCAAATTGGGGAATGAACCAGTGGATGGAAGACCTCGCCATCTCTCTCTCCCTCTCTCTGCCTCTCTTTCTCTCTCTGTGTGTAACTCAGATTTTCAAATAAATAAATAAATATTCGGGAAAAAAAAGCCTAACGTTAACAGTACATCTGCAGAAACTCTAAAGCACTTTAAGCGTAACAGGAGATGTACATTACGAAGCCTCCAGCACAGCAGACACAGCTCTCCTTCCTCTCCCAACTCCAAATGTAAGCCAGATTCCTCTCCCGAGCTCATAGCTCCAGCTAAGGCTCCAGCTCTCCACACACACACAAAAGAACGCTGCTGGTCTATCTCCCCTTCAGCATGAGGGAACCAGAACAAGATGGGAAAGTATCGCAGGAGGCAGCTCTGGCCACACCGGTTTACAGAGACAGGACCCACAGGTGGAGCTGGAACCCTAGAACACCAACACCAGCTTCCGTGGCCTGCAGGAAGAGAGCACGCAGGGATGCCTCGCCTCCACCAAGGGCCAAGTCGCATGAAGAAACCCCGGAGAAGAGAAGTTCCCTGTGTGTGACTTAACTGAGCCAGGGCTTGCCTTTACATTCGCTGCCTGCCACAAGGATCCTCTTCATAGCACACAGACACAAGTAATCCATGATCAAAAGCACTCAGATGAAATGAGTCATCACTACTACTGAGATGAGAGGCCTCAAAGGACGATCAACCACACAGCAAAGCTACAAAGAGACAGAAACCATGAAAAGATTTTGGGGAGAGCTAAAGTGGTTCTAACTGCAAATAAAAGAAGTTGCAAAAAATATGTGAGATGACAATTAAACAAAAGAATAAAATGTCACTGAAACAGAAAAATCTACTTTTTTCTGATAAGAAATATATATATAACAAGCTTCCAGATAAAAGCAAGTTACAACAGTGTTCTCAGCTATAATGTTGGAAATAAGACGACTACAGAACTCTACGCATGAGAGGGAGCAAGTCTGTAGTCTAAACCTTCAGAAGCCAGATAGAGTCACTCATCTGTTAGATAACAGACAGATATCACATAGGCAAGGATTCAGAAACGTGGTTATATAAAGAGATCCAAGGGAGACATCTGAGAAGTAAGTGTCACTAACATGTATCAGAGGTTTTGAGATAGAAGAAGGTAAGAAACAATGTTAGACTGAGATCCTGGGTAATGAGGTTGGGATATATAATTTTTTTTAATTTATTTCTAAGATTTAGCAATTTTTTTTGACAGGCAGAGTTAGACAGTAAGAGAGAGAGAGAGAGAGAAAGGTCTTCCTTCCATTGGTTCACCCCACAATTGGCTGCTACAGCCGGCACACTGCACTGATCTGAAGCCAGGAGACAGGTGCTTCCTCCTGGTCTCCCATGGGGTGCAGGGCCCAAGCACTTGGGCCATCCTCCACTGCACTCCCGGGCCACAGCAGAGAGCTGGACTGGAAGAGGAACAACCAGGACAGAATCCGGCGCCCCGACCGGGACTAGAACCCAGAGTACCAGCGCTGCAGGCAGAGGATTAGCCTAGTGAGCCTCGGCGCCGGCCATGGGATATATAATTATGTTAAATAAGGACTACTTAAATCAATGAAGAAAACCCTACAGGGAAAATTCTCAATCCAGACCTAAAGCTGTGCAACAGGAATAAAGAAGAGGGGGGAAAATGTACTTAATATTGGCTGTTTGTTTGTCCTGCTCCTAAGCTATGCATGGCTTCCACCAGATCTGAATAATTCTCCCTACCTGCCACAGGAGTCTGCCTCTAATGACTACCATCTGAGCTGTTTGCCCAGGGGCTGCCAGTTGGTTTTTGGCAAATGGGATCTGTCAGATGAAGAGGAGGGAAGAAAAAAGAATAAGAGTTATTTCTTCCCCATTCCGTCTCAGCGCCTCTCAAGATGCGCACCTCCAACCCCTATCCTGCTGCCCCTGCCCATGGCCCCAGATGTGCTTTTCTGATCTTCAGCATCAGCAGCCATTCAGGAAGGTGCCTTCCTACTGCTGCTAACCTCTGTGCCGGGAAGCCCTGGTTGGTTCCCTCACCTGTGCCGCACATTTCTCAGCATGCCCAGACTTTAAGGTCTCTGATCTGTTGTGACCTTCTTCCTGCTAGAATCCGGATTCACCTTTCAAATTCCTTATCTGGGGGAAGGGTAGAGGATACTATAGAGATGATGAGAGTGAGGAAGGTTTATATTTGTATATTTTTTTAAAAATTAGACCTATTGTTGCCTCTTTTTGTTTGTGTTTTTAACAGGCAGAGTGGACAGTGAGAGAGAGACAGAGAGAGAAAGGTCTTCCTTTTCCATTGGTTCACCTCTCAATGGCCACTGCAGCCAGCGTGTTTCACCAATCCGAAGCCAGGAGCCAGGTGCTTCTCCTGGTCTCCCATGCAGGGGCAGGGCCCAAGGACCTGAGCCATCCTCCACTGCCCTCCCGGGCCACAGCAGAGAGCTGGACAGGAAGAGGAGTGACCAGGACAGAATCCAGTGCCCCAACCGGGACTAGAACCTGGTGTGCCGGCGCCAGAGGATTAGCCTATTGAGCCACGGCAGGCTGCCTCTTTTATTTAATTACATTCGTTATAAAGAGATCCACTACAGTTGCAAAGAGGAAACTACACATAAAATTTAATTACTTGCTAACATTAAAATAATTATTCAGCAACTGATTAGTACAGTTTTACACAGTAATACATGGACACCTTGACAAGTGAATGGAATTTAGGAATACGTTTATTGGGGTAGGCATCTGACTCAAGCCGCTTGGGAAGCCTGCATCCTAGTGTCTGGGTTTGAGTCCCAGCTATTTTGCCTCCAATTCCAATCCCCTAGAATGTACACCCTTGGAGGCAACAGGTGAGGGCCCAGGTACCTGGCTTCCTGCCACCCAAGTGGACCGAGTTCTGAGCTCCCGGTCTCAGCCTATCCCATAACTGACTGTGCAGGGGCAGTGAACCAGTGGATGGAAGTGAACTCTCACTCTCTCTGTGCCTTTCAAAGAAATAAAAACTTGGAAAAAGTTTATTTTGGCCCAAAAGTAGTTTGAAATCCATGAATAGATTTTCATAAAGGCATTTTCTATTCAATTTCAAAGAATTATAGTGTCAAAACTGCAAGTCTAAATTCGCTAGAATAACAGAAAACTATTTGTTGTATTCTGTCATCACAGACCTGGAGTATATTTCCTTTAACTACAGAACAATAGAGCCATTACAGAACACTTCCAGTTGTCCTGATAGCTTCGCTGGTCTTACTTAGCACTTCCTCCCTCCAGAAATTACACACAAAAATCACTGCCGTAGTCTCAGGTCTCAGCTAATAAGGATTTACAATACCGGCATTTATGGACAACGCTCTGAATTCACTCAACTTTTCTTCCTTTTAGACATTTCTACTGAGCACTGTTCTTGGTGCTGAATGGTTAGGCACCTCCTTTGCAGCAAAGGCAACCAATTGTAACAAGTGAAGTGCCACAGGAGTGAATTCTCTTAGGGAACATGCACACCGTTGGAAATAATGGTGATGTGGCACGAAGCACACCAGAACTGAACTCAGGATCTGGGTGTAAGGCTTGCTCTTCCTCCAACAGTGCTGTGATTTGGATATTAGTTTAGGAGTCCCTCAAAGGTCCTGGTCCCCATGGTGACACAACTGGGAGTCACTGAGGGTGTGCCCTCAGAGGGTAGTTGCACCAAGAGGGTTGTTATAAAAACCTGAGTTTGGGCCCACCGTCCATCTCTCTTTCTCTCTCTTTTTCTCTGGCCACCTTTCCTCCCTACCCACTCCCCTCTCTCTCCTCCTCTCTTTCGCTCTCCCTCTCTCTCTCCTCCTCTCTTTCGCTCTCCCTCTCTCTCTCCTTCCACTTCCTGGCTTGTCCTGCAATTCCTGTTTGGCACATGCACTAGCATCTGCTATCTGCCTTCCACCGTCCACATTGGTCCCCTTGCCAGAGTTAGAGCTTGCACTGCACTGTCTGTTCAAAACCATGAGCTTCATTACTTCATAAGTAGCTTATCTCAGGTATTGCTTTACATCAGTGAAAAAGCTGACACAGGCAGATTCCTTAGGCCACTTGATCTTTAGTTTTCTTATGGTAGAATACGGTTGTTTGAAATGACTAAAATTTGATATTCAATATATGGGATATATGTTAGCTTCCACTTTTTCCTTGAAAGGACAGAGATTTAAGGGAAAAAATCAAGTGGGCATTTGACATAGCAGTTAAAATGCCAGTTGGGACACACACATCCCTGTGGGTTCAAGTTTGAGCATCACTTCCGATTCTGGCTCCCTGATTACAGGCACCACAGGAGACAGCATATGACAGTCTAAGTACTTGGGTCCCTACCATCCATGTGGATGGTTTACCCTGGGCCCCTCACCAGAGTTAGAGCTTGCACTGCACTGTCTGGATTTTGAACTTTCAAAACCATGAACTTCATTACTTCATAAGTAGCTTATCTCAGGTATTGCTTTACATCCGTGAAAAAGCTGACTGACACGGGCAGGTTCCTTAGGCCATTTGATCTTTAGTTTTCTTATGGTAGAATACAGTTTAAAGAAAGAAAAAAAAATCTCATTTATTCAGTTTCTACTCCATGCTCAACAATATTCATTGTCTGTTTCTGTTACCTGCCCTCCAGGTGAAAGAAAGTATAGGTAAAAGCTCAGATGTGAAAGGATGGAAAGGGACACACTGCTGTCTCTGAATTTACTGCCACAAGGATTAAGTTCATGATTCAGTATTAGGACAGAGAATGGAGCCCGTGGCAAGAATGTGAACTCAGCTACAGCTTTAGTTCATTATTGCCTTTGTTGTTCTGTTTGCTTGTATTCACTATCTCTGTATTCACAGTTTAACTTTTTCCTCACTGCACTGTATGGACTGAAGATTTAGATAAGCCCTCTCAATTTGCTTTACAAAGGAAATATTTTAAAAATGTTTAATAAGATGGCATATATTTTACTTGTGTGAAATGATACTTCAGGGCCGGCACTAAGGGGCAGTAGGTTCATCCTCCACCTGCAGCACTGGCATCCATGTGGGCACTGGCTTGAGTCCTGGCTGCTCCTATTATGATCCAGCTCTCTGCTGTGGGCTGAGAGCAATGGAAGATGGCCCAAGTGCTAGGGCCCCTACACTCACGTGGGTGACACATGACAAGCTCCTGGCTTCAGAATGGCCCAGCTCTGTCCATTGCAGCCATCTGTTGAATGAACCAGCAGATGGAAAATCTCTCTCTGTGTCTCTCCCTCTCTCTGCCTGTAAATCTGCCTCTCAAAGAAATAAAATCTAAAAAAAAGAAAGGATACCTCACCATTGCAAAGCTCCCTCTATTTATGTTTTTATATCCTCTAGTCTATGAGCTACACTTCACACACACACACACACACACACACACACACACACACACACATTACTGGCTTCCCAGTGTCTTTAAAAACCTCACCAAAATGACAGCATAAAAATATACGATATTATTCCACAAGGACAAAAAGACTTGGAAAACAGAAAACACTAATGAAACTTTGGGAAGATACAGAGAAGACAGAGGGGCAGTACCTCACTGAGCAGAACAGAAGATGATTAAACCTGAGAATCTGCAAAGACACACTGCACAAGCAAAGCAAGCACATTCTTCCAGAAAGGACTCGGAGCCTGGAAACAACAGGAAGGGGTAGTGATTGACAGGGCTGGCTGCGCAGACATGTACAGAACCCAGAAGGCAGCTGGACATGCATACTATAGGTGTAAAAGAAGCTTCCAGCTTAAGATAGGCTGATGCCAAAAAGGGGGAAAAAAGGACTTGGATGAAACAGAGACAACAGATAATATAAAGGGGAAAAACCCTATATTATTGTATCAGAGAGCTAAGATTGTAGTCGTAAAAAAGTAAAGTGCTATGGAAAAGTAACATTCAGACACCCAGCACGGCAGAGACCTAAACTGTCAATCCATTCTTCCTAACAGAAGACTCCTGCTGCTGGAGGCAGAGCCACACTCAGCTCAAAACCTTTCCCAAACTCCCCTAAAGACAAGGGCTACCAGTGAGAAGTAAGGAGACATATTTAGGTGGGCTTCTAAGAAAGTTCTTTATGGTACTAACTTCCTTACAGGTCTTCAATTTGATTGATCTCCTGGTCTTAAGGGCAGGGTGCCAGAAACTTTTTAGCCCTCTAAGCTCTAGGCTGAGGCAGTGGCCCCAAAGGCAAGTGCTCCCAAATTACCCACACAACATTCAAATTTCCCCCCACAACGTTTCAGTTTTGCAACGTACTTTAACATCATACTGGTCTCATAGAAAAGAGGGCTGCCACAACCAAATTAGACAGTGAAACCTGAATTTTAAATGACCTGGCAATAATGAAGGAGGCAGAAACACATCTGGAATTTATTAAGTCAAGTAGACTCATTTCCTTACACAAAAAGGATTACTGTAAATTGTAATGTGGCTGTCAACCACATTCTTTTACCAGAACTTAGTCCAAATTTCAAAAGTATCAGCTATTTGGCAAGTTACACCTATCAGGAGTTACAAATATTTTCCAAGTCTAAAAATGTTTGCAAATTGGCTTAAAGACCAGCAGCTGTATAAACCTTATCCTTTGAATAAAACATCTAAAAGTGCATTTTCTTTCCTCATGGAAACTGTAAACACTTGTCTTTTCTAAAATAGCTCATTAGGTTAAATGTTAAAATGTCCTTCCTGGAAAGATCTTACAATTGCCTCACCCAAGGTGAATACAGCAAAAGAGCTAAATTAATATGATGACACAAAGGCACACATGAAAAACATAAAAAGTAATTTTAAAATACAAATGAAAATACAAAAAGAACAAAGGATAGCTTAAGGATGTATAAATGTCTTTATGCTGTAATGTTGACTTGAAAAACCAATTTATTTGTAAAAAAAAAAAAACATTTATACAACCTCTATACTCAACCCTCTAATATCAAATGTCAAACAGTAGAAAAAGGAAAGGAGAATGAATAAAAGAACAGAAGACAGAATTTTCAACAGTGCACTAAGTGCACTGTTGAGACTTTTCAGTGTGAAAAGTCTCAGGCAAGTCAACTAGCCTTTGCTTGCTACCATAAATCCACTGAAAGGAAAAGATCAATAGCAAAGAAATGCTAAAATAAACACACAAGGATCCCTGGAGAGAGAAAGACAACAAAAGAAACAAAACTCACTGCTCTTAAAGTATTTGTTCATTCCAACCTTGAGTTCTCACAAATAAAAAGATTTTAATCACAACTTCAAACCAATATAGATGATGATTAATGAAAATCTGGACTCACAAATCAAAAGTCAGAATAAACAGCAAGTTATCTAAATTCATGGTCAGAAAAACACACACAGCCTTGAAAATGAGTTATTCTAGGAAAGATCATTTTAATAATCCACCTAGATAAAGGTCATTTAATAACCCATTTTCTGATTATATACAGATTCAAGTATAATAATGATAATAACATGGGCACCTACCATTTTCTGAGTACTACAAATAATTCACACTCTTTTTTCCCTAAGCCTTATCAATATTTTGTAGTCTTCCTATTACAGCTGTGGGAATTTAAATTTAGGAACATTACAAGTTTGAGTTTCATTCTTATTGCAACTGATTAACATGACTTTAGGTTTCTTAGAATCATTAGAGCAAACCTATTCACATATATTTAACTTTTTTATAAACACCTCTTTGAGTCTTTTTTAAATGATTTATTTACTGGAAGGGCAGAGCAATGAGAAAGAAAGAGATGGAGAGATCTTCTATTTGCTGGTTTACTCCCTGAATGCCCCCAACAGTGGGACTGGGCCATACCCAAAACAAACTCCACACAGATCTCCTGTGTGGGCAGCAGAGTTCAAGCATTTGAGCCACTGTTTCCCAGGCACATTGGCAGGGAAGTGAACTGAAAGCAGAGGGGGAGGCCTGGCTTGATCCAAGGCACGAGGGCATCCCAAGCAGTGGCTTAACCCACTGTGCCATAATGGCCACTCCATTTTATCTTTTTTTTTTTTTACATTGTGTTAGGTCTCATTTTAATTTTTAAAGCTACAATTGCCATTTTATTCTTCCAGAGGATAGTCTTCTTCAGTCCTTAAGGAGTCAGCTTTGGTGATGCTTGGGGCAGCACCAACACAACTGGACTGCGATGAGGGAGTTCCATCCTTCCCAGCCTCACAAGATTGACTCTCGACTACTCTGTTACATGATAGCACAATGTACAAAATGAAGTAGCTTCACATACAGCTTGGGAAGCACAGAGGTGTCTAAGGGACTAGCTCTGGAAATGTTTCTGACAGCTGAGCCTCTACTGTGCTTCCAATGATGAACTTTTTTTATTTGCAAATTTGTATCTACTTATTTATATTTGAAAGGCAGAGAGATAGAGACTTATCCTCTGGAACACTCCCTAAACAACCCCAATGGCTTGGGTAAAGCCAGGGGCCTAGAACTCAAGCTACGTCTCCCACATGGGTGGCAAGGACCCAAAGACTCGAGCCATCCCCTGCTGCTTCCTCTGGTATGCATTAGTGGAAAGCTGGGGTCAGCAGTGGAGCAGTGACTTGAACTCAGGCACTCTGATATGGGATGTGGGGGACCCAAGCATCTGAACTACTGAGCCCAGTGCCTGCCCTCAGTGATGAACCACTTCATGCCTTGTCCTTGGGCACTCATGAACACAGTATATGCAGCTAATACGTGGTATGTGGCCACAGCCTTTTCCGACACAGCCGTTGTTCCTTTTGTCATTTTAGAAGTGAGTTACTCTAAACTTTAAAAACAAAATTTCTCCACTAAATTATTGGAGGTTAAAATCCCTGAGCAAGAAAAGGTTTCCCTATTTAGAAAAAGAAAAATGATGTCAGAAGAAGATTCAAGTGACAACCAGCTGGTCTTCTGTGTCACAGTGTCACAGTTTTCTAAAACAGAGCAATGTGCTTCAACTTTAGTATTTGATGGAATACACTGCTTCGATTGTTTCAGGTCTGTTGTCTTAGAGGGTAGTTCCTTCAAATATTAAGATCCAGCACCTCTAATACATCCAATAAGGTAGGCAGAGGACAGGGAACAATTTCGTTAGCACAAATAACAGCTTGTTTGAGACACTGCTGATTTCTTGGATAGCTCTTCCTACCTCTTCTAAGACTTTCCAGTGGGTTTTCTGAAGTTTCATCTGGTTACCACAGCAGCACTTCCAAACCATACTTTTTTTTAAAACTTTTATTTAATGAATATAAATTTCCAAAGTACAGCTTATGGATTACACTGGCTCCCCCCCATAACTTCCCTCCCACCCACAACCCTCCCCTTTCCCACTTCCTCTCCTCTTCCATTCACATCAAGATTCATTTTCAATTCTCTTTATATACAGAAGATCAGTTTAGTATCTATTAAGATTTCAACAGCCAAACTATACTTTCAACAAGAGATGACCCTTCTCCAAATTCAATGGTCCTGTTCCCATTTTCTTCTCCCTTGATCACTTCTTCTAGTACTGAACACTGTTGAGAGTCTTCTTCCTCCGTATTTTTCATGAAAGCAGTGCTTCCCTTTGGCTTTCGGACACATTCCTTGTTCCCCACCTGACTTCGTGATCACCACCTCCCTTTCCCTCTCCCATCCTTCTAACAGACAATGTTAGGTGAAGTCCTCGAACTTTTATGAGATACAGCCTCTACCCTCCACTGACCCATTCTTTCCCAGGGGTTCCAACTTCACCTAATAACAATATTTTTTAAGTCACAATCTTTATCCAAAATTTGGTCTTATAATTATCACCTTCAAATCAGCACCTTCCACACCACAACTTCAACCACAGCTTGACTGTCCTGCCAGTGGATCAATCCAATGGCCCCTTGCTCATGCTAGGACCACCCCCAACTCAAATGCCCTCCTACTTCAAGTCAAAAAGGGCCTTTTCAAGAAGCTTCCAAACACTTTTGCATTCTCAAATACCCTGCAGATCTGCTGCCCTGTGACTATCTCCTGTCAGGATGAGTCTCAGAAGTAACCACAATAGCAAGAACCTTCACCATTTCCTTCCTCACCACACACACACATGGTCTCCAAAGGCCCATGCCTCATCCCAATATCAAGAAATTATTTAATAGTATCTAATTACACTTTGGTGTGAATTTATAACACATTCTGTCTTAAGTCTAAGTGCTTTCCTATGCTTTGTAATTTAGCTGTTGTGAAATAAGGAAATAAACACAACAGGGACAGATACAAGCAGCAGTCCACAGTATAACAGGGCATGTACACACCAGAGCTACACAAGAGAAGAGAAACAGGGAAAAAACGAAGTACTGGAGAACTATAGTATCAGGTAGGTAGGGGGTAGGGGGAGAAATTTAACTTTTCTGAACCTCGATTTTATCATCTGCTAAAAAGTTGTAATCACAAAAAAGAATATCACGTGCTTCATGTGACAGCTAGGAAAAATAATTTAAGTTAAGAGAAAGTCAGCTTGTACTAAAACAATCCAGGAAGGCTAGCCTCCCATGTTCACTCATTTCTTAACAAAGTTCTTTTGCAAGTCTCCACCTCACTTTTTTCTTGTGGAATGAGTCCTGGAAAAACTGGTTTGAAAGCATGAGACGGATCTTTAACGTTCGCTTTGAAGAAGAAGGGGAAAACTTTCCTCTTCTTGATGATTCGATTATTTCTAGACAGGGTAAAGATATTTTCTACTTCTCTGTCTCCAATTAGCACTAGTTACAGACCCGTGCTGCAACTGTAGGACATAACTCAACCCGTGAGTCATGGGATTTTTTTCCATGAATAATACTCCAAAGTTTCATGACAATGCATGGTTCTCAGCACAAGATTTTCAGCTATGAAGGTTCATCTTTAAATAATCTTGAATGTTTATCTTAAGACACTTGCCTTCAGGAAACTTTAGAATTGACTGAATAAAGTCCACTTCTCATGGTTTAAACTTGCAGGGGGGTTTTGTCGGTGGTGCTGCTGTTGTTACAAAAATATGCTTGGAACTTGCTTAATCTAGAATTGAACTTGAAGATAAAAGGAAAAAAAAACTAATACAGCAGACTCATCTTCTCATGTTAGGTGAATCATAGCCAGGAAGTCAGTTCTATAATAGGGTTGAAAATATTTCAAGTATAAAGAATTCAAAGTTATTCGTTCATCCATCCATTTATCCAGTGAATATTTATTGAGTGCCTACGAAATACATGGAACTGGCAGAGGCCGGAAAATAAAATAAGTCCTTGCACCTAAGGCTACTACATTCTACTGGAAGTCACTGCCAAACAAAAAATAAACCATGCAAAGACAAGTAATGATAAGTGAATCTAAGAGTGTAGAGGGACAGAGAGGTTTTTTAGAGTAGGGGGAGGAGCGGGCATGAAGAGGCATCATTCCAGACCTAAGTCAATGAGGGAGTGTTTTCATGCACAAGGAACAACAACACAAGTACCCTAAAAGAGAAACCTTCTTCCCAGGTTGGGAGAAGAGCACCAGTGTGATGCAGCAAGGCAAGCAAGACAGAGAAACAGAGATGAGACAGGCAAGAGGGAACAGATCATTTGGGGCCCTACAGACTGAGGCTTTAAAATTCAGGTTATCTTATCAATGTAATGGAACACCATAGTCGAGGGTAGGGGAGGAGGATAGGCTGGATTTTATAATTTCTGGCTTACATTTTCAAAGGAGGCTGCTCTCTTGGAATCAGGATGCTGAGACCACTGCAAAATCCTTAATAAGAGGTGATGTGGGTGTGGCAACAAGTAGTCAAATTGTGGATATATTTGAAGATACAACCAAGTGAATTTCTTCAGAGACTGGATGCAAGGTACGATTTAAAAAAAAAAAAAAAAAAGATGGCCGGCGCCAGGGCTCAATAGGCTAATCCTCCGCCTGGGGTGCCAGCACCCCAGATTCTAGTACCGGTCTGGGCGCCGGATTCTGTCCCAGTTGCCTCTCTTCCAGGCCAGATCTCTGCTATGGCCCGGGAGTGCAGTGGAGGATGGCCCAAGTCCTTGGGCCCTGCAGCTGCATGGAAGACCAGGAGAAGCACATGGCTCCAGGCTTCGGATCAGCGTGGTGCGCCGGCTGCAGCAAGCCAGCCGCAGCGGCCATTGGAGGGTGAACCAATGGCAAAAGGAAGACCTTTATCTCTGTCTCTCTCTCTCTCTCACTGTCCACTCTGTCAAAAAAAATATTTTAACAAAATTTAAAAAAAGAGCAAGAAGTTTACAACAACTTCAAATTTAGAGACCTGAGCAACAAGGTAAACAGTGGTGCCATTTGCTAAGACCAGAAACCGTGGTGAGATAAACAGGAGATGGTGAATAGGAGGGGGAACTAAGAGACTTGCTTTGCACACAGTGGTTGTGTTGTGCTTCTCAGACCCACAGTGGGAAATCCTGTGTACGTAACTACACATACAGGTCTGGAGTTGAGGGACAAGTCGGAGCCTGAGTGTACACATGGAAGGCATCAGCACAGAGAAGGTAGGTAAAGCTCTGTTCTTTACAACATCCACAAGGGACAGACGCAGACAGAATGGACGAGCCTTTGAGCACTAATATTCACTGATGACAATAACTAGGAGTCCACAAAAGAAAACTAGAAACAGCCAGTGAAATAGGAAAAAAAAAAAAAAACAGAAGGCAACTAAAGGGGATTTTTAAAAATGATTTATTTGAAAAGAAGTTACAGAGAGAAAGGTGAGGGAGAGAGAGGAGGTAGGGAGGAAGGAGAGAGATCGATCTATCTATCTACCTACCTACCTACCTATCTTGATTCACTCACCAAATGCCCACATGGCCAGGGCTGATCCTGGCCAAAGCCAGGAGCCTGGAACTCAATCCAATCTCCCATGTGGGTGGCAGGCTCTCTCAAGTACTTGGGTCATCTTCCACTACTTTCCTGATGCATTAGCAAGGAGCCGGATCAGAAGCAGAGCATCCAAGATCTGAACCTGCACTCACATGGGATGCCAACATTGCAAGTGGCAGCCTGCCACAGTGCTAGCCCCAAAGGAAATAAAATGAGAGAAGTTATGACCAACTATATCTGATGCTGTTGACAGACTGATAGTATTTTCTTCAAATAGGATTGATTAAACAATACTCAAGAAGTAAATTCAACATGTTTGCTTATTTTCTCCTTCTTTGGACAGAATAAAAAACTTTGAACTCTCATTAGACAAAAAGAAAAAAAAAATCCAGAATCAAATTTTATAACAAGGTTGAAAAGGACCTCCCTCCTTCCCTTGGAATACTGAAACAGTAGTATAATAAAATAATTCAGGTATTTCTTTCCCAGTTCACAGATCTACATCAAATTTCAGTCTAATCAGGAAGATAAAAATCTCTGCTCATGATCTCACCTAGATACAAAATACAAACTAGAAAGTATTCTCATCGAAAACACGACATATTTTAAAAAGTCCTAAATAACAATCTGTATAATTTTTAGTATGCATGAAATGACTGAAATGTAGGTTACATAAGGGGAGAAACTTATACTTTTACAAATTGTCTAAGAAACTAGATACACTCTATTTCCTACTGTTGCTAAAGTATAACTCAATGCTCTAACATAAAAATGTTTATCTTAATACCTTAGAGGGCTTACTGAGCATGAATCAATTCATTTAGATATATCTGAACATGTAAATCCAAAGTCGCAGCTATTGCCCAAAAATGTCCACTAGCCATTGTGTAACTTATGTAATATTTGATCACCATGTATTATCAAGACACTTTTACCACAAGATGGAACCTGTGATGGTGAACAGGACTTGTCATATGCAAAAGAAAAAAATAATATCTCAAATTCGAGCTCTAGACAGAATGAACACTGAAAGCCCATTCTATTTCAGATTATAAAATCCTTTACACTTAACGAGCCAGTATCACTCTTGGGCAGTGGAGTATGGTGATTAAAAGGGTAAACTGCCTCTGTATCCCAAATACTACTTACAAGTACTAATGTTTCCTAGAGCAAATTATTTTACCTCTCACTTCACTTTATCCTCATCTCAGAAAAACATCCTCAGGTAGTAACAGTACTTCAGTACACGGTGAGTGAGTATAATGCATCTACCACATGTCTTGCACATGGTAGCAACTCAAAAATACTAGTTGTTTCAACTGTTAGTTATTTACTCTGGGGCCAGTGCTGTGGCAAAGCAGGGCCGGCATCTCACACAGGAACCAGTTCGAGACCCAGCAGCTCCAATTCTGACCCAGCTCTCTGCTATGGCCTGGGAAAGCAGTGGAAGATGGCCCAAGTCCTTGGGCCCCTGCACCCACGTGGGAAGACCTGGAGGAAGCTCCTGGCTCCTGGCTTCAGGTCGGCACCGCCCTGGCCATTGCAGCCAAATGGGGAGAGAATCAGCAGATGGAAGACCTCTCTCTGTCTCTCTCTGCCTCTCCTTCTCTCTGTGTGTAACTCTTTCAAATAATTAAATAAATTTAAAAAAAAAAAAAAGACCTTCACTTATAAAACCTTCACTAACATTCCACTCACTGTTGAAGTCGTCTCATTCTGGGGTAGGACAGAACAGTTTTTTATTTATAAAAGGATGTTCCAAACACTGATTCAGAAGTTTTGGTGACAAATCACTTATGGACAATTCTGTCCCTGAACCCTGGAAGTTTTTCTGACTTCTCTCCTACATGGAAATCCTCACTGCTTGCAGATGGACATATGTCTAGATAGAGCTGTGTACTGTCACCCAGATGTACTTAAGCAAAGGGTCCTGGACTCAGAAGTTAGAACCAGTCTTTGAGCATGCTGCTGGAGACATTGATATTCTCTGGAGAGGCTGTTCACTGGGCTGGGCTGTGCTTCATCTGAGGGACTTTCTAATGTCCATATCTTCAGAGCAAAGCAGCAGATTGTGTTCCACCTCAGCTTTTCAAAGCTGAGCATGTATGACAGCTATTATCCTTATTAAGAGCTTTGAGTACATCAAACACGTTTTTAAAGAAGCACACCCAATAATTACCTTTGGAAACTAAAAAGTAAGCACAAGTATGCATAATTTATCATTTCCTCAGGCTCAAACGCACTCTTCATAGTTAACAGGCTTAAGGAGATCTGCAAGCATCAATTAAATAAGCCAACATTTTGATTGTACACAAAACATGCATTCATTCAACAAGCATTCAAGAACATTCTCTCAGGAATGGTAAAACACAAAAACAACATCAACAACTCAGTCTGCAGATGGTAACTAAAATAAATAGCTGGCCTACAAAATCTATTTTCTTTAAACTGAATGAGTAGGGTGAATTTTTTATTTTGCTTTGTTTTTCTTAAGGAGTATACAAGGCTTTTTTTCTAACTCAAATGCTGTTGTGTTGAGCAGTAGTCTTTAAATTTTGTACTTATTTCCTGAGGCAGACAGAGATAGAGTTCACAAACACTGACTCAATCTCTAAATGCCCAAATTTCCAAGTCTCCCACTGCCAGGCCTGGGGTGGGTGGGTGCCTGGACCTGGGAACTCAGCCCAGCTCTCCCAGTTAGGAAGAATCCCAATGGCCTGAGCTCACATGAGCAGGAAACTGGAGTCAGGAGCCAGAGTTAGGAAGCAAACTCAGGTACTCCAGGGTGAGATACAAGTGTCTTCTCTTTTGTTGTATTTTTTAAGACTTACTTATTTATTTACTTGAAAGGCAGAGTTACAGAGGGAAAGAGAGACAGAGAGAATCTTCCATCTGCTGGTTCATTTCCCAAATACTCACAGCAGCCAGAGCTGGACCCATCTGAAGCCAGGAGGAAGGAGCTTCTTCAGTTCTCCTACATGGGTGCACAGGCCTGAGTACTTGCGCCATCCTCCCCTGCTTTCCCAGGCACATTAGCAAGGAGCTGGATCAGAAGCAGAGCAGCCAGGACTCAAATTGGCACCCACGTGGGATACGGACGCCAGAGGCAGCAGTTTTACCTGCTATGCCACAGTGTAGGCCCTGAGAGGTGGGGGTCTTAACCGCTAGAATAAACTCCTGCTCCAAGAAGTGATTTTAAAAGGAAAGGCCAAGATGAAAAGAGCCAGTGTCTACACAGCAGTCCTCTAGATAGCATCTAAAGAGAGAGCTGGCACACTGCATGGAAGGGCCAGCAGCTAGGACTGAGTAAGTCAGCATGTTCCCATCTCAGACTAGGAGCTGCTTTAAGGACGTCAGTGCCTCACTAATGGCTGAACAAACAGCCAGGTGCTCTGCTTCATCACAACGGTCAACTGGGACTCTGGTCTGCCTCCTGTGACTCCAGTGAGAGGGGAAAGCCCCTCCTTGTCCCAACTTCACCCTGCTCCTTCAGAGAAACCCACTGAGTCTATGAACAAGTAAAACACGCCATCTTTCTTCTGCTAACGTAGAGGAAAAATGCAAATCACCACTTCCAATTCTGGCCAGAATATGGAAAAGCTGAACTCCCATTCCTGGTTGCAAACTGGCACAAAGCTATTACAGGGCAACTTGGTGATGTGCACTAAGAACCATAAAATCACCCATTTCCCTCAGCCAGCTGGGTCTACCTCTCGAACTGGTTCCAGTACATGCTAATTTAGTGAAGGCACACGTTCTCTGCATGCCTTCTCACTTTTGCACACATTCCGTTTCCAGCTCTCAGCGCATCGGCACACCGTAAGATGCAGGCAGTTGGTGGAGCCCTCCCAGCTCCTCAGGAAATACCCTAACACATCTGTTTACACTTGCTGGAGCCAGGCTGCTCACCCACACGGCTGTCCTGGTTCCTATTTGTGGGATTCAGTCGCCTCTAAGAGCTTTTTTTATGAACGCCCTCATCTCTTGTCACCCCTCCCTCTTTCCTATATTCCTTTCTTGTCTGTCAATAAAGATGCTGTGTTTAAGAAATAGCAAGGCACTGTATAAGGAACAAAAGGTACAATCAGGCATTTAGACATCCCTTGGCTGTTCAAAACCCACCTTGAGACATCTACGATTCTGGAAATCAGAAGGATGGTTGCTTACAGAAGGGGTGGGGAGTGATGTGCTCTTCTGGAAGGGAACTTTTGTAAATGAGAAACACATCCTTTCTCTTGATTGGCGTGGTAGTGGCACAGGTGTATACAACTGACCAAACTCCTACAAGTGTACACTTAAAATCTGGGCAATTCACTGCATGCAAACACGACCTCAGAAAGAGTAAACTACTCTAAGCAGCCCCTAGAACTAGGCTGCACACAACTTTAAGTTCTCACAAGGAAAAAAGACACAAGGGCAGGGCCTCCACCATGGTACAGCAGGTTAAAGGCCGGGCCTACAGCACCAGCATCCCACGTGGGCGCCAGTTTGAGTCCCAGCTGCTCCAATTCTGATCCAGCTCCTCGTTCATGTGCCTGGGAAAGCAGCAGAAGATGGGCCAAATCCCTGGCCTCTGCACCTATGTGGGAAGCCTACAAGAAGCTCCCAGCTTTTGGCTTGTTGCAGCCATTTGGGGAGTGAACCAGCAAATAGAAAACCTCTCTCTGTTTGTGTGTCTCTACCTCTCTCTGTAGCACAAGGCTCCAGTACAGCAGCCAATGTGTTAGCCCCACTTGCACCCTGGGCAAATGCTGTCTTCTCTCACTCTGCAGGCACACTTGGGCAGTCTCCTCGAAGCCATCATTGTACATGGTGCGATTACAGTCATGTTGGCTGTGTTTGAAAGAATGTTCCTCAGGGTACTCTCCTCTCAGAAAGCCAAGGTCAAAGGCCAATAATTTGGTGACTCAATCAATAAACCAACAGGTACCTTTTAAACAACTAAATGCAATTGCCCATGAAGGAAACGATCAAGTATAAGGCAGCAGTACAGTAACTATCTCAGGACCAGGGATGGAGAAAAAAGGAAACTCTCAATCAATATCCAAGTGCACACAGGCCCTAAATGAAGCCACATAATGTAACAGGTCCCAACCAACAGGAGTTGCAAACACTCACCTCTAGACAGAAGTTTCCACTAGGAATCCATAAAACCTTAAAATTGTCCTTTCACTCAATAAGCATTTATCAGGCACCATACACAAGGTACCTATTATATAGTATCATTTGGCAAACCAGATGGAACTACAGGATAGAGCACACAGAGGGTTCTACGTGAGCCATAGACACAGCTGGAGTTCAGAAAGTCTTCCCATAAAGGTTGATTTTACTCCAAGTATGGAAGAATGAAGAGCAGTTCACTCAAAAACAAAGAATAACAAACACTGCAGGCAAAACAACACAGGAGTGAGAAAACCGCATTCTGTGCGAGCAGGAAACACAGCAACAGTAAGGGGGGCATTAACTGCTCTCAGTTAATGTCTCATCCTTTAAAAATGTAGCAGAGGTGTAAAGGAGAAAGCTGAGGACTGCAGGATTTAAAGAGCAAAGCCTGGCCGGTGCCGTGGCTCAACAGGCTAATCTTCCACCTTGCGGTGCCGGCACACCAGGTTCTAGTCCCGGTTGGGGCACCGGATTCTGTCCCGGTTGCCCCTCTTCCAGGCCAGCTCTCTGCTGTGGCCTGGGAGTGCAGTGGAGGATGACCCAAGTGCTTGGGCCCTGCACCCCATGGGAGACCAGGAAAAGCACCTGGCACCTGGCTCCTGCCATCGGATGAGTGCGGTGCGCCGGCCGCAGCACACCGGCCGCGGTGGCCATTGGAGGGTGAACCAACGGCAAAAGGAAGACCTTTCTCTCTGTCTCTCTCTCACTGTCCACTCTGCCTGTCAAAAAAAATAAATAAAAATTAAAAAAAATAATAAAATAAAATAAGGAGCAAAGCCAGGCCTTATACGATGCTTTCAAAACTAGATTGTAGTCACAGTCTCTATACTATCCAGCAACCACATGATTAGTTATGAAGAAAACGTCCAAAAATAAAGACAGCTATATAGTCTGATAGGACTAGAATGAAAACGAGCTATGAACACCACACTAAGGATCAGAGACTTTAAAATAATTTTCCTAACTCCCCAGCAAACAAGGAATTAATATAATTATACTTATCTTTTGGAAAAAATGATTTTGGCTAAAACAGCTAGCTTAAGAATTACTTTCTGTAATCAAAATTCTTTAACAAATTTTTGCCATCGTAGTATTTTCAAGTTTAATATCTGTTGATTATATTTTAAGGTTCACAAAAACAAACCTAAGTTTTGCTCATCTAATTTGGCTTTATTTGTGATTCTAGAAACAGGCAAGTCTGGACCAAAAATGGTTCAGAACTCTCCATCCCACCATGTGGGCAGGTTCTATTCATTGCCACAGAAAAGGCAGCGATGTACAGACAGCAGGAACTGCAATACAGAGACAAGCCAACTGGTTACAACTCCAGTATGCCATATTTAAACATGGTCTGACTGTTCAGTCACTTGTGATTGGATGAGACTCAGCTACTTATTCCACACTACGTACAAAGAAGCCTTCAGGCCAAATTTAAAACACATACAGTTAGCTGTGGGTCAGTAATTCAATATAGCTGAAATCATACATAATTACCAAAACTGAGTCTATGAATTCGGTAATGTTCTCAAGGGAATGCCTTTATCACTCCAGATACACTTGGAAAGCAGTAGTTCAATTCCAAAGACCTCTATTTAGTCTATGGACAACGCAGATAAACACTGAGGACTTGTGTACCCTCAGCAAACTCTCAGACCAGACCACAGGCTGGTAACCACAGTAGAAAGGATGTGGTGTAGGGAGAAAGAGAGAAACCATTCAGAAGGATTTTGCTAATATCAGTGGGGTACCCACAGAGCCTAATTCTTTAAAACCAAAAGATGCTTTAAATTCCTTAAATTCTTTAGCAGCCAAGGTAAACAGAGGAAGTCAGAAGGTGTTGAACCAGTGCTTCTGAAAGATACAAACTGGCCAAATGAAGGAACAGACCAATTCAAAGTCAATCATGAAGGACTCATATTCTTGTGCCACACTTGGCAGTGAACTCTCAAGTTTGCATCCTCTGGTCCTTTTACAAGATGACAATGATACTAGAAGTAAACTCAGAGATAACAGGAAGGACAGGTGAGCAAGAAGGTAGTGAATTAAGTTAGCCCATTCTGGGGCGGCGCTATGGCACCGTAGGTCAATCCTCCACCTGCAGCACCGGCATCCCATACGGGTGCTGGTTCTAGTTCTGGTTGCTCTTCTTCCTATCAGCTCTCTGCTGTGGACTCAGAAAGCAGTGGAAGATGGCCCAAGCACAAGGGCCCCTGCACCCTCATGGGAGACCTAGAAGCAGCAGCTCCTGATCAGCTCAGCTCCAGCCGCTGCAGCCATTTGGGGAGTGAACCAGAAGATGGAAGACCTTTCTGTCTCTCCCTCTCACTGTCTCTGACTCTACCTCTTAAATAAATAAATAAGGTCATTTTAAAAGAAAAGAAAAAGCTTATTCTGCTCCAGTCATATAAATTACTATTGTGAAACCTCAACATAGAAAGCAACATCAACTCAAAACTGCAAACTGGTGACTAACCAATCCAAAGAGTGACACATCCGGTTTTTAATCACACTGGTATTTGTTTACTACAGGCTTTTCAATGTCGAGAGACAGAGGCAACCATTAGGTATAGAAAATTGAAAGGTGCTGCACAAGAGGACTCAAATTAGAGAGTCCAGACTGTATTTTCAAATACTTGTCACCCACCCTCGCCATGACCTTGGTACAATCAAGTTTCCCCTCTGCCTTTGCCTTCAAACCATTATACTGCTTGGCTTTAAAACCAATGTTTAATCATAAACTAGCCCTGCTACACTGTTAATATTCCAAACAGCATTTCCAACCAGATAAAAATCCAGCATGATGATGCTGAGTTATCTTAAAGGGCAGCATTTCAACATGTGTTTTGATTGCAAAATGAGCCCTCAGGGTGTCATGCATATATATCCACATATATATTTCTAAGTACAATTTGAAATTAATAAAAAATAAGTCATAAAATAAGTGATAGAATAACAAACACTAGCCCTCACCTCACTCTCCCCCTGAACCCCCAAAAAAGTGAATTAAAAAACTTCTGATTCTGGGTATAATAACAACACATCTATTTAAAATCACAGACAGCAAATGAAAATCCCAAGGATACAACTGACAGAGAGTCCGGGCATCATTCAAAGTTTCACAAGGTTAGCAGAGTTCCTCGACCCTGAGATAGTCAAAGCTGAGGCTAAGAATAAAGGCAGCAGAATATAGATTTAAAATAATGTACACTATTACACATAAGACATATGAGTATGCATGCATTTACACACCCATAGGAAGGACCCACTTATGCTTCATCATACCAGAAAAACGGGATAGGGCAAAGTGGAGCAAAAATATCAGCAAGCAGAAGAAATATTCACATTATAATCTTCACTTTCCAAAATATAAAATACACTTTGGAATCAACATTCATCTTCAAATAGAGGGGTTCTTAAAATGAAGACATCGTGGCAATGAGAGAACCACTCATTCTGCATCCTTTGGCAAGAACATTTTAAATATGCGCTGTAGTTGTAAAAGCAAAGCTAGCAAGAGAGATCTATGTGGACTCAAACTAGTGAAATGAAGTAAGCCTGCCCTTGACCCCACCACTGTCACTTCAAATGGCCAGAGCATTCCAAAAGCATGTGTGAATAGGTAATTCACTGAAGATATAATGAGTGGCATAAGGGGAAAAAATCAATGTCACTAACTACATTAAAAGGATATGATACTATCTTTGGAAAGATTAGAGTTTCTGCTAATGAGCAGCCAAACCCTTTACTCAGTCTTCTCATCACCGCTGACGGGGGCAGGTGTTTGGCACAGCAGTTATGCTGCTCAGGACACCCACATGCTACAATGGAATGCCTGGGCTGGAGTCCTAGGTCCACTCGAGATTCTGGCTTCCTGCTAATGCACACCCTAGGAGGCAGCAGATGATGGTTCCACAGCTGAGTCCCTGCAACCCGAGTGGGAGACCCCGATTGAGTTTTCAGCTCCTGGCTTTTGGCCTGGCCCAGCACCAGTCGTTGGAGGTATTTGGGGAGTGAACCAGTAGATAGAAGATGTCCAATGTGGGGGTGTGTGTCTGCCTTTTTAAAATGATCGCTGATGAACACCTTCACAATAGAGAGGGATGGAGTGAGAAGACAGCACAGCAGCCTGCATTATCTTTTATCACAACACACTTATCTCTATTCATTACACACAAACTTCTCACAAATCTCTACACAATTAGGAACAAGCTAGGACAAACAAGGAATCTTCAGTTTGCCAAAATCTGCACACTCAGAGAGAGAAGGGTGTGAAGTCATCCATATTCACAGATTTCCTCCGGCAAACACAAAGCCTGCAGATACAAACTCCCCACAGGAGCCAGGCATCACCAAGAAATGCCCCATACTTCTTCCCTGCCCCCTTCCCCCCTCCCCAACCCGCCAACACAAAATGGTGAGTGTTTTCTAAAATTATGCAGAAGAAACCGGGCTGATGGAAAATTACAGTGGGACGCCTGGACTTTTCAAAGTTTATAAATAAGGTTAAGTTATTTCTCTTAACTACATTGCTGGAATTTTTCCACTCTCATTTCAATTCGAAATACAGTGTTCACGCTTCTCCCATTTAAACATGCCCTCCCTCCACACCTTCCTAAGTCACTTTCATATGACCTCAAGGTCTTAGCCCAAAAAGACACCTAAAGCTAATTTTTCAGACCTCCCAACTTCCTACTGGCTAATACAATTCACATTTCACATTCCTTTTATTTAGTGTCAGAAATGAAACATTCGAAGTTGGTTTCTTTATTTTTTCCACATGCAAACATGTCTTTCTTTCGAGAAAAAAAGTCACTTTAAAATACTGTTTGCTTTGGAATTCCGAATATGTTTTTTGTTCCTGTGGAAGAATCTTTAAACCTAATGCCAATGTTTAAGTGCATTGAACACACCAGCACGTGGCATCAATAACTCCTAAATGACTGCAAAAGTGGAGCAGGCCACAGCTTTCTAACAAGCTTCTAAGACTTTTTTTTGCTCCTTTACAAAAATCGTTTGAAAGGCCGGCTGTGGTGATGTTAACCTTCTATAGATAAAGGGCGCCCCAAGCCTATGGAGACGCTGTCTGCATTTTAGGGGGGAGAGAAGGGAACCGAGGAGCCTCTGTGTGAGGCCCAGCTGCGTTAGGAACGACCCTCCCGTGAGGGACCCGCAGATATGCGGGTCTCCTCCACGCAGAAAGTGAAGAAGATGCTTCCCCGACGCCCACGTCCGAGCTCGGAGGCTGCGGCAGAGCCGGCAGCTTTGCAGGCGCGCCGCGAGGGTCCTCTCCACCTGCCCTCGCGTGCGCCCCACTCGCTGAACGCACGACCTGCCCAGGTGGGCGTCGGGCATCCCCACTCCGGAGAAATGCACCCGAGGCAGCTCAGCTCCGTGCCGCGGGCTCTCGGCAGGACAGCACGCCCGGCGGGCCGGAGTCGACCTGGGGACCTCCCTGGGCTGGTGGTCCTTACGGATGCAAGGTTCCAGAACAGGGCGACCAGCGCTGAGGACGCCGACCAGACCGTCGGGGAAGAGCAGCGCCCACACGAAGCTGGGCAGGAAGAGGCAGCAAAGCCAAACCGTGCCAAGTTCCCCAAACTGACGGCACCGGCTGGGTCGACGGCGAAAGCTACAGCGCCCGGAGGAGGCCGGGGCAGCGGTCACCTCGCGACGGGCATCCCGAGACCGCAGACTCGCGCAAAGGCACTCACCTCCACCCATCTCCGAGCCTCGGCGAACGCCACGGAGCAGTCGGCCTCCGCCTCCTCCACCCCTTCCATGACTGCAGCAAGAAAGGGAGACAGAGGGAGAGACTGAGCGGGCACACTGGGGTCGGGGTCCGCACGCGTCTCGGCCCGGCGGGCTGCGAGGGCACGCGCGCTGCCGCCGTGCCGGCCTGCGCTCCGGGCGCGCTTTCCCTTTGTTGCGCACCGCGATTAAACTTTGCAAGCCTACAAGAACTTGGAGGCGTAGCAGTCTCCACAACTCTCGACGGGGCGCCGGGCGTGCGGGCGGCGACGGCAGGCAGCGCGCGGCACCCGCCCGGAGCGCGCCGTGGGCTTCGGACGTCGCCGCGTGGCCCCGCCCGGCCCCGCCTCCGCCCGCCGAGTCTGCGCTTCCGTCCGCCCCCAGAGCTGCTACCCCCGGGCTCCCGGCGCGGCCGGCTCTGCGGTCGCACCGTCTGGGCGGGGAGATGCCACCGCCCGCCCCGGCACCGCAGCCCCGCCCCAGGGGATGCACCCCCGCGCCCGCCTGGCCGCCTCTCTCTCCCGGGGCTCCTGGAAGGGGCGTTCTCTCGGCTCGCGGCCGCCGAGCGGGCCTGCAGCACCAGGAATAGCTGCGCACAATTGCACCTTTCGGGGCCAAGCAGCGTCCCCCACCCCCGCGGGGGCGCGCGGCTAGCCCATCGCCCTCACCTGCGGCCGGACCCGAGCCCCACGGTTCCGCCTCCACGTGCGCCGCGTCCCCGCCCCCTGCGGCCGGTCCGGCCCACCTGGCGGCAGGTGAGAGTCGTGCTCTGGGCACCTGCAGCGGGTCTCGCCCAGCGGAGACCGGCCTAGCTGAGCCGCTCTTGCAGGTGAGTGTGGAGGAAGGGACCTGCCACGCAGCGCCCGCCTGCCGCAGAGGGTACGAGCGAGCGAAGGGACTCTTGCGAGGCCCCCGCCTGCCGCCGGGCAGCCCAGTTCCGACCGTCTGACCGCCCTCGCGCTGGAAGTCCAAAGCCTTTCCTGTTTGGGGCACACCCAGACGGGCAGCAGCGCGCGGGCCGTTATTTGATATCCGCAGTGGCCCCGGGTAGGTGCGCAAGGCCAGAGGCTTGGCTTACAGGAGACCTTCTCACACTGGAAGCCAAATCAGGTCCCATCTGAGTGCCGGCGGGGGAGTCCTGGCTGCTCCGCTTCGGGGCCGGCTTCCTGCTAACGCTCCTGGCAAGGCAGCAGAGGGTGGTCCAAGCCCTTGGCCCCTGCCACCCACGAAGAAGACCGGGATGGAGTTCTGGCTCCTGGCTTCAGCTGGTTGCCGACCTCTGTGGAGTAAGCCAGCAGATGGAAGATTCATTCGGTGTCCCAGTCACTCTGCGTTTCTAAATAAAGAGATAAATATTTTTATTTAAAGTGGCTTTAACTGCTCATCTGGCTGGGTGTTGCAGTTGAGTTTCTCAACAATGTTGCTCCCTGGTGGCTTCACCTTGGGAAGATAAAGATGGGTCTCTCTCTCTCTCTCTTTCTCTCTCTCCTGGAAAGCAAGTAACCTCTATTTTTTTTTCTAGTTGATTATTTACCTTTTCTACTGAAAAAGATCAGGGAGTCTGCTACAGACTCTGTATTTAACGATTGTTAACATTTTCCCTTATTTACTTCTTCACTTCTCTGCTGGAGAGTTTTGAAGTCAAGTACGATTTTTCAACCCTAAATGTTAAACAACATACATTTCATTTAGGAAGGACATTTCTTTGCCATATCATTTTCACACCTAGTTAAAGCTAACAGCAGTTACAATTCATATCCAATCCAAAATCCAATTTCCCTAACTGACCCTAAGGTGTCTTTCACAACTGATTTAATCAGACCAGGATCCAATCAATGACCACACACTGCAATTGATTACATCTTCTTAACCTAGAACAGTGTCCTGGTTCTCTCCTCCCCCATTTTTTGATTGACATCTTGTTGGAGAAGCTAAATCTGCCTCTGGGTTTGCTTAGGGCTTCTTTGCGGGGGGTCTTCGGTGAATGTGTTTGTGCACTTCCCGTCCCCTGGCAGTTAGATGTAGAGGCTGGATTAGAATCCTTCTAGATGAAGGCTTCACCACCCACATTACTCCAGATAGGGAAGATGGGTTTTTGTTTATTTGTTAGGCTTATTTTCATTCAACGCCCCCCCCCCCTTTTGTTTTTACTGGTATTTGTAGTAACAGTGGGTCTGTTTAGAAGAACTGACAAACATTGCTGAAGTGGGGCACCATTTCCTGAACCATTTTGCCTGTCGGTGACACCCTGATCAGGCCAAACCCGAAAAAGTGGATGGAATGATGAAAGCTACTGGGAAGCTATTTCACTGTGGTTATTCAAGGACTACTCTCTTGTGGACGGGCATTCGATTCATTGGCTAAGACACTGCTCCGGCCAGCTTTAATCCTTATTGGAGCGCCTTGTTGGAGCTGATGCTCCTCAGATCCTGACTCTGTCTTCCTGACAGTGTGTGCCCTGGGTGGCAGCAACTGATGGCACAAGTGGTTGGGTCCCTGCCACTTCTGTGGGGGCTCACTCTTTCTCTCTGCCTCTCAAATGATTTTTAAAAAAAGACTGTTGGGGCAGGTGTGGGGGCACAGCAGGTTAAGGTGCAGTAAGAACATGAGCATCCCATATCAGAGTGCTGGACCTAGGTACCCCCCCTGAAGATCCAGCTTCCTGCTAACGCACCTCAAAAGGCAGTGAATGATGGCACAACTACCTGGATTCCTGCCACGTATGTCAGAGACCCGGATGGAGCTCCTGGCTTCCAGTTTCAGCATGACCCAGCCCTGGCCATTGCAGGCATTGGGAGTGAACCAGCAGATAGAAGATCTCTGTCTCCCTCACCCTCTCTGTCACCCTGCCTTTCAAAATAAAGAAGACAAAAAAAAAAAAACTTAAAAATGTATTAAGAATCGTGTGTGTATGTGCTAAAAGTTTTAAGTGATAGAAAAAAAAATTCCAGACACTGAATCCATTGTACTCCTAAATAAACAGGACAGATATGCTGCAAGCTCCCTGAGAGTTATTGTTACTGTCATTAGTATGTGCATATAGTACGCCATTTGACTCTGCTGCCATGTAACTAAACATATAGTTTTGGATGGAACAGTCCAGGATTTAAGAAGTACACAGGGGGCCGACGCTGTGGCACAGCGGGTTAAAGCCCCGGCCTAAACACCAGCATCCCTTATGGGTACCAGTTCTAGTCCCAGCTGCTCCACTTCTGATACAGCTCTCTGCTATGGCCTGGGAAAGCAGTACAAGATGGCCCAAGTCCTTGGGCCCCTGCACCAGCGTGGGAGACCTGGAAGAAGCTCCCGGCTCCTGACTTTGGTTTGGTTCAGCTCCAGCTGTTGTGGCCATCTGAGGAGTGAACCAGCAGATGGAAGACCTCTCTCTCTATCTCGACCTCTCTCTGTAACTCTGTCTTTCAAATAAGTAAAAATAAATCATTTTTTTTTAAAGTACACAGACTTGGGAAACTGAATGACGTAGGTTAAGACTTAGGTTAACGTGAATGCCTGAGCAATGACAATAACTAAGCGATGACAATAAGTAAGTCAAAGGTTTGGTGTGAGAATTAAATGTGATGATGGATGTAAAAACCAAGGGCATTGCCTGGGGTGGAGCAGGCATTCAATAAGTGAGGGTTATTCTCACTGGTCTCTGACAGTAGTGTATCAACTTTCCCTAATAGATGGAGATTTCGTGTATTTGTTCAATGCTTTCGCGAAAAGGGTTGAAGGGTGCTGCAAATTCTGTTTCAAGTCAGCTCAAGCAATGGTCATTGCTTTATTTCTCTATTTTAAAATGCAAAGCAGTACAATTGTCATATTTTTATCTATTAGCGGTGAAATGAACTTCCAAGGGAAAATGGGTACCATCTTCTGGGAGGCCATTTGGCAATAAATATCAAAAGTTTTGGGGGCTGTTGTTTGACACGGTGTTTTAGATGCAGCCTGGGGTGCCTGCATCACATATTACAGTGCCTGGTGGGAGTCCCAGCTCCACTTCCAAGTCCAGCTTCGCACTAATGTTTGCCCTTGAAGGCAGCAGGAGTAGCACAAATACTTGCATCACTGCCGCCTGAGTGGGGGACCTGCACTGGATTCCCGGCTCCTGCTTCCCGACTGGCCCACCTGGGGCTGCTGTGGGCATCCGGGCAGTATACCAGAGGATAGTGTCTCTCTGCCTTTTACATTGTTTAAAAAGTTATTTTCTTCAAATGTTCATGCCGTAGCCCTTCTGGAAACTTAGCCAAGGGATATGAGCAAAGATACCAAGTGAGGCTCTGCAATGAAGACAGGAATGCCCCATCAAACCTCCCTCCTAGGAGGACTCCCTGCTCAGCAGGAGAGCCCCCGCTGCCAGTCCTTTTGTGGTTGGCCTCAGGTACGCAGGCCAGCCTCCCCTGAGGTTATGCTCCTCCCAGAACCGTCCTCAACCAGTACGTGATCCCACGCATGCCAGACAGTGCTGCAGGGCCTTGTCAGTAGACCCTGGGGCTTCTCCCTGTCCCTTCCTGCTTGTCCCCTATTCTCGTCATAGGAACTTATCGCTGTAGGATTCAGCCTGTGATGGCTTCAAGCATGATTTGTTGAAAATAAGAATACCAAGAGCAAGAAAAGCCTCCAACAATAGAGGCAGGCGTTTGGTGGAGAAGGTAAGATGTCACTTCTGAGGCTTGCATCCCATTTCAAAGTACCTGGGTTCGAGTCCTGGCTTTGGTTCTTGTTCCAGCTTCCTGCTAACGCACACCCAGGAAGGCAGCAGGTGATGGCACAGTACTTGGGTCTGTGACATGAACCTGGAAGACTCCAACTGAGTTCCCAACTCCCAACTTCAGCCTGGCATAGCTCTGGCTGCTGCAACATCTGGGAAATAAAGCAGAAGATTCTCGCTCTCACTCTGGTTCTCGCTGTCTTACTCTCCTTCTCTCTGCCTTTCAAGTAAAATTTTTAAAAGCACACTCCAACAATCAGGAAGGTGGGGTAAATTATGATTCTTCCATAGAGTCAGATATCGTGCAGTCATTTCAAAATGCATAAAGAGTTCAACGAGGCAGAAAAAGATTTAAAATATATTTCAAAGTTAAAAAGCAGTGCACAAATTACCTTGAGAATTGCATTTTTAAAAATGTTATTTTCATCTATTTGAAAAGCAGAGCGTCGGCAGCAGCAGAGAGAGACACAGATGGATGTTCACACCCCCAAATGACCACAACAGCCAGGGCTGGGCCAGGCCAAAGTCAAGAACATGGGATTCTATTTGGGTCTCCCATATGGGTGCAGTGGCCCAAGCACTTGGACCATCATCTGCTGCCTCCAAAGATGCGATATCAGGAGGCTGGATCAGAAGTAGAGCAACTGGGACCAGAACTGGCACTCTGATATGGACTGCGAGTTGTAGCACAACACCTATCCTTGGGATTGTATTTTTTAAATGAATAATTTTGCTACATAGAACAAATGAGGAATTTTTTAAAAAAAGATTTATTTATTTGAAAGTCAGAGGTACACAGAGAGGCAGAGAGAGGTCTTCCATCCACTGGTTCACTCCCCAAATGGCTGCAACAGCTGGAGCTGGCTGATCTGAAGCCAGGAGCCAGGAGCCAGGAACTACCTCTGGGTCTCCCACATGGGGTGCAGGGGCCCAAACACTTGGACCATCTTCTACTGCCTTCCCAGGCCACAGCAGAGAGCTGGATTGGAAGAGGAGCAGCCAGGACTCGAACCAGTGCCCATATGGGATGCCGGCACTGCAGGCTATGGCTTTACCTGCTATGCCACAGCAGCAGCCCCCAAATGGGGAAATTTTAATGGTGCCTATTTCTGAATGGCGATGTTTATACTTCTGTTTTCCAAGTTATTTTGCAAAAACGTCTCATCTATAAATAAGAAAGCTTGTAATAAAGCTTGAAATAAGGATATGTCCAAATCAGACTCCGAGTCTCAAACTCAAGCTGCAGCCCCCTCCTGCCATCCCTAACTTGCCAAATGGCACCACATCTATATCTGGGGTCCTGCTGGACTTCATCTCTCACGCAGTGTGGACCTCATTCTCAATCCTGTCAGCTCTCTCTCTCTCTTTCTAAAAAACATGGTACTTTGGCATGCTGAGTGCTTACTTTTTATTATTTATTTATTTATTTGAAAGTCAGAGTTACACAGAGAGAGGAGAGACAGAGATAGAGGTCTTCCATGAACTGGTTCACTCCCCAGTTGTCCACAACTGCCAGAGCTGCACCAATCCAAATACAGGAGCCAGGAGCTTCTTGCAGGTCTCCCACATGGATGCAGGGACCCAAGCACTTGGACCATCTTCTACTGCTTTCCCAGGCCATAGCAGAGAGCTGGATCAGAAGTGGAACAGCTGGGACTTGAACCGGAGCCCATATGGGATGCCAGCACTGCAGGTGGTGGCTTTACCTGCTACACCAAGCACCAGCCCCCTGTCAGTTCTCTTAAATTTATCTCCTCAGCTGGCCCCACTTCACCATCTCTATTCCCAATACCTTAGTTCAGGCCTTCATTGCTTTCAGCTAGATTTCAGAAATAGGATGACCTTCCTAAAATGTAAATCTGATGCTATAGACTGCGAGGACTCCCAGTGGCCCTTTAGGGACATCTGGTGACTGCCAACACCATAGGTGGGTTCCTATCAGGATCTGCTCCTAACCACCTCTTACCATATCATTATCCTCAAAAACTGATTCTCAAAAACAGAAATGTACGTCTCTCTCTCTGCCTGTCCTTCTTCTCCCTGTTTGCCCAGGCTCTATTCAAGCTTCTTCCTTTTGGAAATCCTTCAGAAAATCTTTGCAGATCCTCCTGGGCTAGGTTAGGTATAGCTTCTTCTTTTTTTTTTTTTTTTTTTACAGGCAGAGTGGACAGTGAGAGAGAGAGAGAGACAGAGAGAAAGGTCCTCCTTTGCCGTTGGTTCACCCTCCAATGGCCGCCGCGGTCGGCGCGCTGCGGCCGGCGCACCGCGCTCCTCCGATGGCAGGAGCCAGGAGCCAGGTGCTTTTCCTGGTCTCCCCATGGGGTGCAGGGCCCAAGCACCTGGGCCATCCTCCACTGCACTCCCGGGCCACAGCAGAGGGCTGGCCTGGAAGAGGGGCAACCGGGACAGAATCCGGTGCCCCGACCGGGACTAGAACCCAGTGTGCCGGCGCCGCAAGGCGGAGGATTAGCCTGTTGAGCCACGGCGCCGGCCAAGGTATAGCTTCTTTAAGCAATCGCAGCCCCCTTTCTCAAGGTATTCCATTATCTCTTTTCCTCATTGAATCATGAGCAACTTATCAATCCCAATCTTGGTGCCTAATACACATCTGGTATTCAACAACGGTTTATTGACTGGAGTCTCATATGTATCAAACATGTAACACCACACTGAATTGATAAAGCATCGACAGTAGCAGAGTAGAAAATTTCATTGACTATAACAGCTAATACAAAAACAATATAAGGAAGTTTTTACAGCAGGGTTTCTCAATGGAGATCCTGTTAATAATTTTTCACTAATTCTCTGTTAGGGTGATTGGCTTGTATCATTTAGGATCTAAAGTGGCATCACTGACTACCAGAAGGCAGTAGTACCCTGTAGATATGACAGCCAAGTATGTCTCCAGACTTTGCCAGATGTCTCCCTGTGGGGGAATCACGTTAGCTCTTCTTCAGGACTGCTTTCCTGGGGAGGGACTGGCTTTGGTACAGTAGAAGTGTATCTTGGGCCCAAGTTTCTTGCAAGTCGGTGAGCTGGGTAGAGAGGATTTAAGGTGAATGGGAGTAGAGGATACTCTGTTAGAAAGAAGGGGCAAAGTTGAATGATGCTTGGGACAAAAATCATAAATGAGGAGAAAACAAGTGGTTGGAAAGAATTAAAAGAAGACCAGGGGCCGGCGCTGTGGCACAGCGGGTAAAGCCACCACCTGCAGTACCAGCATCCCATCTGGGCACTGTTTGGAGACCTGGCTGCTCCACTTCTGATCCAGCTCTCTGCTATGGCCAAGGAAAGCAGTAGAAGATGGCCCAAGTCCTGGGGCCCCTGCACCCGCCTGGGAGACTCGGAGGAAGCTCCTGGCTCCTGGCTTCGAAATGACATAGCTCTGGCTGTTGAAGCCATTTGGGGAATGAACCAGCAGATGGAAGATAACTCTCCCTCTGCCTCTGATTCTCTGTAGCTCTGCCTTTCAAATAAATAAATCTTAGAAAAAAGAAGAAGAAGACCAGACAGGTGCAGTGGGAATTCTCCTAATAAAAAGAATCAAATTTTACCCTGTGGTTGGTTCTGGTTCAAAGAAGCGTCTGCCCTTCTGGATTCAGAGATAACCAACATCTGGAGTACACGTCTATGTCTTAGGCTTATGTAACAGCTTAATTAGCAGGAATAATCACTCCCAGAGGTAGATAAAAAACATATTAAATATACTAATGATTATATTTACCCTAGCTCTAATTATCCCACCTTTACCCACAAAAATACATGCTTCAGTGTCAGTAATCAGAGGACTATGACATTGTTAGTACTTACACACTCCCATTCCGAAAGGTGGTTTCTCTATATGGAAATGGAAGCCAGAGGAAAAAGAGAAGCCAAGCTATTACAGATCATCATTAAGAAATGGACATTAAGAGGGGGAATGTGGATGTGTCAGAAGGCAAAAGGAGAAAAAACAAATAGGGGGAATCCCACGTTATATAACTCCCCCAAAAGGCAAGCGGAGAGGTTGGCATTGTGGTGCAGCGGGTTGGGCCCCTGCCTGCAGCGCCAGCATCCTGTATGGAGGCTTTGGTGTCCCGGCTGCTCCATCTCCAATCCAGCTGCCTGCTAATGTGCCCGAGAAGGCAGCAGAGGATGGCTCAAGTCTTTGGGCCTCTGCACTCACATGGGAAACTCAGAAGACACTCTTGGCTCCTGATTTAGGTCTGGCCCAGGCCTGGTGATTACAGACATTCGGGGAATAATTCAGTGGATGGAATCTCTCTTTCAATCTCAATCTCTCTCTCTCTCTCTCTCTCTCTTTCTGTAACGCTGCCTTTCATATAAATAAAATAAATCCTTTTTTTAAAAAAGAGAGACAAACATCTGGAGGAAGTTTTCAGCATCAGGTGCTGAGCGTTTCCTTTACCCAGTGGACAGAGGGGTCCTCAGCGTGTCTTCTGAGCTTCTGGATAGTTAACCAGGAGCGGTCGATGAGGAGAAGAAAAGCCCTTGATTCTGACGGACCCTCCCCTCTGTGTGCACAGACATCTCATTAAGAGATCAACAGAGATGGTTACTTTCAAAACATAGAACCAACCCCATAATTTGAAGAGCAGTTGGTTGTTTTCTCCCTACTATAAAGATCTTAAGGGTTTTTTTTTTTTTTGGTTTATTCTTCTTTTTAAACATGTAAAGGGGTTTCCCATCACTGAACTCAAATTATTTAACATAAATCTAAAGCCTTTATTTTCTTTAAGGTCCTGCATTCTAGCCAGAATTACAAACCACACTATAGTTCTCTAAGTGATAGCAGTGAGATCAAAAGGACTTACCCTAGAATTAGCTTTAAAATAAACTATTGGGGCTTCTGGGAAAGAGGAAGGAGAGAATGTGTGTTTACTAAACTTCTCTTCCCGAAGCCCAGTGAAATGAAGAAAATAAACTCTGTTTTCCTTGGAAGGATATCTTTAGTAAGGATAGCCAAAGATAAAAATAGCCGAGTCCAGTTTGCCCTAAAACATACTTATCTTTTCCTTTGTTTTTATGTTTTAGTAGAGAAATTTTAACCCCATTTCTTATTAACTTTATTTGATAAAAGAAATAGCCTTACTGTTCAAATTGTTCTGCTAAAAAAGCATAGGAAAATATTTAAACATGATATCTATTGTATTATTAATACATTGGAATTGTAATAGCAATTCTTATTTACATTCTCAAGGTAAACCCAAAGAGGAGAGAGTCCATCAACTAAAAGAAACTTGCAGAAATTCAAATTATAATTTTTATAACAATTCTCCCTGCTCAACGAATCCTGGGTAATTATTAATAGTATCATAGTTTCAAAAAGTAAAATGTAGTATCTATGATCAACAATAAAGTATCATATACCAAAAATTTTATTTAGAGGGTAGACATCATGCTTACCACGATAAAATTTTAAAAATAAAAAAAATTAAAGACAACAGAACTGACTGGACTGGGAGAAAAGAGACCCCCTGGTTTCCATAATTACCAGTCTGGGTCTCCATTGCACCATCAGTGATCTCAAGCAGACCTCACTGTCAATGCTAGACAGTGTGAAGAAACTTACAAATAGCTCTGAGGTGAAGTTCTTGGCCAAGTTCCAGCCTGACCACAGAATCTCAATCTGCCTAGAGACAGGTCTGCTACTCCTTCAAAGGCTGGAAAAAAAATCATTTGAAGAAGGGGTAACAGGGCTGGCATCCCATATGGGCACCAGTTCAAGTCCAGGCTAGTCCATTTTCCATCCAGCTCCTTGCTAATGTGCCTAAGAAAGTAATGGAGGATGGCCTAAGTCCTTGGGCCCCTGAACCCAAGGTGGAAGACCCAGAAGAAGCTCCTGGCTTCCACCAGGCTCAGCCCTGGCCATTGCGGGCATTTTGGGAGTGAACAAGCAGATGGAAGATTCTTTCTCTCTCTCTGTCTCTCTCTCTCTCTCTCTCTCTCTCTCTCTCTCTCTCTCCCTCCCTCCCTCCCTCCCCCCACTTTTCTGTAACTCTGTCCTTCAAATAAATAAATACATCTTTCAAAAAAATCATGCTAAGAGAGGCCAGCGTTGCAGCTAGCTCAGTCAGAGGATTTTTTGGTAAACAAGTAATTGGGCTTTTCCTTGAACAAAAAACCAAGTGGTCTCTGAGGTAAACCAGCAAAGTCTCCAAAGAGCTCTTGGACTAAGAATGCCCTATCCATGACTTCATAAGAAGCCTCTTTTAGTCCTGTGGACAGAAGCAGATCAGTCAGGCCAAACAATTCCAATCCTCTGTAACTGAATTTAAAAAAAACAAAAACAAATACATGACATTGACACATTCCCCATATATAAAAGCCTCATCTCCACTTCTGGGTACTGAGAATTAATGAAATAGTCGCAGCTGGCTTATTGAGACTGACTTAGTTATACATCAAGGCTACACACACATCTTCTGCTGGTTATTCGTATCGTTAAAGGTGGTGCTCAAAGCTACACAACTCTACTGTTGAAAGAGGACTATAATGGGGTTCATTTGATGTTTTGCAGAGGTACATCTCTGGGCAGGGTCTAGATCATTAGAAGAATGTGAAGAGAAAGGCCTGAATCCATGCTGCGTAAATATAACAGCCTATTTATTGTGGACAGGAAAAGATTTTTGGCTAGACTATTGGCTCTAGAGAAATCGTTCCCTCTCTCAAATGGATACAGGACTATCTAGTCCTTGAGAATAGTTGTTTGACCTTGGGAGAGCTTATGTGAGTGTTTTATCCAAAAGGTACTTAGAGAAGACCAAACAAATCAGGAAGAATAAAAAAGATCATACTTCCTATTGCCCCAGGAACCTCAATATATATTTTAAAGATTTGTTTACTTATTTAAAAGTCAGAGTGAACCAGGGGAGGAGAGGCAGAGATAGAGAGACAGGTCTTCCATCCAATGGTTCACTCCCCAATTGGCTGCAATGGCCAGAGCTGCACCAATCTGAAGCCAGGAGCCAGGAGCTTCTTCCAGGTCTCCCACAAGGGTGCAGGAGCCCAAGGACTTCCGCTATCTCCCACTGCTTCTCCAGGTCATAACACAGAGATGGATCGGAAGTGGAGTAGCCAGGCCTCAAACCGGTGCCCATATGGGATGCTGGTGCCTCAGGCCAGGGTGTTAACCTGCTGGGCCACAGCACCAGCCCCGGAACCTCTATGTAGATAGCCTCTGTCATGCCAATAGCCATGTTCCATTGTTCTGTTGTAGCTATTCGCTGCCTGCCTTATCACTTTCAGCATAACTCAGACTCAAACACAGACTTGTGTGTGGATCCTTATGTCTAAGAGTCCTACAGTAAAGCCAACTCTGGTAGGTAGTAAGAGAAGTGTCCTTGCAGTGAGGGAAGACTGGCCTCATGAAAGATTTATGAAAGGGGCTGTCTCCAACAAGTGAGATCAGGTGAACCTTGGTGTAGAGCCTAAGGGATGGGACGCTGGCCATATCTACAAAGAGTCTGATTCTCTTGTCTTCTATTCAGGAAATAGTTATATCTACAATACTGTAGTGGTGTACACTTGTGTAGTCTATTTCTCTACTGGAGTGTGAAATCCATCAGTAAAGATGAATACGTAGCTTAACCTTGGTGGAACCTTAGAGCCTCTGCTCTTCGTGCCTGACATAGGCAAAGTCCCACCTGGGAAGGCTCACTGTCTGCCACAAATGATGAGCCTGAAACAGAAACTGAAAACTCAGCAGAAGCAAACGAAACCACAGATGGTTGCAGGTGTGCACTCTTGAGAAAGAATCCTTGGGGATATGGGGAGAGGTGGGATGGGGAGGCAGGTCTGGTCACTGAAACAATTCTATTTGAAAGTGATAGGAAATATAACCCCAAATGGCCAAAGATTTACAAATACCAAGAGACACCTGGTTATCGTCTGCACTTTGAACTCCCTTTATTCTCCTGGAAGAGGAATGGACTGGGAGGAGCAGTATTTACCCATCACCTTCCAAAACTTCATTCCTAATTATACCTTGGTCATATTTTTCAGTGATTTTCATCTCCCTACAACATATCTAGAAACAGATAAAGATGGATAAACTTCAAAAGCTAAGTTGTTCAACATTTTGAAAAATAATTCACTAGGCAATACCTAAAATAAGTTGCAATTTAATAAGGCTTTTATGGTTATTTTTAATTGTACCTTGGAAATTACATAAAAATTTTGTCTTAATGTTGGGAGAGTCTTCCGGAATCTTTTTATTAATACCAGGAGAACAGATTTCCTGTAGTTCACAGATATTCTAGGACTATAAAAATACCATTCTCCCTCCTGGCCTCCCCCCTCCTTCCAAGTTGCTTTTTTAATTCACTTTATAATCAGAGGCTTGAGGCTCCACTAAATAAAGGATTCAACAATTACAAAGTACAAAGACCACTGTTCAGCAGGAATATAGATAAGGGCTATAAACAATAATCAAACTCCAGGATATTCACTTCAGTCATATATTTTTTTATTTTTTTAAAGATTTATTTATTTATTTGAAAGTGTTAGAGACAGCAAGAAAGAGAGACCGAGATCTTCCATCTGCTGGTTCACTCCCCAAAGGCCCATAACAACTAGGGCTGGGCCAGGCCGAAGCTAGGAGCCAGAAGCTTACCTACGGGGGAGACCCAAGCACTCATGCCATCCTCTGCTGCCTTCCCAGGCCCTGGATCTGAAATAAAGCAGCCAGGACTTGAACCAGTGTGCAGCTTTACCCACTAAGCCACAGCACCGGACCTTCCTAATTTTTTTGTTCTCTATATTAGCTACCACAAATCAGAGAAAATGTGATATTTGTCTTTTTGGGTCTGGCTTATTTCACTAAGCATAATGGTTGAGCAACAATAAATATTTTACTGAGCTTCAAAGGTACCATAATAGCCAGCATAGATAGATACAAAGATAACTAAATGCTGATCACCTAAAAGTCAAGTACAATTATGTACCCAATGAAATGCTAAGAAAGTTTAAATTCAAATTTTAGAGGCATTTGAGACTATTTTTGCTCTTCTAGTGATTTAAATAAAGTTCATACCATTTTTCCAAAACTTGCAGTGTAAAATTAACCTTTCGTTTTAATTTCAAAAAAAAATTTTTATAGTAAAATCTCATGCCAGCAAAATGTTTACCAAAGTATTTTATTCATTAAGCACCAATAGCCAGAGAGGCTTATTGGATACTAAATCAAAAAAGCAGGAATTATTAATTTCAAGACTTGCTTTAAGGGGCCAGGGTTGAAGAGTAGCAGGTTAAGCCACTGCTTGCGATGCCAATAACTCTTATCAGAGTGCTGGTTCAAGTCCCAGGTGCTCTGCTTCCAATCTGGATCCCAGCTAATGCACCTGGGAAGGCCATGGAGGATGACCGAAGTAGTTGGGCCCCTGTCACCCACATGGGAAACCCAGATGGAGTTCTGGGTCCCTGGTTTCTGCTTGGCGTAGGCCTCTCGTGGCCGTCTGGGGAGTGACCCAGTGAATGGGAGATCTTTCTGTTTCTATTGCTCTGCCTTTCAAAGAAATACAGCTTTAAAAAGAAGAAGAAAGAAAGGGAAAGAAAGAAGGACGATCTCAAATCTGTTTTTTAAACAATTGCTTTCAATAGATATCCTGACATATTTACTCAAATCTTTTATTATTATTATTATTATTATTTGAAAGGCAGAGTTACAGGGAGAGAGAGAGATAGCAAGCGAGTGAGAGCGCTTCTATCCTCTGGTTCACTCCCTAGGTGGCTTCAATGGCTGGGCTGGGGCTGGGGCTGGGCCTGCCTGAAGCCAGGAGCTTCTCCGGATCTCCCACATGGATGGCTGATTTCTAGGCCATCAGCAGGAACCTGGACTGGAAGTGGAGCAGCTGGGACAGGAACCAGCACCCACATGGGATGCTGGGCAAGGCAGGCAGCAGCTTTACCCGTGATGCCACAATGCCAGCCCCAATCAAAACTATTTTTTAAAAATTGCTTTCAGGCTGGCGCCGTGGCTCAACAGGCTAATCCTCCGCCTTGCGGCGCCGGCACACCGGGTTCTAGTCCCAGTCGGGGCACCGGATTCTGTCCCGGTTGCCACTCTTCCAGGCCAGCCCTCTGCTGTGGCCCGGGAGTGCAGTGGAGGATGGCCCAGGTGCTTGGGCCCTGCACCCCATGGGGAGACCAGGAAAAGCACCTAGTACCTGGCTCCTGCCATCGGATGAGCGCGGTGCGCCGGCCGCAGCGCGCCATCCGCGGCGGCCATTGGAGGGTGAACCAACGGCAAAAAGGAAGACCTTTCTCTCTGTCTCTCTCTCTCACTGTCCACTCTGCCTGTCAAAAATTTAAAAAAAAAAAAAATTGCTTTCAAAAGATATCCTAACACATTTAGTCAACATAATGGGAGAAAACAAATCTTTCTCATGCAGAACAAAATTATACAAAATCGGATACTTTTATGTTCTGTTTATCGCCAGATCTGTTGAGTAGACCTAAAGTCAGGTTAGGAGTGGCTGTAAATCAATGTGACGGCAGCCCTAGAAGCATCCATCTCTGGCTTGAACCCTTCAAAGAAGCGCTAGGCTTATAATTCTCAGAGCTTAACGCATGATTAGAGTAGGAGCATTTTAAGTACATAAGGCATGCTTATAGACAATTACAAGATTTAGAAAAAGAATGAGAAAAAGTTTTCAAAGCAAAAATCCAGCAGGATCTTAATAATTCTGGACACACAAACCTAAATTCAAGTTGGCTTTGCGTAGCTCCACTGACAGTTCTGCATGCCCATACAGCTTTTGGTGAGAGCATCTTACAAACTAAAACATACTTTATGTTATCTTATTATCTTCTACCTCTTAAGGCATAGTCTATCATTGCGAGTGAACAATGATCATAAAATTAATAAGAGGGGATGAAAAACTGTGATGTGTGGTTGCTAACAATAAAAGTTCCAGTTGAAAATTCCTCGGTATATTGGCCGGCGCCGTGGCTCACTTGGCTAATCCTCCGCCTGCGGCGCCAGCACCCTAGCTTCTAGTCCCGGTTGCTCCTCTTCCAGTCCAGCTCTCTGCTGTGGCCTGGGAAGGCAGTGGAGGACGGCCCAAGTGTTTGGGCTCTGCACCCACATGGGAGACCGGTGTGTGTGGGGGTGTATCCAGCACCTGGCTTCGGATTGGCACAGCGCCAGCCATAGCAGCCATTAGGGGAGTGAACTAACAAAAGCTGGCACCACAGGTGGAGGATTAGCCTATTGAGCCGCCCCGCTGGCCGACTTTTTTTTTTTTTTTTTAAGATCTATTTATTTGAAAGTCTGAGTGACAGAGAGAGAAGGAGAGACCCAGAGATCTTCCATCTGCTGGTTCACTCTAGGAACTGGAACTTCATCGGGGTCTTCCGGGTGTTTGGCAGGGGCCCATCTACTTCCACTGCACATTAGCAGAGAGCTGGATTGGAAGTGGAGCAGCTGGGACACGAAGCGGTGCCCATACGGGCTGCTGGGCATCAAAGGCAGCAGCTTTACCAGCTATGCCACAGAGCCAATCCCAGCCTTTTTTTTTTTTTTTTTTTTCTCTGAAAGGGAGACAGAGAGCTCTCCCATCTACTGGATGGGGACCTCGGAACTCAATCCTAGTTTCACACATGGGTGGAAAGAACCCAACTATTAATGCTGTCAACCCCTGCCTCCCAGGGTGTACAATAACAGGAAGCTGGAATCAGGAGCGGAGGTGGGCCGTGACCCCAGGCCCTCCAATAGGGATGAGACTCCTCAAGTGGCTGCTTAACCTTCGTGCCAAATGCCTGCCCTCATGACTTACTTCTTGGCCTGTTACAGACCTGACCTCTTTTCAGCCTAAATGTGCTCCTGAGGCAGAACCAAATGGAGACACCCTGCCTTAGTTCTTTTAAAAGCAACCATACAGAAGTACTCGAAGAACCATTATTACCTTCTGTGCTGACGACTCTTTTCCCAAGATACAGGCAGTGCACACAGATGTAGACATGGGCTGATGTACTGGTCTGTTGCTTCCAAATTTCTAGAGCTTAGAGCTCTGTTCTCAGCATAAGGCCAACTGTAAAAAGTAGAAATAGTTATTGTCTTCATAGCAATTATAATAAAAATTAAAATGGGTGTATATCATACCCATGTATTGAACTTCACTGACCTTTTTCTCTCACTCCAACACCATATTGAACTTCATCAAAATTTCAATAGCTGTCAACGTGCATGAACAGTGTTGATAGGTTGAAATGTTGAAATAATTGCTCGGAGTGATTAGATTCTATCAACACAGCTATCAAAAAGAAAAACAGCAGTTTTGGCCCCCAACAGTACAAGATTCAGATAAAAATGTGTTCCTAATGAGCAGTGTGCTTAGGTACAGAAGTATTACAGGAAAGACCAAAATTCCAATCATCCTTGCTAAATTGCATGTCTGCTAACTTCAGCTATTTTGGGATTTTTTTTTTTTAGGTTAAACCATTTCCAAGTCACAGAAGAAATATGCACAGTTCTCCTGTGCATGGAAACAAAATGTGATCTATTCATTCCATCTCCCTATTTATTTTTAAAATTAGATGAATTGATGCTACATGAAACAAACTTTGAAATTACTTTCCTTTTTTTTTTTTTTTTGACAGGCAGAGTGGACAGTGAGAGAGAGAGACAGAGAGAAAGGTCTTCCTTTGCCGTTGGTTCACCCTCCAATGGCCGCCGCGGCCGGCGCGCTGCGACCGGCGCACTGCACTCATCCGATGGCAGGAGCCAGGTGCCAGGTGCTTTTCCTGGTCTCCCATGGGGTGCAGGGCCCAAGCACTTGGGCCATCCTCCACTGCACTCCTGGGCCACAGTAGAGGGCTGGCCTGGAAGAGAGGCAACCGGGACAGAATCCGGTGCCCCGACCGGGACTAGAACCCAGTGTGCCGGCGCCGCAAGGCAGAGGATTAGCCTATTGAGCCACGGCGCTGGCCTGAAATTACTTTCCATATAGTTCATTTCAGTCTTGGAGTGCTGCTAATAGTAGGTACCATTTGTGAGTGCTGGTGTTTATGTGTAATTTCTGTGCAAATCTTGCATGAGAGCACTTCTGCTTAAGGTGTTAAAATTTACCCAAAACTTCTGAGTTAAAATCAAGAATACTGAGTAAAACCGGATTTCACACCAAAACCAGGGCTGTTTATGAATCTGATATACAAAAGAGACATTTCTGTGTCCTTAGATAACCATCTCTGACAGCGTTTGGATGTAGAGTACTACTGACTTTCTCAATTGCCACAGTCAGCACTTTGCATTTATTATTAGTAGAATCCAGTCATCATTCAAAAGTCAATAATAAAGAGATTTAATTTTTTTTTATAAAACAATGTTACTCTTCTTTTAAAAGTTATTCTTTAGTTAAAATGTTCTTTATGCTAACATGTGATGATGGGCTTATTTTTTAAATAAACAAATATTCTTAAAATGTATTTTAACCTCTAATAAAAGAGAGCAACAGCTCTGTTGAGTGCTCAGTAATTTTTAAGAGTGCAAGGGGCTCCTGAGACCCCAAAATCGGAGAATTGCTTTCCATTTTAAAATCACGCTAGTTGCTTAACAAATCTCCAATATCTACATAGGTATCATCTGTAGAATACTAGATAGAAATAAATGACCTGAGTATTTTCTCTCTTGCGTGACTTTACTCACCTTCCAAGGCATTCAGTAAGAAAACAAGAGAGGGTTGCTGGTTTAAATGTCCTCTCTGGAATTCTTGTAGCAACTAAGGTACATGTTTTAGTCTGCTGAAAATGGGAAAGGCAAGGTTAAGGCTGAAACAGTGAGGTGAATAGTTGGCTTTAAACGTTCTTTCTGTGAGTTTATTTTGCCCTCAAGCCAAATTTTCTAAAGTTCTTAAAATCAGTACCATTGCATTCTTATCTTGAATACATCATATGAACCTGATTATGGCTATATGAATAAATATCTTTATTACATTAAAATGGAGAAATATTTAAGACAATTGCATTTTTTAATAAAAGAAATCAATTCTTCTCAAGAATGCATCCTTTGATTTATACACAGACCATGAAATACCATATTTTGGTCTTTCAATGATAAAAATATGAACAAGTGTAACATTCTCATAAATTGTATACATGGTGATCAAAAGTGTCTGTTTCCATGTTGATGGTGGAGGAGGAAGAAAGAGACTTTTGGTTTCAAATACTTAATATTCAGGAACAAGGAAAAGCATCCTTCATGAAAAAAAATTACTTTCCACTGCTTAGCCCCAAAAGAAGATTCAGACTCAGTGTTTTTGTCACCTTCTACTGCAAGTAGTTAAGACTCTCAATGTTTCACTGGACAGGTTTTACCACATTTTTAAAGTCTTATAGCCCTTGTGTGTGCTTCAAAATTTTCATGTTTAGGATACAAACAATGTTTCCATCTTGTAATCACAAAACATGCACAGGACACAGAGATCCCATCCTTTAACTCTTAGAGAAAATACTATCATACATATTTAACCAATTTTACATACTGATAAAGGGCACAGTTTTGCACCAAGCAATTGAATTAGTCATTCATATCACTTGGGATTTATCCCCTTATTTTGAAAAAGCATGTATTAATTCTGTTTTTCCATGAACTTCAGTATTTATTTGAGAGGCAGAAAGACAGAGTGAGCTTCCATCCTCTGGTTCTCCTGGGGCTGGGCCAGGAGAAGCTGGGAGCCAGGACTAAATCTGGGTCTCTCACATGGGCAGCAGGGAACCAACCACTAGAACTATCACCACTGCCTCCAAGGTGCACGTTAGCAGAAACCTGGAATCAAGGGCCAATCTGAGACCCGAACCTAGGCACATCCCAGATATGGGATATGGTGTCTTGACAACTGAACATGTCCTTGGGATTTATTCTTGACCACTTAGATTCTTATTTTAAATAATTCCATTTATACTCACATCTATCTTGTAGATCAGAAGAGCTACATGACATATTTCTAACCAATGTTAATTCATTTTGCAAAATAGCTTTCAGTAATGGTTGTATACTTTTAGAGCCCCTAACCCAGACGTTCCCAAGCTCCTAATTAGACAATAAAGAATTGTTCACAATATACAGCCTTTATTGTCTGTATGGCCTCCCATATAGTATCCAGCTGTGGACTGTAGAAATCTCCTATGGATGACCCTTGCCGATTATCAAGAAGGTAGAAACAACAGACAAGTTCAGAACCACTTTCCTCAACAAAGATAGAATGAGAAAGATTTAGAATAACTTTTACTTAAGTGAGAATATGCATGAAACTGAAGGAAAGTAGACTGATCTCATCCACTGGCACCAAGAAAATAAATGTTCTCTGTGATGCTGTGTCTTACATATCACAATACTGCATATATATATATATATATATATACACTTATATATATGTATATATATACATATATATACACTTTAAGGAGATCAACTTTTTAAATAAGAAAGCAAAAGGAATGACAAAACACTTTGTGCTATCGGAAAACAGTATATTCCACACTTGGTTTTTAGTAGTAATTTTATTGAAAACAAGGAACCTTGTTTGAAGATCTTAGAAGATAAAAACATTAACTATTAAACTTCATGTGTGTTATTATAAATATCTCTAAATTAGCTCTAGAAACCTTCTGCAATGATTACATACTTTTCAAAGAGATTTTACTCAACTTTAGTGCAGGACTTAATTAATCCAGAGAATTTAGGTGTAAGTCAATGTGTGTGAGAGTATTTAACAGTCGTCCCTCAGTACCTGTGGGAGACTGGATACCAAGATGTTCAAGACCCTTAATTAAAATGGTATAGAATTGACATAGAACCTACACACATCCTCCCATAGATTTCTGGCATTTGCAGACCCCTAATTCGTGTTAAAATGTAAACACTGCATAAATAGTTGTTATACTGCATTGTCTAGGGAATAATGGCAAGAAAGAAAGTCTGTACACAGTCAGTACAGATTTTTTTTTTAAGAAATATTTTTGATCACAGTGGATTACATCCAAGAACAGGAAACCCACAGAAATGGAAGGTCTCCAAAAAGCTCACAAAAAATGTGCACTTTTAATTCCATTATTCCATGAACTGTTTTGAAGTACCCCATGCATACTCATATATGTGTGTGTCTATAACACACATATAAGCATAAGATTTACCTAAAAAAATCAATTTCTATACATAGGAAAGATTTTTTAAGATGATGGGAATATGCCTCTTTGCAATTCTTCTAAGCACCAATAGAGGAATCTTAAGTCTATAGACACATTTTTGAAAGCTACAGTGTTAGACAAACATTAATGGCTAAAAGTATGGTTTAAACTATATTATTTTCATTAGAAAAGCAGGTTGTTATATATAGTCCAGTGATAAAGTTTACCTAATAAACACTGTACATAAATCTCAGATGGAATAAACAAATCAGATAGGTTTAAAAATTTTTATGAAGAATGTGGTTTTCATTTAAAACATCATGAAGTCTGATTCAATACAGAATACAGAAAACTTCCATTTTAGACAGTGATGAGCATGGAAAATACTAGCAGTTACTAATGGAGTTCAGAAAAGCTCCTCTACACGTTCCAACGATTTAAAGCAATCCATTAGATCTGGTGAAGGATGACATTTAGTCAATTCCCAAAAGTCCACCAAGCAGTCATCTACTTTTAGTTCCACTCCCCCTAAATCTACCATGGTTATTAACAGCAGTATACAGAAACGACCCAGATTTGATTAGCCTTAATGTCTGCATTAAGTTTCCATTCAAACTAAACTATTAATCTCTTCTTTAAGCTCTAAGTCTCAAGCAAGCGACCGAACAAATCATTGTAGGGAATAGGGGAAGGAATAAAGTTCAAATAACAGAAAAGCAAGAAAAAATGTTCAGGCTGTATGTTCCTCAAAGAGCTGATACCATGACGGGAGGTTACTGTTTGCACTGAGCTCCTTCACTAAGCCTCACCAGATCAAACCAAGGCAGAGTCACTTATGCTACCTGCCATATAATCAAACTGAAAATGAAAGGAAGTAGACAGATCCCAAAACAGACAAGTTTTCCCTGACAACAGATTTCAATAATTTGAGTCAACATAAGGAAGTTTCCTCTGCTTTACCTCCTACAAAAAAGTCACCTGAAGGAACAGGATGTTTACCAGGGTTTTTTTTCTCTTGTTGTTTCCTTGTTCTCATTTTACAAAAACCACTGTTTTATTGCCCATTGGGAGCCCTCATTCTATTTCATAAAAATGGAGGCTGCCCCAGTTTATGAATTTTGAACAAAAGCCAGATAGACAGATCTGTATTTGTTGTAATTTCATCTTTTGGAAGGACTATCCTGCTAAAGCATTTGCCAAAGAATGCTAAAGTATTGTTTTATAAAATGTTTAGAAGAAGTTGAGATATTGTATGGTTGCTCCACAATATATCTTTAACTTAGAAAAAGTTTAACCCAATGTTTTCAAGATAATTGGATTCATAGCTCTTCTTATCCATTGTGTACAAAGTGTTTTTCATAGCAAACTTTGGGAATCTATGCAAATTCTAGGTAATGTACCATTGATTTAAGAAATTGAATAGAGGGAAAAACCCAACAGGGCAACAGGCAGACCACTGCTGAGGAATATTTAAGATATGTAAGGTAACATAAATACAAATGTGAGTGCAAAATACAGGGTAACGAAAAAGAACACTTGGTTGTTACTACTGGCATGATAAAAGCATCATCTACACACAACCAGTTTATCAAATCTGTTTCAGGTTATTTTCTATTTTCTTTTTATTACTTAACAGCACCCATCTGTGGGTTCACTTTATTAAATTCTGTCACTTCACCTAGTTACTCTTCACCCATAAGATGGTGGCAGATTGAAATAACTTGAAAAGTGAGCTTCCCTATCATAGTCTATTTTTTTATAATCTACCGCTTCCCAAATTTCATATGTATATCAATCACCCAGGGAGCTTGTGAAAATGCAGGTTCTGGAGGTGGGTCTGAAATTATTCCTTTCTAGTAAGCTTCCAGGTAATACTGATGTAATCCCACTTTGAGTACCAAAGATCAATTCACTCTACAAACCACTGCCATAATACACTCCCTACAACCACTTCCTCCAGGTTATGGCCTTAGGAACTGATGTATAACATCTATACTCAAGAACTGGTTCAAAACTTTATTCTGGACAAATCTGGTCTGCTCTTTCTCCTACCTATACTCATTCTAATTCAATGGTTTTGTGTGTGTGTGTGTGTGTGTGTGTGTTTTGTTTTAGATAAAATATGTATACAGTGAAGTACAGATTTCAAATGTACAATTCAATGAGTTTTGAATATAAATGAATATACCCAACCAACCACTATGCCCTGCCAAAAGATATGGAACACAGCCAAGATATCCACCCTGTTTTGACCCAACTCCATAATTGCCCTTTCATCTTTTCTTGAAGACTCAACTAAAGCCCTTCTTTCTTCAAAGAACACCCCAAATTCACTCATATATGTCCATCTAATTTACAACCGCTTTTAAGACTCAGCCGTCATTATCACTCACTGAACAACTAGGGGGCTCCTGACAAGCATCCCTGCTTGCCCCACTCCCTCCTCAGCAGATTTCCCTGTGGAGTTGTCAAAGTGATCTTCAAATTATATAACAAGGGCTGGCGTTGTGGCATAGAGGGTTAAGCTGCTGCCTGTGATGCCAGCATCGCACAGTGGTATTAGTTTGAGTCCCACCTGCTCCACTTCTGATCCAGCTCCCCACGAATGCACCTGGGAAAGCAGTGGAAGATGGCCTAAGTGCTAGGGCCCCTGCACCAACATAGGAGACCTGGATGGCCGGTGCTGTGGCTCAATAGGCTAATCCTCTGCCTTGCGGCGCCAGCACACTGGGTTCTAGTCCCGGTTGGGGCGCCAGATTCTGTCCCAGTTGCCCCTCTTCCAGGCTAGCTCTCTGCTGTGGCCAGGGAGTGCAGTGGAGGATGGCCCAAGTGCTTGGGCCCTGCACCCCATGGGAGACCAGGAGAAGCACGTGGCTCCTGCCATCAGATCAGTGCGGTGCACCAGCTGCAGCGTGCCGGCCGCGGCGGCCATTGGAGGGTGAACCAACAGCAAAAGGAAGACCTTTCTCTCTGTCTCTCTCTCTCTCTCTCACTGTCCACTCTGCCTGTCAAAAAAAAAAAAAAAAAATCTGGAAAAAGCCTCCTGGCTCCTGGTTTTTACCTGGCCCAGCCTTGGCCATTGTGGCTATTTGGGGGTGAACCAGCAGATGGAAGATTGACTGATCTTTCTCTCTCTCTCCATCTCTCTATAACTTGCCTTTCAAGTAAATCTTTTTAAAAATTTATATCAAATTAATACATGGTCTTGCTTAAAACCTTCCAATGGCTTACCATCATACTTGTAATAGATCCAAATGTCTTTTCTTCTATCAGCAAGCTCCTCCTTCTCTGACCTTGCCTTTCCCTTTCTCCATTATTGTGATAATAATCTCCTTGATTATTCCCTCTGTTCTTCCCATGCACCTTTATGACTGGCTACTTTCTGCCATTCAGATCTGAACTTCAAAGCCACTCCCTCACAGAAGCCTTACTGGTCAACAAAACCTAAAGTATCTATTAAGTCAGCCCCTGACACAAATCCTAATTACATTTTCTACACAGTGTTTTCTTGATGTGTTTGTGATCCATGCCTTCTAACAGGAATCTAAGTTCCATGACTAATGGAAGTAATCAATAGTGTTCACTCCTGCAGCTAGAACAGCATTCATCTAATCATAAATAGATGCTCAGCAAATGTTTTCTAACAAACATGTTAACATATTTGATACAATACAAATTCATACTATGCAGATGAAAACTGTGCCTGGTGTCCCAATACATGACCTTCCATGAACCTGAAAAAGAATCAGAAAGCTATTGCTAGTTATCAAACAAGATAAGCTCTTCACAAAAGAGAGGGAAGAATAGAACTGCAGCTTTAATTTTGGGTAAAAGTAATATAAAACACAAGTTAAGTCAAAGTGTAATCCACATAAAGTTTAATCAGGTTAATGAAAATATCAAAATTTTGCACTTAGTGTATGGCAGCAGAAATTTAATTTTTGTTGTAAGTAATACAGTATTTGGTGTTTCCATTATTGACAAACTATGCTGCAGAGAGAGCGATCGCGTTAAATCTTAATTCATCAGGGTCACGTTCCATAAACTTCTTGCAAACTTCTATGGCATCCTATGGGGAAAAAGTATAATTTTTCATTTATAAACATGTATTTTATTTACAAATGATAAATAACAGTTCATGCTTTTCTAATTCATGCTGATTTTATACTGTAGACTTCTTTTTCTGAATGAAAATAACACCAAAAATGTGAATAGTTGGTGGCCTAATTTTCCTAATACCAAAGTATAACTAAGTGTTCTTAAAATGCTTTTAGGAAACTTTTAACCTGAAAACCACATATTTCACTGATTCCGAGCCAAACAATTTGTCTATATTTTAATATCTCTAAAAACAGGATCAAGGTACAATTGATGGTATTTTGAACTCAATGAAACATGGGGTGTAATGAGCAACTTTTTCAATACTATTTGTCTTTTTCCAATTTGACAATTGTTCACATAAAGAGTTTTCTGGAAACTCCTCCAATTATTGTAGATTTCTAACATCAATTCAGATTTTTCTCTTTGGGTTTTCTAATAAGAATGAGGACAAAGAAGCATCCATATAAAGAGAAAGTGCTACACAAAGGATCTTTACAGATATTTCAAAGATGACAAAGAATATTAACAATACTTAAAGTGAGCCAACAAGTTTTACTGTTACCTCTAATAAAGTTTCGTCACTAGTTTTTCCATGGTTAATTGGAAATGGTTTCCGCCCATCTGTGGAAAACAAACAGTTGAATGCTTAGCTGTTTTGACAGGATAATGTACTTTCAACTTGCATTTTTCTCTTCCCAGAGTGAGAAAAAAAAAGTTCAAAGATAATTTAAATAATGTCCTGCAACAAATATTATAAATGTGCTATGAATTTTTTTAAATTTTTTTTTTTTTGACAGGCAGAGTGGACAGTGAGAGAGAGAGAGACAGACAGAAAGGTCTTCCTTTTGCCGTTGGTTCACCCTCCAATGGCCGCCGCGGCCGGCGCACTGCGGCCGGCGCACCGCGCTCGTCCGATGGCAGGAGCCAGGAGCCAGGTGCTTTTCCTGGTCTCCCCATGGGGTGCAGGGCCCAAGCAGCTGGGCCATCCTCCACTGCACTCCTGGGCCACAGCAGAGGGCTGGCCTGGAAGAGGGGCAACCGGGACAGAATCCAGCGCCCCGACCGGGACTAGAACCCGTTGTGCCGGCGCCGCAAGGCGGAGGATTAGCCTGTTGAGCACGGCGCCGGCCATGAATTTTTACTATTAAAGATTATCAGAGCTCGGCTTTCAAGTCTGAAAGCCTAGACCGTCCTCATGAATAGAATTTTTAATAAATATTTGCTTTAATTTCCTGGGAAAAAATGTGCGAAATTAACATAAGTCAATTTTTTAAAAGTTATGACCCCAGTTTTTACCCTGAGAAATACAAAAAAATTTTTTTCACCTTAAAAGCTAAATCAGAAGATCTTATGATTGACATGCTTAGTGGCATTGCAGATTATGCCTCTACCTGCAATTCTGGCATCCCATTTGGGCACCAGTTCACATCCCGACTACTCCACTTCCAATCTAGCTCCTTGACAATGTGCCTGGGAAATCAGCAGGGGACCATGCTCCCTGGACCCACATGAAAGACCAGGATGAAGCTTCTGGCTCCTGGCATCGGCCTGGCCCAGTCCCTGATGTTGCGGCCATTGGGGAGTGAACCAGAGGGTGGAAGATCTCTCTGTTTCTCCCTCTATTTCTGTAACTCTGCCTTTCAAATACATAAAATCTCAAAAGCAAAACAAAACAAAAATACTGACATGTTTACCCCAGTAAAAGATAGCCATGCTGTTGTGGCTTACATAGTACTACTATATTTCAACTTGTCACCCACGTGGGAGACCTAGAATAAGCTCCTGCCTCCTGGTTTCAGCCTGGCCCAGCCCTGGCCATTGTGGTTATTTAGAGTAAACCAGCTGATGGGAGATTTCTCTCAGTCTCTCCTCCCCTCTCTGTAACTCTTCCTTTCAAATAAATAAATAAATATTTAAAAAGAATATATATCCTAGGGCTGGCATTGTGGCAAAGAGGGTAAAGTCACCGCCTGTAGTGCCAGCACTCTATATGGGTGTTGGTTTGAGTCCTGGCTGCTCCACTTCTAATCCAGCTCTCTGCTATGGCCTGGGAAAGCAGTGGAAGATGGCCCAATTCCTTGGGCCCCTCCACCTGCACGGGAGACCCAGAAGAAGCTCCTGGCTCCTGGCTTCAGATCGGCACAGCTCCAACTGTTGCAACCAATTGGGGAGTGACCCAGCTGATGGAAGACCTCTTTCTGTTTCTCTCTGCTTCTCTTCCTCTTTCTGTGTAATTCTGACTTTCAAATAAATAAATAAATAATTTAAAAAATAAAAAAATAAAAAATACAAATATATATCCTTTTTGTGGCAAATGCTTTTTTTCAATATCCTATGTATTCTTCATTTATAAGAATCTATTACACTCAAAATGTACACCCCATTTTGTACTGCTACATTTTAGTTTCTTCATGAAAGCAAAAGTATAAATAAATAAAGGTTTTTTACCTCTTTAACCAAATTATAAAACAATATATATTTATTTTAGTATAATTTATTAGATTCTAGAGAGCTAACTGACTCTAGGTTTTCCTTCTTATGCAAGCTACTATTAAGTAATGTATAATTAGTTTCAAGCATGAAAGTATAGATTAAAATTACTAAACAATTGATCTTAAAATGTCAAAGGAATAGAAACAAAATTAAACTGTATACTATTTCATAAATAGCAGCTTAGAGCAAAGATTATGATTTGTTTTGTAATTGTTATACTGAGGTTGCTAACTATATCTTATGGGCCAAATCTAACCCTCATCTGTTTTTACACACCCCTTAAGAATGGTTTTTTTCGAGGGCTGGCGTTGTGGAGTCGTAGGTTAAGCCTCCGCCTGCTGCACTGGCATCCCATATGGGTGCTGGTTGGAGTCCTGGCTGCTCCAATTCCAATCCAGCTCCCTGCTGATGGCCTAGGAAAATAGCATAGGATGGCCCAAGTGTTTGGGCCCCTGCACCCACATGGGAGACCCAGAAGAATCTCCCGGCTCCTGGCTTCAGATGGCCCAGCTCCAGCTGTTGCGGCCGTTTGGGGAGTGAATCAACAGGTAGAAGATATCTCATTCTCTCTCTCTCTCTCTCTCTCTCTCTCTCTCTCTCTCTCTCTCTCCCTCTGTAACTCTGCCATTAGAATAAAATAAGTAAATATTTTCTAAAAGAGTTTTTTTGGGGGGCAGGTGTTGTGGCACAGGGGGTTAAGCCACCCCTTGTGTTGCCTGCATTGCTACTGGAGTGCCAGTTGAAGTGTCAGTTACTCCACTTCCAACACAGCTTCCTGCTAATCAGAAGATGGCCCAAGTACTTGAGGGGGCCTGCCACTCATGTGAGACCAGGACAGAGCTCCTGGCTCCTGACTTCAGCCTAGCCCAGACCTACAGAGGGGGTGAGCCAGCAGATGGAAAATCTCTTTTTCTCCCCCCGACCCTTTCAAATAAAAATATAAATCTTTAAAAAGAAGGAGGAGAAGAAGGAAGAGGAGGAGGAGGAGGAGAAGAGAAGAGAAGAAGAAGAACAACAAGGGACTAAATAAAAAGAAGAGACAAGTGTTTGGCCTACCAGTTAAGACACTCACATGTCATATTAGAGTGCCTGGGTTCAAGTCCCAGCTCCACTCCCAGTTCCAGCTTCCTGCTAATGCACACCCTAGGAGGCAGCAGGTGATAGCTCAAGTGGTTAGGTCCCAGCAACTCACCTGGGAGACCTGGATTATTTGAGATCCTGGCTTTGGCCAAGCCTAGCCTCCATCATTGGGAACATTTAGAAAATGAACCAGTGGATGGAATCTGTCTCTCTGTCTCTCAAATCAATAAAAAATTTTTAAAAAATATATGATAGAGATGGTATGTAGCCCATAAAACCTAAAATACTTACACTCATTTTTACATAAAAGTTTTGCCAAAACAATGAGTCAGGAAAGTCTAAACACCACCACTGTGCATTTAAGAAAATGCAGGCATGGAGAAGAATCCTTGGGGCTCACAGACTCATCACTACAGGCTCCTTCTAAAAAAGGCAGGGAAGGGTGGGCGCTGTGGCACAACAGGTTAAGTGAACATCACACTGGATGCCTATCCATATCAGAGTGCCTAGGTTTCAGTCTCCACTCCCTTACTGATTCTAGCCTCTTGCTTATGTGTATCCTGGGATGCCACAGGAGATGGCTCAAGTACTTGGGTCCCTGCCACTGTTTGGGAGACCTAGACTGAGCTCCTGGCTCTCAACTTTGTGTTTCTCTCTGCCTTTCAAATAAGATATAAATAAATATATCACCATCATCATCATCATCATCATCAAATGCCAGATGTCAGACAACTTTGGAAAAAGACTAAAAGTCTACAGGATTTTAGGGGAGGAACAGGTCACATACAAAGGATTATGAAGCACAATAACTTTAGATTTCTTAATAGCAATTAAAGTAAGCTAAAATACAACAGAGCAAGACCATCATAATATGAAAGAAAATTAGTCTCCAACTTAGAATTTTAGGCTCAGCCAATTTATACAAGGATAGACTTCAAGGTCTGAGAGTACTTACTTTGCTCCCATCTTTGCTTTTGGTAAAGTACTGGGGGTTGGTATTAAAAAAAAAAAAAAAAGTGAGTGAGCAGACAAAAGGATGAGGGTGACATGGCATCCAGGAACAGGTGTTTCAACAGAGGAGTGAGTCAAAGGGCACCCCCAGGATGACGACATGGGCACATCCCATGATGACAACTGTATGTAAGGCCCAGGGCACAATCTGCAAAGAGTGGAGCAGAAAAGGCATGGAGAAATTTCTCCAAGGAGATGCAGTTAATAGAATGCCAGATGGTCTGCTGCATTGAGAGGAGATTTAGATTATGGAAAAAGAACTTGGGAGAGACTTAGTGTTATGTTACTCCCCGAACTATCTCCTCCCTGACTCGCCCCAAAACAAAGCCAATAGCAAAACAAGAAAATTATTAACTCTGGAGAAATAATAAAGTTAAGGAGAAAAGTACATTGGTTACGGCTCAACTGAGAATAATATTTCTGTGGTCAGAATAAGATAAACAACTCTTAAGTACGTTTAGGAGAACAGGAAAAGGGAAAGTATGTATGTTGATGTATTTTGTAATTGGGAGGGAGGGGTAACAAAAAACCATAATGGAAAGCTTAAATCCTCAACTTCCATATGGGGAAGTCAACAAATAACATTTAAGTGACTTCTACCTCCAACCACGGCACAGAAACTGGCATTGGACTAGGAGTCCTGCTGGAAACAACTGAAAACATGAGCAAAACATATGAAACGGTTATTTGTCAAGAGTGGGAAACAGGTGCCCAGAACTGTAGTAAGTCCTACAATAAGACCAGCTTTCTGCTGGGAGACATTTACTGGATTCTGGTGTGGAAAGAGAAATCTGAGCAGAGCACAATATTCTCAATGATCTGAGGAGGAAAATAGTAGAATTTAGAGACTGGGGTAGCTGGAATTTGCAAAAGAACTGGAAAAAAGCAAACCAGGTACTTTGGAGAGCTTCTGCTTCCTCTAGACCAGTGCATGATCAGTGTGTCAGGTAGGTGTGAGGAGGAATGAACCTGGGACTGAACTTTGGATCAGTGTGGCCAAGAGACTGTTCATTTACAAGGGGAATGGGTGAACCAGAAAATATATGAAGAATAACAGGAACCATATTTCTCACTTTCAGGAAAGGGAGCTGAATCATAAATATGGAAAGAATGCCAGAATAAATTCATTGTATTATGTTAGAATTACAATTTAATTTTTAAATGTATTTGTATTTATTTGAAGGGCAGAAAGAGAGAAACAGACTTTACATCTACTGGTTCACCCCTCAAATGCCCACAACAGCCAGGCCTAGGCCAGGCTAAAGCAAGGAGCCTGGAACTCAATCTGTGCTTCCCACATGGGTGGTAGGGACCCAACTACTTGAGCTGTCACCCACTGCCTCTCAGAGTATACCAGACTCGAATGAGCAAGGTTGATGTAAATGAATGTGTTTTTAGTACATAGGTAGAGAAAAAGTAGGTATAATTGAGTGTACGTATACTCATATTCACATACTCATATTTCCTGGCTCTGGCCTCTGAGAAAGCCTAGAAGCAATGACATTGTGGTAGCAGAGTACACGTAGCACTCAGATCCTGGTTCTAAATACCATTTTTCCCTAAAAGGAATACAGTCTTCTTGAAAAAGTGGTTGAATATAGTAGGCTAGGGAACCGAGAATAAAAGATGACCCTGGAAGACCCTATTTCACCTGAAAGAAAGTACTCATACCATATCAAAAGGACACAGGACCTGTTTTCTTCAAAAGTCAAGTCTGGGATAATCCGAGCAGCAAAATACATGAAATAATAGGATATACACATAATATGAATCAATGAGTCCATGCTGACACTAATAAATGAATGAATTTCTTGAGAGAAAATGGAAAGCTACTAGTGTTGGAAAAATTTCTTTTTTTAAAATCACCATTGGACAAATATCATAATGACAATTCAGTTAAGAATCACGGATGGATGCTAACTCTGGTAAATAAAAGCTTGATGAAGGCCAGCACCGTGGCTCAACAGGCTAATCCTCCGCCTTGCGGCGCCGGAACACCGGGTTCTAGTCCCGGTCGGGGCACCGGATTCTGTCCCGGTTGCCCCTCTTCCAGGCCAGCTCTCTGCTGTGGCCAGGGAGTGCAGTGGAGGATGGCCCAAGTGCTTGGGCCCTGCACCCCATGGGAGACCAGGAGAAGCACCTGGCTCCTGCCATCGGATCAGCACAGTGCGCCGGCCGCGGCGGCCATTGGAGGGTGAACCAACGGCAAAAGGAAGACCTTTCTCTCTGTCTCTCTCTTTCACTGTCCACTCTGCTTGTCAAAAAAATAAAAAATAAAAAAATTTAAAAAAAAGCTTGATGAAAACCTGCATATTCATAGAGTTGCAAAATATCTTCTGAAAAAATACTTCACAGTGAAGAAATCAGACAATTATCATCTAAACCAAGCAGCAGAAGTTAGCATCACCAGTGTTGAGACAAACTGACATCACGTGCCTCCTGATATGATGCACTGAGAACATAGCTTCACTTCTAGGGTATTCCTCTGCCAACAATACATACATCATCAGGAAATATCAGACAACCCATATTGAAGGCTCATTTCAATTTAACTGCCCAGTACTCTTAGAAATAAATGCAAAAGAAAACAGTGAGGAAGTATCCTGAATTAAAGGAGACAAAAGCAGCTGAATTTGACTGGTTCCAGATCCTACAGGATATTATTTTGATAATCAGTAAAATCCGAAAAGCGTCTGTTGCTCAGGTGGTAATAGTGAGTCAGTGTTACTTTCCTGACTGTGACAGGCATACTCCCGTCATAGAGGAGAGCACTGATGTGTTTTGAGGAAAAGCAGAAGTGTTAAAGGATAATGGGGTACCATGTCTGCAGCCCATTTTCAGCTGATTCAGAGACATTAACTGAATCTGGGTTATCAAGGGAATGTAGGAGCTCTGTATCCTTTTTTTTTTTTTTTTTTTGGTATACTATTTCTGCAACTTCTATGAACATTTAAAATCATTTTACAATAAAAAAATTATTAATATTTCTAAGTTCCAAGTTTCTTTGTTACTTTAGGTAGATGGTAATTCATTATTTAACAATTGTTTAATATGATTGTTCAGTCAATTCTGAAGTTACTACCAAACCCCAATGCACTAATTTATCCATAAGGAGTCACTACATCCATTTTAAAACATGTACTTCCTTTACATATACCAGGACTATGTGAGGCCCCAAGGGCAAGGATGGGTGATAACAAAGAGAAATTACTCAGTCTTTTCACCAATTAACCTTATAATTTGGTAGGAAGTGAATATATTAAAGACTACCATCATCCTCTGTTAAATAGTTGTTCTATCGACATTATCCTATAGGCATTAACTTGCACCATGTCTATACTCAAATAGTCTTATTTTTAAAAATAAGATTACTCTGAAATTAATTTGTTCTTAAAAACTGTAAGGTTGGCCGGCGACGTGGCTCAACAGGCTAATCCTCCGCCTTGCGGCGCCGGCACACCGGGTTCTAGTCCCGGTTGGGGCGCCGGATTCTGTCCCGGTTGCCCCTCTTCCAGGCCAGCCCTCTGCTGTGGCCCAGGAGTGCAGTGGAGGATGGCCCAAGTGCTTGGGCCCTGCACCCCATGGGAGACCAGGAGAAGCACCTAGCACCTGGCTCCTGCCATCGGATGAGCGCAGTGCGCCAGCCGCAGCATGCCGGCTGCGGCGGCCATTGTGGGGTGAACCAACGGCAAAAGGAAGACCTTTCTCTCTGTCTCTCTCTCTCACTGTCTACTTTGCCTGTCCAAAAAAAAAAAAAAAAAAAAAAAAAAACTGTAAGGTTGGCGCTGTGGCGTAGCAGGTAAAGCCACTGCCTGCAGTGCCAGCATCCCATATGGGCACTGGTTCACTATCGATCCAGCTCCCTGCCAATGTGTCTGGGAAAGCAGCAGAAGATGGTCCAAGTCCTTGGGCCCCTGCATCCACATGGGAGACCTGGAAGAAGCTCCTGGCTCCTGGCTTCAGATCAGCCCAGTTCCAGCACCTGTAGCCATTTGAGCAGTGAACCAGCGGATGAACATTCTCTCTCTCTCTCTCCCTGCTTCTTCCTCTCTGTAACCCTGCCTTTCAATAAATAAATCTTAAACAACCAAACAAAAAAACTGTATACTGTTCTCTTCATCATTATTTTTTAAAAAAGATTTGCTTATTTATTCGAAAGGCAGAATGATTGAAAGGGGGAAAGGGAGGAGAGAGATGGGGGAGGGAGGGAGGAAGAAAAGGAGAAAAAGAGAGAAAGAAAGAGATCCATCCATTTTCCATCTGGCTGACTCCCCAAATAGTGGTAACAGCTGGGACCGGGCCAGGTTGAACCTTGGGGCCAGAAATTATCTCTGGGTTTCCACATGGGAGACCAAGCACCTGAGCCATCATCTGCTGCCTCACAGGTGTATTAGCAGGGAGCTAGATAGGAAGCAGGGCAGCCAGCACTTGAATTGGTTCTCTGATATGGAATGTGGGCATCCCAAGTGGTGGCCCAATCCACTGTGCCCCATCGCCAGCCCCTAATCACTGTTTTTTCTGTACAGTTATTCAATACTCCTCTTGCTCAATATTCCTTTTCAATGTGTTAGGTCCAGATAAGGGTTGCTGCCAGTTTCCCTTGCAAAAAATTAGCAACTGCTCACCTTCATTTGTTTTATACCTACCCTCCTTCTCTATGACCCCTCAAAGACTAGAGATTTTTCTTTACAACTCCAAAATTTTTAAAATTCATTTCAACAATCTACTCCCTGTAGACCTCTAGTTCTCTTATCGGCCATATTGAACATTGATCTTGCTAAAGAACTTACGTTAAATTGTACATCAACAGTCAGGACAAGTGACTTGATCAGCCCTTGTCCTGACTGATGATGTACAATGTAATACTTTATCCCTTTTAGTATTTTTTTTTGTTCTAGTTAATACTATTGGTTGAACTCTGTAATTAACACACAATTATTCTTAGGTGTTGAAATTTAACTGAAAAGTGATCTTGTTAAATATATGAGTGGGAACAAGAGAGGGAGGAGATGTACAATTTGGGACGTGCTTAATCGGACTTGCCCCAAATGGTGGAGTTAGAAATGTGCCAGGGGATTCCAATACAATCCCATCAAGGTGGCATGTACCAATGCCATCTCACTAGTCCAAGTGATCAATTTCAGTTCACAATCGATCACACTGATAGGTCTAAGAGTCAAAGGGATCACACAAACAAGACTAGTGTCTGCTAATACTAACTGATAGAATCAAGAAGGGAGAGAATGATCCAACATGGGAAGTGGGATACACAGCAGACTCATAGAATGGCAGATGTCCTAAATAGCACTCTGGCCTCAGAATCAGCCCTTAAGGCATTCAGATCTGGCTCAAGAGCCCATGAGAGTATTTTAGGCATGGAAAGCCAAGACACACTGGCAAAAAAAAAAAAAAAAAAAAAAAACCCTAAATGAAAGATCTCTGCAAGTGAGATCCCAGTAGAAAGAACAGGCCATCAAAGAAGGAGGTACCTTTCTCCAACAGGAGGAGAGAACTTCCACTTTGACTATGACCTTGTCTAAATCAGATCGAAGTCAGCGAACTCAAGAGGCTTCCATAGCCTTGGAAACTCATGACTAGAGCCTAGGGAGATTTCTGACGCCATAAACAAGAGTGTCAGATTGTTAAGTCAACAGCAGGAGTCAATGTGTACTTACTCCTCATGTTGGATCTCTGTCCTTAATGTGTTGTCCAATGTGAAGTAATGCTATAACTAGTACTGAAACAGTATTTTACACTTTATGTTCTGTGTGGGTGCAAACTGAATAAATCTTTACTTAATATATATTAAATTGATCTTCTGTATATAAAGATAATTGAAAATGAATCTTGATGTGAAGGGAATGGGAGAGGGAGCGGGAGATGGGAGGGTTGCGGGTGGGAGGGAAGTCATGGGGGGGAAAAAGCCATTGTAATCCAAAACTGTACTTTGGAAATTTATATTTACCAAATAAAAGTTTTTTTTTTTTAAAAGAACTTATGTTAAAAAAAAAACCTCATCAGCTCTGCCTCTCTTCACTGAAGTTACTTCAAACCAATTTTAAAATCCTTTTATATTGCTCTCTGCCTGCTACAAAACAGCACCATTATTCACATGTAGTTTACTCTTCATATAGTGGTCTTCCTTCTTCTTTTTTTTCTTTGTTAAGATTTTTTTAATTTGAAAAGTAGAGTTACAGACAGAGGGAAAGACAGAGAGAGATCTTCATTCTCCAAATCGCTGCAACAAGCTAGAAGCCAGGAGCTTCTTCCAGGTCTCCCACATGGTTGCAGAGGCCCAGGGATTTGGGCCATCTTCCACTGCTTTCCCAGGTGCATTTGCGGGGAGCTGGACTGGAAGTGGAGCAGCTGAGACTCAAACCTGCACCCATATGGGATGCTGGCACTGCAAGCCAAGGTTTTAATCCACTGTCCACATCACCAGCCCCAGGGTCCTTCCTTCTAACTGCCCTTTTAGCCCTGGAGTTCAGAGAGTTATCTAACAAGCCAAATTGAGTTTTAAAGAAACACTCTCGGCTGGCGCCGTGGCTCAACAGGCTAATCCTCCGCCTTGCGGCGCCGGCACACCGGGTTCTAGTCCCGGTTGGGGCGCCGGATTCTGTCCCGGTTGCCTCTCTTCCAGGCCAGCCCTCTGCTGTGGCCCAGGAGTGCAGTGGAGGGTGGCCCAAGTGCTTGGGCCCTGCACCCCATGGGAGACCAGGAAAAGCACCTAGCACCTGGCTCCTGCCATCGGATGAGCGCGGTGCGCCGGCCGCAGCACGCCGACCGCGGCAGCCATTGGAGGGTGAACCAACGGCAAAAGGAAGACCTTTCTCTCTGTCTCTCTCTCTCACTGTCCACTCTGCCTGTCAAAAAATAAATAAATAAATAAATAAAACAACACTCTCCTTCCCATTGAAATTAATGGATTTTTTTTAATCCAAGTATCTTTTAGATGTTATTGTTTGCACAATGAATCTCTCAATCCGAAAATCACCATCACTTTTATAATCTCTGGTTATGGACTATATTTATTTTTTATTTGGCCTTTTATAAATCTACTTTTTTAAAGTTTAAAAAAGTTTGCTTATTTATTTATTTTCATTTTTACTTGAAAGGCAGAAAGAGAGAGAGAAACACACAGACAGGTCTTTCATTTGCTGATTCACTCCCCAAATGATCACAACAGTCAGGGACTAGGCTAAGGCCAACTCAGTATCCTGGAACTCAATCTGGTGCTCCACAGAGATGGCCAGGATCCAAACACTTGAGCACATTAGCAGGAAGCTGAATGGAAGCAGAGTAGCCCAGAGCAGTCAAAACTTGAAACAAGCAACTCCAATATGGAATGCAGGCATCCCAAGTGATGACTTAAGGCCCAGCCCCAATCCACTTTCTTGAGTCAACAGAATGTGTCTAGTAATTCTCACTGTCTCTTTACTTTATTTTCCACTTGTTTCCCATATTTACAAAAAATTCAGAATGGAAACTCTGCTTCCAGCAGTCAGACATTTGACATCCCCAGTCACTGTTATGCCCTGTTTGTGCATATTTTATAAACACAATTAACAAAGTATATCTTCCAACTGTTCTGTGAATCTGTTACATACTCCCATAACATTTTTCATTTTAGTTTTGACTCCTACTCAAATTACTCAACTATTACAGACAACAGTTAGGGAGCCATTTATTTTCAATAAAGTATATGACCCTGTTGCTGTATTCCAAACACAAAATCCAACTATATTTTATGGATAAGTTTCAGTCAGTTTGAGTTCTTTTGGGACTCTTGTGCATTTAAACAAGTTAAGAAAAATCAAAGTGGCAAACTAACACAGAGATAGCAAATGAAAGGTAAGAAAACAAAAAATCATGGTATCTAGCATTACTGAAAGGGACTTCGCTCTTGTTTCTTTATTTGGCTTTAAATGCAAGGAAGCTTTGTGGAAAAGGATGAGAAGTACCTATAATAAATACTGCCTATCAATTATAAAAAAAGTTAGACGTTTCCTCTGTCTGAATACGTTCATTAAAATTATGTAATCTCCTAACATGCCCTGAAATAGTCCGCATATAGCTAACCTTAAAACAAAATAGGATAAAGTAAAATAGGTGCAGATATAGGCCAAAATCCCAAGTAATTAATCTTGGGTACTCTGACATATGCCTGAGGAAATTACTACTAGAAAACAGAAGCTTTAAAACAAAATCTTATGGCCGGCACCGCGGCTCAATAGGCTAATCCTCCGCCTGCGGCACCGGCACACCGGGTTCTAGTCCCGGTTGGGGCGCCGGATTCTGTCCCGGTTGCCCCCCTTCCAGGCCAGCTCTCTGCTGTGGCCAGGGAGTGCAGTGGAGGATGGCCCAAGTGCTTGGGCCCTGCACCCCATGGGAGACCAGGAGAAGCACCTGGCTCCTGCCTTCGGATCAGCGCAATGTGCCGGCTGCGGCGGCCATTGTGGGGTGAACCAACGGCAAAAGGAAGACCTTTCTCTCTGTCTCTCTGTCACTGTCTACTCTGCCTGCCAAAAAAAAAAAAAAAAAAAACTTAAAAAAAAAGAGAGAGAATACACAGTGACAGATAAGACTGAAAATTAGCAATACTCATTACTGAATTTAAAACTTAATCATTATACTGCACTGTTTTAAAATTAAAGGTAGTTCATCCAAATGTTGATGTGTATTAGCTCAATAATTGATAATGACTGCTAAAGTGACTTACAGAATTTTCCTATAATGGTTCCTACTTTTCTGCTTTGCTAAAATGCAAAGGTGGTATGAAAGCATTCTCAAACTGTAAATTGCTTAAATGTAAAAAAAAATGACCTTTTCTAGAAAAAAAATCTTGGAAGGAAAACATGTCAAGTCAATTTTATAGGGCAATCAATTAATTTAAGTAAACATAATAAATAGTTCTTACCTAATTCATAGAGATGCCCATCTACATGAACTAATGCAATAAAATGAAGATCTACTTTTTCATCTATATTTGGTGCCTGGAACAGGAGGAAAAATACATATTACATACACTAGTAGTCAAATAAACCAACCAAGTCCATATAAGTACATACAAATAATATAAAATAACATAAAAGAACATTTTTGCAACATAATTCAAGGTTTAATCATTGATATAGTGGTCAAAGGGTGGCCATGCTGATGTTTGTGACAATGTACTCATCCATCACAAAATCACACCTTTCTTAGTCTCCACTGATTTAAAGACCAAAAGTTGTGTTCACCTTGGAAGCCCCAGTATCAGGCACAACACCTGGTACATTATATATGTACAACACATACTTGCTGAATGAAACAAATGTATTAACTGATTTGTGTAATTTAAAAAATTTGAATAAAGTTTGAAAATTTTTAATAATGTATAAACAGAGCTAAAGAAATTCCTTTCAGTTAAATTTTAAGACATCAAGAACATGAGTTACTCCCTTGATGATCTGAACTTTTAAACAATGCAGAGTTGGCTTAGAATTAACTAATTATCTTAACTCATTCTATATTCAAAAAGTTTAAACATGAACAGATGTAGGAAAATAGCCCAGATGAGCAACAGGAAGAGAAAAAGATTAAGGGTAAATTAAAGTATAACTGTGGCTTATGATTTTTCTTTTACTATGACTCTCAATGAACAATTTGAAGTTAAAACTACACCTGGGTTTTCTTAGCTTATCATATTCAATTTGGATGAACAATATCTATGCTTCTTAGTTAATTTTTGTAACATTAATGCATTAATTAATTAGCACTTTCTATGATATGCAGTAACCATACAGCTAACACCACATAGTGTTACTGACTACTAGATGATTCTGTTAACCCTTAAATCTAAATGATTTGGAATAATACACAATCACAGTTAAATCCAAGTTGAACACAAATTTTAGAGGTAAAAATTTTTAAGAGGCATAAACCAAATTATATTTCATACTACTTAACATCCTTTAAGTAATACAGATTTTATCTTAACTCAAAAATTATACTTTTCACCCTTAGGTAATGATACATTTTCAAACAGCTGTGATATGAAGTCTTCTTACAGAAATTCAACGACAGAACAAGCATGACTATCTTAGATTTACGGAATACTTCTACAAGATTTATAGGTAATGGCTCTCAAATTGCACATTATTCCTTATAGAGATTATTACTCTGAAACTATGAATAGAAGAAATTCAATATAAATTAATGTGGCAAACTAGCACTTTAATCTAGAACTACAGAATTCCAGAGTTGGAAGGAATCAGTTATCCAGTTTTAGTGTTGCTCCACTACTGCACTCCTCTCTACCACAGCCCCACCTTGTGGTAGCCCCTCCTAGGAAGAGGAACTGCCACTAGGTGTTGAGGCAGTTGTTAGATCGTTCCGTTAGAACTACTCCTCATCCTGAAGCTAAAAGATGTCTCCTTGTATTTTCCCATCATCATAGAAAAAAAAAAAAAAAAAGGTTAATCACTGTTGAATTTGATATTTCTTCAAATACTTAAAGACCACTATAATGAGTACTTTTTTTGTTTTGGTGAGGCAATCAAAAAAATACTAGTGATTACTCAATCCAACACTCTCATTTTTGAATCAATGACCACACCAGAACAGAATCCAATTTGTGAAGGCTGTTGGCAATTCTACAAACTGTAAATTAAGTTCTATTACAAAAATATTAAAAAAGAGTTCCTTATTCAGCTATGAAAAGGCTTTGTTTTACTATTTTAAGATAATTTTCCAACAGGTTATCACATATTTTAAATCTTCTGACCTAATATGTTTTCATGAAATATTAGTTAATTTCATATCCTCTCTCCTCAAAAATGAAACATCTCCTATCGTCTGTTTTATAAGTTGCTAGTAACTACAATTGTGCCAGAGGTAAAAGCAGTACAGTTGGAATCAGAGAACTGAATATGTTCCCAAACCCTGTGAGTCTCTAATAAATGTTTAAGGTTTCTAAAAACCTCAGTATCTATTGAGCTTTTTCCATTGGTCAGCTTCAGTCAGTCATAGTCTAAAATTTGCAATTATTCAATTGCTTAAAATAGTTCTATGAAAAAAATAAAAAGCAAATCACAGCATGTCTTCTGTTTCAAAAAAATGAACAAAAATAACTATATAAAAGAGAAAACCAGAAGCTATAGATTAGAACACTTTTGCCTATATTTCACACAAGAGCACTTTTAAAAATTTGTGGAAATGGAATTAAAAAGTATATTTATTTGTAAAAACTTTTGAAATCCATGCCTCTGAGGGGTTTTAGTTAACTGTTATATAAACCCAGTAAGGTAGGTAATCTGATAACACCCATCTTACTCTCAAGAAAACACAGCACAGAGGTATTAAGCAACATGCTCTAGGTCACAAAGCTGTTAAGTGATGGAGTCTGGAGTCACACTCAGGTAGTGTGGTTCTGGAATCCATGACCTTAACCACTATGCACTGAACATAATAGAGTTTTAAGGCAATGGAATTAATATGGAGCAAAGATCATCACATAAAAACAAAACTGAAAATGTCAACATTTATGACATGTTCATTTATTCTTATAAAATTTTAGGTACAAAAGAAATTATTCATAGTTAGAATTAAATGTGCTCAGTTCAGAAATGACAGGATTTTACTTTGATCATCTAATATCTTGTATCTCTCACTGTCAAACAGTACATGGCACAGTAAGGATGCAACAGATATCAAATGGATGAATGAATAAAAATGATAGATGAATACTGTGATCCTATGAGAATGAAATACAGACAGAGAAACACCAATCTGTTGATATTCAGCACACATGAGAGGCTATTTGATGACCATACTGATATCTGGTGGAAGCAAATGTCTAAAGAAAACTATCAAGACTCCATTTCACAGTTTGAGTATAGCTCTAGAAGGGTAAGTAAGGAGGGAAAAAGAATGTTCAGCACTAATCTGTGTTTTTAAGTGCTAAATGTTTGTGTAATCAGACTTCCTCTGGCTTCAAAAGTAATGATGATTTAAGAAATGTCAAGTTTCTCATAAATGTATGACACACACCAAATTTTTCAGGTACTGCAATTCTAGGTAGGCTCTGCCAAACCAGTTATTGCCTTTAATATTCTAAAACATAGAAAAACAACAGCTGCAGTTGCTTTATTGTGTAGTTTGTGTTAATTACGAGTAGAAACCATCATCAATCTCAACATTTTAGAAAATGAGCAAGATGATGAGAACTAATGTACTTTTTAAGAGTTTGCTGATATTATCAGCCTACGTAAGAGAACACATAAAATTTGTAGGAAGGCCACATCAAAACACAAGAACATCTTCACTTCCTACTTGGAAAAGATCTTTAGAAATTGAATAGTCAGGGAAGATCAGATCAAGATTACACCATGTACCTGAGCCACCTCAGGGAATAAAATAGCTGAGATGAAACACCCTACACCATGAAGGATTTAGATTGAGGATAGAGGAAGTAAAGTGACTCCAGAGCATGGCAAGAGACTACTGTCATGCTCAGAAACATGAAAAAAATAAAGTAATAGATGGCAAAGAACTCAGGAGGCACACAGCTTTTGTTGACCTGAGCCAACTAAACGAAATCAGAAAGCTGAAGGGCAAGAGAACACATAACTCATTTTAACAACTGACAGGAAGTTAAACATTATTATGAATGTCCATAAGTGCTCATCAAAAGCAGGCGTCCTGACGTTGGCAGGATATGCAGTGGAAAGATGGATGTTCACCACAGTACTGGCAAAAGTCAAGCTAGACTGCAAAGCATTGAGGTATGCCTGCAATCTTACTGGGGGAGAAAAAACTAATGGTTGAGTGAACCAAGAGAAAAGCACTTTGAAGACTGAGAGTTTCAAGGAAAAAAAAATGGACTGCCCTTGTCACTGGGAGAAGAGATGGAAGATTGACTACACTTACAACAGAATGGAGACCCAAAGATGGTAGGCGTAAGAAGGGTCGCCAGCGACGAAGACGGAGAGATGGACTGGTTGCCTTTGCAGGGCCTACATGGTTACGTTTGACCCAGGGCAGGGATGCATGGTGACACAATGATGAGGCCTTCGTTCTGCAGTGGCTAGAATGAGGCTGTGATGAGGATGGCGAGGACGACTACATAATTAAAAAAGAAAATATTTTACTTAGACCACGTTACTGAGTGATCATTTATTCTTAAAAGCAACGTATGGTCATATTTGTATTCATATGGTCTAGTAGTTTTAATAGCTCAAATCTAGTACAAAAATCATGTGAATATTGGTTAAAACAGAAACGTGTAAATATATAATCAAGTACATCAGGTTATATGGCATAGCTTCTATAAGTGCACATCTGAAATATTTATACATCCTCATTTGCATAGCACAGACTCATGGAACTGAATATTTAAAAGCCACTGAAATGGGATTATTAAACAATTTTTTTAATGCAACACTGTGTAACTGTTTTACTGTATAACACCTGTAAAACAATGGATAATGAATAGAAAAAAAGTAACGTGATGGGCATTGGTAAAAAGAATTCCTTTAGAGGGCTTAAGTTCTAAAGAGAAAAAAAAAAACTTTAAAAGATAAGCAAGAGTGAAATTAATTTCACTGAAGCTGATGACTTGAACAAACCATACTAATACTTGTGCTGACAAGTAAGTTTTATGGAGAATATGATCTATTAGGCATCTTGTAATGAATATAACATTAGTTAATATATGTATCAATTATTTTATACCAGGTAACATTTAAGCACTATATATATGTATATATATGAATTCATTTAAGGGCTGGGATTCAAACCCAGGAAATCGAGTTCTTTTTTTTTTTTTTTCCCAGTCTAACGCTCTCCCAACTGAGTTATTTCGGCTCCAGAAAATTGAGTTCTATAGACCAGTGATCTTAATGACTATGGTGTGACGCTCAAGTGACAAAGATTTCAATGCCAACTTACTAGAGCATATTCTAATGAATAGAGCAGCAGCTCTCACGAGGTCTGATATTTTCAGATTCACTTTATTGAACATTATTTTACCACAAAAGCTAAACGTGGTTCAACAGTTTGTGATAAAATACATATGGGTGTAATAACTAACTTATTAGTGATAAATGAAATGATTTTATAATGTCACTTTTACTAAATTAGTACCAGCACATGAAACAAAAAATTTAAACCATGACAAAATTATAATAAACATGAGACTAAAAAGAATAGTAGTATATATCTTTGTTTAGCGATAAGATTTCACTATGACCTATTCTCTTTAAGAAAATGAGGTTAGTCTTCTAATCTTGAAGTTCTATGAACCTCCTTAGTATTTTCAATTTATGTAAACAATACACTAAACTAAAGCTATGATTTCAAAGTTAAAAAATAAGTTTGTGTAAATACTTTATCTGTTTGTAATAAGAATAAAAAATATAAATGAACCCTGTATTTGGTTTTAAATGGGGATAAAGATGTATTTAATACAGTGTTCTTGGTCTACTCAGAAGTGGCCATGTTCAATATTATATTTAAATAACAGAGGGGAAAGGGAGGGGCTGGGTGACTGACTAGTAACTAAGAGCTTGGGAGGTGAGAGAGATTACTAAGTGAAAGAATGTATATAAGGTTAGGGAAGGTGAAATTAGAGAGGCTTTCCAGATGAGAATAAAGAACAGAAATGGGACCATGTTACTCACTCAAAGGAGCTGGTGAATGGCATGAGATTCCCGGGTCAGCAGAGGACCTCATTACTCATAGCACAGGGAATATGATCCTCAATGTGCTTGTGTCCACTCACATGAGGGTAATGCAGAGGGTCTAGATGGATGTTGGCTCTTCCCAACAGGAGAGATACAAGGAGCTTGGAGAAATGCTATTTTGGGGGCCTCTCTCTCTCTCTCTCTCTGTAACTCTGCCTTACAAATAAAAAAAAATCTTTAAAAACAAGAACCTTACAAAATTTTTCTTTCAGAAATAATTCAAATTTACAAAGAGTTAAGAAAAGTAAAAACTGTATAGGCAATACCCAGATTTGCTCTCACTTGCTGTATCAATTGCATTTGTACTGTCTTGCTCTATCTATGTAATTGTTCCCCCTGAACCATGTAAAAGTAAATTATATACCTCATGGCCCTTTATCCATCCATACATCATTACCTGGTATCCATGGGAGACTGATTCCAGAGACCTCTGCAGATACCCAACTTTTAGGATGCTCAAGTCTCTTATAGAAAATGGCATAGTACATGCATATAACCTATACATAATCTAGAAATCTCTGTATTAGGTAGCACAAGTACTCTAAATCTATAATGACAAGAAAAAGTGTGTACATTTTTAGTACAGATTTTTTTTTTCTCTTTTTTTTTTTTTTTTTTTTGACAGGCAGAGTGGACAGTGAGAGAGAGAGACAGAGAGAAAGGTCTTCCGTTGCCGTTGGTTCACCCTCCAATGGCCGCCGCGGTCGGTGCGCTGCGGCCGGCGCACCGCGCTCGTCTGATGGCAGGAGCCAGGAGCCAGGTGCTTTTCCTGGTCTCCCCATGGGGTGCAGGGCCCAAGCACCTGGGCCATCCTCCACTGCACTCCCGGGCCACAGCAGAGGGCTGGCCTGGAAGAGGGGCAACCGGGACAGAATCCGGCGCCCCGACCGGGACTAGAACCCGGTGTGCCGGCGCCGCAAGGCGGAGGATTAGCCTGTTGAGCCACGGCGCCGGCCTTTTTTTCTCATATTTTTGATCTGTACTTGGTTCAATCTGTGGAATCCAAGGTTACAGAGGGGCAACTGAGGTCAGTATTTCCTGACTGGCATTACTCCTATTATTGATATAATACTTTTGTTTGATCTCTTATCCATATTTCATCAATTTAGTCACAGTTTTTATAGTAGTATTCCCCAGGATGTAACCTAGAAGCAGATATTGAATTACTCTTCATATCATTTTAGTACTCTTTAAAATGGAACATTTCCAACAGTTCTTGTCTTTTAGGGCATTTTAAATACCATCTCCTTCCCTAATTTTTTCTTGCTAATATTTTTTCCACTTATTACTCCAGTAGATAATTTCTCTGAAAGCGCAACACTAAATCACTCTTGTTGATGCCTCTGCTCCTTCTCCTTGGCAAATGCTTGAAAATTCAGCCTTAGAGCATCATGGGCCACAAGCTTCTCTTGGTGGAAAACTGTTGCCACTGCCAGTGTCACAGGGAAAACACCAGAACAGATTAGAGACACTGGAGGGGAGCAGGGCCAATTCCAAACAGAAAATCCAGCAGGGGGCTCCCTTGCTGGTCATGTGGATACTGGCAAAGCTTTCATCCCAACCATAACCATATCATATCTCAGCATATTTGAGGTCCATGGAGTCAAAATGAAGGAAAAGACCCCTTATGCTAGTTTGAAAAAAATAGATTGTTTTGGACAAATTCTATCTCCTACTTAACACCTGTTAGGCAGAATATCTGGGGAACACTAAGGCAAGACACAGACTAACAGATATTTTCTATACAAAAAGTCAAGCTCTCTGGGGCCAGCACTGTGGTATAGCAGGTAAAGCTGCTGCCTGCAGTGCCAGCATCCCATATGGGCACCTGTTCGAGTCCCAGCTGCTCCACTTCTGATCCAGCTCTCTGTTATGGCCTGGGAAAGCAGTAGATGATGGCCCAAGTCCTTATGTCCTTGCACCCATGTGGGAGACCAAGAAGAAGCTCCTGATCTGAAGCTGCGGCTCTGGCAGCTGCAGCCATCTGAGGAGTGAAACAGAGGATGGGAGATATCTCTCTCTCGCTCTCTCTAACTCTGCCTTTAAAATAAAATAAAATAGGCCGGCGCCGTGGCTCAACAGGCTAATCCTCCGCCTTGCGGCGCCGGCACACCGGGTTCTAGTCCCGGTCGGGGCGCCGGATTCTGTCCCGGTTGCCCCTCTTCCAGGCCAGCCCTCTGCTGTGGCCCGGGAGTGCAGTGGAGGATGGCCCAGGTGCTTGGGCCCTGCACCCCATGGGGAGACCAGGAAAAGCACCTGGCTCCTGGCTCCTGCCATCGGACAAGCGCGGTGCGCCGGCCGCAGCGCGCCGACCGCGGCGGCCATTGGAGGGTGAACCAACGGCAAAAGGAAGACCTTTCTCTCTGTCTCTCTCTCTCACTGTCCACTCTGCCTGTAAAAAAAAAAAAAAAAAAAAAAAAAACAAAAAAAAACCACAAAATAAAATAAAATAAAATCTTAGAAAAAAAAAGTCAAGCTTGTGAATTCAGACAATTTTATTCCTTCCTTCCTTCCTTCCTAATCCATTATGTTCTTTATTCCTTTTCCAACCTTAATGCATTGTCTAGGAATCTAGTATCATTATGAATTTCATCTCTGTCTGGTTTTACAGTTTTTCTTCCTTCTGCTTTAAGTTGTTCACTTACTACTTCAAGGTAAAAATTTAGATAACTGACTTGAAGCCTTTTTTATTTTTTACTTATAAGTTAATGCTATACTTTCTTTCTAACCCCTGTTTTTCCTCTTCTGTAAATATCTAACGGTACACATTTTTCTCTAATCTCTGCTTTAGTTGCATTCTATATATTCTGATACACAAGGGATTTTCAAAAAGTTCATAGGAAATGCACATTATGAAAAAACCATTTGTGGTTTTGCACTCAAATGAACTTATGATTCCATTTTTCCAGGCTTATTGAGGTACCCCTAAAATTTTTTAATTTCCCTTGCAAATTTGTCTTTGATCCATGAGTTCTTTAAAGTTCTGTTATTTAACTTCCAATTATCTGAGGATTTCTGAGATATTTTCATTGACTTTTAATTTAATTTCCCTATAGTTAGAAAACATTCTTTGTGTAATTTTAACTTTTAAAATTTTGTTAAGGTTTATTTTCTGAGCCAGGATATGGTCCATCCTGGTAAACATCTCAAGTGTACTTGAAAACAATACATATGCAAGGGCTGGTGTGGTGGCAGAGCAGGGTGAGCTGCCACTGTGACACTGGCATTCCATATGAGATATCAGGTTTGAATCCTGCATGCTGTGCTTCTGATCCAGCTCACTGCTAATGTGCCTGGGAAGGCAGCAGCTGATGGCCAAAATATATGGGCCCTGTTACCCACGCAGGAGACCCAGATGGAGTTCCTGACTCTGGCTTTGGCCTGGCTCAGCCCAGGCAGTAGAAGTCATTTGGAGGAGTGAACTAGCAGACACAAGATCTCTCTTTCTACCTCTCTGACTTGTCACTCTGCCTTTCAAATAAATAAGTAATTTTTTTAAAAATAAAGAATATATATTCTGCTGTGGTTGTATGAGGTGTCCTATGAATATCCACAGGGCTAAGCTGCTTGACAATGTTGTTCAAGTCACTTAACTAATTTTCTGTGTTCACTGTTCCATCGGTTCCTGAGAGAAATGTTGAAATCTCCAACAGTCTAACTGAGCACTTGTCTACCTCTCTCTTTAGTTCCTCAGTGTTTGCCTCACACATACAGTCTCTAATTTTCACCTGCAGGCACATTCTTTATGTGTATTTATGTTGTTTTCATTCTTAGGTAATAACCTCCTTTACTACGGGTGATATTATTCTTTGTTCTGAAGTCTGTTTCATCTATTATTAATATTCCAGCTTTCTTTTGATTAATGCTTACAATATATAACTTTTCCCATTTGGTTAACTATAATCTTCCCATCTATTTCTTGGCCATTTTCTGATGCTTTTCCTAGGCCATTAGCAGAGCTGGATCAGAGGTGGAGCAGATGGGACACAGCTGCCACCTATATGGGATGCTGGCATTATAGGCAGCAGCTTTACCTGCTCCACAATGCCAGCCCCTAAAAATTATTTTTATGAATTTCTGACCTATACTTAGGTTTACTGTTTATACTTTTTTACCTTTTTTAGTAATTGCCATAGGATTTACTATATCTCTTGTAACAGTTTACCTTCAAACAATATGATACTCTCACAATAGTATCATCCCCATTTTTCCTTTCCAATCTTTGTGCTCCTGTCATACATTCATTTTTATGTATGTAATAAATTTGCAACACAGGATTACTATTTGTAATTTAGCTAGGCAACTAACTTAAAAATCTGAATAAGATTTGTTTTATATTATTTACCTTCACATGTTCAATTTTCAGTATTTGCCAATTTTTGATATGGATTCAAGTTTCTGGTATTTACATTTCTTGCAACATCGATCAGCTAATACTGGGTTCTCTTGGTGTTTAGTAGTCTCAAAGATGTCATTTCTCCTTTATTTTTTAGAGAGATTTTTGTTCTACTGAATTTTTTTTTTTTTTTTTTTTTTGGACAGGCAGAGTGGACAGTGAGAGAGAGAGAGACAGAGAGAAAGGTTTTCCGTTGTCATTGGTTCACCCTCCAATGGCCACTGCGGCTGATCCGAAGGCAGGAGGCAGGTGCTTCTCCTGGTCTCCCATGGGGTGCAGGGCCCAAGCACTTGGGCCATCCTCTACTGCACTCCCGGGCCACAGCAGAGGGCTGGCCTGGAGGAGGGGCAACTGGGACAGAATCCGGTGCCCCGACTGGGACTAGAACCCGGTGTGTCGGCGCCGCAAGGCGGAGGATTAGCCTAGTGAGCTGCGGTGCCAGCTCTCTACTGAATCTTTTCAGAACTTTTCCATAGTGTTCGACCTTGTGTAATTTCTGTTGAGGAATTTGCTATAACCCTTATCTTTGTTCTTCTGTATGTATGTATCTAGCCTGTTTCAGAGAATAGAAATAAATATCCCTATCTAGTGTCTCTGGGATTCTTGAAGGTTTGGTTTGAGGTCTCTAATTATTTTCAGAAAATGGTACATCTGTATCAAATCCGAGTTTAGTCCACATGATAACTCTGGCTTTTGGCAGCATGTTGGTGCTCTCATTTTCTTCTTTGACTTGTAATTTTTGACTAAAAGTCAGATATCCTGTTTAGGAACATAAATAACATTTATGCCAAAGAATAGGCATATCTCATCTGCTAGGATTTTAATCTTTTGTGGCTGAAGAGTTTTAGTCAGGAGTTAAGCTGTTGGAGTTTTATTATTGCTATAGTTACCCTCAGCACACCAGTCAAATTCATCCAGCATTAACTTGTGCTTGGCATGGAACCGGGTTTCCAGATGCCTTCTTTTTCTTCTTTTTCTTTTTTCAAGATCTGTTTATTTATTTGTAAGTTAGAGAGAGTTACACAAAGAGAGGGAGAGAGAAAGATCTTCTATCTGCTGGTTCAGTCCCCAGAACTGAACCACACTGGCTAGGGCTAGGCCAGGTCAAAGCCAGGAGCCAGGAGCTTCTTTCGGGACTTCCCTGTGAGTGGCAGAGGCCCACACACCTGGGCCATCTCCCATTGCTTTTTCCAGGTACATTAGCAGGGAACTGGATTGAAAGTGGAGTAGCCAGGACATGAACTAGCACCCATAAGGGATGCCAGTACCACAGGCAGCAGCTTTACCCACTCGCTACGCCACAACATCAGCCCCAATGTCTTCTTTTTCAATTTTTTTTTTTTGACAGGCAGAGTGGACAGTGAGAGAGAGAGAGACAGAGAGAAAGGTCTTCCTTTGCCGTTGGTTCACCCTCCAATGGCCGCCGCGGCCGGCGCACCACGCTGATCCAAAGGCAGGAGGCAGGTGCTTCTCCTGGTCTCCCATGAGGTGCAGGGCCCAAGCACTTGGGCCATCCTCCACTGCACTCCCGGGCCACAGCAGAGTGCTGCCCTGAAAGAGTGGCAACCGGGACAGAATCCGGCACCCCGACTGGGACTAGAACCCTGTGTGCCGGCGCCGCAAAGGGGAGGATTAGCCTATTGAGCCACGGTGCCGGCCCTTTTTCAATGGTTTTATCCACAAATAAGCTTTAGCCTTTCCCTCAAAGTCTATGCTATAGACAGTCTCTCTGTTATTTATTTGTCTGCACATTTTCATCATTGTTTCTTAGTATAATGGTGGGGATGTTGAAGTATTCTTTGTTGTTCTGATTCGGCCTCCACCATAGATAGGTCCGCTGTCCCCAGATAACAAGGACAAAGCTTATTTGGGATTCCTTCCTCCTCCAGTAGTAGAGAGTCTCTCATAAAAGCTCCAGGCCTCCCTCCAAAGGAGTGATTTTCTCTGCTCCTCTCTCCAGGCAGGGTTCTGTGTCCGAGGGTTTAGGGCTTTGTTCTGTAGGAAGGAAGATTCCATGCGTGATGCTTTTCTCTCAGTGGCACTTGTTCCCTTCCCTCAGTCTGCACCACAGAGCCCCCTCTAGCCTTGTCTCAGGTCTAACTCTCGAGAACCCAGAGAGGTCCGCGGAAAGGCAACATGAGGTCTCCTTTTGAGGACACTGACAGGAATTTTTACAATCTTATTCTAGCCTACACTTGGCCTTCCATAATCTGTTAAAATTTTTTGGCTATTTTGCTCCTTATAGAAAGGAATCATATTCTGCTTATTTCATTACTTATATATTTTGTACCTCTATCCATCTCAGTAAGTCTATCTCAGCATCATTTATCACGCTGACACATTACACCTTAAACAGATGAATCAGACATATGTTACTGTGCCTTTAGATTGTTTCCAGTTTAACTATCAATGTAAGAGATTTTCAGAATTATCCTATAAGGTAGAAATTATGATCATTTCTATGCTAAAGAGGAAGATACAATTTCTGCCCAAATATTATTAGATTATCTATGGATGATTTTAGCCTTTTTGTTCATCATGGTTTTCAAGGTAAACCTATGTAAGAGAGGAAGGAGGGGCAGGCACTGTGGTGCAGATAGTTAACATACCAGTTGGGTCATCTGCATTCCATTATCAGACTGCCTGGTTAAGTACTGGCTAATCTGCACTTTTATTAAGATTCATTTTTATTTATTTGAAAGGCAGAGTTACAGAGAGAGTTAGAGACAGAGAAAGAAAGGTCTTCCATCCATTGGTTCACTCCCCAAATGACTGCAAGGACTAGGGCTCGGCCAGGCAAAGGCCAGGAGCCAGGAGGTTTTTTGGGTCTCCCACACGGGTGCAGGAGCCCAAGGACTTGGGCCTTCCTCTGTTGTTTTCTCAGGCATATTAGCAGGGAGCTAGTTAAGAAATGGGGCAGCTGAGACTCGAACTGGTGCCTATATGGGATGCTGGTGCTGCAGGTGGGGGCTTTAACCAGCTGTGACACAGTGCTGGCCTCCTAATCTGCACTTTTGACCCAGCTTCTTGCCAGTGCACCTGGGAGGCAGTGGATGATAGTCCACATATTTGAGTTTCTGACTCTTAGACAGAGTTCCTGGCTTCAGCCTGGTCTAGCTCTGATTGTTGCAGGGATTTCAAATAAATCTAAATAAATAAATGAAGATGAATGAAAGAAGATAGGGTGCTAGCTCCAAAAATACACTTCACCAAATGAGTTCTATATATTTGCGTGTGTGTGTGTGTGTGTGTATTTGGCTAGTGTTCTACATTATTAAAAACAGGATGTATATGGGTCATTAGTTTGGCACAGCAGTTAAGACACTGCTTGGGACACTTGTATTCCATATCGGAAAGCCTGGATTCAAATCCCAGCTCCATCTCAATTCCAGCTTCCAGCTAATATGCACCCTATGAAGTAGTAAGTGATGGTTCAAGTAGTTGGATCCCTGCAGTCCACATGGGAGATCCAGATTAAGTTCTCAGATCCTAGCTTTTGCCTGGTCCAGCCCTCGAAATTGTGGACATCTGGGAAGTAAACAAGCAGAGGGGAGATGTCTGTCTCTCTCACTCTCCTTGTCTCTCTGATTTTCAAATAAATAATGCGAAGTTTTTAAATGGATGGTATACTATTGTACTATATATTATGACTATTTCATTTGTAATTGCTTATATGGCTCTTGAGCAAAGAAGCTTTTGTTTACTATCTTACTGTTCCAATGCCATCACTCTTAGCATTGTTTTTAACAAGAAAATGAGGGGCCGACACTGTGGCACAGTGGGTTAATCCTCTGCCTGCAGCACTGGTATCCCATATGGGCACTGGTTCTAGTCCTAGCAGCTCCTCTTCTGATCCAGCTCTCTGCCATGGCCTGGGAAAGCAGTACATGATGGCCCAAGTCCTTGGGCTCCTGCACCCTCGTGAGATCCAGAAGAGGCTCCTGGCTCCTGGCTTCAGATCAGCCCAGCTTCAGCCATTGCAGTCATCTGGGAAGTGAACCAGCAGATGGAAGACCTTTCTCTCTTTCTCTCCCTCTCACTGTCTGTAACTCTACCTCTCAAATAATAAATAGAATCTTAAAAAAAAAAAAAGAAAATGAATATGTTGAAATATTAAACATTAGAACCAACAGTGTTTAGTCATTTATTTCTACATTCTAATGCTAAATGAATACTTACATGTTACCTTGAACTATACAATTTCAAAAGATAATTAATAATACAGAAATTACACTATATAGCACATACATTTTCAGTTCCCAAAAAAGTTCATATAATTCCAGAAAAGATTTTACAAAGTATCATTTCAAGAGATCAGAGACTTTGTAATGAAATGTACTATTATGGAATCAGGAAATTCTTGGGCTTTCTTCTTAAAGTATGGAGATTAAAAACAAACACATCAATTTTTAACTCTTTAATATTAACTATCTATTCAACTGCTTTAGTAACAGCTTAAATTAGGCCTGCTTTCATTTATTTATTTATTTATTTGACAGGCAGAGTGGACAGTGAGAGAGAGAGACAGAGAGAAAGGTCTTCCTTTGCCGTTGGTTCACCCTCCAATGGCTGCCACGGACGGTGCGCTGCAGCCGGCGCACCGCACTGAGCCGGCGCACCGCACTGATCCGATGGCAGGAGCCAGGTGCTAGGTGCTTTTTCCTGGTCTCCCATGGGGTGCAGGGCCCAAGCACTTGGGCCATCCTCCACTGCACTCCCGGGCCACAGCACAGAGCTGGCCTGGAACAGGGGCAACCGGGACAGAATCCGGCGCCCCGACCGGGACTAGAACCCGGTGTGCCGGCGCCGCAAGGCGGAGGATTAGCCTGTTGAGCCACGGCGCCAGCCAGGCCTGTTTTCAAATATGAAAACTGAAACTGTGAGCTGGTTCTTGAGCTAAGTATCTAATTTTTCAAAGTATCTTCTATATTCACTAAATATGTATACACACACACACACACACGGTTTATTCCAGAGTATTTCAGAAGTAGAGTTTTAATAAAGAGCTCACTGTCTCATGAGCTTTCTCATTTCCTAGTAACTTCCATTAGATTTTCTAGTTTCTCCAGTAATTTCTCCATCAGTTTTTGCTTTCTCCACTAGCTTTTCAATTCTGGTGAGGAGTCCAAAAATCATTAACAATTATTTTATTTCATTAAACTACTGACATGGGGCTCGCGCCATGGCATAGAGGGTTAAGTTGCTGCGTGTAGTGCCAGCATCCCATATGAGTACCAGTTCGAGTCCTGGGTGCTCTACTTCCGATCCAGCTCCCTGCTAATGCACCTGGGAAAGCAGAAGAGGATGGCCCAAGCGCTTGGGCCACTGCACCCATGTGGGAGACCTGGAAGAAGCTCCTGGTTCCTGGCTCCTGGTTTTGGTCTGGCATAGTCCTGGCCATTGCATCCATTTGGGGAGTAAGCAGAAGATGGAAGATCTCTCCCTCTCTCTTTCCTTCTGTCTGTCTCTGCCTTTCAAATAAATAGATAAATTTTTTAAAAAAATAAAAATAACTAAAATAACCAACATCAATGTTTGCCAGGACACTGACAATGATTTGTGCCCCTCTAATATGCAGATATTGCAAAACTGTAGTGTAATTTCATGTATACCACTTTATGTGCAATATAAGTTTACCCATTATAGTTTTTAAAAAATCTAGCACGGGCTTTTCTGAAGCCACACAAATTTTTACAAGCAGACAAAATGTTCTTGAGAAGGAATGCTAAGGAATTTAGAGATTGTTTCATGAAAGAGTTGGGTAAATTCAGTTTAAGAGACTTTTAAGCATTCTGATTCTGACTTAACTCCCCTCAGAGTTTTTTAAAAAGAAACAGAGTGAGCTCTGTGGACACAGTCCGTAAGCTTCATGGCAGTGTTATGTTTTTTTTAATATGCATAGCACAAGGCCTTGGCAGACTTGCTCCAAGCCACATAACTAGTGACTGTCAGAGCCAGAGGCAGACCCATAACTCCTGGCTCCAATGTCAGTGTTTTCCATCACACGCAAAGCCACTCATCCATCAAATGTCAACTAAATAAACTGAATCATAGAGGCACGTCTATTACTATCTTTATCTGTGTTCCCCAACCACATTTAAAACATATTCTCTAGTCATCAAACTAATAACTAGTTCAGAAGGGAATAAAAGCCAAACCAAAAAAATTTCAGGTCCTAAAAGGACAAATTACTTTCTTTCATAATGCATATAGTATATTTCATATATTTTTTAAAAATTAAGAAATTATTCTTTGAAATATTTAACATTAAGAAGGAATTAGAAATACTATGAATATTAAGAAGAAATGATGCAGACCTTTGAGAAAGGCAACAGAGGGTCTACCTGAAGTGCTTCTTTATAAAGAAATCAAGTGTGGGACTGGAGTTGTGGCAAAGCAGATTAAGCCACCACCTGCAATGCTACGATACATGTGGGCATTCCTTTCAGATACAGCTCCCTGCTAACTTGCCTGAGAAAGCAGCGAAAGATGGTCCAAGTGGGGCCGGTGCTGTGGCGTAGCAGGTAAAGCCAATGCCTGCAGTGCCAGCATCCCATGTGGGCTCCAGTTCGAGTCCTGGCTGCTCCATTTCCAATCCAGCTCTTTGCCATGGCCTGGGAGAACAGTAGAGGATGGCCCAAGTCCTTGGGCCCCTGCATGCAAGTGGGAGACCTAGAGGAAGCTCTTGGCTCCTGACTTCAGATCAGCACAGCTCCAGCCATTGCGGCCAGTTGGGGAGTGAATCAGCGGATAGAAGACCTCTCTCTCTCTCTCTGCCTCTCCTTCTCTCTGTGTGTATAACTCTGACTTCAAATAAATAAATAAATCTTTAAAAAAAAAAAAAAAAAAAAAGGGATGTGGTCCAAGTGCTTAGGCCCCTGCCACCCATGTGGGAGATCCATATGAAGTTCCTGGCTCCTGGCTTCTGCCTGGCCCAGTCCTGGCTGATGTGGCCATTTGGGTAGTGAACCAGCAGATGGAAAATCTCTCTCTGTCTCTCACTCTCTCTAATTCTGTCTTTCAAAACAACAACAACACTTTAAATAAAAAAAGGAAGAAATCAAGTGTTTCATACGATATCAAAAGCACTTAAGTCTAAAGTATTCTGAAACGCTAAAATAAAGATGGCAGATTTTGGCTTATACCCAAATCATTTTCTCAATTAAACTGACATATTGTTATTCAGAAAAACATCATTATAACCATGTAATTCCCATGAACATGAGAGATCACTAGCTGGTAGATACTTAAAATAATTACTGTTTTCCAAAATATAAAAAACATAATTAGAACATAATTATCAAAAGGCAGTCATTGGTTTATAGATAAGATTTCAAGTTCTATATAAGAAAAACCCACTATACTAAGCATCAATTTAGATATAAGGGTACAAAAGAACAAAGTACTCAGCACAACTTTGAGCATTTATAATTGATTACATATGGTTATTTGCATTAAGTTAACTGCAATTTTAAATTTCAAAAACTTCATTTTCTTTTTGTTTTAGTAATTTTCATTCACCTATACATTTTGTAGCCTTAAGAGCACAGAAATAGTTGCCAGCTGTGTGACCTTAGGCAAGTTAGTGACTTCAGTTTTTCCACCTATAAAATGGGGCAGTATCTATCTTATGGTATTGAAAGGATAAGACTGGGGTACACAAACATGTAGCCTCCCATCTAAAATGAATTCAGGAAATGGTAACTACCACTATAATAAGATGCCAGACACACTTCCAAAGTGGTGAGAATTAGAAAGGTGAGAATACTTGGAAGCAGGTAGGCACCTCAAAAACTTCCTACTGTATTCACCCATACATAATGCTTAAGGGCAGCCAAGAAAATTCTCACCGACACTGTACCATGCAGAAATGGTGCCCCATCTTCCAACAACCCAGTCATCTCAAGGTAAAAATTTCTTAGATTATCTGCCTATAATATTTGTGGCTCTCTTGTACAGAGTACAAATAAGAACACAACTCATAAAATAAGATTCAGCTCATTTTAAGGGAAGAATCTGGAGCCAGCGCTGTGGTATAGTAGGCTATGTGACTGCCTGCAGCACCATCATGCCATATGGGTGCTGGTTTGTGTCCCAGCTGTTCCTCTTCCAATCCAGCTCTCCGCTATGGCCTTGGAAAGCAGCAGAAGATGGCCCAAGCACTGGGCACCCGTGTGCGAGGGCTGAAAGAAGTTCCTGGTTCCTGGCATCGGAGAAGCTTAGCTCCAGCCACTGTGGCCAACTGGGGAGTAAATCACGAATGGAAGACCTTTCTCTGTCTCTCCCTCTCTCTGTAACTCTACCTCTTAAATAAATAAATAAAATCTTAAAAAAAAAAAAAAGAACAAGAATTTTAGTCCCTTTATTACATGACCCTTAGAAATTTTGATTAGTTTTATCAACTTGTTGATAAAATACACACTTGATGATAACAAATTTAACAGTTATTCCTTGAAAATGGCATGGCCTTTCAGATTTTAAAACAGCACTCAGTCTAAAAATTAGCAAATAAAAAGGGATACAATTGGGAACTTCTCTAAGGATGCCAAATACTATGAAAAGAAGGTTATAGATATGTGCAAACACATGTGTAAGGGCATATATATATATATATATATATATATGCATGAGAATATGTATACACATACAACAACTTTAAAATAAAAATTACAAATTAAGTCTAAATAGAATTCCATGGATTTTTTTCAAATTAAATTTCAGTACAATACTTCGGATTACAGCAAATGTAAAGCTCGAACTTATTATAGGAAAGTAACATGAGATCAATGCAAGAAATGCAAACTTTCCTACAAAGTATCCATGTTCAGCTGGCAAAGAAGTCGAATTCAAACATGGGCTAGATATCAAAACACACAAATACCACTATATATTCCATGGAAAATCTGGATAATGGCAAATTTCTCTCTTTCTTTTTTTTTGGCAAATTTCTTTATTCTGTTCACTTAATACATCAAGACGGCCACAGACTCTGTGATATTCTTGAAAAACTGTTTTCTCCTCCTACTGGATATGTAATTCTCCATGTATGAGGTCCATTTTAATAGCCTATATCTCTATACATTACATGAAAGTCAAGTTACCATTATTAAGCTCTCCAAACTAATTCCCAGAAATTCTTGGCCTTACAATTTGAGAGTAACCTCAAATAAGGTTCTAATTTATTACAAGTGAAAATAATCTTCAATACTAACATTATCCTCCATTCTAGAAAGTTTTGGTTTCAAATAAAACAAACAGAAAAATCTGCCTATCCCCAAACATAATCCCTCAACTCTATTTTTATTAGTGAAGGGATTTTGGATAGAAGGGTTACATCTAGTCAGATCTAGGAGGGTAAATGAGATAAGTAGTTTAACTACCTCCATTTCTAAAACTCTGAAACTGAAAAAGCAGAAAGAGAAAAAAAAAGGGGGGGGGGAATCAAGGAGGGAGGGAGAGGAAGAGACAGAGGGCAGGAGGATGAAGGAGAAGGGGAAGGCTCTACCTGAGGAATAATTCGTTGTAAAGACAACCACCATCTAAAAAGACAGACACAAAAGTATAAGAGCAAGGATAGAACACTGACAGCATTTCTCAGTTTAAAGAATGGAATAAAATGGGGACCCGGCACTATGGCGCAGTAGGCTAAGCCTCCGCCTGCAGCGCCAGCATCCCATATGGGTGCTGGTTCTAGTCCCACCGGCTCCTCTTCTGACCCAGTTCTCTATGTCCTGGGAAGGCAGCAGAGAATGGCCTGAGTGCTTGGGCCACTGCACCTACATGGGAGACCAGAAGGGGATCCTGGCTCCTGCCTCTGGATTGGCTCAGCTCTGGCTGTTGTGGCCATTTTGGGAGTGAACCAGTGGATGGAAGACCTTTCTCTCTCTCTCTCAAATAAATAAATAAAATGTTTTAAAAAAGAAAGGAAGGAAGGAAGGAATAAAATGAAGTTGCCCCACAAATATTTACTTTCAGTCTTGCTGGAATAAAGAAAAAATGAAGCATGGAAAATAAAGGAAAACAAACCAACAAAGAAGATCAGAAAGCTACAGTGTCATACATGTTAACAAAGGTAGGGATATGGCCTAAACTGCAGGACACTTTACATCACTTACTGTTTCCATCTAATTCATCCAAGAAAGTTAGTAACTCCAATTTTATATTATGTAAGAACTAAGTTTCTTCCTATTCAAAGAGAAGAAAAGAATGAAATAAATCCCTAAGGAAAATAAATTAATATATGAGCATTTTAATTTATGTGCATATAAAATATTTTTTGCTTACTGAGTTTTGCTATCATCTTGTAATTCTAACATACTGAAAATAACTAGGGGCCAGCGCTGTGTCATAGTGGGTAAAGCCATTGCTGACAGCTGCAGCACCCCATATGGGCACCAGTTTGAGTCCCGGCCACTGCACTTCCAATCCAGCTCTCTTATATAGCCTGGGAAGGCAGTAGAGGATGACACAAGTCCTTGGTCCCCTGAAGCTGCATGGGAGACCAGGAAGAGGCACCTGGCTCCTGACTTCAGATCGGCCCAGCTACAGCAGTTGCAGCCAACTGGGGAGTGAACCAGTAGGTGGAAGATCTCTCTCTCTCTCTCTCTCTTTCTGTAACTTTTTGCCTTTCAAATAATAAATAAATCTTTAAAAAAAGAAGATATCTAAAAACTGTACTTCAGAGTAAAATAGAGTCAGGTAAACTATAGTTATACACTGAATGAAAATGAAACTTCAAACTCTTTCCCTCTTCAGTTTGCCCTGTATGGACCAAAAAAAAAAAAAGGTCCGAGGATTTTCTTAAACTAAAAACATACACACATTCACACAACATATTTTAATTATGTACAAAGGTACTTCAAATATCTCATGGAAGATATTTATTGTGGGGGAAAAAAAAACTATGCTTGCATTTCAAAATCTTTGCACCAAAACAAACTTATTTTTTAATTCCATTTTCAACTAAGCTTTTTAAAGTATTCTCACAAACACATTTATGATCACCTGAAGCTGTAAGTTACCTACTGCTTACCCAGTGGTCAAGGTAAGCCTTTTTTATAGACCAATCACACCAACCACATATTTCATTGTAAACTAATTATAATTTTATTTCATGATTTAAATTCATTTTATAAACTTTTCCTAAAGCTCTCTGGAATATCATTAGCAATCAAACATTATTTTTCTCTAGAACTCAACACTGGTAAGAACTGAATACTGTCCAAAGCTATTGTCTCCACAGAAGTAAAGACAATAAGTCTTACTGATTTTTGTATTTACAGCTGCTAGCATAGTAGGCAGTCAAACAGATTCTAATCAGCGCCCCCAAACTACAGATTCCATACGTATTGTTTCAACCAACTGCAAATTGAAACTATTAGAAGAATAAATTTGTGTTTATACTGAACATGCAGACTTTTTTCTTGTCACTATTCCCTAAGCAATACATTTATATAGTACTTACATTATATTAGTAGGTATTATAAGTAACCTGAAGATGATTTAAAGTTATAGGACGATGGGCATAGGTTGTGTGCAAATACTAAGCAATATTCTAAAAGGGCTTGAGCACCTGTAGATTTTGGTATCCTTGGGGATTCCAAACCTTGGAACCAGTTCTCCTCAAATATTGTGGAACAATGGTATTTGGCTGATCAAACGAAAGAAAAAAATTTCACATTACAAGAAACTTCAATATGTTCGTTCCTTTGATTCATGAATTCTACATATAAGAAACTTAAAAAAAAAAAGATTTATTTATTTATTTGAAAGGCAGAGTTACAGAGAGAGGGGAGAGTCAGAGATCTTCCATTGGCTGGTCACTCCCCAGATGGTTGCAACAGCCAAGACTGGGCCAGGACGAAGCCAGGAGCCAGAAGCTTCTTTTGGGTCTCTCATGTAGGTGCATGGGTCCAAGCCACCTGGGCCATCTTCCACTGCTTTCCCGGGCACATTAGCAAAGAGCTGGATCAGAAGTGGAGCAGCAGGGACACAAACCAGTGCCCATATGGGATGCTGCCACTGCAGCCACAGCTTTAAACTGCTGAGCCACAGCAAGGGCCCCAAGAAACTATGTTAAAGAACCTGGGATGAGGGACCGGCTTTGTGGAATAGTAGGTAAAACTGCCACCTGTGACAATGGCATCCCATATGGGTGCCAGATCATGTCCCAGCTGCTCCATTTCTGATCCAGCTCCCTGCTAATGGTCTGGGAAAAGCAGCAGAAGATGATCCAAGTGTTTAGGCTTCTGCTATCCATATGGGAGACCTAGATGAAGCTCCTGGCTCCTGGCTTTAGCCTGGCTCAGCCTTGGCTGTTGGGGCCATTAGGGGAATGAACCAGGAGACAGAAGATCTCTCTCTCTATGTCTCCCTCTTTCTCTTTAACTATGACTTTCAAGTAAATAAATAAATCTTAAAAAAAAAAAAAAACCTGGGATGAATTCTCAAATAAACATATTTAATGATGTTATATTTTGAACTTGAGAAACTGAAAATAATCTTAACAACAAGAGTTAAGGAAACGGAAAATAAATTATGGCTTACTCACATGATAGTGTACAGTAATAAAGACTTAGAAAGATATTGTGATGAAATAAGAAAATGTTCATGATGAAATATTAAGATAAAAATCCCCCCAAAATTGATCAACTGCTTTAAAGGCACATACAAAAAACAACTGAAAGTAAATGCAGATGTTCCTAACCTACCAAGTGGTAGCCCAATAAACCATGGTAAGTTGAAAATATCACTAAGTTGAAAATGCATTTAGTCCTAGCCCAGCAAACATCATTACTTACCAGCAGAGTATACTCTAGGTGACTTTACCCTCAGGATCACATGTCTGACTGGAGGCTAAGGCTCACTGCCACTGCCCAGCATTGAGAGAGCACCCTACCACTTATGGCTAGTCCAGGAAAAGATCAAAATTCAAAACACCAAAAATGGTTTCTATAGAACGAACATAGCTTTCACACCACTGTAAAGTAGAAAAATTGATAACTCACATTATCAGAAGGCAAGGATAGTCCATATTCATAAATGCTAAAAATATTTCTGTTGTATTTTCCATACTGGCATGCTTAATGAAAAATACTGAATTATCTGGCCTGGCTTCAAGATTAACATGGACAAAAAAGAAACTTTTCAAAATTATTTGCTAGATAAATATCAACCAAGCAAAGGTAGAGCCTGAAGGCAAACAAAACAACCTTTTAGATTTACTGTCTTCACATTTTTCAGACAGTTTCCATTATTGCACCAGTGATATTTATTCCCAACTTTTAAAATACATATGGGAATAATCTTCTCTGAATAGAAAAGCCTTAAAATAAGGAAATCTTTTAATCTGCTATGAACTTTAGTGGAAGCCTAGATCACATCAACTTGGAACTTCACGTAATCCATTGTTATACAAGTCATCCTGAAAGGATTGGTAGGAATGGATACATAAATTTGGAACAATGCTTGACTGAGCATATGTGTATCCAATTATAGTAATTTCAAAATTGATAATTTATTTGTCCCTTAAAACATTCAACATATTTAGTACAGGGCCAATATACGCTAGTGTATTACCATAATATATATGTAACTAACATCTTAGTTGATAGTTGTCTTTATATATCTCTTATTAATTTTTCTAACATAGTTTTTCAAAATCAAATCAAGAAACCACTGCAGAGAGAAGAAATTCATGAGAAACTGAAACTATCAATTTACCATTTCTCACTCAGGCTGTTTCCTATCACAAGCTAGAGTACATATCAGTACTTTAGACTAATACAAAGAACAGTTCTTAACAGAACATTTTGAAATCAGTTTATCAAAATGTCATTGAAAGTGATTGTTTGGAGGTAGGGGATAAGGGGAACACTGGGATTGCAACTATACTCTGCAGCCAATCTGATTTCATAATTGAAGTTCAAGGCCACTTAACAGGGATGTGGCCTTGGGTCAAGCGGTTAAACCTTTCTGTGTTTCAGTTGCTTCATTTATAAAAATGGGGTAAGTAACAACATCTATACCTCATAGGGCTGCTATTGGACTCAAATGGCACATAATACCAACTACTTCTGTAGCATTATTAAAGAGAAGCAAATCCAGCAGCACTTTTATATTCACTATCTATATCTAGAATATAATACAAAACGGTGCTTACAGCAGGAGGAAAATCAAAGAGAAAACAAAGACCTCTTTCCAACACTGATAATTTAATTTCCTCATATCCCACTGTTGTCCTTTCATCTTTCTAATCTTAAGTGAAAAGTGAAAGGACTTTCAGTGTAAGCTAATGAATCATACATGAGGTACAGCTGCTATTCACATTTCCATACTTGTCAATGTCTACAGGACAATCATGGTGCGATGGAAGGACAGGGAGAAACATGAAAGTAAAAATCACATGCTATCAGCACATCATAGCTGACCTTCTGAAAAAAGTACTGCTATTCCGATGGCTCAACTTAGTGGTTGCTCACTTAGTCTACAAACCTCAGCACGCATTAGGGCTTCTGCCTCCTCTGTTCCCAGAAAGATGTTCTGATAGCATCAGTGATGTCAGCAACGATGGCCACTGACAATACAACTGTATCATTACTGGCTCCGCTTCCGCTACACATTTTTTAAAATTTTTTTTATTTAAGTTATACAAGTTTCATGTATTTCATATATACAGAACATACTGATACTTCTCAACCTATCCTCCCTCTACCATGTGCCAACCCATCTTCTTCCTCCCTCTCCCATTCCCATTCTTAATTTTTATAGAGATCTACTTTCAGTTGACTTAATGATTGTAAAGCTAACCCTACAATAAGCAAAAGAGTTCAACAAATAGTATGAAGAAAAAAAAATATTGCTCCTCAACAGAAGAGACAAGGGCTATAAACAATCATTGAATCTTAAAATGTCTATTCCACTCCAATACATTACATTTTAGAAACTCTAATAATTACCTCAGATCAGGGATAATCTCTACTTATTATTTTTTTTTTTGACAGAGTGGACAGTGAGAGAGAGAGAGAGACAGAGAGAAAGATCTTCTTTTGCCGTTGGTTCACCCCCGAATGGCCGCTGCGGCCAGCACACCACACTGATCCGAAGACAGGAGCCAGGTGCTTCCTCCTGGTCTCCCATGGGGTGCAGGGCCCAAGCACTTGGGCCATCCTCCACTGCACTCCCGGGCCACAGCAGAGAGCTGGACTGGAAGAGGAGCAACCAGGACAGAATCTGGAGCCCCAACAGGGACTAGAACCCAGGGTGCAAGCGCCACAGGCAGATCAGTCAAGTGATCCGCGTCGCCGGTGCCTCTGTAGAATTCTGAAGGGTCTAACCACTACTCAAGTATAAAAGACTTCATCTGTCTCTTCCTGATTTCTAGACCCTTACACAGATAACAAAAAACAAAACAAAACAAAACAAAAAACCCTCACCCTTAACTCAATATGCTGAAAACTAAACACATCACCTGGGGTGGTTGTCTGTTGCCTATAAAACCCAAGCTCCCCTTCATCTGGTTTTACTGTATAATTTTGGCCTCATCTTCTCCCAACTTCTGCTCCCACCCAGATTCATTTTCTGGATACTTAATTAAATAAAATTACCATGTAATATTTATTGAATGCTCATTAAACACCAGGCAGCAATTTATATGATTAACTCATTAATCTTGATAGCACTCCCATAATGTTGATGCTATTATCTCAATTTACAATAAGGAAAGTATTGGAGTCAGTATGCAAGGCAAGCCTACATGCTGTGCTTTCACATTTATATTATACAGTTTCTCATAAATGCCTCTGTGTGGCCAGCATTATCCTTAGTATACAAAGTGAAATGACAAACAAGGCCCAGGCCCCCAAGGAACATATATTAAGGGAGCAGAACAAACAAAAGGAAGAAAAAATTTACAATAAATTATTAAAATGTGAAAGAAAAAAATAAACAGAACTTTATGATAGAAAGTAAGGCAGGCAGATCTACTTCATAGTAATGAAAGAAGGTTTCCCTGAAAAATGATTTATCAAGTCAAGACTTGAGAGATGAGACAATACCACCCTACAAAGAGGAAAGACATACCCACAAGAGGACCAGGTCATTGGAAAGCACAACAATAGTGTTGCAGACTGAATTGTGCCACATTCTCTCAATTTGTATGTTGAAGCCTTTACTTCCAATGTGACTATATTTGGAGATAAGACTTTCACGTAGGTAATTAAAGATAAATGAGACCACAGGGCTGAAGCCCTAACCTGACAGGACTGCTGTCCTTATAAGATGAGGCACCACATCTTTTTGTCTGTCTCTCTCCATGTGCACTGAGAGGAAAGGTCATGTAATGATATAACGAGCAGTTGGTTGTCTAAAAGTCAGAAAGAGCAGCCTAAGATATGGGTATTTGGTAGAAGCTGATAAAATCACCAACCTGGAGTACAGAAGGCAATGGAGATAATAATATGCCCAAGACTCTTCAGCCCACGGGTGGTAGCTTAAATCTCAAATGAAATGACCAGAAAAATAATCCCTGGTACAGGAGTTTAGTTACTTGATTTGGAAACATAAGGTGTGGGTTTTGTTCTCTCAGTGACTGGGAGACTAGAAAGTCACTATACTTCACCCTGGAATGAAAAAAATCACCTCACAAAACAAAGACCTGAATCTTCTCAAAATGTTAACAACGTCCTATGGAGAAACAATGGCTAACAGATATGTTTTGTATATTTACTCAGGAGACTACAGAAAACCAAGAGTTGTCCTCTTTAGGTAGTTACACTGCCGAGGTCAGTTCTCAGCTAACTGTGATGTTGTGCCAAAATGTGAAGAACAGCTGAGTAATTGCAGCATGAATAAATGAAGCTGACACTAATCCTAAGCCTCGCCGGCGCCGTGGCTCACTAGGCTAATCCTCCGCATGTGGCGCCAGCACCCTGGGTTCTAGTCCCGGTTGGGGCACCAGATTCTGTCCTGGTTGCTCCTCTTCCAGTCCAGCTCTTTGCTGTGGCCCGGGAGTGCAGTGGAGGATGGCCCAAGTGCTTGGGCCCTGCACCCCATGGGAGACCAGGAGGAAGCACTTGGCTACTGGCTTCAGATTGGCACAGCACACCAGCCGCAGTGTGCCGGCCGTAGAGGCCATTTGGGGGGTGAACCAACGGAAAAGGAAGACCTTCCTCTTTGTCTCTCTTTCTCACTGTCTAACTATTCCTGTCAAAAATAAATAAATAAATAAATAAAATCCTAGGCCTAAAAGCCACAGTATGAGAGATATGAAGCGTCTTCAAATAGTTCATAAAGAATACATGAGAAAAGTATGCATGCAATTCAAAAGATGTTTACACCATAATAAATATCTCATAATTCCAATTTCATGAAATTTTTGTAAGTATTCTCATATCAACAAAATTCATCCAGCTAAAGGATCATTAGTTATACCAGGCATCATTTTATTTTCCACTAAGGGAATAGACCAAGAAAACTATGATATCAATTGTATGACAAATGCCAATTTCAGAGTTGTTAAAATGTGAAAAAAACATACACTTAAATAACTGAAGAATAATATCAAAATAAATAGCTAAAATGTAAACAGCTAGAGAGAACATACACAAAAGTTTTTAGAAAGGAAAAAACACCTCGAGACCTAATAATCCGGAACTGCTTCATATAGAAGGTCGTATTTAAGGTAACTGTTGAAGAATGGGCTGAAGTAGGAAGCAGAAAAACTGAAAGAATATTTGCAGAAAGAGGGAACGGTAAGAAGAAGAGCAACAACAAAACAAGAGATGAGGGTCAGCACATGGCACAGCAGGCTAAGCTGCCGTTAGAGATGCTGACATCCTATGTGGGCTCCTGTTTGTGTCCTGGCTGCTCCGCTTCCAATTCAGCTTCCTGCTAATGTGCCTGGGAAGGCAGCGGAAAAGGGACCACGTACTTGGACCCCTTCTCCCCACATGGGAGACTGGATGGAGTTCCCAGCTCCTGGTTTGGCTTGGCCCAGCCCTGGCCATTGCAGCCATTTGAGGAGTGAACCAGCATCCAGATGAAAGATCTCTTTTCTCCTTCTGGCTCTCATTTCTCTCTCTCCGTAACTCTGCCTTTCAAATAAACAAATTAATCTTAAAGCAAAACAAAACAAAAAATCCTAGAAGATGGCTAGAGAGAAATATTTAAATATTAAATATGTAAATATTTAAAGCTGTTGCAAAGTTAAACAATAAGAAAAACCTTAAATGGAGCTGGGTTAAAGAGGCTGAAGCTAACTGCACAGGTTTGAGGAAGGGATCCCAAACACTTTCTATTATGCTAATACATTCCAGCACTGTAATACACATAAAAATATGGCCTACTCTCATTGTGATTCCTAACTATGGAAGAAAAGAAAAGAATAGAAAAGATTAATCTTCATGGGAGTGTAGTTTGAAAAAGCCAGAAAATTCTAACTCCACCTCCATCCTACCTTGAGAATCACTACTTTACGCAGTAGGGAACATTAGAAAAATTTAAATAGCCAACTGATTCAAGTCACATTTCAGGAAAGGTAATCCAGTAGAATTGTATAAAAGTGAATGAGAATTAGAAGAGATGCTGACGGCTGAGCACTGTGGCATAGTGTATTAAGCTGTCACTTATAATGCCAACATCCCATATTGAAGTGTCAATTGTAGATCTAGCTACTCCTATGATCCAGCTTCCTGCCAAAGAATTTTAGGAGGTAGCAGCTGATGGCTCAAGTGCTTGTGCCCTTGATACCCACATGGAAGATCCAGATGGAGTTCCAGGATCTTGGCATTGGCCTAATCCAGCCCTGGCTGTTAACAGGCATTTGGGTATGAACCAACAGATGTCTATCTGTTGTGTGTGTTTATCTCTCTTTCTCCCCCTGGCTCGCTCTCTCTCTCTGTTGCTCTTTCAAGTAGATGAAAACAAATAAAAAGTAAGCATTTCAAAAAAAAAAAAAAAAGAACAAAGATTAAAAATATGCCCAAAAAGGTGATCTTTCAAACAAAAAGTTCAACAAATTTGTATTAGATTAGTGATAGTAGGGAAAATGTATGATCACACTATTACAAGAAACAGAGAAAACAAAGGAATAAAAAAGTCTAAAACAGATGATAAGGTCCAACAAGGACAAGTGCATTCTAAATTACTGGTAGCTCATCCAGGTGATGTCTAATAGGCAACCAAGATTGGTGAGAATGAGATTATAGGGCTAGAAAAAAGAGATGTGAATATCACCTAATAAGATGTATTTAAAGTCATAATTTGGATGAAAGGGGCAAGAGAGGGTATGGTAAAAACAAACTTTATTTTCAAGTAACTATATTTTAAAGCAGCTTTTATATTTAATTGATTTTTTTTTTTTAATTTGAGAAGCAGAGAGACAGAAAGAGAAAGAGAGAGAGTGCTTTCATTTGCTGGTTCACTCCGAAAAGGACTGAGGCCAAAGCCAGGAGACTGGAATTCCATTAGGTTTCCCACATAGGTGGTAGGAACCCAATTACCTGAACCATTACCACTGCTTCCCAAGGTCTGCATTAGCAGGAAGCTGGAGTTAGAAACCAGGACCAGAAGTCAAACCCAGGTACCCTAACATAGGACGCAGGTGTCTTAATTTCTTCATTATCAATAATTCAAAACCATAAATCTGTACCCATCTATCATCATTAATTTTAACATTACAAATTTGTAAGCCAAACCATAATGAAGATTAAGAGTATGCTCAGGATTATAGAAAGTAATACAAAAAACAAAGGATTTTATTAATTTCCAAGCTGGTGCTAAAGACATTTAGATGTGACACTTCCATGTCTGTATGTATAAATATTGTAAAAAACAAAAAGAAAAACGTAGTATATACCTTTCAAAGCAATAACAAAAGGAAACCAGGAAAGTATGACATAATTATAGAGAGAACTATTATTTTAACTGCTAAATGATTTTAGTGTAATCATTCACAGTTATCCTGTTTAATCTAATAATTGTAGGGGATAAAGATGTGGCACAGCAGGTTAAGCCATAACCTGCAATGCCGGTGTCCCATATGAGCATTGGTTCCAGTCCATTTCCAATCCAGCTCCCTGTAAATGCCATTGGGAAAACAGTGGAAGATGGATCAAGTACTTAAACCTTTGCTACCCACATGGGCAACACAGAGAGGGTTCCAGACTCCTGGTTTAGCCTGGCCCAACCCCAGCCATTGTAGTAATTTCAGGAGTGAACCAGCAGATGAAAGATCTCTCTCTCTCTCTCTCTCTGCAACTTTGATTTTCAAATAAATAAAATAGATAATAAAAAAGAAGAGTAACTGTAGTTATATTATAAAACTTTAATTTTTTTGAAGATAGAATGTTTTACAAGTATTTTTAAAGCATAATGTCAGTTTGTATATACAAATGTGTGGTTTCAAGTCACATCTGGAAGTCTGTAATTCTCTGGTAGTAACACTTAAGTGTGCTACAAACACACCATACAGCTTTAATTAAATTCTACTCATTTTGACTAAAATGCCTTTTGACATACTTCCCCCAATAACAGAGCAGTGAAAGTTGCAGAGAAAGAAAGAGACAGGAAAGAAGAAATGGAAGGAGAGGATGAGAGAAACCAACAGGATGAAAAATGAAGCAATGAATTGACCCAGCTCAAGTAGCTAACAGGAAAGAAATGCTGAAGATCATCACACTGTTCCAGAATGGACTTCCAGAGCAAAGAAAATGATGTATTTTTTCTGGAAGCTGAGCATGTTAAATATCACACTGGCCATCGAACTGTACAGCAGTGGAGATACATTCCTCAAAATACTTTGAACTCAAAGGAATCTGATAAGGAAGACACGGCTACCTGTTAACCAAAGCAAACAGCACACAATCACCATCTGTCTAAACGATTAGACAGACTGAGATGAAGATATCAAAGCTGCATGCTAAGAGCCTGTCAAACCTGCTTTTGTGCTCTTGCATAAGCAAATTCTCCCAAAGTTAGAAAAAGACCAAGTAAATTCCTGAAACTACATGGCCTACAATAACACTATGGTTAAATGTACATGTAGTAGAAGAATTTTGAAAAAATATGAAATACCTCAGTCTGACCTTCGTGGGCACTGGTCTCATGAGTCACTCGAATGGCCTGTAAGAAGAATACAAGGTATTTATAGGAAAAAGCTATCATATCCAACTTTTTAAATGAATGCAACAACAAAGTTTAACATTTAAAATCTTATAAACAAACAAAAAATTGGAAGGAATTTGGGAACAATTTAATATTGATATTTCAGGATGCTAACTGGATAAAGCAAATGAACTGCTGCTATTTTCCAGCCCACAAATCTCTGAATTTATTGTCTACTTATTAGACAATAAATATCTGACTCTTTGTAATTTCCTGGGGGGAAGCAGGGTCATTTTACTTACTTAATTGTTAAAACCTGCCAACACTTAACACTTTATTCAAATGAGACTGGAATAAAGTGAGCACCTCACAGATAGGGAGCAAAGAAGCTGATCTCATCTGCTTCTCCAGCCTCCATGCAACTCTGCAGTTCTGCCTGTATTTATGCTTAATCATGCAACTTCAGTCAGCAGTTTAGAAATGTAGAGCAAAAAGCACGCATTTGTCAGAAGCTGGTATATTTGGTTTCCTGAACTTTCAAAAATGCTCTTATCCCCTCTGTTAGCAAAGATGCAGAGAAATGGGCACAACAGTAAACTGCAGGTGAAGGACAATCTTTCTGAGTGGCAGCTTGGCAGTATGTATCAAAGCCTTAAAAACACCCGAACTCATTTGACCCAGCGATTTCTCTTCTAGGAGTCTGTATATTTACAGATAATTGAACATAATTATATATAATAAGGATATGTGTAGATTTAGTTACAATGATGTACCTTGCAGGGTTTTTTAAAAATAATGAAAAAGGGGGAAACTATTAACTTTATGTATTGGTTAAATAAAACACTATTCAATGGAAAGCTATACAGCCATTAAATGATAAAGTCAAATATATACTTACTGGTATGCAACACATTTGTGATAAGTTTAACGAAAAAGCAACTTATAAAAACAATATTAGAGTATGATCAATTTTTTTTTAAATTGTATATATACATATATACTCCCTGTAGAAAATATTAATGGTAGCTACTTCTCATTGGTGGGGTTACTAGAGGCTTTCTTCTCGTTTATTTTTATGTAAAGATATTTCACGAAATCTCCAGGTTTTCTAAAAAGTCATTTAAAATAATTAAAGCAGATTAGATGGCTAAACATGATCTAATCGAATAATTAAATGGGAACAAATTCTGCATGTGGCCTCAGTTTAGTCAAATAATTTGTATATTACACTGTTAGTGCCAAAGAATTTATTATCTACTTAATAATGTTATTAGAAGGTAAGACACAAATGACAACCAGAGAATGTAAGCAGCCAAGGTGCATCTGATTATGTTTTTAAATAAAGATTAAGAAAACTTGAAAAAAATGAAAGACACCTTCAAAAGAAAAACCAACCTCAAAAATGCTAAACTTCAAGGAATCATTGTAAAATAGTGCTATAAAATGAGACAATCACTGAAAATTATGTTAAGTAATCCAGATTTTACACTGATAAAATTGCTATGGTATATTGTGTGGTCTAATGTCTACCTTTAGATCTTTGTTTTTTCCTCTCACCTTCAGTCTAGTTCTAAATGCCTGGTGAAAGACATAAATTATTGCCGGAATACATTTATTATAGGGAGAAAACAGCAAGTAACAGTCAAACATAAGATGTTTTATTAATTCATAAATCAAATTGCTTTTATGTAGAAAAGAAGTAGCAATTTATCAATATTTATGGCTAGCTTAGATTAAGTTACCGGAGAAGTACAAAAGGTTTTCTTAATAGACAACATAAAATCCGTAATTACTCAAAACTAGTTTTTTTGACAAACTCCCTAAGAGAATCTACAATCCCACAAAACTTTGCCCACATACAAGATTGAGAAACAAAGAAGGTACCGACGTCATAGTTCTCCAAGTACTTGGCTCGTTCTTCAGGGCTCATTGACACAGACTCTTCCAGGAATTTTTTCAAGGTTGATCCAGATTCTGAGAATATCAAAGATGACAAAATTGAAAAGCCTTGATATCACAGAGACTAATTTATGGAAATATTAGAAGCATGCTGTTTTTTAAACAAAATACTTTTATTGGATAATCAGGAATATAAGAATATTGGGATAAATGACAGGGCTTAAGTTATAGGTTTATTTGCAGAGTCTGTTTATCAACAATATAAAGGAATGGAAAGGATTACTGTTTATTCCTATAGTAAGGAAGGTTAGAGGACTGGGAGAGCCTGCTCATGCTCTATAGTTTGAAAGAATTAGAGCACCCCCTAGTGCTCGTTGACATTAGCTTACCTAAAGGAGGTAAAATAGCAGTAAGGAAAAGTTATTTACCAAAGTGCATCTTGTCTTTATTGTTCGCAATAGCATGGATCAATCCAATTGTTCCACAGGCATTGCTGATTGTTTGCTTCATGAAATATACTGATGATGTCACATCCTGTCCCTGAGATTTTATTTTTTCCTCTTCTTCTGTTCTGAATATTTCGTACTATTAAAAAAAAAAAAAAAGTCAACAGTCTACATGTAAAAAGTAACACAAAAAGGAGTCAGGGACAGGTGTCTGGTGCACCTACTGAGACACTGCTTGGGACATCAGTATCTCACATCAGAAAGCCAAGGTTTGAGTTCCTAGATTCCAGCTAATGTGCACCATGAGGCAACAGGTGATGCTAAAGCACATAGGTTCTTACCACCGCTGTAGGAGACCTGGATGGAGTTCTAGGCTCCTGGTTTTGGCCAGGCCCAGCCCAGGCTGCTGTGGGCATTTAAGGAGTGAACCAGAGGAAAGATCTCCCTCTGTATCTGTCTTTGCCCCTCTCTGTGTATCTCTCTGCTTTTTGATTCAATTTTTAAAATTTGTTATAAAACAAGAACTCAAGGTGGCATTTGGCCTAGCAGTTACTATGTCCACAAAATCAGCTCTAGCTTATGGATAATACACATCCTGGGAGTCAGTGGTGTTGGCTCAAGCAATTGGTTTCTATCACACAAGTGGGAGACAACAAATGAAACACTTTTTAAAAATAAAGATTTAAGTATTTAAAAAATTAATTTATCACCTACCAAGCTGACAAAATACAGAAGAAAGAAAGAATAGTAGTACTCAGTGATCATAAGGATATGGGTGAAAATGCATTTTACTATGCCGTTATTAAAAACATACAAGCAGGGCGGGTGCCGTGGTGCAGTGGGTTAATCCTCTGCCTGTGGCGCCAGCATCCCATTTGGCACCGGTTCTAGTCCCAGCTGCTCCTCTTCCAATCCGGCTCTCTGCCGTAGCCTGGGAAAGCAGTGGAAGGTGGCACAAGTGCTTGGGTCCCTGCACTCATGTGGGAGACTGGGAGGAAGCACCTGGCTCCTGGCTTCAGATCGGCGCAGCTCCAGCTGTTGTGGCCATTTGGGGAGTGAACTAACGGACAGAAGACCTTTCTCTGTCTCTCCCTCTCACTGTCTGTAACTCTATCTCTCAAATAGATAAATAAAATATTTAAGAAAAATAAAACCATATTAGAGGATATCCTGCAACATTTGTAAGTACTTTAAATGCTTATATCCTTTAACAACAATGTCCTTTGTACAGCTTTAAAACATAATCTTAGAAATGTGCAATTACATATATATAAACATATATACAGATATTTCAAAAGTTCATTAAAAATGTAATTCAAAGATAATTTTGGTACCAAAAAAATTGAAATCCATTCACAGTTTTTTCATAACACACATTTCCATAATTTTTGAAGACCCCTTATCTATATAATCTCACCATTTTTTTGTACCAAAATAAGATTAGCTTTGAATTCCAATTGGCCATGAAAATCTGAAGTACTCTCATTTAGTTCTAAGGACATTAAACTGTAAAAAAATCCTAAATACTTATCAGTGGAGATTTGATTGTATGTGTATTTTATGCCAGATGATAATAAATACTATCAAGTATTTTAGAAGAATAAAGTAGATTTACATATTCTGACTTGGAAATCTGTCACACAACCATGAGGATTTATAAGTTAGTATATATACATATATTTGATTCCCATTTGTGTTTTAAAAGAACTTACACAATGAAAAGTCTAAAAGGATATGCAAAAAATTAGCAAACGTTATCTTTGAACTGAGAAATCGTTGAAGGACTTGCATTTTCTAATTTTTGATTTCTAGGTGGCTAACTACGGCAAAAATATTTTTCTTTTAAAAAATACTATAAAGTTTATACTGTATTTATAGTCATACAACATTCATAATAGTCCCCATTATCTGTAATAACTGGTTATAGAAGCAATTTGGTACAATAACCAAAGTCAGAAGTTTAGGCCGGTATAGTTGACTACCTGGCTATAGCATTATTAGCTGAGTGACTGTGGCAAATCATTTAATGTCCCTATACCTCAGTTTCCTGATTGTAAAAAGGTGTTAAACATAACAAAGAGGTTAAAAAAAGTGAGGATAGTATAATTGTCTTGTTTATTGTTTTCTCATAATTTTCAGACTCCAATAGAAGTCAGAAAACCAAAAATCTCAGGCCACATCTGGCCCACTGCTTGTTTACATACATAAAGTATTTTTTATGTATTGTCAATGACTGTTTTCAAGGCAAAGTTCCATAAGGCCTAAAAAGCCAGAAGTATTCACTATCTGGCCTTTTCCCAGAAAAATCTGCTGGACTCACAGAATGACAAATGCCCTAAACAACACTCTGGCCTCAGAATCAGCCTATATTAAAACATGCCTTAAGGCATTCAGATCTGGCTAAAAATCCCATAAGAGCATTTCAGTCATGGAAAGCCAAGACAATCTAGCAAAAAAGGACCTAAATGAAAGATTTCTGTGAGTGAGGTTCCAGGGAAAGAAGGGGCCATCAAAGAAGGAGGTACCTTTCTCGGAGAGAGAAGCTTCACTTTGACTATGGCCCTGTCAAAATAAGGAGCTAAAAAGTGCCTATCACCTAATGAATTCATAGCTGGTGTAACATCATAAGCATAATGTATCAGTCACATGTTCAGGGTGATAATGGTATAAGCAAATCTGTTCTGTCAGTCACATAAAAGCAAGGCACATACAATTATGTATAATACACAACACCTGGCAATGACTAGGTTTCTGGTTAATGTATTTACCATACTATACTTTTATCACTTAAAAAATCATTTACTATAAAACAGCGTGCTCCATTAATTCAACAATAGCCTCAAACAGCTCATGTTTACCATATCTCTTGAGTGCATCCAGAGACTGGCCTAGTGCTTGACCTATGTCATCTAGGTTTGTGTCAAGTACACTCCATGATGTTCATACAATGAAATCAGCTGATGACACATTTCTCAGAATGTATCCTCATCCTCAAGTGACCCATGACTGTAATTTGTTTTGCAGAACCCTCAAATAGAAGAAAGAAAATGTTCAATGTTATTTATCTTGAACTAGGGCTAATCAGTTATGGCACAAACAAAATGATCCAGGTATTCCCTAATTTTTAATTTGTTAGATTTGGCTACATTTATTCCTAAAGGTAGGATGACTTGACCCTATATATGCCATTTTCCCCCCATATTCTCCCAAGCATGTACTCCCTTTTTATAGACACTGAGCTCTTCCTATTATTTTGAAGTTTAAATATAAAAATCAGAAGGATATAAACTCAAAATCTGTTTTACAATGCATCAAAGTTCTGACTCCACCAAATATCACTCTAGAACAAAGGACTAAAATATGGATATTTGAATTCAAATACAGAGATCTAAAAATAACTATTACAGTCACCAACACATGCTAAATCTCCCAATTAAACTGCATTTAAACATAGTGATTCCCACCCAAATCAAGTTAATTTTGAAAATAATGTACTTAGTGTCATTTCCCCTACTTCCTTAAAATTACAGACTTTCTAGTATAAAAAAAAATTGTTAAGGGGTTACCTCTGACCTTAGAATCAGCCCTTAAGGCATTCTGGTCTGGCTGAAAAGCCCATGAGAGCATTTCAGGCTTGGAAAGCCAAGACATTGTGGCAAAAAAAAAATCCTACATAAATGATCTCGGTGAGGGAGACCCAAGTGGAAAGAAGGAGCCATCAAAGAAGGATGCACTTTTCTCTGAAAGGAGAACTTCCACTTTGCTTATGGCCTTGTCTGACTAAATACTGACAGAGACTGTGGACTCAAAAAGCTTGCATAGCCTTGGCAGCTCACATCAAGAGCCTCGGGTGATCACTGACATCATACATAAGACTGCTAATTGCTAAATTAACAACAGGAGTCACTGTGCACTAACTCCCCATGCAGGACTTCTGTCCTCAATGAGTTGTATTATGAGAGTTGACTGTAAAACTAGTTCTCAGTTGTGTGTGTGCAAACTGCTGAAGTCTTTACTTGGTATAGAGTTGGTCTTCTGTGTACAAAGTTAACTGAAAATTAATCTTGGGGGCCAGTGCTGTGGCGCAGCGGGTTAAAGCCCTGGCCTGAAGTGCCAGCATTCCATTTATTTGAAGACAGAGTAAAGATAGAGAGGTAGAGACAGAGAGAGAACGGTCTTCCATCTGTTGGTTCACTTCCCAAATGGCTGCAATAGCCAGAGCTGAGGCAGTCCAAAGCCAGGAGCCAGGAGCTTCTTCCAGGTCTCCCATGTGGGTGCAGGAGCCTAAGGACTTGGGATAATCTGCTGCTTTCCCAGGCACTTTAACAGGGAGCTAGATAGGAAATGGAGCAGCTTGGACTTGAACTGGTGCCCATTTGGGATGCCGACACTGCAGGCTGGGGCTTTAACCAGCTGTGCCACAGCACTGGTCCTCTAGCATAAATTTTTTTTTTTTGACAGTCAGAGTGGACAGTCAGAGAGAAAGACAGAGAGAAAGGTCTTCCTTTGCTGTTGGTTCACCCTCCAATAGCCACCGCACTGCAGCTGGCGCACCACACTGATCTGAAGGCAGGAGCCAGGTGCTTCTCCTGGTCTCCCATGGGGTGCAGGGCCCAAGCACTTGGGCCATCCTCCACTGCACTCCCTGGCCACAGCAGAGAGCTGGCCTGGAAGAGGGGAAACCAGGACAGAATCCCGTGCCCCGACCAGGACTAGAACCTGGTGTGCCGGCGCCGCAAGGCAGAGGATTAGCCTATTGAGCAGCAGCACTGACCAAATTTTTTTAATCATATATTTTATATATTGAAAACTTGACTACATATCCTTTATTCATGTATTTTCAATACAAATTTAAAATTATTCTACTACTTAAAATTTCTTAATAATCAAACTGTGATTCAACGTCTCATCAACACAGTTGTAGCAAATTAATATTTTATAAAAGATGGCCGGCGCCGTGGCTCAACAGGCTAATCCTCTGCCTTGCGGCGCCGGCACACCGGGTTCTAGTCCCGGTCGGGGCACCGGATTCTGTCCCGGTTGCCCCTCTTCCAGGCCAGCCCTCTGCTGTGGCCCAGGAGTGCAGTGGAGGATGGCCCAGGTGCTTGGGCCCTGCACCCCATGGGGAGACCAGGAAAAGCACCTGGCACCTGGCTCCTGCCATCGGATGAGCGCGGTGCGCCGGCCGCAGCGCGCCGACCTCGGCGGCCATTGGAGGGTGAACCAACGGCAACGGAAGATCTTTCTCTCTGTCTCTCTCTCTCACTGTCCACTCTGCCTGTAAAAAAAAAAAAAAAAAAAAAAAAGAAAACTAAGCGAAAAGTCTAACAGAAGTCTTTTTTGTCTCTCTATAAATCAAATTCTAAATCTCATCTCTTAATAAAACATTGCTAGCCCGGCACCGTGGCTCAACAGGCTAATCCTCCGCCTTGCAGCGCTGGCACACTGGGTTCTAGTCCCGGTCGGGGCGCCAGATTCTTCCCTGGTTGCCCCTCTTCCAGGCCAGCTCTCTGCTGTGGCCAGGAAGTGCAATGGAGGATGGCCCAAGTGCTTGGGCCCTGCACCCCATGGGAGACCAGGAGAAGCACCTGGCTCCTGCCTTTGGATCAGCGCGGTGCGCCGGCCGCGGCGGCCATTGGAGGGTGAACCAATGGCAAAAGGAAGACCTTTGGCCGGCGCCGTGGCTCAACAGGCTAATCCTCCACCTTGCGGCGCCGGCACACCGGGTTCTAGTCCCGGTCGGGGCACCGATTCTGTCCCGGTTGCCCCTCTTCCAAGCCAGCCCTCTGCTGTGGCCCAGGAGTGCAGTGGAGGATGGCCCAGGTGCTTGGGCCCTGCACCCCATGGGGAGACCAGGAAAAGCACCTGGCTCCTGGCTCCTGCCATCGGACGAGCGCGGTACGCCGGCCGCAGCGCGCCGGCCGCGGCGGCCATTGGAGGGTGAACCAACGGCAAAAGGAAGACCTTTCTCTCTGTCTCTCTCTCTCTCACTGTCCACTCTGCCTGTAAAAAAAAAAAAAAAAAAAAAAAAAGGAAGACCTTTCTCTCTGTCTTTCTCTCTCACTGTCCACTCTGCCTGTCAAATAAATAAATAAATAAAAATAAAAATAAAATAAAAATAGAAAAAAATCACTAAGATTTCCTCCTTGCCTAAATTGCCTGATTTTATGCAAGAGGTTGACGACAATTTGTTCTTAAAGACTGTGCGTATGTGTGTGTTTAAATATTTATTTATTTATTTATTTGAAAGAGTAACAGAGAAAGAGGAACAAAAAGAGAGGAAGAGAGAGAGACATAGAGAGACATGGAAAGAGAGATCTTTCACCCCTTACTTCAATTCTCATATATCCACAACAGCCAAGGCTGGGCCATGCCAAAGTCTGGTGCCAGGAACTCTATCCTTGTCTCTCACATGGGTGGCAGGGACCCAAGCATTTGGGTCTTCCCAGGCATATTAGCAGGAAGCAGGATTTGATGTACAACAGTCAAGACCAAAACTGGCACTCCAATATGGGATGTGGGCTTTTGAAGCTGTGGCTTATACCTCCACACCACAATGCCTGCCCAAACACTATATGTTTAATTCAACAATGAAAATGATTTTGTCTTTATCAGAAATCTTATATCTTACTTAACACTCACCTTTTCTGTAATAGGGAAGAGAAGTAACACTGCACAAACTGGTCTTGGTACCATGCTAAGAAGTTCAGGATCCATTCCATATACATCAACAAACTGCCAGTTAGGGTGCAGACCTAATTGCTTGAGAAACTAGTAAAAGAAAAAATACAACAGAATATTAACTTATAAATGAAAAAATCAGTCTAGTGTTAACAGGGAAATGATCAACAAGGATGTACTTTGTACTACGTATCTAATACATATAAAGGGATGTAACACAAATATTACTGATGTTCAGAAAGAATACACTCAAGTAGCATACATCAAAATATCAGGTTGTACAACATAATGCATGAAATTTTACTTGTCAATTACAATTTAATAAGGCTGGGGTAAAATGATACTGAAAACCAGGCAAAAAAAGATAGAAACTTATTTATATAACATTTGAAATTCATAACATATGAAACAAAACCCCTTTTTCCAAATGCATTACACTGGGATTAAATGTAACTGCCAAACTTCATCAAATATATACAAGTCGGCTTGGCTGATGTTAAACTCATTTCCAGAACGTGAAATTTAAGATGTTCTCAGTTCTTGCAAATAATTATTTCAGTAGATCAACACGGCTTATCCTGTTTACCAAAAATTATATCTGAGGTCTAAAGACAGTTAAGAATTAAATCAATGAGCAACAAATAAGATAAGCCAAAAAAATCTAAGTGTTTTGTGCGAACATCAGAAAATATTGGCTTTCTGACCACTAGTACACAATAAAATCTACTCAGAGTCAATGTCTCTCTCTTATCTGGCAAATGACTATAGTCTTTTAAAACTCTGTGATTTCATTATAAAATATCAGACCTTAACCTAACATACAAAAAAAAAAAAAAAAGAAATAAAATGAGAATGATGTCAATTTCACCACAAATTCTTCACAATTGTCTGTATTACAAGCTGATGATTTTTTAAAAGTAAATCATCACAGAATAAATTTTAGATGATTGGAAAAAATTAACATAAGAAACAAAACTCATATTAAAACTGCATCATTAGGGCACGTATTGCAGCTCAGTGAGTTTACACACCACTTGGGACACCCCCATACCCTAGTGGCATACTGGTGCAAGTCCTGGATACTGCACTTCTCATCTAGCTTCCTATTAATACATCCTGGAAGGCAGCAGAAAATGGCTCCAGTACTCCCACCCCTGGCACCCAAGAAGACCTGACTGCTACAGGCACTTGGGGAGTGAACCAGCAGATGGTAAGATCTCTCTCTGTTTGTCTCTGTCTCTCTTTGTCACTGTGCTTTTCAAATAAACAAAAGTAAATAATAAGCATTTTTAAAATGCATCACTATATCTTCACTTCAAGAATACATGTAGGGGCCAGCACTATGGCACACTTGCAATGCCAGCATCCCATATTGGAGTACCAGTTCAAGTACCAGCTGTTCTACTTCTAGCTCCTGGCAATGCAGAAGACACTGCAAGTATTTGGGCACCTGCCACCAATGTGAGGGACTCGGAGTTCAGGCTCTTGGCACTGGACTGGCCCAGTCCTGGCCATTATGTCCACCTGTGGGTGAACCAGCAGGTAGAAGACTGCTTTCTCTCTCTGTCTCTTCCTCTCTCTGTCACTCTTTCAAACAAAATAAAATCTTAAAAATAAAAAAATACATGATGACTCTACCAATCTAGCATCAGCTGAAAATTTAAAAATATTAAAAGGGGGTACCTTGGGCAACTGCCTCTGAAGAATAACATGTACTTAGACCATTAAATGAAGTCCTGCGAAACCAATGGAAGCCACGTCATGCTACCTAAACAGTATATTCATCTCACTCAGTTTCTGTAAGGTAATACCGTCCTGTTTGAAAGGTTACTCTCCATTTCCTCCATGTATCTCCCTATAGAAGAAACTCAACTTAAGGGTCAAGATCATTGGCCAAAAACAAAGTCCTAGGACAGGCATTTGGCCCAGCAGTTAAGATGTGGATTAGATGCCCATGTCCCATATTGGAGTACCTGGGTTTGTTCCCTGGCTCTGGCTCCTGATGCCAGTTTTCTGCTAATACAGCCTTTGGTAGGCAGTGGCTGAAGCAAGCTGGGTTCCAGATACTCATCTGGGTGACCTAGATTGAGTTCTCAGCTTCCCATTTCTGGCCATTGTTGGTATTTGGGGAACAAGCCAAAGGATGGGAGCTCACTGTCTGTGTGTCTCTGTCTTTTGACTTCTCAAACTTTCAAAAAAAAGAAAAAGAAAAGAAAGAAAAAATAAATGTACTGAATTTTAGGTCTCTCCTGGCAGAAGGTACTCATCTATTTAGTTACACAATCTAGAACAGTCCAGGGCTATGGAAAACAATTAGTTCATCTACACCTATCCATTCTACATATGACTCCTATTCATGACTCTATACTTTAATAAAATTCAATAAAACACTCCCAATTACTTCCTCTTCCCTTCTTCATGTCCTCCAAATTTCCTACTCCAGGTCCTTCACAATAATCAATTCTCTCTACAAATCAAAAAAGAATAAAAACTGACTGAAAGTCAAGGGAAGAAATTCATACTAAAGTTTTTAATCCCACTGCCTAGCACTGTATCTGGCCAAACCAGAGACCCTCAAGTTACATTTATGGAGCTGAAGCGTATACTTAGATTCTGATAGATAACTTAGTCACACCTACACTACCATGTATGTCAGCAAAGCCTATGTTCATAGTGAATTCTTAATAAATAAATTTCTTCTTAACTTAAAGAGGTAGGAATGACATATTTAGCAACCATCTAAAGCTGGCATGCATTCAATCAACTCTACTACCTGTACAGAATTGACTGTCCTAAAAAGCAAACCATTAAAGAAATTAAGATAGACCCAAGTAACAGGATTCAAATTAGTTATTGTCAACCAAAGTAATACTGCTATAAAAATACATTTAAAACTCCTCTGATGTTATAAACATACACGCACACTCATCCCCATCTCTGCTAAAATTACTGCAGGACCAAAAAAGTGTACTTTGTCAAGGACAGGTAACAATTCTATGTTTTGATTTTCTATATCTTGTTGTAAGGCACTTCCTTACAAAAAGTACCAAGTCTATATTAGTAAACCAACACTAGGGTTATGGAGATAGAGAAGTGGGCTTTGGTTTTCAACCATCTGGGTCCAGATCTCTGGGATCAGCAGAAAGATCCCGAGGTATCTGAGTAAAGTCACCCTAGTTCAGATTTTTTCTTTCTTCAAGTGTACTTTGCTTAGCATGTATTTTGGGGTTTCTTTCCTCAGAAGAAACTCTGGAGTGTATAATAAAATAATCAGTTTATTTTGAAATCTCTTTTTTTAAAGAGAAAGAGAGAAGCAATTGAACAAAAAATTCTCCCCGAAGTCATACAGTCATAAAGGTAAAGCTGCCACGTGCAATGCTGGCGTCCCATTTGGGCACTAATTCAAGCAGTAGCCATCTGGGCAGTGAACCAGCAGATGGAAGATTTCTCTCTGTCTCTTTCTCTCCCCTCTTTCTTTCTTTCTATAACTCTGGCTTTCAAATAAGTAAATAAATCTTTCCCAAAAAGTTATAAAACAAGATGGCATATGTAACAGAGTAATTTCACATCAGTGATGCAAACTAAAAGTAAGTTAAACATTTTAGTGAAAAAGCAGTCTAGACAAAATGGGTAATTTACTGTCAAGCAGAGGACTTTCCCTGTGAATCAACTCCATGTCAGTCAAAGCTAACCAGTGCAGAAAGTACCAAGATCCAGTGCAGCAACTGTAGTGAAATTGGTATCCAACTGAGACACAATAAATATGATTATATTTTAACCAGAAACATACCTTATCTTTCTATGCACATCACCAATCAAATGTGATCAATGCACAGAAATCCAATCCAATTAATATCTATTAAGTACATTACTATGTCTTCTGACTCCAGATTGTCAGGAGTTGGACTCACACTGAAATCATCATATGAATAAAAGCGGCTTTCAACAGCAACTACCTCCAGCACACAGGCAAGAGAGTCTTCAACTGAATCCCTTATTTTAAAAAAATCATGAAAATGTCTGCTTTCACAACTTAACACAAAGAAATATGCTTAAGATGACCCTATCCAAATGAAGAAAATGAGAAGGAAATTCTCTCAAATATGAACAGCTGGTAGTTTGCATGGTATAAACCCAACTTTTCACTTTCCAGCGCCTAAAAAATTTTATCTTTATAACAGTTAAATGTGGTTTGTAACAATCTGTAAAACTGACATATATGCATTTTATTTAAATTTATAAAGCTGGGAGTAAGTCCAAAAATGATAGTCTTAAACCTATGCCAAAAATCACTTCTCCAGACTACTTACAAAGAAAATGTTCTATATTTGCATTTTCAAAACCATCTACATACTTAACTGGAAGCATCTTGTTTACTCAAGCAATATAAAGGATTTGGCAACCTCTACTACCAGTCTTCTGGTTTTCTACTTAAATACTAGGTAATAATACAACAAAAAATTCTGACTGATTAGCTCACTAAATTTCAACAATGCCTTGAAAATGCTGGCCAATCAAGAAAAGCAATTAATAAATTATATATATAGCCATAAAAGAAACTCTAGGCAACTTATTCATTTTATTCTAGGGCCTAAAGAGAAATTTCCCACCAGATAAAGGATATTTTACATTATTTTAAAGTATTTTTTGAGACTATTATGTGTCAGGAGCTAAGAGCTTCACTAAATCCCCCTTAACTCCCACTGGCAAGGCAGGTTTCATTAGGTCCTTCTCCCAGTGAGAAAACGGAGTCTGAGAAGTTAGGTGGGTTTTCAACTGCCAGAACTCATGTGGAAGATTCTCGATGTTCTGGTATCTGTTTTCTTTGCCAACCTCATCTCTCAATGTTCAGAGTATTTTTGGTGCCTTGTCCTCAACTTGATTCAAAGGTCTGTAACTATATTTTTCCTACATGTTTTCACACAAACTAGACTGTTCTCTCTGAAAAACCGTTACCCTTGCCTGAGAATGAATTATTCCTCATTCTTCAGGTGACATATTACAAAAACTCTGATTTTACAAATTTTTAAACATAGAAAAATTAAATTTATTTGCCTTTCAAATTTGTTTTAAAGTTACTTTTTCCTGTCTTTAATGAACTACTCAGAACAGCCACAGATTCTGCATTGTTATTAATATTTTAATCATTTGAATAATGACAGAAATTATACTTAACTAGTAATTGCTTAATATTCCTGCCAGTAAGAGTATACTAACAGTAATTGCTAGATTTAGAAATATGACAATCTAGACTGCTAAATTTAGAAATGTGACAATCACTAGTAGTTAAATGTGAAGTGGTACTTTGGAAACTAGCATAAGAGATTGAATAAAAAAAAACAAAATCAATGATTTAAGTACAGAATGAGGAAAATACTGAAAATGTTTTACATGGGGATTAAGTAAAAAGGGGATTCAGTTCACGCAGCCTCTGTATGAACTAACTACAAAATTGCCAACAAAGGTGCTACAGCACTAGTCTGCTTTAAAACCAGTACCAGGGCTGGCACTGTAGCTGGTAAAGCTGCTGCCTGCAGTGCTGGCATCCCATATGGTCACCAGTTCGAGTCCCAGTTGTTCCACTTCCTATACAGCTCTTTTCTATGGCCTGGGAAAGCAGTAGAAGGTGGCCCAACTCCTTGGGCCCTTGCACCCACATGGGAGACCCAGAAGAAGCTTTTGGCTCCTGGCTTTGGATTGGCACAGCTCCGGCCACTGCAGCCAACTGGGGAGTGAACCAGCGGATGGAAGACCTCTCTCTCTCTGCCTCTCCTCTCTCTGTGTAACTCGGACTTTCAAGTAAGTAAATATTTTTTAAAAAAAGCAGTACCATTCTAGACAATAAAGTAGCAGCCCAGTACACTCAACACAGACTATTCCGCATGGAATATGATATCAGCTCTGGGAGGCACATTTTCTGAAGTTAAGTGACAAAGAGAAAGCCTAAAGTAAGGCGACCAGGAATGACAAGGTTTCCGAAGACACCATGGCTAAAGATCTTGGGCATGATCAGAAGACTTGAATTATTATGACCCCTTTTCCTAAGGAATTTTAGTAATATTCATGGAAGAACAATTAGATTTACTAATTGTATGGCTTCTAAGGAAGGATAATTAGAGGAAGTTACCAAAAAGCAGATTTTATTTCAATAAAAAGAAATATAATTTTCTAATTATATTATTTTTATAATCTGAAAAATCACCTTATGAGATACAATACTATTCACTGAAATATTCAAGCAGAGACTTCGAGGTCACATTAAAGATCATCTTGAGGCAGATTTTCTGGAGCAGGTAAACAGCTTTATAAGATCTACTCATTTGTCTGCTTGTTAGCTGAAAGCCCTTTATGAGTCAGGAGCCATTCTCCATACTTCAGACAAGTCCCTGACCTCACAGAACTTAAGAGCCTAGTGCTAAGATGCACATAGTAAACCAGCAAACATGTTAACAGGATAATTTCCAAAGATGGCAAAGTATTATGAAGAAAATCAGACGGGATGACTGAACAGATCTGGGCTATACCTTAACTGTACAGAAACTACTCAGAGTAGAATGATTCAGGCAAAGGACGAGCAGGTGCACAGACTGAAGCACAATCAGGCTGGGCATCTGAACTTTAGGCATGCCATGAGTGGGAGACAGGTGGGCCACAGTAACAAGCTAAGCGCATTCTAGAAACAGGCATGGAGAACCACCAGAGTGCTTTATGCAGATGCAGAAAGGAGATTTGTGTTCTCATGAGACCATATGAGGGCATACGGAGAAAAGATTTTAGGTAGGAAAAAGAAGAAAAACTAGTGAGGAGGCTACTGCAGTTGTCCAAGCTAAAGGTGGAGGTGACTAATGTGGTGTTGCAAAGGAGAGAATGGCCAGATCTCAGATAAATTTTAAAAGACATGTCTGTAAAAGTTACAGATCAAATGGATCTGAGGAACGAGGGCAAAAGCATATTAAAAATTAAAGTGCTTGGGCCCCTGTACTCTCGTAGGAAACCCACAAGAAGTTCCTGGCTCCTGGCTTCAGATTGGCTCAGCTCTGGCTTTTGAGGCCATTTGGGGAATGAACCAGAGGATGGAAGGATAGAAGCCTTTCTCTCTCTCTCTCTCTCTCTCTCTCTCTCTCTCTTTCTCTCTTTCTCTCTTTCTCTCTTTCTCTCTTTCTCCCTCCTTCCCTCCCTCTAACTCTTTCAAATAAATAAATATTAAAAAAAGCTAACATTCATAGAGTACATGCTTTCTTCCAGCCATCGTTCTGTACATTTTACACACAATTTAACGCCCACAAAAATTTTTTTAAGATTAGAAGAGACTATAAGAAATTAAGAGGAGCGGGGCCAACACTGTGGCACAGCGAGTTAATGCCCTGGCCTGGAGCACCGGCATCCTGTAAGGGTGCCGGTTCGAGACCCGGTTGCTCTACTCCCAATCCAGCTCTCTGCTATGACCTGTGAAAGCAGTGGAAGATGGCCCAAGTCCTCGGGCCCCTACACCCATGTGGGAGACCCAGAAGAAGTTTCTGGCTCCTGGCTTTGGATCGGCGCAACTCCAGCCATTGCGGCCGACTAGAGAGTGAACCATCGGATGGAAGACCTCACTCTTTCTCTCTCTGCCTCTCCTTCTCTCCGTGTAACTATGACTTTCAAGTAAAATAAATAAATCTTAAAAAAAAAAAAAAAGAAATTAAGAGGAGTTAGCGCTGTGGCATAGCGGGTTAACGCCCTGGCCTAAAGCACCAGCATCCCATATGGGCACTAGTCCTGGCTGCTCCACTTCTGATCCAGCTCTCTGCTATGGCCTGGGAAAGCAGTGGAAGATGGCCGAAGTCCTTGGCCCTTGCACCCTTGTGGGAGGCCTGGAGGAAGCTTCTGGCTCCTGGCTTCGGATTGGTGCAGATCAGGCCATTGTGGCCATCTGGGGAGTGAACCAGCAGATGAAGTCCTCTCTCTCTCTCTGCCTCTGTCTCTTCCTCTCTGTAACTCTGTCTTTCAAATAAAACAAATAAATCTTAAAAAAAAATTAAGAAACTGAAGAAAAAAAAGTATCTTTAGTCAGGAGGAATACTGATCTGCGTTTTTTCTTGTTAGGGTTTGTCTTATGTCAGAGTAATGTCGGCCATAAAATGAGTTGGGAAGTTTCTCCCTTCTTTGTATGTTTATGCAGAATTGGCATTATTTCTTCTCTAAACAATCATCATCAGAAATGCAGAAAAATCATTTGATAAAATTTAACATTGATCGATAATAAAAATTCACAGCAAACTAAGAGAAGAAGGAAATTTCATTAGCCTGGTAAAAAAGGATCTACTAAAAACTTTTAGCTTATAGGGATAGAGCAATGTTTTCCCACTAAGAATCAAAAACCAGACAAGGATGACCCATCTCCCTCTTATTCAATTTTATATGACCCTAACTACGGCATAGGACAAGAAAAGGAAAAAAAAGACATACAGATAAAGGAGAAATAAAACAGTCCATGCAAAGAGAACATGACTGTCTATATCCAATAGCACCTATGAAAAGGAGGAGACAGACAGAACTAATAAATGAATTTTCCAGGGCAGCAAGATACAAAGTCAACATATAAAAAAATCAAGTCTTCATACAGCAACATACAACTAGAAATCAAAATTTTACAACAGTACCATTTTCATTTTCAGCAGCACCAAAAACTATCAAATACATTAATATAAATCTACCAAAACAGACCAAGATCTACTGAAACTACAAAACACTGATGAAAGAAATCAAAGACCTAAATGATAAGATGCACCACCTTTCTGAGTTACAAGACTAAATTATAGTTAAGATACTAGTTTTCCCCAAGGTCTATCTGCATTTTTAACAAACTCACCATCAAAATCACAGCAGGACATTTTGTAGAAACAGACAAGCTGATTCTCAAACTTGCACAGAAAGGCAGAGTAACTAGGACAGCCTGAACAATTTGCAAAATGAAGAACAAAGTTGAAGGATTCATAGTATTTGATTTGAAGACCTTCTATAAAATTACAGAAATCAGAAGTGTGGTACTGGTAAAGGAACAGACACAGACCAACAGAACAGAAAAGAGCTCAGACATATAGTAAACTGATTATTCTCAAAAACTATAGAAGAGCTTTGGATTAGGTCTACGAGAAACATGCTTTCTCTTTTCCTACGGCACTAAACCACAAACTGCAAACACCAATGTCTTCAGCCTTAAGATTATTCTTTGCAAAGATGACAAATTATGTAAGGAAAAAAATGAAGAGTGGATTTCAAAGTGGCATAAATGAAAGGAAAAATGCACCAACAGAGTAATATAAAAAGTATGTGCTGGGTTTTAAGCTCTGTACACTTATAGTGTAAAGTCGCAAGGCCAGCACTATGGCGTAGCAGGTAAAGCCACCACCTGCAATGCCAGTATTCCATATGGGCACCAGTTCGAGTTCCGGCTGCTCCACTTCCAATCCAGCTCTCAGCAATGACCTGGGAAAACAATGGAGGATGGCCCAAGTCTTTGGGTCCCTGTACCTGCGTGAGAGATCAAGAAGGTCCTGGTTTCAGATTGGTCCCGCTCTGGCCATTGTGGTTGGTCATTTGGGAGTAAACCAGTGGATAGAAGACTTCGCTCCCTGTCTCTCTCTCGTTCTCGCTCTCAGTGACTCTGCCTCTCTGTAACACTATCTTTCAAATAAACAAAGAAATCTTAAGAGAAAAAAAGTGGTAGAGTCGGGAGAATGGTAGTCATTTCAATAACATGATACTCTCTGCTCTCTCTCCTCTCTTTTTCCTTCCTCGCTCCTTCCCTCCGGCCTGCTTGGGTTTCCCCAATAAACTCCCTTAAAAAAAAAAACATGATAAATCTGAATAAGAAATTAAAGATAATGCCCATCAATCTACTTTCTTTATATAGGGAATTTGCTTCAAATTTGGACACTGAAAGTCCGTTTGCAAAGCTGCATAATGAATCTATTTGTTGGTGATGAAAAGACAGACTGAGGGGAGGAGCAGTAAATTATATGATAAACAAAGAGAGCAGTAAAAAGTAAGCGAGCTGTTGAGAATACAAAAACAAGATGACAGGACAGACCTCGGCACACCAAAAGTCTACACCTCACAGCACTTAAATTCTTTTTATCGACTATGATTAGACACTCTGCCCTCCCCAGACCTCAACCTCCAACACCCAAAACGAACTTTAAGGGTGGTGGGCGACAAAGAAGGGTGCGGGAGCTACTCAGGTGAGCTCTCTGGGGTGACACAACACAGCCAGATTCCCTGTTTGGAAAGACTGGAGGAGAAAGGGGGCGTGGTGAGGAAAAGCAGCGACCTGCTGGAGCAAGAGATGAGCGGAAGATGATTTCACAGTGCAGGCGGTGAATGCAATACAAGGGCTGGGTGGGCGAGTTTACAAAGCTCGGAGTCAGGAAATGCAGGCAAATTAGTCATCCAGAAGGGCCAAGGGTAGGGAAATTATGGAACTGGCGTCTGCAGCTGGCAACATATAGACAGAGGGGAAAGGGATAGGAATACAGGGTGAAAGTTCCTCCCATCGCAGAGCCGGGGACCCCGGCGGGCTGAAGCAGCTGGGAGCATCCCGGGAGCCAGGTGGCTGGGCGACGGCCCTCCAAGGGGCGGACCCGCCCACAGCAGAACCCGCAGCGCCCTCACGGTATCAGATCCCAGAATCCTTGGTAGCGCGGAGGCGAAGGCCGGCGGGGAGGCTGCCCGAGAAGGCAGAAAGGACTCCGGAGTCCAAAGCGACAGACACCTCACTCACCTGGTTGGTGACCTGAAACGAAAGACAGAACACGATTTAGGAACAAACTGCCCCGCACCCAGGCAGCAGCCCGGCTCCCTCCGCCCGGCCGGCGACCCCAGCCCAGGCCCCAGCCCCACCCACCTCTGGATTAGCCTCCAGCGGCAGCCAGCGCTGACCCTCCATGATCGCTCTGCCCGGCCCTTCTCAGCTCTGACAGCAGCCGCCGCCGCTTCCGCCCCCGCGCGCCCTGACCTGGGCTCTTCCAACTCCCCAACATGCAGGGGGAATACAGAAGGATGAAAAGAAGCCTGACAACGCCCTGGCTCCTTTAGCACCCCCTGAAAAGCCAAAGATCATGTACCTGTATTTTAAACTAAGACAAAGTCGAAAAGAAAAGCAGCACCTGCCACTCCGCTATTTCGGGACAAAAACAAAACCTGACTCCATAGCACACTCCCCTCGAACTTGGATTCTCCCAATCCCCGCCGAGCGCTCGCGTTCTACGCATGCGCTATGTGCTTGTGTGGGACCGCGTGCTCCCCGGCGCCCTCCTATTCTTGCACCGTCAGCTAGAGGCGCTAGGGGGCGCGCCTCTGAGTTCCAGTCAGCCAAGGCCGGCGAGTCACACCACCATTGCTGTGCTGCGCTTTATGAGCCGGTCTCTGCTATTGCAGGCTGGGGAGCTTGTTATGTATCTATTCGGTCCTATTTGACAAAAAAAAAAGGTTGCGTACCTACTATTGGTCCACGTACTAAGTGTTGGTACCCAAAGCTGTACCCTGTAGAGGGGAGGCAGACAAGAGAATGGAGAATCACCATAAAGCATGGTTCTTGTGCGGTAGTGATCGCATAAGGTGTGCTGGAAGTACAGAGAAGCGCAGCGAAAGGCAGAAGGGAGCATCCGGAATATTTCCTGGGGAAAGTGGCTTGCTAGAGTGAACCCCTAAGAGATACTGCACGTTAGCCGGGCAGAGAGGAGGGAGAGGAGGATGCCCTGAAGAAGGGAACAGGGTTGTGGCAAAGCAAATTAAGCAACCACCTACACCACCAACAACCCATATGCGTGCGGGTTTTGAGGCTGGTTGCTCCACTTGTGATCCGGCTCCCTGCTAATGCAGTTGGGAAAGCAGCAGCAGATGGCCCGGCTCTTCCGGCTCCTGAATCCATGTGGGAGACCTAGATGGAGTTCCAGGCCCCTGGCTCACGTGGCCCAGGCCTAGCTGTTCCAGCCATTTAGAGAGTGAACCAGCTGATAGACCATTCTCTCTCTCTTTCTCTCTCTCGCTCTCACTCTCCCTCTCTCTCTTCATAATTCTCCCTTTCAAATAAATAAATAAATCTTTTTTTAAATGAAGAAGGGAAGCTGTCCGTGACTGCAGAGCCTGCTAGAGTGAAGGTCACTGGTTAGAGATGATGCTGGAGAGAGAAGCAGGAGCAACCTTGGGCTTCATACAGAAAACAGCAGGGAAACTCTGAAGGATTTTAAGAAGGAATCATGGTCTCTGCTCCATTAAGCTATAAATTCTGGAAGGTCACAGCAATGTCTTTTTTTCCTCTTTACATTGTTTTCCGAGGATCTGATACACAGTTGATGTTCCATAAATATTTGCAGAATGATTGGCATTATCAGGTATGCAGAAACATCATTTGTCAATAACGTGGAAAATCTACAAGAGAGAAATGCTGAGAGAGTGAAGGCAGTAGCCATGGTGATGGAGAAGCAAATCCAGACAAAAGGGGTTACTCTTTGATGAGCAAGAGAAGAGTCATCAACTGATAACTCCTGAAAAATGACCCGGAATAGAGTGTGTATTATTGCTCTGCACCCAAGAGAGGTACTCTGGGGAGAGTGTCACTAAGGAAGTGAGAGATCTTTGGTTTATGCTGAGATTGCTTTTGTTGGTAAATTCCATGTCTCCTATTCATATTTTGGCTACGTTTTTCCACATCAGTGGCATTTCCCATAGCATGACTCCTCTTTCTCCTCTTTGTCTTTATCTGCTGGGTTGCAACTACACCCACCCAGCTCTTTGACTTGGTATAGCGACAATTGAGCAGCTTTAGTTGCATAATCTCTTGCATTGTGTGACAGGATCTCAGTCTCTACCAGAGCCCAGGAGCACATTGCTTTTCACATGAATTTCTGTCAGATGAATGCTTTGCTCCAGACCCCTAAGGTTCTGTGGTGTGACAGCTTACCTGACACTGCAAATACTATCTATGCACCATCATCATCACAAATGTCATTGGATCGACTGAGACATTTAGCCAAATATAAGGGCAGCTGGCATCCCAGCATGGATTCTTACTTGAGGACCCATTCAAACTAGTAGCCCTCCGTGTTATTGAATAAATGTGTTGGAGTTGTTTTCCCAAGTGAAGTAAGTATATGCTGTCTCCAAAAGCTAAAGCAGCCCATCAGTGCTCTGCCTCTTTCCAATTAAGAATCGCAAGGTGCAATAGTGTCTTCCAACTTGGTGAGATTGACCTAGCACGCATAAGACCTTTGGGCCCATAAAAGTTTCACAAATGTATCAGGGATCTAATCTTTGAGTGGTTTAACTTCCACCCTCTGGCATCTGAACCTCCAATAGTATCAAGAGCAATATTTCTCAGATTTCAATGTGCATACAAATAGTTGGATAGTGTGAAATGCAGATGTTGATTCAATAAGTTGGAGATGAGGCCCAAGACTCAGCATCATTGGCCACAATTTTTTAACCTTCCTTTTACCCACATCCTTTGCCATGTAACTTTGAAATGTTTTGCACGCAGGAACAAAGTTTTGTCTATCCTTATTACTTGTGGATTCTGTATTTTGAATTTGTTACTTGCCAAAATTTATATGTAACTCCAAAATCAATCATTTTAGTTCTGTTGCAGTCATGCACAGACATGCTTAGAGTGGAAAAAATCTGAGTTCCCAGTTGAGGTTGAACAAGGTGATATTCTGCCTTCCTTTTTGAGCTCTCATGTTGGAAAGAAGTGCCCTTTTCCTAATCTAATGCAATGTTTTTCTTATTTTTGTATTTTTTAGTGATGTCACTGTTTAAAATGGCTCCCAAGTGTGTTCTCAAATGCTGTCTATATTTCTGTATTCTTTTGCCCATAGTTGAATATTAATGAATCAGAAACACTTATATCTATAAAATAAATATTGTGGTTTTAAACAGAAAAGCACCTAAAATAGGACGATCTATTGATCATCTGCTAAAGATGCAACCAGAGGCTCACAGGAACCCAGCCTGAATTTCCTCTAAGAGCAATGATTTCTTTATTTGCTGACTCAGTGTTTATGACAACTTTATAGACCCTCAGCTCAAAAACTGCCCAGCCTATTCTTCTGAATATGCAAAATGTCATCATGGGGCAAGATTTAATTCAATGTCATTTTACAATTTTAATTATTCATTTTTCATTTTATGGGAAAAACAAAGAGACAGAGACAGATCTTGCAGCTGCTGGTTCACTCCCTAAATGTCCAGAACAGCTAGGTCTCTGCCAGGCTGAAGCTAAGATACCAGAACTCCATGCAGGCCTTCTGAATGGCAGGAATCAAAGTACTTGATCCATTACCGGCTATCACCGAGGGTGCACATTAGCAGACAGCTGGAATCAGAAGCAGAACTATGACTCAAACGCAGCCACTCTGATAAGGGATGTGAGCATCCTAAGAGGTGGCTTAACAGCTGCACCAAAAGTCACTGCAATTTTATAGTTTTTTTTTTTAAACAGGTAGAGTGGACAGTGAGAGAGAGACAGAGAGAGAAAGGTCTTCCTTTGCCATTGGTTCACCCTCCAATGGCTGCCGCGGCCGGTGCACTGCGGCTGGCGCACTGCGCTGATCCGAAGGCAGGAGCCAGGTGCTTCTCCTGGTCTCCCATGAGGTGCAGGGCCCAAGCACTTGGGCCATCCTCCACTGCACTCCCAGGCCACAGCAGAGAGCTGGCCTGGAAGAGGGGCAACCTGGACAGAATCCAGTGCCCCAACCGGGACTAGAACCAGGTGTGCCGGTGCTGCAAGGCGGAGGATTAGCCTATTGAGCTGTGGCGCTGGCCTTTGTTTTTTTTTTTAATTGTATAGTTTTAAATTAAAAACTGCCTGTTCATTGTATCATAGTGACCAGCCACTTATTTACATAAATCCATGCACTTTAATAATGACAGGATAATGTTGATGGTATCAAAAAAAGTCAGGATTTATCAGAATCTTCTGCTTGACTAGATGCATAGTTTCATTTTTTTAGCAACTGGTGAATCACGCATCTTTGGAAATTCAGTAGGTAGTGTTCAAAAGGCAGGAAGAAGTTTCTGACAAACTAATGTTTGATGCCTTCACAAGAGTACATGTGACTCAAAAACTCCCCTTAATCCTTGTAAATTGATTTCTTTCATTCTGAGGGCTTTAGTGGTTTCCAACCTTGAACTGAAAGAAGCAACGTCTTTGCTATGTTTTCTCAAGGCTTTCCACCTTCCTTTAGGATTGTAAATTATTTAATTGCTTTGCAAGAGAACATAAAACTGCGGTCATTCCTCCAATAATTCACATTTGCCATACAGCTGTACAAGTCCATGCTTGTGATTCCATGTGGTTTCCATACCCAGCAACCATAAGATTAAGATTCATTAATTAGAAAGGCAGAGTGATAGAAATGAGGAAAGAGTGGAATGTGAGGGAAAGAGAAATATCTCCCATCCACTGATTCACTTCCCAAATTGCTGCAGTAGCCAGGGTTGGGCAAGGCCAAAGTCAGGACCAGGAACTCCATATTGAGTTTCTATATGGATAGCAGGGCTCCAAGTGCTTGGGCCATCCTCTACTGCCTTTCCGGGCATATTAGCTAGAAGCTGGATCAGAAACTGAGTAGCTAGGACTTGAACAGGCCACTCCCGCATGGCATGCTGGTGTCACCACTGTCATCTTAACCTGCTGTGCCATAACACCAGCCCCACCCAGTGACTTTTTGTTATGCCAAATTACAGCTTAATCTTTTAAAAGACACTTTGAATAGTAATTACACATAGCGAGGGTAGAGCTAGCAATACTCATCACTAAATAGCAGTGTTGAAGAGCTGTGACTGAGTGGAAAGATGCACCTGCAAAAACAACTGAGTCATAGCCGCTGCCTGGCTAAGCCTTGTTGAAGAAGCCATCTGATGCAATGTGCAGAATCATTTCTGAGACATCGAATGTGAAAAAATAGGTGCTGAAGAATTGATGAAGTGCAGACCTTGTACCACACTTAAGTTTGTCATCACAATTGTAACCAGCCCAGGGAGTCTTCCAGGGCTGTCCCTGGGGATATGAGGCTCAATCTGTCTGTACACCTGTAACTTTTTCACAGCAAACTACCTAGACAGTGCACTATGTCATTTATCGTCCTAGGACTATAGGCCAACTGTCTTCCTGCTGTGGGTATACATAGCCTTTATCTGGCTGCAGCCTGCATTGCACTGCCAAATTACCTTCCCTAAACACAACCTTTTTGCAGTACCCAAAAGCATACCAAAACCTTACATAATCTGGCCTCATCTGGCCTCAGTATAAAATGATAACTCTTCCCTACTTGGTCAGAAGTCATATCTCCCGTGATTAACTGTGTTTTCATAAGTCAGGAACTTAAGCTATTTGGGTCACATGTTTCAAGGAAGAGACTCTGGAAGTTCCCTTTAACTCAAAGATTGAAAACTGTGTCAGGCAATTTTCAAGTCAATATGTGAATTGGCCAGATGAGCGAAGCAATGTGAGACCTGTGACAACCGGAACAGGGAAAACTTCTAAAATGACTGCTTCACAGCTTCTGATATGGTTTTTTTTAATTATGTTTACTATGTTGGTAGGCCAGATTTGGTACACACACACACTCACACACATACACACACACAGAGAGAGAGAGAGAGAGAGAGAGAGACCTTCCATCTTTTGGTTCACTCTCCAAATGGCTACAAGAGATATGGACTGGACCAGGCCAAAGCCAGAAGCCAAGAACTCCATCTCGGTCTCCCACATGGCTTTCAGGAGCTCAAGTATTTAGGCGATTATCCATTGTTTTCCCAGGCACATTAGCAGGGAGCTGGATTGGAAGTGAAGCATCCAGGACTTGAACTGGCATTCCCATGTGGGATGCCTGCATTGCAAGCAGTGGCTTAACCTATGATGACACAATGCAGAAACCAAAGCTAAGAATTTTAAGCCCTGGTTAAAGCTTAGCAATGTCTTTGATTCTAGGATGAGTGATCACACTTTCTCCTAGTTCTTTTTTGCTTATGCTGCTCATTGATTACCATCACCACCACAACACACACACACACACACACACACACACACACAGGCATTCACATTTGTTTTTAAATGGCCTAGAGTACGGATACAACACTCAATTAGCAGAAAGCATCTAAAAAGGATTCAGCAGTTACTCTGGAATTTCCCTGGGGTTCTGTCAAGTTAGAGTGCAGACTGCAAATTAAAACCAGACTATTTGGAGTTTTCTCTATTAGATAGATGATGTTGCTTAACATTCCTGGGCTCCTGTTTCCCCATCTTTAAAATGGGAATATATTTGATGTGGATAACCTACAGGCCTCTTTGGAAGGTTGTCTCCATGAAGGTAACAGTACTTGCTTGCTATTTGTTCAGTAGTTACTATGTCCAGGAACTTTAACACGAGCTTTACAAACATAATCTCATTTACCCTTTAATAAAGGAAGGCCTGGCAAGACAGATATTACTGGCCCTATTTTTTCAGATAAGAATTCTAGGGGCTATTGTTGTGGTGTAGCAGATAAAGCTGTTGCTTTAGGTGTTGGCATTCTATACTAGGTCTAGTCCTAGATGCTCCACTTCTGATCCAGTTCCCTGCTAATAGACTGGGAAAAGCAGCAGAGGATGGTCCAACTGTTCTAGCCCCTGCTACCCATGTGGGAGATACTGATGAAGCTCCTGTCTCCTGGATTTGGCTTGGTCTAGTCCTGGCTGTTGCAGCCATCTGAGGAATGAACCAGTGGATGGAAGATCTCTCTATCACTCTTTCAAATAGATAAATATTTGTTTTTAAAATGTCACTTGGGATGCCCACATCCTACATCTGAGTACCTAAGTTCAAGTCTCTGCTCCATTTCTGATTCCAGATTCCCACTAATGTATACCCTGGGAGGCAACAGGTGGTGGCTCAAGTACTTAGGTCCCTGCCACCCATTTGAGAGACCTGGGTTGAATTTCCAGCTCCCAGGTTTGGCCTGGCCCAGCCCTGAGTCCTACAGGAATTTGAGGAGTAAATCAACAGATGGGAACTCTCTGTCTGCCTGTCTCTCTGTTTCACATAAAAAAGAACAAATAAATGAACAAAATAAAGGAAAAATTTACTGAAGTCACATGCTGAGTGCTGGAAGAGAGACTTACATTTGGGCATAGGTGACGCTAATGCCCCCTGCGCTTGATCATTATCCTCCACTGTACTATTCTCCTGCCGTTGCTGTAACACATGACCAATTTAGTGACTTCGAACCATACGAATCTGTTCTCTTCCAGTCTGCAGGTCAGGATGCTAGTTGTTTCTCACTGGGCTAAAATTGAAAATGTCAGTAGGACTCTGCTCCTTCTGGAAGCCGTATGAGAAAGATCTATTTTCTTTCCTAATCCAGCTTCTAGAGGCAGCCTGCCTTCCATGGCCCATTCTATACTGAAATCCAGGAAAGTCTTTATCTCATGTTAACACTCTGACATTCTTCTCTCTTGCTCTTCTGCCTTTAACATTTAAGGACCATTCTGATTATATTGGGCTCACTTGGATAACCCAGGAAAATTTCTTTCCTTTAAGGTCAGTAGACCTTAATTTCCCCTTGTCATGTCATAGTATAGTCATATATTCTGGAGATTAGGATGTGGATATCTTTGAGGAGCCATTATTCTGTCTCACACATTCACTGATTACTTTGGGGACTATAGTATAGTACAGTATAAATAAATGTGCTTTGTGGATATGTATTGTTTTGGCTTTCTCAGCATCTTTCCATCCAACTTTTGTTGCATTATCCTTGCCTCTGTCTTTAAAAAAAAGGATTTATTTATTGGAAAGCCAAGTTAGAGAGAGAGAGAGAGAGAGAGAGAGAAATTGTCCAGTCCACCTGCTGGTTTGCTCCCTAATTGACTGCAACAACCAGGGCTGGAGCAGGCTGAAGTCAAGAGCCCAGAACTGCATCTGAGTCTCCCATGTGGGTGGCTGGACCCCAAGTATTTGGGCCATCTTCTGCTGTCCTCCCAGGTGCATTAGCAGGGAACTGGACTGGAAGTGGAGCATCTGGGATTCTAATGGGCACCCACATGGGATGCCAGCATTGCAGGAAGCAGCTCAGCCCACTGTGCCACAACACTGGCCCCACCTCTATCTCTTATAGGGTGTATCTTCTCACTCTTCCTATTGCTAATTAGGCTCAAGGATCACACAGTTCTGTTCTTTAAGAACACCACATGGGCCTTGGGCAAAAAATAGTAGTGCATCACCATCGTCTTGGCTCAAGGAGCAGGAATACGACTCCGCAGGTCAATCAGGTTCTTCTCTGAGGACTGAGATCGAAGAGCAGCTGCTGCTTTCCTGGTGGATCATATGGCTCCAGAGAAGCTGGTGGCCATTTGTCTGTATGTGCGCAGCCCTCTCCTCCCTGCATATAGAAAAGTCAAAGTGAATTAAGTCACCAGGCAAGCAGAAAGCCTAAGCACAACTGAGAAAGTGAGACTGGGCCTCTTCACTACTCAAATCACACAGTTCTGTTGGCCCCACAGCTGGCTCCAACTCTTGAGAGGCTGCCCTGTGAGACGATACTTTCTGCAGTACTGCTTAGACTAGTTTGAGTTAGATTTATACCAACTGGCCCAGAAAAGCCTTGAATGCTTAGAATGAAGCATTACTTGCTTCGTGGGTGTCAATTTTGTTTTCTCAGTTACACTGTAACCTTTTTGAGGTCAGAGTGCATGCCATCATTCTGTGAATGTCCTCCTATTTATACGACAGTAATAGGTTAATTGGACGAGCTCCAAAATTGTTTTTTTGTTGATTTATTTTATTTATTTGAAAGGCAGAGAAAGAGAGAAGATAGAGACAGAGAGCAAGATCCCCCATCTGCTATTTCACTCCTCAAATGGCCTCAACAGCTGGGGCTGGACCAGGATGAAGCCTGGAGCCAGAAACACAATCTGGGTCTCCCAAGAGGGTAACAAGGACCCAACCACTTGGACCATTATCTGCTACCTCCCAAGATGTACATAAGCAAGAATCTGGATTTGGGAACGGAGCCAGAACTCAAACTCAGGCATTGCACTGAGATGTTGGCATCCCGAGCAATGTGTTAACTGCTGCAGCAAGTGCTCACACCTCCAAAAATATTACCTGATTTATATTCCCTCCTTTACAGGTCATTGGATAAAAATAAATATAAATGAAACAACAGTTAATCCATGCATTTTTGGCTTTCACATTTTTCTTGACTGTTAATAAAATCTGTATTTACTTTCTTTTTTTTTAGAAAGCTCTTACTTAATAAATATAAATTTCATAGGTACAGTTTTTGGAATATAGTGTTTTTTCCCCCCATCCCCACCCTCCCACCAACTCCAAACCATCCCACCTCCTACTCCCTCTCCCATCCCATTCTTCATTAAGATTCATTTTTAATTATCTTTATATACAGAAAACCAACTCTATACTAAGTAAAGATTTCAACAATTTACAGACACACAAAATATAAAGTACTGTTTGAAGACAAGTTTTACCATTAATTCTCATAGTACAACATGTTAAGGACAGAGGTCCTACGTGGGGAGCAAGTGCACACTGACTCCTATTGTTGATTTAACAGTTGACACTCTTATGTATGACATCAGTTATTACTTGCAGCTCTTGTCATGAGCTGCCAAGGCTATGGAAGACTTTTGAGTCCACAACTTTATTTTCTAATTGTGGAGCTTGCATAAGTTCTGATCTATTATAAGATGAAGGACTTGGAGCTGACATTGTGACGTACTGGGTTAAGCCATTGCAATGCCAGCATCCCATATGGGTGCCAGTTTGTGTCCTGGCTGTTCTGCTCAATCCAGCTCCCTGCTAATGGCCTGAGAAGGAAGCAGAAGATGGCCCAAGTACTTACGCCCTTGCCACCCACGTGGGAGACCTGGCTGAAGCTCCTGGCTCCTGGCTTCTGCTTGGACCAGCCCTGGTTGTTGCAACTATTGGGGTGTGAACCAGTGGATGAAAAGTCTCTCTGTGTGTATGTGTGTGTGTGTCTCTCTCTGTAACTCTGCCTTTTAACTAAGTAAATAAATTTTTAAAAAAAAATGAAGTAATAAGAAACTTATAAAAATATGAAGGTTTTAAAAATGAAGTTTATCATACCTGCTGCTGGAGTGTCAGGAGCACCAGGACAAGGAAGAGGCATTTTTCAGGACTAAGGATAATAATTTAATTGATAATTTTTAAAGGAATGCATGAAAACCACAGAGAAATAACAAATATTAACTTTTGGAAAACCTTTTTACTTTTCTTATCACTTTTGTTCTTACAAAGTTAAGATTTGTGTGTGTTTTCCTCCTTTCCTGTATACCCCAGCCATAATGCATAACTATGATAGCCAAGAGATAAAGAAAAAGTTCCCGACAAATGGAACAGATGCACTGGCTAACTGGATAAAGAAGTGTTCTTTTAAATCAGAACTCCTTAGGGAGGAAATAATTTCATTCATTTAAGGACAATGTTCCCAAGCTAATTAATGTATTTAACGAGGTCCCAGAATCTCATATCCAGCTTGGGTTCTGACTGCTACATGCCAGGCAGTTTTAGGTACCTTACATGCATTAACTAGTGTAATTCTTCAACAGTCCTGTGGGAGGAGTGTGTGGTAAGCAGAGTTCTAAAATGCTGCCCCTCCTAAAGATTCTCATCCTTAGATAATTCAAGGAAACACTAATTTGGGTACTTCTCTGAAGGGACTTTGCAGATAGGACTAAGTACCTTGAAAAGAGGGAGGTTATTCTGGCTTATTTGACTATGCCTGATCTAATCTTTTGATCCCTACAGCACAGAGAACTTGCTCAGGAGTCAGAGAGACGTGGCTAAAGAAGGCACTGGAGAGGACAATGCAGAAGTGGACATTAGAAGGAGCTCAAGTGTGAAAGGACTTGACTTGTCACTGCTGGCATTTATGGAGGCCACAATCCAAGAAATGCAGGTGGTCTTTAGAGCCTGAGAATCACCATGTAAGACCATCAAGGAAAACGGGAAACTGCTCAGAACTGAGTTCTGCCCACGACTTGAATGAGCCTCAAAGCAGGTTCTCCGTGAGAGCTTCCAGTAGGGAATGGATAGTCCTGTGTCACTTTACCCCTGCAGGTCTAGATAAGAGGCTGGAGAGATACAATCACTCCATTCAGCAGCAGCTCCTGACTAGATTCTGGTTGTGGGTGGAATAGGAAGATTTTCAAGAATATTGTTGAAAGAATTGGAGTAATTTTAACTTGACCTATTTATTAGGTAATCGTATTTTATCAGTGTTAAATTTCCTGCGTGTGGTTGAGGTGGCGATGTGGGAGAGTGCCTTTGGTCTGAGGAGATCGGTGCTCAAGTATTTAGGGATGAAGTTTCATCATTACTATGTACGGAGGCAGAAATAAAGCAAATGTGTATAAAGGCTCATAACTGGGGAATCTAAATGAAGTGGTGTTCACTGAACTATTTTTTTCATCTTTGAATATTTTTTTTGTTTTTCAAAAAGCTGGGAAAAATAGTTTCCCTCTGGATAGTCTGTGAAGAATGGATTTGCGAGTGGGAAGTCAGGAAGGACTGCTAAGGTCGAGGGTTGGAATGGGAATAGACCCCAACCCTCTTCAAACACACAAGCCAGTAAAGTAAATCCAACTGACGAAACCTCATCCCGCAACTACAGCTCGCACAGGCATCTGTCTCACAGGGATAAGGTCCACGGGAGGACCTCTGGTCTCCAAGCTGCTTTCAAACTCGGTCAGGATCAACTATGCCTGCAGGCACAGTCTGCGCATGCTCAGTCTAGCCCGTGGGCCCTCCCAGACTGGAAGAGCCCACGTCTGCAGCCTACGATGGGGGAGGCAGCAGCATAAATTAAATAGGCCTTCCCTTCGCAAGACATCTTCCACATCTACAGCCTTTTTAGCTCCACCTGTAATTACTTTGTTTCCGTTTCTCTCCTTAGAATTGTGCTAATTGAGATCAAAGATGAGTTACGCATAGCTGTCGGTCTCCGCCTCCCCGCTACGTCCACTGTGTGCGCCGGGCCATGAAAATCAGGAAGAGGAAGCGGAAGTGTTAGCCGGGGGGCGGGGGTCCGGCCGTGTCCGCGCCGCGAGCCTTGGAATCCTGCCATGGAGGGGTCCAGCGAGCCGGTGCTGGATGCCAACTCCAAAGTAAGTCCCGGCCGGGAAGGCGAGATGACAGCGGAGCTCTGGAGCGAGATCTGTCCCTCAATTGAGTTTTTTTTCCTTCCGTTTCAGGTTACCGACCAGGTGAGTGAGTGGCCGCCCCGTCCTGTCGTCAGCCGGCCTCCCGTGGGCAGGGGGCGGGCCGCAGCGCCGAGCCCGCCTCGCCGCCGGCGGACGGTGCCTTACCCAAGTCCGTGAGCCGGTGATCTTTAACCCGCCGTCCTGCCTGCTCTTGCCCCTGGCGCCTGACGTGGTGCCCGCTGCCACTGTAGATTAAGCTCCGCCACCCACCCCAGCCCGAAGAGTGCAGGTGCAGCCTTGTTCTTTGACCGGACGACCTTGATCGGAAGCCGAGAACATAGATTTTTAGAATGTGATGGCTGTGGAAGAGATTATTAAAATGTACGAAGAGCACACCGCATTTTCTTAGGCTTTAAAAAAGTCATTTGGAAGATAAGAGTGTAACTTTTTCACCTGTCAGAGCATTTTTTTACTGCTACGAGTAAGAATTTGACTTTTTAAAGACTGTCTTAGTCCTGTTGCTTTGTTTCAAGTGTTCCTGTGCTGTTGCAGCTGTTTTCAGACAAGTAACTAACTCACAACACTCTTCCCTGGAGTAGGAGATACCCAGCTCCATACAAAATACAGCAAAGGGCTGAGATAAGAAATCTTGAGAATGCAGAGTTTGAGAGAAGTCGGTTGACTGCTATCTGTCATTTGTTTCCAACTGATCTTGCCATCGCTTTTGAGGAGGTGGCAGAGCGCAGGGAGAGAGTAACACTTGCACTACCTGATTTGGTGTTGTCTGAGTTAGTGTGCTTTTAAAATGGATTTCTTTGAGAGACAGAATGCCCATCTGCTGATTCATGCCCTGTATGCCTTTAACTGCAAGGATGGCTGGGCCTGGATTGAAGATTGAATCCAGATGTTCCTTGTTCGTGGCAGGACCCCAGTTACTTGAGTCAGCACCACTGCCTCCCAGGGTTTGGGTTCACAGGAATATGGAGTCAGGAGCCAGAGTCTGGAATCAAACCCATGTACTCCAATATGGGATGCAGACATCTTAACTGCTGGGTTAAATGCCCACTCTGATTTAGTGCTGTTAGATTTAATTTCTTAGAACTCATTTTCTCCATGCACTTACATCAAATCATGTGTAATCCACCAAAAATCCCAAAACCACATTATACTAGAACAGGGGTTTTGGGAGCCGGCATTGTGGTATAGCACGTTAAGCTTCAACACCAGCATCCCATATGAGTGCTGGTTAGAGTCCTGGCTTCTCCAGTTCCAGTCCCGCTCCCTGCCAGTGCGCCTGGGAATGCAGTGGAGGATGGCCCACGTATGTGGACCCCAGCCACTCACATGGGAGACTCAAATGGAATCAGAAGTCCAAATGCAATCTTCCTGTGCTTGTGGTGGGGCCAGGTTCTTTTTGGCATTTGTAAGAAATGAGCTGTTTCTTTATCTTCTGCTCTTAGAGGCTTCTGAATTCTTGTGGCTGCTACTTCTGTTTTCGAAGCACATCATTCCAATCCCGCTTCTGTAGTCACGTTGCCTTCTCTGATGTTCCCTTGTGATTCCATTGGATCCACCTGGATCATCCAGGAGACTCTTCTCTTAATATCCTTACTTTTGTTACATCTACGAAGTCCATTTTGTCACATAAGGTAACATAGTCACAGTGTTTGGGAATTAGGGCATAGACAGATTTGCAGAACCCTCATTTAGTCTACTACACATGCCTTCCATGCAGTGATTCCTTCAGAGGTTTTATGATTGTTACATGAGAAAAGCCACACTAATTTATAAACAGACTATTAAATTTAGCCTGAGGGCTTAGCAGTTGCATTTCTACAGTTCAGACACAAAGAGTTGGAAAATATAATTTTTAAAAAGATGACATTTACAATATTAAGAAATAAATTACAGTGTACCTTGTGATAAATTAACAAAAAAGGGACAAATGTTTAGCCTAGTAAATAAGATGCTGGTTGAGACATTTGTGACCCACGTCACAGTACTTGGGTTTGATTTGCAGCTCTGGCTCCAAACTCCAGCTACCTGCTCTTGCAGACTCTCTGAGGCCGAGGTGATGGTTCAAGTAATTGGATTCCTGATGTCAACCTGGGAGACTTGAATTGTGTTCCCAATTCCTGGCTTTGGCCATGGCCATTGCAAGCATTTAGGACCTCTGTCTAACTCTCAAAAACAAAAACAAAAAAAGGAAACTAACAAAAGATGTTTAAAACTTTTATGAATAAAATTATAAAAAAATTATAGACTTCTAATTTCTGGTCCAACACAAAAGGAGTTTGGAAGTCATCACTGTTCAATCAAGAAGTAAAAGCTGAACAAACTGAAAAAAAAAATGACTATTTTTGGATCTGTCAGAGAATTGAGGTCATAAAGCAAACCTCTGTTCCCTGAATCGGAGAAACAGGCCAAAGAGTACAGAGAATCACCATTTACCCAGGAGAAGCTCTGCAGAAACAAGTGCCTGAAGTTCATTTGACAAATTGTTGCGGGCCCAGTGTGGATAAATCTGAGAATTAAAAAAACCAAGGGACCTCCCATGCTTTTGTGAGCTTCACCTCCAGGAATTCTGTCAAGTGTAAAGAATGTGTTGAGGAACTGTTAATAAGAGCAAAGTCTTTGAGAAAGTTTGGACTTTTTCTAGGAAAATTAGCTAAGTTGTATTCATAAGAACCATAGACTTTTTCAAAGATTTTTCTTATGAAGTATGATCTGCTTAATCTCAGCTCTACTCTCTTTAAAAAGTTACTGAGATTCCGTTTGCTACCACCTGGTCCAAGCCGTTATCCCATTTTCTAGGCTACTACAGTAGCCTCTCAGCTGAGTCTCCTGCTTTCTCTGTTTAACTTGAGTGCCCCATCAGGCAGTGAAGATGTGCCTTTTGCAGTCTAAGTGAGCCTTGTTCTCTGTGCTGCTCAAAGCTTTTCAAGAAAGAGATTCCCTTCACATTATAACAAAGTCTTAAATGTTTATCTTGACCTACAGGAGCCTTCCAGAGAGGATCCCTCACCATTTACCACTCTTCCCCCTAGCTCATGCCACTCCTGCCACAGGCTTCATTCTTCCAACACGCCAGGCATGTGTGCGTCTCCTGCTGTCCAGAAGAGCCCTGTCTCCAGATAGCCTGTCGTCTCTTTCTCTTAAAAGCCACAGTCTGGGCTTTTCAGTATAACTCACTGCAGATAATTTCTTTACCTTTATATTTGCTTTTTGGTTGTTTTTCTTCTTTGTGTTCATTTAACTTTCATTTTAAAATATTTTTACTAGCTTTTTTTCTTTGCATATATTCCTTTGTAAATCACTTTCTCCATTCTGCAAGAATTTGGGGACTGCCATGCACTTTGTTTCAGTGCTGATACTCTCCATATTGGTGTGTGCTCTTCTGATTTTTTTTTCTTTTGTCTTCTTTTTCAAAATCTTTCATGCAGTTGGTTCCTATTTAAGACTAAACCACCTTTATTAGAAGATTTGCTTTTATTTGCATTTCAATATTGAGTTTAGAATTTTGGAAATTCTAATGTCATGTAGTTAATCCTTGCCATCTTTCATTATGAATATTCATTGCACAATAAATGTCTTGATGGTAGCACTCCTTATGTCTTCACCTGATAGTCTCACTGCTCTGCTGGGCAGTGAGTCCAACATTGTGCTCCTCAGTTGCTTTTCTGCTTGAAGTATTGTAAATGAACCAATTCTATCTTAGATCTTGGGAATCAAATAGGCAGTATTTTACTCTACTGTTTTATTGTGTGAATGGAACTACTTCCATCAAGGACTTCTGCAGGCTAAACAAGGTTAAAAGTAAGACATTTTGTCTTTTATTTTTGAATATTACTGTTGAACTGAAATAAAAACTATCTCTATTTACGAACTACTATGAATTCTATTTTTAGATTGTTAGCCAAATATGAACATTCCTATTTAGATTTCCCTAACATCGCCTCTTAGTGATAACTTTGTGCGTAAAATATCTAGAATCTTGCTTGATCCCTGATAGCAGCATTCTCCCGTTATCCTATGGTTGTATCCCATAGCTATGTTGACAGTCTTCAAGATCTAGTATGCCTCCTTCTTGGGATCAGTTTAATCCTGCTTGTTGGATACTTAAAACCTCATGCTTGTATTATTATGTTCTACTGCCACCAGGTGAATATATCTCACCAATATTTTGATATCATTCTCTTTACTAATAAGTTTTCAGTGAGTTCTCATTGCCTACAGGAAAAGTTAAGTTAAAATGACTTAATGTTCGAATGCCAGCACCACAGGCCGGGGCCCTAATCCACTGTGCCACAGCGCTGGCTCCTTGTTGAATTCTTTATCTGGTGGAAGGGTTAAGCTTGTGATTAAAACATAAATTGAAAGTGTGTCATTGTAAAAATTAATTAAAAGAAAAATAAGGAAGGAGGGTAGAGTGGGAAGTATCATTATGCTGTTAAAACTGTATATATGCAGTACATGAAATATGTTCCCTTTATGTAAATAAAAAAATTTTTAAGTTATTTATTTGAAAGACAGTAAAAGAGAGGGAGAAACAGAGAGAGCGCGCTTCCATCTGTTGGTTTGTTTCACAGATGCCGGCAACAACCAGTGCTGGGCCAGGATGAATCTAGCAGCCAGGAAATCCACTCCCTCTGGGGCTCCCATATGAGTAGGTGGCAGGAACCCAAGTATTTGTATCATCATCCGTTACCTCCCAGATGCGTTAGCAGGAAGCTGTGAGCAGAGTGGCAGTGACTCAAACCAACATTCCAATATGGGATGGAGGCATCCCCAGCAACAGCATAATATGCTGCACTACAATGTCTTACCTAAACTTATTTTTTAATTTTACTTTTTGTGAACATTTTAAAGTACCCTCATATATACAATAGACAGTTTTTTTTTTTTTTTTTTGCTTTTATTTAAAGAATATAAATTTCCAAGGTACAGCTTGTGGATTCCAATGGCTCCTCCCCCCCACAACTTCCCTCCCTCCCGCCACCCTCCCCTCTCCCACTCCCTCTCCCCTTCTGTTCACATCAAGATTTATTTTCAATTCTCTTTATACACAGCAGATCAGTTTATAACATATTATGTAAAGATTTTAACAGTTTGCCCTCACATTGAGGCACAAACTGAAATTATTGTTGGAGTACTAGTTATAGTATTGATTCACAATGTACAGTACATTAAAGACAGAGATCCTACATGCTTTTTTTTTTTTAAAGAATTGATTAATTATCTATGCATTTTCCAATTTAACACCTAGAGTTTTTAATCATTTGCAATTATCTTTATACACAGAAGATTGATTTAATATTATAGTACGTGAAGATTTCATCAGTTTGCTCCCACACAGAAACACAACAATAGACAGTTTTAATAGATCATTTTAAAGTGAACCTTGTCTAACCACGGTCATAAGTCAAGAAATGGAGCATTGCCAGTACTCCCAGAAGTCCATCTTACTTCTTAGCCACTCTTACTTCTGCCATTCAAGAGGTGTGGTTATCTTTTTGTGGTAATTATATTATCTTTTTTTTTTTTGGACAGGCAGAGTGGACAGTGAGAGAGAGACAGAGAGAAAGGTCTTCCTTTGCCGTTGGTTCACCCTCCAATGGCTGCCGCGGCCGGCGTGCTGCGGCCGGCGCACCGCGCTGATCCGATGGCAGGAGCCAGGTGCTAGGTGCTTTTTCCTGGTCTCCCATGGGGTGCAGGGCCCAAGCACCTGGGCCATCCTCCACTGTACTCCCGGCCACAGCAGAGGGCTGGCCTGGAAGAGGGGCAACCGGGACAGAATCCGGTGCCCCGACCGGGACTAGAACCTGGTGTGCCGGCGCCGCAAGGCGGAGGATTAGCCTGTTGAGCCACGGCGCCGGCGGTAATTATATTCTCTTACAGCCACCTGTTATTCACGTTTAAGTGAATGGAATAGCATCATTTTTCATTTTTAAAAAACATTAAAAATATCTTGGTGTTGAATGTAACTGAAGTTCATTCATTTTCATTGTTGTGTAACATATTTCTTTTTACTGATGAACATTTGTGGTGCTTCTAGGTTAGGTCTATTATGAATAAAGCTGTGGGTATGAGTCTTGTGTACAAGTGTCCCTAGTGGAATTGCTTGATCACAGTTCACATAACTTCACTTTTCCTGGAAAAAGCAGTTTTCCAAAAGATGAGCCCAATTTAGACATCCATCAGCAGCATGTGACACTGCCCCTGCCTCACATCCTTCGTACCCAGCACTTGGAATTGTCAGACTTAGCCATTTTGGTAGGTGTGTAGTAGTTGGTATCTTATTGTGGTTTTACTTTGTATTTCTCTGATTGCTGATGAAGGTGAGCACCTTTTTGTTTATTAGTCATTTGTAGTATTTTTGTGCCTATCTATTATCCTTTCTCTTTATGTGGAGAACTTTTATTTAAAATGAATGTGTACAATCTTTTTTACATATTAAGGATGTTAACCTTTTATCAGCACCTCTCTGGCCCTAAGGCTATAGCAGATTGGTCTAGAGTCATTCCAAGAGAGGAGGAAATTTTTTTCTCCATACCAATCTCATCTTTGATAAAAAAGTGTATTAACAAGCAAAGCTTTTTGGTCAATATGAGTGTGGTAGCAAAAGTTATCAGTATTTTTTTGAGTGGTCTGTGTGTATTAAGTACTTGTTTGCCCTTTGGAATCATGACCAACAAAATTCTTCCATCTGTGGTTTCGTTTTAGAGTCAGTATTAAGAGTTGGATGTAGGGGTAGGTGTTTGACCTGGTGGCGGAGCTGCTGCCTGGGACACTGGCATCCCATATCAAAGTAGAGTGCATAAGATCAAGTCTCACCGCTGCTTCTGGTCCAGCTGCTTGCTAATGTAACCCAGGTACAGTTGGTGATGGCTGAAGTACTTGGGTCTCTGCCACGCACATGGGAGACCTGGATTGAATTCTTGGCACCCAGCTTCAGCCTGGCCCAGGCCCAGGTGTTGACATTTGGGGAGTAAACCAGAGGATGGAAGAGATTTTTTTCTCTCCCCCAACTCCATCTATTTACCTCTGTCTCTGCCTTTGAAATAAAATCTTACTAATTATTAGAAGAAAAACTGTATTTATCCGAATATTTTTTTAAAAGATTTATGTTATTATTTCAAAGGCTGAGTACAGAGAGGCAGAGAGAGAGAGGTCTTCTTTCCGCTGGTTCACTCCCCAGATGGCCACAATGGCTGGAGCTGCACTGATCGAAAGCCAGGAGCCAGGAGCTTCCTCCGGGTTTCCCATGTGGGTGCAGGGGTCCAAGCACTTGGGCCATCTTCTGCTTTCCTAGGCCATAGCTGGACTGGAAGTGGAATAGCCAAGACTCAAACCAGCGCCCGTATGGGATGCCAGCTGAAAGGCAGTGGCTTTACCAGCTACACCATAGCGCTAGCCCCCCAATCATGTTTTGTACCATGGCAACACTGAATAATCATTGACGGGACCTAAATAAAAAGGATTGAGGCAGCCAGTAGTCAGTAAGCCTGTGTTTTTGGAATCAAACAGACTTTGGTTTCAGAGTCTGAAAATGTGTGCCTTTGCACATATTACCTACTCTGAAGTTATATTTTGTCATCTGCAAAATGGAATAACCTATTGATACCTCTTACTTTGTTGATCCAGTGAGGTATTTCATACTGCTAAACTGCATAGACATCACCTGGAGAATTCCCTTCATGAGCACTGACCAAATATAGAGCCACCTTATCACTCTTTATGCTAATGTTAGGCTTGAGCTTGTGGGCCATGGGGAAGAAAGAAACTGGAATGATTGCTGTGTGTGCCACCATCACTGTGAAGACGATAGCCATCTTCTGTTTAGGACTTTCGGAGTATGGAACAGGAAAGCATATATGCAACAGGAAATAAGGGGATAGATGCTCCAAAGCATTTGGAGTCCTTTTAAGTGCAGGAACAAAATGTAAACCTGTTACAGAAAACTCTGCTACCTCATCTTCCTTCTATTTCATTATACACCCATGGGAGATATTTTCAGCTTTTCACTTTTTTCTTTTTGTGCCTTTATAGTGTTGCTTTCTGTTTATATTCCTATTAGTTTGTATCCCTATTACCTCTATTTTCATTTGATTGTTTTTTCTCTAGCAGCTGTAAAATGAAGATTTTTCTTTTCCTAGGACCATCGTTGAAACTAAGAGTTAAGTGTAAGAGCAGTAATACTGAGTTAAGTGTTTGCTTTGAAGGCAGTGTTATTACTAATTATTACTTCGTACTGTTTTATTACAGCTTGTAGATTTTCAGTGGAAACTCGGTATGGCTGTGAGCTCGGACAGTTGCAGATCTCTGAAGTACCCTTATGTCGCGGTGATGCTGAGAATAGCAGATCATGCAGGCCACGTAAAGAGCAAATCCTTTGAAATGACAATTCCACAGTTTCAGGTTTGTGATTTACCTCATTCTCTTTTAGTTCTTTTTTCTTTATTGTTGCTTAAAAAGATATGTGAAATCTTTCTTAAGGGAAACATCTTAATTGTTTCTATTTGCAAATTCATATGCTTTAAATTTATTAGTATACACAAAGATGTGAATTTGTGTTCTTTGGGAATTTAATAAATTATATTCAGTATAATGTTCTGAATTTGTCTTCTGTGACGTTTGGTCACTTTAACAGTATGCCTTTGTGTGGTTAGGGAATTTTTGTCTTCTGAAACAGAATATTTACTTTGCTTGTAAGTAATTTATGCTTATTCCTTCAGGTTTAAAGCGCAATAATGTTAAGCTAAATGAAAATTTTCTTTGAATAACATTGACTGAATTTTCTGACTAGTGTTTGCAAGGTAAATATCAGAGCAACTGTACTCATTGGCTGGTTTTATCAACTAGAGGTTTAAGTAACTAAGCTGTGTGTGTGTGTGTGTTATTGAGATTATAAATCTGCCTCTTTCCTGTAACTGAGGAGGTTAAAAGGGTTTCCTTTTCAGTGTGCACACCTGGAGGTCTGTTGTCCTTGACTAATTTAACTGGCCCATACAGTTTTGTTTTGTTTCTTTTGTTCCCAGTTAGAACTCTAGGAAAAGTCAGGTACTCCAAGAAAAGCAATCATAATAATAAAATGGAAATAAAATATGAATTACTTGTAATACTAAAAATACATTAGTCCTAGGCTTTCCTTTTTAAAAAGAAATCTCTCTGGCACTGTGGCTTAGAAGGCTAAGCCTCCGCCTGCAGTGCCGGCATCCCATATGGGTGCTAGTTCGAGATCCAGCTGCTCCACTTGGAACACAGCTCCCTGCTAACGCACCTGGGAAAGCAGTGGAAGGTGACCCAAGTGCTTGGGTTCCTGCACCCACATGAGAGACCCAGAAGAAGCTCCTGGCTCTGGCTCCTGTCTTCAGCCTGACCCAGCCCCACTGAGGAGTGAACCAGTGGATAGAAGATCTCTCGCTCTCGCTCTCACTCTCACTTTCTCACTTTGTCACTCCCTCCCTCCATTCCTCCCTCCTTCTCTCTCTGTATCTCTGCCTTTCAAATAAATAAATAAATCTTCAAAAAAGAAAAAGAAAAATCTCCTCATATAATTCTTTATAAAACTTTTTATTTCTTTTATAGACTTTATTTTAAAAACATTTTTATTTATTTGTTTTTGAAAGGCAGAGAGAGCATGGGAGGGAAAGAAAAAGGAGCAAATAGAGTGCTGGATTCAACCCCCTGATTCACTCCCCAAATGCTAACAATGGCCAGGGCTAGGCAGGGCTGGGCTGAAGCTTGTACTCAATTCAGCTCTCCCACAGGGGTGGCAGGAGCCTTATCACTTGGGCTATTACCTGCTGCCTCCTAGAACCTGCACGAACAAGAAGCTGGAGTCAGTAACCAGACCCCGGCATGGGTTTCTGGCACTATGATAGGAAGCAAGATATTTCGACCAGCATTCTAACAGCCAGGCTAAATACCTACCCCCTATAAGCTGTATTTTCAGGAGTTTCTTTTCTTTTGATTAATTTTTTTGAAAACAATGTTCACTTTAAAGTAAAAATAATAGTCATAAGTTTAACATGTTTACTGTTGATGAATGTCTTATGAGCAATTGGGGCTTGGTGAAAAGGAAATAAGTGGTGTATATTGTACAATGTTAGTAGTCTTCAATTGACTATAAAGACCAAACTGGCCAGCGCCATGGCTGACTAGGCTAATCCTCCGCCTGTGGCACTGGCACCCCGGGTTCTAGTCCCAGTTTGGGTGCCAGATTCTGTCCCGGTTGCTCCTCTTCTAGTCCAGCTCTCTGCTGTGGCCCAGAAGGGCAGTGGAGGATGGCCCAGGTGCTTGGGCCCTGCACCCGCATGGGAGATCAGGAGGAAGCACCTGGCTCCTGGCTTCAGATGGGTGCAGCGCGCCGGCCACAACGTGCTGGCCGTAGCGGCCACTTAGGGAGTGAACCAACGGAGAAAGGAAAAAAAATCACAGATGAGACAACTCTTTTTTCCTATTTTTATTTAGGTAATATTGCCAAACTAAATAATATATTTTAAGGTATACAACATGATGATTTGATAAATGTATATATTATGGAATGATTACTGCAATCATACAGTTACTCTTTTTTGTATGTGTTGTGGAGAAGAAATTTAAAATTTACTCTTTTAGCAAATTTAAAGTGTACAGTGTTATTTTTTTTAAGATTTTATTTGTTCGAAAGAGTTAGAGAAAAAGAGAGAGAGAGAAAATCTTCCATCTGCTGGTTTACTCCTTAAATGGCCAACTGAAACTCCATCTGGGTCTCCCATATGGGTGCAGGAGCTCAAGCACTTATCTTCTATTGCTTTCCCAGGCACATTAGCGGGCAGCTGGATCAGAGGCAGAGCAGGGGGCAGCTTAACCTGTTGCACCACAACGCTGGCCGCAAGTATACAGTATTATTAACTAGAGTCACCATGTGGTATATTAGGCCCCAAGAACTTAATCTTCTTTTTTAAAAAATTATTTATTTATATATTTACTTATCTGAAAGGCAGATAGCCTGGGGTGGGTCACACCAAAGCTGGGAGCCAGCAACTCCTTCTAAATCTCCATGGATCAAGAGCCTAAACAACTGAGCCATCATCTACTGCCTCGCAGGTACATTAGCAGGAAGCTGGATCAGACGCCCGGAGTAGCGTGGACTCAAACCAGGTGCTCCAGTATGGGATGCTGGAATAGAGGTGGCAGCTTAACCCATTGTACCTCCACTCCTGCTCCAAGTTTGTTCATTTTATATCTTAAAGGTTTTTTTATACCCAGTAACTTTCCATTTTTTCCAAGCCCCAGCTACTAGAAACCACTGTTCTAATCTCTGCTTCTATCTGTTTGACTTTTTAGTTTCCACATACAAGTGAGATCATATTGTATATGTCTGGTTTATTTCACTTCGCATAATGTCCTTTACAGTCATTCATATTGTGACAAATGGCAGGATTTCCTTCCTTTGTATGGATGGATGATATTCTATTGTATATTTATGATTTATATACATATATTCTGTATATATAAAGAACACTTTCTTTAGTGGGAAACTCTTTTAAAATAGTTTTTACATAGCTTACAGCCAACCACACAGCCAGTCTATTGGTCTCATTATGTGATTGAGAGCTAACAACATTCTTGGAACTTTCAACTTATACCTTTGTGGTAGATGAAATTTTAACCATCAAAATAGATTTTTAAAAAAATAGTTACACCTGGCTTCATCCCATAGCAAATTTACCTATAAATTAGAATAAAATATACATGTTGTTAGATACCAAGATAGAAAATTAAGACCAAATCAGAAGGAAAATTCAAAAAAGTAAATCATTAGACAGTATCCTGATTGTTGAGCTAAGTGAAGTTTGCCTCCTAGCTTTGTGGCAGTCATTGGAGAAGAAAGGAAAAAAAAATTGTTTATCTTTCTCTTAGCTGAGATTTAAAAAAAAGAAGATGGCATGTGCAGGAGAACCATTATTCCAGCTCAATTTTTAAATGACAGCAAAATAAATTAATACAATATAAGCCATTGTCATTGTTGGGTCTCTATTACTGTAAATGAATTCATGATTTTAAACAGTATAGCCCTTCCCACTCTGAAATGCAGGCTTTCCCTTGACTTAAAAAATGACTTGAGGCCAGGAACCCAAGATATATTTGTCTTTTTCTTCAGTGTCTAAGACAGTGCTGGGTATTTAATGAATCTTTCTGGTATGATCTTCAGAAAACTTTATTTTAGGCTTTTAAAAAAATTTTGTCATAAGCTCATTATCCAACTCTATAGTAGCATTTTTGCTTGACTACAAAACTGCACCTTTTGTTCCTGAGAGCAAGTCTCCATAGTTGAGGATGTAGCATTAAAATGCAAAACATATATGCTATATAACCTCTGGTATCTAACCTCTGGTTAGATATACTTTAATAAACTACTTAAATATCTTCTAAAAGTAAAGTTAATATTATTTTCCCCATTTCTCTCCAGAATTTCTACAGACAGTTCAAGGAAATTGCTGCAGTTATTGAGACTGTGTGAAAACTGATTATCTCATGGATAAATTGCTGTCATCATCCTAAAGTCATGGACTTCACTTGCTGCAGCAACTACATAAGGTTCAAGTCATATTTATTGAACGAATATTGTACTTTTGTTCCTTTTTTTAAATAATAAAAAAATTAGACAAGCACAAATTTTGTACTAGTAATCAGTGCACAGCTTTTTGATGTTTTGAAAGTGACTGAATTGGACACATGGAAGTGTGTACTTTGTGAATTATACTTTGATTTAAAAAAACAGACAATTGAATAACTGATACTGACTGCCACATCTGTTTATACATTAGGACAATAGTTTTTAAACTTTGAATACTTCCTATAAATGAAACTTTATAAATATGTGAAATATATATAAATCAGAAAAGTAAATCTTTAAAAAATTTTTCTAGTTGGAAAGCAAAGGCCCCTACCTCCCCACCTCCCCACCCCTACTCACACACACACACACACACACACACACACACACACCTTCCAGCTGCTGATTCACTCTCCAAAAATGGCTGCAACAGCCAGGGCTGGTCCAGGCCAGAGCAAGGAGCCTAGAACTCCATGTCTCCCACGTGGGTGGCAGGAATACAAGACCTTAAACCATCATCAACTCCTTCCCATGATGCATGTGCAGGAATCTGGATTGGAAATGGAGTAGCTGTGACTCAAACTGGTCACTGTGATGTGGAATGTGCATGTCCCAAGGGGCAGCTCAACCCACTGTGACAGTGCCTGCCCCAGAAAAGCAGTTTTTTTTTTTTTAAAAGTTGATTTATTTGAAAGGCAGAATGACAGAGAGAAAAGAAGGAAGGATCTTCCCTCTGCTTCTTCACTCCCCAAATGCCCAAAATAGTTGAGCTGGGCGGGTCTAAGGGTAGGAACCAGGAACTCCCTCCAGGTCTCCCACCTCCGTTGCAGAGATCCAAGTGCCTGAGCCATCATCTGCCTCCTAGGGTGCTCCCAGCAGGAAGCTGGATCAGAAGCAGAGGCAGGCCTCCATCCCAGGCACTCTGATATGGGATGTGCACATTCTAAGCCTGCTGTACCACACAAGCCCCAGGAAACTAGATTTTGTATTTAAGTAGCTAAATATTAGCTATGTAACATTGACTTTGTATAAAGACAATCAGGGAGAATGAGGCATCTTTTCTCAGACAGTTGGAATTGGGTTAAGAGGGACCACTGCTCCCTTTAGCCTAGCATTCAGTTGTTTCTGTGACTAATATTTGCAGAGCATTCACTACCAGTAATGTCTGGTGTTTGTAGCACAAAGCAGGACATCACCTAGAGGCCATTGTACATACAAGTCTGCCATGTGTCGTATATCTGCCACGCATGTACACTGTGGTTATGGCTGCTAGCCTTTTTGCCTCTCCGATTGCCACACTTGTACCTCTTATTGGTAAGGTTAACCCAGAACCCTTTAGACACAAGAATGTGGTCACTTGAGTCTCCATGCTTTTACCACCTATAGAGGGGAAATTTAGAAGAGCAAGAATGGGTTGGGTGTTCTTACTCTGTTGCTAGAAATAGGACTCATTACGGTCTTTTTGCAAACAGTTACACATATCCTATGGAACTCTCACAGTCTAGAAATTTCAGTCTAGGAATATATTGAATGAAATAAAACACCGATATGTAAAGAAATTTGGGGAGAACTACCTAAATGTTTAATTGTTTCCTTTTGGTACACAAGAAGGCTGTGTTTCCCAGCCTCCCTTGCAGTTAGATCAGAACCACCTGGTTGCTTGTAGTCAGTGGGAGCTGGATAGGAGTGTCCTAAACCATAGCCAGTCTTGGTCATACATTATTCCTTGCCAACTTCCAAGTGAATTACCAGGGTGCTGGATTAGAAGTGGAGCAGCTGGCACCCTGGTATGGGATGTGGGCAACCGAAGCAGCATCATACACATCACCCACCCTGGTAACTTAATTTTATAAAATACTTGAATAGAATTCTTCTCAACAATTAAAAAATTTACTTTAGATACTTAGAAACAATTTTTTTTAGAATATTTAGATTTATAGAAAAATTCTGGAGACAGAACAGAAAGATCCCATATATTTTACACCCAGTTTCCCCTATTAGCAACATCTTATCTTGGTATAATACAATTATAATTAATGAACTAATATATTAAGTTTCTTTAGGTTTTACATAATACTTTGTTCTATTCTAGGATCCCATCCAGAGTACCACATTGTATTTAGTTGTCTAGTCTCCTTAAGCATCTCTTGGCTATGAAAGTTTCTCAGCTTTTCCTTGTTTTCAATGACTTTGACAGATCTGTTGAGTAGTTGGCTCAATTGTTAATTGATATGATAATAACATTAACTGAGTTCAGGTCATCATCATCACTGACCCTAAAGAAAGCTGAGCATTGTGGCCTGACCTTTCTCAGCAACAGATTTTTTTTTCAACTTCTAAATTCTTAGTGTTTTCAAAATCTAAAATACAGACCAAATGTAGCACCCAGTTCTTTGTTTCTAACCCCATTGTCCAATCCAAAAGTCAGGGCTCCTGGGAGAAATGGATGATGTTAGGTCTGGGGCAGCAAATGACAAGATGAGCCTGGAACACCTTATAGTGTTGGAAAATAAGAAAATGCTCCAAAAGGGAGGAGGGTGAGATATGTCAGAGAGGCACTGGAAGTCAACTGAGAGGGGCCCCAAAGGAAAAGTTGTAAAAATTTGAACAAGGAAAGAGTATTCATTGATAACCCCAAGTGTCCAGAAGTCCATCCTGATAAAGAAAATGATTGAATAAATTGGTAAATGAGGTAGAAGAGGCAAACTTCCTCACAGCTTTCCAAGTAAAGTATGTAGGTGCTCCATCAGAGAAGAGAGGCATCGTGATTCCCTGCTTCTTAAGGGTGGGCTGCAGCTCCTGACTTCTTAGACTAACATCGCCATGTAGAAACATGATGAGCACTCTTACAGGCAGGTGACTAAGGTTGCCATCAGCAACCATAAATCATGGTGCTGGTATGTGCTCTTGATAAGATGTGAACAAAATGACACTTTATTTCTGTGATCTTCCTCCCTGAACACATAACTGGTCCAGAAAAACATCAGAGGAATCTCAATTGAGGGGTGTATTAGTAAACTTACAATATAGATTAGATAAATTTATTCATTCAAAAGGGAGAGTGGAAGAGAGAGAGAGACAGAAAGACGCGCGCACACACACACACACACACACACACACAATCTTACGTCCCCGAGTTTATTACCTGAATGCCTGCAACATCCAGGGCTGGGCAAGTCCACAGCCACAGCTCAGAACTCCAGCCAGGATTCCACAGGGGTGACAGGAACCCAAGCACTTGGGCCATTGTGTGGCCTCCCACAGTGCTGATTAGCAGGAAGCTGGACTAGAAGTGGAGTAGCCAAGACTTGAACCAGGCTGTCTGATACACACAGTGAGCTATCTGGCTGCATTACAACATCTGTTTCTGTCAGCTTTTTCTTTTGATAAAATGAATACCTAAAGCATTTATAAAGAGAAAAGTTTGGGGCCGGCATTGTGGTGTAGTGAGTAAAGCCACTGGCTGCAGAATCAGCATCCTATAGGGGCACAAGTTTGAGACTGAGCTGCTCCACCTCTGATCCTACTCGCTGCTAATTCGCCTGGGAAGGAAGTGGAAGATGGCCTAAGGGCTTGGGCTCCTGCACCAAGGTGGGAGACCTAGAAGCTCCGGGCTCTGGGCTTTGGCTTGGCATAGGCCTGGCTGTTGTGGTCATTTGGGTAGTGAATCAGCCAATGAAAAGATTCTTTGTCTCTTTCTCTCTCTGCAACACCGACTTAATGACTTTTATTATTATTATTATTATTTGACAGAGTTATAGACAGTAAGAGAGAGAGACAGAGAGAAAGGTCTTCCTTCCGCTGGTTCACTCCCCAAATGGCTGCAATGGCTGGAGCTGGGCTGATCTGAAGCCAGGAGCCAGGTGCTTCCTCCTGATCTCCCATGCGGGTGCAGGGCCCAAGCACCTGGGCCATCCTCCACTGCCCTTCTGGGCCACAGCAGAGAGCTGGACTAGAAGAGGAACAGCCAGGACTAGAACCCAGCACCCATATGGGATGCCAGTGCGCAGGTGGAGGATTAGCCAAGTGAGCCATGGCACCAGCCTGCAACTCTTTCTTTCTTTCTTTCTTTCTTTCTTTCTTTCTTTCTTTCTTTCTTTCTTTCTTTCTTTCTTCCTTCCTTCCTTCCTTCCTTCCTTCCTTCCTTCCTTCCTTCCTTCCTTCCTTCCTTCCTTCCTTCCTTCCTTCCTTCCTTCCTTCCTTCCTTCCTTCCTTCCTTCCTTCCTTCCTTCCTTCCTTCCTTCCTTTCTTGCTTTCTTTCTTGACAGGCAGAGTGGACAGTGAGAGAGAGAGACAGAGAGAAAGGTCTTCCTTTTCCATTGTTTCACCCGCAATGGCCGCTACGGCCAATGCGCTGAGGCCAGTGCACCACGCAGATCTGAAGCCAGGAGCCAGGTGCTTCTCCTGATCTCCCATGCGGGTGCAGGGCCCAAGCACTTGGGCCATCCTCTACTGCCTTTCCGGGCCACAGCAGAGAGCTGGACTGGAGGATGAGCAACTGGGACAGAATCTGGCACCCAACTTGGCCTAGAACTAGGGGTGCTGGTGCCGCAGTGGAGGATTAGCCTAGTGAGCCGTGGCGCCGGTCCGCAACATTGACTTTCAAATAAATTTTAAAAAGGGAGAGAGAGGAAAGGTTTAGTTAGCTGACCGTTCTAGAGGTTCACAGTCCAAGTTCAAGGGATCCCCACTTGATAAGTCTCTGGTGAAAGTGTTCTTTCTAGCAGGGTCCCAAGGGGACACAGAGCATCACATGTGAGATGGGAGGGCACATATATCTATGTCTAAGTGTACTCACAAGGCTGTCGGTACTTAATTATAGGGGTCTCATCCTAATGACCCAATCAAATCACTTTGCAAAGACCCCACCTCCAAACACCATAATTTAATTGTTTCCACCCTTTTAGAACCATAACCATAAAACTGTGGGAACCAAATCTCTGAGGTTGGGCAACAAATATTCAAATTGTAGCAAAGGGCATCCTACAGAACTTGCAAAAAATGCACTTTGGCAACTGAAAAAAAGAAAAGTTCCATAACTGTCGGAAAGAAAACAGGTATCTAAGGACAAATACTTTCTCCTCTAAGTGTTAAGATAAAGGTATATATGGAAGATTATTTGTTGCAGAAGATAGTAGTTTATTACTAGAGGCATCTTAGAGCCTTTAGTCAAAAAGGAAAAAAAAGGGCCAGCGCTGTGGCGCAGCGGGTTAACGCGCCGGCATCCCATATGGGCGTGGGTTCAAGTCCCGGCTGCTCCTCTTCCTATCTAGCTCTCTGCTATGGCCTGGGAAAGCAGTAGAAGATGGCCCAAGTGCTTGGGCCTCTGCACCCGCGTGGGAGACCCGGAAGAAGATCCTGGCTCCTGGCTCCTGGCTCCAGATCGGCGCAGTTCTGGCCATTGCGGCCAACTGAGGAGTGAACCATCAGATGGAAGACCTCTTTCTCTCTGCCTCTCCTCTCTGTGTAACTCTGACTTTCAAATAAAATAAATAAATCTTAAAAAAATATATTACTTACTTTTACCTGTTCCTCAGCTAAGCAAGTAGTGGACATTCTTGTCTGAGATCCAAGCAAGTTGTGACTTGAGTGAGAACTTGGTGAGCAGGGATTTCTGGACTGGCTGGTGAAAGGAGAGGAAATTTGGACCAAATTTTTTTTGGTCCAAAGCACAGGCAACAAAAGCAGAACTAGACAAATGGGGTTATATCCAACTCAGAAGCTTCTGCACAGCAAAGGAAATGAATAACAGTGAGAGGAGACAACCAACAGAATAGAAAAACATATTTGCAAGCTAGCTATCAGTAACTGAAAAAACTTAACAAAAAAACAACCAGTCAAGAAATGGACAAAGACCCTCAAATGACATTTCTCAAAAGAAGTGCAATGGTCAACAAATATATGAAACATGCTCAGTGTCACTAGTCATCAGGGCAATGCAAATCAAAACCACAATGAGATATCACCTCACCCCTGTCACAATGGCTCTCATCTGAAAGACAGAAAGTAACAAATACTGGTGAGGATATAGAGAAAAGGGGACTCCTAATATACTATTGGAGGGAATGTAAATTAGTATAGCTACTGTAGAAAATAGTGTGAAGATTTCTTGATAAACCAGAAATAGACTTGCCATATGATCCAGCAATCCCACTCCTGGATTTATACCCAAAAGACATGAACACATTGTATCAGAAAGGTACCTGCACCACCATGTTTACAGCAGCACTGTTCACAAGAGCCAAAATATGGAATCAAGCAAGGTGCGCATCATCAGATGAGTGGATAAAGAAGATGTGATATATAAATATATATGTATACACTCACATGTGCACACACAATGGGATATTATTCAGCTGTTAAAAAGAATGACATTTTACTATTTGCATAAAAATGGATGTGACTGGAGGACATCATATTGAATGAAATATGTTGGACACAGAACGATAAATACTGCCTGTTCTCTCTTACATTTAGGAACTAAAGTTGAAAAAAAAAAAGCAAGCATGGCCAGCGCCGTGGCTCAACAGGCTAATCTTCCGCCTTGCGGCGCTGGCACACCGGGTTCTAGTCCCGGTCGGGGCGCCGGATTCTGTCCTGGTTGCCCCTCTTCCAGGCCAGCTCTCTGCTGTGGCCCGGGAGTGCAGTGGAGGATAGCCCAGGTGCTTGGGCCCTGCACCCCATGGGAGACCAGGAAAAAGCACCTGGCACCTGGCTCCTGCCATTGGATGAGCGCGGTGCGCTGGCCGCAGCGGCCATTGGAGGGTGAACCAATGGCAAAAGGAAAACCTTTCTCTCTGTCTCTCTCTTTCACTGTCCACTCTGCCTGTCAAAAAAAAAAAAAAAAGCAAACAAAAACAAAAAAGAACAAAATGCCTATGTATATCAATATTGCTGCAACTAAAAACATTGCTTTATATGTTTGTCAAACTAGTGGTTAAAATATTATACTACTATAGTTTTAATGATCTGTGATTATTGTAATATTTGCTGTATATGAGTAAAATGGACATATTTATATTATTGTTTACAACCCTTTCCTATACTTCCACTGAACTAGGACTTTTTGTTTTTACTTGTTGATCTCTTTATTTAGTGGGCCATTAAGTGCTTGATTATTAATTAATAATTAATAATGTTTTCTCAAAAATCAAAAATGAAAGGAAGGAACATAGGAAGGAAGGAAGGAAGGAAGGAAGGAAGGAAGGAAGGAAGAAAATGAAGAAAGTGTGAAGGTGGGAGGATGGGAGGAAGGAAATATAGTCTTAGAATTGATCTGTGAACTACATTGTATTTTTTCTCTTTGTATTAAAATCACATTAATATGAAAAAGAGGAAAAAATAGGAAGAGATTATGCAATAACAAAATTCTGTCAATGACAATCATTTTAAAACTATTATATGTACTCCAACATGAATGCAAAATTCATTACTGTAAACACAAAATAATTGTTTGACATTGCAGTCTTCTTTTTCTCTTTTTATTTGGTCATTCTATAGTGCTGGACAAATATTTTCAAAATTAGAGATTTTGACATTTACATAGAGACTTGGTATTTCCCAGCAAATGAAAATATAATTTCAGGGAAAACGTGAGATAATAGTAAGGGGACTGTGAACATTGCTGAAGGGAGTATGCATGGGTACAGCCACTTTGGTAAATGATATGGGTTTTCTTGTAAAGTTGAATTATGTATGTCCTGTGACTCAGCAGTTCCACTGCCAAACTCATTTATCTTCAAGGATGTTCATAGCTCCTGGTTCACAATAGCTGAAAACTGACAACTGCCCAAATGAGCAACAGGAAAACTGACAAATAGTGGTATATTTCCACAATGGATGATTGTACTGTTCATAATCAGTTATCAGTTAGTTGAAAGTACACACAAAATCAGAAATGAATCATAGTAACATCATTTCATATATATATGTGAAAACTTATCTAATAAATAAACGAAGGAGGAGAATTAAAAGCAAAATTGAGGATAATGGTTGCCTCCTGGCCACAAAGAGGGAAGAAGTTAGGGACAGAATATAAGAGGAGCCCATAGTAGATAGAAACTACTGGTAATGTTCAAGTTTTCAGATTGATAGATTCATATTTTTATATTGATAAATTAATAAAAGAGGACTTAGACCAAAAATGACAGTGCACACTAAGCCATTAAATAATTAATCCAAGTTTTCAATTCTGTGTTTCTGAAGATAAAATAAGCAAATAACCATATAACAAAATTTATGACATACAGCATTTTACTATGGCTATTGTAGCTATTTGTGTTAACAGAACTCAGTGGGTCTACCAACCAATATCCAGAGCTTAGCTTTGTAAGTCAAGAAACTCAAGCTGCTAGTGGTCTTATCTCAGGAGGAACGTTTCACCCTGACCAATTTCAGTGAAGATTGATTATATGCTTAAAAGTCCTACTTGTTTTATCATAATGAAAAATGTAATGGCTATGCCATTTGTTCATTCAGGAACATTTATGGAACATCTCTTCTGTTCCAGACAAATCACTAGTCACTTAGAGGTGAATATGACAGTTTCACAGGATTAATAATCTCCTGAGAAACTCAAACATTTAATAACTCAAAATCATAAAACTCAGTTAATCAGCATATTAATTTCCTTATACAATGTGATAGAGGGGGAAAATTATTCATTTTGAAGACTAAACAAATGGAATTATCTATGTGACCTTGGGCAAGAAGTCATCACCATACCTGCTTTCCAAATTCCAACGTTGCTATGGACCGGTAACTGCTGTTTCTCAGTCACCTCTTTCCAAATGCGAATCCTACTTGTGTTATTATCTTCATCCCTTATCTACCAGTGTGTATACTGGTTGTAAAAGAGCTTGGAAGATCTATTGACTTGGTCTCTGGGTTGCTGTACAACATGAATTTACATTTAAGTATTTTACATCAAATGGAAAACATATTTTTTTAAGATTTATTTATTTATTTGAAAGAGTTACACAGAGAGGAGAGGCAGAGAGAAAGAGGTCTTCCATCTGATGGTTCACTCTCCAATAGGCCACAACAGCCAGAGCTGTGCCGATCTAAAGCCAGGAGCCAGGAGCTTCTTCCGGGTCTCCCACGCGGGTGCAGGGGCCCAGGCACTTGGACCATCTTGTACTGCTTTCCCAGGCCATAGCAGAGAGCTGGATTGGAAGTGGAACAGCCAGGTCTTGAACCAGCATCCATATGGGATGCTGGTGCTTCAGGCCAGGGCGTTAACTGGCTGTGCTGCATATACTTTTATAAAGACGTGTTTTCTAGGTGTGGGAAGAAGAGTGTTATGGAGGCCAGAGGGGCTGTTCCTAGCAGAGACAGCCAGCTATTTCCTTAGCTGAAAAATAGGAAAATCAACTCCTTAGGGTTGCTGTGAAAATTAGATATTACATGTAAAACACAGGAAAACAGTAAAACATGGAAAACAGGTCAATACTCTTAAGGAATTCTAATCAGAAGGATGCTCAACGAACACAAAATCAGAAAATGGGAAATTATGCAAGCCAGGTAGAGCCATCTGCATGAAAATATCTCTGCCCAGCAGGCCCAAGTCCGCCTAACAGCTGGTCAGCCTTGTCTCGCCTACCTGTAGTGCTTAGGAGACACACTAATTCTCAGCCCTTGGCTTTCTTTTCCCAATATTAACTGCTTGCTTCCTCTTTTTTTTGTTTTCTCACATACTTTCTCTCCTATCATATCACAGACTCAATACTCCTCTTTCACGTCTGTGCTATCTTCTTACATGGCTTATTTGAAAAATTGTCTGGCAATAGAAAGAAGGGCTAGAAAAATACTCAAGAAACTAGGCCACATGAAAAACATCAACAGGAAAAGGGTAAACCAAAGGTGAGCCCAACGCAGAGAAACGTATGTACAGGGTACCATCCTGGACAGTGTGTGTCAGATGGATTGCAACTCATAGATTGACAATGAGTTTTCTGAAGTTCAAACAAACAATAAACAAACCCCCAACCACTCACTGTATAGTCACTGCATGTAAAAGCAAACATACAGTTCCAGATAAACTTAATTTATTTAAAGAAAGAGATCTGATTTGTGCCCAGGGATCCTCCCAGAGGGTTCTCCACAATGAGTCACATGTCATCATGGACAACATCCTGACACAAGTTAGATGTGTCAGTGGCCTGTGGTTGTGATGGTGCAACCACAATTAAAATGAATTGCAGCTGTAGCCAATTGTTACAGCATCTTGTTGCTTCTTGAATCACAAGGTTTAGGGTATCCCTACACTTTCATTAGTAATACACGCATTTAGTATTTATTATGCTGGGGTACAAACTACTGGTCCTCGGGGTAAATGATTCCAAGTAGTTTAAGGGATCATGCTGGTGGTCATTGTGTAGGAGAGTTCCCAGGGCTACAATACAATTTAATTCACTGGAAGAAGACAACCAGCGAAGGGGAAACACACGAGGGGCGAAGTCCAGATGCCAGCTGCCAAGAGTCCTTTCCTAGTGGAGTCCCAGGACATGCTTCATTCTTCAAGCAACACGGAATGATATGATGTATGAAATGTGCCGAGCACAATTGGTGGACACTCAACACCACATTTTATTGGGGACTGATCACAAAGGCACCCTCTGTCTGGCATGTGCCCCAGTTTCAGACTCTCAGAAGCAAAGCAGGTGTTTGCCTAAATTATATTGGTTGTACAAACAGTTCAGGTATAGTGAGACAGTCATATCTGTTACCTTTGGAATTCTTTAGAAATCAAGTTCCCAGAAGCCCACTGAGGGCCAACCTTGTAAGTAGGCCGTTTTGAGGATAACTGGTTAAGGGGCTGGCATTGTGGTACAGTAGCTTTAGCTGTCAACTTGGCGTGCCAGAATCCCATATTAGGGTGCCTGTTCAAGTCTCAGCTACCCTGCTTTGCTCCATCTCTCTGCTAATTCACCTGGGAAAGCAGAAGATGATGGTCCAAGTATGTGGGCCCTTGATGCCCATGTGGGAGAACTGGATGGAGTTTCTGATTCCTGGTTTCAGCCTGTTTTGGTCAGCTGTGATCATTTGGGGAGTGAACCAATGGATGGAATCTCTCTCTCTTTCTCTGTGTGTCTCTTTTGCTGTCTCTGTCACTCTGCCTTTCAAATAAAGAAAGCAATCCTTTAAAAATGATTAGTAATGACTGCTGTGTAAACACTTTTCTTCACAAGGACAACAACAATAAAAATTTTGGAGCTATCTTGCTATATGGCTTTTTATATATTACTTTACAAATAATCTGCTCTTGTGTTACTTCATCAATATTAACCTATCATAAATTCTGTTGAATGAAGGATAACTATATTCCAGTATAGATTTTGCCCATATATTCTACTATGTTTATCAAGAATTCCAGAATTTAGGCCGGTGCCGTGGCTCAACAGGCTAATCCTCCGCCTTGCGGCGCCGGCACACCGGGTTCTAGTCCCGGTTGGGGTGCTGGATTCTGTCCCGGTTGCCCCTCTTCCAGGCCAGCTCTCTGCTGTGGCCCGGGAGTGCAGTGGAGGATGGCCCAAGTGCTTGGGCCCTGCACCCCATGGGAGACCAGGAAAAAGCACCTAGCACCTGGCTCCTGCCATCGGATGAGTGCGGTGCGCCGGCCGCGGTGCGCCGGCCGCAGCGCGCCGGCCGCGGCAGCCATTGGAGGGTGAACCAACGGCAAAGGAAGACCTTTCTCTCTGTCTCTCTCTCTCACTGTCCACTCTGCCTGTCAAAAAAAAAAAAAAGAATTCCAGAATTTAAATATTAAACATTTTAAAACTTGAATAAGGTATTTGTTATGGGCATCATCAGTTGAATGAAAATTTTACTATTTCATGTGACATTCTCAAATGAGTGTGCTGATTTTAGTAGGACCTAAATTTGATAAGGGAAATACTGCAGCTGCTGATTTAACCTCCGCTTCATAGCACACAGAAATACTGAGTATAATGGATTGCATCTCCTGATGAACTTGCTCTTGATTTATGTTCTTCTGAATTACAAGTGTCCCAGGAGAAAGAGGCTATTCATCTTTGGCTAGTTACTATTTCAGCACAGGAAGAGCATTTATTAAGGAAAAGCCCTTGCATGTCTTACTGTGTTTCACATTCTTGTGCCAAGGGAAAGGGCAGAGGAGTATCACTCGGTGCTATTAAAGCACTGTTATTATCAAGACAATAATGGCAAGATGTAAGGAGACCTCAGATTCTAAGCCATGCTGAGGCAGACAGTAGGTTTGAGGAATTCGGACAGAAATTAACATTCTGGCCCACAAGAGTACCCAAAAGAATATCCAGGATAGTAGTCAAATCGAGCCATATATGATGCTTTTGATGCAGATACTAGATAGTATTGGCCCTAGTCTCCTAGTTGCTTGGGCTCCCTCTCTTAATTTCAAGTTCCTTTGCCCTGCTTCAGTAATTGCAGATTATTTTATTATTATTATTATTTGACAGATAGAGTTAGACAGTGAGAGAGAGAGAGACAGAGAGAAAGGTCTTCCTTCCATTGGTTCACCCCCCAAATGGCCGCTACGGCCAGAACTATGCTGATTCGAAGCCAGGAGCCAGGTGCTTCCTCCTGGTCTCCCATGTGGGTGCAGGGGCCCAAGCACTTGGGCCATCCTCCACTGCCTTCTTGGGCCACAGCAGAGAGCTGGACTGGAAGAGGAGCAACCGGGACTAGAACCCAGCGCCCCAACCGGGACTAGAACCGGGAGCCCATATGAGTTTCCCGTGCTGCAGGCAAAGGATTAACCAAGTGAGCCAGGGCACCCACCCCTTGTGATTGCAGATTATTAAAATTAGCTCACTAAACAGAGAGAGAGGTGTACCCAGCCCTACATGGCCCCAGATCACAGAACTGCTGTGGTCATTTGTCTCCTTGATAGATAACATCTTGATGCTGGATCTTGTCTCGAGGGTTTCCCAACCCTAGTCCCTGAGCAAAATAAACTTCCACCCATAAGTATCCCCAAGACTGACTCCCACTTTGTTCATCAAAATTCCCCGAAGAACACAATATTGCTGACCAAACAAGGACCATAAGCATGGGAGACCAATCTGAGACTTGCATTCAAGCTAAACACGCATCTCTCAACCCCAACTTCAATCTGCAAGATCCTTTGTCCTCAACCCATCCTAGGAGCCAAGAATTAAGGGGCAGGTGCCCAGGTTTTTTCTCTCTGTTTTGCAATCATCTATGCTTTTCCATCAGTCTGATGTCAGTGATTGGCTTGCTGCACATCAGGTGAGTGGACTCAGACCTGCTGGGTCCCACAACAGTGGACAATGCTAAAGCAGGTAGACCCTGGTTCCTCCCTCCTTCCAGTACATACAACCACCCTAAAATACTATAGAAATGTCTGCATTTCAGGATGGCAAGTGGATTTTTTTTTTCATTTCCATCTAAAAATGCCAACCACAGTGGTAGGGGAGGGGCTTGCTTTCTGATATAGACAGCTAATCATTTATTAGTTGTATTCTTGGTGCTTATACTATACCAAACAGAAACCAAGAGACAAGGATAGATACCGAGATGAATAAAAGTGACCATGCCACTGAGGATCTAAGAGTCTATGGCAGCAGCTTTCCAACCAAAGAATGTGTATAAGGAAGTGTTTGCACTGCTGTTACAGCAGCATTTTTTAAGGGAAAGGGTTTATTGGTAGGGAAACTTGACAGACTGGAGGGAAGGGGCAAAGAAGAAAAAGAGGGAGAAGGATAGTTAGGGAGAGATCAAGGGAGAGAGAGAGAGAGAGAGAATCGAGAGAGAGAGAGCCACATGTTCAGTAACAGGTCCTCTTAAAACTTTGCCGGGGGTGGGGCCGGCGCCGTGGCTCAACAGGCTAATCCTCCGCCTCGCGGCGCCGGCACACCGGGTTCTAGTCCCGGTTGGGGGGCCGGATTCTGTCCCGGTTGCCCCTCTTCCAGGCCAGCCCTCTGCTGTGGCCCGGGAGTGCAGTGGAGGATGGCCCAGGTGCTTGGGCCCTGCACCCCATGGGAGACCAGGAAAAAGCACCTAGCACCTAGCACCTGGCTCCTGCCATTGGATGAGCGCGGTGTGCCGGCCGCAGCGCGCCGACCGCGGCGGCCATTGGAGGGTGAACCAACGGCAAAAGGAAGACCTTTCTCTCTGTCTCTCTCTCTCACTGTCCACTCTGCCTGTCAAAAAAAAAAAAACAATAAAACAAAAAAAACTTTGCCGGGGGTGGACCAGGCAAGGAAGTAGGAGCAACGAATCCCATTAGGATGAGGGTGGAGCTGACACTGGTGGTTGGGCCATGGGGTCACCTGGCTTCCAGCAATTGCAATGGCAGTGTGGGCTACAGCCAACAATGGTGTCAGGGTATAGATCGCACCATGGATAAGACTGCGCCATTTTACTAACATCCCCCGCTTTTGTTCTTTATAAAGCAAAAGTTGTATGGCATTATATTAGCCCCAAATGTCCAAAAGGGGTAGAGGACAATGATCTGTCTTTACAGTTACTTCCTGCTGACATGGGGCAACGAGGTACTCTCTATGGCATGGGTGATATCTCAAGCCGCTGTCTCCTGGGTGGGGAGCAGAGTATATCCCTGTAGCAGCATTTGGTTAACTGCCTGGTTGGTGAAGGCATTGGTTTGCTCCAATATCACCTCCTGTAAAAACTCAAACAGACACGGTAGTATAAAAGACAGGGTGAGAATAGCAACCAGCGATCCTAAGAGTGGCATTAACCAAGTAATGAGAGGATTTCATAGAGGAGAGGAAATGGGGGGTGTATGTCTCTGGACTCTTGTGAGGATTGTTTGATGGACATGGTTTAAAACTGATCCCAACCAAGACTGAGAGAAAGAACTGCTTATCTCTTGCAGGTAGAGGGCTTTGTGAAGAAAATCCTGAAAAATCACTCAACACTAAGTGGGGGAGTGCAGGGTCTGAATGCACCTGTACAAGGATGGACTGGGTCCAAGGAAAGGTGAGTGCGCCGCTCGCCCATTCCCCAGCCTCCCGATCCCGGAGACAATCAGACGCAGCGGGGAGCCAAGTCTAGCAAGGACTCAGTTATAGCACAGGACCTTTTATAGCACAAAACTGCAGAGTCATTGGGGCAGGGCTAAGGACCAACCAATCACTTAAACGGTCACCTTACGGGGGCATTGCTATAGGACTAGCCTTATGTCTATACACTTGTTACTAGTTTTGTTACCTCCCCTGATGTTGCACAGCCAATTAGTTTTAGTGGTAAACAACTTTGGATTCCACCCACCTTACTTCCTTTCGGTACCATCTTTGAATTGCTTCGTGTAACTAATTTCCCCACAGGGGAGAGGACCATCAATACACAAAGGTTGAGAGTAGAGCCATTGATGTTAAAGTAGAGGCTATGATTACAAAGGAGTGAGGCCCCAAGTGGGCTAGATAGGGTCTAGAACAAAGGACAGAGTCATTATTGGAGAACCGAAGAAAACTGCTGTCTAAACATGAATAAATTTTCTGATGGAGAGGCAAATAGAACCTGACACAAGGGGCCTGATAATAATCTGATGAGCTTTAAGGCCTTGTCAGTTGCGAGGCCCAGACCTTATCTATCTCTTCACATAGGGTGTGGACCTCCTTGGGGAAGGCACCCTGTTGACTTCCATTACCTAGCTGGCCTGGGAGGAGAGCTGGCCAGGTAAAGGCAGGTGGCAACTCTAACAGGAAGTTTACAGCTCTGCCTGCAATGTTGCTGACCCTACGTGGCCGTCCCCTCAGCAGCAGTGGTCACTTTGGAAGCTGGGCGGAGTGAAGGGCTTTTCAGCGTGGAGCCAGCAAGACTTGTGGGTCTGTCCTGGGTGTCCTTCGACTCCAGGCCAGTTCCACTTCCAGTGATACACTCTTGGCTGGCAGAGGGGCCAGGGCTCTTCATAAGCTGATTTCCTGCAGCATTATTCATAACAGCCACGATGTGACAACCTAAATGTCAATCGGCAGATGAGTGGATAAAGAAAATGTGGTATTCTTACAATGGAGTATTGTTCAGCCTTAAAATGAAAGAAATCCTGCCGCATGTGACAATGCAGATGACCCTTGAAGACATTATGCCAAGTGAAATAAGCCAGTCCAAGAAAGACAAATGCTGAATGATTCTCTTTATGTCAGATATCCAAAATAGTCAAACGGGGACGGGCGTTTGGCACAGTGCTTAAGATAACAGTTCAGATGCCCATATCCCATATCAGAGTGCCTCGATTTGAGTCCTGGTTTTCTTCCGTTTCCATTGGAGGTAGCAGGTGATGATGGTGCCAGTAGTTGGGTCCTTGCAACCCGTGTGGAAGACCCAGAATGAGTTCCTAGCTCCTGGATTCAGCCTGGCCCGGCCCTGGCTGCTGTTAGCACTTGAACAGTGAACTAGCGTTCATTCTCTCTCTCTCTCTTTCTTCTTCTCTCTCTCTCTCTCTCTGTTCCTTTCAAATAAAATAAAAATTCACAAATATAAAATAAAATAGTAAAAATAAATAAATAAAAAATAAAATAGTCGAGAACACAGATGCAGAAGCAGAGAATAAAGTGATGATTGCCAAGGGCTAGGCAGGGAGGGAGATGGGTAGTTGCTATTCCGTAGGTATAATATTTCAGTTATACAAGATGATTAAGTTCTGCATAACTGCTGTACAAGACTGAGCCTATAGTTAACATTACTGTATTATACATTTAAAAACTTAAGAAGATATGTCTTGTGTCAAATATTCTTAGCATAATTTCAAAAAAATTGACCAAGATTATCTTCCAGACACTTAATCTCCCCGGTTCCTTTTCAGTTAGGCAGCCAGCATATACTTGATTTCTGTCAATCAGATGTAGCAGCCCTAGACTTCAAATAACAATCCAGGGACAGGAATTGTGATTTTAGTATCAGACGAAAAATGACAATTTTATTATTCTCAGATATTTTGATAGGTATCCAAATTGCACAAATACTTTTAAAATTTAAAATGTTCAAAATTCAAATGCTTAAATATACAGTGGTGGGTTGGGGGGTGGCACACGGATGTTTGGTGCAGTGATTAAGACGCTGGTCAGACCTGGACTGTGGCTCACTAGGTTAATCCTCTGCCTGCGGTTCTAGTCCTGGTAGGGGCGCCGGATTCTGTCCTGGTTGCTCCTCTTCCAGGCCAGCTCTCTGCTGTGGCCTGGGAGGGCAGTGGAGGATGGCCCAAGTCCTTGGGCCCTGCACCTGCATGGGAGACCAGGGGGAAGCACCTGGCTCCTGGCTTCGGATCGGCAAAGCACTGGCCATGGCGGTCATTTGGGGGTGAACCAACGGAAAGAAGACCTTTCTCTCTGTCTCTCTCTCACTAACTCTGCCTGTCAAAAAAAAAAAAAAAAGCCGCTGGATGGAAGTCCTCATCCTATAATGTTTGTTTGTGTCCCCTTCTTTCTGTCTTTCTGCATTTCTAAGAAATAAAAATAAATAAATATTTTAAACACTGAGAACAGTGGAACTCAATAATAAAAACATAATCACATTAAAACATCAAATAGAGTATACATCTATAAAATATGATCATTGGAAATATGTTATTCTATAACAAAACACTTGTAGTATAAGAAATATGACAAAATATTATTTAAAATAATAAATCATGTGCTATATGAAATGAAAAAATTACACATAAAATGAAAATGAAATATTATTTATCTTTTTTTCTAAAGGAGCTTTTAAAAGATAGTAAGTCAGTAATATCCCTATTGTTTTATTTTTTATTTATTTTTTTTTTGCAAAATATCCAGCTGCTATTTCACATTCTTTTGGACTCCTACTCATTGTATGGTAAGGAGAAACTGGAGATTCTGTGACATTAACATGATTTTATCTTTTTCAATATTTTTTAAACCTTTTATTCATATATTTTAAAATTTTATTTGAAAGGCAGAGAAAGAGACACAGAGAGAGAGAGAGATCGATCTTCTATTTGCTGGTTCGTTCCGCAAATGCCCTCAAACAGCCAGGACTGGGCCAGGCTGAAGCCAGGAGCCAGAAACTCCACTGAGGTCTCCCTGTGGGTGGCAGGGATTCAAGTACTTGAGCCATTATCTGCTGCTTCGCAGGGTGCGCAATAGCAGGGAGCTGAGTCCGAAGCTAAGTATCCAGTTGTTGAAGCAGCCGCTCTGCTGTGGGATGCAGGTCTACCAAGCAGCAGTCCAAGCGCGTGTGTCAGATGCCTGACCTTCCGGACAAATGTCTTTAAGAAGCTCTTTTCTTTCTAATCCAGTCCTTTCATTTTGTTATATTATAGGTAAAAGGCTCTATTTGCAGGAGAACAGGAATTTGATAAATAGGCCAAATCCCATGTCGTCACCTGGCGCTGGACTCGTTTTTCTTGTCTTTCTTGGCCTATGCTGCAGTGGAGCAGCAGGAGCTACAGACCCCAGGAGGTACAGACAGCCACAGCCCTAGCAGCAGGTGCTGCAAGCTTGCCAGTCCCCTGGGCGATAACATCTTCCGTGTTTTCTCCATTCAGTTCACTGCTGACCTTGCTGAACTTGGGCTTGCATGCCTCGATGCCCGTGTTCAGGCTCTTTTTGTCCTTGGCACTGCGAGAGGGGCTGCCCCAAGGGCAGGCAGCTGGCAGATAGGAGGCGATGTAGTACAACTCAAAAGGTCTCCAAGCTGTTCTATTATTTTAACAGTTTTCTGGGGACATATTTTCACACTCATAGAAAGTGCAAGGGGGCGCCAGATTCTGTCCCGGTTGCCCCTCTTCCAGGCCAGCCCTCTGCTGTGGCCCAGGAGTGCAGTGGAGGATGGCCCAAGTGCTTGGGCCTTGCACCCCATGGGAGACCAGGAGAAGCACCTGGCTCTTGCCATCAGATGAGCGCAGTGCGCCAGCCGCAGCGCGCCAGTCACGGCAGCCATTGGAGGGTGAACCAATGGCAAAGGAAGGCCTTTCTCTCTGTCTCTCTCTCACTGTCCACTTGGCCTGTCAAAAAATAAATTAAAAAAAAAAAAAAAAGAAAGTGCAAGGAAGGTCATAGAAAGTCACAGGGATTCTCCTACACTCCTTACTGCTTCCCTCATCACCCTTAAGTACTGCAGTGAATGTTTTCTTTTATAAACAAAATAAGTCTTTACATAACCACAGTGATAGTACCAAAATTAGAAAACTAACACTGATAGATTATGCTCATCTGCATTTAAATTCTTACTCATTTGCTGCTTAGGTCTCAATAATAATCTTTATTTATTGCAGAAGAAAACCCAAAATGCTGTTATGTTCAGTGCCGTATGTGTTTGATATGGAACAGCTCCTCCACCTCTCTTTGTCTTTCATGTTACTGACGTTTTTAAAATCTCAGGCCAGTTACTTTGTTCTTTCTTTCTTTCTTTTTTTAGAAGATTCTTATTTAATAAATATAAATTTTGAAAGTACAACCTTTGGATTATAGCGGTTCCCCCCTATAACTACCCTCTCACCCACAAACCATCCCATCTCCTATCCCTCTCCCATCCCATTCTTCATCAAGATTCATTTTTAATTATCTTAATATACCGAAGATCAACTTAGTATATTCTAAGTAAAGATTTCAACAGTTTGCACCCACACAGACACACAAAGTATAAAGTACTGTTTGAAGACTAGTTGATTCTCATAGTACAACACATTAAGGACAGAGGTCCTACATGGGGAGCAAGTGCACAGTGACTCCTGTTGTTGATTTAAGAACTGACACTCTTATTTACGACGTCAGTAATCACGTGAGGCTCTTGTCATGAGCTTCCAAGGCTATGGAAGCCTCTTGAGTTCACAAACTCTGATCTTATTTAACCAAGGCCATAACAGAAGTGGAAGTTCTCTCCTCCCTTCAGAGAAAGGTACCCTCTTCTTTGATGGCCCCTTCTTTCCACTGGGATCTCACAGAGATCCTTCATTTAGGTCCCCCCCCCCCCCCAATGTCTTGGCTTTCCATGCCTGAGAAACTCTCATGGGCTTTTTAGCCAGATCCGAATGCCTTAAGGGCTGATTCTGAGCAGGCCAGTTATTTTGTAGAATGTTTCTCAGTGTAAATTTGCTGGATTGATTCCTCATGGTTAGATCCAGTTTTACACATTTGGCAGGGATATTGCAGAGTTGCAAGTCTTGGACTCTGTATCTGAGAGTTCACAAAGAGACATTTTTTAGAAATGCCTTCTGGCCGGCGCCGTGGCTCAACAGGCTAATCCTCCGCCTTGCGGCGCCGGCACACCGGGCTCTAGTCCCGGTCAGGGCGCCAGATTCTGTCCCGGTTGCCCCTCTTCCAGGCCAGCTCTCTGCTGTGGCCCAGGAGTGCAGTGGAGGATGGCCCAAGTGCTTGGGCCCTGCACCCCATGGGAGACCAGGAAAAGCACCTGGCACCTGGCTCCTGCCATCGGATGAGCGCGGTGCGCCGGCCGCAGTGCGCCGTCCACGGCGGCCATTGGAGGGTGAACCAACGGCAAAGGAAGACCTTTCTCTCTGTCTCTCTCTCTCTCACTGTCCACTCTGCCTGTCAAAAAAAAAAAAATTAAAAAAAAATTAAACTTAGTGTTTCCAGAGAAACATTTGTTATTTCTTCACATTCTCCCCCCCCCCCAAAAAAAAAAAACAACTTGGGAGGGGGGCCAGTGCTGTGGCACAGTAGGTAAATCCTCGGCCCGCGGTGCCGACATCCCATATGGGCACCAGTTTTAGTCTAGGTTGCTCCTCTTCCAATCCAGCTCTCTGCCATGGCCTGGGAAAGCAGTAGAAGATGGCCCAAGTCCTTGGGCCCCTGCACCTACATGGGAGACCAGGAAGAAGCTCCTGGCTCCTGGCTTTGGATCAGCTCAGCTCCAGTCATTGCAGCCATTTGGGGAGTGTACCAGTGGATGGAAGACTCTCTCTCTCTCTCTCACTGTATGTAACGCTACCTCTCAAATATATAAATAAAATCTTTTTTAAAAAATGGGAAGACCCCAATACCTTGGATCCACGTTCTCCAGTGGCAATGATTGGCTAGAAGACAGTGGTAACCACACCCTTTCATATGAGCTTGAATTCTATCCATGTGTGTGAATGTGGCACACACACACAATGAATGCTCTCACACTTGTGAAAATCAGTTCCCTTCAGTGTCTAGTCCCTCTAGGGGGTTGGAACACCCTTCCACTCAGTATTTCAATCGCAGCTTTTAAAATCCAATGCAGCAGGAAATTCCAATGATTTCCAGCTTGATTAGTATTACCTATACCTTGGTAATATAAAATAAGTAACATCCATGCTCTATGTATTTCACCTTAGTTGTGCCATATTGATTTATGTTATAGTTATACTTGTGCATTTTATAGAAGTAATCATTTTGTTTGGTCTTTCTGGCTTTTTAAAAAGTGTTTCTTTTATTGGTACTTTTTTTTTAATGTAAAAAATATTTTTTGGGCCGGCGCCGTGGCTCAACAGGCTAATCCTCCGCCTTGCGGCGCCGGCACACCGGGTTCTAGTCCCGGTCGGGGCGCCGGATTCTGTCCCGGTTGCCCCTCTTCCAGGCCAGCTCTCTGCTGTGGCCCGGGAGTGCAGTGGAGGATGGCCCAGGTGCTTGGGCCCTGCACCCCATGGGGAGACCAGGAAAAGCACCTGGCTCCTGGCTCCTGCCATCAGACGAGCGCGGTGCGCCGGCCGCAGCGCGCCGACCGCGGCGGCCATTGGAGGGTGAACCAACGGCAAAAGGAAGACCTTTCTGTCTGTCTCTCTCTCTCACTGTCCACTCTGCCTGTCAAAAAAAAAAAATAAAATAAAATAAAATAAAAAAATAAAAAAATATTTTTTGAAAGACAGAGAGACAGAGATAGGGACAGAGAGATAGATAGTAAGAGAGAGAGAGAGAGCTCTCCTCTGCTGATTCACTCCCCAGATGACCCCAAGACCTGGAGGGGCTGGGCAAGACTGAAGGCAGAAGAGCAGATTTCAACCCACGTCTTCCACAAAGATGGCATCGCTGCTGCCTGAGCCATCGCTGCTGCCTCCCGGGATCTGTATTAGCGGGAAACTGGATTCAAGAGCTGAGTGGAAACCAGGCACTCCAACACAGGGCATGGGCATCGCAACTGGCATTTTATCTGCTGAGCCAAATGCACACCTCCAGATTCATATTTTTGATCAAATGGCTGCTTAGGTACTCATATCTTTATGTTATACCCTTAGTAATTTTCTGTTTGTTCCCTAAGATGAGAAAGATTGAAATTTGCCAACTGCTTCTTCTGCTTTCATCCTCTTCCTCCACTCCCTCGGTATCTGATTTAAAGTACTATCTTTTTTTTTCTAAAAGAGAGAGAGAGAGAGAGAGAGAGAGAGAGAGAGAGAGACCTATTTATTTATTTAAATGACAGAGTGAGAGCTATCTTCTAGTTTACTCTCCAAATGGTCACAACAGCCAAGTCTGGGCCAGATCAAAGCTAAGAGCTAGGAACTCCATTCCCACGTACCTGGACCATCTTTTGCTGCCTTCCCAGGTGCATTAGCAGGAAGCTGGATCTGAAGTGCAGCAGCCTGGACTCCAAATGATGCTCTTATATGGGATGCTCGAGTTGCAAGCAGAGGCTTAATCCCCTGTACCACAATGCTGGCTCCCGTGTGATCATTTTCTGATCCTCTTAACTTAATGCTGAAAATCAATAGAAACTTAGTTTTAGAATTAAGGGCATGTTTCTGATCCCTTAATGAATGTTTCTTCAAATGTTAGTGCTTAGAACAGAAACAATAGCTAAGGAATAGATATTTCATTGATAAATACAGAACTAGATCAGAATGTCAAAAAGATAATGATTTGGAAGCCAGCGCCGTGGCTCAACAGACTAATCCTCCGCCTTGTGGTGCCGGCACACCGGGTTCTAGTCCCGGTCGGGGCGCCGGATTCTGTCCCGGTTGCCCCTCTTCCAGGCCAGCCCTCTGCTGTGGCCCGGGAATGTAGTGGAGGATGGCCCAAGTGCTTGGGCCCTGCACCCCATGGGAGACCAGGAAAAAGCACCTAGCACCTGGCTCCTGCCATCGGATGAGCGCAGTGCGCTGGCCGCAGCGCGCCAGCCGCAGCAGCCACTGGAGGGTGAACCAACGGCAAAGGAAGACCTTTCTCTCTGTCTCTCTCTCTCACTGTCCACTCTGCCTGTCACAAAAAAAAAAAAAAAAGATAATGATTTGGAAATAAAGTTTTCTTAAAATATTAGATGCTTTTGCATTATGGTAGTACAGCAGTAAAATAAACTCCACCTCCCAATGGCTTTATCCAAAAATGGCTTTCTTTTGGCACTCACATAAAATAAGGCTCACCACACTTCTGGCATAATTCCTGAGCTATTACACCCATCTAGTTCTTCATGGCAATGGAAATTTTTATTTTGTGATTTTCACCATTGGTTTCAGCACTGTCAGCTATTTACTCACACAGGGGGGTGTCTCCGGATTGTTTTAGACATCAACTATTTAACTGGCCATTCTGCATATAGGAATCACTTTTTGCACTTCAGTTTTTGCCATAAGGAATTGGTTCCTGCAATGAACACTTACTAGGAGCTAATTCATATCCCAGAGGACAAGTGTTTCCACAACACTAGACATCCAGCGGAGGTGTTTTACCACCCTGCTCTCTATTGGCTTCACTTACGTCTCTGATAGCTCGGAAGACTTTTAACCTCACCTGATCCATCAGGCTGAATATCTGAATTTCTTTCCACTATAACTCTCCATCTCTTTCTTCTCATTGTATCTTATAATCCTTAGTCCTTTTGTTAACACAAGATAGCCTATCTCGATATTCTACCTTTCTGTTGTCTCTGTTTCTTTTGCTTTTTCATTGGACTCTTGTTCAATGAAAGTTTCATGTGCTTTATCTGCTATTACTTGTTAATACTGGCGAAAGTGAAATCATTCTAGAGAATAATGGGCTCAAGTCCAAGCTCGAAGTTCTAGTTTCAAAAGGATGACAGAAGTTCAGCAGAAGTCTCAGCATGCTTGCTTTATAACCCCATATTCTGTTCTGATATAATTCAAATTTCTCTAATGTGGGACTGTTATTCTTTCATAGCATGTATATTTTCCCTAATTTTATCTTAGTTTACTTTGCAATGTTGTATTTTATGATTTCACATTTTGTGGCATGTCTTTTTGAAGTGTTTCCCTCAGTGTTTATGGGGATGCTATTCTGCACCTTATTTTTCTTTTTCTTATAATTTTCAGGGATATAATTACACTTTTTTCCTTTTCTTTTTTTAAAGGATTTTTTCATTTTTTAAGATTTATTTATTTATTTGGAAGTCAGAGTTACAGAGAGAGAGGAAAAGGAGAGAGAGAGAAAGAAAGAGAGAGAAAGGTCTTCCATCTGCTGGTTCACTCCTCAATTGGCCGCAACAGCTGGAACTGTGCCGATCCAAAGCCAGGAACCAGGAGCTTCTTCTGGGTCTCCCACATGGGTGCAGGGGCCCAAGGACCTGGGCCGTCTTCTAGGCTTTCCCAGGCCATAGCAGAGAGCTGGATCAGAAGTGGAGCAGCTGGATCTTGAACCGGCGCCCATGTGGGATTCTGGCACAGCAGGCCAGGGTGTTAACCCACTGTGCCACAGTGCTGGCCCTTTTTCTTTTTCTTACTTTAAAATGCAGTAAAATAGGCTAGAGGACCCAAGAAAATAGATTTTCTAGCTTCCTTCACTTCCTCTTCTTCTGTTACTTTTGCAAGTAACAACAATTTAAAAAATAGCCTCTTTTAGAGATCCTCTTCTCACTATCTTTAATGTAAAGAAAGCAATTGATCACTTAGCAAGGGAGAATTACTTTAAATTATGGAATATCATCATGAGTAGCTTGGAGACAAGTGGAATTTCAATCAAAGTTATATATGGAGCTTAATGATCCAAAACAGAGATTAGCGATTCTTTAGAGTTATAGGCCATAATCATAAAATACATTGTCTGGTCTAAATAAGTTTTCTAATACACATTATAGCAAAATGGCGAGAAAATTTAGCATCCATAGAGGCTGTTCTACTGTGTCATGGAGTGTTTTAACTCCTCAGATATAATTTTGTATTTTTTCCATTTCTTCCCACATTTTTGGCCCAAAGAAAATCTGTCCAGTGTTTTTAGTGTTTTCTCTTAAGCAATCTCATTACTAGATAATTACTTCAGCAAAAATTCTCCATGAAACTACGTTATTCAAGGGTTTGTTTAGCATCCTGTGTGATTTTGATGAGAACTGAATTAAAATTTCCTAGAATTGCTTAAAAATACTTTACATGTATAATTTTATGTGATTAAAACAACATATGGGGGCTGGTGCTGTGACATAGCGGGTAAAGTCGCTGCCCGCAGTGCCAGCATTCCATATGGGTGCCGCTTTGAGTGCTGGCTGCTCCAGTTCCAATCCAGCTCTCTGCTATGGCCTGGGAAAGCAGTAGAAGATGGCCCAGGTCTTTGGGCCTCTGCACCAGCATGGGAGACCCAGAGGAAGCTCCTGGCTCCTGATCGGCACAGCTCCAGCCATTAAGGCCATCTGGGTAGTGAAACAGTGGATAGAAGATCTCTCTCTCTCTCTCTCTGTCTGCCTTTGCCTCTCTGTAACTCTGCCTTCAAATAAATAAATCAATCATTAAAAAAATAAAACCAACATACAGTTATTTTCTTCATTCCTGTGTTTGATTTTCACATAGGGTGGTAATACTTATCCTTACACATATTTGGGAATTTGTCTGTTAAAAAAAAAAAAAAACCACCTGTTATACAACTATTTTCTCCCTCAAAGAGGTGGTAAATTTCCTGCATTATATCCTGACAGAGATTTCTTATCGGGGCCATAGGCGAAGATCACATTTCTCTGGACTGGTAGAAAAATCTCTCAGGGGAGATGTCCTTTCCAGTGTCAGCCACGTGTGAGACTAGAGCAGAGGTCAAGGGCAGGTTTCCACTGCCCTTTCATCTCTCCATAAAGGTGACACAGACTCTGGGGGAAGTTTGAATAATCCACGAAGCAGGGTTCACAACACTGTAACAAAAATGCCATAGGTTGGGTGTCTTAATGTTTCTTGTTATTCTGGAGCTTGGGAAGTTCAAGATCAAAGTGCTAGTAGACCCCACGTCTGGTGAGGGTCTGCTTCCTTGCTTGTAGACACAAGTCTACTTCCGGGATACTCACATGGCTGAGAGAGGAAGCCAGTTCTGTCGTGTTTCATCCAAGGGCACAGCCTTGATGATCTTACTTCCCAGAAGGCTCCTCCTCCAAATGTCATCACACTGTGGATTAGGACTTCAACAAGTGAATTTGGTGGGGAGGCAGGGCACAAACATTCAGTCTTCTGCACCCCACTTCTTGCCCTTTATTTTCTAGTTTGTTGCTTTGAAGGTTGGTCAGTTTCTTGATGGTGGAGCCAGTGTCTGGGTAGGCAGGTCTCAGAACTGAGCTATGAGAAATCTCCTTGAGGTGGAATGACAAAATGTCGTGGTAGTTAGGGAAGCAAGATTTTCCAAGGTTGTTTCATCCCATGGAGCGATCAGTGTGCATTCAATCTGGTGCCACAAAGCAAAGGAGAGAACAAGTACTGAGTTCTGGCCTAGAGGAACAGGAACAAGTGCCAGCTGATGATGCGGCCTTCTGACTCGACCCTGAAGCCCTGTTTGGGAAGTATCCCCTGGGTGACCCCTGTTGCTTGCCACTGTACACACTGCAGGGTTTGGCAACTGCTTAAGGGATGTTTATCCAAGGCATCCTTTTGGAGATTATTTCATAAATCTTTGTCATTCTTCTCAGTCCTTCCAATTTATCCTCCTCCTTATTTGCCTCAGAGGACCTCAGCTTTCATTGCACAGAGAAAACGGAAGTCAGCAGATGGAGAAGCAGGCATTATGGCACAGCCAATAGAGCTGCCCCTTGGATGCTTGCATCCCATATCAGAGTGCCGGGACCCAGTCCCGCCTCTGCTTCCAATCCAGCTTCCTGATACTGCACCTGGGAAAGCAGCAGATGATGACTCAAACACTTGAGTCCCTGCCATTCATTTGGGAGACCCAGGTGGAGTTCTCGGCTCCTGGCTTCGTCCTGGCACAGCCCTGGCTGTTGCGGGCATTTGCAGAGTAGACCAGCATATGGAAGATTTATTGATCTCTCTCTCTCTCTCTCTCGATCTCTCTCTCTTTCGGTCTCTGCCTTTCAGATAAATAAAAATTAATAAGTAAACATTAAAAAATGAGAAGCCATCAGATGAGATTTTCTCAAGTTTTTGACAGCTTACCCATCAAATTACCTGCATCCACACTTATTTTCTTTTTGCCTTTTTGATGGAACAAGTATATTGTATCTTGTCTACTGATAATTTTTTTACTGTTTCTGGATTAAATGCTTTCGTGCCTTCTCAAGGAATGCATTCCTGTATTTAATAATACTCAGTGAGCATCTACCTTCGAACAGGCACCATGCTCCACGGAGTGTTGGACAGCTTTCTATTTTGTAGATGCATGTTCTTTTCCTCTGCTGGTTGCTTTTTATTAACATTTAACCAGGCTCAATGTTTTCTCCCAGACAGAAAGCAATTCAATCAAGCCAAACTGAAAACACAAACACAAACAAAAAGTACTTCAACTATATTCCCTTCTTCAGGTAGTATCCTGTGATTGTTTTTCTCTTCAAAGTCAAGCACTTCAGACATTGTACCTATATTCAGCATTTCCATGTCTTCATCTTGCATTCAAACTACAATCCACAGAATTCGGACTTTTCTTCTTTGGCGCCCACTAAATGCACTTGCACTGTGGTCACCAACAACCTGCCCATAGTTTTCCTGCATGGAAACGTTTCAGTCACTACCTCATTTGACATGCAATGCAACATGTAGGAATCTAGTGCACTTTTCTTTTTTCTTTTGGCTTGGTTTTCACATTACTCCTATGTCTCTGGTTCATCCTTCTAATGCTAGATTTGTGTCTGTCTTTTCCTTAAATATTAATGTCCCTTGGGGATTTCCCAGGCAGTCTTTCTTTCTCATTGTTAGCATTCTTTATGGTTGATGTCACCAGCTCCTAAAATAGTAATTATTATCCATACCATATGCTTGGCAGAAATATGCTTGGCATTGTGTTGAGAAACGAAGTTGTTGGAATCACAAACAGCATCTCATCTACAGAGAAAAAGCCAAAAAAATGTTGATTAATGCTGATCATCAACTCACTGCTTACCAATTAAATATTGGTGGAGTGACAGAACAGTTATGAAGTTTACAGCCACTGTCTCAGTCATCACAATCGTGAGTATGTATTACAATTTCAATCTGTATAGTCGATTCTTACCATAAAGATTGAAATGGACAAAAGCTTACATTTCCTACAACTTTGATGTAGTACATAAATATATCATCATAAAAACATGAAAATGAAATTTTACAATATCAACTGCCTTTAGGGGACATTCCAAAGGAGATGATGTTTATGATGATGATGATATTCCTTTTGTAGTTAAAAGACAGGTTTTTCCCTTCCCAGGAAGGAAAAAATTATATTCAGATCCAGTATATAAAGATTGAATATATCCTCGCCCCCCCCGGCTGCTGATAAATATTCTTTGTGCATTTATGGCATCTGATTCACAAATGCTGTTAAACCTTCTCCTTTACCTTAAAACCTGTGCTAGTTCTTCTCCATTTTCTTAACCAGATGCACTCTCTGCCCTTTTGTTTCCCAACAACCTGGGACTTTGTCTTCTGAGAATTGTATCACTTGTACCTTCATTTGTTTGTTTGGAAGCATACCAAAACCAGATGGAAAATAAGAGAACAGGTCAGGTGTTTCTCCCCTTTTCCCTTGCTCCCCAGTATAGACGTACTGCTACTTTGGGTTTAGGTTTCCATTGGGAGCATCTTTAAACTTCTAGGAAACCTTTCAGCTGAGTAGAGGAAGTACCAACTTAAATTCCTAGGAACCATGATGAAGAGTCTTATAGATATACATTCCTGAAGCCATGTATTTTTTGTTGTTGTTACATTTTATTTATTTATTTGAAAGGCATGGTGTGTGTGTGTGTGAGAGAGAGAGAGAGAAAGAGAGAGAGACAGAGACAGAGAGAGAGAGAGCATCTTCCTTTTGTTGGTCACTCCTCAAATGCCTGCAACAGCCCAGGCTGGGCCAGATCAAAGCCAGGAGGCAGGAACTCCATCTAGATCTTTCACATGGGTGGGAGGGACCCAAGTACTTGGGCCATGCATTCCTGCCTCCCAGCACATATTGGTCCTAGCATCAATGTCACATACTTTGGAGTTTTGTTATGGCACCATCCCAGTTCTATATACTGCACAGAACTTCCATTACTTTCCACTTATCTGCACCCCTTATTAGCTGAGTTCTATGAGGATGACAACAATGTTTTCAGTGCCTGGATCACAACTGATAATTCAATATACTGCTAAATAAATAAACATTCTGAAATTCCTAAAAACTGTCGCTAGTGTTGTGGCGTAGGAGCTTAAGCCACCACCTGCAATGCCAATATCTCATTTGGGCAGCAATTTGAGTCCTGGCTGCTCCACTTCTGATCTGTTAAGGCACTTGGGAAAGCAGTGGAAGATGACCCAAGTACTTGGCCCCTGTATCCACATGGGAGACCTAGAAGAATTTCCTGGCTCCTGCCTTTGGCCTGGCCCGGCTCTGTCCATTATGGCCATTTGGGGAGTCAACCAGTAAATGGCAGATATGTCTCTCTCTTTCTCTCTCTCTCTCTTTCTCCACACACACACTTTCTGACTCTATCTCTCCCTCTCTGTAATTCTTTCAAAATAAATAAATCTCTAAAACATTCCTAAAAACCTTTTAACAACACATCATTGCTATGTTCTGTCTCATCTGTTATTCTAGTATCTATTAACCTAGGTCAGTTAGAATCTTTTTTTTTTTTTTTTGGACAGGCAGAGTGCATAGTGAGAGAGAGAGAGACAGAGACAGAGAGAAAGGTCTTCCTTTTACCGTTGGTTCACCCTCCAATGGCCGCCGCGGCTGGCACGCTGTGGCCGGTGCATCGTGCTGATCCAAAGCCAGGAGCTAGGTGCTTCTCCTGGTCTCCCATGGGGTGCAGGGCCCAAGCACTTGGGCCATCCTCCACTGCACTTCCGGGCCACAGCAGAGAGCTGGCCTGGAAGAGGGGCAACCAGGACAGAATCCAGCTCCCCAACCAGGAGTAGAACCCAGTGTGTCAGCGCCACAAGGCGGAGGATTAGCCTGTTGAGGCACGGCGCCGGCTTAGAATCTTTCTAACTCTTCTCTTTAGTATGGTAGCTAATAGCATGCAACCTGCACAAACCTGAGCAGTGGTCTTTATTTCAACCAAAATTCTTCCATCTCCAAAATGTGATTCCTAAAATTTTTTTTTAACATCTACATGACACAGTTCTTCTTCCTGTAAAACAAGGAGACTAGTAGTGGTTAGATGATTGTTGTGAGGGTGACCCAGTGAAGAAAGAGCTCAACATATGGTGGACATTACTATTACCATTTAATTTTTATATCCACACATAGCAAACTTGTACTGCTAGCTGTTTCTTGAAAAAAAAAATGGGGAAAAGAAATATCTGGGGAAAGAAGTGGACAGAAGTCTTATATTTTGAAGCAGTTTTACATCACATTTACATGTTTTGGTGAATAATGTATGTATATGAGTGCAAACTATTGAAAATAATGATTGATTTAGAAGAATATTACATGTGTATTTTCATTTTAATCTCTATTATTTATCTTTGATTATCAAATGCTGTACTTTTTAAATTTCATTTTTCATTTATAATTTGAAAGGCAGAAAGAGAGGGAGAGAGGGAGGGGGGGAGAGAGAGAGAGATAAAGATGTATCTTCCACCCATTGGTTTATTCCACAAATGCCAACAACAGGCAGGGCTGGACCAGGATCCAGGAACTCAATCTGATTCTCCCATGTGCATGGTAGGAATTCAATACTTGAGTCATCACCTGCTGTCTCCCAGGGTGCACATCAGCAGGAAACTGGATCCAGGGCGGAGAAGCTGGAGCTCGAACCGTGGATTGTGATATGGGATACAGGCATCACATGTGGCTACTTGACTGCTGCGCCAAATGCCTGCTCCCCTGTTTAACAATTATACATATTTATGTGGTACCGTGTGGTATTTCAATACATGTGTGCATTGTGTAACACCCAATCAGTATAAATAGCCAAAATCTTTCAGTGTGAAAACAATAAAAATCTTACATTCTTGCTTTTTTTTGAATATACATCAATTTAATGTGTACAACACATTAACATTATAGTCATTCTTACTCCTATGTAACTGCAACTTTGTATCTGTAAATCAACCTTTCCCCATCCCTCTCTCCCCTCTTCCCTTTCCAGGCTCTAGCAACCATCATTATACTTTTAACTTCTATGAGACACCCTCCTCCTTTTTAGATACCACATATGAGTGGGATTAAATGATATATTTAGGGGCCAGTGCTGTGGTGCAGTGGGTTAATCCTCCGCCTGTGGTGCTGGCAATCCCATATGGGCGCCGGTTCTAGTTCCGACTGCTCCTCTTCCAATCCAGCTCTCTGCTGTGGCCTGGGAAAGCAGTGGAAGATGGCCCAAGTGTTTGGGCCCCTGCACCCACATGGGAGACCAGGAAGGGGAACCTGACTCTTGGCTTCAGATCGGCACAGCTCCGGCTGTCGAGGCCATTTGGGGAGTAAACCAACAGAAGGAAGACCTTTCTCTCTGTCCTTCTCTCTCACTGTCTATGACTCTACCTGTCAAATAAATAAATAAAAATTTAAAAAATGATATATTTAAAAAAAGGCAAGAAAAATTTCGACTAACTTACCCATGACAAACTCAACAGATTTATTTTTAAGACTTTTAGAGCCCATCAGAGATGGTAATTAAAGAAGAAGGCTTTTTACAGGGGATAATACTTTTACGGAGGCATTACTATCACTTTTAGTTGTAAAGATTTTTATTAGGTTAAAAAGAAAATGGCTGGGGCTGGCACTGTGCATAGCAGGTAAAGCTGCTGCCTACACTGCTGGCATCCCATATGGTCATCAGTTCGTGTCCTGGCTGCTCTGCTTCCAAACCAGCTTCCTGCTTTTGCGCCTGGGAAAGCAGCAGAAGATGGTCCTAGTACTTGGGCTCCTGTACCAATGTGGGAGACCCGGAAGAAGCTCCTGGTTCCGGGCTTCAGATAGGCCTAGCTCTGGCCATTGCGACCATTTAGGGAGTTAACCAGCAGATAAAAGATCTCTCTCTGTCTCTCCCATTCTCTCTCTGTTACTTTGCCTTTCAAATAAGTAAATGAATAATTCTTAAAAAAGAAAATAGTCAATAGTATCAAAATAAATCCACTTAGTTCTAACGAGCATGCATGTGAGGTTTGAGTCAAGGACCAAGGAGTGTATAGTGGGGGAAATATTTAGTCTTTCCACATGAACGCCCTCATTCAAATATGCAGTGATTCATTGAGTGTGGTTTATCTCACATGCGTGGCTGATGTGCAGTTGATAACTTGAAAGCATGCATTTTAATAAATGCTCATTCTAACTTTGTTTCCTTTCATCTCTCAACAAGATTTTATGACAGCAGAGTTTTCAGACAACTTGAGGCACTCCAGCCTCAGCCAAACAGATTTCTGAATTATGCAGCAAGACAAAAATGGGTATTGGTAAAATTATCCCAGGCTCATGGTGGGAGAAGAATCTGTTTCCGCTATAGAAATTTGTTACTTCCAAATCCAACTGACAGGTTTTTTTTTCAATGTTCAAGAAGGCTTTAAATTAATGTATTGGTCAGACATTTATTAATCATCTCTGTCTCTAACACTGTGCCTGATGGGTAATCTTTTCCTAGGTATTCCATTCTCTGTAATGCTACTCTCTACTCACTTTTACTCCAACTTCCTCAGCTAAAAAACAATGCCACTAGTATAATTCTTACTGTACATTAATCTGTATGGAACATTAAGAAGTAGCACCAATGCTTGAAGTCTGGGCTGAATAAACAATTACTTATTTTTTTATCAAGCTATCATAAGGGATGGGCATTCTGTCTAGTGATTAAGATACCAGTGAGGATGCCTGGATCTCACATCAGAGTGCTGGCTTGGATTCTAGGCTCTGGCTCTTGATTCCAGCTTCCTGCTAATGTGGACTCCGGGAGACAGCAAATGATGGCTCAAGAAGTTGGGGTCCTGCCACCCACGTGGGAGACCTGGATTGAGTCCCAGGTCTCTGGGTGTATGTATGTGATCGTGCATGTGCTGCTGCTTTCTCAAATAAATTAATCAATTGAAAAATATTTGTTTTCTATCATACCTAGCATTTTAATGTGCTTGGATTATGGGTATGTGGAAAATTTTTGTAACTCAAGCCAATCTCTCATATGAAATGGGAATTCAATCATAATACACATTTTTTAAAAACGATTTATTTATTTATTTGAATGCAGAGTTACAGAGAGGCAAAGGCAGAAAGAGAGAGAGAGAGAGAGAGAAAGGTCCTCCATCTGCTGGTTCACTCCCCAGATGGCCACAGTGACCAGAGCTGTGCTGATCTGTAGCCAGGAGCACCAAGAGCTTCCTCTGGGTCTCCCACGCAGGTACAGGGGCCCAAGGACTTGGGCCATCTTCTACTGCTTTCCCAGGCCATAGCAGAGAGCTGAATCGGAAGTGGAGCAGCCGGGACTTGAACCAGTGCCCATATGGGATGCTGGCACTGCAGGCGGCAGCATTACCTGCTACGCCACAGTGCTGTTCCCCATACTACACATTCTAAGTCATTTCCCCCTCACCCTCACCCAACAGTAAATGCATGTTTTGATTTTGTGGGGGGGCTTCTGCCTTCCAGCTTTGGTCTGGACTGGATGACTTCCAGACCTCGGACAGGGCAGCCATCCTGGACTGCTACTGTATGTCCTTGGAGGTAGTCCGTGCCTCAGCACACAACATACTCACAGCCTTGTCCTCTTGAGCTTACTGCAGGGCCTTTTCCATTTGCTGACTCTGGCTCGTCTGTAAACTTTCCCCAGGGCCACATGTTCCTTTTGCCAGGCAAGCCATTTGAGTGGTTTCCAGAGGTTGTTTCTAGTCTTCTACTTGTGTCTCCTGCCTCCTTCTGCTCCCTGTTGGCGATGGGCATGGGAAAATGCTGATGTCTTGCAGGCGTTCTGAGCTACTCTAGGGAAGGGGCAGTGCTATGGCCCTTCTCCTGGCTCAGACAAAAGAGACAGAGCCAAGATCTCTTCACTGGATATCCACAGGACCTCATTTTCCTTCTTCTTCACCATCTCTTAAGTCTGCGAAAACTCTGGTATCTAGAGCTAGAGAAAGTGACTCTTGGGAGTGTGTATTTTAAATGCTTTGTCTCTTCTAGGTCCTTAGTTTTTGAAGCATGAAAGCTACGAATGGACTCTTTTGTTCCCTGTGTTCTGCTGTGTCATCTCTTCCCGGGAGCAGCCAGTGGAATTCTTGGCTGCCTGGACTGGGAAGGTCACAGGGAACAATGGGGGAAAACCGTTAATATCTCAAAATTCTATGAAGTCCTGTGTGTAATCACCAGCCAGAGATCAATCACAATCTTTTGAAGGCATCCTGTTATTTTTCTAGTGTCTTATAATTAGCTAATGGATACATTTAATGTGTTAACTTGAATAAGCTAATAAAATCTTTTGGTATATCATCTCTGAGATAAAACTTTCCTCTTAATCTTTAGTTTTTCTTTCTTTTTAGGATTTATTTTATCTATTTGAAAGGCAGAGTTACAGAGATAGAGGGAGAGACAGGGCGAGAGAGAACTTCCATTCACTGGTGACTCCCCAAATGGTTGCAATGGCCAGGACTGGGCCAGGTCAAAACCAGGAGCCAAGAACTTCATCTGGATCTCCCATGTGGATGCAGGGATCCAAATACTTGTGACGCTCTCTGCTACTTTCCCAGGCACATTATCAGGGAGCTGGATTGAAAGTAGAGCAGTGGGACTCCAATGGGTACCCATAATGGATACCAGCATTGTAGGCAGCAACTTAAACACACTACACCACAACACCAGCCCCAATCTTTAGTTTTCTAAGTACTAATTTGCTATTTCACTCATTCATTCAATATTTGTTAAGAACCTAGTAAATGTCACCCACTTGCTTTCTGTTAGAGGAAAATATGAGACAAAACAAACAATCCTTTCTCTCAAGATGTTCTTTCTGCCGTGTGAACACTGACAAATCACCCAATAATTACTAAGAGTGTGACAAGAGCAGTAGCCATGGCATGCAGAGAAGAGATAACCACTAATGTTGCCTGGGAGAGAAAGAAAGCTCTTCGCACAAGAGTTGACCTTGGTTTGGCTCTTGAAGAATGAATGGGTTTTCCAATAGCAAAGGACAGAGGAAAGTCAAGTTCCAGGGCTGTGGGAAGAGAAGGCTCTCTGAGGGAGGAAGAAGCCAGTGAAGCCCCATACAGTCAGGAGCATGCAATATGATCAGGAACAGAGGGGTTGTCTGGATTTGAAGGCTGGGGGCGGGGAACTATAATGATAACTCAGAAGATCCGAAGACAGTGAGAGAGAGAGAGAGACAGAGAGGAAGGTCTTCCTTCCGTTGGTTCACCCTCCAATGGCTGCTACAGCCGCCGCGCTGCGCTGATCCAAAGCCAGGAGCCAGGTGCTTCTTTCTGGTCATGCGGGTGCAGGGCCCAAGCACTTGGACCATCCTCCACTGCTCTCCCGGGCCACAGCAGAGAGCTGGACTGGAAGAGGAGCAACCAGGACAGAATCCGGCGCCCCGACCGGGACTAGAACCTCGGGTACTGGTGCCGCAGGCGGAGGATTAGCCAGGTGAACCGCGGCACCGGCCTCTGTAGATTTTTAAGTAGAGAAGAGGAGTGGATGGGGCACAGAATAGAAGAGAGAGGGAGAGTGACAGCAAGCGAGCATGCTTTTGCCCTGGAACAGGGGAACTAGCTGAGTCTCCAACAAATTTTCCAATCTTTCACCACCAAAGAAGCTCAGGCCCTTGTATTTCTTATGAGGTATACATTTGGTTGCTAGGATATGACTATGTCTTAACAGCTTTCAATTAGTGTTGGCACCATCAATTTAGATGGGACATAACAGGAACACTTGAATAAGACTATTCAAGAGATGTTTCCATCAGGTTGTTGCAAATGCTTTTAATGGACATATGCTTTGGAGCTTTGCTAATGACAAATGTAGAAGAGCTGAGAGTCAGAGACTGATTTATTGCGTGAAGCCTTAGTAAGCACTGTAGACCTGCATACTGGATAGAATACTTGCCAAATATATACTTTTAAAGATTTTATTTATTTACTTCACAGGTAGAGTTACAGAGAGAGGAAGAGAAAGAGAGAAAGCTCTTCCATATGCTGGTTCATTCCCCAGATGGCCACAACTGCTGGAGCTGTGCTGATCAGAAGCCTGGAGCCAGGAGCCTCCTCTGGGTCTCCTGCTCGGGTGCAGGGGCCCAAGGACTTGGGCCATCTTCTACTGCTTTCCTAGGCCATAGCAGAGAGCTGGATCAGAAAAGGAGAAGCCGGTACTTGAACCGGTGCCCATATGGGATTCCGGCGCCGCAGGTGGAGGCTTAGCCTGCTACAACACAGAGCCGGCCCCGCCAAATATAAAGTTGTGTCCTGTCATCTTTTTTCTACATTTAAATGATCAGTAACTTAGCTAAGTACTTTTCATGTGTAACTTTCTGCAGGTGACAGGTAGTAAGAAGCTACTAGCCTAACATCTAGTTCAGCTGTGTACTGGCCACAACTATCAAAACTGAAACTTCTTATACAAAATATATTCTAGAGTTCAACAATTCTGTTTATCAGGCTAAGATAAATGAATAGCAAGCTGGCAAGAACTCCAAGTCAGTGGCTTAACAGAAGGAAAAGTTTATTTTTCACTCACGAGGAGTTGGCTATGCGCGAGGTCGATTCCCCAGGGCAGCTGTCTGAGGTGCACTGGCTCAGCATTCCCTCAGCTTTGACCACAAGGCGCCTCCACATGGACATGCTGTTCCCCCATGACCACTGGCGGGAAGGAGCAGGCTAGCGAGCAAGAGCCGGCCACCTACTGGCAACTGAACACTTGTACTCAGAAATGTGACTCCACTCACTTCTGCTCCCGTTTCATGGTTTCATGGTCAAAACAAGTCACGTGACCGTGGGTAACTTCAAAGGGGCTGGGAAGAGCTTTCTTCCCGCTAGAGAGAGGATCAGACATTGGCAAACAGTAATCCTGCTCATCAACTGTGCAGTAAGGCAAATGGCACAGAAACACTACAAAGAGGGGCTAAGGGCATAGCAGGGCAGAAAGCAACCACACTTAGCGCATCACAGAATAAAAGACAACTCTCCTGTGTTTCTATTGGTAAGTGACACTTGCTCACTGCTGCTTGCAGTTTATTGGACTACCAGGAACTGGCTTGCTAGGGCTCCAAATGCAATCCTAGCTCCCAAGCTAGTAGATCTGGGGGAGTTTTTCCCATATCTTCTTTTTATATATATAATTTCAGATATGGCACCTGGGGGGAAACGGTGTCTGTGTTAAAGAGCTTCTGGTAAGGTTCTAGAAAGAAGGCCTCAGTTTACCTTCCAATGACTTCTCACTGCTTCTTAAAAACATGCGCGTGGTTTGCACAAAGGTCTTGGGAGTGGTTAAACCAAGAGACTTAATCAGTTAATAACGTCTGCATCCTTGAGCTGAGATGCTAATTAGCAACAGAGCTATTGGAGTTGCTCCCAGAAACCCTGCCTAGGAATAATGGCAGCTGATCATATTGATCTTACATGAATAGGAGGAAAACTGGCCTCAGCATTTGCACAAAGTAAGAACACCACTGAACTAAGCAGCAGTGAGAACCCTGGGGTTTTTATTCAGCCTTTAAACTGGGAGAGTCAAAAACCTGTTTTCCTGTTTACTTTGTAGTTGTTTCTTTCTCAATTATTCAGTGAGTACAAAAGAGTCTAATTTACACAAATGTTATACTTCTGTACTTTTCTGGTTCATAATTAGAATACTCAGATCATCAAAATATTTTTGAGTTCTTTGGAAGTATACATGCTCACATGTAAAGAGGCTTTGAACTAAGGGCACAGAACAAATAAAATCTAATTTCTCCATATTTTCAGAAGTTGGCTGCACTAAGAACCAGGAAGATTCGTGCTGTCAGTGCTGTATTTTACATGAAAACAGGAATTTAGAATATTTCATAATACTGTGACTTAATACACGAGTATTTTTCGGGGTTATTAGAAGAGAGGATTCAGAAACGAATATTCAAGCTTTGGAAGGCATCGAAGCCAAGCAAATACCGTTAAAAAAAAAAAAATCCAGTGCGAGCGGCCCTCTCTCCAGGGGGCGGTAGAGACTCCCAGAAGGGCGCCGAGAGAGGCCGCGCCGGTCCGGGCAGTGCCCGCGCCGCCGGGCTCGGGGCTGCTCCCGCGCGCGGGGGCCGGAGGAAGAGGCGGAGAGGCGACTCCCCGCAGCTGGGCTTTTGCAGGCGGAGACGGAGGCGGGGTAGCAGCCCGATTCAAGCGGCAGCCTGCGAGGAAGGAAGCAGGGCGCGAGGGAGGGACGGGAGCCGCGGGAGGAGGAGCAGCAGCCAGCTGGGCTGCCGCGGCGGCGGGCGGCGGGCGGCGGGAGGCGGAGCGGCCGCCGCGGGGCCACGTTTTGTTTTCGTTGTTTTCCAGCGGAATAGTTTTCGCAGGCCCTGCCCGACGACTGACGGCGCCGCAGCCCGGCGGCTCCGACCTTCCAGGTGACAGCCGGTCACCCTGGTAGGAGTCAGCTCCGCCCCGAGTCACCCTCTCCCGCCCACAGCCCCATTCCCCGCCCAGCCTCCCGGTGCCTGCCAGAGGCGAGCGGGGCGGCCGCAGCGGAGCTGCAGCGCCCGAGCGCGAAGCGGCGAGGGCGTTCGGCGTGGTCCGGTGGCCCAGCAGACCCCGGCGGGGCGAGGGGAAGCCCGGCCCGAGGCGCAGGCCCGCGGGAGGACGATGCCCACGTAGCCCGTCCTCTCCGGCTTGTTCCGCCTCCCCGCGCTCGCCTGGGTTGCCCACGGCCGGAGCCTCGGAGCCACGCACGGGGAAGTGCCGCATGGGGCAGGGCCGCTGAAGCGCGGACTAAGGGGTCGCACCGGGCCGAGGCGGGCTCAGGGCCCCGGGGCGACTGAGGGACTCAGGTTCGGCGGCGGCGCCTGGGGTGTGGGAGAGTTGGGGGCGCGCTGCGCCTGGCCGGCTTCCCCGGTGCCCTCGTGAGTTATGGAGACGCCCAGCTGCATTCAGGATGAGCCTTTCCCGCACCCCCTGGAGCCCGAGGCGGGCGCGCCAACGCAGCCGGGCCCCGGGAAGCCGGGAGACAAGCAGTTCCGGCTGTGGTACGTGGGAGGGTCGTGCCTGGACCGCAGGACCACGCTGCCCATGCTGCCCTGGCTCATGGCCGAGATCCGCCGGCGCAGCCAGAAGCCCGAGGCGGGCGGCTGCTGCGGGGCGCCCGCCGCGCGCGAAGTGCTCCTGGTGCTTGGCGCGCCCTTCCTGCGCTGCGTCCCCGCACCGGGCGCCGGGGCGGCTGGGGGTGCGGGCCCCAGCACCGTGCAGCCCAACCCCGCGGTGTTCATCTTCGAGCACAGGGCGCAGCACATCGCGCGCTTCATCCACAACAGCCACGACCTCACCTACTTTGCCTACCTGATCAAGGCGCAGCCCGACGACCCCGAGTCGCAGATGGCTTGCCACGTTTTCCGAGCCACAGACCCCAACCAGGCAAGACCGGGGCTCCGAGGCGCGGGGGCGGACCGGACCCTGGGGGTTGGGGAGCTGGGCGGTAGGGGCTGGGTCCCCACTTTGAGGACCGCATGTGGTTTGGCTGCTGGCACGCGCGCTTCACGTGGCACGCTGGATCGCCCGGTCTCCCACTTCCCGGGACCTGGGAGTGGGTCAGAATTGGTACGGGGCTGGGCGAGCGGCCCGAGCAGACGGCCTGTGCAGGCACAGGGGAGAGTGGGAGGAGAAGAGCGGTCCCGGGACGGAGGAGGAGCTGGCGCTCCTGGGGAGGACGCGGAGAGAAGCGCGCGTGCCAGCCGGACCGCGGTGTCTGGGCTGGGACTGGAGGTGCCAATGTGTGCGTGTGCGCACGTGTGTGTGTGTGTAAGAGGGCACGCGGAAGTGGGCAGGGTGCCGGCCACTGGCTCTCCAGCCCTGCACCTTGACGCGTTTGGCCGGTCGCTCATCGTTCCAGCAGCACCTGCAGGTTTTATGTCCGAGGCTTAGGGAAAGTTACCAGACAGGATCAGATTTGACGCAAAGTACAATTTGGCCCAGTAGCAAGAAGACTTTCTTTGCAGTTTTTTACACACTTCTTGGAGACAGAATCCATACTTACTTGGGTGATTCAAAAATCAGTACAGGTTTCTAGTATCGTTTTAAAAGTGGACTTAAAAATTTTTTTTTTGCTAATATCCTTCCCCCAGGGGTTTCTTAGTCAAAGTGTTCTGTTACCAAGAAGTAAACATTGACTTCCTTCAAAACAGGTACAATTCTTATCTAACAGCAGGAGGAATCGAACCAAAACTTGACCACAGTGATTATGGCCTTGCATCACAGGAGATTTCTTGTTTAATGTGTAAAGGGTGTTTTTATTTTTTAATTTCCAACGTGTCCAAAGCTTTCAAGATACGTTTTAAAACGTGGTTGTTTAACACTTGCAAAGTACTTTGGGTTCTTTGGAAAAATAGTGTTGTCTAAATATAAATAAATATAGTCTCAGATTGCACCATGTGGCGGTTCTTTTGGTAGCTGGGAAATTAATAGTCACAGCAGAAAAATATCCTATAAATAAACTTTATTTTTTTTAACATTATTTCCTAATTCTAGTGTCTGCCATCAAAAGACTGTTTTTTCTGCTAGTTTTGCATGAAAGACTTGCCGCTGAGCTGAAGGAAACAAAAGTTCATTGTTTTAGATTTTTACTTTATAAAATAGCTTCATACCTCAATAGTCAGAAATCCCAATGTGAAAAGAGCACTTCCACGTTTATTAGTTGTCACTTACTACAGATTATTTCAAAATCATAATTGTTATTACATGTATTTCATTAAAGCTTATTTGTCCAAAACTTACTCGTTAAAATTGGAAAGTTTCTGAAAGTTATCTCTGCCTTTGTTATATTAAAAGTTTCTGGCTTCTGGCCATGAGGGAGCAATAATTGCATTTTCCCTGGACTCTGAGGAATACTTCAGGACTCTTGGTGGTTTGTGTTAAAGTTATTTCTTCAGGTCTGACACCTGCCATGACTACAACTCGTTGATTGTCATGGTGCCTTGAGTTCTCAACAGGGGCTGTTGAGATCCTTCTGGACTCGGTGGTAGGCCATCAGTTAAATGCATCTTTATATTTACCTCTGTTATTTATGTATATGTTCGGGGTGGAATGTGCTATTACTTTACAGATATGTTTAGGCTCATTTTCCCCTTTCAGCCTGCTGGGAGCAGTGGAGGCCATATGGCTTTCTGATGAAAGGAAAAAAAAAAAAAAAACCAATCCCAGCTTTCTTGTTTATTGCCGTTTTCCAACTGAAATCCTTGACCTAAAGGTATGACTTGTATTTGCTGTGAAATGAGAGAGTCAGAGGCAAAGATGGTTGATTTGAAGGGCAAGCTCGGGTCTCTCCAGGGGTTACCTCAAGCACAAGTCAGGGATTCCCAGGTCGAATGCCCAGGAAGAGGGCTGAGTGAGACCCAGAAAGACTGCATGGTAGGCATTCTTTCTGAGTGCTGCTTAGCCTCAGTGGAGAACTGCATGAATGCAATGCACATTCAGTGTTGCTGGGGCTTCTGGTTTTCTCAAAGTGGGTATCTGAATTTTTATGTATGACTCTTCATTTTAAAGCATTGACAAATGTTTTACATTTCTAAGAATCCTTTCTGGGCTGAAAAATGCGCATTGGAGGGTTGGCTTCTGTGGTCCGTAGGCTGCCAGTTTTCGTCTTTGGCCCAAGCATTTGTAGAGTGGATCAGTCCATTCATTGACCCGGTGTGCTGTTGCTGCCGCCCTCTCCTGCTGCACAAGGAGTTCCTCCCATGTGAGTCTCATAGCAGGTAGAGTTGGCACCATCAGTTTTGACGAATTTAGAAATTAAACTGCCCAAAGTGATGACTCTGCAGCAGCCGGACCTGTTAAAGGGGTGAACTGGGCACCTTGCTGTCAGCCAAGAGGGTTCTTCTCATAGAGTAGGCTCTGGGTAGTTCTGGTTACCCTGGCATTCAGCAGGAAGAAGACCTGCTGTTTGCTTTGTCCTGAGTTCAGTTCCACATTTGAAGTGGAGAATTACTTTGTGGGACTTGAGATCATTGTGAAGAAAGCCGCTAAGTGTTTCCCAGGGTCACTGAACAAAGTATGGAAGGGCACCTGGAGGAGCTGGCCTGGCAAACTTCCCCAAATGAGCTTGCCTCTGTTTTGGCTCTCATGCCTGCCCCTTTCCTGCAGTAGGCCTATCTGTAGGATGACAGTGTAATTACTTAACCTGGAACAGGTGTAACAGGTTATAAACCTGGACCATTCAAGGCAGACCAGGCCATGGGCTCCCCAGAACTGAATGGCCCGTGGCTTCTCATATAAAGTGGTGCTGTTGATGCAGGCTGTCTGCTCACTTATCTTTTTTAAGAGGAGGTCTGTATGTGACCTCAAGAGCTGGGAGGACTGTGAGGCTAGCTGTGAGGGTCTCTTATGGGGAGTTGCCATGGTGATGGGCCCTGTGGCCTGCACCTCCTACGTGAGTCAGAGTCAACTTGAGGTGGTTTGTGAGGAGAAGCACGAGGCCAGAGTGACCTCCAGCACAACCAGTTTTCCCAGGTACACAGAGAGGTGGCGGTGGGGTCAAGTGTATGCGAACACAGGTGCATGCCCTTTAGTCAGGCCTGTGTGGTCTTTCACAGAAGGAACGTCATGCTGACGGCATTTGAACCAACTTAGGCCAAAACCTAAAGTCCCACTGGCATAAATTGGGTTGTAGACTTAAAATTGGTTGGGAAACCAAGAATATGAGAGATTGTCTAAGAGCTGAGGTAGGTCACTCATATTCTGCAAATACTTGTCTTTATCTGGTCTCAGAAAGAGGCTGTATAACATTATTGCAATTTGTCTATTAAAATGAGTTGTTTCATGTTTATTGTACCATAATAAAACAAATAAGGCATTTATTGTTTCTAAGTATTAGAGATTAATGGTGTTAACATTTGCATGCTACTTTAACTGCAGGATTGTATTTTGCAATTATAGAATGAACAGTCATTTAAAAGGCAAACGTGATATAATTTTCTTTGCTTGTGTTTATTATATACTATTTCTTAAAGCTTGTAAGAATAAAGAAGGCTTGCAAGAATAACTTCTAAGAGACTTTACAAAGTGTGTTCTTAAAATTAAAAGAAAAATGGCCGGCGCCGTGGCTCAACAGGCTAATCCTCCGCCTTGCGGCGCCGGCACACCGGGTTCTAGTCCCGGTCGGGGCGCCGGATTCTGTCCCGGTTGCCCCTCTTCCAGGCCAGCCCTCTGCTGTGGCCCAGGAGTGCAGTGGAGGATGGCCCAGGTGCTTGGGCCCTGCACCCCATGAGGAGACCAGGAAAAAGCACCTGGCTCCTGGCTCCTGCCATCGGAGGAGCGCGGTGCGCTGGCCGCAGCGCGCCGACCGCGGCGGCCATTGGAGGGTGAACCAACGGCAAAAGGAAGACCTTTCTGTCTCTCTCTCTCACTGTCCACTCTGCCTGTCAAAAAAAATAAAAAATAAAAAAAATAAATAAATAAATAAAAAAAAATTAAAAGAAAAATAAATTTAGCACAAATTCCTTCTAGCTTTTAGTTCTGTGCCTGCAATTTATTTTTCCTCTTAAAATAACTAGTGTTGTCTGAGCTTTATTAAGATAACCCGTTTTCAACTTAATTTTTGTTAATATATTTTAACAAGGCCATTTCTCAGTTCTCCTTATTCCTAGTTGATGGTCAGTGGCTTTGGGGATATACTTGTCTGAAATTTGTCAGTCTCTCTGCTTTCATAGTTTGTCCTATGGACAGGTAGATCCGCCTCTTTTCTCGTCTGCTGTGGTTGTTTTTGGTTCTCTCCCTTCCCCGTAGTCTCAGGGGGAGGTTAATCTTCCTTAGTTCCCGCAGTTCTGTCAGCCGTGGTGCGGGGCAGGGTAAAAGGTGTGCAGACAGCCTCCCAGCTGCAGCCCCTTGTGGGGGAAGCTTGATGCTGCAGATTGAGGCTGTTGAGGATCAGGGCTTGAGTACCACTGAATCACAGGTTCTCCAACTTGAGTGTTGTCCATGCATTCACCTGGAGGGGGGGTTGCTGGGCCCTTCCCTCAATTTCTGATTCTGTTTGCTGGTGCTGCTCTGACTACTGCCCTGGGGTTATGGTTGCAGAACCACTACTTGAGATGATTGCGTTCATTTGCTTGATTTTATGAACATTTCTGTTTTCCTGGTTATTTTTGCAGATGTTGTCAGAATTGAAAATTCAAAGTGAATGTGAGGAGTAAAAATATTTAACTACAGAAGATTTCTAAGACAATTTTTAGCTTAGTGCTTTCCCTGTGTAGCATTTATTTTGTCAGGTATTTTAAGCCCATGCATGTGTTGAGGAAAATGTTGTTCAGTCAAAAGTTTTAAGTTCTGCAGATGGAATAAATGGGAAATACAGCCTAATATCTGATTATGATGGCTTTTGTAAAACTTGAAGCCTTATTTATTTGCATTCAAATTTTCATTCTGCATACCCTATTCAAAATCTCTTGGTGTGGAATAATTAATTGCTTGGAAAAAAATTCATAATTTTCATGAATTTTCTAGATTATCTTATATAATTTGCCTAGTAGGCAGAAGATATGAGAAGTTAGGAAAATACTAATATGCCTGATACACTGGCTACCAAGAAATTCAGGGCATTTGGCGAATAAGATGGTGGGTGGCCAGCCTGAATCATTGTTTCAAATGATTCTATTTACCTAAAAAAATAAACACCTCAAGGGCTGGACAGTTCACTTGGGCTGTATTGGTATATCTGAACCAGGCCCATCTATAATTTTGTACTTGATGTACCTCTTGTAAAATGAGGCACTGATCAGTTATGATTTAATTTAATAGTATGTTCATAATTATTTGACCAAGAGAAAGATTTTTCTTCAAATGTGGCTTACATAAAGTATTAATACAAATATGGTAACTCATCGGGGCATGTCAAGTAAGGAGGTCATTGGCATGTCACTCTAAGGTTGTTATGTGGTGTCTGTATTATGTTGTTGTCTGTCTTTGTAGATCTTTAATGCATTTCCCTAAAAGTGAACACTTATTGGGCTCTTGCTGGGTGATAGTAGAGCTTGGGTCATTGCATTTGAGCTTCCTGGTAACAATGTAAAGAATGTATTCATATTTCCCTCATTTTACAGATGAGAAAACTGACACATAGAAAAGTTCGCTTATTTCTCCAAGATCACAAGATTGGTAATGGTAGAAGCAGATTCCAGTCTGCACAGATTCTAAAGCCTGGTCTCTTATTGCTATGTGAGAATGAGGTTCTTTTTTTTTTTTTTTTAAGCTTTATTTATTTGAGAGGTAGAGTTACAGAGAGAGAGGAGGAAGAGACAGAGAGGTTGGTCTTCCATCTGCTGGTTCACTCCTCTGGTGACTGCAATGGCCAGAGCTGAACTGATTTGAAGCCAGGAGCCTTCTCTGGGTCTCCCATGTGGGTGCGGAGGCCCAAGGACTTGGGCCATTTTCTTCTGCTTTCTGAGGCTGTAAGCGGAGAGCTGGATTGGAAGTGGAGCAGCTGAGACATGAACCAGTGCCCGTATGGGATGCTGGCACTGCAGGTAGAGGATTAGCCTGCTGTGCCACAGCACTGGCCCCAAGAATGAAGTTCTTGAAAAATATTTTTTAGTTGTCAGTGTTGTAAGCTCTTATGTGATCGATCACTGTTTACTGCTCATTTTAAAAACCTTCACAGTTAGGGGTGGGCATTTGGCACAGCAGTTAAGGTGCCACTTGGGATGCCTGTATCATTTCTGAGTTGCTAGGTTCAAGTCAGCTACTGATTTCATCTTCCCACTGATGTGCACTCTGGGAGGCAGCAAGTGATGGCTCAAATCCTTGGGTCCCTGCCGCCCAGAGAGGGTGACCCAGATGGAGTTCTGGGCTCTGGCTTCTAGCTGGTCCAGTGCCTACTGTTGTTAGCATCTGGGTAGTAACCAGCAAATGGAAGTTTTCTCTGTCTCTCTGTCTGCCTTTCAAATAAAATGAAAAAAAAATTTAAAAATTTTCGTAGTCAAACATGCTTATTACATTTGCAAAATAATGATTAATCCTGAAATGTGCTTGGATATAGTTATGCCACCACATACATAGTTTTGATGAAAAGTAAAAATGTAAATGTATGATTTATTATGCTAATAAATCTCAACTCTGATGTAATTTTTATTTAGTGTCTTTTAGAATGGGAGGGGAGTAAATGATGAGTCTATTTGTAACTTTTATGACTTCAGCTTAGAATAAAAAATCAGTAGGATATGATTTAAGAACAGGTGCAACCATGTATTTGAATATATTATGCTGAGTTATAAAATACAGAAAAATTAAAAAGCATTATCAAGAATAAAGGATGCATAATTAAATAATATAAAGTATAAAATTATAAAATAATGAACATTACCTTCATTCTAAACACATAATAAAACACAAAACATTGAAGTTGTGCTTTCTTTTTTCCATCTGTTAGTTCACTCCCCGAATGCCTGTTGGCAACAGGAGAGAGTAGAAACAGGGAGCCCAGGAACCCAATTACTTGAGCCATCACCACGGCTGCCTAGAGTTCACATTAGCAGGAAGCTAAAGTCAGGAGATGGAGTGAGCATTTGTAGCAAGGTACTCCGTTGTGAGACACAGCATATTAACCACTAGGCTAAATGCCTGCTCCCTTGCTATCTTAACTACCTTGGGTTAAAGGGAGCAGAGCAGCAGTGACTCTAATACTTAAATAAGTTAGATGAATCCCAGTGTGATGGGCTGCTGTGTGCTTTTACAGGAGTTCACAAAGAGGAAAGTGGTTCAGAAACAATCAGAGGGTCCATAGTAGCATCAGTGTGATGAACCTGTGGTGTGTGACATAGTTTTTTCAAATAACATCTTTCATCACTCTGAATTTAGGTTGTTGATAAAAACGTTACTGCTTTTGTACTTTCATTTGTAATTATTTTGTAAATTGGTTTTGGTGTGAAAATTCTTTAAAAACTAGAGTTAGTAGCATATGAAAATTCTATCTAGATTTTTGTGGACATATTTAAATAAAATAACAAAATAATTATATTAATATCTAACTTACCTTTAAAGAGGTTCTAAATAACACATGTAGGAAGCTCTGAGTTTAAACTTTCAAGTATTTAGGATGTCTTTGATAGCTAAGATAATATGTCAGAAAGGCCGAAAGATAGGATTGAAATCATGGATGGTTTGATTTTAGATAATCTTGGCATAGGTTTGTGCAGTTCCACCAAAGGGAAATGGGGATTTTTACGGTACTTTGAGTTACTGATCTCTTCCAGGTTTTGTTTGCTGCAAGTTATTGGCTTTGGAAAGAGGATTTCCAAGTAATAGAATCTTCCTGGCTGAAGCAGAAGCCTAAATTTACTACTCTAGTAATTTTATTTTATTTTATGGATACCTTAACCAGTTGCATAGTCTTCACTTTTAACTTTTGTGTAGTTTCAGATGAGTTTCTAAAATTCTCAAAGTTGAAACTGTGGAGCCTTTGTGTTGTTGATATTAAACCTCATGTATGTAGTAGTTGAATATCCATGTAAGACTCTAGGTCAAACACAATGTACTTCTTGTGGAGTAAATCCAGTCATCTTATATTCCTCATAATTGTATCTTTAATTAATTAATTAATTATTTTATTTATTTTTTTGACAGGCAGAGTGGACAGTGAGAGACAGAGAGAAAAGTCTTCCTTTGCCGTTGGTTCACCGTCCAATGGCTGCCACAGCCAGCACGCTGTGGCCAGCGCACCATGCTGATCCGATGGCAGGAGCCAGGTGCTTTTCCTGGTCTCCCATGGGGTGCAGGGCCCAAGCACTTGGGCCATCCTCCACTGCACTCCCTGGCCACAGCAGAGAGCTGGCCTGGAAGAGGGGCAACCGGGACTAGAACCTGGTGTGCTGGTGCTGCAAGGCGGAGGATTAGCCTAGCAAGCCACGGCACCAGCCTATAATTGTATCTTGACATGCTTTTTTTTTTTTTTAACTTTTATTTAACAAATATAAATTTCCAAAGCTTATGGATTACAGTGGCTCCCCCCCCCCATAACTTCCCTCTCACCCGCAACCCTGCCGTCTCCCACTCCCTCTCCTATTCCATTCACATCAAGATTCAATTATCTTTATATACAGAAGATCAATTTAGTATATACTAAGTAAAGATTTCAACAGTTTGCGCCTACACAGACACACAAAGTATAAAGTACTGTTTGAGTACTAGTTATAACATTAATTCACATAGTACAACACATTAAGGACAGAGATCCTACATGGGGAGTAAGTGCACAGTGACTCCTGTTGTTGACTTAACAGATTGACACTCTTGTTTATGGCGTCAGTAATCACCCTGGGCTCTTGTTATGAGTTGCTAAGGCTATGGAAGCCTTTTGAGTTTGCCGGCTCCGATCTTATTTAGACAAAGTCATAGTTAAAGTGGAAGTTCTCTCCTCCCTTCAGAGAAAGGCACCTCCTTCTTTGATGGCCCATTTTTTCCACTGGGATCTCACTCGCAGAGATCTTTCATTTAGGGTGGGTGGTTTCTTTTCTTTTTTTTTTTTTTTTTCCAGAGTGTCTTGGCTTTCCATGCCTAAAATACTCTCATGGGCTCTTCAGCCAGATCTGAATTCCTTAATTGCTGATTCTGAGGCCTGATTGACATGCATTTTTAACAATAGATTATATAATCTGGATGAATACATTTATGTTTTAGAGCTTTTAGAAACCAGTAAGCAGATGGGTTTCAGGCTCTAGATGGCTCCTGCTTTTTCATCATACTTCTTCCCTTGGTTTAAGTTATTTAATCCCCTTGACTAGACAGCCTAAAACATTTTATTGTTAAAAATTTAATTAAGTTAGGGGTCAGCGCTGTGGCATAGCGGGTAAAGGTGCCACCTGCAGTGCCAGCATCCCATATGGATGGCTGCTTCACTTACGATCCAGCTCTCTGCTATGGTCTGGGAAAGCAGTAGAAAATGGCCCAACTCCTTGGGCCCCTGCACCTGCATGGGAGACCCAGAAGGAGCTCTTGGCTCCTGGCTTTGGATTAGCTCAGCTCTGGCCATTGTGGCCATTTGGGGAGTAAACCAGCAGATGGAAGAGTCTCCCTCTCTCTCCCTCTCTCTCCCTCTCTCTCCCTCTCTCTCCCTCTCTCTCCCTCTCTCTCCCTCTCTCTCCCTCTCTCTCCCTCTCTCCCTCTCCCTGTCTCTCTCTGCTTTTGCCTCTGCCTCTCTGTAACTCTGTGCCATTCAAATAAACAATCTTTTTAAAAAAGATTTATTTGTTTATTTGAAAGTCAAAGTTACACAGAGAGAAGGGGACATAGAGAATCTTCCATCTGCTATTTCGCTCCCCAATTGAATGCAATGGTTGGAGCTGCACCCATCTGAAGCCAGGAGTCAGGAGCTTCTTCCAAGTCTCTCATTCAGGTGCAGGGGCCCAAGCACTTGGGCCATCCTCTGCTTTCCCAGGCCATAGCAGAGAGCTGGATTCGAAGAGGAGCAGCCGGTACTAGAACAGGTGGCTGTATGGGATGCACTGCAGGTGGCAGCTTTACCTACTACACCATAGTGCCAGCCCCAATAAATAAATCTTAAAAAAAAAAAATTAATTGAGTTAAACTGATGAACTCCCTGCTTGGTTCTCCTGCTGTTTCTTGCTCCTAACTTTCCAGGAACGTTTCTGAAGCACCTCCTTACCCTGTGTTGGACCTTCTTTTGAAGAGCACACAATTCCTGTTGCCTAACTCTGTAAATATTGTGCACTTCCCACCTGATTGGATTTCTTTCTAGAGATTGGCTTTCTTGAGAGAAGAACTAGTGACTTCCTTGATCCTGGCTGTTAGTTCCTCCCAAAGCTTTTAACCATTTGTGTACAGATTTTTGTTTGTTTGTTTCAAATAGAATTTTTTTTTTAGAATGAAGAATCTCGGCCGGCGCCGTGGCTCAACAGGCTAATCCTCCGCCTTGCGGCGCCGGCACACCGGGTTCTAGTCCCGGTTGGGGCACCAGATTCTGTCCCGGTTGCCCCTCTTCCAGGCCAGCCCTCTGCTGTGGCCCGGAGTGCAGTGGAGGATGGCCCAAGTGCTTGGGCCCTGCACCCCATGGGAGACCAGGAAAAAGCACCTAGTACCTGGCTCCTGCCATCGGATGAGCGCGGTGCGCCGGCCGCAGCGCGCCGGCCGCAGCAGCCATTGGAGGGTGAACCAACGGCAAAAGGAAGACCTTTCTCTCTGTCTCTCTCTCTCACTGTCCACTCTGCCTGTCAAAAAAAAAAAAAAAGAATCTCAATCTCTCTCTCTTCCCCTCTCTCCCCCTCTCTCCCCCTCTCTCCCCCTCTCTTCCCCTCTCTTCCCCTCTCTCCCTCTCTAAGACATTTTAGTTTTTAGAGTTACGGAGAGAGGTCTAGACAGAGAGAGAGAGGGAGAGGTCTTCCATCTGCTGGTTCACTCCCAAAATGACCGAAATGGCTGGAGCTGCGCCGATCCGAAGCCGGGAGCCAGGAACTTCTTCCAGGTCTCTCACATGGGTGCAGGGGCCCAAGGGCTTGGGCCATCTTCTACTGCTTTCCTAGTGCCTTAGCAGGAACTAGATGGGAAGTGGAGCAGCCGGATCTTGAACCGGTGCCCATATGGGATGTCGGTGCCACAGGCGGAGGATTAACCTACTGTGCCATGGCGTGGCTCCAAAAAGTGATCTTAATTCTTCAAGTATTTTTACCTAAGATCACTTTATAGTTTAAAAAGAAAGAGGGATTGTTAATCTCTTTGCTTCACTTTCCACTGCTACCCAGCATTTGATTTTTTTTAAGATTTATTTTATTTATTTGAAAGACAGAGTTATATAGAGTGGTAGAACCAGAGAGAGAGAGAGAGGTCCTCCATCCCCTGGTTCACTCCCCAAATGGCTGCAAAGGCCAGAGCTGAGCTGATCTGAAGCCAGGAGTCAGGAGCTTCTTCCAGGTCTCCCATGCGGGTGCAGGGGCTGAAGCTTCTACTGTTTTCCCAGGCCATAGCGGAGAGCTGGAAGGGAAATGGAGCATCCGGGACTCGAACTGGCACCCATGTAGTATGCTGGCACTGCAGGCTGGGGCTTTAACCCACTGTGCCACAGTGCCAGCCCCTTGGTTTTTTATCTTTAAGAACTATACCTAAAACTCCTGGGAGTCAGAAAAATAATACCACTAATAGATATGTGTTAATAGTAATAACTAATCACTGATGTTTACTTTCTAGGCCAGAGATCCTTAAATTTTAGCATGTACTACCTGGAGTGTTTGTTACAGTACTGATTGTTGGACTCCCACACACCGTCATAGTTTATGGCTTCATAAGCACGAGTAAGGTCCAGACTTTGCAGTTCTAACAAGTTCTTCTGTGATGTCGCTGCTGCTGGTCTGAGGACCAAACCTGGACAAACACTCTGTACACAGTGGATTGGCAAACTCTTGCCTTTGTTTTTGTAAATACAATTTGAACGTAATCAACTTATTTGTTTACATTTTATCTGTGGTTTCACACTACATTGGTGGTGTTGAGTATTTGTGACAGAGTTTCCAAAACCATGAAGTCTAACATCTTTATTTACTAAAAAACCTTGCTAACCTTTTTAGTAAGACAGTCTTACTAAAAGTAGGTATGTTAACCGCATTCTGCAGATGAGAACCCTACGGCTCAGCTTTCCCAAGGACCCACAATATAAGTGGCAAAGTCGAGGTTCCAAATCCCATGTGCCTCTAAAACCCACTTGGTGCATTTCTCAGATGATTCCCAGACTTACCACTTTAGCCCAGCCCTCCACTCTGACTCCAGCTTTTTTCACTATCAGAATTCTTATTTGATACCGGCCCTTGAGTATGTATTTGCTGGTGTTGGTAACTCAGGAATTACATGTGAATCTCCAGTCCTTGAGGCAAGTCATATTGGTTTTGCCTTTAAGTTTAGCAAGTCCTCATTTCTCCATCACCACTCCACAACGTGGCTCTAACTGCTACCGCCTTTTGCTGGCACTGTTATGTACCCCCATAGGATTCTCCCTACTCTAAGGGTGCCCTTTCGTCAGTCTCTTCTTCCGTGGACCAGTGGGAATGGTCTTTGTAAAAAGCGAACCAAAATACATTCCCTTTGCACTCAGAAGAATATGCAAATTCCTCATCCTGTGATGCTGTGTGACTCCTCCCCATGTGTCTCTCCAGTCTCATTGTGGTCTACTATTTACTCTCCTCCATGCTCTAGATTTTGGTCGTACAAGTCTTCCCCATCCTACAAAAGGTACAACTCTTAAATCATTTCAGATCTTTTGAATAAGTGGCTCCTAGCTTTGCTAACTTGATTTTTCCTCTGAGCTTCAGTTCTCTTTTTAAATTGCAAATATCGGCCACTGCTGTGGCTCAATAGGCTAATCATCTGCCTAGCGGGCACACCAGGTTCTAGTCCCGGTCGGGGCGCTGGATTCTGTCCCGGTTGCTCCTCTTCCAGGCCAGCTCTCTGCTGTGGCCAGGGAGTGCAGTGGAGGATGGCCCAAGTGCTTGGGCCCTGCACCCCATGGGAGACCAGGAGAAGCACCTGGCTCCTGGCTTCGGATCAGCACAGTGTGCTGGCCGCGGCAGCCATTGGAGGGTGAACCAACGGCAAAGGAAGACCTTTCTCTCTGTCTCTCTCTCACTGTCCTCTCTGCCTGTTAAAAAAAAAAAATTGCAAATATCACTTCCTCAGATCGACCTCCATAATTCCCTATCTGAAGTAAATAAGTATCCCAATTTTTTTTAAAAAAGATTTATTTATTTATTTGAGAAGTAGAGACAGACAGGGGGGGGGAGAGACAGAGAGAGAGAGAGAGAGAGAGAGAGAGAGAGGTTTTCCATCTATTGGCTCACTTCCCAAATGACTGCAACAGCTGGAGCTGGGCTGATCCGAACCAGGAACCTCTTCTGGGTTTCCCATGAGGGTGCAGGGCCCAAGTACTTGGGCCATCTTCTGCTGCTTTCCCAGGCCATAGGAGAGAGCTGGATCAGAAGAGGAGCAGTCAGGATACGAATTGGTGCCCAAATGGGATGCCAGCACCGTAGGCAGAGGCTTAGCACACTGTGCTGTAGCGCTGCCCCCCTCCCAAATTTTCTTACTTACATCTCAGCTCTTTGTTTTCCTTTTGACACTTCAACATTTAATATTAAGTTTTAAAATACTTTTTGGGAATGCTGTCAATCACCTCTGGAATGTAAACTCCGTTCCTCGAGAGCTCTTGTGTCTTCATGGTTCTTCACTCAGGACCTGCTTCCATGGTAAGGGTTTATTGAAATTAAGGTAAGAGTTGGTCATTGCCCCCTAGGAACTGAAGTTCATAGGTGGAGATTATAGCCACTAGACGGAAGGAAGGAAGGGGCACTTCAAAGAGTGCGGGAAACAGAATTCAAACATGTATTTATTTTGGTGCAAATATGGAAATTCATGTATGGATTTTTTTCATCATGTTTGTTTTCACATGCATTTAAGACTGTTTTGTACTCAAAACCTTATCTTTTAATTCCACTTCCACAAACTTTTTGCAGTATCTCTATTTTGTGGACTGATGAGAGAAGAGGTTTCTTCCCCCTCCAAATCAGGACACAAAATGTTTTCTAAAGCTGCTGGCCCAAGAGTGGGCATCTCCATGGCCTTTGTGAGGTGAGCACTGAGGGACTGGAAGGTGATCAACCAGAGTGTCTCTGTGAATATATCCTTGCCATAATGGAATTATCTCTCACTTTCCATTCACTGCCTTTATTTATGCTTCTCAGTGGAAACATGATCTCATTTGCAAGGCCATTTAGTGTCACAGCACTTGAGAATGGCCTCTGTGTTTTTCATCCCAAATCTAAAACACATTCATTTTCTTAGTCTTTGATTTTTTTAAAGGTTGATTTATTTACTTATTTAAAAGGCACAGTGACGGCCGGCGCCGTGGCTCAACAGGCTAATCCTCCGCCTTGCGGCGCCGGCACACCGGGTTCTAGTCCCGGTCGGGGCGCCGGATTCTGTCCCGGTTGCCCCTCTTCCAGGCCAGCCCTCTGCTGTGGCCCGGGAGTGCCGTGGAGGATGGCCCAAGTGCTTGGGCCCTGCACCTCATGGGAGACCAGGAAAAAGCACCTGGCACCTGGCTCCTGCCATCGGACGAGCGCGGTGTGCCAGCCACAGTGCGCCGACCGCAGCAGCCATTGGAGGGTGACCCAACGGCAAAGGAAGACCTTTCTCTCTGTCTCTCTCTCTCACTGTCCACTCTGCCTGTCAAAAATTAAAATAAATAAATAAATAAATAAAAAAATAAAAGGCACAGTGAAAGAAGGAAAGAGAGACAGAGAAGACCCTCCATCTGCTGGTTCACTCTCCAAATGGCTACAACAGCCAGGGCTGGGCCAGGCTGAAGCCAAGAACTAGGATATCTGTTTTGATCTTCTGCGTGGGTGGCAGGAACTCAAGTACTTGGGCCATCATCCCGTGCTTCCCAGGTGCATTAGCAAGGCGTTAGATCTAGCAGCAAGGTCTTGACCTGGAGCTCTGATGTGGGACGCTGGTATCTCCTGCCATGGTTTAACTGTTGTGCCTCAGTGCACACCACAGGCCTTTATTTTTAAGTCCTGTCCTAACAAAGGGTTAGGTCAGGCAAGGCAGGCCTAACAGGTGTCACAAATCCTTTTAAAATCAGAAACATAAATGAATCAATGGAGATCTACCTGCATGAGGCCTGAGTTGGGGGAAATACCCAAAAAACTGACCATTGTCTGGCAAACTCTAATAAGATGTAGAATTTGTAGTCCAGAGTTCTTTCTTTGCCAGGACAGCATGCTCTTGTGACAGAATAGTCATTGCTCTTGTGTTTATTTTATTTTCTACTTGTAATAAGTGCATTTGATAGGTCAATTATAGTTTACTGTGGTCCCTAGGGCATGAACCAAGCTACAAATAAGGAAGGGAGTATTCACTGTCTGTAGTATTCTCAGGGGGCAGAGCCTCTTTTTAAAAAAATCTACACAAGAAAAGAAGACTCTATTTTTCTAGGAAAACTAAAAAGTGCCATATTCTGTTTCTTTAGAATGCAGGCACGCTGCCAACAACTCCTTACCCCTGCCAGGACGGCATTTGCCCCTCCGTCCCATTCTGTCTACCTTTGAGCACCATCTACACCTTTCTTCAAAGTCGGGTCCTTGACACAGAGTGGGAGGCTTTCCTGGAGTAGTGGGTTCTGCCCTGCGCTCCCTTGGACTCCAGTACTGAGGCACTACATGTCGTTACTTCTCTGTTTTGTCAGTGACTTTATCATGATAGAAATGATGGGAATACTTGCTTTCCATTAGGAAACTTGACCTGAATACAGAGAAACTGCTGATGGTGCACTGTTCAAAACAGCAAATACGGCTGCTTATTAAGGCGAAGAGCAAATATGTGAATAGATAGTTTCATAACATGTTTGCCTTGAAGGTGGTTTTCGTTTGCTCCTGAACTGGTGGATAAGCTTACCAGTCCCTCTGTGGAGGGACAAGCTGTTGTGTACACATTGAATGTGACAGTTAATATTTGTTAGCATTGGGTTTGAGACCTAATACATTACCTGTTTATTTAGGAACCAGTCAGATTAATAGTGTGTGTGTGTGTGTGTGTGTGTGTGTGTGTACGTGACTGCATGAGTTAATAGTTTATCTGGAAAGCAGAATTTATTCTAGACATTGAAAGTGGGTACACCTTCTAATTTTTTCCTTTGGCTCCTTACATTTTTTAGGTGTTTTATTTATTTTTGAAGCCATATGACCACCAAAAAAGAGAATTATAAACAAATGCTTTATCTATACTTAGATCTCCATAGTTCGAGTATAGACTTTAAGCTAGTATTCATTAAAACATTATTGTTTTAAAAATATGTTTGTTAAATTTCTTCAGTACCCGATACTACACAGGGCTTTTTCCTGTGTGTGTTTTCAGGTGTTTGTTTTTGCTGTCAGTGAACAGAATGTTCATTTGTGAAGCAAAGACTGGATAATTTGTGGAGAAATCTCAGCCTTAGCTCATACCATTCTGTGCTTTGAGTATATTCACTCTGTTTTAAAAACAAATCACTGTTGACCGGCCCTGGGGAGCAGTGGATTAACGCTCTGGCCTGAAGCGCCGACATCCCATATGGGTGGCAGTTCAAGACCTAGTTGCTCCACTTCCTGTCCAGCTCTCTGCTATGGCCTAGGAAAACAGTAGAAGATGGCCCAAGTCCTTGGACCCCTGCACCCAAGTGGGAGACCTGGAAGAAGCTCCTGGCTCCTGGCTTCAGATCAGCCCAGCTCCGTCTGTTGTGGCCAGTTGGGGAGTGAACCATTGGATGGAAGACCTCTCTGTCTCTCTGCCTCTCCTCCCTCTTTGTAACTCTGGCTTTCAAATAAATAAATAAATATTTTTAAAAAGATTAAAAAAGGAACCAAATGACTGATGGCTGCCTGCGATTTTTTGGTTGTTTGCAAAAGAGAAAAGACTGCTTACTGTTGACTATGCAGGTGTGACTGTGTGGAGCAGAGATAACAGACTTACAGCTCAGAGAGGCCAATGGGACCCAGGAAGTTGAGGCTGTGGAGCCCGCTCTTCCATACTTAGTTCTGTATCATGATCAGTTCGCTGACCTGGCCCATGATTTTCTAGTTGTTCTGTTTTTCTTTACTTATTCATTCTTTCACTCTCCCCCTCAACCCATCTGTTCATTTGTTCACTTACAGGAAGACATAAAAGCCTTTGTATGTGCCTGGTACTGTATTGGTTGTTATGTGGAGTTGAGAATAACACAAACACGTTGCCCGCTTTATATACAATACAATTTTGTTGAGGAGCGAGGCAACACCAAGGAAGAAACTGTGGTATAATAACCCAGTCCCTGGGCTCTGCAGTTTGCTGGGACTCCACACCTGCCATTTCTGGCACTGGGCAAGTTCCTGCACCTCTGTTATACCTTAATATTCTCATCTGTAATATCAGGCTGGTATAACATGGTGACTTCATAGGGTTTGTGTGAGGAATAAGTGGGATTCATTCTAATAATACACTTAAACAATGCCATATAGTTAGTGCTCTGTAGATGTTACCTGTATAACCACAAATATCCAGTGTGAAATTAGGGTAAGGGCTATGTGGGAAAAAATGGTGGTGTGAGGGAACCAACTTTAGATTGGGTTGTGTAGTAGAAATTTTTACCTTAGGGGAATATGTTCCAGAACTTCCAGCTAATTCCCAAAACCATGTATGGTGCTAAACGCTGTTCAAATATAGCACATTAAAAAAATCTATTCTCATATATACCTAGAAAATTTAATTCCTTTCTTATTAAAATCTTAATTAAATATTTATCTTTCTTACATTGTTGGCCATAAATATTGTATTTGGAGGTGCAACAGCTAAACTAGTACAAGTTTGTTTTTTCTCCTTCACGATTTCACTAATAGAAGATTTGTTCTTATCACAGATCTTAGCAGCCTTAGCTCATGAATTTTTTCTTCCCTATTAAGCTGGGAGTTTTCACTTTTTCAGTTAAAGAGAACACTTTGTGGCTTCTCTTTGGTATATTTGCTACCTTTGCATCCACTACTTTTGCACTTTGGGGTCATTATTAAATAATATAAGGCTTACCTGAACACAGGTTTTGTGGTACCAGGACAGTCTAATGTCCCAGATAGCTACTATCTGACTAAGGGGTAGGTGGCATATCTATCGTGGATACACTGGACAAAGATTTCACCATGGTACTTTGAACAGCACAGAATTAAAACTTATGAGTTATTTATTTCTGGAATTTTCTAATATTTTTGGCATGTGGTTGACCTGGGGTAACTGAAACCATGGAAAATAAACCAGAGATAAGGGGAGACTACTGTACAATGATTTGTCCAGGAATCCAGACCCAAAACAGTTTGTGAGTTTGTTTCTAAGACCCACTAGTTCTCGGGAATGCCTCTCCATTTCTGCTAATGGAAGTTGCAGTGTATTTACTGGGGCCCCTGAGAAAGTTTTCTCCCTGTTGAGGTATGTAGATTCAAAGCTTGGATCTGTTACTTCACTTCCAGACTGATGAGAACGTTAATAATACACTGAGGACGATCCACTTGTGAAAACTGGATAAATTGTACCTAAATTCCGGTGGATGCACACCTGATTACCTCTTGCCTGCATACTTGCCCCCTTTACATGAACTGAGTAAGGCTTTCTGTTACTTGTAGCCAAAACCAAGAGGTAGAGCCATGGCCTCTTGTGGTGAAGACAATTAAGGATGACTTTCAGATTTGCTGAAATTTTTTTAACTAATGAGTAGCTTTGGTTCCATTTACAGACATGAGAAAGGTGTTGAGGAAATGCAGGAGAAACAGACTTTAGGGCAAAATCAAGCATTCTCATTTCTAACATGAGAGAGCTGGATGTTAGCAAATATTTGCAAAATTTTTCTTCTTCTTACCTAAGATACCCCACAGATATGTTATCTTTCCATCATTAATTATGATTTCTAGAGAACCATTTCACAAACATTAGGGTTGATGAAATTAAAATATTGAAGGGGCTAGAAAGAGTATTATTCCAGTATTTTCTAACTAGTCATATGTGAGAACCTCATGGACCCTCTGTGGAGAAGTTGAATTCGAACCTCCAGGTGGGCCCTGGGCCCTGGGGATTTAAAAATAGGTAGTTGGGATAGAGTCAGCTTAAACTTAAATGCAGCCTGGATTTAGGGGACCACTACATTGTGGGACCGCAGGACTTTCCTGAACAGGGTTTTGAATTGCAATTTTGAGAACTACTTCCAGTAATGCCCAGGAAATAGCAAGAGCTATGGGATTTGCTATTGCAAGGTCTTATTAAAGCTCTATGGGTGACATCATTACATCACTTCATGACAGCACTCTGGACCAATTGCTGTGATTGATTTTTTGTTTTTTTTTAAAAGATTTATTTATTTTAATTGAAAGACAGTTACAGAGGGAGAGAGAGAAAGAGAGATATATCTTCCATTCAGTTGTTCACTCCCCAAATGACTGGGCCACGCCAAAGCCAGGAACCTGGAACTCCATCCGGGTCTGCCATATGGGTGCAAGGGCGTAAGCACTTGTCCATCTGCTGCTGCTTTCCCAGGCACATTAGCAGGGAACTGGATTGGAAGTGGAGCAGTCAGGACTCAAACCGGTGTCCATATGGATCACTAGCGTTACAAGAGGTGGCTTAACATGCTGCACCACAGTGTCAGCCCCAGAGATTGTTTTTTTCTATAGCAATAATCAAATCAATGTCTGTGGCCGTAGATATATTGGTATTATTACGAGTGTATTAACAGTTTACTGATGTTTGGGTGTTTGTTTGATGGTTATTAGAACATATGTGACTCAAACATCAGTTAAAATGTCACTTGACATATCAGTAGCTGGGAAGTTCCATAAGGAATCTGGTAGTGGATCAGCCTGTGATCAGAAGTTTGAATTCTGTAGTCAGTGTGTGACATTATCATCTGTGCTTTGCTGAAGCTGGATCATATCCACCGATGACATCAGTTGTCAGCTTGTGAGAAGGGATCTTGGACATTGGAAGCGTAATTAGGAGCAGCGCTCTAAGCAGTGGAGAGGTCAGACGGTGTCTGATGGGGATGAGCCAAGAAAATTCTGGCTCCAAGGCTGAGACGAAGCCTGCAAAGAATGAGATGATCTGCAGGAAGAAATTACTCTAATTAATATAATTAAGGGTCTATGTGTGGTCAGTCATTTGGGGCTGCGTTGGCAGCCAGCCAGCTTGCCTAAGGTGGTAGTTGCTCTCTCAGCTTTGGAAAATGATGCTCCAGGCAGTTGGGTGTGTGTGTGTGTGTGTGTGTGTATATTTAGCTCTGATTTGCTGTGTTTCCTTTTTCTTTTTGTCTCCAGTCTGATAGGTTTATGAGGGGTTGGGTGAGAAAACCTAATCCTGGAAAGAGGCAACATACTAACTTGTACCTTGTGAGAGAGAGTTTACATTTCCAGAATGAAAGCAAGAAGTGACTATAATAGTCTACTCTTTGCTTATCTATTTTTGATACATAATTTGTATAGTTATATATGTCACATTAAGCAACATGGGACACATTTACATCTGTTCTTTGCTTATTTGCTATAGAAAATTGAACTGGCTCTTATATTTAAAAATTTTTTGATTTGGGGTGTGTATTTGGTGTAGCAGTTGGGACCCCTGCATCCCATATTGGAGTGACTGGGTTTGGTGTCCAGCTATGGCCTCTGATTCTAGCTTCCTGTTAGTGTGGCTCTTGGGAGACAGCATTGATGGCTCCAGTGGTTGGGTTTCTATGGCATATGTTGAAGACCCGATTGAGTTTCTAGCTCTTGACTTTAGCTTTGGCCCAGTCTCTGTCATTGTGGGCATTTAGAGAGTGAACCAGCAGATGGGAGCTCCCCTCGTCTGTTTTTTTCACTCTCATTGCTTTTCTGCTTCTCTAGTAAATTTTTTAAAACCTTAGTTGATCTAGAAATAATAATAATTATGGTAGTGTCAGTGTAAGATTTTTAGGGGATGATTTCTGGTTAAATATTAGAGCCATGAGTGTTTTAATTATCCTTGTCACTGTCATTGTCATCAGCTCCATCATGGCTGTTAGCAAATATTGATTGAGGCTAATTAAGTGTAAGCTTAGTGAGTTAGTAACTAGGACTAAGAGGTTCAAATGATTTCTACAGAAACAGGTAAACACTGGGAGTAGCAGAAGCTCATGCTAATTATGAGGGAAGCAGTTGAGAGATTGCACATTTGTTGGGGAACTTCATATTCCCTGACATGAGATCTTCAATTGGCTTCAAGGAATGTGGAACTTTCAGGATCCGGGTAAAAGAGTTTAGGAAAAAGATAAATAAACAACAATTAAGCTTTCTACATGCACTCATCCTTTATTGAAATGTCTTCTTAATCTGAGATTTATTTCTTTTTTAAAGATTTTATTTTATTTATTTGAAAGACAGAGTTACAGAGAGAGGAGAGACAGAGAGAGAGAGGTCTTCCATCTGCTGGTTCACTCCCCAGATGGCCAAGAGCCATCTGGGAGCTGTGCCAATCTGAAGCCAAGAGCCAGGAGCTTCTTTCGGGTTTCCCACTCGGGTGCAGGGGCCCAAGGACCTGGGCCATCTTCCACTGCTTTCCCAGGCCATAGCAGAGAGCTGGATCGGAAGCGGAGCAGCTAGGACTAGAACTGGCACCCACATGGGATGCCAACATTTCAGACCAGGGCTTTAAGCTGCTGGGCCACAGGGCCGACTCCAATCTGAGATTTTTTTTAAAAAAGTCAGTATAGCTGGGGCCAGAACTGTGGCTTAGTGGGTAAGGCCTCTACCTGCAGTGCCAGCATCCCATATGTGTGCCAGTTCAAGACCCGGCTGTTCCACTTCCAGTCCAGCTCTCTGCTGTGGCCTGGGAAGACAGTGCAGAGTGGCTCAAGTCTTTGGGCTCCTACACTGGTGAGGGAGACCCGGAAGGAGCTCCCGGCTCTTGGCTTCAGATCAGCTTAGCTCCATTGCAGACATCTGGGGAGTGAACCAGTGGATGGAAGACCTCTCACTCTCTGCCTCTGCCTCTTTGTAGCTCTGCCTTTCAAATAAATAAATACATTTTTTTTAAACAAAGGTCAGTATAGCTAACTCTAATAGGTCATGAGCTCAATGATTATGGAGTTTTAACACTAGTGTTTTTCTGTCCTTAAATTTCTACAAAGAATATACATTTATGGGTTTAATAGTGTTAAAAGTTTCTTTAAATGGCTTCATGGTGATTTTCAAGTTGTTTGGAAATGTAATCATTTTACTTTGAAAGCATTTTGGTAGAGCTAGACTGTTTATAACATCTAGTAAGTTTCTGAAGCTGTTGTGTTAAATTAATAGCTTCATTTTATATGGAAATGTGAGGCAGGGAGCATATGATCATTTAAATTCATAGATAGTCCTTCACTGGAAGTCCTTTCTGGAATGAGATGAGAAACAAAGAAACATAGATGGTCTTTAATTCTTTCTTCTTTAAAGATATACTTGAATTTTTTTCATGCCATTATGTATTGTAAGTTCTAAGAGGTTTTTAAAAACGTGGCCAAGCTGAGTTTTGGGCTCTTGGGTTTCTTGCTGATGATGCTCAATGGCCCCCAAACATACAGAGAGTAATTTAGATGCACTTTTTTTGTAAGCCAGTGGCTGAAGCGATCATTAATATATTGAAGAAGAAGATGAAAATCATGTTGGCTATTCATGGAAACTCATTATAAATGAGTGTAGTTTAATCTCAGATAATGCTAGTGTCCACTCTATTAAGATTCTTTAGTCATTGATGGAGTAAATTTGTCATGGCTGTTTATTTCAGGCTTGTCTCTCTCCTTTCCTCTGCTCCTTCCGTTGCTCAAAGAATGGCCAGTGCTTGGCAGTTCATCTCCTTCTGTCTCCCTCCACCTCCACCTTCACCTCCACCTCCACTCTCTCATCTCTCCCATCTCTCTCAACTTCTCTTCATTCTTCTTGCCTACCTGACCTGTCACATGTGTATCTGCACATGCTAGGCATGTTGTTGAAATTTCCTCCCTGTTAGGTTTTCATCACTACAACTGAAAGACCCGAGAGGAGCCTTGTAGGAGGAAGAAGCTTCTTTTGGCTCACGGCATTGGAGGGTCATCGTCCATGATCAGGTGACCCCATTAGCCTGGTGTCTGATGAGAGTGGAAGGGCGCATGTGTGGTAAGTCAGGAGGCAGAGAGGGACAGCTGAGCACTTCTTAGCTTAAATAACCAATGCTTTCTGGAGAACTGACTTCCCAGGGCAAGGGCCTGATGATCTAAAGACTTCCTACTGGGTCTGCCTCCTAGGTGCCATAGTTAGATCACGTCTTTACCGTTAAAGATGAATGTAAGACTTTGGGCTTAAGAGTCAGCATGTGTTTAGGGAGCTAAATCTTGTTTAGTTCCTGACATCCACCGTCTTGATCTCCTGATCTTATCAAACTCCTCTCAAAAGTCACCTTCTGGGGCCCACATTTTGGGTCAGAAGTTTAAGCCACCACTTGCAACACCAGTATCCCATATGGTACTGGTTTGAGTCCTGACTGCTCTGCTTGTTATCCATTTCCCTGTTAATGGCTTTGAAAAGCAGTGGAAGGGCATCTGCCACCCATGTGGGAGAACTGGATGAGGCTCCTGCTCCTGACTCAGGCCTGGTCTGGCACTTGCCATTGTGGCCATTGGGGGAGTGAATCAGTGGTTGGAAGAGCTCTCTCTCACTCTCTTTGTCTCTCTCCCTCTCTCTCTCTCTCTCTTCCTCCTTCCCTCCCTCCCTTCCTCTCTCCCTCCCTCCCTCCCTCCCTCTCTGTAATTCTGCCTTTCAAATAGACAAATCTTTAAACTATTTGCTATATTCTTTGTTAAATGATTTTAATTATAAATATATATATATATATATATTTAAGCTATTTATTTGAGGAAGAAAGAGCCATCCCATCTGCTGGTTCACTTCTCCAATGCCTGCCAACCTCAGCCAGGCATGGGGCTGAAGCCAGGAGCCAGAAACTCAATCCATGACTTCCATGTGGCTGGCAGGAACCCAGCAATTTGAGCCATCACCCACTGCCTCCCAGCATCTATCTTGCCAGGAAGCTGGCAAGCGGTAGCTGGGAATTAAACCCAGGTACTCTGATATGAGATGTGGGAGTCCAAACCAAAAATGCCATGCCCCCCGACTCCTTGTTATTTTGATTTTTTTCATTTCTGAGTAGGCCTGCCCTGTGTATCTGAGAGTAAAAATAACATTTGACCTGAGCATTAAGGGGTTTATGGTGTGTTTGGAAGAGAAATAGCACACAGGGAAAAATATTAACCAAGTAAAGACAGTGAATGACCCTACCACTATTATGAGAGAGAACATGGAGAAAGCACAGAGAACTGGGGGAAAGATGTCATCTTTATACAACATTGAGGTGGAATAGAGAGTATTGCATGCATTTTGGAAGAGGAAAAACGAGTGCCAGAGAACACAAGATAATTGAAAGAATTAGCAAATTGCTTAATGTGTCTTCTCCCATCTGTAGAGATGTTAGTGCCCATCTCACAGAATTATGAAAAAGAAATGAAATAATTCTTGTAAAGCATTTAGCCCAGTGCCAGCAACAAAGGCAGTGCTCACATGATAGCAATTCATTGTTATTATGGTGGATATTAAATTGCTGTGGCCAGGCAGAAAACACATAAACCTTTATAAGGAAACCATAGGGAACAAGACCAGAAAGTCCATCAGAAACACAGGGGAGATGAAGGTAAGGTAATAGGTGAAGAGTCACAGTGGCCACCAGCAAAGGGCATGAGCAGATACCAGGTCATTGCAGGGGGAAGGGAAGGGCAAGGCAGTTTGAAGAGCAGTTGAGAAGGGAACACAAAGAACTAGTGAAGAGAAGATGACCTTGAAGCTAAGGCATTGCTTGCCCTAGGCTGCTAAAACAAATGATCAGCTTCCTGCTGGGACTGGAGCCAGATCACAGAGTGTGACCAACCAGGGCCTGCAGGTCCAAGCAGGTGCACCAAATGTGTGAACTGGGAATTAGGTTAACTTGTGGCAATGGGGAGTTGCAGTACAGTGCAGATCGTGGCAGAGAGAAGGGAGAGAGAAGTGGTGGAGGGAAATAGGAGACTGTTGAGGCAGAAGCATGGCTGACAGCATAGTGCAAACAAGATCCAGGTGTAAATTTACCTCAGGCCTTCTCTAAGGTCCTAGGAGTGACATGAAAGCCAAACAAGTGTCAGTTTCCCAGGCCACTTGGAGAGCAGCTTGTCTTTCTTACAGGATTAGACCACACCTATGTCCAGTAGCGCAGTGTTAGTTGACTTTATTTAAACATAGCATGAAAAAAGCCTTAAAGTGCAGTTTTTCAGGATTTTGGTCATGCAGTGCGGTTGAGAGGTTTTCCATACAATACTGTACTACCTAAAGTGTGTGTGTGTGTGTGTGTGTGTTAAATAGCGCAGCCCTGTAGTACTGCCTTCAGAATTGCTCATTTATAAACATCATCAGGACAACAGAGATTTTGAGGTCTCACCCTAGACCTATTGAAACAGGATCTTTAGGACAAATACCTAGGAATTCATGTTTGTAACCACACTGGATACTTCTTATGATCAGGCAATATGGAATAAATACTGCTTGTGTCAAAGAAGACTTGAAGTCCTTGGTAAAGGTCAAGGATTTTTAAACCACTTTTAAAGATTTATTTATTTGAAAGGCAGAGTAACAGGCGAGGAGGGGGAGGGAGAGAGAGAAAGAGAGAGAACTGCTGGTTCAGTCCCCAGGTGTCCACAATGGCTGGAGTTGGGCTGATCTGAAGCCAGGAGCCAGGAGCTTCTTCCAGGTCTCCCACACGGGTGCAGGGGCCCAAGGACTTAGACCATCTTCTACTGCTTTCGCAGGCCGTAGTAGAGAGCCAAATCAGAAGTGGAGTAACTGGGACTCGAACTGGTGCCCACTCGAATAGGATGCTGGCATTGCAGGCAGCTGCTTTACCCGCTATGCCACAGCGCCAGCTCCTGTAGTCCTTAATTTCTAAGTCTTGGCTTGATTATACTCTGGTTCTTACTGTGAGAACTGATGAAGTTGACCATGTTCTCCTATTTGGATCAGCACTCTAATTCAGGAGTTTTCAACCTGGGGTGATTTTATCCCACAAGGGACTTTGTCAATATCTGGAGACCCTTTTGATTGTTCACTGGGGCTGTGCATGCTACAGGCATCTATCTACTGAGTAAAGAGGCTGGGGGTGATGACAGTTGTTCTGCAGTGCACAGGGAAGCCTCCCACAGAGAAAGAGTTTTCTGGACTAAAACAGTAATAAAGCAGAGATTAAGAAACCCTGGTTAACCTCTAAGATGTCTCTTAATTAACTGATTAATTAACTCACAAGATCTTACACTGGGTATAGTATATAGCATACGTGACCACCGTCCATGTTAAGTCGTGGAGCTCTTCCTGCGCTCAGGGTGTTTTCTTGTGCCTTTATCCAGTGGTTCCCACCCTCGGAAGTCGTGGTGATTTCTGTCCCTGTAGATGACTATTGTCTTTTATGTAAATAGCATCATACATTAAGCACTTATTTGTGTCTGGCTTCTTTTGCCCAGCATTATGCCTGTGGAGATATATTCATGTAGTTGCGTATAGCAGAAGCTTGTACTTTTTTATTCCTGTGTTCCATATACCTCAATTTGTTAACCCTTCTTTCTGTGGATTGGCTGTGTGGGTTGTTCCCAGATGACTGATGATGCGCTAAACAGCTTCCCATACCATGTGTTGGCCATTTGGATATTCTCTTTAGTGTGCCTGTTCAAGTCATTTGTCCGTTAAAAATAATTGGTATCTTTTTCTTATTGATTTGCAGGAATTCTTTATATATTCAAGATTTAAGCTTTTCACGTATATATAATAACTATATTCTAGAATGTTGTTTGCCTTTTCCCTCTTTTTTGTCTTTTGAGAAACTGAAGTTTCTAATTTTAATGAAATCCAACTTCTCAGTCTTTGCTATTGTCAGGCTTTTATATTCTCTATAGGAAATTACTGTTTATCCCAAATATCTGAAATCTTTTACTGTTCAAGCCTACATGTTAGGCCGGCCCCTTTGTAATGAGCCAGATTTACAATAACTTTTTTTTTCCTTCCTCTTTTGGTAAAATGCACAAGGTTAAACTAAGTACTCTTTGAAAAGAGAAAAGATATGAGTTGACAATTTATATACAGACATATATAATTTAGATAACTTATATAGGTATAAATGTGTGTATGTTAGGAGACAAATCTTTTTCCTAGACAAGTTGGGGTATGCGATTGGTTGGTTCAAGCAGTATATCAGAAGGAATATGTTTCTTAAATATTTTAAGTCATTCATTTCCTACTCTTCTGAGGTGGAATCAGAATATGAAGAAATCTGTGAACTGATCTGAATGCAGTCATCCTAAATGTTTAGGGTTTTTCTCATTTCATTTTATGGATGTTTTGTCTATACTTGAATTGATAGTGTTTTGTTTTACTGACTTACCTTAGTCCTAAAGGTGTACTTTTTCATCTAGAACTCATATTTTATTAGTTACATTACAGTTAATTACATGACTGTAATTATGGGATCTCTACACTGAGTGTAGACAGGACTGAGAATGAACAGAGTAGACTTTGAAGCAATATGCAGTTCAGGGCACAGATATGCGGCCGGGTTTAGAAAGGGCCCCCAGCTGTTAGTGACCTGTTTGTGCACATTTTACAAAGGTGGTGGAGATCAGGGGTTGAAGCATCCACTTACTTGTGGGAAGAAGATTAAAAAGCCTCTTCTAGGGCACGCATCTGATCTAGCAGTTAAGGCACCTGTACTTCACATCGGAGTGCTTGGGTTTGATACTTGGCCCTGGCTCCTGGCTCCAGCTTCCTACCAAAGCAGATCCTGGGAGGTGGTGTTGATCACTCAAGTGATTAGGTTCCTGCCATCCATGTGGGAGACTTAGATTGAGTTCCTGGCTCCTGGCTTCTGTCTGTGCTGTTGCAAGCTTTTGGGGAGTGACCAGCAGGCAGATGGGAGCTCGTTTTCCATCTCTCAAATAAACAAACAGTTTTAAAAATGTTCCAGTAAAGCCTAACATTTTCAGTTCCCGTTAAACCATGTACTTTCAAAGATAGGCTGGGAGTGAAGGAAAACCAGATAGGAATATTTTGATCTTTTTGATCAGTTCCACAGAGGCCATCTCTACCTCTGCTACCTGGAGACAAGGCATCAGAAATAGATGAAATGCTGTGTAATTAACTAGGGAAAAACTGTGTATTCATGACTGCATTTTTCCTAGACAGTGCTTAATTTTCAAATTTGACATAATTTGGGATTAGAGAAATGATGTTTGTAAAATGTTGTACATATTTTTCCATGGCAGTTATGTAAAGTATTTGACAGTTCATATTTTAAGAGGAAAATTTTAAAAACAATAAGATCAGGTCCTTTGAAAGCCTGGGAAAAAGGACTGTGGACTTGCAGCTTCTTGTTAGATCTTGCTTGTTTGTGTCTAGTCGTCCTTGTACTGACATGCCGGAATCCACCCCATAAATTCTGTTGGAAAGCAGTCTGCCAATTTGATGCTGCTCATAGCATAATAAAGTCTAGCAGTTCCTATATGTTTCTGTGGAAACTGAATAAATATAGCAAGGTAAATTTGTATTTTATTTTGGGTGCAGTAGCACCCTTTACTTAAAAGTTGGAAGTGATTTTTGCATGCAGTTTGAATTCCATGTGAGCAACGTTGCTACATACTATAGGAGAAGTTTTATAAGAATTTAAAATGAGACATCTATAACATTTGTGTCAAATCTTTTTACTAAAGTCTGGAATGTTGTGATATAAGTGATGTGAGTCAGTATTTTAAATTGCATTTCAGAATGGTAAGCTACTACTTTTTAAAAATCATAATAAAGATTTATTATCAAGTGAATTGCTAGAAAAATTATAGTGCACATAATATAATTTTTATTTCATTTTGCTTTATTAATGGCAGTACCAAGTACTCAGATCCACACATAATTTTTCTTATTTTAATATTGTTAAAGAGGAATCATTTTAAAACAGAAAATGTTTTCTCTCCCTTATAGAATTATACATATTATTATTATTATAAGCAATAGTTTTAAGGAAATAGAATAATGATTTAAATATGTCTGAGTGGAACTTAAATATTTGGCAATATTGTAGGAGAAAATCAGCATTGGTTAAACACTTGGATTTAATGTATTACAAAATTTTTTTTTAACTAGGGCCAGCACTGTGGTATAGTTGGTAAAGCCACCACTTGCAGTGCCAGCATCCTATATGCACACTGGTTGAGTCCTGGCTGCTCCACTTCTGATCTAATTCTCTGCTAATGCACCTGGGAAAGTAGCAGAGGATGGCCCAAGTCCTTGGACCCCTTCACCCACGTGTGAGACCCAGAGAGCTCTTGCCTCCTTTCTTTGGCCTGGCCTACCCTGGCCGTTGTGGCCATTTGAGGAGTGAACCAGTGGATGGAAGGCTTCTCTCTCTCTCTGCCTCTTTCTCTCTGTAATTCTGCCTTTCAGATAAATTAAAAAACACACAGAAAACAAGAGAGAGCAAGCTGTTATCCACTGGTTCACTTCCCAAAGGCCTGCAACTTTTGGGTCTGGTGTTGGCTGAAGCCAGGATCTGGGGACTCAACCCAGGTCTCCCATGTTGGTGACAGTAACATAACTACTTAAACCATCACCTGCTGTCTCTCCAAGTCTGTATACAGGAACTGGAGTCAGAGAATCTGGGCTGGGAACCCAGGTGCTCAAGAATTGGATCTGGGTGTCTTAACCATTAGGCCAAAAGCCTGCCTTTGGGTTCACATTTTAACTGTATAATTTAACGATTGTATTGAAAATAAAGGCTGTGGTAAATGAAATGTATCGCTTTTTAGAAATTCCTGGAAATGGCCAGCGCTATGGCTCGCTAGGTTAATTCTCCGCTTGCGGTGCCAGCACCCTGGGTTCTGGTCCCAGTCGGGCGCCAGATTCTGTTCCTGTTGCTTCTGTTCCGGTTGCTCCTCTTCCTGTCCAGCTCTCTGCTGTGGCCCAGGAGTGCAGTGGAGAAGGGCCCAAGTCCTTGGGCTCTGCACCCGCATGGGAGACCAGGAGGAAGCACCTGGCTCCTGGCTTCGGATCAGCCCAGTGCGCCGGCTGTAGCAGCCATTTTGGGGGTGAACCAAAGGAAGGAAGACCTTTCTCTCTCTCTATCTCTCTCTCTGTCTAAATCTGCCTGTCAAAAAAAAAAAAAATTCCTGGAAATCTAGCCATATATATGAGGGAAACCTTCAAAAAGTTCATGTAACAATGTATAGTATGATAGAATTAGGGGTCAAGATGGCGGAATAGGAAGGGAGCATAATGATAGTCCGAGGAGAGATAGTTTAATAAAAGTGGAGATACTGCAGGTTCAAGGAAGAGTAGGGGAAGAAACAGCAGAGGAAACTCTTCCAGAAATAGTGATTCACAGTGGACCTGCGTGGAGAGCGTGGGAGCCCACAGTTCGGGACACCAGCAGCAGACTCGACACACCAGCGCTGGAACGCAAGGTGAGCCGAACCTCAATAGCCCGAGACACCGGAAGGGAAGTGGAAAGAGGAGACTAGAGCAAACAAGACTTGAAACCCTGTGGGGAAAAGTTCACCAGGCTAACTAGAAGAGAGAGAGAAAGAAAAAAGTGACCGATACGGACACGAGTTTCTCTCTCTCTGCCCACCTCTCAAAGGCGAGCAAGACAAAGAGCAGGCGCCATTTTGGACATACGTCATAAGCAGGGCGACCTCAGGTCTGCACTGGCCCTGAGCCTAGCAGAAAAACCTGACTCTGGGCATGGGGGTAAAATAACAGGAGATTAGAACCTAATGAATATGTGGTGCTAATGGACTGAGACTGTGAAAAAAGAGACGGTTCGAGAGAGAACTCACGGAATTCACATGAGTACTCTCCAGAGATGCTACAATTCGGTAACCTTGGCAACCCAGTGGAAGACTGCAGGAGAATTTGAGCCCACACTGAGGGCAGCACAAATTCCCTGTGTGGTCCTTGGGAAAGAGCTTCCGATCTCTGGCTCCTGTGGGTATATCATTCGCATCCTAAGTACCCCCAATTCTGTTCAGCTGTGCAGAATTACTTCCCTTTTGAATCAAAAAAAAAAAAAAAAAAAGAAAGAAAGAAAAAGAGAGAGAGATTTACCACGCCTAACCTGGGAGTGTCACCTTTGGCACACACTTAACTCTGAGGAACCAAACAGAGCTCTCAGGCCACATCCATCTCAAGCCTCTAAGGCTCCATCGAAAGCAGACAGTCCACTTAATCTAGAGTCATAGTATAACAGGAAAAAACACCACAGTGAAGAAACCAAAGAATATCTCCAATATGCCAAACAACAAACGCAAAAACCGAGGTAACAAGAACAAGGAATACACTATGACCCCCCCAAATGAAGAAGACACCCCAATTCAAGATTACGAAGATGATGAGATAGAAGAAATGCAAGAAGCGGATCTCAAAAAATTGATAAGAACACTAAGAAGTTCTCAAAAACAAATTCTTGAACTACAGAAATCCTTAATGGACAAGATAGAAAAATCTCTCTCATGAAAATGAAATATTAAGGAGGAATCAAGCTGAAATGAAACAACTAGTAGAACATGAAACTGTGATAGTGAGGAGAAATCATAATGAAGTGAAGAATTCAATAGCTCAAATGACAAGCACATTAGAGAGCCTTACAAACAGAATGGGTGTAGCAGAAGAGAGAATATTAGACTTAGAAGACAGAGCACAGGAAAATATACAGTCAAACCAAAGAAAAGAAGAGGAAATTAGAAATCTAAAAAATATTGTCGGGAATCTACAGGATACTATTAAAAAGCCCAACATTCGGATTCTAGGAGTTCCTGAAGGCATGGAGAGGGAGAAAGAATTAGAATGCCTTTTTAGTGAGATAATAGCAGAAAATTTCCCAGGTTTGGAGAAGGACAGAGACATCCTAGTACAGGAAGCGCATAGAACGTCTAGGAAACATGACCAAAAGAGATCCTCACCACGACACGTTGTAATTAAACTCACCACAGTGAAACAGAAAGAAAAGATCCTAAAATGTGCAAGAGAGAAACGTCAGATTACTCTCAGAGGATCTCCAATTAGACTCACAGCAGACTTCTCATCAGAAACCCTACACGCTAGAAGGTAATGGCAAGACATAGCCCAGGTACTAAGAGAGAAAAACTGCCAGCCCAGAATATTATATCCTGCACAGCTCTTATTTGTGAATGAAGGTGAAATAAAGACCTTTCATAGCAAACAGAAATTGAAAGAATTTGTCACCACTTGTCCAGCCCTGCAAAAGATGCTTAAAGATGTGTTACACACAGAAACACAGAAACATGGTCATCAATATGAAAGAAGGTAAATGAAGGGAACCTCACAGCAAAAGATCACAGGGAATTCAAACATATATTAGAAAATATCATTGGCAAATGGCAGGGCAAAGTTACCACTTATCAATACTCACATTGAACATTAATGGCCTGACCTGTCCAGTTAAAAGACACCGATTGGCTGATTGGGTTAAGGAACAAAACCCATCTATTTTCTGCTTACAAGAAACACATCTTTCCAACAAAGATGCATACAGACTGAAAGTGAAAGGCTGGAAAAAGATATACCATGCCAACAGAAATGAAAAAAGAGCGGGCATAGCCATCTTAATATCGGACAACATAAACTTTAACACAAAAACTGTTAGGAGAGACAAAGAGGGGCACTATATAATAATTAAGGGATCAATTCAACAGGAAGATATAACGATTATCAATGTAGAGGCACCTAATTCCAGGGCACCAGTTTATTTAAAAGATTTGTTAAGGGACTTAAAGGGAGACTTAGACCCCAATACAATAGTACTGGGCGACTTCAATACTCCAGTCTCAGAAATAGACAGATCAACAGGACAGAAGATCAACAAGGAGACAGTAGATTTAAATGACACTGTAGCCCAAATGGATCTAACAGATATCTACAGAACTTTTCATCCTACACATAAAGCATTTACATTCTTCTCAGCAGTCCATGGAACCTTCTCTAGGATTGACCACATACTAGGCCATAAAGCAAGCCTCAGCAAATTCAAAAGAATTAGAATCATACCATGCAGCTTCTCAGACCATAAAGGAATGAATTTGGATATTAGCAACTCAGGAATCCCTAGAGAGTGGGAAAAAAAAAAAAAACCTAAATGAAAGATCTCTGCGAGTGAGATCCCAGTGGAAAGAACGGGGCCATCAAAGAAGGAGGTGCCTTTCTCTGAAGGGAGGAGGAAACTTCCACTTTGACTATGACCCTGTCAGAATAAGATCGAAGTTGGTGAACTCAAAAGGCTTCCATAGCCTTGGCAACTCATGACTAGAGTGTAGGGAGATTACTGACGCCATAAACAAGAGTGTCAAATTGTTAAGTCAGCAACAGGAGTCACTGTGTACTTACTTCTCATGTGGGATCTCTGTCCTTACTGTGTTGTCCAATGTGGAGTAATGCTATAACTAGTACTGAAACAGTATTTTACACTTTGTGTTTCTGTGTGGGTGCCAACTGATGAACTCTTTACTCAATATATACTGAATTGATCTTCTGTATATAAAGATAATTAAAAATTAATCTTGATGTGAATGGAATGGGAGAGGAAGCGGGAGATGGGAGGGTGTGAGTGGGAGGGAAGTAATGGGGGAGAAGCCATTGGAATCCATAAACTGTACTTTGGAAATTTATATTTACTAAATAAAAATAAATTAAAAAAAGAAAACAATTAGGGTTTGAACAAGATTATTTTATTCTTCATAACTTGATGTGGATGATCTGCCTCTGTAGATTTCATCTTCCACATAGTCTTATCCTTTCTTTTTTAAACATTGTAAAAATTAGTAACAATTGTACATTTTTATAGGTTGTGACATTACAATAAATGTATACAATGTGTACCGATCAAAAAAAATGTATAGTATGATAAACTATGAATGGATTTCAGATTTTTTTGAAATTAAAATAAACTTATCTTTCAATTCTCATGAAATTTTTGATGTTCCTTTGTATGTTAAATGTAATCTATAAAAGAAGCTGGCGCCGCGGCTCACTAGGCTAATCCTCCGCCTGCGGTGCCGGTACACCAGGTTCTAGTCCTGGTCGGGGCGCCGGATTCTGTCCTGGTTGCTCCTCCTCCAGGCCAGCTCTCTGCTATGGCCTGGGAAGGCAGTGGAGGATGACCTAAGTCCTTGTGCCCTGCACCCGCATGGGAGACCAGGAGAAGCATCTAACTCCTGCCATCGGATCAGCACAATGCACCGGCCGCGGTGGCCATTGGAGGGTGAACCAACGGCAAAAGGAAGACCTTTCTCTCTGTCTCTCTCACTGTCCACTCTGCCTGTCAGAAAAAAAAAAAAAGAGTAATCTATAAAAGAAAGTTTAGCTAAGAAACTGGTCATACAATCATTTTGACATAAGGCACTTTTTTTTAAAAAGATTTATTTATTTATTTGACAGAATGATGAATGATGGCGGTGGGGTGGGGGATCAGTCTTCTATCTGTTGATTTACTCCCCAGGTGGCTGAAGGAACTGGAGGCTAGGCCAGGTGCCGGGAGCCAAAGCATTCCATCCAGGTCCTCTATGGGTGACAAGGGCCGAAGCACGTGGGCCATCTTCTTCTGCTTTCCCAAGCGCCTTAGCAAGGAGCTTGATTGGAAGTGAAGAAGCTGGATTTCAAACCTTGGCACTTGGATAGGGAACACTGGCATTGCATGCATTGATTTAATCTGCTGTATCACAGTACTGGTCCAATATATGGCCATTTCTTGTCAAGCAAACCAAATAATGAGTATATTTTAAAATATTGTACTTGAATGAGTTTTATATTTTTGGATGACAGCTATAAATTGTTTCTTAAATACATGATGTAGTTTTAAGTAAGTAAATCTCTTTTGGACTGAATTTTGACTAGGTTTTAATTTTTTTTATCACTTTACTCTTGACTGCTTTTATTACATGAGTTCCTTGAGGCTTGATTATATTTAGGTAAGGTTTTTTTTTGTCTCCTTCATGGAAGATAAAGATAAAATATTGAAGTTTAATGACCCCAAATATTCTTATTTATGAAAGCTCCCTGTGTATGTCTTTATAAAACAACATATTTAAAACTATAAGGGTGTCTTTCTAAAAACTGTTGCATGGGTTGACAAAGCTGAATTAAAACACCAATTAAAATTAGGCAGTGGAGTGCGTGCTTGGCATGGGGTTAAGGTGTCACTTGGGACCCCCGCATCCCGTATCAGAGTCCCTAGTTCTGCTTCCATTCCAGCTTCCTGGGGGGCAGCAGGGGACAGCTCCTATCTGAGAGATTCATGTTGGGTTCCTGGCTCCTGGCTTTGGCCTGGCTGTGGGTGTTTGTGCAGTAAACCAGCAGGTTTATGTGCGTGGAATGGAGGAGGAAAGTAATGATGGATCACAGGAGATAGGAGCATTTTCGTGGTGGCTTTCCTGCAGTGTTAAATGAACACCTCACTTTATCTTCATAAAGTGTCCATTTCTACTTTCTGTGTGGCCCATGGGTATGCTACAAAAACCTGTGGAGGAACCCAGGGGGACAGAGTGAGTCTCAAGGCCTGGGACACGTTGCTCGATGTCTAACCAGAGCAGCTGGTTTTACATGATTTATAGACTAGGATTCTGTGAAAGGTGTCCTTTGACAAAAAGAATTCTCTGAGTCCAAATACCAGATTGGCCTAACAGAATGTCCTTTTAAAAAAGACAATTGTGATGGTTACTTTTACAAAAAAGAGAGACTTATTTGATAGGCCATCTTATGCTGTACATTATGTACATCTTATGCACATTAGCAGGGAGCTGGATTGGAAGTAGCGAAGTAGCTGGGACTCAAACCATGCACTCCCATAGGGGTTGTGGGTGTCCCAAGTGGTGACTTAACCCACTGTATCACAGCATCTACCCTTAAGGAATTTTAGCATAAGCTGAGCAGTAGAAAATTTTAATAGAGGATAGAGGAGTGATTGCAGGGGAGAGGCCACATGAGTGGCAAGGGAGAGCTTAGTTTTCCTCCATACCACAGCGAAGAGGCGAAGACTCAGAAGATGTTTGGCTGCTGAATGTAATGCTATTTTCCTGTGATTCTGCTGCACTTTTTTTAAAAAAAATTGGGGTACATCTCATATAACATAAAATTAGCCATTATAAGTAACTATGCAACTCTGTAGCCTTTAGCACATTCATTATGCTTGCAGCCATCCATTCTGCCTGGTTCCAAAACATTTTTATCATTATATTGCACTTCCAAATTTATTTAATGAACTGGTTCATACTGTGCCTCTTTCTAAAGAGGCTTTGGGAGTGGCCTCTGATAACAATAATCAATAAAATAGATGGAAGGCGAGAACCAAAGAACGGAGAAGGAAGCTAATACCAAATCTACAAGTGGTAGCAGAGTTTTGATTCAACATCAAGTTTGACTCTTGAGCCTCCCAAGTAACAGAATGGAAGCCGCGTCTGATAAGTTATCTGAGAGCAGAGCAGAATACAAGCTCCTCAAAGGAAATTGGTTTTCTTGACACTCAACTCTAGTTTGTCACAGAACCTGGATGTAACATTAAGAGACTGTGGATTCACAGTGTATGTGGAAGCATTTTTTAAAATGGCTCTTGCTGTAATGACCTTCAATAAAAGCAAAGGGCATGATACCCCGTGAGAAAATGATAGGAATTGTAGAGATAGCAGAACCATGAATATTTGACCTCTACTTGCTTGATCTCAAGTTAGTCCAGATAATTTTTTAACTGTAAACAGAAAGAACATGAGACTACAAGGAAGTCTTTTTTTTTTAAAAAAAAGATTTTTTAAAATTTATTTGAGAGGTAGAGTTACAGACTGTGAGAGGGAAAGACAGAGAGAAAGGTCTTCCTTCCATTTGTTCACTCCCCAAATGGCCTCAACAGCTGGAGCTGCGCTGATCCAAAGCCAGTAGCCAGGAGCTTCTTCCTGGTCTCCCATGCAGGTGCAGGGGCCCAAGCTCTTGGGCCATCTTCTACTGCTTTCCCAGGCCACAGCAGAGAGCTGGATTGGAAGAGGAGCAGCCGGGGCTAGAACCGGTGCCCATATGGGATGCCAGCACCACAGGCAGCAGATTAACCTACTGTACCATGGTGCCAGCCCTTACAAGGAAGTCTTAAGAAGGCCTCCATTAGCAGGAGTCACAGCCAAGGCAGCAGCATCACCAGATCCTGAGGGCCTGGGAGCTGGGTTGAGCCAGGGGTGCCTTTTGCAGTTAGCAGTAAAATATTATAAATTGGAGACTAATCTACAATGAGGAGCCGTTGTTACTAAGTATAAGCCTTACGGGGCACAAAGATAAACAACGTTGCACTTGGTTACCAAAGTTACAAGTTATGTCTTTTAGTCCCTCAGACTTGATAGGTGACAACTGTTGAAATAACTGGTGGTGACTTATAGACAGAAATTGCTTACTAGATTTTGTAAATCTATTACCAGTGATAGAAGTGTGGAAGAATTAAGGTAGATTTTATTGATTCTGTATACATGCTTTCAAGTTGCTTTTCCTGAAGGTTTTGCTAATTTACAGTGCAACTAGCAGTTTATGAATATTCCTGTGTCACTGCATACATATAAGCATTGGTATAGCAATTTCCACCTTTTTTCTACTGTAATGAAAAAACAAGTTGTACTGTTACTTTTTTTTTTTTTTAATAGATGAGGGTACTGAGAAACAGGATGGTATGGTTGGTGACATCAGGTTATGCAAACTGATGGATCTGGTCTCTGTATGCTGGTGTTCAACAAAACCCCTGCTGATGGAGGCTTCTTAAGATTTCCTTGCAGCCTCATGTTCCACCTGTGTAGAGTGAAAAAATTTTCAAATGCAAGGTGGAAAGCAGTACTACGGACACTGTATTCAGTTTGTGTAGTTTCATCCAATTGTTAACCTTTTGGGATATTTGCATTGTTGAGTTTATTAAATGCCAACAAATTCAAAAGTCATGGATGTCATATTTAAGCATGTATTTTTTTTAAAAAAAAACAAGCATGTTTTCATTCATACCACAACCACTGTGTCTTTATTACAGTCGAGAAATTTTACACTGATACAATAATACACTGATATGTAGTCAATATGCAGATTTTTCCAGTTGTCCTAGAAATGTCCTTAGAAGTTGTTTTTCTTTTTTACCCCAATCTAGGAGGCAAGCAAGGAACATGCTTTGCATTTTGCTGTCATGCTTCTTTAGTCTCCTTTAATCTAGAAAAGGCCCTGCCACCTTTTATCTTGTATTGGGTTGATAGGTTCGAAGAGCACTGACTGGTTTTGTTAAATAGTGCCTCACTGGCTGATTTTTGTCCAATTTATGGTCTGTTAGATTCACGTTAAACATTATGGCAAGATTGTTCCATGTGTGAGGTTGTATTCGTTACATTTCATCACCTAAGGGGCATGCATGCCCTTTGATCTGTTATTGGTGATGCTGTGTTTGGAAACTAACTTAAGGTGACACTTCAGATTTTTCCATCAAAAAGTAACTTTTCTCCTTCGTAACTGATAAAGAAGTTGTGGGATGATACTTTGAGAGTATGTGAATACCCAGTGTACAGGGACTACTTTAATCTTTGTTGTATTCCTTCTGTCTTGGGCCAGGCATTGAGAAAGTGCATAATAAAAGTTTATTAAATGCACTTTTGAAATGATGGAGCTGGGACAAAAGTCTCTTTCGAGTTGGATGCAGTGTTTCACTGAACTTATGTGAAAATTTATTTCTCATGTTTTAAAAAAAAGCATTTCATGCTTCATAGTGAACATATTAATTAAAGTAGGTATCTTATTTATGGTGCTTAGCTGATATATGAGGTGCTAAAATCTAAACCATAAGGCATGTGGAATTAGTGGGCTTTTTGCCAAGGAAATAAAGCATTTTGGTAATGAGGAAGTAAATTAATAGTAATGGGGAGGCTATTTCCTTCAGTGCATTTGAAACACTTCCTCAGGTCATGTTCAGTACATCATAAACTTTAGCAAGCTCCCATTTAAAAATGAATTTAAGTCAGTCTTTAAAACTATAGCAGATTTTGTGATGTTTTATACAAGTTGCTCTGGTTACTGACTCCTAAAATGTGGAAATGGCACTCTTAGCACAGTTTGTGAAATTCAGATACACATGAAAGGATTATGTACTATATTCATTCACACATTTGAACTGTACACTCTTAAGTGTATGATTATAATTATATCATTTACATTTATATTATAGGGTTTGGACACATAACAGGAGCATATATGAGTATATGTATCATAAATAATTTATAGGTTTAACATTACATAGTCCTTTAAGAGCACATGGGCAGTGGTACAGTGGTAAATTAGCATTTTTCTGATATATTTTGTTTAGTTTGAATATGTAAACAATATACATTCAATGTTGGAGTAGTTGGGAGTTATTGTAGGGAACAAGATACATCTCTCTTTTTTTTTTCTGATCAGAAGAGATGTACTCAGGAAATTACAAAATTGTTGCAAGAACTGGAAGAGTAGGAAAATCAGGACCCATTATAGTTGTTTGCATTTATTCCAACCCTGAGATTGTGATCAAGAGTTGGGGAAAATTCTATGTGGGAAGGAAAGTGATGAGCATTTCTGTAGTCTAAGAGGAAAGGACCCCAGATGGCAGAGCAAGTAGTTTGAAAAGAAAGGGTTGATGCTAGCTGGGCAGAGACTCAGCCCAGGATTGTACTAGGCACATGTGTTTGTTTTCCACATGTATGTTTATGTCCATGTCCATGTGCCTGTATGTATATCCTGGAGAAAGTTATTTAAGGTCTTTGTCCTTATGGAACTGATTGGAGATGTAAAGGTTACATGTAAGAAGCAATGTAAGACTAAGGACAGTACAGATAGATTTTAAATCCAGAAAAAACTTCAGAAAAAGTCTATCCCAGAGATGGGAGTTTGGTGTAGTGGTTAAGACACCATGTGGGGCACTTGTTTCACATATCAGAGTGCCTAGTTTCAGTCCTGCCTCCTCCACTTCTGATCCACCTTCCTGCCAAAGTATACCCCGGGAGGCAGCAGATAGAGATTGTAGTATTTAGGTCCCTGCCACCCATATGGGAGGAAGTGATTAAGTTCTAGGTCCACCATTGACTGTTGTGGGCATCTGGGGTCTAAAACAGTAAATGGAAAATCTGTCGCTCTGTCTCTGTCTTTCTCTCTATGTCTCTCTGCTTTTCAAATATGTGAAAATAAACAAATGAATAATTTAAAAAATAGACATAGTTTACTGCTATCCCTTCTCTTCTAAGACACAGTAATCACAAGAGTGTGATGATTTTCTCAAAGTCATGTAGCAGAGTCCTGGGCTGAGGACAATGTATTTGAGTTTAGAAAAATCTCACTAAGCCTGACCTAATGGCCCCAAGAAAGGACCATTTATTTTGACAGCATTTAGGACCAATGTGTTGTAGTGAGTTTCTACAAATATATTTACAGTAACCTGACTTGATTAACGAAATTTTATTTCTGAACTAAAACTATGGCATGTTTCGAGGTATGGAGGTTGCACAAGTGGAAAGTAGGTGCCCTCTGGGGGTCTGGGTTATCCTAAAATATGGGTGTGAGACTGTACTTACTTCATTCATTCTAAAGTATACATTTTCTTCTTACTGTTTACTGTCTAGACAGGCTGAATGTTTGTACTATGTATGACTTCCTTGACTTGGGGAAGGACAGTAATTATAGGAAAGAGAAGTAATTTCTGAAGCAATTGTAATTTGAAATTACCTGGAGTAACTTTAAAAGCAAAAATTTCTAGCCTGTGACGTAGGCCTACGGAATTCATCAAACCAGATTATGAATGTGATGAATAGTCAAGGATTTTACAGCACTATTTCATAACTTTTTCTGTTTACATTTTTTAAGGGAGTAATGAGTGGTGAATTCCATTTAGGCTTGAAACATTTTCTGTCATCCATCAATGTTTGTTGCATGATAGTAAATTATTAATTTATCAATTCAAAACTTTTCATACCTTTTATATCAATTACTGATATCCAATAAGAAAGAATATCACCATTGCTAATGTTACTCTGGGTAAGACTGATGATTTTAGTACTTCTAGGACCTTACATTTCTGGGTGATTACCACAGTTTATAAAGCGTCTTACATATATTATCTCTTAGATCCTGTCAGTGGTTTCTGAGGAAAATATAGCAAGAGTTATTATTATCCCTCTTGTACAAATGAGAAAATAATATACTTAAAGTTCATAGGTAATTTATACTTGCGTTTCTACATCCAGTCCACTGATCCTATAGACAAGGAAGTGTTTTTTTATTTTATTTTATTTTACTTTTTTATTTTGACAGGTAGAGTTATAGACAGTGAAAGAGACAGAGGGAAAGGTCTTCCTTCCATTGGTTCACCCCCACATAGCTGCCACAGCCGGTGCTGCGCCGGCTCAAAGCCAGGAGCCAGGTGCTTCTTCCCAGTCTCTCATGTGGTTGCAGGAGCCCAAGCACTTGGACCATCCTCCACTGCCCTCCCGGGCCACAGCAGAGATCTGAACTGGAAAAGGAACAACCAGGACTAGAACCCAGCGCCCATATGGGATGCCGGTGTGCAGGCAGAGGATTAGCCAAGTGAGCCACAGCACCAGCCCCAGAAGTGTTTTTTTGGTTGTTGATTATTCACTTAAAAACTTGAGCATTTTTGAGAACAGTTCCATGCATTTTTCTATGATTTATGGTTAACAGAGATGTATAACATATACACCCATAGATAAGTTCAAATTCTGTAAAGTTGAAGAACAGAAATGGCATTTACCTATGTGATAATCATATCTCTGTTGTCTGCATGATGTTAGAAAACTAGCTTCACTGTAGCATGAGAGAAAACCAGGGGCTTTGGGGCTCACCCAGTCCTACAGTCAACATTAGCTCTGAAGGGTTAATGAAGTCTCTGTGACCTTGAGCAGTGACTTTTTGAAGTGTTGTGTTAAAAGTAGAAATCATCGTAGTTAGCCAGAGATTTTGTGAGTGTCGAATGAAATTATGTGAATAAAATGCTTAGCAAATGGACTGGTCCAAAGTAAACAATAAGTAAATGATGGCACTAATAGAATTTCCTTTCTTTTTTTTTTTTTTTTTTTACTCTTAGGGTTTTATTTTCCACCTTTTTTTAAAAATTTTTTTAATTACATTTTCTTTTTTTTTTCTTATTTAGAATATAAATTTCCAAGGTACAACTTGTGGATTGCAATGACTTCCCCACCCATACCCCCCGCAACCCTTCCCCCTACCCACTCCCTCTCCCCTTTCATTCCCATTCAGATTCATTTTCAATTCTCTTTGTATACAGGAGTTCAGTTTAGTATGTGTTAAGAAAAGATTTTAAACCATTTGCCCTCACATAGCATCCTAGAGTGAAGCATACTCTTTGAGTACTAGTTGTAGCTTTAAATCACGTTGTACAGCACATTAGGGACAGAGATCCTACATGATATTATTATTTTTTTAATTGATTTTTATGTAACTTCCAATTTTTTTTTATCATTTTCAATTGTCTTTCCATACGGAAGATCGATTCAGTATATATTAAGCAAAGATTTTGTCAGTTTGCATCCGCGTAGAGACACAAAATGCAGAAATACTGTTTCAGTCCTAGTTATTGCATTACTTCACCTTGGACAACACATTAAGGACAGATCATACATGGGCCGTAAGTACACAGTGACTACTGTTGTTGATTTAACAATTTGCCACTCTTGTTTATGGCGTCAGCAATCTCCCTAGGCTGTAGTCATGAGTTGCTGAGGCTATGGAAGCCTTTAGTGTTCACCGACTTGGATCTTGTTCTGACAGGGTCATAGTCAAAGTGGAGGTTCTCTCCTCCCTTCGGAGAAAGGCACCTCCTTCTGTGGTGGCCCTGTTCCTTCCGTTGGGATCTTACTCGCAGAGATCTTTCATTTATGTCTTCTTCTTCTTCTTTTTTTTTTTTTCCCAGAGTGTCTTGGCTTTCCATGCCAAAAATACTCTCATGGGTTCTTGAGCCAGATCCTGATGCCTTAGGGCTGATTCTGAGGCCAGAGTGATTTATTAGGATATCTGCTATTCTATGAGTCTGCTGTGTATCCTACTTCCCGTGTTGGATCAGTCTCTCCCTTTTTTAGTTCTATCTGTTAGTATTAGCAGTTACTAGTCTTGCTTGTGTGATCCCTTTGACTCCTGGACCTATCAGTGTGATCAATTGTGAACTGAAATTGATCACTTGGGCCAGTGAGATGGCTTGGTACATGCCACCTTGCTGGGGTTGTATTAGGTTCCCCTGGCACATTTCTAACTCCATCGTTTGGGGCAAGTCCGATTGAGTTTGCCCAAATTGTACATATCCTCCCTTTCTTTTTCCCTCTCTCCTAAATTAACAGGGATTACTTTTCAGTTGAAATTTAAACATCTAGGAATAATTGTGTGTTAATTGCAGAGTTCAACCAATAGTACTAGATCAATAACAAATAACGTCAAGAAATACTAAAATGGGAAAAGATTTACATTGTATATCAACCGTCCAGACAAGATTTGATCCAGTCATAGTTTCTCATAGAGTTCATTTCACTTCAACAGGTTTCCCCTTTGGTGTTCAGTTAGTCATTGCCAATCAGGGAAAACAAATGATATTTGTCTTTTTGGGACTGGCTTAGTTCACTCAGCATGATGTTTTCCAGATTCCCCCGTCTTGTTGCAAATGACTGAATTTCATTGTTTTTAACTGCTGTATAGTATTCTGTAGAGTACATGTCCCATAATTTCTTTATCCAGTCTACTGTTGATGGGCATTTGGGGTGGTTCCAGGTCTTAGCTATGGTGAATTGAGCTGCAATAAACATTAATGTGCAGACAGCTTTTTGGTTTGTCAATTTGACTTCCTTTGGGTAAAGAATTTCCTTTCAATAGTAAAATAAAAAGTAGAGAAATTAAAACCAGTAATTCATGATTAACATTATAAATTAATATAGAAATGAAATGGTGAAATACAGGATTATGAACAGCCATCTAGACAACAGAAGTAAATGATCAACCCCAAAGCCAGAGCTATTTTATTTTATTTCTCTTTGAATTGGCTTGTGAATCTTAAGGTAGTTTACAGAAAAATTTGGGAGTTTATCATTATTATTTTAAATCCAAGATTCCACATTTCATCACGGTGTTCAATAAAATAAGGAAATGAAGCATGAACAAAAACTGATTTCTAACTTATCACATGAAGGTATTAACTGTTTTGATCTGCTTTTTCTCTTCTCTTGTGCTGTATTATTCCTTTATTTAAATTGATGACCACAGGTGTTTGGGTTTTTTTGTTTGTTTGTTTGTTTTTTGTTTTTTACTAAAAGGCGTTGTTTGATTTTTCAGCCTTTTCTCACAACAAAGTGTGTTTTCTTGGGCTTTTCCAGTATCAGTGGTTACCTTACCTTTGCCCTGTGACCCTAGCAGCTGCTAGTTTTTTCAGCTGTTGGTTTTTTCTGCTCTTTGCTTATTCAGTACTTTAAGAAAATTGTGAAAGCTAACCTGTTGTCCTGTCTCCATATTCTTTTAATTCCCACTACTTGGATGTCAAAGTTCTTGGTTGTCCAAAGCACTTGGCAAGGTCGGTGGAAGAATATCAAACGTTTCCCCTCCATTTTTCCTGGTGTCTTCTGTTGCTTATAGCTATGCTTCTGCTTAGGAATGGGTCTCAGTGGCACATACCAGAGTTCTTGGGGAGGGGGTGTATGTTGTCCCTTAGGGGGAAGGAAAGCAGCATTGGGTGTTGAAACTCTCTCGTGACTTCAGTTGATGCTCCTTCTTTTCCTCTCATGGAGAATGACTGGTGTAGAGAAAGGAGCAGGCGGATTGATTCCCCTACTGCTGCTTCAGTTACAACTTTGGCTTTAGAAAAGTGTCTGGGAGACAGTGTTTGGTAAGTGTTTTATTATCTAGTAGGGAAACCTAGTTCCCTGGTATTCTACACTCATTCTAATGAGAATCTGTCTCACAATTTACCTGATCTTTCCTGTACTTGGCAGTGTGCTTTGATTTCTATATAATGACATTTTATATTACTTACTGTAATTTTGACTACTTTTAGGTGACTATAACCAAAATAATCAAACACTTTACAAATTCCTATGTAAAGTTCATGTGTGAAGTACAGTATTTACCCATAGATTATTTGAAATGAACATTGTTTGATTAGAAACCAGCTGTCTGGTAAATCTAGCCACTTCTGTGGCTCTGGTTCTTAGTTTTCGAATCTGTTAACTCTAGAGACTCTGTCACCAATCTGGCATTTTAATTGTTGATGGCTACCCTCAACAGGGAAAAACAGTTGTTTGTCAGTGACATACCCTAGCCACTGTCTGCATGCACTTTTCCATCTGTTTGGGTCTGACTAGGAGCCTGTAAGCTGCAAGAACTCATTATTCCCTGAGCCCTGAGGAGTCATGATAACTTCAGAGAGTAAACGTACCCCTGGTCCCTGGAGCAGGTTACCACAGTGGGGCTTTCATGGCTAAGTGGAATACTAATTTTAGCCTAGGAGCCAGAGCCTGGAGAGTTTTCAGCGCTGACAGGATAGGAAGCTTAGACTGTCTTCTGGTTTATTCTCTGTCACACTTCACATCTTGTCTTCATTTTTTTCCCCTTCCCTAATCAGTCACTCTTAAATTTAAAAATTAGTTTGAGATTGTGTCATTCCAGACCAAATTTCCGTGATTTTAGACTTGTCTTCTGTTTTGGCATATTCTTATCATTACTCTACTTTATTAATTATTAGGAGCTTAATATTTGTAATCATAACAACTGTGATGAATGTTTAATGAGCACTGATTATTTGATTCACTACTGAGTACTAAAAAAATTTTAGTTCTAAAATGATTCTGTGGGTATGATGTTAAATGTAAATTAGCATTTACCAACATCTAAATACCACTTCTTCTTCTCTGAGTTCAAACATTTTTGTGTTGAGGTAACCTTCCATAACAGAGGAAGGAAAAAATATTTGCTGCCGTAGCATTCATTATGATGTTTGTAAATTCCCCAGATATTTTCTGAAACCACTATATGAGTAGCACTGACATAGGTATTATATCTAATCATTGTTAATTAATTACATTTAGCTAAGTTCTCTTGAACATGTTGACTGAACATAAACATTGAGTGTGATAGCACCAGGCTTTTAGGTACAAAGAAGTGCCAGAAAATTAAATTTGTCTTCTTACAGATGAAACAGATGTGTGCACGTCCAGTCCAGTTATGATACAGAGTGGATTGTGGTGGCTCCTGTAATTCAAGAGGGAGAAGGGAGCAGAGAATGGGATGATTGATTTTTCCTGGTGGGATTAGGGAAGAGTTATCATCCTGTTTCTGGATTTAACTGATCCTGAAAAATGTAAAGCTTGCAGTTTTAAATTGGTTCACATTCTTAGGACTACATATTTTTTTTTCCTAACAAAGTAGTTGTTGTTGTGGTCTGTGTATGTGATACATAAGATATTCCTGGGATATGGAAAATAGGAAATCATCTTTTTAGCCTTTTATTGAAATATTCAAATAATAAATAAATAAATATTTTTAAAAATAAATATAAAAATAGTGCTTTTTAGAAACCTGTCAGAGGGGAAGCTTTTTGAGTCCTTTTGGGGGAGGAGCAAGAATGCAGAACAATTAGAAAGCATTTTTGAAAAGTATGCACCTATTTTCCATTTTGATTTGTGATTCCTTATGGTGTGAATTTAGTGCTTATTGTAGAAAATATGATTTCTTTTTTTAAAAAAAGATTTATTTATTTGAAAGGCAGGAATACAAACAGCAAGAAGGAGAGAGCGAGAGCGAGAGAGAGAGAGAGAAAAGAGAGAGAGAGAGAATGAATCTTCCATCTGCTGGTTCACTCCCCAAATGGCTGCAACAACTGGGGCTGGGCCAGGCCAAAACCAGAAGCCAGAAGCTTCTTCCAGGTCTTTCACGTGGGTGCAGGGGCCCAAGGACTTGGGTCACCTTCCAGTGCTTTCCCAGATGCATTAGCAGGGAGCAGGATTGGAAGTTGGGCAGCCAGAACTCAAACCATCTCCCATATGGAATGCCGGTACTGCAGGTGGAGGCTTTCCCCACTATGCCACAGCACCGGCCCCTAAAATCACCTAGCATTTAGCCTAGCACTCTTGGTGGAAGGTAAGTGATCGCCGAATGCTTGTGAATGAAGACTAAAATATGGTGGAATAAGCCTAGGATGCCACAGTGGCCCATCCTTCTGTTCTCCGTTGCTTTCAAGCCCTTCTTCATGACCGTCACATCCCAGGCAGGGGTTTTCTTTTAAAATTTAATTGTATCAGTCACTGCAGTTCTTAATGCCCCCTCTCTGGTTTCCCATGGCTTGAGGGGGAAAGTCCAATTTTATGTATGGCTAATTGCTCCCTTCATGATATACCTGGTTCGGTTTAGCTTCAGGTCTCTCTCCTCCCTTTGGACTAGTTGGCCATTTCATTTGTGCAAGCTCTATCCCCAGTTGAAACACCTTTCTCTTTTTTTCTCCCCAATTTTAGCCCCATCACAATATTCTAACTGTTCACTTGTGTGTCTCTTCAGAACTACCTAAAAGTAGGGATTTCTGCCTTAATGTATTTAAACTATTCATCTTTTAATTATCAGTGTCTGGCACATAGTGGATCAAAAATATGCTTATCTAATGATTGTGTACTGTCCTCAGAGTCCTGGATAATTAGTATGCTCATTAAGTAAGTCTGGTAGCAAAAGATACTGTTTCAAGTCAGATGTTAATTTTAGTATTTGGTGTATTTTTCCCAAGTAGTTTTGGATATTGTACACATACCACTTGATTTTCATCCTGATCAATTTTTGCTTGTGACTAATAAAATTAACTTAGTTTCCTGTTAATGTGATAACTACTGCAAACTTTGTGTTTTAACCTAACACAGATTTATTACTCTACTGTTCTACAGGTCAGATATATCCACCCGTAGGTCTTAGAGGGCTGAAGGCTAAGAGTTGGCAGGGCTGATATCCTTCTGAAAGCTCCAGGGAGAATATGTACCTTGCTTTTGCCAGTCTGCAGGCTGCATGCTTTCTTTGGCTTGTGGCCACCTTCTGGCAATTGCATCCCTCTGACGTCTGTCTGGTTCCCAGGTCCTATCTCCTTGACTTAAATGATCACCAAATGCGTGTGATGCTCAAGGCTTCTTTATAAGGACCTTGTGGTAATGCTCAGCTCACAGAGTTAATCCAGGATAATCTCCCACCTCAAGATCTTTAATGGTCTCTGTCGTTTGCCATGGAACTTGTCAAAGAGGAAGACGGGCACATTTGAGGAAGCATTGTTTGGCCTAGCATATTGACTGAACTCTCCTGAAAACTTGTTTTCTTCAACAATGAGCAAATAAAAAATAGTCATTGAAAGATACATGCACTGAAGGATATGCAAACCCAAGTGACTTATTTATTTATACAAAGATTTGGACATAGTAGTTTAAAATTTTTGATACATACTCTCCGTATTGGGCAATCTTGTTGTTTTGTATTATTAATGTATTTGAGTGAGTAGTCTGATTTGCACTGGAGAACACAACTTTAAAAGATTCATCATATTAGATTTGTTAGGTTATAAGTAGCCTATTGAGGCTAATGACAAAGTGTTAAATTTGAACTGTGAAAAGTAAAATTATGAATGTAAACATCGTGGTTGCCCTTACATGAAATAAAATCAACACAAACACCATAGGAATACAAATTTACATATAGAATGTAACAAAGATGTTTACGTGTGGCAAATTTTACTTAAAATCTGTATCAAGAAACTAGAATTACCAACTAGATGAAGAACAAGTCCTTCTTTTAAGACTTTTCCTCTGGCATCAATAAGTAATTCTTTGAGATATTCTTGATGAACTTTTTTTAATTAATTAGTTTATTTGAAAGGCAGAGTTACAGAGAGGCAGAGAGAGAGAGAGAGAGAGAGAGAGAGAGAGAGAGAGAGGTCTTATATCCACTGGTTCACTCCCCAGATGGCTGCAATGGCCAGAGCTGCGCTGATCTGTAGCCAGGAACCTAGAGCTTTCAGGTCTCCCCAGTGAGTGCAAGAACCCAAGGACTTGGGCCATCTTGTTCTGCTTTCCCAGGCCATAGCAGAGAGCTGGATCGGAAGTGGAGCAGCTGGGACTTGCTGATCGTGTTTCCTAAAAGTGCCACACTGCTTTGGAGACAGATTGGATTTGCCTCTTTCGGTGCATCTGGGGTAGAGCTCTTCTCTTCTCCCATTCTTTAGCATTTGCAAACGATCAGGCATATGGTGAGATGGCATTTCAGGAGCTGCTAATATTCAAAGGTATAGTTAATGCAGTGTTTCTGGAGAAAACTGAGCATAAGCATTGCTCAAATGAATGATTAGCAGTGTGTGTGTGTGTGTGTGTGTGTGTGTGTGTGAGAGAGAGAGAGAGAGAGAGAGAGAGAGAGAGAGAGTTTAAAGCATGGTGAGGTTAATAGAGATGCTTACTTCCATAGTTGTTTAGCAGTTTTAAGTTTCCAGGAAAATCTACCAGATTGAATATATGCGTAAAGAAGGCTATGCTTCAAGGGGAAAACTTAACTATAATGACTCAAAAGTGGAAGTTGTCTCTTGAAAGAGCAGTTCACCATTGTTTACTTACTGGGTAGAGCAGAGTATGCCACTGGACAATTGGAGAGTGATGAGAAGATTTGCAGATTTTGCTTTTGCTGTGTTTGTTTAGCTTTTGGACTGTCTTCTAGGCTAAGGGCATTTTCCTCAATTGTAGTGATTACAGATAAGATTTTTCTGCAGGTTCTTAGAAGGGACTTAAAAAAACCCAGATTTTTTAGTAGTACTGAGAACAACTCTGTTCTAAAGGCAGCCCCGTGCTGATGATCAGAAGGTGATAATGCATCTTTTTTTTTTTTAAATAATAAATTTTTTTTTGACAGGCAGAGTAGACAGTGAGAGAGAGAGACAGAGAGAAAGGTCTTCCTTTTACTGTTGGTTCACCCTCCAATGGCCTCTGTGGCCTATGCACCGTATTGATCTGAAGCCAGGATCCAGGGGCTTCTCCTGGTCTCCCATGGGGTGCAGGGCCCAAGCACTTGGGCCATCCAACACTGCACTCCTGGGCCACAGCAGAGAGCTGGCCTGGAAGAGGGGCAACCGGGACAGAATCCGGCGCCCCGACTGGGACTAGAACCCAGTGTGCCGGCGCCGCAGGTGGAGAATTAGCCTAGTGAGCCATGGCGCCAGCTGATAATGCATCTTCAAAGAGCTCACAGTGACTAGCAAGGCCTTGTCACTGGGAAGGCCGTCACTTCACAGCCAGCTCAGTGTTTCAGAGGCATTAATTGTCACTGCTGAGTTGCTGCTGTGACAGTCAGCGATCCACTGGAGAACTGGCAAAGTGTCTCAGATCTACAAGGTTGTGGATGGGTGTTTAGCAGTGGAGCTAGAAATAACCCTGCATTTAAACCACTGTTTATGATGAGACTGTCACTTTCAAGGAATGAACTCAAAGGAAGACTATTCCTACTGGACTCAGGCACTGTTCATATTGTGAACTAGTAGAGGAGATTAAAAAATTATTTTAAAATAAGCGTATAGACATATTGAAGGAATTATACAAAAAATTCTTACTCCCTTGGCTCGAATTTCACATTTGTTAATTTTTGCCAGATTTGTCTTACAATTCTCTTGTGATATATTTCTGCACATTTAATTTCAACATAAATGTTTGGAGCTATTTGAAAATCAGTTGCAGACATAAGGCCCCACTATTTCCTTACTGCTTACTGCTTACTCCTAAAAGCAAGGACACTGATAGATAGCACATTATAAAAATTAGGAAGTAAAAATTCACATATGCATTCAAGTTTTAGCAGTAATCTTACTAATACTCTTTTTAGGCACAACATCCACTTCCAACTGATTTGTTATATCTTAGTCTCCCTCAGTCTGGAAATTTTTTAGTCTTTTATTACCTTGACATATTTGAAGAGTACAAATTATTTTTGAATAGGCATTTTTAGAATGCCCCCAGACTCCTGATTTAATTTGTTACTACTTGTTTAATCAGTGAGAAACTTGTCTCCTGCTATGCTTGACATATTTACTTATTTGCTCAGTCTCCCTGGATATAATAAATTTGATTGAGTCAGCTGTGTCCTTGGCTCCCAATCACACATGATGCCTTCTTGGCTCCAAGCAGACTGGCCAAAGCTTCAGCCTCAGCCTCAATAAGCATACCAGTCATGCCAACCAAGCAGAGAGTTATCCTGGCAACTTCTCATAGATGTTCAAATGCAAAAGGAGTAGGATACTATAGGTATTCTCTGTGGCATGTTCAAACTAGTTGCTTCGGAATATTTAATTTCACATTTTAAAACCAGAGAAACAACATGAGGTCATTGTGATAAAGATTACTTAAAACAACATGTCCTTATGATAAAGATGGTTGCTTGCCTTAGCATTGTAATACCTGCCAAAAAAGTTGATGAAGTTTAAATTAACAACCTGTTACAGAGTTTTTTAATAAGTATTTTTGAATGAGAAAGTATGAAAGCACACTTTCCTTTTTAAGTAAAATTTTATTTTATTTTGTTTGAAAGGCAGAGGGACACAGAAAGATCTTCCACCCTGGCTCATTCCCCAAATGCCTGCAACAGCCAGGGCTGGGCCAGGGCAAAGCCAGAAGCCCAGAACTCAATCTCTGTTTCCCAGGAAGTTAACAGGGATCCAAGTACTTGAGCCATCATGTGCTGCCCGCCACCCCTCCCCTGCCTTCCAGAGTGCCCATTAGCAGAGAGCTGTACTCACACCAGGCATTCCAGTGTGGGATGCAGGTGTCCCAAGAGATGACATAAACACGAGGTCAACACTGCCCCCCTCAAGAGTCATTTTTTTATTTTAAAGTCTTGTTTTGAAGTTATCATGAATGAGTCATGCTATATCTCAGTTTAAAAATGTCTTACTTTTATAAATACTCCTAGAGTTTTTTTTCTTTCAGTTGATCATTTTTTAAAAATATTTATTTATTTATTTGAAAGTCATAGTTACATAGAGAGAGGAGAGGCAGAGAGAGGGAGAGAGGGGGAGGGAGGGAGGGAGGGAGAGAGAGAGGTCCTCTATCCTCTGGTTCACTCTCCAGATGGCACTAACAGCTGGAGCTAGGAGATCTGAAGCCAGGAGCCAGCAGCTTCTTCCAGGTCCCCCACGAGGGTGCAGGGGCCCAAGCACTTGGGCCATCTTCTACTGCTTTTTCAGGCCACAGCAGAGAGATGGATTAGAAGAGGAGCAGCTGGGACTTGAACCGGTGCCCATATGGGATTCTGGCACTGCAGGTGGCAGCTTTACCTGCTATGCCACAGCGCTGGCCCCGATCATGTTTTAGCTGAATGTTTTTTCTTCCTTTCTTTCTCTTAATGTGGTAAATACAATTAAAGCAAGGAAAGCAAACACTTTAGATCTATGAAATTTTCAATATAATCTTGTTCTACAGGCTTTAAAATATGCAATTAGTATGTTTTATTAGGTTGTGTCTGTGTTAGTAAAACACTTAATAATCTCACATTGGAAATATTTTTCATTATTTGACGCTTTTCAATTTACAATTCAGTCTCTTCCTTTGGAGTATGTAAATATAATTTGGTATATGTTCTATATAGTATAATGTGTGAATCACTTATGATAGGAAATGTGTGCCTCTGCTGTGGGCAGTTTATTTCATGAGTTAAAGAACATTTATTACCTTTATTTTTTTAACTCATATACCTCATAAAGCATCTTGTATTTTAATTCCTTAATAAGAGAAAGTAGACATTTAAAAAAATGTTATGGGGGCCAGCGCTGTGCCAGTGCTTTGAGCTTCTCTGCCATGTTCTTGGGAGAGCAGTGCAGGGTGGCCCAGGTGTGTGGGCCCCTGCACCCATGTGGGGGACCTGGAAGAAGCTCCTGGCTCCTGGCCACGGATTGGCCCATCTTCAGCCTTTGCAGCCATTTGGGGAGTGAGCTGTTGGATGGAAGACCTCTCTCTCTCTCTCTCTCTCTCTCTCTCTCTCTCTCTCTCTGCCTCTCTGTAATTCTGCCTTTCAAATAAATAAATAAATCTTTTAAAAAAAGGTTATGACATATGGTCTGTTTCTTGATGCTTTGGATGGATATTAAGGGCAGGAATGGGGACAGACTATGAAAAGAATATGAAAGTAAAATCCCCAGTTTGGCACATACCCAGAAAACATTGCTTAGTTGGTAGTATGGTTCAGTTTTGGATAAGCAGGAGTAGCATCCTGTATTCCCCACAGTGTGTGAGAGAATGACAGGAATGGCACCGACACCTAAGGCAGAGACAATGCATGGTTGGTGGTATGTGGGTCATTGTGGCATGATGGGCGAATGGCGCATGTGTGGTAGGTGCGCAGTATTTGCTGAATGGCATGGAGCAACAGTGGAGGGGAGGCAATGCATGTAAGAGAAGATGACTTGTGTGCTTTATTAGTTTTTTACAGTTTTTTGTGTCTCATTGTCATGAGACACAAAGAACATCAGCGCTGTAATAAGAAGGCGTGGTTTCTAGGGTTGACCCCACTTCGTGACGGTTGGGTGTGCTTGGCAGGTTGTTTAAAAATTCAGTCTCAGTTTACTCATCACCTAATGAAGATGAGAATACCCACCTTAAGGAAGGTTATGAGGATATAGAGAGTGTATTAAATACTCTGAAGTCTTTCTTCTCCTGCTTCTTTGCCTATAGATAGTTCTGCTAACTTGGAGAGTTGCTTTCTCTGTGCCATTTCATCTTCTGTCTAACAGTGGCTATCAGTTCCCACACCTCCCCAGCAGAGTGCAGGTCACTCTGTCTGTCCTCTCTCAAATCTGTAATGCCACTCCCACTGCCACCCCGGGTGTTTCATTTCTCTGTGTGGTTGTTTACTTTCCTGCTGATTTGTAGACATTATTGCTTTGTCTGCTCAGAGCCACAGTCTGCTTTAAGAAGCTGCTGTCTCAGAACGTGCAGTTTTAATGTAGAACTGTCAGTCTCACCTGGCCCTGGGGCCGTAGGTCTTCCTCTGGGCAGTTACTTCATTTACTCCTGTGCCTTTGTGCTTTGGCCAGAAATGGGCCAGTTCAGAGAGCACTGCCCTGATTATTTCACATGTGAGCCCATCCTCTTAGGTCATAGGGCTTAGAAGGGTGCTGTTCTCAGATTTATGTGAAAGGGAGAGTTAAAGAAAGATAGGGAGATCTTCCATCTACTGGTTCACTCCCCAAAGGGCTGCAGTGGCCCTGGCTATGCCAGGCCGAGGCCAGGAGCCCAGATCTTCTGGGTCTTCCACATGGCTGGCAGAGGCCCAAGCACATGGGCCATCCGCTGCTGCTTTCTCAGGAACATTAGCAGGGAGCTAAATTGGAAGCTGAGCAGCCAGGACTTGAACTGGTGCCCCTATGGGATACTGGCGCTGCAAGCCTGGGCTTTAGCCCGCTGTGCCTCAGTGCCAGCCTCTCGTCTGTCTTTAAAGCAAACTCTGACTTGACTTTTTAGATACACAAGGAAAATAAGCGCTCTTGATTAGCTTACACTAGTTGGAGGTGGTGTCTGTTGCTTTTCACCATTGTGTCTTTTGCCGGGAATCCTTCTTGTTTCCATTCCAGTCAGCGATTTTCTGAGTTTCAGTCATGAGTTTCACTCAGCCCTCAAGGCTCAGTTGAATCAAATTCAGTTCCTCTGAGAAGTCCATTGTTAGGGTAGACTGAGACTCCTCTTAGCACTTCTTTCTTATTAGAGAACACATTAAAAAACATTTTTAGGTGTACAAGTCTGTGTGCCCTGCTGTATTTTATTCCTACAAAACAAATTGGCTAAATCCTTAGAGCTGGTACAGATGGAGGCACATTGTAGATCTCAGTAAATATTTGCTTGATTTACCAAATAACAAGGCAACAGTGTGCCTCCTTCTGAACTACATGGAAATAGTTCCTTAAAGGAAGATCTTTGTTGACAAGAATACAGCATAGAATTCCTTTTTATTTACTTATTTATCATTCAGGTTTTTGCCTAACCCTAATCAGTGGAGTAATGAAGATTTTTAAGAAAATTTAGGAGATGAAAGAAAATATACAAAAACGTTTTATCTTTACCACCCAAATACTTGAAGAGTCGAGACACCTGTTTCCTCAGAGGTCTTAAGTACTAATATGGCACAGAAACAAAGCCAAAACTCAGATTGCTCATAGTAATAATTTGCATATATTATTGCTAGCTTCTCCATATCAACTAGCACATTACACTAGCAATTTCTAGATAATCTTATGTAGTTGAGTGTTTAAAGGAATTTAGTAAAGCTGTGGGAAAGCCAATTGCCAGCATGGGTTCCCTTTTATTCTCTCTGGGTCACTCCAGCTCCAGCTCGCCCTGAGTGTTCGTTTGCCAGGCACCCTTCCAGAACTGAGTTGGAGTCCAGCTCCTTTTAAGCTCCAAAGCTTTGGTTTCCATTGCCTTTGACTAAGACTCAGCAAGGATGTTCTCAAGTACAGTGGCTGGACTGTGAATGGGCTGTGCTGGGAAGGTGAGCGTGAGGACACACATCCAGGGATGGAGCTGCACGGGACCTGTTACAGGTAGAAGGAGGGTGAGGTGCTGTGCCAGAGGAGCCCTAATCACACACGGAAGGACCTTAAGGAAGCAACTGTTTGTATCTACACAAGTCAACTGGGAAATAAAAGAACGGTGATTTAAAGCAGAAACAGCCATCTGCGCACCTAATAAACATTTGGTAAGTTGCAGTTTCTCCATCTGTCCTCTGCAGAGCCTGGGGTATGAAGCTGACATAAAGCAAAGGCACTTAACAGGAGAAGCCCTTGCAATGTCCTCTTTCCTGTTGATGCTAGTTTCCTATTCTGCTCTGTGATTTCAAGTCGTGACCTTTTGGCCATGTTCGGAAAGAGACAGGAACGTAAAGAGAGAAAAGAGATTTTTGGAGTGTGTGTGGGTGCAGTGGGGCAAGGGAGTGATACAGGATCTCTTGAAAGTGGTTGATTTGATTTAGAATTTACCAAGATATCTGGTGTTTAATATTTTCAAGAAATGAGAGAAAGACAAGCTCCCTTTTCAGAGTAGAAAGTTGTTCACCTTTAAAGCTGTACTTAACCTTTCTCATTCTGTGTGGACTGATCCTAGTTTGGGTATTTTTTGGAATATGTTATTACGTGGGTTATAAAATGTATCCATTCTACTCAAGTGCTGCACGACTATATTCTGAAAGCCCCATGGGTTCTCAGACTGTGATTTATCAAAGTTCCTCTTTACATTTCAATGTTACAACCAACCTTCCCTCCCTCCCTACCTCCCTCCATCTCTCTCTCTCTCTCTCTGTTTCTTTTTTCTATGAGTAATTTCAGATTGTTTTCAACTCTCTGTCTTCTTTTATGCTTCTAAAATTTCTTCCAGCATGCTCCAGACATTTTCTTCATCTCTCCTTTTTTTAAATCAAAACAATCATTTCACATAAACAAATATGAAAAGCATTTTGGGATCATTTAAATTAATATCTTTTATTGTTTTACCACAATATTCTTTTAGAGGAAAAGTCATATGAACTTTTTTATCAGACAGAAATATCAATGAGTGTGAAACTTTGAATGAAAAGCACCAGCCACCATTGTCAAGCCTCAGAACCTTGTATGTTGAGAAGTTAGGCAAGAAAACCCAGAAAGCTATGGGTCAACCCTGGATCGTGCTGCTCTCATAAACACACCTCAGAAATTCACCCATCAAGGTGGCATGTACCAAGGCCATCTCACTAGTCCAAGTGATCAGTTTCAGTTCACAGTTGATCACACTGATAGGTCTAAGAGTCAAAGGGATCACACAAACAAGATTAGTGTCTGCTAATAGTAACTGACAGAATAAAAAAGGGAGAGAATGATCCAACATGGGAAGCGAGATACACAGCAGACTCATAGAATGGCAGATGTCCTAAACACCACTCTGGCCTCAGAATCAGCCCTTAAGGCATTCAGATCTGGCTGAAGAGCCCATGAGAGTATTTCAGGCATGGAAAGCCAAGACACTGTGGCAAAAAAAAAAAAAAAAATAGAGGACCTAAATGAAAGATCTCTGTGAGAAAGATCCCAGTGGAAAGAACGGGGCCATCAAAGAAGGAGGTACCTTTCTTTGAAGGGAGGAGAGAACTTCCGCTTTGACTATGACCTTGTCTAAATAAGATCGAAGTCGGCAAACTCAAAAGGCTTCCATAGCCTTGGAAACTCATGACAAGAGTCTAGGGAGATTTCTGACGCCATAAACAAGAGTGTCAAATTGTTAAGTCAGCAACAGGAGCCACTGTGTGCTTACTTCTCATGTGGGATCTCTGTCCTTACTGTGTTGTCCAATGTGAAGTAATGCTATAACTAGTACTGAAACAGTATTTTACAGTTTATGTTCTGTGTGGGTGCCAACTGATGAAATCTTTACTTAATATATACTAAATCAATCTTCTGTATATAAAGATAATTGAAAATGAATCTTGATGTGAATGGAATGGCAGAAGGAGTGGGAGATGGGAGGGTTGTGGGTGGGAGGGAAGTTATGGGGAGAAAAAGCCATTGTAATCCATAAGATGTACTTTGGAAATTTATATTTGTTAAATAAAAGTTAAAAAAATATAGATAACCTTAAAAAAAAAAGAAATTCACTTTATATTTGAAGTTCATTTCCATACTGGGACTTCAGGTTTATTGAACTGCACTGGAGTCTCCCTTGTTGTTAAAGGAATACAAGATTTACTTTCAGTGATGGAGATTGTGAAGAGGGGAGAGTTGGCCTTGCCTTCTTTACCTGGTTGATTTCCCTATAGACTTACTCTACAGGTAAGGGTCAGACATCTATAGACACTTAACTTTCTTCTCTGTGTTACCTGAAAGGGGAAATTGCCAAGCCTGAGAAAGTCATGAATATGAATTATTAATGATAAAGAATTTGAAACTTCCAATATAAAAATGTAGAAAAATTGTTATTTTTGATCATGATACTGTATTTCCTGGGTCCTTCTGGGTAATAAGGTATTGTTGAATCTCTTTATATTTGCAGAATTTTCTTTAGAGATAGGCATGTGATAACAATTTAGTACTTACCCAGTCATTATTAAAATTGGAGTATTTCTGTTTGACAGTCTCTCTTAATCTCTTCTCTTTCTAGAAGAAAATTAAAGCAGCAGCCAACATTTTTATATATGATTATTTATGTGCTTTCCTATAAATCATGTCATTTGAGTCTCATGACAACATGGTGAGTAGGCAGATGTCTTGATCTCAATTTTATAGAAGTGAAAATAGGATTTTGTGTGGTAGGTATCATGCTGTAAATGATACTACCAACTTGAATGACAAAATTGGGATTAAAACACAGGATGTTTGTTTTGATTGTTGTTTCCATTAAATGATGTTTCCACTACAGTGAGGACTATTGATTTCATAGAAGAAAAAGGAACTTTAAGGTAAATTATAACAGAAGTTTTCTTTGAATAATTGACATTCGGGGTAGACATTTGGCACAATGCTTAAGATTCTAATATGTCCCACATTAGAGTTTCTGGATTCAGTGCCTGACTTTGGCTGCTGACCCCACCTTCCTGCTACTGCAGACTCTGGGAGGCAGCAAATGATGCCTCAAATCCTTGGTTTCCTGTCATCCACCTGGGACACTCAGATTGAGTTCCTGAGTACAAGCTCTGGCCCTCACCTAATCCTAGCTTTTGCAGGCATCTAGAGAGGAACCAGTGGATGAGAGCTCTGTCTCTTCTCTCTCTCTGCCTCTCATATAAATAAATAAAAATTTAAGAAAAATATCTTAAATAACAATGATTGACCAACATCTGTAAACATTGATAACCCAATTGAGTAAAAGGTGATATGATCATTTTTACTTTTGTGTTTGAGTGGGCAGTGTTGGTGGCACCATCACTCCTCTATCCCAAATTCATGGGATTTGTAGTGAGACTGTGCAGTTTCTTAGGTAGCACCTCCCTACTCAGTCTGGCTCTGTCAGAGCATTGCCTAATGAAAGCAGAGATCAGGCAAGCATGGGCAAGGCGGCAGAGTTCTGGTCTGGCATCTGAAAATACTCAAGGGCTTTAGGGTCGCATTGATCTTCCTTAAAAGAGCTTTTCTTGAATTTTCTTCCTTGACCTCTTGGCTTGTTTATTTGCTTTTTCATTTATTATGTTCCCCCTTTTCTCTTTTTAAAAAAAATGGTATATTAATACATAATTAGGTTTTCAGGGTAACAGCAAATGCATGCTCATCTCTACAATAGAATTCTCATATAATGTGACATTAATAAAAAGGACAGATTCAATGTATTCCTGGATACAATTTTGAGAATATAATGATACTTCCCATTGTCCCTCCTTCTCTCCTTCCCTCTTCCTTCCGTCCTTTCTTTCCTTTTTAAAAATTTTGAGATAATATTTTAAATTTATAGTTAACAGCTTAATACTCCACTAAATAAGGAGTTCAGTGTATAAGAAGTAAAAAGAACATAGTTCAGCAGGAATATAGGCAAGGCTATAAATAGTAGTTGAGTCAAAATATATTCATTTCACTGACATACAGTAAATTTCAAAATTAACCCTTTTACAAAACATTGTTTGGAAATCAAATTCCCTGCACATTTTCTCTTAGGTTTGCTTGTAAAAGAATTTTCTTTGTTTCTTAGTTTGACATGACAATCTTCTCTTTAAGTCAGTATTCTCAGATGCCATATAGTCCCTGTCGAGGATATGCCAAAAATTTTTGTTTTTAGATTGCTAAAAATACACTTAAGTTATTAGTAATTAAAATATATAGGGGCATAGCCCAGCACTGTGGCATAGAAGGCTTAACATCTGCCTGTAGTGCCGGCATCCCATATGGGCTGTGGTTCGAGTCCTGGCTGTTTCACTTCTGATCCAGCTCTCTGCTGATGCAACTGGGAAAGCAGTGGAAGAGGGCCCATGGGCCCAGTGGAAGATGCACACATGTGGGAGACCGGGAAGAAACTCCTGGCTCCCAGGTCTGGCCCAGCCCTGACCATTTCACCTATTTGGGGAGTGAACCAGCAGAGGGAAGATCTCTCTCTGTCTCTCAAATCAATAAAAAAGTCTTTAAAAAAAATTTTACAGGTGCAAGCATTTCTCCTAGTGGGATCCTGTATCCTGTATCAGAGTTCCTGGTTTGAGTTCCAACTCCTACTTCTGTTCTAGCTCAGGCCAGACCATTGTGGTCATTTGGAGTGTAAACCAATGAATGGGATATGTCTGTCTCTGAATAAATGAAATGAAATGATCATGTTCATCGTTAACAGTTCCATCTAGAAAGGTCACATACTACCTTAGTTTTGAGAATTGATATTTTTATCACCAAATAAGTTAAACAAAAATTCTACTTTAGAATGTGTATAAAGATCTGATGGATACATAGTCTTTCCAGTTTGCTTTATTGTTGTGGTACAGTAACTTCTTTTTTTAAAATTAATTTATTTTTTGAAAGGCAGAGTTACAGGGAGGCAGAGAGAGAGAGAGAGAGAGAGAGAGAGAGAGAGAGAGGTCTTCCATCCACTGGTTCACTTCCCAGATGGCTATAACGCCAGAGCTGCACTGATCCGAAGCTAGAAGCCAGGAGCCAGGAGCCGGGAGCCTCCTCTGGGTCTCCAACATGAGTGCAGGGGCCCAAGGACTTGGACCAACCTCCACTGCCCTCCCAGGCCACAACAGAGAGCTGGATTGGAAATGGAGCAGCCAGGACTCAAACCAGTGCCCATATGGGCTGCTGGCACTGCAGGCGGCAGCTTTACCCGCTATGTCACAGAGCCGGCCCCTATAACTTCTTATATATTCTTCTTGATAAACTTTTTATTAAAATGAAGAATCAGATTGGAAATTGATCATTGGACAATAAACAGAATTTTCTGTTTTGTGTACAATGTAGAGATTGTCCTAAAATCTTGAGTAGGGTAAAGTGGAACCAGTTATGGTATTTACTTATTTTGTTTATTCATTTGAAATGCAGAGATGGACACACACATACGGGGGATGGGGGAGAAAGAGGGAGAGAGGGAGAGGGGGAGAGGGAGGGAAAGAGATCCCATCTGCTGGTTCCTCAAATGCCCACAGCAGCCAGGGCTGGGCCAGGCTGAAACCAGAAACTAGGAACTCAATCACAGTCTCAGGCTCCTGTGTGCGTGGCAGTGAGCCAGGTACTTGAGTCATCACCTGCTGCCTCCTAGGGTGTGCACCTGCAGGAAGCTGGAATTGGAAGTGGAGCTGGGACTCAAACTCAGGCACTCCAATATGTGATGTGGGCTTTCCAAATGATGTCTTAACTGCTGCGCCAGACAGCTGCCCCAGGAACTGATTCTTTATTGGTTATAAGGTAGAAAGAAAAAAAAAGACTGGAAACTGATAGTTAAGAGCAAGAGGGAGCCTGTCACTGGAGAGCCTGGCCACAGAAGAGGAAGGGTCTTTTTAGCAATCTGGAATGCAGACATCTTAGTTATGAAAACATTTTTTATCCAGACTCAGGAACTGAACGATCTGGATAGTCAGGGGTCCTTGTATTTCAGTCTGTGTGACTGTATGTAGATGTTTCTCATCCTTCCTGCTGTTTCTCATCCATGACCATGAAATTGGCCTGACTTCCACTGTGAGTAAATTTTGGGTTCATGTTTACATTGTTTTTCTCTTTATTTATGAACATATTTATGTGAACAGGCCTGATACACATACATTGTCATCAATGCTTTATTTGACCTTGTTTATGAGAGGCAGAGTGGACAGTGAGAGAGAGAGACAGAGAGAAAGGTCTTCCTTTGCCGTTGGTTCACCCTCCAATGGCTGCCGTGGACGGCGCGCTGCGGCCGGCACACTGCGCTCATCCGATGGCAGGAGCCAGGTGCTAGGTGCTTTTTCCTGGTCTCCCATGGGGTGCAGGGCCCAAGCACTTGGGCCATCCTCCACTGCACTCCCGGGCCACAGCAGAGGGCTGGCCTGGAAGAGGGGCAACCGGGACAGAATCCGGCGCCCCGACCGGGACTAGAACCCGGTGTGCTGGCGCCGCAAGGCGGAGGATTAGCCTGTTGAGCCACGGCGCCGGCCACTGTAATACTTCTTGATACAAACCATGAATAGTATCAGTTGTAGAATTCATTCTTTGCTTCACGTGCAGTTTTATGATATAAAAACATAATTTGATGGTTTTAATTTCTCACTGAGACTTAAAAATGACTACACAATATTGGGATTTCACTATTGTGACTCTGTGTAATGGTGATGGGAGTATGTAGCATGAAAAACTTGGCAGTGGGGGTTTTCACAGCTAATTCACTCCTGTGTCCACAGGATGCATGGTATTTATCCAGCGGGCAGGGGCCATCGTTACTGTTCTAACAGTTGGCCCTGTTCCACCAAAGACCAAAGCTGTAATGGGTGGAATACGAGAGGACAGGAAATGCATGGTCAAGGGGTTGCAGCAAGGAGTTGCATTCCCCGATGTTCCACTGCAAGCCTCTGTTTGAGAAGGCAAAGACTCTGGCAGTGTTGCCTTACGTAAAGAGCAATTCCATTTCAAAGTGAACAAGATGAGCTAATCCAGAGAACTGTGTTGCCAAAAATCCATTTAGAAGATCGTTTCTCATTTGTCTGTTCTATTTTCATTTCTATTGTGTTCAGTCCTCTGGTTCTATACATAGAGTGACTTATTTTCTAAAAGAGTATTGATTTCATTCAGAAGAGCTAAGGGAAATTATTACACATCAATTTCTGACTTGTTTGTTTCTCTAGAAAAATCTAGCATAGATTCCTCTCAGTAAACATCATACTGATTTTCTTTTTTATATATGTATGGTCTTTAAAAGCAAAGGTGAAAAAGTCTGCATAAAATATCAAAATTTCCTAGATCTATCTCCGGTTTTCTCTCCTTGAAAGTCTTATTTGGTAGTTCCTTAGCATGGAATGGTGGAAAAACAGATAGATGTGTAGGGTCTGTCTTGTTTGAAGAAGGGGGTTCTACTATGACATTCAGGCTTTTCTTCTTCACCCTTTGTCCTTCCCTGCCCCCCTCCCCCATCCTCCCAAGGTGTAATAATCAGATAAACCCCACAGGACTGAAGTGTTCCAATAGTGATGGCTGCCTGTTACATCCCCTGTAAGTTTTAATACAAGTCAAAGAGACCAGGTGTTAAATGCTTGCTCTGTGGCATGATTTTTAAGACTCATACACTCACATTCTATTCCTATTCCAGCCCTGACTCTTGTTAATCAGTTGTTAGAGAAATCTTTCCCAAAGTACGTGAGCAGTCAACAAATAGTTCACAAGATGAGCTGAAGGGGAAAGTAATGGAACATTTTCTTTTTGCCCTCATAGGCAGCATAGAACCAAAGAAGACAGAAAGGTAGCCTTTAAAGACTTAACACTTAGACAGTGGCTAAAGCACTGTTGTAAATGCCGCGGGAGAGGCAGGAGGCATGCGACCGGTGGTTTCTGTCCTTCCAAGGTCTTATAGTATGTCTAGGGAAAGAGAGCTATGCTTATGAATGGTTTGTCTGTGAAAGAAAGAGGGAAAGGAAGTGCTTATGAGATCTAAACACAGAAAGTACTAGCCGTGAGCTGTCAGTTGTAATTAATGTTACTGATATGAGGGTACTGCAGAGAGTTCATGGAAAATGGAATTGAAAGATGAGTTCATTTTGGTGTGAGACATTTTGAAATCCATAAATACATAGGCTCTTCAAAAAGTTCATGGAAATGTTCATATTGTGACAAAAGTGCATGCATTTTAAAAACGTACCACAATAAATGCATCTTTCAATTCAATTTTTTCATGAACCTTATGGGGGACTCATGTGGATTTTTTAAAAATTTAGTGTTTTGAAGATATTCACTCTTCCTGCTTTAGTTTGAAGATCTTTGGTTTGAGGATGTTTTCTTCCTCATTTAGTTTCAGATATCAATCGCCTTTAGTGGTTATAACAGACATTGGATTGTACAAGATTGCTGCCAAAGCTGTGTAGACGTTTGCTCCATCAGGTGGGTGGTTTGAGCCAGGGGCTGAGAAGTTCTGAAGGTTTCATGTTGGTGCTCCTAGGAAAGAAATTCAAATGTGAGGTGAATATAAACAAGCATTATTTGACTTATATGTACTTATTCTAGTAGGTTTAAAATCCCAGGCTTAGTTATAACCAGCCATAACAACGGTTTAACCTTCCACTTATTAGCTGAATACTTTTTTTCCAGTAGAAATCTAATAATTTCATTCACTGTTACTTTTAATAAATTCCAGGAACTTGACTTGTGACTTAGGCATCATCAAAAATAATTTTCCTCTGCATCCTCACCAACAGTAGTCTTTCATCTTTTTTAATAGCAGTTATCCTAACAGGTGTGAGGTGATAGCTCATTGTGGTTTGGGTTTTGGTTTGCATTTCCTGAATGATTGGTGATGTTAAGCATCTTTTCACATACTTGTTGGTTATTTATGTGTCGTCTTTGAAGGAATGTCCATTCAAGTCCTTTGTCCATTTTTTAAAAGTTTTTAAATTAACAAGTACAGATTTTATTTACTTATGGTATTTTATATATGTATTTCTTGTGGCATGTCTAAGTGAAGCTATTGACATAAGCATTACCTCACCTGCCATTTTTAAAAAATAATTATTTTATTTATTTGAAAGAGAGAGAGAGAGAGAGAGAGAGAGAGAGAGAGAGAGAGAGAGAGAAAGGAAGAGATATCTTCCAGCCGTTGGTTCACTCCCCAAATGGCTGCAACAGGACTGGGGCAGGCTGCAGCCAGGAGCCAGAAGCTTCTTCTGGGTCTCCCTCGTGGGTACAGGGGCACAAGGACTTTGGCCATTTTCTACTGCTTTTCCAGGCACATTAGCAGGGAGTTGGAGCAGTCAGGACTCAAACTGGCACCCAAATGGGATGCCAGTGCTGCAGTTGGCTGCTTACCCCATCATCCCGCAGAGCTGGCCCCACATGGCATGTTTTTGTGGTAAGAACACTTAAAGTCTATGCTTTTAGCAATTTTCAAGTTACAGTTTTTTTGTTGTAACTACAGTCACCTTGATGTACAATAGATCTCTTGGATCTCTCCCATTTAACTGAAATTTTGTGTCCTTTTCTAGCAACTCCCAAGTGCCACCTCCTTGGATGATGGTGTTGCAGGTGGTGGCCCAAACCACTGCACCACAGTGCTGGCAGCTAAATTCCAGATTGAAGTGAGATCATGTGGCATTTGTATTTCTTTGTGTAGCTTATTTCACTTAACAGAGTCTTCCAAGTTCATCTCTGTTGTCACAAATGACCAGATTTCCTTCCTTTTGAAGCTGAAAAGTATTGCATTGTATAAATAAGCCACACATTTTCTTTATACAGCCACTGGTGAACACTTCAGTTGATTCCATGTCTTAGCTCTTGTGAATAACGCTGCAGTGCAGATAGGAGTGTGGCTGGCTCTGTGATATGTTGATTTTATGTGTTTTAGGTACATACTCAATAATGAGATGGCTGGATCATATGGTAGTTTTAGGAATATTTTCAATGTTTTGAGGAACCTCCACAATGTTTTCCATAATGGTTGTGCTAGTTTGCAATCCCACCAACAGTATGCAAATGTTCCCTGTTCTCCACATCCTCCCCAACACTTTATGTCTATGTTCTTTTTGATAGTAGCCATTTTTACAGGGATGAGATGACCCCTCATTGTGGTTTTAATTTGCATTTCTAAAATTATTAGCAATATTGAACATTTTTATATATCTGTTGAGCATTTGTATGTCTTCTTTTGAAAAATATCTATTCAAATCCTTTGCCCATTTTTAAAGCAGGTTGCTTGTGTTCGTTCTATTGAGTTTGTCCTTATATTTTTCAGATATAATCACTTACCTGACATTTGGTTTGTAAATATTTTCTCTTTAAGGTCGTCTCCTCACTCTGTTGGTTTTCTTTTGATGGGCTGAAGCTTTTTAGTTTCATATAATCTACTCGTCTTTTTTTTCTGGTTATTGTCTGTGGTTTTGGTCATATTGAAAAAAAATCATTGTCCAGACCAATGCCATGAGTCTTTTCCCTGTTTTCTTCTAGTAGTCTGTAGTTTTAGGTCTTACATTTAAATATTTGTTCCATTTTGAGTTGATTTTTTATAGGATGTGAGATGAATAGCTGATTTTATTCTGAATGTGTATTTCTAGTTTTCCTAGCATCATTTATTGATGAAATTGTTTTTTTCGCTATTGTGTGTTCTTGGTACCTTAGTTGAAAATCAACTGATCATGAAATTGTGGAATTATATATGAACTCTCTTCTGTACCATTGGTCTTTGTGTCTGTTTTTATGCTAGTACCACGCTGTTTTGCTTACTATAATTTTGTAGTAGATTTTGAAACCAGTGTGATGCCTTCAGTTTTGTTCTTTTTAAACAAGGTTGCTTTTGGCTGTGCAGGCTTTTTTGTGCTTCCATATGAATTTTGATAATTTTTTTGATTTCTATAAAAATGTCATTGAAATTTTAATATTGACTACTTTGAACCTATGCATCACTTTGGGCTGTAGGTACACTTTAGCAATAGTAGTTATCAAAAATAAGTTTTTAAAGAAAGAAATTATTAAAGAGTTCATTTTTAAAAGGTTTAAAATTCATTAAATCTATTTTCTTAGAGAAGCCTCATCATTTTTTTTTTTCAAATTTTGGAAAAATGAATGTAATATAAAATTTACCATGTTAATCATGTTTAAGTGTTCAGTAAAGTATGTTCACCTGGTTATGCAATCTCCAGAATTCTTTTCATCTTGCAAAATTGAAATTATGTGCTTACTTAATAACTACTGCCTATCCTCCCACCACCTCATCCCCAATTTTTAAAAAATGTTTATTTATCTATTTGAAAGAGTTATGAAAAGAGAGAAGGAGAGACAGGGAGGGAGATAGAGATCTTCAGTCCTCTGAGTCACTTCTGAGATGGCCGCAACAGCCAGGACTGAGCCAGGTCAAAACCGGGAGCCAGGAGCTTCTTCTGGATCTCCCACATGGGTGCAGGGCCCCAAGCCCTGGGGCCATTGCTTTCCCAGGCACATTAGGAGGGAGCTGTATTGGCAGTGGAGTGGCCAGGACTCCAACTGGTGTCCATATGGGATGCCGGCTACGCAGGCCAGGACATTAACCCGCTGAGCCACAGTGCTGGCCCCTTATCCCTAATTTTTTAAAATTACTTTTTATTGTCACAGAAAAAAACCCCTGTAGTATAAAAAGTACAGCAAAGCCTGAAAAAGGAACTATACTAGGAGCACCACAAAATGGAGACTGCACAGAAAAGTAGCTGTGGAGTTGGTCCATCACGGAGGCTTTTGTTGTCAGCCGAGAAGCCTGCCTTCTCCTGGCTTCAATACTCAGAGGCAGTGGAGGCATTAAGAGATCTGGGTTGACTGACAGCCTCACCTGCTTTGGTTTGCTGTTTAATCTCCTTCCGTGTACTTTGTTATTTAATCTCTTTTTCCCCTTCTGTTTTACTGCCCCCTTCACCCTCATTTTTAAGGGAAGACACTCTCTTTTTTTAAAATAGATTTTAATTTCTGTAGTGAGGTATTGGCCCTATCGGTTGTCTGAAACAGTGACTCCTGTATATTTACTGTTAAAAAAAACTGGTACCAAAAAAAAAAAAAAGATAAATGTTATTCTGTTTTCGGTGGGAAATGAGTTATGTAGCAATTTGAGATATTTCCGGTGGGAAATGAGTTATGTAGCAATTTGAGATATTTCCTGAGAACCTATCAATTTTAAACAGAAGAAACATTTAAACATATGTATACCTATAACTATATAAATAAAAAATTAATATAGATATATTACAGTAAGTCTGCAGCAGCTTTCTGTTTTCGGAGGACCAATGGCAGCTCTCCATTTAGACCTCGTTTGTGATAACCTTGGGCTGGTGTTTACGGTTTCCAGTGTAGTGTGTGATTGCTTTCTGGAATTTCTCCCTCCAAGATGAACTCTATATGATGTTATAATGTGTTTTCACTGTCATCCAGTAGTGAATGCAGCTCTAAAAACTGGCCTCATTGCTTTAAGTTTAGTTTGAATAAAGCTATAAGGTAAACTAAAGGAGAACCGGTGTACAGATGGTGCCTACACAAACTAATGGGAAACTAAGGCAGAAATTCATTTGACAAATCCAAAAGGGACTGAAAGCCTGCTTGAGTTCTTTGTTTTGCTTGTATGAACAAATGGTCACATTAAAGATAAGTCTAAATATCCGGTGACATATAGAAGTGTTTTGAGGAGTTTTTTCCCCCTAAACTCTCGCTTTGACTTGAAAAACCATCACAGTGATGTTACCTTTAACATAAATATCCAGAGAAGTTCCTTTTCAAAGTCATCCTGGCACAGTTATGAAAAGTAATTCAGTAAACATAGAAAAAGTGTAGTAGTTTCGAGGAATTTCAATTTAAATATTGTAAAGTATTGCATTAAAGATTAAAGGACAAAGAGGGATGAAGGGAGGGAGGAAGGAAGTGAAGTATCATATGTTTTTTTTTTTTTCTTAAAGATTTTATTTATCAGAGAGAGAGAGAGAGAGAGAGAGAGAAGGTCTTCCATCCATTGATTCACTCTACAAATGCCCACAATGGCTGGAGCTGAGCAGATCCAAAGCCAGGAGCCAGGAGTTTCTTCAGGGTCTCCCACGCGGGTTCAGGGGCTCAAGGACTGGGGGACCATCTTCCACTGCTTTCCCAGGCCATAGCAGAGAGCTGGATTGAAGAGGAGCAGCTGGGACTTGAACCAGCGCCCATATGGGATGCCAGTGCAATTATATGCTTAGAATTGTATCCATGATCTACACTGAATCTGTTCTCTTTGCATTAATATCACATTAATATGAGAATTGAGAAAATTATTTAATTTATATGAAAGACCAGGAGAGAGGGAGAGAGGCAGGAGGAGGGGAGAGGAGGGGAGAGGAGAGGAGAGAAGAAGAGAGGGGAGAGAGAGAGAGAGAAAGAGAAATATCTCACACACCGGTTCACTCCCCAAATGCTTACACTAGCTGGTGCCAAAACTGAACCAGGAACTCAATCCAGTCTCCCAGTGTGTGGCAGGGACCCAAGTACTTGAGCCATTCCCTGCTGCCTCTCAGGGTGGGTGGCATCAGGAAGCTGGAATCAGGAATGAAGTCGAGAATTGAACCTGGGCACTCCCATAGAGGATGTGGGTGTGCCATCTTCACCACTACACCAAGTGGCTGCCACAGAATGGAGTGTTCAAAAGGGTTTTCTTCAATAATGAAATATTTATAGTGGACATTCTCACTATTTTAAAATGAACTTCCAACTTTTCTATGATTTACATACTAATTACTTGTCCATTTGAATTGTTAGTGGATTTTTTCCTGACACACAGCTAATGTGTTTTTCAGAGTTTTCTGTGGAGACAGAGGCAGTGGCGTCTGTGCTGTGTTACAGCCTTTCCCATCACTTCTGAGGGTTATGAGGATGAAAGGACTCTGATTTCATCCTCCAGCTGTCGCTGAGCCCTGGCTTCCTAAGCTTAAGCCTGAATTATTTTGATTTGTTTTTCATTGCCAGTTTCTTAACACCATGCTTTTCAGTAAGCTTACAAGGAAACTGTGAAATTGGAAGACAGATGGATCCATGTTTGCTCAGTGTTTTACAGTGGGCATCAGCATATTAGCCTTTCAGAAGGAGGTCTGTGTGTTAGTAGCAGTGGCATTAAAGACACTATTTAGTACCGTAAACACACATTGGAGTGAACAATCTTTGTATGCTATGTACGCAGCGTGGAAAGTGTCTTTGTAGATCATTTGATGAAATGAACAAAGAATACAAGTGATGGATTCATCCAAATGTGGTACTTAAGTCTCAGTAATTAGCTTTAAGGCAAATACTTTTTATAGCTTTAAAATGTGGTTGTCTTCTACTAAGAATGGTGTCACTTTTAAAGTACTTCCTTGTTTGAGATATTAAAGGAAATGAGGTACTTTTTTTAAGCCTCAAATTGATTTACTGAAAATATAATATATTCGAGAAGTTCTCTTTGACTAGTCTGTAATGGGCTGATTCATATCATGGTTTTCTTCCAATGCTGTGTACACAGCCAATGGAGTACCATCAGTTCTCCTTTGAAGTATAATTGTTCTTAGAAAAAATAATTATTCTGGAGTTCTTGTTATAGAACATCTTGTAACAGGAAGGTGTGTATAAATATACTCCAAAGAAAAACTTCATGAGGCTTTCCAATCCAGAAGGAATTCCTGAGGACTCTCCCAGGCCACAAGAGCTTGCAGAGATGATGTGCCTCACCCCTGTCTTCACAGACTTTTGCAACCTCAGTTTGGGATGAAATCGTGCAGATAGCGAGACTGCAAATGGGATTAGAGAGACAAAAGCCAAGTTCAGTGATGTGGCTGAGGATGGAAAGAGTGCTCTGGCCCAAAGCATCAGAAAAGGCTTTGTGAAGAAGGTGGTGTGTTTTAATTTTTAAATTATTTGTTATTTTATTTTTATTATTTGAAAATCAGAGAGACAAAGATAGATAACACACACACATACACACACACAAATCTCATCTGCTGATTCACTCCCCAAATGCCTGCAGCAGCCAGGGTGCCATATCAGAAGCTAGGAACTAATCTGGGTCTCCCATGTGGGTGGTGACTCAACTACTAGAACCATCACCTGCTTCCTCCTGAGGTGCACCTTAGCACGGGGCTCAGAAGTAGGAAGGGGATTTGAAGCCAGGTACTCTGATATATTAAAGGGATACAGGCATCCCAAGTGGCATCTTAACCATGCACCAGATGCTAGCCTGGTTTGTTAGTTGTATTGTCATTGTCCCGAGACATCTGCGCCATGGTGAGATTTGCAGAATCATCTCAGATCCCTCTGCCATGGTCTGTTGCTCCCCAGTTTATCACTTCTCTGAAAGGAACTTGGAAGCAGATGTGGCCATGGGGATGTCAGTGGGCCTTCGCTGTGCATGTGAGAGTGGGGTTCCCCATGGGTAAGGACTCCCAGAGTGGTGTTTTTGTTTGTTGACTGTATGTGCAAGATCAGGCCCTGGGTAGGCAGGCGGGTCTCCTGAACTCTAGGAACTGTTCCATGTTCACTCAAGATCTGTTTCCTAAAGGCCCTTTGAGCGCTAACATATGCTGCATTTCTTCTCTAGAACTTGTTCATCCTTTCGTTGAGCTGTTTCCTGCTTGACTGTTTGCTTGGACTATTTGTTCTCTCCTGTCCCCACGGCATCTGCCTACTCCCTAGTATTAAGCATAACTCCTTGCAATGCTGTTGGGCAGAAGTCTCCAGGATCTCAGGAGGCATAAATATGTGGGGTTATTTGAAAGTCTCTTATTTCTGATTATGTTCCAGGACGTTTCAGTTAATATCTAATTGTACATTAGAAGAAGTATCTGCATCATTTCGGGTTGCTCTAAGCGCCTTCCTTTTTTGATTTGCCAAATCCCCACTTGGGGCCCATCTACTTCAGAATTATGGAAGCCAAGATACTCATTTAGATTCTGTTGATTCCTCCCCATTGCTGCACTCTGCAAAGACATTCAGACCTTGTCAGCTCTAACAATTGGTGCTGACTCTGTACTGAAGAGTCACAAGCCAAACACTAGACTGTTTTTTCACTTCTCCCCCTCTCTGAATGGCTCAGGCCGTGTGGTTAGGGGGCTGGCTACAGCTGGGGAGAAGTGATGGCTGTTAATTCTTCCCTGGGGCCACGTCTACTGCAGCTACCAGAGCCTCTTCGTTACTGCTGGCTGCTGTGCCTGGGGCCCATCTGTGCTCCTCTGAGAAGCTTGTAACATCTCACTTCCTAGTGTGCCGTGGAGGCACTTCTCAGATCTAACTCTCCTTCTCTGGCTGATTCCCCCTCTGCCACAATATGTCACCTGCCCTTCTTCAAGTGCTTTCTTCCTTCTCCTCTTTCCTTTTTTTTTTTTTTTTTTTATTTGACAGGTAGAGTTATAGACAGAGAGAAAGGTCTTCCTTCCGCTGGTTCACTCCCCAAATGGCTACTACAGCCAGCACTGCGCCGATCCAAAGCCAGGAGCCAGGTGCCTCTTCCTGGTTTCCCATGTGGGTGCAGGGGCCCAAGCACTTGGGCCATCCTCCATTGCTCTCCCGGGCCATAGCAGAGAGCTGGACTGGAAGAGGAGCAACCAGGACTAGAACCAGGTGTCTATATGGGATGTTGGCGTCGCAGGCGGAGGATTAACCAAGTGAGCCACGGCACTGGCCCTCGTCTCTTCTTTCTTTATGTTCTTGCAATATTTTTCTCTTTTCTGTCCTGTGAATTGTGGTTCCTTTTCAAAATCTAGCTCCCATGCTATTTCCTGCAGGAGGCCTATTAATCTCCACTAGTAGCTTAGTGTTCTTTCAGTGCTTATCATATTTGACATTCTACTTTGGTTATTTGGGTAGTTCTTATCACCCCTGAGGAGAGACACTGTATCATAGGATCTATTTTTATGGTCCCGTAGCATGGGGCTCAGTATCATGCACTTGGACAGTAAGTGATCAGTAAAGATTTTTAGATTTAGTGAAATTTGTGGGCCCCAAATGCACCCCTGTGTACAAGCTGATGATGGCTTGGAGATCACAGTTAATATATGATACCCAATTTGGCCTCACTTTTCAGAAGACTGTAAGTACCCTGGCACCACCATGTGGTTCTCAGTCATTTCCTTTTGTAATTAAAGAAATACTTCCAGAAGAATTTTTATTTAATATTTGTCTTTAAAAAATCACTGATTTATTTATTTGAAAGACTGATACATGCACACATAGGATGGAGAGGGATAGAGAGATCCCCTATGCTGGTTCACCCCCTAAATGGCTGCATCATCTAGGGCTAGGCCAGGCTAAAGCCAGGAGCCTGGAACTCATCCCAGGTCTCCCACATGGGTGGCAAGGACCCAGGTACTTGAGCCATCACCTGCTGCCTCCCAGGGTGCACCTTAGCAGGAAGCTGGATTGGAATCCGATCCCGGACTCCAATGCAGAGGCTCTGACACGGGGATGCTGGCTTCCTAAGCAGTGTCTTAACTACTGTGCCAAATGCCTGACCCTAGTATTATTTTTGACAGTTGAAGAGTGTTGTTTTTGTTTGTTGACTGAATGTCCAAGATCAGGCCCTGAATAGGCAGGTATGTCTCCTTACGTCCTTCCCACTTCTAGGAACTGTTCTAGGAACTGACAATGTTTTCTATACTGAGGTATGCCTAATTAGAATATAGATATTTTCCTTTTTAATAGGTCTGTATGTTTTTTAAAGTTGGAAATAGATTGACTATGTAGACTAAAAAGTTGGTGAAGTCTGCAATCTTAACTAGGAACATACATGTTAGGAAGCAATGCCAGGGATCGGGTGAGAATATTGCATAACACTTCAACAGCATGAAATGGGAAGAGAGCAGAACTCTAAAGAGCCAAGTGATTGCTTAAGAACACCTCTTAGATTGCAACAGACCTTGACCAGCAAAATAAGCTTCAGCAAAATATTATTAGGAAGTTAGCTGAGGGAATTGTAAAAATTAGTTGCATATAGTAAAGGGCTCAATAAACTCAGGTTTGAATCGCTGTATTACAAAAATACCTTGAATTATATAATCTCCATTTGTCCATTTGCATATGTACATCCTGCATGTGTATGTGAAAAAGAGAGAGAGAGGGAGAGTAATTAACGGGAAACGAATCCTTAGACCAGTTACTCCCAGTGCTCTTGGAGTTATGACACCCAGTGACCTTGCCTGTGGGGCTTGGTCACTTGCACAGTGGCTTCCCTGTCCTGTCTTAGTCTGTGGTCCACTTTTAGCACTACCAGAACTGCTGCTGTGATAGAAACAGGATATATGTGTGTTTGTTTGGTTGTTGTATTTTCTGGAAGACGATGTGAGCAGGAGTCAGGGAGTGAGTCAAGAAAATCATTCAAACATGTCACTTGCAGTTTTTAGAACAGCTTTGAGTTCAAAACTGGAAAAAAGACCAAGTGTTGAAGTGTTTAGCAGAGCTGGCCTCCTGAGACAAATTCTTAGTGACTGCTTGTGTAAGACTGTGTTCATGTTGCCTGTAGTTTTCATTTCATTTTAGCATAGTTTGAAATGCAATTATTTAAATATTAAGATAGGTTTTTAAAATGAATTTTTTAAAAGATTTATTTTATTTATTTGAAAGACAGTTACAGAAAGAGAGACAGAGAGGTCTTCCATCTGTTGGTTCACTCCCCAGATGGCCACAATGGCTGGAGCTGTACTGAAGCCAGGAGCCAGGAGCTTCTTCCAGGTCTCCCACATGAGTGCAGGGACTTGGGCCATCTTATGCTGCTTTCCCAGGCCATAGCAGAGAGCTGGATTGGGAGAGGAGCAGCCAGGATTAAGTACTAGAATCGGCACCCATATGGGATGCTGGTGCTTCAGGCCAGGGCTTTAAAACTGCTGTGCCACAGCACTGGCCCGTAAAATGAATTTTTTTTTTTTTTTTGGCAGGAGCCAGGTGCTTCTCCTGGTCTCCCATGGGGTGCAGGGTCCAAGCACTTGGGCCATCCTCCACTGCACTCTCTGGCCACAGCAGAGAGCTGGACTGGAAGAGGGGCAACCGGGACAGAATCCAGTGCCCTGACTGGGACTAGAACCCGGTGTGCCGGTGCCACAAGGTGGAGGATTAGCCTATTGAGCCGCAGTGCCGGCTGCCGTAAAATGAATTTTAAAAAACATTTATTTGAAAAGCTTAAGGGACCATTTCTTGGATTAATTAACAGGAAAATTGGCATAATAGCTCCATTTATGTCTTCTGTTGTCCAGGATCTTTCCTTGGCTAGAAAACTGTGCTCCCTTGATTCATGTGGCGGATTCCTACTTCTTTAGGGCCCAGTGCACTAATGCCACGTGCTCTGTGTGCCTGTCCCAGATCTATCCCTTTCTTGCATGTCCTTCCATCTGGATCCCCGTTCAGACAGATATTTCATACTTTATACTATTATTATTTTAATCCACTGGCTTCCCAGTGGCGGAAGGGTACATACTGTGGCATACTCATATGCTTTACTTCTTGGGCTTAGTCCTGATGGTGGCAAAAATCCAGCACTCCAACATTGATTGGATTAAAAACTTTTTGAAATTAAATTAGCTTCATTTCAAATGAATCCCATGAAGTGATTTTTGGGCCAATCCTTGCCAGTTCTATCATTTTATGATTGCTGTAGAAATGTCTACCATTCAGTATCTTCAACAGTTATGATGGTGTAGGGAATCTGTTATATTGTACGCACTGTGATTTGTACTCACTTCCTGTTAATGTTAACCTTAGCCCTGTGGTGGTATTGGTATTATTACTACATTGAAAGATGTGGAAGAGATTGTGTGACTTACTCAAGGTCCTGTAACTCATCACTGGAAAGATTTGAGCTAAGTCTATCTGATTTCTAATTCTAAGTGTACCTGTCTGTCAGTAGAGTTGGAACTAAGAGATGACAAGTAAGCAGCCATTGGGGATATTTGTTTATAATGGTTTCTGACACATAAATCATAGGAGTAAGAAAAAAAATACTAGCAGTTAAAATGAAAGGGTACATCAGAAAGTTCATGGAAAATTTTTACTCTGAAGAAAGCTAAGCTTAGATGTCAGATTTTTTTTTGCACCCAAATGAACTTTTAATTCCATTTTTGCACTAACTTTCTGAAGCCGGCTCATTAGATTCCATATATTAATTCCTGCCTCTCTGAGAAAAAAAAAAACCACAGAACAAAACATAATGGAGCCCCAAGAAGGGATCATATACTTCCATACATATGCCCACCCCCACCACAGGTCTCCATCTACCCCTGTTCTCCACAAGTGACAACCTTTGATTAAATCTATCCATCCCCTAAGCTAGAAGAAGCATTCTTTTCTAAAACCATGCCGTTCTTTTCTTCTTATGGCTCTTCCTTTCTTTCTAGTGTGATTTTTCCCAACATATTGAGAAATTGAGATTTGGTTTGAGCCACAGCCCTGTGTGCCACATGCTCTCAAAATACAAAGGGAGATTTGCCCTTCTAAAGGGTCTTATCCAAGCTAGGTGGTGCAGAATCCAGGTTTGGGGAGGTTAGCATAACACTCACCTTTGGCCTGAATACGAGGCTGCTGAGGTTGGGAGGAGATGTGGAAGTTTGGGGGAGAGAATGTCTCTCTGGCCAGTGGCTAGTGTGCTGCGAGCTCCAGAGTCTGACATCGGGCTCTGGGGTTTGGGGGATGGAGGACACAGTGTAAAAGTTATCTCAGTGGCTGAGAATAGAGAACAAGTAAGCAGAAAGTGACATCTTTCTCCCTGACGATGGGCAAGAGGTGCTGGGTGGAGGTATAGTGAAATCTCAGAACAGCTGTAACCATGCTTGTCAAGAATGGGGCAGAGGACCCACCTGTAAGTGGAGCAGATAGCTTTGAGCATCTGTAGGGAAAACACTTGTAGATATTTTCTGGGAAGTTCTGACTCTCCCTGTGGACAGGAAATGTTGCTTCGTGACTTCTGTATGTTATCCTTTCAGTATCCCAGGGTCTAAAGTCATCTCCTGGGCTTCATAAATTCCTTGACTATAGCATCTTGGAAGTTATAGGAAGGTAGTGTCAGGCCATTGTCATCTTTGTCAATTGTACCAGTTTGTTAATACACAAGTATTGAAAAATGGCTTTTGAATTTAAGCCAAGTATAATCTTTCATTAAAGAACTAAGCTTTTTTTGGGAAAACTTTTAATTTCAAAGTGGTGATTTTAGATTTGCAGAAAAGTGACAAAGAAAATACAGAGTTCCTGCCTACTGCATGCTCGGTTCTTGTTAACCTCGTACTTTAGTATGTCACGTTTTTCACCACCAGTGGATCAGTGATTACTCTTTACTCACACCAATTCTGCTTGCGGTATAACATAATAAATGAAAAAAAGGCTCAGTATTTATTTCAGAGAGTGACTATCTTCATTTCTAGGTCAAGATCATGTGCTATATGTTTAACTTTTTTATGAGTTTGCTTTCTATAAGTAATGTACTTCCTAATTTTAGATATAAATCAGATATATTGCACAGTTCCTAGTGAGTCATGTCACTAAATCCTTTGACCCTTGAGTTTCATAAAACAGTAGTGCTTTTCTTTAAAATGGCTAAGGAGGAATTTGATATTTATGGTGGCTGTCATCTTTAGTCTGGGCTGCAATACTTTCGGATGTTGCCAGAAATAGCATGAATTAACTATTAAAATTATTTTTGTTTAAGTGGTTTTGCATAAAATGTTAGCAGGTGATCAAGTTAAACTTGATTTCAAGAAAATTTCCTTTAAATGTAGCCCAGCGTTTATATTCTTTACTCAAAGAAAATTGTGTGGCATCATCAAAGAATAATTACAATGGAAAAGTCAATTAGTGTAAGAAAACTCTTAGAAAAGCCAAAGGGCCACAAATAAATTGAAGCAACTGAATCATTTTTGTGTTAGTATGATATATACTTTATGGCTGTTTGCTGGGGCCATGTTTGGTGGTCTATTATTTAATAGTTATGTGTTTTTAAAGTACAGTTTAAATTCTGAAAGTACAAAATGCTGAGATTAGAAGCACTCTCAAATGGGATGCCTTTGTGAAAATAGCTCAGTAAACTTGTTTTTGCAGACAATTGAATCATATAGAAATTCCATCAATCCAGTGTTTTTCTGGTGTTACTCATTATTAGTAGTACTGCAATCATTGGGTGCTGGTCATTGGCTACAAGATGTATTTCGTTATTCCAGATTCAACATATCTAAAGCTAGTTCATATTTTAAAGTATTGAGTATTTTTTCTGACATCTCATCTCAAGTTTTAGTAATAATTCAGGGACCTCCTCAAGCCTCATATTTTAGCTTTGATTTTCCTTCTTTACAATGTTAAATTCAAATTATTTGTTGTGAGTGTTCCTTATATGCCAAACTGCCTAATACCTGAATTATTGACTTAGCATCCTAACTAGTCTACTTTCTTCTGTTTTCTCTCCCCCCAGCATGTACATGTGCATACACACTATGTATCCACAAAGACTACACACATATGCCAACATTTCCCCATACCCTCCCTCCATATCACACACACTTCTTTAATCGATCTAACCCATAGTTGGATTAATCACATGGGTGACAGGGACCCAACTACCTGGACCTTCATCTACTGCCTCCCAAGGTGCACAAGAGCAGGAAGCTGAAATCGAGAGCAAAGGTGGGACCAGAATCTAGGCACTTGGATTTGAGATGCAGGATCCCAAGAGGCATCATAACCACTGCACCAGTTGACTGCCCCTACAGACATGATTTACGTTCCCTAAGCCAATAGCATCTATGCTCTTGACATTATTTCTCATGAAAACCAAAGTATTTAGCTTCCATATTTACATTTAAAATACAGAACCTCTCCTGTTAGGAAGGAATATCTTTTACTCAATGAAAAATAACGAAGATTTTGGTTGTTCAGCGTTTTCGAGGCATCCCTATTTGCTTCTCTGACCCCCATGCTTCCTTTGTGCTCTGAGAGCACCCTGAACCTCTGATTGTGACATTTACCACACCATACTCTAATGGTCTGTTTTTCTTGTCTGTATTCCCTACTGCACTATAAGCTGTTTAGTGTCAGGAGACTATTTCTGTCTTGTTCATCATTCTGCACCTATCACAGGAGCTCTCAGATTGTAGGTCACAGAATAAACACTTGGCGAGGGAATATGCTTGGTAAATATGTCTCTTCCTCAGTAATTGTGATGTTGCTTACATTTGGATTATGACAACCAGGTTTTCTGGAGTAGCAGGCTGGAAATTGGATTTATTCATAAGTTGGGAATTAATCCTGAGACACTTTCCTTATGTGTAAACTAAACTTCCTAAGTTGATATGTTTTCTGTTAATGATTTAAGAAGACAGTGACTTTATTCCCTTTCGGGGGGCTTTTTTTTGGATTTGCTGAATCCATTTTTGTCAAATTTTGTCATTTGACTTTATTTAGGGGTGACAGTAGAAGGGTATTTCTGGCTACTTGTGCATTCCAAAACCATAAGCAGATCACTTACCTAACTTGTACATTATTTTTAAAACATGCTGTTAAATGGGTTGGAAAAAAACTATATCATTATTCAGGTGTGTGTTTTGTTTTAAGGGAAGCAAAAATCAGGGTGAATTGAGACAGTGAAGCTCAGACTTCTTTAGCCTGCATGAAATTTCAGAACCTCTTATTATAACTAATAAGCTTCTCTTCTACACCTGCTACTACGTCTCTACTGTCTTCATGCTTCCTCCCAACCTATGTCTGGATTATCTGTTCATAGTAGGAATAGACTGTGCCATTTCACCAAGTGAATCTTGGTAAGGTGACTGAGTAAGTCTTAGCCTTATGAGAATACATGGTTATTATTGCAAACGGAGACAGTGCTCTTTTAGCAGAAGAGTCTTAAAAGCCAGTGCCCTGTAGTTGCTTGACTGAAAATGTAGGGGCTCTCACTGTACCTTCAAACAAGTTCAGGGCTGACCTTTGAAACCCTCAGCACATGGTCCCTACCACTGAAGAACTTGGGGAAAAGTTCTTTGCCCCAAGTGTTTGTGTGGGGTGGACACACCGATAAAATTAATTGGGTTTTACATAAGACATCCTGTCTCGGACTAGCAGTAACTACTTCCGTTTCATTAATTACACTGATAAAGTCAAAAAGAGTGCTGTTACGTGTTTCATTTTACTCTAATTATCTGCACTAGAATTTGAATTATTGCCATATCTCCCATGTGCTTGACTCCTAGACCCAGTAAAGCGCTACGGCAGTCATGGAGAAGAGCATTTGAACCATCGGTCGCAAAATATGTGGCACAGGGTTAGGATACTGTTGGCTCCTTTATCTCTGTGTCCTGATAAGGTCTCTGCCACTTGAATTTGTGGGCTGCATAAGTGTCTGGCATTCGAAATAGGCTGAAATATTTTATACCTAGGCTTAAAATCGAGGTTATAATCCCCCCCCCCCCGCAGTATTTCTGAAGTAGTTTTTTCATTTTTAATTTCCATGGGTCATCTCTGAATAAAAGACAGACAATTAATTTTTTTGGTAACCAAAAATAGTGCTGCACAGTGTGCTGTGACCCACCTTTCTTAAACCAGTATAGCTTGCGTGGAGTTTATTTATGGTTTTGACCTCTGGTCTTCATTGGCTTCCAGTTTATCTGGGGCATAACTCATTAGGGTGATGGGTTGTGACATTGCAGGGGCAGCTGAGGAGGAGACAGAAGGAGCAGCACTGTCCTAAGCTTTGCAGAATCCTGAGGGGTGGCCCTACCTGTGCCTGTGGTGAATGTGGTGCGGCACATCACAGTGGAGGGCAGACCAAAAGCACAGGAACTTTTAGTCTGGAAAGGGGAAATGAAAAATATATAGGAAAACTTTTAAGTAGGGCTTGATGAAAGTTAATAAAATATTACAAACTGTAGTTTCCATTTATTGAGTGATAATATGAGCATACACTGTGCTTATATATATTTTATTTAAACCTAACAATGTTCTAGAGTGCTATTTTGCCCTTGGATGAAGTAGGAAACTGAGTTATAAGGTGGAAAGTCAGAATCAGATAAACCAACCTGATGAACAATTTAAAAAATTTTGGAGCTGGAAAAGTCCTTTAATGTTTGAGTCAAGTGGGTCAGAACATTTAAAAGAAATGTTGCATTCAAAGTATTTCCTCCAAAGTGGCACAGCAGGCACTCTGGACTAACACCAGTATTTTAACATCCTAAGATTAGATTGAACTATTACAGCTATCCAGAAAATGGTTTGCTAAGTTTATTAGTCGAAATGACATAAGTGTCTAAAGAGAAGCTGCAATTGCAGAGAATATCCATGGCCTCAAATGTCTTTTTGGCAGCAGAATATTAATTCATTAAGGATATTTATGTTTTTGTCCCATAAAACTATATTGAGTATTTTATAAGGGAAGTCTCACTAAGGATCAGTGTGACTCAGACTATAGAATGAACTAAAATGATTAGCAAAACTTCAAGCCAACCCAGTTATTTATTAGCCACAGTATTTTGAAGGAAAAATAAAACCTTAGTGAGTCATCATGAATAAATCTACACTGGAAAGGAAATAAATGCTTGACTCAAAATGGAACACTGAAAAGGAAGAACAAAATAATAATCATGCTGTGCATTTGCCTCGGTGGTTAACACACTCACTGGGGGGCTTGCAACCCACACGGGAGTCCTTGGGTGCACAGTCCCAGCTCCACTCCCAATTCCAACTTCCTGCTAATGCTAGCTGTGCGAGGGAGCTCATAACGGCTCAGGTGGTTGGGGCTCTACTGTGCACATGGGAGACCTAGATTGGATTCATGGCTCCCAGTTTCAGCCTAGCCCAGTCTAGGCTATTGTGGGCATTTTGAGAGTAAACCAGCAGGTGGAAAGATGGAAGCTCTGCCTAGTTCTTGTTTTTCTCTCCCTTCCTCCTTCCTTCTTTCCCTTCCCCCCTCCCTCCTCCTTTTCCTTCTCCCCCTCTCCACCTCACCTCCCTCTCCCCCTCTCCACCTCACCTCCCTCTCCCCTCCCTCCTTCCCTCCCTCTCCCTCCTCCCACCCTGTTTGCCTCTCAAAATAAGTAATTAAAAATTGCCAACTCAACCATTATTTCCCTAATATTAAACTGGGGCACTTGACTAGAGAATGATGTGTTTAAAATGAATAAAAATTTTAAAGTAGAACAAAACTTAACAAAGTGAGCAAAGAGGGGAAATCTGGCCATAAAGTCAGTCATCACTTATATGAACACTATTGAGTTTCTAGAATATACATTTCTAGCCTTAAAGATGCACATCATTATATGAAGTGAAATTTTATATATTCAGAGTATAACTCTTTTTGAAAGGTTGCTAATTCACTTGAAAGTCAGAATGAGAGAGATCTTCTCTCTGTTGGTTCACGCGTCCAAATGCCCACAAACAGCTGTGGCTCAGTCAGGCTGAAGCCTGGAACCAGGAACTCCATCCAGCTCACCTGCCATCTAGTACCTAGGCCATCATCTGCTCCTTCAAGTTTAATTAGCAGGAAACTAGATCAGAAGCTGAAATAAGACTGAGTTCTAGGAACACTGAAATGGGATGTAGGTGTCCCAAGTGGTGGCTTAATCAGCTGCCCCATAATGCCTACCCCTTTTTCTTTTCTTCTTCTTCTCCTCCTATTTCCCCTCCTCTCCCCTCCTTCTCCTCCTTCTTCTCCTCCCTCCCCGCATCCTTCTCCTCTTTTTTTTTAATCATTTTTTTTTCATAGGCAGGGAGCTAGGGGTAGGGATAGACAGAGGGCTCCCAGCTACTGTTCACTCCTCAAATGCCTGTGACTGCCTGGGCTATGCCAAGGGTAAAGCCAGGAGCTGGGAACCCAATCCAGAGCTCCCAAGTAGGTAGCAGGCACCCAATTACCTGAGCCATCACCGCTGCCTCCTAGGGTCTACATTAACAGGAACGTGGAGTCAGGAGCCACACCCAGGTTTTCAAATATGGCATGCAGGAATCTTAACAGGTTTTTTTTTTAACCACTGGGCCAAACACCTGATCCCAGAGTGTAATTTTTAATAGAAATTTTATTCAAGGCAGGATTGGTAACTATTAGCATTTTCTGAAAATCTGGGTATATTTGCAAGTATTATACATACACACACACACACATCCACACACATCTGTGTTTGAAGAATTACAAAATGTGAAATTATTAAAACCTGTAGTTTCCATTTAGCCCTTAATCATTTTCAGTAGTCTTATCTGCCTGTACTTTATTCTTCTACATTTTTATTATACATCTATATTGGAAAGGGAGAAATCTGTCTTCATAGAAGATATAAACTTGTATGTAATATAAATCTAGAGGAATTAATAGAAAAATAGTTGCAATTAAAAAAATGAGTTTGTAAGTTTGTAGAAAACAATAATAACGTACAAAATTGTTTCTATACACTACCAATCAAAAGTCAAAATGATATCAAGGGAACATTTTATTTATAATAACAAAGAAAATAGATACTTAGAAACAAATTTAACAAAAGAAGTACCATGCTGGTAGACTGAAAGCTCAAATTGTCATTGAAAACATTAAAGAACATGGAAATAAATGGATAGATATGTCATATTCATGGATTAGATTTTTTTTTTTGACAGGCAGAGTGGACAGTGAGAGAGAGAGACAGAGAGAAAGGTCTTCCTTTTTGCCGTTGGTTCACCCTCCAATGGCCGCTGTGGCTGGCGCATCGCACTGATCCGAAGCCAGGAGCCAGGTGCTTCTCCTGGTCTCCCATGCCGGAGCAGGGCCCAAACACTTGGGCCATCCTCCACTGCACTCCCGGGCCACAGCAGAGAGCTGGACTGGAAGAGGGGCAACCAGGACAGAATCTGGTGCCCTGACTGGGACTAGAACCCGGTGTGTCAGCTTCACAAGGCGGAGGATTAGCCTATTGAGCCGCAGTGCCGGCCCATGGATTAGATTTTAAAATGGCCTCCTCAGGTTGATCTACAGATATAATCCCTGTCAGAATTCCAGCTGGCTTTTTGTAAAAATGGACAAATTAATTCTAAGATTCATTTGGAATGGCAAGGGATTCAGAACACCGTAAAAAATCTTCCATGGACCTGTTCAGTCCTCAAATGCATCAGCTGGAGCTGGAGTAGGAGCCAGGAATGCAGAGCATGTCTCCTGCATGGGAAATAAAGCCAGTTACTTGAGTCATCACCACTTCCATCCCGGTTCTGTATTTGCAGAAAATAAGAGTCCGGAGCTAGAGCTTGGAGTAAGCTCAGATACTCCAGTCTGCAATGTGTCAAATTACCAGGCCAAGTGCTTGCTCTCTCAAGTGATCTTAAGATGTAAACAAAGAGGATGCACATTTCCCAGTTTCACAGTCTACTCTGAAGCTAGAGAGATCAAGACAGTGTGGCACTCACATAAGAATAGACATATAGAATGGAATTGATAGCCTGGAAAGAAACTCTTACATTTGCCATTAATTGATTTTGAACAAAGGTGCCAAGACAGTTCAATAGGGAAATAATTATCTTTTCAACTCATAGTGCTGAGACAACTGTGTATGCACATGCAAAAGAGTAATTTCATACCCTATTTAATAGCATATACAAAAATCAAAGCATAGTCAGTCATAGATCCAAATGTAAGGCCTAAAACTGTAAAACTTTTAGAAGAAAACAGGGATAAATCTTCATGACCTTGATTAGTTAATAGGCTTCTGGATATGACCCAGAAACACAAAGAGAAGAGAAAATTGATGTTGGACTTCATCAAAATTAAAAGTCTATTTTAGTTTTCATCAGCATCATGATAGTGAAAAAATTCACAAATGAGCGAAAATATTTGCAAATCATTTGTCTCATAGGACTTGTAGACAACTTAATAATAGAGACAAATACTCCAATTAAAGAATGAGAAAGTGTTTGAGTGGACATTTTCCTGAAGTTATGAAAATGGTCAATATATACATTCAAAGATTCTCAATATAATTTATGATTAGGAAAGAGTAAATCAAAGCCAATGTGAGATGCCATCTCACACCTACTAGAGGAGCTATTGTCACAAAGTCTGACTTTAATCAATGCTGGAGAGAAAGTGGAGAAACTGGAATCCTCCTACACTGTTCATGGTAATTAAATTGGTGCAGAGTATTTCTGAATCAGTCTTGCAGTTCCTCAAACTTTTTTTTTTTTTTTGGACAGGCAGAGTGGACAATGAGAGAGAGACACAGAGAAAGGTCTTCCTTTTTCTGTTGGTTCACCCTTCAATGGCCGCTGCGGCTGGCACGCTGCAGCTGGCGCACCGTGCTGATCCAAAGCCAGGAGCCAGGTGCTTCTCCTGGTCTCCCATGGGGGGCAGGGCCCAAACACTTGGGCCATCCTCCACTGCACTCCCGGGCTATAGCAGAGAGCTGGCCTGGAAGAGGAGCAACCAGGACAGAATCTGGTGCCCCAACTGGGACTAGAACCCGGGGTGCCAGCATTGCAGGTGGAGGATTAGCCTAGTGAGCCATGGTGCCGGCCTTTCCTCAAACTTTTAAGCAAGGAGTTTTCATGTGACTCAGCAGTTCATTCCCAAGAGAAATGAAACACAGCTCCGTACAAAATCTTGCTCATGAGTGCCCACTGAGGCATATTCATGACAGACAGCTAAAAAGTAGAAACAACCCAAATGTGCATTAGGTAGTGAGTGAATAAGCAAAATGTGGCATATCCATATGATGGAATATTATTTGGCGATAAGAGGGGGGAAGTACTGATGCATGGGACCATGTGGATGAATCTTAAGTGTTTTACAGAAAGAATCCAGTCACAAAAGACCACATATTATGTGGCACCAGTATATAAAATGTTCAGAATACTTAAATCTATGCATAGAGAAATTAGGTCAATGGTTGCCTAGGGAAAGGAGCAAGGTCAAAGTATAGAATTGTGCCTGGTAATGGGTACCAGTGTTCATTTTTGGGGTGATAAAGATATTTTTAAATAGGATGGTGGTGATGCTTATACAACTGAAAACAAACTAAAATCAGTGAACTGTGTGCTTTAAAAAGGTGAATTTATGATACGTAAATGATATATTCATAAAGCATAAAAAATAAGATAAGTTTCTTCCTGAGACTTCCTGGTTTGTCCCCCTCTTTGTCTTTTGGCTAGACCTCATCTCCCCTTTTCGTCTATCTTGTCCTGCCCATGTTTGATGCAGTTTCTTCTCAGGGTGGGCTCCTGTCTTAGAAGTGACTCACCAAGGATCGGTTTCTAGAGTTATCCTCTTAGACTTTGCCCTGGGCCCTTCTCTAGCACCTGTTGATTGGAGTAGACAAACCTTCCAGGTGTACCTGCTGGGCTCAAGCTGGCCATCTAGTTGTATGGCGCGTACCTGTTGGTCACTTTGGAGTTCTCCTGTTTTCAGACCCATCAGACACCCCGTGCTCTGGCTTCACTTTGCTGCCTTCCTCACAGGCCCCAAGGTTTTGCAAGACTTGTATGTGGTTTGTACCCCACCCATTTGTATTTTTGGATTCACAGGATACTTTCGCACCTAATTTAGTTGTGAAAGTTGTTCATGGGTTTTACTTTTGAGATCAGTTGTTCTGCTTTTGTGTGGCGACTTGGAAGATCCAAAAAGTGTACTTGCATTGCTGCTGTATTCTTTCTAGGATTCAGAGGCATAATCTTTCAGACCATGTGAAGAAGAGATTTACAAGGAATTAGTTTCACAAAAACAGAGAATGTAATCCTGGAGGTTTCCGTGTTCTTGAGGCAAGAACTTGGAGCTTATTAATTAATGCAGCACCTAGCATGGCCCTGGCGTTAGCGCCTGGATAAACACTTGTTAAGTAAATCGATGTGCAGAGAGGTGAAGGATTGCTTGAAATGGGTGGGCTAGGTTTTACAGCTAGCGCCCACTTACCAGCGTTGACATTCAGGAGCCTGGGTTAATAGTTTGCCCTCTCTACACTTCTGAAGCTGTTCTGCTCCTGAGCTTTCTGCTTTACATTTCCCAGTTTATGCAGAACTTTTTGAAATGCTGCCTGACTGTCCCAGGATTACTGGGATATTGGTGATCTAATTGTTCAGATTCTACTTGCAGCGGGGCAAGTGTGCCAGACTCTTAATTGGCCCTTAGTTGATGGGCCTGTGCTCCAAACATCCATGGTTTTAGATTCCTTTTTTTCTACCCTAAGTCTTGGTTGTGTGTAAAAGATCACACTGAATGTATACTTGTACAGGACCTTCCAATTTGATATGGAGGAAAAGTGCCTGATTTTTCTTGGGTTCTGAGAGAGAGAGAGAAGGGATGTTGGGGGTGGGGGAGGTTAAGTGTGTGTCTGTGTGAGAGAGAGCAATGCAAGGTCGGGGGTTCATCCTCTGTTTCACTCCCTAAATGCCTTCACAGCTAGGGCTGGATCAGGTGAGGCCAGGAGTCAGAGCTCCATCCATGTCTCACATGTGGGCGGCAGGAACCCGAGTGCTCCAGCCATCACCACTGTCTTCCAGGTTGTGCCTTAGTAGGAAGCTGGAATTGGAAGCAGAGGTGAGACTTGAACCCAGGCACTCCAGTGTGGGATGCAGTTATTCCAAGCAGCATCTTAACTGGGCTAAATGCCCAACTTCTTCCCTCTGTCTTTCTCAAATAAATTACTTTTGCTTTTTCTGTTCTCGTGCATCATAAAAATGAAAGTAAGCAGAGCTGTATATGTCACAGAGATGCATTCATCAAAGGCCCCGTGCTCAGAAACTTTCTAGATTGCCTTGAAAGAGCTCCTTGAGTGCTCGACCCTCCCTGATCTTACCTGTACCATCATATAACTTCCACAGGTTAATTTCCTTGGAGCTCTGTGTTTCTCTGCATTACCTCTGAGAATATTTTGCTGAGGTAGAATGAAGGACAAGGCATCTGTCCCAGAGAGCCATATATATTTGTGTTTTAACTTAGGTCTGCAGGGCTACAACTCAAGGAAGATGAATTGGGTGGAAATTCGAATACCATCCATTTAAAAAATCTAGGTATTGCCCAATAACCTGGGCCTTAAGTAAAGGGTGTAAATAATAAAATGATAAGGAACACAGTGTCTACATTTTCAGAGGCTGTGAAGATGTGTAAGGAGTGTTACATTTCTGAGTTGGAGTCTCCCATGTGTTTCTTACCAAATTCCCTTGGAGATATGTGTATCACATCAGCCTGTAAAAAGCAGAGGAACGGGAGGGCATGGAGCCCTCACAGTTGGATGCGTTCAGACACTGCAGCTGTTGGAAAGGCCTGAGTGAACTCCTTCAATTACGGCTGAGAAACCTCTCTCTCTCATGTTAGAGCTTGTCACCAACATCCTTCTTAAAGTCATGGTAGCCAAGGGAGGAGGGATGTGCAAGGAATATAGACAGCTACATTTATTTCAATTAAAAACAGGAGCAAAAAATATCACACATCCATGGAAGATAATTGAAGAATTACAATCTTAGTGTTCTCTGCTTGAAGCTTATTGAAATGCCCTTTTTTTTTAGTTTTTTTAAATTTTGGGAACTGTACCTTATTTTGTATATAGTGGTTAATTTAACTTTTTATATAAATGAGCTAAATGATATTTTGGCTTAAAACTTTACTGTTATTTACAACCTTTTTTGGTGATAATAAAGGGTGATAATGGTGAAGTTTGTACACTTTTGATAAAACAACAATGAAATTTTCAGTTTTTTTCTGTTAGGAAATGATAGACTGATGCATAGCCTATGTATAAGTAATACGTTTTTGTAAAAACTGTGCTATACTATTTTTATTATTCTGAAGCTTTTTTCCTCCACACCGTTAGGATGAGGTTTAATGGGCTGAATTCACCTTTTTTGTGACAAGAAATATATTAAATACATGATGGCCCATAGTGTTAGCTATTGGGGTTGGAGGGATCAAATGCTAATCCCAGTAGTTTGCCCTTTGCAAGGCCTCACCTAGATCCATGTGCCAGCAGCTAGAAGTCGCTGAACAGCTGTCAAGTCAATTGCACGGTTGCTCCTCACGGCGGGGAGAAGCAGCAGCTGGTGGACAAGGGTGCCAGCCCCGTTTCTGTGCACGGGAGGAGGGACTGCCAGTGGGTGTATTTCCACGGTTCAGTTGCTACTCTGCAGGCTTTCCCTGTAGGCGTTTACTTTTGAAGTCACAGAAGTTGATTTGTTAATGAACTATTTTAAAAAGGGATTTAGATAAGTGTAGAGAAGAAAAGGGATCCATAATCCCTCATTACCCAGATAGGATTGATTATTGTTCACGTTTTTGAGGTGGCTTTTTAAATTTTTCTATTTAAATGTGTTGTTAGAAGTGGCAGTTTACCTCTGGAGTCTTCTCCCCTAAAATCCACTGCCCCAGTCTCATATCTGGAGTGGAACATCAGACAACTCCCGTTTAAGGGAGATTCCATAAACTCAGGACCGTCAAGGTCATCAAAACCAGGAACATCCGAGGAACTGTCACAGCCAAAGAGGAACTCAAAGAGACACAGTGACTAACTCTAATATCCTGGGACAGAAAAGAGGCGTTTGGGGAAAAACTAAAGCCTCTGAGGGAAGCACAGGCTTTGGTTAATCATAATGTATCAGTATGGGTTCATGGATTGTGACCATAGGAAAAACTGGATAAGGCTTATAAGGGAACTTTTCGTATTATCGTCACATCTTTTCTGTAAATCTAAAACCATTTTAAAATACAATGCAATGGATCTTTTTAGATGTGTGTAATAATACTATGTATATAATTTTCTGTTTTGTTTTCCCTTACTGTGTCATTTTTCTGAAAAATTCAGTGATAGCCTGTTTTTCCTCAGAATGCTTGTACTTTCATTCATATGACTGTTTCTTTCCTGTAGGAGAGATTTGTAGTGCAGATATGTATGTACACATGAATGTATGTGTATTTCACATGTATATGTGCAATGTCTACCTATATCATGTAAATTGTTGACAATAATGAGTAATACTTTGTTGAGCCTATCTTTCATTTATTTATGATAACTTTAAGAGGATTCTTAAAAATAAAACTTTTAAAAGTATTTTTGAGAAATTATTAATTTATAGAAATATGTTTTTATGTTTATGATTCTTTTGTAGGGGAATAGATTCCTAAAAGTGAAATTACCAGGTCCAGTTGTACAGATATGAAGATGCTAAACATTTTGTCCAGTCATTTTTACCAAAAGCCCACTCTAGTTCATCATCATATCAGCAATGTGGAGAGGTGTCTGGTTTCACTAAATGCTCTCCAGCAGGGTGTATGTGTGTCATCATCTTTTTCTAACCTAGTACGTTCCTGACTTAATCTGTGTTTCTTTAATCCCTTTTGAATTTAAACATGTCTCCCTTATGTTTCTTTTCCTACTTTTCTTAAAATGGTCTGTTCACATCCTTTGTTCCACCAAGTCTATTTTTCTTGTCAATGTGTTTGAACTCTTTACAAACACTGTAATAATAGCTCAAAAAGAGATGGGAGATTGGGCTTCCTAAGCAACTTGCTTATAGTGATGCTGTAGAATACAACCGAGAAGACATGAAACTAATGTAACTGAATTTTGCACTGTAACATATAATATAAAAGGTCAGTAGTAAATGATTTTCTCTGTATATGCACTAATTAAGTTGTAGCATAATGTGAACGTTGACAGTGCTGGAATTGTTTAAGAAAATTACTTCCATTTCCTGTCCTTATTCTTGAAGGTGTCTGGTAGATCAAAAATAATACATTTTGTAACCGTAAGATAGTATACAAGAAAACCCGAAGCATTTAGAATGTAGTTTATTGAAACAATATGGATAGAGCCTCTAATGACAGATATTGTGTATAGTAATAATGAGAAATTAGTTGTTCGCAATGATTGTTTTACTGGCTAGGACATAAAAACCAGTAATTACCTTAACCTTCCCTCTCCTGTCTAAAATCCTGCAAACTTTCCCCATTGAAACTAAAGCAGTGATGTTGTGAAGCTGAGGACCCTGGAAGACATGCAGTGAAAGAGGCACAGACCTGGGTCTGCTGGACCCTGGTACTTGGCAGTGTCCAGGATTAGATCGTCCTCAGTGGGTGACAGGCAGCTCAGTCCCCCGTCTGGTTTATTTTGGAACATGGCCTTAGAGAAGAGCCCTGGGGCTGGGGCTGCCTGTTCTTTCCTCATGACTGCAGATGCCAGACATACTGAGAAATGGATCTGCGGGGCTCATTAGCCCGGGTCGGGGGCCTGGCCGGCCTCCCAGCTCCCTCTGAGTCTCATAGGGAATGGAAGAGGCCCTGCATGTGTGTCCCTTCACCTCTGTGTGCTCCATTTCCCCTTTGGTGTTTCGGCAGTGTGGAGTTCTCTATAGCAAGTATCTTCTGCATTTCTTTGACTTTTACCTTCTGTATAGATTTACCTTTGGCTGTGTGCCAACCTGAAATAATTTATTAGAAATCTTTCTTCAGAGATCATGGTACATCATGTGTAAATGTGTGTGTGTGTGCGTGTGTGTGTTAAATAAAGGTGGAAAAGCATGCATTTTTTAAAGTTAAAGTGTATGTACCAATTAAAATATATGGAGTGAGGCAGGCAAATGCCCTTCTAAATAGGAACTGTGATCAGAATATTCAGCTTTAAATATGAGCATTTCATCCTTTTCTTTGAAGCCGTTACCTAAAAATGAAAGCAAGTATTATGCTACAGTTGTAGAAATTATACAAGTGGTTAGATCTTGTATTCAGAAGGTGGTAAAATGTTCTGAGATATTTTCTTCAGTGCCTTGCAGTTTTTCAGTCAATGCTTAAAGGCAGGGAAGAATGAAAGTGAATTCCAGGAATCGGGACAAAACCCTTGCAGTGTGCCACTAGCTCTAAGCTACTTTGACACTGGTTGTGTTTTGACAATTAATATAAATTTTAATTTATTCTGTATCTTCTTCATTTTAATATAAAAATGGCAATGAAAGCACAGTAGACATTCTTGTTCAAAATGGATGTGTTGCAGTGGGTTACAGTAGAGCCACAAACAGGCCCTGGCCCATAGCAATTCAGAAATCCAGACAGGTCCTCATCTTCTGAGAGCAAAGGGTTTACCCTGTAGGGCCTGCTTCTCCCCAGGAGTGGTTTCCTGCAGGTTTCGACTCCATCCCTGCCTTCCTCTCTAAGAAGAGATGACAGAAGACATTGCCCCAGCAGCTTTCCCAGCTTGTTCCTGCCCGTGGAAGGTGGAGGCCCCTTTTCACTTTGGAACGTTCTAGCTGATCCAGCTCGAGAATACTAAGGGCTCCCTAGATGTCCCATCAGTCTTCTCTACTTGGCTCAAGTCATAGCAGAAGTATCTTTGACCTGGATTGGTTCTTTGCTGTAGCCTGGGTGTCAGGTGCTTAAGAGTCTGTGAAGCCCCGTTCTGTAGCTAAGAAAGTCTGAGAGGTAGGTCCTTAGATCTTTGAGTGTTCAAAAAGCAGTCTCATTTCTTTGCTATTTACCCAAAGGCCATTTTTACTGGTGAGCTCTGTTTTGGTCTTTCCATGAGACTGTAGGTTGTCTTTTGCTGAGAGAGATTGCATGTGAAAAGCACTGTTACTTTTGGACCCATCAAGGCCTGGCCCCTTTGGATTTCCTTTAATTTTTGCTTGAAAACCAAACAGTTCCTTCTTAGCTTATCTTGTTTATCCCAGACTCAATCACAGGCAGTTAAAAGAAGCCAGTTAGACTTTCAACTTGCTGCCTGGAAATCTCCTTAACTTGATCCACAAGTTCATTTGATGTCTTTCTATTGTGCACATTGCTGCAAACAGCAGTTTCACTTGTTGTTTTGCCAGGTACAAAACACCTTGTGCCCCCTGTTCTGCAGCCGCATTGCCCTTCCTGCTCCCACATGCAGACTCCTTGAGGCCCTTCAGACCTATACACAGTACCTACTCCGAAAGCCCATGCTACATGTTTTATGTTTTGCCAACACTCAATGTCTAGATTTTTGTCCATCCATTGCATAACAAACCACCCCCAAACTTTGTGGCTTAGCATGACATTTATTTGCTCACTTCCCTACAATTTGGGTTCTCACTGATGAGGACAGCTTATGGCTATACCACATGGCATCTGCTGGGGCTGGAACACCAAGGTGGCATGTTTACCCTCTTGTTAGAGCCTTGACTGGATGACTGAAACCCCAGAGGGCTGCCCACTCACCTTGTCTCCCTCTACATGGCCTCTTCATGTAGCTGGCTTAGGCTTCCTTGTGGCATGGTGGCCTTATGGTTGTTTGACTTCTGACTTTTTTCAGGAAGTAGCCTGACCTTCTTAGTGCCTGGGCTTGGAACTCCCAGAATGTAATTTTAACTGGATCTATTGAACAAAGCAGCCACAGGGCCAGCCTCATTCATGGGAGAGTGAATAGCCTCTCCATTTGCTAGGGGCACCATAGGAGCATGTAGCCATATCTAATCCCTTAGATCAGAATAGTTCCTGAGCTTTTCTGACCTTGGCAGATTTTCATCCTGTTCATTTGAACTGGATTTTCTGGGAAAGATCATGGTCTACTTATAATCACATATCAAATAAACCAACTCCAAGCAAGCAAGCAAACAAACAAAAACATGAAAAAGAAACCGAGTTCTGCCAGAGTTGTAGACTGACTTACCCTACTTCTCCTGTTCTCTTCTCACAAAATAGTTTTACTCCTCTTTCCATGTCTTCTTCCTGTTATCTTATTTCCTCTTCCATGATATACATATATCTTTGAAATTTCTAGGTCAGTTCTACCACCTTTCCTTTGTGTCTTGTCTTCTACTTATAGGTTCTAGTTTCTGATATCTGCCTTTTTTTTATGTTGTTAAAATTGATGTTACTTCCATGATATGTCTTTAATCATTTCATGCTTTGTAGGTTGATTGCAAGATTGATCGTTGGTAATAGGTTCTACACTATTGTTTCTGTAATGTTCACCAAGGATCCTGTGTGTTTTGATTACACTTCTTTTATTGTGCAAGTTTTGTTTTTCCTGGCCTCTTTGTTCACCATTTATTTCTTGCCTTCTCTGCTTTAAGCAGATCCTTAAATTCTGCTGACATCTGAGGCATTCTTACTAGTCTGTGAAATCCCTTTGCTTCTAGATTCTCCCCAGGGAGGGCCCTCTGCTGTCTTGTTTCAGAGGGACCTATGGCACTGTGTTCTCCAGGTTGGAGTTCTTCAGGTTGGAGTCCCATCCCAGAAGGCATGGCTTCCTGTTTCTTTACTCTTTTGTTTTGCTCCAGCATATTTTTAAATAACTTCTCCAAGATACTTTTCTAGGTAAATTTTTTGAATCATTTCTCATCTAAAAGTGCCCAGAATTTTTTTTTCATTGTTGCAGGAAAAAAAAAAAAACATGAAGTGCTCAGAATGGAGTTTCCCAAGGATGCTGCACATACACATAAGGGGCTGTGAAGACTTGTGTTTACTCTTTTCTCAAAATCTGCTTTTTTCAAGTTGGTTTATTTTCATTTTATTGGAGTGGATTAGATGCAGAAACAGAGACAGATCTCCTATCTGATGATTCACTCCCCAAATGCCTGCAACAGCCAGAGTGGGACCAGGCTGAAGCTGGGAACCTGGAACTGTCCCGGTCCCCCAGGTTGGTGGCAGGGACCCAAGAACTTGTGTTGTAGAGTTGCTTGTTTTGGGTTCTTTGCTTTGCTGCAAAAAAGGAATTGAAGGACAAGATGCAAAGTCAACCGAGAAGCAAGATTTTTTACATGTAAAGAGAAAGTAGACACTCAGGACTCAAGTGGGCAAACTCAATAAAGGGCTACACTCAGGTTCAGGGCTGTGGCTTTATAGGATTGGAGGCATAGTGAGTGGTGTCTGGGTGGGTACTGACTGAATATTTGGAGAGCTGGAGTTTAGGGGTGGACTTAGGGCTTTTCCTTTTCCTTACCCTTTTTTTTGAAATCTCAGAAATTTCATAACATCAGGTACATGATGTGATTATGAGTGCTGACCATGGTCATTTTATTTTAATGACATCATAATGAACCAAAGGTCATCACAAAGATGCAGCTTGCAGCCATCCTGCATATTTTTAGCTGGCAGAGTTTGTGAGTGGTGAAACCAGGAAAGTTGTGGTTTTCCATTACATGGAAGTGGGGCATTGTTTTAGTAAACAAAAGGAAGTGGTTTGGGCAGTGCATGGAAAGGCAGTGCGTGGGGGCAGTGCAGGGAAGGCAGGTTTGGGTGGTGCTCAGAAGGGGAGGTTTGGGCAACATGAGCAGGACTGCACCATACGCAGGTCTGTAGCAGACGTGGCTGAAGAACTGGGGTTCTTCCTTGAGAACTCCCACTTTGCCTATACCATTTCAGACATTGCCACTGCTGCCCAGGGTGTGCAGTAGCAGGAAGCTGGATTAGAAGCAGAGCCAGGACTTCAGGTAGGCATTGGATACGGCATACTGGTGCCCTAAGTGCCATCTTAACCAGCACACTGAATGTGCCCCCGGCCATCTGGTTTTTTTTTTTTTTATCTTAGATTTGTCTGCTTCATCACTGTTGTTTAAGTCTTTCTTTTTGGTGTCCATATTTTTGAATTTTAGAATCATAGACATTAGTTGTTGGGGTCTTAAAAATGAATGGGGTAACTAATTACATTAAATGACACATTTATGAAATGCCCCCTAAATGCCTTTCTTGGGAAATCATTTTTGTGAAGCAAAAATAGATAAACCTCTTTTGGAGAAAACCACAAATTGTCTGGAGTATCTCCATTTAGTCTTTCCTTAAGAATCTGTTTGCTTTTTTCCGTGGTGAGTTAAGGCTGGATTGCCGAAAACTGTAGATTCAGGAGGGTTTGTCTGTCAGTGAACTTGAGCTTTATCTTTTTAGAATGAGGTCAAGAAGATCTGGAAAGGTTTTTGGCCTTGGGCATTTGTGCTCTTTCAGTCAGTTCACTTACCCTTTCTTTGAAACAGCCAGTGAGATGATAAAGGTTGAGATATAAACTCAATTAACAGCATTCATGACTGGAAGAAAAACATGCTCTATTGTTTTAGTATAATGAATGGAACCCTCTGCAGCTGTGTTGAGGTTTTTTTTTTTAACATTTGTGGGGGTGTAAGTTTGCAGCTTGTGGTTGTTAATGAAGGAAAGTGGGTTAAACATTCACTCTTTATATAAATTATAAGCAGGTAAAATAAGCCTGTGGAAAACATTGCTTGAAAGTAAGAACTGCATTCATAGCAAGTCATGAGACAAACACAGGCTCTGTGGGGATGTCCAGAGCCAGCTAATTGCAAAAACAACCTGGTCCTGTATATAAATAAGGAATCTTAAACAAGCCAACCAGTTAAAATGCAAGGAACTCAAACAGAGCTGTGATACATACCAAGGTATTACTTGTTTTCACTTGTGGATTGTGAACTTTATAAACTGTTTATGGGTTGGCTATTTCTAGTAATTCAGAGAATAATACAAGGAGTCCTTTTTTTTTTTAACACTCAAGAGCCAGAGTTAAAGTTACAGACAGAGAGAGGAAGAGACAGAGAGAAAGGTCTTCCATCTGCTGGTTCACTCCCCAAATGGCCATAACTGTAGGAGCTAGAGCTGGGCTGATCTGAAGGCCAAATGGCCACTACAGCCAGCGCACTGCACCGATCCAAAGCCAGGAACCAGGTGCTTCCTCCTGGTCTCCCATGCAGGTGCAGGGCCCAAGCACTTGGGCCATCCTCCACTGCCTTCTCAGGCCACAGCAGAGAGCTGGACTGGAAGAGGAGCAACCGGGACAGAATCGGCACCCCAACCAGGACTAGAACCCGGAGTGCCGGTGCCGCAGGTGGAGGATTAGCCTAGTGAGCCACAGCACTGGCCATTTTCGGGAACTTCTAATGGTGTCCCCAAACTTCTGTTACAGGACTGCTCTAACCCATAAAGGAACGGTCATCTTTTTAGGAGATATTTTCAAATTTCACAAATTCTTTTTTTTTCCCCACACACTTCATGCAAATAACACTTCTGTATTTAGTGCCTACACTATCAGTGGCTGTTTTTATATTTTGTGCCATCTCTACTGGATGCATTTTTCCTCCCTCAATCCCTCCACACTCTCTACTCTGCCAAATTCTAACAAGAGTTTTCCATATTGTCGCTCAATAAATGTTTGTGAAGTGAAATTACTTATGCGTAGCTACAGTTCTGTTCCTGCTGTTTTCCTCTTATTCAAAGTCTATGCTATGTTACCTTATTGAAAGCACAGTGACCCTGCCCTCAGTGCTCAGAATCATTGCCAAGGACACAGCTTACACTGAGAAGGAACAATGAACAAGTGATGCACATAACAAAACAGCTTGGCTAGCAAATCTGTCTTTTATTTTATTTGAAATATGAAGTGTAATTATGTGTGCCATTTAATAATAAGGTGCATATTCTAACAAATATTAGGATGTAGGTTATTCTCTCTGAACACTGTCTTTCGCTTCTCTGAATTTTTAAAAACTATGCAGCTGAAATAGCTGGCAAATTGACTAATGACACAGCCAAAATCACCAGTGTTCTATGAATGTCAGTGCTTTTGATGACCTCTTGTGTTTCATTATTTTTTTTTTAATTTTCAAGGGTTACTGCAATATCTAAAATTTGTGGCATCAGAATTATGGTTATGCCAAATCTGTGTTGATATAGAAGGAAGTAAAATGGTAATGTGAATTTGGGCTCAGAATAAGTGAGCCTATCATGATAGGAAACCTGCTTTTAAAATATCGGAGTTTGCGTATCAGCCCCGTGTTTTCCAGTTCATAATCTTTACTTCTCTGAGTGAATTGTGCTTATCCTATCTTCCTCATTAGGTAATTCTCAGAGTCAACTTAAAATTGGTTGAAAAGCACCTTTTAAGCTATTAAGTTATATATGTAAGACTATAATTACCAAGTCATATTATATAACCCTTGTTTCAAAGCAACTTGGTAGGCATTTTCAGAAACCAAGCCATTGTGATAGATTGATTCATATTTTTCCTCTAGGAAAGTAAATACAGTGTTATTTGAGAAAGACTTTTGTTTATACCATTTTGAAAACTTGATTTAAGAATGTGGAACCTACAAATTTTCTAGGTGTGGGTAACCCCAAACTGTTAGGTTGTTGTGTTGGAAAGCCTACCCTTTGTAGATTTGGTCTGGGCATTACAAGCCAAGTGACTATTAGTGGGTAGGATATTAGATAGTGGATTTATTGTGGGAGAGAAAATCCATGCATCCAGACGTGGAAAATGTGTGGAGTAGCACCTGGCAGAAAAATCTGTCCTAAGCAATTTTTATTTTAGAAGTATTAGAAATTAAGAAACTATTAATTTTCCCAATAAAAAGGTGATTAGCTATAGTGGTTGGTTTTCTGTTACTATGATGAAATACTTAAGGCTGGGTAATGTCTTAGAAGAAAAGAAGTTTATTCATCTCACAGTTGTCGAAGTTCAAGGTCACTGTGCTGGCCTCAGCTTAGCTCTGGTGAGGACCTCTTGGCAGTTGGCATCACAATGGCAGGAGAGTGCGTGGGACCCAGAGATTATGTCATGAGGCAGGCAGCAAGAGAGAAGGGAGAGAGTCTGGATTCTTTTATAACAACTTGTTCTGGAAAGAACTAACTCAAGATCCCATGAGAGCTACTTTAAACTCTTCTGAAAGCAGTGAACCCAATGACCTAGGCACCCTCCCCCCGGTTCCACCTCTTAAAGGGCCCACCACCTCTCACATCACCACAGAAACCCTTGGGGACAAGCGACAAACGAATCTCAACAGTGGTTAAAGGTGACATTCCAGAAAAAGGGTCAAAAGTGAGTACACTATGGTTTTAGCAGTGTTTAATAAATGAATGTTTCATGAGGACAGAATGTGGCAGCAAAAGGAAGGAAAAATAAAAGTGCAGCAGTAAGAGCAAACAGAAGCTGTGTGTGTGTGTGTGTGTGTGTGTGTGTGTGTGTGTGTGTGTGAATTTAAGACATTTTAGATTACAAAAGGGATAACACCCACAGGAACAAGATGAATGGAGATCTTAATGTAGAGGGTACATTGTAGGTGTGGAGTTTCAGTCAAGGATGGATTCAGGGCTCAGAGAAGATCAAAGGATTTGCTCCAAAGAAGGGAATAAAATGTCTTCATTGGTTAGAGGAAGACACAGAAGGTACAGGGACAGCGAGCTACTGAGGTGGAAAGCAGCCTGTGAATGAATTTATGAGAGGTGGTTTGCCTAGTGTGAGCGAATCGAAAGAATTGTCTATTGCCTTGCAACTGAGTTGACTAGAGAATTGCATGGAGATACAGAAATGATCAGCTGAGGGAGTGGCTGCAGGATGAGTGTTGGTGATGAATTGGAAATAAAGTGAGGAGGAGGATGTTTGAAATGTACTGCTTGGATTTTTCAGCATGAATATTTTGGGGCCATTTTGTGTGATTTTAAAATATGATCTTTTGCTCATTTTTTTGGTTAAGTATTTGTTGGAAATCTTTGGCTTCCTAGGGCTTATATTTTAGTGTGGGAAAGCAGCCACTGGAAATATAACATGTATTATGCTAAGTGGTGGTAAATGCTTAGCTGAAAAATTTTCAGGAAATAGAGGGGGAAGGAGAGAGAGAAGCTGAGAGGGTGGTAAAGAATGAAGATAGTGTGAGAGAGAGTTGGTTTTAGGGAGTGGGGCCAGCGGCGTTCTCACTGAGAAAAGTCAGTTGAGAACCGTCAGCAGATGAGACAGGACTTTCCTGGAGCTGAGGAGAAGCTGTGGCTTTGTCAGAGCAGCAGTAAGGAGACCATTTCACAGGAGCAGACTGAGTGAGGGGAGGCGTGGGAGATGAGGTCGGAGAGCTGGAAGGGAATCAGATAGTGCAGGGTCTTCTAAACCATGAGACCAGATGATGACCAAGGGGAGCCAGTGTGCACAGAAAGAGAGAGAATCAGTCACTTAGCCGTAGGTTGCTGAGTCCTGAGGGGTGGAAAGGCATCAGTCCTGTGTGGTGCTCTGGGAGCCACATGATGAAAATATTTCAAAAGGAGGGAGTGATCCTGTCTGACAATCGCTCCCTGTGGGTCTAGTATGGTAGAGACTAAGGATTAGCTCTCGCCTTTAGCAGTGTGGCAGTCACACCAGCTGCCTTGCAGGATGATGTGAGCCATTGGCCTGAGACAGTGAGCCTAGGTAACTTGCAGGGGGCTTGACCGTGACTTCGAGAAGAAAATTGGTCTGCTGGTTACAGAGGGAAATGGAGTCGGGATAATCATTTTAGGATGGGAGGGGAAAAGCAGCGTATTTGTAAACTGACGGGGATGATAAAGTGGAGAGGAAACAAGAATGTCGTTCATTGAAGACCGCTGAAGGGGGCAGTGAAGGAGCTTCCTGGTGTCGGAAGTCGGCAGCCTCTCAGAGCAGTGGCCATGGTGCGGCTTAGTGAGCAAAAGCCCTGCCTCATCTCTTTGCACATCCTGATCACTCTGGACCTTGATATGTACCTGACCTCCCGGCTAGTGGACCTTTTGACCAGTGAGACTTGACTGTCCCTACTATCTCTATTTTGACCTATTCGTGTTAAGATTTTGACTTGATCATCTGTCTTTGGGATTCCTTCCTGAGACTTCTCAGGACCAAACTTTTGATTTCCTGATAATCTCCTACAATAATTTGCGCTTTATCTTGACAATTTACAGGCCTTTTGATTCTCCCTACATGGTGTCCTGGTCCTTGTCCCTTTGGTCTGACTAGCACAATTGTTTTGGTGCCAAGAATTCATGCACAGTGGCAAACCACTATAATGTAATCAATAGATGTTTCTCTTGGGTCTGGAATTGTCATAATGCCTGTCTGTGAATTTATGATTTCCTAAGATTGGGTTGATTTAATTAGTCTAAATATGATATTTTAATTCTATTTAGTCCATTTAACTGTTTCTTATAATCCATATTATTAAAACAAAACCAACTCTGGAAATATAATAATGAGATAAGACTAAACTTTCCTACAGAAGTTTTTACATACATTGTTTTCTTGAAGAAACAAAAAGGAACAAAGAAAAAAAACCCTAATAGCAGCTTCTGAAATTAAAAAAAAAAAGCATGTAAGAGCAGGCAGGTGCTGTGGTGCAGCAAAGACCCTGTTTGGGATGCCCACATTCATATTGGAGTGTGTGGTTTGAATCCTGGCTTCACTTCTGATCCAGCTTCCTGCTAATGTGCACCCCGGGAGGCAGCACAAGTACATGGCTCCCTGCCACCCATGTGGGAGATCCAAACAGAGTTCCTGGCTTGTGCTTCAGCCTGTTCCAACCACAACCATTGTGGAAATTTGGAGGATTAAGCCAGTGGATGAAAGATCTCTTTGTATCTGCCTCCTCTCTCTCTCTGTCACTCTACCTTTCAAAAACCTAAGTTTTTAAGAGCACATAGAAGGAGATGTGGTTCTGATTTAACTTTACTCTGAAACATAAATAGCATGATTGATGCTTTTGTCTTTTTTCCAAATGTCCTCTCAAGGTTGTTCACTTGGCTGCAGAGTAGCTCACTGACAGAAGCAGAATCAGTCTGTAGAGCGAGTACTCCAGGCAACACAGTACGTGGTTCTAGCTGTCACAAACATTCCATGGTCCTGGCCTGTTTGTTTAAGATACATTTCATTAATTTATTGAAAGACAGAGTGACAGAGAGATCGATTTTCTGTCCACTGGTTTACTCTCCGAATGACCACAATAACCAGGTCTGGGCCAAGCCCGGAACTCCATCCAGATCTCCTACATGGGCAGCAGGGGTCCAAGCACTTGGGTCTTCTGCTGCTGTCTTCCCAGGTACATCAACAGGAAGCGGGATTGGAAATGGAGAAGCTGGGACTCAAACTCCAACATGGGATACTGAAGTCACATGTGGCAGCTTAACCTGCTATGCCACAATATTGGCCTCCTGGCCAATTTTAATATAACAGATTAAGGTGCCAGCATTGTGGCATAATGGGCAAAACACCCATATGGGCACCGGTTTGTGTCTCGGCTGCTCCTTTTCCAATCCAGCTCCCTGCTAATGAAGTAGGAAAAGCAGCAAAAGATGGTCCAAGTGTTTGTACACCTGCCACCCACATGGGAAACACAGATGAAGCTCCTGGCTCCCGGCTTTGGCCTGGCCCAGCCCTGACAGGTGTGGCCATTTGGGGATTGAACCAGTGCATGGAAGATTCTTTCTCTGTACCTCTTTCAAGTAAATCATTTTTTTTTAAAAAAATGACAGATTAAGAAGTATCTAGAATAGTCAATTTTAAAAATCACGTCAAAATATTTGAACATACAATAGATGGTGAGCAACAATGGCTACCATTTAGTGGGCATTAATTATTTACCAAACATACATACTTCTTCATTTAACCTAAAAAATCTTTAAAGCAATAATTTGAAGTAGGTATTAGTGAGCCATGTTATACATAAAGAAGATAAGTTAATAAGTTTTTGGAAGGCCATATTGTCAGTAAATTGGGAAGCTGCCATCTAAGCCTGTTTGAACAATTTTGGAAGGTGTTAATTCTGATTTTAACCTGTATGTCCTAAGTTTAGCATATACTGGAAAGAAATGGGAATGACTTAGATCAGTGTTACAATACTTTATTGCTGGGGCTATGGAGGAAAACACTAGAACCATAGTTGTCCAGTGTGATTTGCAGAACTCTGGGCTTTGCTGAGATACTTCTAGGGACTGAGCCATCAAAGCTGGTTTCATCATAATATGAGGATCTTATGTATATTTTTTACTGTGTTGACATTTGCACTGCGGGTGCACAAGCAATGGCAGGTAAAACCAAGGGCATCTTAGTGTGAATGAATGTAGTGACACCAAACTCTATTAGTGGTCAGTGTCATCTTCATTTTCCACTGTTGCAGTTAAGGGGCAAAAAGCCAAATCTATTTAAGAATGCCCTTGAAGATTCAGTAGAAATTATTCTGTTATTTAATGTCATTAAAATGTTTTTAATAACATTTGACTCTTAAGAACACATCTTTTTCATATATTTGACAAAATAGGAACTGCATGCTCAAGTATAATGGTGTCTAGAAGAAAAACATTTGTATAATTCTATGCACTGTGTGGTGGGCAGAGTACTGGTCCCTAAATATGTCCATGCCTGCATCCCAGGAACCTGTCTGTATTTTACGTCACACGTCAAACGTCACTTGTAGGCGTGGTTAAAGTTAAGGACCTTGAGATGGGGAGATTGGCCTGTGTTATCCTGAAGGGCATGAGTCCTTAAGAGGAGAAGAGATGGCAGAGACAGGTGCAGGGAGAAGGACTTGACCCATTGTGGCTGGCTTTGAGCATGAATGGAACTAGAAGCTGGGAGCAGTCCTCAGTGGACAACCAGCGATCTCAGTCCCACAGGTTGTAAGGACGTAGGGCCTCCCCTAGACTTGCCAGTCAGGACAGGTGTCTAACACCAGGACCCTAGTCTGGTGACGTTCTGGAGGACTTCTGGCTGCAGAACTGTGAGGTAATAACTGACGTTTGTGGGACTTTATTAGAGCAACACCAGAAAACTGAGACAAGTTCCCCACTGAATGAGCTGCTTTTTCATGGAATACCATTTTTACTTGAAAGAATGACTCATAACAAAATATGGTTAGTCTGTCTCGGGCGTTTGGCAGACATTTTCTTGAAAATGAACAAAGTGATTTTGCCAGTTCAAAGTAAACAACGTAAAGGATTCAGCATTTTGGGAAAACTTAAATTTGTCACTGTGGGCTTCATAGTGGGCCAATTCTTAAGACTGATAAGATTGGTGGTGATGTTCACAAGTATGTTATCATGCTAATATTTAGTAAAATATGTCAACATCTGTGCAACTCAATGACCCAGTGTTTCCAAAAGATCAGTACATGAATTAGAGAGTCATGCATTCAATTTTAACATTGAACTGAATGTTTAAAGATCCATTTGAAATACAGATAAAGAAATGGTTGTTCACTGATGTAATTCCAGATTCCACTTTGCCGTAAACGTTTAAGAAACCATCACGTGTTGGGTTTGGGATAGTATCAAAAGATAATATTCACTGTTATCTGAAAAAGTTTTTGAAAAACTCCCCTTTTCCACTTATCTCTGCTTGGGAGAGGTTGGGTTTGCTTCATATCATGGCAGATTGAATGCAGACACAGACAAGAGAATCAGCAGCCTTTCAGTGAGAGATTTGCAAAAATGTAAAATACTAGCAGGCTTCTTGTAACATTTCTTATTTTGAAAAATGAACTTATCTTTATAAAAATATATTATAAAAATATGTTTTAAATGAATAGTCTGCTTTTAAATTTCTCACTTATTATTTTTTTTAAAGATTTTATTTATTTATTTGAGAGGCAGAGTTACAGTCAGAGAGAGAGACAGAGAAAAAGGTCTTCTATCTGCTGGCTCACTCCCCAAATGGCCACAATCGCAGGATCTGAGTCCGATCTGAAGCCACAAGCCAGGAGCTTCTTCTGGGTCTCCCACGTGGGTGCTGGGGCTCAACCACTTGGGCCATCTTCCACTGCTTTTTCAGGCCATAGCAAAGAGCTGGATTGGAAGAGGAGCAGCCAAGATAAGAACTGGTGCCCATGTGGGATGCTGGCATTGCAGGTGGATGCTTAGCCTACTATGCCACAGCGTCAGCCCTGATTTTTTTTTTCCTCAAGATTTATTTATTTGCAAGTCAGTGAGAGAGAGAGATATCTTCTATCTGCTGTTTCACTCCCTAGATGGGTGCAGAGGCCTGGGTTGGGTAGGTCAAAGCCAGGAGCCAGGATCTTCATCCAGGTTTCCCATTTGAGTGCAGGGGCCCAAGCTACTTTTCCAGGTACGTTAGCAGGAAGCTGGATCAGAAGTAGAGCAGCTAGGACTTGAACAGCGACCATAGGGGATGTTGGCACTGCAGACTGTGGCTTAACTCACTGTGCCACAGCACTGGCCCCAGCTTACAATTTCTAAAATGTTAAATATTGATGATGTATCCACCCATATTAAAACTCTTCGGAGCCTGAAAAATTTTTATAGAGAAAGAATTGCTGTTTTAGAAAGTACTTTAAGAATGATAAGTGGCCGGCACCGTGGCTCAACAGGCTAATCCTCCGCCTTGTGGCGCCGGCACACCAGGTTCTAGTCCCAGTTGGGGCGCTGGATTCTGTCCCGGTTGCCCCTCTTCCAGGCCAGCTCTCTGCTGTGGCCCGGGAGTGCAGTGGAGGATGGATGGCCCAAGTGCTTGGGCCCTGCACCCCATGGGAGACCAGGAAAAGCACCTGACACCTGGCTCCTGCCATCAGATAAGCACGGTGTGCCGGCCGTGGCAGCCATTGGAGGGTGAACCAACGGCAAAAGGAAGACCTTTCTCTCTCTCTCTGTCTCTCTCTCTCACTGTCCACTCTGCCTGTCAAAAAAAAAAAAAAAAAAAAAAGAATGATAAGGATCTGGGGCCAGAGTATGGCACAGTGGGTTAAGCCACTGCTTGCAAAGAGGCCTCCCCATTGGAATGCTTTTCAGCTTCTTTGCTTATGATCTAGCTCCCTGCCAGAAAGGAAAATGGGAAAATGGCTTACGTGCTTGGGCTCCTGCCACGTATGAGGCAGGCCAGGATGGAATCCAAGCTTTTGGTTTCCACCTGGCCCAGAATTGGATACTGTGGCCATCTGGGGAGTGAAGCAACAGATGGAAGCACTTTCTCTCTCTCTCTCTCTCTCTCTCTCTCTCTCTCTCTCTCTCTGCTTTTCAGATCAATCAATCAGTCAATCTTACAATGATGAAGATCTAAATTCTTGACATGCAAAAATGCTTAGGCCAGTTTTCAACCACAAAGGTGGTCAGAAAACTCTGTTGGAGGCTGGCACTGCGGCTCACTAGGCTAATCCTCCGCCTGTGGTGCCGGCACCCCGGGTTCTAGTCCCAGTAGGGGCACTGGATTCTGTCCCAGTTGCCCCTCTTCCAGGCCAGCTCTCTGCTGTGGCCCGAGAAGGCAGTGGAGGATGGCCCAGGTCCTTGGGCCCCACACCCGCATGGGAGACCAGGAGGAAGCGCCTGGCTCCTGGCTTCGGATTGGCGCAGCGCGCCAGCCGTAGCGGCCATTGGAGGGTGAACCAATGGAAAAGGAAGACCTTTCTCTGTCTCTCTCTCTCTCACTGTTGCTGTGGAATCATTTCTGAGAGGAGGAGTGTGCTGGGGGCAAGAGGCGCAGAGTCACCACACAGACCCCGGGAGTCGGGTGACAGCAGGCCTAAGGCAAGCAGCCTGCAGACTCATTTATTTCAGTTGCTACAGCTGCTTATATAACCAAAGCAGCCAATCTGGTCAAGGGGCGGTCTATGCCCTAACCAATCACAGCCTGTTGCCAGGCAGTTTCCAAAGCCATCCAATCACAGCCTGTTTCCAGTCAGGCTCTATTGCCAGGCAGTTTCTGAAACCATCCAATCACGGCCTGTTGTCAGTCAGGCTCCGTTGTCATGTGGTTTCCGCAGCCATCCAGGCAGTTTCTGTTGTCAGCGGCCATCTTAGCATGACCTTCTCATCTTCTCATTCCATCACACATTTGTCAGTGGCCATCTTGGCATGACCTTCTCACCTTCTCATTCCACCACATTTCCCCCTTTTCGTTTATTTTTGAGCAATGGGAGGCATGTTCTTGGCCATACCATTGTTGACCCTGTTTCCATATGGTCTCCGTATGTGGTTGTGCCTGTCTTAGGTTTTCCCCCAGGGTATCTTACCCTTCATTGACTAACCAGCACTCAAGACAGGAGACCACAGGAGTGCTTGCTCAGATGGAGATAGGAATGAGGAACAGTGGTAATCAGGAATGGCATGACCACACGCAGGCTGTGGGCCATTTGAGTGACTGACCAGAGCTAGTGGGGTATAAAGCAGTAATGGATGTGGCTATGGGCAGTTGCTCGGGGTAGGATGATAGGGCAGGTGTGTTTGCTAACATCTCACTGTCTAACTCTGCCTTTCAAAACAAAAACAAACAAAAAACCCAAACTCTGTTGGGAATGATTCTATTTATTTGGAATTTTATACCTGTATTAATGTTTTAACACTGAGAGCTATACAGAGAGGTATTCACTAAAATTGCAGGAGTGCTTTTCTCTGGTATTTGGTTTTATGATCTTGCAATGAGGCTGTTTTATTAAATAAAAAAGCAAAGCTATATTAAAAACCACATTTTGTTATTTTATGGCTTGTCATATTGTTTTTGACAGGTAGAGTTATAGACAGTTAGAGAGACAGAGAGAAAGGTCTTCCTTCCGTTGGTTCTCTCCCCAAATTGCCACCATGGCTGGCACTGCGCCGATCTGAAGCCAGGAGCCAGGTGCTTCTTCCTGGTCTCCCATGCGGGTGCAGGGCCCAAGCACCAGTGCCATCCTCCACTGCCCTCCTGGGCCACAGCAGAGAGCTGGACTGGAAGAGGAGCAACCAGGACTAGAACCCAGTGCCTATATGGGATGCCGGTGCTGCAGGTGGAGGATTAACCAAGTGAGCCACAGTGCCGGCCCCTTATGGAATGTCATTTTTATAAAGTATATGATTCCATATAAAGTGTATAATGTATTTATAAAACCTGTATTTATAATGCATCCTTTTCTAGAGATGCTAAATTATAGGGTTTTTAGTCTAAATGTTTGCCTGACTCTTTAATATAGTATTTTGAATTTATGTATTGAAAAGGATATCATTAGTATCTTGACCCAGTAAATCTTTTTTTTTAAAGATGTTTATTTTTTAATTGAGAGTTAGAGTTACACAGAGAAAAGAGAGGCAGAGAGAGGTCTTCCATCTGTTGGTTCACTCCCCATATGGCCACAATGGCCGAGCTGCGCCATCCAAAGCCAGGAGCCAGGAGCTTCTTTCAGGTCCCCCACATGGGTGCAGGGCCCAAGGACTTGGGCCATCTTCTACTGCTATCCCAGGCCATCACAAAGAGCTGGGTTGGAAGTGGAGCAGCTGGGACTAGAAACAGTGCCTATATGGAATACCGGCTCTTCAGGCGAGGGCATTAACCCACTGCGCCGGCCCCTGACCCAGTAAATCTTGATACAGTTATTTGATAACACAGCAGTTCACTATCAACTTTACTAATCTTTTGAATAAACCTCATACTGTGGCAATAAACTGATAATAAAATACTGTACATTGTCCCAGGTCAAAAAAGCAGGATATGAGGACTTTTGGGGGGCACACAGTTAATCATAAGCTTACACTCAACCAAAACCCAGAGTTTGATGTCCAGTTTCTGGTCTGATCACACAGTCTTTGATCTGATCCTTCTCCCAAGATTAGAAAATGTCATATTTACTTTCTTGGTTGAGTAAATGTGATTTTGTGATAGGGATAAGTAAATATGCAGAATGTAAGACCACTTCTTATCAGGAACATGAAGACAGTAATGAGTTCCCCTTAAAGGATGGTAGTGAGGATTAAAGGAGACAATATGAAGCTTTCAGGTGGTACCTAGCACACAGCAAGCTCTTGGCGAATGATCGCTGTTATTCTCTAGAGAGTGCGTGGGGGAGCCAATTGCAAATATTATTTATCAAGAGCTGACTTGCCCAGACACTCACTCACAAACTGTTCGTGTGTTCTCAGTCGTCGTGCACAGACTGTTTCTCGGTTTCTCTTTTTAGAGCAGTCACCTGCTTTTCTGGGGACATTCTTAGTTAAGTACAGTTTTCCTAAGTGAAAACACCCTGGGTCAGTCAAGAACTGTTTGTTTAGAATTATGATCTCAGAGGGTGAGCACCACTTTCTCTTTGATTCTTTGTTTGCACACTCATGTGTTCATTTGTTTTGCAAATATACATTGAGTGTCAGCCATGTGCTGGGCCTTGTGCTGGGGAGGGACAGATGCCACTGGGTGACTACATACCGTGCAGTAGGCTCTCTGAGAGACAAGCGCATGTGTGTAAGTGATTCAGCGGGGTGTGTACTCTAGGGCCCTGGGGTTGGCACCAGTTGAAAAGGGCTTGGAGAAAAGCTTCCCTAGGGTGGGAGTCCTGAGCAGAAAGGCCTCCCAAGCTGATAGCAGTGGAGGCTTTGTTCTCGGCGGTGCTGAGGACACCTTATCATCTGCTCTTATAGCTTAGGAGCAGTTTACAGGGAAGATTTATTAGTGGTGTTTTTCTCCTCTTCATATTCTGTTGGCTAAGCCCAAAGACAGTGTATGTGTTTGTCCAGTATTAATGGATCATTTACAATTTTTAGAAATATTTAGGCATGGAAGTTTCTGAAAGATTTTCCTCTAATTCTTTTAACAAAACATCATTGGAGGCTTTAAAAATTGAATAATGCTTCTTGTTTCTCAGAGATTTTGAAAGAATAACCTTTTCCAAATCCTTTTTTTTTCTTGAATCAGCCCATAAGCTTGTAGATTCATTATACAAAACCCATTTCTAATTATCCAATTTGATCAGTTTGTGCTGTATACATATGTTGAAATATTACACTGTACTCTATAAAATATTCATTTAAGAAACTTACCTAGTGTCTGTGAAGAAAGTTTATCTGATTGAATCTATAAAGTTGGGGGCTCATATTTTTTGCAGTAGCATCTTTTTCTAAAAAGCTCTTTCTTCATATTTTCCTGTTCCCAAGTTATAGTCAAAGTATTGGGAAACTGGAGTGTTGATTCAGTGCTGGGTGGGGCTGTCCAGGAGTGTGCAGCTCACTGGAGATAAGTTTAGAAACGGTTTGAGGGTTGGAGAGCAGTAGATGAGAAAGAATAGTTTCAGGAAGCTGACAGATAGTGTGGTCAGGAAATCTCCAAATGAGCCAAGAAGGAGTTTATGCCTCTGCACCCACGTGAGAGACCTGGAAGAAGCTCCTGGCTGCTGGCTTCAGCCTGGCTCAGCCCTGGTCATTGTGGCCATTTGGGGAGCGAACCAGCAGATGGAAGACCTCTTTCTATGCGTTTCCCTCTCTCTCTGTAACTCTTCCTTTCAAATAAATAAATAAATCTTAAAAAAAGAGTTCTATGCAAGTAATCTAGAATCTTGTAGAAGACACAACATGAGAAGGTAAATTATGTATAAGTCAAACTGTATTAAGTATGATGCATGAAGATAGAACCAAAATAGTTTAGTAGTTCATTTATTCAGCAAGTATTTATTGAGTTTCTACTCTATTAGTAGGATGGAGGTGAGATCATTTCTGGTTAAAAATTAAGATTAGGCTTTTAATAAAGTTTATCTCATATAACTTGACCTTTATGAGTATAGAGATATGCCCTGTCCAATTAAAATGCAATGTGAGACACATACACAATTTAACACTTCCTAGGAGCCATATCAGAAGAAGTACAAAGACTTGAATGAAATTAATTTTGTTTTTTAATTAATATGAGGAGAATAGATTTCATGTATTTCTTGATATAATACTTAGAAGATAATCATACTTCCCTCCCTTCCTGTCTCCTCCTCCCTTTCTTTTTATTTTTCCTTTAACCTTTACAGTAACATAATTTCAATTTGCTTTATAATCACAGGCTTAATATACCAATAGCCATAATGTTCAACAACTAAAAAGTTAGAATTTTAATAATATATTTTATTTACTCAAGCCTGTCCAGAATTTTTTAATTTCAGCATATAATCAGTATAAAATTACTGAGATATCTTACATATGTTCTACTCCTTGAAATCTGTTATGCATTTTATATATCCAGCACAACTCAAATCAGAAGCTAAACTTTTTTTTTAAATATTTATTTTATTTACTTGAAAGACAGAGTGACAGAGAGAGGGAGAGAGAGAGAGAGAGAGAGATGGATGTCTTCCATCTGCTGGTTCACTCCCTAGATGGCTGCAATGTCCAGAACTGAGCTAATTCTAGGTAGGAAGAGGTGAGAAATCCTGAGTCACAAAAATGCTGAGGAGATCCCCATCCTGAAAATATTATCTCTGTTTTATAGATGATGGTATTGGGGCTAAGAGCGTCAAAACATGTGCCTAAAATCACATAGCTAGTAAGTGGCTGAGCTGTGACTGGAATCCAGGTCTGTCTTACTGTACAGTTCTTGCTCCAGTTGTAACGGCACAAAGGTGTTCTTGAGAGGGCCTTTTTTTTTAGTAGTAGTAGTAAAAGAAAGGGGAAAGGTTAAGGATCGCTTTAGAACAGAAAGTCTTTTCTGTTCATTTGGATGATGAAAACTCTTCCAGTGGCATAATACCAGAAAATCGGGAGTCTCCATTAGGACTACTTTATCAGGACTCCTGTAGGAGGTGGTCTAGGGAAACAGAAATTCAGATAAGAACACATGAGCTTACTTGCTTTTTTCCTTCTTCATAAAGAATATAATTAAAGTATAGGAGCATAAAATGCTGAGAAGTTGGAGTAAAAAAAATGGAGAGTTGATGATTTACAAGTTCAGAGTCACAGCCCTTGAAAAAATTTTTGAAAATTTAATCTTACCTACCTCATTGTCATTTTAGAGACAGGCATCTAGAAATAAAAAGTGTCGGGGCTGGCACTGTGGCACAGTGAGTTAAAGCCCTGACCTGAAGCACCAGCATCCCATGTGGGCGCCGGTTCTGGTCCTGGCTGCAACTCTTCTGATCCAGCTCTCTGCTATGGCCTGGGAAAGCAGTAGAGGATGGCCCAAGTCGTTGGGCCCCTGCACCCACTTGGGAGACCTGGAGGAAGCTCCTGGCTCCTGGCTTCAGATCGGCACAGCTCTGGCTATTGCAACCATCTGAGGAGTGAATCAGTGGATGGAAGACCTGTCTCTCTCTCCCTCTTCCTCTCCCTCTCCCTCTCTCTGTAACTCTGTCTTTCAAATAAATAAAATAAATCTTTAAAAAAAAAGTGTCTACATTTTAATAGAGGAGTTAGATGGACAAAACTGATATACTTAAGCCTTAGATTTAATTGACTATCTTAATTCTATCAACACCTATGTGTGTTTGCTTGGTTGGATCAACTAAACTAGGAGTGTTGGGATTACCCAGGAGTGGAAAACAGTACTCTTTGAAGCTGATGAGTCATTTTCTGAAATGAGGCTATTAGTCTCTAAGGATTTCTAGACATAAATTATCCGTCACACATCTTTGCTCAACATCTCAGTCAGTTCTGTGTTTATAATAAACATAAGTCAAATAGACTATATGAGATTCCATATTACATAAGAGGTTGTTGAATTTCTAAAGCATTCAGTTCAATCATCAACTATTTCATTGAGTATTAAACTCTTGTTAGGCATTGTGGCAAACATGGATGTTCAGTGGTGAATACAAAAGATATCTTCCTGCTGTTTGTATTCCTTGTAGGTTTGGCAGACTTTGAATAGGTACACAAATGAATACACTCTTGTACATTTTGATAACATTTGGCAACGAAGATGTTTATTATATTGAACATACATTTAGTATTAATGTTCTGCTCTTTAATATATCACAGTAATGATAATTTATTGCTTTGAAACCATAGATTTTTATATTTTTCCAAGGAAAATTAAGGCAATAAATAGGTTCTAGCAATTGGAGGTATATTTTGCCCTGAATTACTGTATTACTTTATGATACTCATATGTATTCATTGTAGCAATAGAAGTCCTCATTGAACTCTATTTGGCCTGGTTTAGTTTACATATATAGTAGGTATATAGACCAGGGGGTCTTCAAAATGTTCATGGAAAATATGTATTATGTGGCCGGTGCTGAGGCTCACTAGGCTAATCTCTGCCTACGGCGCCGGCACACCGGGTTCTAGTCCCGGTTGGGGCGCCGGTTCTGTTCCGTTTGCTCCTCTTCCAGTCCAGCTCTCTACTGTGGCCTGGGGGAGCAGTGGAGGATGGCCCAAATGCTTGGGCCCTGCACCTGCATGGGAGACCAGGAGGAAGCACCTGGTTCCTGGCTTCGGATCGACACAGAACACCAGCCATAGTAGCCATTTGGGGGATGAAAGGAAGGAAGACCTTTCTCTCTGTCTCTCTCTCACCGTCTAACTTTAATTGTCCAAAAAAAAAAAAAATGTGTATTATGTAAAAACTATGCATGGATTTCAAAATTTTGGGTGGCAAAATAAAAGCTTACTTTTAATTCCATTTTTCCATGAATTTTTTGAAGTGATTTCATGTGTATGTGTGTATGTATGTGTATAAAATAGAGTATCAGTGGGGCAGCCAACTGAGTTAAGATACTGCTTAGGATGCCTGCATTCCAAATCAGAGCACCTGTGTTTGAGTCTTGTGAGTCTTCCTAGCTCAGCTTTCTGCTCATGCATACCCTTGGAGGCAGTGGTGATGGCTCAAGTAGTTGGGTCCCTATCACTCACTTGGGAGCACTGAATTAAGTTCCAGGTTCCTGGCTTTGGTTTGGCCCAGACCCTGTTGTTGTAGATCTTTGGGGAGTAAACAAGTAGATGGGAACTTTCCCTCTTTCTGTCTCTCTTCTCTGTCTCTATGCATTTTAAATAAATAAAATAGTGGATAAGAATTTTAAAAAATCTATTATCATTAAAATGTTTTTGCAATTCAAATTTTTACAAGTTCTGACTGGTCTTAGTTGATCAGCAAAATCATACTTGGATAGGAGAGTCAGGGATTGTCTTTGTGCTCATTTGTGTTTGAGGACACAGTTGTAGACCTATGGGACAGTACAGTGTTATTTACATCATGTAATGGTGCAACTGAGCCATTTTCTAAAAGGATTTATTTTATTTATTTGAAAGACAGAGTGACTCAGAGGGGCAGAGGCAAAGAGAGAGAGGGAGGGAGAGATCTCCCATCTGCTGGTTTACTCCCCAAATGACTGCAATGGCCAGAGCTGAGCTGATCCGAAGCCAGGAGCTTCTTCCGGGTCTCCCATGTGGGTGCAGGGACCCAAGGACATGGGCCATCTTCTACTGCTTTCCCAGGCTATAGCAGAGAGCTGGATTGGAAGTAGAGCAGCCGGGACTTGAACTGGTGTCCATATGGGATGATGGCACTGCAGCCTGTACCACAGTGCCAGCCCCTAGCCATTTGTTCTTATTGGACCTTTTTGTTCCCATTGGCTTTGAGGGCCATTTTGAAACTTGGGTAAAATAGAATTGCTGAGACATTCTCTTCTGGGAACAAACAGGTATTGATGAATGAATCAGTAGGTCATTTGCTTTTGAGAGCAAAGTCTACAAATGTAGACAGATGACCACAGTTGATATTCTTGTAGGACTCCAGCACTTTTTAAACAGTATACTTTTTGGAGAATTTTTTTTCAAGATTTGTTTATTTTATTTGAAAGGCAGAGTTACAGAGAGAGAGAGAGAGAGAGAGAGAGAGAGAGAGAGAGAGAGAGGCTGAGACAGAGATCTTCCATCCACTGCTTTACTCCCCAAATAGCCGCAATGGTGGGAGCTGGGCTGATCCCAAGGCAGGGGCCAGGAACTTCTTCCAGGTCTCCCATGTAAATGCAGGGGCCCAAGCACTTGGGCCACCCTCCACTGCTTCCCCAGGCCATAGCAGAGAGCTGGATTGGAAGTGGAACAGCCTGGACTCAAAGCCATGCTCATCCTGGCACCACAGACAGCTTTATGCTGTATTCACAGTGCTGGCCCCACTGTGAGGTGCGTTTAACACTTAGCTACTTCACTGCTTGGGGCTTACAGTTCTTCACTGTACTATACAGTTTTTGGTATTCATTTAGCAGCTGTATAGGAACTAGAGGATCCTATTATTTTACACTGAAGGAATGATATTCACACTTTGAATCAGATACAGAAAATTGTATGACATGTAATCTCTATTATTTTTGAAGACAGAAGCATATATCATAGATACTTCAGAATAGTTTTTTAAAAGATTTATTTATTCATTTTGAAAGTCAGAGTTACACAGAGAAGGAGAGGCAGAGAGAGAGAGAGAGAGAGAGAGAGAGAAAGAGAGAGAGAAGGAAAGAGAGAGAAAGGTCTTCCATCCACTGATTCACTCCCCAATTCACCACAACGGCTGGAGTTGTGCTGTTGCAAAGCCAGGAGCCAGGAGCTTCCTCCAGGTCTACCATGTGGGTGCAGGGGCCCAAGGACTTGGGCCATCTTCTACTGCTTTCCCAGATCATAGCAGAGAGCTGGATTGGAAGTGGAGTAGATGGGACTCAAACTGGCGCACATATGGATGCCATCACTGCAGGCGGCGGCTCTACCCACTACGCCACAGTGCTGGCCCCTTTAGATAGTTTAAATAGTTATAGACCTCAGCTGCTCAGTAAGTCCCTGTGACGGGATAAATACTGGTTAAAGACATGATGCTGTGTGGCCAGTGTTGTGGTGCAGTGGATTAGGCCACCATCTAGAACACCAGCATCTCAGATCAGAGTGCTGGTATGAGCCCTCACTGTTCAGCTCCCTGCTAATGCTCCTGGGAACATTGGAGACATGGATGGAGTTCCTGGCTCCTAGCTTTGGACTGGTCCAGCCCCAGCTGTTGTGGTCATTTGGGGAATAAACCAGCACATGGAAGATCGGTTTCTCTCTCTCTCTTTCTCTCTCTCTCTCTGCCACTTTGCCTTTCAAATAAATAAATCGCTTAAAAAACAAAACATAATGCTGTTTCCTGTGTTTGACCTGTTGGAATGATTGGCATTTTATATTTCCAAGCTGAAACATAATTAATAAATATGTTAATTATAATTATTGTTTTCAGTGCCTTCAGAATGCACCTGGATAGATAATACATGGGTTGAAGTAACTTTTAGGTGGTTGTTCATGGGGCGTTGCCCTATGCAGTCTCTATGGAAGCATGATAGCTTACTTAAAGATTGTTAGATGAACATGGTTCTACTTGGAAAAAATATTTACAAATTTCGGTAATAGCTATAGATGTAGCTTTACTGGTATTACTATCAGAGGTATCTTGTTTTCCTTGGGTAGCAAGGAACAGTCTCATGACTTTCTTTGAGGAAAAGGTTCAAAACACCCTAGTCTAGTCTTTATTAACAATATATTTCTGCAAGCTTCAACTTGAGTCCTTACTTTTTGGAATCATTACATGATTTAAGTACTATGACTTACATCTGTTCCCAGCTTTTCTTTGCTAAAGAGTTCTGATTGATGGCCTTTCTCTAAGATGTTGATAATTATGACACCAGTAGAAGTTGTCCCTGAAGCCTGTCCTTCCTTTGTCAGTAGTAGAATTTTAAAGTAGGTGCATGGCTGTCTGGCATCGGGACTACATTTCTGAGCTTCTCTTGTTGCTGGAGTTTCTCTAGTTCAGGCCAGTGGGGTGTAAATAGATTTGTGTGTGGCAGCTTCCTTAGGAAAGAGACTCTCCTGTGTGTGTGTGTGTGTGTGTGTGTGTTGGGGGAGAGATAATACCTCTTATTCTCTTTTGCACTTATTCATTCCTTCTTCATGTTTTGGACCATTGCGTCAAGGGTCCCTAGGGTAGAGAAACACAAGAGAAACCACATGAGTCTTTGATATTTAGCAGCATGGTGGAATACATTAACAACTGTCACCCCTAACTGGACTTTTAATGTGGCAGAGCAGTAAGCTTCTGTTTTGTGTAACCAGTTGCTGTTTTGGATTTCAGTTATAGTGAGTGAATCCCATCTCAGTGACTGGTTGAACAGGTTATAAATAATATGAAGTACCCTCTTAATGCATATTCTCCCAGAGATAGTTAGGATTCTTAGAGGCAAGGGTGAAACGGGTAAAATGGGCAGCCCCCAGAACTGAAGAACAAGAGCTCATTAGGTAGATCTCCAAGGATGTCTGTAACCAGGATAACCAGGGACTCTAACCCTGCAGGATCCTTTCTCTCCATATCTTGGTTCTAATTCACTTTTCCTCTAGCTTTTTACTGGCTTTGTCCAGTAAAAGTCTGTGGTTACCTGTGGTACCAGAGAGACCCCAGGTGGAAAATGGCTGTATCTCATCTTCTCTTGGAAAAATATTAGGGAGCAACTCAGGTTGACTTTGTTTGGGTCCCATGCCCACTTCTATGCCTGTTACTAGGTCAGCTTGGACTCTGTGCACTTGGGCCATCTTCTGCTGTTTTCCCAGGCACATTAGCAAAGAGCTGGATCAGGTGTGGAGTAATTTGGACTCAAATCGACTCCCACATGGGATGCCAGTGCTGTAGACAATGGCTTTACCCACTGCGCCACAGCACAGGCCCCAGAGTCTGAGCCGGTAGTTGTGCCTCCTTTGTGAGGGGTCAGAAAATTGGACTGGGGGAGTGCGCAAGGATTGGCAGAGTCCACTGTAACAGTTTGTTCTAGATAAACCTGGGTGCTATTTAGAAAAAAAAAAAACAGTATCTATTTCAGTTGATAATTCATTCCTAAATTATTTACAGTTACAATCATCTTGGTCTTTCTTGAAAGCAGCCCCTGTGTAAAAACAGTAAGGGCTGCTACTTTTGCTTTGACTGGTTTCTGACTTCGAAGTTGTGAAATTTGGACAGACTGCAGCTCAGATAGATCCTTTGGGAATGTTGATGAATATTAATTCTGGCCACATTATCCTGCAAGCCAGTTAATAGAAACCACTGAACGGATTCCCTTAATCTCTTTTAACTTTGGTCACGTTGATCTTGATGCTGAATCGTTACTCTGATCTTTTCAATGTAGAATAATGCAGTGTTTAGATATTAGAGAATGAAGCTGTAACATCCTGAAAAACATTTCAGAGCCATACATTCTACTTAAAATTCTAAAATAAGAGCTTCTTTAGGGAATTGTTGGGAGCCTTTAGTGTACTGAGTTACCAAAGTTTATTGGAAGTTTTGACAGATTACAAAAGAGCAGTTAGTTGAAAGTAATGCTGTCATGGCATTGAGTTCTGTTGATTGAGTTTGGTAATTTCTGCCTACTGGGTGTGTGCACAAAGAGTGAATAGGGCCTGGTATAACTGGGAAAGACTGGTCATGACACAGGGCACTCCTCTATATGGCTTTTAGGCAATGGTGATGTATTTCAGTGACTTTATTGGTTGTAGAAATTCATATTCAAGTCATTTGTGAGCTGCATAGAAGGAAAATGTTCTTTTTCTAGAACCCTGGAGTCTTGAGCTTTTCATTCTTTTCTGCAATCAAAGATGTTTTGGCTTGTGTCACCTAATTGTTCAGTACTTCCCCTTGATGTCACTTTGCTGGATCACACAAACAATGGGGTCCAGGAGTAGGCTTCAATATTTAATGAAGAAAGAAGAATACTCTTTGACAGCCAATTAATTATCAGCTCAGAAAATGTCTTTTCTGATCATTGTGGTTTCTAGGTGACACTCAGCATAATTCCAACCAAGAAGAAGGAATGAGAGCCAGCAAGGCAGTCTTACTGCAAGATGTTACAGTATTAATTTTTCATTTCACTAGGAATAGCAGTATCAGGAATGCTTCATTATGACTCGTGTTGTTCCATTGTGTTTAATTCTACTGTGAGGGCTGGAGCCAGTGCTGAGTTCTACTGTGAATCGTTTCTATGTAGAGCAGTGCTTTTTCTTTACCCATGAAAAGTACAAGTGCTGATCAGAGATTGGGCATTGGGTTGCTTGTTAGTGCCCTGCTGGCCTAATTTTGGAGAGAGGCAAATGTGTAATCCTTGAGTGACATGCAGTTAGGATTTTTTCTTCTTGGATGAGGGGAGACACTTGGCACCCTCGGTGCCTGATGATAATGTTTACAAGTAACTGAAGTCTAAATAAAAGTTCAGGAATGTCGTGTTATTTTCATTTGCAATGTGAAAAATCTGTTGTGGTGGTATAAACATCTGAAGTAATGTGGCAGGCCAGGACAGAAATAGGTTTCTGAGAAATGTGCAGCGTTTTTGTTTCCTGATAATATTACAGCTTTATCTCCTGATCTCAGGGAGAACTGGCCCTGTCCGGGTCCCTCTGGGCTTAGCCCTAACTGCTTTGCCTCTTTTCCCAAGGCCCGTTTCATTTCACAACTGAGCCTGGCTCAAAGTTTCTCTTCTCATGAGTTCAGACATTTCATAAGTGAAAACTACTTAGTAAGTGTCCTGAGTTTAGCATTTTTGTTTAGCTGACTTTATATTTTCATTATATTGTGGTAACACATTTCTCTTATTACATTTAGTATTTCTTGTTTGAAAATATCTAGCACATTAAATGTCATCAAGCTCGACTCAGCTACAATGTAATTTTTCAGTTAAATTTATTAACTCGTTAGTCTTATTGCCAAACTTACCTACTAAGTTAACATTCCAGTTAATTTACTACCCAGTTGTCAGTTTTTTAAACTTAAAATGGGAGTGGTAGTAATAATGTTCTATGAACCTTGACATTTTTTCAGTGTTTTAAGAAATTTTTGAATTTTTGTTTTTGCTCAATGTGGGGAATCTCCCTCTAGTGTTTACTGGAGTAACTACAAGAATACGGAACTACTTTAAGTAAACATCAAGCAAATAATAAGACTTCTTTGAGGAACAGAAAGCATTCTGTGGAATAAAGAGTAGTGTGATCTCACATTGGAACTGATTTATGTTTGGTAGAAGAATGTGCTGCATTGGAAACTGCGAGTCTTGTAGTTCTAGCAAAATTCGATAAATCACATTGGGGTGGGGCGGTAGAGGGGAGAGCATTCTTAGGTGTCCCTGTTCTGTTTTTACAATTAGAAAGTGGAAGAGTAACTTCTTAATTATTTGTTTACAAGAAGTTTTGCCTTCTTACTTCGATGAGTTTTTTGCTTATTTCACCTTTTTGTTAATGAGCATATAAATATCCATATACAAGAAAAGAAATATAGAATTATTTTTCACAAGTGACATCTACTTTATAATAAAGGTGTGCCATCCTTATTTTGTAAATAGAATAGTTTTTTTTAAATTTTTGGCCTAACTACATGCACACTTTCCCTAAAATTTATTCTGTACTTAAATATTGCTTGTGTAGGATAGCTCTCCCTCTCATCTTAGACAGAGATAATAGTTTGCTGACATAGTTTCATTTTAGGTTGCAAATCCTCTCTTCTGAATCTATGGATTCCTGAGTTTCACCTACACTACTTAGGATCTCTGGTTGAATCTTAGGTTCACATGCAAATGCTTCCATCTGGGGGGTCCCATTTTGGGATCATGAAGGCACAATAGGGTATTCTGAGGGTTCTAAAGATGACATGACCTGCCAGTTACCCAACAGTCAGCCTTGAGCCAAGTTTAATGCTGAATATTCAACACTCTTAGGTCTTCTACCCCATCCTTGTCTTGGCAAGCTTCCTGTTTTATGGAGGAAAATTCTACAAACTACAAACTCCTTCCAACACATCTGCCTGTACCTTGGGTTTGTATGTCACTCTCCCTTCTACATGAAGCTTCCCTAGCTCAGTTAAAGCTCTTCCCTTGGGTGAAGCCCTAGATGGTGACCCCTCCCCCAAACACCTACTGCAGTCCATTTCTCCAGCAATTCTTCCCTCTTTGTTTGGATCATCACTTTCCCATTCACTACTGGATAATGTCTGTTGGAAACTATCATTTTAGACATCTTGACTGGTTTCATCAGCTCCTCTTGCCCAAATAGAGTTCCTGTTGCTTTGGATTTTATTCCTGAAGTTCTCCTTTGAACCTGCTCCACTAAGATTTTCAGTCTCAGCCCCAACAACAACATTTTGTCAAATGACTTCACATTGATTACTCCCTCTTCTTGGAAGCATTTCTTACTTGGTTTCAGGATACTGTCTTCCCCTGGTTTCCCTCCTGCCTCTTGCTGAATTTTCTCTTTTCTGCATTCATCCAAACTATAAGCATTAAGTGCCTCAGGGCGTGGCCTCTGGAGATAATTATCTCAGCCTGGCTCTCTCTGTCTCTGTCTGTATCTGTATTTGCTCTGTTGATGGACTCATCTCATCTCATGGCTTTAAGTGCCATCTATATGCTGATAACTTCCGATTTTCTATCTCAGCCTTCATCTCTCCCCACAGCTCCAGACACATATATTCAGCTGCCTGCTAACACCTCCCTTGGTAAGCTTCTCACAATTAGTGTGTCCCAAGCTCCTGATCTGCAAGCCACCTTCCTGTCTCAACCTCCTTTGCTGGCAGATCATTTTGCTAAATCCTCTGGCCGCACACCGTGAAGTCATCCTGACTTCTTCTCCCCGCCACCCCTCCTCGGTTTCATCGACAGATCCTGTTGTCTGTACATTGGAACCACATCCAGCAGCTGGCTCCAGCTTCCTTGCCATCATTCCTGTATGAGCCACAGGCAGAATCACCTTGTTCGGTGCAGTTGTCCATTCTCCACAATGCAGCCAAAGGGACCCTTTGAAAATATGACTTAGAGCCTATCTCATGTCCACTCACCACCCTCCCAGTGGCTCTCGGTTTCCCAAGAATATAAGCCAAAGGTCTTGCAAGGTCTGCTGTGTCTGACACCCAACTCCCATGTTCCCGCACTGGCCTTGTCCTGCATCTCCTTCTCTCTTGCATCCAACCCCAGTGTCTCCCCACAGTTCCCTGAACGTGTCAGGCCAGTTGGTGCTTCAAGGCCGCTGGGTCTGATGTTCTGTCTGCATGGACTGTCCTCCCTCGGATAGTCACAGGACTCGTGTCCTTGTTGACTTCCGGTTTTTCTCAGATATTATCTCACAAGGGAATTTTTTCTCCCAAATGGCAACTTTCCCCCTACAAATGTCCCTCTTCTCTGAATTATTTTTATCCTTGGAACCTTTCACTGTGTAAAACTTTACCCTGATATTTTCCTCATCTTGTTAAATATTTTTCTCTCCCCCATTTAAATTTCACAACGGCAGGGAGTTTTATTTAGCTATAACTTCTCTCTTCTTTCACCTCCTGACACAGCACAGCCAGGATTCTTTTTTCAGATGAATTAAACACTGTTGGGTCTTTCACGGTCCCAGCACTAAGTCAGGCACATTTGCACATTTTATTCTACTTTCCCAGCCTACTTTTGAAATAGGCATTGTGATTTTCCAGTTTGCAGATGAAAACACTGAGCTCAAGAGGGGAATGATAACATCTGTGTAGATGATAGGAAGGATGGGAGTGAGGCTCTACATCTGCCCTCTAACTGCATGCTATGTACACTTCTAACATGCCAGGTGACAGGCTGCTGCCTTTGTTAAATAGTGATTTGGGGGGGCAGACATTTGGCACAGTGGCTAAGCTGCCACTTGGGATGCCCACATCCCATGTTGATATTCCTGGTTTGAGTCCCAGCTTCCTCTGCTTCCAAAACACAACTTCCTGCTGTTGTAGACCCTAGGAGGCAGCAGATGATGGCTCAAGTACCTGAGTCTCTGCCACCACCCATGGGAAACACTTAGTTGGAGTTCCAGTCTCCTGGTTTTGGCCTGGCCCAACCCTGGCTCTTGCAAGCATTTGGGGAGTGAACCAATGGCTGGAGTATCTCTCTCTCTGTATGTCTCTGCCTCCCTCTGTCTCATTGCCTTTCAAATAAAATCAAAGCAAAGCAAATCACAGCTTTGTTTCTGAGAGGGAGTTTGAAGGTGCCTGCTTTTGCCTGCTCCTTCACATTGACCTTCTTAGCACCCGCTGCATCTGCTGTCTTTTTGCCTTTCCGTTTCCCTCTAGCACTGCACTGAGCTACTTCTCCGGGGAGATTCCATTCTCTTAAATCCTGCAATTCTCCAGGTTTCTTTCTGTGATTCCTGTGGCTTTTATATCTGATCACTTTTGGAAGTTTGTTATGGTCACAGAGTGAAAAGGCAAGTGCTGTCCCCTACCGATGTATTCTGGCAGCATGATCAGCAAGGGAGATCCTCCCGAGAGTTTTAAGGAGTCTCTCTCTCTGGTGTTTGTGTTCATGCAGAGGCTGCCCCGGAAGCGACAGTTAGAGAAGAGCTGGACCATAAATGGGTTTGGAGCAAAGGGCGGAGGAGATTTGCAAGCTAAAGCCTGGGCTGAGAGGAAACTGTCTTGGCTCAGAGCCTAAGGATCAAAAGCAAAGCTACTTGTCTGGTTCTGGTTTAAGTCACAGAGATACTGTGCTCTGCTTTCTTTGGCCTCCAGTGGTCTAGTCCCTTGTAATCTCATCCTTTTCCTCTTCGCTGGTTTAACTTTTGAAGTGAACAGTTTGTTTCCACGTCTGTAAAAGCAGATAGTGGGGACTACTAATCACTTAGGAGAGTCCTGGGCCACCTTTAGCTTTATAGAGCTATAATTTTAAATTTTTGTTTCTTTGAGAGATACACACACACACGGAGACAGGGGAAGGAGAATCAGCGATCTCTCATCTATTGCTTCATTCTCTAAAGACCTACAGCAACCTAGGGCTGGACCAGGCCAGATCCAGGAGCTCATTCCAATCTCCACCGTAACATGGGAACCTCTCATGAGAGCCCACATAGAGGCTGTAGTGCTGGCGTCCCAAATGGGCACCGCTTAGATTCCGGGCTCTTCCGCTTCTGATCCAGCTCTCTGCTTATGTGCTTGGGAAAGCAGTGGAAGATGGCCCGAGTGCTTGGGCCCCTGCACCCACATGGGAGTCCTGGAGGAAGCTGCTGGCTCCTGGCTTCAGCCTGGCCCCACCTCTGGCTGTTGCCGCCAGTTAAGGAGTAAATCAGTAGATGGCAGTTCTCCCGCTCTCTGTAACCCTGACTTTCAAATAAATAAATCTTAAAGAAGTAACAGTCATTTTTTAAAATGCCAACCTTTATCAAGGCAAGAGACTCTCAACATTTCCCCCATGTTTCCTGAATTGTCTGTGAGCTAATGTTAATCATTTCTTAAGCCAAGCAGGATTATAACTAATGTTAATCATTTCTTAAGCAAAGCAGGATTATAAAGGGACTCTCACCTTCCCCAGAGGCAAAGTCACTTCGAAAGCAGATCCGTTTCTTTTCCACGTTGTCCTGAATTCTTATTCCTTCTCATCAGGCAGTTTTTTCAGTTTCGTGTTTCTCCTTTACTTTTATTTTTTTACACTTATTTAAATTTTTCTGTCTACTAAAACTATTATAACAAAGATTAATCAGAAGTCAGGTAGTTCTTGTTATTATAAAAGACTGGACCTCATTATTCTTTCTTGTTTAAATAGGAAGATTATTCTTGTGTTCATATTTGAATCCGTTTTTAAGTGTTTACTGAAGTTCTTCTGTGTATCGTTGAACCCTATGAAGAAGACCAATGCGCTCGGGGTTAATCTGATTTAGTAAGTGTTAGGCACTCATGATCATTCAAACAGCACAAGAAGGACAGTTCTCTGCAAAATGGCTGTGTTTCTTTTTAAAGAAAACTGGAACTTTGGCTCCTGAGTCCCGAGCAAGCCATGCATTTCCTGGTTGCAGGCCGAGTCAGGAAATACTTCACTCTGGAAGTACTAACGGCTGCTTGTGGGAAGTTTTATAATTGGCTGCCTGCTGATAACGTGCGCTTGAACAAATGCAATGTGATTGCTGCTGGCTTATTTAGAGAGGAGGAGAAAACTTCTGGAGTGCCATGCAGGGTTAGCGCAGCAGTCGGATCCACGTGGCGTGGTGAGAGCTGTTCGTGGACGACTCGTGTTTTCCACTGGCTTTCTCATCCAAGGTACCTTTCCTTAGTGCTCTTCTATCCAGATTTTTCTCCTTGTTTGTGTAAGCCTTCACACAGCAGTGCATAGTAGTAGTAGAATGTGGTGTGCTTGGAAGTCAGGTATTTTTAAAATACCAACGATTTCTTGTAGTGTGTAAGTAATTATGATAATAGTTAATGATAGACAACAGCAAGACATCAAGGAATGCAGTGGCAATTCTGTTGTGTGTAGAGTGAGGGATCTAAGTTGTTTTACTGAGGTCACTGAAGGTGTAATGACAAAACACCAGCTATAGGTGGCACTGTGAATTTTCTGAACATCATGGGATGCTTGTGCAAAGTCCCATTTGTTTTATTGTTTATTGGGTTGATTATTGTGTGTTAAGGAAAATGAATAATTATGGACAACTTCACCAATTTACATTATTTCTGGTAAATGATAAAGATGATTCTTCCTCTCCTGAAATACATTATCTTGTACCTGTGTTGACATTCAACTTAAAATAAACTCCCAGAATTTGAATCTAGACGCGACCTTATAGACTGTCCAAATGGTTCCCCTTCATCTTGATCTGCAGTAGACTGTATCCTGCTGCACAGATTGGACATCTCCTGCACAAACTAATGGCAGAAATGAGGATAGAATATAAACCTCCTAGCCTTTGGTTGGGGAGAATCTTTTTCCATGGTGCCCCTTTGTGTACAAGCATAAGTGTTCCCCAGAGTAAAAACTGTGCCCTTGAATTGACTGTCAATCCCCAGCAGGTGCTGTGGGTGATTGGCAGATGTTGAGCTGTGGAATTATTTGTACCTAGAATATCAGTACTGGGCATATGTCACTACAGTATGTGGCATGAGATGCCCCCTTGCATTGGAGGTATTCTGGTGTCAAGACACTTCCTAGTGTGGGTGAGCACTGGGAAGAGGGAGGAACCATGGCTTTCCATTTTGGAGGGGGCGGGGTTGGAGAGTGCCAGGTCTCTTGAGTCATCAGCTGGAAGTTACTAAAGCTGTCTCCCTCTGGAGCACTTCTATCAGAGTACTGCTACTTACGTGCTTCTGTTTTCTGACCGCATTCACTCCATGTCTTCAGAGTAGAGGCTATCTTTCCACATGGAAAAGCTCTAGTAGGAAACAAAATTTCACTCAGAAGCTCCCCAGATAAGTGGTGTGGGCCAAAGAGACGTTGAATAGATTCAAGACATACAAAAAGGGTCCAAAATCATTTAATAATATTTGTAAATATACAGATAATGTATATCAGTTAACCCTGTGCCACAGGTGAATGTTAACATTTCAAAATCTTGTATGTGCAAGTACTAGATAGAAATTTTATTTCTCTTGCATTGCTTCTGACAGGTCCCCTACACAAGTGCTTCAGTGAGAAGTTTTCATGATTCTCTGATAACTCACTTTCCCACTATGGATATTTTACCATCCTTATATTATCTGTCCCTTCCAGAGCGGGCTGAGTGTGCGGTTAGTGTCTGTGCAATGCCAAGCTATGTAATCTTGTATCTTTCACGTAAATTAAGCCGGAACAAAGCCAAATATTGTAGGTGTGTAGCCCAGGTCATCTAAAGTCGTAGTTAGTCATAACCTGAACAGAAGGGAACTAGAATCTGTTACATGGTGTAAAGTTAACACTTAAAATTATTGGGAGATTAAATTACCCACTTGGGTCAGAAATCAAGATAACACGCTTTACTTACATAAATTGGGTCATTTACTGGATTACACTTAGGTGTTGAGCCTTTACCTGTGGTCACAGGGATTAGAGAAATTCAACCGCTAATCTGTTTTTCCTTAAGAGTTCTCAATATGACAGTGGAGAAAAATGGGCAAACCAATAAAACAGAGGACTTGACACAACTAAAGTTGAACTGACTGTATTTGCAATCTCCCATGCAGAATAAAGTTAGGGCTATACTGAAATCATTTAAATATTTGTAACAGGGTAAGAAATTTACAGATTTTTTTGTTCAAATCCTACAAAAATATTTGTTTCTGTACTCTCTAGAGATATTTTTGGATATAAGGAGTTCTTGGATTAAAAATCAGATGAAAAGTATTTAGTGGAATACAGCAAGAGAGAAGAAAGAACATTCTCCTAGGGCTTTGCACAACCCACTAGAATTGATTTTTTTATTTTTGCAGGACTGAATGTGAGTCCACCCTCCATAGCTTTGGCCTCTGTCAGGTTGAGTAAATCACATATTAAGTCAAGAAGAAAATGATAGAAGGCTAAGGGTACTAGACACATTGGCACAACTGACTTCATCCCTGAGACGTGTCATGTTCAGTGTGAGTCATTGTAACTATGGCATGTGGACTTGACTTTGCATAGGAAATACTCAGAATGGCACACTGGAATTCTTGTGACTTTTACAACTATGCATGCTGTAGAAGTAGATCCCCCAAAATCACACAGAAGTGGAGAAATTCTCATTTCAGAACTGGTGTTAGAAGATTTAAAGACATACATTGCTGAATAGGAAGCAACCTCAAAGTACACAATTTTTATAAGCAATTTTCACTTACACTTGGAAACTTTCATGAGAAGAGTGAAACCCAAAAAGCAGTTAGGGTTGTAAACTTACATGTGAGGCTGGACAAAGTGTAGTAACGTGGAAACATGATAAGACAAAGGAGTACATAGGAAAATGTGACAGGAGAAAGGAGTTTGGGCTAGGGCCATTAATGTTGAAGAATGACCAAGGGGATAGGTTAGTTCAGAGGCAGGTTTCCTTTCGCCTTGACTCCCATGACTGGTGATACACATGGAGGATACCTTTCTCTTGGGAGTTTACTTTTCATTCAAGAAGAAAAAAAAATCAAAGTACTCTTCTGGAATCTGTTGTTTCTCAAGTATCTTTAGCTCCAAACAATCAATATGTGGCCTATAAGGATACTGTAGTAAACAGGTGATAGATGATGGAGAATAAATATTCTGTTGTATGAATGTATCTCATTTTGTCTATTCACTTGTTGATGGACATTTGGGTTGTGTCTACTTTGGGGGGATGATGACCTAAGCTGTTCTGTGTTTCACATTTGTGTACAAGACTTAGTACGGACATGTTTTTTCACTTCTTAAGGTAAATCTTTAGGTTTCTGAAATGGCTGGGATATGAGTAGGTCAGTGCGTCACTCCTAAGAAAATTCCGGTTTTCTAAAGGGGTTGTGTCACTTTGCACTTCTGTGTGTGGTGCGTGAGTTCCCATGGCTCTGCATCCTTGCCACACTTGGTCTTTCTTGTTGTTAGTCATCCTTGTAGGCATGGGCATATGGCGATTTCAGTTCACATTTTCCCTGATGGCTAAGGCTGATGGCCGTGGCTGGGTTTTCATCTCTTCACCAGAAAGTTAATATTATCCTCATTGTTGGGACTTTGGTTTCTTTGAGCTGAGGCTTGTGAACATTTCATTTATTTATTTATTTAAGGATTTATTAATTTTGAAAAAAACTACAGAGATAACGGGGAGACAGAGAGAGAGATCTTCCATTTGCTGTTTCACTCCCCAAATGGCCCTACCTCCCAGCACTGTGCCAGGCTGAAACTAGGAGCCAGGAGCTTCATCTGGGTCCCAAACATTTGGGTCATCTCCCGCTGCTCTTCCCAGGCCATTAGCAGAGAACTGGATCAGAAGTGGAGCAGCTGGGACACAAACCGGCACCCATATGGGATACTGGCATCACAGGTGGTGGCTTTACCTACCAGGCCACAATGCTGGCCCTATGAACACTTTTTTTTTTTTTTTGACAGTCAGAATTAGACAGTGAGAGAGAGAGAGACAGAGAGAAAGGTCTTCCTTCCATTGATTCACCCCCAGAGAGAGAGACAGAGAGACAGAGAGAAAGGTCTTCCTTCCGTTGATTCACCCCCCAAGTGATCCAAAGCCAGGAGCCAGGTGCTTCCTCCTGGTCTCCCATGCGGGTGTAGGGCCCAAGCACTTGGGCCACAGCAGAAAGCTGGACTGGAAGAGGGGAAACCGGGACAGAATCTGGCACCCCAACTGGGACTAGAACCTGGGTGCCAGTGCTGTAGGTGGAGGGTTATCCAAGTGAGCCACGGCGCCGGCCCCTATGAACAATTTTAAAAGCAATCAAAAGATAGAATTTATTAAAGTTGGCAGTGGTCTGTTCACTCTCATGGTTTTGTTTCACAGAATGGTCAAGTGTGATACTGCTATTCAACTTCCATTTCAATTAATTTTAGCTGACTTTCCATTTGACCTTGAAGTTTTGTTAGCTAGTAGGCATTTGTATAGGGCCCATTTCTTTTTTATTCTATCAATTAGGATGAAAATTTATTCTGTGTGACGATACCAGGTCTAGGTAAACGTAAATTATCTCAAAACGATTCCACTAAAATGAGGGTTTTGACCTTTCTTCCAGGTGCCGGATGTTATCAGCAGCATCAGGCAGTTGTCCAAAGCTGCCATGAAGGAGGATGCCAAACCCAGCAAGGACACGGAGGACGCCTTTTACAACTCGCAGAAGTTCGAGGTCTTATACTGTGGGAAGGTGACCGTGAGCCACAAGAAGGCGCCGTCCAGTCTCATTGATGACTGCATCGAAAAGTTCAGCCTGCACGAACAACAGCGCCTGAGGCTCCAGGCGGACCCCAGTGAGGACTTGGTGACCCCGGAGGCGGAGGTGCCAGGGGCCCCCAGGGACACCTTGCAGGAGGAGACCGAGGCCGAGGGCGACGCCGACACCCACCCCGGGCTCCCCGCCACACCCAGCCAGCCTGCACCACCCACCTCTAGACTTTGTTTCCCTGAGAGAATTTTGGAAGATTCAACCTTCGACGAACAGCAAGAGTTCCGGTCTCGGTGTAGCAGTGTCACCGGAGTCCTGCAGAAGAAAGTTCACGAGAGCAGCCAGATAGCACAGCCGCGCCGGAGACACGCGAGCGCGCCCAGCCACGTGCAACCCTCGGATTCCCAGAAGAACAGAACGATGCTATTCCAGGTACAGGCGGCAGGGCCAACGGGGTCCAAGTCATAACGGGCTGGGCAGCTGCTGGGCCAGGACCACAGCCCCTGTCATCCCTCTGTGCTGTGGTCAGATGGAGAGAGAGCAATGGAGAGTAGGAAAGGGGCAAGGGGCAGACAGGGGATGTGGATCTTAAGCAATAAGGGAGCGGGGCAGAAGGAGGAGAAAGAAGCAATTAAAGGGGCATGGCTGGAAAGCCAGCGATGCACGGATGCCTCTTGATCCCTATCACCAGCATTGGGCTTTGGTTAATTGTCATCAATAAACACTTTATTACTATTATTTAAATTTTATTTAAAATATACAAATTTCATGCATTTCCTATATACAGATTTAGGAACATAATGATACTTCCTACCCTATCCTCACTCCTGCCCACTCTCCCATCCTTTCTCTTCCCTCTCCTATTCCCTGTCTTAATTTTTACAAAGATCTATTTTCAGTTTACTTTATACTGTTGAGATTAACTGTACACTAAGTAAAGAGTTCAAAAAATAATATGAAGAAAAGTACACTGTTCCTCAACAGTACAGACAAGGGCTGTTTACAATCATGAGTCTCAAAATGCCAGTTTCACACCAACACTTTACATTTTATATACTCTGTTAGTTGCCATTGATTAGGGAAAACATATGGTCTCTCTTTTTGGAACTGAGTTTAATGGTTTACAGTTGCATCAATTATATTGTAGAACACAGGATTTCATCTGTTTTTTAACTGCTGAATAGTATTCCAAAATGTGTATATACCATAATTTCTTTATCTAGTCATCACTTGATGGACATCAAGGTTGATTCCATATCTTAACTGTTGTGAACTGACCTGCAATGAACATGGGGGTACAGGTAACTCTTGCGTCTGCTGATTTTCAAATTCAATAAGTACCTTAAAAAAAACTCCAGAGAGCCAGACTTTTTGCAGATTGAATGATGTGTGATTTGGCAAGGAAAAAAGTGAAGACTTTTTTTTAGAAAGAGAAACAAAAGTCTAGAGATTCACAGGTATATTTTCAGATGAGGACACAGCAAATCACTCTGTCACACAACAGGGAAGATTAAAGAAATTTGATAGGCCTGATAATTTACTGCAATGGCTGTTAAAATACTTTGATGCAGGGTCAGGCACTGTGGTGTAGTGGGTAAAGCCACCGCCTGCAGTGCCAGCATCCCATATGGGTTGCTGGTTCGAGTCCTGGCTGCTCCACTTCCAATCCAGCTCCCTGCTAATATGCCTGGGAAAGCAGCAGAGGATGGCCCAAGTCCTTGTGCCTGTGCCCCCACATGGGAAACCTGGAAGAAGCTCTTGGCTTTGAATTGGCTCAGCTCCAGCTGTTGCAGCCATTTGGGGAGTAAACCAGCAGATGGAAGACCTCTCTCTCTCTCTCTCTCTCTCTGCCTCTCTGTAATCCTGCCTTTCAAATAAATAAATAAATCTTTAAAAAAAAAATTGGTGCAAGCTATGTTATTGTTGTAATAGATAATTTTTTAAAAAGATTTATTTATTTGAAAGTCAGTTACACAGAGGAGAGGCAGAGAGAGAGGTCTTCCTTCTGATGGTTCAATCCCCAATTGGCCACAAGGGCTGGAGCTACGCTGATCTGAAGCTAGGAGCCAGGAGCTTCTTCCAGGTCTCCCTCTTGGGTGCAGGGGCCTGAGGACTTGGGCCATCCTCTGCTGCTTTCCCAGGCCACAGCAGAGAGCTGGATCAGAAGTTGAGCAGCCAGGACTAGAACCAGCGCCCATATTGGATGCCAGTGCTTCAGGCAAGGGCATTAACCTGCTGTGCCACAGTGCTGGCCCCTGAGAATTCTTAATTTTTAAAATAATTTTTGAGTGTTGCATAGCATACATAGAATGTCAAGTTCCACTGGAAAGAACTTTGTAACAATGCCCTGTAGAGGATATCCTCAGATTGCAATATTTGAGTTTAAAAAAAAAAAAAAAAAGTGGCTAATTACCCTTTAAGAAGACCTGAGCAGGAAACTCTGCAGCATACCTTGACAAACAGTCCCAGTGTGTAATGTTCGTTTTATTAGAATTCATGTTTTGTTTTTGTTAGCTCTAGGCTGTAAAAGAGTCTCTAGTCTTTTCTTTGGTGATACATTAACTGAATTCTCCCCTCCTCTCTGGGCCATCAGATTTTTTTTTTTTTTTTTTTTTAGCCAATCTCAGTCCTTGTCATTAATTTTTTTGAATGACTTTTTTTTTAGGATTATTTTATTTATTTGAAATACAGAGTTACAGACAGAGGTAGAGACAGAGAGAGAGAAGTCTTCCATCCAATGGTTCACTCCCCAGCTGGCCTCAATGGCCAGAGCTGCGCTGATCTGAAGTCAGGAGCCAGGAGCTTCTTCCAGGTCTCCCACGTGGATGCAGGGGCCCAAGGACTTGGGCCATCTTTTATCGCTTTCCCAGGCCATAGCAGAAAGCTGGATCAGAAGAGGAGCAGCCAGGACTAGAACCAGCGTCCATATGGGATGCTGGAGCTTCAGGCCAGGGCTTTAATCTGCGCCACAGCGCCGGTCCCAAATGGTTACCTATTTTTTTTTAAAAAAATCTCATTTATAAGCTCAATTAAATATACCATTTTATAGACCTTTTGGGAAAAAGTATGGATATAAATAATTGATATCTTTAGAAATCAAGAAGTAAGTAAAAGTTACATAGTTTTTGAAGACAATCATTTCTAATCTGAAAAGATTTTTTTTTTTTGCATCTTATCATTTAAGAACAATTTAGTTACCATTATTTTTTGATAAAGAGAAGAAATATTATGAGGCAACTAAAGTTTGGGGATAAAATATTGATTGAGTAGATATTGCGGAGAGTATGAAATTGGTGTATCTGAGATGTATTTGAATCTAAATTATTAACTATTTAGTCATAGCATGCATGTTGGGTCCTTGTAAATTGAAATTAATTAAGATGCTTTTATTTTTAAGGTTGGACGATTTGAGATTAACCTTATCAGTCCAGACACTAAATCAGTTGTTCTAGAAAAGAATTTTAAAGATATCTCCTCTTGTTCTCAGGTATGTATCAGATATCATAGTATCTGAAGGAAGCAATTAAATCTTGTTCCATGACTAACCATGAAATAACTAGACTTAAACCACTCACATTTTCATGTGTTTTTTTTTCTTTTTAAAAGAGAACTAGTTTTAATCCAGTGCTCATGTTTTTATGTCTATGCCAGTTAACAAAATCCTGTTGAAGTCTCTCAGTATCTGTCATATGAGTTTGTTCTCATTTCAGTCAGCTTTCTCTCCTTGATATATCACTTCATCAAGTCTCCTCCATTGAGTGGATTTTTGTGTGTTGAGTTCTTTTGGAAATACCTTCAGAGTTAATGTTCTAAGAATCTTGGGCTGGGGGACTTGTGGGTGTTACTGACTCACATTTGCTAATAGTAGGGAGTTAAAGGAGAACTAGTGTTTTCAGTGAATAGTAATGCAAATTTTGAAAAATATTTTAGTTGTTTTGGTCTTTTAATTTGAAATATATATATTTAGATATTTCTAAAAATAATTGGTATAGCCAGAGGTGTATGAGATTTTAATATTAGGCATGAACTCGTATCCTAAACATGCTAGTAATTTAGAACATCTATTCAAGGGTTAGAGCTACTAAACTTTTGATAAAAATAGAAAGAATTTTTGAGGTCAGGAGGATGGAGGCACACCTGGATCTCACTGTGGGGAAGCTGAAAATGTGAAGATGCCACTGGGGAGGACCCTGGAACGGAGAGCCCAGTTTCTAGTCCAGTGACTTGTTGACCTGCTAGGAGCTGCAGCATGCCAGCTCCCTACCTGTATTTTAATATTGGAAAATCCAAACTGCCTATTTGATTTTCTTCCTTTCTTGTTTTTGGATTTTTGAGGTTAGCTTTGCTATAGGTATAATATTCAGACATTCTTCCCTTTGAAGATGACAAAAGAGTTTTTGTACAGCTTGTTAGTCATTTGTCTCCATGTCAGGTAGTAGTTTTCACTTGTAATATTTTGTTTTCATATATCTTCTCTTAGAGATGTATAATTTGTTGCATAGATAAAACTTTTTCTGCTCTAGTAACTTTAAGAGTGCCAGCATTTGAGTATAGGCGAAATATATGTATTGAGAATTTCCTAATTTCTATTTAAGGGATACAGAACTTTTGCACAAAATTATTCACTTTAATGGGAAAAGATTTAGTAAGCATTGTGTTAATTATCTGTTTTCTGGGGGTTCCTGCAACATCCTGAGGGCAGGTGTCTTAGTCTTTGGGGGTGCACTAAGTTAGAGCTTAACCTTTAGTTGCCCAGTAAATGTTGAATGATCATTTCTCCAACTCTTGAAGAAAAACTGCCATAGAAACCCAGGGTAGTTCCTGCTCCCAGAGGCACCGAGAGGCTTTCTCAAAAGCTGTGCCTTCCTCCTGCAGCCTCCTAGTGAGGAAACTAGTAATGCGCTTTGAACAATCACAAAAGAAAAAGAAAAAAGTAGAAAGAAAAAGAGCAGCCAAGCCAAATATGTAAAACTCGAAGTTCAAATGTGAATTGGTTTTTCCTTTTTATTTTTCGAAGGCAAGCTTGTATTATCTATTCTGATTCAGAAAGAGAAACAAAAGCATGAGAGAAACTTCTGGAAAGGCCTTTCTTCTGTATGATGGCCTGGGAGCCATGTGCTGTTTTCTGAATGGCACTGTCCTTGGGACTTCTATGCACAGGAATGAGCTGGTAGCGTGTGGCTGGATTCGGAAACAGGCCTGCTTTTCAAACTCTGCACACCTACAAAAGTTATTATCTGCAAAATCTGTAGGGCTGTTTTCCCAGCAAGCATGAGGAATACAGGAGTGGTTTGCTTTACTGGGAACTTTGCCTTGGCCGGAAGACTCTCTGAGCTAATGAGGGCCTGTGAATTTTTCCAATTTAGTACTAGGCTAGTAAAAGATGTTTCTTAATCCCTAGAGTTGTGCCAGATCGAGCTTACTTTCACCTTGTGAATTGCAACTTTACTCCTCTCTTTTTTTAGTTTTGTGTAGTTGATTTCCTTTTTCTATATTTGTCAGATAGATTGAGCTTGTTATCACAAGAATAATGGTTACCACTTATCAAACATTCCAGGAACTATTACAGGTATTTCTTAGGTTTAATCTCAAATGTTTCTGACCATGGATGCTGTTACCACTATTTTAGAATGAGGAATGGAGCCTCAGAGATAATACCAGCAAGATAGCTCATAATTAGTAAATCAGTTGGACCAAGATTTAAGCACAAATCCATGCGACTCCAAAGCCTATTTTCTTCTCACTTGGATTTAGGAAATTTCAGGGACTGCTGTAGAATTTTTGCCTACCTGGCTTTTCAAATAATAAGATGTTGTTATTAAAATAGTAAGGTGTCAACTCCTTATTGATATGTATGTCTTCAAACAGATGAGACTAAATTTTCTATTAAATATTGTTGAATTTATCTAGCCTGAGAAGCACAATGAATTGTGAATGTGGACTGGCACCTGCACTAATTTCTCCAGCATATATGTTTTTACCAATGTGACTCTGTCTAAAAATAGACAGATATTCTGGTGTTTTCATGCATTCTTTAAGGGATTGTATGCCATTTAATTCTGGTGTTGTCAGTTGTCATTTTTCTTAGATTCTTAGCCCTCACAGAAAGTATAGGGTTTATGATTAATCATCTGACCAAGAAGACAGTAAATTGAAAACTCCGTTCCTTGCTAACAGGGAGTAGTGGTTTTATTTCAAGGTGCAGTGGATCTTGCCATCCCTGTTTTTCCTCCGGCGGACCTGATTCACAGAGTGTTCATCAGAAACAAAACAATCTTTGCTTTCATTTTACATATCATCAGGCCATTGTGTAAGTTTGCTGTGACATCACAGGATGGGTTCATGGAACTGAGAAAGCGTAGAACTAGTGTTGGTTTCTGTACTGTTGTTTAAAGGACAGATTCCTATAAACCCATATTGCACCTCTTTCTCTCCCATCTAGGGTATAAAGCACGTTGATCACTTCGGCTTTATCTGCCGGGAGTCTGCAGAGCCGGGGCTGAGCCAGTATATCTGTTACGTGTTCCAGTGTGCCAGCGAGTCTCTGGTGAGTGAACTAATGCTGTCCATGTGGCTCTAGGTGAGGCTTTTGCCCTTCCAAGCAGCACGAATGGTGGAAAAACACAAATTGTCATAGTCATGTTGAACCCTGGATGCTTTCTTGGGTTTAACAAGCCCAGTCATATTACCATGAATATTTTTAGAAAAGAAGAGAAGATTAATATGAGAAAAGCTGTTACTTTCCCAGTGCTCAAATGAGAAGAGAAGGGAGACTGTTGACTTCCTAGTTTCTTAATTACTGTAACATCTCATAGTCGAGAATGCTTACAACAACACAGTAGAGAACTAGTTTGGTTTCATTAGCCCCTGTCTTCATGTTTAAAGGCTGTGTTCTCTGTGGTCTTCTTTGAACTTTCATTTTCTTTACTTGAAACTAAAGAGTCAATTTTACTCTCATGTACTATGGGAATTTTGGTGTGTGAGTGAAGATACTTAAGGCTGACTTGGAAATACACCTGAGTGACAAAGAAATGTTGATTTTTTTTCCCCCTCCAAGTGTTTTCTTACTGTCCCACGTGTGCTATCTCTTTTTAACCAGTTTAACATAATCTGCAGATATAGCCATCCCCATTCTTCAAGGGTTTACAGAAAACCGTTTCTTAGGCTCATAATCCTTGTAGCAGCATTTCTCCCACAAGAACAAATGCAACCTGCACAGAAGCAATAAGCCAGGCAGCACTGTCCAGTTTCCTTCATGCATGTTATAATTGTCTTGACTCATTCTTGCCCTCCACATTCCCAGTGTGGCCAGTGAGTTAGGACTCACTGAAGAAGTAACAGCGGGGCTCCACCTTTTTTCTAGGGATCATAATGATATTTTTGTTACCGGAGAAATTTGCAGGGTTCTTGTCCTCGCGCAAGAAAGAATTCAGGCATGAGACAGAGAATAGTGGGAGGTAAAATAGCAAGGTTTATTAGGGAAGGGACATCCGTAAGGACGGATGGACACCTATCCAGACAGAGCCTGAGAGACTGGGAGGGGGGTAGTGGAGAGAGAATACACCTGACCAGGTCAGGCGGGCAGCCCAGCGGAGAGGCAGGGGGCTGAGTGCACAGTCTGGTTGAGGCCGGAGGTGGGGGTGGGTGGGTGGGTGAAGGAGATGGGTCTTGCTTCCCCACCTCTGCTCCTCTTGGAACAAAGGGCTTTTTGGATGTAAATAGAAAAACTTCTATCTGAGTTTTTCCCTGAAGTATCAGACAAGAGGAAGCCTAGCTGGCGCCATTCTGAGTTTGGAGGAAGGGTGAGCAAGACCCCCTGGAGAATGGGGATCTGGAGCAGGGTGTTTGAAATGCAGATACTGGGCTGTATCTGGGAGAAGGGGTGGGGACCCCCACCAGGCAGATTATCAGGTAGAAGAGGGCAGGGCAGGATGCGAAGGCCGGGCTGCCCCTGAAACATTGTCAGGATGACTCTGAGATGCAGATGCATATGCTGGACATAGAAGTCTTCTCTTTAGGCCTTTATGTCACACACACATAAGCTCATAACTGACTTCCTACCTAACATTTTGATTCTGGAACATTCCATTTGAATGTTGTTCTAGATAATTAGCCACACCCATGAAGTATCCACATGTTGGTATTCAGTTGGCCCCTGCTAAGTAGGTTCAGTTTAGGACTTGAGATCGACCTTTGAGGGTGGTCTTTATATAAATGACAGTGGAAGGCATGGGAATGTGTGAACACCCAAGGGGAAGAAAGAGGAGAGCCAAAGAGAACCAGTGATACTGCCCTGGGAAGTCCCAGCCTACTGAGAGTTCGGTAGAAAAGGATCATGTGGTATACGCTGCACCCATACCCTACTCTCCACTCATCCCTACTGTTCACACCTCCATCATTCCCCCCTCATCCCTGCTCCCAAGACTGATCTTTCTACCATAGTCTCGATCCTGTACTCTCCTGCCTTCCCCAAACCTACCACATATCCTTGTATTTTTTATTTTGGTAGCACCCTTTACTCAACTCTCCACTTTGGAAAGCCGAGCACATTTTCTTTTGCCCTTTGTATCTTGTTTACCAAATCCTATCGACTCTCAAAGGAAATATCTCTCTCATCCATCTCCCTTCCTTTTCTTTCTGGCTGACTCTGGGTGTTGGCCCTCTTCACTTGGATTCTTGTATTATTGGCCCAATTCCTCTCCCTATTGTTGCTTTCGTCTATGATCTGTGCATTTTCTCCTTGCTGCTAGAGTTTGATTTCTCACTGAATTTCCTCACCAGCACCCAGTTACTGGGTGTCATCCTCAAGGGGCACAGCCTAGATGGTGTAGCAAGGAGTTGAGCCTGCTCCATTCTTCTCCAGCCTTGTGTGCTGCGACTCCTCTTCTAGAATGTAATGCCAGGCCTTTTTTGAGACAGTGTCTTCACAAGTGCTTTCGCAGCTGACGAGCTGCTCTCTGGGTTAAACCACAGATACTGGTCTGGCGATTGGTGCGATGGTGCTTTTACTTTGATTTGCTACCAAACACCGCGACTGATGAGGGCCTGTGACACTCACGGGGTCAAGGATTTAAGGGAGTAGCTGCAGCTCTCTGCAGGCCCCTCGTGGCACAGAGGTGGCACTTTACTGGGCAGAGCGAGGAGTCTGTCATGTCAGGGGAGGCCCAAACCAGACTCGCTGCCTTTTTGCTGTCAGGCTGGGAAGGGGCTCTGCCAGCCATAAGGTTTCCTGCTGTTAGTTAGCTAGGACTCCAGGCAGTGTTGTAGTTACCTGTTTCTGGGTCCCCCTTCTTGTTGCTGCACTGGCAGTAAAGCAGGCCTGGCCTCCACCTCCCCTGAGTGCCGCTCCCCTTCTTTCTGGGGGTTTTATGGGGCCGAGCTTACTTGTCTCATCCTGCTGGAGCCATTCCTGACTCCTGTCAGCACTGCTCTGACTTCCCCCAGTGCTCAGTCTCCAGCAGCTCCTGCCAAACCCCACCCTCATTCATGTGTTTCCATAAGCAGCTAATCCAGGAGCTGTGGATTTCACAGAGGTGGGACTGTCTCTCATTTTGTTGGTATGCTCAGGGTTGCTGGGTTAGTAAGTGCCTGATAGCTTTGTCTTGTGAATGATTAAATGATTGTGTTAGTCTTCACTTTAGGCAATCATTTTCTAAGGCCTAATTGGTCTCTGATCACTGGATAACTTGCAATGAAACAGAAACAATCTAAAACCTTATTTCCAATTTCTTTCAACGGGTTTTGTTCTGAGTTGTTTTTTGTTTTGTTTTGTTTTGTTTTGTTTTTAGCATTTTCGTTTTGCCTGCACGCATGCAGAGTGGGTTTGGTGGAAAGCCTGGGGGCCTGCTACATTACCTCCAGACGTGCCCTGTGACTAAGGCAACAGACTGGACTGGCTGTGAATGCCTGCCTATTCCTGGAAGCTGTGTTAGGATTTGAGTTTTGGCAGCATTGCTCTTAAGAACAGGCCCATGCTAGGATCTTAAAAACCCTGTTTACTCTGCTGTTATCTCAAGCAAGCATCTTAACTGAGTGGTGAGGCATCAGAGCTGCCTGCTGGAAGGAAGATTAAATGTAAATTTCCTGCCTAATAAAGGATGGCTCAAGCAGCTGATATAGGGAACAAAAGAAAATAGTCAATTAAATACCCTTGGTGTGAGCAGTATTCTAATTGATGTGGCTTGGCACTTGTGTAGGTATTGCAAAATCAAGCAATACTGACTTGTCTTCCCTGTATACCAAGAACACAAAGTAGCATTTTCTCTTGCTTTTTTGTAACAATTACTATTAATTTATGAACAATATAACGTTCTTATGTGTTGTACTGCGGGTAAGTTACATCGGAAGTGTAAATGCTTTTTCTTTCTTTCTTTGTTAAAATAGTTATTGTAGGTAGATAGCTTAGTCTGTTTAACCAACTGTTGAGATTAAAAAACGTATTTATTTTCCCTTTATTTGAAAGAGAGACAAAGATCTCCTATCCTCTGATTCACTTTCTAAATTGCCTCAACTGCTGGGGCTGGGTCAAATTGGAGCCAGAAGCCTGGCAATCAATCTGAGGCTCCCACATGGGTGGCAGGAGCCCAAACACTTTAGTTATCACCTGTTGCCTCCCAGGGTACACATTAGTAGGAAGCTAGCTTGGAAACAGAGGCACTAGGACATGAACCAGGTACTCTGATTTGGGATGCAGCTATCACAAGTGGCATCTTGACCACTGTTTAACATGCCTACTCTGAGATTTTTAGAAAATCTCACTTATGTAACAATGCTTTTTTTTTTTTTAAGACTTTATTTATTTATTTATTTGAGAGGTCGAGTTACAGTAAGAGACAGTGAGAAAGGTCTTCCTTCCGTTGGTTCACTCCCCAGATAGCCACAACAGCCAGAGCTGTGCCAATCCGAAGCCAGGAGCCAAGTGCTTTTTCTGGGTATCCCATGCGGGTGCAGGGGCCCAAGGACTTGGGCCATCCTCCACTGCTTTTCCAGGCCACAGCAGAGATTGGAAGAGGAGCAGCTGGGACTAGAACCAGCGCCCATGTGGGATGCCCGCACCACAGTCCGAGGATTAACCTAATGAGCCACAGCATTGACCCCACAGTGCTTTCTTCAAAATTGGTTTAGATAATGTGAAAAGAAATGCAAGTTAATGCTATTCATACACAAAGAAAAAGTAATTTCCACAGATACAGAGAAAATAGGGAAAGTATAACCAAAAGGAAAAAATAAAAGACCCAAGCTACTGAAAATTCAGAGTTTGTACGGGGTTAGTAGTTAATTAAATAAGCATGCTATTCATTAGAAACTTTAACATATTGATAGGAGAGTGAGGATTGGCCAGGGAAAGAGACCTTTGTCTTGTTCATAGTTGTTCACAGCAGATTTATGCCATTCTTTGTTGGAGAGTTTGAGAATTTAAATTATTCAGATAGTATAATCTTTTGACATCCTTAGACATTCTGTGAGCCTTGTTCTAAAATACCAAGTTTGGCATGTAAATGTTTATGAGCATTAACTTCAATATGAGTTGTCCCCTCCTGTCATAAATTGGACTTCTTTGTTCTATTTCATGCTTCCCTCTGGGAATTTAATGTTGCTGGATGGCAATGCCAAGAATATCTACTTTCTTTTTGTTTGCATATGATTGATTTGTCTTTGCACATTTCTTTGCTTTTAATGTTTTGATGTACTTATTTTTTTGGTTGTTGTATGTAGACTCAAATATTTAAGTGACTCATAGTGCGTTAATTTCAACTTTTCATTGTAGTGATCCCAAGATAGAATTTACAGGCTGTTTAGAAAAAGTGTTGGATTTAAAAAAAAAATTGTTTTTTAATTTAGAAGTCAAATAAAGTTTTTACTTGTGGCAGGGAAAGTTGATGCCCACATTTTAAGAATAGTATCCTGTTTTCATCTTGAAATAGAGAAGAAAATGCTCAAAATGCCCAATATTTCCACTGGAGGCCTTTTACAAGGCAGTATTATTAAATAGTAATAATATATATGAAAGCTGTTTCAATTACTAAGCAGTTTACTAACCTCTTCAGTGTCTGACATAAATGAGAAGCGAGAAAATAGAAATAAATGAATGTCCACATACATAATTAAAATTACTTTTGAATACATAACAAGGTAAATGAAATAAACATGCAACAGCATTACATGTATATTTGTTTTGTTTCTAAGAATCCGAAATCTTTATTTTTAATTATAGGTTAAAATGACATATGTTATAAATAATTCATTTCTTTTTATGGGATGATGTAAAATTACTCATGTCTTTGTAAAGCTGATAGTATAATAAAACTTAAGAATAATAGCTGCCTGTTAAGTGTTTGCTCTGTCCTTACAGTCCTAGTAGAAGAGCTAAAAACATTTCTTTCTATTCCAGGTTCCTCATAAACTCGAATGCAGAAGTATATTAAATCATTTCAGTAAAAATGTGCTCTTAAACCAGTCCATAGTTGAAGGCAAAAAAGAAAATGAAAAAATGACATCCCAAGCATGATAAATGGTTTTGAAAATCAAAGCTAGTTCAGATGAGGCCCCAAGTACCCAATAGCTCTGCAATGTAGGCTTTAAAATTTGATGTAAAAAAAAATTAATGTAAGTTCTACAAAGTATGGGAAAATCACACCTTACATTGATGGTTGTGCAGTAGAAAAGGAGATGCAAGCTGAGGTGGTTTTAACATTGCATGAAGATGTACTCTTTGTAGGTTTGAACTGGAAAGCTAAATTCATAGGTCTTGATTGAGTCAGTAGAAGAGCAAGAAAGAAACTAGCTGGCCGTTTGCAAGCTGCTGACTGAGCGGAGCGACCTTGTGGCTAATCTCCACGATGTCAGGACTTGGTGTCACAATCAAAAGTGGAATAATCAGCCACAAACTGGAGAGCTCAGACAAGCAACGCTTTCCCCTCATTGTTTAAACTGAGCTGATATTTTCCTCAGAAAGTCACGTGGGCGTGTTTTATTTTTATACTAAAAGTGATCTAGCAGAATAAGGTAGTTAGGACACCTGTTAACACGAGTGAATGTTGACATTGTTTTCTCGCTTTCCACATATGACAGACAAAGCTTCCAAAGGGGTCTTTGTCTGAAAAACCATCCATTTAATTAAATAAAGACCTGATCAACTCATCCAACTGTGATACTATAACCCTCAATGGGAATTAAAAATAGCATTCTAGTAACAGATCAGTATATTATACACACACACATCGAAATGGACTTACTTCGCCCAGCTCTCAATTATGTACACATAACATCAAGACTTAATATTTCCTCCCTGCCAGCTCTGTCTCATCACAACCCTATTAACTGTGAACTAGTCAGCACCAACCACGACCCCCATTGCTGCTGGGTTTTCTGTGTCGCCATGAACGCACCCTTTTGTAGACCTAAGTCTTGTTCCTTCTTGTAGGTCGATGAGGTCATGCTGACTCTGAAGCAGGCTTTCAGTACCGCCGCTGCCCTGCAGAGTGCCAAGACGCAGATTCAGCTGTGCGAGGCCTGCCCCATGCACTCTTTGCACAAGCTCTGTGAAAGGATTGAAGGTACAGTGTATCCTGGCCTTGGCAAGAGAGGAGTTTGCACTGGCATCGGGGATGTGAGGAAGTCCCTCCCAGCAGTGAATAGGGCTTTGTGTAGGTGAAACAGAACTCGGAGGCGTTTCCCATGTCCAGTCAAGTTTGACTGTCCTCCAGGTGCTTGGCATTCTCTCTCTCTCTCTCTCTCTCTCTTTTTCTTTTTGCCTTTCTTTTGTTCTCTGTCTCTTCCTTGTTTTTTTCTGCATGCAGCAAACTCATAGAAAAGACTTGTGTTTCCCACAGTTCTTAAAGACTCTGCTGTGTGTTCTGTGGGAACTGACCAAATATTTGTTGAATGAATGAAGAGAAGCAAAACCATTAGAGAATGTTAACTATTTCATTCTTTTTTCCCTCCCACTGGATGATGTATTCTTTTCTCTGTAAGTTTGGAACTGTAATGAAACTCACTTGGCTTCTGAGGGACATTTGTGAATGACAGAGGTCATAAAGGAGATGCCTTACAGCAGATTTGTGCTCCGAATTGGAAGGAGCCGCTCAAGCAGAAGTGCGCTGTGGGGGAGGGCTGAACACTCACTTCCCTACTTCTCATTTGTTTCTTTTTCTTTTTTAAGAAGATTTATTTATTATTTATTTGAAAGGCGGAGATAGATTAATAGAGAGAGAAGGAGAGAGAGAGAGGGAGAGAGAGGGAGGGGAAAAGAGATAGAGATCTTATATTTACTGGTTTACTCCTCATATGGCAGCAATGGCCAGGGCTGGGCCAGGCTGAAGCCAGGAGTGTCTTCTGGGTCTCCCACGTGGGTTCAGGGGCCCAAGCACCTGGGCCATCATCTGCTGCTTTCCCAGGCACATTAGCAGGGAGCTGGACTGGAAATGGAGCAACTGGGACTTGAATTGGCACCCACATGGGATGCTGGCACTGCAGATGGTGGCTTATCGTCAGATACCACTGCACTGGCCTCTCACTATTTCTTACTAACAAAAATTTTGAAAACTACTGCACAAGATAAGAAACAATCAAATAAACACTTGTTCTGTGTCTGCTCTATGCTAGGCAAGGTGCTAGCAACTATGAGTGCACAGGCGGCGAGGCATGTTCTGTGCCTCTAGAAAGCTCACTGCCTAGAGTGAAAGACAGGCACAAGAGGAAATATGCAGTTCAGTAAGATAGATGAGCAGAGTGTGCACTCCAGAAGAGAGCAGGCAATGGCCTAGGGCCTAGGCAGTGTAACTGCACTTTGTGATTTCTGCTTAGTGGGCATGTGGTAAAATCAATGACAGTCAGATGTATTTATTTAATGTTCAAACAACCATGCGATCAAGGACCATATTGATGTAATATTCAGATTTTTAAAATATATAATTCTTAAAAACGTATATTATTTTGTGCATGTAAAGCATTTTAAAAAATGGAGCGTTCTTTGGTATATGGTAAAGGGAGCATATTGAATCTTTGGTGGCAGAGACGTGCTGAATTACCGGGGAGAGGGTGTTGGATCAATTATTTATTCAAAAGGAAAATTTCTTCTACTTATACAAGTATTAAATTCCTCAGGATACAAAAGTAAAATATTATAACCACTAAAAGAAAACAAGAGGAATATTTTTAGTCCTTGAAGAGGAAGGCTTTATGAAGACAGAGAATGTGAAAACTATTAAGATACTGACAGATTTAGCTCAGTGAAACCTTAGAGCGGTTGTGTAACAATAACTGATTGCAAACTAGAAGATAAGCGGCAGATAAGGAGATAGCAGATTGGTACACAGAATTTGTAGGAAGTCTGTAAGAAGAAGATAAAACTACCCATTAGGAAATTGCACAAAGCATATTTTAAACAACCCACACACCTACCAGAAGAGGACATTAAAAGGCCTAGTAATGCCAATGAGAAGATGATGAATCTCACTGGATGTCAGAGAAATAAAAACAAAAAAAATGAGAAACTTATTTGGTTAACTGCTGGAGAAATTGTACTTATATTGGTACATTTATGTGGTGCTGATGGAAGTATAAATTGAGAGAGCCATTTTGTGGCACAATTATTATAAACTGTTTAGTCTAAAATTACACAAACCCTGGGAATCAGAAGTTGATGAGAAACTCTTATTAGGCGCAGAAGGTGATATTGTCAAGGTTGTATTATTTGTGAATAGTAGAAAACTGGAACCCTTAATATTCATCAGTAACATAATTGAAGTATCGGATTAGTGGAAGTGCACTGGAATAGAACATGAATGGATCTTAAAATTGTTCAGTGAAAAATAATCTTCTCAATAACATAAATAACACATGCTGTGTTTGGATATGTAGAATAATACCACATGCAAGGGTATTTCAGAAAGTTTGTAGAAAGTGGAATTAAAAAATAGGTTTTTTTTTGTGTGTGAAAAATATGAAATCCAGGGCCCGCGTTGTGGTATAGCAGGTAAAGCAATAAAATGATGGCCAGTATCCCATATGGGCATGCTGGTTTGAGTCTTGGCTGCTCCATTTCTGATCCAGCTCCCTGCCAATGTGCCTGGATAAGCAGCAGAAGATGACCCAAGTCACTGGGCCCTTGTACCCATGTGGGAGACCCAGAAGAAGCACTTGGCTCCTGGCTTGGGGCCAGCCCAGTTCTGGCCATTTGGGCACTGAATCAGTGGATGGAAGATCTCTCTCTTTCTCTCCCCTGCCTTTCCTTCTCTCTCTGTAGACTATGCCTTTCAAATAAATAAAATGAATGAATCTTAAAAAATGATATGAAGTCCTTGCATAGTTTTGTTTTAAGATGCATTTTCTAGGAACTTCTTGAAGTACCCTTATATACGTGTGTGTGTATGTGTGTGTATTACTTTTGTGATGGTTGAAGTTTTTATGGTTTTAGATATCCTTTTAAATAAAAAAGTACAAAATTACGATCCAGAATTATTAGTGCTCTTCCCAACGTCTTGAATATACTGACTTAAGCTCCTCAAACTCCAAGGCATGCATTTATCTGAAGGTAGCAAAAAGAAGGGTCCAAGTTTACTGTGAGTCCATGAGACTGATACGGGGTTTGTTTTTACTAAGGTCCTAGATAATACACTCATTCCCTCCTGCTTCTGACAGCAGCCAGACGAAGCATAAAGCAGTGTGGTAGCCTCACAGTCAGAGTAAAAAGACTAAAAATAAAGAAAATACCTCTGGAGCCTCACCATGTATTGGGCTCATTGTGTTTAGCATCTATTATGTCATTTCTTCTATATTTTAGAAAAACCAAAGGCAGACACTATTTCAATACACGTTTTACACAATGAGTATGGAGACTCTGAGACACCAGGATCCATAGTGAGTAATAATTGCTGTAGGCAAGTTGCTTGGATGGGCTTGGACTTGGATTTGTAAAATCTATTTCCAAAGCAACCTGATACCTTTTCTTGGTATCTTTTTCTTGAAGCCTCTTGCCATTGTGTTTCCCAGAGAGTTCTTTTCATTAAGGAAGTCGACAGTGTGAATTTCATGCTTAGACTCAAAGTATAAAGTTGACAGAAGGATCATCTTTAGATAAGTTAATAAGAAAAATTAGAAGTACTTAGGGGGCCAGCACTGTGGCACAGTAGGTTAATTCTCCAACTGTGACACTGGCATCCCATATGGGTGCCAGTTCTAGTCCTGGCTGCTCCTTTTCTAATCCGGCTCTCTGCTGCCATCTGAGAAAGCAGTAGATGGCCCGAGTGCTTGGGCCCCTGCACTCGTGTTGCAGACCCAGAAGAAGCTCCTGGCTTCTGAGTTCGGATTGGCTCAGCTCTGGCCATTTTGGCCATTTGGGAAATGAACCAGCGGGTGCAAGACCTTTCTGTCTCTCCCTCTCTCTGCCTGTAATCGCTCAAAATAAATAAAATCTTAGCTGGCGCCGCGGCTCAATAGGCTAATCCTCCACCTGCGGCATCGGCACACCAGATTCTAGTCCCGGTTGGGGCGCCAGATTCTGTCCCGGTTGCTCCTCTTCCAGTCCAGCTCTCTGCTGTGCCCCAGGAGTGCAATGGAGGATGGCCCAGGTCCTTGGGCCCTGCACCCCAAGGGAGATCAGGAGAGGCACCTGGCTCCTGCCATTGAATCAGCGCGGTGCGCCGGCCATGGCAGCCATTGGAGGGTGAACCAACAGAAAAGGAAGACCTTTCTGTCTCTCTCTCTCACTGTCCACTCTGCCTGTCAATAAATAAATAAATAAATAAGTAAAATCTTTTTAAAAAAGTGGTTAGGTGGCAGTATTTCAATTTACTTATTTGGACTCACCATTTTACTGTCAATATATTCCAAGTGGTAACCCAACCATTGTGCTACATGCTTGCCTTTGAGTTTTTTTTTTTTTTTTTTGAGTTCTATTTCTAATTAAAAATAAAATAAATAAAAACCGAGAAGTCCCGGTCGGGGAGCCGGATTCTGTCCCGGTTGCCCCTCTTCCAGGCCAGCCCTCTGCTGTGGCCCGGGAGTGCAGTGGAGGATGGCCCAAGTGCTTGGGCCCTGCACCCCATGGGAGACCAGGAAAAAGCACCTAGTACCTGGCTCCTGCCATCGGATGAGCGCGGTGCGCCGGCCGCAGCGTGCCGTCCGCGGCAGCCATTGGAGGGTGAACCAACGGCAAAGGAAGACCTTTCTCTCTCTCTCTCTCTCTCACTGTCCACTCTGCCTGTCAAAAAAATAAAAAAATAAATAAATAAAAAACGGGAAGTTATCTAATCACCTGCACCCTGGTTGAGTCTCAGCTTTTAGTCTGGGTCCATCAGTGTGGGCTACAGTCAATCAAGGAATGGTGTCTAAGGGGAACTCCATCTCCTAAGAGCGAAACCTCAGGATGTGCAACTGAAAATCAGGCTGGCTGTCATGGAGCTGGAGCAATTGTCCTTCTTTTGTTTCCCTGCACTAACATACATGCTACATGATATTTATGTGCATGCTTTTCAGTACCTGCAATTCACTAGATGGTGACTGCGAATTAGGGGACAGGAGGAAGTCTAATCAGATTTCTAGTGGAGGGAGCAGTATCATTTGAAGAAATGAACAGCAATTGTTTGCAGTTAATTCCTCTACTTACCAGGGAGCTAAGGAAACTTCCTGGGCTGTGACTTCAGTGACATTTCTCTCCTTATCTTTGTTTTCATCTTTTGAATTTTCATCCTTCTAGGCATGTTAATCAGTCACTGGATTAACATCAGAATAAAAAAAAGGCGCCAGAAAACTAAACGAAAAAAGCAGTCATACTTGTTTCATAATATGATGTTACTTAAAAAAGTTCATGCAAAATGGAATAAAGTATTTATTTTTTGTGCAAAAATTTAAAATCTGCACAAATTCAGGCACTCCCATATGGAACTCAGGTGCCTGAACTGCTAAGCCAAACCACTCCCTCCTTCCCCCTTTTCTTTTATTAATATCAGGTTGTGAGCTCATTCATCTCAGATCCTAGGACAATGCTAGTTCACGTGTGAGTTTCTGTAGTGGCCGAGTTTGTTAGTATGAGTATGTTAAGTGATATCTGGTTGTACTTGGTATCATTTAGATGTTTTTTGTTAGTGATTCTAGCTCTAGGATCACCGATAAGGAGCTTTAAAGAGGTTTTCATTGACTTTTATTCATTGTCTCTTTGAGAAGGTGTACGTTGGGAACCTGCTGGGAGAGGGCTGACGTGTGATGCGTGATGTGCGTTTAGGTCTCTGCTGCCCACCTCTGTTTCATGCTGTGTTCCTTTTCACTTCCCTTAGGTCTCTACCCTCCAAGAGCCAAGCTGGTGATCCAGAGACACCTGTCATCCCTGTCGGACAATGAGCAAGCCGACATCTTTGAACGAGTTCAGGTACCCTCACTGGGGTTTCTCATCAATAAGACAGAAGCAGTGAGAATGGAATCCTGTTTGGGGGTTCCTTTTGCTTTCTGCTGTCTGAAGTCACCGTTGTGCATCCTCTGACCCTATGTGCCAGAACTGGAGCACCCTGGCTCCTTTCACATCTGAGCACGGGGAAAACTCTGAGCTTCGATTGTGTTTGTCTACTGGATCAAACCACAGGAATAAAGTAGGAGGGGTGAAGTTGTGTTGCCAAATTGCACTCTTCCTTGTCTGTTCAACAGAAAATGAAGCCAGTCAGTGACCAGGAAGAAAATGAACTTGTGATTTTACACCTGAGGCAGCTGTGTGAAGCCAAGCAAAAGACACACACGCACATTGGGGAAGGCCCATCGGTGAGGAGCTATTTTCCCCTTGACCTACTTCTCTTTGTTTACACATTTATTAAAATATTGTAGAAGCTGAGAAAGAATTTTTTTTTTTCTTGCGCTCTCATCTTCTCTAGGGTGGAAGTCTTATCTATCTATATATATGTGTTGTATTTTTTAGCATTGTGGGAGTTTTGTAGGAATTATTAGTATGCATTGGCACACTGAGATGAAATAATAATGATGGTACGAAAATGTAAAAGAACTTGGTTTTTTTTTGTTGTTGTTAAAAAGGCAGTAGTGTGCATGAGGTAGAATTCACATTCATTTGTTAGTGATCGTAATCTGTTATTTAAAATTCACATGAATATTTTATTTCTTCAAAAGATTAGCTCAAATGGTGAAAAGCCAGGAGCAGAGCAGCAGGAGTATCGTGTAAGTGTCTCCCCCAGCTGCAGACCAAAGAATGGCATTTCTGTGCATGTGGCTTAGAATTTTATCCTAGCTGCATGTAAGTAAAGCAAGGTCATCGGCAGCAATCTCCAAGGGGATCTTGCTTTATTAATAACACTAATTCAGTGTGAGTCCTTTTATCAGTGTATTCAAAACAAGTCACCTGTTACTTGGTTAGTTAGTATGCATGCTTTCATTTAATCAAGATTTATTTTATTTATTTGAAAAGCAGAGTGACAGAGACACACACACACAGAGAACAAGTGTGTGTGGGGGGAGGGAGGACAGGAAGGAGAGAGAGAGAGAAAGAGAGTGAGAGAAAGAGAGAGAGAGAGAGAGTTCTTCTACCTGCTAATTTACTCCTCAAATGGCTGCAATGACCAGGGCTAGTTCAGGCCAAAGGAAGGAGCCTGGAACTCCATCCAGGTCTCTAGCATGGTTGGCAGTGCCTTAACCCCTTGGGCCAACTTCTGATGCTTTCCAGGTGCATTAGCAGGGAGCTGGATTGGAAGAAGAATAGCTGAGATTTGAACCAGCACTCCAACGTGGGATGCTGGCATTACAAGTGGGAGCGTAACCCAGTGCTTGACAATGCCGGCCCCATATTCTTCCCTTTACTCATTGAACTTGCAGTTCGGTAGCTATGAGGCATGCTATATGATAAGTGACAAAAAAGTGATACATCAATTCTATTTATTCTAGAAAAGGACTTAATAAGTTGAAAAGGGCATGAAAACAGATAAATAATGCATAGAACAGATCTGGGGGACTGTTGCTGTGGTGTAGTAGGCCAATCCTCTGCCTGTGGTGCCAGTTCTAGTCCTGGCTGCCTCTCGTCCAATCCAGCTCTCTCAGAAAGCAGTCCAAGATGGCCCTTGGGGCCCTGTATTTGTGTGGGATCTGGAGGAAGCTCCTGGCTCTTGGCCCAGCTCTGGCTGTTGTGGCCATTTTGGGAGTGAACCACTGAGTGGAAGACCTTTCTCTCTGTCTGTAACTCTACCTCTCAAAAAAAAAAATATATGTCTGTAAGTGGCCTTTTAAAAGCACAAAAATAGCTCTATTTTCCTTTGGAGAGTAAGAGGAAGGAGCAATTTAAAAGGTTAAGCAGGGATGTATAGGGGGCTGGAGCTTCAGGGGAGATGAAGTTTGCTATGGAAAAGTTGGCAAAGTATGTTTTATTAGAGACATTGAACACGGTGAATAGTGGTATGGTCAAACTTAACTTCATGCAGGTACTATAAGTAGAAGCTGATTTTTGGGCATGCTTGGCGGTTGGTGGGTAAATGAAGCTATAGCTGGAGGAACAGACAGAGTTGAGATGAAGAAGGCCTTTCAGTGGTGGCCTGACTTTATTATGGAAGGATTTCAAGTGAAAGAGGGAGAAGATCAGATCTGTACAATAAGGAGAATGCTGCTGTCCCTCTCATGACAGATTTGTGGGGACTATTGGTAGGCGAGGAGTTTGAGATTGTTAAAACTGAAGTCACATTCTCTGATTTGGACAGTTTTGTCCTAAAATGTGTGAGGAGTGGCCACAGGCCTTTATCAAGTGCAATGGTGGAGCCTGAGAGCATCCCTTCCCTGCCATCTGACTGTTAGGAGGAGAGGCCAGTGTGTCATTAAATCAAGTGAAACGTGCTGTGATTGTCAATATGCACAAGACAGCGTTAGCACTACTACGCAAATAGAATGGGTGACTATGTCTTGAAAAAGGTATCTGACTCAGGAGAGGGGCTGAAGTAGAGCATTGGACATGTGCAGAAGGGCCTGAAGTAAGGAGTTGAGGAGGCATCATCATTTGGACTTAATAGCTGGGTGAGTCGGAAAAGGAGGGGAGAGAGGAATACTGCAAACAACTTCAAGGTTTCAGAGTTAGGGGAAGCTGGATGAAACTGAGCTCGACAATAGAGAAATAAGACCGTGATTGGATAGGGGATGGAATAAACAGTGAGTTCAGTTTGGAAATGTCTTGGAGATTCAGCGAGAATGTGGATTTGGTGCCCTTGGAGGACTTTGAGTTGAAGAATGATCATGGAAACTGAGCTTTGGCTTGGGTTTCAGGTCAAAGGAGAATGCGCCTGGGTGTGCACTTCTTTGTGGTAGAGGGTATTGAAGATCAAAGAAGAGGAGATGTGGACAAGTTGCTTCTGTTTCCATGCAGACAAAGTTGCCCCATCCTCCTCCTTCTGCCTTCCCTTCTTCCTTCCATTTATCCCACCTGTATTTCCTGAGCTGCCACTGTGTGTCTGCCATTGTGCTAAGTGCCAAAGTAATTTCTTGACTGTCATTCATCTGGAAGTCTTAGAGTGATGAGTAATCCCGGAGCTTTGTGCGCCTCCTAAGCCGAGTCCAGCCGTTCTGTATCCATTGTGTTCCCTCTTTTCCTTTTCTGATGTCTGTTATTTCTCCTGCATCAGTAGCTTCTTAAATGATCTGGTGGAGCCAGTGCCCCCTTCATGGACCATACTGAAGCCTCTACTCTAGTTTGTTCTCTCGGTCTCTGACATCCTTGTCCTTTAGATGTTTTTGAATTCTCCTTTCAAATAAATCTCCCTAAAACGTTGCTTTCCCAGTGATGTCCCTGTGCTTATAAATTTGGATCAGTCGGTGATTCTCCTCATTTACCTGGCATGCCAGACCGTTCAAGGTTTTGCATTTTTTTTCAGCATTATGTCTTTGTGTGACTTTCCTCTTCTCCTCTCTGCTGTCGCTAAACATATCATGCTGATTGTGTCCCTTAAGCAATCTGGTCTTTATGATTTTGCCAGCAACCAGCCCTAGTTCCGGGAAAGCCTTCATCCATGTCTTCATGCCTGCCTGAATTTCGTATGTCCTTTCTTTCCTGACCATGGATACTTGCAACCAATTTCCATGCTTTCCTGTTTGATGCTTCTATGTACATTGTGTTGCTCCCTCCCCAAGAAAATTATAAGCTGTCTTGTACGTCAAGAGGTTCTGGGCTCTAAGGACCATGTCATATGTGAGTACATAATAGCTGTATCCCTCAATGGGATAAAGCATGGAGAAAATCTAATATAGTGGATACATTTTAGACTCTCATACAGTTTAATTTTATTAGACATGGGGGCAAGGGTGAAAAGGGATATATATATATATATATATATATATATAGAGAGAGAGAGAGAGAGAGAGAGAGAGAGTCCCCATATTTTGGTTCACTCCCCCCAATCCCTGCAGTGGCCAGGACTGAGCTAAACTGAAGCTGAAGTCTCCCATATGGATGGCAGGGACCCGCTTACTTTAGCCATCACAGCTACCTTCCAGGATCTGCATTAGCAGGAAGCTGGAATCAGGGGTGGAAGCTTGGAATTGAACCAGGTGCTGCAAAGCGGGATGAGGCATCCTCACCACCAGGCCACATGCCTGCCCCTCATCCAGATGAGAACTATCAGAGAACCCTCACTTGTTGATCTAAAAGATAAGTGGCCCACTCACAAGCGAAAATGAAATTGGAACAGAGACATTAGCAGAATCCAGGTTTTTTTTTTTTTTTTTGGAAGATGCTTTGTTCCTTGAAACTTATTAACTTGTTTTCCTTAGTAGTTTGGAAATGAAATATGTACCTTGGAGAAGGATGGCTATAGTCATTAATCAAAGTAACAGCAGTAAAAATTGACACTTCAAGATTAATTTTTGTTAAACACAGCAGGAATGTATTCATGGAAAGGAAAGACATGAAGGAAAGATCTTATTTTGGTCTTTTTTATTACTATGGTAAAATTAGACCTTTTTCCTTATAATCTTTGTGTTCACAGTGTGGAACCTTAATTATTACTTCTTAATAAAACTACTGGAGGATTCTTGTATTTGGTAATGACCTGGTCTTAAACCTGTATTTAAAGGCTCATTTAACTTTGAGTATTTCCAAACTGAAATGCATGTTCTTCTTTCTCTAGACTATTTCGAATAGTACAATCCCAGAAAATGCGACAAGCAGTGGAAGATTCAAACTTGACATTTTGAAAAACAAAGCTAAGAGATCCCTAACTAGCTCCCTGGAAAATATCTTCTCAAGGGTAAGATCAAACTGAGGGTCCTTTAGGTATCCACATCTATGTGTTTCTATTTCGTATCCTTTTCAACTGGCTCATGGAAGATTGCCTTAAAAACAACCTTACTAAGATCACTTTAACTAACACTAAAAATAAGCTCTTAAAGCAAGGTTCCTACTCAGATCTAGATTTATTCTGTGAATTCTGAGAACTGGATTTGAGCAGTCGATGTTTTATAGGAGAGATACTATGTATGGAGAAGGGGAAATTAGATATTGATGCCCAATCTTGCAGGTGTGGGGGTGTGGTGCAGTGCCCTGTGTGGGAGCCCTGTGTGGTGAGGAGGGGGACAGCAGATGAGTGCAACCTGGTTCAGGGTCCAATCCTTAGTGGTTGAGGAGGACATCCCTACATAGGAAAGGCCCAGTGCCAAGTGTGAGCCAAGGGAGAGGTGTTCGTGGAGATGGCGCTCAGTATAAAGGGGTAGAATGTGGGCAGGGTGAGGATGTCCATGTGTGGCACGGCAACCCCAGTGTCAGGTGTCACCGGCTGAGTGGGATAAGGGGTGTTCACACAGTGGCCTTTGTTACACACAGGGGACTAAACAAATAAGTCAACACGCTAAGCATAAGGGCATCTACAGAGAAGGGAATCACAAATATAAAAGGACAAGAAATTAAAATGAACCTTATGTGGTTGGATCAACTGGGAGGTATCCATATGAAATCATGCTTGTGAATGTGTGTGTGAGGCAGGGCAGGCAGAAGGAAAGAATGCAAATGTCTCTAGATTGTGTCCAGGTACTTCAGACACCAGATAATGAGACTGGCTGGGTGACACCCAGCCCCCAGGGTTTGTTTTCTATAGATCTTTCTCCACTAGAAGGAACTAGGATCTGGGGAGAACTGACTAATTCCAGGACCACAGGGAAAGGGTAAGATAAATTTGGGCAAAATATCTTTTTGTTCTAGATGGTAAGGAAGTGCTCAAACATGGTGATGTGTTATAGAGATCCAGACCTCGAAAAGGCTCCACCTCATGTCATCTGACAGAAAGTGAGCATCAAAATAAATGATAGCAACAGATTTTATAAACTGTTGTGTAAACAGGGAAGCCATGAGTCTATTATGAAATAAGACGTAAATGAACACATTGAAACCAGGTCAGGAACAGGGTACAAAACTTATGAAGAATGAAGAGAAAAATGATAACTTAAACGTGGTGAAGGCTGGGAGCCAACACCTATTTAATCAGATATCTAAATGAGCATCATCCGTAAAGGGGCCGGCTCACATCCTGTGCCACCTGATATAAAGAACAAACACAGTGCCTGGGTTTAATGCTTGACTCTGGCTCTAGTAGACGCGAGCATCCTGCTATTGTAGACCCTAGGATGCAGCAGTTGATGGCTCAAGTATTTGGGTCCCTTCCACTTATGTGGGAGACTGGTTCCTGGTTTCATCCTGGCCTAGCCATAGCTGTTGTGAGCAGTTGAGGGGTGAACCAGTGGATGAGAGAGCTGTCTGTATCTCCTTCTCTAACCCTTTAAACAGAATTTGAAAAGACGCTCTTGATGACATTTTTTTAAAGATTTTATTTATTTGAGAGGTAGAGTTACAGACAGTGAGAGGGAGAGACAAAGAGAAAGGTCTTCCTTCCATTGGTTCACTCCCCCAAAGGCCGCATTAGCCAGAGCTGCGCCAATTCGAAGCCAGGAGCTAGGTGCTGCTTCCCAGTCTCCCATGCAGGTGCAGGGGCCCAAGCACTTGGGCCATCATCAACTGCTTTCCCAGGCCACAGCAGAGAGCTGGATCAGAAGAGGAGCAGCGGGGGCTTGAACCAGCACCCATATGGGATGCTGGCACTGCAGGTGGCAGCTTTACCTGTCGGGAACCCTCGCCAGCAAGGGTCCAACCCACGGATTTACGCACGACACGACCGCTGTTGATCAGTTCTCAAGGAACTTTTATTTTTAGTGATAGAAGAAGGAAAGGAGAGAAAGAGAAAGAGAAGAAAGAGAAGAGAAGCAGCTGAGAGAAAGGAGAGAAAGACTGAAGAGGCTGCCCCACTTCCCGCCCCTATCCCGGTCTTTTATGGTCTTTTATCCATTCTCAGTCCCCTAGGGCTAGGGCGAGTAGTCCATCAATCAGATCAAAGGGCATGCATATCCTCAGGTTGAAGGTGTATCTCTTGCATGTCTAGTGGTCAGTACTTCCTTGACTTTGTTATGCTCAGCAGGTTAAGGCAGATTGCAATGAGGAGGTCCCCACAGGTGGCCGGCCTGGCCTGTGGTTCCCCACATTTACCCACTATGCCACAGCGCCGGCTCCTATAAATGCCTTTTAAGAGGCAGATAGTAATATAAGTTCTTAGATGTTGAGATACTTTTAAGTAACCTTGTAACTCGTTGCAAATATGTTATTTTCTAGAAGGTATTTAGTTCTATTTAACACTAATAGCATTATGAGAATGAGTTTAGCCACATTTCGAAATTTTCTGTTTATTCAATAGAGCATTAAGGACAGTAACTTCTGACATCTGATTTTCCTATTTTTGCATCTTTGCTAGAGCTCAATGTATTTTTAAAGGTATTTATCCTAATAGCTGAAATTCTTCTAATTTTAACAAAAGCCCTGCAAAAAGCATGGTCAGCTGGAAATGTCATTATTTTATCAGCAAAAAGCAGACTCATGGGAAAGGACATCTAGATTTGTCAGAAGTGTGTTAATGGAAGTTTTCATAAAATCTTCATGCCTGGGTAGACTTCTAGGATGGTTGAATAGACATGCCCAGTGTTCAGTCCTCCTCCCCAGAGAGGAGCCAGAACTTGCATGTCAAGGTGAATGCCCAGGGAGGAGCACCAGAATGCAGCAGGGGAAACTGGTAGAACACAGAGACCTAGGATGGTATCTTAGAGGAACAAAGCCAACCAGCAGCTGAGTATCTTGGGTACTGGTTAGGCCTTCTGTAGACATTAACAAAATTAACAGTCTTAATTCTGTAGTTTAACTCATGCTCTACGATGGCCGTTTTTTTGTTTTTGTTTTTTTTCCTTAAAATATGGTTCCACATGAGCAGCAGTGGCGTCACCTGGGAATTTGTTAAAAATGCAAGTGGGCCTCATCACTGACCTACTTAACTGGAAACTCTGGGGTAGGGTCCAATAATTTGGGTTTTAACAAGCCCAAGAGCTGGTGCTGGTGTAGAAACTTGAGAATTACCTCTCTGGGTAAGTGTATTCGTCCCTCCCCTGAGCTCTTTATTTATATTCATTTTATTTGATGGCAGATGGGGAGACATATCTCTTGTATACTCATTCACTCCTCAAATGCATGCACCAACCAGGGCTATCCCGGTCCAAAGCTAGGAGCCTGGTAACCCATCTGAGTGTCCCATGGGAGTGGCAGGGCCTTGAGTACTTGAGCCATCACCTGCTGCCTCCCAGGATGCACTTCAGTGGAAAGCTGGATTGGAAACTGAGGAGGCAGGACTCAAACTGGGCACTCTGCTATGGAATATGACATGTCAGTCCCAAGTGACATATGCAGCTGCACCAAATGCCTGCCCATAAGTGTAATTCTTAAAGCACTAACGTCGTTAGTAGGGCATCAGTGTGCACTTGCAGCAACTACTCAAATTGAATTCAGCATTCACAAAAAATTTGAGTAGACAAATCATTTAAGCAGGGGACTTGAATGTAAGACCTCACCCTAGCAGATCTCATATTTATGCTCTTGACAAATAATTCACCTTTTCTAATTCATTCTTTCCTCATTTCAGTTACAGACATTTTAATAAAAAATTGTCTGTGAGGATTAAATACCAGCATGTTAGGAAAATATCACCTTATAGATATGAGGTGGTGTATTCTGTAGTAAGCTTGAAATCTGTCACTTCCAAATGGCAAAGAGTATTTAGTGTGTTACTCTTTTTATCTTCATTTAGTACCATGCCATTCTGTACATTGTTTGCATGGCTGACTTTAGAGTGTCTTATCCACATGCATTGAATTGCTGGGAGGGTGCAGCTAATCTGTTTTGGGCAAAGTGGATACTGTAGCTTTTGTGTCCCAAAGTGATGCCAAATACCATAAATTTTGTGACCTGACAAGGTCTTGCTTATGCCATGTGCAGTAGAATGGACTTGTTGGAAGGTTGGCAGCGACCCATGTTGCATTAAAGTTTATGTGGCAAAAGGGGTTTTATCTACTTCTAAAATTGACAGTTTATTCTTTTCCCATGAGTTGTGTAGTAGAAAATTTACACTGTAGTCAGAATTGAGCTTATAATTGCTGCCATTTTTAAATGTAAAAAATATTGTTTAGCTAACTTTAGTTGTTGATGAAATCAAATCCATATATTTTGATGTTTAGAAGTTCATCTCATTAATAATTTAAAAGCAAGGCCAAAGGAAAGGGGTTGGCATGTGAATTACCACTTATAAAACAGTAAAACACAAAGAGCTGTCTGTTCAAAAGTGAAAAGGAAAAAATCTGATATACTGGCCATTTATCCGTTGTATTTTCTTAAGTTGAAAATTTGCAAAATAGGAATATTTAATAATATAAAGTTCAAATCATTTTACAAGTTGTCCTTCTTTCATGTTGACTTCACAGCAATATCCATTGTCTTTGCCTGCAAAAGGCATGAATTTATAGTGGTGCAGTTTAAATTTTCTAAAGTCTCTTTGTGCACCCAAACCCAAATGTGGATAAAACACCACTATGAGTGATACTACTGGGGGTAAAATGTGTTCTTGAAGTTGATTTGGGAGCTATCTGACCACTTTCCTCATAGTGATCAAATAACCTATTTGAGATACCCAGTTTGGTTGGCATATAGATATCAACTAAAATACTAGTACCCAGTCTATAGTTTCCTCTTGGCCACACATAGTAACCCAATGATTCAGAAACCAAAAATATAGTGTGTTATTAGAAGATAGTTATAGCACAGATATGAAGAACCGAAAGAACCTTGATGAGATTCTAGGACATTGGCCAAACATCACATGTAGGATTGCTAGTATTTACATTCTGTTTTTCAAATGGTCTATCTGGGAGGTAGTTTTGAATAAGAGCTCCGGAGCTTCCCTTTTAAATTGTGCCTCCTGTGTTTAAGTTGCTGCTCTATCCTTTAATTTGTTGCATAAAATGGGCAAAATAATTTATTAGAACTTCCCTCTTCTTGTTTGTGAACTTGGGGTAAGTAAGTGTAGCTTCCTCACAGCAAAGTGTAAATGAGATAATGCATCATAAAATGCTTATCGTAGTATTTTTTTAAGGGAAAGGGTTAATTGGAGAAAACCCAGCAGGCTGGAGGGAAGGGGTGAAGAAGGAGAAGAGGGAGAAGGAGAGAGGGAGACATGTACAGGAGTAGGTCCTTTAAAACTTCACTAGAGGGCAGGCAAGGAAGCAAGAGCAGTGACTTTCATTAGGATGAGGGTGGAGCTTGACACTGGCAGTTAGGCCATGTGGCCACCTGGCTTCCAGCAGTGGCGGTGGGGGCTACAGCCTAGGATGGTGTCAGGGTATAGATTGTGCCATAGATAAGACTGTGCCATTTTCCTAACATTCCCCCCTTTTGTTTTTTATAAAGCAGGAGTTGTATGGGATTACATTAGCTCCCAAAGTCCAGGAGGGGTAGAGGGACGATAATCTGTCTTTAGAGCTACTTCCTGCTGACATGGGGCAATGAGGTACTCTTTGCTGGCATGGGGCAGTGTCTCAGGCCATTGTTTCCTGGTTGACCACCTGGCTGATGAAGACCTTGGTTTGTTCCATTATCACCTCCTGTAAATACTTAGACACTGTAGTATAAAAGAAGGATGAGAATAGCAACCAGTGATCCTAAGAGTGGCATTAACCAGGTAATGAGAGGATTTCATAGAAGAGAGGAAATTGGGGGGGTGGTCTCTGAACCCTTGTGAGAACTGTTTGATGGATGTGGTTTAAAACTGATCCCAACCAAGACCAGGAGAAAGGCCACTCAGCTTTTGCAGGTAGAGGAGTTTGTCTGTAGAGAAATTCTGAACAGTCATACAACATTAAGTGGGGGAGAGGACCATCAATACACATAGGTTGGGAGTAGAGCCATTGATGATAGAGTAGAGGCTATGATTACAAAGGAATGAAGCCCCAGATGGGCTAGATAGAAAGGACAGAGTCATCATTAGAGGACCTAAGAAAGGTGCTGTCTCAGCCAAATAGAACCTGACAGAAGGGGCCTGATAACAATCTGGTGGGCTTTAAGGCCTTGTCAGTTATGAGGCCCAGACCTATGTATGGCTTCACATGGGGTACATCCTAAGGGAGGTGTGAACCTCTTGGGGAAGGCACCCTGTTGACTCTCATTACCTAGCTGTCCTGGGAAGAGAGCTGGCCAGGTAAAAGGCAACTCTAACAGGAAATTTACAGTTCTGCCTGCAATGTTGCAGACCCTACGTGGCCATCCCCTCCACAGCAGTAGTCACTTTGGAAGCTGGGTGGAGTGAAGGGCTTTTCAGCTTGGAGCCAGTAAGATCTGTGGCTCTGACCTGAAGTCCTTCGACTCCAGGGCAGGTCCATTTCCAGTGACCCAACTCTTGGCTGGCAGAGCTGCCAGGGCTCTTCATAAGCTGACTTCTGCTGAAACCCAAGCTTTCCACGTCAAAAACCAATGCAGTGGACTGGCCTGTTGGGTCTCCTTGAGGGCAGATCACTGTACAGAACAGCCATTGATAGGCCTGCCACCCCTCTTTACATTGCTTCTGATGCCTAGCTTTCTTTTCCTCCTGGCTTTTGTTAAAGCAGACCAGAGGATGCAAGTCAAGGGGGTGCTCAAGTCCCATCTCTAATCTTTAGTGGCCTAAACTAGAAGTCTATAGTCACAGGCATGTTCTGTAGTGGTTTTTCTGAGAAAGACAACGGCCATGAGGAAAACTATATTCTCACTTAAAACTTTCTCTTCCTTTGTTGGTCTGAAAGGGAGGTCTTGCCTTTTTACTATGCCCATGGCGAAGTAAATCTAGCTGTGAAATTATAATGTAAGTTTCATCTTGGCTATGCTATTACAGAAAATGTTATCCATCCTTTCTATAAGATATAAAGATCAAATTTTGAATCTTGAAGACTCCTTCAGAATAGAATTAGTTTCCTACCTCGAAGAGAATAGAGAAATGAAGTAAAAAGTTGGGCTTAGAATAGAGAAATGAGGGAGCAAGTCCCAGATTGCTTACTGAAAATAGCAATATCACATGAAAACTTAGCAAGCGATTTCAACCACTATAAAACAATTTAGGAAAACATTTACCAGAAGGTCCAATGCCTTCTATAAATTTAAGAATACATGTATTTGGAAACATCTCTTAAATAACCAATGTGGTGTAACTTGTTTAACCAGCACAACTCAAGCACAAACATATAAAACGTTTTTAGTTTCTTTCTACCAAAAAAGTTTAAAACATCTGATACAGGGATACAGGTCACATGAATCAAAATGTATCTGATTAACTGTAGCAGTTTAAGTTGATGAGCAATCATTATCTATAAGCCAATTAAAACAGAGCTCTTAATAGATTTTCCCATGTAGACATACAATATGTGTACACTTATAAAATAACATACAAGATAGAACAATAAAGCAGTTTCAGTAATAGCTTTTTTTAACATCTTTAACTCTTTTTTGTAAATTTCCAGTTGATTCGAATTACTTTCTGCTCTTAGTAACTTCAGTTAACCATACTTTCTCTCAGTTGGTACCTGTAATACATTATTGGTTTCATCTGTTTACAGAGCAATCTCAAAGCACTGAAAACAATAGATGTGGCTGGAAAAAGTCCATTGGAACCTATACAAAACTGGGGATGACAAAAGACTTTAAATAGCCATGTTTAAAATTATAAACTCATTAACCAACAAAAGGCACTTGCTTACTTCACACAGTATTTTTAAAAGCACTTGTAGGATTTTACAGACCATTTAACCTTTTTTGGCCTCTGGGGTTTTCTCATTAAAATAACGATCATGTCTAATAACACAAGTTCATTATACTTTTTAACTCTCAGACATTTATATCAATAGCATTTTATATTATAGAAACTTAAAATTTAGCACCACTTCACATCTTGACAGTAGGTCTAATATAGTCCAAATAGCCTGATTAGTTGGTGTCTCTACAAGATGAGAGACATATATATGTCCTTCGATTTTTTCCAGTTGGGCCCAAATTGGAAAAAACCAAAGTCCAAATTTACTGGAAATTTCAGAGTCCAAATTCTTTGGAACTTTGATTTTTTTATTTATTTATTTTTTTTGAATGCCTGTCAAGGATGCCAAGAAGGCTTGAAGTATCTGGTTGAAATAAGATCCTTTAACATCATGACGTAATATAGACCAAATTTGATCATTGTTACAAGATGATTATTCAAATGTTTGAAAATAAGCACATATTTAAGTAACCCATAACTCTTAATAAAAAACTCCGCTGCTTTTAAACCATTAGAATTTAATAGAGACATCGAGAGAACATAATAGATTACTTTACTCATTGCTTTAACAGATCAGATTCTAAATTCTGTGTCATAGGTAAATAGATTAATATCTTTTGTATCCAAGATTTCTTTCTTAACCAAGCACACATTTCTATACTTATGATGTTTTCCATCTGCCAATGTCCTTTATTTACATTTTGAAATAACCTGTTAAATATCTCCAAATTAAGACATTTTAAATAAGGTAACACATAAATTTTCAGCCTGAGTTACTTTAAGCCTTGTTGAACTATTTTTATGGACAGTTTATGAAAACGTATTTGTTAAACAAACCCAAATAATTTTTCTATAGAATATAACATGCTGAGAGTACTGAAGTTTATATTTAGACACATTTATCTCATTTGCCTTATCCCAATTTAAATTAGCAATTACACCTAAATGACTTAGATGCTGATATTATATCGCTGCCTGAATTCAATTAAAATTGCAGGGGCTGGGGCTGTGGTGCAGTGGGTTAAAGCCCTGGCCTGAAGTGCCGGCATCCCATATGGGCGCTAGTTCTAGTCCCAGCTGCTCCTCTTCTGATCCAGCTCTCTGCTATGGCCTGGGATAGCAGTAGAGGATGGCCCAAGTCCTTGGGCCCCTGCACCCACGTGGGAGACTTGGAAGAAGCTCCTGGCTCCTGGCTTCGGATCAGCACAGCTCTGGCTGTTGTAGCCATCTGGGGAGTGAATCAGCAGATGGAAGATTTCTCTCTCTGTCTCTACCTCTCTGTATAACTCTGTCTTTCAATGGAATGGGAGAGGGAGCAGGAGATGGGAGAGTTGCAGGTGGGAGGGAAGTTATGGGGGGGGGAGCTATTGTAATCCATAAACTGTACTTTGGAAATTTATATTTACTAAATAAAAGTTTAAAAAATAAATAAAAAGAAATCTTTAAAAATTTTTAAAGTTGCATTCATCTAAAACAAGTACTGATTACCCATTGCTGTTTCATTGAGTGCTGATTACCCGGAAACCTGTTAAAATAAATTGGAAAATGAGTTTAGCAAGTTACAAAGCAATATTTTTAAAGGTAGTGATCTTCCTAGATTCAAAGAGAGATTTCTTCAAACTCAGTGTCTAGTTACAGTTGGTTTTTTTACACTAAGAACACCTTAGGCCCATGAAGTCATAGTCAGCAGTAAGCCACGTGGGGCTGCTTCTGAAACAAAAGTTCAGGCAGCTGCCAGACAGTTCCCAAAGGTGACTATGGGCCAGAGTTCAAAGTAGCAAGGACAAGAAGTGGAGGTCAGAGGACCTGATTTTCCTGCCTGGCTTGCTCTTGATAAAACAGAAGAGCCATCAGAAGGGTGGGATACCTAATTTGTTTCAATAGGCTGGGAGCACAAAAGGATGGGATTACCACTCCCTTGCTATTATGGTAATCCTGGAGCAAGAGAGGGAGGGGCAAAAGGCCAGTTGGAGGACTAGGGCTGGAGAGTGAAAGCATGGAGACAGTCATCCCCAAACTTGCTGGAGAATCACTGATAAGGCGTGGAGAGTAGACTTTGGACCAGGCCTGGTTCTAAGATAAGTCGGAATTTCTGGGTGGAAGGGGGAGATATAGCGAGCCGAGATAGTGAGGAGTTGGGGCTGAAAACGTGGGAGGCAGAGGTTTCGGCTCAGGCCCTTGACCTCTAGTGGAAACTTTGGAGGCCAGTAAGACCTGGGCCGGAGAGCAGGAAGTACACATAGAAGGTTTAGATGGAAGATAGGAAACCTTGAGCATATGGGGTCTCCTTCCATTTTCCCAAACGCTCACAGAAGCGATAAAGATCTTGGATGATATCAGGGTCAAACCACTCAGTGGTTTGGGCTGATCCCTCAGGGCCAAATGCACCACCGTGGAGAAGCCACTTTAAAGATGAGGCATCGATGTTTGTGGGCTAGAGCCTATTTAAGAGGGACCATATTACATAGGAAGCTAATAAGAGGAGAATCGGATGGATTGTGGTTAGAGAAAATTCCTATGGCAACTCGATAGGTCAGATTGCTGGGCAGCAAATGTCCTTGAAGTCCTGGCCATTTGACTAACAAGAGGATATGGGGGCCGGTGCTGCAGCTCAACTGGCTAATCCTCTGCCTGTGGCGCCAGCACCCCGGGTTCTAGTCCCGGTTGGGGCACCAGATTCTGTCCCAGTTGCCCCTCTTCCTGTCCAGCTCTCTGCTGTGGCCCGGGAGTGCAGTGGAGGATGGCCCAAGTGCTTGGGCCCCGCACCTGGACCAGGAGAAGCACCTGGCTCCTGGCTTCGGATCAGTGCAGTGTGCCAGCCGCAGCACGCCGGCCACAGCAGCCATTGGAGGGTGAACCAATGGAAAAAGAAGACCTTTCTCTCTGTCTCTCTCTCTCACTGTCCACTCTGCCTGTCAAAAAAAAAAAAAAGAAAGGAAAAAAAAAGAGGATATGGGAGCAGAAGGCAGGGTTGTCACCCAGGCGCCCACTGGAGTCCAGGATTTAGCCTGTAGAAAGGAGACAGGAGGTTGAGGCGTCACTCACACCCACTGTTGCCTGGACACAGTGTCCGTAGAGACTAAAAGCCTTTAGGAGTTGTGGTTAGTGCCTAGTACTGTGCCTTTTATGAGAGTAGAAAAGCCTCAGACAAGCAGACGAAAGTAAACCACAACTCAAATTAGAAGCCGCGGTGAGAATTTCCCATTCTGCGTCTTACCTCAGAATTTGGAAGGCCGTGTGTAGATGGAGATCGCGGAGCAATCGGTGGCGTGGAAGGAGTTCCAGGGGTGTGTTTTGCAACTGGCAGAAATCCAGGACCCCAGAGCAGCTCAGGGATCCCCAAAGGGAGAGAAAACTTACTAGGGGAGCCTGGATCCGAGTCACGGGTTTCGGCACCAATGTAAGGTCGCCACAAAACACACCAGACACTGGAGTAAGGGAGTTTATTGGACAAAACCCAGCAGGCTGGAGGGAAAGGGTGAAGAAGGAGAAGAGGGAGAAGGGGGGAGGGAGGGAGAGAGGGAGAGAGAGAGAGAGAGAGAGAGAGAGAGAGAGAGAAGAGAGAGAAGAGAAGAGAGGAGAGGAGAGGAGAGGAGGGGAGGGGAGGGGAGGGGAGAGGGGAGGGGAGCGAGAGAGGAGAGAGCATGAGCAGGAGAGAGGTGCTGAGAGAGAGAGAGAGAGAGAGAGAGAGAGAGAGAGAGAGGAGAGAGCTTATCATAGTATTTGGCTCATGAGAAGCCTTCAGTAATATTAGATGCAGGTATTGCTTTGTAAAAATTTATTTCTTTATATGAAAGGCAGAGAGAGGGAGAGAGAGAGAGGAAAGAATATGATGAATCTACCATTTGGTTCATTCCCCAAGACCTGCAACACCCAGAGCTGGGTCAGGCAGCCTGGAATTCAGTCTGAATCTCTCATATGAGTGACAGGGACCCCAGGTACTTGATCCTTTACCTGATTGCTCCTGGGGGATGCATTAGCAGGAAGCTGGGATAGGAAGCAGAGCTAGGACTCAAACCCAGGCACACTGAAATGGGATGTAGTGATCCCAAGCAGCATCTTAACTGCTGTACCAAATGCCCATCCCGCATTTTATTATTGATTTAGTTGTTGCATTGGGAGCCAATGCATACAGAAAACTACACATAATACATATGTATAAGAATAAATATATCACTTTTATGAAACAAGATAGGATGCCATAAATATGAAACAATCAACTGAGAACAGCAAAGAATTCTTAAAACATTGTGATACTATACATAAAAGGGAAAATGTCATAGAAGAGTAGAATACTGTAGTCAAAAATCATCCAGATAATACAGAAAGATTACCAAGAAATATAAAATAGGATAAGAAGATAAAAAATGGAGATTTAAAAGCCAAATTGTAGGGAACAGCATTGTGGCGCTGTGAGTTAAGCCACTGCCTGCAATGCTGGCATCCCATATGAGAGCTGGTTGGAGGCCTAGCTACTCCACTTCTGATCCAGCTTGGAAAAACTGTGGGAAAATGGCCCAAGTGCTCAGGCCCCTGCCACCCACTTGGGAGACCCCATGAAGTTCCAGGCTCCTGTTCATTGTGGCTATTTGAGGAGTGAACCAATGGATGGAAAACTCTCTCTCTCTCTCTTTTCTTCTCTGATTATAATTCTACCTTTAAAATAAATAAATAAATCTTAAAAAAAGAAGTGAAATGGTAGGAACTCCAGAAAAAAAAAGCATGCAGGAAATTTTCAGAAATAATTTTACAACTCTCTTAAATCTAATGAGCTTGGGTTTCCAGATTTAATGTACTCGGAAAGTACCACTTTCAATAAAGCTGAATAAAACAAGATGCCAGGGTGCACTGTTGCAAAATTTTAGAATATCTAAGGGTAAACTCAGTTTTTGTTCCAAAGAGAAATAGCAGGTCATATACAGGCTATAGAATCATAATGGTGTTAGATTTCAGAAATAAAGGACACTTAAGTGATGCTAATATATTTTGAAGAAAAGTTTCCAACCAGAATTTTATATTCAACTGAGCTATTAATAAAATATAAGCATTGAATAACATTTATAGATATGTAAATGTCAAGAAATGACTTCCCACTGTCCCTTTCTCAGAAAGCACCTGGACAGTGTACACCACCAAAATGAGGAAGTACATTAAAAAAGAGGAAGACTCGGGATCAAGGAAGCAGAAATTCCAGCAGAAAAGAGGCTCACAGGAAACTTCTGGGTTGATGACAAGGGAAAATGTGAGAGAACTGCAAAATGTTCATTGAAAAATGGAATTATACATTCATTTGGTGCAGAATTTTTTAGAAATTCATGTATAGTATTTTCATACTATGTGGAATAACCCATGAAGTTTTTGAATAACCGTTATATCTAAAGATTTACAAAAATTTTGGCACAAAAATAAAACACTTTTAATTCCATTTTTCAATAAACTTTTTCAAATACCTCCATATTAGGAAGATCTGTAAAAAGCGAGTCTGAATTGCAACAAGTCCATATTGAGCAAGACGACAGAAATGTCCACTGTGGAAAGCTCAAAGAACAAGAAAAAGAAAAAACTGTCATATGATGCTTGATCGTATTACGATCTGCTGGAGAGTTTTGTAATATGCAGTTGCAGAAGTTGTCATTAACTCTGTGGAAAATGAAATCCACAAGATGTGAGATGTAATCAGATACAATCACAGGAAGAACATGCAGCTCTGTTGCAAACAGTGTTTACGAAGTTAGAATAATCCAAGCACAAAATACTGATTTAACTGAAATTTATGACATAGAAGAGAGAAGTGTTGGTATGAAGGTTGGGAGGGGAAAATGAAATAAGAAGGGTGAAGTCTCAATTTCTGGGCCAGGGGTTAAGCCGCCACCTGTGATGCTGGCATCCCATATGGGTGTCAGTTCAAGTCTCAGTTACTCCACTTCTGATCTAGCTCCCTGCTAATGCACCTGAGAAAACATTGGCAGATAACCCATGTGCTTGGGACCCTCCACTCACGTGGCAGACTCAGATGAAGCTCCTGGTTCCTGACTTTTGCCTGGCCCAGATGCAGCCATTGTGGCATTTGGAGAGTGAACCAGAGGATGAAAAATCTCTCTCAGTTTCTCTCTCTGTCTCTGTAACTCTGCCTTTCAAAAAAAAAAAAAAAAAGAGTCAACTTACAGAGGACGAGTAGACAGTATCTAATGTGGGAAGATACAGGAATTGTAGAATGAGTTGCATCTCAGAAGCATCAAGATAAATCATTTCCTGGTTTGCTTTTGGGGAGTAGGATTCAGAAAGTTGTTTATAAATTGACTGCACAGTTTGACTTTTGAAGATTTGTACAAGTATTAAAAGAAACATAATCTTCTTTCCCCTAAAAATTAAACCCGTGAACATATGGAGACAAATATTAAAACTGAAGTACTGGTGCCGGCTTGGCTAAGCTGCCGCCTGCAGTGCTGGCATTCCATATGGGTGCTGGTTCGAGTCCCAGATGCTCCAATTCATTAGTCCCTGCTAATGTGCCTGAGAAAGCATCAGAGGATGGCTGACATGTTTGGGAAGAAGCTTGGGGCTACTGGCTTTGGCTTAGCCCAACCTTGGACATTTGGAGAGTGAATCAGCAGATGGAAGACACACCCCCCCCCTACGTCTCTCCCTCTCTCTCTCTCTGTAACTCTGCCTTTCAAATAAACTTTTTAAAAACTGAAGTACTATGCAAATATTGTACCTTTTAAAAATTTTTTCAGACACTGTCACATCAAACTAATTTGTATCTCCATGTGTTTTAGACTTATACAGAACTCCTCAGACTGCATTTTGTCTATGAAAACCTAGGTGATGTGGTTCCCAGCCTGCCTTTGTAACCTCTTTTCTTCAGTAGTTTGCCTCAGTTTCCTTGGATACCTTGTGAGAGCATTGGATGAGATGATGTCTTAGGTCCTTCTTTCTTAGATCATCTATAAACTCCCCACCTTTGAACTATGTGAGCAGATAATCAATAACAAATTCACCAATATTGATGCGCACCGATAGTTAGACCTCTGGTGTGAAATTGATTTTAGAAGATAAATGTATGTGTTTGTTTTTTTGAAAGAATGACAGAGGGATTCACACACACACACACACACACACACACACACACAGACTCACCTGAGAGAAAGAGTGAGAGATTCCATTTGGTGGTTCACTCCCAAGTTGGCTGCAGGAGCTAGGGCTGGACCAGGCTGAAACCAGGAGCCAGGAATTCTGAGTCGCCCACATCAGCTGCTTCCTAGGCACGTTAGTGGGGAGCCGGACCTGAAGCAAAGTAGCAGGAACTTGAACTGGTGTTCTGATATAGAATGCAGTGTCCCCAAGCAGTGGCTTAACCTGCTGTGTCACAGTGTCTGCCTTGGGATAATGTATTGAGGGAGTTTTGCATTGTGGAATAATGAATGACCTCTGCCCTCCCATCCATACATTTTAGCATACAGTTCCCTTTTTGGTTTGTTTGTGTTTAACCTATGTTTATTTATAATCCTGTTACATTTATTATGCTCTTTGTGCTTGAGGTTGTGCGTATTAAACTCCTTTATAACTCTCTTGGTTTGTTTTGCTGTACCTTCCAGATTGGTATGTAACTGAATGAGACACAGATTTAACAAGGTTTTCACTGAACTAATAGATGAATAATATTCAACTTTGTAACCAAAAATAACTGCAAAAAGCTTGGTCTGAGTATCTGGTTATCTAACAACTGATTTAGAAATAGTGGTGATGAATTGAGGGTAGTTCATGTTCTCTGCCTGTTATGGCTGTTAATGCTGCCAACAAATTTGAGCACCCACAAAAGGATCTAGTTAATCCTGACACCAAGATGTAACCTTCAACTGTCTTTTATAGTTTTAAAGCCACATTTCAAACCATCTGAAAGATTTACTTTCATTCCTTTCACCCAGGGAGCTAACAGAATGAGAGGCCGGCTTGGGAGCGTGGACAGCTTTGAACGGTCCAACAGTCTTGCTTCAGAAAAGGTATCTAATCACCAGTCCTTTGTTTACTACTGATTGCAACTCAGCCAAACCCAACACTGTTAATGGTAATAGGAGTGCCTAATTATTTTATTATGAGTCCCTTGTGGATTTTTGAAAAATAAGTATTTGAAGCTTTATTCTTTTAAATAAGATGATTCTGGGTATTTATTATTTATCATTTATTTATTATTATTTACGTTGCTTTTCATTTGGCTAAGTTTTCTCACACTGGGACAGAACATATCCCACACAGCCTAACTGTCACATCAAACTGATTTGTATCTCCGTGTGTTCTGGATTCATACAGAACTCCTTAGACTGCACTTTGTCTGTGAACACCTAGGTGATGTGGTTCTCAGCCTGGATGTGGCATGTGTTGGAGGCAGTATTTGGGCACCTGCTGATACAGAGCTGTGTAAAAATGAGCCATGTAGTTACTGTACTTGTACAGTGATCTGTTTGTAGCTCTCTTCCCATGTGCCTCCCCCCCACACACACTTTTTATCATTTTCACTGCAACATTAGGCTCTTCTTTATCTCCTGAACAGTTGTCAGTGGGTTTGGTTTCCTGTTTCCTGTATCCTGCAACATGTCACCTGAGCATGTGCCACCTTTGTTTTCTTTAAATGGAAAATAGTAATTTTTTAAAAACGAAGCTTTATGGTGGTGGGATTGCAGGTTTAGGCCTGCCCTGAGGCTGTTATCCCTAACCCGTGTTTATCAAGACAAACATGTTCCAGTGGTGCCCCTTTGGAGAGCATCAACGGCATACCTGTCTAAATTGGGAGGTTTATGATGTCCACTCGTGCAACATGAGATGCATTCCAGCACTGCTCGCTTTTCATTCCTTTCCTGTTTTTCATGTCTTTGAAAAGAAATGTACCTCGGGCAGTACGTAGCTGGAGAGACCCATCCACAAAGAGGGAGGATACTTCACTGGCTCTGTTGCCCTTCCTGAAGGCCGGGCCTCTTGGGCTTTGGGCTGCTGTTGAGACACTCCAGGAAGCAGGCGTCAGAGATGTCGCGGAAGCAGGAGATACGGACCCCCGACTCCACCCTCTTTCGGTCGTGATGTCTTTTCATCTTTCAGCTAGCAGTGAGGAAATGCTGCAGCCTTCGACCACAAAGTGCCAGGGCAGAGAACACCTTTTCTCATCACTCCTTTCACTTTCTGGCCTGTCTCTACGGATGCCGTCTTACAGTTGCTGATCAGAAGACGGGGGTTGTGGGGAGACGGTGTAGACGCAGCAATGCGGTTTGCGATGACTGCAGCGGGAGACCCGGGTCCCTCTGAGCTCTGGGCCTCGGCAGGTCTGTCATGACCCCTGTTAGGATAGAAGACCCTCACGTGTGCTTGCCTTTCAGGACTGCTCCCCCGGGGACTCTCCTCCCGGGACCCCGCCAGCCTCGCCCTTGTCTTCGGGCTGGCACACCTTCCCAGAGGAGGACTCCGACTCCCCGCAGTTCCGGAGACGGGCGCACACGTTCAGCCACCCGCCGTCCAGTACCAAGAGAAAGCTGAACTTGCAGGAAGGGAGAGCGCCCGGCGTGCGCTCGCCCCTGCTGCGACAGGGCTCCAGCGAGCAGTGCAGGTGAGTTGGACCCGTGTCCCAGATGTGAGGGCAGTGGTGCGTGACACCCTTTGTGGGTCACTCTGGAGTCAAGATGCATTGGGGCTTCGTGCTGTAGCCAACACTAGGTGTTAGCAAAACTATTAAAAGAAAACAAAGTCTGCACATCCTGTTGGCCTATAATAAAATACCAGTGTTAAAAAAAATCACCTAAATTCCCATCACATATACGTGAAATCGTTTTTGGCTCTGTTTTACTACATAATGCATTAAAGCTAAAAATGAAAATTGTTACAAATGTTATCTAGGAAAAGTGATGTTGCTACAGAAAGCTAGAATTCTCTAACTGACATGTAGTGTTCATAAGAAATTATCTTGGATGATTCTTAAAAGTTATTGAACAAAACTATTTGACATTTGGTAAGAAACAGTAAAGGTCGTAAATTTGGAATTGGAAAATGTGTAGCACAGGTGAGAGTTCGTATCTTAGAACTGATTTTGTCACTCTTGTTTACCTGTGAGATTGATACAGGAAATAGAACTGGAAAGGGATGCTTGTTGGAAATAAGCAGAACTTGAAGTAAAATGAGAAGGCTAAATTTGATAGAAAGTCGGTCAGGTTTGCCAGAAAGTCTTTTAAGGATACAGTTTTATTCTCATTGTTATTTTTTGGGTGGTTTGAAACTTAAAAAATAACACATTCATTATATAAAAATAAACAATGTAATTCATTCTCATCAGATTTTTGTGTGGGAAGAAAATTAAGTATTCATGTGTATATCAGGATTTTTTATAGGATCAGTTCATATGTGTTCATGCAAGGCAAAGGATCCTTTTTCCTAGGAAAACATACTTTGATGAATTTTGGTTCTTCTCTACGTTTTCCACGTTTTATAATGTATCTGTTCAAACACTTCCTATCAATATAGAGAGTTATTTGTGTCATTGTAAAACTTTTCTATTCAAATAATCTTCTTTGAAAAAAAAAAGCCATGTGAGAGGTCAAGATGTTGGATTAAACCATAGTGGTACCATTCCACAGGCTTCAGGCCAGAGCGTGGACATTAATGGTTTCTGAGCCAAAGGTATTATGATGGCTTCCAACAACCAAATGTGTTGTTCTTAAATATTGAGAAGGGTTTTTATCTTTAAAATAGTCAGTCTTTGAACTACTAATAATCACTTTTCCCTTCTGGAACTTGTTTCCTGTAATTATTTGTGCTTTCCTACTTTTTTTTTTCCCTTGAAGTGTCTTTTGCATGTAAAAACAAACACTTTTTGTCCTGCAGTTGTTCAGAATTTTTTAGAGACAAACACAGATGGTTAGAAATGCCACGTAGATGAAGGATTTGAATCCTCAGAGTGAACCTAGGTCAAAGTCATCTAAACAAACTGCATGTTCCTTTTTCGTGTAAGATACAGCCTTGAGTGTTTAAGGTGAAGCTTAAATGAATAGAAAGAACCTGTTTATATGCCTTTTCATAATGAATGAAAGTTTTACTGAAATATAAATTAAGACACATTTGCTGTGTTTTCTGTACTCAGCATTCTTCCATCAGTTCGACGCATACAAAAGGAGAGTAATTCTTCCTCCAGTCTTCCAAGTCTCCATACTTCCTTCTCTGCCCCTTCCTTCTCTGGCCCCTCTTTCCTGAAAAGCTTGTACCAGAATTCAGGTAGACTGTCCCCACAGTATGAACATGAAATCAGGTGAGACCAGTGTCCTCGGTTTGCAAAGCAAAATTTCCTGCAGTGATGCACTGATATGTTACTAAAAAGTAGCTGATTCACTTTGGAGTGACATTTATGCATCCTTATGCTGTGCCTGTTCTAATCTATTTCTAATATGTTGGTTTCAGTTCCAATTAATTTTATTAAGCAAACTTTTTAAAACAGTAGCTTCAAAGTTTTTGTGATGGTGGGATTGTCTTTCTCAAATACACTTTTTTGAATGATTTGTTTCTTTCTTTGCCTTGGATGCCAGAGTCTAAGCTTGGTATTGTTTAGAGCAAGGCTTGGTACTAATATAAGTTAAGTAAACTTTCTGTATCACACAATGTTTTTTCTTAGCCTCTCTAGACCTGTTTTATGGAATCCAAAGGCCACTGATTGAAAGAACTGTAAGAAAGTGATAAATACAATGTCTTTGTTTTTAAGTAATGTTTTTTACTTTTTTAGAAATATTAGTTCTTGTAAGTAATTATAATGTTTCCTAGGCATGTCTTTGATTTTTCAGTTACAGAATGACCTTTCTGAATCTCAGTGCAAATCATATAATGAGTACAGGACTACACTGAGTGCAGTTGTCTGATGGCATGGGAGATGGCTTGAAGCTGGTAGACATTATGTTTCATTTTTATTGATTTTTCCCCAGCATGGGGAAATCTTGTTACTTGCTCTTTTAGCTACACAAAGCTAGATATTGTAGTGCTTAGAGAATTAGTCCATTTTAAAATTGAACATTATACATGAAACTGTTTTGATCACTCAGATCTCAGATGGCAGCCTCTGGGAGGTGGTGAACTAAGTCCTCAAAAGGGACTGCTGCCAGCTTAGTGAGATTCTTTCCTGTTTTCCTGTCTGGATTGACTCATCCTTTATTCGCGCTGTATAGTACTCCATTTAATTCTGTACAGTGTCTGTCTTGCTGATGAACATTTGGTTTCTAGCTGTTTGATAATTGGTGATCTTATAGTCAAGGAGAGGACTATGGGCTATCAACAAGCCTAAGTGCCTTTTACAGCTTCTTGGATATTATTTTGCCTCCTTGTTTTAGACTTAGAAAATTCTAAATGTTAGTATGTAACTAGGTGACCCTCATGAGCTAGTTACAGTAAATCAGTCCTTGGTGATCTCTGAGCATCTGTTGTCCATGTGTGCCATTATTTTTTTTTTACTCCAAGGAAGATAGTTGATAATGATTGTTATAATTTAAAATTTTAGCTTTCCTCTGACTTAAATACAGTTGTGTTTAGCCACTGGATTTGATTTTTCTAGTGGAGGAAGTAGATGATGAAGTTATTTCAAAGGGTTTTCACAGGCGACCTTATGGGAGAAATTTTAAAGACAGTCACAAAAATAGTAGAACTGAGGGAAACAAGAGAGTAGATGTACGAAAATGTCAGTTTGCCTTTTCTGCCTAATACTTCGTCCTAAAAAGAATACAACACTTTTGATGCATCCTGTTAGCAGTCTCATTGTTGTGCTAGTTAACAGGAACTTTGGAGGTCACAGTTCCCTTCCTGAAACAAAATCATGCTTCAGAGTGACGATTGGCAGTATCTATGGAGAAGGTCGAAGGTTAGCTGTGACTAGGATGTAGAGAACAAAAGCAGTGACTTTGTTTTTTCATGATTATTTATGTTGTTTAACATGATTTCACTTATTTCTTTTTTTAATTAGATTGCACCATCCATTTGCTTTTTTAAAAATTTTTTTTTATTTATTTGAGACATAGAGTTACAGACAGTGAGAGGGAGAGACAGAGAGAAAGGTCTTCCATCCATTGGTTCACTCCCCCAAATGATCGTATGGAGGTGGGCAGATCTGAAGCCAGGAGCCAGGAGCTTCTTCTGGGTCTCCCAAGTAGCTGCAGGGGCCCAAGGACTTGGGCCATCTTCTACTGCTTTCCCAGGTCACAGCAGAGAGCTGGATCAGAAGAGGAGCAGCCAGGACTTGAGCTGGTACCCCTGTGGGATGCCAGTGCCACAAGTGGAGGATTAACTCACTCACCACAGTGCCGGCCCCTGATATCATTTATTTCTAGGACTTGCTGCTTAGTTGTAGGTATTCTTCTTGCCAGTAGCTTCCCATGTTCCTAGATACCGCATTAGAATTAGAAAGACAATGGAAGTCAGCAGGGAAAAGCACATTATTTTTCTGTTGGAAAGTTTCACCTTTTTGTAATTGTGTTATTTAAAGGGCTATATTTATACATGTTGAGAACTTTAAGTTTTGTAGGATTATTAAAAGCCATTCTGTTTTCTTCATTTTTTAAAAGATTCGTTGGGGGGGGGGGGAGAAGGAAGGAAGGAAGGATGGAAAGAGAGGCAATGAGAGAGAACTCTTCCAATATCTGATTCAGTCTCGAAATGGCTGCAGTGGCCAGGGCTGAACTGGGATAAAATCAGGGGACTGAACTACATCTGGGTGTCCCACATGGATAGCAAGGGTCCAAGTACTGTTGGCATCAACTGCTGCTCTCCCAGGCATATTAGCAGGAAGATGGATAGGAAGGAGAGCAGCTGAGACTCAAATCTGTGCTCTGATGTGGCGTACCAGCAATGCAGGCCGTGGCTTAGCTTGCTGTGCCATGTCACTGTCCCTAGCCATTGTATAAGAGAGTATTTTTATACACTTGTCTATACTTTTTAGGTGTGACAGCATAGATTAGAATAAGTAGGCCAAAAGTATACTTAAAAAAAAAAAACCACTTTTTATTGAAAAGTAGCCCAACCCTAAGCATACAGCTCAGTGGATGAACCCAGAGTGAATACTACCATGTCATCCCACACCAGTTAAAACATGGAATGTTACCAGCAGCTCTGCAGTGCCTCTCCTGTTCCCACCCAGCCACTGGCCCCATGCTGACCTCAAACTGCATATCAGTTTTGCCTGGTTTTGTGCTTTGTCGCTATGGAATGCTACAGCTTATATTCTTTTATATCTGACTTCTCTGACTGACATTAGCCAGTGAAGTTCATTTCTGTTTTTACATGTGCTTCATTGATTTTTATTGCTAGATTATATTCTACATACTAGTTCACAATTTATCCATTCCCTTGTGAGTGGATGTGTATTTTGGTCTAGGTTATTGGCTTTGAAAAGGCTACTGTCTTGACTCTTATGTTCGTGTCTTTAGTTGCATTGCGTATGCATTATTGATGATATATACACAGAAGTAAAATTGTTGGACAAAGTACACTTTTAGTAGGCTTATTTCAGCTAGCAAATCACTTAGACATAAATGTGCTAGTTGCAATCTTGGAGAGAATATTTGCTGACTTTTAAATTATTTTAGAAGATGCAACAATATTAGAGAGGAGTCTTGTTAATGCTTTACCCAGATTAACCAATTTTTAACATTTTGCTACATTGCCTTTATCATTCTTTGTCCATTTAGGTACAATTATATATAAACATATGTCTATCCTCACATACATTTTTTTATTCTAAGCCATTTACTAGAGGTTGCATGCATCATATCATTTTAATATTTTAGAGTGTATTTCCTAAGAACGAGAATGTTTAAGAACACAATATTAATCAGTGGTTTCTTAGCAGAAAGAACATCTTACACAATTATCATGAGATCTAGAACTATTCAGAAAAAGGGACGAGATTCATAATTTTATCAGTTATAATTTTCTTGTCACTTGCATAGCTACTATCCTATCGATTCCATACAATGGATCTTTAAAATAAGCATTTCAAGTAAGGACTAGGATGGGGAGATGGAGCCAAATAGTATTGTTACTTTTTACAAAGCATATTTAATTTAAAATTTTGAATTCAGGTTAGATGTCCTTCTCTAGGGCCACTGTGCTGAATTACTGAAGGCAGGTTGGGTTGCTATTTTTACACAGGCTAAGGGAAAGGAGCAAAGATCTTTTTTAATGTCATGGTTTGTTGGTTACTAGATTGATTTGCACAGCATTGAAAATGTTAAAAGAAAGAAATAACTATTTTTTTGTTTTATCTTACTTCAATTTTTCAAAATTTAGTGTTATGCAGTAGTTTAGGAGTTAAATAATAACTTTGTGATGCTATATTTTTATAATATCTGTTCACCATGTATATCTTCCCTGTGGACAGGCAGCTTTGTTACTCTTTATAATTGCTGCTTATGTTATAAGCTTGTATCTTAAAAATTATCTGCATTGAAATGCATTCATTGGTCTAAAGTAAATAATAGTAAAAAAGGTGCAACAGTCCTTTCTTCTATTCACTTATAAAATTTTCAGTAAAAAAATAAGATTTTTGCTGATGAAAAATCTCATAGTACAACGTTGCTTCTATAATTTTCTTATATTCACTGATAAAAATAACATAACTATTCATTGTGGCTCATTACTGAAATATCCATAACTGATTTACTGATTGCCTAATAGCATTTCATTTTCATTTCAAATCCTGATTTGGGGCATGTACCTCTCTCTGTGTGCTAATACCATTCCTTGTTTTCCTGTTATACTAGACAGGACACTGCTTCCGAATCAAGGTGATTAGAAGTCTAAATTAATTTCTATGTAAAACACTTACATTCTTCCAAAGTAATACCACCTTTGGTTTAAGACAGTATTGGTTGTTGCTGCAATGCATGCCATCATTATGGTGCTCTAAATTCTGTGTAGTAGGGAAAATGTGACCCACCCACTGTAATCAAAGATCATGAATAATCTTATAAAATGTTAGCCGCAAAGAGAAATCCTGTTTCTACTCTATTCCATGTTGAAGTTTCCTCAGTGCTGTGGTCTGTCTTCCCACCAAAGTTGAATTTTCAGCTAATGGAAGTGAATTTGCTATTGGTAGGTACGTATGGATGTCTGAAGAGTTCCTTCTGAATCCCAAGCAGGTCTAGAAATGAGCAGCCTAAAAGAAATATCCTCATTAAATTGAACCTGGCTTTCTCTTGATGGGGATGGTTAATCCATGTCTGTTCATATTGATTCCTGGCCCCTTGATTACTCTGAGACACTGACAAAACCTGTGGATGTCTGGCTGGTGTGGAAAACACCTACTTCCTTATTATGGAAGTCTCACCACATCTGCCATGACATCACTTCCGCATGAGTTGCGTGCCTTCAGTGGAAAACATCCAGGATCGCTGCTCAGCAACCTGAGTGCAGGGGACTGCCCTCTGCCTTGTGCAGTGTCTGCACTTGGCTCACGCATTCCCATCTTCCTATTTGGGGCCACTTCTCTGAAGCTGGAGTAAAAAATATTAAAGATTAGGCTAGGAAGTGTTCAAGAGAAAAAAGTATTTTGATCGTATGGATAAGATGAGAAATGACTATTTTGATACTTGTAATTGGCCTATACTTTTGTGTGGTCTAGTGCAAAACCATTTAAAAAATACATTTACCCATTTTGAAGAGCCAGATGGAAATGATAGCTTTCTTTGCCTGTTCCCTTCTTGGTTCCAGTACAGGCATAGAATTAGCTCTGTTTACTAATCTACACATTATCTGGCCTGCAATTTCCTTATACACATGGTTAAATTGAACCCTTGAGAAGTTTCATGTTTTGCTTGTATCATTTTTTTAATCTTAAGTTATAAGGATGAGAATCAACATATGACCTACCCAGAGATATGTTAAATTTTGTAGTTCAGAACTTATTTAAAAGCTGCAGTGTGTAGAGTTTAGGAAATAAAACTCTTTGTTCTTCTCATTTGTTTTTCCTGTACCTTGTTCCACTGACTCATCTATCTGTTTTGACTCATAGTGCAGATGCTACACATTGATTTCCATTAGAATAGCTCCATCTTTGTTTTATTTAATTAGTAAAGATTTCCCATAGGACAGTGATGTGTACCAGTTGAAAGTCTGGTAAAGTATAAACTATTTTGAGCCTGATACAATTATGAGTTAAATAGTAATGTGAATCCTGAGGCTAAAAGTGAAGTTTTATCATTATGTTGTTCCATGTTGCCTCTCTCTAGGCATTTACAAAGAGAAAGCTTTTCCACTTTGTGTTGAATAATTCAGTTGCTATCAAATTAATCAAGTTGTGCTATCTCTCTTGAGTTGTAATACGTTGTGATTTAGATACAGATTTAGCCAGTGTGTATAGAAGCCTATTTGATGCTGTGATGCTGGTGGTTTTAGTTGGATGCCAGGGAACTGGAGCAGGGAGGCAGTTTGCTACTCTGCAAAACACCTTCATAGAACTGATCCCAGTGGAAGAATTTCCCATTATTCGAAGTGTATTTGTGTTGCCCTGGCAAGAAGGTGGTCATCAGAACACCTCCATTCCATCCAATAGCCAATGAATTAATTTTTATTAAAGCAGGCAAGTATGTGTTAACATTTTGTGTTAACACAAGAAATGTGATGTTAATTGTTGTATCTGCTTATTCAAGGATATACTCAAATATTATCTTGAAGCCTTGGTGGGTCCATTCTATATCCATAGCCTTTGATTGATACTATATAAAGGAGTTGGAAATAGACTTCCCAGCCTATGTGGTGATACTTATTAGAGGGATTGTTTTCTCCCTTTCTATGAGGATATTTGAAAAGGTTAACAGAAAAATAGAATTAAAAGATAAATTTGGTTTGGTGCACAAAATTTTAAATCCATGCATAGTTTTTTTGTAACATTGCATTTCCCATGAACTTTTTGAAGATCCCTCATAAAGTCCTCATTTATGCTCACAAATTGTTTTCTTGATTAATTGGTGAATGCTAGGGGGGAAGTACGTATAGAATGTACCAATACGAAAATCACTGAAAGTGTACCAAGTTATACTTTCTTCCTAGTCACTCCTGTATGCATATATTTTAAGATAGACTTATCTGTTTATTTATTTGAAAGAGTTGCAGAAAGAGAGAAAGAGACAGACAGACTGAGAGACAGAGAGACAGAGGGAGAGAATCTTTCATCTGCTCGTTCACTTCCCAAAATAGCCGTAATGCATGAAGCTGGCTTGGATTAAAGCTAGGAGCTTGGAACTCCATCCAGGTGGTCCACTTATGTGACAGGAGCCCAGTCACTGGGGCCATATTCCCATGTCTTCCCTGGCACAGTAGCAGGGAGCTGGAACAGAAGCAGAGTTTCCAGGACTCGAGCTTGTGCTCTGATATGGGATGCTGGCATCTCAGGTGGCAGCTATGCCAGCATCTTAACCTGGGCCACATGTCAGCCCCCCTAGTTACTCCATTTTAAAAAAGGAGGCATATTTATTTATTTATTTGAAAGGCAGAGTTAGAAGAGGAGAGAGAAATCTTCCATTCACTCCCAATGGCTGTGATTGTTGGAGGTGGGCCAGACCAAAGGATATACTCAAATCTTGGAACTCCATCTGTATCTCCCATGTGAGTGGCAGGGGCCCAAGCACTTGGACCATCTTCCACTGCCTTTTCCCAGCACATCAACAGGGAGCAGGATTAGAAGTGGAACTGGAGGGACTTGACCTGGCACTCATATGGGATGCCAGTGTCACAGGTGCTGTCTTAACACAATATTGACCTCTGATTATTCCTTTTTAACTTGGCCAATTTCTGATAAAGAAAATGCAGGCATAGAATACTTTTCCTGAACATGTCTCTTGAGAAACAGTTTTTTATTGCAAATGTTTACATTCCAAAATACAAAAAAAAAAAAAAAAAGGGAATAAAGGCTTTGTGGAAAAATAAGGGAGTGGTTATAATTTGTTTCACTATTTTAAATTTGTCAAGGTATTAAAATATCAATATATGTATATGCTACTTTATTCATATATTTTTAATTTGGTTCTTTTATCTGAAATAAGATTATACACATTTTGGAGTGCAATTATTTCAAAGCAGAAAGTAAGGTATTTACAGAAGTGCAATACCTACTAGTACCTTGAAGTTACTTGTCTGCAGAAATAAAGGAAATGATTCTATTAAAAATAGAAAGAGGAGTGCATACCTGATCAAAGGATGGATGCTAATTAGAGACTGAGTTTTACCCCAAATGTGCAGAGGCTCCTTGGAGTCCTGACAGCCTTGTTTTTTGTGGTCTTGTGCAGTTCTGTATGTTGGCAGCATCAACTACTGTGCCTACATGAGCACCTGGATTCTGGACTGCTGGGGTTTGAATCCTGGGTCCTTCACTTGTTATCTGTGTCTCCGTGGACAATTTACTCTTTCTATTTGAGTTTTCTCCCTGAAAGTGGGAGTAGTAATCGGTTGCTATGAGGATGAAGTGCATTCATTCTTGTAACACGTTGGGAACGGTGCCCAGCATCGAATATGTGCTTTCTGTGTGCCTGAGCTTTACTGTTCTTAGAGTAAACTCTCCATGTGGTTGTGCTTTTATTCACTCAGAAAGGAGACATTCTACTTGGGTGCATGCTAACTTTAAGTAAAGGAGAAGTTAAAGTTAAAACTAACATGGAAGCAAAGTGAAGAACAACAAAGAGAAATTGTAACCCCCGCTCCGCCCTCCGGCCTGCTGTTTTCATGTCAGGAGAGAGGGCTGTTGATGCACACTATTTCCTGTGGTTTGGTTCCATTGGCACCTTCAGCATGTCAGATTGCTGACTGCAAGCAAATCAAGTGAACTGCTCTTAAGATGCACAAGGCACTCACTGGCTACATGCTTCTCTGGATCTGGAATTTTGCTCTCAATAAATGAAGCAGAGCAACCTTCTCCTTATCTCAGCAACCAAAATGCCTCAGTAGGATGCAGGTTTTTAGTAGAAGATAAAGGGTCAATGGTCTGTTATCTATGCTCTTTCTTTCTTATCTTGTATTTTGACATCATTTGTGATTCCTGCTGGCCATTAGATTCCAGATGTAGGAAGAAAATGTGTCATTAGACAGTTTATTGGGATTATAGGGCTTAACAATTTAGATGGCATAAAATTTTATTAGTCAGCTGGTGGAAGGATACTTTATGTGCCCATTTTATTACATATTAATCCCCAAAGCGTGTATTTTTGGGGTAATAATGAGACTGATGGGAGTACTGCTCTGTTTTTTTAATACTTTCTGAACATATGATATATTATTACCAGTGAATTGGAAGATTTTTTTAAAAATATTTTACTTATTTGTGATTCAGAGTTACAGGTAAGAGAGAGGGAGAGACACAGAGAAAGGTATTCCATCCATTGATTCACTCCCCAAATGGCCACTATGGCTGGAGCTGGGCCCATCTGAAGCCAGGAGCCAGGAACTTCTGAGTCTCCAACATGGGTGCAGGGGGTATCTTCTACTGCTTTCCCAGGCCATAAGCAGAGAGCTAGATTGGAAGTAGAGCAGCCAGGACATGGACTGTCACCCATATGGGATGCTGGCACCATAGGCAGAGGCTTAGCTCATTACCTCAAAGCACCAGCCCCAGAAGGTGATTTTTTTAAAAGATGTTTTTTGCAATATACCCCATACTCTGCTTCTCCTATTGCTAGTATCTTACAGTAGGTGTATTTTTCATGATATATAAACTGTACCCAGCTTCCTCTACTATAACATGTTAATATAATATGTATTTGTTTCTGTTAATGAACCATACCCAGATTCCCTATCTTTCAATCCAAACTCCCTTTATCTTTCCTACCCCTCCTTGCCTCTAGTAATCAACATTGTGTGTGTGTGTGTGTGTGTGTGTGTGTTTTTAAGCATGAATGAATCATGCAGTATTCTTTTTCCTGTGTCTGGCTTATTTCACATGGCATAGTCCAGTCCTCTAGTTTTTCTGCCACACTTACTGAAAAAGTCAAAGTAAACTAATATTTGTTGAACATTTACCTTGTGGGGCATTGAAATAAATGTTTTTCTTAAGTATGAGAGTACTTCAAAAAGTTCATGGAAGATATGGAATTTAGAGATTAGTTTGTTTTGTTGCAGAAATTTTAGAAATTGTACATTATAAGTCTTCAAAAAGTTCATGAAAATACACATTATAAAACAACTATGGGTGATAGGTTTCAGGTTTTTTTTTTTTTTGCACCAAAATAAACTTGTCTTTTATTTCCATTATCTGTGAACTTTTTGTAGTTGTCTCATAATTTATTTTGCTTTCAAAGCATAAATTATAGATACAGTGCTCTTATGTAGGAAAGGAACAATGCTGATTACTTTTTGTTGTTAGTTAACAGTGTTGTCAGTGTCAGTACCAACCAGTGCCATTGATAGCTTCATCCTTACTGGGGGTAGTACCAGAACTTTCTACCAGAGGGACTTAGGATCAGGACCCATAAGAAGTGGCTTTAAGAAGGTAGTTCCTGGGGCTGGTGCTGAGCACAGCAGGTTAACGCCCTGGCCTGAAGCGCCAGCATCCCATATGGGCGCTGGTTCTAGTCCCAGCTGCTCCACTTCCTGTCCAGCTCTCTGCTATGGCCTAGGAAAGCAGTAGAAGATGGCCCAAGTCCTTGGGCCTCTGAACCCACGTGGGAGACATGGAAGAAGCTCCTGGCTCCTGGCTTCAGATTGGTGCAGCTCCGGCCATTGTGGCCATCTGGGGAGTGAACCAGCAGATGGAAGACCTCTCTCTCTGTCTACCTCTCTCTGTAACTCTGTCTTTCAAATAAATAAAATAAATCTTTAAAAAAGTAAGAAGGCAGTTCCTTATTTATTCCTGGCATGCTAGATTAGTCACCTTTTTTCTTATCCATTTTACTTAGCCCTCTGAGATAATATTTCTTATGGTTTTATGAAGTACTGGTTTATTCTATGCATATTTCTTGAGTGCACACCCTTAGCCCATTACTATACAAGAAGCTAGATATGTGCTCATGAGCAGGACATTTTGCAAATAACTGCTACAAAAATGAAGATGTAGCTTATGCCAAGTGTATTTATCAAGATAGAACTTCTAAGCTACATAGAACACTGGATTCACAGATTCTAAAAGGGAAGTGATTGAATGATTTCAAACGTGGAAGTAAAGATGAACATATTTATTCAGTATTGCAGGGAATTTTGAATAATGGACACGTAATATATTTTATGGGTTACACTTTTATCCATAATATATATGTATATGTATCTATACATAGTAAAGAGGATTTGGCTCTATTGAGATGGACGAATCAGCTACTTTCTAAGGTAGTATAACAAATCGTTCTACACAGAATGTCCTTTTCTTAATTTAGTAGATCAAATCCTTAAGTAATATTTCTAGGAAGATAGGTCCCTCTAAGTTTGAATAATGGAGTAAATAAAGATATGGCAGACAAGTATGGAGTTGGTGTCCTCACTGTTAACTGCCTCCACACTGTTAAGTTCCTCCGAGTGTTTGTGAGGCCTGTGGCTTTTCTAGCTGAGTTTCATTTCTGACCTAAGTGCTCAACTTCTTGATTCTATCAAAAGTCTGATACCTTCGCTTGTGGTCCATGGGTGGGTGTCATCACTTATGTATCTTCATCATTCTCTTAGGAAGGTCCAGAGATGATGAGCTTAAAAAAGTAAAATATTCCCACCACTAACAACAACAGTCATTGTGCTGTAAACACGGTGTCCTTAAAAGTAACTTTGGGGCAGGTGCTGTGGTACAGGACGTTGGGCTGCCACTTGGGATGCCCATATTTCATATCTGAGTGCCAGCTGCTGCATGCACACAATCCAGCTTCCTGCTAATGAATCTGGGGAGGCAGCGGATGATGGCACAAGAACTTGGGCTCCCATCTGGAAAACCTGAATGGAGCTCTCTTTCTGTTGCTCTGAAAATAATTTTTTTAAAGGTAAGAGTCATAATGAGTTTATTTACTTTTGTTTCTTTATTTGCAAGACAGAGAGACAGAAACGGAGACAGAGAGATCTCCCACCAACAGGTGCACTTCCAGAATGCCTGCAATGGATGGTTCTGGACCGGGAACTAGCAGGGAGCCAAGAATTCAGTCTGGGACCCAAGTACTTGACCTACTTGATGCTACCCCTCAGGGCTATGCATCAGCAGGAAGCTGGAATTGGAAGTGGAACCAGGATTTGAATCTAGGCAAGCAGAGATGAGATGCAGGCATCCCAAACAGCGTCTTAACAGATGTGCCAACACCAGCCCCTCATAGTGAGCCTAGCAATGCATTTCTTAGAGCAGACCCATATTTCCACAGGTGAATTTCACAAAGCATTGGTGAAGAACAATATGACACTCCCAAGGCCCCAGAAGTTGGGGGTGTGGATTCTAGGGCCAGTTAATTCAACTAAGTTGGGGAGTTTCTGTCTGCTCTTTCCTATTGTAGAGTCACAATGCACGTCAGCCTATCAACAGTCTATAAGAAGGTCTGCTATGAAGAAATCTCGTTAATACTCTTTAACTTGGCCCACCCAATCTTCTTTGACTCCAGCTGTTTTTCTTACTGTACCATCTAGCAGTAATCTGGGAGGTGACCATTCTGCCTGTATTCAGGTTATTTTCTGCCACTGTCCAGCTATTGAAAGCTATCCATTCTGAGTCATATCTTAACAATCTCAAAAACTAGTAGCTCTCTTAAGAGCTTAGAGAAAAGTTAGTAGCCTGCTGTGTAAGAACTTTGAGGGAAGTTTGTAGTGAGCCTTTTAGGTTATTTAGGGTAAACTATTAATGTTATTTCTTTAGCAACACATGAGTTTATTACTTCAGCAACCTTTGCTCCTCCCAATAAGCCCTTCTAGTGCTCCAATTAGAGCTCAGACTAGCTGACGACTAAGGAATGAGTAGAAACAGGTGAGCTTCTCCTGACTGGGCTGTGGCCTGGATTGCATTTTCCTAGGATGTGGTGGCCTGGGTAACCAGTGGAGGAGGCCGCATTGCTCTGTGTTGCCTGTGGCTTGTGCCTGCCCGCGCCGCAGCACTTGAGAATGGCTTGTGCTACCATCTCATTGTGAAGTGCTCTATTTTGCAGTCTTCCCTACCAGTTCTGTGTTTATTGGCTTCCCACAGTGATGGAGAGGGGAGAAAAAGGACCTCGTCCACCTGCAGCAACGAGTCCCTAAATGCTGGAGGAACCCCCGTGACGCCTCGCCGGATCTCCTGGCGGCAGCGCATTTTCCTCAGGGTTGCTTCGCCCGTGAACAGATCCCCCTCGGCAATGCAGCAGCAAGGTTAGTGAGGCGCCCGCTCAGGGTTACCGCGTGGGAGAGGCGAGCCCAGGGAAGGGAATGCAAATGCTTTATGCATAAGGAGATTGCAAAGACTGCGGTGGAGAAATCACTGCTCTTTCCATGAATGTTGCAGTGTGGCCAGGTAACATGAGAATGCTTTAACTGTTCAGCACCTGCTTGTTGGGTGACTGAATGAATGAGTTTCCCACACCTGTTTGGGAGCCTCTTCCACTAGGATAGTGCTAGAAAACAAGTCATAGATCTTTTTATTGTTGGAAAAGCAGCAGTTACTTTGATGAATCACATATAAGCAAAGTGACATAGAAATGGGATCCATACACTAGGCAGATACCAACCCACTGAAAGCCCCAGCAGCTGTCTTTGAATATTAGACCTCCTAGACATTCAAGCAGAAACATACGAACACAAAGTAAATGAGCAGTCAGTACAAAGATAGAACAATAAGGACAGTACGTATTATTCCATAGCTTTGAAAGGTAGACAATCCCACTTAGAAGAATTTTGAGGAGAAATAAAGCTCTTGTGGGAGATACTACCATAGTCCTCTCTGAAAAGTGAGTATCAAGGAATTAAATGTGAATAATATTTGAGTAACACAATTGAAAAAACTTGATCTCAGGTTTTGTAGAACTTTGTAGAGAAATTAATATGCTTTTAGCACGCAGATACTTTCATAATTCCCAGTTAATGATTTGTGCCATATTCTCTGGTCATAGTGCAGAAGAAAGAAAGGAAAGGAGGGAAGGAGGTGAGCGGAGAAGAAAAGAAGGAATGAAGGAAGGAAAGAAACAAGGAAGGGGGAGGGAGGAAAAGGCAGAGCAAACATGTTTGGAGATTGGAAAAAAAAAAAAAAAACTGCTCCTAGAAACTAAAAGGAAAAATATGATGAGCAGAGCCCTGTCAAAATCAAGTGTTCTTTAGGGGGCAATTTATAGCCATGAAGGCATTCATTTAAAACTAAGAAAGCCAGATATCAAATGTACTAGGGATCAACTTAAGAATTTAATAAAAAAGCCATAGAATAAAATAAAACATTAACAACAGATAACATAGGGAAACAGCTAGGAATAAGGGAGATCAATGCATTAAGGAAAAGTAGGCAACAGCTGGCATCACCAATGATAAATTTACCCTTGTCTAACATGGTCAGCGTCAAGGGAAAACTAGTTATGTAAACTCATTGCTCGGAGAGGCATGTGTGAGAAGGTGGGAGAGCCACCTTCAGACACCTAGAGCTGTTTGAAGTTTGGAGGTCAGAGAATTGCAAGAAAGTCAAAACATGGGGTATGCAGGGGATGGAGATTGAGCCACGAGGCTGGAGAGATGACGTGAGGCCTGAGCTGGAAGGGATGCGTGTGCTGCGCCCGGCAGCCTGAGCTGTGTTCACGAGACTATCAGCTAGCACGGAAGTGTTTTGAGGGTAGGGCCATGTTTGTTCCTAGGATGTGCACTGGCCTGGAACAGAGCATGAGCTCCAGGAGGTCAGGAAGAGGGTGTTGCAGGAGGAAATGGCAGAGAGCGCTGGCTGCTTGGCCAAGGAAGGCCCAGTGTTGCGCAGCGGCCACTCCAGGTGGATCCTGAGAGTAGATGTAGACCATAGCAGATGCCTACTGCCTACCCACTTAATCCTCTTGTTTTGTATAATCAGATAACATAGATAAATTGCAGAAGTACTGGACTCTGGGGAAAGGCCAGTTCATTCTGTAGTTCTTGTCGTATAGGTCGTCTGTGTAGAAAGAAGAAGTGGTGAAATGACATGCTTTTGTTTCACTACAGGAGGGAAATCTGGAAGGGGAATTCAGCCTAGTGACTTGACTTAAATCATTAGTTCCAGAAACCAAGTTACTGGGAAAGCGGCTGTGTGAAAACCTTTAAATGTGGAAGGGAAGATGAGAATGTCAGTTCTAGAGAAAACTTCTGTAGTCTGGACTACTATCAAGGAATGCCTCTCACTGTTTTCTTCTCTGCAGATGGACTGGACAGGAACGAGCTGCTGCCACTGTCTCCTCTCACTCCCACCATGGAGGAGGAACCGCTGGTGATTTTCCTGTCTGGTGAGGATGACCCAGAAGAGGTTGAAGGGAAAAAGAAGTCAAAAGAACTAAAGAGCTTGTGGAAAAAAGCTATACACCAACAAATCTTGTTGCTTCGAATGGAAAAAGAAAACCAGAAACTTGAAGGTTAGCTATTCAAGCAAGGCTAAACGATAGAAGGCTGGTAATGCGGTAATTTAAGGGTGTAGGTTACATCTGCTCCCCACTACACACACACACACACACACACACACACATGCTCATTCTTGGACTGTATACACACTTTGACTGGAGGATCTACTGATCAGAATTGTTTATTTCCATTGTGTGTGGTGGTTATGACCTGGGAAAAGTCAGTTTAAGATATTTGCATTTTTGTGGACTAGAGATGAAGCATCAGAAGCCTTTACTGCGTATCTGGGTAAGCTAGAATGTGGATAATATAGCCTTAAATATGGAAAAAGCAAATTTTCTTTTTAAAAATGTAATTTTCAACATTCAGATGAATTATATTCATAGTGGAAGAAAGATGCCTATTTCAACACCTTCTGTTTGTATTACTTCTAAGCCAATGATTTGATTATAATTATTATAAATCACAGTTCCTAGTTTTGGTACTGCCTTATAAATTTTCTCTTGAAAAATCATATTTGAATTATGAAATGTAAATATTTAGCACAGCTATTGTGTTACTTGTGATATTTTATAGCTAAATTTATGAATACTGAATACTTTAGAATTGTTTTTCAGCTTTTAAAAGAATGATACAGCTTACCCCAGTACTGACAGAACTGCCACAGAGATACCTAGACAGTATCAAAATCCAAAGAAATGTATAAAAACCATAATCTTGGGCAAATCTCTTAGCCTAAAAGGGCTTTAATTTTCTTTCTATAAAATGAAAGATTTAAGTAGGCCCTTTGACTTTTAAGATTATTGGCAAATGTACGATGTAGATTTTTCTCTTACTTGTTTTTACTGTGTTGTTTTCTAAACAATTTTGAACAAAGACATTCAGATTCTTGAATCTATTATCTACCTTCAGATATTGTTGCTATATTTATTGTTCAATTCAGTTTTTAATTTTGATGGTATTTATTTAATTTGCAAGGGCACAGTTTTTTTATTTCTATTTTCTTAGCAGAATGAAAAATACATCAAATGTTAGAAACCCTAGGGAAATAAATCTTTTATTCTGTAAAATAAATAGCTCAGTTAATTGTTACTGACATAGCTTTTAAAAAAATTTTTTTTTTTAATTTGACAGGCAGAGTTAGACAGTAAGAGAGAGAGACAGAGAGAAAGGTCTTCCTTTTCCATTGGTTCACCCCGAAAATGGATGCTATGGCCGGCACACTGCGCTGATCAGAAGCCAGGAACCAGGTGCTTCCTCCTGGTCTCCCATGTGGGTGCAGGGCCCAAGCACTTGGGCCATCCTCCACTGCCTTCCCGGGCCACAGCAGAGAGCTGGACTGGAAGAAGAGCAACCGGGACAGAATCTGGCGCCGCAACCGGACCTAGAACCCCGGGGTGCTGGTGCCGCAGGCAGAGGATTAGCCAAGTGAGCCATGGCACCGGCCCTAACAGTTTTTAAAAGTTCTACTTGATAAATGGTATACTCACTTGAGATTTCAAAGATTTCAGCAGGAACTGAATTCATATTTTTTAGGCCATTGGGGACCTCTTGAATAGCTCATAAACAGAAAAAGAGATTAAAATGGCTATCATTCTTTGAAAATTTAAAGTATGAAATTATATTTTAATTGGAAGGATATACACATAAAACATTAAAGATGAAAGAATACTTTTAGAATCATGAGCTATTTGGATTGGAAATGGCCTTAGAGATTATTTGACTAGGTTCTTGTTTCTGTAGCTGAGTTGGTGACTAGCTTGGGGAGGCAAAGAATTTAACCTAAGATCTGTGACGTCGCAGCAGAAGTCATACAGCTCAGGTTTATTCATATTAGTTCTTGGGTTTTTCCCGGTAAGCCACGGTGTTTCTCAGCTGTATGTTTTCGCGTAAGGAAAAGAATTTTTTAGTATGAAGACTACTTGTATATTCTCAGATCAGTTATACCACATAATTTTACATGATAAGAAAGGAAGTAACATTTAGAATATACTTCCAGAAACTTGGTCAGGTCTCTTCTTATTTTTGTACTTAAGTAACAAAGACAAAAACAATGGTAGCCAAAGGATGACCACTTCTTGATAATTCCTCCTTATTAACTAGTTCATCAGTTTGAGGGCACACAGTAACTAGCCTTCTCATTTTATATCAGGGCCCATTAATGGTACTTATAAAATTATACATATGAGCAATGATTTAGAGAACATGGGAGAAAAAAAATTTGAGAAAATATGCTTTGTTCATTGTGAAGCAAGTCATTAGTAAAATTCTATGTAAGATTTCATTCATTATTAATTTTAATGAACCCCACTCCTTTAAAAAGAATTCCTTGGGTACTGTAGGAAAGTGATGAAGCGAATCTTGAGCCACAAAGGTGAACTGTGTTAGAAAGCCATCTAGTGGTATCCAAGAGGAAGGTTTTTGCCGCATGATTTACCTTTTGATTATATCCAGAGTATTAAGTAGGAATTGTTACTGCTTTGCTTGAGCAGCAGTTTAAGATATTTTAATTCTTCTGAAATGATTTCACAAACACTAAGTAAGCATAATATTCGTTTTGCTGTTGCTTTTGTGCTGTCGAGGACTTTGGATGTGTGACAGAGATTTGTGTTGCAGAAGGTAAGGAGGTTGGGTGAGCACTGTGAGCTTGAGGAAATGCAGATCCCTGTCCAGCCTGACCCTAATGAGAGAGGTGGGCTCCCCAACTTCTTCTGCCTTTCGTTTTCACAATCAGTTATTTAAGATAAAGGCAAGTCAAGATTGTGATTGCTTTCATAGGCACTTCTTTCAATGAGCACTGTGCCTATGTTTTAGACCATTACATGAACATAATTCTATATGATTTCAACAATGGTATTAGTGTTAACTGCGATGGATTTTTGTTTTTAAGATGATTAAAAATAAACGTGGAACATATAGTGTGTTAAGGGCAATGGGTGACTGAAATAGTTATGAAATGGCTGAGGTTATTGTCAAACATACTACAAATCAAGGCCCTCACAAGGCATTGTCATTGTCATCTTCTTTTTTTTTTTTTTTTTTTTTTAGGATTTATTTATTTATTTGAAGTCAGAGTTACAGAGGGGGGGGGAGGAGAAACACAGAGAGAGAGGGATCTTTCATCCACTGGTTCACTCCCCAAATGGCTGCAACAGCTGGGGCTGGGCCAGGCCGAAGCCAGGAGCCAGGAGTTTCTTCAGGTCTCCCACATGGGAGCAGGAGCCCAAGTACTTGGGCCATCTTCCGCTGCCTTCCCCAGCACATTAGCAGGGAGCTGGAATCAGAAGCAGAGCAGCTGGCCCTTGAACCAGCACCCATATGGGACGCCAGCACTGCTAATGGCGCCACAGCGCTGGCCCTGGCATTGCCTTCTTATATATGTCATATATGGAATAGTAACATTTTGGGAATAGTAACATTTTAGCCTAGTGGTTGGTTGAGGCGCCAAGATCCCATATTGGAATCTCATGTTAGAATGCCACGATTTAAGTCCCAGCTCTGCTCGCATTTCTAGATTTCTGCCAGTGCACACATGGAGAGATTGCAAATGATAGCTCCAGTATTTGTGTCCCTGATACCCATGTGGGAGACCTGGTACAGTTTTACAAACGCAATAACATTAAAAATACGGAGTTTAAAAGCACATTGGTCTTATGTGACTCTCATTCTGTCCCTGTATTTGTTCCTTAGCACGAAGAGATGAGCTTCAGTCCAGGAAAGTTAAGCTGGACTATGAAGAAGTTGGTGTCTATCAGAAGGATGTCTTAATAACCTGGGATAAGAAGCTGTTGAACTGCAGAGCCAAAATCAGGAGTGATATGGAAGACATTCATACTTCTCTTAAAGAAGGTATGTGGGTCCATTTCAGCGATTCGTTTAGAAGAAAAGCTTCAGACATGTTTGGTTTTGTTTTTGCAGCTCGGACGTAATTTTATCTGTGTGCTTTGCTTGTTAAGTGTGGAGACTTGATTGGCCAGACACTGGTGCTAATGGAGATACCCTTGAGGAGACCAGAGGCACCGAGAGGTTCTCCAGACCCATTCCACCTGCTGATTTCAGCTCCCTGTGGGTGGATACTAAGGAGGAAATAAGGCCTTGGTATCAGTCTGATCATTGCCATATACATACTTCAGACCTAGAAACTTGACTCATTTCCCATGATTTGGTCAGAAGTATTTATTTAAATATATTTACATATTTGTATTTATGTATGTATGTATATATATATTTATAACTACAAGTATGTTTTTATATACACAGATTTATATTGTGACTAATGAGCCAATCAATCAAATTTCCTTCCATCCATCCATTCATTCTTTCATCTATTTAGGAGAAATTAGTTTTATTTAGCCATTGTATTGTATTTATTATTTTCTTGTTGCTCTGCTGTATTAGATGCCTGGTGTTTTAACTTTAAAATTAAAATGTATTTAGTACTTTAGGAGTAATTTTTTTGACTCAGATTAAATTTACTAAAATGAGAGTCTCCAGGGCTTACATAAACTGAGCATAGAATAAAAATTCCAAAATACTCAAAGAAATCTGGTTAGTCATGTTTTAAAAGCTTATGATAACATGTGACACTATTGCACCATTATGTTTAGATTAAGCTTTGTTTTGTTAAGATGCCACTTTTACAGTCCTTTTCTTTTTCCGTGGAGACTTTGAAATCCTAAAGGTTTTCAGTGAATATATTATTTGGGAGACAAAAGAGTGGTGAACAGGTTGTATGTGAGCTGCAGATCAAACCATTCTTTGGGATGACTTCTAAAGACATTTCAGGTTAAACCTCACAGCTGCATGTCCCAGGCCCCCATAGCCTGTCCTTCTTCCCTGTCTCTGATCTCATTTTCTGCTGATTCCTCCCTTGTATCATATACTCCAGACATGCTGAGCTGCATTGGCTGTCAGTTTGTCCCAGCTCTTTCCAGTGTCTGGAGTGTTCAGCCCTCCCCACACACCTTCCTCCCCTCTATATTTTCTCCCTATTTCCTATCTGCGTTTCTTCCACCCTCTTCTTCCAGTTCCTCCTTTCTCCTCGTTTCTTCTGCCCCATCTGGGTGTCTTGTGTTGCTGTGCCTGCCATGACTGCTGCACACAGTCTCAGCCTGGAGAGTGCTGTTCACTCTCAGGAGCTCCAACGCCACTTCCTCAGAGCTCCAGGCTTAGTCCTCAGCCGAAATAAATTCATTATGCTTGATTATTCTTTCTCACACTTATTGTGCTTGAGGTAATTTGTAATTTTACATTTAAGTGTAATTTTAAAATTAAGTGTATATTTATTTAATATTTTTCTCACCCCCACCACTACACAGTTAGCACTTAAGACAGTGTTTTGCATTAGTTGTTTATTGAAAGAATGAATGAATGAATGAGACTAATTTTCCTGGGATGAATTTATTCACCTCTCAGTGAGGACATACTCTGAGTGCTGTGCTCTCTACCCCATGACTTACTGGATGTTCAAGAAATGTTTGTTTAAGTGAAGTGAGCTGTGGAGTTAGCTGTTTGTAGATGTGTTATTGGGTAGATAATAAAATAGACCTATCATGTCATCAGTGATTCATTTAATGCACTAATAAAAGTTACCTTCTCTAAAAATGACATTTTTACATGCTGTCACTCATTCATTCAACGGATGGCTAATTAGCAGGCTATACTCTTGGGTTTTGTCTGACGGACGTGAAAGTGTGCTTACTATGCTACAATAGCTCATTGTCTGTGTGGAGGAAAACAGACAAACTGGTAGAGCCAGCTGTAATACGAGGTGCCGTGGTACAGTAAGAATCAAACCGCATGTGAAATGGGAGTGATTACTCCTTGTGACGTTAGGGACAACTACAACAGGAAAAGTCAAAGATGATGTCCACGTTCATCTATCCGCGATGAAGAAAAATGCACTATACAATCAAGTGTGAGAGCTTGGAATTCTATAGAGGCAACAGTAGGAACAAGAAACTGGAGGAGTGAAACTAAACACAGACTCCAAGTGTATGGCGGGGAATGGGAGGTCGTGGGGCTAAAGGTAGTTTGGAGCTATAATGTGGGGGGCCTCATGCATCGTTTTAGCAGGTCTCACCTTTTAGACAATAATGCTTTCGGCTTGTGCAAACTGGCATTGCAGTTCAAAGAGATTACTGGCAGTAACCTTTCCTTAACCAGCTGGAGCCGATTCCAGATCCAGTATCTCTGTATGAACTTGGGCCAATTGTTTAAGGCCTTTCTCCCTCAGCTTTGCCATCTGTATAGTGGGCATAACAATAATTACCTACATCATACAGTTGTTCTTTGAGCACATTTAGAAAGCTCCCTCCATAGCTAGGTGCCCTCCATGAGTGTTTTATTTGATGCTCATCCAGTGTTAGCTGATGTTATTCTTTTTTTTTTTTTTTTTTTTTTTTTGGACAGGCAGAGTTAGACAGTGAGTGAGAGAAAGACAGAGAGAAAGGTCTTCCTTTTTCCATTGGTTCACCCCTCAAGTGGCCCCTACGGCAGGCGCATTGCGGCCGGCGCATTGCGCTGATCCGAAGCCAGGAGCCAAATGCTTTCTCCTGGTCTCCCATGCAGGTGCAAGGCCCAAGAACCTGGGCCATCCTCCACTTCCTTCCCGGGCCACAGCAGAGAGCTGGACTGGAAGAGGAGCAGCCGGGACAGAATCCGGTGCCCCAACTGGGACTAGAACCCAGGGTGCCAGCGCCGCAGGCAAAGGATTAGTCTTTTGAACCGCAGCACCTGCCAGCTGCTGTTATTCTTAATAGCGCCATTATTTTTATTGTTTTTTATGGTTTTCTTTCACAAGATGTTAGGAGCTTTAGGATCAAACTTGTGGAAATGTGGTTTTGTCAATACATTGTGATCCCAGGGTGATGTGCTGTGCAGTCCTGTTGCCTGTGTTCAAGAATTTGTAATCAGCTGCAATTGAACAACTTCATCTCAGAGTTCAAGACCATGCTTCTTTGTCTCTTTGATTATAGGCGTTCCCAAGAGTCGCCGAGGAGAGATTTGGCAATTCCTAGCTTTGCAATACCGTCTCAGGCATAGATTGCCCAACAAACAGCAGCCTCCAGACACATCCTATAAGGAACTTTTAAAGCAGCTCACTGCTCAGCAGCACGCAATTCTTGTGGATTTAGGTATGTTTGTCCTACTAATTGTCATTGAGCAAGGGAAGCTGTAGGTCTTCTGGTTGTGTTTTTTGGGGATTGATAAAGAAGAGCTGCTGGCGTATGTAGAGCTGTGGACCTGCCATCCTTGTCCTTTGCTGAGAGCAAAGCTGGCTTTGTGTCTGACTGGATAGCATAAATACTTCCTTGTAAAATGACGCTTTTGCCCCAAAACTGCCTCGTGAAAGGAAGTCACCATATATTGAAATCTTTAGAAAGGTCATATTCTGAGTTGCTCTCAGTTATTATATTTTGAAAAACTGACTTTTGTTTGGGATAGACAGTTACATCTTAAGCAGTTTAAAAATTGGTTTAAAAAGAGACCCAGCAGTTTAGCAAAGGTATACTAAGCATTCCTGGGCATAGTACTGGAATCAGGCCTTTAGTATCATTTTCAAAGCAATGGGCTAAGTGGTTATGTTGTAGAAATCCTGAATATCTACCTGAAAAATCATCTTCCGAATGTAAGAGTGACACTTTGATTTTATTTATTTTAACTTTTTAAAACTTTTCTGAATTTCTTTCTTTTTGTAATTTTTAAAAATTTTAACTAATTTTTTTTTATTTGAGAGAGAGAGACAGAGATAGTGACACAGAGAGATACAGACAGACAGAGCTCCCATCCACTGCCTCATTCCCCCTAATGCCTGCAAAGGCCAAGACTGGACCAAGTTGAAACTGGGAGCCAACCAGGTCTTCCACATAAGTGGAAGGAACCCAAGCACTCAGACTAACACTGCAGCCTCCCAGGGTCTACAAGCCAGGGTCTGGAAGGTGGGGTCAAGAGTGGGATCTGGGGGTGGAACTCAGGCACTGCAGTATGGGACACAGGTACCTCAAGTGCTAGACCAAATGCCCAGCTCTAGTGACAGCTTTGAAATGATGAATATCAACTAACTGTGGAAGGGGGAAATTGTTTGATTTAAAAAGCTGTATTTCTAGTTGCTTGAATGAATATTAAAATATATTATGATTTTAAAATATAAGTATATTAAATTGAAATATTCATCTGAAAAATGCAGTTCTAGGGCCTCTTGCAGAGGTTGGGTTCTGGGACCATAAATTGGTGATGAGAGCTAGGACTGAGGTGGTACAAACAGGGTTAGTTGAGATGTCCTGGTAAGTAGGGTGAGAGCTCAGATACAGCAGAGGCTGGGCAGATGAAATGGAGTTAGAACCATTTATAGTTTTCTTTAGCAAAAACTTTGAAGTGAGAAAGCAAAATGATAAATTTAAAAATTGCTTATTTGACTCTTCTTGTGGCCATCTGTGTTTCTTCAGCGTGTGCTGGTTTTCTGCTGTCTTCCCCTTATTCTGCAGAATTAATTGTATCAGTTCCTGGGGAAAAAGTCACTTTTAAGTGTATAGGGTAGAAAGCATTTTCAAATCTGGCATTCTTGTAAGTTCCAACTGCCCTGAGTAATCACTTCACAAGGAAGCTAACATCCCCCTTCATTTTTGTGACACAAGGAAAGTCCCCAACCAGCACTTACAGCTTTGTGGGTTACAATGGTTTTTATTTTGGTTTTCAGTCTTTAATACCAGCTTTTTAGTGATCCAAGAGCCAGAAACTCAGTATGGGTCTCCCACATGGGAGGCACTTCTGATTCTAGCTTCTTGCTAAGGGGCATCCAGGAAAGCAGCTGGTAAGGACTCAAGCACTTGGGTCCTTGCCACCTATGTGGGACATCTGGATGGGATACCAGGCTTCTGGGTTTGGCCTAGCCCCACCTTGGCTGCTGCAGACAATTGAGGAGTGAACTGGCAGATGGAATCTCTCTGTGTTTCTCTCTCTGTCTCTGTTGCTCTGCCGGTTTTATTTTTTAAGATTTTATTTATTTATTTATTTATTTGAAAGGCAGAGTTACAAAGAGAGATAGAAGGAGAGAGAGAGAGAGGTCTTCCATTCACTTCCCATATGGCCCCAATAGCCGGGATGGAACCAGGAGCTTCTTCTGTGTCTCTTGTGTGCATGCAGGTACCCATGGACCGGGACCATCCCCCACTGCTTTCCCAGGTGCATTAACAAGGAGCAACTTAGGAAGTGGAGCAGCCAGGACTTGAATTGGTACCTAAATGGGATGCCAGCACTGCAGGCAGTGGCTTAACCTGCTGTGCCACAGGGCTGACCCTTGCTCTGCCTTTAAAGTAGCTAGCTAAATGAGTTTTTAAAAAGATTCTTCCAGTGTCATAATAAAAGCAGGAATGAATCTGTTTAGGGCTACTAAGATTTCTTTTTAAATAATTATGGAATTCTGCTTTTAGCTAGAAACCGCACTTTACATGAATTTAGAATTTGCCTTGAGTCATAGTCTCCTGCTGTCTCTCATGGACATGCCACTAGTTTGGGAGTTCTTGTGTTTGGCTTGTTTGTTTTAGTTTTGGCTAGGAAGAAGTGCTGGCCAGCATGAAATGTTTAGTCCCATAGCATATGAGGGCACTTCAAAAAATTGTGCGGAAATTGACATTTTGAGATTCATTGATTGTTTATAGCCCTTGTCTCTGCTATTGAGGAATAGTGGTTTTTTTCCCCTCATACAATTTGTTGTACTCTTTACATATTGTAGAGTTAATCTTATGAGTATAAAGGAAACTGAAAACAGATTTTTGTAAAAATCAAGAGTGGGACTAGAAGAGAGAGGAAGAAGGGTGGAGGATGTAGGCGGGAGGGAGAGGAGGGTGGGAAAAATCACCAGGTTACTAAATTTGATGTATGAAATGCATAAAGTTTGTATACCTAACATAAAATTTTAAAAAATAATTTAAAAAAATGCATGGTGAGATGAAATAAAAAATAAATGTATTTAGGGGCAAAAGCATTTTTTTTTTTTTTTTTTTTTTTTTTACAGACAGAGTGGACAGTGAGAGAGAGAGAGAGAAAGGTCTTCCTTTTGCCGTTGGTTCACCCTCCAATGGCCGCCGCGGTCGGCGCGCTGCGGCCGGCGCACCGCGCTCGTCCGATGGCAGGAGCCAGGAGCCAGGTGCTTTTCCTGGTCTCCCCATGGGGTGCAGGGCCCAAGCACCTGGGCCATCCTCCACTGCACTCCCGGGCCACAGCAGAGGCTGGCCTGGAAGAGGGGCAACCGGGACAGAATCCGGCGCCCCGACCGGGACTAGAACCCGGTGTGCCGGCGCCGCAAGGCGGAGGATTAGCCTGTTGAGCCACGGCGCCGGCCGGGGCAAAAGCATTTTGAAACTCATGAATAGTTTTTTCTTGGTAACACATTTCCCATGCACTTTTTCAAGACCCTTCACATGGCAGTGTGTGGAAATGGGTCCTGGCAGCTAGGGCTAGGGACCTGCAGGAGCGACAGTCAGTAGTCCTTGCTGGTTTGGGAAAGAATGTGTTCATTCATTGCTGCAGGTCACTGATCTCTCTCTGGCCTCCAAAGCATCTCAAAATCATCTCAAAGGTGTTCTTCTTCTCCTCTGTAGGTAGGACGTTTCCTACTCACCCTTACTTTTCAGTACAACTCGGGGCAGGGCAGCTGTCACTCTTCAACCTCCTGAAAGCCTATTCTTTGCTGGACAAGGAAGTGGGCTACTGTCAGGGGATCAGCTTCGTGGCTGGAGTCCTGCTTCTGCACATGAGTGAGGAGCAAGCCTTTGAAATGCTCAAGTTCCTCATGTACGACCTCGGCTTCCGCAAGCAGTACAGACCCGACATGATGTCGCTGCAGGTAAGGCAGAGGTTCTACCTGAGCAGCACCAAGGCTGTTCTAGAACTCTAAATTACAGTTGAGAGATAAGGAAATTTGGACCCTTTGTCTCAGAACGTTGGCACATGGTTTTAGTTGACTGTTTTAGTGTGGCTGAACATTTGTCTACTTAGATTTTATGGAGTTGTTCACCGGATATGCCTTTATAGTGATTTGATGTCTACTTGATAACTACTCGGAGATCTGTTTAACAAGTCAAATAATGACTATGGAATATTTAATTTTTTTTACATGATTTCTAAACAGTGCACTTACATCTTTTATATTGTATAGAAAGCACTGGTACCTTTGTGTGTTTTTAGTGGTAAGAAAATCAGAAAGTTTAATGAAGAGAAACACACCTGCTCCACCTGGCGGGCATCTCAGGAAACAGCTGAGCAATCAGTTTGCTTTCAGACTGGAGTTTGTGTAGATGTGGGTATGGGCCCCTTGCAGGAATATTGCTGGGTAGAGGGGCTTCCTGGGCGTGGAATTCCTGAAATTCCTCCCAGAACTTCATCAGTGCAAGGCCGGGAAGGTTTCCCTGAGCTGTCCCAGGGAGGGCTGGGACTCAAGAAACAAGGTTATTGAACAAGAACAAAACTTCTGATATGCACATGCTGGTCTGCTCTCAAGGCTGGCTTCTACATTTTTTTCTAATTCAACTACACCAAAATTCCCATTTTCTTCATCATCTTACTCATAGAGGCTACTGTCTTCCTTGCTAGCTAACATTACCCCCTCTGGAGAAGTAACCCATAATCTTCTTGTGATAGAATGAGTGTATCTTCTTTAAACTGGCATGTGGGCGTAGAGCTGGTTATGGGTATTCTCTCTTGCTGTCTGTCCTTTGGTGAGAAAGCACTGGTCCCTTTGTAAGAAATCAAATAGCTCTGATATTTTCAGAATGAACAGTTCAGTGACTATCATTAGAATTTGAAAGGAGAGTTGTGTTTGTTTTTAGCCCATAGAGAGAAAGATACAGCTATCAGATGAAAAAATGTAAAGAGTTTTCATTTAAAAATGCCTCATCAATATGACTTTATAGAAATTCCTGTAAACTGGATGTGTTGCCTTAGTATGGCCTGCAATTACCTAGGAATATTTTCTGTTTGTAATTTTGAAAATGCAGGTATTTAAAAATCCCTGATGGCAGTATTCTTGTAGGCCACAGTATTGGGAGTCTTATCCTTCAAAGTAGACTTTTGTGTACTATACAGTGAGATATAACACTAGTTCACTTTGCAGAGCAGGAAGTTAGTGTTTCTTATTTGATCAGTAAGACTTTTAAAAATATCCACAAATGCCTATTGCAGCCTGCTTGGACTACTTGGTAGGATTTCTGATTTCTTTTTTCTTATAAGGTTTATTTTATTTATTTGAAGGTCAGACTTACACACAGAGAGGAGAGTCAGAGAGAAAGAGAGATAGAGATAGATAAAGAGAGAGAGAGAGAGAGAGAGAGAGAGAGAGGTAGGTAGGTATTCCATCCGCTGATTCACTCCCCAATTGGCCACAACCACTGGAGCTGCACTGATCCAAAGCCAGGAGCCAAGAGCTTGCTCCAGGTCTCTCACACGAGTGCAGGGGCCCAAGGGCTTGGGCCATCTTCTACTGCTTTCCCAGGCCATAGCAGAGAGTTTGATTGGAAGTGGAGCAGCCGAGACTTGAACCAACGGCCATATGGGATGCCAGCACTGCAGGTGGCGGCTTTACCCTCTATGCCACAGCGCCAGCCCCAGGATTTCTGATTTCTTGCTTCATTGTTGGTGAACTTAGCCACTCCTGGCTCTTGACTTTGGTTATCTGATCTGTGAAATGAGGGGGTTCAGGTTTCTTTGACCTTTAAACATCTATCTCATCATGCTTCGTGTCCAGTGTTTTCTGTATTCTGAAAGCATTCTCTGTTTTTCTCCATAGTCTCTGTTTCTACTTTTTCTGTCTTCTCTCTCTCACCCTTCTCTTCTCTCTTTGCATTTGTCAACCTCTGGTTCTGCCTCTTCCGTCTGAATGTTTCCTGTGTTACCTGGAAGGCACATGAGGAAATAATTGTTCCTAACAAGTAGGATTTTGTTGTTAGAACTTTCTGTGAGGGAATTCTGAAATACATTGCCAACCCCTACTTTAGAAAGTGTGTATGTCTGTAGGGGAAGAAATGTAAGGTCCTTTTATAAAACATCACTATATTGATTCTTTGTCACCGTTACAATTTTAATATAGAAGGAACAGAATGCTTTTGATGACACATTTTTTTTTTGTTCTGCTAATTTGACTATTTGACTTCTTTAACTTTTATGCTTACCAAAATACAAATTTTTTTTTTTTTTTTGACAGGCAGAGTGGACAGTGAGAGAGATAGACAGAGAGAAAGGTCTTCCTTTACCGTTGGTTCACCCTCCAATGGCTGCTGCGGCCAGCGCACCGCGCTCATCCAATGGCAGGAGCCAGGTGCTTCTCCTGGTCTCCCGTGGGGTGAAGGGCCCAAGCACTTGGGCCATCCTCCACTGCACTCCCGGGGCACAGCAGAGAGCTGACCTGGAAGAGGGGCAACCGGGACAGAATCTGGCTCCCCGACCAGGACTAGAACCTGGTGTGCCAGTGCCACAAGGCGGAGGATTAGCCTGTTGAGTCATGGCGCCGGCCGACCAAAATACATATTCTTCAGTGATGCCTATTATGTTATTTATGAAGTGTGGAAGGCACAAGGGAAATGCATGATTTTTCTCACGTGACTTACTGAGATAATAATCCCATAAAAAAAACCTGTATGTATGACTCCAGTTAAACTTCTTTTTATAGCTATGACTTCTGTGGCTTTTTAATTCTTTTCTTTTATAATTTGTATGGGAGCTTAGATTCCAAAGATATGGATTGCAGATGAGGATCAAATAGTTGGCTGTATTTGTAATTTTATATAATTTATGATTTTTTTTCCCCCAAAGGTTTTGCTTGATTTCAATTCTGGGCTTTAGAAGCAACTGTTGAACTCATGATATAATGGATTATTTTTTAATGTACTTTCATAGAGCTAACTATTTAAGGGTGATATTTTACTTGACTTCTTCTAGTGAAAGCGGTTACACTAGGTTTAAAAAAAATGCTGTTCATTTGATAGCACAGCATTAAGCTGATATAATTGATCAGGTCACCAGCAGTCATCTGTTAACTGTTAAGGGTATACATTTTAAATTAAATCACAATTCTCAAATCACTTTATTATTTATTACTGTTTCACCTTGACTGTCACAGACATAAGAGTTTAAAAGTACTTACATGAGGTTTTTATAATATAAAATAATGCCAGTAATCAACTCAGTAGCCAAACAGAATGATTTCTTTTAATTTGTGAAACATTCAGAATTGACTGCCTGCTTTACTTTACTCCCCTTCATCATACATATACTGCTGGAGGGGGCCGGCGCTGTGGCACAGTAGACTGATCCTCCACCTGCAGCACTGGCATTCTGTATAGGCGCCAGTTCTCGTCCCAGCTGCTCGTCTGCCGATCCAGCTCTCTGCTGTGGCCTGGGAAAGAAATAGATGATGGCCCAAGTCCTTGGGACCCTTCACCTGCATGGGAGACCCGGAAGAAGCTCCTGGCTCCTGGTTTCAGATTGGCTCAGCTCCAGCTGTTGTGGCCATTTGGGGAGTGAAGCAGCAGATGGAAGTCCTTTCTCTCTCTCTCTCTCCTTCCCACTGTCTGTAACTCTACCTTTCAAATAAATAATAAATACAATTTTTAAAAAATATATACTGCTGGAATAAATTGGAAACCAGAAGTGTCATCTCTGGCTTCTGGCCCCATTGCATTCTTGGCCTCCATTCTCTTAGAGCATTGAACCTTGTCTGTGGGTCAAAGCCAAAACTCAGTCGTAAACCAATGTTGGACCCAGCGGAAGGAGACAGGCTTTGCTTCTGCACCAGACATAGTAGATTCTTTGGTAAGGGGATACTCTCAAAGTTGTAAGTCAGGGCAGTTCTGATTAGATTTCAAAAGCCATGCTTTCCTACAAGAGGAAAAAGACCATGTCCATGTATGCATGACACACCCATATACATGTGATAGAAGAACTCAGTCATCTTAGATGGTCTCTCAGTGACTTGCTCTATCACTTCAGTAAAGTGAACTTTATGTTAATGTCAACTTTAAAATAATAATAAACATTGATTTTGTTAACTGAATATTGTGAAATGTTATTCAATGTGAGAGTAATACAACTCGTTAGTGTATTTTATGCATCCTCAGATAAATGGTTAATATCTTATTTTTCTTCTCCAAATTAACTTCAGATTCAAATGTACCAGCTGTCCAGGCTCCTTCATGACTATCACAGAGATCTCTACAATCATCTGGAAGAAAACGAGATCAGCCCCAGTCTCTATGCTGCACCCTGGTTCCTCACACTGTTTGCCTCTCAGTTTCCTTTAGGATTCGTAGCCAGAGTCTTTGGTAAGAGATGCCTATGATCAAATAGAACTGAGCTGTTTATTCCAAGGAATATACATCTGGCCATAGGATACCCCATTATTTTTTCATATGTTACATAGAAGAGCAAATTGCTAGTGGAATTTAATAAATATCGCTGGTGCTATTCCAGTAGTAATTTGAAATACTGTTTGTCTTAAGTAAAATTAAAATGAAATGCAGAGAGAAATTGGTCTTCTGTATTTGAACAAGCTGTAATGGAACATTGATTTTTATTTATGCCTAAAGATCATAGTATACTTTTTAAAGAGAATCTCAAATAAGAACATAATTTGGGCTGGCGCTGCAGCTCACTTGGCTAATCCTCCGCCTGCGGCGCCAGCACCCCAGGTTCTAGTCCTGGTTGGGGCACCGGATTCTGACCCGGTTGCTCCTCTTCCAGTCCAGCTCTGATGTGGCCTGAGAGTGCAGTGGAGGATGGCCCAGGTCCTTGGGCCCTGCACCCACATGGGAGACCAGGAGGAAGCACCTGGCTCCTGGCTTCGGATTGGCACAGTGTGCCAGCTGCAACGCACTGGCTGTAGCAGCCACTTGCGGGATGAACCAATGGAAAAAGGAAGACCTTTCTCTCTGTCTCTCTGTCTTTCTCTCTCTCTCTCTCTCACTGTCTAACTCTGCCTGTCAAAAAAAAAAAACATAATTTGTTTAGTTTTCCAAATTAGTATATACATCTTTCCTATCTCTGGGTTTTGGTTGATTGGTTCTTTTTCCTATTGTCTGCTTCAACCTGGATTCAAAACATAGACAAACATATTATCTGACTAAGGCAATGGAAGTGCTGACGTCACTGTTAACTTCTTATGGAATGCCTTAATTTGAGTGTTTGTTGTTAACAGGGTCACTATAATTCCTGTTTTGTTGCTTGAATAACTCTTCCCTCATTCCACTACTATGATGTAGCCAGTCTCTAAGACTGAGTGAATAGGGGAAGCATACTAACTATGGGCGATAGAATCTAGAGCAGGTTTTGGGACACTTGTTTTGTTCCGATCATAGTATTGGACACTGGGAATAAAAGGAGCATGTGACATGGTTTTTAGCTCCATCTGGGGGCCTGTTTATCTGTTCATAAGTTCTTGGTTAGGTTTGTCTGTTATTTTAAAAGCAAAAAAAAAAAGTAATTTGTTCTAAGAATGTTGCTTATGGCCTCTGTAACCTCAGAAAGGATTGCCACAATTTCTCTGTTCTGTGTATCTCTCTGGTAGCCCTGCTCAGCTGTGCTTTTGATAAATGGGAGCTTTCTGTCTAATTGCGAGTATTGGCCCAATTATAGGTCATTACCATTGTTTGAAAAATTGGAATATAATAGAAATACGATGAAAATAGCAGGGAGTAGTACAAATAGAAAGGAAAAATGCTGTTTGGAGAAACCAATTTTGAAGATGTGTATATTATGTGTTTACACACCAGCTTACCATGCTTTCCTATTGAGAGCAAAATCCCACCCATTGATCCTCATAGGAATCTACAGAGCCAAGCAATTCTATTATTAATTTTAGAGGAGAAATGATATTTCTTTTCAAAACTCTAGAAACACAATCTCTAACTGCTTAGCAGTCAAAAAGATATTGTGGAAGAATTAATAAACAAGTAAAAACATAAATAAAAACTTTATCTTACAGAGAATTTTAACAAATAAAACTGCTTATAAGTATTTACAGAATAATCTGCCTGTGATTTAGATTCCATGGAAGAAAGAGAAAATTTTATATGATAGACACTGCATTAGCAGGAATACAGTCTGTAGACAAAGTGCAGTGAAAGAGTAAAATCGAGATGCCCTGGATCGCATGTTCACCAGATTTCCCTTGTTTGTTGAATACACACAGTTGCCTTTCCCCAGTGATATTTTCCCTGCATTGTGGTTCCTCTTACTGGGTCTTCTATAAGACCCATATTTATGTATGTATGTATGTATGTATGTATGTATGTGTGTATGTATGTATATATCCCAATGATGCTTCAGGGGCATCTCTCTGTCTTGCCCTTGGAAATTTGATATCAGAGCTTATGAGATGAGTGTTCCTAGTACTGTGTTTTTTCTGTGAGAATATAAATGATGCTGTCCACTGTGCAGTAGCTACTCAATGCTTTTCTTTGCATGTAGTAAATAACAGAGGCTGTGTGGCTGATGTGGCAGTGCAGCGGATTAAGCCACCTCCTGTGCCACCAGCATCCCTGAGTCCTGGCTGCTCTACTTCTTATCCAACTTCCTGCTAATGAGCCCAGGAAAGTGGCAGAAGATAGCCCAAGTACTTGGTACCCTACCACCTACTTGGGAAACTCAGATGGAGTTCTAGGCTCTTGATTTAGGCCTGGTCCAGTCCTGGCCATTGAGACCATTTGGAGAGTGAACCTGTCTCTCTTTGTCTTTGTTTCTGTCTCTCTCTCCCTCTCTAATTCTTCCTTTCCAATAAATAAAAATACCTTTTATAAAAAGAATAATAAAGACAGCTAGGAAGATGAAACTGCCTGATTCAGAAGAACTACCATGTTGGAAACAATTCTTTTTATCTCTCTTTTTTTTCAAGATTTATATATTTATTTCTTTGAAAGTCAGAGTTCAGGAAGCTTGATTGGAAGTGGAGCAGCTGAAACTTGAACCAGCATCCGTATGGGGTGCTGGGCATTACAGATGGCACCTTTACCCACCATACTATAGAGCTAGCCCCAGAAACAATTCCCTCACAATTTCCTCTATTTCAAGACAGCCCTGCTGTATATTATTGACTAAGAGAAACTTTAATACACAGATTTTGATACTTTTCAAAACTATTGTGTGCTTCCATTTGTGAGAAAGAGTTCAGAGTTTAGGTTTATATATATATTCTTTATATATATTTGTTATTTGATTTTATGTATATTTGTTATTTCACTTATCTTTTAGAGTCTTTTTTTAAAAGTGTCCTACTCTCGTATACATTTAGTTGCATATTAACTGATTTAGTGACTTTTTTAATTTAATATGGTAGTGCAAGTTTGAATGGTCCAAATTGGTTATGTTGATTTGCTTTGTGTTCCTGTTGGGAAGAAAAGCTAAATATCAGCAGAATAAGTGTCTTTGAAGTTTACCTGGACTCCATTAAATTCACCATGAAAGATCAAAAGTAATGTACAGATAAACAAATATATAAATTTCCCTTAGTTACCCTGATTGTATCTGAGGTTCTTAATAGGTAAGAGGAATATTAAAATACCTGTTTTTGTTTCAGTCATAAAGGTTTTCTTTAAAGCTGAGTGCATTTGATCAATTTTCCTTTTGCAAAATATTCTGTGATCCTGCAACAATAAAAAACAAACAATAAGCTTTAGCACAAAGAACATGTATTTTATCATGAATCCATAATTTTGATCATGAAAATTATATTTTTTCTTTTAGATATAATTTTTCTTCAGGGGACTGAAGTTATATTTAAAGTTGCACTCAGTCTGCTAAGCAGCCAGGAGTCACTTATAATGGAATGTGAAAACTTCGAGAATATTGTTGAGTTCCTTAAAAACACTCTTCCTGATATGAATACCTCTGAGATGGAAAAAATTATTACCCAGGTATGGTCTCAATGCTAAGAGTAAAATTTTATATATTGTGGCTTCTATAATGCTTGTACATTGAAAGCTTTAGCATAAAATGTTATTAATGCTTGACAGGCATTTTTTTTTGTACTTTGATCAGGTACATTTTACTTAGAAATGAGACTTATTGTGAAATTTGTATACTCTGATGTTGTCGATTTGGTTGCGCACAGAAAATGTGGTTGAGTGCCACATGATGAGGCTTTCAGGAATCCTTTCCTAATAGAGTCACGAAGACCCGAGGGTACAATGAGGTCCGCTTGCCTTTGTGATATTGTTAATTCTGTTGTGAACTGTGCAAGGAGGTCAGGAGGCCAGAGCACAGGCTTTGCAGTGAGAAAGTACTGAGTTTGCCTCTTCTTTTATTACTCGTTTGGCGTGCACACATCACCTCATTTTCTCAGCTCCAAAATGGGGAAATAGTGAGCCGAGTCTCTACAGGAAGCCGAGCTCTCTCTAATGTTTCCATTGCAGGAGCCATTTACAGAGAGGTGGACACTCAATATGGACGTCCAGATGTTTATGAACTGCTGGCTATCCCTGGTGCTGCTGAGGAAGTGAGAGATACTATAGGCTTACCAGGCAGGAGGAGAGCCAGAACTATAGATGAGCGGCCTCTAGCAGTTGTGTTCTTAGGGAGCTTAGCAGGGAAAGGAAAGGGAACAAATGACTCTCCTGCACCCTCTGATCTGCTGGCGCCTCCAGTTGGCCAAACCCAGCAGAGCCAGGCAGAAAGGGAGTGTGGGGGGCATGCAGCTCAAAGGGGGCTGCCTCCTGGGGTGCAGAAGGGTGGATGAGGGCAGAGAATAGATGTGGTTAGCAATGGAAAATAATCTGCACACCATCTAACCAGTCCCTGGCTGATCACAGGCACTAGGTGAGTAGTAGCTGTATTTGATGATGTTCAGAAGAAATGAACACACTGATTTGTAGATACAACGGCCATGCTTTATGAGCATTGGTAAAGTTTCCCTCTTTCCTGGAGGCTCTTGGAATAGCCAAAGGGAGACAGCTGAGAGAAGAGAAAGGGAGTTTGAAGTCTTGTTTGGGTGCCTGCCACCTACTAGCTGTGTGATTGTGCGCAGGTTACAACCTCACTGAGGCTCAACTTCCTCTCCTACAAAATAGAAGTAACGGTATGATCCTGTTATATTTTAATTATTATTATTATTATTATTATTATTATTTTTTTGACAGGCAGAGTGGACAGTGAGAGAGAGAGACAGAGAGAAAGGTCTTCCTTTGCCGTTGGTTCACCCTCCAATGGCTGCCGCGGATGGCGCGCTGCGGCCGGCGCACCGCGCTCATCCGATGGCAGGAGCCAGGTGCCAGGTGCTTTTCCTGGTCTCCCATGGGGTGCAGGGCCCAAGCACCTGGGCCATCCTCCACTGCACTCCTGGGCCACAGCAGAGAGCTGGCCTGGAAGAGGGGCAACCAGGACAGAATCCGGCGCCCCGACCGGGACTAGAACCCGGTGTGCCGGCGCCGCAAGGTGGAGGATTAGCCTGTTGAGCCACGGCGCCGGCCTCATTATTATTTTTTATGAGCAAATAGAACCAGTTAGTTAAGGTATTTGTACACTCTAATTCATACTATCCTAGGAACTTTTACAGTCACATAAAAAATTCCTCCTATGACATAGAATTTAAATCACAAGCAGATTGTTCCAGTGCTCCATAAGCTAAAAAAAATACAACTTTTTCTTAAATGTTTACTTGTTCATTTATGAATTCTTTAGAGATATGTTTTGATTGAGAAGTTGTGAGAGATTGTGCTTTTACAGATTTGAAAATAGATACTAGCTCTTTAAAATTCATGAGTAGTTCCAGGTTACCATTGGGATTATTGGGTAGAACTTATAGGCAGAGAGATTTGGATTTGGTATTAGAATCTCATAAGAATTAGAGTTGGTTAACTATGAGAAAATTGTAATATTTAAGATGGGGTTGGCCGGCGCCACTGCTCAATAGGCTAATCCTCCACCTGCGGTGCTGGTACAGCGAGTTCTAGTCCCCGTCGGGGTGCTGGATTCTGTCCCCGTCGCTCCTCTTTCTGTCCAGCTCTCTGCTGTGTCCCGGGAAGGCAGTGGAGGATGGCCCAGGTCCTTGGGCCTTGCACCCGCATGGGAGACCAGGGGAGGCACCTGGCTCCTGGCTTCGGATCAGCGCGGTGCGCTGGCTGCAGTGCGCTGGCCGCGGTGGCCATTAGAGGGTGAACCAACGGAAAAGGAAGACCTTTCTCTCTCTCTCTCTCTCTCTCTCTCTCTCTCTCACTGTCCACTCTGTCTGTCAAAAAAAAAAAGAGGGTCAACAAGCTTTATTTCTGTCATTTGAAAAAATGTAAGTAATGCAAAAAAATACGAAGAACATAAAAGTAACTGCATATCTCAGCATCTAGAGATGATAATCTTTGAACCTTCCTATTGCATGTCTCTGTACATATATCCATATGTAGGCAGTTTTACATAGGTGAAATCATATTGGTTATATTATTGTCAACCTGATTTTAATGAAAATATTTGCAGAATGTTGGACATTTTTCCAGGCCAGTAAATGTAGATCCATACCATCATTTTCAGTGTTGTGTAATAGCCCATTGTGTCCATACCACAGTTAAGGAAAGATTAAGGAAATTTCTTTAAAAATTACTTATTTATTTATGTAATTTGAAAGGCAGAAAGAGAGAGACAGAGGAAGATATTTTACCTGCTGTTTCATTCTCCCAAATGCTCACAACAGGCAAAGCTAGGTCAGGCTGAAGCCAGGAACCCGGCATTCAAAGCAGATCTCCATTGTGGGTAGCAGAGTTCACCTGCTGCCTCCTGTGGTGTGCATTAGCATGAAGGGGGAGTCGAGAATGGAGCCAGGACTTAAACTCAGGCACCCCAATATGAGATGTAGGCAGTGCAAGCAGCGTCTTAACAATTGTACCAAATACCAGCTCTCCCCTTATTAAAATTCTGGTATTAGAATGTCACTCTAGTAGTAGAATGAGTTAGATTTTTTGTAATTTCTTTTTGTTCACATTAGCATAGGTGTCATTGCTCACAGGGCAGCTTCAGCCTCACTTTCCTCCTAGCAAGTTTTTTCTTTTTTTTTTTTTTTTTTTTTTATAAAGCTTTTATTTAAAGAATATAAATTTCCAAAGAACAGCTCATGGACCACAATGACTCCCCCCACACACAACTTCCCTCCCTCCCCCCACCCTCCCCTTTCCCGCTCCCTCTCCCCTTCTGTTCACATCAAGATTCATTTTCAATTCTCTTTATACACAGAAGATCAATTTAGTACATATTACGTAAAGATTTCAACGGTTTGCCCTCGCATAGAGACACAAAATGATAATACTGTTGGAGTACTAGTTATAGTATTAATTCACAATGTACAGCACATTAAGGACAGAGATCCTACATGATTTTTTTTTAAAAAAATTGATTAATTGTCTATGCAATTTCCAGTTTAACACCAAGATTTTTTAATCATTTGCAATTATCTTTATATAAAGAAGATCGATTCAATATATACTATGTAAGGATTTAATCAGTTTGCACCCACTCAGAAACACAAAGTGTAAAAATACTGTTTCAGTACTAGTAATAGCATCACTTCACATTGGATAACACATTAAGGACAGATCCCTCATGAGACGTAAGTACACAGTGACTCCTGATGTTGATTTAACAATTTGACACTCTTGTTTATGGCGTCAGTAATCTCCCTAGGCTCTGGTCATGAGTTGCCGAGGCTATGGAAGCCTTTAGGGTTAGCCGACTTCGATCTTATTCCCACAGGGCCATAGTCAAAGTGGAAGTTCCCTCCTCCCTTCAGAGAAAGGTACCTCCTTCTTTGATGGCCCCGTTCTTTCCACTGGGATCTCACTCGCAGAGATCTTTCATTTAGGTCTTCTGTTTTTTCCAGAGTGTTTTAGCTTTCCATGCCTAAAATATTCTCATGGGCTCTTGAGCCAGATCCGAATGCCTTAAGGGCTGATTCTGAGGCCAGAGTGCTATTTAGGACATCTGCCATTCTATGAGTCTGCTGTGTATCCTGCTTCCCATGTTGGATCATTCTCTCCCATTTTCATTCTATCAGTTAGTATTAGCAGACACTAGTCTTGTTTGTGTGATCCCTTTGACTCTTAGACCTATCAGTGTGATCAATTGTGAGCTGAAATTGATCACTTGGACTAATGAGATGGCCTTGGTACATGCCACCTTGATGGGATTGTATTGGAAGCCCCTGGCACAATTCTAACTCCATCATTTGGGGCCGTTCCGATTGAGCATGTCCCAAATTTTACATCTCCTCCCTCTCTTATTCCCACTCTTATATTTCACAGAGATCACTTTTCAGTTAAAATTTAAACACCTAAGAATAATTGTGTGTTAATTACAGAGTTCAACCACTAGTACTAGGATAAAGAAAAAAAAAAATACTACCATGGATAAAGTATTACATTGTACAACAACAGTCAGCACAAGAGCTGATCGAGTCACTGTTTCTCATAGTGTCCATTTCACTTCTACAGGTTTCCCCTTTGGTGCTCAGTTAGTCACCGCCAATCAAGGGAAACAAATGATATTTGTCTCTTTGGGACTGACTTAATTCACTCAGCATGATGTTTTCCAGATTCCTCCATTTTGTTGCAAGTGACCGGATTTCATTGTTTTTGACTGCTGTATAGTATTCTGTAGAGTACATGTCCCATAATTTCCTAATCCAGTCTACTGTTGAAGGGCATTTGGGTTGGTTCCAAGTCTTAGCTATTGTGAAATGAGCCGCAATAAACATTGCTGTGCAGACGGCTTTTTTGTTTGCCAATTTAATTTCCTTTGGGTAAATTCCAAGGAGTGGGATGGCTGGGTTGAATGGTAGGGTTATATTCATGTTTCTGAGGAACCTCCAGACTGAATTCCATAGTGGCTTCACCAGTTTGCATTCCCACCAACAGTGGATTAGTGTCCCTTTTCCCCACATCCTCTCCAGCATCTATTGTTGGTGGATTTCTGAATGTGAGCCATTCTCACCGGGGTGAGGTGAAACCTCATTGTGGTTTTGATTTGCATTTCCCTGATTGCTAGGGATCTTGAACATTTTTTCATGTGTCTGTTGGCCATTTGGATTTCCTCTTTGGAAAAATGTCTGTTGAGGTCCTTGGCCCATCTCTTAAGTGGGTTGTTTGTTTTGATGTTGTGGAGTTTCTTAATTTCTTTGTAGATTCTGGTTATCAACCCTTTATCTGTTGCATAGTTTGCAAATATATTTTCCCATTCTGTCGGTTTCCTATTCACTTTCCTGACTGTTTCTTTTGCAGTACAGAAACTTTTCAATTTGATGCAATCCCAGTAGTTAATTTTGGTTTTCAGTGCCTGTGCTTCTGGGGTCTTTTCCAAGAAGTCTTTGCCAGTACCTATGTCTTGCAGGGTTTCTCCTATGCTCTCCAGTAATTTGATGGTGTCGGGTCGTAGGTTTAAATTTTTAATCCATGTTGAATGAATTTTTGTGTAAGGTGAAAGGTAGGGGTCTTGCTTCATGGTTCTGCACGTGGAAATCCAGTTTTCCCAGCACCATTTATTAAACAGACTGACCTTACTCCAGGGATTGGTTTTGGATCGTTGATCAAATATAAGTTGGCTGTAGGTGTTTGGATTGATTTCTGGAGTTTCTATTCTGTTCCATTGGTCTATCCATCTGTTTCTGTACCAGTACCATGCTGTTTTGATAACAACTGCCCTGTAGTATGTCCTGAAATCTGGTATTGTGATGCCTCCGGCTTTGTTTTTGTTGTACAAGATCTAGCAAGTTTTTTCTAAGAAGGATACCTGTCCTCCAGTTTCTTTTTTTTTTTTTTTTTTTTTTAATTTTTGACAGGCAGAGTGGACAGTGAGAGAGAGAGACAGAGAGAAAGGTCTTCCTTTGCCGTTGGTTCACCCTCCAATGGCTGCCACGGATGGCGCGCTGCGGCCGGCGCACCGCGCTCATCCGATGGCAGGAGCCAGGTGCTAGGTGCTTATCCTGGTCTCCCATGGGGTGCAGGGCCCAAGCACTTGGGCCATCCTCCACTGCACTCCTGGGCCACAGCAGAGGGCTGGCCTGGAAGAGGGGCAACCGGGACAGGATCCGGCGCCCCGACCGGGACTAGAACCCGGTGTGCCGGCGCCGCAAGGCGGAGGATTAGCCTGTTGAGCCACGGCGCCGGCCCTGTCCTCCAGTTTCTAACTGAGCTGTCTTTCCATTTGCTGGTGACATGGGAGGGTGGTGGTTGGCCTACTTAAAACCTTACTGCTCTGCCAACGCTTGAGTGTGTGATTTTGAGGATTCTCAGAGGAGTAGAATATAGACATGACTGCCAAGACACCTACATGAAGAAAGAATCTGTTCTAATGTATATTTAAGTTGTTCTTAAATTGACACTTTTTCTTTTTATATACTTTAATAAAGTTCCTCAATGATAGTAAGTATTTGGAAGTAAATATGAAGTACAGCATCATGCACAGAGGTCCGGGGGCTAGACTAACCTGGGGTGTTTCCATGGCAGGTGTTTGAGATGGACATTTCCAAGCAGTTACATGCCTATGAGGTGGAATATCACGTGCTGCAGGACGAGCTGCAGGAATCGTATGCCTGTGAGGACAGTGAGCCTCTGGAGAAGCTGGAGAGGGCCAACAGCCAGCTGAAGAGACAGAACATGGACCTCCTAGAAAAACTGCAGGTATGGACAGGAGAGATTTGACCAAAGGGCAGCAAGGCCCCCTGCCTGCACAGAGCTGGACCAGGAATGATAGGGATGTGTGTGTGGATGGCGGCATTGCTGATGAAGCCCTTGGGTATCAGACCCTGTCCACGTGCTCCAGTGGATTTTGAGGAGAGAAAGTGAACACTCAGAAAATAGTTAAGTGATCATTCAAAGCAAAATTTGGTTAAAGACCTATTGGGTGTTGTACATATTTGGTTATGTTCAAGGGTAGAAGAATTGAATATGGGAAATTGGTGGTGAAGTTGGTGAGTAGGGTATGAGCTAGACTCTCTAGGGTAGTTAAAAGCAAACAGTGAGGGGGTCTTTAAGTTGGGATGGGCAGAGGGAGACATCAGTAAGGAAGATGTACCTAGGAACATAGTTAGCTTGGCACCAATTTGAGATTTATGTTGGAGCAAGGTAGGATAAATATGATCCAAGCAGGAATTAATTATAGGTGACTTCTCATGTCATGCAGAAGAGCATAGCTTTAAATCCTGTTGACAGTGAAATCTTTCAAAGTTTTTGAGCCATGATTTTGAGTCATCAATCTGGAAACAGATTAGGGTGGGGACAGAAGGTAGGGAGGCCTACTAGAAGACATTTGCAAAAATCTAACTGAAAATGATGAGAATTGTCTAGCGTAAAACAAATAGAATGAGAAGGAGATATTTCTGGGAGAACTGAATGAAAATATAGTCTAGTCCCTACCATCAAGGAGTTTACAATTACTTGGGAATCAGAAGCACTGTAGGTTTATTTATAAACACATACTAACAAATGCAATACACTGTTTATTATAAAGTATGATTCTACATCTCCAACTTGTGTGATGTGCAGTGTATACTCATGTCTTACTGGGCAAGGCTTAAAAGTAGTCAGGAGATGGGATGTGAGCAGGTGTCTGCTTTCTGCTACTATAAGGAAACACCTGAAGCTAAGTAACTTATAAATAAAGGATGTTTATTTAGATCACAGTTCTGGAGGCTAAAAGTGCAGCTATTCTAGTGCCACCTCTTGTAACGTCCTCCTTGAGTGCACTACTCAGCAGATGGCACCATGGTGAGAGAGAGAGATCACATAGAGACAGCAGGAAGCCAGAGAGTCAGGGAAGGGGCAAGTCTTACTCTTTCATAACAACCCCCTTGCAAGAATTAACCAGGTTCACATGAGAACTACCTTAATCCCATCTGAGGGCAATGCTCTCAGTGACCTCAGGGCCTCCCACCTGGCCTCACCACTTAAAGGTCCCACCACCTTTTACATTACCACACTGAGGACAAAACTTCCAGCACATGAACCCTGTGAACACACTTAGACCATATCCAAACCTTAGCAGCAAGTGAGCCTTAGAGAGAGAGATGAATGCTGAGCTAGCCCTTAAGTGTTTCAGGGATCCTTGGTTTCTTCTTACTCTGCCCCCTCCCCCATTCTCCCAATACTCCACCTGCCTCCAAACTAGGAAACCCTGAAACTTCTGCAACTCAAGGTGAGCAAGAAATGTATTAGAAATGAGGGATATCTAAAGTAGATGCTTCCCAATCATAGGAACATCTGACTTCCTTCACTTTATCTTAATTAGCTGTGGCTCATAGAAAATTCTAACCCTTTTTCTATTTGAATAATAACAAACATGGTTTATTTTTGATAAGAAAAATTAAGAATGGGTATATTCTCTTTTGTTACTTGGTTATTTCACTGATGATTAATTGAGCATTTCCTGACAAATGCCATAATAGCATTCTGACCTCAGAATCAGCCCTTAAGACATTTGAATCTGGCTGAAAGCCCATGAGAGCATTTCAGGAGTGGAAAGCCAAGACACTGTGGTAAAAAGTGATCTACACAAAGGATCTCTGTGAGTGAGATCCCAGTGGAAAGAAGGGGCCATCAAAGAAGGATGCACTTTTCTCTGAAGGGAAGAAAGAACTTCCACTTTGCTTATGGCCCTATCTAAATGCTGACAGAGTTTGTGGACTCAAAAGTCTTCTACAGCCTTGGCAGCTCATGACAAGCGCTTCGGGTGATCACTGACATTAATAATAAGAGTGTCAATCGTTAAATCAACAACAAGAGTCACTGTGCACTTTCTCCCCATGTAGGACCTCTATCCTTAATGAGGTGTACTATGAGAATTAACAGTAAAACTAGTCTTCAGACATTACTTTTTACTTTGTGTGTCTGTGTGGATGCAAACTGTCATCATCAAATAAATTTGGCATCACTGACACTCATAAAAATGGATGGAATCCCAAGTGTATGTTTAGAGAAATCTGCTTTTCCAGTCAGACAGCAAAAGCCCACTGTTAGTGCCTCTGTCTCCTTCAGCAAGGCCAGACTTCATTCCCTGGGGGGTAGACTCAGTGGGGGTGAAATGGGGAGCCCTGCCACTGTGGAGATGTGATGTGATATTGTCCTGTGTTTTTGCATTGAGAAGAGATGAATCATGTTAGTACCATACTTATATCTTTGAGAAACCTACAACACTCTCCATTTTCATGGAGGTTTTACAAAGTATTTGCTTCACATCATGTTTTATTAAGCTTAATATGTGCAAACAGTGGTTGCTATAATGAAGAACCAAATTCTTCAAATTTTTATTTTGGAAAATTAATTTAAAAAACCCTACACTTTATTAATTAATTAATTAATTTTCCCAAACAGGTGGCTCATGCTAAAATCCAGGCCTTGGAATCCAACCTGGAAAATCTTTTGACCAGGGAGACCAAAATGAAGACTTTAATCCGGACTCTGGAACAAGAGAAAATGGCTTATCAAAAGACAGTGGAGCACATCCGGAAGCTCGTGCCAGCAGATGCTCTACCCAACTGTGAAGTGCTGCTGAAAGACCTCAACTGCAACCCCAACAACAAAGCCAAGACAGGAAATAAGCCATAACTGCAGACGCGCTGCCTCAGCAGAAAGTGCTCCTTAACCTACCACACAGAGGAAGAGCCTGCATGATACCAGCCCGCCCTGGACACTGCCGCTGACGGAACCACCTCCTGCTGGTGCGGGGCCGCGAGGCAGCAGGTGCATCTGGCTCTCCTCAGAGCTTGCCAACCCTAAGCCATCGTACATTTGTAAACTGGGGTTTCCTGTTGTTGCTGACTGTATACATATACATACATACATACATACATATATATATATAATGGACATGAAGAGTTCACGCTTTCAGATCAAATGAGTGGATGTATATTTAGAGCAGCTCTTTCATTTCTTTCCTTTTTTTTTAAAGTCACAATTTCATGGAATCCACACCAAAGGGAAGTTAAAATGAAATCCCCCTCAGACTCATGATGAACTCTTTTTGTCTTTATAGTGAAACAAAGCTCGATCATCTTTGTATATTGAAGTATACTTGAAAAAATGAATGTATTTTTTTCTCCAAAGAACAGCATGTTTCCTTTAATGGTGGAAAGGTGGAAACATTTATTTGACTTTCTGTGCGTCTATCTTAAAATCTGCTGACATTGTCTTGTCGAGGAGGATGACTGTTTGCTGGTTGTGTTCCTGTGGGTTTTGGGGGAAAGTGGGGAGCCTTTCCACCCCACCTGCTTTGTGCCAACTAACATGTCACATCTCTATGTATTCAAAGTCCTGTTAGATCTTACTATAGAACTATGTAAGAAGAAGGCGGGATGTTGTGGTTGAGTCTACCCTGGGCAGGGTAAAGGAGATCGTTGCTAATTTTCTAGCAAATTAGATCAACATTGTTACTCAGACTAAAAATATCAGGCCTCAAAAATATAATTTAGTACTTAAATTGTCTGAATTAGCTTTCTACTTTTTTTATTTAAATGACTCCTACAGCCGTGAACTGACTTCCCTTTACCTGGCTTCCACAGTCACCCAGTGACAGGGATTTGCCATTCCCCACCAAATGGTGAGAGCTCTTCATTTGGTTTTCTCTTCCTTAAATATAGGATCAACAAAAGCAATTGCAGTTGATTTTCCAAAGCTGATGCATGGTGTGGAAATACCTTTTGTTGTTGTAGCAAAATTTGTAGACTCTCACAAACTCTTAATTATATTCCCATTTCATGTGACAATCTATGAGAATGGAAGTGTTTAGGACCGAGCTGTTGAAATCAGTGGGAAGGGGAAAGGAAGATGGTACCAGCCCAGTGTATGCTACCATTCTGCATTTGGACTCCCAGTGTCTGCAGCCCATCTCTAAGGGCATTCATCCTTGGTGGGTATTTGGCAGCTGCATGATTTTTTTTTTTTTTTTGACAAGCAGAGTTAGACAGAGAGAGACAGAGATAAAGGTCTTCCTTTCCGTTGGTCCACCCCCAAATGGCCACTACAGCTGGTGTGCTGTGCCAATCCGAAACCAGGGGCCCCGTGCCTCTTCCTGGTCTCCCGTGCGGGTGCAGGGCCCAAGCACTTGGGCCATCCTCCACTGCCTTCCCAGGCCACAGCAGAGAGCTGGACTGGAAGAGGAGCAACTGGGATAGAATCTGGTGCCCCAACCAGGACTAGACCCTGAGGTGCCGGCGCCACAGGCAGAGGATTAGCCTAGTGAGCCACAGCACCAGCCATAGCGCATGATTTTCAAAGCACATATGTGCTTCTCCTTCTCAGAGGTGGTTCTGTGATAGTGCCTCTGAAAGTTGATGCATCAGTTTTGTCTTCCCAAGCAGTGTCTATCCTCTGTGCTTTTTGCACTACTCGTTTTTTGCAGAGGGGTTACCTGGGGATAATTTTATTGAAAGGGAGTTCATTCTATACAAGCTGAAATTTATGACAATGTAAAAGAGTAAAGCTGTCAAGGACTCTGAGAACCTTGGTAGAGCAGATGAGAAACTCCATCTACACTTTACCCAGTATGAATGCAAAGTTCTCTCATCACAGAGCAGCGAGCCCTTGAATCCAAGCCATGTCTTAAAAGATAATAACGTCTTATCAGTAAAGGTAATGTAACTGTTAGTTTCTAGAAAATGCTAATCCGAGGTGTTCCATTCAGTTGGGGGCCTCTGACTGATTTATTGCTTGGATTTCCTAAACCTTTCCATATTGTAGGAAGGGCTTTCCCTAGAAGGATTATTATATTTTCTTCATGTCTGGTGATAATAATTGCCTTTGGGGTGTGATACACAGGTGGTAGGTAGTCAAGGAAGCTTCAGGGTGAGGGAAGGGACTTCTTTCTGTTGTTCAGTTTAAATTGAACTTTATTCTGGATGTTTAGAGTCAACATAAGTAGTTACATTATGTTGTTCAGAGATTAAGGTAACTTGGATACAATATTTGTTTTGAAAATTAATTTCCTTTTTCATTTGTGATTTTGTAAGTGCTACACCAGTTGTGCTTCATGCATTGTTACATCTTCATGAGGTTAATGTCAAGTCTAGGTCATTTCCAATAAATTCATTGCTGCAGTATCCCTGGCTTACTGGTTTTACTTGTGGTACTTTTTGGGAGAGAGGAAGCTCTTGGTTAGAGCCCTTAGCAAGATCTGTATGGGTTGGATTGCTACCACTTAAGACTCACACATTGATAATTCTTTCTCATAGGAACTGATAACAGTGAAGATAAGTGAAGAGGCACTTAGGAAGGTATGTTGTTACCAATTTTCAACTTCTTTCCCAATGGAGCCTTTTGCTGTTGATACAGAGAAAAAAGAAAGGTAGAGCCAATATTGTGCTGTAGTGGGTAAACCCCTACCACCTGCATTGCCAGCATCCGATATGGGCTCCATTTCAAGTCCTGGGTGCTCCACTTCCCATCCAGCTCCCTGCTAATGTGTCTGGGAGAGCAGCGGAGGATGGGCCAAGTGCTTGGCCCATGTGGGAGACCTGGGTGAAGTTTCTTGCTTCGACCTGGCCCAGCCCTGGCTGTTGAGACCATTTGGGGAATGAACCAGTGGATGGAAGATCTGCCCCTCTCTGTCTCTGTAACTCTGCCTTTCAAATAAATAACATAAATCTTAAAAAAAAAAAAAAAGAAAGAAAGAAAGAAAAAGGCAAACACACTGGCAGATTTGCATCTTACGCATTTTTATTATCTAGACCCCTCCCCACTAGGTAAAAAGGGAAAGAAAGTGTATAAGGAAATATACAATTTCTCAATTGGACTAGATTCCAAATAGCTAAGAGTTAAGGAAACTTACTGATGGATATGATATGAACATGTTGATTTGAACCAAATATTTCATTTTCCATGTGTGGGTAAGATCTATAAATGTTAACACCTGGACACCACAATGACATATCCCTTAAAATATCTCACATAAGAGAAATGAAATAACCAATCTTTGCTCTCCATCTGTCAGATGACTTTAAGCAGAATACCTTCTGGATCTGTAAATTTTGACTGTGGTAAGACTGAATATATTTGCAAAGCTCAAGAAAGATTAGGTTAATCAGAACAGGATTGGTTCATCCCAGAAAGAAGAAGAAAGCCAGTCAGGAGAGCCAGCTGGAGAGAACCTTAGCCAAGACTCCTGGCAAGGCTGCCCTCATTGTTAAATGAATACAAGCAGTTATGGCCTGTAGAATCCAAGTGTTTTGTCTCCTCTGCCAAATGAGAGTGATGTGTCATCTGTGTTGGACAGGTGCCCTAAACTTGCAGCTAATATACCCCACTTGTTTGAAGTCTGCTCTCAAAGCAGCAGTCTATTTCCAACTCAACTTTTCTCTGTTGTCAAGAGAGGCCAGGATAGAAAGCTACAAATATTCTGATCCCTGTGACAGCTCTAGATACAAGTAAAACAGGAATTACAATTTTTGGCATTGTGGTAAGATATACCCAACATAAAATTCCTCATCTTAACCACTTATAAGTAGACAGTTCAATGACACTAGCTATAGTTGCATTGCTGTGTAACCCACCACCACTATCTAGCTACCAAATTCTTTCCATCTTGTAAAGCTGAAACTCTATACTCATTAAGCATTAATCCTCTGTTACCTTCTCCGAGCCCCTGATAATCACCATTCTACTTTCTCTATGAGTCTAACTGCCCTAGGTACTTTACATTAAGTAGAAACTTAATGCTATTTGTTCTTTGTGACTGATTCATTTTACCTAGTAGTGTCTTCAAGGTTTATCCATGCTCTAGCATATGTCGGCATTTACTTCCTTTTTACGGCTGAATAATACCCCATTGTATACACATATACCACATTTAGTTCTTTCATTCCTTTGGAAATGGGCACTTGGGTTGCTTCCATCTTTTGGATACTGTAAATACTGCTGCAATGAACCTGGACATGAATGTACGAATACATCAGTCTCAGCAGCTTGATTTTTGTGAGTCCATCCATGAAGAATGAATCTGTGCTTTATGTACTGATGCTATCAAATTGCTGAGCCTGTAAAGGCCCCAAACTGGAACAAACTCATCAGGAGCAAGTGACGATTTCCTGGGTGATTTATTATTATATGAGGGGAGGGAACACTAGAATGTACAGATTTGATGTTGGGAAAATGGATTTTCTTGATAATATTACTTTTGCAAACAGCCTATTTTTCTAAGAGCTACCCAAATGTTGCTAATATTCATGGTCTTTCTCAAAATAAAATTCTCAAGTAGCCTGATGTTTTGCTTCACAAATTGAAATCATTTGCAAGTTCATAAATATTATTCTCCAGAGAACGTATTACTCAGAAACAATCATTTCAGTTAAAACACCTCTTATACTCTATGTTTAGGGACATCTCAGAAATAAAACATCTCCAAATGAAATGAGAGCATTTCCCATGTTGACTTTGACCAACTTGGGCGTATTTCAATTTTCTTTTTATAACTGTTTTATCTAGTAAGCAATTACTTTGTCCAGTCTGTTCTCCACTTTAGCCTTTCTACAGTAAATTGGATACTTTTAGGGAGAAATCACCACCATTCATTGTTTAGTAAATCTGTTACAGCTGATGTAATTAGAGCATTCATCAACACTTTAATAGTATTTAGATTTAAAGTCACAGGGCAAAGCAGGGAGGGATGTATCAGTGACCTGAGTGAGTTAATATGCTTGCTTTTCCTTCTATTTTTCCTGAAGCTAAACTTATTATCAACTGTGTTTGCCATTGGATCAACTATCTTACCAACTCAAAAAAAATGCATTTCATATGCTGTTTCAATACAAGGATTACCAGACATAATACCAGTGTAAATCAGGAAAATATACTTGTACAGTGTACATTTCCATTCCTCTGCTCTTTCAGAGCCTGCAAGAAGTGGACAAAAGAGGTATTAAGAGTACAGCTCTCTACCTTGAAGGCACTGTCACAATCAAAACACCACTTCGTGGGAGACAGTGCTAATTCTCTGTTTGAAGGAATGTGTGAAGAGGTGACAGCCATGCACTGTTTGTTGTGCAGGTTAACTTTTGCTGTGGCAGACAAAGTCAGGATGAAGAAACTCATGATTTTGTAGGCTTTTTATTGAGCTGATTCATCAAAGAGGCTTATTTCTGTACATGGCAAGGTACATGGAAGAACTGGTTCCATCCATTGCATGTTTGGATTGACAACCACATGAATTGTTAGCAGCATCTGTGAAAGCCATTTTCCATGGCTCTGTAGCTCTTGTATTATCTCAGGGTTTCCCAACATTTATTTCTGGAGAACGCATATAGCTCCTACAAGGAAACTGAATCTATGGCCAAGCAAATTTGGGAATCAATGGGTTGAGCTAAATCAGAGTTCTTCTCAGAAGCTTTAGCTTAGTGCTAACTCCTCCGGAGGAAGATGCGCTGAGAAAAGCCCTGAGTAGCCTGGTGTAAGGAGCTGAGGATTTATGGACTCTCCACGCAGGGAGGAATCTGGCTCTGCCCCTTGCTACCTGTTGATTTAGTCAAGTCATCAAGCTTTCTAGAAGTTGAGATTCTTTATCTGTGAAATGATGGACTTCAGTTAGACCCTCAAGGCTCTATTCAGTTGTATGAATTCAGTGGCAGTTGATTTTCCAAAGATCCAGGTGAATTCTGTAAAGCCCATGGAAAAAGAATTCTGGCTTTGCTTCCAGTCTTAACTATGATATTCTGTCTTCATTGAATAGCTTGCCTTTGTTTTTGTAAAAAACACCATGCTACCAATGAGCCAGTAAATCATTTTTATAAGCCATTTTTTTCCTCTAAGTTGTACAAGTGAAGTTCAAACTGTATGGTTAGGCTTGTGTGAAAACAAGGAAGTAAAGAATCCCTCCATCCACTCTTCGCTTTTGGTGTTGGCTCACAGCGACCACATTTTATTTAGTCTTGCTTTTCTTCATAGGAATAGTGAAGCCAGAAGAATATTGCATTATTTCTTCTAATTTGATTGAGAAAAATATTTCACCTTATAGTTTATTTCTTTTGGAAAAATTGAGTCTGAAAAAATATAGAAGGCCTTTGAATTATCACGTGTTTCTATAAATGCTTTCTACTGAAATGCTGCTGTTGGCAATCTATGCTTAATTTCCGTCTTACGTCACATGAGTGACAATGATTAGCTTTCTAGGAATGAATAAAATTGGCAAATAAAGAAAGGCCCAGGTCCTTCTGTTGGCATTGTACTGCCTTGCATCTGTCTTCTTCTCATCATTAAGAAAGGCTGACTTTTATTTGTATAGAAAATAATAAACAGGGGCCGGCACCATGGTTCAGTAGGTTAATCCTCCGCCTGTGGTGCCAGCATCCCATGTGGGTGCTGGTTCTAGTCGAGGCTGCTCCTCTTCCAATACAGCTCTCTGCTGTGGCCAGGGAAAGCAGTAGAAGATGGCCCAAGTACTTGGGCCCCTGCACCCACATGGGAGACTGGGAAGAAGCACCTGGCTCCTGGCTTCGGATTGGCGCAGCTCCTGCCATTGCAGCCACTTGGGGAGTGATTCAGCCTTGTGTCTCATGTGGGTGGCAGAGATCCAATTACATGAGCCATTACCTACTGGTTCCTAGTAGCCAGGATTCCACCTTAGGGACTCTCAGATGGGATGCAGGTATCCCAAGTGCTGTCGCGTCCACTGTGCCAACTGTCTATCCCAGCACACTTTTTAAGTGGGCATTGAAATGAACCAAAATTTTCTAACGTTTTTCATATTTACAATTTCTTTCTTTCTTTCTTTCTTTCTTTCTTTCTTTCTTTCTTTCTTTCTTTCTTTCTTTCTTTCTTTCTTTCTTTCTTTCTTTGACAGCTAGAGTTAGACAGTGAGAGAGACAGGGAGAAAGGTCTTCCTTCCATTGGTTCACCCCCAAAATGGCTGCTACAGCTGGTGCTGTGCCAATCCAAAGCCAGGAGCCAGGTGCTTCCTCCTGGTCTCGTGCAGGTACAGGGGCTCAAGCACCTGGGCCATCCCTCCACTTCCCTCCTGGGACACAGCACAGAACTGGACTGAAAGAGGATCAACAGGGACTAGAACTCAGTACCCATGTAGGATGCTGGCACCGCAGATGGAGGATTAACCAAGTGAGCCAATGGCGCCGGCCCCTCATATTTATAATTTCATACATTCTTCAAGTAGGATCATGAAATTTGAATCATTCAACTACTTACTGAAAAAAATGAGTATAACATCATTTATTGCTATTTCTTAAAATCTGTACCCTTGGCCGGCGCCGTGGCTCAACAGGCTAATCCTCCGCCTTGCGGCGCCGGCACACCGGGTTCTAGTCCCGGTCGGGGCACCGGATTCTGTCCCGGTTGCCCCTCTTCCAGGCAAGCCCTCTGCTGTGGCCCAGGAGTGCAGTGGAGGATGGCCCAGGTGCTTGGGCCCTGCACCCCATGGGGAGACCAGGAAAAGCACCTGGCTCCTGGCTCCTGCCATCGGACGAGTGCGGTGCGCTGGCCGCAGCGCGCCGACCGCGGCGGCCATTGGAGGGTGAACCAACGGCAAAAAGGAAGACCTTTCTCTCTGTCTCTCTCTCTCTCTCAATGTCCACTCTGCCTGTAAAAAAAAAAAAAAATCTGTACCCTAAAATATTGTATCCTATATGGGATTTTTTTAATGTCCCATCTCTAGACAGTCCTGTGCCTGACATTACTGTGACCAATTGGAGCAGTTGCTCACCATACAACTGTGAAAAGATACGAAGAATGCTCTAACCAATGAACAATTACATTGTAATTGAAGAATTAAAATATAAAAATAAAAATATTGATTAACCATGAAAACTGAGATTAACCATGAAAACTCCCTGCAAATCTTTCTGCTTTTGCCAATCTGGATTCTTTTATATTTTTAAATATAAATATAAAATATAAATATTTAAAATATAAATATAAATTAAAAATTTTCAATTCAAATACAATATCCACACCATGAAATGCCCATAGCCTACAGATTTTTTTTGTCACCTGATCACACTTATAACAAACACCCAATTAAAAAAAAAGAATTACTAGTGCCCCAAGGTTCTCAATATTACCTCTCCTATTTCTTTTTTTCACTTGTGAAATAAGAGTATATTGCTAGTTATATATATGAATCAGTGAAGCACTCTTTATAACTGTATAACAAATGATAAGACAACCAAACAACTTTTTTACTCTCTCAATGTATTAGCTACCACAAACAAGTGAAAAATGTTATATTTTTGTGGGGGGGGGGAAAGCCTTATTTTCACGTAGCCTACTGTTCTCCAGTTATATCCATTTTGCAGCAAATGTTGGGATTTCAGTCTTTTTTTGTGGCTGAGTCACAGTCCATCATGTACGTATACCACATTTTCTTTATCCAGTTATCATTTGACGTACATCTAAGTTGATTCCATAATTAGCTAGCCAAGTCACTCTGGAAAAAAAAGAAGACCTAAATGAAAGATCTCTGTGAGTGAGATCCCAGTGGAACGAATGGGGCCATCAAAGAAGGAGGTACCTTTCTCTGAAGGGAGGAGAGAACCTCCACTTTGACTATGACCCTGTCGGAATAAGATTGAAGTCAGCGAACCCTAAAGGCTTCCATAGCCTTGGCAACTCATGACTAGAGCCTAGGGAGATTACTGATGCCATAAACAAGAGTGTCAAATTGTTAAATCAACTTCAGGAGTCACTGTGTACTTAATGTCTCATGGGGGATCTGTCCTTAATGTGTTGTCCAATGTGAAGTAATGCTATAACTAGCACTGAAACAGTATTTTACACTTTGTGTTTCTGTGTGGGTGCAAACTGATGAAATCTTTACTTAGTATATACTGAATCAATCTTCTGTATATAGATAATTAAAAATGAAAAAAAAATCTTGGTGTTAAATTGGAAATCGCCTAGAAAATTAATCAATTTTTTTAAAAAAATATATCATGTAGGATCTCTGTCCTTAATGTGCTATACATTGTGAATTAATACTATAACTAGTACTCCAACAGTATTTTTCACTTTGTGTTGCTATGTGAGGGCAAACTGTTGAAATCTTTACTTAATATATAGTAAACTGATCTTCTGTATATAAAGAGAATTGAAAATGAATCTTGATGTGAAGCAAGGGGAGAGGGAGTGGGAAAGGGGAGGGTTGCGGGTGGGGGGGAAGTTATGGGGGGGAAGCCATTGTAATCTATAAGCTGTATTTTGGAAATTTATATTCTTTAAATAAAAGCATTATAAAAAAATAAATTGAGCTTCTGTGAACATGGGAGTGCAGATGATTCTTTCATATGCTGATTTCCTTTTCTTTTTTTTTTTATAAAGCTTTTATTTAAAGAATATAAATTTCCAAAGTACAGCTTATGGATTACAAGGGCACCCCCCCCATAACTTCCCTCCCACCCGCAACCCTCCCCTTTCCCGCTCCCTCTCCCCTTGCATTCACATCAAGATTCATTTTCAATTCTCTTTATATACAGAAGGTAAGTTTAGTACATATTACGTAAAGATTTCAACAGTTTGCCCTCACATAGGGACATAAAGTGAAAAATACTGTTAGAGTACTAGTTATAGTACTAATCCACAATGTACAGCACATTAAGGACAGAGATCCTACATGATTTTTTCTTAAAGAATTGACTAATTATCTATGCAATTTCCAATTTAACACCAAGCTTTTTAAAATCATTTTCAATTATCTTTATATACAGAAGATCGATTCAGTATATACTATGTAAAGATTTCATCAGTTTGTACCCACACAGAAACACAAAGAGTAAAAATACTGTTTCAGTACTAGTTATAGCATTACTTCACATTGGACAACACATTAAGGACAGATTCCCTCATGAGACATAAGTACACAGTGACTCCTGATGTTGATTTAACAATTTGACACTCTTGTTTATGGCATCAGTAATCTCCCTAGGTTCTAGTCATGAGTTGCTGAGGCTATGGAAGCCTTTAGGGTTCACCAACTTTGATCTTATTCCAACAGAGTCATGGTCAAAGTGGAAGTTCTCTCCTCCCTTCAGAGAAAGGAACCTCCTTCTTTGATGGTCCCGTTCTTTCCACTGGGATCCCACTCGCAGAGATCTTTCATTTCATTTAGGTCCTCTTTTTTTTTTTTTTTTTTGCAGAGTGTCTTGGCTTTCCATTCCTAAAATACTCTCATGGGCTCTTGAGCCAGATCCGAATGCTTAAGGGCTGATTTTGAGGCGAGAGTGCTATTTAGGACAGATGCCATTCTATGAGTCTGCTGTGTATCCCACTTCCCATGTTGGATCATTCTCTCCCCTTTTCATTCTATCAGTTAGTATTAGCAGACACTAGTCTTGTTTGTGTGATCCCTTTGACTCTTAGACCTATCAGTGTGATCAATTGTGAACTGAAATTGATCACTTGGACTAGTGAGATGGCCTTGGTACATGCCACCTTGATGGGATTGTATTGGAATCCCCTGGCACGATTCTAACTCCATCATTTGGGGCAAGTGTGATTGAGCATGTCCCAAATTGTACATCTCCTTCCTCTCTTATTCCCACTCTTATATTTCACAGGGATCACTTTTCAGTTAAAATTTAAACACCTAAGAATAATTGTGTGTTCATTACAGAGTTCAACCACTAGTACTAGCATAAAAAATACTAAAATGGATAAAGTATTACATTTACAACAACAGCACAAGAGCTGATCAAATCACTGTTTCTCATAGCGTCCATTTCTTTGCCAAAGATATTTTCTAATATATGCTTTGAATTCCCTGTGATCTTTTGCTGTGAGGTTCCTTTCGTTTACCTTCTTTCATTTTGATGGCCATACTTCTGTGTTTCTGTGTGTAATACATCTTTAAGCATCTTTTGCAGGGCTGGATGAGTGGTGACAAATTCTTTCAATTTCTGTTTTCTATGAAAGGGCTTTATTTCACCTTCATTCACAAATGAGAGCTTTGCAGGATATAATATTCTGGGCTGGCAGTTTTTCTCTCTTAGTACCTGGGCTATGTCTTGCCATTCCCTTCTAGCTTGTAGGGTTTCTGATGAGAAGTCTGCTGTGAGTCTAATTGGAGACCCTCAGAGAGTAATCTGACATTTCTCTCTTGCACATTTTAGGATCTTTTCTTTCTGTTTCACTGTGGTGAGTTTAATTACAACGTGTTGTGGTGAGGATCTCTTTTGGTCATGTTTCCTAGGGGTTCTATGAGCTTCCTGTACTAGGATGTCTCTGTCCTTCTCCAAACCTGGGAAATTTTCTGCTAGTATCTCACTAAAAAGGCATTCTGATCCTTTCTCCCTCTCCATGCATTCAGGAACTCCTAGAACTCGAATGTTGGGTTTTTTAATAGTATCCTGTAGATTCCCAACAATATTTTTTAGATTTCTTTTTTTTTTTTTGACAGACAGAGTGGACAGTGAGAGAGAGAGACAGAGAGAGAAAGGTCTTCCTTTGCTGTTGGTTCACCCTCCAATGGCCGCCGCGGACGGCGCGCTGCGGCCTGCGCACCGCGCTCATCCGATGGCAGGAGCCAGGTGCCAGGTGCTTTTCCTATTCTCCCATGGGGTGCAGGGCCCAAGCACTTGGGCCATCCTCCACTGCACTCCCGGGCCACAGCAGAGAGCTGGCCTGGAAGGGGGGCAACCGGGACATTATCCGGCGCCCCAACTGGGACTAGAACCCGGTGTGCTGGCGCCGCAAGGCAGAGGATTAGCCTGTTGATCCACGGCGCCGGTCTAATATTTTTTAGATTTCTAATTTCCTCTTCTTTTCTTTGATTTGACTGTATATTTTCCTGTGCTCTGTCTTCTAAGTCTGATATTCTCTCTTCTGCCTCACCCATTCTGTTTGTAAGGCTCTCTAATGTGTTTTTCATTTGTTCTGTTGAATTCTTCACTTCATTATGATTTCTTGTCACTATCACAGTTTCATGTTCTACTAGTTGTTTCATTTCAGCTTGATTCCTCCTTAGTATTTCATTTTCATGAGAGAGATTTTTTGTCTTGTACATTAAGGATTTCTGTAGTTCAAGAATTTGTTTTTGAGTACTTCTTAGTGTTCTTATCAATTTTTTGAGATCCACTTCTTGCATTTCTTCTATCTCATCATCTTCGTAATCTTGAATTGGAGTGTCTTTTTCATTTGGGGACGCCATAGTGTCTTCCTTGTTCTTGTTACCTCGGTTTTTGCGTTTGTTGTTTGGCAAATTGGTTTCTTCACTGTGGTGTTTTTTTCTTGTTATACTATGACTCTAGATTAAGTGGACTGTCTGCTTTCATTGGAGCCTTAGAGGCTTGAGATGGGTGTGGCCTGAGAGCTCTGTTTGGTTTCTCAGGGTTGAGGGTGTGCCAAAGGTAACACTCCCAGGTTAGGCGTGGTAAATATCTCTCTCTCTCTCTCTCTCTCTCTCTCTCTCTCTTGATTCAAAAGGGAAGTAATTCCCCAAAGCTGAACGGAATTGGGGGTGGTTAGCAGGCGAATGATATACCCTCAGGAGCCAGAGATCAGAAGCTCTTTCCCAAGGACCAAAGAGGGAATTTGTGCTGCCCTCAGTGTGGGCTCAAATCTCCTGCAATCTCCCACTGGGCTGCCAAGGCTACTGAACTGTAGCGTCTCTGGAGAGTACTCACGTGAATTCGTGAATGCCATGAGTTCTCTCCCCCATCGTCTCTTTTTTCACAGTCTCAGTTCATTAGCAGCACACATTCATTAGGTTCTAATCTCCTGTTATTTCACCCCCCCACCCCCCCACCCCCACCCAGAGTCAGGTTTTTCTGCTAGGCTCAGGGCCCGGTGCAGACCTGAGGTCACCCTGCTTATGACATATGTCCAAAATGGCGCCTGCTCTTGTCTTGCTCTTCTTTGAGAGGTGAGCGGAGAGAGAGAAACTCGTGTCCGTATTGGTCACTTCTTTTTTTTTTCTCTCTCTCTCTCTTCTAGTTAGCCTGGTGAACTTTTCCCCACAGGGTTTCAAGCCTTGTGCGCTCTAGTCCCCTCTTTCTGCTTCCCTGCCAGTGTCTTGGGACATTGAGGTTTGGCTCACCTCGCGTTCTAGCACTGGTGTGTTGAGTCTGCTGCTGGTGTCCCGAACTGCGGGCTCCCATGCTCTCCACGCAGGTCCACTGTGAATCACTAGTTCCGGAAGAGTTTCCTCTGCTATTTCTTCCCTACTCTTCCTTGAACCTGCAGTATCTACACTTTATTAAACTGTCTCTCCCCGGACTATTGGTGTGCTCCCTTCGTATTCTGCCATCTTGCTGCTCTCCAATTTCCTTTTCTTTGAATACATTCCATTTGTGGGATAATTGGGTCATACAGTAGATCTATTTTTATTTATCTGAAGAATCTATATGCTGTCTTCCATAATGGCTGTACCATTTGCATCAGTATATGAGGGTACTTTTTCTCCACACCCTCACCAGCATTGCTTATTTTTGATTTTTGAATGATAGCAATCCTAACTGGGGTGAGGTTAGAGTGTGGTATTTATTTGCATTTCCCTGATGACTAGTGATCCTGAACACATTTTCATGTGTTGGTTGGCCATTTGTATTGCGTTTTTTGAAAAATGCCTGTTCATATCCTTGGTCCATTTCTTAACTAGATTGTTTTGTTGCTGTTGAGTTTCTTGAGCTCCTTACATAGTCTGGATATTAATCCCATATAGATGCATAGTTTGCAAATATTTTCTCCCATTTTGTCCGTTCCCTCATCACTTTGCTAATTGCTTCTTTTGATGTGCAGAGGCCTCTTACCTTGATGTAATCCCATTTGTCTTTTTTTGTTTGTTTTTATTGCCTATGCTTCTGGGGTTTTATCCAAAAAGTGTTTGCCTAGGCTAATGTATTGAAGCATTTCCTCTGTTTTCTCCCTGTTAATTTGATGCTTTCAGGACTGGTTTAGATCTTTGATCTTTGGTGAGTTGATTTTTGTATAAGCTGTAAAGTAGGGGTCTTGATTCAAACTTCTGTGTATGGAAATCGAATTTTCCAACACCATTTCTTAGAGAATGTCCTTTCTCCAGGGTGTGATTTTAGCTCATTTGTCAAAGATTGATTGGTTGTAACTGCATGGGTTAACTTCCGGAGTTTCTATTCCGTTCCTTTGGTCTACATGTCTACTTTGGTGCTAGTACAAGGCCGTTTGCATTATAACTGCCCTGTAGTATTTCTTCAGATCTGCTATTGTGATGCCACCAGCTTTGTTTTTATTGTTTAAGATTACTTTGGCTATTTGGCATCCTTTGTATTTTCATGCAAATTTTAGGATTTTTTTTCTAGATCTGTGAAGAATGATATTTTGATGGGGATAGCACTGAAACTGTAAATTGTTTTGGATAATATGGACATTTTGATGATATTAATTCTTCCAATCCACAATCATGGAAGATTTTTTCTTTGTGTATGTGTGTATGTCTGCTATTTCCTTAATGTTTTATAAGTTTCATCATAGAGATCTTTCACATCCTTGGTTAAATTTGTTGCAAGGTATTTAATTTCTTTGAGGATATTATGAATGGGACTGATCTCATAAATTCTTTCTCAGCCAGGACATTGTTGGTGTGTAAAAATTTATTTTTGTATGTTGATTCTATATTCTACAACTTTGCCAATTCTCTTTTGAATTCTCATCTTTTAGAGGAGTCTTTTGGTTTCTCTTTATAAAAGATCATGTTATCTTCAGGTGGGGTTATTTAACTTCTTCCTTTCCAATTTGTATTCCTTTCGTTTCTTTTTCTTTTCTAATGGCTCTGGCTAAAACTTCCAGAACTGTATTGAATATAGTGGTGAGAGTGGTCATCCTTGTCTGTTTCTGGATCTTAGTGGCAATGCTTCCAGCTTTTCCCCATTCAGCATGGTGCTGGCTGTGGATTGTGTTTATACTGCCTTGGTTACTCTGAGTAATGCTCTTTCTGTACACAGTTTTTAAAGTTTTTTTTAATCATGAAAGGATGTTGTATTTTATCAGTCATGAAAGGATGCTGTATTTTATCAAATGCTTCTCTACATCTATTGAGATAATCATACAATTTGTATCATTTATTTTGTTGATGTATTATGTTTATTGATTTGCATATGTTGAGCCATCTCTGCATCCCTGGGATAAATCCTACTTGGGCTGAGTAGATAATCTTTTTGATGTGTTGTTACATTTGATTTTTAAGCATTTTGGTGAGGATTTTTCCATGTATGTTCTTAGGGACATTGGTCTGTAGTTTCTGTCTCTCTCACTTTGTGTCTTTCTTTGATTTTGGAATTAAGGGAATGTTGGCCTCATCGAATGAGTTTGGAAGGGTTCCTTATCTTTCAATTATTTTGAAATGTTTAACAAGAATTGGCAATAGTTCTTCCTTTAAAAGTTTGGTTGGATTCAGCAGTAGGGACATTCAATCCTGGGCTTTTCTTTGTTGGGAGGCTCTTTCTTACTGATTCAATCTAAGTCATGGTTATTGGTCTATTCAGGTTTTCTATGTCTATGTGCCTCAATTTTGGTAAGTTATATGTGTCTAGAAAGCTACTGATTTCTTCCAGGTTTTCCAATTTGTTGGCATCTTTCCATATCTGATTTTATTAATTTAGGCCTTATTTTCTGCTACTTTATTTTTTAAGTTAATATAATACCAATACAAAGAGAAAAGATTCAACATAATTCATAGATACAGTTCTAAGAATAGAATGATATCCCTTCATCCCTCTGTACCTCCCTCTCCCTTTCTTTGTTAGTTGGGCCAATAGTTCATTGATTTTATTTTTTCAATGTCAACTTTTCATTTCACTGATATTATGTATAGGTTTTAAAAAAAGATTTGTTTGTTTATTTATTTATTTATTTGGAAGACAGAGTTACCAAGAGGCAGAGGTGGAGGCAGAAAGAGGGAGGGATGTTCCATCCACTGGTTCGCTCCCCAAATAACTGCAATAGCTAGAGCTGGGCTGATCTGAATCTAGGAACCCAGAGCTTTATCCAGTCTCCCATGTGGGTGCAGGGCCCAAGGACTTGTGCCATCCTCTTTCGCTGGCACATTAGCAGGGAGCAGGATCCTAAGTGGAGCAGCCAGGTCTCAAACCAGCATGCATATGGGATTCCAGCACTGCAGAAGGTGGCTTTACCTGCCATGCCACAGCATTAACCCCTGTATAGTTTTTTCTATCTGTATTTTATTTATTTCTTCTCTAATTTTATTATTTCTTTCTTATTACTAATGTTGGGTTTAGTTTGTTTTTTAAGGTTCTTGAGATGCATTTTTATATCACTTATATGTTTCCAGTTTTTTGGTGTAGGCATTTATGGTTGCATACTTCCCTCTAACACTGCTTTCCTATATCTCCTATGTTTTTATATGTAGTTTTTGTTTTCATTCATTGCTAGGATTTTTAAAAATCTTTTAATTTCTTTTACGACCCACTGTTCATACGGGAGCCTGTTGTTTAGTCTTCATGTATTTAAATTTTTCCAAGAGTTCTTTTGTTATTAATTTCATTGCATTTTAGTCAAAGAAAATACACAATATGATTTCCATTTTTTAAATCTAACTGTTGATGCTTGTTTTATGGCCTACTATATGGTCTATCCTAGAGAGTGCTCTACATACTAATGAAAAGAATTTGTATTCTGAAGCCATGAGATAAAATGTTCCATCATGAGATAAAATGTTCCATATGTATTTGTTAAATCTATTTTGTCTGTACTGTAGATTGGTTCTGTTTCTCTTTTTATTTTTAAAATATTTATTTATTTATCTGAAAGGTAGAGTTAGACACAGAGAGCGGGAGACACACAGAAAAATATGTCATCTAGTGGTTCACTCCCCAAATGGCTGCAATGTCCAAGATTAGGCTGAAACCAGGATCCAGGAGCTTCTTCTAGGTCTTTCATATGGGTTCAGGTTTCAAGGACATGGGCCTTTCTCCCCTGATTTCCCAGGCACATCAGCTGGGAGATGGATTGAAAGCGGAGCAGCTGGGACACAGTCACCCAAAGGGGATGCCGGCGTAGTTGGCTGTTGCTTAACCTGCTGCACCACAATACTGATTGTGGCCCCTCTGTGATGATTTTTTTGTCTGTCCATTGTTAAAAGTAGGGTGTTGAATTTCCCCATTATTATTGTATTGGAGCTTATGTCTCCCTTCAGATCCATTATCATTTGTTTTAAAAAACTGCATGCATTGGACTCATATACATTCACTATAGTCACATCTTTTTGTTGAATGATTCCCTCAATCACTACATAATGACCATTGTTTCTCTCTCTCTCTTTTTAAATAGCATATATATAAAACTCTATTTTGTCTGAAATGAGTATAGCTACTCTTGCTCATTTTTAATTCCAGTTGCATGAAATATCCTTTTCAATCCTTTCACTTTCAGTCTGCATTTATCTTTATTGGTGAAGTGTGTTTCACGTAGGCAGCATCCTTTATATCCAGTCAGCCAGTCTGTACCTTTTAATTGGAGAATTTAGGCCAGTTACATTCAAGGCTATTATTAATAAGTAATAACTTAGACTTGTAATTTCCCAAAAATTTTCCTAATTTTTAATCTCTTGTTTTTTACTAGGATGTTTTCTGCCTTCACATTATTTCATGATGCTGATTATTTTTCTCTATGTGTGTTACCTTTAAGTATCATTTGTAAGACTGATCAGATGGTGACAAATTATTTCAATTTTTGCTTGTCTTGGAAGGCCTTTTGTTCACCTTCATTTATGAATGACAGTTTTGCTGGGTAATATATTATGGGTTTGCATTTTTTCCTTTTAAATCTTAGTCTATATCTCTCTAATATTTCATGGCCTGTAGGGTTTCTTTTGAGAAATATGCTGTCAATCTTATGAGAGTTCTTTTAAAGTTTGTCTGGTATTTCTCTCTTGCAGATTTTAGGATAATCTGTTTTACTTTTGAAAGTTTGACTATAATGTGTTGTGGTGAAGATCTTTTCTGATCATGTCCATTTGAGGTTTTATGCATTTCTTGTATTTGGATGTCCATATAATTCCCCAAATTGGAAATTTTTTCTGCTATTATTTCACGGAATAGGTTTTCTAAACCATTCTTTTTTTCCCATACCTTTCGGAACTTGTAAGATTCATATATTTGGTCCTTTGATGGCATCCCATAGATATCACTGTTTTCAGTTTTTCTGGTTTTTCCTTCTTTTTGTTTTTTGTCCAATTGAGGTTTTCCAAAGAATAGTCTCATACATTGGATATCTTTCTTCTGCCTCAGAAAATCTGTTGTAAGGCTTTCTGCTGTATTTTTTATTTGACTTTCTGCATACTTACTTCATTTCTAATATTTCTATTTGTCTTTTCTTCAATATCTCAATCTCTTTGCAGAATTTGTGGATATGCCTGTTTCTGTTTTTAGGAGTAACATCACAGTCGATATTTTGAATTCCTTTTCAGGAATTTTGTCAATCTCCCCTTCTTCACAGTCCAGCATTAATTTAATTATTGTGTTCCTTTTGTGGAGTCATATTACTTTCCATGTTCATGTTTCTTCTCTTTCTATGTTGATTTTTACACATCTAGAGGATCATTTCTATCTGTTTTCTCTAGGGAACTTTTTTTAATTGAACACTTTCTTTGTCCTTGGAAATGTGCATCCATGGCTAAGTGTAGTGCCTGAGACTTATACTGGAGCTCCAAGTATTTGTGCTGGGTGGGACCAAGGACCTCTGACCACTGTTTGTGGGTGTGGCAAGGGTTGAGTGTAAATCCATGTTGGGCATGGTGGAGGATCTCTGGCTAGAGTTAGTAGGGGCAGAGGATGTTGGAATCAGCTAGTATTTTCACAGTCCCATGTCTTTTGTGTGCCAGGGTACACCAAGTGCTTCACAGCACATAGAGAGTTCATGATGATTTTGCACCCTACCCAGCCAGGTTTGCACACGGTTCAGAGCACCCACCTGCTACGTGGTGTGTTCACTGACTTGCCCATGAGATCTGTCCCCAGTGTGCAGTGACCTCTGAGTCTCCAAAGTCAGACCAGGCTGTTATAACAGGAACTCAGCCACAGCCCATGACCCTTTCAGCTCCATAGCCTATGCCAGAACTACCACAGTCACAGGGCGCAAGGGGTCTGCTCTCCACTCTGCAAGCTACCCCAATCTGGCCCCAATAGCCTGCAGCAGTAGTTGAACTATCTGCTATTCCCTGACTTACAACAGTCCTTCTTCTTCTTTTTTTTTGTGTGTCTTTCTGTGGCTGAGGTCAGGGCAGCTTGTCACTCTTCAGCCTTCTTGGGTCTCTCTCAATATAACTTCTTGAAAACAGCATAAATTCATCATTTCTAACTGATATAAAAGTGGAAAGAATGAAGGAATGCTTCTGAAACAGTATTTACAATAATATCTAAGATGGTAATTATTACACATGATGGCATTATGTTAATGCCTCATTACATGCATCATCTTAGTTTTTATAATAATTCTAATAAGCAGTATTTTAATCTTCTTTATATAGATGTTAAAAATTAAATGACATAGGGATGAGCATTTGCATAGCAGTAAAACTTCCAGTTGAGATACCTGTATCCAATATCAGAGTGCCTCAGTCCAGGTTCTGGTTCTGCTCCTGATTTCAGCTTCTTGTTAGTGTGTATCCCAGGAGGCAGAAGGCGATGGCTCAAGTAGTTGAGTGCCACCCACATGGGAAACCTATATGGCATTCCTAGTTCCTGGTTTCAGCCTAGACCTGTCTAGGTGCTGCAGATATTTGGGGATTGAACTAGGAGATGGGAGATCTAGTCTGTCTGTCTGTCCACCTTTTGAGAAAATAGTAAGAATAAAATGATTACTAGGTAGAAGAAGTTGAAACTGAAGAGCTATATCATATGACTACAGAAGTGGCCCCCCTTTTTTTGAAGATTTACTTATTTGTTTGAAAGGTAGAATTACAGTTAGAGGGAGAGAGAGAAGAAAAAACAGAGAAGAGAGAGAGAGAGAGAGAGAGAGAGAGAGAGAGATAGGGAGGGGGGGAGAGAGAGACAGAGATATATCCACTGACTCGCTACCCAAATGACCGTAATAGCTTTGGGCCAGGCCAAAGCCAGCAGCATGGAACTCCATCTGGGTCTCCCATATGGGTAGCAGGACCCAAGTACTTGGGCTATCTTTGCTGCTTTCCTAGGTGCTTTAGCGGGGAGCTGGATTGGAAGTGGTGCAGCTAGAACTCCAACTGGTGCTCATATGGGATGCCAGCCTTGCAGGTGGTGGCTTAAGCTGCTATGCCACAATGCTAGCCCCGAAAGTAGTCTTTTCAACAACTTTGCCTTGTGGCTATAGACTTACCTGAGGTAGCCAGCTAGTCCAAGGTTTATCCACAGCACATCATCTCCAAGTTTCAGAAAGTCCTGCACTGTCATCTCTTTTGAATTTGTTCAAAGTGATCATGCTTTCCAAGTGGATTCATTGAGACAAGCATTGAGAAAACAACCAGTAAGGGAAGAAAAAGATTTGTGGATCCAAGTGAAGAATGAATGAGGAGAGAAGAAAAATTTAGCTGGAGTTCTTGTCTCTGATGACCTGTACCATCCAAAAGTTAGGATGAAGAGAGCCTTAAATAAAGCCAGAAAGGATCTGATTGATTTGTACTGGATTCCTACATCTCAACCAATTCACTGCATTCAGCAACTTATTTTTTTCCTTACAGGCTGAACATAATGAATTAGGAAATGCCAATGTCTGCTCTAATGAATTTTTATTAAAGGCTAAGTACCTGGATAACAACTCCCAATCTATGCCCTCCTGCCCCGCCCCGGTGCTATACCCATCCTGAAATCTACATGGTAGTTCAGTTTGGGGCACTGGAGATGGGAAGGAGAGGAAATGTCTTCATGTCCTCTAGGTGGGCTCCTCATCCCTTTCGTGGTGTGGCGGATTGGACCTCCACCTGCAAATGTGGCATCCCATATGGGTGTCAGTTCAAGACCCAGCTGCTCCTCTTCTAATCCAGCTCCCTGCTGGTGTGCCTGAGAGGGCAGTGTAGGATGGCCCAGGTGCTTGGGCCCCTGAACTCTTTTGGGAGACCCAGAGGAAGCTCCTGGCTCCTGGCTTTGGCCTGTCCAACTCCCAGCTGTTTGGAGGATCTCTCTCTCTCTCTCTCCTCCTCTCCCTGTAAATCTGCATTTCAAATAAAATAATAAATTTTAAAAATAAAAGACTCATTGTGAATGCAACTTCTGTGTTTTAATATCTAAATGAAAGCCATTTCAAATACTTCATTTAATAGATGTTCTTGGTTCTCTGATACTTATTTTCTCTTCATCTGAGGTTTCCATGATCTCTTTTGATTTGGGGGAATTTACTTTATTAGGTTAATACATGCATTGTGTAATCTCAGTGTTTATAGAACTCAACTTGGGAGACAGTATCATCTTTTATATTATTTCATTTCAGAGCTTTGAATAAAAGCAATAACTACCCATGAGGTGTGATTTGAAGGGCTCCAAGATATTCTCTGAGATGTCTAAAATTTGCGTCATTTCATTCACATCAACTCATTTACTGATTTGTGCATTGCACTTGAAAAGAGAAACAGATAAATATCTACATCCTAGTTTCATGAATTCCTTAATAAGATATGCTTGAAGATTTATTTGTAAGTAAGGAAATAATTGGTTGTGTGGAAGAGGGCAGGCAGAAAAGCAATGGAAAAGCAAAATATCTTTTGAGTGAAGTTAAAAGGGTCAGCATAGGATCAACAGGTGTTTGTGTGTGCATGAGGTAGGCGAGGAGGAAGATGGGTAGAGAAAGGTACAAGACCAGAGCCTATTAGCCATGCTTACTATGCCCTGATGAGTGATTCCTCAAAACATTCTCCCCCTCTTGGAGTGAGTTATTTGCTTCCCAAATATCATGACACCGAGGAAGAAGGTTATCAGACAGAAGACACATGTACTCCACGTGCTCTTCTAATAAAAACAACAGCTACCACCAATGGTGAATTGACCATGAAGACAGGGTTCCGGGGTCCCCCATATGCATGACATCATCCCAAGATTCTGTGTTAAGAATCCCCTACTGTTCCTTTAGAAGGAGGACTCTACTTGATGAACTATTTATTTTCCACAAACTTGGATCTGTCTCCAGCTACCATCTGTACTAGCATTTATCAATCAGGGTCCAACCAGGAGACATAAACCACACCGCGCTTTGAACAGGGAATGCTTAATATAAAGAATTACTAATTGGAATAGAAAACTGGAGCAGTGGGACTGGCTTATAAAGAGTAAAAAGCACTTCAAAGAGCATAGGAATAGCAGATAGGGGGGCAGCTACTGAAGGCTGAGAGACACCAAGGAAGGGACAGAACTAGACAGGACTGTCCCCCAGTCTCCAACTCCTGCACCAAGGTTGAGAAGGCATGGCTATGGTCACCTGGTCATGGAGAAGTTTGCTGAGGCCGTGAAGCCCATAAAGCAGGGACCAGGGAAGCTGCATATGAGACATGGCGAGAATAGTAGCACTTAACTGAGAAGCTCTCTAAGGGAGAGTGGAGGAAAGCCACCCCTGGGAGGTGCTCCATGCTGCTGGTAAACTAAGATTCAGGGCCTTGGTGTTAGAGAGGACACATGCGCTTTGGGAAACCGATCCTGCCCCTGGCCGCAGAAGCCTGCTCAGAGTGCCAGCTGTGGAACCAGAAGGCGAAATCTCATTCTTCTGCAGGGTCCCTTCAGCGCCCTCTGCTGGTGGGGCTCAGCTTTTATCATAGTGCAAACTGCAGACAGGAAACACAAGATCCTGCTTTCTCAATTCAGAGCGACAAAGGTAGATGTGGATCTCCAAGGCAATTTATTGACAACAGACATCCGCAGTTTCTTTATGTAAGTCATATACACTCTTTCATTCAATTCCGATGAGAACCCTATCTGTCCCAAGTAAGTTTTATTGACACGAGGCACCTGCCTGTGACTCTAAGTATCTCTGAATGTATTGACAAAGAGTGATTTTGGACTTCAGTGAAGAAGACCGCCTGTGGGGTGTTTTTCATAAAACTATCTCAGGGGACTAACTTAGAAGAGTCTAGAAGGAGGGCAGTTTGAAGGATCCATTAGTCACTTCAACTTTCTCATGATTACTAATTGCCAGTCACCCTTTATTAACAAGGATCTGCACTTGGCTTTGTATCTGGAAAACTCAAAACACACGTTACAAGTGTGATTGTTAAGGATTTTATTAAAATATTTCAATTCTGTGGTGTTTAGCCTTTAAACTGTGACTGTTAAAGCACTTGTATTTAATGTGCCAGTTCCTTCCTGGAGGGTTCAACCCTCAGTCACTGTGTTGACATTGGCCTTGTTTTTCCCTTCAGTGTGTGTGTGGCTGAGATGTGAATGGTAAAATGCCATCTTTCAACAAGTTTTCATATAGCTTTTATAAATTAATTAATTTTCATATTTGAAATATATAGGGATTTATTCAATTGTCCATCAGTAGGTTGAGTGTTATTACCAAGGGTTCCACTAGATGGCACTGTTGTTTCAGTTTATTTGCATTGATCTTTGCTTTCTTGGGAATGAACTTGATGGGATAGTAGTCTTAAAGAAATTACATAGTTCACCATTCTGCTTCTAGGTAAAATATCTCCAATATAGGACAATCTTGCTTATTTAAAAATGCCTCCAGGGAAACTACTTAAGTCTCCCTTCGTAACATCCCTAAAATTTAACTCTCTTTATTGTCAAGAAATTGTATTATATCAGATCCATATTTTCAATACTGCTATTTAAACACATTTCTTCTTCCTCTGTCCTCAATGGATATGAAGAAAAACAGATCATCTTCTTATATATAAAAGCCTTTCAAATACAGAAGGCCACTATAAAATTGCTTTTCATCTTTCCTTCCTTAAGGCAAAAATAATATAATTTCTTTTAAGTTTTCATCACATTTCTTTGCCCGTCATTCTGCCTAACATTTTATGATTTTTTATGAGATCTAATGGACCCCCAGATACTCCAAGAACTTTAGAATTTGTTCATGGCCAATTCATTTGTTAGTTTCCCAAAGTTTCAGCAGTATGACCCAAGGAGAGTTTCTTGGCTTTCTTAGATCAACACAGAGAAAGAAGCCAATATTGTTTTAAGACACTACACTTCATTATGACATTGATAATAGAGGTTGTGTGGACACAGCCTCACCAGCTGGGACTTGTCCCAGACAAACCATCTTTGAGTGCACCACACTCCTTGCCACTTCAGCATCTTTGTGCTTCTTATTCCCTCTACCTGGGACGCTCAGGACTTACCAAGACCCTGTCTAGCATCTACACATCGTGAACCTTAGGTGAAGCTTCATTTTCTCAGGAGTTGTTCTCTGGGCCTACCACCACTTGTCCTGCACACCAGCTCATGACTGCCATGATGGTCTTGCTTAGCACTTTGTACTCACCTTTTGTGGAACCTTGTACACATGTAGCGATTTATTTATTTGTGAGCATTGTTTTTCCCATTAGACTCTGTCAAAGTTCAGGATAAGGTTCTTTTTTTTTTTTTTTTTTTATAACGCTTTTATTTAAAGAATATAAATTTCCAAAATACAGCTTATAGATTACAATGGCTCCCCCCCCCATAACTCCCCCCCCACCCGCAACCCTCCCCTTTCCCACTCCCTTTCCCCTTGCTTCACATCAAGATTCATTTTCAATTCTCTTTATATACAGAAGATCAGTTTACTATATATTAAGTAAAGATTTCAACAGTTTGCCCTCACATAGCAACACAAAGTGAAAAATACTGTTGGAGTACTAGTTATAGTATTAATTCACAATGTATAGCACATTAAGGACAGAGATCCTACATGATATAATTTTTTTAAAAAATTGATTAATTTTCTAGGCAATTTCCAATTTAACACCAAGATTTTTTTTCATTTTTAATTATCTATATACAGAAGATAGATTCAGTATATACTAAGTAAAGATTTCATCAGTTTGCACCCACACAGAAACACAAAGTGTAAAATACTGTTTCAGTGCTAGTTATAGCATTACTTCACATTGGACAACACATTAAGGACAGATCCCACATGAGACGTAAGTACACAGTGACTCCTGATGTTGATTTAACAGTTTGACACTCTTGTTTATGGCCTCAGTAATCTCCCTAGGCTCTAGTCATGAGTTGCCAAGGCTATGGAAGCCTTTAGGGTTCGCCGACTTCAATCTTATTCCGACAGGGTCATAGTCAAAGTGGAGGTTCTCTCCTCCCTTCAGAGAAAGGTACCTCCTTCTTTGATGGCCCCATTCGTTCCACTGGGATCTCACTCACAGAGATCTTTCATTTAGGTCTTCTTTTTTTTCCAGAGTGTCTTGGCTTTCCATGCCTAGAATATTCTCATGGGCTCTTGAGCCAGATCTGAATGCCTTAAGGGCTGATTCTGAGGCCAGAGTGCTATTTAGGACATCTGCCATTCTATGAGTCTGCTGTGTATCTCGCTTCCCATGTTGGATCATTCTCTCCCTTTTTGATTCTATCAGTTAGTACTAGCAGACACTAGTCTTGTTTGTGTGATCCCTTTGACTCTTAGACCTATCAGTGTGATCAATTGTGAACTGAAATTGATTACTTGGACTAGTGAGATGGCCTTGGTACATGCCACCTTGATGGGATTGTATTGGAATTCCCTGGCACAATTCTAACTCCATCATTTGGGGCAGTTCCGATTGAGCATGTCCCAAATTGTACATCTCCTCCCTCTCTTATTCCCACTGTTATATTTCACAGGGATCACTTTTCAGTTAAAATTTAAACACCTAAGAATAATTGTTTGTTAATTACAGAGTTCAACCAATAGTACTAGAATAAAAAAATTACTAAAATGGATAAAGTATTACATTGTACAACAACAGTCAGCACAAGAGCTGATCAAGTTACTGTTTCTCATAGTGTCCATTTCACTTCAATAGGTTTCACCTTTGGTGCTCAATTAGTTGTCACCAATCGGGAGAACATATATTTGTCCCTTTGGGACTGGCTTAATTCACTCAGAATGATGTTTTCCAGATTCCTCCATCTTATTGCAAATGACCGGATTTCATTGTTTTTGACTGCTGTATAGTATTCTAAAGAAATTATGGAACATGTACTCTATAGGATAAGGTTCTATTTAACTCACCCACAAAGTTGCAGCTCTTGGTAGAGATACAGTAGGCACATAGTACAAACTCAGCAGGTCTATTTTGACTAACTACTGATTTATTTTGCATATTTTTCTTTTCTGGAGAGAGAATGTTTCTTAGCAGGGCAATTCCTAGGAACTGGGAGGTAGACAGATGCATGGCCCATTTGAAGATAGGAAAAATCCATATCTATATCCATATCTATATCTGTATCTATATATAGGCAAGGAGAGAGCCATACTCATATGTCTGGCAAAGAAGGTAAGGCCAGACTTTAGATTCTGTGCTGTGGGTAATTCAAACCATTCATGGATTTTTACAGAGGGGAATGATATAGTCAGATGGTCACAATTTACCAAGAATGTTGAATGGGTCACGAGGACAAAAGAATTTGTGCTGATAATTATAGTAGTAATCTTGACCCTGAACCTGCTCTTCCTTTGTAATTTCATTTCCAGCTGTCATTATGGAGGTTATTTTTACCATAGTTTAGAAGCCTTACACACAAATGGGTATGATAATTATGTGAAGAATCATAAGCTAATGTCTAACATTCGTTGAGCACTTACTGTGTACTTGGCACTGGTGTAATCACTTTAGAAGCGTTATATCATAGCAATCACCTTTGAGAGCTTCCTGGTAGATGCTACTAAGCTCTACTCTCAGGATTTCTGCTTCAATGGGTGTGAGAGTTGCCAGCTAATTTCTGTTTTTCTGACCATCTCCTAAATGATGCAGGGCTGCTGGTTCAGGAATCCCACTGTGTGAGCAGCTGCATTGTATTTTTTCATCATCAAGACAAGAGTAAAAGATAGGTACTACTATTATCTCCTCCTTATAGATAAGGAAAATGGAAGGTAGAGAGGTTAGATAACTTGTTTAGAGTCACACAGCTGGTAAACAGCAGGACCCTTAAGTCCAGGTTCAGCTGTTGGTCTTAATCTCTAAAGCCCTGGTTCTCAAACTTTGTGTGCATCTGCATTCTACCCCACCTAGTAAATCAAATCATCCACGGAGGAAAGGCCGCCTGTTATTTGCCAAGCTTCTCAGAGGTTTCTAATGCCTAGCAGTTATGAGAAATAGTGCATTTGGCGGCGCACTGTAAGATCTTGGGAGTTAAAGAAAAAGGTATTGACATCTGATTCCACCTGCAGATATCCTGATGTATTTGCACAAGGATGTGAGTCAGGAATCAGGATTTCTATGCACTCTGCAGGTGACTGTAGAGGGTAGCTTGAGAAGTGTTAAGAAATATGTCTCTTGAACTTGAATGTTCCTCTCTTGTTTTTTCAAATTAATTATTTTTTTGTGTGTGGGAGACAGAGAAAGTGAGAAAGGGAGCATTTCCATCCAGTAGTTCACACCCAAAGGCCCCAGCAGCTGTCAGTGGGTTTGCCAGGAGCCAGGAGCACAACCCAGGTTTCCCACATGTGTGGCCAGAGCCCATCTAATAGAGCCATTACTGCTGCCTCCCAGGGCCTGCACTAGTGGGAAGCTACGGTCTGGAGCTGGAGCCCGGAACTAAACCTGGGCACTCTGATATAGGATGTGATCATTCAAACTTCCAGGCCCAACACCTGCCCCAACTGCATCTTTTTGAAACACTTGAAAGTGAATTCATTGTACAAAGGAGGTTAAACCAGAAAAGACTCCCTAGCTGGCTTTAGGAGGAGGAGTTCTGAAAACAGAAGACCCAGTTGAGGTTCTATCGTTTCCCAAGTCTGTTATAACCTTGAGTGGGTGCCTTAAAATTTTCTGTTACGCATTTTCTTATATGTAAAATGACAACAAGACTAGCTACTCTGGAAGTGCATAGCAGCATTGTAGAAATGAAATGAGATTATGTCCATTTAAGGCTTTATGAATGCTTTGAAGCCAAATTGTAAAGCACTATTTTGTCCATATTCAAGAGACACTTCTCATAAGGATCCATCCTTGCTGACTATCAGGGAAACTCATTGATTTTTTTTTCTACCTGCAGAAGCCATAAAGCCTAGCTTATATTCAAGTAATTATGTCAAATGTATTTCCTTGGATTTTTTTTTCTGGCAGGCATAAACAGAAACATTTTTTTTTAAATCATTGGCATGCTTTCCTGAAAGCATCAAATTATGGGCAGGACTAATGTGTTGAGAATGCTTAACACCAGTTTATTGTGGCTTGCTTATGACATATCACCATCTGAAAAGCCATCACAGAGGGAAAAAAATCATCACAGTCTCATTTAAATAATAGCCACATCTTTTGCAATGATGACAGACTGTGACAGTTTATAGGTTTTTAGATGGCAACTCCTGCACTTTGTGAAAACAGATCATCTGCCGCTGGACCTACAGTTATTGCCCCGTGCACATTTGTGAATTTTTAAAGGGAAATTGAGTGGGCAGCTGCCATTGCAAACAGGTATATTTAGATGAGTGAATGTATTTATCAAGTGACTTTACAATATCTGTATCTATATATCAAGTGACTTACATATGTATCTACATATATATAAAGTTTCATTGGCTTGGAAAGCTCCAAGTCCTAAAGCAGTGTTTTCCATTTTTAAGTTCGTAGAATGCCTCCTTGCAAAAGAGGTACAAAATAATAGAGAAGAGGCTGCGGGATTATCTTGTTGAGAATGGAGTTGCAAGAATTGCAAATCAGTTCCCTCTGCCACATCCTCGGTAGCTGAGCTCCATGTTAACTCTGGCTAGTTAGGGAGGCGCAGTCTGAGAGGTCGATGGACAGAAGAGTGGTTATGGGATGAGTTGAAGAGAATTACCTTTGTCTTTTTTAAGGACAAACTCTCCTAACCCCTTGCCCCCATAGACAGAGATTTTTCTTCCCCTTTGCAAAATCCGTAATCTAGGGAGGCGGGGATCTGGATGCATATCTTATCCAGCCACCGGCACCATGAGCAATGCGATCCTCTGGGGAGGCGAATTCAGCCTTTCCTTTGTCCTGTTGGCAAAAATTGTTTCCAGAAGTAAAAGGCCATGTATTTGCTCTGGATCTGCAGCGAAGGTGACAGAGATCCTGAAATGAAATAGTAATCATCATTGTTGGTAGAGTACTCAAAAAATTAGTAAAAATTTTTATTAAATTCTACGAAACAGTACCTCCGTTTTGGGTCCTACCTCTTAAATGCAGATTGTGGTACTTTTGAAAATGTTTTTTAAATTTTAATATTTAATTAGTTTTGAACAGATTCAGTGTGATTTGTAGATACAATTCTAGGAGCTGATGATAGGCCCTTCCTCCCCTCCTTCTCTCCCTTCCACCCTCTTGCCTTCTCCCTTTCACCAATGACTTTCTGACTAAATTCAATGACGTCACCAGTGTTCTTCTGACTTGACCACTTGACATTGGTGAGCATTCCTCCTGTGGGAGCTTCCCTGCCTATGGTCAAAGGAGAAAAGAAGGGAGCATGAAGCAGGGTTAGATGGTGGTTGGAGAACAAGGAAGTACAAGCTCTTCTATGTATGGTCTACCTGGCTTTCTACAATGCTTGTTCATCTCTCTGTGATACCACTTCCCAAGTTAGGCTGTAACTTACTGTTCTCTCCTGCTAAACTAGGAAACTCTTGAGGCATAATCAGTGCATCCCTCCACTTATACTCATGGGGCTTATATGTGGGTCTTTGATAAATGTGTATTGAATGAGCAAATAATTATTTAAGTGAACATATGAAAACATAAGTAAAAATCAGCAACTTGGAAGAAGAATATATATTTCCTATGATGTGCTGTTTTAAAATGCATAGGTATTCATACATGCTCCTTTAGCAACTTGGGACTACAATCACATCCCTCTTACTTTCCAAATCTTTTTAGATTTCAGAGTTCTATCTTAAGAGAAAGTTCAGAGGCTGGCACTGTGGTGTAGAGGGTAAAGCCACCGCCTGCAGTGCCGGCATCAAATATGGGCACCAGTTCTAGTCCCGGCTGTTCAGGTTCCGATCCAGCTCTCTGCTGTGGCCTGGGAAAGCAGTAGAAGATGGCCCAAGTCCTTGGGCCCCTGCACCTGCATGGGAGAACCAGAGGAAGCTCCTAGCTTTTTGGTTTTGGATTTTTGGATTGATGCAGCTCTAACTGCTGCGGCCATCTGGGGAATGACCCAGCAAATGGAAGACCTCTCTTTCTCTCTCTCTGCCTTTCCTTCTCTCTCTGTGTAACTCTTTCAAATAAATAAAACTTTATTTTTTTTAAAGAGAAAGTTCAATGCATTTCTTTGAGGAATATTCTACTATGAATTGTCCCAGAATCCCAGAGGCTTATTCAGTGTGTCAGCAAACGATGGCATGTCCCATTTTCAGTGGTCCTTGCTTTGGTTGACTGAGTCCACATCTTCTCTCCTGCCTTCTTCCCTGAGCCCAGATGCATGTCTGCTCTGTCCATACACTGCTGGAGGTGTCCTACCTCATGGGTCTGTATCCCCTGCTGCACTAAAGCAGCCTGGGTGACAGCCTCTCCTGACTGCCTTAGTCTCTACCTAGGCTTCAGAGAGTTCTGCGCTGAGATTCTCAAGCTTATCTCTTCTGTATGGGCTTAATTTTAACTGGTTTAAGACACAGGAGGCTGAGTCTTGAGAATCTTCTAGACTTGGGCTTGGACTAGGCCTTTCCCTAGACTTCAGGCCCTTATTTTTAAAGAATGGATTACCCTGAACGTCTGACATCCTCCAGGACAGCTCCACTTTGGGCTCTTGTGGTCCTTTCCTACTACCAGGCCATTGTCAAGACCATCCCAAATATTCTAATAATGTTGAACTTTAGAAAGGGAAAAGGTCAAACTCCCCTTCCTTTTTCTCCCAGAGGCTCTTTGACCCTTATATAAATTTGTCCACTTTCTCTGCAAATGTTAACTCTGATTATCCAGGGATGCAGGGAGCAGGAGACTGTCAGTTCTGATGTTTCTTTTTCCCAGGCATTAGGTGGTTGCTTGTATCTAAGAGGGCTCTGTCAAGGGACCCTTCTCTTAAAAAAAAGCCTGCTTCTAGATACTGTGTTGTGCCCAATGGCAGATAAAAGAGTTATTTGAATAAAAGATTCTAAAATCTCTTCTGGACACATGCATACACACTCTCAAAGTCCACAGAGAGTTTTACCAGTAGTCATCTTTGAATAATAATATTGCAAAGTATGATTTTGTTTTTTGCTTGTTTTCCTCGATAAATACATACTACCTGAAAAATACAACATTAAAAGTTAGTGAGATAAAGAAAGATAAAATAAATAAATTCATAGCTTTAGATTAAAGTATATCAACTGCATATGCCAGAGCTGGAATTTATCTTTGAAAATAAAGCATAATATTATCTATAGGTTTTATCCTCTATAATTTGAAGCCCACTTAGATGCATTTATAAAAATATCTAGTCACCTGTATTTTCTGAAATGCAAGTGCCAAAAACTGCATCACCACCACCTACTGCAATGAAGCCAACCTTGCTATCATCTGAAAGTAGTGCTGTAGGAGCCTCTGTGCAGAATTTGTTACACAAACCCAATGATGTATTAGTTGTTTTGAAAGGTTCAGAATCAATGTTGACTTTCTTTTCCTGTCCTTTTGTACAATCATTCCACAGTAACCCACCAGACCATTTGGAGGTCCTTTGTCATACAGGTCAAGTCTTTATTGTACAGATGTAATGGCTGTGAGGACTAAAAGGCGGTTTACTTGTGACTGGATGTTAGATGCAGTTCCAAACTCAGCTGCTAACATTTTTGCCACTTGGGAAATCTGGTCTTGGGGAGGAATGATCGATGACATCATGCTGGTGCTACCGCCACGGGCCACCTCCAAGCTCGTGAGCGTCTTGAGCTTTCTTCCAGATTTCCACCTTGCTGCCCGCAGCGCTGGGTCATCCGCCAGCCTCTCGCCTCCTCCTCCATAAGGGCCCAGTCCTGGGCTGCGGCGGCCATGGCAGCGGCTAGGACAGTGGCTCCCTCTCTCCAGGCGCCTGCGTGTGTTGCCATCAGATCACATGGAGCCTGTGAAATCGCAAAGCTTATGCATTGGCTTCTTTTCAGGCCATCTCTTTCATAGTTATTAAAATTTGAAACTAAAATTTTAGTGTTGATTTCATTTCAAAAGGTATCAATACATTCTTAGAGCAACACTTCATTCTTTAAAAGTACAGTGGAGTGGAGGAACACTTTAAAATATTCATTCATTGAATTGTCCTTAAGCAGTTAGTTACCCTGTCACATATGCTTAATGATGCCCAGAGACTTGAGAAAGGAAACATATGCAGAACGTGCATGCTCTTGGTTAGCTAAACGATGAAATCCCTGACATCAGCTCAATACGGCGAGAGCAGCTCCTTCACTCCCCTGCCTTCCGTCGCACTGGAGTTAGAACCGTGAGGACCGCGCTAACTCACGTGCCTGGCAGCTGGAAGGATGAGAAAAATGATTTGATTAGGAAAGAAGATTCCAAATTGGTAGTGAGTTGCTTTTACAAATTTCATAATAAAAACTGATTTTTGTACTTTCCATGTGCTTATTCTGCAAATGTGTGGCACATTTTCTGTCTGCGAGGTTTAATTTTCTAATTTGGTTCTGGGCTATATGTGAAACTGATTTGAATAAATTAAAGGGAGATTGTGAAGGGTTTTTCTGGGGAGGAGGCAGGAGTGCTCAGTCACAGGAACCTCATTTTCCTCTGTGGCCTCTTTGTGGTCAAATGTCACAGATTTCAGTGCAAGAGATCCTCTGTATTGTGTCCAATCTAGTTGATTGTTTCATGACTCAGTGAATCATAGACTCAGGATTGTTTGAATTGGAAAGGGCCGTGCTGATTTATCTGGTGTAGAGGCGCTAAGCTGGCTGGGAGCTGTGGTGGAGGATGGGTAGACAAGGAGAGCAGTGCGTGGGGCTCAGCCTGGGAGCTTCACAGAGCCACCATGAAAAACCTCCTTTTTCTGATCACCCCTATCTGTCCCCAGCCACAGTAGATAAGAATCCCCCAGATGGGGAAATTTATATTCACAGAAACATCGTAGGGGATTCTGATAGGATTCTCTGGCTGAGAACCATACATTTCCTATTCACATGTTAAAAAAAAAAAAAAAGTGGGACTAGAAATGAAAGAAATTCCAGGGAGGTACTGCAAATACCCACTAGTGACAGATTTAAGGCCAGCTACAAATTCTCAGGCCATTTCTCATTTAAGTCTTTTGAGGATATTAAATATATAACTGTACATCTCCAGTAATCTCTTTCACATGTTACTCTTTGGAGTTAGTAAGTACTGTCTAAGTGCTGGTGTGACCATGTTGGGTTCTTTCCTGATTTGTGAAGGGGTTAGGGCAAGCTGCAGCACATCCAGGAAGTAACAGACATCAAGCAGAGCTCTTGAAGAGGGGCTGTTCGTTAGCTTTTCCCTACAATGGCATCGGCATCCATCCATCATAAGCTGAGTCCCCACAGTCCCCATGTCTTTCCATCAATGTCCCTTTATATGTGATTTAGATTAGATGTTCATGAAACTGCTCATATTTTAAATCATAAATCTATGAACTCATATTATTGAATGAAATATATATATATATACTTTACTTGGTAGATAATAACTTCATAAAATATGTACCAATTATGAATAGTTTACAGTGAGTTGTAACATTAACTTTGAATTCTTTCTTACTGAATCATTGCTGACAAGATGTAGTCAATGCACCTAACAGAATTGCCCAGGATTTTTTTTTCTGCTCCTAACCAGCCCCTTTGTCTTTCTGGCTTTATAGATTCCCTTCTGTAAATTCATCATTGTCCATGCTGGAGTGGCTGCTTCAGGACTCATGACAAAGTGTGGAAAGTTGATCTTTGCTCGTATAGAAATCAAGGTATAACGTCTATATACGCTGAGTCCTGTTCAAGTATGTTGACTTCTTTATAAAATACTTTGAAAAAGACTTACTACCTGCTTCACTACAAAGTATTAGGGATATACTTTCTGTCTCTCTTCAATCTCAACGATGTCTATTTTCCTTGTCATCTACATTCTTTTTGCCAAATTTGTCAAGTTTAATGCCAGCAGAGTTTGATCTTTTGGGATTGGGAAGAACCACTTCTTGCTTAGGATTACAACAGAAAATAAATGCCTAATTGGATGGAAACAAGCAAGTAAGCAAACACACATGCTTTAGATGTATACCCAGGTTTGGAGATATTTCTATTTAAATATTCTCACATCCAGTATATATTAGCTACATAGCCACTTTCTTGCTGTTCCATCCAACCTCGCATATGTTATTTTAATTTTTTGTAGTGACTTTTTTTTTTTTGACAGGCAGAGTTAGACAGTGAGAGAGAGAGAGAGACAGAGAGAAAGGTCTTACTTTTTCCGTTGGTTGCTGCTACAGCCGACGCGCTGCACCTGTCTGAAGCTAGGAGCCAGGTGCTTCCTCCTGGTCTCCCATGCGGGTGCAGGGCCCAAGCACTTGGGCCATCCTCCACTGCCTTCCCAGGCCACAGCAGAGAGCTGGACAGGAAGAGGGGTAACCAGGACAGAATCCGGTGCCCCAACCAGGACTAGAACCCCGAGTGCCAGTGCTGTAGGTGGAGGATTAGCCTAGTGAGCCGTGGCGCCGGCCTGTAGTGACTTTTAAAAAGTCAAAAGAAACAGGTTAAGCTAATTTTAATAATATATTTTAACCCAGCAAGCCAAAATCTAATAATTTCAACCTGTAATCAGTATAAAAAGCATTGAAATATTTTACATTCTGTTTCTAAGTTCTTGAAATCTAGTATGTAGTTAAAACTATAGCACATCTCAGTTTAGATACTAAGTACAGAATTTTTACTGACAGTACTTGATCTGCTTTCAGGTTTTATAATTTTTTTCTTTAAAAAGTGACCTCACTTATGCAAGATCTGTCAAGCATACTTAATTTTTCTTTAATTAAATCGAGTATCAAAAATAATTGTTCTCTTGTATTCACATTTACAACAATCATTAATGTTTTTAAAAGGCACTAATTTGTCTTTGAAACCAAACATGAGTTTGAAATAATACTTGTCCAAGTTAAATAAATTCACTAACTCTTGCATCAATGTGGTATTGTTAGCATCAAATACAAATGGTATTGCATAAATTGTAAAGCAATTTTTAAACTTTTAACTGTTCATTTACCAACACCAGCAAAATGCTGTTCAAATTTTTCTTGCAATCTTACAGCCAGTTTACATATCATTCAATTATAATTAGAATATTCATATTGACTCATGTTAGGAAAATGTGTGGAATTACTATCACTTACATATATTATGAATCACTTCACTTTCAATATAAAGCATTGGACTTATCTCTGAGTCACAAATCAGCTCTCCTTTTCTTGGTAGTTCAAATTTGTCTCATTCATGTGCCATGTGATAGCTGGGAGAATCATAAATCACATTGCCCCCTTTGTCTTGGATTATTGAATATTTAGAAATTATTCTCTGGTTTCATGAAAATCCTAAACAGAAATGTTCCCAAATAAACTCAGGCACATTAGAATATTAATGAGTTTATGGGATCAAAAGAGCAATTCACAAAATAGGCAGTTCCAAATCAGAGGGAATGATGGGGCTCCACCGGAGGTCGCTGAAGGGAAAAGTTACTACAGGGTGAACACAGTTATTATCAGGTGAATATGGAAGCAGAGCAAAGAGTGTATTTGATTAATTTAAAAAGACCTGTAGCCTTAATAATATCATTACAGTAGAAAGTCCTAGTTAAAGGCTTGGTTAAACTTAAGTTGCCATTTCCTGTTTACACTGAGTTGGCTTTTAGTTTGCTTATGTGAGAAAGGGTAATAGAGTTGCCTTAGTCTGATGGCTTCCCAGTTATTTTCACAGGAGTTAACAGAATGAGAAACTTTAGTAAAATGCCTACAGGAGCCAAACAGCATGGACAAGGAACACAAGATCATTTAATCCATTGCCTTCATTGGTTGTAACTATTTTGCTAACTAGCAATGTTTAACAATCTGTACCGATTTTCTGAATGATTTGCACAATTATGTCTGTGACACGTTTCACAGAGTCTGCTTCAGAAAACTGAGCATAGATATTTTTAATGTGTATCATACGGTGGAAGAGAGCAAATAGAAGGGAAATGTCAGTCTCTCATTTTAAAACTTCAGTAAATCTGGATTTGTGACCTCACCTACTTGGAGCACTATCTGTCATGACGGAAATAGAATTTTTTTTTTTTATTTTTCTGAAATACGTTTGACAGATGTAAAAGATTAAAAGATATTCTAGGAGTTTTATTTTTCAGGATGTAAATTGACAACATTTCATCATAAATTTGAAAGTCCTTCGAGACAGAATATTCTTAAGGAACTCATAAAGGACATGATTTTAAACAGCATTCATCTACTGATGACTTCTACATATGCAATATGCTCAATACTAGCCTCTTTCCTGTATTTTAGAACCAAATATCCAATGTCTGCTTACCATTTCCAAATTGTTGATTTTACTGCCAAGTTGGTGTTTTTTGAGGAACGCATCTTTTATAAATGATAACTGCAGGCCAAAAATTGGGAAATTCAACCTTTCTTTCTTTCACACACTATTGTTCAATCCCTCTGCAAATCCTATTGAGACTATGTTTTGAACATATCCTAAATGTGGCCACTTTTCACCAACTCTGTTGTTACTACACTGGTCCAACATGATCTTTATGATGGACTTTGCAAAACTAAGTAGCCTATCCATTTCCATTTGTAATGTTTATAGTCTACTTTTAACACAGATGTAAGCCAGAACATTGCGATCATCTCTATCTCTCCAGTGAATTCTCTTCTCATCAGAATCAGATCCATAGACCTACAAAGATCTGTGTAATCTTACTCTAAGCTGCCTATGCATTCTTATCTATTACCATCCTCTGCTTTTACTTGCTTGTTTCTTCTCCAGTGATGTCCTTGATTTTCTTTAAATGCTGGCACCTCTGGGTTTTAGGATTGATGCCTCCATCCGGAACATTTTCTTCTTCATAGCCAATAACTTGTCCCCTTGCTTTACTCACGACTGTACTCAAAATCACCTAATCAGAGAAGCCTCCCCTGAACATTCAACCTAACGTATGCCACTCTCTGTGTCCCTTTACCTTGCTGTATTTTCCTTTATAATACTCATCGTATTGTTTACTTATTGGTTTTGGGGGATTCTATCCAATCCCCTAGAGCATAAGCATCAGCAGAGCAAGGTGTTAATCTACCTCTCACTGCTCTGTTCCCAGGAACCAACAGATATGATGTTCAATGAGCAGTTGTTGACTTAATAAATGATTTGCACTTCTGGTTGAAGCTTAATCAGTACATAGAAATATTGGGATATGTGTTTTCTGGCTATCCCTAGCTTTTGAATGGAACTCTTTTTTTGTGATATCTAAAACAAGTGAAAAATAAATTATACTTGGAGAAGAACTAGCTGTTATTTAGATTTAATGTTTCAGCCTTTTGTGGTGGTTCACAACCATGCAATCAACATTGGCCAATGTCTCTTATAGTTTTGGAGGATAGTTCAGTGAATAGAAAGGGTACATTTTTCAATTGGTTATTGTTCATTCTCTTCAATTCAGTCTTACCTTTTTCAGTGCATGGTCCATGTCTATTCGTAGGGAAATGTCCAGTTTCTAGTTAATGAAGGACTTTGCTTTTCTATCCCTGTACTGGTACAAATTGTATAGGAACAAACTTGAGTGTGCAAAATATTATTGTCTATGAAATTTTGTTTGGTGACCCTGAATTCTTATTCTGGGTGTGACATAAAATAATCCACCAACTTCCTGGGAATTCTGGTCACACTGGTAATTTCATAGTCTTCTCAAACTGGACCCAATCATAGACAGGACCATTTACTTTTTATTTACCATTTCCTGTGGACTTGCGGGTTCACCGTGGGGTGGGAATAGGGTGAGGATGGTGACAGTACAATAGGAGTTGCCCTTTCTTCTTTGCTGACCCTGTCCTCAGGCCAGTGGAGGACTGGTTCCTTTAGGTCCTCAGTGCAGGCATCGTGGGAATACTTCCTTGAATGCAAACTGAGAGCTGGTGGGTCCTGCCTGGGGTCCTCACAGTTGCTGGAGCAGCCTGTTCCTGCAGGTCCCCCATAGAGCAATGCTCACATTCCATCCATTGTTTCAACTTCAGCTTCAGCTTTTTGGTTGAGACTCTCTCATCAAAAACTATGTCCCATTTAGGTTTTGAATTCCTAAATCTTATAATACTCAAGGGATTCTCTCCATCTGGCCTGTGCCTGGATATGTCCGTTGCTGTTTCTAACCTGTACCACCTAGATGGGAAAATTCTCTCTGAGGTTTGCTTATCCCTGAATCGTATCTGGGAAGCACAACTCAGATTCTTTCTTCTATTGAATCCTCTTAGTTGAAGGAGATTCTTTTGTCTTTCGCATCCATGTAATTCCTGACACTTAACTGAAAAGTGTAAAGTTTCAAAATACCTCTGATTGTCTCTAAAATCTCTAAAATCTCCATTTCCATCCATCATATATGGTCTTTCCTAGTCTAGAGGGTGAGTACTAGTGAGGTGGGGGATAAATGAGTCCAACTTGCCAGCAAGTTGTCTAAGACTTGGAAATGGGGAAAAGAAAATACTAGGTCTCCTTCCTCCCTCCCTCCCTCCCTTCCTTCCTTCCTTTTTTTGACAGGCAGAGTTACACAGTGAGAGAGAGAGACAGACGAAAGAAAGGTCTTCCTTCTGTTGATTCATCCCCCAAATGGCCGCCATGGCCGGCGCGCTGTGCCGATCCGAAGCCAGGAGCCAGGTGTTTCCTCCTGGTCTCCTGTGTGAGTGCAGGGCCCAAGCACTTGGGCCATCCTCCACTGCCTTCCCGGGCCACAGCAGAGAGCTGGATTGGAAGAGGAACAACCAGGACAGAATCTGGTGCCCCAACAGGGACTAGAACCTGGGGTACCAGTGCCACAGGTGGAGGATTAGCCTAGTGAGCTGCGACTCTGGCCTCTTTCTTTCTTTTTGATTTATTTATTTATTTGAAGGGCAGAGTTACGGGGGGGGGGGGAGAGATGTCTTCCATCCACTGTTTTACTCTTCAAATGGCCACATTAGTTTGAGCTAAGCTTATATGAAGCCAGGTCACTACTGCATCTAGTGTTGGAGGCAAGGGATTCTGCTAAACATACTAAACACAAAGGACAGCCTTCAACAACAATCAATGGTGCCAAGGTTGAGAAACCTTGACCTTCTGGGGATTCCATAGCTATATAGGGGTGTGTACCTTTGATTGGCTTATTACTCATCACACTATTTTACATCACTGTAGGGGAAGAGGTTAACTTGTGAAAAACCGCTAGTAATGCAAATGATTCTTGTCCATAGCAGTAGAAGTGAATTTTGACCTTTTAGAGTTACAATGAAGTTCTACCTGTGGAAAACATGACTCTAAATATTGTATGTATTTTATTACTCTATATTTCAGCTCTTCTGAAATAAATATATATTTTATGTGCATTTTTATCTTTCCTTCACAGTCTCTTTTAAATTGATTTTAACATCTTATTGGTTTCCTCAATAATAAATGAGTCGAATAAAACCTGACATACATATTTTAAATTTATGTTTGCTTGATTGTTGTGTTTTCAATATTTTGAAAAATTTCCTTTAGCAAACTGCTCATGACTTCTTTCAAATATTTGCTTTCTTTCATTGAGATGATGCCTTTTGATCTCATATATAAAAAATACATTACTACCTTCTTGAGTTCTACAGTGATATAGCAAAACTGTGGGGTCTCACTGTTGGGATTGCAGTATTTATGATAGTGGAGAGTCACATGAGATCAGCCATAAGGCATAATGGTTATATGCCATACAATGAACAATAATTGCATAATATTAATAGATCTATTTAATAATGTTTTGTGTATCTTTTAAAGGATTTATTTATTTATTTGAAAATCCGAGTTAGAGAGAGAGGGAGAGAGAAGAAAGATCTTCACCTGCTGGTTCACTCCCCAAATGGCTGCAACAGCCAGGGCTGAGCCAGGCCAAAGTCAAGAGCCAAGAGCTTCTTCCAGGTCTCCCATGTGGGTTCAGGTGCTCAAAGATTTGGGCCATCTTCTACTGCTTTCCCAGGCCATTGCAGAGAGCTGGATCGGAAGTGGAGCAGTGGGTCTCAAACCAGCACCCATATTGGCTGCTGGCACTGCAGGCAGCAGCTTTACCTGCTACACCACAGCGTCAGCACCCCCAGAGATGTTTTTTGATTCTCTTTAAATAAAAACTCTCCCACTCCCCAACATCTGTTTTTATTTTCCTTGTGACTGCATTGTTAATACATTGTGATCATTCATTTTGTAGAGTTTTCCATAACCTGGATTTTGTTGATAACGTCTTTGTGCTGCTGTTGCTTGTGCTACCTATGGATGGGCAGTAGATTGAGATGCTTGATTGGACTCAGGCATGGATCGTGGCAAAGGCACTTCAAAGTGGTGCTGAGGACTTCCACTCCGAGTCTCAAATGACCATTGTCTCTGTGATGCTAGCAGAGGCGCATTATCACTACCTAGATTGGTACATACAGAGGTTTTGTTAAAGATGAACCCTGTGCTTTAAGTGAAAATTATCAACCTCAGTCCCTCTTATGGTTCCTCTCCAGCTTCCCTTTTGCATGGTACATGGCTGTGGGTGGTCAACTTGCAGTCAGGTAGTAAAGAAATTTCCCCCCAAGAAGCGCACGGTTCTTAAGGAGGAGCTGGAGTTGGGCAGGGGTGAAGGGAATCCCTGCAGAGGGAGCAGGAGAAATGCAGGCAGGGGGATGTGAGCGAACTGGCAACTCAAATATTTTCTCCCTGAGCAAATTATACACGTTCATGTGCTCAGAGGGAGGAGCCGAGAGATAACCCGGGGAAAAGGAAGAGTAGGGCCTACTGTTAAAGAGCCTGGTGAGGGGTTGGCGCTGTGGCCCAGTAGGTTATGCCTCTGCCTGTGGCACTGACATCCCCTATGGGTGCCAGTTAGTATCCCTGCTGCTCCTCTTCTGATCCAGCTCTCTGCTTACCGCCTGGAAAAGCAGAAGATGGCCCAAGTGCTTGGGCCCCTGCACGCATATGGGAGACCCTGGAGAAGCTCCTGGCTTCTGGCTTCGGATCAGCCCAGTTCCAGCTGTTGCAGCCATTTGGGGGAGTGAACTAGTGGATTCAAGACCTCTATTTCTTTTTCTCCTTTTCTTGTCTGTAACTCTGCCTCTCAAATTAAAATAAAGGAGGAGGGCATTGCTGTGACACAGTGGGTAAAGCTGCTGCCTGCAGTACCAGCATCCCATATGGCATCGGTTTGAGACCGGGCTGCTCCACTTCTGATCTAGCTCTCTGCTATGGCCTGGGAAAGCATTAGAAGATGGTCCAAGTTCTTGGGCTCCTGCATCCATGTGGGAGACCCAGAAGAAGCTCCTGGCTCCTGGTTCAGAGTGATGCAGCTATACCCGTTGCAGCCAAATGAGGAGTGAACCAATGGATAGAAGATCTCTCTCTCTCTCTCTCTCTCTCTCTCTCTCTCTCTCCCCCCCCCTCCCTCCCTCCCCTCCTCTCTCTGTGTAACTCTTTCAAGTAAATAAATAAATCTTTAAAAATAAATTTAAAAAAATCCTGCTGGGGCCGGTTTTGCGGCACAACAGATTAAAGCCCCAGCCTGCTGCACCAGCATCCCATATGGGTGCCATTCAAGGACTCACTGCTCCACTTCCAATCCAGCTCACTGCTAATGCACCTGGGAAAGCAGCAAAGGATGGCCCAAGTCCTTGGGCCCCTGCACCCTTGTGGGAGACCTAGAAGAAGTTCCTGGCTCCTAGCTTCAGATCGGCTCAGGTCCTGCATTTGGCCTTTTAGGGAGTGAACCAGCGAATGGAAAACCTTTCTCTCTTTCTCTCTCTACCTCTCTCTGTAACTCTGTCTTTCAAATAAATTATTTTTAATAATCCTGTTGTAAGGCCTTTCCAAAAGTTTTTAATCAGTGCCTTAGTCACATTTGGTTTAAACATTCTACCAGTTCGTATCACACATCCCTCAAAGGAAAAGGACTTCCCACAGGAAGAAATCAGAAATACCATCATTCAGGCAGCTATAATAAAATACCACGTACTGGGTGGCTGAGCAGTTCAAGATCAAGGTACTCGGAACACTTGTTGTCTGTTGGGGTCTGTTTCCTGATTCAGAGATGTTGCCTTCTCTATGCGTTCTCACATATGGAAGAGGCAAACAAGCTCCCTCGGGCCTATTTACAAGGTACTAATCCCATCCTTGTGGTCCTGCTCTGTGACCTAAACCCTCCTGACCATCTCGCCTTCTAATACTATGACTTTGGCAAATTGGTTTCCACGTGTGCATTTAGGGTAGACACAAACATTCAGCTGTAGCACCACCAGTGTGTCTTTGTGCCCTAGGCCAGTGCCTCAGAGTGTGCTCCTTCCCTTGCCAGGGAAAGAATCATGACTTTCAGCACATGGAGAGAAACATCCAAGTAGAAATCAAATCCAAGTTCACTCTTTCCAGAGTCTTTGCTACTTCTATTGAGCGAATAATCAAGCGCCTTCAGACCCCTCACCCTTATTGTATGATGAGAGAGGAAGAATCAGGCATGCATCCATTATATTATTTTTCTTGTCATTTTAAATTACTAGGTGGCAGTTTTGAAATACTGTACGTGGCTGAATATGGCCTGAAGTAAATACCATGTCTGATGCTGGCAGACAATAGATTTCCACAAGACTGAAGCATGCAATTTTTAAAGCTACCCTTTTCTCTTCCTCTTTCTTGAAGTGAGGGGTATTTTTCACATAAAATGATAAGATTTAATCATCTAAGAACAAATAAGAATATGTATTTTAAACTCCCATCTCCATTTAGGGATTATTTTTACTCTTCCCTCTTTATTCCTTCAACATCATTTTAATCATTCTCAGATTCTTCTGTTCTACTGCATGGCCTACTGCTTACTGTTTTTTGTTTCAATGGTTGTTATTTTCTTATTTGTCTTATATAAAATACAATTTATTCACTGTTTGAAAAGGGATATCTCCCTTCCCCGTCATTTGTCTGACGATCAGGACATCTGCGTGTAGATTTAGAGTACATGATATGCCAAACTAAGGTGACTTCATTTTGGTTAATCTTCAGCCTTATTCACAGACTCCACAGTATTCCTGGACACAAAAGTGTGTACGCTTTTCCCCTTAAATATTTTACTTGTTTCCTGGAGAACTCCTGCACAATTCACTCAGTCACACTCATTGAGAACCTACCATGGGTCAAGAGCTGGGGAGACGTGGTAGAACAAGAAAAAACAACTTGCCCTGTAACATGGAAATGAGATGTCCTATCTGAAATCAAATCCGGCGCCTTTGTCCTGATTTCTCTCAGCTTTGAAGTCATTCTTTTAAACAGAAACAAGGTGCTACAATTAGCGTTTTTCCTTTCCTGTGGCATCTTCTCATTTCAGTCAGTGAACAATTTCTGCCCACCCCTGCTAACAATTCTATTATTTTCCACTGCTGTTTCTCATTCTCACTGAAGCTTCCATGGTCTGGCTCTGAACACCTTCACCTTGGTTCTTGCCGAAACCTCTTAATTGATCTGTCTTCCCCTTCTCGTCAATAGATTGTGACCATCTATTAGGTTAATGCTGACAATTCCCACTCTGGAACTTTTTCGGTACTAATGCCCAACTTCCAGCAGCATTTCCCAAGGTAGGTTTCCACAAACTGTGGTCGTTATCTTTGAGCAAAGTAAAGGTTTCAAAGATTTGGAGACTCTGGGTTGAACCAAGTGAAGCAAATGAACTGCGAGGATGGTGGTTTTCACGATGGGACTTTGGAGAGCTTCAGCTGCTCTCCAGGGAATGTTAGATCTAGAGGTTCCTATGCACATCCGGCCATGGAACACTTCCCTCTCGAATTCTTCCTGCACATTGGGTCTCATGAGATTTGTCCATGGAGCATCAGTTTGGGAACAACGGGTTTGTGATGCAATTTCTAAACTGCTTGTACTGGCCTTTAAGTCCCTCTGTGAGCTGACTGCCACCTTCTTGCCTGGTTTCTCCTGACAATATGCCTTATGTGAGGCCTCATTGACCTGTGGGACAAACTCTGCACCTTCTTTGTGCACACGTTTGTTCATGCTGTTTGACTCTCCTTGAATATCTGTGCTGTCTCTATCTCCTGAGAGGTTATTCCTCCTTAAAGGAAACCACACAAGCCCCAAAGAAAAGTAAGAAATAGAGTAGAACCTGGGGTTGGAGTCCTGTGGAGGAATGTGGCCAACAGGAAGGGGCATGGGGAAAGCCAGTTTCTGGAAGGGAGAGAGGCTTGTGTTATGAACGACATGGAGCCCTACCACCACCCCGTGTGCCAATGTCTTGAGGACAGTTTCGCTCTCTGGGAAAAAGCCTTGGTCAGGGACCCAGGAAAGGAATCAGAGCCAAGGTAGGAGGGTGGACTAACTGTACATAAGGGGTGTTATGAGTCTGTTCCTGCAACACAGAACAAAGCTGCAGAAATTGGGTAGAGATTATGAGTGTTAAATAGGACAGCAGCGCCTGCAGCAGCCTTGGATGTAGTAATGGAAGATGCATGCTCCCAGCAGCCACTCTGCTTTGGGAGCTCTTAGTAGGGAAGTCTGTGTGTCCTGTTGAGTGGTTAGAGCAAATACTGATTTGAGAAGTGACGAAGAGATGCGGGAGTTTGATCCATTGAACTACTGGGTGTGCACTGAAGCTGATTCACTTCCTTCATGTACTCAGGGATTGGTGTGACCATGTAAAACATGTGACTCAAACTTCACAGTTTGCAAAGTAAAATCCATTTACATTACTTCCTTTCTTGTAGGGTTCCTGTTGGCAGACTCTGAGATCTATAGACTTGCAGTGTATCGGGGAAGTCAAATTGGAGCAGTAAAACAAGGGCAATTGAACACAGGGAACAGCTGGGTTGCAATGCAGTCAAAACACAGGACTTGGCTGTGAAAAGACATAATTTTACTTCTACCTTTATAATCTGGATGCTGCCTTCTTCCTCTACCTACCTGCCCCTTATAGAATCACCAGGACAATGCTCAATAGATGTATAAGAGTGGGCCCTCTTATCTTCCTAGGGGGAAAGTGTTCAGATTTTCACCAATAAGTAGGATCTCAGCTGTAAGATTTTTATAGTCTTCTATGCAGTTAAGGCAGTTTCTTTTCTAGCTCTAGTTTATTGGATTTTTTATAATGAAAGAGAGTTAGATTTTATCAAATCTTTTTCTGCACTCATTGAGGTGATCATATGGTTTCTTCTTTTAACTTTTTTTATGGTATATTATGTTGATTGATTATCAGATGTTGAACCAACCTTGCATTCATGGAATACATCCCATGGTCATGATATATAATACCTTTAATATGTTTCTGGATTTGGTTTGCAAGTGTTTGGATGCGTTTTTTGTGTTGATATATATAAGTGATATTAGTCTGTGGCTTTCTTTCTTGTGATATCTTTGCCTAGTTTTGACGTTAGTAAAATATTGATCTCATAGAATGAGCTGGGAAATTTTACCTCTTTCAGAAACATGTTTTTTAGAAAAGGTTTGTAAAGGGCTATCATTCTTTAGATGTTTGATAGAATTCATCAATGAAGCCATCTGCTCCAGTGCTTTCCTTTGTGGTAGTTTTAAATTACCAAATGTTGTTGTTACAGTTACAGTTTTATTCAGGATTGTCAGGTCTTCTTGTGTCAGTTTTGGTAGTTCATGTCTCTTAGAAAGTTGTGCTTTCTAAGTTACCTAATTTGTTGCATACAATTTTTCAATAGAAACCCCTTATAAAGGAAAGATGGGGCAGGCAAGTCAGAGTCAGATGATACAACAGAAGCAGAGATGTGATGTGAGGTCAAGAGTCAAGGGATGCAGGCCAACTCCAGAAGATGGGAAAGAAAAGAAAATGGACTTGGGGGCATTAAGGTGTAGTGGATGCTGCCAGTGGGGCTGGCATCCCATACAGGCACCGGATTGTGTCCCGACTGATCCAGTTCTCATTCACCTCCCTGCCAATGGTCTGGGAAAAGTAGAAGAAATTGACTCAAATGCTTGGTTCCCTGCATCTATATGAGAAATCTGGAAAAAAACTCCTGGCTCTTGGCTTGTTCCTGGCCCAGTTATGGGCATTGCAGCTCTCTGTCTCTGTTTCTGTCTCTCTCTCTCTCTCTCTCTTTCTCCCTTTTTCTTTGTAGCTCTTTCAAATAAATAAAATAAATAAATATAAAATGCAAACACTTTGATTTTAGCCAGGTGAAATCATTTGAATTGTCTGGCCTCAAGAAATAGCACATAATAAAATTTCCCTGTGTTAAACAACTATTTATTATAATTTATTACAGCAGCAATAAATAACTAACAAGCCTTGATTGCTCAGTACTTCTAATTCTGTGTTAGCTTTTACTTCTTGCTTGTATAGCTTCTTAAGATGTTTCTGGTAGGTACATACATCTTCAAGTGCAGGTAGATTTTTAGATCTTCAGAAATATATCTTAGTAATGTAAAGCCCACCATGGATCTCTCACTCCTCACATTTTTTTCTTTTAAATTGATTGGCTAGTTTCTTATTTGCGTCAACTGGTATCAGTGCTCCAGGGAAATGCAATTTTAAATAATACTCTAGGGATAGGGCTTCTTCCACTGGGTGACTTCTAATTAGAAGTCTGGGCAAATAAATATAAGCTCCATGAACAACGCTTCTCCAGGGAACTTCCAAATGGGTAAAAGAGGGACAGTTCTTTGGAAATGGGACTTTTGGGGAGCTCTGTGTCCATTTTGCCACTTTCGTGGCTGCTAGGTTGTTGATCTTCATAACTACCATGGTTGTGAAATTGCTGGGATTCAGGGTGACTGCAGACCTGAGAAAGTGTGATGGAAATAGGGCAAATTAAAATGCCATAAAGCTTGCTGTTCTTGGACAATTTTTATTTTATTTTATTAATTTTAATGTTTTTAACAGGTTCAATATGGCTTGCAGACACAATTCTTTTTTTTTTTAAGATTTATTTATTTATTTGAAAGTCAGAGTTACAGAGAGAGAGAGGAGAGGCAGAGAGAGAGAGGTCTTCCATCCGCTGGTTCACTTCCCAGTTTGCTGCAATGGCCAGAGCTGGGCTGATCCAAAGCCAGGAACTGGGAGCTACTTCTGGGTCTCCCATGTGGGTGCAGGGGCCCAAGCACTTGAACCATCTTCTACTGCTTTCCCAGGCCATAGCAGAGAGCTGGATTAGAAGTGGAGCAGCCGGGACTAAAACCAGAGCCCGTATGGGATGCCGGTACTGCAGGTGGCGGCTTTACCTGCTACCCCACATTGCCAGCAACTGCAGACACAATTCTAAGAACATGATATTCCCTTTTTCCCTCTCTTCCCCCTTCTTCCCTTTTCTCTTCCCTTCTCCTTGTCCTTTTTTCTTTCTTTTTTAAGTGTTTGAGAGAACATATTTTTAAATTTACATTATAGCAAAAATGGTTTAATAATTCACTGAATAAGAAGTTTACTAAATTAAAAGCAAAAGACTAGTTTGGTGGGAATATAGACAATGGCTATAAACAATAATTGAATGGAAAAATTTAACCCAGATACAGTAAATTTTAAAGAAATCACAGATCATTAAAAATATAGTAGTATAACACTCTTTTTAAAAAATTTTAAAATTTATGTAAGGTGAGCCAACTTCATGTATTTCATGTATACAAATTTAGGAGCATAGTGATTCTTCTCACCCTACCCTCCCTCCCACCCATGTTTCCATCCTCCTTCCTCCTTCTTTTCTTATTCTTTTAATTTTTACAATGACATACTTTATTTTACAATCATAAATATTAACCCTCCACTAAGTAAAGAATTCAACAAAAAGAAAAAACAACAATGCTGTTCCGCAACAGTAGAGACAAGGGCTATAACAATAATCAATTCTCAAAATGTCAACTTTGCTAAGATACATTATATTTTTGTACTCTGTTACTCTGCTAGTATATTAGTTGCTAATATACATTATATTTTGTATTTGATTATTCAGGGGAAGCCAGTAACAAGGCTTGCTGGTCACCCATAGAGCTTTAACAAAATATTATTCACTTGCCATGAATCTTCAAAGCTCAGGACTCCTGGGCTCAGAGCATGGTCTGCCCAGCAGTGTTAACCTTCCCCTCACTCTGGGGTCATAGCTTTACATTCAGTGTTTAACTGGAGCCAGGTCATATTGACTTGTGAGATCTGACTGTGAAATTTTCAGGAACTTTGCAGGTCAGTTGGCTTCACATTGACAGGTTGAAATCAACTATTGTGGATATTTATACCATGGAAATTAGCGAAAGTCACAAATCAGCAACAGCCCACCATGATCCTAGCCAGTTAAAATGTGTAAGCACTCCACTGGCATGGATGAAAAGATAGTGTATCAGTCACTCAACCAGTCCTTCTACTCTTCATGTTTAATAAATTATAAAGTCTTTGTGGTTTAAGACCTTGCTACTCAAAAAGTTGTTTGGTGATTAAGCAGTGTTGGCATCACAGGGAAGCTTGTTAAATGCAAAAATGTCAGACCTGACCCTGGACCTCAGGAGTCAAAATTGGCATGTTAACAAAATCCTCAGCTGATGCTAAGAACATTAAAGTTTGAGAACATGGGGTTAATTCAGTAGTTCTCAATTTTTAGTTGGTATCAGAAAAGCTGGTTTGGTTGTTTAGACACAGGTTGTTGGGTACAACCTCTGAGTTTCTGATTCAGTAGCTCTAGAGAGTTTATATATATATATATAGAGAGAGAGAGAGAGAGAGTTTTTTAAGTTTGATTTAATAAATATAAATTTCCAAAGTACAGCTTTTGGATTACAGTGGCTTTTTCCCCCTCATAACTTCCCTCCCACCCACAACCCTCCCATCTCCCGCTCCCTCTCCTATTCCATTCACATCAAGATTCATTTTCAATTATCTTTATATACAGAAGATCGATTTAGTATATATTAAGTAAAGCTTTCAACAGTTTGCACCCACATAGAAACACAAAGTGTAAAATACTGTTTAGGTACTAGTTATGGCATTAATTTACATTGTACAACACATTAAGGACAGAGATCCTACAGGGGAGTAAGTGCACAGTGACTCCTGTTGTTGACTTAACAATTGACACTCTTGTTTATAGCATCATTAATCACCCGAGGCTCTTGTTGTGAGCTGCCAAAGCTATGGAAGCCTCTTGAGTTTGTCAACTCCGATCTTATTTAGACAAGGTCATAGTCAAAGTGGAAGTTCACTCCTCCCTTCAAGGAAAGACACCTCTTTCTTTGATGACCTGTTCTTTCCACTGGGATCTCATTTGCAGAGATCTTTCATTTATGTCTTTTTTTTTTTTTTTTGGCCAGAGTGTCTTGGCTTTCCATGCCTAAAATACTGAGTTTATATATATATATATATAAATAAATATATTTATATATAAATATATTTATATATAAACTCATATATATATATTCATAAGGCACACAAACACACAGAGGAGAGAGGAAGAGAGGGAGAGGGAGCGGAAGGGGGAGTGGGAGGGGGAGAGGGAACATGCTCTCATGTATTGGTTCACTCCGCAAGTGCCCTCAGTCCAGGTCCCCCACACGAGTGGCAGGAACCCAGTTACTTCAGGCTTCACAGCTGCTTGCATTAGCAGGAAATTGGAGTAGGGACCAAGAGCTGGGTATCACCCAGGCACTTGGTATGTCATACGACTGTTTTAATTGTTGGGCCAGAAGCCTGTCCCAAAAGAATTTGCTTTTTAAACAAGTTTTAAGCTATTACTGCTTCTATTCCAAGACCACATTTTGAGAATTATTGGTCTATTTATCACCAGCTGCTTTTTCTGTTTCTTGTAGCTAGATGTACTCATACTCTAACTGATGGAGGCAATTGTGTGCTGGTAAATGTCTAACAACAACCAGTTCTCCAGTTAAACAGTGAAAGGGCTTGATTTGTAGGGTTGGCTAATTCCCGTGGGGTCAGCGCTCCCACCTTGGCTAGGTTCATGCTACTGATATGGTGGTGCTGAATGCAGATTGGAGGAGGTACATGTGCTACTGTTCTTCCCGTCTGTTTGAACCGGCTCCAGGACAGCACTGAAGCACGCCACAGACGGTGCATATGTCCAAGCAAGGAATTGTCTAAAAGCTCTAGGTGAAGTGACTCAATCAGATTTGAGTTTCAGATGGATCTATGTCCCCAGGCTCACCTAGTAGGTCTGATGAAGTACACCTTAAAAGACTATGGCTAAATTTCAGCTATGAAGCTAAGCAGTGTGGCGGAAGGAGAGAAGCATATATGAAAATTAATATATTAGCTCTTTAGGGCAGCCGTAACAAAATACTACAGATTGGGTGGCTTAAACAATAGAAATCCTACCCCTTTCCCCCCGGTTCTGGAGGCTGGAGAGCCTAGATCAAGGTGTTGGCAGCTTGGGCTTCTCCTGAGGCTTCTCACCTTGGCTTCCAGATGACGGCTTTCCTGTCGAATTCTCACGTGGCATTTTGTCTGTGCTCATATCCTTGGTGCTGTCTCCTCTTCTTGTAGGAACACCTGTCATATGAGGTTAGGGCCCCCTGGTTATGAACTCATCTAACCTTAAGGACTTCTTTAAAGGCCCTGTCTCCAAATATAGTCACGCTGAGGATTAGAACTACAACAGGGGCTGAGTCAGTGGCACAGCAGTTCAAGTCTTGGCTGCTCCACTTCCTATGCAGCTCTCTGCTATGGCCTGGGAAAGTAGAAGATGGCCCAAGTGCTTGGGCCCCTGCACCTGCGTGGGAGACCTGGAAGAAGCTCCTGGCTCCTGCCGTTGTGGCCATCTGGTGAGTGAACCAGCATATGGAAGACTCTCTCTTTCTCTCTCTTGACTGTTGCCTCACTGTAACTCTGTCTTTCAAGCAAATAAATGAATCTTAAAAAAAAAAAAAAAACAAACTTCAACATAGGAGATTCTGGGGGGGGGCAGAGGGAGCCACAGTTCAGTTTGTAACAGCTAATTATGAAGCCAATGTGTGGCCTAGTGACTGCAGGGCTGAGGACAAGGATGGAGTCGGGGTGCTTCTCAGAGTTGGTCAGATTGGGGCAGGGGTCTGAGTGAGATGGATTCAGAGTTCTTTATAAAATTACATTTAAATTATATTTATTTTTATTTATTTGAGAGGGAGCCAGAGAGAGAGAGAGAGCTGGGTCCCATCTGTTAGTTCACACCCCTAAATGCATGCAATGTCAGAGGCTGGGCCACTACAAGCATTGCTACTTTAGCCGGGAGCCAGGAACTCAGTCCAGGCTTCCCATGGGACTGGCAGAGACTCAGCTACTTGAGCTATCACAGCTGCCTTCCAGGGATGGCAGTACCAGGAAACTGGAGCAAAACACAGAGCCGGGACCTGAACCCGGTCACTCTCATTTGGGATGTGGGGGTCTCCAGAGCTGTTTAAACTGCTGGGCCACACACCTGCTCCCCCCTACCCCATTTTGTTGATCAACAATTTATCTGTCTCCTCTACTGTGCATAATGTAGGGGATTTTTTTAAGCCCTCGGGCCACCAAAATCCAAACAATTTGGGTCCCTACATACTGTTGCTGGATAAAACACAGGATACTCAGTTAAGTGTGAACTTTACATTGACAACAAATAATCTTTCAGTGTATGTATGTGTGCATATATTGCATGGGGCATACCTTGCAAAGCAGTTATTGTTTATTTAAAATTCAGATTTAACTGGGGACCTGTATTTTTGGGTGCTGGCAATCCTAGTTTCCAGAAACTCCTAGGCAGACCCTTTGGATCCACTGCACTGCAAAGATACCAGACACTGTGGGGGCGCCTGTGGATTGCATATTCAAAGGGCCCCAGGTCTTGGATCACAGGAACTGTAGGACTGGATTTCACCTGGGCTTTCTGTGAGGCTGGGGTGGGAAAGCAGGAGAAAGGACGATGGGAGAAAAGTGAGTGTGACTCACTGGCAAACTGGCTACGGGAGTGCATAAGCTATTGCCAGGCAAGGGGTCCGGTAGTTTTTTTGCCACTGCCTGCGATGTCTCTTCTAGGGAGAGATGATGGGAACTGTCCCTCCCTAGTCTTGTTTGAATATTTCTGTGCTGCCGCTGTCAGCCAACTACAGTCTTAGGGAAGTATCCTATGCATGTTTCTAACATTAGCAAAGCATCCCATGCATGGCTCTCATGTTAGATCTTGTGGTTCCTTCACTCCAGAAATGTCCTGCTTTAAATCACATTTTTGGTTTCAATCCAAAATCCCTCTGAGCAGGCCCCAGCTGGCTGGACCCCTCCTGGGTGAGGCTCAGACCGCGTCTGTGCCTGCCTTCCACACCTGGGGCCTGCCTGGCAGGCATTCCCTCTCCACAGCCCGGTCTCCTGGAAGCCTCCTGGGAAGATGAGTGGGAATCTGGAAGGCAGATGGGCCTCTGGCTCCAGGACTGCCCTGGCCAGAAGTATGGGCCCAGCTAGAGGGGGGATAACCATGTCCACATTTGAGTTTGAAAATGTGCATAATATTGTGTATTCAAAGATATATTTGGCTGATCCTGTGAACAGAACATAATCAAACTTTGGGTAAATGGAAGTTCCTCTAGGCCTACAAGGTTTTCAAACCTGTATGCAATACTGTAAGTGTGCTTTTTGGGCGGAGCATGTGTTAATTATCTTTGTATTTCTCAGCACACACAGAAATAATTCATCAGCTCCACTCCTTCTCTGTCCAAACGTGCTCCTTGTCTCTATTCCTAACCTATGTTGCAAGCACCACCATGCACCATCAAACTGCACTAAGACGACAAAAATATCTCCTAGATTCTGGTTTCCTTTTGAACTCCTCCCCCACCAAGACCTCACGTTCTGCCAATTCTGCTTTTTAAGGCACTCCCCAGTTTGCTTGTCCTCTGATTCCTACCACCTGCCTTACTCCTCAGCTAAAAGATGGCTCTGACTTCCTACCGGCTTTAAGTTTACTGGTGTTTTGTTGGGGCCCCAGATAGATGAACAAACTGGGTGGCACTGGTTTTGTAGTTTTGTATTCGGCGTAAATTTCAGCTTGCAGCACATTACCCAGGTTTTCTTCTTTCTAGCACAGCCACAAGGATCATAGCACCTGCGTCCGTGTGCCCTGGGGTCTACCAGCCCAGGTTCTTGGGCAGGCACTCAGTGTAGTTATTAAGATGCCTGTGTCCCCTTACAAGGTGCCTGGGTTTGTTTCCTGGCTCTGGCTCCTCATGGATTCCAGCTGCTAGCAAACAGGCACCCTGGGAGGCAGTGGTGGTGGCTTATGTCCCTACCACTCAAGTGGGAGACCTGGATTAAGTTCTCAGCTCCCAGGCTTTGGTCTGGTCCAGTCCTAGATATTGTGACCATTTGGAGAGTGAACCAGCAGATGGGGGCTCCTTCTGTCTCTGGACGTATCCTGTTTGCTACAGCTGGGGACTCAGCAGTGGTGTGGCTGTCTTCATGACTGGACAGTACTTCTGAAAGACCGAGACTCCCCCACACTGGATCGGAACATGCTCTGGAGAAGTTTGGGGCATTGACGTATCTGTAGCTTTGTGTCTGGTAGGGAAGACAGGTACCAGGGGATGCTGTGCCAGGCATATAACGTACCCACTGGGACACAATTGGTTCTGGAGAGCTGCAGACCCTCTGCACAAGAGGATGTCAATGGGAATAATACTAGTGTTAGTCATTCAATTTATTCACTGTCCCCATATTTGTTATACATGTACCTCTCCTATGTACCAGACACTTGGAAATACAAATATTTGCAAAAAAGGAAGTCAAAACCAGAAAAATCACTTACACTTAGAGGGCTCAGGTGGCCAGAAGCCCAAGTCACAGTCAGGAGCACTCAGTGTTGAGCAGCCCAGAAAAGCAGGTGCAGGTCATTACTGAAGATCAGCACTTAGGGGTGCAGGAGGACAGTCTGTGCTCAGGAGTTAGGAAGACATAGGGCGCAATTTCCAGCTGGAATGTATGCATAAGGACCACCCCAGGAGCCCAACCCTGGCAGCAACAACATAGAGGAGTGGGTAGGGGGAGAGGACTCAGGGACCACAGGAAAGTCTATCTTCTGCATTGGGAACCCAGGTATGCAGTTGTTCCAGGCCTGCTCTTGACATACCTGACTGTGAGTCTGAGATGGCCTTGTGAGTGCCTCCGGGAGTCGCTGAGTGGCTCTCCTGCTTCCCCTCCTCAGTGTGGATTGGCTGAGACATTGGCAGGCTGAGTTGGCAGGAGCAGGCCATTGGTGAGCACTCACTGTCTGTGAAGCAGTGTCAGGAGCCTAAGCCACAGAGTGTGAGGAAAAGCCAAGTCTCTTTTCCAAGATGAGCAGAGACTTTTACAGGAGAGGCATGGTCAACATCAGACCCAGTTAGAGAGACGCACAGATGCACACATTATGACAGGGCCCTGGACCTCCCCGGTTTACAAACATCGCTGCAACACATTAATATTTCGGTGTGGCTCCATGAAGTGAACCTTCTAGATGTTACTAAGACTTAGTATCCTTCAAAGAGAGGGACTTAGATATGGTAGAGCTTACAGAGAAGGGAAGCGACATGGTGCTATATAAAGAACAGCTGATTTTCAGGTACTTCATGCCTAGACATACTAGAAATTTCTGCGGTAACCAGCAATCTTGTATGCAACAAGACACATCCTTGCTTGATTCTTTCACACAGAGATTATTCCCTAGTTATAAGTAATTTAAAACCCAAACCCAAAGCAATTCGATTATAGTGTGGTTCCCCTTTGCTATGCTTTGTACGGCGGCAAAAACACATTAGCGGTGCGTTCCTTTGGTTCAATCCTTGGTATGATTTTAAGAGCAGTTGGCAAGATGGAGATAACCTGGGATCAATCCGTTGCAGTGTTCCCCGCCTCATTTTCAGCAAAACGGTCAACCCTGCCTTTGAAAACATGTGTTTTCAGTTCTCTGGCAAAGATTCGTGTCTTGTGAAGAGGCCGCCCCAGGTCTGCGGCGGCAAGCAAGCGCCAAGCATGCGCGTTGTGCTCCTGGGGGTTCTGTGGAGAGACGGAGGGCTGAAGGCCGCCTCGCTGGCGTCACCCTGGCTGACGCGATGCCACGGTGCTTTCTGCAAACGCTGGGTAGTGTCTGCTCTTCGGAACCTCCGGGGGACGTAAGTGGCCTGTTGTGCCATTCTTCCCACATCCCCGCTAGGAAACGGGTCCGCGCTTGGGTCCCGCAGGGCCTTCTGGCGACGCGGCCATGCCAACCCTTTGGAAGAGAGATTTCTGTGGCAGCGAGAGGCTTTCTTCACGCTCAGTGGGCGCCTGTCCCCGGGGGCGCCTGCCGTGGGCGACGGGCCCCACCCACTCCAGAAGCAGGCGCCGGCCCTGACCACCAAGCTGTGCTGGGGTCCGGGGCGCCCCACCATCCGGGCCGGAGCCGGGCCGTCCTAGGGTTGCCCCGGAGCCCTGCCCTTACCCAGGGACCCCGTTTTGCCGCCGAGCTGCGAGGTTGGAGCAGGCTCCCTGCGTGGGGTGACGCTTTTTGTAAAGCTTGGCCTGCACAGGCAGGAAGCGGAGCATCCTCTCCCCTCCCTCAGAGCCACAACATGCCGCCCACCCCCTGCGAGTCCCAGGGGACGTGTCCATTTCTTCTCGAGGAGCGAAAGGGGAGAGCTAGGGCGGTGGAGCGTGGGGGGCACGTTGGCATTTTTCTTCAGAACAGCCAACCTCCAAGAGCCCTCTGCACTCTGCCGTCGCGATTTGCTCGCAGGCCCTGCTCGGGGACGTGGGCCGGGGGCTGCTGGCGCCTGTGGGCAGTAGATGGCGCTCCGCCTCCGCTCAGCTGTCCGGGGAGTCGCGACACCCGTGCCAGGGCTCTGCGGTGCAAACCGAAAAGGGGTGTCGCTCGTCCAGGCAAAAAGGCAAATATTAAACCTAGCATTTTTTTTTTTTTTTTGCATTTTTGAGAAAGAAAGCCTTTCTATTTAGGTTCATGCCAGGTTCTCTGGAGATGCGGTTGGAAACTCCCTCTGCCACTGAACTCATCGCTGTGGCCTTTTATTCACTTAAAAAAATGCTTCCCCAGGATCCCAGCTCAATTACTTTTTGTCTCTCCTCTGTCCTAACACTCGGGTAGGATGCATGAAAAACAAAGCAAGGTTTGACATCTGCTTTCTCTGCCCAAACCAAATGGAAATGGTGGCCTTGTTACCTAAAGACTTATGCACAAATTGTGTGTGTGTGTGTGTGTGTGTATGCACACAAACATGTATACATCAATATACCTAAATATATACAGATATAAATATATATAAAATCTCAAATTATATTCCACACATCTTTGTTTCTACCCAAGGGCAGAAATATAGAAATACGTGTTTCTTTGGGTGAAAGTAAATATAGACAATGCTTTGCCTAGTCTCCTCCAAGTGATTATGTTTACACGTCATTTCAGAAGTCTAATACCTGAAAAACTATCATGAATGTCTGATAGCTAATCAATTCAGCAACTAGTTACTGACTGCCAATGATGTGCAAAGCCCTTTATTCTGTGCTGTGGTGAATGCAAAGTCCTTACCCTCTAAGAATTTACTCCCAGTCCTGGGAAAAGTCTTCGGACACCTGGTGCTAAAGAAGTGTTCTGTGTGTTTGAATACATGCATGTAGCCTGTGAATCTGTGTTCCACATTGGGTTACGATTAAGATCTTGGGGACTGTGATGGATTTCTAGTGCAGTGCATCTGCGATGAACGTCAGGGTGGTTGGGTTGCCTCCAAGTGCCATGCTTGGTTTAAGCAGTTGCTGTGTTGCATCAATAAGACTGTGATTAGGCACCTGCAAAGGGCCACTTCAGATTGGTAGAAGAATTGACTTTTCTCTAATTCATTTCCGTGTGTGTCATTTTAGTATTGGCACTTTGCAAATACTTGACATTGTGGTTATATTCAAGAATATGTAAGCATGAGAAGGATATACTAATATTAAACAGTAACTCATTGCTACCAGAACCTAGAATATTACCATAGCTTTATCTCTGTTGCTTCCTATTTCCATGTATAATTAGAAATAACTTTACCCAGAAAATACTTAGTACATTTGGATAGGAAGGAAGAAAAATTCCTCCGATGTGAAAGCCTTGTGGCTTTGTGTGTGTGTGTGTGTGTGTGTGTACACGTACATGCTATTAAATGTCTTTCCAGAGGTCTTGGTCTGTTGCAATAGCCTTGCCAATCCTTCAATTACTGTTTTTCTTTCATGAGAAATTGTTACTAGAATGCACTCACCCTTTTAGGGAGCTGTGAATGTGGTTATAATTGCTTGTTTCTAAGATAATTGGCCTGACTGTGTAGCCCTGGAAAAGTTACTTGAACAAATGGAATGTGGAGGGGAGCCTGAGCTGCATTCAGACTTAATCTCAGCTGCCAGGCCTTGCTGCACCGTGGTCCCGGAGAAATACAGTGGATTCCAAGAGATGAAACCAGAGTGCTCTCCAAGTAAGGCCATCTGAGAGTGCAATGACCACTTGAATTTTGACATTTCCTTGAGGGAGGAATGTTCTTTGAATGGCAAAATGACCCCTTGTGGCTTTTGATGGGTTCAAGTTGAGTCAATGGGGCTGAATGGACTGCCTCTAGGATCCTGATTCTCTTTACAAGAGCTCTGGAGTGTCCGGATCTGAATGTGTTCTGAGTCTGCAGGAGTATTAAGGGAAGGAGAATGGGGAAAGGTGGATTGATGGTGGGCATTAAATCAATGCAAAATTTTTGAACATCTATTATGTGTATTATCAGTAGCCTTTGATACCACTCATCAAAGAGTTGTGCTAATTCATTACAACTGATAGGAAATGACTGTTCATAGCCTCTAACGAGAAGCTAAAATAGACTTGCATTTAAAAATACAGGCTTCTAAGGATAAGGCACAGATGCTATGAATTTCCCCTCCTCCCAAAAGTCAGGCTTATTTTACTCTTAAAAAGAAAAAGATTGTAGGAAGCTCCTTGTCATGCATATCTGTGCAATAACTGGGACTTGGTAACCAAAAAGGTTAAAGAAACTTTAATTTGCTAAGAGCAAGAGAGCAATCATTCGCAGGGGAAAATGGAGACTAATGTTGTAATTAGGTGAGCAACTCGGTCAAGAACAACTCATTTAATCACAGAATGCCTGGCCATTCCTGAATTCATGGATTGGTGGAAGAAGAGCCAGGAAAATCAACCTGAAAATTCAGTGTTCTATTTCTTCTAACTTTTTTCCCCTCAGTAACATTTTTTTTTGTGATAAAGACATAGAATAGGGTCATAGGGTAATATGGGTGTTATGGAAAGCATCAGGTTTGGAAACTATCTGAATGTGATAAGTTTGTAAATTTATTTAAAAAGCAGAGCAACAGGGAGTGAGGAAGGGGAGAGAGAACAAGGGAGTATGTGTGCTTCTGTTGTTAGTTCACTCTCCAAATGGCCACAACAACCAGGGCTGGGCCAGGCTGATGGCAGGAGTCTGGAACATCACCCTGGCCTCCTACATGGGTGGCAGGGGTGTAAGTACTCAGACCATGTGTATTAGCAAGGGGCTGGATTGGGAGTAGAGCAGCTGGGACTCGAACCAACACTCAGATGTGGGATACCTGTGGCATTGTAAATGGCAGCTTAACCCTAAACTCTGGCCCTAGAATGTGACAAGTTTTGAATAAGTGTTGTAAAGAGTTGCTACCCAAAGAACTTCTTCCCAGAAATTATTTTATAAGGCAGGGTCAAGGCCATGCTTTTTTGCAAATGCAGTAAGCAATGGGGTTGGTGTAGCTAAGCATTTTTTCAATGATGAGATATTTAGGCATGTCTTTGCAAGTTAGATACTTCCTAAAAAAGCTACATAAAACCAGGCAAGTAGTGCACTTCCTTTTCAGAGCTCGTGTAGTTATGAAGTTGCAATAAAAAAATTCTCTATCAAAGCAGAAGTCTGCAACCAATGGCGCTGACTTGTATAACCCAACGTGCAAAGACCTCAAGGATTAGAAAAGTAATGGGCAGAAACTTACATTTAGGAAGAAAGCCATTTATGTAAATTCATAGCAGAATGGCCACAAATATACACAAGATGTGAAAACTTGTGTAGAACACTGGATTTAAAAGATGAGGTTATTTTGGCCGGCGCTGTGGCTCAACAGGCTAATCCTCCGCCTTGTGGCGCTGGCACACCGGGTTCTAGTCCCGGTCGGGGCGCTGGATTCTGTCCTGGTTGTCCCTCTTCCAGGCCCGCCCTCTGCTGTGGCCTGGGAGTGCCGTGGAGGATGGCCCAGGTGCTTGGGCCCTGCACCCCATGGGGAGACCAGGAAAAGCACCTGGCTCCTGCCATCGGACAAGCGTGGTGCGCCGGCCGCAGCGCGCCGACCGCGGCGGCCATTGGAGGGTGAACCAACAGCAAAAGGAAGACCTTTCTCTCTGTCTCTCTCTCTCACTGTCCACTCTGCCTGTCAAAAAAAAAAAAAAAAAAGATGAGGTTATTTTGATGCAAAAAACTTTGTGTATATAGTTTTCAAAACATGAATTTGCATGATCTCTTTGACAAGCATGAGTTTCAAAAATCTTTTACAGCAAAATGAGCTTAGTTAATTCTTAAAATATTTATTTGAAACTCAGTTACACAGAGAAGGAGAGGCAGAGAGAGAGGTCTTGCATCTGCTAGTTCACTCCCCAATTGGCCGCAGCGGCTGGAGATGCACCGGTTAGGAGCCAGGAACTTCCTCTGGATCTCCAATGTGGGTGCAGAAACCCAAGCACTTGGGCCATCCTCTGCTACTTTCCCAGACCATAGCAGAGAGCTGGATTGGAAGTGGAGCAGCCGGGATAAAAACCAGTGCCCATATGGGATGCCAGCACTGCAGGCGGCAGCTTTACCCGCTATGCCACAGCGCCATCCCCTAGCTTATTTTTTAAATTTATTTTCCACAGACTTTTAAAAATACTCACATAGGCTAAACTGTAAACTTGGTTACCCTTTCTCCTTGGGAGGAAGTCTGGTCATGTAGCAGCAGAAACAAATGCACTTGTACCTTGTACTCCACACTTAATGTTCAAAGGTTTTATTGTTAAATTTATGGAATAAGTTTTTTTTTTTTTTGACAGGCAGAGTTAGTGAGAGGGAGACAGAGAGAAAGGTCTTCCTTTTTCCTTTGGTTCACCTCCCAAATGGCCGCTATTCCTGGTGCTGCACCGATTTGAAGCCAGGAGTCAGGTACTTCCTCCTGGTCTCCCATGCAGGTGCAGGGCCCAAGGACCTGGGCCATGCTCCACTGTCTTCCCAGGCCACAGCAGAGAGCTGGACTGGAAGAGGAGCAACCGGGACAGACTCTGACACCCCAACAGGGACTAGAACCAGAGTGCCGGTGCTGTAGGCGAAGGATTAGCCAAGTGAGCCGCGGCGCCGGCCTATGGAGTAAGTTTTTAAAGATTGATTTTAAATGTCATCAAAGTGTTTTAAACACATAAGGAAAAACATGTATTTCATTTTGTGTTTTGTGTCTTGAGTATACTCGACATTTTTTGTTACATCATTTACTGTAGCACAGATAAGAAGGGGTTAAGCCATCTAGGACATTTTTAAACGCCTGGATTCTTGCAATCAAAGCAATCAAAATCCTCTTGCACCTTAGCCCTCTGCCACCATTCATCAAATAGGTCCCGGCTGCTGGGAAGACAACAGTGGTGCTTCCCAAGTAGAAAATAGCCAGCTGTTAAATGGTTTACATGGGGTGGGGGCTGCAAACACCTCCCAGCACCCTTGGGAGAAAGGGAGTAGCAGTGGCTGCTCCTGTGTGGGTCCCACGTGTGCTTTGTTCTCCTAGAGTGGGACTTTTCCCCACCAGTATCTGGATGTCCTGGAGGGGATTGAAACAATATCCTGGTGTACAGAGAAGTTAGAGATGAATGAACCTGTTTCTAACATGGAAGAAGTAAGCTTTGGGAGTTCTCTGCCGAAATGGGATCCAGAATTCCAGACTCCTGCCTGAGCTGTTTCTTGATTGCATACTTATTGTCACAAGCTCTATGGTCCCTCCTTGTAATGCCTCATGTTACCAAGGTGTCTGTCCCCAAGCCGCATTTGTAGATAGGGAAAATTCTGTGCTGGTTCCTGTTGAGGGCGAGAAAAGGCCTTTAGTCTGTTGGTTGAATCCTCTCCTGAGCCAAGGCTTTGTGCACTGGGCATGCAGTTACAGGACATACTTCATACAGAGTTGTCTTTTTTTTTCCCCTCTGCTGCTTAGAATCTTTGTTGCAGCCAGGTCATTCTTGGGTTTGTTCAGACAGGGATGAAAAATTACAAGGATTTTGGAAGGAGTTGGAGGGAATCACTCCTTCACAAAACAGTCTTCTTGGGAAAGGAGAACTGGCCTGTTTGTGCTTTTGTGGAGTCCTGGGGGAAGGCCAAGTATGCATCAGTGTGGAGAAATTATAAAAGGTGCACCTACTTTTAGGAACTGGAGATGGGTGCAAACATTCACCAAGACATTATCCTTCAGATGTGTCCGCATGTGGGTCTCTGCTTAAGTGCTTGTACAACTCTAAGCTCTACACCTGAAAGGAAATTCTAACTTTGAAGAAAGCACACATGAAAATTACAGCTCAAGAAGTTGGGATATACAAAACACTATGGCAAGTTAAGCATGGTTATTTGAATCATTTAAAAATGTTTATCCTCAAGGCTAGTGAAAAATAGCAGTCAGTTTCTATGGGGGGCCTGCCCCATGCCTTCCTCACTTTACCCTCTCCCTGGAGATTGCCAGAAGCCAGCCCTGCCTGCCTCTCTGCCTGCTATGGTGAGCAGTCCCTTAGCGTGGATGTTTGCCCTAGGGATTTCTATCCAGAGACTGGGTTAGGACAACAGGTCATTTTCTTTTTGAAATCCAACTTTGTGTTTTCTTTTCTTCTTCCTTTTTTTTTTTCCAGTAGTCCTGTTAGTTTTTCTGAAGTCCTCCTGCCTGTTTTGGCTCTAGGGAAGGTGTGTGGAGAGAGAAGCCTCTTAGCCTTTCTGGGCAGGTTCACATCAGTGTTCAGGATCTGTGTCTGGGCCTGTAGTGAAGCTCCTTCAGGACACCAGAGCCCACCGGCTCTGCTCTGGCAGTAGAGTAGAAACAATTGAGGAAGTAGTGGGGGCAGTGGGCCCAAGAAGGGTGCTGCAAGCCCGCAGGAGGATTTTGTGAAAACTAGGGAAAGATTCTCTCAGGGTTGGAGGATTAGAAAATGGCACCAGTCCTCCTTATGGAAGAAGGCTGGGAGGTGCAGCATGAGTTACGGTAAGAATCAAACCCCCTACATGGTTGGTGCCATGGCATAGTGGGTTAAGTTGGTGCTTACAGCACCGGCATCTATGTTGGTATGCTGGTTTGAGTCCTCACTTTGCAACTCTGGCTGATACTCCTGGAGATATAGAAAATGACCCAAGTACTTGGGAACTAGCTATACACTTTGGAGACCTGGATAGAGCTCCGGCCTCATGGCTTCAGCCTGGCTTGGACCTAAGTGTTGAGATCATTTGAGCAATGAACCAGCAATGGCAGATTCTTATGTCTGTCTCTCTCTGTAACTCTGCTTTTCAAATATATAACATGATTTCTTAGACTAAAAGAAGTCAAAGACCTCTTTATCTAGACTGAAGCTGCCTGGTCACAGGCTATACCTGTTGGTGAGCATAATGCAGATTGGGTTTTGGGCCCCAATCGATCCTTTGGCCAGAGACGTCTGTGCTGTATACTTGTGGCTCAATGACATATGGAATCCCCTCTGCCTGAGAATCAGTTCCTAGAACCTCCCTGTTGCAGTGTAATGTTCAGAACATGATTGAGAGTTGCCTGGCCATCAAAGTGGAAGCAAGGAATGCCAAGGGAACTTGTCAATAGAACCAACCATTCTCGTACGTGGCAAAGGTGGCTTGTACATGGCGTAAGTCTTGGAGAATGGTCACAGGTGGCCAGGGCTCCATGAATATGTTTGAAAAGTATTTGCTGTTGTCACTGGGTTTTTGAATTTTCAGGATGTTTGGGGTTTGGAAATTTGTTTTAATTGGAGTTCTAGTTTTCCAGACAAGTCAGGTTTTTCTCAATTGAAGTTATTCTTGGCCAACATAAATAATAGTGTAATTCCCACAACTTGTTCTTCACTTAGGCATAGACGTCTCTGTAACAAGATTCCTTATGATTTCATTCAGTGCCTTTGTCATCAATATCTCTTATTCACACCAATGTGGTCAGAGTTCTGTGGATGTTTTGTCTCTACTGGTGGCATGGTCCAGTCTTCGTGGAATCATCCACACTGATGAATCTGGAGTTTTTAGATAAGGACTGACCCATATGAGGTTTCAGGATGAAAGTCATCTCATAGCCAATTAAGTTTGGAAAAGAGTGTTGAATGTATTCTCGGCACATTATCTTCTCTTTTATATAATGATTATCAGATTGGAGTTAATGGAATTACTCTAGCAACCTTTTAACCTTGTGTAGCTTGGTATTCCCTAGGCTAATCTGACCCTGAAAGTCTTTATTCATGCATAACAGTTTCATGAAAACATTTTTGGCAAACTTAGTTCTAGATTTAAGATTCTCACAACTGAAGATAATCAAAGAACATCTTTCTCTGGATGTTTAAAAATGTAGAATCCTTCTGGATTGGCTTATTTTCCTATTTGGGAGTTCGTTTCTGTTTTAAAATGATGATCTATGGGTTTCTGTTTCCTCAAGGGGTCCATGCTGGTCTGTTTTTTCTTTTTAATATTGCACTTCCTCTATTTGAATAAGTTATACTGGTTTACCATTAGTTCTGTTCTTCTGACTTTCATCTAAAAATAAATTAAAAATTTTCATCTTTTCACTTATGCTTGGATAGTGCTTTGCTACGTATAAAGTATTTTCACATTCATTATCTTATTGATTCTTGCTAAGACATTCTAAACAACCTTGCAAATAGTATTTAAAAATCATTAGGGCTATTAATATTCTATTTAGTCTGCAAAATGGTGAAATAGCTGACTCTGGCATATCACTGAACTAAGAGAATATAAAATTTTGCCTGTAGCAAAAGTGCTTAGAGCTTTTACTAAAACAGATTGTCAGGTTCAAAGAGAAAATAAAAAGAAAAGCAAATCCTGGAAGAGCAGTTTTCTATTGTGATTATTAGAAATACTGCCTTGTAAAAAAAAAAATGGGCTCCTCCTGGTTTATCTTTTTATTTATTTATTTATTTTTGACAGGCAGAGTGGACAGTGAGAGACAGAGAGAAAGGTCTTCCTTTTTGCCGTTGGTTCACCCTCCAATGGCCACCACGGCTGGTGCACTGTGCTGATCCGATGGCAGGAGCCAGGTGCTTCTCCTGGTCTCCCATGGGGTGCAGGGCCCAAGCACTTGGGCCATCCTCCACTATACTCCCTGGCCACAGAGGAGAGCTGACCTGGAAGAGGGGCAACCGGGACAGAATCTGGTGTCCCGACCGGGACTAGAACCCAGTGTGCTGGCACCGCAAGGCAGAGGATTAGCCTGTTGAGCCACAGTGCCGGCCCTCCTCCTGGTTTATCTTCAAGCGTGGTCATGCCATGTTCTGAGGGTACTAAATATAACATAGACTCAAATATTCTGTAACTTAAGTCATGATACTTTCTGGTAGGCCCAGGAAATACATCATAGAATAAAAATACTCTGCTATCTTTAGTTTACCTGTAAGTTTGAGGAAGAATGTTATCTTTAGGGTTGTTCTTTAGTTACAGATTCTAGGGTTTTAAAAATAGTTTTAACTTCCTGGTTTCTATTAGTTATTCAATAAATGTCTTATTTCTAAATATTGAAATAACAGCAAAGTCTTGGAATGCATATTCCCCTTTGTTACCCATACCTTGTGGGGTTTTATCCATTAACACAAATTATAGTCCGTCTGAACCAAGTTGCCTTCAGATCTTAATTCCTTTTGAACTTATATCACTTTTAACAATTTTATTAAGATATAATTGGTAAACAATAAACTTCCTAGGTTTAAAGGATACAGTTGATTTTTGACATATGTGCAGGTATGATGTAATTGGCACACTAAGATAATAACCATTTCTACTCATCAACTCCCAGGAGTATTTCCCTCTCTTCTGTCCCCAGGCAATCATTGTCCTGTTTTCTGTCATGATCATTTAGTTTGAACTTTCTGGAACTTTATACAAATGAACTCATGCACCATACACTGTTTTTGTGTCTGGCTTCTTTCACTCAGCATGGAGATTCTGAGGTTTGCTGTATCACTGTGTGTATCAATAGTTCATTCCGTTTTAAAACTTCTTTTGAGCATAAATGATATTTAGGAACATGTCATCCCTGAGTATTAATTTCTTACAGGAATATTTCAGATTTTGTTGATCTACTTGTTACTGTGCCATAGGGTGTTACCAGGATTTTAAAACTGCTATGAAAACCAGCAGTAGAATGTTTAGGTAGCATGGTAGGGATGCATTTACTTTTTTAAAACAATTTTTGACATGTCACATGTGACAACATCTCAATGAATTGCAGATTACCAGTTAAAATTTTTAAAAATGTCTTCAGTATACAGCTTATACCAGGTACTGTGCCAAGAGCTAGTGCAAACAAAAGTAGACATATACCCTGTTTGTGTGTGGCTTATAGTCTGGTCACACGTTTCTAGCAATTTATGCTTTGACAGGTGATTCTGTGAATGAACACAATGCAGCAAGTTGATTTCCGAACTTTAGGTCAGGAGAGTCTTTCTAGGTAAGTGGTAATTATGGGTGAGTAGGGGTAAACTAAGTGGAGGGCTGGAAGGGTACAGATGTAGGAAGAGCAATTCAGATGGAGGGAACTGCATATGCTTAGATCTTAAGGTGAGTGCAAACAGGTACACTTGAGGACTGCACAAATCTAGGAGGCTGGAGAAGTAGGCAACAATCAGATCATACAGAGCTTAGAAGGTCCATTAATGACCAGACCATTTTTTTTTTTTTTAAAGAGACTCTAGAAGCCATCGAAGAGTTTTAAGCAGGAGGATGACATACTCAGATTTAGACTTCAGAAAGATGACTCTGGCTGTAGCATATAGGATATGTTACAGGCTCCCAGGATGGACATGGAAGACCAGTTAGGCTGTTGTAATAGTTTTGAGCATAATTTAGAATGGTGAGGAAGGCAATGGGGCCAACCAGATGGATTTGAGAACTGTTTTGGGAGATAAAATTGGCAGATCTGAGATGCATGGAGTAAGGTGTGCAGTGCAAAGCACATCAAGGGTGATGGCTTATAAAACTATGCTGCTGGCTGACAGGCTAGTAGAACAGGGCCTCGTTTAGGGGAAGATGCCACCTTGGGCCGTGAGAAGTTGAGCTTGTGGTATATTGGAATAATCCAAGAGAGCATGAATGTAATGTTTATGTAGATGTGTCCTGAGCTCAAAGAAAAGGTTTGGGCTAGGGATTTATACAAATATAAGGAGATAAGTGTCAAAATGGTGACATCAAATGAGGAGGACCTGGTGCCATGCATCAGAGGGAGCTAAATGCAGAATGATTGCTTTTGAGGATTCGAGGATCTAGGTGTAATGTTTTCCTTTTGATCAGCAAAATGTTATTTTAAATTGAGTCATAAATTGTCTTATATTCACCTCCTCAAAGCAGTGTAAGATCCCAGCTAAACAGGAGGTTTAAAATACTCTAATTAGGTAGAAAAAGAACTCTAACTGCAACATTTTAAGTGCTTCTTTCTTGGAAAAGTTTAGTGACTGTGTCTCTTAGATCAAGCTCTGGCTCACGATTTTGGTAAAAATTCAAAGAACAGATGTTTTGGCTCACGAGAGGCACATAGACGTTTAATGGGCAAAGGGACTGTGTGTTAAAACTTGGATGGGAAGGATGGGAGGCAGTTCTGTGGCTGAAATGAGAGGCCTTGGCCCTGTGGATCCATTTTCGTTCTCCCTGTGCTCTTTACTGTTTCCTCATTCCTCGGCTAATTACCAGAAGCACTTCTACTACCACCTACTTTGAATAGCTTCGTCGTCCTTCCATCCTTGATCCTCCTGTAAAGCTGAAATTCCAAATTTATGACACTAATATTTTTTTTCATGGCAACAGACTGTGACATTGTAAATATGATTATGATGACATCAGTGCAGGATTGAGTTGAAGGAGAAAACGGGTTCCATGTAGGAAGAGCCTTTTCTTTTTCTTCCAGGCCTAATTAGCTTTGACACTGAGGGGACAATATGGATACTTAGTGCTGATGTGGGAAAGTTGCCCCAAACTGGTCATCAAGTGTTTCTGTCAATGTGACCAAGTACCAAGTAGCAGACATATTTTAAGAGGTTGAATCAATCTTTTGGCATTTTTCAAAATGGATATCTGGCCATTGGAACTTTGGTTGATAATGGCAATTTTTTTTTTAAATAGATTTTTTTTATGACTTACTGTTCTGCTAATGTTTGAAATTTGAGCAAAATGCTTTTCTCCTGTGCTAAAGTCTACAAATTACAGTACATTTGGATGTTTCACAAGTTTTTGTTAAATTATAATTCAAGTTGATTTTTAGTTCAGTGTTTCAGATGAGTTATGAAAATGATGTAATCTACTTTGGATCAAATTGTGTACTGTGTTCTTTTTTTTTTTTTATAACGCTTTTATTTAAAGAATATAAATTTCCAAAATACAGCTTATAGATTACAATGGCTTCCCCCCCATAACTTCCCCCCCACCCGCAACCCTCCCCTTTCCCACTCCCTCTCCCCTTGCTTCACATCAAGATTCATTTTCAATTCTCTTTATATACAGAAGATCAGTTTACTATATATTAAGTAAAGATTTCAACAGTTTGCCCTCACATAGCAACACAAAGTGAAAAATACTGTTGGAGTACTAGTTATAGTATTAATTCACAATGTATAGCACATTAAGGACAGAGATCCTACATGATATATTTTTTTTAAAAAATTGATTAATTTTCTATGCAATTTCCAATTTAACACCAAGATTTTTTTTTTCATTTTTAATTATCTATGTACAGAAGATTGATTTATTATATACTAAGTAAAGATTTCATCAGTTTGCACCCACACAGAAACACAAAGTGTAAAATACTGTTTCAGTGTTAGTTATAGCATTACTTCACATTGGACAACACATTAAGGACAGATCCCACATGAGACGTAAGTACACAGTGACTCCTGAAGTTGATTTAACAATTTGACACTCTTGTTTATGGCCTCAGTAATCTCCCTAGGCTCTAGTCATGAGTTGCCGAGGCTATGGAAGCCTTTAGGGTTCGCCGACTTCGATCTTATTCCGACAGGGTCATAGTCAAAGTGGAGGTTCTCTCCTCCCTTCAGAGAAAGGTACCTCCTTCTTTGATGGCCCCATTCGTTCCACTGGGATCTCACTCACAGAGATCTTTCATTTAGGTTTTCTTTTTTTTCCAGAATGTCTTGGCTTTCCATGCCTAGAATATTCTCATGGGCTCTTGAGCCAGATCTGAATGCTTTAAGGGCTGATTCTGAGGCCAGAGTGCTATTTAGGACATCTGCCATTCTATGAGTCTGCTGTGTATCTCGCTTCCCATGTTGGATCATTCTCTCCCTTTTCTTGATTCTATCAGTTAGTATTAGCAGACACTAGTCTTGTTTGTGTGATCCCTTTGACTCTTAGACCTATCACTGTGATCAATTGTGAACTGAAATTGATCACTTGGACCAGTGAGATGGCCTTGGTACATGCTACCTTGATGGGATTGTATTGGAATTCCCTGGCCTGTTTCTAACTCCATCATTTGGGGCAGTTCCGATTGAGCATGTCCCAAATTGTACATCTCCTCCCTCTCTTATTCCCTCTCTTATATTTCACAGGGATCACTTTTCAGTTAAAATTTAAACACCTAAGAATAATTGTTTGTTAATTACAGAGTTCAACCAATAGTACTAAAATAAAAGAATACTAAAATGGATAAAGTATTACATTGTACAACAACAGTCAGCACAAGAGCTGATCAAGTTACTGTTTCTCATAGTGTCCATTTCACTTCAATAGGTTTCCCCTTTGGTGCTCAATTAGTTGTCACCGATCAGGGAGAACATATGATATTTGTCCCTTTGGGACTGGCTTAATTCACGCAGAATGATGTTTTACAGATTCCTCCATCTTATTGCAAATGACCGGATTTCATTGTTTTTGACTGCTGTATAGTATTCTATAGAGTACATGTCCCATAATTTCTTTATCCAAATGTATGCTTTGAATTCCCTGTGATCTTTTGCTGTGAGGTTCCCTTTGTTTATCTTCTTTCATGTTGATGGCCGTGTTTCTGTGTTTCTGTGTGTAACACATCTTTAAGCATCTTTTGCAGGGCTGGAGGAGTGGCAACAAATTCTTTCAATTTTTGTTTGTTATGAAAGGTCTTTATTTCACCTTCATTCACAAATGAGAGCTTTGCAGGATATAATATTCTGGGCTGGCAGTTTTTCTCTCTAAGTACCTGGGCTATATCTCGCCATTCCCTTCTAGCTTGTAGGGTTTCTGATGAGAAGTCTGCTGTGAGTCTAATTGGAGATCCTCTGAGTGTAATTTGACGTTTCTCTCTTGCGCATTTTAGGATCTTTTCTTTCTGTTTCACTGTGGTGAGTTTAATTACAACGTGTCGTGGTGAGGACCTCTTTTGGTCATGTTTACTAGGGGTTCTGTGAGCTTCCTGTACTAGGATGTCTCTGTCCTTCTCCAAAACTGGGAAATTTTCTGCTATTATTTCACTAAAAAGGCATTCTAATCCTTTCTCCCTCTCCATTCAGGAACTCCTAGAACTCGAATGTTGGGTTTTTTAATAGTATCCTGTAGATTCCCAACAATATTTTTTAGATTTCTAATTTCCTCTTCTTTTCTTTGGTTTGACTGTATACTTTCCTGTGCTCTGTCTTCTAAGTCCGATATTCTCTCTTCTGCCTCACCCATTCTGTTTGTAAGGCTCTCTAATGTGTTTTTCATTTGATCTATTGAATTGTTCACTTCATTATGATTTCTCGTCACTATCACAGTTTCATGTTCTACTAGTTGTTTCATTTCAGCTTGATTTCTTCTTAATATTTCATTTTCACGAGAGAGATTTTCTACCTTGTCCATTAAGGATTTCTGTAGTTCAAGAATTTGTTTTTGAGTACTTCTTAGTGTTCTCATCAATTTTTTGAGATCTGCTTCTTGCATCTCTTCTATCTCATCATCTTCGTAATCTTGAATTGGGGTGTCTTTTTCATTTGGGGATGCCATAGTGTCTTCCTTGTTCTTATTACCTCGGTTTTTGCGTTTGTTGTTTGGCATATTGGTTTCTTCACTGTGGTGTTTTTTTCTTGTTATACTATGACTCTAGATTAAGTGGACTGTCTGCTTTTGATGGAGCCTTAGAGGCTTGAGATGGGTGTGGCCTGAGAACTCTGTTTGGTTCCTCAGGGTTGAGGGTGTGTCAAAGGAGACACTCCCAGGTTAGGCGTGGTAAATCTCTCTCTGTTACTTTTTTTTTTTTTTTTTTTGGTTCAAAAGGGAAGTAATTCCACACAGCTGAATGGAATTGGGGGTGGTTAGCAGGCGAATGATATACCCACAGGAGCCAGAGATCGGAAGCTCTTTCCCAAGGACCAGAGATGGAATCTTTGTGGCCCTTTGTGTGGGCTGAGATTCTCCTGTAGTCTCCCACTGGGCTGCCAGGCTACTGAAATGTAGCGTCTCTGGAGAGTACTCACATGAATTCGTGATTTCCGTGAGTTGTCTCCCCCACCGTCTCTTTTTTCACAGTCTCAGTTCATTAGCACCACACATTCATTAGGTTCTAATCTCCTGTTATTTCACCCCTCCCACCCAGAGTCAGGTTTTTCTGCTAGGCTCAGGGCCCGGTGCCGACCCGAGGTCGCCCTGCTTATGACGTATTCCAAAATGGCACCTGCTCTTTGTCTTGCTCACCTTTGAGAGGTGAGCGGAGAGAGAGAAGCTCGTGTCCGTATGGGTCACTTTTTTTTTTTTTTTCCTTCTCTCTCTCTCTCTTCTAGTTAGCCTGGTGAACTTTTCCCGCAGGGTTTCAAGCCTTGTTCGCTCTAGGCTCCCTTTTCCGCTTCCCTGCTGGTATTTCGGGCTATTGAGGTTCTGCTCACCTCGCGTTCCAGCGCTGGTGTGTTGAATCTGCTGCTGGTGTCCCAAACTGCGGGCTCCCACGCTCTCCACGCAGGTCCACTGTGAATCTCCAGTTCCGGAAGGGTTTTCTCTGCTGTTTCTTCCCCTACTCTTCCTTGAACCTGCAGTATCTCCACTTTTATTAAATTGTCTCTCCCCAGACTATCGGTGTGCTCCCTTCCTATTCCGCCATCTTGCCGCTCTCCCTGTGTACTGTGTTCTTGTGTGTACATCCGTCCTGTTAAACATCACTGCCATCCAGTTCTCCTTCTAGTATTTGAGACAGTTTATATCCTTTTATGCTTAGAAATTTTTTTTCTATTGAGAGAGCTCACGTCTCAACAGCATTAGGTGATGTAACTTTGTCTCTGTATGTACTGTGACTGAATTTACCTTAACCTATTGACCATGGTCTGTGACCCAGGCATTGTATTGGTCCTTGGATGGATGTCTGATCTCATGTCTGTTGTATTACACAACAGTCCCCTGGAAGGGTATATCTATATGCACTTAAGATGGAGGAAAGATACTCTTTCCTTAGAAAGACAGCTAAGGGGCTATAGCCACATGGTAGTTTCTAAGAAATTGTCAAAATAGATTTTGGGTCAAACTAGTACAAAAAATTACTAGTTGAAGTTGACAACCTAATTCTACATCAGCATCCTAATATCTGATGATCCTTTTAGAGTCTGCCAAAATTCGTGGAGTTAATGTGGTACACATGGAAGAGCTATAGTCCTCTCTCATCTCTTTTGAGAAGTTGCTTATAAAGGAGCCTAAAGCCAAGTCATAAATCCAGAAAGTATACTTGGCATTACAATAGATCTGATGTGAGTCTTGGCTTTGGATTATTTTTTTTGTATAATATTAGGTAAATATTTGTTAATGAACTTGGCTTTCTTTTTGCTCATATTTGCCTGTCTTATCTGTTTTTTCAGTTTTTCTATTGTATTTTAATTTGAATTTTATAGGCTATTGTACAGGTGACCAGCAGTTAGATTATTTTTTCGTTTAGTTTGTGAGTCTCTTGTGGTTGGTGAATGTATCTACCAATGTTTGTTAATACTGTTAAGAGTTCACTTTATTTTATATTTTCCATTTATTCATCTTTATTCCTTTACCCTTTCTCTGATTTTCTTCAGGAAGGTCAGATTACTCTTTTGTTGTTGTAAAGGTATACATTTTATTTCAATGGTTTGGTAGTTGCTCTTACTTAAAGCAACTTCTATATTTAATATCAACTACATTTTTATATTAGCTTCATTGATTGGTTTTAATATTAACTACAATGATTTCTTTAGGTAAAAACTTAATATTTATATTTTTTCTTTAACAAAAAGACAGTTTACATACTCATATGTATCTATTTCCCTGTTTTCCACACTTCTAAGATTGATACTGTCTAGAATTGAACTTTGGGGTGGTAATTGGTATAATTTTCCTTTATTTTTTCAGTTCTTTAAAAATTTAAAGGTAACACTTACTTTTACTAAGGTATTTGGTCATCCATTATGTCCGTAAATTTTTTTTTTCGGAATTTCTTGAACATTTTCTTTAATTCCTCATTAGATTACTGATACTTTTTTCTAGAAAGTTAAAGAATTTTCTCTTGATGGTTGTTATTCTTAACTATTACTATGCTGTGTCTGGATATTAAGTATCTGATTCTGATCTTCATATTTGGAATTCTATGGATACTTCTGATTTGAAATTTTCATCTTTTAGGTTTTTATCTTTTTATTAAACAGTGTTGGTTCTTTCTTTCCCTTCTCCACCTTTTTGAAATGTTTCTAATCCAAGTACTGACACTTGAACTTCCATCACCTGTATCTCTTGCTTTAATTTTTTTTTTCTAAAAATGTTTTTTTTCCCTATTGCTCTCTGGGAGTTTCTCAACTGAATATTTAAGCTCACAAATCAATACTCCAACTGTTTGTATCCTGTTGCCTATCTCATTTTGCTATTAACATTTTCAAATAGTACATATTATACCGAGTTTTCAATGGCTTTTTTTTGGTATAACTTCCCTTATTTTCTTCAAGATACACCATGTTTACTTAAATATTTTTGTCATTGCCAGATATATTGTTCCTTTGGTTTTCATGGTCCTTGGATGTCTGATTTTTACCTTGTGGGGTCACATCCCTCTATGGGTATGCTTCTCTGTACTGTATTTTGGAGAAGCATTAAAGTCAATGCCTAAACCTACATCCGATCTGGTAAGACTGTGTCTTAGTCTTTTTATTGCTATGACAAAAACTGCAGACCGGATAACTTATAAGGAAAAATGTATTTGGCACATAATTCTAGCTGCTGGGACATCCAGGAGCATGGTGCTGGCCTCTGATGGGAGCTTTGTGGTGTGTCATCGCATGATAGAAAGAGGAAGTACAAAAAATGGTGAGGGTGAGAGCAAGAAGTGTTACTGGAGAAATTTGCAAGGTTCTTGTCTTCGTGCAAGAAAGAATTCAGGCGTGAGACAGAGAATAGTGGGAGGTAAAATAGCAAGGTTTTAGGGAAGGGACATCCTTAAGGACGGATGGGCACCTCTCCAGACAGAGCCTGAGAGACTGGGGGGGGGGGCAGTGGAGAGAGAGTACACCTGACCAGGTCAGGCGGGCAGCCCAGCAGAGAGGCAGAGGGCTGAGCGCACAGTCTGGTTGAGGCCGGGGGTGGGGGTGGGTGGGTGGGTGGGTGAAGGAGATGGGTCTTGCTTCCCCACCTCTGCTCCTCTTGGAACAAAGGGCTTTTTGGATGTAAATAGAAAAACTTCTGAGTTTTTCCCTGAAGGTATCAGACAGGAGGAAGTCTAGCTGGCACCATCCTGAGTTTGGAGGAAGGGTGAGCAAGACCCCCTGGAGAATGGGGATCCGGAGCAGGGTGTTTGAAATGCAGATACTGGGCTGTATCTGGGAGAAGGGGTGGGGACCCCCACCAGGCAGGTTATCAGGTAGAAGGGGGCAGGGCAGGATGCGGAAGGTGGGCTGCCCCTGAAATGTTGTCAGGATGACTCTGAGATGCAGGTGCATATGCTGGACATAGAAGTCTTCTCTTTAGGCCTTTCTGTCACACACACATAAGCTCATAACGGACTTCCTACCTAACAGAAGGGGTGACCTTGCTTTAGTAAGAAGCTTACTCTAGGTAAAGAACCTGAAGTCATGACATGAGTCATTTCACAAGAACAGTGCCCTCAAGACCTAGCTACCTACCTACCTCTATTAGGCCCCACTCCCAACACTGTTGGAAATACTCAAACCGGAGCATACCATCCTGCTTAGAATCTGCACAGGTACCCTTGATGACATTTTGCTTGGGTTAAGCTTTTCACGTTGAAACACTTAGAAGCAGCACTGAGCGAAGGCAGTTTGGAAACCAATATGGAGAAGAGATGGAATAGAGACTAGAGCAGCTAGCCATCCCTACTAATTTTCAGTAACACCCTAGGCATGAAAGGCATTTAAGCTGTTGTTACCATGAGGCAAAAGTTAGGGCTTGTTTCTGTGGTGAAGTGCTAGGCAAATCTTCTCCTTAGGCAAGGCTTGGGAGAGAGAAAAAGAGAATTTAGGAGCTTACCTTCAGCTTATCCTCTGGTCACTTGATCCTCTAGCATTTCAAGTCCATTTTCAGTTTCCCCAGTACTTGTCACAGTAGCTTAATTCTTTTCCCAAAAGAAACTAAAGTTTATTCACAGTTAATTGAAAGCAAGCATTATTTTGGTAACTTTGTTTTTTGTCATGGTAGTCAAGTAAAATGGGAACTTCCAGATTCTGGAACTTGTATGCCTGCAGACTACGTACTTGTTGAGATAGGGACTTTGCCTCCATGTCTCTTTTCCTTGGCCTGTTTCAATGTTATTCCTTTATTCTTGTAATTTTTTAGATTTACTGTGACTCTAAAGGTAGAAATGTATTTTCCTCTTAGGGAAAAGACTGGTGGTAAGAAATCTAGGGCCAGTGAAGTGGCTGTGCTTGACCAGGTCCTCCTAAGGTGAGATCCAGTCTCTTGCCACTCACTTGTCTGTCCATGATGGAGCTCAAGATGGTGACATCACCTGCCACACAGCAGGATAACGGCAGGCATGAAGAAGGGTAAGCAGAGGGATATAATCCAGATACTTCCCATGGAAGGTGCCAGGAAGCTGCCCCACAAAAGTTGTCTGTATATATAAGCAACAACTTAAATTCTTGGCTCTACCTTGCTACAAGGAAACTAGAAAATTAGTCTGTAGTAAGTCCTACACAGCCAAAATTTATATAATTGTGGAACAGGGAAAGAATAGATAACAGGAACAACCAGTAATATCTGTTATATCCCCTTTCTCTCCTCAATTTATCTTATCTTCGCTGGTATCTTTGGTTCTTGACTCTCTTCATTGCTTCCACATGGATTATTTAATGTCTCATGTACCCGAGGGGCTGTACTAAATGTTTTATAACCTCAGTATTTTAGCCTACATTGCCATCATTTATCTGGAGAACAAAGGACCTTCAGTGTATTATGAAGAAATCACAGGGAGGGTAAAGCACGGGTTGGATGTAGAAGTTAATTTTTTTTGTATGAAAATAGCTTGCTATTTTACCCATAAGGAAGTAGATAGAAGAAAATTGTGTCAGGTTTTAGGTTAAATTCTACTTCTGCAAGTTGCTAGCAGTTATAGATGTTCAACATTTATTCTTTGACCAAATAGATCGAGCTCTCTGTCAAAGAGTAGAAATTCAACAGGAAATAATGTAGATGGACTCTATGCCCACAACTACAATGGAGAGCTCAATCTGACTGAACCGCCAGGCAATTTAACCAAGCAATTAGAGCATGGATTATCCAGTGTGGTAGGTTGGGAAGTTCATGCCTTTCCACTAGATGATAGTAGATATTAAGCAATGGAAAATTTGTCTTTGGTTTATATACAGCTTCTCAGTGTAGCAAATATTTTCTGTAGGTAACTATTAGAAAACCTCAGGGGCTTACAGGCAACGAAAAGTCATGAGTGGGTCACAGAGGAAGAGATAGTTTGGAAACAAAGATCAAGTTGATCAAAACCTCGACTGTGGGGAAAATGGGAGGAAAAAAATTTGGAGAATAGGGACTCAAAATCTGAAGTGCCTTTGGGCAGATTACGGTGTTTGGTCTTAGGCAATGGGGAGTTTACACCTCAAAATGTGACGTGGGAACATGGTATTTTAGGAATTGAATAGGAAGGGAGACAGAATTTTGAAGATCAGAATGGTGAAACTAGAAATGAAAGTGGTAACTGGGTAGACCTAGATTCCTTTGTGAACCACTAAATTCAGAATTTCATTCTCGCCTCAGTATCCAGGAAGGGTGCTATAAATCTAGATAACATTCTTGAATTTGAGACAGTAAGAAGTAGGACACTAAGGGTCAATGTCTGTTAATTATCTATCTTGGGAGTGGCTGCAGTGCTTATACTTGTATTTCATAGACCAGAGCTCCGCCATGTGACCTTATGTATCTGCAGAGTAAACTGAAGAATCCAATATTTTGTTCTGGAAAGTATTGTGCTCAGCTAGAAGAGTTAGCTTTGGGGGCCAGCACTGTGGCTTGGGGGGTTAAGCCTCAACTGTGGTACCAGCATCACATATGGGCGCTGGTTCTTGTCCTGGCTGCTCCACTTCTGAACCAGCTCGCTTCTAACGGCCTGGGAGAGCAGCAAAAGATGTCCCAAGTGTACAGGCCCTTGTACCCACATAGGAGACCCGAAAGGAGCTTCTGGCCTCAGGTTGTCCCAGCTCCAGCCATTGCAGCCATTTGAGGAATAAATCAGCAGATGGAAGATCTCTGTAACTCTACTTCTTCAGTAAGTAAATCTTTCCCAGCACCACTTGTTGAAGAGACTGTCCCTGTTCCAGGGATTGGTTTTAGCTCCTTTGTCGAATATAAGTTGGTTGTAGATGTTTGGATTGATTTCCATGGTTTCTATTGTGTTCCACTGGTCTATCCATCTGTTTTTGTACCACATGTAGAAGTATGAAGCAAGATCCCTACCTTACACCCTATGCAAAAATTCACTCAACATGGGTTAAAGATCTAAATCTATGCCATGACACCATCAAATTTATCGAGAACATTGGGGAAACCCTTCAAGACATTGGATCAGGCAAATAATTCCTGGAAAAGACCCCAGAGATACAGGTAGTCAAAGCCAAAATGAACAAGTGGGATTACCTCAAATTGAGAAGCTCCTGTACAGGAAAAGGAACAGTCAGGAAGGTGAAGAGGCAACTGACAGAATGAGAGAAATTATTTGCAAACTACAGAACTGATAAAGGATTTATAGCCAGAATCTACAAGAGATCAAGAAATTCCACAACAACAAAATAAACAACCCACTTAAGAGATGGGCTAAGGACTTGAACAGGCATTTTTCAAAAGAAGGAAATCTAAATGGCCAACAGATGCATGAAAAAATGTTCAGGATCTCTAGCCATCAGGAAAATGCAAATCAAAACCACAATGAGTTTCCACCTCACCCCAGTTAGAGTGGCCCTCATACAGAAATCAACCAATGCTGGAGAGAATGTGGGGAAAAGGGTACCCTGAAGGCCAGCGCTGTGGCATAGCAGGTTAAAGTCCTGGCCTGACCATATGGGTGCTGGTTTGAGACTGGATGCTCCTCTTCTGATCCAGCTCTCTGCTGTGGCCTGGGATAGCAGTAGAAGATGGCCCAAGTCCTTGAGCCCCTGCACCCACGTGGGAAACCTGGAAGAAGATCTTGGCTTTGGATGGGTGCAGCTCCAGCCATTGTGGCCATCTGGGGAGTGAACCAGTGGGTGGAAGACCTCTCCATCTGTCTCTACCTCTCTCTGTAACTCTTGCAAATAAAATAAACCTTATTTTTTAAAAAAGGGGGAGCACCCTAACTCACTGTCGATGGGAATGTAAACTGGTAAAGCCACTATAGAAAATAGTATGGAGGTAACTCAACTCTGAATATAGACCTACTGTATGACCCAGCCATCCCACTCCTGGGAATTTATCCAAGGGAAATGAAATTGGTAAGCAAATACACTATCTGTAAATCCATGTTTATTGCAGGTTAGTTCACAATAGCTAAGGCATGGAAGCAACCTAAATGCCCATCACCAGTAGACTGGATAGAGAAATTGTGGGATATGTACACTATGGAATACTACACGGCAGTAAAAGTAATGAAATCTGGTCATTTGCAACAAAATGGAGCAAGGTGGAAAACTTCAACTTAGTGAAATAACCCAGTCCCAAAGAGACAAATACCATATGTTCCTCTGGATTTGGGAGAATTAATACTGCTCCTGAAATGAAAATTATACAAGTGAAACTGGTAGTTTTAGATTCAATGACAGGAATAGTCCTTGACCTGACTGTTGAGGGACAGTTTATCATTGTTTTCATTTTGCATATTTGTTTAGTTTTTTTCTGTTTTTCTTTTCTCTACTTCATACTATATGCTGAACTCTTCATGTAACAGAGTGAGCCATATGTATTTTAAGTCGATTGGAAAAATATCCCAGTTAAAAATAAGAGGGAGTAAGAGATGGAGGAGGTAGTCTATAACCGTAAAGCAGTATAGTTCTGCATACAGTCCTACAGATTTCTAAGGGTACACCCTAAAAACTTGTCATGGGACTCCAAACCCATAAAAATCGGTGGTATAAAAGCCATATTAACTGTTAAAATGATCATATTACATGTTAAAGTCAACATATAGATGGGTTTAAGTGTAAAGGTGATCATATAAATAACATCAAGTAGCTGGTAGTAATAATAGAATTAAAAAGGAAGGAAAGTCCAATATGGGCAGCAGTCCACACAGCAGAATCCGATAATGATATTTGCTGTAAATAACACTCTGACCTCAGAACAGACTCTTAAGGCTTCCTGGTCTGGCTGAAAGGCCTGTGAGCATTTCAGGCATGGAAAGCCGAGACTGTGGTAAAAAATGTCCTACATGGAAGACCTCTATGAGACCTCTGTGGAAAGAAAGGGTCCTCAAAGAAGGAGACACTGTTCTCTGAACAGAGGAGAGAACATCCACTTTGCTTATGGCTGTGTCCAAATACCTACGGAGTATGTGGTCACAAAAAGCTTCCGTAACCTTGGCAGTCCATAGCAAGAGCCTTGGCAGTCAATGACATCATAAATAAGTGTTAATTGTTGAAGGAACGACAGACGTCACTGTGCATTAATCCCCATGTGGAACCTCTGTCCCTAATGAGTTGTACTATGAGAACTGACTGCAAATTTCGTTCCCAAACTGTGTTCTGTATGTTGTGTGTGTGTGCAAACTGTTGAAATCTATGCTTAACATGGAGTTCTCTGTATATAAAATCAAACTAAAAGTGAACCATAATGAAGGAGATGGGAGAGAGAGGTGGGATGGGAGTTGGTGGGAGAGGGTGGGAATGGGGGAAAGAACCACTATATTCCCTACAGTTGTATCTATGAAAAAATGCATTCATTAAATAAAACTTAAAATAAGCAAATATTAAAAAATTAAAGAAATAAAGTTCACATTTAGTTAGCAATAATATGGAGCTCCAACCCTGTTAAGAAGGAAGGAAAGACTGAATATTAGAAGGCAACTGTTACTGGAGAATGGCAGGGTTCTTGTCTTTGCACAAGAAAGAATTCAAGTGTAAGAGAGTAGTGGGAGGTAAAATAGCAAGGTTTATTAAGGAAGGGACATCGTAAGGATGGATGGGCACCTCTCCAAACAGCCTGAGGGAGAGTGCCCAGTCGCTTGGACTGGGGTGGGGGAGGAACGAGGTTACATGGTTGAGTGGAGAGATTACACCTGGTTAGGCCAGGTGGGCAGCTCAGCAGAGAGCCAGAGGGCTGAGCACATGATCCGGTTGAGGCTGGAGGTTTTTAAGGAGATGGGTCTTTGTCTTCACACATCTCCTCCTGAAACAAAGGATTTTATGGATGTAAATACTAGAAGCTCCTATCTGAGTTTTCCCCTGAAGGTATCTGGAGGAAGCCTAGCTGGCGCCTTCCTGAGTTTAGGGGAAGGGTGAGCAAGACCCCCTGGAGAATCAGGATCTGGAAAAGGATATTTGAAATGCAGATAGTGGGCTGCATCTGGAAGGTTATCAGGCAGAAGGGGCAGGGACCCCCACCTGGCAGGTTATCAGGTAGGAGGTGGCAGGGCAGGATGCAAATACTGGGCTGTCCCTGAAACTTTTATCCGGATGACTTTGAGATGCAGATGCATATGCTGGACATAGGTGTCTTTTCTTTAAGCCTTTATGTCACACACACATAAGCTCATATTTGACTTCCTACCTAACACAACCAATAGTTTGTACCTGTTTTGGACTGTCTTGATTAAGGGAAATACATTCAGAAACCCAATGGTTAGAGAAATGGGAAACAGATTAATGCATGTCATGGTAGGTAAATGTTAGGAGATGAACATTTGTGAGGCAAGAAAAAGTAAATAGAAATCCCATAGGCTGAGGGTTGGAATGGTTACAAATGGGCTATTCTGGGTAATTTCTTGTCTACAGTGTCAAGAACTGAGTATGGCAGTGTGACAACTTTGTGCCAAGGGTGACCAGTAGGGCTATTTCTCTGCTGTGTACTTACAGGGAGTAACACCATTTCATTGAACACGAGTGGCATTCCTGAAATCATGCAATTCCACAGGAGTCCTGGTTGGCATAGTTAGGGGTTTTCTGACACTGACCTGTCCTTACTCCTTAATTTAAGGGGTCTTTGCAGAAGCAAGTGGCTTAAAGTGCTCTTAAGTCTCAGTTCATTGAATCACCTGTTTGTTCAGCAAGGGCACTTCTAAGAGTAAGAAAGAGGGATGAGAGGAAGGGAAGTAAATGGGAGGTCAACTAAGCTTCTGTTTTAAGAGTCTCCATGGCTAGCACTCTGCATTTGATGAGCTTCGTGCATCTTGGGGAAGCGCTTAGCAATCTTTGCTGGAAGCTTTACATTTTTATCAGCAACTTGGGCTTCCTCTTGGAAATTCGGTATTACAGGCAATTTTAATCTTAAACTGAGGGGTTTTTAGGAGCTTAGAAGAATAATGTGATAGGACAAAGCCCATTGAACTTAGAGTCATAAGATGTGGATTTTAATTCCAACTTTGTAACTTGCTAGCTGGAGGATCTTGGTCAAATTATATAATATCTTCAAGTTTCAATTTCCTTATATATGTGGAATTTTTATAATGAATAATCAAATGGTTATTGTGAAGAACAAAGAAGCGAGAGTATAATGTACACAAAGTAGCCAGCACAAAGGGAAACTAAAAGATGATATTTCAATCATCTTCTCTTTCCTTTCTTGTTAATGGGAGAGGAACCCTCATCTAAGGGACAACTACTGATTTATTTTGGGGGTCAATCCTTGTTTTCTTTCTTGGGCTTTTTGCTTCATTGATTATCCATTCTCTTCTGTATCTTAAGCTTTTCCTGCATACAAATCCTTTCTGATAAGTATTGAAATGTACCTTTTCCCCCTCTTAATAAAATCGGGGAGCTGGAGCTATAGCATAGTGGGTAAAGCCTCAATCTGCAGTGCTGGCATCCCCTATGCCACCCATTCGAGGCCCAGCTGCTCCACTTCCGATCTAGCTCTCTGCTGTGGCCTGGGAAAGCAGTGGAAGATGGCCCAAGTCCTTAGGGTCATGCACTGTGGGAGACCTGGAAGAGGTTCCTGGCTTCGGATCAGCACAGCTCTGGCTGTTGCGGCCATTTGGGGAGTGACACTGCTGATGGAAGATGTCTCTGCCTCTGCTTCTGCCTCTGTAACTCTGCCTTTCAAATCAGTCAAAAAAAATTGGGGCTGGCATTGTGGAGTAGTAGACTAAACTTCTGCCTGTGGTGCCAGCTTCCTGTATGGTTGCTGGTTCGTGTCCTGGCTGCTTCACTTCATATCTAGCTCTTTGATCGGGGAATGTAGTGGAAGGATGGCCTAAGTCCTTAGACCCCTGTACCCACATGGGAGACCTGGAAGAAGCACCTGGTTTCCGACTGGCCCGACTCCAGATATTGGGGCCATTTGGAAAGTGAACCAGTGGTTGGAAGGCTCTCTCTCTCTGCCTTTAAAAATCTTACAAATAAAAAATAAAATCTGCCCTGACCATATTTCCTATTCTTGCTGCTACCTTCATTGTCTACTGACGTGCTCAAAGCCAGTCATGAGGCTAGACTTGGTGTCAACAGGATAGATCAACTTTGATTTCCTACAAAGAAGCACCACAAGGTATGAGATAATAGGTAGAGATAGATAATTCTCTTCTGTAGGGGAAATGAATAACTACAATGCAAATTGCAATATTCTCTTTATTGCCAGATCTTTTGAAAGCATTGTCTAGTTTCTTCTGATAGGCTTTTTCTGTTTGTTTTAATCTCTTCAATCAGACTTTCTTGCCAAGGCAACATTTTTATCCTTTATAAACCCTATAATTTTTTATTGATATATTTGCTTGGCTTTTGCCAGCATTTGGAGACAGACTGCATATGTTAGCTCTTCGTTACCACAACTGAAATACCTGGGAAAAGATACTTTATGAAACCAGAAGCTTTTATTTGGCTCTGTGTTGGAGATATGCTTTGTGAAAATGGGTGTTTGAAAAGGTGCAAGATGGATGACAGTCACAGGGCACATGCCCATCCTCCATGCCCTCCTGTCTGTTTTTGAGTCAATCCTGGGGGTTTCCTCTTCCAGCAACCCACCTTTATCCAATTATTTCCCACAGGCATCAGACATCACCATGGGATTAAGTCTGCACTGTAAATTAGTTAAGCACTAACAGAAGACTTTGGGGACCAATCCTCTAACACATGAGCCTTTGGGCAATACATAAACTCATATCCAAATATGGCACCACTCCCTCTTAAGGATTGTTGTTTCGGCATCCATGACTTGACTTTCTTGGTTTCTCCACCTCTCTGGCTGCTTGTGTGGACTCTTCCTTGGTTAGCTCCTTGAATATCTATACTTTTATGTTCATCCTTTTCTCGTTTTACACATTCCTTCAAAATTGCACCTACTTTAAATTCTCTAAGGAGTAGAAAATTTGAAATATAGCTTACATATGTAAAGAAACAATTACTTTCATTAACATTGTTTGATTCTTTTCCCCTGGTTTTTGTTGTGAAATTTTTTTTCAAAGTTAGGGCTGTAATTTTCTTTTCTTTTTATTTATTTTACTTCGAAAATCAGTTACACAGAGACAGAGGCAGAGAGAGGTCGAGAGGTCTTCCAACCGATGGTTCACTCCCAAAATGGCTGCAAACGGCCAGAGCTGCACTGATCCGAAGTCAGGAGATAGGAGCTTCTTCCGGTCTCCCACGCCGGTGCAGGGGCCCAAGGATTTGGGTCATCTTCTATTGGTATCCCAGGCTATAGCAGAGAGCTGGATGGGAAGTGGAGCAGCAGGGACTAGAACTGGTGCCCATGTGGGATGCTGGCGCTTCAGGCCACGGCGTTAACCCACTGAGCCACAGTGCTGGCCCCTGTGAAAGAAATTTAACCAGTTATATTAACTCATCATTTTCTGGTTCTGATATCTTTTTCCATGTAAATAGTAAATCAACTCAATCTTCCACTTAAACTCATTTCTTTGCTCTCTAGGGGCCTTCTTTTCCTCACTGTTGTTTGCCCCTCAAGGTGGAGTCTGAATATACGGCGTATTTGGAGGGATTTTCCTGTTGATGGAAGCATGGATGTACAATGTGCTTATTCAATATGCTGGATTCAGTAGAGTAAAATCTGAAGGCAACCATATTTTTTTCTCATCACTTCAATCAAATTTCTCTCTTGCTATTCTCCACTTGCTGGAAAAATTTGCAGGTAGGATTCAGGTTTTATGATTGCTTCCCAATTGATTAGTCATATGATTAAATTAATTCCCATTTATTTCTCCCCAACCCTATTTATTCCTGCCTAGAAGATCTTGAGTAGGCAGCAGGTTAAGCCACCATCTACAGTGTCAGCATCCCTAAGGGTGCTGGTTTGGCATTTGGCTGCTGTACTTCAAATGCAGCTTCCTGCTAATGGACCTGGGAAAAGCAGTAGAGAATGGCCCAAGTCTTGGGCCCCTGTACCCATGTGGGAGACCTGGAAGAAGCTCCTGGCTTTGGCCTGGCCTAGCCCTGGCCTTTGTGCCTATTGTGGGTCGGGGGGTGGGGTGTGAACCAGTGGGTAGCAGGTCACTATTGCTCTCATTCTCGCCCTATCTTGATCAGTAATTCCCAATTTGAAATGAGTAAGATCTTTCATTTTTTTAAAGAAATACTTAGTAGTGGGATAAAGCAAGTTCTCTTTCACTCACTGGCTAGCTATTTTGGAAGTCTCTAGAGAAAGACGCAGCTAAGGGAAAAGGTAGACTTTGCCATCGGATTCTTTTTTAATCTTGTATGGATGCTATCTGGCTGTGAGAGAGAAGCTATTAAACATTGCCTTGTTTTTCTCATAGGCTTTGTTGTGTATTGTAGAGGTCCTCATAGCTGGAAATTGCAAAGTTGTATTTCACTTGACTTGAGGCTTACCTTCTCCAGTAGCTGCATCTACTCATCACCCCCCCTTAGCTCTTACTGTACTGGTTCTTGGGATCCATTGTGATTCTGGAACAACTGTGGTCCACCAGGACCCCCTTGGGAGAAAACCTTTATTAGAGATGTGGTTTTTAATTGGTGAATTGAGCTTCCCTTTTTTTTTTTCTCCTTTTCCAGCTGTGAGGAGGAGTAACTGGAAATCAACAGCACATAGGAAAAAAAAAAAGCAGGCCATGAATAAGTATGAGGCTAAAAAGATTATTACAGGCCATACTTGCATTATTTGCATGAAATCTATAATGCCATTAATAAAACTAGATAAAATAAGTACATAGTATCAAAAGGTAACTGAAGAGAGAAGCTAATGAGTGACAGGAAGTAGCAGAAATCAAATATATAGTCAGTAATGTTTTGGTTAAAGTTAGAAAATGTCTTATAATAGTGACAGAGATTCTCTGCTTGATTAAATTTGAGGCCTAAAATCTAGTTTTTTCTAATAGCCCCAATAATTGATTTTAGCAACCCCACCCCTCACCCCCTTCCAAGACAGGCTTTTCATCCTCCACCATGCCCCAGGAGACAGCTGATCACTTGGCCTGTGTTTAGCAAGAATCCTGTTTAGGTCGATTTAGCCAGAATCCCCTTTGCAATTGATGTTTCTTGAGATTTTTCAATCCACTGATCATCCTGGTCCTTGGCTACAAATTCTTACTTGTCTGTTCTGTATTTGGGGTTGAGCCTGCTCTTTCTGCCTCCTGGGAAGACGCTGTTCCGGTGGTCCCTTTACCAACCTGTTTCAGTGTCTCTCATGGTGCCTTTCTTCTGTGTTTTGACAAATATCATTGATTTTTTCTTTTTGAAAAGGACAGTCTGAATAAATGTTCCGAAGATTCAATGCTCTAATTTCTATTCCTTTTACTCAGATATATGAATCTGTTATCAGTAAACTTCGATGTTTTCACCTTTTCTTTGATGGACAAAATATACTGCTCAGACTCATGCCCCAGGCTTTGATGAAAAGCAACTAAACGGTTAGGGATTTCTGTCTTTCTTATTTGGAGTCGTGGAGTTGCTCACAGCTTGAGCAATGTACAAAGTTGATTTAGGGCTACATGAGGCATTTGTCTGTCATACTTGTAAAATAAGGGAGAAGGACTTTGCAATGGAAGGAATACTCCACAGAAGGAATTTAAGATAAAATATATGTAAGGAAGTTGAGAACCTAGAAATTAGTTTCTTCAAACCCTCTCCACCCATTTTTCCTTTTGGAACCTGTGGTCTTTAGCTGGGATAACTTTTCTAAGGAGTGATCTCTCCTTTTAATCTAAGGTGGATTCTTGATGCCAATCATGTTTTCTTCCTCTTAAGGCTCTGTTGAAACTAAATTGTAAGCTACAGAGGGTGTGATGTTTACTTCTCACTTCACACATACCTATGTCTGTAATTAGCTTTATAGGGTACATGTTGCTCCAGAGTTAAAATTACTGACTGACAGGTTGACCACCTTTTGAAATTCTATTGTTAGGCATAGACTTTAGATTGGGTACTGTATGTAACATTTCTGCCTCATCTTGGTTCTGTAGACCAAATGGCCTGCTTATCTCCCCGTTACCACTGGGGACTCAGCTGCCATTCCACAGGGCATGCAGTGCAAATTAGTTATTCAGGCTCCATTGGCAAACAGCAAGAATGCTATGCAATCTGTTACCCTGTCTAAATATCTGTGGCACACACAATCACTTAAACATGATTATAGTAATTGAATGTTACAACTTCATCATAAAACTATATATACCTGCATGCACATATATATATATATATATATATATATATATATATAATCTCTGCTGATTTTTATAAGATCATGTCACACAAGCAGATTTTCTATTGATAGTTTGCAGGATATGCAAACCAAACATAAGATGTTTTTGTAGGAAGGTAAAAAAAAAACTGATCTATTTCATGTTCTTTAGAAAAATGCTGTAAAACAAGGAATGTTTAAGGAGTATGCTTCTGCTTGGGTGCAGAGGTAGTGGGAGAGAGGGGAGTACTTCTTTGAAAAATTCCTTAACCTCAATGGCTGACACCTACACAGGTAAAGAGATGACACAAAGGAAGCAAGAAAAGTGCATCCTAATCTAATGGAACTAAGAGAACCACCAAGCTGTCAATTCACTGAGCTGTGGATGTAGAAGCAGAATGGAGCCTTTCAATTCCACTGCCTTCTCCCTGGGGTTAGAGACTGGTTGCCATGGATATTCTGGATTCCTGCAGCTAATGGGAGGGAGTTCTGTAGCTTGGTATCCTGGGGACCCGCCCGGGTGAAACATGAAATGGAAGCTTGTGGGTGTGGTGGAGGAGAGCTGGGAAGCAGGAGGTCATAGGGTCAGTTTCCAACAGAGTTAAAGCTGATTTTATTTCAAGTCACATTCATTTGGCAATCTATATTTTCCTGAAAAAATAGACCTTTTTGTCCCTCTCCTACTGAGCAAAGAGAATCTTCGTCTTAAAATGGTTGCGATCACAGCACTGAGTAGTATATGCTATAATTAGATGGTTCAGAGAAGGTTTTTTTTTTTTTTCTTGAATTGTTTGGAGGAGGGGAAGATGGGGAATAATTTACTTTTGCTCAGATTGAAAAATTTCCCATAAATGCAGCAAATAGGGCAACTGAAAAGGAAAGCTCCTAATGTATTGTTTTGTTTAAAAATGTATGTGGTACCTGGTCTCTTTCTCTGCTTCCAATAACTCATTGCAGTGTTAGCCTTTCACTCTGCCTTAGTTCTTAACCAGGTCACAGTGAACACATTCTTCCCTCTCCTATAATCTTCTGGAGATTTTCCCTCTCTGGCTGGATAATCAAGCACTTCAAAGTCAAGTTCTTGGACAGTAGTGGCTAATCCTCATAAGTGGGAAGTATTTCTGCCCTGACCTCCACAGCGTTCTTCTCAGTTGAGCATGGACATCATGATAGTGTCCTTGTTAGAAGATTCAGTGAGCAAACTATTCAGCAGTAGCTGTCAATGTCACCTTGATTTTCATATTCCTCCCATCCCCACTGAAGGAATTGCTGCAATGCAAATTAAGGAAATCCTAATCACCAGTGCTGGCAGTCAAGGTGGAGAAGTGTCAGGTAGAACTAGGAGTGTTTTCGGTGTTGAATGTATGTATCTTGCTTTTGAAATGTCACATGGTCTTAGGTTGGCACTTCTTGTGTAGCTGGTTGGCAAGGGCAACCCACGAAGGTTGGCCTCTGCTGATTCTTGAATCCCAAGAATAGAACCACAGCTTAAATATCACCAGCCTCCTGGATACAGACTTGGAAGTATTTCCTGTTGGGTCAAACTTAAGAAAATTCAGTGGTTTGAAATCTGGAAGAAATAGCTTGCTAGACCTGAACCAGCTTGTATTGGCCAAACACATAAGCATTTTGCCAGTCCCTAAGGTCTATTGGTACTCTATTGTGAATATATTTCTCCCTGTTGAGCAATGTCTTAATTTTTCTGCTACTGAGAAAATCATGAAAAATGAAGGTAAATACTTGGTAACCATTTATTAGCAAAGCTGTCTTTTTTTCCTTTAAATTCAGGGAGCTACAGAGATAATTTATGAAAGTCTACATCCAGGCATTTGTCTAAGCACTGCTTAGGGGCCATCAAAATATCCTGTCTCTGTCAAAGGAATCTATATTGTACTAATGAATGGGACACTACCCAGATATTTGAAAAGCGTTGACTGAATTGGGATGGATCACACAGGAAATGAACACAGATGTTTAACCCCATTATTGATAGTCAATATCATTTTGTTGAATCTCAGATCTAAAATAAAAGCATCTCATTCCCTTTTTAGGAAGAAAGGAGTTTATTTTTCTGCTTAATTGTCCATCAATTGGAGGAATTGAAAGATCCACATTTTGCTTCTGGCAGTAGTGAACATTATTGTGTGGCCTATAGGAAATCCAATTTTTTTGAGGTAACTTTTTTGAATATAGGTTTTATTTGAAAGAGTTGCAGGGGGAGAGAGGAGTACAGAAAGAGAGATAGATACTGTTCTTTCATCCTCTGGCTAACTTCACAAATAGCCAGAAAGGCTGGAGCTTGGCTAGGCTTGAAGCCAGGAGCCAGAGCTTCATCCTGGTTGTGTGATGTGGGTACAGAGGCCCAAGCACTTGGGCCATCTTCTTCTTTCCCAGGGGCATTGGCTGGGAGCTGGATCAGAAGTGGAGTACCCTGGACTCGAAGTGGCACACATATGGTATGTCAGCATTGCAGGCTGCAGCTTTACCCTGCTGCACCACCACACCAGCCCCATGCTTTTCATTTTTAACAGTAGCAGTTGTTTCTTATATTTAAGTGTTTCTAACTTGTGAGTACCCATTACTTATCCTTTAATAACCATATTCACATCTCTCCTGCCCTGACCCTAACCTTCCCACCCCCTCATCTGTTTTCCATTTTTAAACATTAACCATTTCAATGTTACATAAATGTTACATAAACTGGAATCGTAACAGTATGTGAATTTTCAGGACTGAGTTGTTTTCCTTTAGCATAATTCTCTGAAGATTCATCCAAGTTGTTGTATACATCTCTAGTTGACTCATTTTTGTTATTGTTGAGTAGTATACTATGGAATCCAGGTACCACTGTTTATATTCACCCTTTGAAGGAAATTTGGATTCTTTCCAGTTTCTGGCTGTTTTGAAAAATTCTATGATCATTCATGCATAGGTTTTTGTGTGACATAGGTTTTCATACCTTTGGGATAAAAGTCCAAGTTAATTGTACGTAGAGATAAGAAATCATTCATCTGTTGTCAGAATGAGTGTATCATTTTGCATTCCCATGAGTGATCCAGTTTATTCACATTCTCAACAGCATTTGGTGATACTATTTTTCATGTTAGCTGGTCTGGTAGTCAGACAGTGATTGCTTGATGTTTTAATTTGTAGTTCCCTAATGGCTAATAATGAAGAATTTTCATGTGCTTGTTTGTTATCTGCATGTCATCTTGAGTTAAATGTCTGTTCCTGATATTTACCTCTTTTCTAATTGGATTTTTAAAATTATTGAACCTCAGAGTTCTTTACACAATCCTTTGATGTATATGTAGCCTGCAAGTGTAGTCTGTGTATTTACAGCTGTTGTTTTCATCCTCCTCACATGGGTCATCATGTATCAGAAGTTTTCTTCTTAAAAAGACTTTTCAAAGAGACAGCGAGGAAGAAAGATGTTCCAACTGCTGGTTCATTCCCCAATTAGCTGCCGTAGCTCATGCAGAGCCAGGCCAAAGTCAGGACACAGGAACAACATCCTGGTGTCTCATGTGTGTGGCAAGGTGGCCATTTTGCTCTACTTTGCCAAGCACATTAGCAGGGAGCTGGATTCAAAGTAGAGCAGCCAGGACTGCATTTGGCACTCATTTGGATGCCAGCATGGCAGATGGTGGGTTAGCCCACTGTGCCAGTTTGCTGGCCCCAGAAATTTTAACTTTTTGATATGATGATTTCATTTGTCATTTTATGGATTATATTTTTGGTGTCAGGTCTGAAACTGGCCCTAAATCCTGAAAAGTTTGTTTTTCTATAAGCTTCATGATTTTACATTTAAGTCCATATGCAATTCTGAGTTCATTTTTGTGCAAGTTGTGAGGTTTATATCAAAGTTAAAATTTACTCCTTGTGAATATTGGATTGCTCTAACACCACTTTTTGAAAAGGCTGTCCCTCCCTGTTGAACCACTTTTTCACTCTTGTAAAACATTGAGCATATATGTATGTGGGACCATTTCTGGGCTATCCATCATGTTCCATTGATCTATGGCTTCTCCTGCCAATACTGCCACATTGTCTTGATTACTATAGTTATAACAAGTCCTAATGTTGTATGTGAATTTCCTATGGCTGCTACTAAAAATCAATACACGCTTGATGACTTCAACAGAAATTTATGCTTACAGTTCTGGAGGGCAGGATTCACTCCCTTTGGGAATTCTAGGGAAGAATCCTTTCATCCCTCTTGAGCTTCTGGTGGCCATTGGCAATTCTTGGCCTTTTTGGACTATGGCTGCATCACTTCAATCTCTCTTCATGTCACTTCATCTTGGTGAATGTCTTCTCCACTACATACCTGCTCACCACACAGGTCAGGATAAGCTCTTCCTCTGAGGATCCCTAATCACATGTTTTGTCAAATAAGGTAATTTTCATAGGTTCTGAGGATTAGAATGAGGACATAAATTTTATTTTTTGAGGAGGGATCCTACTATCTACTCACTGCAATTGGTAATTAATCTCAATTTTTCTTTATCAAGAGTAGATTAAACATTTCCAGGGCCTGAGCTTTGACATGTAAATTCTAGAATAAACTTGTATGTATAGGTATATAAAATCTTGCTTGAATTAAAAAAAATCATTTGTTTTAAATACAGAGAAAGAGAGCTTGAGATTGAGAGAGAGTGATTGATCTTCTGATGGTTCATTCCCCAAATGACTGCAATAGCTACAGCTGGACCAAGCTGAAGCCAGAAACTCCATCCAGGTCTCTGACATGGGTGGTAGGGAACCAAGTATACTTAAACCATCACCTGCTGCCTCCCAGGGTGTGCATTAGTAGAAAGTTGGAATTGGAAGTGGAGGTAGAACTCAATTTCAGGTTCTCAAGTATGGTATGTACACATTCCAAGTCTGGGCTTACCTTGTTGTGCCCCAATGCTTGTCCAACCTTGCTGGAATTTTGATAGTGACTATTACAGCTATATATCAATTTTTAGAGAACTTACCTTAATTACTATGTTGAGTTTTCCTATTCATTTATATTATGTCTCTCCAAATCTTTGGTTTACTAAGTTGTAATTTTGCAAATTTGCAAAATACAAATTTTGTACGGGTGTAGTCAGTTGTGTATCAAAGTATTTCATCTTTGGAAAGATAATAAATGGTGTTGTGTTTTCACTTTTTGTTTCCATATTGCATTGGTCATAGAAATGCAATTGATTTTTTTTTAAAAGACTTATTTGGAAAGTGCTACAGAGAGGCAGAGAGAGAGAGAGAGAGAGAGAGAGAGAGAGGTCTTGGATCTACTGGTTCACTCCCCAAGTGGCTGCAACACCTGGAGCTGGGCCAATGATCTGAATCCAGGATCCAGGAGCTACTTCTGTGTCTCCCACAGATATAGGGGTCTAAGGACTTGGGCCATCTTCTATTGTTTACTCAGGCCATAGAGAGCTGGATCAGCAGTGGAGCATCCATGACTTGAACTGGCACCCATATGGGGGGTGGTGCAGGCACTGCAGGTGGTAGCTTTACCTGCTATGCCACAGTGCTGGCCCCTTGTAGTTGATTTTGTGTGTTGATTTTTTTTGACAGGTAGAGTTTCAGAGAGAGAGAAAGAGACAGAGAGAAAGGTCTTCCTTTTTCCGTTGGTTCACCCCCAAAATGGCCACTACGGCCAGTGTGCTGCGCCAGTCTGAAGCTAGGAGCCTGTTGCTTCCTCCTGGTCTCCCAGGAGGGTGCAGGGCCCATACACTTGGGCCATCCTCCACTGCCCTCCCTGGCCACAGCAGAGAGCTGGACTGGAAGAGGAACAACTGGGACTAGAACCTGGGGCCCATATGGGATTCTGGCACCACAGGCGGAGGATTAGCCAAGTGAGCCACGGCGCCAGCCCCATGTGTTGATCTTGTATGCTACAAAGTTGCTGAAATATAATTAGTTTTAAGAGTTTTGAATTTTTTAACTTTTTGTAGCTACTCGGATTTTTCTACATCAACAGCCATTGTCTCATTCTTTAATTGCATGCCTTCTATTTTTCTTGTTACAATGGCTAGACTTTCTAATACTATGTTGAGTAAGAATGATAAGAGTGACATCCTTGCTTGGCTCCCAGTCTTACTTGGAAAGGATTCAGTGTTTTATCAGTAAGAATGATTTTACCATTAAGTCTTTGTAAATGTTTTTTATTTTGTTAAAGTAATATGTCTATTTCTAACTTAAAGTTTCATCACGTATTGGTATTAGAGTTTTGTCAAATGTTTTTCCTACATCAGTATATTCACATGATTTTTGCTAGATTGCTGATATTACATTGATTTTTTTAAGTGTTGAACAACTTTGTGTATCATTTTATACATGGTTAGATGGAGGCAGTTATTTTTGAGGATTTTAGTACCTGTCTACAATTGATGTGTATTTTCCTTACTGTCTTTGATTTTGGCATTTATATCCTAGTTTGATATCCTATCTCATACTGGTTGAGTTTTGGAAGTTTGTTTTCCAAGAAATTGATCCATTTCTTCTAACTTAGTGAATTTATGAGTATAATTTGTTCATGATGATATCCTCTATGTAATAGTTTAGTGATTACAGGCTTTCCAATATCTTTATTCGTTTAATGATATTGGTGGTTAGTATCATTTCTCTTCATGTTTGTCAGTTTTGCCAGAAGTTTATCAATTTTGTTCATGTTTTAAGAAGTACTTTTTATTTAGTTGCTTTTCCTTATTTTTAAATTCTGCTTCATGTATTTTGTTTACTACAACTCACTTGTTTCAATTAAATTTTTAATAAGATTCATTTTGAAAGGCAGAGTGACACAAGGGTCTTCGATTTGCTGTTTCACTGCCCAAATGCTTGCAACAGTCTGGGCTGGGACAGGCTGAAGTGAGGAGCTTGGAACACCATTAGGTTTCCCATGTGGACAGTAGGGACCCAAGCCCTTGGGTCATCATCCACTTCCTTCCCACATACACCAGCAGGAAGCTGTTTTAGTGTCTGAATGACAAAAACTCAAACTGACACTCTGATATGGAGTATGGGCATCCTAAACAGTAGCTTAACTTAAGGCACTACAGTGCCTACCCCAGTAGGAACTTACTCTTAATTTTAGATCCTTTCTAACTTCTAATGCTAATATTTATTGGTATAAATCTGACTCTTAGCATTAGAAAATCATTTTATCTATAGAGACTTCCTCTTTGATCCATGGCTTATTTGTTTTTAATGTCCACATATTTTATCTTGGTCAGTAAATATAATATATAATTTCATTCTTTTGAAGGCATTGAGTTTTCTTTGTGACCCAGAATATGTTCTAAGTTTGTTTCATAGGTACTTAAAAAATGTATTCTGTTGTTGGGTAGAGGGTTCTGTCTTGGTATATAGGTGTGTGTGTGTGTGTGTTTATAATCTCAAATTTTGTTGATTTTGTCATTCAGATTTCTTCTAGCTCTGCTGACATTTTGTATAGTAACTATCAGTTTCTGCTAGGATGTTGTTCAAATATCCAACTATGATTGTGAATTTGCTTTATTTCATTTAGCTCTGATTAGCTTTTGCTTCATTTAATTTGAGGCTCCATGATGTGACTACACATTTAGGACAGTTAACTTCCTGATGCACTCCTACTTGTACTGTTACACAGTTTTCTTCCTTGTGTTTAATAACTTTCAAGTATTAATAATAATTTCCAATTAACTTCTATAATTTTATTGGTATAAATTCTGTATCCTTTTTCATTTTTAAAAAATATTTTTATTTATTTGAAAGTCAAGGCTACAGGGAGAAGGTGAGAAGGAGACAGCTTTGAACTGCTGGTTCACTCTCCAAATGGCCACAATGGCCAGGACTGAGTCAGGTGCCTCATCCAGGTCTCCTACCTAGGTGGCAGTGGCCCAAACACTTTTGCCATCTTTTGTTTTTCTTGAGACATTGGCAAGGAGCTGGATTGGCAGTGGAGTGGCTAGGACGTGAACCATTAGCCATATGGGATGCTGGCATCAAAGACTTTAAACACTGTGCCAAAACATCATCTTCAATTTTTGTATTCTGTTACTTTCAATAAATATATTGAATTTAAAGCAGATTTTTAGAAACAGTATAAACTGGGTCCATTTTTTTAAAAATGAGAAACATGATTTCCTAGAGTGAATACAAGGGGACTAGCGGGTTTGGACATTTTTTTTAAATGATTTATTTGAAAAGCAGAATGACAGGGAATGAGACAGATCTTCCATACTCTGGTTCATGCCTCAAATTGCTACAACAGCCAGGGATATTCCAGGTAGAAGTGTGGTGGCAGGAACCCAAGTATTTGGGTCATCATTTTCTGCCTCCTACATGTATAAGCAGGACATGGATCAGAAGCATGGAGCAGCCAGGACTCGAGCCATGCATTCCTACATGGAATGTGGGAGTTCCAGCTGGTGGCTTAAAACAGCTACACCACAATATACCCACTCCAGGTCATTTTTTTTGTTTTGTGTTTTTAACCACTCTGTCAATTATTCTTTAGATTGACAGATTTACATTATGTAATATCGATATGTTCTTAAGTCTACAGAGAGACATTGATTGACTGACTGATTTGATTTCCATGTACTTGTTCACACTCTAAAAGACTACAGCAGTGAAGGCTGGCCCAGGTTGGAAACAGGAGATTGGAACTCCATCAGGACCTCACATCTTGGTGGCGGGGGCCCAAGAAATCAGCCTTCCTCAGCTGCTTTCTTAGACATATTAGCAGGGAGTTGGATCAGAAGTGAAACATCCAGGACTTGAATTGGTGCTCATATGGGATGCCAGTGTTGCAGGTGGTGGCTTAAGCCACTGTACCACCATGCCATTCTGAAGTCTACATTTTTAATAGCTTTTTGCCTCTTGTTCTTTCGACTTTTTTTGTCTTCTTGTGGGTTATTTGGATATTTAAGGATGTCATCTTGATTTGTTCTTGTGTTGTAAGGGTAACTGAATAGTTTCCATAGTGGTTGCCTTGGCTGTTATACTATACAAATATGTCTTAACACAGTCTATTAGTGTGGAATATATAATGTGTCTCAGCACATTCCAAGATGTTCACATCACTAAACCTTGAAACTGCTGAACATATCCACTTGTGTGACAAAAGCACTTGGCATTTCTGATTAAGTTAAGGGCCTTGAGATGATTGAGCTGGGTGTCCCAATGTAATGTTACATGTCGGTGATCCTGTGCCTAGTTGGGAGACTGCCTGCCTAGCCCATGCAGCAGGTTAAGAGGACATGGCAAACCATGCCTCCTGGGGGGGACCTTATGACCTGACTGCTGACAGGTGGCAGGGCTTTGTAAATTTCCATCTGGTCAACAGCTCCTGAGAGTGGCCCAGACTGATAAGGACCACCTGGAAGGCTATGGAGGTTACGTGACCTTCAAGCTGATTGGAGAAGCATAGAGGTGCCAGTATTAGCTTGATCCTGTAGAATTAGTTTTGGCCTGAAATAGTCTGCCCTGGAAAATCTTGTGATTGATTGTTAATAAACGGACATGTTCACCGAAACTTGTCTCTGGGGCTTCTTGTCGATGAATGCCGTTGCCCCAACATCCTGACAGTGTGGGCTTTGCAGGACGAGCCCACACTTACAGAGGGAGGAAGAGCATCATAGAAAGAGATGTGATGACAGCAGCCCAAGTGGGAGAGTCAGAGCAAGGTTAGAAAGTATTATTTGCCTGCTTTAAAGATAGAGGAAAGGGGACATGAGCCACGGCATATAATTGTATCCTTGAAATTTTGTCTATTTTGATAGGCGTCTCCAGGTCATAATCAAATATTTTAATAGTCTGTTATCCTATGTAGAATGCATATCCTAAGACCTCCTTTTCAAGATTGTTGTTAAAATAATTGCTTAATTTTCAGAGATGTTGCTGTTATGTTTTGCTTGATTTATCCTTTTTTTTTTTTTTTTTTTTTTGGGTGGGGGGACTCACAGCTGGTGTGGGCTGAGGGGCTGGAAGGAGTTTCCCCAGGATGGACTGCCGGGTGTCTGAGTGGAGGAGTTGCAGGTCTGCAGAGTGTGGGAGGGGACACCTTTATTTTGCTTGGGTTTCTCCTTCAGCCCACCTGGACATCTCTGCATCTGTTGGTTGTGCAGGATGGGGGCATGTTAGGCCCATTGGGAAGAGAACAGATTCCCTCTTTGAGGCAGTTATTGTTAGTGGTGCTGCTCATGAGTCAGGTTCACCCTATGTTGTCAGAGAATCCTGTGCTCAGATGGGAGAAGTAGAAGTCTTCCTAGCAAAGATTTGTTGGTAGGTTGGGGATCTGAAAGTGCTGGGTCTGGCGGATTTTCAAGTTCTGTTGAGAAGGGAAGAGGTAGGCAACACAGCTGTTTGTTCCTGAAGGGTTTCCAAACAAGTTGACCTTTTTGCCACATTTCGGAGTTCTCCATTGCCTTACTCTCAGGGTTTATAGTGCCGAACAGGAAGACAGGGCTAAATGGGGTTGCGCTCTTGTCCAGTTTAGAAGGAAGTCACTGCGCAATGTTTGAAAATAGATTTGTTCTAAAGCCTCCAAAGAGTAGGGGTACTCTGAAGGTCTGGAAGAAGGTATCTAAGGAGCTTGAAGTAAGGAGAATGAAGTGAGATGAGCTTGGAGCAGTAGGAGGAGTTAGGGCTTGTGAAACACTTTAGGGTTTGTTTAAAGAGTTTAGGTTTTATTCTGGGTGCAGTGGGAGACCATGTAAAGTTTTAAGCAGTGGAATGACTTGATTCAGTTTTCATTTCAGTTTCTATGGAGAGGAGAGATGTTATAGTTTACGAGCTGAAAGAGTGAGACCTACAACAATTACTGAGATGTGACAGTTACTTGAATAAATGTGTAACTGGAGGGAAGTAGATGGATTAGAGAGATTTTGGACTACTCTGGACTGATAGATTGGGAAATGTGAGGGCAAGTGAAATGTCACAAATGTCTCTGAAAGCTCTGGCTTAAAGATTTCTGTGGATGAGGAAAGAGATGAAAAGGAACAGGTGTTTTAGGCCTGTTGAGTTGATTTTGAGAGATTTTGCACATCCAAATATGACAGACATCAAGTTGATTATTGTAAATATCCTATCGAGCTCAGAAAAGAATGGACTAAACAAATAGAGGTGATACTGGATCATAGGTAACACATCCGTAAGAACGGATGAGTTTTCCTTAGAGAAAATGTTGAGTAAGAAGACTGGAGTGCTAGGAGTCCTGAGGCAAACCCACATGAGTTATTAGAGGAAGAGGAGTGTGCCAAAGAAAACAAGCAGCAGCAGCCAGAGAGAGATAGGAAGAAAGCCAAGGAATGTTTCCTTCCCTATAAAAATGTCTTTCTAATTCTCATCACATTAGTCACCCCTAAGGATGATAAACAAAGCAGAAAGTCACAGAAACACTCCTCCACATAATGCAATGAAGTTCTATAATTATTCCATTACTTCATTGCCAATCCAGATTAACATTAACTGTAAGAGATTTCTGAATGCACACAAACATATACAAAAGGCTGGAAGACAAGCTCATATAATATTAACACTGGTATCTGATGGCAAAATTAAGAATGAGTTTTACTTTGTTTTATTGCTGTAATTTTTTTCTGTAATAAGCAGAGATGATAGAATAAATTTACACTATTTCTATTTTCCTGGGGAGAGAAAATTGTGTTCTCTTATTGAGAATAAGATACCTAAAGTACCTCCTCTGATTTCTTTGAGTTAGAAATATACACTGTATTTGCATCTGTGTTATCTTCAGGGCATGGCTGTACAGATTTTTACAAATGATGACAGTGGTACACAGAGGAAAACATAGGAGAACTAAAATCAAGTGATTTGTTTGATTTCTATCTGAACTGCTTTGTATCTCAGTTACATGGGATATGTTGGGAAATGTGTCTAATCCTGTGTTTTGAAGAGTCATCTAAATCATATAAAATAGATAAATGGCACACTTCGGGCATTTGGTAGATGATTGACCATAAGGTGATTAACAGTTCAGACTCTGGAGATAGAGTTTGAAGTTGACTCATCACCTACTAAATGGGTCATCTTCAGCAAATTACTTAACCTCTCGGTGCTGTGTGTTCCTTGCATGAGAAGCGAAGGTCTTAGTAGCACTGACTACAATAGTTACTATTAAAAATGTATGACATTGGAATCAAAGAAGAGTCGATTCACAAAGGAATGTTGCATATTTCTTATTGAGGGTCTTTCAGTTCAGTGATTAGATTTTAAACTTCCCAAGAGGCAAGAACACAGATCTTCTGTACATGATGATTCTTGTGCTCAAAATGTTTATAATTTAGGGTCATCATTCTAAATATTCTCGTGACATAAGAGGTGAGCTGTGTCTCTCAACAGATAATTACTCTGTGAATTGATGCTCTCATTCCCTTTTGGGACCCTGGACTAAGGGCCGGGTGATAATGTACATTCCCTGTATACTGTAGGCAATGACTTGGAGGTTTGTCAGCATATTTCTGCTCCTAGTAATTTATTTTCTTATCAAGAGACTTGTGTTCATTTCCAAACTGCTTAATTTCAGGAGTACTTGCTAAAGCAACAAATTTAAACATTGAATAAATTGGTTAAACTTTTTTTTTTTTTTTTTTGACAGGCAGAGTGGACAGTGAGCGAGAGAGACAGAGAGAAAGGTCTTCCTTTTTGCCGTTGGTTCACCCTCCAATGGCCGCCGCGGCCGGCGCACCGCGCTCCTCCGATGGCAGGAGCCAGGAGCCAGGTGCTTTTCCTGGTCTCCCCATGGGGTGCAGGGCCCAAGCACCTGGGCCATCCTCCACTGCACTCCCTGGCCACAGCAGAGGGCTGGCCTGGAAGAGGGGCAACCGGGACAGAATCCGGCGCCCCGACCGGGACTAGAACCCGGTGTGCCAGCGCCGCAAGGCGGAGGATTAGCCTGTTGAGCCACGGCGCCGGCCCTAAATTGGTTAAACTTTAAGTATAAAAACTAAGTTGTGCTTCTTGTGAAGATGTAGTTGAGTGCTTTGGAAAGACTTGATCATAATTTCTAAAAAAATTGTTGTCAAATTAGGTGTTGGCAATACAATAGAAATATAATTGGGAATCTCTTTATATTCATATTGCCTGACAAAAAGTCTTTAGTTTGTCTTTCCTCTAAGAAATACAAACTAGGAATCATAGACAGTGGATAATAGATAGGATGTATGTGTGTGATCTGGAAGGTGCAGTCCCCATCAATAGTCTTGTGCTGAAAGAAGAGATCTTGGTCCCGCATCTAAAGATGGTGTGTATGTGTGTGTATGTATGTGTGTATTTAAAGTTGGGATACTTAAGGTTTATGTGCATCAGTTTTTAAATGATCTCTGTTTTCATCAACAGTTATTCATTGTGAATGTGAAAGAGTAAGAGAGCTTCTAAAGTAATGGTATTAGATAGGAATTAAACAATGTGGATTTTGGATCCCAGTTTAATCACTTGATAACATTATTATTTTGAGCCAGTTAGCTTATCCTTCTCAACCAGTTTGTGTCATACAGGAAAGTTATTTTTAAAGGAATTTATATTAAGAGAGACCACACATATAAAGTACGTTGCAGCATTCCTGCAAGGCAATGAGAGCTTCCTACATATAGTTATCCTATATTCTGATGACTACTAATTTTTTTTTTTTTTGGTCAATCAAGGCCTCTCCAAAGCCGTGGGCCCACATCTCCTTAAGACACCTTCACTTTACTCCTAGATGAGTACCAAAGTAGTTCCCATGGCTTGATTATGCCTTTTGTTTTCTTACTCTCACAACAAGCTAGTCACAAAAGATTTTTGCTGTTGAAATTCAGAAATGTGTCTGTTTTTTACCTCCATGAATATTCCTCTATTTCTTCCCCTTATTTGCTGGTTGTCCCGGTTTAGTTTAACAAGAGCTATTTTATTTTTACTGCTTAAAAACAGGCTTAAATAAAGTTGATTCCTATGTAGTTAAGTAACAGTTACTTGTTTGCAGATTTTGGAGCTTTTTATAATCCATTTCAATTTCTTCCCAATAAATCCACTAGCTGATGTTTTAATTCTAAGAAACGAACCTAGTCTGCCTACCCGCCTCCAACAAACATTCATGCCTTGCTGTTACATCCAAGTTGGGATTTGGGCTCCTTAGCTTCCCACAGCAGCCCATCACAATCCTGCTGAAAACTCTGTCGATTTAGCTCCAGCCTCCTCCCAGCCTGACTCACCCTGCTGCTGTTCTCAAACACACCTGATGTTTCGATTCTAAGTTCCCTTCTGTTTATTCTTGCTTGTTAACTGCTCCATCAGTTGGAGTACCCATTTGGGTGGGTCAACTCTTCCTGCCTACAAATTCTCCTTGCTCCTAAATGTTTGGCTTTAAAGGTATCCCGGGGTATCTTAGAGACTAAAGCTGTCTTTGTCTTTATCTACATACACACACATACTCCTCATTATTTGCATCTTTGTGGGCAGAATGTAACTACCAGCGTTCTCCTAGGATGACTTAGTGTCTTTTCCCTAATTACTCCATGTAGGGCCTCAAGTGACAATAACAGCTGGTTATGCAATTAAAATCTTTGGGCCGTAAGTGAAGAGCTCAGTTAGGATAACTGGAAGGGCACAGTGAATAACTTAGTCATTGGGTTAATAAGATGGAAACTATTTGGCTGCTCAGTTATGCAATTCATTTGAACTTGAATGGAGAAATCAAATTAACTGCAGGCAGGTATTATAAGAGCTGACAGTTCCGACATCCTCAGTGTTCCATGAAACTGGAGATTGTCCTTGTAGCATCGCAGGTGTTCTTCTCCCTCTCTTGGAGCAGTTCTACAGGAAAAATGCTAACTAAACTTGTGTAGCCTTTAGTAGCTAAAAGGATATCTTGGCTTTGGCTGTATCTGCTGCAGAATTTGCAAAAAGAATTGAGAACTTGAATGGCTGAGGCTAAAAAACATAATCACCTGGACCATTATGCACTGATCAGTGTTCTAAATTGCTGGGTATCTTGGCACCAGAGAGTAGAGATATATAGATGTGGTGTTTCCATCTCATTTAGACCTGGATAATTTTTGATTCATGTTTGACAGAAAAATAGACGGTTCCTGTTACCCAACATTACTCTGATAAAGACTGATGTGGTGAATTTGCTTTCAAATGGCTCATTCACTAAGGACAAAATAAAGAACAAATTTAAGTTTGTTCAAAATATATTACCTTTTGGGTGATTAGGATGTGTTTTGAAAGGATTCAACATGTGACATAGAATATATAAAAATTAATAGTATAACACTAGCAGCACTTTAATATTCAAAGCCCTTTGAAAACATGAACTGTTCTTGATCTATTTTGTGTATAGTTTAAGGCAACAACTAAGTGGAAGCAGAAAAACAGTTATAGGAAAAGTAAACCATTTGGCACATCCATTCAAATTGTTGAAACATTTTATATTGGTATAAAGGCACTTAAGTGTATTCGTTTCAATGGCTTATTAAATCTTTTGTGCAAAACACCTCTGTTAGGTGTATGTTTGTCTTTCCTCTCCTCCCCCTCAATGTGATGCAATTTTTGGCAGAAATCACATTTGTCTTTTCTGTTATCCCAAGAACTAGTCAGGATTCTGCTCATAGTGGGTGAATTAGACCCTTAAAAAAGTGATTAATTTTATAAACAATTGGAAAATACAAGCCATGCCTTATTCTTTGCATTCTCCAGTGAGTTAAAACTACTAGCTAACTTTAGCTTCTTAACAACTGTAATAGCTTTTGTTGCTGTGTAACAACTGACCCCATAACTTGGTGTCTTGAAGCAAAAATAGACGTTGATTTTCTCCCACAATAATTCCTGAATGGCAGGAATTTGGGAGTTCAGCTGGGTGGTTCTGGTTTCAGGGTCTCTCACAAGGTTATAGTTCAGGGGCTGGTGTCGTGGTACAGCTGATGAAGCTGCGGTTTGGGATGCCATCATCCCACATGGGAATGTTGAGGAGGTTGTATCAGAAGCAGAACAGCTGGAGCTCCAACAGGCACACCCATGTGGGAGTGTCTTTTGCTTCAAGACACCAAGTTAAGGAGTTATTTGTTGCACAGCAACAAAGGCAAATGCACTTGTTAGGAAGATAACATTAGCTAGTATTTTTAACTTACTAGAGATATGTGTAGAATAATGCATGGCTTGTAGTATAGTTCAACTTATTTTGAGAGGTAGAGTTACAAAAGGAGAGACAGAAAGGCTTCCATCCACTGATTCCTTTGCCAAATGGCGACAACAGCCAGAACTTGGCCGATCAAAAGCCAGGATCCAGGAGCTGCTTCTGGGTCTTCCCTATGAGTGCAGGACTCCAAGCACATGGCGTATCTTCCACTGCTTTCCCAGGCTATTAGAGAGCTAGATCCGAAGAGTTGGCAGCTGGGACAGGAACCAGCGCCCATATGGGATGCTGGCATGGGAGGTGGAAGCTTAGCTTACTATGCTGCAGTGCTGGCCCTGGTAGTCATTTTCCAACTTCAGTGTTCAAAATGTCAAGTTGTGTGTTTGATTTCATGGAAACCCATTCAGTTACTGAGAGGGACGGTAACTGGCAGCTGATGTATGTTGGCTTCCTGTGACTGCTGTGGCAAATCACTACAGATCCCATGGATGACTACAACCCAAACCCAGTGTCTTGCCATTTGGTAGGTCTGAGGATCACCACAGGTCTTACTTGGACAGAAATCTAGATGTTGGTAAGTGAGATTGATGCTGAAGGCTCTAGAAAAGAATTTGTTTTATTGCCTTTTTCAGTTTTTTGAGTTTGCCTGAATTCCTTGTCTCCTCCATATTCAAAACCAGTGGTGCAGCAGCTTCCAATGTCTTGCTTTCTCAACCTCTGTCACCGGATCTGGTTTCCAACTTTTGTGACTGCATGGCCTCTGCTTTTTCTGCTCTTCCCACCTCAGTCCTATGGGGCCCTTGTGATTACACTGGGCCCACCTGCCTGATAACGGCTAATCTCACCGTCTCAGGCATCATAACTTAATCACACCTGCCAAGTTCATTTTAGCCTATAAGGTTACATTCTCAGGTGCTGGGGATTTGGCCATAGATGTATTTGGGCAGCTATTATTCAGCTTATTCAATTGTAATTGCTTAGTTTTTATATGAATCAGGACTTTTTGTTACGGTTGCTGAACTCTCTGAGGTAGGAAAGGGGAAATGAGTCCATCTGCCTCTGTCTCCTGGGGAGTTATGTTATGGTCATTCTTTTTTTTTTTTTTTTTTTTGACCTTTTCCTGAGAGGATCCAAGAGGCTTGGATCACTTGCAATGGACTGTGGGAGATGATCCCATCGCAGAACCATAGTAGATGAAGTGCCAAAGCCTGCATTCTTGCACGTGCTCATTCTCTTTCTACTGGAGGCAAATCACCTAGTATTTTAAAACATCGGAATAATGTGGGAACCAAAACTACCTGCCTCACCTACTTCACAAGTGGCTGAGCTCATCATCAGAGTATCCTTTATCAGATGTAAAAAGCCGAACAGATACAAGAGCTCATTAATGTCCTTGCATACTCTTTGAGAGGTTTACCCCAACGTGGATCACCTGGGAGCAGAGCAGACACACAGGGGTCAGTGAAATCTTTTTTAAAGAACTGTCCTCAGTGTGACCACTCAGCATCTTCTGTCATCCTGGCTGCATGCCCTCATTACTGCCAGTGAGATTTTTAGTCCCCCCCCCCCCCCCCCACAGATGGAACCAATACAGCCACAACCATTGGACTGCTCAACTTTGACATCCTGGAGGACTCTGATAATAGGCAGGACTCAGGGGAGTAATTTTTATGCCATGCCTTTGGGAATAACATCACTTCCTCCCTCTGTGGTGTGAGATCAAAAGCTGAAGAGATCTTTTCAACCAAATTCATTTATATCCCAAACTATCCTCCATGCTCTAGTAAAAATGAGGACTTTAATTTGTAGCATATTAATCAAGTGACAGTGTTATTAAGTAGCTTTTATGTCATTTGGGAGGTAGTTGGGAGTTGCCTCTGCTTCAGAACTTGTGTTTTTTTTCACTTACCCAGTAGATGTGTTGAAAATAGGGTTTTGGGAGCCCAGGGAGATAAGCTGGAGAGCTGGGCAGTCATGGACACAGAGAGGGGAAGCCTCAGTTGTGATTACATAGCATTGGTGTCATTCCTTCTTTTGTAAAAATGTCTCTGGTGTGCTTTGTGTTTGACTGTGTCAGGGCTCTGGCAACCCCAAGGCCTTCATTTAGTAATGCATTCAGAGCCAACAGATAATAATAGATAGTCTGGGTACACCCCTTTTACTTCACTTCCCTAAACCATTGTTTATGTGGGGAAGGGCCCCCCCTAACCCTGCCATCAGAGATAATGAGCTGATAAGGAGTTAGAGAATGGCCACACAGGATCCCAGAGAGCTCCTCTAGCCAAACACCCAAGAGGGCTTTTAGCAGGTAAGCCCCTCCATGGCCACTTAGAGCTTTAAAAGCTTTTCACCCTCTTTCAACTAGGGTTTAATTTTCTTAAGATCATTATTGATTTGTCTCAACCACCAGCCTGTTTTCTATAGCTGACAATGTTTTCTACCCATGGATCCATCAAGTGAACAGGCACTGCGCGCTTTGGAGTGTGGGGCCCCTCCCCAGCCCTGTGCCTGTCTTCGTGCTGGTGGGGGCACAGACACCATGGTTACATCAATCACCCAACAGGAGGTGGCTACAGATGACTGCAGCCTCTACCCAATCAGTATGGTGTAACAAAAGGCAGAGAACACTGACTTTGCAGGGAACAACATCGGTTTTGTGTTCCAGCCTCCTTGAAGTATTGCACAGAACTAAATTTGTTTCAAAGCTGGGAATGAGTACCTGCTCCAAGCGGGGGTCATGGAGCCACCTTGTCCCTCTGTTCATTTGTCCCTCTGTATAAAAGAGTGAAAGACTGGATTTTCATTATTTTGAGCAGTCATTTAAAGAAAGGGGGGGAACAAAACCCAACTGATCTTTTAAAACCTGTGTTTCGGCCGGCACCGTGGCTCAACAGGCTAATCCTCCGCCTTGCGGCGCCGGCACACCGGGTTCTAGTCCCGGTCGGGGCACCGGATTCTGTCCCGGTTGCCCCTCTTCCAGGCCAGCCCTCTGCTGTGGCCCAGGAGTGCAGTGGAGGATGGCCCAAGTGCTTGGGCCCTGCACCCCATGGGAGACCAGGAAAAGCACCTAGCACCTGGCTCCTGCCATCGGATCAGCGCGGTGCGCCGGCCGCAGCGCGCGCCGACCGCGGCAGCCATTGGAGGGTGAACCAACGGCAAAAGGAAGACCTTTCTCTCTGTCTCTCTCGCTCACTGTCCACTCTGCCTGTCAAAAAAAAAAAAAATTACTTAAAACCTGTGTTTCATATTGGATATTGGCTCTCAATTATTTAGGAAGCAAATCTTGATGACAGTTACTCCTGTCGTGTTTGCTGTGTGACTCTGAGAGATTTTAGTGCTCACAAACAGGTCTCTTTAATGCAGAAAAGAGCCAAGAAGAGATTTTACCTGATCTAGGCAAATTGTCTGTTTCAAGGCAGTTGATGTGTGTACAGACATAAAATGTTCTTTTAATTATTTGCAAAGAAATCTTCATGAGAGGTAAACCAGGTATATTTTATGAATTACTCATGTAATTAATTGGCATATATTATTTGTAGCAATTAAAATGAATCTGCTAAATAACCTACCTCTAATTGTGGCATTCAAAAAACTCTGACCCTTGACATGCAAACTTCAGTTCCTGGGAATAAAAACTCCACTTAGCTAAAAGTGTAAATCTTATAATGGTAGAAGTGTTTGTCTTCTTGAAACATGATGGGTCACTTAAGGAATAGTCTCAATGGATATGGAGGATAAACTCGAGCAAAATGTAGTATGAAGGAAAGACACATGCTATACAAATATGGTGAAAGGGGATTTTAAGTAAAATCGGGAGAATTGGCTCGAAGTACCAATGTGGGAGTCTACCTACCTTGCTTTTTTTGCATTTCAATTCTTTTTTACTCATTTATCTCCTTTGATTTCCTAAAGCCAGTTTGAAGGTTGAGAATCAAAGTATCTAAGTCATTTGTCTGAGATGAAAGTGGGAAATAGTATGTGTGTGAGTGTGTGTCAATGCACTTGGCTGTGTAAGTAGAGTTGGGGCAGACATGACCTGCAGAGGAGCAGCCGCTAACCTAGACCCTGAGGTGTCTGAGTCCCAGAGAAACTCCTTGAAGAACTGAAGCTCAAGGTAAGAAACATGAGAAGTATCAGCCAAGGTTTGGGGTAAGAGCACAGCATGTTTCATGCATTTTATTTAGAATTCTACATTTCTTGTCAAGAACTTGAGTAGTTACCTTGATCTTTGAAACTATATTTGAAGGTGACGTGGGTGTTTAGTAAATGCTCCATTCATCTGGGATGGAGATGTGAATAAACAATTATCAAAGAGGTTGTTTACAAGAAAACAAAGACTCAGTTGAACACGGGATCACCGCTGTCTCCAAGTCTGGGCGCCCTCAGGAAGAGTATTTTTTCAAGGTAAATAATTTCCTGAAGATGTTTTGGAGGGAGTGTCTTCCTCCTTGAGGATTAAGTTATGAGATGAACACAATTAACTTCTGTTTTTCCTTGATTTAGTATTTACTGTGCTCTACCGTACCAGCATATACTACTTTCACTAATTCCAGTAAAACTTCCCCACTTCCCTCAAGGAGTGAATGGATTCAATGACTGTAGAGATCTTCTCAAGTTGCTTGGTGTGTGGGAAGCTTAGCAAATATTCCTTTACTTTGTCAGTTTTTAGAATCTGGTGGATGTCTTAGGTTATTTTTTTTTTAATTGTAGAGCTGTGAATTACCCTTCATATATGAAAATGAAATTTTCTTTTCATCTGCTTCATAATTACTGAATGCCTATTGTGAAATACTAGTACCTATGCAAGATGAAAAATTTTTGTTTGCAATTCAAGATATATCCACTGTGGATTTGGCACAACTGTGTGATTAAGAGGACAGGAAAGTTACTTGAAATGGTCTCTGTCCTTCAGGTAACATGTTCCACAATGTAGAAGTTTGTTGAGTGGTCCAACATGGTGGTGGGCTCTCAGGAATTTTATTGATTAAAAAAAAACTCATGATCTCTTCCTTTGATCTTTGCTGTTGGTGCTCTTTCAGTTGTCCTGTCCCATTCTCTGGACTTACTGCCCTGTTGGGCTGGAAGTGGCTCCTGGTGAGGGGGCTGACCTGCTTTCCAGACTAGGAGAGCACTAAAGCACTCAGTAATCAAGAAAGCAACCAGAAGCAAATCCTGACTCTTGTGTGATGCTTGATGCATTGCATTAGGAACACTGCATTAATGTGTGTCTTTCCGGTTTGCATATAAGCTGTAGTAAAGTTTGCTTGGATTGCTTCCATAACTACCGTTTCTGGCGCCATTTTGCTGTCATGAAGTGCACAGCTAATAAAGGGGCTTTTAAAAACTTCATGGAAAAATGATATCAAAAGAGTTAATTTTGGTGAAAAATTAGAAATCCATAATTTTTTGTATTATGCATTTTAAATGAGCTTTTTGAAGACCCCTGGTACTTGCTGCATGGAGGGAGAGAATAAATGAACTCTGCCCATCTCATAAAATACACTTGGTTTTCAGGCAACTGCAGAATATGTAAGAAATGGAAGACATTTTTCCTATCTTGTGCCACCCATGCTTACTGCCCCGAGGCTACCAAGTCCCTATGATGATTGATTGCGCCTTGGTGCATTCTGATAATTCCTTTTTTTAGGAGCAAGTTACACAATTTATGGGTTGCAGTGTGACTGAATTCAATTGAAATTCTATGTCCTCTTAAGTATTGGAAATACTGGGTTAAATCATGTTAAAGTTATTGTTTTAACTGTAGGATTTCTCAGGGGCATTACCCCTTAATGTGCATGGTGAATCTCTAAGGGAATGTGATGTGCAGCCATTTCCCAAATTTATTTGGCTGTGCCCGACCCCCTCCTTTTTGTCTTGGAGCGTGTTGTGCACACTTGGTCTGCCACACAACCTTTGAGAAGTACTGTGTTCGGCTGTGCTAAGAGGAAATGCAGTTCTTGTGACAGTAAAGAGGGATAATTGAGCTCAATTCTGCTTTCTGCTAAGTCTTTGCTAAGGAGAACTCGATGGCTATTGTCCTCAAAGAATGAAAATCTGATCAAATGCTTAGCACTGGAAAATGATAGGAAATGAGCTCCCAAGTGCTGAGAAAGGGCAGACAGCCTCCCAGCAGCATCCTCCCCACACAGCCGACCTCAGGGCCACCCTAAAGCTGCCAACCAAATGCCTGGGGAGATTCCCACGGAGCAGATGGTGCTGCCTGGAGACAGTAGTCCACACTTGGCATCTGGGCTTGTGAGTGCCGTCCAGCTGAGGAGTGTTCAGGCAGAATACGAAGTGATAGGCTTCCCACTGAAACCCATTAGCACTCGGCACAGCCATTCCTGAAACAGGAATTTGCATTCTCTGAAACCGTATCAGAAACACCTGCCCATGAAAATGTGCAAGGCAAAATGTGACCTCTCACAGAACTCATTTAGAAGGGACAGAAACATATTAATAAAGATGAGGTCAGCCACTTAGTCCAGGATGTTAGAGGACGTAGCCCCAGAGAACAGGGGAGCAGGGTTTCTTCCATATTGCTTTTCTGCATTGATTCCTTCCTTAATGACACTGATTGTCTCTTGGGCCAGTGTTCAGTTAGGTTCCTCTCAGCCATCTTCTTCTTGACTGGGCTTTGGGGTTGGGCTTCTGGGTCCATCCTTGCCAAACCTTGTTTTAGCAAGAATCCTACTAAATCAGTTTAGAAAAAAATCTCACATTCTTGGTATCTGATCACTTTGCTCTCTGCAGAAATCCTGTTAAATTTGTGAATTAGAAATCTCCTTCCCCTGATGGCCTTGCTTAGTAACTGCCCACATACTGACCCCTGTGCTCTGTTCCTTGGCTCCTTTACCTGGTTGTGTGTATATTCTAACCATTTTAATAAATGCCAGAATAATTTTTTCATTGACATTATATATACCTTTTCTTCTGTCCAGTTTTATGCATAGTCTTTTGTGCTTAGTTGAAATTACAAATGTAAAAAAAAAAAGTTATCTTCTAAAGGAATCCTGAACAGAGATGTTGGTTTTCTTTATGGCTGAATTGGAAACAGCTGGACCTAAAATAAATTTTTTTTGACAGGCAGAGTGGACAGTGACAGAAAGACAGAGAGAAAGGTCTTCTTTTGCCATTGGTTCACCCTCTAATGGCTACTGCGCTGTGGCCAGCGCACCGTGCTGATCTGAAGCCAGGAGCTAGGTGCTTCTCCTGGTCTCCCATGGGGTGCAGGGCCCAAGCACTTGGGCCATCCTCCACTGCCCTCCCTGGCCACAGCAGAGAGCTGGCCTGGAAGAGGGGCAACCGGGACAGAATCTGGCACCCCGACCGGGACTAGAACCCGGTGTGCTGGTGCTGCAAGGCGGAGGATTAGCCTATTGAGCTGCGGCGCTGGCCTAAAATCAATTTTTAAAAGATGGATTTGAAAGGCAGAGTGGCTGGGGGGAGGGGAAATTGATTTTCCATCTGCTAATTCACTCCTCAAATAGCTGCCTTAGCCAGGTCTGAGACAGGCTGAAGCCAGGAGCCGGGAAGTCCATCCTGGTCTCCCATGTGGGTGGCAGGGCCCAAGTTCTTGGTATCTTCTGCTTTCTCAGGTGCATTGGAAGGAGCTGGATTGGGAGCAGAGCAGCTAGAACTCCAATCTGTGTTCCAGTATGGGATCCTGGTGTCACAAGGGGCAGCTTAATTCACTGCAGCACAACATCAGCCTAGAACTGCATTCATTTATTTAAAATTTTTGAGAGGAAGAGAAGCAGAAGGAGAGAGAGAACAGTTTCTATCTGCTGGTTGACTCCATAGATACTTGGAAGGGTGATGGGGCCAAAGCTGAAAGCTGGGAACTCCTTATACCTACCACGTGGGTGATAGGAACCCAAGTATGTAAGTCATCACTGCTGTCTCCCAGCGTTCAAATGATACGGAAGCAGAGCTAGGAATTAAGCCAACATTCTCTGTGGGAACATGTCTTAACTCTTGGGCCAAATGCCGTCCCTGTGGTTTTTTTTGTTTGTTTTGTTTTGTTTTGTTTGTTTTTTTGACAGAGTGGACAGCGAGAGAAAGAGAGAAAGGTCTTCCTTTTGCCATTGGTTCACCCTCCAATGGCCGCTGCGCTGTGGCTTGCGCACCACACTGATCCGATGGCAGGAGCCAGGTGCTTTTCCTGGTCTCCCATGGGGTGCAGGGCCTAAGCACTTGGGCCATCCTCCACTGCACTCCCTGGCCGCAGCAAAGAGCTGGCCTGGAAGAGGGGCAACCGGGACAGAATCTGGTGCCCTGACCGGGACTAGAACCTGGTGTGCTGGCACCGCAGGCGGAGGATTAGCCTATTGAGCTGTGGTGCTGGCCTTCCCTGTGTACTTTCATTGTAAGGCCCCAGAATAACAAATATAAGATTAACATATTTCTATAATATCTAATGACTTTAAAAATTCAATTTTATAGGAAAATTCATCTTCTGCTTTTAAAAAAAATTCTCCTCTACCTCTTTGAAACAGAAGTTTGCCTTTTTGTGTCATTCTTTAAGCCATACTTAAAGCTGTCACAGAGATTGAGCCATGTCCAGCCTAGCATAGTTCCTAGAGGAAAATAACTATTTGAACTTCAAATTTTATTAATCCTCTTGTCCTACTTAATGTTGGATATTTCCAAGTATTTCAAGGCCTACACCTGTGTACACCACATACCTTGTCATTTGCTACATCAAATACTTCTTAGTCAGCTTGGGATTCTCTGGGTTTAAATTGTATTTTGAGCCTTGGGCCACTTGTATTATTTTGGCCACATCTGAAGTGTCTGACTTCACTTGAGCACAACCCCATGGTCCCTGCTGTCATGGCTGCAGTATTTAGCTTTGGCCTCCTTGTTCTGGGCTCTGTTTGTCCTAGAGGAGTCACACTGTGCAAGATTGCTGCCCCAGGCATCAGCAGCCTGCAGTATTGGGGAGTTTGTCTAACCATGTGGCCAATATTTGGCCTGTGGAAGACAGGAGAAAGCAAATGCATTGTTTTGTTTTTCCTGTGAACACAGAGGGTCATGGATTCAGAAGAAAACACAGTTAATTCATTGTAGCTGCTTTCCTGTCTCATTGTGCTTTCCCATTTTTTAATGTCCTGGTCAAATGACGTTGTATAGGGTTGGCCTTGGGCTCTGCTTTCTGAGGAACCCAGAATAATGAATGTTGTCAAAATTGTTCGGCCCCACACTTATGTTTTCACTCTTTCCCATGATTCTGGGGCTGGGACTCTGCAAACTACATTTCCCAGATGCCTTTGCCAGTTTGCTTGCAAGTTTTGTCAATAGGAAGACAGGAAGGGAAATTGGAAGTTGAAAGAGAGGCAGCAGGAAGCAGGGATTTATACAGTTTTTTCCCCTGTGAACTCCATTGCTAAATTCCACTGCCTTTGCTTGCTTTGACATTGCCCACGTTGACCTCACATGCCTCAGAAATGGCAGGGGTTGGGTGGTGGTCCCTTCTGAGAACAGACTTCAAGTGCTGTCTCTGAGTGTCTGGGGATTCTGTTCTGGTCACTGCATCCCTTCCTCTCTGTTTTCCCAGCCCTTGGGGAGGGAGCAGGGTGCGAATTGCCTCAGGTTTTTATCTCAGGGTTGTTTCTGGGGATCTGTGTGAGGATTAAAGGATTCAGCGCCATACTGTGGATTCTCACTATTCAAGGTATTCTATTCTGTAACAGTGATGTGATGTGTAACAGTGATTCTGTGATGGTTCCTGGAACATGAAATGAGCAAATACAGGAGCAACTGCTGCTTGGGGAAATAAATACACACATATACACAAACATACACACACACACACACTCACACATACCTGTGACATGGATTATAATCTTATGTCTTCAAATCAAGTCTTTCCACTAGATTCTCTTCTCTATTTTACAAAAGAGAAAGTGACGTGCCTTGACTGAGCCGAGGCTGCTCCATTAACAGGTGCTTGGGATTCAAGCTCCGTTGCACCTGCCCCAGAACCAGAGCTCCTGCACTACCCAGCACTGTTCATTCCTAGCATCTCCATCCTGTGCTAACTTCAGTTTCTGTCTGAAAGTAGAAGGCAGGGCTGATGCTTCCATCTTGGTTAGGAACTGACTTTGTGCGCATCACGTTCTTGCTGCTCTGTGCATGTCCATGAATGACTCAAAAACCACCAGGAGTTAGGATGTTGGAGTTAAAAATAAATTATCAAATAGGAATATTGCTGTGACATCTGTGAATAATGATTGACTGGAGTAAGTTTAGAACATTACTTTTACACAGCAAGTGTTTAAGTAACATTAACTGTTACCTGCTATTTCTAATTTAGAGTTGAGAGAATTTAGTTCACCTAATGATATGTGGTAGAACCAGATTTCAGTTCTTGACTTAGTTCATCAAATAAATCTTTTATGTTGATCTTATGCATTTCAATTATATATTGAAGAGAAACATGTTATATTTACTGAAAATATTTTGTCTATTACTGCTCTTTTAGAATTAGGTTGGCTGTTATTATAGAGGTGAGTTGTTCACAGAATGCATTAACTATTTAATCTTAGAGAGGCTACCTGAGAGGTCAGAATAAGGGTGGAAACAAACCAGTAGCACAGTGAACCAGAGTGCTCAGCAATGACTGGAGGGATAATGCTGCGATCTGCATTTTCAGTCTTTTCTTTTTAAGTCAGTTTCCTCATTTGCAAGATGAGTGATTTGAAAATGTCTCTAAGGCCTTTCTGCTACTAAAAGGCATTTGATTATCAACGAATCAAGTAGGATTTCAGGTAAGTGTTTTGGGTGGGGGGAATCTTCCTTGTTTTTGTAAAGTCTGTTTTTGATGTGGTAACTTACTCTACCTGGGCTGCCATCTCAAGATACAATAGACCTGGTATGCAACAGCAATTTACTCACAGCTCTGGAGATTTGCAATTTAACACTGAGGTACCCATAGGGTCGGTTTCCAATGAGACCTGTTTTTCCTGCATTGCAGACACATGCCTTTTGCTTTGTCTTTATGTAACATTTTCTCTCTGTGCTTGGAGAACGATGTCTTAGTCTGAAGACATGCATCTTATTGGATGAGAGTCTACCTTTATGACCTCATTTAACCTTACTTACCTCCTTAATGACCCCATTTCCAAACATTTACATGGAGGATTAGGACTTAGTCCTCTGAATTTTGGGGAACACAATTCAGTTTGTACTCTAACAGTCACTAACTGCCTTCAGTGCCAAGCCAGTACAAGAGCATTGTTAGAATTCAGGTTTTGGTGGAGCTGTGGGTTGAAGAAGATTGTGAAACCTGTAGACTTTTCCAATCTCTTCCCACCTGATTCTCCCTTGTTCCAGGCCCTCCCTTTCAGTGGACTGCTGTATTGCCACCTTCCAGCCATTTTACCTGCTCTATCCCTGCACGGGATACTTGTTTGCCTGGATCCTTCAGATTTTAGTTCCTCAGATCAGTGTAAAGCTCTCCTCTGAACCCTCTCTGCAACGAAATTACTTTCGTTGTAGCACTAGCCACCTCCTGAAAATAACTTTCCTGTGTGTTTCTTAACTTGGTTGTCTATCCTTCCATCAGCAGAAAATGCACCTCATGGAAGCAGAGGCCTGCTCTGGTGTGTTCCCCAGCACTTACGGCAGTGTCTGTCATATACTCTCCAAATAATTTGTTGAATAATGAAAGTCATTAAAAAATTTGAGGTTTTTCCAAGCACAAAATAGCGCTAATCTTGCAACAAATACAGTAGATATTAAGGTGATCATTGACACCTAGACAAGACTTCTCATTGAAATGTAAGGTGGTTACAGGCATAGGACATGAAATAAGGAAAACCTTGAGTCATCCCTTAGAAATTTCCCTTTACTTCCTAAAATGTCAAGGCCTTTACATCTCATTCATGCACTACATGATTTAGACTACTGTACTGTCTGAGACAGTGAAGAGGAATTAACTCCCATAGTTAAGATTTGAGAAGACGAAACTTCAGTAGAACACAAATGTTGTTATGCTGAAACTTCAGATAATTTGAACTATGTTTTAAATTCTACAATCCAAAAGATGAAATCTTCAGGTGCCTTTCACTATCAAGTTATTCGTTTTTTAACTTTTGTTTAATAAATATAAATTTCCAAAATACAACTTTTGGATTATAGTGGCTTTTCCTCCCATAACCTCCCTCCCACCCTTAACCATCCCATCTCCCACTACCTCTGCCATCCTATTCACATCAAGATTCATTTTCAATTGTCTTTATATAAGGAATATCAATTTAGTATATACTAAGTAAAGATTTCAACAGTTTGCACCCACACAGAAACACAAAGTGTAAAATACTGTTTGAGTACTAGTTATACTGTTAATTCACATAGTGCAACACATTAAGGACAGAGATCCTACATGAGTAGTAAGTGCACAGTGACTCCTGTTGTTGATTTAGCAATTGACACTCTTATTTATGACGTCATGAGCTGCCAAGGCTATGGAAGCCTCTTGAGTTCACAAACAAGGCCATAATAGAAGTGGAAGTTCTCTCCTCCCTTCAGAGAAAGGTACCTCCCTCTTTGATGGCCCACACTTTCCGCTGGAATCTCATAGAGATCTTTCATTTAGGTCACTTTTTTTTTTTTTTTTTTTTTTTGCCAGAGTGTCTTGGCTTTCCATGCCTGAAATACTCTCATGGGCTTTTTAGCCAGATTCAAATGCCTTAAGGGCTGATTCTGAGGCCAGAGTGCTGTTTAGGACATCTGCTATTCTTTTTTTTTATTATTTTTTTTATAAAGCTTTTATTTAAAGTTTATAAATTTCCAAAGTACAGCTTATGGATTACAATGGCTCCTCCCCACACAACTTCCCTCCCTCCCGCAACCCTCCCCTTTCCCACTCCTTCTCCCTTTCCATTCACATCAAGATTCATTTTCAATTCTCTTTATACACAGAAGATCAGTTTAGTACCTATTACATAAAGATTTCAACAGTTTGCTCTCACATAGACACAAAGTGAAAATACCGTTGGAGTACTAGTTATAATATTAATTCACAATGTACAGCACATTAAGGACAGAGATCCTACATGATTTTTTTTAAAGAATTGATTAATTATCTATGCAATTTCCAATTTAACACCAAGATTTTTTAATCATTTGCAATTATCTTTATATACAGAAGATCGATTCAGTATATACTATGTAAAGATTTCATCAGTTTGCACCCACACAGAAACACCAAGTGTAAAAATACTGTTTCAGTACTAGTTATAGCATTATTTCACATTGGATAACACATTAAGGACAGATCCCTCATGAGACGTAAGTACACAGTGACTCCTGATGTTGATTTAACAATTTGACACTCTTGTTTATGGCGTCAGTAATCTCCCTAGGCTCTAGTCATGAGTTGCCGAGGCTATGGAAGCCTTTAGGGTTCGCCGACTTCAATCTTATTCTGACAGGGTCATAGTCAAAGTGGAAGTTCTCTCCTCCCTTCAGAGAAAGGTACCTCCTTCTTTGATGGCCCCGTTCTTTCCACTGGGATCTCACTCACAGAGATCTTTCATTTAGGGCTTCTTTTTTTTTTGTTTTTCAGAGTGTCTTAGCTTTCCATGCCTAAAATATTCTCATGGGCTCTTGAGCCAGATCTGAATGCCTTAAGGGCTGATTGTGAGGCCAGAGTGCTATTTAGGACATCTGCCATTCTATGAGTCTGCTGTGTATCCTGCTTCCCATGTTGGATCATTCTCTCTCTTTTTCATTCTATCAGTTAGTATTAGCAGACACTAGTCTTGTTTGTGTAATCCCTTTGACTCTTAGACCTATCAGTGTGATCAATTGTGAACTGAAATTGATCACTTGGACTAGTGAGATGGCCTTGGTACATGCCACCTTGATGGGATTGTATTGGAATCCCATGGCACAATTCTAACTCAATCATTTGGGGCAGTTCTGATAGGACATCCACTATTCTATGAGTCTGCTGTGTATCCCACTTCCCACGTTGGATTGTTCTTAAAGAATTATCTAGTGGGCCGGCGCCACGGCTCAACAGGCTAATCCTCTGCCTAAGGCACCGGCACACCAGGTTCTAGTCCCGGTTGGGGTGCCAGATTCTGTCCCAGTTGCTCCTCTTCCAGTCCAGCTCTCTGCTGTGGCCCAGGAGTGTACTGGAGAATGGCCCAAGTGCTTGGGCCCTGCACCCCATGGGAGACCAGGAGAAGCACCTGGCTCCTGCCTGCAGATCAGCGCAGTGCACCGGCCACAGTGCGCTGGCTGCGGCGGCCATTGGAAGGTGAATCAGCGGCAAAAGGAAGACCTTTCTCTCTGTCTCTCTCTCACTGTTCACTCTGCCTGTTAATTCTTTTTTTTCTTTTTTTTTAATCTAGTAAACTATGGAAATAATTAAATTATTTATGTACAAAACATAAAGACTTTGGCTTCTTTTAATGGCTGGTCCTTCCAGATAGGAAATATAATACAAGAAAGTGATAAAATACAGCACCTGAAAGAAGGAAAATATTTAAATGTGGACGATTTCTCAGTTGGCATTTTTCTTATTTGTACTAAACCATTCCACTGTTGATACTGTTTACTCTTTGGTATAAAGAATTGGATCACTCTTTGGTTTTAAAATAAAGTTAATTTGTTTTGAAAGAGTAGAGGGAGAGATCCCCAGATATTTGCAATGAAGCCAGGAGCCAGGAACTCCATTTAGGTCTTGCATGTGGGTGCTAGGGCCCTAGGTACTTGGGTCATCTTCTGCTTTCCCCAGACTATTAGCAGGGGGGTGGATCAGAAATGGAGCAGACCGGACATGACCCTGTGCTCATATGGGATGCTGGTGTTGCGGGAAGTTGCTTTACCCACCACACCACAACCCTATCCTGGGCCCCAGATTGCTCTTCTAATCCTTTCAATAGTTCAAAGGCTGACTTGGTTTCTATTTGAAAATTGTTTGGGCATCTATATCATGTTTTGAGGACTAAGCTATGTGTGTACATGCATGGAATTAACAAAACCTGTCACCAAATCTTTGATATACTTTATAATCAATTTTGAGCATGCATTTGTATTTAGCCTTCATGGGCTAGAAGGTACAAGAATTACAGGAATATGTAATATGCAGATCTGTTTCAGGTAAGATACTTAATTTTATCCTCTCTGTCTCTTGTGTTGGTTTTAGTCCATATCAGCTCAATTATGTTCATAAGCATGCTAAAATATATTAAAACATATAAATTAAAAGAAACATGCACATTTTCCCTTGATAGGGTATTGAGCTGGTAAAACAGGAACATAACAAATTGAATATATTTTTCTATCTTCAAGTGTATTTTATATTGAAAGGGAAAATGGAATAATCAATGTGTGAAAAATTTGAATGAACTGTTAACCTTTGAGTTGATTTAACCAGGGCAGTTTCCTTGGATACAGGTTAGGAACTCTCCATCACTGACCTATTGGGAATTCAAGAGTAATCACCTTACTAATTTTTGTTTAAACTTATCTTGAAGGGCTGGTGTTACAGCATAGTGGGTAAAGCCGCCGCATGTAATGCCAGCATTCTATATGGGTGCTAGTTTATGTCCAACTGCTCTACTTCTGATCCAGCTCCCTGCTGATGTACTGGGAAAGCAGAAGATGGCCCAAGTGTTTGGGTCCCTGCTACTAATGTGCAAAATCTGGAAGAAGCTCCTGTCTTTGGCCTGGTCCAGCCCTGGCTGTTGTGGCCGTTAGGGAAGAGAACTGGTAGATGGAATATCTTTCTATCTCCGCCCGTTTCCCCCAACTTTGCCATTCAAATTAAATCTCAAAACTTTTCTCAAGTAATGAGAAAAGTGTGGTAGTGTAAAGAGTTTAAAAAGAAAATCCCAGGGGATGGGGAGAATCTGCAGAATTTTCAGGTCCCTCATATTTCATGAAGAACATTAAGCTTAAAGAGCATGCCTTTTTTGGGGGGGACAGGCAGAGTTACAGACAGAGAAAGGTCTTCCTTCCATTGATTCATCCCCCAAATGGCCACTACAGCCGGTGCACTGCGCCGATCCGAAGCCAGGAGACAGGTGGCTTCCTCCTGGTCTCCCATGCCAGTGAAGGGCCCAAGGACTTGGGCTGTCCTCCACTGCCTTCCTGAGCCACAGCAGAGAGCTGGACTGGAAGAGGAGCAACTGGTATAGAATCCGGTGGTGCCCCAACTGGGACTAGAACCTGGTGTGCCGGTGCCTTAGGCAGAGGATTAGCCTAGTGAGCTGCGGTGCCCGCCAAGCATGCTTTTTTAAAAGGTGTTTATTTAAGAGTCTTTGACAGAGGGGGACAGACACATCTTCCATTTGCTGTTTCACTCTCCAAATGGATGCAATAGCCAAGTCTGCCCCACTGAAGACATGGGCCATAAATTCCATCCTGCTCTCCCACATGCAGGGGCCCAAGCTCTTGGGCCATAATCTTCTGCCTCTTCCAGATGACTTAGCAGGAAGCTGAATCAGAAGCAGAGCAGTAGGGACTGGAAGAAGCACTCTGCTATGGGATGCCAGTGTTGCAGGTGTGTGCTTAACCTACTGTGCCATGATGCCTACCCCTCCCCCCCCAATACAATTCTTGATCTTCACGGCCTGAATTGACACAAAATATCCATAGACCAGTTAACACCAGAAGTTAAGTGAATAATTGGTCAGTTTTAATAGTAAAAGTTTAAAGCATAGTTTAAGTTGAATTGGGGCCAGTGGTATGGTGTAGTGGGCACTCCACTTATAATACAGCTCCCTGCTTATGACCTGGAAGATAGCCCAAGTGCTTGGGCCCCTGCACTCACATGGAAGACCTGGGTGAAGCTCCTGGCTCCTGCCTGGCCCAACCCTGGCTGTTGTCTGTATTTTGGGAATGAACCAGCAGATGCAAGCTGTTTGTCTTCTTTGTAACCGTACTTTTCAAGTCTTTTTAAAATTTTCTTTGAGAGGCAGAACTATAAAGAGAAGGAGAGACAGAATAAAGCCTTCTGTCTGCTGGATCACTCCCCAAACAGCTCTTCAGCTGGAGCTGGGTTGATCTGAAGCCAGGAGCCAGGATCTTCCCACAGGTCTTCCATGCAGGTGCGGGGGCCCAAGCAATTGGACCATCTTCCACTGGTTTTCTAGGGCATAGCAGAGAGCTGGATTGGAATAGGAGCAGCATGGACTGAATGAGCATCCATAAGGGATGCTGGCACTTCAGGTGGAAGCTTGGCCTGCTGTGTCACAGCGCTGGCCCTAAATAAATATATCTTTAAAAAATTAAATTGAATTATCTGGTTAAATTAGAGCAGCAGGTAAATCGTATATCTCACATGATTGCACCATAGTGACATGGCCCCAACTTAACATGTCTTTCTCCTTGCTGTTGATTCTGAGGGGGACCAAAGCCGCTGCCATCAGTTTGGCTGTGTGTGTGCGCACACGCATGTGTCTGGCAGAGGGCACTGTCCTCTCGGAAAGTTCCATTCAGAATATAAGGTAAAGGCCTTTACCTTCCAAGGAGGCAGTAGATAAGGGGCTGCAACTTTGCACATGACTGCCCATGCCGCCGAGTTGTGAAGATAGAAGATTGGAACGTCTTGATGGAGAATATAACAATTACTTGGGTTTACAGCCCTCGTTTGGCTGCCCCTGTCTTGCTCTGCTAGGTGGGAGCCAGCATGCCACCATGCCCTTCCACTCCTTCACAACAAATGTTACAGATAGCCTCAGACCTTGGTGTTTTCCACAGATTCCCAGCTCCAGAGAAAAGGGGACGGAATTCCCCTACTCCAATCTAAGCCCCATAGAGTTCTCACTTCCCACCCTATGATGGACTCCCTCCCAGGGAATGATGGCAGGGGCTTTTCCACCCATCGAAAGTCATGCCCCTCATCAGGGCTTCCAACAAGACAACTATCCAAAGTCAGCATGAACCCATGTTGCATTGTCTGTTTTATTCATACTTGCATGTGGGAATACTAGTAATCTGAGTTATAGTTCAGTTTTTCAGAATAACTCATCAGGTTTTCAGAATACCTTGGTATGCTGTCTGACTCATCTAGTGGAGACTGCTTGAAAAGTCAGTGTGTATTTTACTCATTAGCCTTATATTCCCACCCATGTTACTCATTTTCCAAGTTTCATTATGCTTTTCATCAGGAGATTCTCAAAGAATTTCATATGTTAATTAATATTTCTATTATGTTTCTCTTAAAATGTGTTACTCGACTTAATCAGTGCATGATGCTTGAAAAAAAAAAAAAAAACCCTTAGTCTTTTGATTTAATATGTGAGGGCAAAGAAGATAATTATTGAAGTAATGGAAATCCCACGATGCTGGTTTTAGCTTGTCTTCACCACTGAAATTACTTTTCACTTCAGAAAATGGATTAGGATGAATCTTTTATGCCTAAATATGCTAACATTGTTTTATTAAATGATAAATGAGAGCTAGTTGTTAAAACACAAAAATGTAATAATAGGACACAAACAGGGACAGAGCACCAGGAAATGTCACTTTGTATCCAGTCTGCAGATCATGTCCTACAGTAACCTGAAGCTGGCCATGAGTGCTCTTCTCAGCCTACTAAGTAGGTTTCTAAAATGAGAACCCCATGATGGTGATTGGTAAAGACAACACAACGGGCTGCATTTGCAGTCAAGGAGGAGTAGTGAATGAATTTAGATTTCTTAACATAGAGTAAAAGATATTTACCAGGGCACATCCCTTACTGAGGAAAAACTCAATTGTAAAACTGAATGAAAACCAAGGAAGCAAATGCCTCTTCAAGTCCTTTGTCTCTGCCTTATTCACTGTTCAATGAGGGTATTACTGACTTAAGAAATCATGGCATGAAATATATTCTGTAGTTTAAAGATGTTTTCGACTATGCCAGGTCTGTAAAGAGGACAGGGCTGGATCGATGCACATTTGCATTTCTTGCATCTGGTGCCATCGATTGGAAGCCACTTGGAAAGACAAGGAGCCTTGGTTGGAAGGGCAACCCCCAACATGCAGTCAGTTTAGTGAAGTCAGAAGGAGAGCTGAACCTCTGGGATGGGATGAAGCAGCAAAGATGTGAGCGATTGGTTTAATAACAGTGATGCATGTTTAACTGGGGGTATATTGATTCTGAGCTTACAGAGAGAGAGAGAGGCCAGGTGGAATCTAGTGTGAAGCACAGCAATGCTTTTCTTGGAACATTCTGTATCAATCCTAACCTTCTGCACTGGAAGAGCTTAGCTCCCAGCATTACCCTGCAGCACAGCCCTGGAAGACAGTTGGCAGAGACTAATTGATGGGATGTGATTTGGACATGCTTCTTAGAAAAAGCTTAAACAGTAATGACATCTAACAGTTGTTGAGTGCTTACTGCTTTTTTAGGTATTGCTTAGATATTAGTTTATTTAACTTCCACAACAGCTCCATGAAGTTGGTTTGATGATTCCCATATTAAAGATGGAATCCTAGCTTACAGAGGTTAAATGGTGTTTTAAGTTGTGGAGCTGAGCTTAAAATACAGGTCTGATTCCAAATGCCACATTCTTATCAACCATGATCTATTTCTTTGAACTGTGGCAGCTAGACAAGTGAATGGATGTGGCTACTTAGCTACTCACAGAATATACTTCCTCTCCCAGGGCCTTGAAGCAGCAACACAGGTTTCTGGGGGGTCCATTCTTTCCTGCGTGTTACCTAATGCATGGTTGGGAAATTGAGAGTGTATGGAATCAAAGGAAAGAAACTGCTATGCAGGCTTCCCAGGAAAAAATAAATTTCAAAATTAATTACAACCTTATGAACTTTTACTAATGCATTCATATAGTATTTGACAAAGATTGATTTTAAGGCCATGATATTTCCCATAAACAAAAAAATGAATAACAAAATTAGAATCAAAGGTACTATTTGTTGTTTTAAAATTTAGCAGGAAAGTTACAAGGCAGACAATATTTATAGATGGGTGATCTTTTTGATCCTAATTTGTTAGCCTTTTATCATAATCTCAGATCTTTCTATGTTGCCCCTTCTACTGAATCCACATAAGCACATTTTTGTGACTAATTATCTGCTGCCTTATATTTTATGGATGTAAACTAACATACTCCTTTTTCCTTTGCTTTCAAGACTTCACTTTTATTCAGGTATCCAGCCCTTCCCTTAGTCACTACTATTCTAGTCTTGTTACTTAGAGTTTAATTAATTTATTTTTTATAATGCTTTTATTTATAGAATATAAATTTCCAAAATACAGCTTATAGATTACAATGGCTCCTCCCCACACAACTTCCCTCCCACCCGCAACCCTCCCCTTTCCCACTGCCTCTCCCCTTGCTTCACATCAAGATTCATTTCCAATTCTCTTTATATACAGAAGATCAGTTTACTATATATTAAGTAAAGATTTCAAAAGTTTGCCATCACATAGCAACACAAAGTGAAAAATACTGTTGGAGTACTAGTTATAGTATTAATTCACAATGTATAGCACATTAAGGACAGAGATCCTACATGACATATTTTTTTTAAATTGATTAATTTTCTATGCAATTTCCAATTTAACACCAAGATTTTTTAATCATTTGCAATTATCTTTATATACAGAAGATTGATTCAGTATATACTAAGTAAAGATTTCATCAGTTTGCACCCACACAGAAACACAAAGTGTAAAATACTGTTTCAGTGCTAGTTATAGCATTACTTCACATTGGACAACACATTAAGGACAGATCCCACATGAGACGTAAGTACATAGTGACTCCTGATGTTGATTTAACAATTTGACACTCTTGTTTATGGCGTCAGTAATCTCCCTAGGCTCTAGTCATGAGTTGCCGAGGCTATGGAAGCCTTTAGGGTTCGCCGACTTCAATCTTATTCCGACAGGGTCATAGTCAAAGTGTAGGTTCTCTCCTCCCTTCAGAGAAAGGTACCTCCTTCTTTGATGGCCCCGTTCTTTCCACTGGGATCTCACTCACAGAGATCTTTCATTTAGGGCTTCTTTTTTTTTTTTTTTTGTTTTCCAGAGTGTCTTAGCTTTCCATGCCTAAAATATTCTCATGGGCTCTTGAGCCAGATCTGAATGCCTTAAGGGCTGATTGTGAGGCCAGAGTGCTATTTAGGACATCTGCCATTCTGTGAGTCTGCTGTGTATCTCGCTTCCCATGTTGCATCATTCTCTCCCTTTTTGATTCCATCAGTTAGTATTAGCAGACACTAGTCTTGTTTGTGTGATCCCTTTGACTCTTAGACCTATCAGTGTGATCAATTGTGAACTGAAATTGATCACTTGGACTAGTGAGATGGCCTTGGTACATGCCACCTTGATGGGATTGTATTGGAATTCCTTGGCACATTTCTAACTCCATTATTTGGGGGAAGTAGGATTGAGCATGTCCCAAATTGTACATCTCCTTCCTCTCTTATTCCCACTCTTACATTTCACAGTGATCACTTTTCAGTTAAAATTTAAACACCTAAGAATAATTGTTTGTTAATTACAGAGTTCAACTTATAGTACTAGAATAAAAAAATACTAAAATGGATAAAGTATTACATTGTACAACAAAAGCCAGCACAAGAGCTGATCAGGTCAATGTTTCTCATAGTGTCCGTTTCACTTCAACAGGTTTCACCTTTGGTGCTCAATTAGTTGTCACCGATCAGGGAGAACATATTATATTTGTCCCTTTGGGACTGGCTTAATTCACTCAGAATGATGTTTTCCAGATTCCTCCATCTTGTTGCAAATGACCGGATTTCATTGTTTTTGACTGCTGTATAGTATTCTATAGAGTACATGTCCCATAATTTCTTTATCCAATTGTATGCTTTGAATTCCCTGTGATCTTTTGCTGTGAGGTTCCCTTTGTTTACCTTCTTTCATGTTGATGGCCGTGTTTCTGAGTTTCTGTGTGTAACACATCTTTAAGCACCTTTTGCAGGGCTGGACGAGTGGCAACAAATTCTTTCAATTTCTGTTTGCAATGAAAGGTCTTTATTTCACCTTCATTCACAAATGAGAGCTTTGCAGGATATAATATTCTGGGCTGGCAGTTTTTCTCTCTTAGTACCTGGGCTATGTCTCGCCATTCCCTTCTAGCTTGTAGGGTTTCTGATGAGAAGTCTGCTGTGAGTCTAATTGGAGATCCTCTGAGAGTAATCTGCCGTTTCTCTCTTGCACATTTTAGGATCATTTCTTTCTGTTTCACTGTGGTGAGTTTAATTACAATGTGTTGTGATGAGGATCTCTTTTGTTCATGTTTACTAGGGGTTCTATGAGCTTCCTGTACTAGGATGTCTCTGTCCTTCTCCAAACCTGGGAAATTTTCTGCTATTATCTCACTAAAAAGGCCTTCTAATCCTTTCTCCCTCTCCATGCCTTCAGGAACTCCTAGAACTCGAATGTTGGGTTTTTTAATAGTATCCTGTAGATTCCCAACAATATTTTTTAGATTTCTAATTTCCTCTTCTTTTCTTTGGTTTGACTGTATACTTTCCTGTGCTCTGTCTTCTAAGTCCGATATTCTCTCTTCTGCCTCACCCATTCTGTTTGTAAGGCTCTCTAATGTGTTTTTCATTTGATCTATTGAATTCTTCACTTCATTATGATTTCTCGTTACTATCACAGTTTCATGTTCTACTAGTTGTTTCATTTCAGCTTGATTCCTCCTTAATATTTCATTTTCACGAGAGAGATTTTCTACCTTGTCCATTAAGGATTTCTGTAGTTCAAGAATTTGTTTTTGAGTACTTCTTAGTGTTCTTATCAATTTTTTGAGATCTGCTTCTTGCATCTCTTCTATCTCATCATCTTCGTAATCTTGAATTGGGGTGTCTTTTTCATTTGGGGATGCCATAGTGTCTTCCTTGTTCTTATTACCTCGGTTTTTGCGTTTGTTGTTTGGCATATTGGTTTCTTCACTGTGGTGTTTTTTTCTTGTTATACTATGACTCTAGATTAAGTGGACTGTCTGGTTTTGATGGAGCCTTAGAGGCTTGAGATGGGTGTGGCCTGAGAGCTCTGTTTGGTTCCTCTGGGTTGTGGGTGTGTCAAAGGAGACACTCCCAGGTTAGGCGTAGTAAATCTCTCTCTGTTACTTTTTTTTTTTTGGTTCAAAAGGGAAGTAATTCCACACAGCTGAATGGAATTGGGGGTGGTTAGCAGGCGAATGATATACCCACAGGAGCCAGAGATCGGAAGCTCTTTCCCAAGGACCAGAGAGGGAATCTTTGCGGCCCTTTGTGTGGGCTGAGATTCTCCTGTAGTCTCCCACTGGGCTGCCAAGGCTACTGAACTGTAGCGTCTCTGGAGAGTACTCACATGAATTCGTGATTTCCATGAGTTCTCTCCCCCACCGTCTCTTTTTTCACAGTCTCAGTTCATTAGCACCACACATTCATTAGGTTCTAATCTCCTGTTATTTCACCCCTCCCACCCAGAGTCAGGTTTTTCTGCTAGGCTCAGGGCCGGTGCTGACCCGAGGTTGCCCTGCTTATGACGTATTCCAAAATGGCACCTGCTCTTTGTCTTGCTCACCTTTGAGAGGTGAGCGGAGAGAGAGAAACCCGTGTCCATATGGGTCACTTTTTTTTTTCCCTCTCTCTCTCTCTCTTCTAGTTAGCCTGGTGAACTTTTCCCTGCAGGGTTTCAAGCCTTGTTCGCTCTAGTCTCCTCTTTCCGCTTCCCTCCTGGTATCTCGGGCTATTGAGGTTCAGCTCACCTCGCGTTCCAGCGCTGTGTGTTGAATCTGCTGCTGGTGTCCCAAACTGCGGGCTCCCACGCTCTCCACGCAGGTCCACTGTGGATCAACAGTTCTGGAAGGGTTTCCTCTGCTGTTTCTTCCCCTACAATTCCTTGAACCTGCAGTATCTCCACTATTATTAAACTGTCTCTCCCCAGACTATCGGTGTGCTCCCTTCCTGTTCCGCCATCTTGCCGCTCCAGAGAGTGTGTGTTACTTGATGGGTTTGGTTATTGAAATGTAAAAGGAAGTCTGTTGGGTGCTTCTGTAAAGGTTTTGCTTTTATAGCTTTATATCAGACACAAGAGAAGAGAAGTGCTTTTCTTTTTTTGGATATTCTTGTGCCTTCGTGCAGTTACTGGTATAGTGGTAGTCATCTTGCAGTCATGAGGGGTCAAGTCTGAGAGGAGCGGAGATGAAAGTCGGGGAAACATTTGATTCCAATGACCTGTTGAAGTTTTCAATCTCAAAGTAAACAGACTTTTAAAAAATATGAAGAGAACAACTTTATACTTTCCGTATATATAATTCCAAGAAGACAAGCATACTTTGTTTACTCTTCAGCTCCCCTCCAGTCCCCTGCCTCCCTCCCCTCTCTTCATCAGTTTTTGTAAAGCCATAATTTTAATCCACTTTATAGTCTCAGACTTAATTTGCCTCTAATCATAAATTGAAGTAAAAAGTAGGAAGACCACAGTTCCACAGAAGTATAAACAAGGACTAAAAATAACAATCATATTCCAAAATGACCATTTCATTCCTATACATTTTTTGGTGTTCTGTATTAACTACCACATATCAAAGAAAGCATATTGTCGTCTTGAGACTGGCTTAGTTCACGAATTATACTGGTTTCCAGTTCGATCTATTTTGTTGCAAAAGACAGGACTTCCTTGTTTTTTATGGCCGAATAGTATTCCATAGTGTGTATATACCACATTTTCTGTATCCAGTCATTATTTGGTAGACATCTGGGCTGATTCCATATCTTAGCTATTGTGAATTGAACTGCAATAAACATGAGGGTACAAGGAACTCTTCCATATGCTGATTTTGTGTTTTACTTATTTATTTAGGTGAATTCCCAGGAGTGGAAGGGCTAGGTCATAGGGTAGCTCTGTTTTCATTTCTTTTTAGATTTCTGAGGATTCTCCATACTGTCTTCCATAATGATTGTACTGATTACGTTCCCACCAGCTGTGTATTAGAGTACCTTTACCCCCACATCCTTGCCAGCATTTATTGTTATTTGACTTTTGGATGACAGCCATTCTAACTGGGGTGAAGTGATACATCATTGTGGTTTTTATATGCGTTTCCCTGTTGGCTGGTTATCCTGGTAATTGTTTCATGTGTAACATACTTCTTTAATATGTGAAATAAACATTTCTGACTTTGAATCATGAGTTTCATTTTTAATTTGTAGCTTGAGTGCCCAATATCCTAATTGTTGTCATTATAACACTGCTATTCCCTTCAGCATTTAAGACGTTTTTATTATAGAAGGAACTTGCATTTGTTTGATATTGTCATTTAAAATCCAAACCTGCTATTGGTCATTCTGTGACTTAGGCATTCCTTTAGTTAAGTAATGATGATATGAGCATGTTTCTACTTAGAACTTAAAGAAATGCAAATGAGTAGAAAAATAGGCAAAAATCATAACACGAGTCTGGTTATAAATGGTAGAAACCTTATATATAATTCATCCATAGAGAGAAAGTTAACTGTCATTTACTTTGTTACATTTGGGGAAAATGGGTCAGCAAGGTAATTTAATAGTGCTGCCAATTAGCTTTTATTGTGCGTTTGCATTAAAACTGGGCACTGGGCTTACATCTAGTCTTAGCATTTCAGAGTTTCTGTTTTGGGCAGATTATAGTTAAAGTAAGGCTAGGTAAGCACATTTTACTTGTTTCTGTGCAAGACAGTACTCCAAGTTGAGCAGCTTGAAAGCAATCTCAGTTGCTGAGTCAGGAAACCAGGTGTGGTTTAGCTGGGTCTTGCGCCTCAGGGTCTCTTCCAGTGCTGTAATTAAATGTTAAGCAAAGTAGTGGTCTCATCTGAAGGCTTAACATGGGAAGGATATATTTCCAAGCTCACTCACATAGATGTTGGCAGCATCCTGTTCCTTTAGAGCTGTTGGGTAGAGGGCTTCAGCTCCCTCCACTTTGAGTGTATTAGTACCCTCAGTTAACTTGCAGTCTGTTCATTATAGCATCTTACTTCAGCTAAGAAGGCAGTAGAGCGTTAATTAGGTTACAGTCATAGCTTTTTATAATTGAGTCATGAAATGATAGCCTATCATGTTTGCTCTATGCTTTTTACTAGAAGCAATTACTCTGAGCTCACACTCGAGGGGAGGGGATGACACAAGCTCATGCAAATCAATAAATGGGAATCATTGAAGCTGATCTTCTACGTCTATAATACAAATGTAGATGCTCTCCATGTATGGTAATGGTTGAAGGGTTCTATGCGAGGAAAGTAAAATAAGGGAAGAAGCTGTTCTGGGTGGAGACATAGGGAGCAGACAGTGTGCCAGAGTGGAGTGATCTGGAAGTCCATGTCATAGGCTCCAGCTTGAATGGTACAATATGTCATGTTGGAAATTTGCTCATCTTGGCAATAGAAATGTATCAAAGAATTACAAATGGGAAATTAACACCTCAAAGCAGAATTCATAGAAGATTTATACGGTATTCAGAATGCAGAATGGAAAGATCATGTAGAGGAAGACTACAGTACTGAGAATGGGAAATAATAATGAGACTGTCTTAAGGTTGTGGGAGTGCAATGGAAAGGATGTGTGAAAGAGAACAGAAGAAAGAATGAACTGGTCTTAGTGGTAAATGGATTGCGCAATAACTGGAAAGTACTTAATCATTTTGACCCTGGTAGTCTGGGCTCATGCTAGTTCCATTAATAGGGAAGCCAGCAAGTGTATTTTTGGAGGGTAGAGGAGACAATTGCAGTTTGAAGTGCTGGTAGAGTTCAAATTCCTACTCAGCATGGGTTTATCTGATGGCCAAGCTACTATCAGTAAAGGTCTTGTTGCGGGGAAGATGAGTGAAAGCGAAGTTGACTAATCTACTCTAATATCTGCTGTTCTAGATGACTGGAATATATTGCTGTCATCATCACAGTACTGGGATTTTGTTTCTCGAATTCCCCAGGCTGAATTTCTGCCTAAATAAATAGCCATCAGATGACATTATGGGTCAGTTTATCATACAGAATTATAGATAATCAATTTACAAAGCATTTGGGAAAATTTTCCTGTGGCTGTTTTATTGGCTACTATTAGTGTCACATGTCAACCATCTATTATTTTGGATTTGCAACGGCAGCTATTCTTTTACAAGAAATCTAATCAATTTGGTGCACAGAGGCGTATTATTGAGGGAAAATTCACACAACGAGGAAAGCTTCTTTAGTTTCAATGAGACTGTACCATGGTTTTTGGTTCCATTAGTGTAGCAATATAGAGTTTACAATTGTACATAAGTGAGCGGAGCAATTCTGATCGATAGACTATGATGGTTTAATTCAAGAATATGTTAGAAAATGAGAAAAATGAAGTTTTGGAAAACTGCATTTTGTCCTGACAGTTGTAATACTATACATGGAACCAATCATCATAGCTTTTCATAAAAGGCTAAACTATGAGCCTAACTACACAAATTCCCTAGACTCTGTATGAATAGAAGCGATGCCAGTGCTAAAGTTGAGAGCAAATTTATTTTTGTTCCCAGGCTGGAAACGGAGTTCTTGTGTTTATTAGAATTTTGCCTGAGCCAAAGCCAGGAGTCTCTGGAATATATAATGAGCGGTTCATAAAAAGAAGCTTAACATAATGAAATGAAGCAATAGGGTATCATTTAATTTATGGTTTTTGTCTTGTTTTTGGTTATGTGAATTAATTGATGCATAAATAGCAAAAGAAGGCCAAAATCCTGGAAACAGAAAATGCGTTGGATATAACTGAAGGTTTGGCTGCAGACAGATTTTCTTGTGATCTCCTGGGTGGGCAGCCTGCACCGCAGCAGGCATGTGAAAGGCTGAGAGAAGCCAGCTGGGGAGCAGTTGGCAGGCATTGTGAGGAGATAAGATTTGAGGAGGTGGGCATATGGGGCTACTGACTGGGTGCTGTCGAGAGTACTGCTATGTAGAGCAGGGGATGGTAGTGCACACATGGGGACCAGGGTGCAAAGCCAGTGAGCAGGTTGCCAGTGTTGCATAAGGTCACACTTGCTTCCATGCTTGGTTCTTATTTGGCCACCCTGGCTCCCTCTGCTTCTCATGAAATTGTCTCTAGAGAAAGCTTAGTCTCAGTTTGTAAAATTTTTATTCTTAAGGAAATCTTTAAACAGAGTTTGACATCTGGATTCACATTTTCTTGAGTTTTGCTGTGAGATGAAAGTATCATCTTACCAATGGAGAGATCTCATCATATTTTCCCAAAATTTAATTAGTACATTTAGATGTGGAAGCAAACATGTTCATTGGATTCACTGCAAATTTTGCTGTCTGAAGGGAGGCATGTGTTGTGGTGGCTGGAAGAACCTTGAAGTTGTGAAATCTCTCAGCTGTGAACTTTATACTTTGTTTTCCTAAGCTTCAAGCCTTCTCCATCACGTGTTAAAAAAAAAAATCCTAGAAATCAAAGATAGGTTAACTCTTGATCGGTGATTGAGATGAAATTCTTAATCCGCTGAGAAATACTTAAACTTTTTCAGACTAGAAAGAGGGAAAAACCAGTTTTAAAAAATATGACCCTGGCCGGCGCCGTGGCTCAACAGGCTAATCCTCCGCCTTGCGGCGCCGGCACACCGGGTTCTAGTCCCGGTCGGGGCGCCGGATTCTGTCCCGGTTGCTCCTCTTCCAGGCCAGCCCTCTGCTGTGGCCCGGGAGTGCAGTGGAGGATGGCCCAGGTGCTTGGGCCCTGCACCCCATGGGGAGACCAGGAAAAGCACCTGGCACCTGGCTCCTGCCATTGGACGAGCGCGGTGCGCCGGCCGCAGCGCGCCGTCCGCGGCGGCCATTGGAGGGTGAACCAATGGCAAAAGGAAGACCTTTCTCTCTCTGTCTGTCTCTCTCTCTCACTGTCCACTCTGCCTGTAAAAAAAAAAAAAATGACCTTTATTTTTTTCTTATGATTTTTAGTTCATTTTTAATGGCTTTAAGGAAAATGTGGTGTTGCTGTATAATATTTGGGAAGATACAGCTAACTGAAAAGAAGATGAAGATTAAATTTCATCCTTCAAATTCCCCTGAATGGGAGATACAAACTGTTAATTCTTCTATATGTTTTCTTCCAGGTGTTTATATTAGATGAAGTTCTTGAAGACTCAAAAGCTGTCTTCGTATTTTACACACATTGGTGTGACTTCCTTATTTTCATTTAACATGAATGCAAATCTGTATAATAACAAATAGTACAGATGTAATCCAGCTTGTTTAAATACTCTTATGTGTACTGATTTTTTACTTTTTCACACTTGGCAATGGGAGAAAATAAGTAGCTTTATTTGCAGCACTCCTGATCATAAATTTAGAGACTACATGATATCCTCTGGGTAGATTCTTGGAAGTACGTTACTGTGTTAAAGCTTAGAACCATTTTGAAGTCTGTAGTCCTTATAGTCATGGTTTTCCAGAAAAGTTTTCTGTATTTATTTTTTTGTAATGCATAAGAATTTTTTTACCTAACTGATCACTTTGCACATATAAAAATATTAGGGGAAATTATTTTTTTCTGTTTTAACATTCTTTTTGAAATGAGAAATATATTTTAAGATCATCTCCTGCTCCCTCTCCCATTCCATTTGCATCAAGATTCATTTTCAATTATCTTTATATAAGGAATATCAATTTAGTATATACTAAGTAAAGATTTCAACAGTTTGCACCCACATAGAAACACAAAGTGTAAAATACTGTTTCAGTACTAGTTATACTGTTCATTCACATAGTGCAACACATTAAGGACAGAGATCCTACATGAGTAGTAAGTGCACAGTGACTCCTGTTGTTGATTTAGCAATTGACACTCTTATCTATGATGTCAGTAACCACCCTAGGCTCTTGTCATGAGTTGCCAAGGCTATGGAAGCCTTTTGAGTTCGATCTTATTTAGACAAGGTCTTAGTCAAAGTGGAAGTTCTCTCCTCCCTTCAGAGAAAGGTACTTCCTTCTTTGATGGCCGGTTCTTTCCACTGGGATCTCACAGAGATCTTTCATGTAGGTCTTGTTTGTTGTTGTTGTTGTTTTGTTTTGTTTTGCCAGAATGTCTTGGCTTTCCATGCCTGAAATGCTCTCATGGGCTTTTCAGTCAGATCCAAATGCCTTAAGGGCTAATTCTGAGGCCAGAGTGGAAGTGGGCTGTGCAGCAGACTCAGAATGGCAGATTGACTTTTAATACCCATTTTGGTTTTTTAGCAGCTTGTTCATCTGGTGTATGACATCCTTGAGAAGCCTCTTTCAACACTCCCTTTTGTCCTTCCTGTGTTTAGAGTGGTTGGGGTGTTAAAAATTAGGATTTTCTTTATTCTGTGAGTGTAAATTGGGTTGTTCCAGGTCCATACACAAGCGGGGAATCTTAGATGTGGAAAGGGGCTGATCCCATCTTTGTTTAGAGGGCCTTATGGATTAATGGCTTCAGCACGTGCAGATGTTGACAGTACCAGGGTTCTATATCCCACTGTCCAGCTACCAACCTCATGCTTGTGGGATGCTTGTTTTATCACCTGCATAATCCTCAGTAGAGTAAACCTTGGATCCCAGCTTCAGAGTGTAACGTCAAAGGTAAAAACTTAATTAATGAAGATCTGGTTGATACTTACTCAGCTATTTCAAAGATTTCAAAGCACCTAAAGCACCTAATATTTTCTCTTGAATCCCTTCCTGCTGGAAATATCTAAAGCAGTTGTCTGCATTAAAAGCATGACTGATACATTGTTTCTCCAAGTCCTCAGAATCCATCTTTCTTCGTGTGGGACTATGAAACATATTTAAATGAAGAAAATGTGTTATTTTTCCATAGCAATTCAAAAAATTATTTAACAGCACTCTTAAGGAAGAATTTAGGCACATATGTATTAGCACTGTTCAGTCATTACAAATTACTTTATTCCTACTCTCAAAGTTCTAACTCTTAGGCTGCTCATTAAATCCTTTTTAAAAACTTCAAAAGTTATTTTAGCTTTTAATGTGTTTAGGAGACATAAGACAATAGTTTAGATTTTAAGTACTTGTATTATTAGTTTATTTACTTCGTATCAGTGAAGAACTTTCTTACATTTCTTCAACTGTCTCTTGGGATAGTCATAGAATTGTTTTTCAGATGAACTCAACAAATGTTAAAATCAAAAGCAATAACTAGTTTTTGAATTATTAAATTCTTTTAAGTTGCTGAGTTTTTCCATTCATGAATATAATTCATGATTTATTCAAATATTTAAAAATTTTCCCAAGAGAATATAATAATCACATCTTTAAATATTTACATTTTATTAAGCTGCAAAATCTTTTTTTTTCCACTATGTTTCTTTTTTCCCCAGAAACCTTTTATTTAAGGTACTCATGCATTTTATAAATACAAGTTCAGGAACATAGTGATTCTTCCCACCCTCCCAACCTTCTTCTTACTCCTTCTCCTATTCCCATTATTTTTACTAAGATTGCTTTTTTTTTTTTTGACAGGCAGAGTGGACAGTGAGAGAGACAGAGAGAATGGTCTTCCTTTTCTGTTGGTTCACTCCCCAATGGCCACTGTGGCCGGTGCACCGTGCTGATCTGAAGCCAGGAGTCAGGTGCTTCTCCTGGTCTCCCATGGGGTGCAGGGCCCAAGGACCTGGGCCATCCTCCACTGCCTTCCCAGGCCACCACAGAGAACTGGACAGGAAGAGGAGCAACCAGAACTAGAACCTGAGGTGCCGGCACCACAGGCAGAGGATTAGCCTATTGAGCCATGGCGCTGGCCAAGATTGACTTTCAATTAGCTTTATACTCATATGATTAACTCTATGTTAAGATTTCAAATAGTATGGAAAAACAACTGTTCGTCAACAGTGGAGATAATGGCTGTTCAAAGTCATCTCATCTCAAAGTGTGATTTCACTTCTAAACATGACTTAAGGTATCTGTTAGCACAGATCAGGGAGAACATAAGGTGACATGGAACTTGGGCATGGTAAATCTTTTTTAATTAGTGGAGGGTTTGATCAACTCTGTTGGCCTAGTATTATGTTCATCTCCTCTCTCTAAGGAGACCAGTGCCCAGGTGGTAACCCCAGTGGGTGCAGAATTCATCTTCACTGCCACAAGAACCACACAAAGGATCTGTGCGGTCCTCAGTGTGGGCACGGATCCTGCAGCAATGACCCTCACCAGGCCATCAGGGAATTCATAATGTGTGGAGGCTCCCACAATGATTGCCCAGAGACCAAGCCACATCCTGCTTTCTGTAAAAGCAGCCTCTTCTACTGGAAACACTTACTCTGTAAGATGCAGTGTTGTTTAATTCTAGAATTCTAAACAAAGCTGATTGGGATCTTACAAGAGCTTAGGACCATATTTTGTGTGTGTGTTCTTGGGCCATTTTCCACTGCTTTCCCAGACACATTAGTGGGGGAATTAGATTTGGAACAGGGAAGCTGGAACTCAAACCAATAGGTTGATATGGAATGCCAGCAACACAGGTTGGTGCTTAACTTCCTGTGCCACACCAGCCCTGGGTGCCGTATTTTTGAAAGGCTTCAATGTCAGGCTAAAGTGTATAGATTTGAATCTCTGAGAGGGAGGTACAGCCAGAAAATAATGTAATCAAGGTAAAGCATAAGGTAATATTTTAAAATCAGTACAATAAGGCAATGGGAAAATCCTATCAAGGTGTAAAGAAGGAAAATGCCTGTCTACCATCCCCTTGCAATGGAATGACACTTGTGGAGTTAAGATAAAATACTTGGAGCAGAGACTGTTGGTACTCTGCCCTAGATTGCTATGGGTCATCTTTCCTTCTGTGGGTACCTACCCCCAGCTCCTGTGTGCTTTTGCTTCCGCACCTTCAAGACTGCCTTCCAAAGACTGCCTGGGAGCCCTGGAGTGACTTTGCCTGCACATACCCAGAGAGCCAGAAGAATATGCAAGGTTTTGATTGGTACTTGTTTCACTAGCCCTTCCTTAGTTACTGATCTCAGCATCTTCTCCTGGGAATATTTCTTGACTCTATATACATCCATGAATCTTTGCTTCAGGGTCTGCTTCTTGGGTTTCTGACCCAAGAAAATATCCCAATAACAACTTCTATAGGAATTTACCATTAAATTCTGGAAAATGTTCTCTGTCTCTCTGGACATGGAGTCTGAAATCTGCATGGGGTAGTTGGTCTGATAGTGATTTCTTTTTTTTTCTTTTTTTCTTTTTTTAATTTTTGACAGGCAGAGTGGATGGAGAGAGAGAAAGGTCTTCCTTTTGCCGTTGGTTCACCCTCCAATGGCTGCCGCGGTCGGCGTGCTGCAGCCGGTGCACCGCGCTCATCCAATGGCAGGAGCCAGGTGCCAGGTGCTTTTTCTGGTCTCCCATGGGGTGCAGGGCCCAAGCACTTGGGCCATCCTCCACTGCACTCCCGGGCCACAGCAGAGAGCTGGCTTGGAAGAGGGGCAACCGGGACTAGAACCTGGTGTGCCGGCGCCGCAAGGCGGAGGATTAGCCTGTTGAGCCACAGCGCCGGCCTCTGATAGTGATTTCTTTTTTTTTTTTTTTTTACAGGCAGAGTGGACAGTGAGAGAGAGACAGAGAGAAAGGTCTTCCTTTTTGCCGTTGGTTCACCCTCCAATGGCCGCCGCGGCCGGCACGCTGCGGCCGGCGCACCGCGCTCGTCCAATGGCAGGAGCCAGGAGCCAGGTGCTTTTCCTGGTCTCCCCATGGGTTGCAGGGCCCAAGCACCTGGGCCATCCTCCACTGCACTCCTGGGCCACAGCAGAGGGCTGGCCTGGAAGAGGGGCAACCGGGACAGAATCCGGCGCCCCGACCGGGACTAGAACCCGGTGTGCCGGCGCCGCAAGGCGGAGGATTAGCCTGTTGAGCCACGGCGCCGGCCCTGATAGTGATTTCTAAATATTTCCTCTCCTTCTACAGTTAGAGATCTTACCTCTGTTTTATTGGGATTCTGGAAGGGGAATTTCAGGCCTTAGAAGATAATCTCTGCCGTGATTTCAAGGGTGACTCCAATACTTCCACTCAATGTCTTAGGGGTCATTTCTCATACCTTCTAAAATGAGAACTGTAAATATGCCAGCAATTAAGAATACATTTGGAATTAAAGCTACTTGTACTTAACCAGTGCAACTACTGTGGGTAAAATAAGATACATATGTATGTACGCAAGTGACTGGAACATTGTCAAATGAGATAAGAATTAAGAATAATGTGTTCTTGGTGAATATTCTTTAGAAGATGAAGAAAACAACGATGTTGGAGCAAAGTAAGGGAAAGCTAGACTCAAAGACCAAAATGGGAGGGGAAGGCCACATTTAAAACTTACATCAGAAGTGTTTAAAAGGGAAAAGGAGGGGGGTGAGAAGCCAGTTTCAGTAAGCAAATGTAAACTAACTTACTGCAGTTTGATTTTTTTTTTTTCAAAAAAGGCATTACAAAGATGTTGCAGAATCCGGTTTATATCAGAAGTTAGTCTTTTTGGGCCATAAAAGTAGGACAAACACTTTTAGAGAGAACAAATGAAAGGTTAGATATCTCAGAAGCAGAATTTTTCTTCGGCAAAAGTATACAGAATGCTTGAGGACAGGGGGTACTTTTCTACAATTTCTTTGAACATTTCTTGTTTGCACTGCTTCACAGCGTCTGTGTCTCACATGGTATGGACAATGTGACCCTGTTCCATGTGACAGTTCCCTCCACATACTGTGATAACGCGTGCACACACAAATTGAGGGCAATCCCTTGATTTGCCATCTCCAAAAGCATCTTTTTTTTTTTTTTTTAAACCCTGAACTCTACTCTCTGATGCTGTATTAATGGCTGGCAAATGCTTATTGATTACCTTAAGTAAACTTTATCAATGTGTTGGTTGGGTAACTGATCACCTTGTTGGATAGCAATGTTTTAATGCCTATCGATTAATTCTTAGCAGTTTAGTCAATTATTGGCTGGGCTAGGCGAGAGGAATAATCTTGAATAAAAGTAGCATTTTTTTTCCTGACCCCATTTCCTAGGAGGGGCAATGACACAAATCTGTTCAGATAAATTAATGTTGCTTTTTTGAAGACTGTCCCATATGGCAGGAAGAAGGTGACATGCCAACATGTGGGCTGACTTATGTGCTCCAACAATCCCTTCTTTGTATGTGTGCACTACAATAGGCATTAAAGAGCAAATTCATTTTTCTGTATTTTTAGGTGGTATTCATTGACCTACATATCTGTTAATTTTTGTAATCTGTAGAGGCAATTGTAATTTTAGCAAGGTCTTGCATCACAGGAAGGGGAGAGGTTCAAAGGAGGTGATACTCAATTAAGCAAGATGGACAATGGATCCTGAGCACTTATGTGACATTAAGAAGAAGGAGAAACTGGCTGCCAGTTTGCTTCTACAGCAGAGTTTTGATTAAGATTGAAAGGGACTTGTGTATCTCACACTTCACACCAGAGCATTACACTAACTTTGTTGGCTGGATTGCTTGGGATGGGTTGGGCTCATGTCCACAATACTTGGTATACTGAGGTAGATTGTTGGGGGGTGGGGAGGGTTCTAGGATATAGGGCAGGAATAAATACAGTGCATGTGTGCTTCAACTAGCAGATGGTGCAAATCCACACAGTGTGCAAAACATAAACCAAAAATCAGCTCTTGCAGGTCATTATTTCTGTGATAACATACTAGGTCACTTTGCCCAGGCTTCACTCTTAAGTGTACTAGCCCCAGAAATTTACTGTAGTGTCCTGTTTTGTATTTTTCTGATTTAGCATTGGTTTTGGAAAGCATTTTTGCTACCTAGACTTATAGTTTGTTTTATGGAAACTCTGGACAGTGGCTTTGTGAAACTGAAAAAAAAATTTGGAGCAACTATAGCAATGCCAAATTATTGATGGTTGTTGCTGCTTCATATAAGTATAAAATTAATATGTAAGTAAGCCCATTCTTCCTGTTAAACACTTGGAGTGGGGAAGGGGAGAAAGAAAATCTTTTCTGAAAATTACTGCTATTGTAGAACTTGTTTATGATTAGATTGAATGTGAGAATTTAAACATGACTGGAGAAGATGTACAAGAATAGGCAGTTATTTTCCTATTTACATTTTTTGTTTGGGGGAATCGGTAGATGTCTAATTACGGTTTATTATATTGTAGTAAAACTTTTTAAAAGAAGTCCATTTATTTTGAAGTTGTAGGAGCAAAAGCCTGATTACAGTAAAGAGAAAACACAAAAATAGGAGACAAGGAGTTTGACAGCTAATCGGAGAAATTTTGTAAATGGAGGAAAGAAATTGGCAGTGACAAAGTAAAGGAGAATCATGAGATGGTTCTTATTTTATAGTGTGAGAAAAGTATCTTAAAGCATTTAAAATTTTTGAATTAACATGCAGTACTTGTGTAGTTCTATGGTGTGCAATACCATATTTCAAGAGACATATAGCATAAACCAGCTATATCAGACAATTAGCTCTTCTATTTTCTTTATTGTGGACTGAAGTTACTGTATTGTTCTGTGAATGCCAGAACCAATTATCTTCACTTCACGGGTGTTAATGGGTATTTTGGTATCCTGTATCCAATCTACCCTCTCTCTCTACCTAGCTAGCATCTAGTGATCACTGTTTTAGACTAATATTAGTGTATATTTATAACTTAAACTTCCACATAGGAAAAACATGAGGTATTTGTCTTTGTGTCTTATTTATTTCATATAGTATAATGATCCCCAAGTATATCCATTTTGCTGCAAATGCCAAGATTTAATTCTTCATGTCTGATTAAGATTTCATCGTGTATATTTACCATATCTTCTTTAGCCATTCATCCACTGATGGACATCTAGGTTGATTCCATATATAGGCTACTGGGAATAGTTCTACAATAAATGTGGGAGTGCAGGTTTCTCCTTCATATGTTGATTTCATTTTCTTTGGATATAGTCCCAAAATGTGATAGCTGGTGCTATGGTAGATCTATTTTTAGTTTATTGAGGAATCTCCATATTGTTTTCCATAATGATTGTATGAATTTGCATCCCCACCAACAGTTTATTAGAATTCCCTTTTTTCTATATCCTCACTAGAATTTTTTTTTTCTTTTTGATAATAGCCATTACCACTGGAGTGATATGGTAATTCATAGTGGTTTTGATTAGTGTTTCTTTGGTGACACTGATCATATTTTCACGTATTATTTCTTCAGATTAATTTGCCATTCCTGAATCAGACTTTATAATTTTGGAGTTTGTTAGATATTTTGGATATTAATCTTACTCAGATGAATAGTTTTGGAATATGTTGTCCCCTGCCTTAATTTGCTTCTTTGCTCTGTTGATAGTTTCCTTTGCTATGCAGAAGATTCTTCATTTGAAGCAATCCAATTTATGTGCTTTTGCTTTTATTGCCTCCTCTTTTGGAGTCTTATCTAAAGATTGCTTGCAAATGACAATATTTTGAAGTGTTTCCCCTATGTTTTCTTCTAGCCATTTTTCTTAGATCTTTGGTCTGTTTTGATTTTTGTATAGGTTGAGGTGTGGTGATCTTGTTTCAAACTCTTCCATGTGGTCTCTAATTGAAGAGACTGTCCTTCCTCCATGGTGTGTTTTTGGGAGCTTTGTCAAATCTAGGTTTGCTCTAGATGTATGGGTTTATGTATGCGCTTTGTATTCTGTTCCATTGGTGTGTCTGTTTATATACCAGTGCAATTTTGGTTATAATAGCTCTGTACAGCTTGAAATTTGGTATCGGGATGCCTCCAGGTTTGTCATTTTTGATATCTTTGGCTTTCTGCGTTTTGTGTTTCCATGTGAATTTTAATATTGCTTTTCAAATTTGTGAAGAAAGTGGTGTTTTGGTGAGAATTTATTTGACTCTATAAGTCACACTGAGTATGATGTACACTTGAATATTATTCCAATTCATGAACATGGGAGATCTTTGCCCTTTTTTGTCATCTTCAATTTTTTTCTTCATATTTTATAATTTTCATTCTGGAGATCTTTCACATCCTTGGTTAAATTTATTCTAAGCTATTTATTTGGTGGCTGTTGTGAAGAGGACTGCTTTTATAAGTTATTTCTCAATGAATTAGTTGTTCGTATATAAAAATGCTAATAAGTTTTCATGTAGATTTTGTATCCTGCAACTTCACTCGATTTGTTAATCCATTCTGTTGGTTGCTTATGGAGCCTGTCCCTCTGCTGATAGAATCATTTAATCTGCAAGCAGATTACTTATTTGACATCTCTATCTTCCTTTCCTTTTATTTCTTCCTTTGTATTTCTCATTCTTGCCTACTTTCGTTAAAACTTACAAGTTATAGTGAATAGGAGTGGTAACAGTGGAAATCATTGTGTGTTTCCAGATCATAGAAAAAATGTTGTCAGCTTTTCCCTACTCAATGGATGTTGTCTGTAGGTTTCTCATACTTTGCCTTTAACATGTTAAGGTTTACTCCTTCTATACCTAGTTGTTCAAGGACATTTTTTTGGTCATCAATAGATGTTGCTTTTATTGAATGCTTTTTATGTATATATTGAGATTATCTTATAGTTCTTAGCCTTCATTCTTTCAATGTGATATGTTTATTGATTTGTATATATTGAATTATCCCTGCATCTCCAGAATAAATTCCATATGGTCAGGAGAATTTTTTAAAAAATACATTACATTTGACTTGCTAGAATTTTTGAGAATTTTTACATCTGTGTTCATGAGGGATATTTTGGCATATAAATTTTTGGTTATGTAATCAAGATAATTCTCATAAAATATGTTTGGAATTCCTTACATTTTGAATTTTTTGAATGTTTTGAAGAGAATTGGTGTTCTCTATTAAAAGTTTGGCATTAAGTGACACTTTCTGGGCGTGTGTGTGTATGTGTGTTTTGGTTAGGGTGTTCTTTATTACTGACTCATTGTCATTACTCATTATTGATATGTTTAGGATTTCTGTGTCTTTGTGACTCAGTTTGTGTATCAAGAAGTCTATTTATTTCCTCTAGCAGGTTTTTCAATTTGTTGGTGTATAGTTCCTAATTGCTAATGATCCTTTGCATTTCTGTGTCATTAGTGGTAATATCTTCTGTTTCATCCCTGATTTTTGAGTCATCTTTTTTTCCCCTGTAGACTAAAGGTTTGTAGCTTTTGTTTAATCTCTCAAAGAACCAATACTTAAGTAATCATCTGTATTTTACTCAATTTCTATTTATTTCTGCTCTAAATAATCTCTACCTATTGGGTTTGATTTGTACTTGTTTTTCTGAGTCCTTGAGGTGCATCATTAGATTTGTTCATGTATATTTTTAAAAATAGAACTTACTGCTGTGAAGTTTCCTTCTAGTTCTTTGGCTATACTCTATAAGATTTTATTGATTTCAAGGAATTTAAAAATTTCCTGTATGATTTCCTCAATGACCCATTGTTCACTCTGGAGCATGTCTAGTCTCTATCTGTTGGAATAACTTCTGGTTCCTCTTGCTAAATTTCCAGTTTTATTTCATTGTGATCAGAGAAGATACATGACATGATTTTGGTACATTAAAATTTGTTGAGACTTATTTTGTGGCTAGTACCTGGTCTAGCCACAAGAATGTTCCATGTAATGATGAAGAGAGTTTGAACTATGAAGTTGTTGGGCCAAATATCTCCCTAATGTCTATTAGGAATATTTGATCTATAATGTAGCATAAATAAATAAAGTTTATTAATTTTTTGTCTAGATGATGTATATGAATAAAATTGGGATGTTGAAGTTCCCTAGTATTACTATATTGGAGCCTATATCTTCTTGTAGATCTAATGTTTATTTTATAAAATTGGGTTCTCCAGGATTAGGTGCATATACATTTAAAATTATTGCCTATTCTTTATGATCTGATCTTTTGATCATTACATAGTGCCATTCTTTGTCTTTTTGTATAGGTTTTGTCTTAGCTATACTTACATCAGACAAAGTAGTAGACTATCTTGTTTATTGTTATTATTATTATTGTTATTATCTCATTTACTTTGAGTCTGATTGTGTCTATATTGGAGAAATGAGTTTGTTGTAGACAGCATAAAGTTAAATCTCATTTTTTTTTTTACTATCTGTTTAATTAGAAATTTAACCCATTTACAAACAGAGTTATAAATGATCAATAATTTATTACTGTTATTTTTTCTTTAAAAGTTTTTGTTTTGAATGACTTTTTTTCCTTTTTGCTAATGGATTTTAATTTTCACACGTTATTATGATGGTTCTGGGAAAGCCAGGGCATGCATACCCCAGGCAGGGGGCATGTGCACAGCAGTGCTCATGGGGATGGAATGGGTGGGACATGGAATCCCTGGCAGCTGTCCATGGGAAAGGCTGGAGCACTAATCATGTGCTGGGCTGGGTAATGTACAGCAGGCCCTCTGGGGGGGCCTGGAATCCTGAGCAGCATGCAAGAATAGGTGGGGCATGGAAACCCTGACTGTTGTCTGTGGGAGTGGTTGGAATCCTAGGAGGCAGGCTGTGATGGATTTGTTCAGAATTCCCCAGCCACGTTGCCTGGAAGGGGCTGGATTCCTGAGTGTGGTGAACCCTTCCTTATAGTCCCTTTGCTTTGCTACCATTGGGAGCAAGCTGGGTACTTGCACAGTCCTGAAACCACGTACTGTCCAGAATGCACACTCAGTTCTTAGTACATGAGCAGTGCTAATTCACTGTGGGAGACCAGGTAGGGTCATAGGAATCCCAACTTGGAAGCTTGGTGTGCATGGTTTTCAGTGGCAGCTAGTCATGCCCCTGGAGGTCAGAGGATTATAGGGAGTTGAGGGAGGACAGTCAACATGTCTGAGGGGTCAGGCACCTCTACTTCTAGAGTCTTAGGCATTCAGTCTCCCTGCTTTTCTGTAGCCCTTGTCCCCTGTAATGCAGAGCACTGTGTGCACTGGGTTTCTGGGATGACCCTTGTTCGGCTGGGCCCAGTGGACCTGTGAGACTGCAGGTTTCTTGCTGGAGTGCTGCAATACCTGTGAAGAGCTGTGATGAAGATACATAAGGCTTTCTGTCTCAAAGAGCAGTATGGGTTCTAGCTGTGACGATTTTTTCATGATGCCACACTGCTGCAATCTACAGTGTGATGACCTGGGGAGGAGACAGTATGACTTCATTCCCTGAAGCAAAGTGGCTGTGAGGTCTCCAGGCAGCTCTTCTTACTGAGCACCTGGTCTGTGGAGGTGACTGGATTCCTCTCTAGCAGGGATTGTCTACGTAAGGTATTCCTGTAGATAGACCAGGCTGAGGTTCTCTGCTTACCCTTTGCCCTGCAACATGGGTTCCTTCCAGCACTAGGACTGGGTCTTCTGGTCCTCTTTGTTCCTCTCTGTGGTACATTCCTGGTCTCCACGCCCTAGAGGGTTTCTGCTACTCCCTGGGTCTTGGTGCTCTTTCCTGGGTGCTCACCTTGAGATGCAGCCATTAATCTGTTGCTTTGGTCGTTCTCTGTTGGAGAGGAGGTGAACACTGGGGACCAACCATCTGGAACCTAAGCCAGTAATAATAGCATTTCGTATATCAGTGGGAAAAAATAATAAGGGTGACAAATTGATGGTGTAGGGGTAGAGGGGAGAATTGCTAGGGTGGTGGTCTTGGGTAAATGAAAAAGGGATTGAGCATGTATGTCCTAGAGGTGTCAACCTACTTTTGGAATGTGGAGAGAGGGCAGATCATTTTAGCCAAAATGCAAGGGCAATGGATACTTATGGAGTTTCCCTCAAATAGCTTCACTTTCCAGTGAAATCAGAAGCAAGATAGAGCTTGGAATGACACAGGAAGACTGGGAAACTTGAGGAAATTACCAGGTAGGAAAGAGCTAACAGTGGTTAGAGTATACAGATGAGGATGGCCTGAATGTTCTGGGTGTCTCACAAGGACTGATATGATGTTGATTGTCTTGATGCCCCCATGGAGTTCATGATGGCTGGCGTGCAAATGTGGGGGCTGAGAATTTTCCCAGGGTATCCATCTTGATCTTTGCTGATGGATGCTTGAAGCTCTGAGATGGATAGGTTATATCCAATGCAAAGACTTCCTCTTGATTTACAATGACATGTTACAGTGTCACTTCCCATTTGACTGATACAGACATGAAAGTGATTCTGGGCCAGATGTTCTGCGGCTCTTAGTATAAAGATGCATAGCAGAGTTAAAATGGATTTTAAAGAAGTCCCTTTCTGCTATATCATTATAGTTGCTCAACAGAACTTTTCTTGATTTCACAAAATGATTGATACAGATAATAATAATAGTTACCAACAAAGATGAATTCTACCACCCCAATGGAAGCATATTGGTAGGTTCCATAAGCAGTTTTCCATGTGACATATCATATTGGTATTTGTCTTTAAACCATATCTTTGAAAAAAATCTTTCAGTGAGTCCTTGCCACATATTAACAATACCTTCAGGTAGATACTGGATTGTTCTTTGAAGCACATTCTTGGGGGGTTAGGAGGGTGGTGCTGGGAATGTTTTGTGAGCATTTTTAGATCAATCTAATAGACAAATAAATGCAAATAACTTTGTTTTAAGAGATGGTTTTTATTTTTTGTTTTTAAATCTTAAAACATTTAATTTCTTTGGTTGACTGAGGAATGCGTGTAGCCACTGATTTTGAAGACGTGAGGATATTGTTAGCTCTTGGCTAGAGCTGACCCTAAGAAATCAGAAGAACAAATGCCTTTACAATTACTTTTTCAATCTGTGCAGAATTCCTCAAGTGAAGCTCATGTTATTAAACCATCTGCTATAGGTCATTTAACACATAATCCACCCACGAGAGTAAAGTTGTGGCTTTCTAACACCAAAATAGGATGAAAATATGTCTCCATAAGACCAATTCAATTTAATGCTGGCTGCTTGTGTCAGTTCTGAGTACAGAAGAGCATCTTAAGTTAACAGACATGCTAATGCATCAGAGGGGTATTTCCCCAAGTGCTCCTGAAAGAAAGACTGAGAGAAAACAGTGGGGAAAAATGTTAGAAAGAGTGATGTGCATTCCCTTCTTTTGAAACACTTTGAACCTGTAGGTGTAGTAACTGTGGCGGTAGGCATGCATTGTATTTGCATTTACATCACATGGGCAGAGTGGCAGCTGTAAGTTGTGACTCTAAAAAAAATTCTGTGTTTTCATGGGAAACTTTTGCATTTTTATGGGGCTCCCAGCATTAGTTTTTGCCTTTCTGAACTTGCAGAAATAAGTGATTTCTACTGTCCAGATACTGAAGACAATTTTTGAGAACTCTTACTGAGAACATGCTGAGGAGCTGCAACTTAATTTGCAATTATGGTTTTTAGATATGAAGTGAAAAACTTATTTTAAAAATAACTACCCATCTAAATGTAACCTCAAATGACTAGATTTTCAGGTTGCTATAGAGCAAAGTGGGTATGTCTAAACTGGATGCAGTTATCAGGGTATACTTAGCATGATAATTACGCTGGCATTTTACATATATATTTTATGTCATCTAAAAAGTGTTGGAACAATCAGCATTTGAGGGATGGTGCTATTTCTGTTCCCTTAAATCAAATGATCATGGTGAAGTTAGAATTGGTTCAAGTACCCTGAACATCTATAATTGTGATCAGTCTAATTTCATAGTTTGACTCATTCAATAGTATGTACTTATGCCATTTTTTCAGGAAGTATGCAAAGCACTGGAGAATGCAATGGAAAATAAAGTGTGTGTGGTCCCTGTACTCAAAGGCCATTCAGGAGTCAGTCACACTGGTATTAAACATAAATTCTAACAAAATGTGCTGTGTTCTCTGTTAAAGTGAGCAATTATTGGAACAAAAGGAGAGAAAGGTGTAGGAACGTGGAAGGGACAGTGTGGGAATGTGGTGGGTAGTCTGGGAAGTATGAGAGACTGGACCAAATACACAGGGAGGGACAATGGGCCATACCTACACTCTCCTTTTATCTTGCAGGAAGTATTTCCATTTAGGGACCATTAACAAGCAGTGACACATGGAGACTGACACTCTAACACCCATAACTATAAGTCAATTTATAGTGCTTAGCTACTGCCTTTTAGCAGAGAGCATTTTCCTGGTGTTTGTACAGTGTGGAGCATGTGGTACTCAGAAGGCACACATCTTGAGCTCTGTGTTCTCTGTCCTGTCAAGTAGAGCAGTGGGTTGGGGTTGCTATGGCATCCACTTGAATTAATGGGTTTGGAGGAAAATGAACCATTAGACTGTGCACTGGGCATATGAACTCTGACACCAGGTCTTTTGCCTATCCATTTCTTTATAAACTGATTTTCAACAAGTTTATGGGAAATGGAATTAAGAATAGTTATTTTAGTGTAGAAGCTTTTGAAAGCCATGCATATGAGTCTTCAAAAAGTCCCTTGAAAATGTTTATTAGGAAAAAATGTTCATGCATTTCAAAAGGCATTTTTATACCAAAATTTACCCTTTAATTATATTTTCCATGAAATGTTTGATGTAGTCGACTATGTGAAATTGAGATCTGGTTATGACATAAAGAACTGAATTGTATGTTACTTGCTGATGTTCTGTTCTGTGGGAGTACTACCTAGGAAAACCTGTGTGTCCAAATACTATTGTCTACAATGGTAGCTTCCAATGGAAAGATCTGATAGTCTGGGAGAGACCAGTTGGAATCCTTTATAATTGTACTGAAGTAGTTAGTTGGAAAACAACTGGGAGGTTTTTCTTTGCAGAAATAAACAGTTTGGGAGGAATCAGGAAGAGCTTTTTCCTGAATGGCAGCATTTGAGCAATCAGCCCATTAGAAAAAAAGCTTCCAAAGCAGGAACAGATGTTTAGGGTTGCAGGGGAAAAGTCATGAAATATGGGGATTTGGCTATGAGCCTAGAATAGGAGAAGTTGAAGAATTTCATGGGGGGGTGGGGTGTGTGGGGTGTTGCACTTCGGGGATGGGAGTTGAAAATGTAGTGTGTATTGAGGCCTGAATGGCAAAGGGCCTCCTGTCCCTGGATTAAAAATGGCTGCAAGAAATAGTTGTGTCTTTGAGAGTAGGAATTTAAGGGCGTTCACAAGTGGGTTTGAGTGACTTTCAGGAACCCAAATGTCACTGCTGTAGTAACGGAACTGTTTTACCAGCTGCAAGAGACTTACGGAGTTCAACTGAGTGAGCAATGATGTGAAATGAGAAAGGCTGGGAATCTTTGCTGTGTGAAGACGTTGTTCATGAAACTGAATGGCAACATCAAATTGTGACTCATATGAATAATACTCTTCTGCCGTGTGGGACTGCGTTTCTTCTCTAGCACCAAGCCCAGCCATTCCATTTAGCTCCATGATAATTCCATGGAGTGTATGTTGTGTGAGGCGACGCGGTGATCTGCATGCTCCTCATATCTTGCCCACTTATTCTGATAGATACCCAGAAAGGAGAAAACATAATTTTAGATACCAAGAGAACTTTTCAGGGAGGGATCAAGAATGAGGCACAGAAGTATCTGCTGATTATATTCTCTGGAATAGGAATACCTGAATCTTTGTCAGAGAAACAGCAAGAAAACTCTGTGTTAAGTGGAGCTTAATCGGGAATAAATGACCTGGAAGACACTTTGAACATACCTTTTCATCCTCCCATCCCCCAATCACATAGTAGATTGAGAAGCTCTTTGGGCTTATGTTGACTTCTCTTTGGATACGTATGAGGTGTTGCCCCTAATGGTAGGAGACATTGCTCCCAAGCCAAACACGAGGGTTTTCAAGAGGTGACTCTGCATACTTTGAAAGGAACAGCTTGTGTATGAAACACACAGGGGACAAATGGCAGTCATAGACCTGAGAATGTTCAAATAGATTTTAACCTTTGGTAGATCTGATGGGAAAAGACAGTGATGGGGGAGACTTGGAGGTGCTACCAAGGAAGTTACTAACCCAGGACTGAGTTGTTGCCCAGGATTTGAAACTTCTGGTAATAAAACAGGATGGTTGGTCATCCTAGGTGTTGTGTTGGGACTGGCCTGCACACCCAGCATACATAAAGGGAGGGAGGCCTCTCTGGTTTTACTACCTGGGGGAGAGAGCAGGCATGGAATCATCTTGTGTGTGTCTGGTAGGATCATCCAGAGGAGTGAGGAAACTCAGCAGCAAGTATTTTGCAGTATACCAAGGAGAGGCCTCTTGGTTTATTTATTTGCCTCAGGCACTATAATGTAGGCCAGAAATATAGCAAGGATTCCCTGAAGCCCATGCAAACAACCCTAGAGGGAAAGACACCTTTATTAATTTGGCAAGTAGCACAGTGGCATGTAACTTTCATCACCAAGATAGAGCTTAGCAGGGAAGCTACTCGACCAAGGAAGAGCTCATCCATTTCCAGTCCCTCCTACTTTACCTCTGGCCAGGAGTGGAACTGCAGCTTGATGTGAGGCAGTGGCAGAAGTCCCTTGCGTGAAATTACAGGAAGGAGAAAGGATATAACAGTGAGTCAAGAGAAGCTATTATACTAGGCCAGCTGGTGTTTTGACATCTTGAAATAGCCAGTCTTATTACTTCATTTGTTGCTGCTTGGGTGAAAATTAGCCAGAGTTTACCTATCACCCATGAGTCTGCAATCATACCTTGCAACAGAGTTTAATTTTTATTTTTAGGATTTATTTATTCAAAGGCAGAGTGACAGAAAGAAGGGCAGATTTTTCATCCTCTGCTTCACTCCCCAAATGCTGCAACAGCTAGGCTAGACCTAAGCCAGGAACCAGGACCTCCTTCCATGTTTTCCACATATATGGCAGGGACTAAAGCACTTAGGCATCATTTTATCTTTCCCCAGTGCATTAACAGGAAGCTGGATTGTAAGCAATGCAACAAGGATTCAAAGTGGCACTCCGATGTGGGAGGTAGGCTCATAAGTGAAGGCTTAACACACTGTGCAACAACATGGGATCCTAGACACATTTTTCATCTAAAAGCCAAGGAGGATTATGCCCACCAAATGCAGTTTAGTAGGGTCTGGCTGACAAGAATAAAATCCTACAACATTTCTTAAAGCAGCTATAGAAATTATGCTACTGGTATTCTCACGAGAGAACGTGCACAAAAAATAATACACTGTCAAGTCTATTCTGAGGCAGTAACTCTTAACCATGGTAGTGTTAGTGTGTCTTAGACCTCCAGCTTGCTTCTGTTTTTGCTTTCTGTTTCCATTTTGCAAGAATCCAGAGTTGATAGCTGTGTGCCCTTCTGGTGAGGTGAATCTGATATGTTCCTGGCTACCCTTCGTCATGGTCCCTTGCTTGGGCTTTACCTTGATGTGGAAGCAAATAGGAGGCATCTGGAGGACCTACACTAGGAGGACAGCCTAAGATGTCTTCCTCTTTCCCAAAGAGGAGGCCCAGGCCATTTATCACAGCCAGAGGTAATGCATGAAATGACTGTAACACGCACACGAATGAGTGTCCAATAAATCACAGTAGCTTGATTAATCAATAAAGATATTGATTTTTTTAGTGATATTTTACATCCGCCTCCCATCCCCATGCCAAACTAAGGGATTTTAGCAGGCCACTGAAAGATAAATTTATCTTCTACTCTTGGAGTATCTGACCCAGTGTAATAGGAATTGATCATTACCTGAATGTTGTTTTGACTGGAATGTTGTAATTTGCTGTATTACCAGGTCTACAGTTGCTTGTTCAGGTGCCATCATCTTTTTATAATAAAGACTAATATTTCTTGTCGGTAATCTCCCTGGAGCTCTCATCTCCTGATGATATGCCAATGAGGAAAAATAAGTTAATCAATGGTACCTTTCCTAGCATAGAAGGGGCCATGTCAGCAAGGACTTGTTCACTTACGATTGGCACTCCCTATAAGAATCTTAAAGGAATAAGAAAGCCACCTGCTGTGTTCCAGTGCTCAGTGCATCATATTAACTCCTTCCTCTGGGAGGAAGGTTCCCAGCTCCATAGCGGGAAGTGTAGTTTTCTTCTAAGACCACTGGTACTGGAAGTCACCCTTAGGTAGAAGGTTTGCATCATGCTCCTTGGGTAGAAGAAAAGCAGAGAGCTATTGTGATGACTGGTGCCTTCCAGACATAGTCCAGCTCCCTTTGGCTTTACCATGGCTTCCCTGTGGAGGTGGTCATCCTACTCTCTGGAGCTGGTCTATTTCCTCCTTCTCTGTTTGGCCTAACACAAGCTCTACAAGAATTAGTACCAAATCATTAAAATTCCAAGTAGTTAGGTCTTACAGAGAAACAGAATTTGTGCTATTTTACTTTAGAAAGTGGCATTGGGTATTAGCTAATAAGGACTGATCCCTTGTAATGCTGTTCATATTATAGAGCTTAAAATTCTTCAATTCAAAAACTTTTGTAGCCTATTAATTGGTGTTTTATTTTTGACACTACCTTTGGACTATGGCACACATTTTTTTGTTTTGCTTTAAAAAGCATTTTTAAAATTGTTCTTAATGTCTAATGCCTGATCTTTCTTGAGGAGGTCCCTTGCCATCTCATTATTTAAAGACTTTATAAATGCTGGGCACTCCCAACTGTATATCAGTTGTTGAATCTGAACCTTAGGCTTAAATGCTAATGTTGTTTCTCCATCAAGGTATCCTGTATACTTGTAGATATGAGTATGTCAACATGTACAAAACGAAACCCTTGATATTCTTTTACTCTAAAACCCATTCTTACTCAGGCTTCCCCAATGCAATGAGTGGAATTGCTTTGATTCAACTTTTCTAGCCTAAAATTGCTCAGTGTAATCTTCAGAGTCAACAGTAGAGTTTCAAAAAGTTAATCTAATGGCATCATGGTTTAAGTCCTTCAACATCTTCCTCCTGGGAACTTAGAAAATAATTCAAAATGCATATTGTGGGTTCAAAATTGAGCAAGGTCTGATTCCTGCCCACCTCCTAGGCCCCTGTCGTGATATTCTGCCTAGTCCCTTTTACCTTTTTGCTTTTCTTGAACATATCAAGGTCTTTCCTGCCTCGCAATTTCCCTAGCTGTCACCTCTGCTGGGAACACATTTTACCTTGTATTTGCTATCATATCAACTGTCACTCCTTCAAAGATTCAACTTTTAACTCCCCCATCCAAAATAAGTCCACCTTTTGTTTGACTCCAAAGATCCTTCTTTCCTGCAGACCACTAGTCTCAATGTCTTACTTTATTCAGTTAATCACTTGTTAATTTAGTGACTTTTCCAGGTATTTGAGGACCTAGACTACAAGTCTCTTTTTGGTCACCAAATTATCAGTGCCTAGCTCAGCTTCTGGCACCTACAGATGTTCAAAGAATTATTAACTGAATACCCATTAAAAATGACAAGTAAACTTGCTAAGCAACTGGCTTCCTTCTCTCTCAAGTGGTTTTCTAAAATCAAATTACTGATAATACCTTGTACAGGTGAGCATATGGCACAAATACTCTCAAATATAGTTTACAGAGCTATAAATCTGAATTACTTTTCTGGAAGGCCATTGATAATAGAAAAATATATAATGTGTGTGCTGTATGATTCAACAATCCAACTTAGAATATAATCACAAATGGGAAGAGATTGATGCCCAAGGATGATATAAAAGAATTATTTCATATAGTACCCAACTGGAAACAACCCAAACATTGATTAAACTGATTTAATAAATTATAGTACATAAATACCAAGAATAATATGTGATCATTACAAACACTGTTGATCTTTATTCATTGACATTGATGTCCAGGACATACTGTTTAATATAACTCTGATTACATGTATTATGTACATATGTACCCTCAAAGTTACTTACATTTAATTATGTGTACATCATATCTGCAAAGAGAATCAAGAACCTTTAAATAGTAGTCATATCTTGCCATTGAAAATTCAAATGATTTTTTTTGTTTTGTATTTTTGCAATTGTATATTTTTTTGAGGGTATAGGTATATTTTTTCTACTAAAAATAAAAATCAGTATATCTACCTTATAGCTGCTCTGCATTTGGAGTTTCTTAGTAACTTATTGGGGAATATGTAATGCTTTTTCATAAGCTTGTTCTGTAGTGTTGTTTTTATGATTGATTTGCTAATTATTGTTAGCAGATGTTTGGCAGGTTTAGCTGGTTAAATATAGGAATAACTAGAACCATCTGTTTAGTTTCTGTGCTTCAGATTGGTTTAAATTCCACAACAATGATTAGCTTATTAATTATTAAATATTAAGGTGCACAGAGATAGGGAATATGGTATTTTTTGGACAACATTTTGAATGCCCTATGACTACGGGATTATTTTGTATGTTATATTTTCTTTCTTTTTTTTTTTTTGACAGAGTGGATAGTGAGAGAGAGAGACAGAGAGAAAGGTCTTCCTTTTCCATTGGTTCACCCCCCAATGGCCGCCGCGGCTGGTGTGCTGCAGCTGGCACACCACGCTGATCCGAAGCCTGGAGCCAGGTGCTTCTCCTGGTCTCCCATGTGGGTGCAGGGCCCAAGGACCTGGGCCATCCTCCACTGCACTCCCGGGCCACAGCAGAGAGCTGGCCTGGAAGAGGAGCGACCAGGACAGAATCCGGCGCCCCCACCGGGACTAGAACCCCATGTGCTGGTGCCGCAAGGCGGATGAGTAGTCTATTGAGCTGCGGCAAAGGCCTGTATATTTTCTTAAAAGCCTCCTTATTATGAAAGATACTGAGATAAAATTTAAGTAATTTTACTTCAAAAATATACAGTTCTTATGTATATTTCCTTTTTATTGTTTTATTTTAACTTTAATAAATATAAATTTTTAAAGTACAGCTTTTGGATTATAGTGGCTTTTCCCCCCATAACTTTCCTCCTGCCTGCAACCCTCCCATCTCCCGCTCCCTCTCCCATTTCATTCATATCAAGATTTATTTTCAATTATCATTATATACAGAAGATCAATTTAGTATATACTAAGTAAAGCTTTCAACAGTTTGCACCCACATAGAAACACAAAGTGTAAAGTACTGTTTGAATACTAGTTATAGCATTAATTCACATTGTACAACACACTAAGAACAGAGATCCTACATGAGGAGTAAGTGAACAGTGACACCTGTTGTTGACTTAACAAATTGACACTCTTGTTTATGGCGTCAGTAATCACCCTAGGCTCTTGTCATGAATTGCCAAGGCTATGGAAGCCTTTTGAGTTCGCTGACTTCGATCTTATTTAGACAAGGTCATAGTCAAAGTGGAAGTTCTCTCCTCCCTTCAGAGAAAGGTACCTCCTTCTTTGACGGCCCGTTCTTTCCATTGGGATCTCACTCACAGAGATCCTTCATTTAGTTCTATTTTTTTTTTCCAGATTGTCTTGGCTTTCCACTTAAATATATTTCTGACCTTTTCTGTTAGCATTACCAAAATTTTGTCTTTTATTTGTTTACTTCAAAGTGACAGTTCTTTGTACTGATATCTGATTTGTAATTATCTAGTTAATGTTTTATCTTTATTAAGATTCTAGTTTTCTTAAGTTTACTCTTTGCTTTTTCTAAGTTGTTGAGGTAAACATTTTATTTTCATTGTTATTTACTAACAAAAGGGCTGATGTATTTGTATTATTAAAAGTAAAAGTCGGCCGGCGCTGTGGCTCAACAGGCTAATCCTCCTCCTTGTGGCGCCGGCACACCAGGTTCTAGTCCCAGTCAGGGCGCCGGATATTGTCCCGGTTGCCCCTCTTCCAGGCCAGCTCTCTGCTGTGGCCTGGGAGTGCAGTGGAGGATGGCCCAAGTGCTTGGGCCCTGCACCTGCATGGGAGACCAGGAGAAGCACCTGACTCCTGGCTTCGGATCAGTGCGATGTGCCAGCCGCAGTGGCCATTGGTGGGTGAACCAATGGAAAAGGAAGACCTTTCTCTGTCTCTCTCTCTCTCTCACTATCCACTCTGCCTGTCAAAAAAAAAGTAAAAGTAAATCTCATTTCACGTTTCATTTACATAGGCTCCTCCCTCTAGTTAAGAATGATCAAATAGAGAAAAACTAACAAACAAAATGCCTGATTTGTTGTTAAAAACATGATGTCTATAGGATAAAAGTTAGAAAAAAGTCAGATATAAATGAATTAAAAATTGTGATACTTCATTTTTGCAGTGGGCTTTAAGATGATATTGCTGTCCTAAAACAATAGTTAGGACAATCTAAGAACATGAGAGATTTCTTCATGTGCTTGCCTATTTAAAAGGGCAACAAGTGAATTGTAGATTTCATCCTATAAAAAAAACCAAATTGCTTCAATTGTAGGCAAATTCAAACATTTATATAAAATTCATTCAATAAGTATGTGGAAATTTAAGAAAAGAGATGCAAAGACTGCATATCTCAGATGTATGTGTATATATATATATATATATCAGTCATATGATTTCTGTGTGATAATGGAGAAATGAAGAAAAAATGGAGACTTGAAGAGAATGCAAAATGAATAGTGTTGACCTATGTTTAGATAAAGCTTATTGACATTTTGAGATTCAAGGATATATGTACAATCCCTTAGTACTTAGGTGGAATAATTGGGTTGATGCTGAAAGTAGTCACAAAGGGAAAATTCCCGTGCTTGGTGACAGGATCTTCTCTACTCTCTTGAATGTACTTGGCTTCTCCAAATAGCAGGTGTACCATTGTAAGGAATAGCAATGCCCCTTGCTTGCTCAATTTCATTTTGTTCTTGCCAGGTACAAACCAGGGATGCTCCAGCTAAATCTGTGTGGATTCTGCTGTGTACTTTCTGAGACTTGAGTGTGACCATTATTACTGCCTTCTGTGAGCTAAAAGTCTATTCTGCTGTTGGGAGTTGGATGGTGCTGGTGAAGGGGTCTAAGTTGTGTTGGAAAATTCTTTTGTTTACTCCCTTCACAGGCATTGTCATCATCTCTAGTCACTGCAGTTGGGTACGTCTTGGCTTTAGTCTAGTTTAATCTGTATTATACCTTATGAAATTCCTTTAAAACTCTGGCACACTTGCCCAATTGCCTGTCATGGCTGTTGATTTCAACACATCCCTAGTTGTTGAATGAGGATCTGAAGAGGAAGCAGAGTGTAGTGTAGAAACTCAGACTGTTGTTTTAGACCAAAAGATGATCCTTGTTGGAGGTACTTGGTTTTATTCACATTGTGCTACTTGCAGTAGATTGTAGAAAAGGCGTGGTTAGCCTTGGATTTGAGTCTGTGTCCTTGAGGCATTTTTTCCCCCTCAGAAATTATTTAGTTTCTATATTAAGTTCTGTAATAAGAACTTTATGTACTGAGAATATGAAAATTAATGGTTTCTGAAAGAGACCATTCATTGATGTTTATTGTGAGTATCTTATGAATTATTATTAAGTCAGTGTTTCTATTTAATCCAAATTTGTCTGCAGTTTGTTTTGTTCCTGTTGTCTTTGTTACAAAACAATGTTTTTGTAGACTCCTTGGATGACATTTATGTACTTTAGAATGTTGTGACAGGAAAGGTGTCCAGATTCCTTGAACCCCTGCGATTCCTTACACAGCATAATAAAGAGCAGAAAAATACAGTGACAGCCTGTACAGCTAACCAGCCCTCACCTCTGCTTGTGTCTTTAGAACGTGAAGTGTAAAACAACAACCAGCATCCCACTACAAAAGGCTAATTTGTGCTCTCGATATGGATCTGAAGCTATTGAGTGGAAGACACAATTGTTCTTTGATGCGGTTCTAGGCATGAAATCTACCATCATGTTTGGTAAATACATACTGTGTTCTGAGAGAGACAGATCAGAAATGTCAATAAGGAAGAGACATGAGGCGCCAGGTTTAATATCCTAAAGACATGCTTCAAACAGTAGAACAATGATTCTGATGAGGCCAGCCGCTTCCATCCATCACACTCCTTGCTTATGGTGGTTTTACAAAAGCAAATTTGTGGCTCAGCAGAAGTGAATGTGACGCACTTTCAGAGGTGTTCTTACCATGGACTCTGGGCAGTCCTGAATTGGTGGCAGGTGACCAATTGACTTCTGTGCTGAAATGGTGTCTCTGTGATGATACCCTGACAACTTAAACAATTGCACAGTTAAGACCGGATTGTCCAAACAAACCATAATGTCCTGTGTACCTGTTTTCTGGGAAAACTGGGTGAAGATTGTCTGATTCAAAGTTTTGTGAGGAATCCATTTAAGTTAGCATCATTTTGGTTTGATAAATCTATTTCCTGTGTAGGTCTCTAGTTCTTTCAAAATTTTAGGAGTAGGTAAAATCCAACAATAAGTAATAGCTTGAGACCAGCAGGTAACATAAGATGTAAAGATTTTTTCTTCATCTAGTGTATTCTCTTTCATCAATTATAAATTTTTGATCAGTGATAACATCTTAGAATACAAGGCTACTTGAAAAATTTTGTTGAAAAATGGAATTATAGGATACTTTTGTGGTACAGATTTTCTTATATCCTTGCGTAGTGTTTCCTAACAGATTTTTCATGAAGTTTTTGAAGATTTTTCATGGGTAAGGATTAAAAAAGATTTTTGCACCAAAGTAAACTTTTAATTCTATTTTCCACAACCTTTTTTTAAAAAAGTTATTTATTTATTTGAAAGGCAGAGTTAGAGAGTCAGAGAGAGAGAGAGAGGTCTTCTATCCACTGGTTTACTCCTCAAATGGCTTCAATGGCTGGAGCTGCACCAATGCGAAGCCAGGAACCAGGATCTTCTTCCGGGTCTCCCTCGTGGGTGCAGGGGCCCAGTGACTTGGGCCATGTTCCATTGCTTTCTCAGGCCACAGCAGAAAGAAAGCTGGGTTGAAAGAGTACTAGCTGGGACTCGAACCGGCACCCATGTTGAATGCCCACACTGAAGATGGTGGCTTTACCTGCCATGCCACAGCACCGGTCCCATTTCCACAACCTTTTTAAAGTTCACTGGTATGTTGCCATTCAAGTCTTTGAAATCATGCTCATGCTTAGAGGGTCATCCACTCATGGGTTTCAAGGAGCAATTTGGGAGTCTTGGATTGCCTGTCTTGAGTGGCACCATAGTGCTTACAGGAACAGCTAAGACTATTCCAGATGTAAAACTGGGGACACTGAGGATAATGGAGTGAGGCATGTAGGGATTTAACAACAAAATTTTCTCTGCTGTTGTTGGAAAAGTCTGTGAGGAAGCCCACAGTGCTGGAGGTTTTAGGCTAATTGTACACGTTTTTACCCTTCTGCCAAAATTGTGGCTTTGTATTTTTTGTGCATCAGCTTCCTCATGTCAGTTTTTGAAACTTTGACTATGTTTCATCTTTAAAATTACAGTGCACTGGTAATGAACTTTTAGGCCACCTCTCACCCTCCCATCTGAACAGAGGGTTTGGGCAACATAATCAAGAACTGAAGAGGGTGAGGGAGGAGGCTTACTGGATGACCAGTTGAATGCCCAGTCTCCCCCGTGGGTTTGCCTGTGAGCTGTGTGTTACAGTAGTGGTGTCACCTTTTATCTAGGTGCCAGTCGTAAGGGCTCCACTGTCGGTATGATTTTCAGTATAAGAAACTAAACTAGGATTGACTTGGAAAAAAAAAATCCAGATAATTTGAAACTGAGCTGATTAAAGAATGCGCCTTTTGTTATCTACAGACCAAACCATTTGTTATAGCCACTATGTTCTGGTGGATTTTTAAATTATAGTTGTTTTCTCTCTTCTATCCAAAAATAGTTTTTGATTAACTTCTAAAATGGGGTTGAGGAAAGGCAGTTTCCACGATTCCTGCTCCCTCTAACAAATTGCAGTGATTACTGTTGACTGTTTCTGCAGTTTCTACATCCCCAAATTCAACCAGTTAGGGATTGAAATTTAAAAATTATGTACTGAACACGATTAGACTTTTGTTCTTTTCATTATTCCCTAAACTAAATTGCATCGTATTAGGTTTTTATAAGTACCTACAGATTATTTTCTTTCTTTCTTTTTATTTTTTTGACAGGCAGAGTGGACAGTGAGAGAGAGAGACAGAGAGAAAGGTCTTCCTTTTGCCGTTGGTTCACCCTCCAATGGCCGCCGCGGCCGGCGCGTTGCGGCTGGCACCGCACTCATCCGATGGCAGGAGCCAGGTGCCAGGTGCTTTTCCTGGTCTCCCCATGGGGTGCAGGGCCCAAGCACCTGGGCCATCCTCCACTGCACTCCCGGGCCACAGCAGAGAGCTGGCCTGGAAGAGGGGCAACCGGGACAGAATCCGGCGCCCCAACCGGGACTAGAACCCAGTGTGCTGGCGCTGCAAGGCGGAGGATTAGCCTGTTGAGCTACGGCGCTGGCCTACCTACAGATTATTTAAAGTAGTTAGGAAGATGTGAGGGAGTCATACAAACACTTTACCATTTTGTGTAATAAGTTTGAGCACCTACAAATTTTACTGTCTATCGAGGTTCTAGAACTCTGAATACAAGGGGCAACTGCATTATTACTTGAATTTTAGATTATGCACCTTTGGACCATAGCTTTATTATTGGGATTTTCTCAAAAGATTGGTACCTTTACTTGAAGATACATCAGCAGCTGACCTTAGTACATAAGCCTTGATGATACTAAATAAAGTGCCTTGTGTCTCTTCCTTATCGACATTTCTGATATCAGGTCTTTCCCCAAACACAACACACACACACACACACACACACACACACACTTGCTCAGTGTGATGGTAGACTGCATGCCTGGAACTGTATGGAAAAATAATTGTGGCTTCCATTGAATAGCTTCAGAACCAGGTTGGGAACACAGATTGATCTTTTCTTGTGCAGTGCTGGTGGTGGTTTTACAATTGATAGCCTATTTTTTTTAAATTACTTATTTTTTTAAACTTTTATTTAGTAAATATAATTTTCCAAAGTACAGTTTATGATTACAATGGCTTTTTCCCCCCATAACTTCCCTCCTATTCACATCCCTCCCATCTCCCGCTCCCTCTCCCATTCCATTCACATCAAGATTCATTTTCAGTTATCTTTATATACAGAAGATCGATTTAGTATATATTAGGTAAAGATTTCATCAGTTTGCACCCACACAGAACATGAAGTGTAAAATACTGTCTGAGTACTAGTTATAGCATTAATTGACATTGTATAACACATTAAGGACAGATATCCCACATGAGGAGTAAGTACACAGTGATTCCTGTTGTTGACTTAACAGATTGACACTCTTGTTTATGGCGACAGAAATCTCCCTAGGCTCTAGTCATGAGTTGCCAAGGTTATGGAAGCCTTTAGGGTTCACTGACTTCAATCTTATTCCGACAGGGTCATAGTCAAAGTGGAACTTCTCTCTTCCCTTCAGAGAAAGGTACCTCCTTCTTTGATGGCCCCATTCGTCCCACTGGGATCTCACTCACAGAGATCTTTCATGTAGGTCTTTTTTTTTTTTTCCAGAGTGTCTTGGCTTTCTATCTAAAATACTCTCATGGGCTCTTGAGCCAGATCTGAATGCCTTAAGGGCTGATTCTGAGGCCAGAGTGCTGTTTAGGACATCTGCCATTCTACGAGTCTGCTGAAAATTTACTTATTTACTTGAAAGAGTTGGAGGGATAGATGTTCCCTCTGCTGGTTCATTCTCTCAAATGGTTGAAGTAGGCAGTTCTGGACCAGGCCAAAACCAGGAGCTGGGAGCTTCTGAATCTACCATGTGGTCACAGGGGCCCAAGCTTTTGGGCCATCTTCTGCTGCTTTCCCAGGTGCATTAGCAGGAGGCTGGATTGGAAGTAGAGTACTGAAACCAGTGCCCATGTGGATGCTGGCACTACAGGTGGCAACTTTACCTGCTATACCAGAGAGCCAGCCCCTGCAATTGATATTCTGAAGGTACAAGCAGTTGCGGCTGCATTTTACTAGTATAAATAATTTTCTTTACTTAATGTGTTGCCCCTTGGTCTCCCTTAATTTGTGCCCAGTTCTGTGAGTTGGCTCATGTGTTGCTACTCATGTCCTGCTAGGACCCAGACAGACATGCCCCTCTTTCCTCTGCCAAGACTGGGAGAATTCTGTTTGGAAGTTCTCATTTGACTTTGAGTTCTGTGGGGGCAATGAAAAATGGCTTTGGTTTTTGTGCCTATTTTAATAAATTGATTGATTGGTCTAAGAACACTGTGAGTCTGTATTGCAAAGAGTACCACTAAAGAAAGAAAAAATGAACTTAAGGCTGTCATCTACATTTATGCGGATATACCATATGATTTAAGGTACACATGATCTCGAGTCTTACATAAATAGTCTTTATAGTGTCAAAGCAAGGATTTACTTTGCCAAGTGTAATATAAAAATAATTCACTGAAAATTCTTTCCTAAAACGTTTCAAATATTATGTGTACTTCTGAGCATAGGCTTTCTAAAAAAATGTTTTCTGCTTCATTGCTGGCTTGTAAGTGACCAGTCTGGAAATTGAGGATCATCACATGCAGTTTACACACACACACACACACACACTTCTAACAGTTTGTCTTGTGAAATTTTAGTCTCACTAAAGAAATTAAGTCAGTTTGTGGCTTTGCAGTTGGAAGACATAAATACATTAAACGACACTACACTGAGGTCCAGATTTAGTCCATAAACTAGAGAATGTCTACTTGTATGCTCTTATGGTATAACAAAGTGCATTATTCTCTGTAGGACTGATTTAATAGCTTTTTATAGATCTGAACCAAGCAATTATTTTCAAACCCCAGCTATTCTGACCTTTCTCATCATTGTTGTTAGTGCTATAAACAGTGTTTTGTACATAGGGCTGAACGTGGAGCTAGTATCTTCAGCACATGTACTATCCCTAAACTCGAACTCGGCTTTAATCTTTCCCTATAACTCTTCTGTTCTGAACAGAAAAAGGGTTACTGACACAAGCAGAAAAAGTAGCAGATACTGCTTTGGAAATATATGAAAGGGTATAAATGGGTTCAGTGAAATGCTTATTTATCTTTTTTTACTTGTGGGGCTCTTGACGATTGATTTTTTCCGCAGTCCTTCAAATAAGAAAGTTTCCACTCCTTAGCATCTGAATTCCACCCAGCTATTTTCTTGAGCATATTTTATGTTTTAATGGCACTGATTGCTTAAAAAAGATCTTGTTTCATACTTTGATTTTTAAGATTTTCTTCATAAGAATTTAAGTTCCATGAGGAAGGGTACCTGCTATGTCCCCTAGATCAAAGTTTGCATCTGTATATCTGTATTACTGCTAAGCACTTCCCAAAACATTTATTTGTTAAATGAATCATTAGATCAACTTAGGGCACTTTAGGTGGTTGACTTGACTGAGTCACAAGTTATTTTGCTTCCAGTTATGCTTATAAAAGTACATATGAATGTACCCCAAAATGTTCATGGAAAAACAGAATTGAAAGATGGGGCTTGCATTATGGCAGAGGGTAAAGCTGCTACCTTGGGGTGCCAGCATCCCAAATGTGTGCTGGTTCATGCCCTAGATGGACCACTTCTGATTCAGCTCTCAGCTAATGGCCTGGGAAAAGCAGCTGAAGGCCGATCAAGTTCTTGGGTCCCTGCATCCATGTGGCAGACCCACATGAAACTTGTGGCTTCAGCCTGGCCAAACCCTGGCTGTTGGAGTCAACCAGGGAGCAAGCCAGTGAATGACAGGCCTCTATCTCTGTCTCCACCTCTCTCTTCTCTCTCTTTCTGTAACTCTGACTTTTAAATAAAATAAATCTTTGAAAAATTTGTTTTCATGGAAAAATATTTGGAATTCATACATAGTTTATTTTTTTTTCATAACATGAATCTTTCATAAATGTTTTGAAGAGCCCTTAAATTTTCCTCTGAAAAAAATTCACTGGAAAAAATCCTACTATGTTGGGCCACTCAGCATGTCCTGGACTTATTTGATCATCACAGTATATCTAGAGTCATAGAAACATATCCAAAAGTTTCATTGTGCAGGAGCCTGGGATAAGCACTTGGTAGCATTGATGCTTTAGTTTAAACAATTTAAAAGCACTATAGCTCCAACTCCTTGTACTCCCAGAATGAGATCAAGGATTAAAAAGCTCCAAGAGTTTCCAATCTCAGTGGAAAATTGGCTGTCACATGGAACGAGATATATACTAACTGATTTTGCCGTGCAATTGGGTTCTTAATGAAAGCAGCATAAAACCAAACTGCATCCCTCTGTATTTCATTTGTGCATCTTGTACCTGGAATAAAACGTTACTGTGGTAAATCTTTAAGTTGAGTTCAATAAGGCAATAATACTGTACTGTGCAAACTGACCATTTAGGCTTAACGACTGATTTGTTACACCATTAACTTGTCCCCTATTTTGTCCTAGGGCTCTTTGCTAGCTGAGTGGTTGCTAACTACTGTAATGAACAGATTCTTCCAGGGGGAAAAATGTCTTAAACTAGAAAGTTAGTGATATCACTGACAGATTTTAATGGTGGCCGTGGAATAACACATAGATTTAAAAGTTATCAATGTTTAATCAAGGAGCTGCTGCAGGACCTCAGAAAACTGCTTTGGGAATGAAACCAGTGGGAAAACAAAGTCATGTAGAATATTGTTGAGGTTTTGCCATTTGCACATAACTTGTTGGATTTCTTAACTACTAGTTAAAAATCTCTGTAATCAAATTACATGGTTTGGATATTAGTACCATTGTTAGTAGTAGTAGCCATGGCATCTGCTTTCTCTTTTGAGCAGTGTACTCTCTGATGTGGAATCATCCCTCACACCTTCTGAGCTAGGTAGCTAAGGAGACAGATAGCCCATATAGAATTAGAATGAGCTGTTGATCCTGTGATACCCAGCACACAGAAAAGACCACCTGGCAGGAACTAGGAGTCATTGTGTTAAGTGAAATAAACCAGGCACTAAAAAGGCAAGTACTGCATGTTTTCACTCAACTGTGGAATCTAAAAACATTGATCTCATAGAAGTTGAGTGGGTATTGCCAAAGGCTGGGAACAACAGGGAGGAGAAGGGGATGGGCAAATGTCGAACCCTCGCCAGCAAGGGTCCAACGGAGTCACGACACGACCACTGTTGACCGGTTCTCAAGGAACTTTTATTTTTAGTGATAGCAGAAGGAAAGGAGAGAAAGAAAGAGAAGAAAGAGCAGAAGCAGCCAAGAGAAAGAAGAAGACTGAAGAAGCTGTCGACTTCCCGCCCCTACTCTTAATCCATCCCTGGCTCCCCAGGGCGAGCAGTCCATCAATCAGATCAAAAGGCACGCATATCCTCAGGTCAAGGTGTATCTCGTCCCATTAGGTTGTTTGCAAGTCTTTTGTTCAGCACTTGACTTTGTTCTGCTCTGCAGGATGAGGCAGTGCAATGAGGAGGTTCCCACAGGTGGCCGGCCTGCAGTTCCCCGCAGGCAAAGGTTGATTAATGGGTACTAAGTTATTGTTAGGTTGGTGTAAGATCTTTCAGTGTTCTATTGTACAGTAGAGTGATTATGTATTAACTATAATGTACTGTATAATTTTTTTAAAAAACAAAAACCAAAGGATTTGGAATGTTATCACCTAGGGATGCAGAATCTTTCTGCATGTGGATATCTCTAGTGTCATTCACGGGCCACATAAAATTACTAGCTTAAAAATTAGCCTGTTACAGATCTGTTGCCTGCCTGCAGTTGCCATGACAAGACCAGACCAAATGATTTCACAAGGCTTATATGGCCCTTGGGCTGATGTTGCCTACCTTGATATGTTTGAAGATCATATATATTTTTTCTGTGAGTTGAATGTTGTACAGTGTATAGCCCTATTGAATCATCACATGGTCTTCTGTAAGTATGTATGAGTTTTATATATCAGTTAAAATGAAATTAAAAAACCAAAACATACGTAAGATGACTATTTACAGTAGTAAACATACAGAATCAACTTAGATGTCCATCAGTGGATGAGTGGATAAAGCAAATGTTGTATAAATATACATGATGGAATATTGCACAGCCATAAAAAATGAAATCCTGAGTTTAGATGGAATTGGAGATAATTATGCTGAATGAAAGGAACCAGACACAGAAAGACAAATGTTTTCTCTCAAATATGGAAGAATGTGTGGATGCCATATTACTTGGTATGGAAGTATTTATAAATGTCTCCACTGAGTTGTATTGCTCACATAATATACCTTTTTTCATTTTGTGGTCTTTGCTATGAATCCTGCATTATGTGATATTAATATACTCATCCCTGCTTTAAAAATAGCATGGATGTGTCTGCAATGCTTATATAGGAAATGTGGCAAAATGTTAAAAATTGTTAAATCTGTATGTTCATTGAACTTTTGTTTGTACTTTCTGTATTATTTGAAATAGTTTAAAAAGGAAACAAAAAATACTAACACACAAACCAAAACAAGCATATTTTAAAAACTTAAAAAGGAGGGGGTGTGGGGGTAGAAAATGGATGGCTTGAAGCCAGTCTTTACAACTCGAGCAGGAGATGGATAAAAGTTCCTTAGCTTGGATAGCAATACCAGAGATATTTCCGGGTGTTTATGTGGTGCAGTTGCATCAATTTCTAGAAAATGTTATCCAAACCCTTCATTTTACAGAAAAAGCTCAAGTATGTTCTATTTTGTGTTTTAGTAATATGCTTTTTCTCCTGCAAGCAGATACTTCTCAGTATTATTAGGCAATAAAATACTTGGCAGTTCTGGTTAAGTGTTTTGGTAAGATTCTATTAGCCTACTCCTTCACAAACAAATAAATGGAAAAGAAGACATAATCACATTGGAGGAAGTTGCCCACAAATTTTGACATAATCATGATGAAGTAGGGAGTATTGTTGGAAAACCTTCTTGGCATGGCCCCGAAGGCAGAACTGACAACTTAAATGTTCATGTAACTTTTAAACAAAATGGGAAACATGAGTGGAAAGCCACTATAAAGTGAAAAGGCATCCTAGAACTGGATAACCTTTTTATTACATAGAAATATTGTTAACATGCAAATTAGGAGACACATTCTTATAAAAAATGAGGAAAATTGAAAATCTGGATACATAATGATAGGGACTGATGATATAAATTATAAACATCCATAAAACAAAAAAAGGCTAACAAGCGTTAAAAAATAACTTCTACATGGGACATGGGTACATAATATTTCTTTATGAGAAAAGCAGTTACACAGTGGACAAAACAATTTCATAAATCCATTTTTGTTTTAATAAAAGTTCAATGATGGACAACATTCTGGGAGGCTAAATAACAAAGTATATATAATATCTCTGGTAATATTTTAGGTGATTTTTAAGATGTTCCAGTTAATTTAAAATGAACATAAATGCCTTAAATGAAAGAATATAAAAGTATATTAAGTGGGTGTTAGACTGCTGCTTTTTTAATCCACTTTTATTTTTGAGGAGTTATTATTGAAAATATTTTCAAGTAGATCCTTTGGGAAACCACCTTAAATCTTCCAGATTCCTGGGGCATAAGTTGATATTTAAAGTGTCTGTAGTAGGTTCCATGACAATCTAAGACATGGAGTTCTGCCACCCTGGAATTTAGAGATGGAGGGGAAAGGGTACAGCTGCCACTAGTGTGTGTGTGCATCACAAATGATCACAGAAATGATGCTGGCCACGCACCATATTGCTCACCCTGGTAATAAAAAGTCTCTGGCTATAAACTCCCAGCTCCTGCCATGGCTGTGCTGATAGAGTTCAATGCCAGAGCAGTCAGGGAGATGATTAGCAGAAACAACTATATAAAAAATGTGCTGCTGTCGCAGTTTGACTACTGTCTCTCTGCACTTCTTTGGGGTCTGCCACTGATGTTTTAAATAGACATCATAAGTGCCAAGTCTTGCATTTACTTGGTTTTCTTTTTTTCTTCTCATAGAGGAGTAGGGTGTTATGTCTATTTATAGTATTACTGTGGACTCTTGAAGCTGTGTTCAAATCCTAGCACTGGCACCAGCTAAAGCGTAGCCTTGAGCAACTCATTTTCAATTTTTTAGTTTGCATATCTGTAAAATGGAATTGATGATACTGTCTACTTCATAGGGCTGAGAAGATTAAATGGAATGTATGATGATCCTTTAAAAAGGTTGTAGAGAAATAGTTAAAAGATAAATTTATTTCAGTGCAAAAAATGTGAAACTGATTAGTTAAAATATATTTCCATGAACATTTTGAAGGTCCAATGTATACATGGACTTCAGAACATTTTGCATCAAAATAAACTTTTAATTGTACTTTTTCATGAATTTTTTTAAGTTCTCTCAAATGCTCAAAGAAGTTAAGACAGTGATTGGCCCATCAGAAGTACTAAATGCGTTTTGTTAACTAATACCCCATGTTCATAATGTATGCAAAGCTCTCAAGTTTAGACAATGTCTTTGATCCTTGTGAGGTTTGCATATGTAGCTGAAAGGGGCGATTCATGCACATCTTTGGCATTATAACTATGTGCTAGCCACTTGATATTCAATCTTTTCAACACCCTGCTATGTTGATACTGTTTTCTACTTTCCAGATGTAGATAATGAAGACAATCAAGACCTGTTTTTCTCCCCAACCCCCATACTCCTTTGCTCTACACACTTCTTCTGCCTCTGTTAAAGCATTTTTCAGACTTCATATTCACCTAGCCACTTCTCTTCCACCAGACCTCATTCTCTTCAAGCGGGATTTGACAATCTGTCAGTATCAGTAAATAGCACGTAATAATTGCTGTTGGGAACAGGTACTGTGGCTCAGTGAGCTAAGCCATTTCTTGTACTGTCCATATGCCTTTTGGAGGAGTATAAGTTGTAGTCTTGTGTACTCCACTTCTGCTCCAGCTCCTTGCTAATGTACCTGGGAAGCAGAAAGTAATGGCGCAAGTACTTGGATCGCTGACACACAGGTGGTTGACGTGAGTCGAGTTCTTGGCTCCTGCCTTTAGTCTTGCCATTTGGGGTATGAACTGGCAGGTAGAAGATGATATCCCTCCCACCTCATTCTTTTACATTCGTCCTTTGAAACAAGTTTGTTTGTTTTAAAGAAATGCTGGTGGTTCTTTTCTGGTCTTCTACTAAAGTTGTAGTAAGTACATTTTGCTCAATTTAGGTGAAAAAGCTCAGTATAGAACATTACTTCTTTTTGAATTTGGTTAATGTATTCTGTTTTTTCTTTTCCTTTATTTTTTTTAAGATTTATTTGAAAGAGTTACATAGAGAAGGAGAGGCAGAGAGAGGGGTCTTCTATCCACTGGTTCACTCCCTGATTGGCCGCAATGGCTGGAGCTGCACCCATCCGAAGCCAGGAGCTTCTTCTGGGTCTCCAACAAAGACGTGGGCTATCTTATACTGCTTCCCCAGGCCCTAACAGAGCTGGATCAGAAGTGGATCAGGCCGGCGCCGTGGCTCACTAGGCTAATCCTCCGCCTTGCGGCACTGGCACACCAGGTTCTAGTCCCGGTTGGGGCGCCGGATTCTGTTCCGGTTGCCCCTCTTCCAGGCCAGCTCTCTGCTGTGGCCCGGGAGTGCAGTGGAGGATGGCCCAGGTGCTTGGGCCCTGCACCCGCATGGGAGACCAGGAGAAGCACCTGGCTCCTGGCTTCGGATCAGCGCGGTGCACTGGCCGCAGCATGCTGGCCATGGCAGCCATTGGAGGGTGAACCAATGGCAAAAGAAGACCTTTCTCTCTCTCTCTCTCTCTCTCTGTCCACTCTGCGTGTCAAAAATTAAGAAAAAAAAGTGGATCAGCTGGGACTTGAACTGGTTCCCATTTGGGATGCCCACACTGGCTTTACCTATGCCACAGTGCCCACCCCAGTGTATTCCGTTGAATCAGAACAGAAGTCTTTGTGAGCCCTGTGCTTCCTGCTGCTCTTCAGCATCCCTATGAGTACTTCTAAAAGTTTATGGGACAAAAATGAAATTATTAAATAGTGCAAAATAATTTGAAATCCATGCATAGTTTTTCTTTTTTTGATAATTCCCAATGTGTATTTAAACATTTTTACCTCAAAAATAAACTCATCTTTAATTCCATTTTCACGAATTCTTGGTAAGCACTTCAAAGATAGCCTACCTAAATTCCTACCTATTATGTACCTACTGGCACTTTTTCCATGTCCTTACTCTGCTTTGTCTACTAGTAGGCCATCAGTTGACATAAACCCACCTGCTTATTTGAGTCCTGGCCTAATGGCTGTTGGCTCCTTCAGTGTGCCACTGGCCAAAGCAGATTTTTTCCCTGCTGGAATATCATTGGATTAACAGCATGCTCACTGCATTAGTTCTGTCAGACCTATGAGTCTTTCCAAATCTGTCCTTGCCAAAATTCAAAGATCCTTTTCTGGGATCAGTAATTGTTCATGTTAGAACCTTCTTAACTCCTTTATTGGCTATTAACACTAGCCAGTAAACATATTTCTCATCCCTGTTCTATGATAGATGAGGGAGCTGTGGGTTTCATCTTGACTTGGCTTAACATTACCAAAGGAAGTTTTTCACATTTGTCCATGTGGGAGCTTGCAGATTTATCTGCATGGAAGATCCTTCTTCTAAATAGAGGAAGAGATTCAAATGATGATTTCAATGTATGGTCAAAAAGCCAAACTGAGCACATTTCATTTTCAAATGATAAAATTATATTAAAATTGTATTGACTTTTCAAAGCTTTGATGTTTCAATTTTTCATCAGCTGTCAATAGATAAAGATGCTCACAGGAAGCCAAATGAACCAAATAGAAAAGTCACTTCCCCGACAAGAGTGCAAAACTGCATTTTTTTAAAAAAAAATTCTCTTGGCTGTTGCCTATAAAACTGAAAACATGCAAAAATAACCTCTTATTTGCATATAAAATAGCACATAAAATTGGACTACAGCTTATCTTATGCTGTAAACACAAGGAAAGGAGAAAATAACATTTGTATGTACAGCTTATGTTGAAAAGTCTTATTAAACTGAAATTATGCATTTCCATTCAGGAAAAACTTTTCGACTAATATAGAACTACAGCCATTTTGCTTGCGAAAACATTCCAAAAGTTCACTTGGTAGAAAGCATTTGCTATGTTTATACAAGCTGTTAGTTACATTGCAAAGCAAAGTATTTGATTAAAATCCCGTTTCCTAGCATCCTGGGAAATGTGGCTACTCCACTGAGAAACTGTCCTCTTTTTGAAGGTTGTAAATGGGAATCTGGGGCAAAGCCTTCAAAGCAGGAACTGATATATGCTGAATGATAATTTTAAAGAGCAATTGAATGATACTGTTTACCAACATGTACTTGAATTTTATGAAAATTATTCAACTATCATACATATGGAAGATTGTACAAACTTGGTGGGTTCTGGTATGCTGAATTTCACAATGCAAACAAAAAATTGACATTACCATCACTCTAGAAGTAGCCACTTTCTCACTTCTTTCCAGGAACATCTATCTTCTCAGTACCCATAATTTGTCCTCTGTGAGTAAATTTTTATTTTTATACAAATAGGAAAGTATATAAAACAATGTATACTCTGGTTTCTGATTGAGCTTTTTTATCAAAATTGTAATTCATTTTTAAAAAATTTATTTTGAAAGAATTACAGAAAGGGAGACGGAAAGTGGGATCCTCCATCTCCAGGCTCCCTCTCCAGATTCCCCAGATGGCTGTTGTGGGTAGTGCTGGACCAGGCTGAAGCCAGGAGCTTCATCCAGGTCTCCCACGTGGGTAGCAGAGGCCCAGGTATTTACATCATGTTCTGCTTTTCCCAGGCCATTAGCAGGAAGTTGGATTGGAAATGGAGCAGGGGGACACAAATAATTGCCCATATGGGTTGCTGGCATTGCAAGCATTGGCTTTACCTGCTGTGCCAGAAGGCTGGCTCTGTTATTTTTAGCAGTAACTCATTTGTTTGCTTTGCTTTGGATTATTCCATGTTATGAATTTACCAGAACTGATTTTTCATTCCATTGTTGATGATATTTGAGGTATTTCTAATTTTAGCTATTTTCTTTTTGATTACATCTTTATGCATTTATTTTATGTATTACACCCAAAGTGGAATTGTTGGATATAAGATACACTTGCAGGTGTGGTGAACTTTAATAAAATGCACAAATAGTTTTTCAAAGTATTGGACAAGTTTAGGCTATGACAAGCAGTTCTGTATTGCTCCAGATTCTTGCTCATAGGTTGTATTGCTGCATAAAAGTTTAGCTATGGTGGTGGATATTTTGTTGTTTTAGTCACCTTTTACTATAATAAATACTCAAGCTATTTATGAAGGAAGGTGGCTTATTGTGGCTCTTGGTTTTGGCAGTTCACAGTGCAAGACTGAGTGTACCTTTATTGGTCGACCCATCTGGTGAGGATAGAGGATGACAGTGGTAGAGTGTGTGCAGAGCAGGATCACGTGGTGTTGGGTCAGGAAGCAGAGTAGCTGTACTGACTCCAACTTTGGTAACCAAGTCTCTTACTACCTTCCAAGAGCATGCCTTCAATGGGCGAAGGACCTCTTACTAGGCCCTCTCCTGAACACTGTAATTGAATTGGCCTGCCATTTGCTGCTTTACTATCAATCCATTACTTTGGAACTTGTTTGCATGAGCTCAGGAGCCATATGCTATCCAAACCATAACAACAGTGGTATATCTTTACTGAGGATTAATGTGCATATTTTTCATGTGTTCATTGGTCTTTTATAGTTTTGTGATGTACCTAAGCCCTTGCCCATTTTTTCCAAAGATGTATTTTATTTATTTGAAGGAGTTACAGAGAGAGAGAGAGAGAGAGAGAGAGAGGTTTTCCATTTCGCTGGTTTACTCCCGAAATGACAACAGCCAGAGCTGAGCTGATTCAAAGCCAGGAGCCAGGAGCTTCTTCAAGGTTTCCCACATGGGTGCAGGGGCCCAAGCACTTGGGCCATCATCTATTGCTTTCCCAGGCCATAGCAGAGAGCTGGATCAGGAGAGGAGCAGCCGGGGCTTGAACCAGCACCCATATGGGATGCTGGCACTGCAGGCTGGGGCTTTACCCACTGCCCCACAGCTCCGGCCCTGAGTCCCTTGCCCATTTTTGTTGCTTTTTCTTTTCTTTCTTACTGGTTTTCAGAACTTCTGACTGTATGTCCTTTGTTGGATAGATCCAGTGTAAGTAGAAGTCTGAATTTTGTGGGTTGTGTTTAATGTCTTAGTTTTAATGCTGCCTAATATAGCATTAATAACTTTTAATTTGTGATTAGTGTTTTTAGAACTCTGTTTAACAAATGTTTGCCTCCCTAAGGCCACTAAAATATTCTGTTTTATTTGGAAAAATTTTTAACATAGTAGTTACCTTTATTAACTACAGTGCAATATTTTAACAAGCACATGATATAAACTGTTCAAATTAGGCAGTCAACATCTCTACCTATCTATTCTTCCTCTGTGTTTGGCGCCTACTAGTTGCTCATTGCCAGTTCTTTGTGTAGTATGTAATACATCAGTGTGAACCATAGTCACCTTTCAGGACTACAGAACACAAGAACTTACTACCTCTAACTATATTTTGGTATCCATTCTCTATTCTCCCTTTCTACCTCCTCCCTCCACTCTTACAAGTCTCTAGTAATTACTCTTCTGAGTTCATGTGGGTTACTCTTTAATTTTCATATCTGAGAGACAACATCTGATATTTGTCTTTCTGTGTCTGGCTTGTTTCACTTAACGTGTAATTTCTAGTTCTATTAATTTGCTGCAAATAGGGGTTCATTCTTTTTTTTTATGATTGGATAGCAGTCCACTGTGTATGTATACCACATTTTCTTTATCCACAGATGCAAAAAAAAAGATGCCTGATGCCATATCTTGACTATTATGAGTAGTACTTCATTGAACATGAAACTGCTGGTATCTCTTTTGTAACCTGATTTCATTTCTTTTGGATTTATAGCCAGAAGAGTGATAACTGGATCATGATAGATCAATTTTTAGATATTTGAGGAATCTCCAAGCTATTCTTAATAATGGTTATGCTAGTTTGCATTCCCATCAACAATGTATGAGGGTTCAATTTAAGCAGAATTTGTTATTTTTCGTCCTTTTGATAACAGTCATTCCAACAGCATTCAGGTGGTATCTTGTGAATTTATTTTTCATTCCCTGATTGCTAGTGATATTTCACACTTCTCATATATTTGGTAGCCATTTTCTGTTTCATCTTTGGAGAGAGATATTTGTCTTTTGCCTATTTCTTTTTTTTTTTAAGATTTATTTATCTGAAAGTTATCCACAGAGATAAGGAGAGGCAGAGAGAGAGAGAGAGAGACAGACAGACAGACAGACAGACAGACTTCCAATTGCTGGTTCACTTCCCAATTGGCTGCAGTGGTCAGAGCTTTGCCGATCTGAAGCCAGGAGCCTCCTGTGGATCTCCCACATGAGTGCAGGGGCCCAACAACTTGGGACATCTTCCTCGGCTTTTCCAGGCCATAGCAGAGAGTTGGATCAGAAATGGATCACCAGGACTCCAAATGGTGTCCATAAGGGATGCCTGTACTGAAGGCCGTGGCTTTACCCATTATACTACAGCGCTTGCCCCTTGCCCATTTCTTAATTGGATTTTGTTGGTTGTTGATTTTGTGTTCTGTGTGTATTCTAGATATTGATCCTTTGTTAGATGAATAGTTTGCAAATATTTTCTCTCCTCCTGTGGTGTTAACTGTTTTGTTTGCAGAAATGTATTGATTTGATTTTAGCTCATTTGCCTATTTTGCTTTTGTCATTATATCTAAGATATTATTGCCTAAATTTTTTTTCTATCACTCTTATACACTGAAAATGAGTTTGCTGAGGAAGAAATTGTAAAAGCAATCTAATTTATAATAACTACAAAGATACCTAGGAATAAATTTTAATAAGGATGTGAAAGACCTTTACAGTGAAAATTATAAAACATACATTAAAAATTGAAGAATATACACAAAATTTAAAGATCTCCCATGTTCATGGATTGGAATATATACAAAATTTACAGATCTCCCATGTTCATGGATTAGAAGAGTTAATATTATTAAAATGCCCATAGTACTCAAAGCAACTTGCAGATTTTTAACTCAGTTCCCTCGAAATATTAATGGCATTTTTTGAAGAACTAGGCAAAAACTGTAAAGTTTATCTGGAAGCATGAATGTCTCTGAATAGTCAAAGCTACCTTGAGCAAAAAGAACCAAGTTGGAGGCATCACAAAACCTAATTCTGAGACATTTTACAGAACCGTAGTTACCGAAACAGCATTGTACTGGTATAAAAACAGACACATAGATCAATACAACATCAGAGTTCCAAAAGTTAATCTGCACATGTACAGCCAATTTATTTTCAATAAATGCGTCCAAAAATAGACACTGGAGTGGTGGGCCCTTAACCTAATGGCTAAGGCACTGATTAAGATGACTACATCCTCTATCAGACTTTCTGGGTATGATACTTGACATTGGCACCTGGTTGCACAACTTTATTAAAGCTGACTTTGGCATGAAGGTTAAGTGGCTCATGTAACTGCTTTCTGCCTCACGTGTGGAAGACTTGGTCCAGTCCAGCCATGGCAGGTATTTGGGGAGTGAAGCAGTGGATAAGAGCTCTCTGTCTCTGTCCCTTTGCTTCTCAAATTAAAAAAAAAAAAAAAAAAAACCAAATGTGTGCTATAGAATGAACAGTGTCTTCAATAAGTGGTGCTAAGAAGCCTGGATATTTATTTATAGAATACTGAAACTTGACCTTATTCCTCTCATTTCTCATGCTATACACCAATCATTTTGACATGGATCAAATACCTAAACATCAGACTTGAAAATATAAAACTCATAGAAGAAAACAGAGAATGTAGAAAATGTACTTTTAAAAAAATCCGTATGAACAGATGTGTAAATGACCACACTCTACCTCATAAATATGTCCAACTAAAATAATTAAAAAGATAAAATGCAGAAATTGGTAGAAAATAATCCAAATCACTAAAACCAACTATTACAGAAGACACGAAAGCAACCTCAATGCTTTGCTTAACAACTTTAGAATAGTCAAGTTTAAATCTATTTTAATAACATAGCTAAAGATACAGTGAAGCTGGTTTATTGTCTAAAAAGAAAATCATAGATTTCAGAAGATCAAATACTTTGCTATATCTTTCCAATAGAATGAGTTGACAGGTTTTAGAATTTACAAAGGAAAAAGCTGAAGGACAGAAGTTAAACGATTTATTCCATCATAAAGCTAGTAGTTGGAAGTAAGGACAGAAATAGAATCAGGAGATGACTTCTGTGAAAGCCAAAACCTTTTCCACTAGTCTGCCACCATACATGTACAGTTCTACCCAGTACAGGGCGGTCTGTGCTTAACTGTTACATGTTCACTGGACTGGACTTCCATCTTCTGTAGACCTTAGGTTCTAAAGACATCCCATAATGTGAAAATCACGTGTAGTCAAAATCACCTGTGGAAAGTCTTTAGGTTGTTTAAAGGGTGGTATGCACGATCTTAGGTGTGCATCTCTTGTCAGTAACATGTGTAACTGTACAGTTTATGGTGATGTATGTGATAAAGAATACACATGGACACAAAAGCTATGTGAAGGAAGTAAAGATTAATTTTCTCTCCATGAGGATATCTGACCCAGATATCTGACTACTTATTATCATAAAAATCATTATTTCTCTAGTTGACTGCAGCATTGTTACACATCAGGTCATTTGTATATGTGTGAATCTATTTACTGGTTTTCATAATCTCTCCCTTTATCTCTGTCAGCTTCCTAATTAAAAGTTGAAAAAAGCTAAAACATAGTGGAGAAAGGATAATTTCTTAAATGGTGCCAAGAAACCTGAGTATTTGTATACAGAATATTGAAATTTGACTAATGTCCTCCTATATTTCTCAACAATCTTTTTTTTCATGAAAGTTGTATTTATTTGAAAGGTAGGAGGAGAGGAGTAGAAGTCTTAGATCTGCTGGTTTATTCCCCCAGATAGGCACAACAGCTGAAACTGTGCCAATCAGGAGCCAGGAGCTTCCTCTGGGTCTCCCACATGGGTTCAGCAGCCCAAGGACTTGAGCCATCTTCTTTTGCCCTCCAAGGTCATAGCAGAGAGCTGGATCAGAAGTGGAGCAGCTGAGACTTGAACCGGTGCTCATATGGGATGTCGGTACTGCAGGTGGCGGCTGCACCTGCTATGCCACGGCACCAGCCCTAACAATCAAATAGATCAAAACCTAAATATAAGACCTTAGGTTGCTGTATGAGTTATTATAGTTGTATAAGTATAGGATGTAGTACGTCTACAACTTAGATCTTTTTGAGGAATGCCTTCACTACATCTAGTGTTCTGTATTTCTGTACTAACTTTAGCATTTCAGCTTGGCTTTCTATGTGTCACCTCTTTCTCCTGATTTCTTTTTTTTTTTTTGATAGAATTAGACAGTGAGAGAGAGAGAGAGACAGATAGAAAGTTCTTCCTTCCATTGGTTCACTCCCCAAATGGCCTTTATGGCCGGAGCTACGCCGATCTGAAGCCAGGAGTCAGGTGCTTTATCCCGGTCTTCCATACGGGTGCAGGGGCCCAAGGACTTGGGCCATTCTCCACTGACCTTCGGGGCCACAACAGAGAGCTGGACTGGAAGACGAGCAACCAGGACTAGAACCCAGCGCCCATATGGGATGCTGGTGCTGCAGGCTGAGGATTAACCAAGTGAGCCATGGCGCCAGCCCTCTCCCGATTTCTTAAAGCCACTGTATCAGAGAATTTGCCTTAACTCCTGGGATTCCTGCTAGGGTGTTAATCCTGTATCCCAAGAAAGTGTCTACAACTTAAATAATTCTTCTTTAACAAGTCTTATGTTCTAGCCCCTTTGATAAAATGCCTTTGATGTCCAATCCAGGGATACCTGGATGGCTCCTGCCAGTACCTGCTATCTGATTTTTCCAGCTTCCTACCTAATTTATTCTCTTTTTCTCCATTATCAGATGCAACATTATCTCATGCTAGGTAATGCAAGTATTTAACCCTAAATAGATATTGGATTCTGAAGGGCCTGTTTCTGCCTTGCGGACAAGAAGAAATCTCTAGTGTTTTTCCATATGGGGAGACTTTTTGGCACTTAAAGGTTAGTGGTTGACTAGCTCTACATTCTCTAAGGATTTTCCAGGTTTTCCCCAATAGTTTCTTAAACTTAGTGTATCAGACTTCTCTTGACTGAAACTGTAAACCGGTTTGGAGTACCTAGACCTTAAATATGATTGAGTTTTGTTCTCAGTTGTTTATACTGTGACTCTAGCCAACATCGACTCTGTAAGCTATGACAATGACCTTGTCTAGCCTCAAACTTAGTCCTGTTTGTTAACTGTTAAACACTCAGAGTTCTTTATTATTTCTCTTAAGGGTATTAATGCAATTGAGTAAGAAGACAACTTCCCTTGTCCCCAGATGTCTCATATCTCTTAAATGCTGAAACCATTATCATTGGATCTTCTCTCTAGCTTCCGTAATAAAATGTGCTTGCTTAAAGGCTCAAGAGTGACAGAGAACTACTATCTACATGGCACTATAAGCTCCTTCAATCAGTACAGATTCATCTTAAGTCAACTGTGTTTGGCTGCTATCAATCACATCATTCTTCATTGAATCATTCACAAATTGAGCACATATTATTTATCTCAACCTGTAAGCAAATATCTTTTTATTTTTTAATTTTTTAATTGTTTTTTTCGACAGGCAGAGTGGACAGTGAGAGAGAGAGACAGAGAGAAAGGTCTTCCGTTGCCATTGGTTCACCCTCCAATGGCTGCCGCGGTCGGCGTGCTGCGGCCAGCGCACCACGCTCATCCGATGGCAGGAGCCAGGTGCTAGGTGCTTTTTCCTGGTCTCCCATGGGGTTCAGGGCCCAAGCACTTGGGCCATCCTCCACTGCACTCTTGGGCCACAGCAGAGGGCTGGCCTGGAAGAGGGGCAACCGGGACAGAATCCGGCGCCCCGACCGGGACTAGAACCCGGTGTGCCGGTGCCGCAAGGCGGAGGATTAGCCTGTTGAGCCACGGCGCCGGCCAGCAAATATCTTTTTAAAAAATAGTCTCGACCTCAAATGACTTGATCTACTACAGGTAGAAATTACTTCCATGCCCAGTGTTCTCCTATGTCCCACCTCCTTGACAAATCATTCCAAAGACATTTATGGCCTCAAAAGTGAGGAAATGAAACTGGGATGGAGAGAATAGAACTAGGAAAGACTAAGTGGAGAGATATTTGAAGACCAAAGACTTGATGAGCTAGCATGTAGAGGAGTTTCCTTTCTGGCAGACCGCTTGGACATCTTGGAGCAGGAGATTGCAAAGAAGATCTGTCACAACAAGAAAAAAAATAAGAAAAAAGAACTGTTTTCATTCCTTTTCTTTGGCCAAGTTCATGCCATCTTACAAAGAACTTCAAACAGAACTGGTTCATGACTACTTATCTTTAATACCAAACTGTTAAGATTTTTATTAAACTAAAATTCAGGAGTCTGTTTATGACTATGGTAGGTTATAGTACAATAATCTTCCCAACAGGACCAACTAGAAAAACTGGATAAAATATGAAAGCATCTGCTTAAGGATAAGCATACAGCTACCATGACAGCAAGAATAGCCATGAAAGTATGCTCAACAATCTCCTGTCAAAAGAATGCAATCTGCAAGGATTGCAGTTAACCACTAGGCTCAAAATGCTGTACTTCAGAATGCTGTGAAGTGCTCATGCAGAGACCATAAACCAACTTGCTCCTGTCCAGTGTGGAATAATTCTTATGAGTGCTCTTTACTCTGCAGCTCCTTATCAGCCTACTTGAACCTCTCTTGGAGTTTAACCAGTCTGAGATTACTCTTACCCAATCCTACCCTGTCTTTACTTCCCTTCTCCCACAACCATCACACCTATACCAGTCTCTAACCATTCCTGCTCTCACCCCTCATCTCTCACAAGCATTTCGCTGATGAATTGCTTATGGTTCTAATTCTATCTAGCAGTCACTTTTCCTAAAGACTGAAACTGACACAGTTGGTACTGATAGTGCTACACCAAATGCAGAAACTTCATTGTATAATGTGGTTATGGAACTTCACATGCACCACCTAGATGGCCAGGAGGAGCCTACCCTATGTGAAATGTGATCCTCAGACACAAGATTTTGTGGGTTCAGTGGACATTGGGGAAGACAATGATACATTGAGTGATGAAACAATGGTTAATGGGAAGGTTATATGGATTAATACTATATCAATAATATAGCAAGACTGGAACATTATGGTTGACTGAACAAATCTTATTAATTGCCTATTTATGTGAAAAAAACTTTTCATTGGTACAGTCATATCTATTTGATGCTACATGGTGCATGATTGTTTTTATGCCACAACAGCAGAGAACAATAGTTGTGAAGCATGAGAACAGTTCCTGTCAAGTTCTTGAAAAAAGAGAATGAGGCATCCCATAATGGGTACTGGTTCAAGTCCTGGCTGCTCCACTTATGATCCAGCTCTCTGCTAATTGCCTGGGTAAAGCACTAGAAGATGGCCCAAATGTTTGAGCTCCTGTCATTCATTGTGGGAGACCCAGATGAAGCTCCTGGCTTTGGCCTGGCCTAGTACTGGCCATTGTGACATCTGGAGAGTGAACCAGCAGATGAAAGATCCTTTTCTGTCTCCCTCCCACCGCCCTTTCCTCCCCCCTTCCCTCCCTCCTTCCCTCCCCCTTTCCCTCTCCCCTCTCCCCTCCCCTCTCCTCTTCCCTCTCCCCTCCCCTTTCCCCTTCCCTTTTTCTCTCCCTCTTTCTCTCCCAGTAACTCTTTCAAGATAATTGAATAAGTAAATCATAAAAAAAGTTGAGAATTTAAAAGACCCGAGTATCAGAAACTACAGTGGCCAATGACAGTGGAAAATGGATCTCGCCACTCAGAGAAGAGAGAGATAGAGAGTTCACTGTTTTTATAATTTTTTGTCTATTCAGGTGAGCTCTAAACAGATTGTGTAATGGCTGCCCACCTTGGAGAAGGGAGATCTTTACTGGGTATACTGATTCAAATGCTAATCTCTATCTGAAACATTTTCACAGACAGGAATTCTGAAATGTTTCACCAACTAGTTGGGTATCCATTAGCTGAGTCACGCTGAGACACATGTGAAATAAGCCATCATGTAAATTAACTCATTGTGAGTGCAAGGTGGTCTGTGCTGAGGTCTGAAGGAGTCATAGAAACATTTAACTTAGCTCTAGAGAGAGCTCTTGAATGTGAGTAGTCAGGGATCTTCTCTGACAGGATTCTTGGTATTAATACAGATGGTGATAGTGACACTGTTATTCTGAAGTTATGTATATAAGGTGGGATAAAGCAAAGGGTAACTATACTAATTCTGGGGTACTTAAGAACCAAGGTTGTTGGCAAGGCAGAAAGAGGTAAAGATGTTCTATAGATGAGATTAAGTAAAAACTTTATAGTCCTAAAATTGAATTGGAGGTGTAAGTATGAAATAATGAGACATCTGTGCATGTGTGTTCAGTTTTGCTGGAATATAACATGTATTTCTAAAAATTGCAGTACAATAATCACTAGACTTATGGTAAAAAGGGGTAAGTCCATAACACCAACAAACTTCATCAGTGGCAGTTCTGAAAAGCATGGGAGTCTAACAAAAATTGTAGTTCTTTACAAGTTAAATGGCTCTGAAATACATAAGCACTACAGCAGACACGCAACTTCACCTTGAAAGAGACAGGAAGTCAGCTTGTGGAAGTGGGCATGGCTTTTGTGTTGGTTATGGTGAAATGATGGTAGGAGCTGTGCCTGAAATTGGACACAGCATTGTCAAGGCAACTGTCGATGGTGTGGCTACTCATCCCCCTGGGCACTGATGCTAGAGTTCCTCAATCTTATGTAGCTGCCAATTTGGATCGTGTTTTCCTGCGCTGAGATGGAGGCCCTTTGAGGCAGGCATTTGTAACAGGTACTGGTCTCATTAAAATTGAAAACTCTGCCTCAGAAAAATTTCTAACTCCTGAGACATAAGACTTGGAGTGGACACAAAGAAGACAACTGTCACCAATGTCCAGTATCTCTTGGAGGCAGGACTTGTTTGGACTGGTTCTTTTGTCTTTCCCCCAAGGCCTAGATATCTTTCCTCTATGTAGTCTTTATTTTTTTCCTGCTACTTTTTTTCCTTTGTTGTCTCCTCCTCTTATGTGCACTTTTTTCTTAGTGTCTTCTTTCTCTTTTGCTTGCCATCTTTTCCTTTTATTTCTGTATTAAGAATCTGAATTACTGACATTTTCTGCTACATTGCTAATAACCGGAAACAGAGTTAGAATTATGGAACCAAACTACTTAACTTTTAATTTGTCTTCTTTCAAGGTTAAGATTTCCAGTGCCATGTGTCCCTAAGGCAGAACACACCTCTGCCTTTCCCTGAAGCACAAAATGCCAGAGTGGGATTCAAACTACATTGCCTCCCATCACTTGCTTGGCTGTGTCTTGCTATGCTAGTTTGTTAGTGTCGGTTGCCACCTGCAGTTTAAATAATCACCAATTTCACTGGCTCAGCATAACTTCTGGCTTTCGTGTTGCATTTCTTCCTGGCCTCCTATGAAGAAATGCCTATTTTTCCTCCCTCATGTTATTACAGATATAGTCATTATTAAAGAAGCACAATTTTATGGTTGCTTCAGTTGGTTTCTAGCTCTATTTTTTTTACATTGCTTTATAAGTCATGTGTGGGCATTTGTGTTCATACAGGTGCCTGGGTGAAAGGACATTGTGCTCTTCATACTCAATGAGCATTTCCTGTTCTCATTTGAGATTCCTATTTTTAATTAAGTACTCAAGTACTTAAGTTTTTAATTAAGTACTTAGACTTAAGTATTAAGGGATTAATGTAAGACATTTTATTATTGCATGACCTCCACTATGATTACTATCCTTTGCTATGAGCAACCAAAATGAGGAGGATCTGATCTGTGGATAGTCAATTAAGTGAATCTAGATTCAGTCATACATGACTCTATTTCCTTATACCTTGGATCCATAATCTACTCAGTATTTACCTATTTTCTTTTTAGAAGATTGGAAAGAAGTCACACAGTATCACAAAGAAATTTTTCTTGAATCATTTTTGGCAAAATTATGAATAAAGGAAAAAGCAAAAACCAATAACAATTTTAACAGATAACATAGTTGTTACTTGTAGTATGCTCCTTTTGAAATTGCAGGACAGGCGCATTAAAATGCTACAGGGGGATCTCGGCTACTTTGGTAACAGGTAAGATTTCTGAATGGTTCCATTGGAATCTAATTTGGAGATTTTCCTGGAAAGTTTTCACTGATTATGGCTCAAGGAAGTAAGAAGGAGGTATTAGTTTGAAGCTGCTGCTACTGGAAGATTGAGTATTTTGTAAAGATTTCAGAGAAAATTTTCTGGTAAAAATTTGAAAAAGTGATATTGCATCCACTTTTTGTAGTTCTTCCCCTATCATTCTTTTTTTTTTTTTTAAAGATTTATTTATTTATTTGAAAATCATAGTTACACAGAGAGAGGAGAGGCAGAGAGAGGCGAAAGAGAAAGAGAAGTCTTCCATCCGATGGTTCACTCCCCAGTTGGCTGCAATGGCTGGAGCTGTGCCGATCTGAAGCCAGGAGCTAGGAACTTCTTCTAGGTCTCCCACGTAGGTGCAGGGGCCCAAGGACTTGGATCATCTTCCACTGCTTCCCCCGGCCACAGCAGAGAGCTGGATTGGAAGAGGAGCAACTGTTACTTGAACCAGTACCCATATGGGATGTCAGGGCTTCAGGCCAGGGCATTTACCTGCTGCGCCACAGCGCCGGCTCCTCCCTTATCATTCTTATTTTCTTTGAGTTCATGTAGTATGCTAGCTTAGCAGGATGAACCATTTTATAAGCCAAGACAATAAAAAAGGGAAATAATGGATGAAATGTACACAAGGTGAAAACAAAAACCTATCTTTACCTATCTATCTCATTATATATGAAGATACCTTCCAATTATATTTTTATATTTTAAATATATAGTTTTGAGAGTTGCATGGAGGGATAGGACAGATAAAGAGATCATCCATCCTTTGATTCACCAACTGAATGACTGCTGGGGGGCCTAGGCTAGGTCACACCAAAGCCTGGAGTCTGGAATTCCATCTCAGTCCCACAGGGGTAGCAGGGGCCCTGCAGTTGGGTCATCTTCCACTTGCTTCCCAGGCACATTAGCAGGGAGCTGGATCAAAGACGGAGCATCTGGGACTCTAATGGTCATTCACGTGGGATGTTAGCATCACAGGTGCATCTTAACCTGCTGTACTTTAATACCAGCCCCACCAACTATATTAAATTATTTGAGGCATGTTTTTAGTTGGCTCTTGTATAAACATCATCATCATCATCATCATCATCATCATCTTGCATCAATTTTGTCAAACCTCGTGTAAGTTCTTATTGGATAAAATATTTTAGCGTGATTGTATTTTGGAACTCATAATGTATTGCTGATGCCAATGGTAGTAATAAATATTAGAAGTATTAGGTTATACAATTTAATTCTTACAACAATCCAGTGAAGTTGAAACTGTTACTGAAATCTTATTTTTAATAAATTTTAAATGTGGAAACTGAGGCTTCAATAAGTTAAATGATTTGGTCAAGGTTGTCTACCTAATAAGAAACAGAACTGGGATATGGTCTGAATTTTGAACATAAAGCCTATACATTACCTCACTACCAACTATCCCAAAGAGAAGATTTTGAAAAATGACAGACATAAGTGTAACATGGAAAACTTAAACTGGGTATGCACTTACGAAGTAGATGCCTGGTGTTAGGCAGATGTGAACATCCAATATAGCTATGCTAGTGGGATCAAAGTACTGATGATCTAGGACATAGAAGAGTCACCACCAGCATACTGTTAACTAGATCCAGTTTCACTTTCAGTTTGGAATCTTCTGATTTTCCCTATCAGTTCTTGTTTTATTTTTTCTGTTTTTCTGCATTTCTTTTCTGCATTTCTTTCCTCAATTTCCTTTCTGTTTTAGATTCTGTATTGAGTCCATAGGTTTTTGCTGAGTTTTAGTGCTAAAAATTGAAGGTATAACTTACAGTAGTAGCCCTATTTTTGTATCATTTTTATGCTATACACCCAAACAATTTTGAGTAAGGTGATTAAATTTGGTTTCCTCATCTGCAAAATGTAACTGGTAATACTTTATTTTCTGAGGATCAAATGTCTTACTATGTTTCAATATGTGTAAAAATCTTACTACTGACAAATGCCTAGCAAATAAAATAATATTCAATAAATAATATTTTCCACTTCCTTTAGTCCACATAGTTTTCTGGTGATGAAATTAAGATGTTCCCTACAACCTGAAGACTGGTAACTATTTAGCACCTCAAAATATTGTTTGTAAAAGACTGTAAGTAAAACTATATCTACCATGCATGCACTGAACACATTGCACCCTTGTCAGTTTTCTGCTAGCTGTTCCTTTTTTTTTTTTGACAGAGTTAGACAGTGAGAGAGATGGAAAGGTCTCCCTTCTGTTGGTTCACCCCCAAATGGCTGCTATGGCCAGCACTGTGTCCATCCAAAGCCAGGAGCTAGGTGCTTCTCCTGGTCTCCCAGGCAGGTGCAGGAGCCCAAGCACTTGGGCCATCCTCCACTGCCTTCCTGGGCCACAGCAGAGAGCTGGACTGGAAGAGGAACAACTGGGACTAGAACCTGGCGCCCATATGGGATGCCAGTGCCACAGGTGGAGGATTAACCAAGTGAGCCACGGTGCTGGCCCCTGCTAGCTGTTCTTAAGCACAGTTTATCTTTCCATCTATAATTAGATTATGAAGTAGGTGCAATTATTCCCTTTTTATAGAGTAGGAAACTGAATGTTTATAGCTTGCCTCAAATGACTCAGTACATATTTGGGCTTCCAAGGGTCAACATTCTCAACCAAGTATTATTAAACTGTAATCCTTGTGTTCTTTATACTCAGAGATGTCCTATTAAAGGTTATTTTACTGAGATGTTACTGCTAAAACTTAGGTAATAAGTTTACATTTTGTTCTTAATATTTTTTTTTAAATTTCTAAATGTTTTTTAAGGTGAATAATTTTATCTATTTCATTTATAACAGATTTAGGAGCAGAGTGATTCATTCCACCCATTCTGCTTCCCACCCGCACTCTAACCTTCCCTTCTCCTTCCTTTCTTGGTCTTTACTTTTTTACAATGATCTACCCTCAGTTTATTTTAACTCAAAAGATTTACCCTACACTAAAGGAATCATTAAATTGTAAGAAGAAAAATACACTGTCTTAAGGTAGAGGCAAGAGCTATAAACAATCCAGTATCAAAATGTGAGTTTCACTTATAAACATTAATTTTTTGTATTGTTACCACAGATCAGAGAAAGCATATGGTATTTATCCTTTTGGTACTGGATTATTTCATTAAGTATAATGGTTTCTAGTTATATCCATTTTGTTGCAAAAAACAGGATTTAATTTTTAATAGTTGAATAGTATTCCATTCTTGTATGCATGTCTACCAAAATTTCTTTATCCAGCCATCAGTTGATATCTGGATTGATTGCTTATTTTAGCTATTGTAATTGAGATGCAATAAACATGGAGATAGGAAGAACTCTTAGGTGCTGACTTCGTTTTGTTTGGGTAAGTTTCCAGAAGTGGGATGGCAGAGTTATACAATGAATCTATTTTCACCTTTCTAAAGTTCTCTATATTGTCTTCCACAATAGCTGTACTAGTTTAAATTCTCATCATCAATGGATTAGGGTAACTTTTCCCCAACATCCTCACCAGCATTTAATTTCTGTGTGTGAGTTACTCTAACTGGGGTGAGGTAAAACCTTATTTTGGTTAGTGTTTCCATTTCCCTGATGCCTAGGGATCGTGAGCATTTTTTTCATGTGTCATCCATTTGAATTTCTTCTTTTGAAAAATGCCTGTTCATGTCCTTTTCCTGTTTCATAACTGGATTGTTTTGTTGTTGAGTTTGTTGAACTTGTTTTAGATTCTGGATATTAATCCTTTATCAGTTTCATAGTTGGAAAATAGTTTATTGCATTGTATTGGTTGCCTCTTCACTTTGTTGAGTGTTTCCTTTCCAGTGCAGAAGCTTCTTAGCTTTATGGAATCCTATTTGTGTCTTTTGCCTTTGCTTGCCTGTGCTTCTGTTGTGTTCTCAAAAGTCTTTGCCTATGTCAATATCTTGCAGAATTTCCCCAGTATTCTTCTGTATAATTTGTTGAAATCAGGTCATAGATTCAGATACTTGATCTTTTTGTATAAGGTGTAAGGTAGGGGTGTAGTTTCCTACTTCCACATGCAGAGATGCAGTTTTCAAAGCAGCATTTGTTGAAGAGACTATCCTTGCTTCAGATTGATTTTAGCTCCTTTGTCAAAGACAAATTGGTTGCAGATGCAGAGATTGATTTCTAGAGTTTATATTTTGTTCCATTGGTCTACATGTATATTTTTGTGCCAGTGTCAAGCTGTTTTAATTATAACTTCCTTGTAGTATGTCTTGAAATATGGTATTATAATGCTTCTGTCTTTGTTTTTGTTGTATAAGATTGCTTTTGATTTTTAGATTTTCTTGTGTTTTCATGAGGATTTTAGCATTCTTTTTTCTAGATCTGAGAAGAATGTCATTGGTATTTTGATTGGGATTGCATTGAAGTTGTAAATTGCTTTTGGTTGTATGGACATCTTGATATTCTTTCAATCCACAAACATGGATTTTTTTTATTTTTTGTGTCTTTGTCTTCACTCTTTTCTAATTTTCATCATAGAGATGTTTTAACAACTTTGATAAATTTATTCCAAAATTTTAAAAAATTTTGGAGCTATTGTGAGTGAGATCTTCAAAGTTCTTTCTCAGCCATGGCATTGTCTGGTTATACAAAAACTATTTTGATTTTTGTGTGTTAATATTATATCCTCCCACTTTCCAAAACTCTCTTCTGAGTTCAGATAACTCAGTTATTTAATACTGAAGTGTCTTGGTACCCCTGTATGTGGAATCATGTACTCGGCAAACAGGAACAATTTAATTTTCTATTTTCCACTTTGTATGCACATGCTTTCTTTTGCTTGTTTAATGGCGCTGGCTAAAACTTTCAGGACTATATTGAATAGCAATGGTGAAACTGGTTCTCCTTATCTTGTCCTAGATCTTAGTAGAGATGTTTCCAACTTTTCCCCATTCAAAAGGATGTTGGCTGTGGGTTTGTCATATATTGCCTTGATTGTGTTTAGGAATGTTAATTGTATACCCATTAATCTTAAGGTATTTTTATCATGAAAAGATGGTATATTTTATCATATACTTTCTCTGCATTTATTGAGATAATCATGATTTTAAGAGTTCAGTTTTTTAATGTGATGTTTTACATTTATTGATTGTATATGTTGAAAAAACTCTGCATACCAAAGATAAATCCCAGTTGGTGCCAGTGAATGATCTTTTTGGTATGTTGCTTGATTCAATTAGATATTTTGTTGATGAATTTTCCATATATACTCATCAAGGTTATTGGTCTTCAGTTCTCTTTTTCTGTGTTACCTTTCTCTGGTTTTGGAATTAAGGTGATGCTGGCCTCATAGAGTTTGTGAGGTTTCCCTCTGTTTTAGTTGTTTGGAGTGTTTTGAGAAGAATTGGAATTAGTTCTTCTTTAAATGTCTCATAGAATTAAGCAGTGAACCCACCTAGTTCTGGGCTTTCTTCGTTGGGGAGTGTCTTCATAACCACCTTGGTTATTGTCCTATTTAGGTTTTCCATGTCTTCCTGACTCAGTTTTGGTAAACTGTATGTGTCTAGAAATCTATTAATTTCTTCCAAATATTTCAATTGTTGGCGTATAGCTGATGTAATTCCTAATGATTGTTTTTATTTCTGTGTTATCCATTAGAACAACTCCTCTTTCATCTCTGATTTTATTGATTTGAGTCTTCTCTCTTTTATCTTTTTTGGTTAGTTTTAACAGTAGTATATCAATTTTGCTTTTTTTTTTTAAATCCAACTTTTCATTTCATTGATTTTTTGGTCTCATTTTTAGTCTTAATTTTTTATACAATTTTAATTATTTCTTTCCTCCTAATTTTGGGTTTGGTGTGTTCTTTTTCTAGATTTTTGAGATGTATTGCTATAGCTTATTTGATACTTTTCCAATATTTGACATGAGAACTTACAGTTATAAGCTTTCCTTTTAACACTGGTTTTTGCTGTATCCATAGTTTTGATTTTCCAATGAAACCTTTTATTTAATGAGTACAAATTTCATAAGTTCAACTTTAGTAATATAGTGGTTCTTTCCCATATACCTGACCTCTCACTTCACCTCATCCCCTACCGCCTTCTTCCTCTGACATTCCCAGTCCCATTCTCCATTAAGATTCATTTTTAATTAACTTTATGTACAGAAGACCAACTCTATAAGTGAGTAAAGATTTCAGAGACTTGTTCACACACACACAATATAAAAACCTCTTTGAGAACAAGTTTTAGAGTTAATTCTCATAGTACAACTCATTAAAGACAGAGGTCCTGTGTGAGGAATAAGTGCACAGTGACTCGTATTCCATGTAATTTTTAAAAAAAATATTTATTTTTTTGAAAGAGTTACACAGAGGAAGAGAGTGAGAGAGAAAGAGAGAGAGAGAGAGAGAGAGAGAGAGAGAGAGAGAGAGAGAGAGATGGATGTTCCATCTGCTGGTTCATTCCCCAGTTGGCCACAATGGCCGTTGCTGTGCCAATCCTAAGCCAGGAGCCAGGAGCTTCTTCCAAGTCTCCCATATAGGTGCAGGGGCCCAAGGACTTGGGCCATCTTTTACTGCTTTCCCAGGCCATAGCAGAGAGCTGAATCAGAAGTGTGGAGCAGGCTGGCGCCATGTCTCAATAGGCTAATCCTCCGCCTGCGCCGCCGGCACACAAGGTTCTAGTCCCAGTTGGTGTGCCAGATTCTGTCCCAGTTGCCCCTCTTCCAGGCCAGCTCTCTGCTGTGGCCAGGGAGTGCAGTGGAGGATGGTCCAAGTGCTTGGGCCCTGCACCCGCATGGGAGACCAGGAGAAGCACTTGGCTCCTGGCTTCGGATCAGCGTGGTGCGCCAGCCGCGGAGGCCATTGGAGGGAGAACCAACGGCAAAGGAAGACCTTTGTCTCTGTCTCTCTCTCTCACTGTCCACTCTGCCTGTCAAAAAAAAAAGTGCAGAGCAGCAGGGACTTGAACTGATGCCCATACAGGATGCTGGCACTGCAGGTGGCAGCTTTACCTGCTATGCCACAGCACTGTTCCCCCACCCCAGTTTTTATGTGTTGTGTTTTCATTTTTATTAATTTAAAGGAGTATTTTGATTTCCCCTTTTGATTTCTTCTAAGATCCACTGTTCTTTCAGGAGCATTTTGTTCAGTCTCCATGTGTTTGCAGCAATTATAGGAGTCTTGTTTTTTAATCCATTAGCCAGTATGTATGCTAACTGTAGAATTTAGGTTATTTATATTCAAGGTGATTGTTAATAATTAATGACCTGGTTTTGCCATATTTCCAGAAATATTCCTGTTGCTTGCTTTGGATTTCCTTTGTACTTTTACTAGATTTCCTGCCTTCACTTGTTTCATAATGGTGACTATCTTTGTTTCTGTGGGTAGTATCCTTAAGTATCGCTTGTAGGCTGGACTACTGGTGAGAAATTGTTTCTGTTTGTTATGAAAGGTCTTTATTTAGCCTTCATTGGTAAATGAGAGCTTTTCTGGGTACATATTCTGGATTGGCAGTCTTTGCTTTTAGAACTTGGAATATCTCTTCATTATCTGCTAGCCCATAGTGTTTCTGATGAGAAGTCGACTGTCAGTCTAATAGGATGTTCTGCAGAGGCAATCTGGTGTTTGTCTTGTGAGCATTTTAGAATGCTTTCTTAATGTTTTACTTTTTAAACTTAAACAATAATGTGTTGTGGTAAAGGTCTTTTCTGATCATATCTATTCTATATGCTTCCTGTACTGGGATGTCCTTTTGTCCTAATTATGGAAATTTGCTTCTGTTATTTCACTGAATAGCCCTTCTAATCCATTCTCTCTCTCTTCATGCCTTTGGTGGGAGAGGGCTGGGGAAGGAGGAAAAAAAAAAAAGAACAGAGTAGAGTGGAGAGAAAAAGGGATAGGGAAAGGGTTGGGCCAAAGGCGGGAGGCAGGAACTCCATCATGATCTCCCACGTAGTTGGTAGGAACAGAAGTACTTAGGCTCTGTTATTTTCCAACCATTTTAGCAGGATGCTGGATCAGAAGTGGAACAGCGAAGACTTGAATAGGTACTCCAGTATGAAATGCTAGCATCCCAAGTGGGTGTTTTACTTGCTGCACCACATTGTCCTTTTAGGATAACTCCTCAAGAATATTCTCCTTATCTTAGATCTTACAACAGTTTACAGTTCTTTTATAACTAAGCCTGTGTTTCAATTAAGTTAGTTTTTTAATCTGCTGTGAGGTTTGGGTTGAGGTTAATAATTTGCTTATGGATTTCTAATTGCATCAGCACTATTTGTTGGAGAGGCTCTCCTTCCTCCATTGGATTGAGTTTGCATGTGCATTGAGTCAGGTATGCATATTTATATGAGTTTATTTCATGAACACTATAGGTTTCTCCGTTTATTCAGTGCATTGACTTCATCAGTGTTTTACAATTTTTAGCACAGGGATTTGGTATATATTATGCTTGAAATATCTGTGCATTCTGTGTTTCTATTAAAGCAACTCTAAAAAGGATGGTGATTTTAATTTTGGTTCCTGAATGTTCATTGCTAATATGGAGAGATAGGATTGGTCGCAGGGTTTTGATGAAGTATGCTTCAACTTGCTGAACTCATTTGCTAGTTCTAGGATAATTTTTGTGGATTTTTTGAATATTATATGTAGATAACCATGTTATTTGCTGATAGAGACAGTTTTATTTCTTTGTTTTCAACTTGTATGACATTTATTTTTAAAAGATTTCTTGACTTGAAAGGCCATCTTGATGGAGGAGGGAGAGGAAGAGTGATTAGGAATCTTCCATCTACTGGTACTTCTTAAATGCCCACAGTATACTCCCTAAATACCCACAATATTCAGAGCTGGATCAGGCCAAATCCAGGAGCCAGAAATTCCATTGGGCTCTCCAATTGGATCACTAGAATTTAAGTACTTGAGCCATCATTTGCTTCTTCCCACTTGCTTTAGTAGAGAACTGGATTGAATGCAGAGTAGCCCCAGCACTCCAATTTGAGATAGGCACATTCCAAGCAGTGACTTAACCAAATGTACCACAAGGCTACACTAAACTTTCATTTATTCTTTGCGTTATTACAGAGGCTGGAAGTTTGAGTTCTATATTGAATAAGAGTGGTGAGATAAGACATTGGACATCCTTACCTTGTTCCTGCTATGACAGGTAAAGCATTTGGTCTTATACCATTAAGTAGGATGTTAGCTGTAGCTTTCTTTTGTTTTGTAGGTGCTTTTTTTTCAAGTTGATATTACCACCTCTTTGTCCCTAGCTTGCTGAAGGTTTCTAGTATGGACACTGCTGGATTTTGCAATGACCATATAATTTGAATAGATATTTTAATAAAATCTTCTAAACTTTTTAATTCATATAAAGAGGGTAGCTTTCATGCATTCCATAGTTACAGTTACAAAGTTTAGAATATTTTAATTAGGAGAGAAAGTGAGAACACATGAATACAAGTGAATTCCTACCTGCTCATTCACTTCAGAATGCTCACAATAGGTGGAGCACACTACAGGTTTCTCACGTGGATGATGGCTTCATTCACTGGATCCTTCCAGGATCAGTATCCTCCCAGGTCTGTACTTAGTAGGGAGGTGGAGCTGGAGGCTGGAACTCAGGTATGGGATGTGAGCATGTTAATCACGAGACCACGTATCTTCCATAGCATTTTTTTGTTTTTGTCACAAGAGATTATTTGCAATTTTCAGGTCATAAGGATATTATGTTTTTCAAAAGTTAGAATTTTGATTTTTTTGGGAATTGGTTTTATCTATGGTGTGAGAAAGTATCGAATGTAATTTTTAATAAGAATAGTGGTTCCAACTGTTTTGTGAATAGTTTATTTTTTGGCCTTGTCTCTTATATGCCTGGGTCTGTTTCTGTTCTGTTGCACTGTTTGATTTCTTTCGGGCTTTAATTACCTTCATTCTAGAATGAGCCTTGGGATCGTGTTGGGCAACTCTCTACTCTGTATTCTTTATCAGAAGTTTCTTGTCTCCTTGGATATTAATTTTTCCATATAAATTTTAGAATACGTTATCAAGTTTTTCAACAAGCTTATATGAGTTTCAGTTGAACTTGTAATCCAGTTTTTAGAGAATTGACATCTTTTTGATATCTTCCATGAAAACAGTTTCCATTCTGTTATTAAATATCTCTCATAAAGTTTTAAAAAAAAACTTTTCCAGAGATGTCTTGTGTTTCTTGGTACTTTAAAGGTCTTTTAAATTTTTAAATACCTTTAGGAAATAGTATCCCATTACATATTATATTTTTATTTGTTGCTGATATATAAAATTGTAATTATTTTTTACATTTAAATATACATCCAAGCATTTTGGTAAACACTTTCATTAGTTCTAATAATTTCTGTGGATTATTTTGGTTTTTTTATGGGAAAATCATGTCAAATTTGACAAGAGTTTTGTTACTTTGTTTCCAATCCTTTGCATCTCTTTTTGCTCTCATGTTTATTACACTATCTAGAACCTCCTGTATAATGTTAAACAGAAGGCATGTTAATAGACAATCTTATTTTAATGGTTTGTTTTTAATGCTTCACCATTAAAGTTTATATTTACTATAAATTTTTGGTAGACAGATTTTTGTGAGGGTAAGATTTATTTAAAAACATAAATGGGTATTAAATTTATCTAAGTTTTTATATATTTGGAGATTAAAGTAACATTGCTGCTTTGATCTGGTAGTAGTTCACATTTATAGATTTGCTAATGTAAGCCAGCTTGGCTTTCTTTGAATTAATCTACCATGGTCATGATACCACATCTTCCAAATGCAATGCTCTGAGTGTTTACCAGCTACCTATTGGAATTCTCATGTAAGTGAGAAAGGATTTACAAAAAAATTTTTTAAATTTTTATTTGTTATTTATTTGAAGGCAGAGAGAGAAAGGGAAAGAGCAAACACAGGCACACGCTCTGTCAGCTGTTTTACTCCCCAAATTCTCACAACAACCGGGGCATCGCAATCCAGGTCTCCCCCATGGGTGACAGGAATCCAGTCAGCACCCATCACCTGTTGTCTCCCAGGGTACCATTATCAGGAAGCGAGGATCAGGAGTGGAGCTAGAACTTGAACTCAGAAACTCCTTCTGATTTGGGATGTGAGTTGTCCAAGCAGCTCCTTAACTGCTGCACCAAACACCTGCCCTGTTAATAGATTCTTCAAGTCCCAAAACAGTTACACATCATGAAACATGTTCTATCTATTTAACCTCAGGTAAAGAAGAGATTTGCAGAAGAGGCTGGTTTCACTAGATCTCTCTCAAATCATTCTGTGTAGGTAACAGAGTGTTTGTCTTCAGATCTGCTCAGAAACATTCAGTCTGGTTAAAAGTTGAAGGGAACCCTCTCTTTGTGACTAAGAGGACAGGGAAAGAAAACGTCCAGTAGAATAATATAATGGGTGACTATTTTAACACTACAAAGAGACCGGTGGACTGTTTGAGTTTCTAATGGGAGTGGATCTCATTCTTCTCTCTTTGTCTGGCATGTGTAGGAAACTTTTTCTCTAATCCTGTCCTTGACTTACTGGGAGCAGGCTCTATCTTCTTGGCTTACCCAATTCCCTGTCTCTGTGTTATTCTTCAAAAATCAGGGAAGGAAAGAGCAATTATAGGCTAAGGACCCAGTAGTCTTAAAGGTTTACAACCAAACTCTAAGCCAGTGGTACTCTAGATCAATTAAATCAGAAACACTGAAGTTCACTCAATCCTTAATATTTTTAAAGCTCCCAAAATGCAGAAAAGTTTGTAAACCAGTTCTTTCAGCTACCAGAGTCAACTGCCTATTACTACATAGTCAAGAGTATAACAGAGTTGATAAATGCATACATTTGCTTAGTCTTGTGCATCTTTAAATGTGACTGGAAAGAGAATTGCTTCAGTGTTCTGCTCTCTAATACTTTTACTGGCTGGTAACTTTTCTTTGTGCCCAGGTAGCGATAAGAAAGCCCTGGAGGTGGCAGGGACCAGACATAGTCATAAGATGTTAATAAATAGAGCCACAGACAAATGCCCTCTCAATGATGAGATGAGAGCTGGAGGATCCAAAATTGTCACTGAACTTTGGTGGAACATGGCCCCAAAAAGCTTTTTTTTCTACTGAATGATTCTATAGCATGATTTTCTTTATGGCTTGATTATGATGCTCAACGTTCATTAGTTTGAGGCTTAACAGTTTCACTAACAGTAACACTCTATTCCCACTCAGATGGGTAATGCCCTTGACCTAAGTGGCTGACCCTGTAGAACACACCAACTCTAACCCCCTGCACCATCCCTGAAGGAGGCAAAGGAGGATAAACAGGTTGCACATGCTGCTGGGATTTTCAGGTGACAATAGCAATAGTTTATTACAGTTTCGGAACACGTTAGAAAGTAAATATTGTAGATAGCCCTGGAAGTCTAAAACTGTAGGAGGTTTAGAAAAATATGGGTTTTAGCAGCAGGTGAAACAGTGATGACAGGACTATAAGTCTAATGTTGAATTTTTCTAAGTTTCTTAAACATGACATTGGCCATGGGTCAATCATATGTTTCAGTCTTCAAAGAGATGGAAAAAATTTTGCCCTCTGGTGTTATTCCATTCCTGTGTTGGTACCGTGGAATCACATAGTTGGTAGACTGAGTAGAAAATAATATAGACTTTTGTTGATATTATCCATCTATAATTTAAGTTCAAGTTCTTAGGATGAAACCATACAAAGTAAATGGTTAGCAAACATTGTCTGCAGCCTGAAATAATAGATTGTTGGAGTCTCTCTCTGCTGCAACTAGACAGTGTACATCAAAGCAATGTCTTGCACATCAACATCAAGCCATGAATAAGTTATACACAAAGGGATTTATTTACACTTTCTCTATGCTATTTATTATCAGGCATTCAGACGGTATTGCTGGTCTGTGTTCTTGCCAGGCTTTGGGTTGGGAAATGGAGAAAATACAAAGAGAAATGTTCAACTCTCCCTAATATTAAGTAGGAAATGAGATTCAAATAGCCCTGAGGTTGTAGTTACAGTGCAGCTAAGACAAGGATGAGAAGTGACAAAAGCATTCAAATGCTTCATTTCTATGACAACACAAACCCATATGTTTGAAATAATCGGCGTGACAATCAGAGTCCTTCAGTTCCCATCTGGATATTTGTTGTGTTGTCAGCACTGCCCATTTCTGAAGATAAAGTCTTCATTTGGTTTTGTAGCATGATAGGATCTTTCAAGTTCATTCAGTTCTTTGCTGTAACATGTGTTGTTAGAGTTCAAATAACACACTTTGGATGACATTACATAGGATTCATCCTAAAGCCTTGTATCACTCAGCACACTGAGCTACACTGGCACTGATTCTTCCTGCATTTATGCTACCTAATTTGAAAACCACTGTCAAATACTTCAAGAAGAAGAAAGAAACCCATGGAGAATTAGGTGATAATATTATTCAGTGATATCTATTGAGAGCATTTATCTAATCAAAATAAAAGATGTAACACCTGGTATGTATCTATCACTCTCTCCAGCTGGTGCAGATGGAGGCAGCCTGTTGGAGCTCTGAAATATGTTCCATTGCTGAGTATTGTGCGGGGCGGTTTGAGCCAGGAGACGAGGGCAAAAGGAGGCCAGGCCAGCTCAGCTCAGCAAGATCTCAGGGCTTCCTGGCAGGCCACTTTGATGTACTGTGCCTTTGAAGTAAATCCTTTCCTGTTGGGCACTCTTCTTCACCAATCTCTCATCAGAGAGAGGCATCCTCTGATAATTACTTCTTTGGGGGAGTCCGAGGGAAGTGAGATCTGGAAGGAAGAAAACAAAGACGGGGAGAGAGTGAGAGAATGAGAACAGTAGAGTTGGGAACTGAATATTAAAGTCATCTGGCATTTTCAATCTACCTGCCCTATATTTTAGTTGAAATACATTCTGTTAAAACAATCAGGATTAGCTTCATAGAAGCTTATTTTTGGAGAGAAGAGGGCTTTCATACGCTTATCTCCTGGTTTTTGGGCCTGTTTGATACTGATAAGGATGTTGTTTGCTAGTTTGTGTTATAAATGTCATTTTCTAGAGAAATATAGAATTGCTGAGCATCTTTATTTTGCTAATTTTGGGAACTCTTAGCTGTAGGCTCACCAATTCCAGTATCTTCATCTCTAAAGTGGGGTTTAATAATGATACCTATTTCATGAGGTGATTATGAGGAGAAAATGAACTAATCTTTATACGGTGCTTAAAAGTATGTCTTGGAAAATACAGTCTCTGTGCTTATTAAATAGAACAATATAAGTGATAGAAAATGAAAATATGAAAACAAGAATAAAAAATACACCGTAGCTGGATGGTGGTGTGGTGTAGCAGCTACAGCTGCCCCCCTGTGATACCTGCATCGCTTATCTGCACTGGCTTGAGTCGCGTCTGCTCCACTTCCAATCTAGGTCTCTGCTAAGGTACCTGGAAAGGCAGTGGAAGATGGCCCAAGTGCGTGGTCCCCTGCCACCGACTTGGGAGATCCAGGAGAGACTCACTCAGCCAGGCCCAGACCCAGCCTTTGCGGCTATTTGGGGAGTGAACAGTGGATGGAAGGTCTCTCTCTTTCTCTCTTCCTCTCTTTGAGTAACTCTGACTTTCAGATAATTTTTTTAAAACTACATCATGGTAAGTTAGATTGTCTAGGATTGTTTAATCTTGTTGTTTGTAGAATTGTTTCTAAAATTAGGTTGGCTATTTTACAGGAGTGTTTTTGCTCTTCGCTCTTGGCATAGTTGGGTAATGATTAAATTCTGTGAGTGCCATCTCTTATAAATAACTCAGGAAACACTACTTTTACTTACTTCTAACCTACAGGCTTTTGACTTCGATGCTGCTAAGGAGGACACTTGTCCTTAGCCATGTAGTTTTGACAGTAAGATTATTGCATTGTTTGCAATGTCGTCCAGCAGCCAGATAGTGACAGCCCTATATTTCATTAAGATTCTCTGGTTTGAAATCTGATAAGCAACATCATTTGGACCCTTTTTCCAGAATGAGATTCAAAATGTTTTCAGACTCCATGTGGTTTTTTCCATATTTCCTTTGAGTCTCCTAGTATGTATTTTGGAGGCAATGTCAGAACAAAATGCTTACCTTCTTTGACACACATAAACACACACACACACAAAGTAATCTTTACTCTTTTGGCAGTACCTTTTTTAGAATGCCCAATGACAGATGTCTTGCTGCTGCATTTTGGAGCAGGCTCAGAATATTAAGGTGGGAATTCTACTGAGGGCTGGGGCTGTTCACATCACTGTTGGTCAGAGGTTATTGACTCACATTTCAGTTTATTGCTTATCTTCAGGTATTTGGAATTGCTGTGCTAACTATTGGCTGTTGTAGATGGACCTTGGCTGGAAACCTGGCCTAGAGTTTGAAAATAATTGTAGTTTCCTGGTTACTGACCCAGGAAATTATTGAAGCTTCCAAATAAAATATGTGCAGAATAAATTAGGGCCTCAACACAGACAAATCATGTGTATGTGAATTCAAAATCCTAAGAGTACATTCGCTATAGGGTAAAATTACTGTGGCCATTTACATTTTTCATACTGGTACCTTAGAAGCAAGGACAATACTTGTTCTTGTAATATTGGATGCTTAGCATAAAAGGTAAATGTTATTGACAGACTCACATGCTCTTCTATGTACACATCTGTGTACATGTTAATACCCTTTGATATAAATTACATTAAACCTTTATGGTCTAGCTACTATTTCAGTGTCTGAATATGCGAAAATTACCATAAAATGGGATTCTAGGTTTCAGATTTGGCTTGATGGCTGACTCTCTACTCATTATTCTGCCTTCTAGGAACATTTATCATAGCAACCACAGTGCTAAGTACCTTAGTAATGCATTTTCTCATTAACCCTCTCATTAGCTCCCTGAGGTAGCTATATTTATTTTAGTGATGAAGAAATTATAATTCTGGTGGATGTGTCTGTCACACAGATGAAGAGATAAACATGAGATTTGATCTGGGCCTATATTAACACTGAGAACACACTTTGAATCATTAAGGCTAGGGGTCGGCGCTGTGGTATAATGGGTAAAGCCTCTGCCTACAGTGCTGGCATCCTGAATGGGTTCCAGTTCCAGTCCCAGCTGCTCCACTTATGGCCTAGCTCTCTGCTATGGCCTGGGAAAGCAGTAGAAGATGGCCCAAGTCCTTGGGCCCCTGCACCCTCATGGGAAACCCGGAAGAAGCTCCTGGCTTCAGGCTGGCGCAGCTCTTGCCACTGCAGCCACTTCAGGAGTGAACTAGCGGATGGAAGACCTCTGCCACTCCTTCTCTCTTTGTATCTCTGACTTTCAAATATATAAATATTTTAAAAAATCATTAAGGCTAAATTTGCTTCCTCATGACAAAAATGTTTTCTGTATAGGAAATGTATCTATTTCTTTTTTTTTTATAACGCTTTTATTTAAAGAATATAAATTTCCAAAATACAGCTTATAGATTACAATGGCTCCCCCCCTATAACTTCCCCCCACCCGCAACCCTCCCCTTTCCCACTCCCTCTCCCCTTGCTTCACGTCAAGATTCATTTTCAATTCTCTTTATATACAGAAGGTCAGTTTAGTATATATTAAGTAAAGATTTCAACAGTTTGCCCTCACATAGCAACACAAAGTGAAAAATACTGTTGGAGTACTAGTTATAGTATTAATTCACAATGTATAGCACATTAAGGACAGAGATCCTACATGATATATTTTTTTTAAAAAATTGATTAATTTTCTAGGCAATTTCCAATTTAACACCAAGATTTTTTTTTCATTTTTAATTATCTATATACAGAAGATTGATTCAGTATATACTAAGTAAAGATTTCATCAGTTTGCACCCACACAGAAACACAAAGTGTAAACTACTGTTTCAGTGCTAGTTATAGCATTACTTCACATTGGACAACACATTAAGGACAGATCCCACATGAGACGTAAGTACACAGTGACTCCTGAAGTTGATTTAACAATTTGACACTCTTGTTTATGGCATCAGTAATCTCCCTAGGCTCTAGTCATGAGTTGCCTAGGCTATGGAAGCCTTTAGGGTTCGCTATTTCTGTAATGACAGATAGCATTGGCCATAAAAGTGCAAAGGGATCTAAGTTCCATCAATCTCGAACTCTATTTTTATTTAAGGAATATAAACTTCATGCCTTCAGTATATACAAATTTGGGAACATGGTGATTCTTTCTCCTTACCTTCCTCCCACCTACACTTTACATTTTTTTTTTTTTGTCAGGCAGAGTGGACAGAGAGAGAGACAGAGAGAAAGGTCTGTCTTTTGCCGTTGGTTCACCCTCCAATGGCCTCTGCAGCCAGTGCGCTGATGCCAGTGCACCGCGCTGATCTGATGGCAGGAGCCAGGTGCTTCTCCTGGTCTCCCATGCGGGTGCAGGGCCCAAGCATTTGGGCCATCCTCCACTGCACTCCCGGGCCACAGCAGAGAGCTGGCCTGGAAGAGGGGCAACTGGGACAGAATCTGGCGCCCCGACCGGGACTAGAACCCAGTGTGCCGGCACCTCAAGGCAGAGGATTAGCCTCTTAGGCCACGGTGCCGGCCCCCCCCACCTATACTACCACCTTCTTCCTTCACCCTCTCCCTTTCCCATGTTTATTTTTTAGGAAGGTCAGTTTTCAGTTAATTTTATGCTATAAAATTAACCCTAAACAGTTTACCAAATGGTATGGAGAAAAAAGGAACAGATATAAAACAAGAAAAACACTGTTCCTCAACAGTTAATCCATGAGCTGTTCAAAATCATTGCATCTCAAGGGGTCAGTTATGCTCTCATAGATTATGTTTTAGGTACTATAAAAGTTACCACAGATCAGAGAGATCATATGGTATTTGTCTTTTGGTGACTGGCTTATTTCACCAAGTATAATGGTTTCTAGTCGCATTCATTTTGTTGCATGTGACAGGACTTTATCTTTTTTACTGATGTGTAGTGTTCCATGGTGTATACAAATCATAATTTCTTTAGTCTTCAGTTGATGAGCATCTGGGTTTATCCATATCTTAGCTATTGTAAATTGAGCTGAAATGAACATGGGGGTACAGATCACTCTTCCATATGCTGATTTTATATCTGTTGGATAATTTCCTAGATGTGTGATGGCTGGATCATATAGTAGATCTATATTCAGCTTTCTGAGATATCTCCATACTGTACTCCACGGTTGCTGTACCAGTTTACATTCTCACCAATACTGAGTTAGGATACCCTTCTCCTCACATCCATGCAAATGTTTGTTATTTGTTGATTTCTGCAGGAGAGCCATTCTAATGGGAGTGAGGTTAAACTTCATTGTGGTTTTTATTTGCATTTTCCTGGTAGCTAGTGATCATGAGACATTTGTCATGTATGTATTGGCCATTTGAATTTCCTCTCTTGAAAAATGTCTATTCAGGTCCTTTGTCCATCTCTTAACAAGGTTGTTTTGTAGCTTTTGAGTTTATTGTGCTCTTTTTAGTTTCTGAAAATTCTAAGTTGCACAGTTTGCAAATATTTTCTCCCATTCTGTCAGTTTCCTCTTCACTTTGCTGAATGTTTTTTTCACAGTGCAAAAGCTTCTCAGATTAATGTAATCCCGTTTGTTAATTTTGGCTTTGATTGCCTATGCTTCTGGGGTCCTTTCCAAGAAGTCTTTGCCTCTGCCAATGCCTTGCAGAGTTTCCCCAATGATCTGTAGTAATTTGATGGTATCATGTCATAGATTTAGGGCTCAGATCTATTTTGAGTGAATTTTTATGTAAGGTATAAGTTAGGGGTCTTGTTTCATGCTTCTGCACATGGAGATCCAGTTTTCCCAACACCGTTTGTTGAAAAGACTGTCTTGGCTCCGGGAATTTATTTCTGCTCCTTTGTCAAAGATAAATTGGGTGTAGATTTGTGGAATGATTTCTGGAGTTTCTATTCTACTCCATTGGTCTTTGGGTCTGCTTTTGTGCCACTACCAGGGTGTTTTGATAATAACTGCCCTGTAATAAGTCCTAAGACTTGATATTGTGATGCCTCCAGCTTAGTTTTTGTTTAATATGCTTTAGCTATTCGGGAGTCTCTTGTGTTTCTGTATGTTAAATTTATTCCAAATTACATAATTTTTTTCTAGATATTTTTCATGGGATTGATCATAGAAGTTCTTTCTTAGCTATTGCATTGTCTATGTATACAAAGTCTATTGGTTTTTGTGTGCTGATTTTATGTGTTACTTGACCAAACTCTTTCATGAGTTCCAAAAGCCTCTTTGTGGAGTCTTTTGGGTCCCCTATATATAGAATCATGTTATCAGCAATTGGGGATAGTTTGGCTTTCTCTTTCACAATTTCTATCCCTTTAATTTCTCTTTTTTGCTTGGTGTCTCTGTCTCAGACTTCCAGGACTATATTAAATAGCAAGGGTGAGAATGGGTATCCTTGTCTGGTTCTGGATCTTAATAGGAATTCATCCAGTTTTCCCCCATTCAGTAGGGTGCTGCCAGTGGGTTTGTCATAAATTGCTTTGATAATGTTGAGGAAATTTCCTTCTATACCCAATTTGCTTAAGGTTTTCACCATAAAAGGATGTGGATTTTTTTTTTATTAGACTCATAGAGTTTGACAGTGAGAGAGACAGAGAGAAAGATCTTCCTTCCGTTGGTTCACCCCCCCCAAATGGCTGCTACGGCTGATGCTGCGCTGATCCGAAGCCAAGGGCCAGGTGCTTCTTCCAGGTCTCCCATGTGGGTGCAAGCACTTGGGCCATCTTCCACTGCCTTCCTGGGCCACAGCAGAGAGCTGGACTGGAAGAGGAGCAACCTGGACAGGAACCCAGCACCCTTATGGGATGCCAGCACTGCAGGTGGAGGATTAACCAAGTGAGCCATGGCGCTGGCCCAAGGATGTGGATTTTATCAAATGCTTTCTCTGCCTCTGTTGAGATAATAATATAGTTTTTGTTTGCAGGTTGTTTATGTGATATATCACATTTATTGATCTTTTGGATGTTGAATCATCCCTGCATACCAAGGATAAATCCCACTTGGTCCTGGTGGATGATTTGCTGAAGTGTTGTTGGAGTTGATTGGCTAGTATTTTGTTTAGAATTTTTGCATCTACATTAATCTGGGAAATTGATCTATAATTCTCTTTTTCTGTCTTTCTCATTTAGGAATTAAAGTATGGCTTTGTGGAAGGAGTTTGGGAGGATACCCTCCCTGTGGTGGAATGAGAAGGCCATGCCAAGGTGGCAACTGGCCAGCGAGTGTCAGTTACTCAGGAATGGCTTTGAAACCCACCTGGTGATGGAGCCTGCCTGGCAACAGGCTATGATTGGATGTATTTGAAACTGCCTGGCAACAGGCTATGATTGGATGGCTTTGGAAACTGCCTGGCAACAGGCTGTGATTGGTTGGGGCATAGACCGCCCCTTGACCAGATTGGCTGGTCTTGGCTATATAAGAGTAGTTCCAACTGTAATAAACGAGTCTACGGGCTGCTCGCCTCAAGCCTGCTTTCACCCGACTCCCGGGGTCTGTGTGTTGACTCAGCGCCTCTTGCCCCCACCATGCTGCTCCTCTCAGAAACGAATCCACTGCAACATTGTTGAGAAATCAACTGCAACACCTCCCTTTCAATTTTTTGAATGGGTTGAGAAGAAATGGAGTTAGTTATTCTTTAAATGTCTGGTAGAATTCAGTGAAGCTGTTGGGTCCTGGGATTTTCTTTATTGGGAAGGTCTTTATTATTGATTAAGTCTCCATGTGGGTTATTCATCTGTTTAGGTGTTCTGTATCCTAATGATTCAATTTTGGTAGATTGTATGTGAGCAGGATTCAGTTTCTTCTAGGTTTCCTGATTTGTTGGCATACAGCTCTTTGTAGTACTTTTTGGTGGTTCTTTGCATTTCTATGGTATCTGTTGTTACGTTTCCTTTCTGTCTGATTTTATTGACTTGGGTCATTTTTTCATTTTCTTTCTTTCTTTTTTGGTTAGTTGGGCCACTGGTGTGTTTATTTTTTTTTTCAAAAACAGCTCTTCATTGATTTTTTTTGTTTCAATTTTGTTTATTCTCTAATTTTAAGTATTTCTTTTCTTCTACTAAATTGTGGTTTTGCTTGTTTTTTTTTTCTAGGTCCTTAATATGTTTTCACAGCTTTATTTGGTGACTTTCCAGTTTCTTGCTGTAGGTACCAATTGCTATAAATGTCCCTCTTAACACTGTTTTTTTGTATCCCGTGAGTTTTGATGTGATGTCTTCATTTGTTTCCAGTAATTTTTTTATTTCTCTTTTGATTTCTGAGCCACTGTTCTTTCAGGAGCATGTTGTTTAGTCTCTGTGTCTTTGTATATGTTCTAGAGATTCTTGGGTTGTTAATTTCCAGCTTCCTTCCATGCTGGTCACAGAAGGTACATTGTATGATTTTGATTTTTTTGAATTTGCTGAGTCTTGCCTTCTGGCCTAGAATACTTCTATCCTAGAGAAAGTTCCATTCACTGCTGAGATGAATGTGTATTCTGCCACTGTGGTGTGAAAAGTTCTGTACATATCAGGTCTATTTGGTCCATGTGTCAATTATCTCTTTTTTTCTTTGTGAATTTTCTGCCTGGTTGATCTATCCAGTAATGACAGTGGGGTGTTAAAGTCCCCTGTTACTGTATTGCAGTCTATGTCTCCCTTTAGATCTGTTAACAGTTCTTTTAAATATCTAGGTGCCCTGTAATTTGGCACATATACATTTATTATAGTCACATCTTCCTGTTGTATTGATTGCTTAATCATTACATAGTGCCCTTCTCTGTCTCTTTTACCAGTTTTTGTGTTAAAGTCTATTTTACTTGATACTAGAATGGCTATACCAACTCTTTTTTGGTTCTGATGGCAGGGAATATTGTTTGCCATCCTTTTATTTTCAGTGTATGTATCTTTGTTGGTGAAGTGTGTTTCTTATAGGCAGCAAATAGATGGGTCTTGTTTTTTTAATCCAATCTGCCAGTCTGTATTTTTTAACTGGAGAATTGAGGCTATTTACATTCAAGGTAACTATTGATAAGTAACCATTTGGCCTTGCCACTTTTTTTGTGAAAATTCCTTTTACTTTGGATTTCCTTTGTGCTTTGGGAGATTTTTTGCCTGATTTTTTTCATGATGATGGCTTTCTCTCTGTGTTTCTTTATCTAGCACATCCTTTAGCATCTTTTGTAAGGCTGCTACCTGCTTATGTCCAAAAAATGGTGGCAACCCTCCCACAGTTGACAGCAGGTTGCTGTGGGGGAGGGGCATAGAGGCACATCATTACCCTACCTCCCCTGCTTCACCACCATGAGTGAGCAGTGGTCCTGCTGCCCTGAGGGATCTGGGATGGACTCAGAGATGGTGCAGTTGTGTAACTGCTGTGTGCCTGTGCAGTTTTATTTCACCTGAATCACCAGAGCAGGTGCTTTTTTTCTAGTTCAAAGCTACTGGATCCTTTGTTGTTACTTGCTCATTGCTGCAAGTCTGACCCTTCCACACAAATCTGGGCCATTTCTACTACTTTTGCTGGACTTTGCACTGCAGCTTTACCCTGGAAGTGTACCTTCTGCACTACTTTTCTATTAATTTTGCTTAGTCTAGATCAGACTGCCCTGTCACTATTCTGCCATCTTGGAACCCCCTGATCTAGAACTCTTGAAGTGTTTACATTAACACTCCTTAAGCTGCTTATGCTTCTGAAAGGCCTTGTTGAAGCCATAGATTTTCTTTTTTTTTCTTTTTTTTGACAGGCAGAGTGGACAGTGAGAGAGACAGAGAGAAAGGTCTTCCTTTTGCTGTTGGTTCACCCGCAATGGCTGCTGCAGCCGGCGCACTGCGCTGATCTGAAGCCAGGAGCCAGGTGCTTCTCCTGGTCTCCCATGCGGGTGCAGGGCCCAAGCACTTGGGCCATCCTCCATGGCACTCCCGGGCCACAGCAGAGATCTGGACTGGAAGGGGAGCAACTGGGACAGAATCCAGCGCCCTGACCAGGACTACAACCTGGTGTGCTGGCGCCACAGGCGGAGGATTAGCCTAGTGAGCCACGGCACTGGCCGAAGCCAAAAATTTTCAATGTTTATGAGTAAGTTTACAAGTGAAGAAAATTTATTCCAATGACATAATATGGATCCACAGCATTAAATTTAAACAAGATTGAGAACAAAGTCTATATATGAACTCCTTGTGGTATTCTTCCATTAGCCAAGTCTTAGTCAAGCATCTTCTCCTACCTGCCTTCTGCAAAGACCCTCGTATTCCCCATCTTCTGTTCTCTAGAAAAGCAGCAGATTACCAGTCTTGAATGCATCATTGTGATGGACAAGGTAATATTCATTAGGGGAATGAAGAATTAAGGAAAGCTGAAAAATTTTCTCTTAATAGGCTATTTATGAATGTGTACAGAAGAGTCAAGGATTATTTAGAGCAAGTAGGTCAATTAGAAAACATGGGAGAGGCTGGCACTGTGGCATAGCAGGTAAAGCTGCCACCTGCAGTGCCGGCATCCCATATGGACACTGGTTTGAGTCCCAGCTGCTCCACTTCTGATCCAGCTCTCTGCTATGGTCTGGGAAAGCAGTGGAAGATGGTCCTTGGGCCTCTGCACCCATGTGGGAGATCTGGAAGAAGCTCATGGCTTCAGATCAGCCCAGCTCTGGCTGTTGTGGCCATTTGGAGAGTGAACCAGTAAATGGAAAACCTCTGTCTTTCTCTGTCTCAGCCTCTGCTTCTGCATCTTTGTAACTCTGCCTTTCAAATAAATAAATAAATCTTTAAAAATGGGAAGAGATTAATAATAGTAATGCAACTATTAAATAATCTGTTTTTGTGGTGGAAGAAAATAATAGTATCTTTTCCCCTAGAAACCATTTATTTATGGATTGCGAACTTCTTCATAAATACAACTTTAAGAACATAGTGACTCTTCCACCATAACCACCCTACCATTCCCACTGCCACCCCTTTCTCTTCCCTCTCCTATTCCCATTCTTCTTTTTTACTGAGATATATTTTCAATTAACTTTATAGACATACAAGACACACTTAGAGTTCAAAAAATAGTATGAAAAAAAAAAACTGTTCCTCAGTAGTCAAAACAAGAGCTGTTCAAAGTCAATAGTAATTATTTTAAATTAAAACTTTATATATACATTTTTCCCCTACTGATATTTCACTTAATCTTAAAGATAACAGCTGGAGCAGAGCATTACTTTGGTCATTTTTCCAGGAGAGGAAATGGAAATTGAGAATTTTTAAAAAATGTTTTATTGAAGGAATACAAATAATGCATTTCATATATACAAATTTAGGAACATAGTGATTCCACCCACCCTACTCTTCCTCCTCTCTCTAATATAGGCATTTTACCCAATGTTACAGAGCAGAGCCAGGAATCTGGCCCTGTCAATCTCAAGCTTAGATTATTTCAGCTAAACTCCACTCAGTCACATTTACTTGAATTTATTACTGCTGTGTTATAGGGTAACTCTTGGTTTTATAGAAATCATCATGGTCAATCAATATGCAAAAATTTTGAAGAAAGGTGATCATAGGAATAGCAAAAAAAACCAAAAGAGATTTTATCTGAATTTTAAGAATGATTAAGGCATTTAAATTTTTTCCCCATAAGGAACAAACTTTTTGCAAGAAAGAGATGAAGAATGCTATTAACTTTGATAAGAAATGAATGCTAAAAAATACCTTGCCCAAAAATATTTTTCAGGATGAAAGAACACAAAATTCAATGTGTAAGAGGAGAATATGATAGAGAGTGGAATTTAATAATCAATGAAATTAAGCTATAAACCCTTCAGTATGAGCATAGATTATTGTGTTAATAAATACTTTAATGAATATTTCTTTATTCTACATAACCACAGTATAATTACTAAAACAAAGAAGACAAAACTGGTAGAATATATATTGCTCATACATCATCCTTGTTTCTTGTCAATTGTGTCAATAATGTATTTATTGAAAAGAGATCCTGTTAGGAATTATATCATGCATACCTGGTTTCCTTAGTTGTGTCTTTTGGCCTTTTATAATTTGGAATAATTTTTCCTAATTTTTATCTTTGAATTTTGTGACCTTGACACTTTAGAGAATTATAGACCAGTTATTTTGTCAAATACCATTTACTTTTGGATTCTTGGATATTTCATTCTAAGCAGATTCTATGCAGGCCTCTTTTGGCTGTGATAGCACAGGATGACCCTGTGTTCTGCATACCTTGGTTCCTTTAGTGAGATGTTGTCACCCAACCTGCTTTTTTCTCAAGTTACTTCCCAACCTCCTCCCCCCCAACTTGTAATTAATAAGTATTTTGAAATAATGTAAGTATCCCATTGGTTAAACTTTCAGTTTTCTCATTTATGAGTATATCTCTTTTCTTATGCATTCCTACTTTATTTAATGTTTACCATCCAGTACTCTCATTATTTATGTTGATAATGAAGTATTTATAGATTTTTCATTGGCTTCTGTATCCTTTTGACATATCTCCATAATTCTTTGGGCATTTACTTGCGCTCTGGATCAGATGTTACTGATTCATCCTTAATATTTCTAGATCAGTTATCTGGTACTATTCCATGGATTCTCAGTTCCTTGCAGTGGAGAATAATATTCTCAATAATATTGAGAAGCCAAGCTCTGGGCTTCAGGTGGGCTCATTGATATTGGGTCTCACTGCTTCCAGGCCCTCTCAGTAGACATACACACTTACACATTTTCATTTCTAAGTGTTTTAAAACTATTTCAGACTAGCTAATTAATAAGCTATTGCAAACCATGACCTCACATTGATACTACCAGTTTTTAATTAGACTCCCTGAGCTCATTCTAGTTTTTCTCACATTTTGAATTTGTAACTCTTATCCAGTTGGCCCTGTGTGTCCACAGTTTCCATATTCATGGATTTAATCAGTGATGGATTAAAAATAATTAGAAAAATATGTCTAAGTACTGAGTACTTAGATTTTTTCTAACATCACTATTTAGTGTTCCTATAATTATTCATACAATATTTGCATTGTTTTAGCTATTATAAATAATCTACAGATGATTTCAAGTATAAGTCACATAATCAAGTGGAATCAAGAATATACATATAGATTTTATGGCATTTTACATAAGTGACTTGAGCATCTGTAGAGTCTGTGATTGGCCAAAGGTCCTGGAACCAGTTCCCCTTGGAGATGATTGGACATGGAGAGACAGCTGTACTCAAAAACTTGGCTCTTCTTATCCTAAATGTATGTATTTATTCTCTTGAATGTGTCGTATTTCCAAATTAATGCACCATGTCTCTCCTCTGTCTCCATGCCCTTTCTTTCCACCTGGGCTCTGACTCCATGTGCTAGGTTATCCTCCCATCTTGCTTGGGCGTTGGCTCCCGATGCCTGTCTGCCACTAACCTCATGTGGCTGCTGTCCTCTTGTCATCTGGACTCAGTCACAGTGTGCTGGACAGACCTCCTGTCTCATGCTCTGCTCACTCAGCTCAGGGTCTGACTCACCTCCCTGGGCCTCTCATTGGTGATCATTGTCTCTGCTCCCTGCTTGTGCCCTGTTGCCTATTGATGGACATACTTGTCACCTTGCTTGGCTTCTGATAGTCCAGTCCTTCCCTTGGATAACATCCTCGTACCTGGACTCTGTCATCCCTTCCCTGGACGTAGAGGCCTGCTTTGACAAACCCCATTAAATGTCTTTGGGACTGATCTGTTCAGGAAGGCAAAAGAAGGGAATGTAGGAGAAGGGAAGAAGAAGCAGATGAGAAAGGAAAACAAATGATACTTTTGAATGAATATTTCTAAGTATGTGATGTGTCTTTTAGTTACATTTTTCCCATGTGAGGTATTTTACTAGAGTGATAGAAGGTTTTTTTTTTTTTTTCTTTTTTCTGAGTCGGGTTTACTACTTGTAATTCTAAAGGATCAGAGAGGAACTTCTATAATAAACACAGGGAGAGTCACTCCAACTGTGAACTGTTAAAAGCCTTAGATTGACAGTAGAATTAAACAATGTATCATAGTTCTATTTCCTTATGTATATAATAATGTTGTTAAAAGAGTTTAAGAGAAAGGGACCCTGTAATGAATATCATATCATTAAGCTGATTGGGGTTTTAACTGGAATCCTGTTAAATTCTAGGCAAGACCTATGGTGACAACTAAATTGGTTTTTAATTTTTGGATGCTTTTATTTGAAAAAAAAATCTTCAGAGGCTTAGAAAAATTTATCTCCCAGCTGCAAATGAATGAACTTACTCACTTTAAACACAAGGTTCTTCTTGCCCATTATAGACAGTGATTTTGTCTGTTTGTGAGGGATGATAAAGGTTGTCTCAGGTCAAATCCAGCTTTGAAATTGTAGTGCTTTTCACTCAGATGAGCATGTCCTTGGCTTTTCATTTCCATTTTCTCTTTAACGTATTTTATGATAACTGGGAAACCAAACATAGAAATGCTTATTTAATTTTCTTCAGAAAAAAATGTAAAAGCATATTTCCAAATATAGAATAGGCATCATGAAGTGCATTGAAAAGAGTAAGAAAACTGTCATTTCAGTTTAAAATTGCTTTTTTTTCACCTGCTTAGGGAGTTGTTCATCTCTGGTTTGTTGAACACATTCTTGACTGTAAAATTGGAGACTGCCAGATCAAAAATGCTGCTTTAAGCATGTTATTTCTCAGCTCTTATTCACACTTGGAAGAAGAACATTGAAATACATGCTTAAGCATAATGGAATAATGTTGAAAAGTAGAAATGATTTTATGAAGAGATAAGTTGGAGAAATACCTTTGTCAATAAACATTAATTTATGTAATGTCCAGATTTAGTGGAATTGAACAGTCTAAAACAAATTGAAATATTGAATCTTTTAGAATTCAGGTCACTAGAACCCTGAAAATATTTTTATATTTGAAAAGAAAGTCCTTCATTCAAATACTGTAGGTTATGCTATCTAATTTACCACCTGTTTAGGAAAAAAATCTTTGCTAACAGGCAATTTGTCTTTGTCTCTAGACTTCTGGTTTATTTATTGCTACACTAAATTAATTGATAAAATAGTTTTTTTTTAAATTGAGAAATTATGTTCCATATCTGTATATAAAAGTGATTCTAAATTTTTAGAGGCTAAAAATATTTCAAGAAGTGAAAATGATTGTCAAGTAAAGCAAGCTGTTGGTTTGTGTGCCTGTCTTACGTGTGTTTTCTCAAGTGAATTATCACCTCCACCCTAAGATGAAGAAATTATATCATCCCTATCTTTCAGATAAGGAAAGTGATGCCTGCAGAGGCTCCAGGGTTTACCAAAGGTTACACCATTTGTAATGATATGGTAGGGCCTTGAACTCCACAGTCTGGATTCTATGGTCACAGCTCTTAGCTTTTAGGCAGCAGCGGAATATGGCAACAAAAGAAAGTAGAACCGAGATTTGATCATTATGCAATATATACATGTATTGAAATACATCATACTCCATGAATTTGTACATTTTTATGCCTCAAATTAATATGGAAGTTAAACTAAGAATCTTTAGTTTTAATTGCTTCTGTGAAATTGATTATACTCTATTAGAATAAAGTGGTAAGTAAAAAAGGAGCGTTTTTCCAAGTTGACTGTTCTCTGGGGTTCTGGAGAGCAATTGAAGTTAAGGTAGCTGAAATTCGAGTCTAACCATTCCTCAAAAGAGGGGAACACTCCAGAGTTCAGAAGCCCTAGCTCCAATCCTGCTTCCCTGCTGCATTTCTACCCTGCCATTGGGAGGTGGGGCAGACTTAGAGGAAAGGGCACATTCTGGAGCCAGACACATCTCAGTTCCAATCCCAGGTGGATCATGTATCATTAGATTGTGGACAAGTAACACCTCGCCAAACCCCATTTTTTTTTTTTTCATTTGTGACAAATAGGTACATAGTGAAACAATGCCTTATGTTGTTGATGTTAGGGTAAATGAGCTAATATTGGCACAAAATGCCATCAGTCTTTATTTTGGCCTTCCAACTTGTGTTCTCATTACCCTGTTGCTGACCACTAGCTATCCAGAGCCCTAGTAAACACTGAACCGTGGGATCTTGCTTGTTTCAAGATCCAGCCGCTTAAGGAAAAAAGTGACAAATGAACCGCCTGGGAGTGTTGACTTCTAAAAAGCCAGTGTTGCCCAAATAAATCTAACTTGTGGACTACCAAGATGTGTTACAGTATGAGTGGAATTTCATGTTGGGCAGAACAGACATTTTTGATTGACTTCCTCAAGCTAAAGTATATTAGCAGTGTTGTGTTCTGTTAGAGAGTGGTCTGGCCTTCGCTTTTTATTCCTCTGACTCACTCGTGGACCCTGTTGAAAGCCTGAACATTGCTTCTCCAAAGCTAGAACTTGAGGGCCTGAAGATTGGCCGGAATGGTAAGTGTTAAAAGTTAGTGTCCTCCGCACAGAGAGAAGTTAGGGGATTTTATGATTTGCTAGAATGCACAGATGACTTGATTGAAATCAAGTGCTTTGCTTGTTGATTTAAGTAGAATGAAACAGATATGCGTAGAATGATCTATGTACGATCTATGCATGTACTGTATGCATATAGACTATACGTCAATACAAACACATATGTGTGGGTAATGATCTTTGTATTTAGAGGAATCTATGTATGTTGGCCTACATAGAATGAAACAAACGGAGCCAAATAGACAATGAATGGAGAAATATTTTTATGAGAAGATAGGCAGAGATTCTTTTCTTAAGATAAGAAAGGTAAAGAGAGGATAAGAGTCCTTAAAAATAAGGATCACTTAGCTCAAGTTGTGGAATTGACATGAGATGGAATAGAAGCGGTAGTGTGTGTTGTTAGACTTTGATTGGTAGCCACACTCTGAAGTATATGATACTCACCCTTCCTGACAACTCAACTCTGGAGCACCACTCAGTGACACACGTTGTTTCCAGGGGCTAACATCATTAACAGGTAGAGAGTAGAAGGAAAGAGAGGATCTGTCAGTTTCCCGCCCCCACCATCGTCCTTCATAAACAAAAGTTAGTAGAGCTGAGGCAGGAACATCCTTGATCATAGGGTTTTTGGTTTTTTTTGTTTTGTTTTGTTTTATTTATTTATTTTGCTTGGACTTTTTCTATACAGCTTGCTTCTTTATATTGTTTCTCTCTTGTTCTGTTAGAAGTAATTTAAAGGATTCTTTTCTTAGTGGTCGGACCAAAGAGAACCTCCTTAAAGCACTGAGTGATCTTTGACACTGCCCGTCTCATGAATTCCACATGAGCCCCTTTGCAGTGGAGATTTCCTGGAGGTTTTGTAGTTGACTGGGGATGAGCAGCTCCTCCATAGGCCAGGGCTGTCAAGGCTGTGACTTGAACCAGAAGGAAGCAGCTGATTAGGTCCTGGAGGAGAAGGAGATTTTGGAAACCTAAATCCCTGCAAGGAAAGTAGCGCTTCTTATCAGCATAACTGTTGTAGGATAGGGAAAGAAAAGTGTATATACCAAAAAAAATTATGTGAAATTTTGCCCTTTTAAAAACATCTGAAGTCTGCAATTTTCTACTAATGGATGATGAAACTGAATCCAAGGCCATAGCTTCAGCAGCAAAAATAATCACCAAGAAGCAGAAATGAGGAAGAGCCTGTGCAGTGTTGATTGCCTTGAGAAAATATAGGTACCCATACCTGATGAGCTTGTCTGCTGGGAAAGACTGTTGTGAACATAAATTCTGAATTTCTTCTATCGGATCCTCTTATTTTAAAGCCTTCATTACTTTACATGTGGTTTCAGATTCTGCTTCTCTTAATCCCAGTTTGGTCTCTGCGTTCTGTGGTCAGCAATTTCATTGTTTAGGATAAGGTGTGTTGGTTGGTAGATTTATCTGTCTAATACCCACATCAATATACACTGCTTAGTATTCTTGGCCTTCCTTGCTGTGTTCTGTGAGTTGTTATCTGATTCTGTTTTTGACACCATCATCTGTACTTCGTGATTATATTTGTGACCTTGGTTATATCACTCTCTGTCTCAGTACTCTCTTTTGATAAAGAAGAATGACAGTTACCTTTAAGCTCTTTAGAGAAAGATGTATGCCTTAAGTTATTTGTGAAATATTTATCAGATTCCAAGGAACTGTATTACTGAGAAAGTACTTAAAATATGGCATTGGAAATTCTACTTTTTTATTACTGTATATTTTTTCAAAGATGAGGCAATTAACCCATGTGTGACACAATAGAAACAGTTGCTATGTATTTTAACATGGTACTGTATATATTCTATATGCTGAAAATAATTTCTGACTCTTTCCCAGCTGAACACATGAGAATCATGTACCCAGGAGATTTGAGATACATATTAAATATGAACAAAACCAGATAAGGTGTTTATCACATCCTAATTGGTCCAGTTCAGGGAAATTAAAATACCATTGAATAAAACATATAGTTATTCCCCAGGATCCAAGCAACATTCAGACATGTCCAACCAATACATACCAGGTTTTTGGGGTACCAGGCTCTTTGATGTCTACGTCAGCTATAAGGTATAAGACAAACACCCTATTTTTTGATGAGCTTAGAATCTAAAGGGGGAAAGACAGACTTCATCCTGAAGGGAAAGTGGAACCATTGAATGTTTTAAAGCAGGGAATGCTGTTCATTAGTCTTGAGTTTTGGAAATCTTATTTAGTTGCTTATGAAGAATATTTTGGGGGATGAGATCATAAGAAAAGACAATGGTTTGGACAGGCTATAGCAATGTAAAATGCAAACCTCAGTTAAAGCACTGAAAGTTGTAGAATGATAAGTGAGGCAAGTTGACTCCAAGGTGGTTAGAGATTCTTGCCACACAACCACATGAGGGTGGATACCCTTAGAGGCATGAGGTATTTTTTATTTGTTTTTGCATTTCCTATCTGGAACAGAGTTGTTTCTCAGTAAATATTTAGAAGAATCTAGGGGCTTTCGAAGACTACATAATAAATAATATATAGATATGTTCAAAGGAATGATAGTTTCCCATAAGCAAATAATTGTGGCTTGCAATGACTATAGAGACAAGCAGCAAAGAAGAAATGATTTGCTCCCTTCGTGTTAGAGGAGATGTCTCATCTGAAATAAAGTTGGAGGCAAAATATTTGTTTTCCAGGTGGACACAAAGACTGATGCTTTACAGACACTTGAGAAAATATTTGCAGTTCTTTCTGGCTATCCTGTAGCTACGGTGTACATAGGTAGGGGTTAGGGCAAAAGGAGGAGTTAGATAAAGAGAGACCCCATCGCCTTGAGGAGCTTAAGAAGTCATTCGTGAAGAAATTGAGATCATACCAGGTATTGCTCTAAGAGATTTTGAGCAGGGAAAGGAAATGTTCAGTTGTGCTGTTAGTCTGTCCTCCACCCCCAAGCAATAACATTGAAGGTACAACATAGGATGAGGCAAAACTAGGAAAGTAAAAGGTTAGTGGCTCAACAGGCTAATCAGCCGCCTTGTGGTGCCAGCACACTGGGTTCTAGTCCCTGTAGGGGCGCTGGATTCTGTCCCGGTTGCCCCTCTTCCAGGCCAGCTCTCTGCTGTGGCCAGGGAGTGCAGTGGAGGATGGCCCAAGTGCTTGGGCCCTGCACCCCATGGGGGACCAGGAGAAGCACCTGGCACCTGGCTCCTGCTATCAGATGAGCACGGTGTGCCAGCTGCAGCGTGCCGACCGTGGCGGCCATTGGAGGGTGAACCAATGGCAAAGGAAGACCTTTCTCTCTGTCTCTCTCACACTGTCCACTCTGTCCAAAAAAAAAATGGTTAGTGGAAAGTGAGTGGCCATTGCAATGGAATTAAGATTATGCTTTTTCTTTCTCCTTCCAAAAGTTACCCAAAATAGCATATCACTGAGAATGTAGATTCCATTATGGACAAAAACAAAATCCAATGAGAACTGCAACTGCCATTTTTGATGTTTTTGAGGGAGGATTGAAGAAGATAATAGGGAAGACATCAAGAATGGATCTGGTTGACTGAGTGTTTCAGAGGTCAGAGCAGAGTACTGGAAACACAGAGGAACATCCTGGGTCAAGGTTAGAAATCATTATGCTATAGGATGTAAGTTCCTAGGTAAGGAAGGGAGAGAGTGAGCTTGAGAAGTAGTGTTAAGTGGAGAAAGTGGAGTCTGAGCTATTATGGTCATTTTATCTTCTGTATGCTCCATAGAGTAAGTGGCCAAGAGCTTACAAGAGTTACCTGTGTGAAATTCTCTCAGCATGGAACGAAACAAAGTGGTGGGTAGGAATCACTTATTTGGCATTACTTCTTTATATTCACTTGGAGAGAAACCCACACAGATATGTCGTGGAATACCACTCAGCTGTAAACTGGATGAAATTCTGTGTCTTGTAATAAAATGGGTGCAACTGGAACTGTTATGCTTAGTGAAATAAGCAAGTACCAAAAAGACAAATACCATATGTTTTCCCTGATTTGTGGTAACTAATATGCAGAGCACAAAAAATGTAATGTATTTGAGTGAAATTGACATTCTGAGATTTGATTGTTGTTCACAGTCCTTGTCTTTCCACTTACTACTTACTGGATTCTTAATTTTGATGGAGGGTTAAGCTTGTGATTATAAAGTATATCTTTTTTTAACATGATTTTTTTTTTTTATTTGGCAGAGATAGAAAGAGAGAGAGAGAGAAAGGTCTTCCTTCCGTTGGTTCACCCAACAAATGGCCGCTACATCCGGAGCCAGGTGCTTCTCCTGGTCTCCCATGTGGGTGCAGGGCCCAAGCACTTGGGCCATCCTCCAATGCCCTCCTGGGCCACAGCAGAGAGCTGGACTGGAAGAGGAGCAACCGGGACTAGAAGCCGGTGCCCATATGGAATGCCAGCGCTGCAGGTGGAGGACTAACCAAATGAGCCAAGGTGCCAGCCGATAAAGTATGTCATTTTAAAAATTAAAAAAGTAGGCCGGCGCCGTGGCTCAACAGGCTAATCCTCCGACTTGCGGCGCTGGCACATCAGGTTCTAGTCCCGGTTGGGGCGCCGGATTCTGTCCCGGTTGCCCCTCTTCCAGGCCAGCTCTCTGCTGTGGCCAGGGAGTGCAGTGGAGGATGGTCCAAGTGCTTGGGCCCTGCACCCCATGGGAGACCAGGAGAAGCACCTGGCTCCTGGCTCCTGCCATCGGATGAGCGCGGTGCGCCGGCCGTGGCAGCTATTGGAGGGTGAACCAACAGCAAAAGGAAGACCTTTCTCTCTGTCTCTCTCTCTCACTGTCCACTCTGCCTGTCAAAAAAAAAAAAAAGTAGTGAAGGTTGGAGTGGGGACAGGAGAGAGATTAAGGAGAGAAGTATCATTATGTTCTTAAATCTATGAAATGCATGAACTTTGTTCACCTTATATTAAAAAAACTTTAATAAAGATTGCTATTACAGAATTGTAAAAATCTCTATAATAGGAACACTTATCACTTTTTAGTATGTTCACAAGCTTGTGCAATCATCACTGTCATTTAACTTCAGAACATTTTATTAGCTCCAATAGAAATTCTGTACACAGTAGCAGTCATTCTTCATTCTCCTCCCGCTTCCAGCTCCTTGTTAACACTAGCCAAGTTTCTGTCTATATCGATTTGCCTTTTACAGATGTTTATAAAAATTGACTATGTAACTCCAGGATTAGAACTACATCATATGGTAACTCTATGTTTAATTTTTGAGAAAGTTTAAAACTTTTTTCAAAGTAGCAATTACATTTTAAATATTTCATGAATGTGTAATGAGGGCTCAATTTCACTAGATCCTCACAGATACTTGTTCTTTTTTTTCTTCATTATAGCTATTATAGCGGGTATGAAGTGCTACCTCATTATGGTTTGATTTTTATTTTCCTAATTGTTGAATATATGTTCATTATCTCATCATCCATTGTATGTCTTACTTGGAGAAATGTTTATTCAGATTCCTTGGCCATTGTGTAATTGTGGTATTTGTCTTACATCTTTATATATTCTGGATATTAGTTCTTTATCCAATACGTGATTTACAAATATTTTCTTCAATTCTGTGAGTTGTCTTTTGATTTTCTTGACTTTATATTTTGGGGCATGAAAGTTTTTAGTTTTAGGAGCCTGTGTTGTTGCACAGCAAATTACATAGTCTCTGGTAATACAAGCATCCTATGCTGAAGTGTGGTTTGAGTCCTTGCCACTCTGCTTCTGATCCAGATTCCTGGTGATGTTTCTGGAAAGGTAGTAGGTGATGAACCAAGTGATGAGCCCTGCCATCCACAGGGGACCTGGGTGGAATTCATGATTCCTGCCTTTGGTCTGGCCAAACCCTGGCTGTTGAGGCCATTTGGAAAGTGAACCAGTGGATGGAAGATCTCTCCATGTCTGTCTGTGTCTATCCCTCTCCCTTTAAAACAAAATTAATAAATCTTTAAAAAAATAAACCCTGAATTTTATTTTTAACATACTGTAATTTGTTATTTTGGTCCTTATATTTAGCTATTTGATCTATTTTAAGTTAGTTTTTGTTTATAGTAATAGGTAGAGGTCCAAGCTCATTACTTTGCACATGGAAATCTGTTGCCCCAGCCTAATCGTTGAGATCACTGTTCTTTCTGTTGGAATGTCTTGTTATACATGCAAGGTTTAATTCTGGAATTTGTAGCATATTCTGTCCATCCATCTTTTTGTCTTTATCCCTAGTATTCCATTGTCTCATTATTTTGACTTAAAGTAGTTTTGATGTTAGAATGTGCAAAACATTAACTTGTTCTAAAAAATGTTTTGATTAGGTTGTGTCCTTTGCACTTTCATATAAATTATCAGCTTGCAAATATAAATTATTTCATATAAATTATCAGCTTGCAAATTTCTGCAAAGATTCTAGCTTTGAATTTGATAGTGATGCTGCTGATTCTGTAGATTTTGGGGGATATTGCTATCTTAACTCTATATCTTCATATCCATGAACATGGGATATATTTTATTTTTAAAATATTTATTTATTTATTTGAAAGTCAAAATTACAGAGAGGAGAAGTGGTACAAAGAGAGAGAGGTCTTCCTTCCTCTGGCTCAATCCCCAGTTGGCCACAATGGCCAGAGCTTCACCAATGCAAAGCAAGGAGCCAAGAGCTTCCTCTGGGTCTCCCACATGGGTGCAGGGGCCCAAGGACTTGGGCCATCTTCCACTGCCTTCCCAGGACATAGCAGAGAGCTGGATCATAAGTGGATCAGCCAGGACTCGAATCAGCGCCCATTTGGGATGCTGTCACTGCACATGGCAGCTTTACCTACTATGCCACAGCACTGACCCGCAGGGTTTTATTTTAAGTTTATTTTGATCTTTAATTTCTTTTAACATTTTTTTGTATATTTTAGAGTGCAAGTTTTGTACTTTTGTTAAATTCTTTTTGATGCTATGTGAATGTAACTGATTTCTTAATTTTTAGTTTTTTCATTGCCTTTATGTACAAATACCATCAACTGTTTTAATTTGAGAGGCGCAGAGACAGATCGAGGGAGAGACAGGAAGACAGGGAGAGCTTCCCTCCACCATTTCACACCCCAAATGTCCACAATGGCTATGATTGGGCCTGTCCAGAGCTCGGAGCTGGGAACTCAGTGAGATCTCCCGGATGGGAGACAAGAACCAATATACTTGAACCATCACCTCCTGCCTTCTAGGATCTGCATTAATAGGAAGCTACAACTGGGAGCCAGAATTGCAACTCTAACCCCAGTACTCCAATATGAAACACAGACATCTTTATTGACATCTTAACTGTTAGGCTAAGCATCTTCTCCTGCAATTGACTTTTTCTATTGTTCTTTTATCTTAAAACAACTCAGGACTTATTGATTAGCTAATTGGCTGTGTGCTTCTGTTTTCCTTAGGAATTTATGTATGCAAAACCATGTCACCTACAAATAAAATTTTACTCTTTTTGAATTTGGATATTGCTTATTTCCTTTCCTTAACTAATTGCCTTAGACAGAAATAACTGTGCAATGTTGAATAGAGGAGGCAAAAGCAGATACCTTGTCTGTTCCTGATTTTAGGGGAACAACTGTCAGTTTTCACCATGTTTGCTGTATTTTTGTGGATTCTTTTTATTGGCATAAAATTAATTTCTATTTATTAAAAAAGCTTTGCAGCACTGCATTTCTGTGGGAAATCTCAGGTCATGGACAGGATGATTGTATGCATATGGGTTGGGCTTGCTAATATTTTATCAAAGACTTTGAGTAATGGTTCATAAGGAACATTGGTTTATAGTTTTCTTGTGATATCTTGGTATGATTTTGGTATCAGAACAGTTCTGGCCTTGTAGAAGGAATGTTCTTTTCCATTTTTGGGAGAAATACTTTGAGAGGTTAGTGTGTATGTTTGAAATATTTGGAACATTGCACCAATGAATCCTTGGTTCCCAGTGTTTTTCATTTTTGAGACATTATCGATTGTATATTTAATCTCCTTGCTAGTTCCAAGGCTTTTCAGATTTTCTAGTTCTTTATTATTTAGCCATAATGGCGTTTGTGATTCCAGGAATTTATCTGTTCAACTTGGTGGGGTATAGTTTTCATGGTATTCTTTTCTAATACTTTCTTATTTGTGGAAAATCATTCTAATGTTCCCATTTTCATGTCTGATTTATTTGAGTATTTTTTTCTTCTTGGTTTGTCTCACTTAAGATGTATTTTCTTGAGCTTCTCCAAACTAACTTTTGGGTTCATTGATGTTCCTTATCTACTTCTTTCTAGCCTTTGATTAGTTAATTTCCACTTTAATCTCTAGTATTTCCTGACTTTTCTCTGCTTTGGGTTTAGTTTGCTCTTTTTTTCTATTACATGAAAATGGGAGCTAAGGTTGTTGATTTGCAAAGTTTGTTTTTCAAAAAATATATGTGGATATTTACAGCTATAAGTTGCAGTCAAAGCACTGATTTTCCTCCTGCCATGTATTATTGAATGTTGTGTTACAGTTTTCCATATGACTTTTATTAGACCCAGTCATCAGTCATCATTTTATCTAATTGTCATACATATTGTGAATTTTCTTCTATTACTGACTTCTAGTTTTATTCCATTATGTAGAAATAAGGTATTTTGTTTGATTTTAATATTTTAAAACACACAGAGACTGTTTTTGTGCCATTTTGAGTCCTGGCTGCTCAGCTTCTGAAAATAATTTCCTGCTAATCAGCCTGGGAAAGCAGGCTGGCTAAACTGACTTACTCTCCTTCATTTTCCAGCCCTGTAACATAAGGCTTCAGACTTAAAACAGTTCACCACACCTCAGCTGATTGCGGTCAATATTTACTTTCATCCAGTTTGCAATTGGTTGCAAATAACAGGAAAAATGACCTTAGTTTAGTGGGAATATACATAATGGCTATAAACAATAATTGAGTGGAAAAATGAGCATTTAACCTAGGTAGTGTTTTTTTTTTTTCAATCACTCATAATTCCTTTCCATGAAACAAAACCAATGACAATGTATTTTCTGTGTTGTTACAAGGTAATCAGTTTGTTCAGAGATGAAGCAGTTTCTTAACTATGCTCAGGAGTAATTTTATGCAGATTGCAATGCAAATAATTATACATTACTCTTTTTGTACTCTATTAGTTACCATAGATCAGGGAAAACATGCTCTTGGTATTTTTGGGACTGGGTTATTTTACGAGGTATAGTGGTTTCCAGTTGCATTCATTTTGTTGCAGAAGACAAGATTTCATTGTTTGTATGGCTGAGTAATATTCCATGTATAGATACCACGTTTTCTTTATCCAGTCATTGGTTTATGGGCATCTGGGTTGATTCAATATCTAAGCTATTGTGAATTGAGCTGCAATAAACATGAGGTACAGATAACTCTTCTATAGCTGATTTCATTTTGTTTGGGTAAATTTCCAGGAGTTGGATAGCAGGGTTGTGTGGCAGATCTATTTTCAGATTTCTGAGGAATCTCCATACTATTTTCCACAATGGCTGCTAGTTTACATTCCCACCAACAGTGTCAATCTTTTTTTTTTAAAAAAAGGATGTTTGAATGCCTGGACAAATATAAGTTCAAGAAGAGATTTGGTTTAGTTTATTTCTTGGCTCAATATTAAACAACAGCTTGCATACCCATAATAAGTTAAACACTGAAATGAAAATAACCAAAATTTGTGATATCTATATAAGAAGACAGGATGTATAGAGCAATATAAATTCTCACAATAGCTATTTAAAAATAACTATCTGAAATTGATGAAGTGATAGTTATATTCACATTATTTAGAAGTAAATTCTGGAAGTGAAATATGAAGACGATTTATAGAAGATGTAGGGGCAGAAGATACACATGTGTATAAAACATTTATAACACTATTTGAGTTTTCAATTATGTCTCTGTGTTACTGGATGAAAGTAAATATTGACCACAGACAGCTGAGGTGTGGTGAACTGTTTTAAGTCTGAAGCCTTGTGTTACAGGGCTGGAAAATGAAGGAGAGTAAGTCAGTGTAGCCAGTTTTTCAAATAATTCAAAGGCTGATATTTTTACAAAGTTGCCTGGGAATAGGAGAAAGAGTGTGAGGGTAAAGGGTAGATTAATGATTGGATGAATTCATTTGTCCAATGTTTGTTTTGTAGACTTTTAAAATGTGTGTAGACTGAGGAAAAATGGATGGTATGAAAATCTTAGAGATAAACTTGTAAATCTTTGAACAGATGCCTCTTTCTCTGAGACAGGGTGAGAAGGCTGTAGAATAAATGTAGATAGATCTATTTGAAGAGAAATGAGAAGTTGAGGATATTTTTTTCTGGAAAACCTCTAGGCTAAAAATGAAACAGGGTCATTTACTATGAAGTGAGTTGATTGGCTCTTAAGGAGAAAGATGAGGATTTGAAATAGCTGCTTGGGGGACTTGAAATTACACTGACATGTATAAAATGAACAAGTGGTGCTGAGAAGCCAAATGATATTTAAGTCACTATGAATTCATTATCAATCAATATGCATGTAATTATGTCTACCGCCCCTGTTTTGGAAAAACCCAGGATTCAAGATCTGACTTCCAAGGGAGAAAGGTACGGAAAGAATAAAGAAATAGAAAAATCCATGATTACACAAAGGATAATTGATTGGGTGGCCTCATGGACAGAAGAATGGTTTTGGTATGCCATAAGACATGTGAATTTCTGTGCCTCAGTCATTTGTAAGAAGTTTTTATGTTAAGCTAGACAAATATGGTCCCCAATCTAGCCTAAGTACCTGTGGACTTTAACAAATATTAACATGTTCCATGGTCTCTTCTTGTAAGGCAAGCCTGGCAGGTTATCTTTATGCATTTGTTTATGTCGTAAGTTTTGGATGATTGTCAGTGTTACATTATAGGCATGATATTTGTTATGACAAAAATGGCTGTAGTCATGTCAAGCTAAATCCCCATAGCACATCAGTCATTATTAGGTGATCTGAACAAAACAGTGGAGCTCAAAGATATGACTGTGAGAATGCAGAAGAAGAACTGTGCATCAGGGTCAGAACTGAGGTGGTTAGACCTGACTTGGATGAAAGGAATCTATAGAAGGTGTTAGGGGAAAAAAGTAGGATGTGTGGTTAGTGTGGTCATTGAAATGAAGTGTTTAATAGACTATTACCATCCATGTGGTCAAAGAAAAGTTTAAATGGGGAAAATGGATTTTGAAAATTTAGAAAAAAATGAAGTTGAAGCATTAATTTTTAGTTAACCAAATATCTTGCCTTATTCAATGCCTTGAGGTTTTTGGTAAGCATATTTAAGTTCTATTTGCATGCTGCTCTTGTCTCTAAAGACAATATATATGCATATTTAGGAGGGGAAGATGGATTAAAAGTAGACTATTGTGAAAAATGACTTTTATGATTCAAAGTTGAGAGAAAATTAAGGACATGTTATTCCACAAAATTATAAAGGATAATAAAAGAAGAGTTTTGCAAAGGTAGAGTGAAGAGGGGTGTTTGATTATTGTACAGGGGAAAGCTGATTTAAAATTAGATGAAGAGAATTTTGAGTTTTAATTCTTAGAATCTAGTAGTGTCTTTCCTCAGAAAAACATACAGTTGGGTGTTCACCAGTTAGCCAGTGTGTTCCTAATTTCCCCTTGGGTTAAATCTCTTCCGTGTCACCTCCCCAGTCACATCTTTATGGTTCGAAGTTCCAGCTAAGAAGCTCCCCTTGAATGAGGACAGATTGAAGCAGCTCATCAGCTTCATTTCACTCTACCCCTTCTGGCTCAGCTTGCCCAGCTGCAGCTGCAGCTGCAGCTTTCTCTGGCCTCCATTCCCAAAGCAGGAGCTAGAGGTTGGGTTGGGGCAGCAAGCAGGAAGTGTAGCAAGAAGAGAAGAACAGAAATGGATGGAAGGAAAAAAAATTAAAATAAAGAGCTCAAAATGGAAAGAAGGGATTTAGATATAAGTGGAGTTTTTGAGAAAATAAAATCAGGGTTTGTGAAAGGAATAAAAATGACACCAGGGGAAGAAAAAAGAATAAAGAAAACAATCTAGAAGGGATAAGAATGCCAGACAGTGTCGCAGTTAAGGATGTGGAGATTGCTTTTTTTGCTGATTTATTACTAGAACTAGAAAATGTGGAGCTTTTATTAGACTCTCAATTCTTAACTTCATGTTGGAATGGATATCTCATGCAAGGCATACTCTTATGGTTGTACCTAGGTGTTTATGGGCAATTTTCAGTCCACTCATTTCAATTTTTCTTTTAGTTAAGAATGCATATATCATAAGCAAATAGGTAAAAATGATCTTTTACAGAAATAGCTACTTTACATTAAAAAGTATAAAACCTTTGCTAAGATAATTGTTAGTGTGCTACTTAAGGCAATTGTCATTCTATGAATCTGTTGGATAGACTGCTTCCATGTTGAAGCATTCACTCTTTTTTTTTAATTCTATCTGTTGTTATTACCAAACACTTTGTCCTATTTATATGATCACTTTAACTCTTGATCCTATCTATAGGATCACTTTAACACTTAATTCTATGCATATGATCTGTGTAACACTTGAAATGCTATTTTTACCACCAGCTTGAGGAGATTTAGAGTCCCATGGCAAGTTTTTAAGCTGTACCCTTAGAAGAAAGTCCATAGGGATATATGCAGAACTATACTGCTTTACAGTTACAAACTTCATTTCACAGGCCAGCGCCATGGCTCACTTGGCTAATCCTCTGCCTGCAGCATTGGCACCCTGGGTTCTAGTCCCAGTTGGGGTACTGGTACTAGTCCCGGTTGCTCCTCTTCCAGTCCAGCTCTCTGTTGTGGCCCTGGAAGGCAGTGGAGGATGGCCCAAGTGCTTGGGCCCCTGCACCTGCATGGGAGACCAGAAGGAAGCATCTGGCTCCTGGCTTTGGATGGGCACAGCTCCGGCCGTAGCAGCCATTAGGGGAGTGATCCAATGGAAGGAAGACCTTTCTCTCTGTCTCTCTCTCTGTCTACAACTAACTCTCTCTCTCTCTCTCACTGTAACTCTGCCTGTCAAAAAGTAAAAAAAAAAAAGAAGAAAACTTCATTTCACAATTACAACTTTAGGATCATGGTGATTCTTCCCTCCATGCCCATTCTCCCACCTAAACTCTCACCCCCCTTCCTCTTCTCTCTCTTATCCTCTTATTTTTAACTAAAATCTATTTTCAATTAACTTCATACACATATAGTTAACTCTATGTTAAGAGTTCAATGATTAGTATGAAAGAAAAAAGATAAAGGTAAAAAAATTTAAAAAAACCTGTTTCTCAGCAGTCAAGGCAAGGGCTGTGCAGAGTCATTGCTTCTCAGAGTGTCAATTTCACTTCTACAGGTTTCCTTTTAGGTGCTTTATCAGTTATCACAGGTCAGGGAGAACATATGGTATTTGTCCCTTTGGGACTGGCTTATTTCACTAAGTATGATTGTTTTCCAGTTTCATCCATTTTGTTGCACTTGACCAGATTTCTTTTCCTTCCTTCCTTCCTTCCTTCCTTCCTTCCTTCCTTCCTTCCTTCCTTCCTTCCTTCCTTCCTTCCTTCCTTCCTCCTCTCCTCCTCTCCTCCTCTCCTCCTCTCCTTCTCTCCTCCTCTCCTCCTCTCCTCCTCTCCTCCTCTTTCCTTTCCATTCCTTTCCCTTCCCTTTTTCTTTTTCCTCTTCCATCCCTCCCCTCCCTTTCTCCCCCTCCTCTCCCTTCCCCTTCCCTGCCCTCCTCTCCTCTCTCCTCTTTTCTCCTTTCTGCTATGTAGTATATATAGTGTACCTATCCCACAATCACTTTTTTAAAAAAAGATTTATTTATGTGAAAGGCCAAGTTACAGCAAAGAAGAGGCAGAGAGAAGTCTTCTATCTGCTGATTCACTCCCCAGATGGCTACAACAACTGGAGCTGTGCTAATGCAAAGCCAGGAGCTTCTTCAGGGTCTGCCATTTAGGTGCAGGGGAGCAAGGATTTGGGCTATCTTCTACTGCTTTCCCAGGCCATAGAAGAGAACTGCATTGGAAATGGAGCAGCTGGGGCTCCAACCAGCAGCAATATGGGATGCCAGCACTGCATCTCAAGAATGGGATGACTGGGTCAATTATGGATCTAAAGTCAGGTTTCTGAGGTAACTTCGTACTTTCTTCCGTATTGGCTTCACCAGTATACATTCCCAACAAAAGTGGATAAAGGGTATCTTTTTCCTCACATCCTCACCAGCATTTGTTATTTGTTGATTTCTGTATGAAAGCCATTTTAACAGGAGTGAGGTGAAATCTCATTGTGGATTTGATTTCCATTTTCTGATGGCTAGTGATCCTGAACATTTTTTCATTGTTGGTTGGCCATTTGGATTTCCTTTTTTGAAAAATGTCTGTTTAAGTCCTTTGCCCATTTCTTAACTGGGTTGGTTGTTTGCTGTTGAGTTTCTTGATCTGTTTATAGATTCTGGTTATTAATCTTTCATCAGTTGTATAGTTTGCAAATATTTTCTCCCATTCTGTCAGTTTGTCTCTTCACTTTGCTGATTGTTTGTTTTGCAGTGCAGAAGCTTCTCAGATTGATGTAATCCCATTTGTGAATTTCAGCTTTTATTGTCTGTGCCTCTGGGGTCCTTTCCAAGATCTCTTCTTGTAGGGTTTCCCCAATGTTTAATAATGTGATTGTATCAGGTCATAGATTCAGGTCTTTAGTCCATTTTGAGTGGATTTTAGTGAAAGGTGTAAGATAGGTTTCCTACCTGTGCATTTGGTGATCCAGTTTTCCCAGCACCATTTTTTTTTTTTTTATTTTTTGACAGGCAGAGTGGACAGTGAGAGAGAGAGACAGAGAGAAAGGTCTTCCTTTGCCGTTGGTTCACCCTCCAATGGCTGCCGCGGTCGGCTTGCTGCGGCCGGCGCACCGCGCTCATCCGATGGCAGGAGCCAGGTGCTAGGTGCTTTTTCCTGGTCTCCCATGGGGTGCAGGGCCCAAGCACCTGGGCCATCCTCCACTGCACTCCTGGGCCACAGCAGAGGGCTGGCCTGGAAGAGGGGCAACCGGGACAGAATCCGGCGCCCCGACCGGGACTAGAACCCGGTGTGCCGGCGCCGCAAGGCGGAGGATTAGCCTGTTGAGCCACGGCGCCGGCCTGTTTTCCCAGCACCATTTGTTGTGGGATTGATTTTAACTCCTTTGTCAAAGTTGCTTAGATTGATTTCCAGAGTTTGTATTTCTCTTCCATCAATCTATCTGTTTTGATTATAGCTTTGCTGTAATATGCTTGAAATTTGGTATTGTGATGCCTACAGCTTTGTTTTTGTGGTATAATTTTTATTTTAGCTATTCAGGGTCTTCTGTGTTTCCATATGAATTTCAGCATCATTTTTTCTATATCTGAGAAGAATGTCTTTGGTATTTTGATTGGTATCACATTGAATCTGTAATTGCTTTTTGTAGTATGGACCTTTTAATGATACTGATACTTCAAATTTATGAACATGGAAGTTTTTTTCCATTTGTAATTCTCATTGTAGAGATCTTTGACTTCCTTGGTTAAATTTATTCCAAGGTATTTGATTTTTTTGGTAGCTATCATGAATTGGATTGATCTTAGAAACTCATTCTCAGCTGTGGCATTATCTGTGTATACAAAGGCTATCAATATTTGTGTTGATTTTATATCCTACTACTTTTCCAAATTCTTCCATGAGTTCCAATAGTCTCTTAGTGGAGCCTTTTGGATACCCTGCATATGTAATCATGTCATCTGAAAATAAGTGTAACTTGACTTCTTCCTTCCCAGATTGTATCCCATTGATTTTTTTTTTTTCTTGCCTAATGGCTATGGCTAAAACTTTCAGGGCAATATTGACTAGCAGTGGTGAGAGTGGGCATTCTTGTCTGGCTCTGGATCTCAGTGGGAATGCTTCCAACTCTTCCCCATTCAATAGGACACTGGCTGTGGATTTGTCATAGACTGCCTTGACTCTGTTGAGAATTATTCTGTTTCCAATTTTCTTAGAGTTTTAATCATGAAAGGGTATTGTATTTTGTCAAATGATTTTTCTGCATCTATTGAGATCATCATATGGTTTTTGTTCTTCAGTTTGTTAATTTGATATGTCTTTGTTTGATTTTTGATTATTGAACCATCTTTGCATACCAGGGATTAATCCCACTTTGAGTGAATGACCTTTCTGATGTGTTGTTGGATTTGACTGGCTGGCGTTTTGTTGAGGGTTTTTTGTGTCTATGTTCATCAGGGAAATTGGTCTGTAGTTCTCTTTCTCTCATGTAAATTTTTCATGTACAGGAATTAAGGTGATGCTGGCTTCATAGAAGTTATTTGGGAGGATTCCCACCCTTTCAATTTCAATCTTTCCATTTCTTCTAGGTGTCCTAGTTTGTTGCCATACAGCTCTTGGTAGTAATTCCTGATGACACATTTTGTTTCTGTTGTATCTGTTACATTTCCTTTTTCATTTCTAATTTTATTAATTGAGGTCTTCTCCCTCCTTTTTTTGTTTAGTTGGTCCAATGGTGTGCCAATTTTGTTTATTTTTTCAAAAGCTTCATCTGGCTGAGCTTTTGTATCATCTTACTGGTTTAAATTTTGTTTATTCTCTAATTTTAATTATTTCTCTTCTCCTAATTGTTTTGGGTTTGGTTTGCTATTTTTCTAGGTCCTTGAGATGCATTGAACTTGTTTATTTGGTGCCTTTCTAATTTCTTGATGGAGGTGCTAGTAGCTATAAACTTTCCACTTAACACTGCTTTTTCTGTCTCATACATTTTGATATGTGATATTGTTGTCTTCATTTGTTTCCAGGCATGTTTTTGATTTCTCTTTTCTTCAATGACCCACTGTTCATTCAGGAACATATTGTTCAGTCCTAATGCATTTGCATATGTTCTGGAGATTCCTGAGTTGTTGATTACCAAGTTCATTCCATTGTGGTTCAACAAGATGCATGGCTGTACGGTAGATGGCTATACAGATACCTGTTGGGTCCATTTGGTCTATAGTGCTGATTACTTCTGTTGTTTCCTTACTGATTTTCTGTCTGAGTGATCTGTCCATTGCTGAAAGTGGGGTATTGAAGTTCCCCATTACTACTGTACTTGTGTATATGTCTTCTTTTAAAGCATTAACATTTTTTTAAATAACTGGTGCCTTGTAATTTGGTGCATATGTGTTTATACTAGTCACTTTTTCCTGTTGAATTGTTCCCTTAATCATTGCATAGTACTCTTATTTGTCTCTTTTGATAGCTTTTGTTTTAAAATCTATTTTGTCCAATATTAGGATGACTATGGCCTTTCTTTTTTGGTTTCTGTTAACATGGATTATTTTTTTCCATCCTTTCACTTTCAGTCTGAGAGTATCCTTGTTAGTGGGGTGTGTTTCTTGTAGACAGCAAATAGATGGGTTGTCTTTTTTAATCCATTCAGCAAGTTTTGTTTCTTTCAACTAAAGAGATGAGGCCATTTACATTTAAGGTGACTATTGATAAATAATAACTTGGCCATGCCATTTTTCATTTAATATTCCTATTTTTTATTTTGGATTTCCTTTTTACGTGGAGTTTTTCTGCCTTCATCTTCTTTTGTAGTGATGACCCTGTTTCTTTGTGTAGCACACTTGTAAGCATCTTTTTAAAGGCTGGATGGATGGTGACAAATTCAACTTCTATTTGTTATGGAACGTCTTTATTTCACATTAATTTATAAATGAGAGCTTTGCAGGGTACAGTATTCTGGGTTGACAGTTTTTTCTCTTAAGACTTGAAATATATCTCGCCATTCTCTCCTAGTATGTGAGGTTTCTTAAGAGAAATCCTATATGAGACTATTTGGAGTTCTTAAGTAATCTGGCATTTCTCTTGTGCACATTTTAGAATCTTTCTTTATGTTATACTGTGGAGAATTTTACTACAATTTATGCAGTGAAGATGTTTTCTGGTCATGTATGTTGGAAATTCTATGTGCTTCCTATACTTGGATGTTACTTTTTTTCTCTAGATTATTATCTCTGTTCTTATCTCACTGGAAAGGACTTCTAATCCTTTCTCTATTTCCACATCTTCAGGGACTGCTAAGACCTACATATGTTAAGTCATTTGAAAGTATCATGTAGATATTCTTTCTTCTTGCCAATTTCTACCCTTTTTAAATATTAATTTTGCCCCATATAAGTTGGACTGTCTTGTTGTTATTCTGCCATCTTGGAACTCCCCAATGGCTACCTAGAAGATAGTAGATAGTATTTTTATACAGTTTTTGTTTTGTTTTGTTTTGACAGGCAGAGTAGACAGAGAGAAACAGAGAGAAAGATCTTCCTTTTGCCGTTGGTTCACCCTCCAATGGCCGCCGCGGTGCACTGTGCTGATCCGAAGCCAGGAGCCAGGTGCTTCTCCTGGTCTCCCATGCGGGTACAGGGCCCAAGCACTTGGGCCATCCTCCACTGCACTTTCTGGCCACAGCAGAGGGCTGGACAGGAAGAAGAGTGACCGGGACAGAATCTGGCACCCCGACTGGGACTAGAATCTGGTGTGCCAGTGCCTCTTGGCAGAGGATTAGCCTATTGAGCCGAGGCGCCGGCCCAGTATTTTTATATATTTTGAAAGCTATATCAATTCCATCTTAGGAGAGAGTGCAAGACATTTCTTCAAGACAGTGTTTGAATCATCCAAGTTGTTTGAAAGCATAAAAGCTGTGTATTGGAACATGAATTTTATGACTATGTATTGTAGGAAATGAAGTTGAAAAGATTTATAAAAATTTCTGCTTAATTAATGCCTGGTGAATGCTAGGCATTATACAAACATCTAAACTGTAGCAGTGAAATTGTAACTGAACTTATCCTTATAGTCAAAGATGAATAATTAGAGAACTGAAAAGAATCTGATTGGATACTGAATCTAAAAGACTATGCATGGAAACAGAAGGAAAATACACATTGTCATGGGTGTTGGAGAGTCACCAACAATCAGTATTTCAAAGCAAAGGAGAAACACTTCAGGAAATTAGGTGTTGGCAATATTGCCAGACTGCAATGGTGCAAGAGCTGTAGGAGGTCATTGTTGGCAGCTTGGGAAGAATATTTTCAGATGAATATTGGAAATAGAAATGCTAGCTTGGGAGGCTGCAGTGAATGTATGATGTGGAGGAAGAATAAGCAGAGAGCCAGCTGCTCTTTGTGATTAATGGCCCCTAAAGGAAGGAAATGGGGGACTGACGCAAAGTATCAACAAGAGCTGGGAATCTTACAGATGAAGGGGGAGGAAGAATAAAGACAGCAGGACTGATCCAAGAACAATAAAAGATGACTGATGCAGACAGGTGGGTAGGGAGGGTTGGGATCTGTAAGCCAGGTAAAACACTTGGGGTTTGCAGGGAAGGAAACCACGAGGCGGAACTAGAGGGAGGTCTTAAATGTTGATGTGTCTCTGAAGTGGTTTTTAAAAACTGTTTCATAATCACAGCTCCTTTTATCTGTAGGCCAAACCTGAGAACTGCATCATTGTCAGAATTTTAATGCACACCTGTAAGGTCCTGGGTGTGCTCCCTGTGTGTTGCTAGGATCAATAGATGTCAGAGCTGCCAGACTTCTCCATAAGGTAGTGGTGACTTCCCTGCTTTCCCTGCCGTCATCACCAAAATGTGGCCTGTGGATCGGGTCAGTTTATTTATGTCTAGGCCTTGCATGGACAAGATAGCACATCAAACAAAACCCATGCTGTGTTAGGCCTTACATGTGTCTTAACACTCTGACCTACTCTCAGAGCCAAACTTCCACAGTGAGTCCCACAATTTTATCAGCAACCACCTCCAATAAGATATTTAGACAGGGGCTGGTGCTGTGACACAGCGGGTAAAGCCACCGCCTGCAGTGCCGGCATCCCATTTGTGCACCGGTTTGAGTCCTGGCTGCTCCACTTCCTATCCAGCTCTCTTCTATGGCCTGGTAACGCAGTAGAGGGTGGCCCAAGCCCTTGGGCCCCAACACCCGCATGGGAGACCTGGAAGAAGCTCCCGGCTTCAGATCGGATTGGTGCAGCTCTGGTCATTTGCGACCAATTGAGGAGTGAACAGCAGATGGAAGACCTCTCTGTACCTCTCAGCCTCTCCTTCTCTCTCTACATAACTCTGACTTTCATGTAAATTAAATAAATCTAATAAAAAGATACTTAGACATTTGCACAGAGTTTTGTTAAATGCACTCACGTTGTAGTCAGTGATAACTTCATACAAGTTTTTTTAAAAAGATTTGTTGGGGCTGGTGCAGTGGCTTACTTGGCTAATCCTTCACCTGCGGTGCCAGCATCCCATATGGGCACCAGGTTCTAGTCCCAGTTGCTGCTCTTCTAGTCCAGCTCTCTGCTGTGGCCCTGGACGGAAGTGGAGGATGGCCCAGGTGTTTGGGCCCCTGCACCTGCATGGGAGACCAGGAGGAAGCACCTGGATCCTGGCTTCGGATGGGTACAGCTCCAGCTGTAGTGGCCATTAGGGGAGTGAACCAGCAGAAGGAAGGCCTTTCTCTCTCTCTCTCTCTCTCTCTCACTGTCTAACTCTATCTGTCAAAAAAAAAAAAAGATTTGTTGATATATTTGAAAGGCAAAGTTACACAGAGGCAGAGGTTTGGCGGGGGTTGGGAAGGTCTTCGTTCTGCTCATTCATTCCCCAGATGGCTGCAACAACCAGAGCTGTGCCAATCCAAAGCTGGGAGCCAGGAGCTTCTTCTGAGTCTCGCCATGTGGGTGCAGGTGCAGGGATCCAAAGCCTTGGGCTGTTTTCCACTGATTTCCCAGGCTGAAGCAGAGAGCTGGATTGGAAGTGGAGAAACTAGGACTAGAGCTGGTGCCCATATGAGATGCGGCCATTGCAGGCAGTGGCTTTACCTGCTGTGCCACAACACAGGCCTCAACTTCATTATAATTTTTGTTGGACCTCATTTTTTGGCATGCTGTAGTTAATATTGTTTCATAGGGGGACATGTTTCTTTTTTTTTCCTTTTGGAATTGAAACCTAAGGCACAGAGAAATACCCACTAATTTTAGGAACACAGGAGCAGATGTTCAGTTAAGGCTGGCTTTGTGAATTGGAAACCAAATATAAATTACATGATGTTATTTGAATGCCTTGCCAAACAGTAAACTATCTTATCTCACCTGTGTGTAGTTCTGGAAATAATTAACAGAAAAAAAGTGAGATTGTCTTGGTGAAGGAGCCATCGTCAGTTGACACTAAAAAGGGATTTCTTTTACATGCAGCATTTATCAAAATGTTCTATTTTACTTAAACCCTCAGAAACTCCAAGGAGTTAGGAAAGCAGGATAACTCCTTTGCATTTTGTGAATGAAGAAACTGATTCAGAGGTTAAGTGACAAGCCTGTGTTAGGAAAGTGGCTATGATAAAAGAAGCCAGGTTTTTTGCAGTTTATGGAGTCGTCTTGTTCAAACTACCCCCCCCCCAGATGCTTTAATTAGGTAGGACATCAGGAGACTAAGAACGTGTGCTTTGTGACCTGGCTTGAACCCTCTTGTCGCTGCTATATGTTAAGAGTTGCCATTTATTGAACACGTGCTATGTGTCACTATGCTGTTTGCTCTGCAAATGTTTTCACTTATCTAGTGTACACACTGATTCACTGACAGTGATGTCTACATTTTAATAAATGCAAAGTTGTGGCTCAAAATGATTTTTTTCTGAAGATGGGCCAGCTAACAAGTGTTAGATTCAGGATCTCAATCCTAGCCTGCTTGGTTTGTCACACGAGGGGCCACAGCTCACACGCCAGGTGACTCTTGGGAATTCACTTCAGTTTCTGCTGCTTCCTCTCTTCAATGCACATGTTAGTACAAATCTTTGCAGATTTTTATGACAACTGAATCAGAATGTGGAAGAAGCATCTATTTTGTCTCTGACTGCTTCCATAGCAGGGAAAGATCTGTTTGTAGCTCTGAGTGACTTGATTACTGTTGGTACTGAAGCTGTTCCCTAGGTTTTCTGAGTCCCAATCCCCCTTCTTGCTCCCATGTGAGACTGAGAGAAGGGTCTTGGAAGCAGACAAAGAAACACAAGGAAGAAGCACAAACAGAACAGAGTATGCTGTGGAGTTGGCAGTGACAGTCACAAATGGAATGATGGGCACGTGGCTAATCAAGAAGGGACCCTTGGGGAGGATTCAGTCATGTGTGCAGGGCAATGGCTGTGAAGCAGAAATAGCCCCAGTGGGAAGGGAGGCACTGATGGATGTGAAAACACGTAGAGCCATCTTTTGGCTTAATTTACCCTATATTTGCCTTGAGGTAAACTAGAAGAAAAGATCTGAAAATGGATTTCAAATTATGATATTAAAAAAGGTACAAATTACAGATGAGCTGACTATATCCAACAACAGAAAGATCAAGCAAATATGATCAAAGTGCAGTTGGAATTTAACGTGGGTATAGTGGTTGTAAGAAAGGACAGGGCTGTTCTGAATGAGATCTCTCATCCAATTATGTTAAGTACTACTCAGCCCTGGCCATGTGGGAGACACCAAGATAGCAGTTAGCCATACAAAGCTGGGTAAAGAATGGCCCCTTTCCGGGGCCGGCACCATGGCTCACTTGGTTAATCCTCTGCCTGCGGCACTGGCATCCCATAAGGGTGCCAGGTTCTAGTCCCTGCTGCCCCTCTTCTAGTCCAGCTCCCTGCTGTGGCATGAGAAAGCAGTAGAAGATGGCCCAAGTCCTTGGGCCCTTGCACCCGCATGGGAGACCAGGAAAGAAGCTCCTGGCTCCTGGCTTCTGATCGGCATAGTACTGGCCATGGCGGCCATTTGGTGAGTGAACCAACGGAAGAAAGAGAGCCCTTCTAGAAAGAAGAAACAAATGCAAAGACACAGAAAAGCACCGTGCTCCAGAATATGAGGGTGTTACGGTCTGGGTGTTGAGTCTACAGGGAGAAGCAATAGAAGGTAGCAATGAGAGTGTGTGTCAGGAAGTTTGGAATCCTCCTAGTGGGCCACTGGCAATCATAGGAGGACTGGAAGCATTGCCAAGGGTTTTCTTGGGACGATGGGTAGATTCACAGTTCCCTGTACTCAGTGAGCTGAGGGATGAAGACCTGAAATGAGGAGGTGGAGAGGAGAAAAGGCCAGCATGACAATATCTTCAGCTACTTCAACATTTTATTTCTTTTTTTCGAAAGTTACAATACAATTCACGATTTTAAAGTGTTTGTGTCCTATAACTTGTTATTTTTAAGTTCCCAAATAAGTGAACTTTACTGGATGGAATCTTATTTTTCAGTTTATGGATCAGCAGCTTCCTTTTTACTCTTCGACTTTGTTGTCTGGGGTTCATCTGCTTTTCCCTCCCTGGCACACTGTCCTGGGCTTCCTCTCAGATTCAGCAACAACCCCAAGCCCTGACCCTTCCTACAACCCAGTATCTGACCCCCAAAACAGAAAAGCTTAGCATGAAGCCGATACAGGGAATTCTCCAGAAGGAGTACATATTTCTGTTGGGGAAACTGTAGACTAAGCCAGGGCCAGTTCTTGTGGGTTTGTGGGCAGCTGGGTAACTAGTAACATGGCTCCCTTTGCAAAGCAGGTGAACTCTGGGAGGCAGGTGTCCTAAAAAGTCTGTTTAGGGAATTAAATCACTCAGTATTTCTGAAGTCCATTGAGACCTACATCAAGAGACAATTCCAATAGTCTCTTTCTAAATAGAGGGCAGCGTGAGAGCCAGAAGCAGTTAATTATATAATTAATGATAATGTCTGCTTAATATACAAATGTACAACTTCATCTTTTTCTTCTTGTTACATAACATCTAGAAATTTTTGTATTTACAATAAAATGGGCTACTTAGTTCCATTGCTCAAAACTGATATTAAACAAATCAGATCATAAGGCAAAACACCAATGTTACTCCAGGTACCTTGGTATTAAATATAGAAACAGCTCAGTAGTTATTTTGCTCTGACATTATAATCAGAAAGTTAAATGGTTTCCATATTTGATTGTGGAACCTCTATATCTATGTGCTTTCATGAAGGGTAGTAGATATCCCAGAGAAGTTGGGTACAGCTAATCTTGAAGTGAGCACAAGAAATTTAGAAACTAGAGATTACAGATTCCTAATCATATTTTAGAGCAAGTTATTGAATTGGAAAATTGACAGTAGAAGAAAAGGAACAAGAACAACTAAGAGACAAGGGGAGTGCACCAAAAAATCCCAAAGAAAATTAATTTCATTACCCTTTTGGATGGTGATATGAGATTCTGTAAACCAAAGGTGTGAGTGATTTTCATGTTAGCAAGATGCATTTGAAATATGTTCATAGACTAAAAACGGATGAAAGCACCATCACGCGATATTTAGACCTGCATGACCCATCTGTCACTTGGAGCAATAGTCAGCAAACTTTTGTTATAAATTTCCAGAGAGAAAATTGTTATGCTTTGCAGCTCACAATCACTGACACTACTCCTCAAAACTGTGATTGTAGCGTGAAAGTAGCCATAGATATGTATAAATGAGTGTGGCAGCAATTCCAGTAAAACTTTGTTTACACAAAAGAAGGACAGGTCAAATTTTGCCTACAGGCTGCAATTTACCAACTTCTAAGTTAAAAGTGTTATATAAATGGATTGAAATAAATTTGGAATAATGTCTCTAGTGGCATGCTGTAGGATCCCATCTGTGACAATGCTTTTTTCAAAAATGTTAACAATGTTGATGAGAAACAAAACAAGTTAATGATATTTGTGGGTAATAAACACTGATGAGGAATAGCTAACCTTTTAGAAGACAATCAGTGTTCAAAATGGTTTGATGGATGATCAAAAGTGAGAAAGATGAAATTTAGTAAGCTAAATATCAAAAGGTACATTCAAGTTGAAATGGAACTTTAGAAGTATAGAGGGAAACTTTGCCTGATGATGAGTTACATGATGTGAAAATGCTTTAGGTGACTGACTAAACGGTATTTAGTGGTAAGAGGTGGTTGCCAGAGTGCTGAGGTACTTTAGGCTGCATTGACAGAGCCCATTGTCCAAGGCAGACAGTCATTATTCCACTGGATTTGGTGTGGCTCAGCATCACTAGCAGGCATGCTTAAGTTCTAGCTGCTACATCTTAAAAAATTTCCAAAGTGAATACTCCAGAAGAGTTACATACATTTTAATATATGTATAATAAGCGGAGAAGATATTTAGGCTTCTTTAAATTTCTGGAAACTCTTCCTTTTGGGAATTGTAATCAGTTTCTGCCTTTTGAGAAGGAATTGGGTACCATTGCTTTGTTCTTATAGGAAATATTGGCTAACCACTTTTACTTATTTGAGACCTAATTTAGTTTCGGAAATACCTGATTGGTAAATTAATTTAAAATATTTTAGGCTGAGATTCTACTTTAGGAAAGTACACATAAATACATAACTCTGCCCTTTAAAAAATGAATTTCCCCCAAACCTTGGTTGTGACTTCCCCTATTTCAAAAATGTCCCCATCCTTCCCCAGCCTTGGAAGCCACATTTGTGTGTGTGCATATGTGTATTCTTATCTATTGTGAATTGAGCTGCTGTAAACTTAGGGGTACAGATAACTCTTTTGTATGCTGATTTAATTCCCTTTAGGTAAATCTCCAGGAGTGGGATGGCTGGGTTATACAGCAGATCAATTTTCAGTTTCTGGAGTTTCTATTCTGTTCCATAGGTCTAACCATCTGTTTTTCTGCCTTTAACAGGCTGTTTTGTTTATGAATGCCCTATATTATGCCTTGAAATCTGGCATTGTGATGCCTCTGGCTTTGTTTTTGTTGTATAGGATTGGTTTAGCTATTTGGGCTCTCTTGTGTTTCCATAAGAATTTCAACATCTTTTTTTTCTAGGTCTGAGAAGAATGTTCTTAGTATTTTGGTTAGATTGCATTGAATCTGAAAATTGCTTTCCATAGTATGGATGTTTTGATGATAATGATTGTTCCAATCCGCGAACATGGAAGATTTTCCTGCTTTTTGTGTCATCTATTTCTTTCTTCAATGTTTTGTAACGTTCATTGTAGAGATCTTTGACAACCTTGGTTAAATTTATTCCAAAGTATTTACTTTTTTGGTAATTACTGTTAATGGCATTGATATTAAAAGCAGTTTCTGTGTATACAAAGGCTATTGGGTTTTGTGTGTTGATTTTATATCCAGCCACTTCACCAAACTTAGAGAGACAGAGAGAAAGGCCTTTCTTCCCTTGGTTCAACCCCAAATGGCTGCTATGGGCGGTGTGCCATGCCAATCCGAAGCCAAGAGCCAGGTGCTTCCTCCTGGTCTCCCATGCGGGTACAGGGCCCAAGCACTTGGGCCATCTTCCACTGCCTTCCCGGGCCACGGCAGAGAGCTGGACAGGAAGAGGAGCAACCGGGACAGAATCCGGTGCCCCAACTGGGACTAGAACCTGGGGTGCCGGCGCCAAGGGTGAGGATTAGTGAGCCGCACCGCTGGCCATCACCGAACTCTTTTATGAGTTTAAATAGCCTTTTTGTGGAGTGTTTTGGAACCCTTAAATATAGAACAATGTCATCTTCAAATAGGGATATTTTTACTTCTTCCTTCCCAATTTGTATCCCTTTGAATTCTTTTTCTTGTCTAATGGCCCTAGCTAAAACATTCAGGAATATATTGAAATAGTAATGGACGGAGTGGGCATCCTTCTCTGGTTCGGGATCTTAGTGGGAATGTTTCCAAATTTTCCCCATTCTATAAAATTCTGGCTGTGGGTTTGTCATTAACTGCATAGATTTTGTTGAGGAATGTTCCTTTTATACACAACTTGCTTAAAGTTTTCATCATCAAAGGATGTTGTATTTTATCAAATGCTTTTTCTGCATCTATTTAGATAACCATATGATTTTTGTTCTCCAGTTTGTTAATGTGATGTGTCACATTTATTCATTTGTAAATGTTAAACCATCCCTGCATACCAGGGCTAAATCTCACCTGGTCTAGGTGAGTGATCTTTCTAATGTGTTGTTGGAGTTGATTAACGAGTATGTTGAGGATTTTTTGTCTGTGTTTTGGTCTATAATACTCTGCTGTATCTTTTTCTGGTTTTGAAATTAAAGTGATGCTGGGTTCATAGAGGGTTTTGGGAGGATTCCTTCCCTTTTAATTGTTTTGAATAGCCTGAGAAGACTTAGAGTTAGTCCTCCTTTAAATGACTAGTAGAATTCAGCATTTAAGCTGTCCAGTCTTGGGCATTTTTCTTGGGAATGTCTTTATTCATGATTTGGTTTCTGTCTTGGTTATTTGTCTTTTAAGTTATCTGTGTCTTTATGGCTGAATTTTTTTAAACCTTTAATTAGCAAATATAAATTTCCAAAGTACAGCTTATGGATTACAATTGACCCCCCCCCCCATAACTTCCCTCCCGCCCACAACCCTCCCATCTTCCGCTCCCTCTTGTATTCCATTCACATCAAGATTCATTTTCAATTATCTTTATATACAGAAGATCAATTTAGTATATATTAAGTAAAGATTTCAACAGTTTGCACTCACACAGAAACACAAACTGTAAAGTACTGTTTGAGTACTAGTTATAGCATTAATTCACATTGAATGACAAATTAAGGACAGAGATCCTACATGAGGAGTAAGTACACAGTGATTCCTGTTGTTGACTTAGCAATTTGACACTCTTGTTTATGGCGACAGAAATCTCCCTAGGCTCTAGTCATGAGTTTCCAAGGCTACGGAAGCCTCTTAAGTTCGCTGACTTCGATCTTATTCCGACAGGGTCATAGTCAAAGTGGAAGTTCTCTCCTCCCTTCAGAGAAAGGTACCTCCTTCTTTGATGGCCCCGTTTTTTTTCTACTGGGATCTGACTCACAGAGATCTTTGTTTTAGATTTTTTTTTTTTGCCAGAGTGTCTTGACTTTCCATGCCTAAAATACTCTCATGGGCTCTTCAGCCATATCCGAATGCCTTAAGGACTGATTCTGAGGCCAGAGTGCTGTTTAGGACATCTGCCATTCTATGAGTCTGCTGTGTATCCCGCTTCCCATGTTGGATCATTCTCTCCCTTTTTTATACTATCAGTTAGTATTAGCAGACACTAGTCTTGTTTATGTGATCTCTTTGACTCTTAGACATATCAGTATGATCAACTGTGAGCTGAAATTGATCACTTTGACTAGTGAGATGACATTTGTACATGCCACCTTGATGGGATTGAATTAGAATCCCCTGGCATATTTCTAACTCTACCATTTGGGGCAAGTCAGCTTGGGCATGTCCCACGTTGTACATCAATTTAGGTATGTTCTGTGTGTCTAGGAATCGGTCTATTTCTTCTAGGTTTCCTGATTTGTTGACATACAGAATTTTGTAGCAATTCCTGATGATTCATTTTATTTCTGTGTTATCTGTTGTTAGATTCCTCCCCATTTAAAAAAAAAGATTTATTTATTTATTGGAAAGTCAGAATTACACAGAGAGAGAAGGAGAGGAAGAGAGAGAAAGAGAGAGGTCTTCCATCTGCTGTTTCACTCCCCAGATGGCCACAATAGCTGGAGCTGTGCCAATCCAAAGCCAGGAACATCTTTGAGGTCTCCCATGCAGGTGCAGGGGCCCAAAGGCTTGGACCATCCTCCATTGCTTCCCCAGGCCATAGCAGAGAGCTGGATCAGAAGTGGAACAGCCAGGACTTGAACCGTTGCCCAGGCAGGCAGTGGCTTTACCTGCTATGCCACAGCACCATAACCCCTCGGTTCTCTTTTTCAGCTCTGATTTTACTGATTTTGGTCTTCTTCCTTTTTTTCTTTTGGTTAGTTGGGGTACTGGTGATAATAATTTTGTTTATTTTTTCAAAAAATCAGCTCTTCCTTAGTATTTTTGGTTTTACTTTTTTTTCTCTAATTTTAATAATTTGTTTTCTCTAATTTGCTAATGGTTTTTTGTTTTTCTAGGTCCTAGATATGCATTGATAGCTCATTTATTTTGTGCCTTTCCGGTTTCTTTATGTAGGCACCAGTTGCTGTAAACTTTCCAATTAACACTGTGTTTGCTGTATCCCATAGGTTTTGACATGTTGTATTGTCCTCTTAATTCATTTCCAGAAATATTTTGATTTTCTTTGGATTTCTTCTATGACCCACCATTCATCAAGAGCATGTTGTTCAGTCTCCATGTGTTTGCATGTATTCTAGAGATTCTTGAGTTGTTGATTTCTAGCTTCATTCCATTGTGGTCAGGGATGATTTATGGTATATTTCCTATTTTTTTTAAACTGCTGACAGTTGCTTTATGGCCTAGCATATGGTTAATCCTAGAGAAAGTCCCATGTACGGGTGAGAACAATGTGTATTCTGCAATCGAAAATGAAAAGTTCTGTAGATATCCATTAGATGCATTTGGTCTATAGTGTTAGTTAACTCTGTTTCTTTGGTGATATTCTGTCTTGTTGATCTGTACATTGCTGAAAGTGGAGTGTTGACATTCTCCATACAATACTCTTTGTATTGGAGTCTGTGTCTCCCTTTAAATCTGTTAACATTATTTGTAAATAGCCAGGTGCTCTGTAATTGGGTACATATACATTTATTATAGTCACATCTTCTTGTTGAATTCATCCCTTAATCATTTCATAGTGTGCTTCTTAGTCTCTTTATTTAAGAGTTTTTATGTTAAAGTCTATTTTGTCTTATATTAGAGTGGCTACAGCTGCTGTTTTGCTTTTCTATAGCATGGGATATTTTTTTCCATCCATTTGCTTTTAGTCTGTGGGTACCTTTGTTGGTGAGATACATTTCTTGTAGGCAGCAAATACATGGATCTTATATTTTAATCCATTCAGCCAGTCTGTATCTTTTAACTGGAGATTTGAGGCCATTTACATTCAAGGTGACTATTGATAAGTAACGACTTGGCCATGCCATGTTTCCATAAATATTCCTGTTTAATTTGTATTTGTTTACATTGTACTTTTACTGAGAGATTTTCTGCCTTCATGTTCTTTCATACAGACTACTATTTTTACTGTGTTTCTCTGTGAGGCAAATCTGTAAGCATCTTTTTTTTTAACTTTTATTTAATAAATATAAATTTCCAATGTACAGCTTTTGGATTACAGTGGCTTTTTCTCCACCGTAACTTCCCTCCCACTCGCAACCCTCCTATCTCCCACTCCCTCTCTTATCCTATTCACATCAAGATTCATTTTCCATTATCTTTATATACAGAAGATCAATTTAGTATATATTAAGTAAAAATTTCAACAGTTTGCACCCACACAGAAACTCAAAGTGTAAAGTATTGTTTGAGTACTAGTTATAGCATTAATTCACATCGAGTGACACATTAAGGACAGAGATCCTACATGAGGAGTAAGTACACAGTGATTCCTGTTATTGACTTAACAAATTGACACTCTTGTTTATGGCGTCAGTAATCATCCTGGGCTCTTGTCATGAGTTGTCAAGGCAATGGAAGCCTTTTGAGTTCGCCGACTCCAATCTTATTTAGACAAGGTGATAGTCAAAGTGGAGGCTCTCTCCTCCCTTCAGAGAAAGGTACTTCCTTCTTTGATACAAGCATCTTTTGTAAGGCTGGACAAGTGGTAAAAAATTCTTTCAATTTCTGTTTGCTATGGAAGGTCTTTATTTCATCTTCATTTACAAATGAGAGCTTTGCAGGGTACATTGTTCTGGGTTGACAGTTTTTTTTTTTCTCTTAAGTCTTGGACTGTATCTCACCATTCTCTCCCATCCTGTAGAGTTTCTAATGAGCAGTCAGCTGTGAGTCTAATTGGAAAGTCTCTGAAAGCAATATGGCATTTCTCTCATGCACATTTTAGAATCTGTTTTACTGTGGAAAGTTCGATTCCAACATGTTATGGCAAAGATGTTTTCTGGTCATGTCTATTAGGAGTTCTGTATGCTTCCTGTACTTGAACGTCCCTCTCCAAATTGTGTCTCTCCAAATTGGGGAAGTTTTCTGTAATTACTTCATTAAATAGGCCTTTTTTTTATATAAAGCTTTTATTTAAAGAATATAAATTTCCAAAGAACAGCTCATGGACCACAATGGCTCCCCCCCACACAACTTCCCTCCCTCCCCCCACCCTCCCCTTTCCCGCTCCCTCTCCCCTTCTGTTCACATCAAGATTCATTTTCAATTCTCTTTATACACAGAAGATCAATTTAGTACATATTACGTAAAGAGTTCAACGGTTTGCCCTCGCATAGAGACACAAAATGATAATACTGTTGGAGTACTAGTTATAGTATTAATTCACAATGTACAGCACATTAAGGACAGAGATCCTACATGATTTTTTTTTAAAAAAAATTGATTAATTGTCTATGCAATTTCCAGTTTAACACCAAGATTTTTTAATCATTTGCAATTATCTTTATATAAAGAAGATCGATTCAATATATACTATGTAAGGATTTCATCAGTTTGCACCCACTCAGAAACACAAAGTGTAAAAATACTGTTTCAGTACTAGTAATAGCATCACTTCACATTGGATAACACATTAAGGACAGATCCCACATGAGACGTAAGTACACAGTGACTCCTGATGTTGATTTAACAATTTGACACTCTTGTTTATGGCGTCAGTAATCTCCCTAGGCTCTGGTCATGAGTTGCCGAGGCTATGGAAGCCTTTAGGGTTCGCCGACTTCGATCTTATTCCCACAGGGCCATAGTCAAAGTGGAAGTTCTCTCCTCCCTTCAGAGAAAGGTACCTCCTTCTTTGATGGCCCCGTTCTTTCCACTGGGATCTCACTCGCAGAGATCTTTCATTTAGGTCTTCTGTTTTTTTCAGAGTGTCTTAGCTTTCCATGCCTAAAATATTCTCATGGGCTCTTGAGCCAGATCCAAATGCCTTAAGGGCTGATTCTGAGGCCAGAGTGCTATTTAGGACATCTGCCATTCTATGAGTCTGCTGTGTATCCTGCTTCCCATGTTGGATCATTCTCTCCCTTTTTCATTCTATCAGTTAGTATTAGCAGACACTAGTCTTGTTTGTGTGATCCCTTTGACTCTTAGACCTATCAGTGTGATCAATTGTGAGCTGAAATTGATCACTTGGACTAATGAGATGGCCTTGGTACATGCCACCTTGATGGGATTGTATTGGAAACCCCTGGCACAATTCTAACTCCATCATTTGTGGCCGTTCCGATTGAGCATGTCCCAAGTTTTACATCTCCTCCCTCTCTTATTCCCACTCTTATATTTCACAGAGATCACTTTTCAGTTAAAATTTAAACGCTAAATAGGCCTTTTAATCCATGTTATCTTTCTACACCTTCAGGAACTCTTACATCCCGTATATTGGGTTGTTTGATAGTATCCCATTAATCTACCATGTTTTTAATTTTTCTGATTTTTTTTGGTGTGAGTATAAAACATGTTTATCCTCTAACTTCAATATTTCTTCTGCCTCACTGAGTCTGTTGGTAAGACTTTACACCACAATTTTTATTTGATCTGTTAAATTGTTCATTTCTAGTATTTTATTTTGATTTATCTTTAAAATATCAATTCCATGGGAAAAATTTCATATGATGTATGGATTTCTTTCACTTGTGGATTTGCTTCTGATTGCATCTGAGTAATTCTATGATTAATCTTTTGAATTTCATTTCTAGCATTTCACTAATCTCTTTATCCTCACATTCTATAATGAAGTGTTATATACATTTTGGGGAATAATCTTTTCTTCCTTACTCTTGTTTCTTGAATTTCTGCATTTATTTTTAAGCATTTGTGGAGATACTTGTTGGCTTTTTTTTTCCTCTGATGCCTTTTTTTGGGGTTTATTCCTCTGTGGCTTAATGGAGCGTCTGCTCTTTCGGTGAATATGCAGAGGCCTGTTCTGGGTATAGCCAGGGACCTCTGTTCAGTTCTCCAAGTTTGGGGAAGTATCCAGGGTTATACCCAAGTTGGGCATGGTAGATCTCTCTTTTTAAAAAAAAATCAGGGGAGGGTTTGGTTAGCTCAGTTGGCATCGTTTCACTCTCACTTCTTCCCTTACAAGGTGATCAGTGTCTGGGTACTAGTCCTAGTGGGTGCAGTGTTGATTTGTGCTGCCACAAGAAAAGTGTTTGTGCAGTCCTCAGTTTGAGTCCTGCCACAATGACCCACCCTAGGATATCAGGGGGCCCTGAGCATGTGGAATCACCCATAGCAACTGCCTAGGGCCCAGCCACACCCTGAACCCTCTAACACAGTATCAGTGTTTCTACGGTTCTGGCACACAAGGCTCCCACAGTTATGGGACACCAAGTATCCACTCTACCCTGCCATTCCATTCTATGAGAGGTGGAACTGTTCCCAGCACCAGCTGCCTATGTGTTCTCTGCCTAGCCAGTTTGAAGCCCAGTGGCTGTGATATATTGGGATTCTGGGGACACCTCACAGATGTGATGGTGACCAGCCCTTGTCAATACTGCCAGCCAGACCCAGGCACCTCTCTCTGCTGGTTGCTGGCCTGCCAACACAAACTGGGAAACCTATTGCATGTGTCCATAACGGTGTCTGCCCTCTCTCAGCCAGTTTCAGGGCACTGTTGTCAGGGAGAGAGAGACATGCCCCCTTTCCCCTCTAGGTTGACAGATACATTGTTTGCCACAGGGCTTCAGGCTGGATTCATATCTGGCTCTCCCTGAAGCTATATTGCCAGTGGCCTGGGCTGCTGTGGTCTGATCTCCCCTCACTCTCCAATGCTGGTGCTGAGGCTCTTGGCTGCTGGGGTCCTGTGTTGCACTCTTGCTCATACTGTGCTTCCACAGTGTCCCTCTTCCTTCCGTGGAATTTCCACTGCACTTTTCTTCCTAACTCTTCTTCCCTCGTCATTCCTTGCTTAGAAATTTGTACAACACAACTCAAAGCCCATGCCCAATGTGGTCTGAGACAAGATGGCTATTGCAGTTTAATTTGTAATGGGCTCAAATTGGAAACAACACAAATGTCTATGAATAGGTCAATGGATAAACAAACTGTGGGATAGCCTTAAAATGGAATATTATTCCATTTTATTATATTATTCCCTAGTTAAAGTAATGGTCGACTCACTGACATGCATAAATCTTAAAGGTTCCTTGGCATGGGGTATGAATGTGAGAGGCTAGGAAGAAAGAATTATAAAGTGACGAGAGGGCCAGCGCTGTGGCTTGACAGATAAAGCCACTGCCTGCAGTGCTGGCATCCCATATGGGTGTTAGTTCGAGTCCTGGCTGCAATACCAGCTTGCTTTTTGATTATTGTATAGATTGCACATGGTTTTTGATAAAGTATCTCTAATCAGTATATATTTGGATTTTGTTATTATATCTGGTCCAAAAATCCTTGTGTTTTAATATTCGTATTTACTTCACCTTCACTTAATGCAGTGACTGGTTTTAAAATCATCTATTTTTTATTTTTCTCTTGGGGTTGTATAGTCACAGTTTGTTTTTCTTTTTTCATATATTCCTTTCCTGCTATTCCATTTGTCCCACCTGTATTATCTTGAAAAGGATACATATGTTTACTATTCAGTTAAATGTTTCCTGGTGATTGAAATTGTATACTTGAATTGCACATGTACTAAAAATTGTTACTACTGACAACATTTTATGTTAGTAATGTCATTTATGTTAAAATATCCATTTATTTTTAAACCCCAGAAAAACAGTGCTATTTTAAACAGTAAGATTAATTTAAATGTATCTATGTTTTACTTTTTCCAAAGATTTTGACTTTATTTTTATTACTGTGTTTCTAATTGCTATAGTTTTCTTTAACCTAGACAAGTTTCCTTTAGAATTTATCTTGGGGCACTGATTGCTTTTACTTGTCTATCTATAGTAAGTATTCATTAAATGTAATATATTGGAGTGAAATTGACATTTTGAGATTTGATGATCATTTACAGTCTTGGTCTCTACTGTGAGGAACAGTGTTTTTATCTTCACACCACTTGTTGAACTTTTTACTTAGTGTATGGTTGATCTCAAGAGTATAAAGTTAACTGAAAATAGATTTTTGTAAATATTAAGAGTGGTAATAGGAGAGGGAGGAGGAAGAAAGGTGGGAGCATGGGTGGGAGGGAGGGCGGGATGGGAAGTATCATTATGTTCCTAAATCTGTGTATATTAAGTACATTAAATTTGTTTACCTTAAATAAAATTTTTAAAATTATTTCCAGGATTGGCACTGTGGTATGGTAGGTCAAGCATCCACCTGCACTGCTGGCATTCGATATTGGGTGCTGGTTTGTGTTCTGGCTGCTCCTCTTCCAATCCAGCTCTCTGCTAATGGCCTGGGAAAGCAGTGAAAGATGACCTAAGTACTCGGGCACCTGCACCCAAGTGGAAGACCTGGGAGAAGCTCCTGGTGTCAGATCAGCTGAGCTCTGGCCATTGAGGCCATTTTGAGAGTGAACCAGCTTTTGGAAGACCTTTCACTTTATCTGTCCTTCTCTCTGTAACTCTGCCTCTCAAATAAATATTTTTTAAAAAGAATATTTTTAATGAACATAGAATTCTACATGGGTAATTTTCCTTTAGAATTTTAGACATTTCTTTCCATTGTGTCTTGGCTTCTGTCATTTCTACTGAAAAAGTTGTCTTTAGGCCTAATGATATTCCTATGAAAGAAATGTCTTTTTCCCTCTGCTGAATCTTTCTTTATGCTGTTATCTGTTTTTTTTTAATTGTATTTGAGGGGGGAGGGGAGAGAAAGGAGAAAAGAGAGCCCCTATCTGCTGGTTCATCACCTCAATGCCTGCAGCAGCTGAGTCTGGACTGGAACTGAAGTTAGGAGTTGGAGATAAAATCCAGGTCTCTCATGTGAGTGATAGAGATGCCAGTTGCTGGAGCCGTCACGCTACCTCCCATGGATTACGTTAGGATACTGGAGTTGGGAGCTGGAGCCAGAAATCAAACCCAGTATTCCAGTGTGGTATGTTGGCATCTTAATGGCTAGGCTAAATGCCCACTCACTTTAACTTCTTAATTATATTTGTAAGTTATTCATTTATTATTATTTTTCATGCATTCAGTTCTCCAGTGGAGCTTTCTATATTTTACTTTTTAAAAATTAAACCATTTTAACACACTTAAAAATGTTATATATTTGTGGGATACCATGGGATGTTTCAATACATGTATATTGTCCAATCAGGGTAAATCCATCTTCTCAAACATTTAAGATTTCTTTATGCTGGTAACACTGAAAATGTTATCTACATTAAAAAAAAAAAAAACAGGGCTTTTTTTAAAAAAAATGTTTGACGGACAGAGTTAAAATAACAGGGAGAGATCTATCTGTGTGTCTGTTTATGTATGTATGTATGTATGTATGTATGTATGTATGTATCTATATATCTTTGTGTCTGCTGGTTCCCTCTCCAAAATGGCTACAATGGCTGGGACTGGGTTGGGCAAAGCCAGGAGTCTGGAACTTCATTTGGTTCTCCCATGTGGGTGGCAAGGTCTCAACCACTTGGGCCATATTCTGTTGCTTGCCCAGGAATATTGATAAGGAAGCTTATTAGAAGTGGAGCAACTGGAACTCAAACGGTGCTCATATGGGATGCCAGCACTGCAAGTGGCTGCTTAACTTGCTGTGCCACAGTGCTGGCACCTAGTTTTCTGTGAAAATATTTTTGTTTGAATTTTAATTTTTAATTATTTAAGGTGAACAGTTTATTTTTTAACTTTTATTTAATAAATATAAATTTCCAAAGTACAGCTTATGGGTTACAATGTCTTTTTCCACTCCATAACTTCCCTTCCACCTGCAACCTTCCCATCTCCCGCTCCGTCTTGCATTCCATTCACATCAAGATTCATTTTCCATTATCTTTATATAAAGAAGACCAGTTTAGTATATATTAAGTAATGATTTCAACAGTTTGTACCCATACAGAAACTCAAAGTGTAAAGTATTGTTTGAGTACTAGTTATAGCATTAATTCACATTGTACAGCACATTAAGGACAGAGACCCTATATGAGGAGTAAGTGCACAGTGACTCCTGTTGTTGACTTAAGGTGAACAATTTTAAGGTGTATTTTATATATACAGATTTATTAACCTCATAATACTTTCCACTCTCTTTCCTCCTCCCTTTCCCATTCCTTCTTTTAATTTTCACAATGATCTACACAGTGTATTACCTACAGCCACTCTTCCTAGAAACCCAGGACTTTTAGTGCTTGTATTAACCTTTCCTCATCCTTCTCAACACCCTTGACTCTTCAGCCTCAGTAGCCCCTGTTATACTTTTAGAATTTTCTACATTTCCTTGAATATAAAAGTTAGTGACTCTAATATCCCATTAGGATAATTCCATACTTGCATCAGTATACATCTATATGTCTATACATCATTATATGTATGTATGTTAGTATCTGTTTTTTATTTTATCATGTAAATATATTTCCAGTCATGGTCAGCAATTCTGGATTGAATGCTTGTTACTGTATCTAAAAAGTAATTTCTTAGTTATACCATATTCCTACTAAAATTTCCTCAGAAGACAGAATATGCCTAATCATCTTGATCCAGATGGTGATGAGGTGAATGAGGCTGATGTCCAGACAGATCTCTTTCTGGTTTTTTAATAAGGTGCCCTCTTGGGGTCTTATCTGAAAGCTAGGATCATTTTGCCATAATGTCTCTGCCTTTGAGGCCCCAGAACTTCCAGACTCTCTGAGAAAGTGCCGTTCCACTTTCAAAGATCTTGGCAGTAGATTTATGTTGACTTTTTCTGCTGCTTGATTTTTTTCAATTGGTTTATAATGGTTACAAACCTAACATAATTTTTGCTTACATTTCTGATTTTTTTTCTTCTGGATTTTGGCTCATCAATTCCTGATTTTCTTAAGAATTCTTGTTCAGATTTTCTGGATTCAAGATTTGAAATTTTGAGTTTATCAATTCAGTTTGTTTTCTATGCAGTAGATGATGAATTGGCAAGAAATATTATGAGTTATCCAACAAAAATGGTGGTAAATGTAGGACTTACCTTAAAACATTTCACTTCCCACATAGAGATTAATCCCAAGTTATCTTTTATATATTTAATGGCTAACATAGCAGAAAGTTTGGATTTATGAAACTTGCTCCATTGTTAATAAAAGTAAAAAAATCTATTTCTTAGAGATTGAAGGTGATGAGAATTTTTAAAGTGCTTGAAAAATAGCTTCCTGAGTCCCATATCTGAAGATTTTGACTTTACTGAAGTTCTGAATAATTTTGAAATAGTCTTGCAATTACATCTTATATTTTGTAGACTCTGCAATTCAAAACTTAAAATCTATTCATTCCCTTGTGACAAAATAATTTTGCCTTTTATTAACAGATTAAAAAGTGGCCAGCTAGCATCATCAGTCTTATAGATTGTTTTTTGTGTGATAAGTGGATATAAAAACCAAGGAAAAGAAACTAATGAAGCAAAGGAAATGAAGAGGGATTTTATTTGTTAGCAGTACAAAATTCCCTCAGTTTGAAATTGATAACCAATCAATCTTGAAATTTCTGATTGCATTTGTTAGTTTTATAGAGGATCCATATTCAGGCTACTGGATCCATACTATCCTAGGCTTCCTGAAATATTACCATCGTTGAATTGAATCACCTTCTATAAAGATGTATTTTCATATAAGTTATTTGGATGTGTGTGTCTTAGAATTTTTTTCCTAATTATGATTTATGAGATTTTTTAAAAGATTGATTTATTTATTTTAAAGGCAGAGTTACAGAGAGGCACAGAGGGAAAGGAAGAGGGAGAGAGAGAGAGAGATCTTCTATCCATTGGTTCACTCCCCAGATGCCCACAGCAGCCAGAGCTGTGCCAATCCAAAGCCAGGAGCCAAGAGCCTCCCTCCAGGTATCCCACACAGGTGCAGGGGCCCAAGAACTTAGGTCAACTTCTGCTTTCCCAGGCCAAAGCAAGGTGAGATTTTCTAAGGCTGGAGTGATTCCCAATGCTTTGTGTATAACTATGGGTGTGTGTTTGATTTGATTTTGTTTTAAAATATAGTATGTATCTTTCCTAGTGTATTTCCTTTAGTGGCTGGTATCTCTGAGTCTCAGCTCATCTGTTAAATGGAAAGGAATCAACTGAAACTATTACTATGAAAATGCTTTATAAATCATAAAGCAGGAAAATGCTTACTAGTAATGTAAAAGGCAGAGATAGTGTGGGTAAAAGCATAGATGGAAAGGAGGTCAACGTTTTCCAGAAGTCATTGATCATTCAAAATGGCTGATGTGAGGTGAAAATAAAAATAGTGCAAAATGGTTTAGGGCTAGGTCATGGAGGATTTGATTCCTAGACTAGGTTTGAATCTTGACTCACTAGGGGATTCAAGTCATGTCTTATGATGAGTGTTGGTAAAATGTGAAAATATATGACATTAAGTGTAAAATGTCCTAGAGTGGAATAGAGAAATTAAATAATTATTGAAATAACCTAGGAGAGGGGAAATGAGGCTGGAAACTGGGGATCTAAAACTGAAAATAATGGAACAATTGAGAAAAAGATGTTGTGGAGAGAATCAGTCTCAGATATGAAAGGTGTATGGCCAGGAACATTTGCACTATCTTCTTCCAAGTTTTGAAGATTGGGAGAATTCACAGAAATTAGGGAACACAGAAATGGCTCCAAATCTCAAATTTAATCATTTTCAATAATTACTTCTTTTTAACCATTCAGTTGCAAAAGAGACTTTTGTCTCTAGGTAGTTCTTTTTATTTCTCAAATTAATGCAACATAGCTGCATTTATGGTCTAAAATGATAAATATTAGATAATCAGTACTATTTCCATGTCCGGTATTTATGAACCAAGTTTTCCAACTTCCATGTGTTCTTTTTTAAATAAAGCACATTTACAACTTTTTTTCTCACACTACGTTGTATTATATGTGTAAGGGTGAAATCTGGAAAAGTTTAACAGATAAAGATTCATTGTTGTAGTTATGCACATGGGGATAACATGAGAAACTCCCATTATTGTTAATCACCCAACTCCTTGGCCATTAAAGTTTCACCACATTCAGAGGAAGTGGTCACATATGAATAGGAAGAAGGTAGGCAAGTAAATCATCTTCATACAGTATCCTGTATGGCAATTAAATTATTTTTATAAAAGACATTTGTAAAATGAAGGGATTTTTTTTCTAGCATTAATAATAAAAGCAGCACTTCTTCAGTCTCTCAGATTTCCTTTGGCTAAGATGATCTTCCATCTGTGTTCTGATTTTTTAGGACTTATGCTCTTAGTTTTTTCTCTTGTGGATGTTGAATGTCTTCCCCATCCTCTGCCATTTCATTGCACTGCTTTCGCTGTTCTTGAGATGATACTAAAACTACCTGTTGAGTGCCCATTCTATGTTCATTGCTTTAGAACTCAGATTCTCAAACTGAGTCCTTTGACCCTTAGCTGCATTATTACCTGGGAACTTGATTGAATGCAAATTCTTGGCCTTCACTCAAGATCCATTAAATCAGAACATCCAGCGAAGGGATACGACAACAGGTCTTTGAGAACTCACTGTGCTGGTCCTGGTAAGTCTGAGAACCACTCTTTTAGACTTATGGCCAATCACAATACACCTGCCTGCTAGGAATTGCCCCATTTACGTGTATCAAAAGTGAGGCTAAGACTAATTTCCATATTGATATGATAATTACCCTATGAAAATTCTACTCCATCCTAACAAGAAATAAAAAGCTGAAAAACTTAAAAATCTTAAAAAAAGTGAAGCTTAGAGAAAGCAATTTGCCTGAAATTGTCCTGTTCCAGGATCACAAAAGCAGTTTCATAACTTACTTCATTGCCAGTGCACAGTGCAGTATGCATTGACTGAAGACTAAATGCAGGTTTGCATCACAGAACAATTCTCAGTTCATCCTGATGTTGTGTTTTGAGGCTATGGGCAAATATTTTCCTTCTTTGTGTCTGTTTTTAATACATAAAAAGTATGCTGGAGGATCATTTACCACTCAGCGTGTGGGTGTTGGGGAGCAAGCATGCATGTGATCAGACAACTGATGTGCTAGCACCCAGGGATATGACACAAAACAGTAAGCTGTGCTAGGTGAGTAGACAGAGAAATGACTAGAAAATATATTTTCAAAAGCAGTCATGCAAATAATAAATAATGTGCTTTGATAAATTGATTTGACTTCTCTTTAGAATCTATAACATGTAAATCTTTAATGAATGGCATTAAGAGCTTTCCATGATCTTAAATTGAAACATTTGGCTCTAGCAGTGAAAGCATCATGGACAGGTTGAATTTTCAGCCCTAGTCCCCAGATTTCTCCTCTTTCTCTCCTAGGAATGACATTTAATCTCTCTTCATATGAGATTCCAATGGCATGATCCCTTCTAGCTAAACCTTGTATATGTCATTAATCTCACCCCAAGGAAATTGGTTTCTTTTAGGTTTTATTCATTTTACAAATATTTATTGAAAACCTGTTATATTCCCAGTACTGTGCACTGGAAGGAATATGGGTGATAACAGGAGATAATTCACATTTTCTAGCTCATGGCCATGATCTGATAAAGTAATTCATACACAAGCAATAAATGGAAAACAAAGCAAACCCTATGAGAAATCTCACGGAGGTAGATCTTTCTATTAGAGTTGCTATAAATTCTGGGATTAGAGTGAGCTGTTTTAGTTAGGGTGATCTTGGAATAATTCATTCTGAAAGTTGAAAACCAAGGAAGGACCCAGAGAAAGGGAAAATGGAAGAAAGGGAAGATAGCTGATGCTTGGGATAATACCTGTAGTAGTACCCACTACTCCATCGCTATCCCTGGGTCTCTGGTGCTACTCTGAGTGAAACGTCCAAATGTCAGTGAATAGCTAGGTGGCCCAGTTATCAAGGGCTAGTGCTCATGTATGTGTTGGTTATATTTTCCGTTTTCAGTCTACCTGAACTGGGATCTGTATTCAGAAGTGAAGGAAACAGTTGTACATTTCTCCAGAAGCACTCTTGAGCTGTGTAAAATATTAGCCTGATTGTATGTGAACGAAATGATGAGGGTGAGAAACATGCTAATTGGTGAGGAAGAGGGAGAGAGGGAATTCAGCTGGCATGGAGCTTCTCACTTTGGAAGTGCTGTGCAGCTGGGGGGCTCTCTGGGCGCTCTCCTCATCTGTATGCAGTGACAGTCTGTGTTCCTGACATAGATGGACTGAAGAACCTGGAGCTTGTGCCAAGAGCTCCTTCTGAAAGCAATTATCAGGATTCACCATATGATTTCAATTCTTTGTGGACTATAAAAGAGACGCTTCGCTATTTTTGAAAAGGGATATGAGCAGGAATGCTGGTAGCTTATGCATTATTTAGATCCTGCCATCCTGCCTTGGCCTCACAATGAGAATGACAGCATTGTCATGGTGATTTCAACATATGCAATGGTGAAAATAGAGATGTTGTGTTTTGTAGCTTCTCCGAATTACCTGTAATCTGGTGACCTATAATTAGCTTGCCTGAGGATATTGAAGATTCAATTTTTTTTCATCCATCACTAAAGATAGGTGTCTGGGATCTCATGCTATTAAAAATCATATCATACACACATTTGAGAAATGTAGTGTGATGATAATGAAACTAACTTCAGCTCATATTTTGTCAACAGTCATTTATATGAAAGTTTAAAGGACATTGCATAGACCCAGCTGATAGTTGAAATTGACTCACTTTTATTTCCAATGCAATCACACAGTTACTTTGCCTTGTTTTGAGACATTTTGTGTTAAGTACTTGGATATTTGGATAAGTTGGTTACATCAAGGCATATTGCTAAACGTGTTTGGCAGAAGCACTTCTTAAAGTTTAACAGTAACTTCACCCTCGATTTCCTTGACCATAGTTCATGGAAGGAAACCTAGGTTTCAAACATTGGAGTGAACTCTGCTGATCCACACTGAGTAGTTAGTAGACCCTTGCATTTGCATATACTTCTGGAAACTTCTCCCATTGTTTATTATAATTCTTCAGAGAAACAGAACTAGTAGCATACATATATGGAGCTAGCAAAGAGGAGATTGATCATGGAAGTGATCATACAGTAATGGAGGCCAGGAACTTGCACAGTATGCAATCTGCAAACTTGAGAACTGCAGGGCTGATGCTGTTATTTGGTCTGAAGCTGAGGGCCTGAGAATCCAGGTAGGAGGTATGAGGGCACCACTGATGATGCATTCCAGAGTCTGAAACTGAGAAACAGGGAGGCCCATGTCTGAGGGCAGGGGAAGTTAGATTTTCTTGCTCAAATACAGAGGGATAATTTGTTCTTCCTCTGATTTTTCATATTATTTTGGCCCTCAGTGGATTGGATGATGCTCACCCACATTAGCAGGGGTGATCCATTTCAGTCTGCTGAATTTCAACATCATCTGGAAATACTCTTACAAGTGCAACTAGAAATAATGTTGCACCAGCTACCTGCTACCTGGGCATCCTCTGACCCATGCATGTTGATGTATAAGTTGAATCATCACAAATTTCAATCCACAGCCCTGCTCACTCATCATCTGCCTGTTTCTTTCCTCAGCTGCTCCAGATTTTGTGGGCTTCCTCCCTTGTCTAAAACTGCCTTTGCATTGCCAAAGTTAACTTGTAAGCACGGCTTTGATCACATAAATGTCATTCAAAAATCTTAGATAACTTATTTGCTCCTCAAATAGGGCACTCAGTTCTCTGTGTAATGCTTAAGATTATCCTGCAAAGTACTATTACTTTTAATATTTCCCAGGCAGCCTGGCTATAAATATTCCTTATTGATATGCCATGCATTTGTTTTTAAGAATTGTTTAAACTAGTATATATTTACTGATATTATACCAATGGACATGAAATTTTTTGTATATTCAAATATTTATTAATGAAAGAAACATTTCATCTATTTCAATAGGTACAATTCTAAGATGATAAACTTCCCTCCCTCCATTTCCATCTCTCCTTTCCTCAGTCCCTCTCCTTATTTCCTTTTTTATTTTCTTTAATACTTGCAAAAACAAAATTTCAATTCACTCTATAATCACAGGCTTAATGTACCAATAACTGCAATTTTCAGCAAGTAAAAAGTAAAAGACCACAGTTCCAAGGAATATAAGCAAGGGCTAAAAACAACAATCATATCATAGGATGTCCATTTCATTTTTAGACTTTTTTTGTATTCTGTGTTCACCATCACATATCAGAGAAGACATACCTGTCTTTTTGGAACTGGCTCATTTCACTAAGTAAAATGGTTTCCAGTTGCATCCATTTTGTTGGAAACAGACACTCTTCATAATGGCTGAGTGATATTCCATGCTGTACATATACAAAATTTTCTTTATGTAGTCATCAGTTGATGGACATCTGGATTGCTTCCATATCTTAGTTATTGTGAATTGAGCTACAGTGAAAATAGAGGTATAGATAACTCTTTCATATGCTGATTTTATTTCATTTGGTAAATTCCCAGGAGTGCAATGGCTGGGTCAATATGTTAATTCAACAACAGGAGCCACTGTGCACTTCCCATGTAGGATCTCTGTACCTATTGTGTTGTACTATGCGAATTAATGGTAAAACTACTACTCAAACAGTCCTTGATATTTTGCATATCTGTGTGGGTGCAAACTGTTGAAATCTTTACTTAGTATATACCAAGTTGATCTTCTGTATATAAAGATCATCGAAAATGAATCTTGGCCGGCGCCACGGCTCAATAAGCTAATCCTCCATCTGCGGCGCCTGCACACTGGGTTCTAGTCCCGGTCAAGGCGCCAGATTCTCTCCCAGTTGTCCCTCTTCCAGGCCAGCTCTCTGCTGTGGCCAGGGAGTGCAGTGGAGGATGGCCCAAGTCCTTGTGTCCTGCACCTGCATGGGAGACCAGGAGAAGCTCCTGGCTTCAGATCAGCGTGATGCGCCGGCTGCAGTGCACTGGCCGCGGTGGCCATTGGAGGGTGAACCAACGGCAAAGGAAGACCTTTCTCTCTGTCTCTCTATCTCTCACTGTCCACTCTGCCTGTCAAAAAAAAAAAAAAAGAAAAAAAATTTTGATGAAGAATGAGATGGGAGAGGGAGCAGGAGATGGGAGGGTTGCGGTTGGGAGGGAGGTTATGGGGGGAAAAGCCACTATAATCCAGAAGTTGTACTTTTGAAATTTATATTTATTAAATAAAAGTTTTTAAAAAACAGTTATGTTTTCAGATTTCTGAGGAATCTTGTTGGTGTCTTCCATAATGATTGTACTAGTTTACATTCCCACCAACAGTGTGTTAAGCTACCTTTTTCTTCATCCTTGCCAGCATTTATTGTTTTCTGATTTTTGAGTGATAGCCATTCTATCTGGAAGTGAGGTGAAACGCCATTGTGGTTTTTAATTGCATTTCCCTGATGGTTAGTGATCCCGATATTCAAATTTTACCCTTCCATGTTCAGTGCCTTTGCCCACTTCTTAACTGGATTGTTTATTTTGTTGAGTTTCATGTGCTCTTTATAGATCTTGGGTAATAAACCTCTATCAGTTGCATAATTTGCAAATATTTTCTATAAATCTGTTGGTTGCCTCTTCACTTTGTTTTATTTCCTTTGCGGTGCAAAAGCTTAGCTTGGTGTAATCCCATCTGTATTTTTGTGCTTTAGTTGCCTGTGCTTCTGGATTCTTTTCCAAGAGGTCTTTGTCTATTCCAATGTCTTGCAGTGTTTCATTGATATTTTCTTCTAGTAATTTGATGGTATCAGGTCATAGATTTAGGTCCTTAATCCATTTTGAGTTGATGTTGGTATAAGGCATAAGGTGGGAATCTTGTTTCATTCTTCTGCATACAGAGTTCTAATTTTCCCAACACCATTTGTTAAGGAGACTTTTCTTTTTCCAGGGATTGATTTTAACTCTTCTATCAAAGTTAGCTGATGGTAGATATGTGAATTAATTTCTGTGGTTTCTGTTTTAGTGTTCTACATGTCTATATTTTTCCAGTATCAGGCTATTTTGACTATATCTACCATGTAGCATGCCTAAAAATCTGATATTGTGATGTCTCTGGCTTTGTTTTTGTTGTTTAAGATTGTTTTAGCTATTTGGGGTCTCTCATGTTTCCATATTAAACTTTGGCATTGTTTTCTCTAGATCTGAGAAGAATGTTCTTGGTATTTTGGTTGGTATTGCATTGAATCTGTAAGTTGTTTTGGGTAGTGTGGACATTGTGATGATATTAATTATTATCCATCCTTGAACATGGAATATTCTTTGCTTTTTTGGTGTCTTCTATCTAATTTTCTATAATTTGCATTGTAGAGGTCTTTCACATCCTTGGTTCAATTTATCCCAAGATGTTTAAATTTTTTGTATCGTGAATTGTACTGATACTTTAAGTTCTTTATCAGCTATGGCATTATTTGTGTCTACAAAGGCTATTGATTTTTGTGTGTTGATTTTATTCTGTAACTTTACTAAACTCTATTATGAATACTAATGGTCTCTTAGTGGAGTCTTTTGGTTACCCAATATATAGGATCATGTTATCTGTAAATAGGGATAGTTTGACTTTCTCCTTCCTAATTTAAATCTCTGTTTTTTTTTTTTTTTTTCTTGCCTAATGGCTCTGGCTAAATCTTCCAAGACTTACCCTGAAACTGGGCATCCTTCTCTGGTTCTGGTTTTTGTGGAAATGCTTCCAAATTTTCCCATTCAGTATGATACTGGCTTTGGCCTGTCATATATTGCCTTGCTTGAGTTGAGGAATGCTCCTTCTTAACTTTTTATTATATACAACAGCTCTCTGAAATTAGCAAATAATTGTTATCTTCATCATTAGGAGTTCAAAGAATAACCATTTTCTTAACATTCATAACATCCATATTAAGGCTACCTTGGTACTCAGTGAAAACTTTCCTACTGTTGATGATAAAATATTCTTTGCTTTTAAACTCTATGTATTAGTTGTGTTTTACAAAACAAATTATTACAAATGGAGTGGCTTCAAATAAGACACATATTTTATCTTTACACCAGGCGTTCAGAAACAGCTTAACTGGGTCCTCTTTTTAAGATTTTTTTAAGTCTTTAATCAAAATATTAGTGAGATTGGGGTGGATTCTCATCTGAAGGCTCAACTGAGAATGTATCTGATTCCAAACTCCCTCAGGATTCATGATAGGCTACTTCTTCAAAGCCACTAACTTGTTCCATTAAGTCTATTAATGAACTCTAGTACAGTGGGCCCTATGGTCTTATGTAATCACATATATGTTTTCACTCAGCTTTGCAACTTTCCTCTCATGAGAATTAATTCATTAACCTTGACTGCATTCGAGGCAAGGAAATTATACAAGGACACCAATACTTTAATCATGGTATTAATCTGTGAGCCATACTTTGTATTATATTTTCTGCTTCTCTTATGATACACTATTATGTATCTCTTATCTTTTCATATGACTTTCTCTTTACTCAATATACTAGCTTTATAGATTGATTAATAGCCTATTTGTGCTTTATTGTGCTTGCCTTATTTGATACAAAGAATATGTGAATTAAAGTAAATTGAACAGTTGATGGTTTTATTCTTCTTTAGAGTATACATTTTGTTCCTCACCAGAGATTTTAAGTTTCTGGAAGACAGCAATGTTTGTAACTTAGTTTGCATGCTACTTAAATAGTAACAAATCAACACTCAATATACTTAACATTGTACTGTTGTCACTGTTTAAATAAATGTTTGAGAGAAACTGAAATTATAAGCTGTTTAGTTTGAAAGAGGAATATTATCCTGCCTTCAAAAACTGTAAGTACTGTGTCCTATACTCTGTGAGATGTGTTATGCAGGATGCTTTGATGTCCTTGGTTATCTAGGAATCTCATGACTTTGATATCTGGGCACCTCGTTTTTCTTAATTTTCTTTTCTTAGTTTTGCATAAAACATTTGCTGTTGTGGAAAGCTGCCAAACATCTTGAATAAGAGAACTAGATAAGAGGTATATTTCTGGGTAAAAGAGGATTCTTGGCCATGTCCAGAATGTTGGGGAGGCTGGGAAAGAAGAGGAAGAAAATGAGACAATCTGGCCACAAGAGAAAAGGGTTCCCTGAGGGCTTCCATCATACTCTGGCTCTTTGATATCTTAAAGACATTATAGTATAATTAAAAAATGCTGTTGTCCAAGGAGTTCAAGTGATATTAAACAGATTCTCTTTGGACTTATTAATATGTGAATGAACATCACAAATGTATCCAAGAGGAAGATTTAACATGTAACTTCTGTGAAATCTTTTCTTCTTGGAGACCTCCAGTATATTTACGTGTCTGTGTGTGTGTGGGGGGGGGGGGAGCACTAGAGAATTTCCTGATTGGTTCAAAAAACAAATGAAGTTGAAAGGAACTATAGGAAATACAATGATGCCTTTGAGAAGGCAAAGTTTTTTCCATAGCTATGGAGATGCATGAGTTGGGGTAAGGACACTGGTGTACATTAAGGAGAATTTAGAGACATTTTCTTTTTTTAATATTTATTTTATTTGAGAGAGTTACAGACAGAGAGAAAGTTCTTCCTTCTGTTCGTTCACTCCCCAAATGGCCACAATGGACAGAGCTATGCCTATCCGCAGCCAGGAGCCAGGTGCTTTTTCCTGGTCTCCCATGCATGTATAGAGCCCAAGCACTTGGACCATTCTCTGCTGCCTTCCTGGGGCACAGCAGAGAGCTGGACTGGAAGAGGAGCAACTGGAACTAGAACCCGATGCCCATATGGGATGCTAGGGCTGCAGGCAGAGGACTAACCTAGTGCGCCAGGATGCCAGCCCCATAGAGACATTTTTCAACATGTATATTTGCATCTTGAGTTTAGATAGAACAAATATATATTTAGCAAATCTATGGGGGGAGTATTCATGGTCATTGTAGCAAGTTGATTAAATTTGCACTAATTGTTGATCAAGTAGCATTTTAATAAGTAATAATGGCATCAAAATATACATTTTTAAACCAGTAACAGAATAGCCAATATTCCCATGTGCCTACATGGAGTTAAGAAGATATGCCATAAAATTTAAGTTAGATCTACTTCTGTCTTGTCATCTGTGAGTTCATGTCAATCTGTTTAATGAAGGTATAGAGTTTTCCTTTTATAGTGAAAGGTTTGTTTTACTGGGTCTGAGGACTGATGTTTTAATAACTTGAGATAGAATGTTTTAAAAATAGATTTTTTGGAGTGTTTACATAATTCTATTTGCTCTCTTCTAAGAGAAAGCTGTGTTGGCCTTAAGAAACTGAATCTGTTCAACTATCTTTTGAAAATTGAACTGCTGGGAGCCAGCGCCATAGCTCACTTGGTTAATCTTCCACCTGTGACGCCGGCATCCCATATAGGTGCTGGGTTCGAGTCCCAGTTGCTCCTCTTCCAGTCCAGCTCTCTGCTGTGGCCCAGGAAGTTAGTGGAGGATGGCCCAAGTGTTTGGGCCCTGCACCCGAATGGGAGACCAGAGGGAAACACCTGGCTCCTGGCTTCGGATTGGCGCAGTGCTGGCCATAGTGGCCATTTGGGGAATGAACCAATTGAAGGAAGACCTTTCTCTCTGTCTCTCTCTCTCTGTCTATAACTCTACCTGTCAAATTAAAAAAAAAATTGACCTGCTGAGTATAATTTTATGTATCTTTTAACCAAGCAACTGATGTAGGAGACAGAAAAATTACTTTACTGTTCGACTATTGCTTAAAAGCATTCCTCTAAAGCTGCCTTTTAAAATGAGTATTAAATGTATTTTTTAATGGAATGATGTAAAAAAAAAACACCAAAAAAACATTTTCCTCAAGGATGATATTGAAGGTCTAAGTGAAAACAAATCACATGATATTGATGCCCTTAGCAGAAATGGTCAATATGACATGAATATTTGGTTTGGAGGGAAGGTGGATCAATAAGTCCATATATTTAGTTTTAGGAAGTTTGAATTTGAGGGTAAGCAGAACAGCAAGTCACAATTTTCTGATATCACAGCTCTGGAAACCAAAGTCTGAGGAGAAGAGAAAAAAATGTATCTGGTGTCACCAATCCTGAGACCATATCAATGAGCACTGAGTTAAAGAATCAGAGAGAGGGGCTGCCAGCACCATGGCGCAGTAGGTTAATTATCCACCTGTGGTGTCACCATCACATATGGGCGCCGGTTCAAGTCCCGGCTGCCCCTCTTCCAGTCCAGCTCTCTGCTATGGCCTGGGAAAGCAGCAGAAGATGGCCCAAGTCCTTGGGCCCCTGCACCTATGTGAAAGACTCGGAAGAAGCTCCTGGCTTCAGATCTGCTCAGCTCCGACTGTTGCGGCCATCTGGGGAGTGAACCATTGGAAGGATGACCTTTCTGTCTCTCTCCCTCTCACTGTTTGTAACTCTAACTCTCAAATAAAATAAATACAATCTTTAAAAAAAGAATCAGAATCTGGAATAAATAGCTATATGATAGAAAGGCAGACTGATTTTGTCAAATATATGTTAAAGTTTGTATTAGCCTGGGTCCTCCAGAGAAACAGAATATCAATGGGAGATTCTCTGTCTCTCTCTCCCTCCCTCTCCTTCCCTCCCTCTCTCCCTCCCTCCTGGGGGTAAGAAGAGAAAGAGAGAGAGAAGATGGATGGATGAGTGGATGGATATATATGGGTGAGTACTTGGCTCACATGTTGATGGGGGCTGAGAAGTCCCATGATCTGGTAGCAGCAAATTGGAGCCCCAGGAAAACCAGTGGCATTGTTTGAAGACAGGAGAGCCAGAAAGCTGTAAATTTGAGCCTGAATCTGGAAACTAGAGAATCAGAAGTGTCAAAAAGGCATTAGAAGCTGAGTGTTCTAGTTGAGCAGCCAGGGAGAGTGAGCACAAGTCCAACATGCTGTTACTTAGATTCTAAGTGGATTGCATGATGCCCACTCACTTTGTGGAAGGTGATTGTCCTTACTTAGTCCACCAATTCAAATGCTAATCTCTTCTAGAAACATGCTCACAGATCCAGATCTTACCACTATATCCAAAGGGCTGCTGAAAATAACAGGAGATTCCAGCTACGAACATCTGTGAGATACAAATTCAATTTAAAGAAGATTCTCTAGGGAAAATCAAAGATACAAAGGAATGGAAAATGAAGACACTAGAGAGAATTTTAACCTCTAACACCTACAGCTAGAACAAACTATAAACATAGCAGATTTCTAGTCAGGTAAACAACACCTCATGCTATAGGCCTGCTTACTTCAGTTCCTGTGATTGGACAGATCACAATAGCTTTTGACAAAAAATTACAAGGTATGCTAACAGATAAAAAACAGATAAAAATGAAGCAGAATCAGATTTATGTGTGTTAGATATTTTGGAATTATACTTTGAATTTAAAGTAACTATGATTAATGTGTCAAGGGATCGGACGTAAAATGTGGACAATGTGCAAAAACATATGGGTGACATAAGTTAAGAGATGAAAACACTAAAAGCATCAAAAGAGAATGCTAGCAATAAAAATCACTGTAACAGAAATGAAGAATGCCTTTGATAGGCTCACGAGCAAACTAGACATTCCTATGGGAAAAAATAAATGAGCTTGAAAATATGCCAATAGAAACTTATGAAACAAATACAAGGAGAAAAAATAAGGAATATATGGAATAGAATATCCAAGAACTGTGAGACAATTACAAAATATATGCTTGTAGTGGTGTATCCCAGAAGAAAAAGAGCAGATGGACAGAAGAAAATAATTGAGAATATTCCAAAATTATAGACTTCAAACCACGAATTCATGAATTTCAAACTCACAAAACTTAAATTATAAACATCAAGAAATTTAAAAACAAAATATACACTTAACCCTATGTATTCAAACTGCAGAGAGTCAAAAACTAAGAAAAATCTTGATAGAGGAGGAAAAAAAAAAACCTTACATATGGCGGAACAAGGTGGTAAAGTGAAACTCCCCAAGTTTTGCAAGAAAACAAAAAGTCAACCAAAATTCTCTGTTCACCAAAATTTTCTTGAAAGGTCTAGTTAAAACACTGAATTTCTCAAACCAGAAATTGAGGAATTTTCTACCAATAGATTTGCTTTACAAGAAATACTAGTTTCCCAGAAAGAGGGAAGATGGTGTATGTCAAACTCATTTTCATAAAAAATGAAAAGGATTTAGAAAAAACAGCATATTTTTTTATTTTAATAGATCTAACAGGTAAAATTTGTTCAGGATAACAATCATTTGGATGATTATGCTTATGAATATATAAAATGAATGACATCAATATTCTAGTAGGTGAAATGTAGCTGGAAATATTCTGTTATAAAACTTTCAATGTGGGAAGCACTAGTGTGTATTTGAAAATGGACATTGGTTTTGAAAAAAATCTGTGCAACATTGCTGATCTGTTCTAAAACGAAGGAAAATCACGTGTTCCAAAGTCTTCTCTCATCCAAAACTAACTCTTTTGATCACTTGTCAGTTCAGTCTCTAATTTGTGAAATACTGCAAAAAGTCCTTGGGAATGCAAGTGATGAAAAAACTAGGTATGGACTTCAAAATTGTTCTGTATCAAAATAAGCTTATCTTTGAATTTCATTTTTCATGAACTTTTTGAGGTACTTTGATATGTGGTGTTGGCTCTGAGTCACCAAGAACGTGGTGATAATATGTTTTAAAAGAAGTAATACAATTGAAAACCAGAGGTGTCTGCATTTAACCTGTCTATACAATCATGCAGTTATTCTGTAGGAATTCTGGGATGCTGATAAATTTGTCTGATGTGCAACCTTCCACTTTTCCCCCCACAATTGTTTGGTGCCTTGATACTAAAAGAGTCATATGTTTATTGTGTTTAGCCTTTTCCTCTGTTCTGTAAGTTTTGGTGCATATGTTATTGATGTCTGTGTATACAAGTTCAATGACAATTGATACCAGAACTTATAATATTTGTCTGTTTTATAGGTATTCAAATTTTAAAATAATATGTACCTGGAAATTGATGACATTTGGTAAATGAATTTGTGTCAGCCATGAGCTTAACACCCCCAGTGGATTCCATTGTGAGCAATGTGATGTCCCACTCAGATCCTGTTTGAAGGAGACCTTGTTGCCCAGTTCATACAAGTGCTGTCAGAAGATAAACTTAAGCTATCAGCCCACCCAGGGGGCCATAGTTGAAGAAAGTACCCCCAGGTCAGGGACATTCCATTTTTAGGGTAGCTTAGATCTAATGACTAAGAGAGATGGGAGAATAAAGGCCTGGCTGCATTGAGACAATGTGGGCCACTCTTATGGCGATGTTGGCTTCAGAATTCCCTGTGCAGTTGGCTAAAGCTGTTGGATCTTGCTGTAGTTCAATTTCTTCCTTAGCTCATTTCTACTTCCTTTCTTTCCCTTTCTTTTTTTTTAATTTTTAATTTTTTGACAGAGTGGACAGTGAGAGAACAGAGAGAAAGGTCTTCCTTTGCTGTTGGTTCACCCTCCAATGGCTGCCGCAGCCGGTGCACCGCGCTGATCCAAAGGCAGGAGCCAGGTGCTTCTCCTGGTCTCTCATGGAGTGCAGGGCCCAAGCACTTGGGCCATCCTCCACTGCACTCCCGGGCCACAGCAGAGAGCTGGACAGGAAGAGGAGCAACCAGGACAGAATCTGGCGCCCCCACCGGGACTAGAACCCCGTGTGCTGGCGCCGCAGTCGGAGGATTAGAAAGGGGCGCCGGCCCCTTTCTCTTTCTTTCATAGGTAATGATCTCCAGGGCATTCCTGAATGCCCTAACTTTTATCTTAGAGTCTGCTATCTTACCACATGACAGCTTTTCATGGCACTTAGAAAAGAAAACAAAAACTGTCCCCTAAAACAGTTTCTTCATGTGCCTTCCTCCTACCCCTTTGCCTCATCTGCTTTTGCTTTCCATCTTGCTGCCCAGGCTCTGACCATTCTCACTGCTATCGACTGAGCTGTGATCTTTGAAACTCATATTGAAACCCTTATTGCCAAGCCAATGTGATGGCTGTTGAGATGGGGCTGTAGGAGTTATTCCAAATTAGATGAGCTCCTGATGGCAGAAACACTGATGATGGTATTAGTGCTCTAATAAGAAACACCAGAGAACACCCTTTCTCTTCCTCTACCACATAATTTCACAGCAAGAAGCCTGTGCCTGGGATGCAGGCATCCCGTATGGGCACAGGTTCAAGTCCAGGCCGTTCATTATCTGATTCAACTCCCTGCTAAATGCTCCTGGAAAAGCAGCAGAGGATGGCCTGAGTATTTGGGCCCCTGCACCCACATGGTAGACCTGGATAAAGCTCCTGGCTTTGAGCTGGTCCAGCTCTGGCCATTGTGTCTGTCTAGCAGATGGAGGATCAGTAACTATTTATCTGCCTTCCGAATAAATAAATCTTATAAAAATAAAAATGGGATGAACATGTATAAGCCAGAAAGAGGGGCTTCGTTGGAAAACTGAAATGACCCACCAGCACCTTGAACTTGAACTCCCCAGCCTCCAGAACTGTGAGAGATAAATTTCTATTGTTGAAGCCATGAAATTTTAAGGTATTTTGCTATGGCAGTCTGAGCTAATGTGCACACCTACCTTCTACTTGTTGACAAAGCCAGTCTGATTGCATCAGTCCATTTCTGTCCCCTTCCTGCACTGTGCCTTGCTATGTGTTGTTCCTTCTCAAAATATTTTTTCATCCAGATATTTCTACACTCTATTTGTGCTGGTCTCTTCTTAAGTGGTCCTTCCTTAGCAAGCTGTCTCATTATCACACTCAAAGGAGCACCATTCTCATTCCCTTTATAACATGGGTTAAATGCTTCCTAGTATTTGTTATGGGGTGAGTTAGGACTTATCTCTTCAAAACTCATGCAGATGTTTAAACTCTGGTGTCATAATGTCAATTGTTGATGGATTAAGGTTGGTGATCTGGTGTAATTGTGTTGCCTTGGAGGTTGGTCTGGGGGGGTATTTAAGTCACTGGGAAGTGCCCATGGAGGGTAACAGTTGATTATTACTTGACATCAAGTTAAGTCTAGATGCTGTCTCCCTCTCCCTCTCTCTCCCTTTCTCCCTCCTCTTTCTCCTTCAGCTTTCTGGCTTATCATGTGATTGTTCTTCTACCCCTGCCATGAGCAGCCTCCACATCCACCTGGTTATTGGGCTGCTTGATCCTGAACTGTAACCTCCAAAACTGTAAGCTAAAATGAACCTGTTCTTTCCCAAGTAACTCCTCTTGGGTGTTTTAAAGAAAAAAAAAAGATTTTCTAAATTTACATTAGTCCAATCTATGAAATTAACATATTTTGGTTTTTACTAATGTGTCACTAGTCAGTTTCCCTATCTACTTTAAAATATCAGCTCTATTAAGGCACATAATGGCAGCATAGTAAATATTTGTTGAATGAGTCATGAGATCTCTGATTATTTAGAAGGATGAATACATAGATATTAATATCACCAAACAGTACCAGGTATCTGAGAGACCAGAGCAGATTGTTTTAAGCCATGTTCTAGCCTGGCTTAGGAGAGGCCTTATACAAAATTCTACTTATTTATTTTATTCTTCTCTGTGACTCTTGCAAAAGTGCTTCCCTAATTAAGTTTTTGAACATCAATTGGAAGATGCCACAGTAGTCATATTGTGAATTTCTCAGGGTAAGCTGAAAATTAACCCAGTATTTGTGGTAGTAGGTGCTCTTGACAAAGGCAGTCTAGCTTATGTTTCTTTCAAACTGGGTTGGTGCCAGACTTTCTTCTGAATGTCTGGGGTAGTCCTGACCCTTGTCTTCTGGGAGTTATTTTAGTGGGAAACATCTAATTGTAGTGTTCAACTAATAATTCAGTGAAATATGCCAGGCACATTTCTGTATCTTATGTTCTTGCAAACTGATTGGGTTCAATAGCAGCTTCTGGAAAGCATTTTAATAATCTACAAAGTGTTTAAGAAGCATTACTCACATTATCACAGAAACATGTCTTGCTCTAGATATGTATTTACTGTTCTTTTTAGAAACACAGATGCGATCTAGGTAAATAATACAAAACAGTTACTTTCTTGCCAAGGGAAAGTGCCATTTTTGTATTTATCTATTTAAAAACCAAATGAAAACATTCATCCTGGAGGAAGATGTACGATACATGAAGATCTTAGGCTTGCTTGCTTATTAATCTGTATATTTATTCAAACTGTATTTTCAAGTTTATCTTTTTTTGGTTTACCTGTAAATGTACTGTCTTCTTTAGAAATTATAATACACAAAAATATATCATCTTAACTCTTTCATGGTTAGATCTGGCATCTGTTAATTTGCCATCTAACAGCATGCTATAAAAAATTGGTTTGTGCAAATCTTGGAATGAGGAATTTAAAGTCTCGCCATTTAGAGAGTACCTGTTTCCTTATGAAGTTTGAACTTGCTTGGAATATCAAACTGTAAATGATTACCCTTAGATGAGAAAGAACGTGAGTGAATGATCAGTAGCACCTAAGAACAGTCTCTGTCTCACTCTCTTCCCTCTACTTTATGGTGTAAGAGTTGTACCACTGAGAGATAGCAATTTTGGGATAGCAGTGTATTTAAGTGTGATGGCTTGTTCTTATTGTATCTCAACTATATATGTATGATTTAACATAGACCATGTGGTTGAAGCAATAATAACCTTGAAGTCACTGATATAAATCTGTAAAATACATACTATGAGCCAAGTGATTGGCTTATGCTATGTACTCAATAAATGAATATTGAATGACTGTATCTTTGCTTCTTAAATTTCATTTCCCACACTGAAAAATCATTTCAATTCCACAGAGATGCGTTGCTCAAAAGACTGGGGTCGGGGGAAGAGTTTTCAATCTGGATCTCCACAGTATATTTGCCAAAGACCTCTTAGTGAAGTTGAAGCAGCTGGCTAAGGCAGAAAGCTGACATATCGCTATTGGATTTGTCTTGGATATGAAAAGTGGGGAAAATTGCTCAATGTGGGAGTTCTGCTGACTCTCATAGGAGCTTTTCTCTTCTGTGCTTAGGCCCAGAGCCTAGGAAGACCCAGGTGTTTGAACTGGTTGGAAATGTGTGTGCAGATTCCTGAGCCCCAGGCATTTCTTGTTCTGCTCTGTAGTCTGGTAGGAAAAAAATCCGAGAGAGAGGCACTGGGAGGTTTTGAGGTTGATAGGAGCTGCATTTTAGACTCAGCAGTATGGGAGTGGAGAACAGGATGAACTAACTGCTGGCCCAACTGATGTGGTGCCAGATCTGCCTGGCATATGTTATCTGACATCACAGTACTGGAACGCTGCTAATGGCTGCCCCCAAAATATAAAACCTAATGGAAAAGGAACCCACTGAACCAGAGTGACTCAGCTGTTCATTCTTCCCATATTGGAATTTATCTTAAAAATTAAAATTAAGTCTCAAGTCATGTAATTTAGAAACTTGAAGCCAAGAAATAGGAGGCTCTTAAAGGGTCATTAACCTGTCCTTCTTGCATATCTACTCAGTGACATAGATTATGTGATGACATTTGAAATGTAGATAAATCTAAATTTTTTCTGGATAGGGAGGGGGTCTATTCTCATCACAGTGGTTCAGTGTTTCATTGACATCAGTTAGTTTCTGTTACAGCCTGTTAATTAGGTAAAGGGAAAATTCTTTTGCTTGCCTAACACAAATTCTGAATGATGAACTCTTGTAAGAATTTCCACATATGCCTCAGTGGTCCCTCTGGGCTTAAAAGCTTAGATATCTTTCAGCTGGGTACACTGCCTCCATCTTTCTTGCCCCCTAGAACCATGGACAGTTCACTTTTTATGAACACTGGTTTTGGCATGGGGTCATGTTGAGCATATTTCCATGGTCATTGCTGGCATAGAACATGGTGGTTAGGAGAGCACACTCTGCATGTATCTCTTAAAAAAGCTAGGATAATGTAAAAAAGTAATAAACTGATAGATTGAGATTTATAGAAAACATCAAAGTTCCTGGTGCACATAAAAGATTTTGTACAAATAATCAAAATCTCTGATACTGTCCAGAGCATACTGTGATTTTAAAGGTGTTAATTAGCTTTAAAGTTGTAAATATTTATTAAAATTGTGTTACCTAGTTTGTGCCATTAGAACAACATAGGCTGTATAGGTTAGACAACACGTAACTTCCACAGTCTGAAGCATGGGATGTCTAAGATTAAGGTGTTGAAAAGTCTGTTGTCTGGTGAGAACCCATTTCTGGGGTAGTAGATGTCATCTTTTTGTTGTTTTCTTATATGTAAGACAGTAGACAGCCAAAGAAATTGGTTTTGTGCCACTTTCTATAAGGTTGTTTTTCCCATTCATGATAAGTTCACACTCATGGCCTACAAGGGATCTTCCGAAAGTTCAAGGAAACCATGTATTATGAAAAATCAATGCATTATTTCAGAGATTTTTTTGCACCAAAGTAAGCTTATCTTTTCATTTTGATTTCCCACAAACTTTATTTTTTATTAATATAGAGAACAGATTTCATGTGTTTCATATGTTCAGTTCTAAAGACTATCTCCTAATATCACATGGAGAGTTAGGCTTTAAACATATATATTTTGGGGTGACACAAACTCTAGAATACCTGGACAGAAGAAACTTTTTCATATTGATATAATACACAGCAAACATTGCAGATATAATCTTATAGATATATGATATGGATACGATCATGATAGAGGATGAAGATTCTAATTATTTGATATTATATTGTATGTTTGCCTATCCTGTTTCCCCATTGTACATAATCGATAATTTGCTTCTTCCCCAAAATCACAATTGAATGAAATATGTAGTGGTTTTGAGACTATAGGACAATTAAATATATAGCTGCCTGTATTCTATTGCTGCTTTGGGCAGAACTCAGAAAACTTTGAAGTGAGGGAGAGTGCCATTTGTGGAGTCATATGATCTGGCTTCCATCATAGCTCTGCTGTGTATTATGGAATCAATCACCTATCAGCTTGAAATCTCAAACTCTTATTCTGTAAAGAGGGAACAATAATAATACTTCCTGTATAAACCTTATGAAGTTGCTATAGTATCTTAATGAGAAAACATGTATGTGAAGATGTTTTGAAAATTGGAAAGCAGTAGACAAGATGGGAACTATACAGATCCTTTAAAAATTTTTTTTAGCATAGTAGTTATACTTTTGCAGAAGTACAGTGTATTATTTCAACATATCTATGTATATAGTGTTAACTGATCAAATCGGGCAATTCTCTTTTGTAGTTTTTATGTTTGGAACCTACTAGCTTATGTCTTCCAGTTCTTTATACTGTATAAAATTGTAAATTATAGCTACCCCTCTTGGGCTGTGGAATGCTAGAATCTATTTTTTAAAAAGATTTACTTATTGATTTGAAATGCAGAGTTAAGGAGAGACCGAGAGAAGGAGATCTTCTGTCCCCAGTTTCACTTCCCAAATGGCTGCAATAGCCATGGCTGGACCAGGTTGAAACCAGGGCCTTGAACTCCATTCAGGTCTCCCACATGGGTGACAGGGACCCAAACACTTGGGACATCTTTCACTGCTTTCCCAGGAGCATGAGCTGGGAACAGGGTTGGCAGTGGAGCAGCCTGGACTTTAACCAGTACGCAAATGGGATGCTGACACAGTAGGTGGCAGCTTAATCTGATGTGCCGCAACACCAGACCCCAGAACCTATTTCTTGATCTGACTGTGTTTTGGTACTCATCATCCAACCTCCCTCTCTCCCTTTTCTTCCCATCCCTCCTAGGATACAGTAATCGCTACTGTAAGTTCAGAGCAACTTTTAATGTAACTTCCACATAGGAGATGGAACATGTTGTATTTGTCTTTCTGTGTCTGGCTTATTTCACTTAACATAATGGAGTCTAATTTCATTCATTTTATTGCAAATATCAGGTTTTTCTTTATATGACTGAGTTACAATTCACATATATGTTTGAAATTATATTTCACGTTTATATGTTTTCTTTGTGTATATAATGTGTGTGTGTGTGTGTGTGTGTGTCTTGATCCATCCATCCTTGATTCCCTATCTTGGTTACCGTGAATAGTGCTGTAGTGACCATGGGATTGCAGGCATCTCTTTGATGTGCTGATTTCATTTCCTTCAGAAGTATACCCAGAAGTAGGATAGCTGTGTCATATGGTAGATCTGTTTTTAGTTCTTTGAGGGCTCTCCAAACTGTTCTCCATAATGGCTGTACTCATTTGCATTCCTACCAACAGTGTATAAAGTTTCCCTTTTATCCTCTACAGAAGTTGTTACTGTTTTAAAATAATACACATTCTAGCTACAGTGCAACGATGCCTCAATATGGTTTTGATTTGCATTTCCCTGGTGGCTGGTGATATTGAGCATCTTTTCATATATTTGTTCTTTGGTATTTCTTCTTTTAAGAAATGTCTATTCAAATCTGTCGCCTATTTCTTTACTAGTTTTTTGTTGTTTTTTGAGTTCCTTGTGTATTTTGGATATGAATTTTTTGTGAGATGAATAACTTGCAAATATCTTCTCCCCTTTTGTTGGTTGTCTCTTTACTCTGTTGACATTTTCCTTGCTACACAGAAGCATCTTAGTTTGATATAAACCTATTTGTCTATTTTTACTTTTGGTGCCTGTGCTTTTGTGGTTTTGTCCAAGAAGTAATTTTCTATGCCAGTGTCTTGAAGTGTTTTCCCTATATTTTCTTTCAATATTTTCATAATTTCAAGACATACATTTAGGTCTTTGATCCAGTTTGAGTTGACTTTGCATAGAATGAGAGACACAGGTGGATGAGTCGAGGTTAAGTCTTCCACATACAGCTATCCCATTTTCCCAGAACCATTTATTGAAGAGACCATCCTATCTCCAGTATACATTTTTGGTGTCACGGGCAAAATTGATTGGCTGTTGATGAGTGGATTCATTTCTGGGATCTCTGCTTTGTTTCATTGATCTATGTGTCTGTTTTTATTCCAAAACCATGCTATTTCAGTTTCAGTACCTACACAGTATTTTCTAAAATCAAGTATCATAATGCCTTCAGCTTTGTTCTTGTTGTTCAAAGTTGATTTGGTTTTTTGGAGTCTTTTTGCTCTTATGTTTGAAGGTAAAGACTGTTTTTTTCCAGTTTTGTGAAGAACATAATTATTCTTTTAATGAGGATTGCATTGAATATGTAAGTTCTTTGAGTAATAGTGTATATTTTTTTAAAGATTTTTATTTATTTATTTGACAGGTAGAGTTACAGACAGTGAGAGAGAGACAGAGAGAAAGGTTTTCCTTCCATTGGTTCACTCCCCAAATGGCCACAACGAATGGCTGGAGCTATGCTGATCTGAAGCCAGGAGCCGGGTGCTTCCTCCTGGTCTCCCATGCAGGTGCAGGAGCCCAAGCACTTGGGCCATCCTTCACTGCCTTCTGAGGCCATAGCAGAGAGCTGGACTGGAAGAGGAGCAACTGGGACTAGAACTGGCACCCATATGGGATGCTGGTGGTGCAGGAGGGTTAACCTAGTGCGCCATAGCGTCGGCCCCAATAGTGTATATTTTAACAATATTTGTTCTTCTAATTCATGAACCTGGAACACCTTTCCATTTTTGTGTGTCTTCAATATCGTTCATTGATGTTTTTTAAAAGATGTATTTATTTATTTGAAAGGCAGAGCTATATAGAGAAGGAGAGGCAGAGAGAGAGAGAGAGAGAGAGGCCTTCCATCCTCTGGTCTACTCCCCAGTTGGCTGCAGTGTCCAGAGCTGTGCTGATTTGAAGCTAGGGGTTTCTTGCATGTCTTTCACGCGGGTGCAGAGACCCAAGGACTTGGGCCATCTTCTACTGCTTTCCCATGCCATAGCAGAGAATTGGATAGCAAGTGGAACAGCCAGGACTCAAACTGGTGCCCATATGGGTTGCTGGCACTGCAGGCTGTGGCTTTACCCTATTCACCACAGCGCCAGCCCCTTCATTAGTGTTTTATAATTTTCATTAAAGATATTTTCACATCCTTGCTTACAATTATTTTAAGACATTTTATTATTTTTTTTTTGTAGTTAGTGTGACTGGAGTTGTGGTTGTGACTTCTTCCCTCATTATTAGTGTATATATTAGCTTTGCATTATTTTAACTACAATAGCTTACAGGAGGTAAGTTATAAAGGGAAGCATTTATTTCATCTTATGGTTTTGGAGATATACAGTCCAAATTGGGTAGCCTCACTGGTTCAGGTGTTTGGTAGGGAGGCATTCACATGGTGAGCTAGGAAGCAGAGACATAGGGAACCCACTTTCTCCATGTCTGACTTTATAAAGTTGTCATGATTCAATTGTTTCCATTTTCATTCATTTCTAGGAATTTTTAAAATTTCACTTTTTATTCCGTCAGTTGCTCATTGTTTATTCAGAAGCACATTTTCTGTCTATTTGCAAAATTCCTAGGTTTCTGTTTTCAGTTTCTTGTTTTGATCCATTGTCAGAAAAGGCACAGGATATATTTTTCAATTTTTAAAATACTTGTGATTTGCTTTGTGACCTACTAGTCTGTCCTAGAGAATGTTCCCTGTGCTGATGAAGAGAATAGATATTGTGCAGCTGTTGTGTGAGATACTCTATAAATGTCACATCCATTTGGTCTACAGTTGTTTTGATATTTCTTGGTTCATTTTTTTGTGTGGAAGATCCATCCACTGATGATTGAAGTCGCCTACTCTTACTATACTAGAAGCTATCTCTCCATTTACATCTGCTAATGTTTGTTTCTAGAAATTTGGGTGCTCTGGCATTAAGTGTATATACATTTACAATTGCTCTATCTTGTTGAATTGATCACTTGATCATTATGCTCTGAGCATTTTTGTCTCATAGTTTTTGTCTTAAAGACTTTTTATAGGAAATGAATTTATGTTTTTCACTTAATATTTATATTTGAAATAACATTTAAATTTACATTATAACCAAAGGCTTAATGGCTCTACTAAAGAAAGAGTTCAGCAAACCAAAAAAACAAACAAACAAAAAAAAAAACAAAACAAAACCCTGTAATTCAGCAGGAGAAAAAGCTATAAGCAGTAACTAAATGAAAAGTTGTTCAATTTCAGTCACATAAAGTACATTTTAAAATAGTCAAAAATTGTTTTGTCTGATACTAATATAGCTACTCCTGTTCAGTTTTGGTTTCTGTCTGCATGGACTACATTACCATTCTTTCATTTTTAGTCAATGAGTTTGTTTACTCAGTGCACCATTGGGTTTATTTATTTTTTTCGTTAATTCAGTCAGTCTATTTTTAATGAGGAAGTTTATCCATCTACATTCAAGGTATTATTGATAAATAATGGCCTAGTCTTGTCATTTTCCACATTTCTTCTGCTGTTTTGGAATACGTTTTGTTCTATTAGGTTTTATACCTCCATATGTTTTCATGATCGCAGTTTTTATTTTTATTTTTATTTTTTGCAGCTGTATTTAGGACTCCTTTAACTATATTTTGCAAGACTGGCCTATGGTAATAAATTTCTTTAGTTTTTGCTTTTTTTAGAAAGTCTCTTTTTGTCCTTCATTTATAAAGGCTAGCCATGATGCTTTTCATATTCTTGCTTAGCAGATTTTTCTCCTTCAGAATGTAGAAGATTTCATTCCATTCCCTTCTCATCCATGAAATTTCTTCTGAAAATTTTGCTCTTAATCTAATGGGGCTCTCTTATAGGTTTTTTTTTTAAAGATTTATTTTATTTATTTGAAATACAGAGTTACAGAGAAAGGGAGAGAAAAATAGAGAGGTCTTCCATCCACTGGTTCACTCCCCAGATGGCCACATCGCCTGGAGCTGCACGGATCCAAAGCCAGGAGCCAGGAGCTTCTTTCGGGTCTCCCATGTGGGTGCAGGGACCCAAGGACTTGGGCCATCTACTACTGCTATCCCAGGCCATAGCAGAGAGCTGGATTGGAAGAGGAGCAGCTGGGACTAGAACCTGCGCTCATAGGGGATGCCGGCGCTTCAGGCCAGGGAGTTAACCCGCTGCTCCACAGCACCAGCCCCTTATTTGTGCTTTTTTCTCTTGCAGATTGTAGAATTCTCTCTTACCTTGTAACTTTGATAGTTTGAGTATAACATTTCATGGTTATTATCTTTTATGATCATGTTTATTTGGTGTTCTTTGGGCCTTCTATACATACATGTCATATCTTTCCAATTATTGAAGAAATTTTTATCAGTTCTTGTATTAAATGTGTTTTCTATGCATTTAGTCCTCTCTTCCCCTTCAGGAATTCCAAGAATCTGAATATTCGCTCATTTAATGGTGTCTTAGTGGTCTTGGGGAGGGCTGTCTTTGTTCTTCATTCTTTATTTTTGGTGGTGGCAGGAGGGTCTGAATTGGGTATTTAAAAATACGTGTTAAAATTCATATATTCTTTCTTATGCTTGATCTACTCTGTTGAGACTTGCATTTGTTTATTTGACTTATTGAATTCTTCATTTCTAAGATTTGTTGGGTTCTTTAAGATCTCAATTTTTTGTTGATTTTCACTCAAAATGTACTAATTTTGTTAAGCTGTGTTGTCTTTTCTTTTTACATATTCTTATAATTCTTTTGAGACATTTCAGCAGTCTCCTTTTCTTAGCATGATAGTAGAGCATGATTGTGTTTCTTTGAAAGCATCCTATTGCCTTGCTTTTTCATACTTTTTTGTGTCCTGACATTGAAAATTGCACAGCTAGCTAATAGGTTATAACTACTAAAGGATGTCCTTTGCAGATTAAATCTTTTTCTTCAAGGTTTGTCTTCATGTGCCAGTGTGGTAGGCTACCTTGTCTTTAGTTTTGGTTGACTGCTGTAGCAGACTCTCCCTGTATCTTCTGTAATTGATGGCAGTGATGGTACAGGCAGCCAGGCTTCTGTCACTTCCAGCAAGGAGTATGGATCCTGGTCATGGAGTTCACGGTCATGGTAGTGCCACCTTTGAAGCTCAGTGAGTGTGTACAACACTCTTACCAACCAGAAGTGGAGATGGGGTGAGTTGCAGGGGAGCCAGCCCAATCTCCGCCTGGCAGACATGCATGGCTGTCTGTGTGAAACCAAGTGGAAGCAGGAGCAGGGACAGCAGTGCTCTCCCAGTGTGCAGGAGCATATGGCCGTCTGCAGGGGTGTGTGTTGCCCTGGGCAGGAGGAGGCAGTATGGGGAGAGGGGCCTCATTATTCAAGGGCAGTGTGTCCCTGCTTCTAAGGTCCTGGGGGTAAGACTCACCCTCCTGTATCAAACTCTCTCTTGTAATGCTGAGGCACTGCTTGGGTCAGAGTAGTTGTGTTACTGGGTCTAGTTGGGTCATAAAGCTGTAGTCCTTTTTGCTAGTGTGATGAAATAAATGTGGACCCCAGGGATTGGGATATGCAGGGCCTTCTGTACCTTTGGGCATTATGAATTCTAACAGTGACTCCTGTCTCATGATAGCATCATACTAGTATAGCCTGTGCGCTGGAGGGCTTGGGCAAGACAACATGAGTTCCTTTTCTGAAGCTAAGGTATCACATGTCCAGGAGGTAGCTCCCTGTAGTAGCTTCCAAAGTTGTGATGACTTCGGATCTCTCCTGTAATTAAGATTTCTGACAACCATCATCCCCCTATGTGGAGTCTGCTGGGATTTTACATTTACCTTTTCCTGTGCAATGGGAGGATTCCTCTAATTTGGCATTTTGGCGTGGTAGCTGCTGGCGTAATTTGTATCTCTCATTATATTATGTTCCTAGTTCTCTGTTCCTAAGAGGCTGCTACATCTCTTTGAGTTTCAGTGTTCTCCCTTGGGCATTCACAATGAGATGCTGGTGTGTAACTGGATTTTGATTCTTCTTTGTGGAGGAAGAGGCAAATACTGGGAATCTCTGCTTGGTCATCTTGGAGAGTTCCAGATGTTCTTGGCGATTTCAAAGCTCAAATAATCTCTGTGGAAAGAGACCTCATATATAGATTCTTCCCAAAAGAAATAGTTGAAAGTGAAAGTTTTAGAGAATTGTCCACATATGATTACAATTTTCAGCACTCTCATTTGAAATTTTAAGGACAAGTTAATAGTTTCTTGATATATTTGCTATTTCAATCCCTCTGGTTATTTCCAAAATGTAGTCCTTTGTAAAATCAGAAATTTGTCTTATTACTCTGGGGAAAAGGAGAAATCTAGTACATGGACTAAAACAATTTTTTTATCATAGATAAATATGGAAGGAGAAGATATAGAACAGATGCTAGCTTTAGTTTCTTAATAGCTGCCAGCAGGGGTAGGGAACATCTGGCACGTGGGAGGTATAAGGCTCACAAAATCATTTGGCCTTGCCGGGGCAACTGCTGGCAGAACTTGATATTCAGTAAGTCTGTAGCAGGCTAATTTTTAAGCTGATGATTTTGTATGGCCTATGAATACTGTTAGAAATATCTGAGTAGGCCGGCACCAGGGCTCACTAGGCTAATCCTCTGCCTGCGGTGCCGGCACTCTGGGTTTAGTCCCGGTTGCTCCTCTTCCAGTTCAGCTCTCTACTGTGGCCCGGGAGGGCAGTGGAGGATGGCTGAGGTGCTTGGGCCCTGCACCTGCATGGGAGACCAGGAGGAAGCTCCTGGCTTCAGATCTGCGTCGTACACTGGCTGTAGCAGGCATTTGGGGGGTGAACCAATGGAAGGAAGACCTTTTTCTCTCTTTCTCACTGTCTAACTCTGCCTGTCAAAAAAAGATCTGAGTAACCCTTGGCAGAAAAAATATTTCTCCACAAGGTAAATGTTTGCTTTAAACCATGGTCATAGACAGTACATCAACAAAGAAATAAGCCTGGTTCTGTGACAAAAGAATATATAACAATGTTAGATCTCACCAATGACAAGCATTAGCATTAATAAATCACATTGAATTATCAGACTATAAAACAATGTGCTTTGATTTTTGAGAGAGAGAAGGAGTAATGGAGGGAAGAACAAGGTGGGGGTGGGGAGGGAGGGAGTGAGAGAGAGAGACAAGAATACCAAGTAGAGGTGCATTATTTTCTTGACCTAGCTATAAAAGTCATATAGCATCAATTCTTTTGCTAGAGGAAGGCATGAGGCTCTGCCCAAATTTAAAGGGAAAGAAGATAGACAACACATTTTACTGGGGTGGTAGTAAGGATGTCAATTACATTGTAAGACAAGCATGTAGGAATGAAAATGTTGGTATATGGGTGTGGACATTTTTGTAAAATTTATCACACAGTCCTTATTGTCTAGATATTTTTGCTTGTGAGCTCCGCATACCCTAGGGCTATAACTCTACTTTTTATAATGTGGAAAGAATTGTGGTGAACCTGAGCACTACCTTATACAGTTTTGCTGAGTCTAAAGAAATAAAAGACAGATATGAACTCCTTTATCCTGTCCCTCTGAGAACATGCAAGGGGTTCTCAGCAATTATTTCTTTGGATCTAAGCTCTCCCCCTTTTATTTTTATTGCCTTTATAATTACAATTTGTTAGAGGAACCTAGCAGCTCAAACTTGTTCTTCATTGGTCAACAAGCAGAATTTCCCCATTACTGTATATTTTGAATAATTTTTAATTACAGCTTTTTTTTTTCTTCTTCATCCTAGGAATTATTTAGAACAGTTTGACTTTGTTTTCTAAATTTTCTCCTTGACTGGGTTTTTAAATACTTTGCTAGCATCGTGATTAAAATGGTCTATACCATTTCAGCTTTTTGGAATTCAAAGTTATTTTTATTGCATAATTACACAGTTAACTTTTGTGACTAGTCAAAGGAATCATTAATAAATTCTTTTCTTTCATTAGGGAAATGAATAGCTCTTAGATTCCTTTTAAAATTCTATACTTGAAATTCAGAAAATGTTAAAGTAATTTCAAGATGATGACCTCTTTTGGCTACTATGCATACAAGTGTTATAAAGACAATGATTTTATCTTACAAGTTCTGGTCTTTACCTTAGGATCTTTCCTATGGTTCAAATGAAATTTTGCCTTTTATTTCTGTGTCATGTCTTCATTAAGAGATATTTCCATCTTTCTTGTATCATAATCGTGCAGTTAGATCTTTAATCTTAACTGAAAAATTTCCCCTATTTATGTGAAGAAAGTGGCTAATCAGTATTTCTTATCTTCCTATATTTATAATAGGTATTCCAATACTATTAACATGACACATTTTGTATTATAATTCACAAGTAAATTTAAATATATTCTAAATTGACTTGTGTAAATATATACTAAATCACTAATGTACTTGTGCACTGATCTAATTTTTTAAAGATTTATTTTATTTTCATTTCAAAGTCAGAGTTACACAGAGAGAGGAGAGGCAGAGAGAGAGGGGTCTTCCATCTGATGGTTCACTGCCCAATTGGCCACAACTGCCAGAGCTGCACCGATCCGAAGCCAGGAGCCAGGAATTTCTTCTGGGTCTCCCATGGATGGCCCAAGGACTTGGACCATCTTCTCCTGCTTTCCCAGGCCATAGCAGAGAGCTGGATTGGAAGTGGAGCAGCCAGATCTTGAACCGGTGCCCATGTGGGATGCCAGCACAGCAGGCCATGTCATTATCCTGCTGTGCCACAGCACTGGCCCCACTGATGTAAGTTTTTCACTCCTTTCCACATCTCTGGTGCTTTTTTTTTTAAGATTTATTCATTTATTAGAAAGGCAGAGTTACAGAGATGCAGAGACAGAGAGAGAGAAAAAAAGAGAGACGTCTTCAATCCGCTGGTTCACCCAGTTAGCCACAATAGCTGGAGCTGAGCTGATCCAAAAGCAGGAGACAGGAGCTTCTTCCAGGTCTCCCATGTGGGCAAGAACTTGGGCCATTCTCCACTGCTTTCCCAGGTCACAGCAGAGAGCTGGGTTGGAAGTGGAGCAGTCAGGATTTGAACTCGCGACCACATGGAATGCTGGAACTAAGGTGGCAGCTTTACCTGCTGACCCCAGTGCAGTTTTAATTATAGCAAACTGACATGCATTGTAATATTACCCCACAGTAAGTTCCCTTGCCTTTAAAAAAAATGTTAAAGTATGATTGTATATTTCTTTTTTTTTTTGGACAGGCAGAGTTAGAGAGACAAAGAGAAAGGTCTTCCTTCCATTGGTTCACCCCCCAAATGCCTGCTACAGCCGGTGTACGATGCAGATCTGAAGCCAGGAGCCAGGTGCTTCCTCCTGGTCTCTCATGCAGGTGCAGGGCCCAAGCACTTGGGGCATCCTCCACTGCCTTCCCGGGCCACAGCAGAGAGCTGAACTGGAACAGGAGCAACCGGGACAGAATCTAGCGCCCAGACTGGGACTAAAACCTGGGGTGCCGGCACCACAGGCGGAGGTTTAGCCTAGTGAGCCATGGCGCCGGCTGTGATTGTGTATTTCTTTTTATTTTTATTTATTTATTTATTTTTTGACAGGCAGAGTGGACAGTGAGAGAGGGAGAGAGAGAGAAAGGTCTTCCTTTGCCGTTGGTTCACCCTCCAATGGCTGCCACGGACGGCGCACTGCAGCCAGCTCACCGCGCTCATCCGATGGCAGGAGCCAGGTGCTAGGTGCTTTTCCTGGTCTCCCATGGGGTGCAGGGCCCAAGCACTTGGGCCATCCTCCACTGCACTCCTGGGCCACAACAGAGGGCTGGCCTGAAAGAGGGGCAACCGGGACAGAATCCAGCACCCCGACCGGGACTAGAACTTGGTGTGCCGGTGTCGCAAGGCGGAGGATTAGCCTGTTGAGCCGGCGCCGGCCCGTGATTGTGTATTTCTTTATGCGACCTTCAGTCTGGGTTCATCTCCAGAGACACTGTGTGACTGTATCTGGCATTCTTTCTGGGGCTACTAGCCCCTATATCAGGAAGGAAACCCACTATTACAGTAGTCTTTTTTCTTTAAGTTGTCTTTAATTAGCACAACAGAATTTAAATGATCTATAGTAGTAGAAATAGAGGCGCCCTCAACTTTTCTTCTACTTGCTTTCATGCTCTTGAATTGTGAGAAGTTAATATTATTCGAAATTCTTCTTTTACTTAACCAATTCAGTTTTTATTTAAAAGGTGGAGTGATGGTGAGGGGGGCAAACAAAGAGGAGAGAGAGGGAGAGAGATGGAGTGGAGAGGAGAGGAATCTCTTCCATAGACTACTGCTTCACTCCCCAAATTGTCACAATGGGCAACTTTGGGCCTGCCCAGAGCCAGGAACTCCTTCCTCATCTCCCAGGTGGGTGGCACGGGCCCATGTACTTGAACTGTCTTCGTCCTCCAATGCCTTTGCAGGCTCATTATCAGGGATCTGGATCAGAAGTGGAGCAGCTAGAACTGGAGCTAGTGCTTCGATAAGATGCTGGCATCACAGGCAGCAGCTTAAGCCGCCGTGTTACAGTGTTATTTTTGGTTTCTTCATTTTGATCCAGAATTTCTATTCCACTTCAAGAATCCATGGCTACTTATGTCTTGTTCGTCATATTGCATTATGTAACCCAAACATGTGAATATCTATCAGCCAGTACCACATTATTTATTCTGGCTGTCTAGAAAATAATTTTATATCCTATCACCTTGGTCCCATTCCCATGGCTAGTTGGACCAGAAATGTCTGAAATTGACTCATAAATTCATGGATTAGCAATCTATGTGGTGGCATAAAATGAGTAGAACCAATTTATTTCTTTTTCAGGTTTGAACTAGGAAAATTTAAGTAAATTAATTTAGGTAACCTCATGACAGTGGGGTTAAAATTTCTAAGAAATTGATTGTTGATTTGATTGATATTGATTTGATGCCTTATAGACTTTGTAATGAGGGTACAGTAACTAAGGCAGAATGCTGTTGCTACTCAACAAAAGAATTTTGAATCTTGGAACCCAATTTTTGGATATGAGATTAAAAGGTGAAGAAATACAATTTAATAATAATAAATGATATAGTGTATGGCCATGAAGAAGAATAAAAGCATGGGTGTGATTACATATCAGTGACATAAACATGACACTCATGGAGATATTGCACTGTGTTCTGAGAAAACCTTTGTATCTGAAAGCAAAAGGAATGATTTGGAGAGCCAAAGATAACCTATGAGATAGAAATATAGGTGGAGGTTAGAATGGCTTGCATACAGAAATCAACTAACAACAGTTGCTGGTGAGGATGTAGGGGAAAAAAGGACACTAATCCAATGTTAGTGGGAATGCAAACTGGTAAAGCCACTATGGAAGTAAGTCTGGAGATTCCTCAGAAACCTGAATATAGCCATCCCACTCCTTGGAATTTACCCAAAGGATATTAAATGGGAAAATAAAAGAGCTGTCTTCACCTCAGTGTTTATTGCAGCTCAGTTCACAATAGCTAAGATGTAGAATCAAGCTAAATGCCCATCAACAGAAGACTGGATAAAGAAAGTATGGCATATGTAATCTATAGAGTACTATACAGCAGTAAAACACACACACACATACAGACACACACATGAAATCCGGTCATTTGCAACAGAATGTAGGAATCTGGAAAACATGCTGAGTGAATTAAGCCAGTCACAAAGGGACAAATATCATCTGTTCTCCCTGATCAGTGACAACTGAGCACCTAATAGGAAACCTGTTGAAGTGAAATGGACACTATGAGAAACAATGACTTGATAGCCCTTGTCCTGACAGTTGAGGAACAACTTATTATTATTCCTTTTAGTATTTTTTTTTTATTCTACTAATACCATTGGTTGAACTCTTTAATTAACACACAGTTATTCTTAGGTGTTTAAATTTAACTGAAAAGTGATCTCTGTTAAATGTAAGAGAGGGAGGAGATACACAGTTTGGCACATGATCACTCGAACTTACCCCTAATGGTGCATATAGAAACAGGCCAGGAAATTCCAATTCAATCCCATCAAGGTGGCATATACCAATGCCATCTCACTAGTCCAAGTGATTAGTTCCAGTTCATAATTGATCATAATGATAGGATTAAATGTCAAAGGGATCACATAAACAGGACCAGTGTTTGCTAATACTAACTGATAGAATTAAAAAGGAGAGAATAATCCAACATGGGAAGTGGGATACACAGCAGACTCAGAGAATGGCAGATGTCCTAAACAGCACTCTGGCCTCGGAATCAGCCCTTAAGGCTTTCAGATCTGTCTAAAAAGCCCATGAGAGTTTCACAGGAATGGAAAGCAAAGACCCTGTGGCAAAAAAAAAATGACCTAAATGAAAGATAACTGTGAGTTAGATCCCAGTGGAAAGAATGGGCCATCAAAGAAGGAGGTGCCTTTCTCTGAAGGGAGGAGAGAACTTCCACTTTGATTATGGCCTTGTCTAAATAAGATCGACTTCTGCAAACTCAAGAGGCTTCCACAGCTGTGGCAGCTCATGACAAAAGCCTCGGTTGATTACTGATGTCATAAGTAAGAGTGCCAATTGTTAACAACAGGAGTCACTGTGTACTTACTCCCCATGTAGGATCTCTGTCCTTAATGTGTTGTACTATGTGAATTGATGGTAAAACTACTAAAACAGTACTCTGTTTTTTGTGTCTGTGTGGGTGATCTTTTGTATATAAAGATAATTGAACATGAATATTGATAAAGAATGAGATGGGAGAGGGAGTGGAAGATGGGATGGTTGTGGGTGGGAGTGTGGTTATGGGGGAAAAAGCCACTATAATCAACAAGTTGTACTTTGGTAATTTATATTTATAAAATAAAAAAGGGGAGGGAAACCAGATTTAGGAGAATTGTTTTAAAAGTAGCGTGGAACAAAATGGAAGGCTTAGTTATTTCAGAGCAAGAGAATGGAAGGGGTTAAAAAATGCACCTTGCAGCAATATTATTTGGAAAGTCAGCAAAGGAGCTGCCAAATAATTGTTTTCTTAGAGCTTTGAACACAAAGGGAGATGATACTCTAGAGAACTTCATGAATTATATGGAAGTGGAATATCAGGCATTCATCCTCAGAGTATAGTCCCCATACCAGCATTGTCTTCATCACTGGTTTGGACCTTTGCTAGAAATGTATGTTGTGTTGAACTCTTGCAGATCTACTGAATCAGAAACTTTGGGAAATAGAGCCCAGAAGTCTGTGTTTTAGTAAGGTCTGTAGATGATGTTGAGTCATGCAAATCTGAGAATTAACTGTTTTAGGATATAATGTGTTCAATACTATTTGAAGACAAACAGCTGGGATAATGAGTTGATGATAGAGAAAGATTGAAGGATATCTATGTCAATGAGTACAAAAAGAATGCATTCTTGAGAGGTGATTCAAAGGAAAATAATAAAATATCATCTTTCAACCTCTGTGGTGTAGAAAGCATTCTAAAACAGAATTGTTAAAACCCTGTGTGAGACAGTTTAAACCAATTTGTTATAATGTAATTAAAGAATGTGTGAGTGTTGTAAACCAGGGGATGCATAAAATTTTCTCTTCCAGGGACCGTGTTCTTCCTGAAATGTGATAGCTAATAGAGCACCTAAAAGGCAGTATGTAGAAGTGAAATTGACACTATGAGAAGCAATGATTTGAACAGCCCTGTCTTGACTGTTGAGGAACAGTTTTGTTTTTTATACTATTTGTTGAACTCTTTAATTAACATAGAGTTAAGCATATGTGTGTAAAGTCACTATAAAACAGATCTCAGTAAAAAATAAGATTGGAAATAAGAAAGGGAGGAGGAGGAAAAGGGGTTGGGAATATGGGTGGGAGGGTGGACATGGTGGGAACAATCACCATGTTTCTGAAGTTGTAATTATGAAGCGTATAAAGTTTGTAACTCTAAAGCTGTATAGTTCTGCAGAGATTCCTAAGGACTTACTTTAAGGGTACAGTTTAAAAACTTGCCACGGGACCCCAAATCCCTTAAACTGGGTGGTAAAAATATCATCGTAAGTATTAAAGTGATCATATGGATAGGATTAAGGGTCTAGTAATAATAATAGAATTAAAAAAGGAATGAATGCTCCAACATGGGAAGCAGTCCTTATAGCAGACGGTTGCTTTAAATAGCACTCTGTTCTCAAAATCAGCCCTTAAGGCACTCTGATCCAGCTGAAAAGCCCAAGAGAGCAATTCAGGCATGGAAAACCAAGACATTGAGGCAAAAAAAGTCCTACATGAAGGATCTCGGTGGGTGAGACCACGGTGGAAAGAAGTGGTTATCAAAGAAGGAAGTATTTTTCTCTGAAGGGAGAACTTCCACTTTGATTATGGCCTTGTCTAAATACTGACAGAGTTTGTGGATTCAAAAGGCTTCCTTAGCCTAGGCAGCTCATGTCAAGAGCCTGGGTGATCACTGACATCATACATAAGAGTGTTAATTATTAAAGTAACAAGAGTCACTCTGCACTAACTTCCCATACAGGACCTCTGTCCTTAAAGAGTTGTATTATAATTATGTCTAAGTGCTTCCAAAAGATGTATCATTCTTGAGTATTTCATTAAAGTTAATTAACTTTCTAAAAAAAATGAAATGAACTTCAAGATGCAGTGACTTTGAACAAGCCTTGTCTCAACAGTTGAGGAACAGGTTTTTTTTTTTTTTTTTTTTTTGGTTTGTTATACTGTGCAAATTGTTTGAGCTCTATTTAGTATAGAGTTGTAGAGTTGGTTTTCTGCGTATAAAGTTAATTGAAAATGGGTGCTAGTAGAGACTGGAAATGGGAGAGGATAGAAGAGGAGAGGTGGTGGGAAGAACCACTATATTCCTAAGGTTGTGCTTATGAAATGCATGAAGTCTATATTCCTTAAGTAAAAGGTTTCTTCGGGGTGGGGGGTGATGAATTAAAGAATTTCTATTCTTCCTCTTCCTTTATCAAAAATTTTCTCAGCTATGCAAGGCAAAAGATTTGTGTGCTTGCTTTGTTTTCTTAGGTTTCTTTTGTAAATCTTAAGTGAATAGTGCTTTCTATTCCTAATGCAGCTTTTGCCTCCTTAAGGCTTTCCTGAGATTAGAAGGTAACAGTAATCAGTGTGTTAATCCTTTGCAAAGGCCAGATGTGAAATTAGGAAACATTTTGGGCACGGAGATTTAATTGAACATCAGTCAAGATTTGCCTTTTCAAAAATGCTAAATGACCACCAGTTTAGGAGCAGGAAAGTCAATATATTTAGGAATAATTGTGGCTGACATTCTGTTTGAAAATCTGAGAGAATAAATCAGAGCACACTGCAATGGGTTAAAAACATGTTCACAGAGTCTCTGATGATACCTAAGATAAAATCAACTTGAAGAAAATAATTCTTTGAGGGTTGTTAAGTGTTCTACAATACCAAATTTTTACCTAAAACTTTAAAATAGAATTTGTTTAAAAAACAACATGGAAGCCGGCACCGTGGCTCAACAGGCTAATCCTCCGCCTTGCGGCGCCGGCACACCGGGTTCTAGTCCCGGTCGGGGCGCCGGATTCTGTCCCGGTTGCCCCTCTTCCAGGCCAGCCCTCTGCTGTGGCCCAGGAGTACAGCGGAGGATGGCCCAAGTGCTTGGGCCCTGCACCCCATGGGAGACCAGGATAAGCACCTAGCTCCTGGCTCCTGCCATCGGATGAGCGCAGTGCGCCGGCCGCAGCGCACTGTCCGCGGCAGCCATTGGAGGGTGAATCAACGGCAAAAGGAAGATCTTTCTCTCTGTCTCTCTCTCTCTCACTGTCCTCTCTGCCTGTCAAAAATAAAATAAAAAAAATAAAATAAAATAAAAAACAACATGGAAACCTTAAAAAGCACTAAAATTAAGTGCAGAGCTTAATGAATTCACATAAAGTAGATGCAGTTGGGTAGCTATAAACTAGAGAAGGAAGTAGAATAGAGTTAGCAACCACAAGTTCTCTTTGTTGTAGCTTTGGCATGTTCTTCCCCAAGACTATAATCTGCCTTGATTTATAACATTGAAGATTAGCCTTCTTTGCTTTTAAAAATGTATATGAATCTGTCATAATGCATATACATTTGTTCTACTTTTTAAAAATATAATTTATTTTCATATTTTTGAGTGGCAGAAAGTGGAGGAGGGGTAGTGAGGGGAGAGAAGAATGAGAGAACTGTCCACTTGTTCACTGTGCAAATACCCATAACAGATGGTGCTGGGCCAGGCTAAAGCAAGGAACCTGGAACTCAATCCAGGTCTCTGATATGGGTAGCTGGGACCCAACCACTTGAACTAACTTGTTACCTCCCAGAGTGCACATTAGCAGGAAGCTGAAATAGAGAGCTGAGCTGGGACTTGAACCCACGACCTCCAAAATGGGATATGGACTTCCTTAGTGGCATCATAACCACTGTGGCAAATGCATGCCCTATTCTCCTTTCTTTGGCTCATCATCCATATTGTAGAATATAATAGTTCATGTTCAAGTCTGTGCAACATTGTTTTTATACTTTGAGTAAAATTGCCACATTTATGAAAACTGGGAATATAGACATAAAATCCCTAATAATTATCAGTATAATATTTTTATAAGTATAACTTTTCTCAAAGTTGAAGCTTTAGACTCAGATGTGAAGCAGACAAATTTATTTATGATATAATCCCAGGGAACCACCACCAGGATGGGATGGAAATGAGACCAGGAAGGGATTTCGGGGTGGTTAATGAGCTAGTTACAGCTTTTAGCAATTGGGTCTTAGTTCCCTGGAGACCACTGGTAGATGCTGTAGAAACTTCGCAGAATTGTCCCACACAAGGCACAAGGAATGTGGGATATTAATTCACCTCCATCTGCATTAGTTGGAGGTTGCTACTCAAGATGTGAAGTCCCTTTCAACTCAGGCCCCCCAGGCACAAAAGTAGAACATATTTCCATGGATGAAGAAAATTCTTAGCTACAGAGATGGCAGGCACTGTGATTGCCATTGGATTCTGCTACAGGAGGTCCGAGTGCTGGGAGATTTTTGGTGGGGTCCTAGCAGCTAGTACTCTCAGTATATTCTCAACCATCAAGAAAGCGCTGTTAAATGTAAAACACAGCAATGAAATACTGCTTGGCAAGTAGCTGTTTCTAAACTCACAACTAAGGAATGAACACAAGGGTTTGAATAACTATGTCTTGGGGAACATGCTATTTCTAATAAGAACATTGAAATTTTCTCAGGTTCCAGATTGCCTCTTTGTCTTGACTCAGTGGGTAAGTGTTAGCCCTGAGCAACAAAGACTAGGGGCTATTTAATCACAGCAGTAGTTCTCTATTGAGAGCCTTTGGTTTACTTTGATAATTACTTACTTGCAATTGACCTCTTAACAAGCACTGGATTAAAATCAAGTTAATGAAAAAATGGAATTGAAAAGTCTATAATGATTCATCAATTTGACTTTTTAAAACTTGATTTTTTTTTTATAAAAAATGGGATTAAAACTGACATTCAATTTTTGATGACAAGCTATTGCTGTGTTTCCATGAATTTTAAATTTAGAAGTGACGACGTGTTATTTGGAGAGCTTAGGATAAACCTTTTTAGTTTGTACAAGTAGAGTATATTAAGATATATCAAATTCTTCATGTACTTTCAATTTCCTTTTTATTGTCTGCAAAACATTTGGAGATTATGCCCAAGAACACTGCATATTCATGACTATCCATAAAGGATATGATTCAGAATTGGGTTTTAAACTATTGCCCCTATTTTACATACTCTCCTGGATCTCACTTTATTCATCAACACTAGTGAGAGATGAATATAGTTCTAAGGAAGCCTAGAAGCTTCTTTAGCTCATTAAAAAAATCAGTTTCTTTCAAGGTGGCCTATTGTGTTTTGAGAAAGGTATAATCACTACACACTTGTCTTCTGTTTAGCAGAAATTCAACTTCTAATCGTGCTCTTCCATCTTCATGTGGTATGGTAATCCAAACATGTTCATTCCTTCCTGGACAACAGACATGAATGCATTTCTGCCCACCCATCTTTCCTATTCTTAGCTTTTTTGAGTTGTTCATAAGGGCATGCATTACTTTCTTATTTCCTGCTTTCTTTTCCAAAATTTCATCCCCAATTTATCTACAACTGAAAGTAATAATCCGGGTGTGCTACCAGTATAGAATTTGGCAGAACTCTTCATTTCCGTAGTTTTGGAAGTTTCTCTCTTACTATGGTGAAAATTTAGGAAATCTTTGGTTGAAGACAAATGGAACTGCTTTCAAAATGTATGCATGCAGTTGTCATCAGGAGAGGTTTAATAGGATACTCTAAATTCAGTTTCAACTTTTAGACCAATAATTTTGATAATGGTAAAATCTATTCCACGGAAAAATAACACTTTTGAACTGAATTCATACTATTTTATATCATCTATAGATTGGATCAATAGGTAATCAATCTGTATATCTGTGACTTACTGTAATTCATATGCTGAGCAGGAGGAAAAATACTGTCCTGCAGGTCACCCAACTTCTCTCTTTTAGCTTATTGAAGGCTTCTTTAGTTTTACCATTCAACATTCTCATTTCAACTAACATCATTATTTTGAACACAGAGCTGTTAAATAAGAATGATGAGTGATTAAACATCTCAAATGGTACAGTGTTCTAAGCACTCTGTCAACGTTATCTTATTTAACCTTCCCCATTCCTTGAGGTAGTATTTTCATCATTTTATAATGAGGAGATGCAGGGATGGAGAATTTAGGCAATGTGTCCAGTGTCCCTCAGCTGGTAAGGGACTGAGCTGCACTGCAGCTTGGAGGTTTGACTTCAGTCTGTCCACGGTGAACCTCTTCATTGTGCTACCTCAGTAGGACTAGAACAATGTGGCATGAGTGCCTCCTAACATGACCACATAGAAAGTCACCCCTATTGCATGGTCTCTTTCATAAAAGCTGAGAATACTTGCAGACAATCTCAGTTAGTGAAACAAGAACTGAAAGACAGGAATAGCCACGCTGGGTGATTGCTGCCATTTTGAGAGCTAGTATGTTTTAGTTGAGAAATACATTAAATAGGTAAAGAAATTCCCTCTTTGACCAAACAAAAGTGAGATTTTGTGTTTGTGCAGAATATATTCTTAATAGTTCAACTGGTTTTAGAAATCCAACTTACATTGGGTGTACTGTCATCACAGTTCCTAGCTCAACAGTATTTAAAACCTGAAACTATCCACTTTGTGCTTACTATTCAATTTTACTGTCCATTCGTAGTGGAGTCTCTTTATTTAAGGAAGTTCTGTAAAGTCACCATTAATGCAGAATTTGTGAATAGGAAACTCTTACTCCTAGGGGAAATACAGGGTTAGGTTCCTGTAAGCCTCTCAGGAAAACACTTCTGTCAAACAATGAATATGTAACTTTTCTATGTGTTTCTGTTTAAACTCATGTGTTGTCTACCATGTATTGTTGATTCATTGACACTGAACCTTGGTCCCTAACACATCGGAATGAAGCTTATCTGACACGTTATTTTCCCCCGGTGAGGCACATCCTGGATTTCTTGTGTTAAGGAACACTAGCCAGCACCTATACACTATATTGAGCTCAAGTTTAAGTGCTACAGCCACCAGCAAAATGCACAAAAAAGCAAAAACCTAACATGAAATTATGAAAAGGATCATTGTTTACATTATGAGAAGGAGAAGAGTCTACCTTGTTTGACCTCAACTGGAGATGTGCTTGGCAGGTAAATCAAATCACTTACCGTTTGTGTGTGCCTACAAATGACCTTGCAAGTTCCTTGAATACTGATTTTGGGGTCATAAATAAATTTTAGAAAGGAAATTTAACGAACACAGTTATATAAATAATAGGGATGAACCCCATAGATTCGCCTTTGTATTTGGCTAAAAAATAAATTTGCTGATTTTGTGAGGGTGTGAATTGAGGATGGATTTTAAGATAAATTGATATCTGAAAGGATTTAGTGATTCTAGTATTTCTCTCACAGGGATTATTTCTCCAAATGTCACAATATTTTTAGATACTATTTTAAAAAATAAGACACAGTATTATTGTTAATCTCTTTCTGGGAAATGTTAATGATATTAACTGCATTCGAAGTCTAAAATTTTCCCTTTCTTTACCTCTTAGGAACAGTTAGTATTACAGGTATTATAATTATATAAATCTTTATTTAAAAGGTTTAAAAGATCTTTATATAAAATAACTGCAAAATTAGTCAAACTGCTTAAGGCCAAAAACTAATCTTCAAGTTAGGAAATAAAAAATGTATTACATAAAAACTAGCAATGATAAACTTGGTGGCCAGTGTTTAAACAACGTTATGAAATTAGAAAACAATGGGTTGTTATTGTTAAGGAGTTGAAAAGACAGAAATGTCAATTTAGAGTTATATAGATTGAAAATACTCTTCAAAACTGAAGTCTAAATAAAGGTTTTTGCAGACAAAGAAAATATTAGTTTCTTTAAAGATTTATTTATTTGAAAGGCAGACTTAGAGAGGCAGAGGCAGAGCAAGAGAGAGAGAGCGAGCGAGCGAGAGTGAGCTTCCATCCGCTGGCTCACTTCCCAGATGACTGTGATAATCAGATACAAAGCCAGGAGCTTCTTCCATGTCTCCCACGTGGATGCAGGGGCCCAAGGACTTGGGCCGTCCTCTGCTGCTTTCCTAGCCATAGCAGAGAGCTGGATCAGAAGTGGAGCAGCTGGGACTCAAACCTGCACCCATATGGGATGCCGGAGCTGCAGGAAGCGGCTTTACCCACTGTGCCACAGAGCGGCCCCAATATTATACAATTTGATACCAGCAGCACACACTTGAAGTATAAAAAATATTAGCAGAAGTTCATTAGGCGGAAGAAAAGTCAATCTTGACAGATTGCAGAAAGGAGTAAAGAAGTAAGTAATAAGTAAAGAAGTACTTAAGAAATGAGTACTGTGGCACAGTAGGTTAATCCTCTGCCTGTGGTGCTGGCATCCCATATGTGCACTGCTTCTGGTCCCAGCTGCTCCTCTTGTGATCTAACTCTTCGCTATGGCCTGGAAAAGCAGTGGAAGATGGCCCAAGTGCTTGGGACTTTGCAAGCATGTGGGAGACCTGGAAGAAGCTCCTGACTTTGGATCAACTCAGCTCCAGCTATTGCAGCCATCTGGGGACTGAACCAGCAAATGGAAGATCCTTTTCTCTCTCTCCTTCTCACTATCTATAACTCTACCTCTCAAATAAATAAAATCTTTAAAAGAGTAATAAACATGGAAAGATACTTGTGTAGGTAAATACTATATAATACTCTTTAAAACAACAGTGGTGTTTTTGCCAAAATTGTAACAAATGTAAAAAGGAAGGTATATGAAACAATAAAAGAAATGGTAGAATTGTGTGAATTAAATGCTTATAATTTTATCTCATTATTTGGGAAGTAGTAGAAGTACCTAAATATATTGTACTGAAGTGAAATGGACATTTTGAGATTCAAAGCTTTTTTATATGCCTTGTGTGTTCCATTGAGGAACAGTTTTTTCCTCCCTTCATATTGTTTGTTGAACTCTTACTTAGGATAGGGTTAACTTCATGATCATTAAGTAAACTGAAGGCAGATCTTTGAAAAAGTTAAAAGTGGGGGGCGGTGCTATGGCTCAACAAGCTAATCCTCCACCTTGTGGCGCCAGCATACCGGGTTCTAGTCCCGGTTGGGGCGGCGGATTCTTTCCGGTTGCCCCTCTTCCAGGTCAGCTCTCTGCTGTGGCCAGGAAGGGCAGTAGAGGATGGCCCAAGTGCTTGGGCCCTGCACCCCATGGGAGACCAGGATAAGTACCTGGCTCTTGCCATCGGATCAGCGCAGTGCGCCGGCCGCGGCGGCCATTGGAGAGTGAACCACTGGCAAAGGAAGACCTTTCTCTCTCTCTCTCTCTCTCTCTCTCTCTCTCACTGTCTACTCTGCCTATCAAAAATAAAAAAAAAATAAAAGTTAAGAGTGGGAATGGGTGAGGGAAGAGGAAGAAGGGATGGAGCTTGGGTGGGAGGGAGGTTAGGGTGGGAAGTATCACTGTGTTCCTAAATCTGTATATATGAGATACATAAAAATTCACTTAAATAAAATTTGACAAAAGAAACAGTTAAGGTAAAATGTAGTAAGTGAAGGGTTTGCATCAAAGTCTCTAGGATAACAGCTAATTAATATGTGAATATGCAAGAGAATAAATAATAGTTTCATCAAAACATGAAAGAAAACTAAAATAAAGGAATAAAAAGCAAAAGAAATAGAAAATAAATCGCCAAATACTAAGCATAACCCCAATGATTTTCTTATTTGAACAAAATGTACATAGACAATTCAATTAAAAGATAAGATTATCAGCCTGAATGAAAAAGGAATACATCAAAGCCTAAATGTAAGTGTTTTATAAGAAACATACTGAAAATAGATTGACAACAAAGACAGGTTAAAAGTAAAGAATAGAAAATATGTAAAATATCACTATGCTCCTAAATCTGTATATATGAAATCCATGAAATTTTTGTACCTTATATAAATAAAAACACAAATAATAGCCACAAAAAATTATCTTTTTTTTTTGACAGGCAGAGTTAGACAGAGAGAGAGAGAAAAAGGTCCATTGGTTCATCCCTCAAATGGCCACTGCGGCCAGCGCGCTGCGCCGATCTGAGGCCAGGAGCCAGGTGCTTCCTCCTGGTTTCCCATGCAAGTGTAGGGCCTAAGGACCTGGGCCATCCTCCACTGCCCTCCTGGGCCACAGCAGAGAGCTGGACTGGAAGAGGAGCAACCGGACTAGAACCCGAGTGCCAACGCTGCAGGTGGAGGATTAGCCTAGTGAGCCTCGGCGTGGGCCAACAAAAATTACCTTTATTAACATAGAATATCCTTTGAAGTAAGAAAGAGACTTTATAACTCTTTATAACACTTAAAGACTTAATAACACTTAAAGTCAAACAGGAGATATGAAACCTCTAAATTTGTATGTGACTAGTAACAGAATTTGAAAATATATAAAGCATGAGTTGACAAAACTAGCAAGATAAACATACTGACACTGAAAGATGGAGATTTAACATCTGTCTTCTAGGTACAGACAAAAAAGACCAAAAAAATTGTTCAGGACATGGAAAGTTTACATATTAAGAAATTTAACAAAATTGAAATATATGTAATTTTTGAAACAGTCAATTCAGAGTTCACATTGTTTTCAAATGGCAACTTGTGTATTTTACAGAAACATACCCTGTACTGAACCATAAATTAAGATAAAGTTTCAAATGTTTGAAATAGGGATATATTTTCTAATTATAGTTAGAATAAAATTAGAAATATATCAATATGTTTAAAAATCTCAACCTAGAAATTAGTTATGGATTAAAGCAGAAATCATAATGGAAATGAGAATGCAATTTGTGTGAGCATGAAAATGAAACATGTAGAATTGCATTTTGTTTCATCTTTTGTCAATTTAGTAAAGTTGTATTTTTCAAGGAATTTGTTAAATTTCATTTCAGTTGTTGAATTTGTTAGTGTAAAGTCCTTGGTAGTATCTTCTTGTGATCATTGTAATGGATGTAGAATTTATAGTGAACATTCCTCTTTAATTCCCTATGTTGTTGACTTGAATTCTTTTTCATGATCAGGGTAATCAGATCTTATTTTTCTTAAATATCACAGATGCCTTTATTATACCAAATATCATAGCAAGGAAGTATAAAGCATCAAGTTCTTCAAAGAATGGATTATTATTTTAAAAATCATTTTTGTTGATCTTTTCAAAGAATCAGCTGTTTGGTTTCTAAATTTTCTTTCATCATTTATCGATTGTCTTTCAATGATTTTTTTTTATTATATCCTTTCTTTTAACTTTAAGGTTTCACAATTTTTATTTTCTGGTACAAGTAAAAGGCTATACATTTTAGTTTGATATACACACATTTTGAGCCTTATTGTACTTTCATTATTGTTAGCCTAAAAATGAAAAATCCATGGTATTCTCAGGTTATGTAGAAAAGTATTTGTTAACACAATATTTGTGACATTAAAAAATACAAGAATGGGGCGGGGGGAGCCATTGTGGTCCATGAGCTGTTCTTTGGAAATTTATATTCTTTAAATAAAAGCTTTATATAAAAAAAAAAAGAAAGAAAAAAAAAATACAAGAATAAGAAACATATTAAATCTGATGTGTGCATGTATGAAATATTCAGTTAACGGTAACATTTGTTTTACCATTTGTTTCTATTTTTCGTGTTCTTCGTTTTTCCTCAGAAACCTTTTTTTTGAAGGCATACAAGCTTCATGCATTTCATAAATAGAAATTTAGGAACATTGTAATTCTTTCCACACTGCCTGCCTTCCAATCCTGACTGTTCTTCCTTCTGCCCCTCCTACTCCCATTCTTATTTTTTTTACTAAGATTTGTTTTCAATTAACTTAATACACATAACAGTTACAAGTAACAATATATTGTATACAGTAACAGTAACAATATATTAAAGTATTCAACAAATAACTTCTTCAATAGCAGAGACCAGGGCTGTTCAAAGTCCTCTCATCTCAAAGTGTCAATTTCAGTTCTATAGATTACTTTTTAGATGCTCTATTTGTTACTACAGATCAGGGAAAGCATATTGTATGTCTCCTTTTGGGACTGGCTTATTTTACTAATTATGATGTTTTCCAGTTTTGTCTATTTTGTTGCAAATGACAGGATTGCTTTTTTTTTAACCACTATGTAGTACTCCATGGTGTACATATCCCACAATTTCTTTGTCCAGTATTCAGTTGACAGATATTTGGGTTGATTCAATGTCTTAGCTATTGTGAATTGAGCTGCAGTAAATATAGGAGTAGAGATAACTCTTTCATATGTTGATTTCATTTCCCTTGGGTAAATTCCCCAGTGTAATAAGGCTAGATCATATGGTATGTCTATATTCAGATTTCGGAGGTATCTCTATATTGTCTTCCACAGTGGCTGTAACAGTTTACATTCCCACCAACATCTTCACATCCTCCGTGCATCCTTCCCAGCATTTGTTGTTTGTTGATTGCTGTATGAAAGCCATTATAATGGGGATGAGGTGAAATCTCATTGTGGTTTTGATTTGCATTTTGGTGATGGCTAGAGATCCTGAGCATTTTCTCAAGTGTCTGTTGGCCATTTGGATTTCCTTTTTTGACAAATGCCTATTTAAGCCCTTTGCCTATTTCTTAACTGGGTTGTTTGTTTTCTTGTTTGATTTCTTGTGCTCTTTATAGATTCTGGATATTAAACCTTTATCATTTGCATAGTTTGCAAATAATTTCTCCCATTCTTTCCATTGTCTATTGAGTTGCTTCTCAATTTGATGTAATCCTGTTTGTCAATTTTGGCTTTGATTGCCTGTGCCTCTGGATTCTTTTCCAAGAGGTCTCTGCCTATGCTAATATCTTGCAGGACTTCCTCAGTGTTTTCTAATAATTTGATGATATTGGGTCATAGACTTAGGTCTTTGATTCATTTTGAGTGAATTTTTATGTAAGATGTATGATCCTGGTCTTGCTTCATACTTCTGCATGCAGAAATACAGTTTTCAGAGCACCATATTTTGAAGAGACTGTCCTTGTTCTAGGGATTCATTTCAGTTCCTTTGTCAAAGATAAGTTGGTTATAGATGCATAGGTTGATTTCTTGTGTTTCTATTCTGTTCCAATGGGCTATCCATCTGTTTCTGTGCCTGTTACATTCTGTTTTGATTAACTGCCTTGCAGTATGTCTTGAAATTTGGTATTGTGATGCCTCTGGCTTTGTTTTTGTTGTATAAAATTGCTTTAGCTATTTGATGTCTCCTATTTTTCCATATGAATTTCAGCATTTTTTTGTATATCTGAGTAGAATGTCCTTGGTATTTTGATTGGTATCACATTGAATGCATAAATTGCTTTCACTAGTATGGACATTTTGATGATATTTATTCTTCTAATTCACAAACATGGAAGGCTTTCCATTATTTCTATAGTGTTTGGTAATTACTGAGATCTTTGATGTCCTTGGTTAAATTTATTCCAGTGTATTTAATTTTTTTTTTAGCTATTGCATATGGGATTGATCTTTGAAATTGTTTCTTTGCAGAGGCATTTTCTGTGAATTCAAAGGCTCTTGATTTTTTTTTGTGTGTTGCTCTTATATCCTGCCACTTTACCAAACTCTTCTATGAGTTCAAGTAGCCTCCTAGTGGAGTGTTTTGGATCCCTTATATATGGAATCATGCCATCTGCAAATAGGGATAATTTGACTTCCTCATTCCCAATTTATATCCCATGATTTATTTTCTTGCCTAGTGGCTCTGGGTAAATCTTCTAGGACTATATTGAATAGCAATGGTGACAGTGGGCATCGTTGTCTGTTTGTGGATCTTAGTGGGGATGCTTCCAACTTTTCCCATTTTATAGGATGCTGGCCATGGGATGGTCATAAATTGCCTTGATTGTGTTGAAGAGTGTACCTTCTATACCCAGTTGCTTATGGTTTTCATCATGAAAGGATGTTGTGTTTATCAAATGCTTTCCCTGCATCTATTGAGATAATCATACTGTTTTTGTTTTTCAGTTTGTTAATGTGATGTATCACATTAATTGATTTGTGAATGTTGATCCATCCCTGCATACCAGGGATAAATCCTACTTGGTTCAGGGGGATGATCTTTCTGATGTGTTGTTGGATTTGATTGGCTAGAATTTCATTGAGGATTTTTGCTTCTATGTTCATCAGCAAAATTTCTTTGTTGTTCTCTTCCTCTGTTGTATCATTTTCAGGTTTAGGAATTAAGGTGACACTGGCTTCATTTGGGAGGATTCCTTCCTTTTCAATTGTTTTAGATGGATTGAGAAGAATTGCAGTTCTTCAAATGTCTGGTAGAAATCAGAAACGAAACCATTTGGTCCTGGGCTTTGTTGGGAGGGTCTTTATTAATATAAATCTCTGTCTTGGTCACTGGTCTATTTAGATTTTCTGTGTCTTAATGGCTCAATTTTGGTAGGTTGTATGTGTCCAGGAATCTATCCATCTCTTCTGGTTTCCCAATTTTTTGGCATACAGCTCTTGTAGTGACATCTGATGATTCCTTTTTATTTCTATGGTATCTGTTGTTACCTTTCCTTTTTTCACCTCTAACTTTATTGATTTGAGTCTTCTCTCTTTTTTTTGGTTAGTTGGTCCAATGATGTGTCCATTTTGTTTATTTTTTCAAAAAAATGGCTCTTCATTTTGCTGATGTTTTGTATTTTGGGGGGGTTCAACTTTGCTCTCTAATTTACTTATTTTTTGTCCTAATTTTGGGTTTGGATTGCTGTTGTTTTTCTAGGTCTTGAAGATGCATTGAGATTGCATTAATTTAATACCTTTCCAATTTCTTAATGTAGGCAAGAATTGTTATGAACTTTCCTCTTAACACTGCTTTTGTTGTATATCATAAGTCTTGACATGTTGTATTGTTGTCTTCGTCTCCAGAAATGTTTTGATTTCTCCTATGACCCACTGTTCCTTCAAAGTAATGTTCTGTCTCCATGTGTTTGCATATGTTTTAGAGATTCCTGAGTTGCTTATTTCCAGCATAGTTCCATTGTATTCAGAGAATATACAGGGTATAATTTTGATTTTTTTGAATTTGCTGAGACTTGCTTTGTGGCCCATTATGTTTTCTATCCTAGAGAAAGTTCTGTGCACTGGTGAGACAAATGTATATTCTGCAACTGTAGGATGAAAAGTTCTGTAGATATCTGTTAGGTCCATTTGGTCTGTAGTGTCAGTTAACTCTGTTGTTTCCTTGCTGTTTTTCTCTCTGGTTGATCTGTCTGCTGTTGACAGCAGGGCATTGCAGTTCCCCATTACTATTATATTGGAGTCTACGTCTGCCTTTAGATCCTTTAACATTTCTTTTAAATAGCCAGGTGCTCTGTAATTAGATGTATATATATTTATAACAGACACTTCTTCCTGTTGAATGAATTCCTTAATCATTGCATAGTGCCCTTCATTATCTCTTAACAGTTTTTGTGTTAAAGTCTATTTTTTCTGATATTAGGGTGGCTACAACACTTTTTTTGGTTTCTGTTAGCAAGGAGTATCTTTTTCCATTCTTTCAGACTGTGGGTATCATTGATGGTGAGATGTGTTTCTTGTAGGCAGCAAATAAATGGTTTTTGTTTTTTAATCTGTTCAGTCAGTCTGTATCTTTTTACTGGAGATTTGAGGCCATTTACATTCAACATGACTATTGATAAGTAACGACTTGCCCTGCCATTTTTCCATAAATATTCCTATTGTTTACTTTGGATTTTCTTTGTACTTCTGCTTAGAGATTTTCTGTACTCACCTTTATGTTTCTGTTTGTAGCACATCTGTATGCATCTTTTGTAAGGCTGAATGAGTAGTGACAAATTTTTTCAATTTTTGTTTGTTATGTAATGTCTTTATTTCACTTTCATTCATAAATGAGAACTTTGCAGGATACAATATTCTTCATTGACAGTTTTTTTTCTCTTAAGATTTGGAATATATATTGACATTCTCTTCTAGCCTGTTGTTACCTTGGAGTTTAGGAGCCAAATATGGACATTGTCATTTATTCTGCCCAACACTGTACTGAAGACAGTGCAACAGGCAACAGAAAGATAAAAATATGTAAAGGTGGTACAGAATAGTACTGTAATGATTAGCAAATGATATATGTAAAATATGAGTGACCATACAAATTCTATGTATTGCTAGAAGTAACAGGTTAACTCAGCAGGATTGCTGAGTACAGCATTAATTTACAGAAACCAATCTTATTTCCATTAACTAGTATCAACTTCTTAGGAATTGAGATTAAAACTGCAGTAGGAAAAAGTCTAACAAAATACCGAAAATCTATAATACTTAGGAATCAATTTAATGTAAAAGGTGTAAGACCTCTGTACCTCCAACTACATTATTAAGAGGAATTAAAGATGAACTGATATAAAGGAAGTACATTTACTGTGTTAGGAAGACTCAATATTCCTAAGATGTTGAGTCTCCCTAGATGGACCTATTGGTTCAATATTATCCCTTTAAAAATTTCTTGAATTTTTTTGTGTGTATAGTATGATATTGACAAATACTAAAATATAGTTGAATATTCAAAGATGTAGAATAGCCAAGACAAACTTGAAGAGTAATAAAACTGAAGAAATTAAAAATAGCCAGTATCAAGGTTGATTTATTGGGGTTGGCATTTGACCTGGCAGTTAGCATGCAATTGAGATTCCCATATCCCATATCAGCGTGCTGGGGATTCAATTCCTAGATCATTTCTGGATTCCAGTTTCTTTCTAATGTACACCATGAGAGAAAGTAGATAACAGTTCAAATGGTTGGGTCCCTGATAGCTACTTGACAGACATGGATTGGGTTCCTGGGTACCCTGATTCAGCCTCAGCTAGGACCCACTGTAGACATTTAGAAAATGGATCAGCAAAGGAACTCTGTGTCTCAAACAAAGGTTTGTTTATTATAAAGCCACAGAATGAGGGGCTTATGACATTTAAATAGAACAATGGAAGAAAATAAGGACAAAAACAATACACATACATGAATACACATACAGATAGAATCACCTCATTTTATGATAGGAACCACTGAAGTTTGTGGGAAGAAGCTCTTTCCAATAAATGATGTTCAATCAAATGGATAATAATGTGAAGGAAACAATAGCATTGGCCCTTCTCATACTGCATGCAAAAATTGAGGTGAGATGTGTTATAGACCTAAATGTGTAGGGTATAACAATAAAGTGTCTAGAATATGATGGAAGAGAATATTATTTTGAAATTAAGGTAGCACTGTTTTATAAACTGTATACTAAAAATTGATAATCATAAAAGGAAACAATAAATTGTACTAATCCTGAACATTTTGGTTAATCAAAACACAACAATGTGCACCTCACAAATATGTACAGATAATTGTCAGTCAACAAAATAAAATTTAAAAAGTGACAAGGCAAGTCATACACAAGAAGACAGTTAGTGATCTATATTAGATATATTATTTCTCAGTATTCCTCTATCTAGGTATCAGGGGTTTTCAAAAATTTGTGGAAAAATCAAAAGAATTTTGTGCAAAACATTTTTAAAATGCAAGAACATTTTTCATTCGTATTTTGATGACCTTTTTGAAGACTATGTATGTTTCAAAATCTTTTGCATGAAAATTTATAATTATTTCCAACAAACTTTTAGAAGCACCTTGTACATATGAATGTATGTATATCTGTATTTCTGTAATACAAAAATCAATACCAAAAAATGAAAATATTTAAAGAGTCACTTTGCAAAGAGGATACTGAAATTAACATCATCAAAAAGTTCTCAGTAAACTCTCAGACTGCTGCTATTGGGCCCATTTGCCTGACTATTGTTTGATCCAGAGGAACTTTAGGACCATACAGGTCACCACAGGAGTGTATGACACCTTGTCTCTCTAAGCTCCAAATTTGTCTAATCCCAACCATTGATACACCTGACTCCAGCTACTTCTTGCCAGTTGCCCTAGCTAATGCTCACCATAATGACTAAGCTAAGGTGACCCTAATGATCATGACCCATAATATCAGTTATCCAGCACTATATCAGCATTGCTGCATTTCAGTGTGGGGAAAATTTTCTTCTGTTTTTAGGACACAATTTGGCAGAAGATGGAATGATTCACCCTAATCCCTCAGTCCACAGATGTGTTTAGTGTCCTCTGAGTTCCAAGGATGAGAATTCGTCTTTGATTTGTGTTCCCAGAGGGCTCATCTTGATAACTTGGCCAAAACAGAGGACATTATTCCAACCTACAGATTATTTTTTCTTTTCTTTTCTTTGTTTTGGACAAGCAGAGTTAGACAGTGAGAGAGACAGAGACAGAGAGAAAGGTCTTCCTTCCGTTGGTTCACCCCTAAAATGGCCACTACAGCCAGTGTGCTGCACCAATCTGAAGCCAGGAGCCAGGTGTTTCCTCCTGGTCTCCCATGCAAGTACAAGGCCCAAGGACCTGGGCCATCCTCCACTGCACTCCCTGGTCACAGCAGAGAGCTGGACTGGAAGAGGAGCAGCCAGGACAGAATCTGGGGCCCCAACCAGGACTAGAACCCAGGGTGCCGGCGCCACAGGCAGAGGATTAGCCTAGTGAGCCACAGCTCCGGCCCAGATTGTTTTTTCTTAGCTAATATCTAAATAAGAAAGGATGAAAGAAAAGTAAGAATGAAAGAAGGAAAAACTGAGGATGAAAGAATAGAAGAACAAAAACCAAGGTCCTTTCATTGGGCTCTCACCTTTAGCTATTTTCCTTCTTTTCTCATTTTGCTGATTATATAAATATTGAGCTGGAATCTTTTTCCTTTCAAATAAAAATACTCATAGATTTTGGAATGTCATAAGAGCAAACACCTGCAAACCAGCAAGGTGTCTATTTTAATCCAAGAGAAGCAAAACACATAGGAAACAGAAAAGTCAGTTTGAAACCCCAAAATATCACAGACAGCACTCCAGCAGTGTCATGTCATCCACAGGGGAAGGTTTTGTCCACAGGTGTAAGTCATTCTGCTTTAGAGAAAGGGAAAACTTGTGACCAAAGTAGAATTTCATGACTTCTCCGTTGTCCATGTATGTAAGTGAATGACACTTGGATATTATCGTGAACCCCTGGGGATAGGAGTTACACCTCCTCTCCACACAGGACACAGCCACCTCTTCTCCATGACTCCTCTTTTAATCTAGCTCACAGTCCACTGCTCTCTGGGGCACATCAGGAGGATTTGCAGAGACTCTAAGATCAAAGAGGGCTGGTGCTTATCTTCAGAGACCAGGCATTGCTCACTGATGTCCTCAGTGAAGGCATCAAGTGCATCTTTTGCCCTCCAAGATTTGGCTGAACTTGGCATTTCCATTTGCTGGTGTGATAAAGGTTGTCAGCTGCACTTGAATGTCTCTCTCAGGACAAATGAGAGAGCGTAATGGAGGGACAGCAAGGAGGATGCTCAAGGACAAGGCCAGATTCCTCATTTATATGGGGCTTGTCAAAAATGAAAACAAACCCTCCTTTGTCTCTGCTGATGAACTTCCCTCAGCTCTGGCCAGAGAGAAATATCTACAGCCTTTACGCTGGGCTTTTCTTGTAGCTGGTTCTTTTATACCCAGAAAATACCAAGGGAATCTGTTCTTAAAGCTCCTCTAACCCTTTGTCCCAGGTGCAGATTAGGCTACACTTTGCTCACTTTGCCCACTGACTCCTCAAGCGATGGCTCCTGCTTCTTTCCCTGGACTGCCTGCTTTGTTTCAGTGTTCCTGTGTGCTTCAGCCTCCCAGCTCAGACTGCCTTTGTCAGGGAGATTTGAGAAGGAAGCCCTCCTACTGCCCTTCTGTCTTCCTGGGTGTGGTGCAGATATGTCTGTATCTTTGAAGCAGTAGTCTTGGTGGTGAGATTCAAATCATAGAATCAAGGAAGTGACCAGGTTTAAAAAACGATGGTTGGTAAACATGTTATCCAGGTAGTTTGGTGGGTGTTCAAGTTTGTATCTGAATAACTGACTCCTCTCTACCTATTGACACAAAATGGAAGGCAAGCATCCGGAAACCAGGGCAATATGACTCTTTACAGTGTTACCTGGTTCCGTCTGAGAGTGAGAGTTCTGATGGTCAAAAATTTGCGGTTGGAAGGGTATAGGTCAGCCAGGACTCGTGGCTGGAACGTGATGATTTGTGGAATTCCAGAGCTAGTGTAGACGTAGATTGAGTCGGGGCAATTGTTCAGAGTGGCCTGAGAGAATGAATCCCTGTGTAGGAACCTATATGAGCAAAGCTGTATTTTAATTACTCGCTATGAATGGCCTATTTTTGTAGAAAAAAGTTTGCTATATTTCCCCCAAGGAAATAGTTCTGGAGAAATAGTTTTTACTCTAATCAGAATATCTGACCTGAAAATAGTTTGCTATTTGTGGCTACACTGTATAATGGAGTGTAGGTATAAAGATCCTAAATCTGATTCCAGGAAGACTCAATTTGTAATAGTCTGGCCCTTACAAGTAAAACATGTATTTATCATAGCGCATTCTTTAAATTTGTACATGAGAATATGTGACACACACACATGCTTGTATGGAAATACAGTGATAATGTTTCCCAAACCACATTTCTACAAAAGCTCCAAGACTGTGAGTGGCACCTGGAAAGCTTGGTCAAGAAGCTGCTGGTGTGGACTTGTGTCATGTGTGCAAAAGTGCTTATAGTCAGGCCATGTCCCTGCTGGCCCAAGGCCTCATAATTTGTAGCAGCAGAATGGATCAGCAGGTGAAGAGAAACTCTTAGCAGATATAACTCTGATTTGAGATGAAGAAGAAAAGTTAGCCCTGTTTCTGGTATACCCACAGGTGCTATGACTGGAAATGAAATAGCAAGTGGTACCGGTGAAATGTTATATAGCGGCTGGCGCCGTGGCTCACTAGGCTAATCCTCCACCTTGCGGCACCAGCACACCAGGTGCTAGTCCCAGTCGGGGCGCCAGATTCTGTCCCGGTTGCCCCTCTTCCAGGCCAGCTCTCTGCTGTGGCCAGGGAGTGCAGTGGAGGATGGCCCAAGTCCTTGGGCCCTGCACTCCATGGGAGACCGGGAGAAGCACCTGGCTTCTGCCATCGGATCAGCGCGGTATGCCAGCCACAGCACGCCTGCCGTGGCGGCCATTGGAGGGTGAACCAATGGCAAAGGAAGACCTTTCTCTCTGTCTCTCTCTCACTGTCCACTCTGCCTGTCAAAAAAAAATGTTGTATAGCAAAAATGCATAGATATTTATTGAAGACAAATGTTAAGATCCTTAAAGTCACTGTTTCTTATTGGTGAAAGCATAGCCTTTGGAATTCTAATGCCTGAATTCATCTCAGTTCTGTCACTTTGTGACCCTGAGCAAGCTGTTTATCTGTATATATGATTGTTGTGATTATACCTATAAAACAATTAGAGTGGTTAGTGTGTAAGAGATTTTCATCTAGTTATTTATGAGCAAGATTAAATCTGGGGAAATTCATTATTAGCTTCATCTCTGAATTATTAACTTTTTGACACCTTATTTTCTTGTACATTTATTGTAAAAGCAGATGATTCAAGCTTTTGGTTTCATTGAAGGTGTTTTGGTGGTAGCCAACATTTCAGTACACATATGTAATTTGTGTGTCTGAGTATGGATGCATGAGATTATACACAGGAATTAGAGGTGTGTATGTGTGTGCACAGTAGACAAGGGTATAAATATGTGAATATATGCATACATTTATGTATAGATGTTGATGTGTGTTCCATGAGCTTCACAAAGCTTCTGTAACTAATTACTATAAAGTTAGTAGCTTAAACAACAAATTTCTTCTTCAGAGATCTGGAGGCCAGAAGTCTGACATCAGAATCACTGTGCTTGAAATCAGACAGGTGTTTGGAAGGGCCGCCCTCCCTGGAGAGGCTCTGAGAAAAAATTAATCCTTGTCTCTTCCTCTGCTAACTGTTGACTTTCCTTGAGTTGTGGCCACATCACTCAAGTCTGTCTTCACATGACCTTTTCTTTCTCTGTGTGTGTAGGCTTTCCCTGCCTCTCTGGTACAAAGACACTTGTGATGGCATTTAGGGTCCATCTGGATAACTTGGGGTAATTTCCCCATCACAAGATGGTAGCATTAGTGAGGACCTTTTTTCCAAATAAGGTAACAGGTTCCAGGGATTAGGACCTGATATCTTTGAGGAACTATATATATATATATATATATATATATATATATATATACACACACACATACACATATACATACACACATATATACATATATAATATATACTATTATATATCTGCATGTGTGTATATGTATGTGTATATATGTATGTATCTATACAGAGAGGATCACATCATGTGAGTGTATATATATGTGTATGTGCGAAAACATATCTATGTGTGAATTTGTGAGTATGTATATGTGTGTCCAGTCTAAGTGTGTGTGCATATGTGTGTTGAATATATGTATATATATATGTGTGTGTGTGTGTGTGTATACATGTTTGTATTAATGGACAGTAGGTTATCCATCTGACCTCCTGAAATATTAAAGTTCTGAAATGTGAATCATTTGAAAGTCTGTTCTAATGAATCAGTGCTCTCTTAACAGATGGTCAAATAAACACCATGTTTCTACCTTCCCAGAAATCATCTTAAGCGCAGAATTGTTATGGTTTGTGAGAAAAGAGCAATCCTGTTTAAATGCTAGTAAACAAGCAAGCGCATGCCTCTCTTACCTCTGTCTGAACCTCAGAAAGAGGACCCAAGTGGGAGTTCAACTTAATGAAAAATGCATTAGAAGCCATCCTGATGGCACGGAGGATCCATTACTCATTTTAATCTTAGCCAACCAGGTAAATAGGTGCTGGTCTGTGAACCTTGGCTCTGAAAAAGAGCAGGGGAGGCTTAATGACAGACAATGGCCCTAAATGAAAGTCTTCAAGCTTTCCTTGTACTGCATCTAAAATCTATCTGTAGAAATCACATTTAGGTACTATGAGGACTGGAAAGTGTTAGTCTGCACTGGTATTTGGTATAAGAAAGACACTCGGAAAGATACAACTATGGAGAATTAACTGCATTAGGACAAATTTTAAAGCCTTAATATGTGTTTTATGTATATATATATATATAGTATATATCATATGTACATATTTTAAATATCCAGCTATAAAAATAAAACTCACTAGTGGAGGGTGCCTATGTTAGCTACCATGAAGGAATGCTATCTTCCTTCTTCAATTTACCATCTATTTCTGGACAGAGAAGTGCGTACGGGGTAGTTTGGAGGAGAGACAAAGCCTGTGATAAGAGGAGCTAGAATGTATTTAGAAAGTAGGTAGTATATCATCAGGGCCTTGATTCACGACTAAGAAGTCAATTAACAGAGTTGGGATTAATAAGGGATGATCAGAAGTAATTGCAACATTGCCATTGAAGGTAATAAAATTGAGGGCATATTGGAATATCATATAAATCCAGGTTTCTGGAAGCTATTTCTCAATCAGGAATCCTCCCCCTTGGAAGTATTGGGACTTTGGATTAGATTAATCTTGGTCATACAGGCCTATTCTGTGAATTGTAGGACATTTAGCAGTATCCTTACCTTCTACCACCTATATATACCCTAGTAGCACTCTCTGTCTTCCCAATCCCGATGCCCCATGTAGTGACAAATTGCTGCAGACATTTTCAGATGGTTCCTAGGGGAGGAGGGTGGGCAAAATCATCCTATGTGAGAAGCACTGCTCTGGACACCTGCTGTTTTGGGAGCAGTAGCATCAACATCACCTGGGAGCCTGTTAGAAATGCAGATGCTCTGGTGCCATCCCAGACCTACTGAATCAGAGTTTACACCTCAAGAAGATTCCCCCAGTACCTCATATGCACATTAAAATCTGAGCACAGCTACTCTGAAGAATAATAGAGAAAAGGGCTGGTAAAAATTGGCTGGGGCTAGATCATGAAAACATTGGAACATTCTGCTACAAATCTAGGTTTACTTTGGTCAACAATGAGACTAGAGTAAATGTGCTTCTTTTCACCATACACTTAATCTTGAAATACTAGACTGGAAGTTTGATACTGCCTTCTTAACATTCTGCTAAACTTTCAAACTATCTGACTGTCAATTTTAAAGGAATGATAGATACCAACTAAAAAAACTGTATCTCTGTCTCCCTTGTGGATGAAGGTGACATCAGATTATAACACGGGTTAATCTGAGGCTTCTAGGGAAGTTCCTTAAGGGGACTGACTGTGCCCTTTTTCCTTGTATGTTCTGGCTCATTGTTGGAAATTAATATTATGGTTTGCATGCCAATAGTCAGCTTTTGTAAAGTTTGAGAAGAGTCACTGTTAAATATGGTAGTGTACAAAGCAGGAAGAAAACCGAAGCAAGAGAGAAAAAAATAAACCCCGGTCATCCTAAGCCACTATTTTTCAGAGGTGTCTTATTTACTGCTGCATGCAATTCGTAAGTGATTAAGGTTGTTATTGATGTAGCAGATGAATTGGAGGAAAGGATAACAGTGCAGAAACTATGGTCATATTCTGGAAGGGAGATTGAGAGAATCTAGATAGTAATGAAGAGGCATGTAGAGTCTGACTCTGGAGCTATGATAAATTTTATGTTTGTTAAAAAAGGGACAGTGTTTATATAAACATTTAAAAGTCAGAAAAGGCATGGGATTTTGATAATGCAGAGAGGTTCATTTTGGACATACTGATCAGTATGACATCAGCTAAAGGTGCACATGCATTAGGAAGGCAGGGCCTGTGAAGATGGAAGGATACTGACAAAGAGAACAAGATTGAAGGTTGACGCAATGAAGAAATAGAGAAGGGGTGGTTGTATGTCTGCCATTGAACTGGGGAGTGAAATTTAAAAAGGGTCACTCCTGAACAGATTCCACAGTGGGATGAGCTATTTTATGAGAAAGTCTACTTGTTCAAGGAGCACTTCCCTCCCCTACAGTGGCCCCCTGACCCCCTTAATTACTGCGATCAAGTCTTATTTGTCTGTCAGCAGAGAGGCTGAGTAACTGAATCACATTGCATGTTTATCACGCTTCAGAGTCTGTCACGATGCTTCAGACATCCCCTTTAGTTATCACAGCCATGGGAATAACCAATGCATGCTGCATGTGACATAGCCACGTTTATTGCCTTCTAGCAAATATTTTCTTTTCCTCTACTCATCTTTTGCATTTACAAAGGAGTTTCACAAAAATGGATGTGCTGAACAACTGTAAATAGAGGTCATATGCTGGAGGTTTTTAGGGACACAAAGATGCTAAGTCCATGATACAGCTCTGCTGACCTGTGTGGATGCCAGGTGGCTGTGATAAGTGCATGATTTGGTGTATTTCATTGTCTTCTCTTAAAGGCTTAGGAGCACGTTTGTGCAGAATGTATGGGCCCTGGGGTTTATGAACTCCCTCTTTGGGGAGTTCTTCCTTAGTCTTCCCTTCTCTCTAGTCCATACAACTTCATAATCCTTAAACATTGCCCTTTATATACAAACATTCTCAAGTCTTAACCATTTTTTCCCCTTCTCAAAAAGTAATTCCCATTCTAGTCACTGTATCTTATTTTGTATTCCCACATCCTTATCTGCAATTATGAAATCTCAAAGCTTTGAAAATTGGAATTTATTTTAATAACTAATTTGACAACACAGCCTGCCCTGAACTGGTATGAGGTGCTGTATAGTCTTTAGTCATCTGTAGAGCATGCATTTTTATTTCAGTTTTTGCATTTTGTTTTGCCTTTTTCATTAAAAAATATTTCAGACAATACAGAAAAGCATGAAGAGTTCCATGAATACACTTAGGTTTGACTTTTAAACATTTTACCATATTCATTTCATATACACAAATATATACATATGCATACTATTTTCCTCGAAAGCAAGCAGGAATGGATATATTAATATTGCATAAAATGGGGTTCATGACAATGATCATAAAATGAGGTAAGACTGGTGTATCACTGTGTAATGGGTATGATTCAATGAAGATAGAATTTACAAATGTCTATAGCAAATGTAACATCCACACATTTTTATTCTCTGTGTGTATTTCTACATATGAGAAAAACATCTAGAATTTATCTTTTTGTTTTATTTCACTTAGTGAAATCCATTAATTTTATTGAAAAGAGTCTTTTAAGCGTGAGTAATATTCTGTCATTTATATATACCACGTTGTTCTTTATGTAGTCATCAAGTGATGGACTTCTCAGTTGTTTACCTATCTTGGATATTGTAGATTGGACTGAAATCAACATGGGAATGCAGGTGTCCTTTTTTGTATGCTGACTTCATTTCCTTTGGATATATTTCCAGAAGTGGGATAGCTGGGTCATATGGTAGATCAATTTTTAGTTTTTGAAAAATCTCTAGATTTTTTCCATAAAGACTGCTGATTTGAATTCCTACCAACTGAGAGTTCTCTTTTCTTCACAGCCTCACTAGAATTTGTCACTTTTTGCTTTTGAGTAATAACTATTCTAACAGGAGTAAGTTAATACCTTATGATAGTTTTTGCTTGCATTTCTCTTGTGGCTGCTGATTCTGAGCACTGTTTCATTGTTTGTTGGCCATTTGTATTCCTTTGAAATATATTCAGATCCTTTGCCCATTTCTTGAATGGACTGTTATTGAATTTCTTAAACTCCTTATATATAATGGATATTAATCCATTAATCTCATTTGTCCATTTTTGCTTTTACTCTATGCGTTTGAGGTCTTATCCAAAACTGTATTATTGCCTATACCAAGGTACTAGAGTGTTTCACTTATGTTGTCTTCTAGAGTAGTTTCATGGCTTCAGGCCTTACATTTAGATCCGTGATCCGTTTTGAGTTAGATCTGTATAGGGTATGACATGTTGTTTTTGTTTGCAACTTCTGCAGTATAGATCCAATTGTCCCAATATCATTTAAGGAAGAGACTTATACATGGAATTTTTTTAGTACATTTGTCCAAGATAAGTTGTTTGTAGACATATGGATTTATCTCTGTGGTTTGTATTCTGTTCCATTTACTTACATGGGAAAGAAGGAAAAATTGGAGAAGAAATACAATAGACATTTTTTAAATACAAAAGATTAATGAAATAACTAGATTTTTTTGAAAAGATAAACAGAATTGACAAAATATGATCAGACTAACCAAAATAAAGAGAGATGACTCAAATCAATAAAATCTGATATGAAAATGAGACATTACAAGAAGATACCACAGAAATACAAAGAATCATTAGCAAATTCTAGAACTGAGTATGTACCAGCAACTGGAAAACTTGGAAGAAATGGACAGATTTCTGGAAATATAACATACCAACATAGGATCATGAAGATATAGGAAACCTGAACAGATCAGTAATCAAGGATGAGACTGAGTTACTAATAATGAGTCTACCAACAAAGAAATGTCTAGGACCAGATGGTTTCACAGCTGAATCTTACTGTACTTTAAAAAAAAAAAACTAACACCAATTTTCTCAAACTATTCCAAACAATTGAAAAGGAGAGAACCCTTCCAAATTCATTTGGTAAGGCTGATAGTACTTTGTTTCCACAGAATACAAGGATAGGGGCAGGTGTTGTGGCTTAGTGGGTAAAGCCTCTGCCTGTGATGCTGGCATCCTTTATGTGTGCCAGTTCGAGACCCAGATGCTCCACTTCTGATCCATCTCCCTGCTAATATACCTAGGAAACCATTGGAGAACAGCCCAAGTGCTTAGATCCCTGTACCCACATGGGAGACCCAGAAGAAGCCCAGGCTCCTGGCTTGTGCCTGGCCCAGCCATTTGGGGAGTGAACATGTAGATGGAAGATTGATTCTCATTCTCTTATATTCTTTCTCTTCCTGCTCCTTTATCCTCCCTCCCTCCCTCTGTCTCTCTCTCTCTCTTCCTCCAGCTCTCTTTCTTCTCCCTCCTTCCCTCTCCAACTCTGCCCTTCGAATAAGTTTTTTTAAAGATACATGGCCAAGAAAACTATGACCATTATCCCTGATGGGCATGGATGTAAGCCTCCTCAACCAAATATTAACAACTCAAATTGCACAGCACATCAAAAGGATCGTTCACCCCACTCAAGTGAAATTTATCTCAGGGATGCCAGGGTGGGTGCTCCACATGTGCAAATAAAGAAATGTGATACAGCAAATATGATATCCTATCATGAGAAAAACCTTAAATTTTGTATAAAAGGGACATAACTCCATTGAGTAGAGGTTCTATATTACAAGCCCACACCAGTATCATACCGAATGGGAAAAAGAAGCATTCCCACCAAAATCTGGAACCATATAAGGATGTCCAGCTGTGCCACATTTTCCCCCAATATAATTCTGAAGGTTTTCTCCAAAGTATTAGACAAAAAAAGAAATAAAAAGTATACCATTCACAAGGGAAGATACCAGATTACACCTGTTTGCAGATGACATGATTCTGTGTATAGGGGAACAAAAAGACTCCACCAAGAGACAGAACTGATGAGAGAAGTAAAATTGCAGAATTCAAAACCAAGGTGAAAGCATCAATAACATTGTTGTATACCAACAATGGTCTTGCTGAAAAAGAACTTACAAGAATAAGAGCTGCAAAAAAAAATGGGATAAATTTAACCAATGATGTGAAATATGTTTATAATGAAAGTAACAACACTAATCAAAGAAGTAGAAGACACAAGGAAATGCAAAGACTTCTCATGGATTGGAAGAATTATTATAAAAGTGTCCATATTACCCAGAACCATGTATAGATTCAGTTCAATCCCAGATAAAGATACCAATGGCATTCTTCACAGGATTAGAAAATGTCATCCTAAAATGCATTATGGAAATAGAAAAGACCTTAAATAGTTAAAGCAATCTTGAACGATAAAAAGAGACAGAAGCATCATAATGCACATTTCAAGACCTACCACAGGGCTGTTATAACCAAAGCAACACTACTGTCATTTTGTTTTTATTAAACATTTTTATTTTTATTGAACAAATGTTAATGTGTTAGGTTAGACTGCTATCTTTTACTTTCCCATGGAAAATAGAATTGTTGTCTATTCATTAGCTTTTATTTGAGAGGCAGACAGAGACAGAGGGAGAGAGCTCCCATCAGCTTGCTCACTCCCCAAATGCCATATTGGCCATGACAGGTCAGGCTAAAGCTGAGAGGTGGGACCCTTGTGGGTGGCAACCACCCAGTCCATCACCTGCTGCACTCAAGGGTACATATTAACAGGAAGCTCGAATTGGGAGGAGCCAGGACTGTACCTAGGGGATCTGATATGGGTAGCATCTTAACCTGTAGGTCAAGTGTTTATCATACTTTAATTTTGGAGAGTATTCTGAAATTCCAAATGTATCTGGCCTCAAGGGTTTCAGATGAGCAGCAATGGGCCTATACTGTTCTTACAGTTCTATCCAAAGCAAAGTAGATGAGAATAGGATGTTACAGTGAGTGGGAAAGTAGAGACAGCATGATCATCATTTGCAAATGACACCATATGCTAACTGGTCAACCAATGACAATCAATTAAAAAGCAAGTAGATATAAATTAGGTAACTAAACCTAAAGTAAGCATACACATAAAAGAGCCAGCTTTACACTAGGACCTGGGCATCATCATTTAATTAGAATTATTTAAGGAACCCTGCCTAGTTTATTAGTTTAAATAGCTGAGTTCAAATGGAGTTTATGGACTGCTTCGGCCTGATAGTGTACTCCAAAATTAGTAGCGGGGTTTTTCTTGCACTTGCGTTGCTTCCGAATTTGTCTTCCATTTGTTCCCTGATTATCATGGATGACAGCTCTGACAGCAACTCCATGAGTAGGATATCACAGCCTGTGCAGTTAAGTTCTTAGTCCAGCTGTCTGTGTCATCCCTTATCACAAGTCCCATTGATCTACCGGGACCCCAGCTTCCACCCGGCTGGAGTCTTCTATCTGGTTGTCCTTTCTCTTCTTGCTTCCAGAACCTGTCTGCTTTTCTCCAGTGTTAGCCCTTCTATCATTAGAGCTGCCAACTTTGGTCTTTATTAGAAATGCCATTCAGACAGCTTTGTGGAAACTTTACCTACTCTAAAGTGATTGTGCAGTATGTCATATAAACAACTTCAAAAATCACAGACACGGAATGACACAGCTTTGCCTACACATCCAGAGAAGCTGTTGAGTTTTGGTGACATTTTAAATTGGAACAGTGACTAATGATGCAAGTGGGATGTAAACTCTGAATCATACAAGATCATTAATTGTCTTTGTATCACGCAAAGCTGAAGCAGTGGGATCTATTATTTATGGTACACTTTGGGCCTCACAGATGAACAGTCACAGAATCTCTTCAGAAAAGACAACTTCCATATTCTGATTTATTCTTTTCTTCCTCATTAACTCACTCCTCTTCCTTCTATTCCTTTCTTGTTCATTTATTTCTCTTGTTAATTTTATTCTCAGAAACGTGATAATAACAACAGTATCTTCCTTAAAGGATTGTTGTGAGGATTAGACAAGTTGATAGTGCCTGGTCCAAAGCAAATATTTTTTAAAATACCTATAATGATTGTTGATATCATCATATTTCACTCAGGCCCTGTTGTATCAGCCAGGGACGCAAATGTGAAAAGCACAGGTCCTGATCTTTTATATCCTCAATGTATAGGCTATTGCAGGATGTGTCACTCTGAAGCGTGGACTTTCCTATGAGTGGTCTAGATTTGAGAGCCAGTTACATTCCTTCACTCATTAATTGTGACCTTGGGCAAGTTACTTAATCCCTCTAAATCTTGGTTTCCTCCAGTGAGAATAGCAGTAGCTTCTATCTTACAGGTTTGTTGTGAGCATAAGACCAGTAAAAGTTATGAGAATATTCAGATAAGTAAAGATGCTGAGTTCCTTTTCCTGTAGGTGCTGCAGATTGCATATCCCAAGACAGTCTTCTGCAGGTCTTAACATCAGGATTCTCACCCTTTTGAAGGGGTGGGAAGAATGTGGGGTTTTTATGTTGGTCTGGATCTGGCATTTGGGAGATTTACTCAAGTTGGTTAAGTCCAGACATCTGAGAGGGCACATGGAAGAGACAGGTTCTAGAAGCAGACTGCTTGATTTCAAATCTTGGCTCATGCAATACCTTTTCCATTGATTTGGGTATTTATCTCTCATCATCTGTTTTTCCTTCTATAACATGGGTATAATAGTTTGAGACACATATGGTGAAGGTCAATTAAGATAACCTAGAGAAGGAATGGAGTACAACAAACATGCCTGATATGCAGTTGATGTTCTGTTAAGTTAGCAGCAGTCATTAGTGTTGCTGTTGTTTTGGGTAAGTATTTGATTCTCTTCTTGGTAAAGAGCTTATGCAGGTGGGACTCTGAGCCTTTCTCCACTCTAAATTTATTTTGAATATTATTTAATTTTAACAACTATATTCTTTTCTCTTATTCAAGAGCAATATATTTATCATTGGACAAAAATATCAGGAAGTTGTGTTTTATGTTTGCTAGTCCATGCCCCTGAGCATAGTGGGAACCATGTGGGTGAGACGGTACATGGTTGCTATACACTGTTGCTTAGCAATTAATTTTTGTGACCTCATCATTTATTATCTCCAAAGTGACATAAGCAAGGGTAACTAAGTTTGTCTTCTCTCTTGAGGCTGTTTTTTATTTTTTTATTTTAGGGCATGTCAGATTCAGTGATACAATCATGTAACCCTTGAGAATGAATCTATACCATCCACCTTTACCCTTGGTTATTTCTAGCATAATTCCACACATAGTAAAAGGTGATTCTGCCAACAGTTACCATTTATTAAGCATCAGACACATTACAAGCATCAGCTCATTTATTACAAATTGTAACCCTGTAAACTATGAGGTTCGCTGTTTAGCCATGAAAAGAATGCAGACCCAACTTAAAAACTTGCCCAAGATAACATAGTTAGGATTCAAACCAAAGTCAACAACATAGCTTCAAGGTTGTGTAAGTTACTGTGCTCCAAAAGTCAGTGTGAATTTAAACAGATAAGTAAATTTTTACTGAAGAGAAATATTCTAGGAGTGTAAAAGGATAAAAACATAAACCCCAAATATTAAACCATAGCCTAAGCATAGTTGTCCCAACTACCCAGTCCCTTCCCAACATACACACCTAGCCCTGATGTTTTGTGTTTTTTTTTGAAGATTTATTTATTTTGAAAGAGTTATACAGAGAGAGAGAAAGAGAGGTGGTCCATCTGCTGATTCACCCCCCAGTTGGCCACAATGGCTGGAGCTGCGCTGATCGGAAGCCAGGAGCCAGAAACCTCCTCCAGGTCGCCCACGCAGGTTCAGGGGCCCAAAGACTTGGGCCATCTTCAACTGCTTTCCCAGGCCATAGCAGAGAGCTGGATGGGAAGTGGAGCAGCTGAGACATGAACCGGCACCCATATGGGATGCTGACGCTACAGGAGGAGGCTTTACCCTCTACGCCACAGCACCGGCCCCTAGCCCTGATATTTTATAAACTAATCCTGTCAGCCAGCAGGGTTTATAGAAGTTGGCCTCATTTAAATTTTCAGGAAGAAGAATCTTATAATGAACAAGTAGACAAGAGCAACAAAATATCACATATATAGAGAATTAGAAACATCTGAATACAAATCACTTTTAAATATAGGTTGCTTTTATCATTGATTGTATAGGAAATGCAGCCTTAGACCTTCCTAGCATTGTAATAATAATGAAGTAAAGCCCTTATACTCTAAATGATTAAAACATTTAGCACACAAAATGAGCACTGTGGAAAATGTCTTGTCTTCATTATATGGTGTTATGACACACAATGAATATAATATCCCTTAGGTTTTACTAAACATCCAAGTTCTTTTTTATGTTATTTTATTCATTTGAATTCACCTTGGACTTACTATAGGAAAAAAAATTCATGATGAATGAGAAGATGTAGGTAACAGGTTATTTTAGTGGATCTTCATAAAGTACGTCTGGGGATAAAGTGAACAACAGCTTACCCTGAGATCACATTGGTTGGTGGCCAAGTATTTTATAGGGTGAAAGTGAGTGTATTCATCTTTAGAGATAATTAAAATTACTGCCTGACCATGCCCTTCAGCTCAAGCTATGATCATGTAGTATCTCACAATTTTGGCTTCCCGTTGAGGTCATTTTATAGAAAAAAAAATCATCTTATAAAGTAAACTGAAGTATTGGACATGATCTTTTGCATACATTCAATCAAGGAGGCTGACTAAAGGAAAATGAACACTTTAATCACATTCTACCTTAGATGTTGTCAGTTATCTTGGCCCATTTAACATTTACAGTTTTGACATTCTCAAATGATACTGATGGTACCAGAATTGAGTCATGAAGACACAGAAAACCTGAATAGACCAATAACCCAGGTGGAGATTGAATCAGTAATAAAGACCCTCCCAACAAAGAAAAATCAAGAACAGGATGGCTTCACTGCTGAATTCCACCAACTTTTTTAAAGAAATAACATCAAGTCTCCTAAAATTATTTTGAACAATTGAAAATGATGGAATTCTCCAAAATGCTGTATATGAGACTAGCATAAATAAAAAACATATGATTAACTCAATACATGTAGAGAAAGCATTTGATAAAATATAACATCCTTTCATGATAAAAACCTTAAGCAATTCAGTTATAGAACAAACATTGTTCAACATAATCAAGGCAATATATGACAAATCCACAAAGTTGGAACCATTTCCATAAGATACAGAACCAGATAATGATGCCTACTTTCACCATTACTATTCAATGTAGTTCTGGAAGATTTAGCCAGAGCCATTAGAAAATAGAAAGGAATACAAGGAATACAGATGAGAAAGGAGGAAGTCAAAATACCCCAGTTTGCAGAAGATAGCCTCTACATAGGCGAACAAAAAGAGTCCATTAAGATTAAAAAAAAAAAAAAAACTAAATGAAAGATCTCTGCGAGTGAGATCCCAGTGGAAAGAACAGGGCCATCAAAGAAGGAGGTACTTTTCTCTGAAGGGAGGAGAGAACTTTCTCTTTGAGTATGACCCTGTCGGAAGAAGATCGAAGTCGGCCAACCCAAAAGGCCTCCATAGCCTTGGCAACTCATGACTAGAGCCTAGGGAGATTACTGACGCCATAAACAAGAGTGTCAATTTGTTAAGTCAACAACAGGAGTCAATGTGTACTTACTCCTCATGGCCTTAATGTGTCATTCAATGTGAAGTAATGCTATAACTAGTACTGAAACAGTATTTTACACTTTGTGTTTCTGTGTGGATGCAAACAGATGAAATCTTAATATATACTAAATTGATCTTTGAATATAAAGATAATTGAAAATGAATCTTGGTGTGAATTGAATGGGAGAGGGAGCGGGAGATGGAAGGGGTGTGAGTGGGAGGGAAATTATGGGGGGGGAGCCATTGTAATCCATAAACTGTACTTTGGAAATTTATATTTACTAAATAAAGTTAACAAAATGAACAATAAAATAAATAAAAAGCAAAAAATATATTATTGGAACTTGTAAAGAGAGCTTGGCAAAGTTGCAGGATATAAAATCAACAAAAAAAATCAATAACATTGATTACATTGGCTGCAGAGAACTTGTAAGATCAGTCCCATTTACAAAAGGTACAAAAATTTTTAAAACCTTGTGATGAATTTAACCAAAGATTTTAAAGATCTCTGCAATGAAAACTATAAAACATTAATGAAATAAATAGAAGATACAAAAAAAATGGAAACTTTCTCTGTGTTCATTGGTTGGAAGAATTGGTATCATCAAAATGTCCTTACTACCAAAGCAGCTGACATATTCAATGTGATCCCAGTTAAAATACCAAAGATATTCTCAGGTCTGGAAGAAATGACCCTAAAATTCATATGAAATATCAGGAGAATCCATAAAGCTGAAGCATTCCTAAACAAACAAAATAAACATGAAAAAATCACAATACCAATTTTTCAAGATGTATTATAGGGCAGTTGTAATCAAAACAGTCTTGTACTGCCACAAGACTAGAAATGTGGACCAGTGGAACTAATTGGAGACCCACAGATCTACAACCAATTGATATTTGACAAATGAGCTAAAAAGTGCTCCCTGAAGAAAGGGTAGTCTCTTTAACAAATAGTATTGAGAAAATTGAATCTCTGCATGCAGAAGTATGAAACAGGGTCCCTACCTTATACCCTGTATCAAAATCAACTCACAGTGGATAAGCGATTTAAATCTATACCTGAAACCATGAAATTAATACAGGAAAACATAGGGGAAACACTGTAAAACATTGACATGGGCAAAAATTTCTTGAATAAGACCTCAGGAGCAAAGGCAATGACGGCAAAAATAGATGAATGGAATTACATCAAGCTAAGAAGGTTCTGTGCTGCAAAGGAAATGCTCAACAAAGTATAGAGGAAACTGACAGAAGGGGGAAAAATATTTGCAGTCTATATATCTGATCAAAGATTAATATCCAGGATCTAAACAGAGTTCAAGAAATAAAAACAAACAACAACAAAACAGTGTAGTTAAGAAATGGGCTAAGGATATGAAGAGACATTTTTTCAAAAGATAAAATGCAAATGGCCAATCTACCCGTGGAAAGATGCTCAGCATCATTAGCAATCAGGGAAATGAAAATATAAACCACAATGAAGTCCTACCTCACCCCAGTTAGAGTGGCTCTCATCCAAAAATCAAAAAATAATACATGCTGGTTGAGGATATGGAGGGAAAAAAATACTCTAATACACTGTTCTTGGGAATGTAAATTAGTGCGACCATTATGGAAGACAATTATGGAGATTGCTCAGAAATCTGAAAATAGATCTACCATATGACTCAGCCATCCCTCTCCTGGAAATTTACCCAAAGGAAATGAAATCAGCACATGAAAGATTTATCTGTACTCTCATGTTTATAGCAGCTCACCTCACAATAGCTAAGATATGTGATCAATTCAGATGTCCATCAACTGATGACTGGAAAAAATTGTGGTATATATAGATGATGGAATATTATTCAGCTATAAAACATGAAACACTGTCTTTCGCAACACAGTAGATGTAGTTGGAGACCATTATGCTTATTGAAATAAGCCAGTTCAAAAATAAAAATGTTTTCTCTGAGTTTTGGTAGCAAATACATAGAGTACAAAGCAGTGATATATGAGTGAAATTGACATTTGTAGATTTGATTAATGTTTATAGCCCTAGTCTATACTCTTGAGGAATAGCCATTTTTCTACTTGTTCATTTCTTTACTTAGTAGAGAGTTAAGCTTCTGAGTATAAAATACATTGAAAGCATGTCATCACAAAATAAGAAAGGAAGGAGCAGGTAGGGTGGAAGGAATGGAGTGTAGAAAGGAAATACCATTATGTTCTTCAATCTGTATATATGAAATACATGATATTTCCCAGAAATAAATAAAATTATATTAAAAATTTAACATTTTGATGAAAATATTTAAAATTGGTTTCCTGTTAATAAATGATTACTATAGGCAAATGTAGCAAAAGGAAGAAAATCAACATTTTTGAAGATCAGTTATCAAAGAAACAAACAGCATATTTAATGTTTTTATGTGTGGTGAAAAGATAAAATTACAAAAAAATCATTGGCTATCACTTTTGATTCATAAATTGGAACCACTTCCATCCTACAAAGTAGAATGAGAGCCAAAAATGGCAGTGGCAGAATGGGAAATTTTGTATGGTGGGAAGAAATAAACAGACCAATAGAAAAACATAATTGGGTAACATCATTTACTTCTGACTTTTATTGGGGGGGTAAGGATTAAATCAGGGGAGACTTCTTGGCTACACTGTATCAGGTACACTGGATTCTCCCATTTTAAGGAGAAACTTGTGCTTTGAGGTTTATCTGTTTCCTCAAAGTTTCAGCTTATTGATGTGACATTTAGCATGAGTTATTCCTTTAGGTACCTGGTTTGTTGGAAGAGCTCAGTGCAATGGAATACATGCACACACACACACTCACACTTATACACATGCACACATATGTAAACCAAAATTGAATTTTACCAACATATATCATTTGTTCTGTATTTTTTATCCTGAAAGTCAGAGACCATGTCTGTCTTTGTCATTATGGAGAACTGAGGACCTAGTACAATGTCTAGAATATACTATGGACTCAATAAACCTTTGCTATTTTAAAAAATTTCCATAACATTTTTACTCTGTAGTTCTTAAAAATAATTTTATAGTATTCTATTCCATTAATATATTGGGCTTTAATCAGCAAAATTGTCTTTTCATGGCTAGGTTATTACAGATTTGTGTCACTGTTAAAAGTAAAAAGTGGGAGTAGATATTCCTATTGCAACGTCTTTTCTTAAAGGTCTACTTTGACTTTTTTGAAATTATTGTTGCAAAGAATAAGCAGAAATATATAATTTTGATGCCATAAATAAACTCAGCATACATTTCACTATTTTCATTGATACCTACAAAATATGTAAGAGTGACTAATCCCCACATTGTTTGACTTGTAGGTCATTGAAGCCAAATACAGACAGAAATATAGCCTGCTAGTGAGTAAGTCTAACTGATTTAATGACATTTTATTTCAAGTATAGATTTTATGAAATAGATCCCCAAGTGTATAAATTATGAAAGTCATTGGAAAGATCTTTTGAGTGACAGTAGTCAAAGTATCTAGTTCATTTAAAGATAGTCTGTAGGAAATGAAAGCCCAGCTCTTTTCTTGGTTAGAATAAATAAAATTTCACTGATAAGACATTCCCTTGGATGGTGAAGATGAGTAACTCATCCCAAATCTCATTTAAGAAAGTAAATATGGATGAAGCAATAATATATGTCCCAGTGATGTCAGGTTAGAAAGGATTTAACACCACATAATAAACTATAAATAAACAGGGTCATTTTGAAGAACTACTGCACATTAATTAGTGTTGAATGAGGAATTTGGAAATAAGATAGCCATCAACTAGTAAGCATGGTGTTACTAACATTTCAGAATTCTTCATTTGCTGAGAATGAGAAAATTCATGATCAAGAAATGGAAATGAAGATTTTTCTAATCATCTTTTGATGCAACGAGAGGACATAATTCACCCTGTCTTGAATATGACTCTTTAATATATGAAAAGAGTACTCCTTGCACAGTCCAGCATTTCAAAAAGTCTGTAGAGTCCTTGAAAATAATTAAGTTGAATTTTCAAGTTGGATGTAAAATGGTAGTAAATAATTTATGGAGAATGAAAGAGACAAAACCAGAAACATTTAATAAAAGTCATATGATAGTAAATTTAGCTAGTGGCAAATATATTTTTTTTGTGATACTGGGAAGGCAAACCATATGAGTATGCTCAAAACAATAAGAACAAAGACTGATTGTAGAGGTCAAGATCACAACCCCCTGAGAGAGATGCCCAAGATTCAGACCAAACCTAGAGGAAAATTTGGACGAATTTTCAGAATGCCTGATGAAACAATTTACTAATATGTGGATATGAACATAAAACCATTCTTTTTAGAGTGTCTCAAGGAGCAAAGAAAAAAATAGCAGTGTTTGTAAAACTGTTATTTTTTATGTTTCTGCCTCAGTTATTCTACATGCTAATTTATTATTTGTGTATTTTGACTCAACTGTTAGCAAATGGATGCATAGACCTATTCTGTGAAGTAGACTCTTAAAAGAGCAAAACACGGGTTACCTTGCAAGTTGATGTAAGGAACCAGAGTATTGTTCTTGTAGAAAGTAGTCCAGATTCTTTTTCTCTCTGCCCATCTCCCACTTCTTTTGATTTCAGAGTATTATCTTGGAGAATTAAAGTATTTAATCCTTTTCTTCTGTCATGTCTGTGAGGAAATTGCTCAAGTTGGGAGCTCCAAAGGGGAATATGAAAGGACTTCCCTTTCTCAAAAAGTTATGAGCAGCTCAAAAGTCAAATAATTTCAATAATCGTTCATTCAACAGGTGTTTGCTGAGTGCCCTGGTCTCCCATGCAGGTGCAGGGCCCAAGCACTTGGGCCATACCCACTGCACTCCCGTGCCACAGCAGAGAGCTGGCCTGGAAGAGGGGCAACCAGGACAGAATCCGGCACTCCGATCGGGACTACAACCCTGTGTGCCGGCGCTGCAGGCGGAGGATTAGCCTATTGAGCCATAGCATCAGCCTCTATGCTGTCTTCCATAGTGGCTTTACCAACTTAAATTCCCACCAACAGTAGATTAAGAACAGTGTTTTCTCCACATCCTCACCAGCATTTATTATTTTATGATTTCTTTATGATAGCCATTCTAACTGGGGTGAGGTGAAACCTCATTGAGGTTTTGATTTGCATTTCTCTGATGGCTAGTGATCCTGAACATTTTTTCATGTGCCTGTTGCCCATATGAATTTCCTCTCTTCCAAAATGTCTGTTCAAGTCCTTTGCCCAATTCTTAACTGGATTGTTTAGTTGTTGTTGAGTTTCTTAAGTTCTTTATAGATTCTTGATATGAATCCTTTATCAATTTTATAGTTTGCAAATATTTTCTCCTATTCCGAAGGTCACCTCTTCACTTTGCTGAGTAAAGTGATTCTTGTGAATCACTGAGAAGGAATAAGTGAAAACAAGATGGGGAAATAGTTGTATTTGGATCTGTTTTAGTAAGAAGCAGGTGGAACTTAGGTGTGTACACTGTTACACCTGGAAGAGACACTAGCGATTGATTAATGACCTTATTTTTTCAGATACTTAAATCAATGCCCATTAGTTGCAGGGGTTCTCTGTGGATCACACAGCCAGTGAGAAACAGGTCTGGGACTTGGTCACATCCTTAGAGAGTCTATCTTCCAATCCAGAGCTGATTCATGTCATTAATCATAGCTTCATCACAAGGGTTGCATTTAAATGGGATTTCAATTTATTGTATTTAAATCAGTGTACTAGCTAAGGCAGTTTTGGCTGCTTTAACAGATAAATTCAGAAACAGGCCAATATGGATGTTACACAGGTTCCTTTTGCTTATACCTCTGCTATTCTGCAAGGGAAGCTTCCCAAACATTCTCAGTTTCATAATTTCTTTTTATCATGTTTCTAAGCCAAAATAAATACCTACAAATTCAGTTAAGTAATTTGTCCCAAACTGTGTGTGTGTGTGTGTGTGTGTGTGTATCCTGTTTGAAAAAAACACAAAATTTTTTTCTTACAAATACCACAGTTACATGTCAGTTGGGATATGTGTGCCCATTGAGTCCTCCACAGCTTCTCACACCTTGGGATTCGACTGGATGCTTCCCAACTTCATTTTCTGTTCTGTATTGACTTTTATGCAACACTTGCTTTCATTAAACAACAGTCTCAGTGACAAATTCTGGAGAGGAATGTAATATAAAGTTGAAACTAGTGTACCCCTAGTTTTTTGTAGCTAGTAGTTTGAACAACATAGTTTAACATGATTAAGTAATGACTCTAGGATGATGCAGGGATGGTGCACATTCAGTAGAAACTGTGCTTTGCATTTTGATCTTTTCTTGGGATAGGAATATGTGGTAGGATCATGTCTTGGGAATTTGGGAAGTGGCAGCACGCTGCATTTCCCAGTCAGTCATGCAGTCAGAAGAGGGAACATTTGATGCTCTCCAGTGTGCTGTGTTGCTAAGCTGGGATGCTTTGCAGTTCATGTGTTTTGCGTTTATTTTTGAGGTAGGATATTTTCAATTTATAATGTGCTTACTAGGATGCTACCCTCAGCATAACTTGGGAAGCATCTCTGTTATTGATAGTTGTCTCTCTTTGGAACAACTTATAACATCCCAGGATAACCTTTGAGTTTACTGCAGCTTCTTGGGATCCCCAACACACTGTTCTGGAAATTTAGTTTTTCCATCTGAGGTTATCATCGTTCAGGTGAAAGATGGAATGAGCATGGAGGATCCCCTATGGTCTTTGTGTGTAAGCAATATATATCAATTTTGTTTTTCATTCTGTAATTTTAAAATGATTCCAAACAAGGGCATTAATTGCTGTGTGAGTGACATTTTGCTGTAATAAGAACATGGAATATACTCCCATGTCATTGAAAATGTGATGTCGCACCTAATTAGGCTCCATTGGTAAGCTCCTGGCCTCAGCTCCTAGACTTCACAATACACACAAACCCAAGAATGTGACAGATCCTTTGACAGTTCAGGCCATGGCAAGGCCACTTACCACTAGTGGCCTCTCTGAAGACAGAGTATATGAAGTGACCAAGTTGAACTCTTGTCAGAAGACAGAGTTCAGGCTGCTACAGAGCCACAACCTGCTAGCCTCCAAAGATTGGGTTGCCAATATCAACATAACCCTTTAGTGTCAATATTTTTGCCTCTGTTTTTAAGATTTATTTTTATTTACTTGAAAGAGTTAGGTAGAGACAGAGAAGTCTTCCATTCGCTGGTTCACTCCCCAGATGACTGCAACGGCCAGAGCTTCTTCCAGGTCTCCCACATGGGTGCAGGGGCCCATGGGCCATCTTCTACTGCCACCCTTGGTCATAGCAGAGAGCTGAATCGGAAGTGGAGCAGCCGGGACTTGAACCGGTGCCCATATGGGATGCTGGCGCTTCAGGCCAGGGCATTAAGCCTATGTGCCACAGTTCTGGCCCCTCTTTTTGCATCTCTACTTTGTGGTTTACACCAGTCTCTTCAGAGAACCACCCTTATGCAGACACATCTCAAACTTTAGGCTTTACTTTGCACATAGATGTGCTTCCCTCCTAGTAGAGCAACTAGACTTGAGTCATTTAGGAACTCACAATGCGATTATCATGCCTTGACCAGCAAGTGTATTCTCTGTGAGGTTTGGACTGATTATTCTCCCTCTCTTTATGGGCATTGTGAACCAAAAGGAAAATAAAATCTCTCTGGGTGGCAATAAATTTGATTTATGAGATCATTCTTTGATGATTTTGTAGGTTTTATATATATTCCTTTGATTAGAACTCAGTCATTTGACCAGCCTAATTGCAGAAACTGGAATATATGGTTTACATTCCTGCCCAAGAGAAAGAGAAAAAAAAAGTTTTAGAAGAGTAGTCTCAGTTTCATCTTAAACCCTTGGCCATCAACCTTTTTGAATACAATTGTGTCATATAGTCAGAATGGAATAGGAGAAGCATGGCTTTGCAACCAACACATTGAATAAGACATAAATATTTCCTATATACAACTACTAACCAAAGAGTTAGTTTAGTGCAACGTCTCTCAGTTTTGCCCGCTATTGACGCTTTACTCCATGACATGTTGTGATTGTTGTCCTGTGTGTTGTAGAATGTCTTTCTGTATTTCAGACTCTACCTATTAAATGTCAGGAACAATACCCTCTTGTAGTGACCCAATCAAAAGTGTCCTTTGACATTTGCAAATAGTCCCTAGGGGAAAGGGGAAAGATAAAATTGTTCCAGGTTAGAAGTGATTGAAAAAGTCAACTAGAATTGCTCCCCAAATATTCCTCAGGAATGTGTTTATATATGTCATTTCAGTTTCTCCCTATACATTTCCTTGGATTCATTTGACTTGTATCTAAGTGTTCTTAAATAGTCTTCATTTTTGCATTGATGGTCTCTGCTTTGATATAAAAGTACTCATTTTCCTACCTTCAGTAAAGGAAACTGCTGATAGCTCACAGTGAGCTTCATTTCTGGCATTGGAGACCTTAATCCTGAGGACTTTTCCTCACAGAAAAACACTCATCCAAGGACTGGTGCATGTTGTCGTTGAGTGTGTGTGATATCTATACCCCACTCATTTGGGACCACCCTGAAATGCATGGCCAACTGCAATGAATTTCAGTTTGTTCCTTTGCACAGTACAGCTGACCCCTTACTTCTTTACAGGTGTTGGTCTGCAAAACAATCTCTGAAAAGCATGAACCTCTCTTACATTCTATTTCCCCCTACAACACATACCTTAGATATTTTAATATTATCTCAATACAAAAAAAAAAAAGCTTTGTTTCTCAGTATTTTGATATTGGAAACAGATCTTTTTTCATTTTTTTATTGTGGAATGTCACTTTATTTATATAAAGAGAACAGATTTCATGTGTTTCATGTTTACAGTTTTAAGAATGTAATACTTCCTATCCTCCTTTCCTCCCTCCATTGTTTCCATCTTCTCTCCTCCTTTCTTTTCTTTTAATTTTTATGATGATATACTTGACTTTATAATCACAAGCTTAGCTCTCCACTAAAGAATTCAACAAGTGGTAAATGGAAAAATGACTTTTCCTCAAGAGTATAGATGGGTTATAAATAATAATCAAATCGAAAAATGTCTATTTTGCTCATATATATTAATTTTTTAATACTCTATTACTGCAAATTAGGGAAAATATATTTTTAAGCTGGCTTATTTCACTAAGTGCAGTGGTCTCCAACTGTATCTGTTTTGTTGCAAAAGACAAGAGTTAATTCTTTTCTTTTATGTCTGAGTAGTATTTTGTCATGTATATATACCACAGTTTCTTTATCAGTTAATCAGTTGATGGATATCTGGGTTGATTCTATATTTAGCTATTGTAAATTGAACTACTATTAACATGGGGGTACAGATAACCCTCTCATATGCTGATTTCATTTTTTTCTGGGTAAATTTCCAGAAGCGGAGTGACTGAGTAATATGGGAGATTATTTTCAGGTTTCTGAGGAATCTCCATATGGTCCTTCAGTATGTACTAGTTTACATTCCCACCAACAGTGGATTAGGGTACCTTTTTTTCCCCACATTGTTACCAGCATTTGTTACTTTATGATTTTGGAAGAGTCATTCTAACTGGGGTGAGGTAAAACCTCATTGTGATTTTGGTCTGCATTTCTCTGATGGCTAGTAATCCTTGTTGAATGTTTGCTGTGCAGAAGCTCCTAAGCTTGGTATGATCCCATATATCTGTTTTTACTTTCACTGTCTATGATTCTGGGTCTTATCCAAGAAGTCTTTGCTGATGCCATTGTCTTGTGGAGTTTCCCAATATTTTGCCCTAGTAGTTTGATGGTTTCAAGTATTAAGTTTAGATCCTTGATGAATTGTGAGTTGATTCTTGTATAGGGTGTGGAGTAGGGGTCTTACTTCATACTTCTGCATGCAGAGATCCAAGTTTCCCAACACCATTTGTTAGAGACTGACCTTTCTCCCCGGAGTGATTTTATCTTGTTTGTCAAATATTGGTTGTAGATGCATCAATTGATTTCTGGTGTTTCTAATCTGTTCCATTGATCAACATATCTATTTTTATGCCAGTACCATGCTGTTTTGATTATTACTGCCCTGTGATATGTCTTGAAATCTGGTATTGTGATACCTCTGGCCTTTTTTTTTTTAAAATTAAGATTGCTTTAGCTATTTGGGGTCTCTTGTGTTTGCATATGAATTTTAAAGTTTTTTTTTCCTCAATCTGAGAAGAATGTCCTTGGTGCTTTGATTGAAAATCCATTGAGTTTGTAAATTGCTATTTGTAGTGTGGACATTTTGATATTAATTCTTCAAACCATGAACATGGAAAATTTTCCCCTCTGTTTTATATTCTATTTCTTTTCTTAATGTTTTGTGGAGATCTTTTACATCCTTGGTTAAATTTATTCCATGGCATTTAAATTTTCTGTAGCTATTGTTAATGGGACTGATCCTACATGTTCTTTCTCAGCCATGATGTTTAGCAGGGTTCCACAATTTTTACATATTGTGCATAACTTAATGTATCATCTACAAGTTCATGTTTCAGTTTCTTTAACTGGTTTTAAGGACGTAAATACAATGTGTAAGGCTGAGTCCAGAATCCTTTTAGATTTTTAAAAGTTATTATAAATAGTACTCTTACCACTTCTAATTCAGGAGTAATTTAAATAGACACTTATTTTTACCAATTTGCCCCAGAGCCTTCAACTTAGTCACAGAAACAGTTACTTGCTTTATACACTCATATTATTTGTTAGCATATTATTCAGTTACATAATTGGAATCACATAACGCTGTTCATAGATAGATGTAAGAACAAGCACAACTAAGTGTAAGTCCCTCTGATGAACAGAAGTCAGCAGGTGTGCAGCAGTCTACAAGGGATGTTGCTCAGCATTTGTATACATCGCTGTGTTTCATAGCACAAGATGTTAATCCCCTACTTAAGCGAGAAGAGATCTCAGAGCTACTAGATCTACCCAGTTGAAACAATCTAGGAAACTCAGGACTTGATCCTTATCCAAGCAATTCTGAATTGATCATAAACATTAACAGCAGTGTAAGTATACAGATCTGGAGAAAGATTATCTTGGCTAAAGTCAGTATTGGAACTCAGTTTCCTAACTCTTAGATCAATTCTGTTTTTGCTGTGCCACAGACCCAGAATAGAGATCAATTAGGAATTAGACTTTATTCACAAATCTTAGATTTTTGGATACCTGAAAGCATTAACTTTTAATGTCTAATGCTCTGAAATACATGGAAAATAATAATTAGTATTCAGAACTGTAAATCATCTTCCCTGAAACTCAATCAAGCTAAAATTAACCAACTGTGAGGTAATGAGGATATAGGTAAACTAGCCCACATAGGTAATTATGAAAGCAGCTCTTAGCAGTAAATAGCAAGTATTCTGGTTTGGACAATATTATCATGCCATAATGAATGCCTGTTCTATTGAAGAGATTACAGAGTAAAAATAAATTGTTCTTTCCATTTTTTTCAAATGGAAATTATAGGAAACATATTCTTTATCTTAGTGGAATTGACAAGGAAAGGAATGGCCAAAAACTGTTTTTTTTAATGACGCTTTTATTTAAAGAATATAAATTTCCAAAATATAGCTCATAGATTACAATGGCTTCCCCCCCATAACTTCCCTCCCATCCGCAACCCTCCCCTTTCCCACTTCCTCTCCACTTGCATTCACATCAAGATTCATTTTCAATTCTCTTTATACCCAGAAGATCAGTTTAGTATATATTAAGTAAAGATTTCAACAGTTTGCCCTCACATAGCAACACAAAGTGAAAAATACTGTTGGAGTACTAGTTATAGTATTAATTCACAATGTATAGCACATTAAAGACAGAGATCCTACATGATACATTTTTTTAAATTGATTAATTTTCTATGCAATTTCCAATTTAACACCAAGATTTTTTTTTTCATTTTTAATTATCTTTATATACAGAAGATTGATTCAGTATATACTAAGTAAAGATTTCATCAGTTTGCACCCACACAGAAATACAAAGTGTAAAATACTGTTTCAGTACTAGTTATAGCATTACTTCACATTGGACAACACATTAAGGGCAGATCCCACATGAGAAGTAAGTACACAGTGGCTCCTGAAGTTGATTTAACAATTTGACACTCTTTTTTATGGCGTCAGTAATCTCCCTAGGGTCTAGTCATGAGTTGCCGAGGCTATAGAAGCCTTTAGGGTTCGCCGACTTTGATCTTATTCCAACAGGGTCATAGTCAAAGTGGAGGTTCTCTCCTCCCTTCAGAGAAAGGTACCTCCTTCTTTGATGGCCCCATTCGTTCCACTGGGATCTCACTCACAGAGATCTTTCATTTAGGTCTTTTTTTTTTTTTTCCATAGTGTTTTGGTTTCCATGCCTAAAATACTCTCATGGGCTCATGAGCCAGATGCGAATGCCTTAAGGGCTGATTCTGAGGCCAGAGTGCTATTTAGGACATATGCCATTCTATGAGTCTGCTGTGTATCTCGCTTCCCATGTTGGATCATTCTCTCCCTTTTTGATTCTATCAGTTAGTATTAGCAGACACTGGTCTTGTTTGTGTCATTTCTTTGAGTCTTAGACCTATCAGTGTGATCAATTGTGAACTGAAATTGATCACTTGGACTAATGAGATGGCCTTGGTACATGCCACCTTGTTGGGATTGTATTGGAATTCCCTGGCACGTTTCTAACTCCATCATTTGGGGCACGACTGATTGAGCATGTCCCAAATTGTACATCTCCTCCCTCTCTTATTCCCACTCTTGTATTTCACAGGGATCACTTTTCAGTTAAATTTAAACACCCAAGAATAATTGTTTGTTAATTACAGAGTTCAACCAATAGTACTAGAATAAAAAAATACTAAAATGGATAAAGTATTACATTGTACAACAACAGTCAGCACAAGAGCTGATCAAGTTACTGTTTCTCATAGTGTCCATTTCACTTCAACAGGTTTCCCCTTTGGTGCTCAATTAGTTGTCACCGATCAGGGAGAAAATATGATATTTGTCCCTTTGGGACTGGCTTAATTCACTCAGAATGATGTTTTCCAGATTCCTCCATCTTGTTGCAAATGACTGGATTTCATTTTTTTTGATTGCTGTATAGTATTTTATAGAGTACATGTCCCATAATTTCTTTATCCAAATGTATGCTTTGAATTCCCTGTGATCTTTTGCTGTGAGGTTCCCTTCATTTATCTTCTTTCATGTTGATGGCCGTGTTTGTGTTTCTGTGTGTAACACTTCTTTAAGCATCTTTTGCAGGGCTGGACGAGTGGCAACAAATTCTTTCAATTTCTGTTTGCAAGGAAATGTCTTTATTTCACCTTCATTCACAAATGAGAGCTTTGCAGGATATAATATTCTGGGCTGGCAGTTTTTCTCTCTTAGTACCTGGGCTATGTCTCGCCATTCCCTTCTAGCTTGTAAGGTTTCTGATGAGAAGTCTGCTGTGAGTCTAATTGGAGATCCTCTGAGAGTAATCTGACGTTTCTCTCTTGCACATTTTAGGATCTTTTCTTTCTGTTTCACTGTGGTGAGTTTAATTACAATGTGTCGTGATGAGAATCTCTTTTGGTCATGTTTACTAGGGGTTCTATGAGCTTCCTGTACTAGGATGTCTCTGTCCTTCTCTAAAACTGGGAAATTTTCTGCTATTATCTCTCTAAAAAGGCCTTCTAATCCTTTCTCCCTCTCCATGCCTTCAGGAACTCCTAGAACTCGAATGTTGGGTTTTTTAATATATCCTGTAGATTCCCAAAAATATTTTTTAGATTTCTAAATTCCTCTTCTTTTCTTTGGTTGACTGTATAGTTTCCTGTGCTCTGTCTTCTAAGTGCGATATTCTCTCTTCTGCCTCACCCATTCTGTTTGTAAGGCTCTCTAATGTGTTTTTCATTTGATCTATTGAATTCTTCACTTCATTAAGATTTCTCGTCACTATCACAGTTTCATGTTCTACTAGTTGTTTCATTTCAGCTTGATTCCTCCTTAATATTTCATTTTCACGAGTGAGATTTCCTACCTTGTCCATTAAGGATTTCTGTAGTTCAAGAATTTGTTTTTGAGTACTTCTTAGTGTTCTTATCAATTTTTTGAGATCTGCTTCTTGCATTTCTTCTATCTCATCATCTTCGTAGTCTTGAATTGGGTTGTCTTTTTCATTTGGGGACGCCATAGTGTCTTCCTTGTTCTTGTTACCTCGGTTTTTGTGTTTGTTGTTTGGCATATTGGTTTCTTCACTGTGGTGTTTTTTATTGTTATACTATGACTCTAGATAAGTGGACACTCTGCTTTCAATGGAGCCTTAGAGGCGTGAGGTGGGTGTGGCCTGATAGCTCTGTTTGGTTCCTCAGGGTTGAGGGTGTGCCAAAGGTGACACTCCCAGGTTAGGTGTGATAAATCTCTCTCTGTTTCTTTCTTTATTTTTGATTCAAAAGGGAAGTAATTCCACACAGCTGAATGGAATTGGGGGTGGTTAGCAGTCAACTGATATACCCAGAGGAGCCAGAGATCGGAAGTTCTTTCCCAAGGACCACAGAGGGGATCTCTGTGGCCTTCAGTGTGGGTTCAAATTCTTCTGTAGTCTCACCACTGGGCTACCAAGGCTACCAAATTGTAGCATCTCTGGAGAGTACTCACGTGGTGAATTCCGTGTGTTCTCTCCCCCACAGTCTCTTTTTTCACAGTCTCAGTTCATTAGCACCACACATTCATTAGGTTCTAATCTCCTGTTATTTCACCCCCATGCCCAGAGTCAGGTTTTTCTGCTAGGCTCAGGGCCGGTGCAGACCTGAGGTCGCCCTGCTTATGACGTATGTCCAAAATGGCGCCTGCTCTTTGTCTTGCTCACCTTTGAGAGGTGGGCTGAGAGAGAGAAACTCGTGTCCGTATCGGTCACTTTTTTCTTTCTCTCTCTCTTCTAGTTAGCCTGGTGAACTTTTCCCCACCGGGTTTCAAGCCTTGTTTGCTCTAGTCTCCTCTTTCCGCTTCCCTCCTGGTGTCTTGGGCTATTGAGGTTTGGCTCACCTCGCGTTCCAGCGCTGGTGCATTGAGTCTGGTGCTGGTGTCCCGAACTGCGGGCTCCCACGCTCTCCTCGAAACAGGATTGGAAGTGGAGGAGCCAGAACTCAAACCAGGCACTCTAATATGGGATATGGACATCTCACACATAGCCAAATGATTACCCTTTATTCCTTTATTTTAAAAGCTTCAAGTTAGTAGTGCCTTAGTATAAAAATAAAAGCTGTGGTTTATTTATATTTAGTTATTTTACCAAATATGACTTTTTAAATTTTTAAGCAAAATCTTGCATACATCTGAAATGTTTTCTCTCATTCCTTGAACTTTGTACGTATATACATGTGTATGTTTGATTCCGTATATGAAAACAAACCTCCATTTTATGGAAGTGAAATTTATATCATTTGTGAATAAATTGGGGAAAGATCCATTATTCATCATAATTCAACTAAAGAAATGGTCTAGTTAATATATACATTGGTAATATTAGTAACTTACACTGAGTGTTTCAATAGACTAAGCTTTCTTGGTAATTTTAAAATTTGGGCTATTACAAAAGTTGCTGAATGACTACACTTGAATGGGTCTTTTGGTACATATATGCGCACACTTCTCTATTTTATATCTGCTTTTGATAGCTATTTCCAAATGATTTTTCACAGTGTTTGCACCACTTTAAGCTCTACCAATGGTGCCATACACTTCTGTATACCCTCATCAATTTTGTCTTTTTTTTTTATTAATCACTCTGGTTGATGTGTAAATGATACTTAATCATAGTTTCAGTTTGCATATATGATTAGTAGCAATTGGAATATTCTCTTTCATGAAGTATCTGTCCAAATATTTCATCTACCTCTCTTATTTATCATTTTTCTTATCGATTTGTAGAAACTCTTTGTATAATCTGCACATGAATCTTTCATTGGATATGTTGGCTGCAAATATTGTCTTTTTGTATCAACCTTGGTGCTATTGAGTTGTTCCATGGTCTATCACTTCTGAGAGAAAGAAAGAATACTGGCTTTCTTAAAAGTAGCCTTGAGTTGAATGCCTGAACTATTAGTGTGTGGTTTGGGGGCAATTTTCCTAACCTTGAGGAAATCTCTTTGCTTATCTTGTGTAATTAATAATTCAACTCACATGATATTATAGGGTTAAATGAGCCATTTTATGTAACATAACTTAAATGAGTGCCTGCTACAGATGACATGCCTAATAAATTTTGTAGGATGGAGAGAAAACAGTATTCTTTAATTTCATTTTGCATATCTGTTACTGGTCATAGACTTTTAAAACTTCTCAGGAGCAAATGCAGTTATTGCAGTACCCCTTCTGTGTCATGTCTTCCTTATCGCTCCTTAAAAACACACAGAAATAAAAAAGGCTAAAACCACCACCTTCTGAGATTGTCTCCTGAGATGAAGGGGCGGTCAGAATGTACCTTTTTCTGCAGAAGGTGAAACAAATTAAATGTTACAGGAGAATAAATACACTGGAAATGAACAGATTTTAAAAAACAAAAGTAATAAACAGGAATACCTATTTTTTTCTTTTTTCTTCTTCTTTTTTTTTGAGAATATTTGAAAAGCAGAGCTACAGAAAGAAAAAGAGAATTCTTCCATCTGCTAATTCACTCCTCAAATGGCCATAACAGCCAGAGCTGGGCCAATCTGAAGCCAGCAGCCAGGAGCCTCCCCTGGGTCTCCCACATGGGTTCAGGGGCCCATGGACTCGGGCCATCTTCTGTTGCCTTCCCAGGCCATCAGCAGGGGGCTGGATCAGAAGTGGAGCAGCCGAGATGCAAACTAGTACCTGTATAGGATGCCGGTGTCTCATGCAGCGGCTTAACCCACTACACTACAGTATTCCCCAGAAATACCTATGTTTAAGATAAATAATTGAAGTGTTTTCAAGGAACTAATTATCTTCCAAGTTTTTTTCTCAGTGGCAGTTTTTTTGGATATTAGACTAAATATACATGTACACTGCTGCGTGTGTGTATATATATATATATATATATATGTATAAATCTGTTTTACTCAACTGCTGATGACATTTATTTCTGTTAGAAAGAAAGAGGTACTTTGATCTGATTGGCATGACATGACTAACCCAGGAGCAGCCACATGGGATGCTGGTTAGTCCTGTTAGTAATGAAACATCATGACCTCAGCCAAACACCCAAGTATAGACTTGGAAAACTATTGATAAGAGTGCCGTTTCTGGATATGAGAGTTTTTCATTAGAGTAGCAGATGGATCTTAAATATTATTTTATGCTGTTTTAAATTAACACTCATTTTTCTGTGGTAGCTGTTGATGTCACTCGTTTCTACCCAAGGTACTCATTGTTCAATACCTTGAACTTACAGGCAGAGGACACTCACTTAATTAGAGGTAAAGCTCAAAAAGCAGAATTGAGAAAAATGCAATTTATTTTTCTTCTTATCAGAGGAACTCCATTAATTACATATTCTAAAAAAGGTAGATTTACCCAGGAGAAAAGAGAGGAAATCTGCCCTTTGCCCTCTGCTACAGTGGTCAACCACAATTGAATACTCGAGGGATTATTGGAATTGGTATTCCCTCAGGTAATATAATGGTTTTAAAAAGCCCCTACTTACATTCCATTTACAGATCTTTGCATCCCCTCCTGTTAGGAATTCATGTAGAAGGAATGGCAAAGTGCTGGGAGTAGAGCACTTACTTTTACAACCTGTTACTATGTAATTAAACTAGTTCCATGTGGCGTATTGACTTCCAAGGTTTAATGGGGTAGTGTGGTTGGTAAAAACTCTAGAGGGAATCCTGTAAAAACCCAATTTGGGACCACATCCTGTTCTTTAACGATGTTGTGCTTTGAGGAATTGTCATTGCATTAGCTCTAGATTTCCATTTTTTGAAGGGCAAAGAGTCCTGTTCATTGACCAGTGCCTAGGTGTACTGTTAACAGTCATTTGAAATAAGTTGTTAGCTTTGCTAACTCCTTCTCCATCTGCTCCAGGTGTTTGTTGGACATTGTTCAAGTGTACACTATTTCTAATTTAGACAATAACTATTGGCTTAAAACTTAGAATCACATTATAGACACTTGAAAGTGAAAAATTAAGTTTAGGAGTTTTAAATCAGCTTAACAAATGAAATTGGACAGAATTGAGGGGTTTGGGTGTGTGGTAAAGATGCAGCTGCGTTAGATGGAGTTTGATCACTGTAATGTGTACTTTGAAAAATTCCTTGAAGGGATTGCTTCAAAGAGAAACAGCCTGAGAAGGTGCTCTTGTTAGATCTGTAGGTCTAAAGAGGTGCAAAGAAACATGAAGACAAATGTTCCTCCAGGTCTCCCAGGAACATGAGATCTGCACAATACCTATTCTGGAAGTTTGGGATGAGAAGGAAAGGCCAGATTTTATGAATTTTGTTCTTCAGCATGGAAGCTGCAGACAGAACTGCAGCGATGACCTTGTTCACCATCTCAGTAATCCATCCATGGCTGGCGAATGATTCCTATTTCCTAAGGTTTGTACATTATCTTGGTTATGCTTGTCATCTTGTCTGTTTCCTGGGGGTGATTAGCAGTAAAATCATTGAAATGTAATGGTGTGAGTGTATTAGTCTTTGGGAGTAGTGATGAAAGAAATTACTTTTCTTTCAGAGCCACTGTTAGACTCTGAAGAAACAAGGCCTGAGAAGTGACCTGGGACTTCAGCATTGAAATGCTCTTGACCTTTGCCAGATTTCATTTCAGGTTCAAGTTTCTGCTTATACAAAGTCTTTAGAAATGTCCACAGAATTTGTATTTGAAAAGCACTCACTTGACATGATAATGGTGGAATATGTAAGATTGAAGTCATTTCCGAATTTAGTCAGTTTTAGAAACAGACGGAAAGAAGACAACAAAGCTGTTATGTCAAAACACAGTAACACAGGGCCAGTGCCATGGCGCAGTAGGTTAAGCTTCCACCTGCAGTACCAGCATGTCATATGGGCACCAGTTCGTGTCCTGGATGCTCGACTTCTGATCCAGCTCTCTGCTATGGCCTGGGAAAGCAGTGGAAGATGGCCCAAGTGCTTGGGCCCCTGCACCTGCATGGGAGACCCAGAAGAAGCTCCTGGCTTCGCATTTATCCAGCTCCAGCCATTGAGTCCTTTTGGGAAGTGAATCAGCAGATGAAAAACCCTTCTCTGTTTCTTCGTTTCTGTGTTTCTAACTCTGCCTATTGAATAAATAAATAAAATCTTAGCCCAATAACATATAAAAGGCAAAATTAGGTACCTAAGGGATGTACATTTCACTTACCACTGTGGCATTTATTCTCTTTCTGGAGAAATAATCATTTTTATTATGAAAATTTCTTAAAAATATGAAAGTACAAAAATAGTATGTATCCCTATATACCCATTACCTAGATAATCAAGATTTTCTCCACTTGCTTTATCTATCTCTTGTGCTGTTTTTTTTTAAGCTTTATCTACTTGAAAGTGAGTTACACAGAGAGAGAAGGAGAGGCAGAGAGAGAGAGAGAAAGAGAGAGACACAAGTCTGCCATCCAATGATTTGCTCCCCAGTTGGCCGCAATGGCAGTAACTGTGCCACTCCAAAGCCAGGAGCTTCTTCTGGGTCTCCCATGCGGGTGCAGGTGCCCAAACACTTGGGCCATCTTCTACTGCTTTCCCAGGCTATGTGCTATTATTTTAAAGCATACCTAAGTCTTCATTATGAGGAATTGTTAAGTTTCCATTGCTTTCATTTCATTTATCTTTTTATCTTACTGATCTCAGTAGGATACGGCAAATATTATCACTTGATAGGGAATGAATCTGAGGCCCAGATTTTTAATGAGGATTTATTATTTATTTGAAAGGCAGAGAGACACACAGTGAAAGATATCTTCCATCTGCTGGTTTACTTCTCAAATGGCCACACATAGCCAAATCCCAGAGCCAGGAACTCCTTCCATGTCTCTCACATGGGTGGTGATAGGGACCAAGATACTTAGGCCACGATCCACTGCCTTCCCAGGCACATTAGCAGGAAGCTGAATCAGAAGTAGAGTAGCTAGGACTCAAATGGGACTCTGATATGGGATGGGAACATCTCAAGTCGGGGCCTAACCCTTTGTGTCACAATGCCTATCTCTCACTCATGCTTTAAAAAAAATCAAATATACAGATACTTGGTGCAGCAGTTGAGAGTTTACAAGAGTGCTTGGGTTCTGTTGCCTGGGTTCCAGTCCTGGCTGCACTCATGATTCCAGTCTCCTGCTAATGGAGGCCCTGGAAGGCAGCAGATGATGGCTTCGGCAACTGGCCTGTACCACCCACATGGGTGACTTGGACTGCGTTTCTAGCTCTCTGCTTTGGCCTGGCCCACCTCTGGCTGATGTGAGCATTTGTGGTGTGAACCATTAGATGGAAGCTCTCTGTCTACCTGCCTGTCTAGATCTGTGTGTGTCTCTGCTTCTCAAATAACATGAATATATAAAATCTAAAAAGGAAAACATCTGACACACAAGGGAAAGCAAAGCAAATCAACCAATAATTTTTGACAAAATATGAAAATTTATTTTATAAGCAATCTAGTGAAATTTAAGTGTCCTATTGAAAATACTTACGTGCAAATATCCCATTCTAGCTGTGTTTTTTGTCATGCTGTCATAAAAAACATAAACTTTAAGAAAATTTCTGCAAATAAGTCTAAATATGTCTTTAGATATGGCTTAAGGCAATAGTTTAAGTAGGTCAAATATGCTTTCTATTATTTCCCTTTTTCCCTTTTTGTCCTTTTCTTTACTCAGGTGATTATTAGCATCTTGAAAACTTCCCTTAGATTTAATCCAGCAAATATTTATTGAGCTCAGAATTATTTAATAGACAGATACGTGATCAGCCAATACAGTGTGTGTCGCATGTGTGTGATTAGTGGAGAGATTTGTGACTTGTTCGTGATTCTAGGAAGAAACTATCCAAAAACTTCATTGAGGATATTAATGATAGGACATGGATATTTCAAGCAGACACAAGAATAAAATTGTTCTAAGTGGAACAGCATGAGCAAGGGCTGTGAGATTGTTAAGACACAGTTTAGTTAGCAGTATGTAAGGCACATGCTAGAGAGCATTTTAGACCAGGGAGTCACCAGGGAAATTTAAGTGGAATCAGAAGAGAAGCAATTAAACACTTACGGAACACTTAATCTTAGTATATATTAAGTCAGGCACTTCACTGATTATGTCATTTAGTCTCTGTCTAAATCTGTGAGATGTTAGAGACATGCCTATACTCCAGAGTGTTCATGAACTCAAACTCTATGGAGAAAGTATCTCCAGAGAGGACTTAGCTCCAAGTTCTCATCTCTAATTATAGTATGGAAGATTTGGGCTTAACTTAAAGGAATTTAAGGAAAGTATTTTTAGTAATAGAGTTTAAGGCTGATTTAATTTAGTAGCAAATATCACAATTAGAATTACAACCTATACAATACAGTCTTGCCAGAGCAGTTCTTCCTAGCTCTCTGTGGGATTTTAATTGACATAACATTGCACATCTTTATGTGGTACTATGTGATGCTTTGTTGTATGTATATGTTCTGTAGTGTCCAATTAGGGTAAAGTTATTTTAAAGTTATTTTAAATGATCTTCAAGCATTTAAAGTTGCTTTATAATGGAGTCATATACAATACATTAACATTACTTATGGTTACCCTACTATACATTAGAAACCCTGAATTTCTTTTTTTTTTTTTTATTTTTGACAGGCAGAGTGGACAGTGAGAGAGAGAGACAGAGAGAAAGGTCTTCCTTTGCCGTTGGTTCACCTTCCAATGGCTGCCACGGCCGGCACGCTGCGGCTGGTGCACCGCGCTCATCCAGTGGCAGAAGCCAGGTGCCAGGTGCTTTTCCTGGTCTTCCATGGGGTGCCGGGCCCAAGCACTTGGGCCATCCTCCATTGCACTCCCAGGACACAGCAGAGGGCTGGCCTGGAAGAGGGGCAACCAGGACAGAATCCGGCGCCCCAAGCAGGACTAGAACCCAGTGTGCTGGCGCCGCAAGGCGGAGGATTAGCCTGTTGAGCCATGGCGCCGGTCAGAAACCCTGAATTTCTTAATCCTATCAAGCTATGACTTAGCACCCAGTAGTCAACCTTTTGCTATCCCTCCTTCCCAGCTTCCCTCTCAAGCCTCTGGTAAACATTAACTTTTTAACTTCTATGAGATCACCTATTTTTAGATCCCGAAATATTACTTGTCTGTTTGTGCTTTGCTGATTTAATTTAACATCATGACTTGATGTTTTCTCCGCGTTGTCACACCTGACAAGTTTCCATCCTGTTAATGTTGAGTAATAGTCCATTGTGTATATCTAGCATTTCTTCATCAGTAGATGGACACTAGGTTTGCTTCCGTCTGTTGGCTATTGTGAATAGCACTACAATAAACTTGGAAGAGCAGATGTGTCTTAGAGGGATTTCACTTCCCTTGGATATATACCCAGAAGTGGGACTGTTAGATCATATGGCAGTTCTATTTTCAGTTTTATGAGGATCTCGCATACTGTTTTCCACAATGACTGTACTAATTTACATTCTCACCAACAGTATATAAGTGTACTGTTTTTTCTAAATTATCATCAATTTTTTTTAGTCTTTTTGTTAATAACTCATCTAACCAGAGTGAGGTGATACCTCATTGTGGTCTGAATTAAATTCCCTGATAATTAGAGATGTTCATCATTTTTCATGTGCCTATCAGTCACTTGTATGTATTCCTTTGAGAAATGCCTGTTTAGATCTACTGCCTGTTTTCAAATTAGATTAGTTTTTGCCATTGAGTTCTTCAGGGTCTGAGTCTACCGTACAAGGATGGACTGGGTCCGAGGAAAGGTAAGTGTGCCACTCGCCCATTCCCCAGCCTCCCACAGACAATCAGATGCAGCCGGGAGCCAAGTCTAGCAAGAACTCATTTATTTCGCACGTAACAGAGCCTTTTATAGCACAAAACTGCAGAGTCATTAGGGCAGGGCTAAGGACCAACCAATCACTTAAAGGGTCATTTTACGGGAAGATTTTCATAGGACTGGCCATATGTTTATACACTTGATATCAGTTGTTGCCACTTCCCCTGATGTTGCGTAGCCAATTAGTTTTAGTGGTAAACAACTTTGGATTCCGCCCACCTTACTTCCTTTCGGCAGCATCTTTGAATTGCTTCGTTTAACTAATTTCCCCACAGAGTTCTTTAAGTTTATTATTATTCTGGGTATTAACCCCTTATTAATACCTGGCAAATATTTCCATAGATTGTCTTTTCATTCTGTTGCTTCTTTTGCTGTGTAGAAGCTCTTTAGTTTAATGATATTGCATTTGTCATTTTTTTGCTTTCATTTCCATGTTTTGGGTGTCAACAACTATTTTTCCTACAATGAAGCTTTACTTTTTATTCTGAAAAACTCCAATTAATTTTAATGTAACTTAAAAATTTTAGGGGCTGGCACCGTAGCACAGTAGGTTAATCCTCTGCCTGTGGTGCCAGCATTCATTATGGGCACCAGTTTTAGTTCTGGCTGTCCCTCTTCTAGTCCAGCTCTCTGCTGTGGCCTGGGAAAGGAGTAGAAGATGGTCCAAGTGCTTGGGCCCCTGCACCTGCAAGGGAGACTAGGAAGAAGCTCTTGGCTTTGGATCGGCACAGCTCCAAGCTGTTGCAGCCATTTGGGGAGTGAACCAATGGAAGAAAGACCTTTCTCTCTGACTTTCCCTCTCACTGTCTAACTCTTTTAAATAAATAAATAAAATCTTTAAGACAATTTTAATTACTTTTCAGAGGGTTGGAGGTGGGTAAGGAAAAGATAACTTTTTTAACTGTGATGACAAGAGTAGAAAGAAAACTAAATTTCTAGCTGAAACACCTCCAAGTGTGGCATCCTGGGTTGGCCATCTGCATGCTTAAGGATCTGGAGTGAGCATCATCCATCTTTTGAACCTCAATGACTTGTAATTAACTCATTATATACCTCACAGGGTTGTTACAAGAATTTGATATTTCAATAAAGAATAAAGTATTTTGTGAATCTAGAAAATAATCCCTTATTACTTGGTAATATATATATATATATATATATATGTGTGTGTGTGTGTGTATATATATATATATATATATATAGAACCATTTCTGTGGGACTACAAGTTGGAATCACCTATCTTATTTGCAAGAGATTTTTTTCATCTCATGTGACTCATTTAGTAGGGACAAGATGTCCGTAAGTCAGTACCTAGGCTTAGCATAAATCATTCTCTGGCCTTCTTTGAAAAGCATCCATTGTATCTTCATGTGTTTACCCTAAGACAACACTGATTAGCACTGGATAACTCTTCATCCACTTACTTTATAGTATTTCCATTTATGGAGTTCTTGGTCATTTTGTAGAACATAGTAGTCCTTCCTTGTCTATAATTTCACTTTTGTAGTTACCTGTGATGTTACCCTTGGTCTGAAAATGTTGAATGAAAACCTCCAGAAATAGACAATTTATAAATTTTAAGTAGTTCGTTGTCATGAATAATGTGAAGAAATTTTTCCCATTCCTGTACCATCCTGCTATCTCTTTGTCCAGTATGTCCATGCTTTGAACTTTAGCTGCCTGTTAGTCACTTAGTAGCTGTCTTGGTTATCAGATAAACTGTTTTATTGCAGTGCTGGTGTTTAACCCATACATAGTAGCCTAATGGTATGTTATAGTGCCTATGCCATTCATTGTACTTCATGTCATAACACAGGCATTGAAGAAGTGTGAGTTCAGCACAATAAGAGATTTTGCTACATGGAGGCAGAAAGGGAGAGAAGGAGCAGGGAAAGAGAGAGCTCATTCATAAAACTTACATTATAATATATTGTTATAATTGTTCTTTTTGTTTTTTAAAGATTTATTTATTTATTTGAAAGGCAGAGTTACAGAGTCAGAGAAAGAGAGAAAGAGAGTGGTCTTCCATCCACTGCTTCACTCCCAAAAGGGCTGTAATGACCAGAGCTGAGCTGATATGAAGCCAGGAGCCAGGAGCTTCTTCCAGGTCTCCTACGTGGGTGCAAGGGCACAAGGCACTGGCCATTTCCTACTGCTTTCCCAGGCCATAGCAGAGAGCTGGGTAGGAAGTGGAGCTACCAGAACTCAAACGAGCACCCATGTGGGATGCTGGCACTGTAGGTGGCAGCTTTACCCACTGTGCCATAGTGCTGGCCCCATAATTATTCCTTTTAAAAGTGGTTATTTTTTCATCTCTTTCTGTGCCTAATTTATAAATTAAACTTTATCATATGTATGTAAGTATAGAATAAGCACATATACATATAGGATTTAGTACCACCCAGATTCACTCATCGGCCAGGCATTTTGGAACACAGCCTCCTTGAGTAGTAGTACACTACTTAACTTCCTAACAGTCGGAGGTGTTAGAGAAATAGTTGAGGTTTTATCACTATTTGAATATTGAGGAATGAAGTGGTTAAGTCACTGTGATGCCCACGTACACTATTTGAATATTGAGGAATGAAGTGGTTAAGTCACTGTGATGCCCACGTACAATATCAGAGTACCTGATATTAGTCCCAGGTCCTCCGTTTCCCATCCATTTTCCTATTGATGTGCATCATAGGAGGCATTAGTGATGGCTCAAGAACTTGGGTTCCTGACACCCATGTGGGAGCCCAGATCATCTTTTAGCCTTGACATTGGCCTGCTCTAGCCCTGGCTATTGTGGGCATTCGAGGAGTGAACCAGCAGGTGCAAGAGCTCTGTCTCTGTCATTCAGAAATCAAAGTAAATAAATAGAACTTTTTAAAGATTTGAATATTGAAATCTTATTGAAATATGAAAAAATGCACATTTTCCTTTACCAAAAGAGATCTAGGTAGAAGGTATAATGTGGCCTCTATTTTCCTTGTACATAATTTTTATGTGTACTTAAATGTAGCTGTTGTGTTAGCTTTGAGAATTGTATAATGAAAACTTCCCTAGTTAACCACAGTCCCATGTCTATTTAGTCCATGGAATAAGACGTAAAACAATTACTATTGAAGAGCACGGGTGAGCACAAGGACAAACTTTAGTGCTAGTGGGCATTTTTTCTTGTGATCCATATGTATTGTTTTGCTGTCTTTGGAACTGAAGTTGATCCTAGGAGAAGACCTTTTAGAAAGAGGAGATAGTTTTGTTTTCCAGGACATTGTATCAGGTAGAGAAGCTTGTAGGCAGATTTTATTCTTTTTCTGTCTTTACCTATAGCATTTATATAAAGAATTTCATGGAGTAAATGCTACTTGGAAAAGGGATTTTCATTTTAATATACATAAATGACTTGTCATCCAGAATTTAAAGTCATCTTACTTCATGGAGTCCAAAGCACAACAGAATCGTTATTTTATCAACTAATCACATGCTGCTGAATTTGATTTAAGCCTGCTCTACTGCCCCCATAACATTTTACAAATCACTGTCTGCACTTCAATAGGCTCCACGCAATGTGCTAGTGGAATCTATTTCTGTCCGTAAAGACCTTCCTATCTCAGGAGTGACATTAGTGATTATCTCCCCCTTTCACATGGGCGCCCACCAGCTGAATTGCCGAGGTGACTTCCTGCCCACTCCAGTGATTAGAGTTCTGCAGCCCCCATTGAATGCAAAATCAAATTCCCCACTTCCATCTGGCGGCTTCCCTGCTTTGGTCTCTTGGACCCTTACCTGCCTTTTTCTCAGTGTTAGAATTTCTCAGTGAATACATTGAAGGCAGCAGGGTAATGCTTCAATTTTGGTGAATATTAATAATAAATAATGGATCTCCCTGGGAGTGACCTGATGCTGCTTAAATGTTAAGCTGCTTCATTAAGACTGAAACTGAATAAAAAATAAAAAGCAAATTAAACCTGGAAGAGGGACTGAAGGAATAATGTGGCCTCTATTTTTAAACACTTGCCAAAAGCATGCATTTAGAAAGATTAGGGAGAATATTTATTGTCTGAAAAAGATGGTGATTTTCCATTGCTCCATATAATGAAGTCTTTTATAATATTGAATGTAAGTTAGAAATATGTGATCTCACTCAGATGTTAGCATTTTATATTATAATGACAAATGCGTTATTCACGTTTTGATGGTTTATATTAGGGGATTTTAGATTTTTTTGTTGCCTCAATTTTCCACACCCTGTCTACACCTTTTTGCAATGAATTTGTGAATCCTCCCATTTAGAGATGGCATCAATTTCTCTACTCCTTGAGTAAGGATTAGCCTTATGATGTGGTTTGGCCAATAGAACATGGTGGCATTGATGATGCACGATTCTAAGCCTAAGACTTGAGTAGGCTTCTGGAGCCTGGCCACAGCTATGTGAATAGTCTGCTGGGGCATGAGATAGTATGTGTTTGAGCTTAGTTGTTTCCAATGAGACCATTTTAGAAAAACTGAACAAATACCAACAACTGGTTCACCAAAGTATGTGAGCCCAGTTCACTTGTCATGATAAACTGTTATTGTCCTAAGATTCTGAGTTTGGTGCTGGTGCTGGTGGGGGTTTCTATGTGGTGATAGCTAACTGATGTGGTGGCAAAGAATATGTGTCATGTTATTTACTTTTGATTTTATATACTCTTTTTAAAAGGCACTGTTTTAAATCCTTAAACAAATGAAACAACAAGATACAATGAATTAGGGAATATTGGCCCACTTACAACTGAATTGACAGAGGACGCTGGAGATGTGATCCAAGTCCAGATCCTTCAGAGCCTTTAGAGTCATATAAGGGGACTAGAGTTTGTTTTTCTTGAGGGAACTAGTACCTTTTGTAATTTTTTATTGGACTTCTATTTAGAAATAACTGTTGGAGTTGAAGCAACAGTACATTGAGGCTCGTGAAGCCTTCACCCAGCTTCCTCCGATGGTGACATCTCATATAAGTTGGTCACAATATCATTGCTACAATACCATTAGCTAGACTATGGACCTTATTCCATTTTCTCCAGTTTTTTATGTGCACTGATGGTGTGTATGGGTGTGTATGTGTGGTTTAAGAAAATCTGATCCTATGTGTAGATTCATTTATGCTCTGAAAAAAATCAAGATGCATCATCATAAAAGAAAATTTCTTGTCACCCCTTCATCATTATACCCACCCCACCACTAAGTCTATTCTCATTCACTTTAGTTTGGTGCTTTTGAGAAATTATAGAAATAGAATCATATTGCAGGTAACCTTTGAAATGTGTTAAGCAGTTCTGCAATGCAGTTGATTTCCAAGTTAGTAAGAGAAACCTGACTGTGCTGAGAAAGACCATTTCAGGAAAAGGGCAGACTTGCAGAAGGGGCTCAAACTGTAAAGACAGAGACATAGTCAACCCATCACATGGTGGTGAGCTAGTTGTGGTAGAGCATGGACAGAAGGCTTTGTGAGCAGAAGCAGGGATCTGAACAATTGTCTGAGAGGCATAGAAAGTGGAACCATTTCTTGAATCGCATTTGCACACTCCATCAACTACTTCTCTGCAATCATCCGAGCAAGACAGCCACAGAAGACACTACTACTTACCTAAAGGAATTGTTGGGAGTTTTGGTTGGATACAGGAATGAATAAGAGGAATTGTTCTCTAACAAAATTAATTTGGCGTGCTGTCAGATCAACCATGTGTAGTATTCTCAGGATAGCTTGAAATTCTGAGTTTGGGGCTCAAGAGAAAAACAGTCAGAGATACAGGTGTAAACATGGAAGCCATAGCGTAAAAACAGTATTTGATGCTTTCGGAAAAAGCGCAATCACCCATGTGAAGAATAAGAGGGGTAAGAGCAGAGGGAAACCTTTGGAAATATATGATGTCCATTTACAATCATCAAGTTCCAAAGTGACATCCAGCCTTCTGTACAGGAGTAGTTTATCTACAGAAATGTCAAAGGCCCCTCTTGGTCTGAGTTGTCACATGACATAATAGCACTTCTCCAATGAGAATGCATATGAGGCCATAACATAACAGCGAGGGGGACAAGGCCAGAGTATATCATTGTCAAAGGACATGTAGTCCTTTAAAAATGAATGTGATGTGTTGTCTGGATTTTCAGAAGCAAGATTTGTAACCAAATATCTATCTTTAGTACATGATGGTATTATTCCTGTAAATGCGTGTAAAATTCCATACAAACAAGACTAGTGTTTCTTGCATTTTAATTGACTCTCTCAAACCCCTGTGATAGCAAAATGTTGTTTTTTATGAGGTTTTTCCAGAGTACTAAATCTTGACATAATCAATACTATATATGTTAACTATCTTCGGGCTGTCTGTAGTAAGTTTGAATTATTAGATTGCTCTGAGGTCTAGACTATTTTTCTTCCAGCTATCACTTACCATTTATCTATCCATCTATAGTACATAGAGGTTTTACAGGAATATTTCTAGGTACATAAATAAATTATGCAGCTGGTGGCAAAGATTGGTTGTTATAGGAAGGCTCTAGTGTATTCTGTTTAATAACTCAAACTGCAATGAGAGAGAGAGAAAGAGACTGACTGTGCCCTTCTCAGTCCTTGCTGGTACCTTCATGAAAATGCCAGAACAGACTTATTTTAAAAAAGAATTTAAGTTGCACATGTTTCATATATTTCATATATTCAGATTTAGGAACATAGTGATACTATACATCCTACCCTCTCTCCTGATCTTGCTCCAACCCTTCCTCCTCCTCCCTTCCCCACTCTCAATCTTAATTTTTACAGAGATTTACTTTCAGTTTACTTAATAATCATAAGGTTAACCCTACACCAAGTAAAAGAGTTCAACAGCTAGTATTAAGAAAAAAACAAAACACTGTTTTTCAACAGTAGAGACAAGGGCTGTAAACAATCATCAAATCTTGGCTGGCACCATGGCTCACTTGGCTAATCTTCTGCCTGTGGTGCCAGCACCCTAGTCCCGGTTGCTCCTCTTCCAGTCCAGCTCTCTGCTGTGGCCCAATTGCTTGGGCCCCTGCACCCACATGGGAGACCAGGAGGAAGCATCTGGCTCCTGGTTTCAGATCGGTGCAACACCGGCCGTGGTGGCCATTAGGGGAGTGAACCACCGGAAAGAAGACCTTTCTCTCTTTTTCTCTCTCTTACTGTCTATAACTCTCTGTCTGTCTCTCTCACTGTCTAACTCTGCCTGGCCAAAAAAAAAAAATCAAATCTCAAAATGCCTGTTTCAATACAGTACATTTTAGGTACTCTGTTAGTTACCCCTGAACAGGGAAACCATATAATATCTATTTTTTGAGACTTGCTTATTTCACCAAGTATAATGGTTTCCAGTTGCGTCCATTTCTTTCTTTCTTTCTTTCTTTCTTTCTTTCTTTCTTTCTTTCTTTCTTTCTTTCTTTCTTTCTTTCTTTCTTTCTTCCTTCCTTCCTTCCTTCCTTCCTTCCTTCCTTCCTTCCTTCCTTCCTTTCCTTTCCTTTCCTTTCCTTTCCTTTCCTTTCCTTTCCTTTCCTTTCCTTTCCTTTCCTTTCCTTTCCTTTCCTTTCCTTTCCTTTCCTTTCCTTTCCTTTCCTTTCCTTTCCTTTCCTTTTCTTTTCTTTTCTTTTCTTTTCTTTTCTTTTTACAAACCCTCTCTTGTTGAAGGCACTGTGTTGCCTGTGACATGCTAAAAGCATGGCCAGAGCCATTTGGGAAACCAATGGTGCACTGCACAAAGTAGTACTAATTAAATAACAAATGCAGTAGTGCTACATAATCCTTATCATTTAACAAAGGAAGTATAGCAGTTTCTCAAAGGAAACCAAATTATCCTAGCAGTGATTTTTGAAGTCTCTATGGAAATACTGGACATTTAAATGTATGATTTCTCTATCACAGCAAGATAAACATAATTTTAGGTCACTCACCATTGAAGAAATGGGGGACAAACATGTGAAACAGTTTACCCAAAGTCAAACACAGGTGCTAAATGGTGGTGTCAGGATTCAGTTCATCAGATTTTTATTCTAGTTCTAGAATGTTTGCCTCTTTGAGAAACTCTAACCCATCTGGCTTTCTTTCACAGAAGCATTCTTCATGAAATAAATGTAGCGAGTATATGTAGTGCATGTAGAATAAACATACAGCAAATATATATAGATGTCACACACACACACACACACACACACATATATATATATATATCTCGAACTGTATGATTCCAGAGATTTTTATCTCATACTTGATATTCAGTTGTAAGGGGCCCTGAACTTTTATTTCTATCTTTGTAAATTGCCAGCAGTAGTTAACATTTTCAGTAGCCACAGAACCTCTTTTCAATGGAAATGATCCACTGAACCCCATGTACAAGAGTGGATTGAAGCCGAGTTGTTCTGCAGGAGGCCTGGGTATGCTGGAGGGAGCCCTGTAACCTCACAGACCCCATGGGCAACTCCATGAAGCACAGTTTGAAACAAATTCCTTTCTTTTTTTTATTTGACAGGTAAAGTTATAGACAGTGAGAGAGAGACAGAGAGAAAGGTCTTCTATCCGTTGGTTCACTCCCTAAATGGCTGCCACAGCTGGCACTGTGCCGATCCGAAGCCAAGAGCCAGGTGCTTCTCCTGGTCTCCCATGAAGGTACAGGGACCAAGTACTTGGGCCATCCTCCACTGCCTTCCCAGGCCACAGCAGAGAGCTGGACTGGAAGAGGAGCAACCGGGACTAGAACCCAGCACCCATATGGGATACTGGCGCCACCAGGCGGAGGATTAACCAAGTGAGCCACGGCGCTGGCCCCCTGAAACAAATTCCTTTTAGATTTTCAAACAGCTGCCTTCTGCATGGTCTTCTTTAATTGTTTAGTTTGTAGTTTAAAATAATCATGTCAAGCAAATCCGTCTGGACCATTCCTCATCGTGGAGTTGAAGGAGTTGAGGCTCAGAGTAAGTGACCCGGGGCCTCTGGTGTTTGTGTTCTTTATTGCTACAATTGGCCAGGTCTTGCAAACAGGAAAGACAGCGGTGTGGAGAAGCTGATACCAGAGACTGGGTTCTTCCTAGATGCTCCTCTTGCGAATTCCATCTCATTTGTCAAGTGGTCCTAAAGCAGAGAGGGAGGGCCCAAGGGACTTGTAGTGACAAATGCTATGGTTCAATCAAGATTTAACATTTGCTTTCCTATTCTAAAATCATTTTTCATAACCTCCTTGAGTGAATAAAAAGTCAGGGGAGTTTTCTAGATAAAAGAATTGAAGAGATATTGTGGTTATGTAGAAGTATGCAATAGAACTATATTTCTACTTCTCAATTTTATCTGCACTGCCTTTCCCTTTGAAATAACCGGTGAAGTATCATTCTCTCCATTTAAAACAAAAGTTTAACCATAAGCTTGCACTCATCACTCAGTTTTCATGATTATATGTTGATGAACAGTTATGTTTCCTTCATAGGCACTACCTACCCTGGATGAGTCTGACACAAATCTTGGCCATCATTCATTTCATCTGTAAATGTGCAGTGAAGCCGAGTGAAAGCGGTGCTGCTTCCAAAGGGGCATTTCTCAGGAGTGTCATTTACCTTCTCCACCGAGAGTCGAGTGGCTTCAGGGACTCTCTGCCCTCATGAGCAATGATTCTGTAGCTGTTCATGAGAGTCACACTAAACCAATTTGTTTCTGTTCTTTTGTATTTGAGAAGAGAAACTGGAGACTCCACTTTCCTAGAATAAATAATGTCTAAACATTCACCATCCAGGAAGCCAGAACTTAGTGATTGTGACTTCAGGGTATTCTGGGCTTCTGCTGTAAACACACTTTGTCTATGATTATATTAGTTTAATAATACAGTAGAAGATAATAATCTAGAGTAGTATCTTACAAATGGGCTCTACTAACTTAGACATCTGTGGAAATTATGTACAAAATTTCCTTGGTATATATTATTAGACAATCTAGTTTTTGTAAGCTTGTCAGAGGTTTGTGACTATTCTGAAATATTAGGATTATTGCACTAATCTTTGCACCTGAACAGAGAGGCCATAGTTGCTATCGCAGTGAACCATACTTGGGTTACAGTGAACCATATTCATGAGTATGACTCAAGCATAGTGACAAGCAACCAAGGTCCTGAAAATGTAAGAAAAGTGGTGGGATTTTGGTTAATATCTAGAAGTTAAAACTGTCAGATATACTACCAGTTTGACATTCAACCTCATAAGACACAAGTTTCCAATGGGAGATTTGATGCTTTAATGAAGTAGTTATTGCTTCCATGGACCAAGGTACTCACTGGGCCCCCAACCACAAGTTTATCTGTTTACCTGTAAGAACTTGAATTCATAGTATGAGGCACTGTAAAGCCACAGTTAATGGTGTTGAGTTTTTATCCAGAGATACTCAAGGTGCGTTTAGTCTTAATATCTTATTAAATGATGTAGAATGCAAAAATAGCCCCAGTTCTTCACTGCTTTCTGGTCTGTAGCCTTTGTAACATGAATTTGCAGCCTCTCATCTAAAGGTAGGAACATTTTACTATCCGCTTTGGATTGGACTGACCACATGGTATTCTTCAGATGAAAGATACAGCGGAAATAGCAGAATCTTCAATTCTAGCCTCCACACGGCTGTGCACACCACTCTTGTCTTCTTTTTGGCCCCTCTGCATTCATTCTGTTCTCTTTGTGACTGTGCCAGTGCAAGCTTGCTAGGAGGTGACAGAGTGTTTGCTTCAGGGCTATGTCACCATGCTGTAGATGAGGTCACATTTCCAAGGAGCAGCCAACATCAGCAAGGCCACTTACCCCAGCTTTCCCTACTCTAGCAGAGCGCGGATATGTGAGAGAGCAGATTATCCTAGCCTGCATTTTTAGGCTACATAAATGGTTATTATTGTAAACTATTTTTAGGGTAGGAGATAGCTTATTATATAGAAATTGTTAATTCGTATGTTTGGAATGACTTATAAAATAGAATCACATTTTTATAATCTGAAGAGATTTTAGGGCCCTTGAAACTGTGATTTTTCCATAAAATCTTTGAAAAGATTTGTTTATTTATTTGAAAGTCTGAGTTACACAGAGAGACAGAGAGGCAGAGAGAGAGGCCTTCCATCCCTGGTTCACTCCCCAGTTGGCCACAATGGCCCGAACTGTGCCATCTGAAGCCAGGAACCAGGAGCTTCTTCCTGGTCTCCTGGGGAGTTGCAGGGACCCAACGACTTGGGCCGTCTTCTGCTGCTTTCCCAGACCTTAGCAGGGAGCTGGATCAGAATTGGGGGAGCTGGATCAGAATTGGAACAGCTGGGACTCAAACCAGCGCTCATATGGGATGCTGGCACTGTAAGCAGTGACTTTACCTGCTACGCCACAATGCTGGTCCCTCTATAGATTTCTGTTTCTTCATATATTGTTTAGTTGCATGTGTACAAGTTACTTTTTTATTATTGTGCTTCCTATGTCCATGTTTGCAAAACATACTGGCCTGTCCAATTCGGTTTACCCCTCTCTGCACCAGGAATTTTTATTTGCTGAAGGTTGAAAGAAGCTTGGATAAGCAGGTATTCTTCCAAATGTCTTACTTAAGAACTCAGCTTTGAAAAACATACATATTCCTATTAGTGTACTTATTAATTTGTTTGGCTGTTTTCTCTTGCTGAGGTAGAAATGTCAAAAATCATTTTATTTATAGAAATATAAAACATGAAGCTACTCTCAGCATGAAAAGAAGTTCACTAATATAGCCAAATATGATCTGAGTGTGCATTCTTGATTACTAGAAAAAACTTGATTACTACAAAAGGATGATAGTAGAAAAATACCTTAGGTCTTCATTCTAATAGCAATAGCACCATTTTAGGAATTGAGTTCATAGCTTTTGCATCATAGAAATATTTGAGGCACCAGAAAAAAAAAAAGACTAAGAGCCACTGATGTAGTATAATCATCTCTCATAATTTATTACTAGCTGTTTGAATAAATTTGTTCTTTCTTGTATTGACACAGCTTCAGTTACAATCTAGGTTAAAAAAAAAAAAAAAAGCTAAGTTCTGTCTCTCTGCCCTCTACAGTTAAATAGTGAAGGCAACTCAAATTGCCTCCACTCACCCTCAGAGGTTGTGCTGCTTTTTTGAATAACAACAAGATGAAGAGTGACTTGAATATTAGCCCTGGAGTCTGAAGCCTTCAGGAAAACATACAATGGAGGAAAATGAAGATAGAAACCATGAAGTTCAAATGGCAGTAGTGACAGTAACATTGAGGGTAAAGAATGGAGTATCTCAGCAGATGGGAGACAAAATTATCACTCTCTCTGCCTGAGAGCAGATCAATGGGAGAAGAGCGCTCTCTTATTTTTTTCAGTTTTTTAAAAATTTTTGTTTATTTTGGAGGTCGCCCCCAGCTTGACTGAAGGCTTAATTTCCCATTACAAAGAGGGAAACATCATTTTAGTGTTTTCCTGTTCTTGTGCTATTCTGATCCTCTAGACAGGGGGCCATGGAGATGAAATTGGAAGTGCTAAGGGTGTGACTATGGGAGACGAGAGTGGAAGGATACAGGATTGGGAGGAAGAGCCTAGCGCCATGATGCAGATCAAAACACAGTCTCAGCCAACTCAGTATTTTCTCTGAAGACTCCCCTTTAGAGGGGCCCTAATGAGACAAATAGCTGACCCTTAGTTCTCTGGCACTGGAGGTTGCCCGATACCACCCTGGCCTTGCATTGAAAGCTGAGACGGATCTGGACACTGTGCTCTGCAGATGGTGGGCGTTTTCCTTCTTAAAGGGAAATCCATTGAGTAGCACTCAGTCTCCCCCTGCCACAGCCCCCTTTCCATTTACGTGGAGGATGGAAGCTTTGCCATTTCTATCAAGGGTGAAATAATCCAACAAGAAAGTTAAATTAATTGCTTTGACTAGTGGTTATTTAAAATAACAAAGAGTATGTCTGTCTGTCTTTTTAACTATGTAAGAGAGAGGCTGGTAAAGGTACATTTTATAAGATACAAATAAGACATTGGGGGAAGAATAGAGTTAGATGTATTTGCATGTTATGACCTCCTTAAGTTCTTAACACTCAGCAAATTTTGTTTGTTAAAGCTTAACTGAATCCTGGAAACCTCACTTGGGAATGGAAATACTGATGTGAAAAACATCATCCCCACAATAAAATTTCACAATCTAATTGCAGTGACTTAAGAATTAGTAGTTACTTGTGCAGTAGCTCAGCCAGTTAAGCCCCTGCCTCTGAATCTGCACCCCTTAAGGGCTCGGGTTAAAGTGGCTGCTCCACTTTTGATCCAGTACCTTGCTGATGGACCTGGGAAACAGCAGAAGATGGCCCAGGTGCTTGGGACTCTGAATCCACATGGGAGACCTGGAAGAAACTGGGCTCCTGACTTCCACCTGGCCTAGCTCTGGCCATCCTGGCCATTTGGGGAGTGAACCAGTGGGTGACAGATCTATCTCTCTCTCTCTGTCTTCCTCTTTTTCCCTGTCTTTCCTCCTCTTTTTGTAACTCTGCCTTTCAAATAAATTAAAATCTTAAAAAAAAATCAGTAGTTATAAAACAAAGTGTTAGATACTGTAATTGTCATATATAACCTCATGATATTATTATTAGCATCATCATCAAACTTTCGTCTATTAAGCCCTTTAAATTTGTGATCTCATTTAAATCTCATAAAAATCCTATCAGGGAGCTAAAAAACATGTGTTGAATGAATACAGTGATAATAAAATAATAATGAATAGAGGAAGGAAGAGGAATTAGGCTGAGTGGAAGAGAAACCTCCTCAGGAAGGGGGTAAAAGTGGAAATATATCAGAACGTGAGACCCTGGCACTTTCAAAATTTAATCTAGCCTTGATTCCTTGTGCCTGAAGCAGAAATTCTACAATGGATAAAAGTAAAGAAAAACTGGCAAAAATAGGAGAATGAGGCAGATCTTAAAGAAATTTGTGGTCTAAAACTATGACATTTACCTTTTGTTCTACGAATGATGAGCAATCACTGTAAAAGTCTAAATTCTTAGCTTCCTGAGTCTCTCCCTGAGCCAAAATTTTATCTTCATGCAGCTCTTGGGAATTTTATGATTTAGTAGCATTGGATGTCCATGCAGAGAACACCAGTCTTCAAAAAGGTCATGAAAAAAGCATATGGTGAGAAAACTTAGTCATGGATTTCATATGTTTTTCCACCAAGATAAAAACCTCTGAATTTATTTTTCTAGGAATCTTTTGAGATAATCTAGCAGTCCATCAAGCCTTCTGTAGCAGTGCTGCTGCAGTATTGGCAATGCCTTTGAACGTTTCGGAAAACCAAATGCGACCTGCCTAGCCCAGGCTAACTGAGTCAGAATTTCTGAGGGTCTGGCTCAGGGATTTGCATTTAACAAGCTCTCCAGGGGATCATGATGCTCAATAAGCCGGCTGTAAGCCAGATCTGCTTAACCAGTGGAGATCTCCTGTCTGATGCTGTAGGTCAGCTGTGTCTGGCTCTTGAGGAGGTGTGTGTAGATACTGAGGGTGACTTTCGAAATTGAGCACTTAATCAGCAAAATTTTATTTCCGTTGACTTGAATACATAAAATTGGGGTATGTATTTTATATATCGACTTAATTTTCTGAATAGCTTATATTTTTAAACATTTTTTACAAGGTAGTAATATGATGAATTGGTCACACACACACACACACACACACACCCTAGTCTCTCATCACAGAAGCATGGGAACCTTGGGCGTTGATGCTTCTGTGGACTCCTCTGCAGTTTGGGGGCATGCTTTTCACAGGGGACATTAACTATTCTGCTTTGGAAAGGTAAATGTTAACTCCTGTTTCACACCTTGAATATGTCATCATCAGTCCCCAGGGCCGCCTGACTTCCTGCTTTGGGGCCACTTGACAAATGAGTCTATTTTTCCTGCCTGCTGTTGCTAGGAGGCAACTTGCTTCACTACCAGCGTGTCACACTTCCCACCGACCTCACTGCTTTCCAGATGTGCTCAGACACAGCGATTAAACAATAGACGAAGAGGCAGGAGGAAGGCATTTTACTGCAGTACATTGTGGTGGTGGTACCATAAACAATGTTTGAGTTGGCCTATTGAAACAGAGAAAAATATTGGATAATTCTCACGTTGTAAAATTACCAGAAGTATTTAATTTTCATGGAAACAAAATATCTTTTAAATATCATTGGGAGCCTGTGAAGGTGCAGTATAATACTTCTATGCTTTCTTTAGGGAGCCCTTGTGCTTTATAGTTTTGAGAGGGAGTTTATAGCACTTTTATGCTTCTGCTTAATACAATAGACAATAAGCTATTTTCAAAAAGAATTCCCTCAATTGAAAATAACCAAATGAAATAAATGAATCCCTTAGTATTACACACACACACAAAAAATCCATAAGCATGATCAAAAGATGATTTAATGATGGAAGCAGTCTCAAGTTGTTATGGCAACCAGAATCTGAAAGTACCTGGTGGTGTGTGTGTGTGTGTGTGTGATTTCCTCCTGCCCCCCCCCCCAACGATCTTTTTATTTTCAATGCAAAAATTTTTTCTTCCATCTGGTTTAATCACAGTGTTAAAATATCAATGTCAAAGAAAAGTAATAAGTATAATTTTACATCTCTTGGAAGACAAGTGATAGTTCACCTTAATAAGTAGTAAATACAGTCAGGCAAAAAAGTCTTTTAGGAGAAAAGAACATGATTGTACATTGTCATAAGTTGCTAAGAAATCCTTTTAATGATTTTGGGCTGTTGTTCTGTAACTGAATTATGGTCCTAGATTTATTTTGTTTTCCTTTTCCCACATGAAGGGGAGAACCTAGGGTTGTGATGACTGCAGAGAGCGTTGGAGGTACGTTCAGCTGTTAAGCGCTCACCTCAGTAGCCTCTGTCAGTTGTCTTACAGCTTCTCTTTATTTTGTGTTCTTCTAATGCTATAAAAAATGAGATTCCTTTCTTTGGAACTGAAACTAAAAATATGTGTCTTTGGAAAGTAATGACTATGTGAAAGGATTTATTTTGCTCCATATGCTGTAGTTGGTCACTGTTTATACCTGATGTTCTCCAGCTTATGTGTTTCAAAGGTGAAATTATTAAGAAATCTGCACTGGGAGCCAGTTAGTGAGGAGGGCTGTAACCACAGTAGCTCCTTGGGAAGCCATCTCTAAGCTAAGAGAAACATTTAGTTAATAGGAAAGCATTGTTTTCGCTCTCTTCAGAAAACAAGTTATAGATTTTTTTAGGAATATCTTGTGTTGCATCATAGGGAAGAGCAAGCCATTGAGCTGATTCCTGCTGCCTTGTTGTTCCAAAGAGTAATCAAATAAGATGTGTTAGTACCTTCTTCTCCATTCTTTGTGGAAGAGGTTATTGATCGAACTTAAGCATCTAATAGATTCATTTCATAGGTACTGTATATTCTGTAGAATCTTTTATTTGTAAAGAGATTGAACTACAGAGCAGTGTCTTTGTGGCTATTTGTAGATAGACTCAGAGGGGAGGAGAATGCGACCAGCTTGATAAAATAAAATCAGGTTTTCTGTGTGCTCCTGCAATCTCTGTATTTTACTGTATAAATGGCAAAATAGGGTTTCATGTTGTTTGTGAAAATGGTGATGCTGATCTATAAGCAGTGTGCCCTTTCATCCAAACTTATCTTATTTTTTTTTTAAAAAAGTTTTATTTACTTATTAATTTGAAAGAGTAGTGGGGGTGGAGAGTGAAAGAGAGATGGAGAGAGAGCTTCCACCTTCTCGTTCACTCCCTAAAGGCCTGCAGCAGCCAGGATCAGGCCAGGCTGAAGCCAGGATCCAGAAACTCCATCTGAGTCGCCCATATGTGTGTCAGGAACTCAACTTCTTGGGTCCTCATCTGCTAATCCCCAGGATGTTAATTAAGAAGATGGATCATAAGCTGAGGAGCCCGAACTTGATCCCAGACTCTCTGAAAATGGGATGTGCATGTTCCAAGTGGAGACTTAAGCCATTGTACCACAGCACCTGCCCTATTTTTTCTGACACTGTAATGCAAAGAGGCTCTTTAAACAGAAACTGAATGTACAGAAACCAGGTAGTGACCAGATCATGAGGGTTTCCTTTAAATATCTTGTCCCTAGGTAAACAGCCATATCAACTAATGTTACTTAATACTCACAATTAAACAGTAAATACAAATGTCAGTTGTAGCAGATTAAATAAATCAGCTGCTCTAGGAATGGGTAACTCTGTATATCTGTATAAAAGTTTGGTTTCACAGCTTCCTTGGAACAGAAAGAAAAACACTGGGAAAAAACAACAGCTGGGGCTGCGGCAAACCAAGGCCAGGAGCCTAGAACTCCATCAGGTCTCCCACATGGGTGGCATGGAATCAAGTATTTGATCCGTCAACTTGTGTCTCTCAGGGTAAACAGTAGCAGAAGATGGAATCAGAACCCAGGCACTCCTATGTGGGATGTGGGCTTCCTAATTAGCATCTCACCACTGCCAAATACCTGCCTCCATGTAATCTTACCGTTTATAGAAGTTGGATATTCTTGGGATTGTAGTTGCTGTCATCCAAGGTTTGCCTGAACTGGAAGATCCATTACAGAGGTGGTGCTCACTCCTGATGGTGGCGGGCAGGAAGCTTTAGTTCCTTGCCCCCTGGGCTTCTCTCCACAATGTTGCCCGAGCTTTATCATGACAGGGTGACTGGCTTGCCCCAAAGCATATAATGCATGAGAACAATCATGCTTTCTATTTAATTTAAAAATGACTATATTCATTTCTCTTGTAACTGGCACTTTATACATATTTTTGGGGTACCATATGATGTTTCAGAGCATGTATACATTATGTCATGTCCAATCTTGGAAAACATATCTATTCAAACATTTAACATTTTTTTTGACAGCTAGAGTTATAGACAGTTAGAGACGGAGAAAAAGGTCTTCCTTCCATTGGTTCACCCTCTAAAGGGTCATAACTCTCATTTGAGGGGTGAACCAATGGAAGGAAAATCTTTCTGACTCTCTCTCTCTCTCTCACTGTCTATAACTCTACTTGTCAAAAAAAATTCTTAAAAAAATCCTTTCTTCTAGAATTTTCTTTTTGAGAAATGTATAGAACCTTATCAATATCTATATTCTCCCTTCTGTGCAATGGCACTTCTTGCTCCTACCCAAATATAACAATACTCATTCATCAACCCCTTGCCATCCAGTCTCAACATCAAGCATCATCACATGTGGCACACTCAACTTTATATGCCCAAGTTCCCAGTTACAGTTCATGTTGCAAGGCAGTCAAATCAGTCTCTACCTCTTGATTGACTGCTTAATGTGCATTGGGATTTTTATGTTTGCGGATTTATACTTTTTGACCAAATTTGGGTATCGTTTGACCATTGTTCAAATATTTTTGCTGACTATCCCTCTCCTCCCCTGCAGCCCAAACTTTTCATTTTTTTCTGTTTCTACACTTTTCTGTATTTCCACTCATATTGTGTAGTAGACATTTGATGTTGTCCCACAAACTCACTGATACTGTTTTTTTCTTTATTTCTCTTTATTTTAATTTTGAATAGTTTCCATGACCACATGAACAAACCATGTCTTCTACAATGTCTAATGTGCTAATCCCATCCTGATTATTTTGTTTTCATTTCAGATACTGTATTTCTCACTCTGAAAGTAATGTTTGGGTATTTCTTTACATTTTAAATTGCTCACTATGGGGAGAGCGGCAAGATGACGGAATAGGAAGGGAGCACACCGATAGTCTGGGGAGAGACAGTTTAATAAAAGTGGAGATACTGCAGGTTCAAGGAAGAGTAGGGGAAGAAACAGCAGAGGAAACCCTTCCGGAACTGGAGATTCACAGTGAACCTACGTGGAGAGCGTGGGAGCCCGCAGTTTGGGACACCAGCAGCAGATTCAACACACCAGCGCTGGAACGCGAGGTGAGCTGAACCTCAATAGCCCGAGATACCAGAAGACAAGTGGAAAGAGGAGAATAGAGCGAACAAGGCTTGAAACCCTGTGGGGAAAAGTTCACCAGGCTAACTAGGAGAGAGAGAGAGAGAGGGAAAAAAAAAAGTGACCCATATGGACACGAGTTTTTCTCTCTCCACTCACCTCTCAAAGGTGAGCAAGACAAAGAACAGGCGCCATTTTGGAATACGTCATAAACAGGGTGACCTCGGGTCAGCACCAGCCCCGAGCCTAGCAGAAAAAGCTGACTCTGGGTGGGAGGGGTGAAATAACAGGAGATTAGAACCTAATGAATGTGTGGTGCTAATGAACTGAGACTGTGAAAAAAGAGACTGTGGGGGAGAGAACTCACGGAAATCACGAATTCATGTAAGTACTCTCCAGAGACGCTACAGTTCAGTAGCCTTGGCAGCCCAGTGGGAGACTACAGGAGAATCTCAGCCCACACTAAGGGCCACAAAGATTCCCTCTCTGGTCCTTGGGAAAGAGCTTCCGATCTCTGGCTCCTGTGGGTATATCATTCACCTGCTAACCACCCCCAATTCCATTCAGCTGTGTGGAAAAACTTCCCTTTTGAACCAAAAAAAAAAAAAAAAAGTAACAGAGAGAGATTTACCACGCCTAACCTGGGAGTGTCTCCTTTGACACACCCTCAACCCTGAGGAACCAAACAGAGCTCTCAGGCCACACCCATCTCAAGCCTCTAAGGCTCCATTGAAAGCAGACAGTCCACTTAATCTAGAGTCATAGTATAACAAGAAAAAAACACCACAGTGAAGAAACCAATATGCCAAACAACAAACGCAAAAACCGAGGTAGTAAGAACAAGGAAGACACTATGGCGTCCCCAAATGAAAAAGACACCCCAATTCAAGATTATGAAGATGATGAGATAGAAGAAATGCAAGAAGCAGATCTCAAAAAATTATTAAGAACACTAAGAAGTACTCAAAAACAAATTCTTGAACTACAGAAATCCTTAATGGACAAGGTAGAAAATCTCTCTCGTGAAAATGAAATATTAAGGAGGAATCAAGCTGAAATGAAACAACTAGTAGAACATGAAACTGTGATAGTGACGAGAAATCATAATGAAGTGAAGAATTCAATAGATCAAATGAAAAACACATTAGAGAGCCTTACAAACAGAATGGGTGAGGCAGAAGAGAGAATATCGGGCTTAGAAGACAGAGCACAGGAAAATATACAGTCAAACCAAAGAAAAGAAGAAGAAATTAGAAATCTAAAAAATATTGTTGGGAATCTACAGGATACTATTAAAAAACCCAACATTCGAGTTCTAGGAGTTCCTGAAGGCATGGAGAGGGAGAAAGGGTTAGAAGGCCTTTTTAGTGAGATAATAGCAGAAAATTTCCCAGTTTTGGAGAAGGACAGAGCCATCCTAGTACAGGAAGCTCATAGAACCCCTAGGAAACATGACCAAAAGAGATCCTCATCACGACACATTGTAATTAAACTCACCACAGTGAAACAGAAAGAAAAGATCCTAAAATGTGCAAGAAAGAAACGTCAGATTACTCTCAGAGGATCTCCAATTAGACTCACAGCAGACTTCTCATCAGAAACCCTACAAGCTAGAAGGGAATGGCGAGACATAGCCCAGGTACTAAGAGAGAAAAACTGCCAGCCCAGAATATTATATCCTGCAAAGTTCTCATTTGTGAATGAAGGTAAAATAAAGACCTTTCATTGCAAACAGAAATTGAAAGAATTTGTTGCCACTCGTCCAGCCCTGCAAAAGATGCTTAAAGATGTGTTACACACAGAAACACGGCCATCAACATGAAAGAAGGTAAACGAAGGGAACCTCACTGCAAAAGATCACAGAGAATTCAAAGCATACATTTGGATGGAGAGATTATGGGACATGTACTCTATAGAATACTATCAGCAGTCAAAAATAATGAAATCCGGTCATTTGCAACAAGATGGAGGAATCTGGAAAACATCATTCTGAGTGAATTAAGCCAGTCCCAAAGGGACAAATATCATATGTTCTCCCTGATCGGTGCCAACTAATTGAGCACCAAAGGGGAAACCTATTGAAGTGAAATGGACACTATGAGAAACAGTAACTTGATCAGCTCTTGTGCTGACTGTTGTTGTACAATGTAATACTTTATCCATTTTAGTTTTTTTTTTATTCTAGTACTATTGGTTGAACTCTGTAATTAACAAACAATTATTCTTAGGTGTTTAAATTTTAACTGAAAAGTGATCCATGCTAAATATAAGAGTGGGAATAAGAGAGGGAGGAGATGTACAATTTGGGACATGCTCAATCAGTCGTGCCCCAAATGATGGAGTTAGAAACGTGCCAGGGGATTCCAATACAATCCCATCAAGGTGGCATGTACCAACGCCATCTCACTAGTCCAAGTGATCAATTCCAGTTCACAATTGATCACACTGATAGGTCTAAGAGTCAAAGGGATCACACAAACAAGACTAGTGTCTGCTAATACTAACTGATAGAATCAAAAAGGGAGAGAATGATCCAACATGGGAAGCGAGATACACAGCAGACTCATAGAATGGCAGATGTCCTAAATAGCACTCTGGCCTCAGAATCAGCCCTTAAGGCATTCAGATCTGGCTCAAGAGCCCATGAGAATATTCTAGGCATGGAAAGCCAAGACACTCTGGGAAAAAAAGAAGACTTAAATGAAAGATCTCTGTGAGTGAGATCCCAGTGGAACGAATGGGGCCATCAAAGAAGGAGGTACCTTTCTCTGAAGGGAGGAGAGAACCTCCACTTGACTATGACCCTGTTGGAATAAGATTGAAGTTGGCAAACCCTAAAGGCTTCCATAGCCTCGGCAACTCATGACTAGACCTAGGGAGATTACTGACGCCATAAACAAGAGTGTCAAATTGTTAAATCAACATCAGGAGTCACTGTGTACTTACGTCTCATGTGGGATCTGTCCTTAATGTGTTGTCCAATGTGAAGTAATGCTATAACTAGCACTGAAACAGTATTTTTACACTTTGTATTTCTGTGTGGGTGCAAACTGATGAAATCTTTACTTAGTATATACTGAATTTATCTTCTGTACATAGATAATTAAAAATGAAAAAAAAATCTTGGTGTTAAATTGGAAATTGCATAGAAAATTAATCAATTTTTAAAAAACATATCATGTAGGATCTCTGTCCTTAATGTGCTATACATTGTGAATTAATACTATAACTAGTACTCCAACAGTATTTTTCAATTTGTGTTGCTATGTGAGGGCAAACTGTTGAAATCTTTACTTAATATATAGTAAACTGATCTTCTGTATATAAAGAGAATTGAAAATGAATCTTGATGTGAAGCAAGGGGAGAGGGAGTGGGAAAGGGGAGGGTTGTGGGTGGGAGGGAAGTTATGGGGGGCGAAGCCATTGTAATCTATAAGCTGTATTTTGGAAATTTATATTCCTTAAATAAAAGCATTATATAAAAAAAAATAAATTGCTCACTATGCTCATGGTTTGTTAACTCTATGTTCTTGAAGCTATAGAACATATTGATAGTAGGAGTTTTAATTTCCTTTTCTAGTAATCTCTTTAACTTCTATATCTTTCAGTTGATTTGTTCTTATTACAGATCACATTTTCCAGTTTCTTTAAGTGCCTAGTTGTATTTTGGACAATAGAATTTAAGACTGTTATCTATGTTCAATTTTTTATACATTGTCAGATTTCATTATGGTATGCAGTTCAGTTACTTGGATTTAGTTAAATCAATTAAACATAGTTAGTGAAGGTAGAAAGCTTCCTTTAAACTAGTGATCATTTGTTAGCATTATTAACCCAATACCTTTTGATGACTACCCAGTGCCCCATGCATTTCAACTGTGGCATAAAATTTCTCATTTTGTGTGAGGTTTGGCAATTGTCCTTGCTGTTCCTTTCCAGTAGTTATTTTCCTGGTTCTGGAGGTTTCCTTTCACACTGTTACATACCAGCAGTGAGTAAAAGACTTGGTGGGTTCTTCTGTGGATCCTGAGGCCTCTGTATTGCAGCTGCTGCTTTTATGGTACTCAGACCCACAAATTTTTGCCATCCTGCCTTCTCAAAACCCCAGAACCTTTCTGTTTAACACAGCACAATTGTGAAGTTCTTTTGAGTTCCACATTGGTGCACAATGGTCTGAAGATTGCTTCTGGACACTTAAAATGGAGCAGCTGTTGGATTCACCAAATTTGCTACCATATTTTCAGGAATCACAATTATCTAAAAAGTATTTTTTGTGCATTTATTTTATCTATTTTCATAGTGTTTAAAACAGAGAGATAAAGTAGTTATTTTTCTTTCTTGGCCAATGGTAGTGGGTTTATCCTAATTATCCTAATTATTAGATTTAAAAAGCCCATGGTTATAAATGGCATGATTTTTATTTTGTTAGAAATGTTTCAAATTTCTCAAAAATCTTTTTCTGATTTTTTAAAAGTACACATAATTCTTTGAGTTATTATTTTGCTTGGATAGTTTTCCTAGAAGAAAAATTATTGGAGTAAGACATTTTAAGTACTTTTTATATTCTTGTTACATATGGAGGAGATTGGTTTTCAGAAAAATGTATGCCAACTAATAGTAATCTCTACTTCTATCAGGAACTAAAATTTACTGAGCTATTATTATGTCCCTGGCAGTGTTATAAGCATGTTTTCAAATATTGATTTGTTCAATCATCCTCACAAACTTATGAGATAGAAAGTATTTTAGATCCATTTAAAACAAGAAAACATAGGCACAAGGTTTAAGGACTTAAAACCAAGATTTTAACTAAGAGCTGCTAAGTGTGGGATCTAGAATTCAAACAGGCTGTGAGTTTCTACAGTCTCCATTGTAACCATGACACATGCTACCTCTCTCCAAGCAGGTTATCATTTAATTTCTTTGCAAATTATGTATTAGTAAAATGGTATTGCATTTTTCTAAGTTCATCACTGGTAGAAGTGAAATGTTTTGGTATTTCTCACCATTTTCTTGTTGGTTGTGTGTGTAACAGTCTTTTTATCTGAACTAGCTATCATAACGCAGAAGTGGGTTAGACTTTATTTAGCCAGGTGCTTCCAGAAATTCACTGGGCCAGTCCTGTAAAAATAGCCAAACTTGAGACTCCAGGGTGACTCAGCAGGTAGCAAGTGGAATGCCAGGCTTGATCACTAAAGCCATAAAAAGACTTGCTCTAACAACTTCTCTGGGTGGCTTCTGTAAATTTGTGGAGAGGCAAGTGAAGAAGAAAATGAAAGGTTTTCTAATGCCTTTAGAGTTAGTGGCTTAAAAGAGAACTTGAAATAGTATCAAGGGTAGCCAACATCTATCTATTTTGAACCAGGAAAACATTTAATTTGAAGAATCATTCAGTCAGTAGGTAACCAACAACATTCTAAAATTAATTTTTAAGACTATATTTATAGTGCTTTTTGACAATTCTGATTATAAGCAATTAGGTTTGGTTTAAAGATGGTCTCAAAGACATCAGAGTATATCACGTTTCTTTCAGTATTTTTTTTTTTTAGTACAGATGACACTGGGAAAGTAAATATTGTAATGCTTTTACATTGTAAGGGACTGGTAAAAGATATTTAGATATACTTCTTAAATATATTTTAATCGTTCCATGTATGTAATAACTTATTTCATTAACCAAATAAACTTGATATTTTCTTCTAATATGTAAATATACAAAGTCAGTGACTTTATGTAATATAAATTTATTATATAATACTAGAAAAACAAGTCTGTCCTCATTTTATTCTGTTTTATTTATCTTATGGTTGATAATTAAGATTGTTGGCTTGCCTGGAAATCAGTATCATATTAGCAATCTAACCCAGCACTTATTGAGAACCTACTCTATGCAAACAGGAATTGTGCTGGATGACAAGTGTTCAACCATGAATAGGAATATGAATTTCTGGAGCCAGACCACTTGTCCTCAAATCATAACTCTGCCATTAGCTACATGACCCATGGAAAGTAATTTCTCTATGCCTCTGTTTCTATTGGTCAAATAGTCATGTCTACTCATGGGGTTCTCTCAGCATATTTTAACATTGGCTTTCTAATACTTTTTCAAAATCATGAGAAATAAGGATATTTCTAAGTGGAATCAGTATTAAGATTATACCAGATTCATGGAATAATAGGAAAATAATTTCATTTGATTTCCCTGGCAGAGTCGTATACAGGGATGGATCTGTAGCTTTCTTGAATGTTGTTGAGATTATTCTTTAAATTTATTTGCATAAGGCGAACAAATTTCGTGTGTTTCCTATATGCAGATGTAGTATAGTGATGATTCCCATCCTACCCTCCCTCCTGCCCATGCTTCCACCCTCTCTTCTCCTTCCTTTCTTATTCTTTCTTCTAATTTTTACAATGACATATTTTCAGTTTATTTTATAATCATAATCTTAACCCTCCAGTAAAGTAACTAATTCAACAAATAGTAAAAAAGCCTCAAGTCTTAATGTTTATTTCGGTGAAAATCTTCCAACTAGTGTTTGAATGTCTCTCGAGAACATTTGCATCTGTAAACTGTCCTAATAATTCCTTACATTGACCACTTACTGAGAAATCTTATTCTCTGCAATCATAGACTACTAGCAACATGGCTGTTTGAATTTGTATCAGTAAGAATTCTACTTTTCACTCTAACTCCCACCAAAATCGAGCTATAAATCATTCTCCATTGCTCCTAAATGGCCCCTTGCAATAAACTCTCCCAATACTCCCAGCCCTCATCTGATGTACCTTCTGTCACTATTGATTAATCATATCTTTTTAGAATTGCAAATAAATGGAATCTCATAATTATGACATTGATCCACAATGTTGTATAGATTGGCAATTTCTGTTGGTGAGTTATACTCCATTTTTGAGATATACCACATTTTGTCTATTCATCTCTCAGTTAAGGGACCTTAGGTGGTTTCATTGCCTTCACTCCTGTTCACATCATTGTGTGGACATAGGTTAGGTACATACAGTGAAGTGCAATTGTTGAGTTGTAATTGGATGTTTCACTTCACAAAAACTGCCTCACAATTTCCCTAAGGTTGTGCCATTTTTGACTTCCATCAGCAATGTGTGAGAGTTCCCATTTCTCCACGTTCTTACCAAGAGCTGTTTTTATTTGTTATTTTGATTATAGCCATTCTAATCTATATAGTGGGATTTCAGTTCTTTTAAAATTTTCAAGACTTATTATATGGCCTAACATATTTTCTATTCTGGAGAATCTTCCATGTGTACTTGACAACAGTATAAACTGCTGCTGTTGGATGAGACCTTTTGTAGATGTCAGTTAGGTGTGGCTGGCTTTACTATTGTTTAAGTCTTCAGCATCCTTGCAGATTTTCTGTTATCTATTGTATCTGTTATTAGATTGGCCATTAAGCTTTTCATTTCTTAATGTTCAATTACATGTGTCTCCCTTTAATTTTAACTGCATCCTTTTCCATGTATTTTAGGATCATGCTTTTAGGTGCATACATGTTTATAAATAAATCTTATTGAGAAATTGATCCTTTTATTGTAAAATGTCCTCTTTTTTTGATGTTACAATTTGTCCATTTATTTAGGAGCTCAAAATGTATTACAGAAAAGTATTAGAATCATCCTCATAAACAGCTTTCACATCATTCTTTTATATCTGTTCTGTTATTTTAGGTGTTGTCTCCTTAGTCTTTAGGAATTGTTGTGTCTTAACTTTGATTTTACTTGATGTTAACATACTTCAGCTCTCTCAAGATTGCTGTGTCCAATAATGTAACTTTTCCCATCCTTTTAAATCTTCCTATTCAGTTTAATTTTTGTTTCTTAAAAACAAAATTCAACTGTATGTTTTTATATAAGCCCATTACAAAACCCAGTTTTAAATCTTTTTTAAAAAATATTTGTTTTATTTTTTGAAAGGCAGAGTTAGAGACAGAGAGACCTTCTGTCCTCTGGCTCATTCTCCAAGTGAACATAACGGCCCAGGCTGGGCCAGACCAAAACCAGAAACCTAAAGCTTCTTGCAGGTCTCCATGTGGATGCAGGGGTCCAAGCACTTGGGCATCTTCTGCTGCTTTCCCATGTCATTAGCAGGGATCTGGATCGGAAGTGGAGCAGTTAGTCACAAGCTATTTACCTCCATGGGATGCCAGCACTGCAGATAACAGCTTTACCCTCTATGCCACAGTCCCAGCTCCCTGTTTTGTTTTTTCAGATCCATTCATACTGAATGCTCATACATAGGTATTTTTTCTGTCATTTTACTCTTTTGTCTGTCTTGTGTTTTTTCTTCTTCTGTTCCTATTTTACTGCCCTCATTTTATTAAATGACTACTTTACAATGAACTATTTTGCTATCTTTTGATATTTTACCTTATCATTTTGATTGCTGTGCAAATTACAGTATACATACATGTTCTCTTACCATAATTTATTTCAAAAACACAGAAACTTAATTCTAACAAGCTCTGTTCTTTCCCCTTTTGTCCTAGTGTTAGTGTCATAAAATGATTTTACATTACTAATAGTTTACATAAAATTATAGAAACAGTACAATGCTTATCTAAAATATTGTATTTTCTGAAGAAGTTAAGACATTCTCTACTTGCTGTAATTTTGAATTACAGTCTTAAGTCACTTCCTTGATCTATTTTACCTGCTTTTTCTTTTTAAAAATTTTATTTTGGAACAATTTAAATTTATAAAAAATTGTGAAGTGGTGTTACAAAGAGGTCTTATATATATACCTCATCTGATTTTCCCTATTAATACCACATATTAGTATCTTCATCACAATTAGTGAACCACACCTACCTTCTGCTATATATTTTTTTCTCTATTAATGTAAACTATATACATAATAAATGCAATGAATCACTTTTAGGTATTTTCTGTAATTGTTTTATAAATTAAGGATAGGCAGGTGAAAAAAAAATTTGCTCTCTGTTTCGGCAAACCACAGAAACAGGATGGGCATCCCACTGACAACTGGGTTCAGATGCTGAGACTAAGGATTTTACCTACATATGAGGATGTGAAAAGATTTGTTACTCACATAATGAGACTCTGGAGAGACCAGGGTAATAGTGAAGATCTGCCAGAAATCTACCATTTTCTCCACCAGGCTGGAGAGAAAATGGAAAGGAGGCCGACATGACGTTTTTACAAGGGTTTGGGTGGGGGTCAAGGTTAGGGTCTGGTAAATGGTTTTTTTATGCCAACATAGGGAGCACACCCAGGCTGCCATGATCAGCTTTCATGATCAAACTATTGGTTGTAATTGGTACTACATCATGACCTTTACTGATGGTCTTTGCTTTTTCAAGTAAATAGGAATGAGGAACCACACTCTGATGTTACTTACTTTCAGCCTGAAGAGCCTGTCTTAGTATGTTTGACAGGTTAGCTCTGCTACTAACATTTTCTCAGTCTTTGTTTAGATGAGAATGTTTTCTCTTCAACTTCATTTCTGGAAAATCATTTTCCTGACTATGAATGTGTGTTAATTTTTCTCTTCCTTAGCCCTGGGACTATACCGTCCCATGGTTCTGTCCTCCATTCTTGCTCATGAGAAGTCAGATTTTGCTTTCATTGCATGTGGTGAGCCCTCTTTGTCTTGCTGCTTTCAAATTCTTCTGTTGTCTTTTGATTTCTACATTTTAAAAATCGTTTATATAAGGGACAGATTTCACGTGTTTCATATATACAGTTTTGAGAATGTAATAATATTTCCCACCCTCTCTCTCCCCTCTCCTCCTCCCTTATTTTTAATTTTTGCAATGACATACTTTCCATTTACTTTAAAATCACAATCTTAACCCTCCACTAAACAAGGAATTCAACAAGTAAGCAGAAAAATCAGTGTTCATCAGGAGTATAGACAAGAGATATAAATAATAATTAAATCTCAAAATGTCAGTTTCACTCATGTGCGTTATATTTTGGCTACTGTTTGAATTTGATTCTATGTGCCCATATTTGACTTGGAAGTCATTGATCTTAGACACATAGATTGATGTTTTTCACACTTGGGGACTTTTCAATCTGCCCCACTTTTTCTCTCCTGATAGTCCCATTTCTACAATTGCTGCCCTTAATGCTGTCTGAAAGTTTACTGAGAATCTTTTTTTTTTTCATTCTGTTCTTCATATTATATAATCTGTTCGTTTCTATTTCAAATTTTGTGATTAACTTTTTATTGTTCCCAGTCAATCCAGTGACATTTTTTTCTTATCCAGTGGTCTTTTATTCCCCCAATTCAATTATTATATATTTCAACTCTGCAATTTCTATTTGACTATTTTATAAATTGTTTCTATATACTAATTAACAGTTCTATATTTGATGAATCGTATTTTCCTTTAAATATCATAGACTAGGTTTTCTTTAGTTCTTTGCATATATTTACAGAAGTTTCTTCTTTCTTTCTTTTTCTTCTTCTTCTTTTTTTTTTTTTTTTTTTTTTTTTGGACAGGCAGAATGGACAGAGAGAGAGAGAGAGAGAGAGAAAGGTCTTCCTTTTCCATTGGTTCACCCCCCAATGGCCGCTGCGGTCGGCGCACCATTGCTGATCCGAAGCCAGGAGCTGGGTGCTTTGCAAAAGATTTTAAGCACAGAACCTTAATAGTTATTTCTGAGTCAGCATAGATTAGTCTCAAGGTCGTGATTGACCAGAAATTGCAATGAAAACCTCCTGAGCCACTAAGACTTCTACCCATTTCAGGAAGATTTTAAAACTATACTGCTTTGAACCAGGGATTGTTTATGTTCCAGTTGCTCCAGAGTTTGTGTGTACAGCCTTTCAGATAACAGGAGATGAGTGTGTTTTATCAAGCTCCTTATGAACTATCTTTTTCATAAGGCTAAATTTCTGGTGGTTTGTGCCTGTTATTTCATTTGCTGTCATTAGTAGGCAGCCACTTCCTTAATTGCTTACCATTATGCTCTCTATTGTTTTTTCTCCAAAGGAGGAGGCCTTTAGACAGTTTCTATACTGTGTGTCATTAAGTTAGCTCCCTCAAGCTGTGCTTTGGAGTTTCTGGTCTTCAAGTCTTCTCTTTGAGCAAAAGCTTTGTTTACTTTGCTGGGGTTGAGTTGGAGAGAGGGGAAGAGATAGGGTCCTCTCCCTGGGTAGCTCTTTTGCCCCAAAAGGGAGCTAAGTAGGGGTATGGTACCCCCTGTTCTGTTGAGTTACCCCAATGAGAATGGAACTGCTATCCTAGGAACAGAAGCTGGGAGTGCATTAGGGGAGAGAAGGGCAATAGAAGCCCCATTTTCTTGGCCTGAATCTCATGGATTACAGTATGTGACCAGGAAAGAAACTTAACACTTTGAGTAGAAGCTGAGCAGAGAGCTAAGTTCCTGGAATAGATCTCTTGGAACATATGCGAAGACATATACAAGTTCATGGGAAACAAAGTTCAAGCTAAGTTTATTTTCATGTGAGACTTATTTTTTTTTCACTTTTAATCATCTTTTACTTAATAATAAAATGAAAAATAAGAATATATGAATACATACAATCTATATGCATATATTTATTGCAAATACTTAAAATTCTTATGTAAAATGATTTTTTTCTATGTGAAAAAATATGACTTTTTAAATGGTATTGACACCAACTTCTCTGTACAAGACTTATTTTTTTAAGGTTTCTTTATTTGAAAGGCAGAGTCAGAGAGAGAAGGAAAAGCAGAGAGAGAGAGAGAGAGAGAGAGAGAGAGAGAGAGAGAGGCAGCAAAGGCCTGAGGTTGGGCCAGACAGAATTCAGGAGCCCAGTGCTTTCAGGCCTCCCACATGGGTGCAGGGGCTCAATGACTTGGATTGTTGTCTGCTGCTTTCCCAGGCACATTATCAGGGAGTTGCATCAGAAGTGGAGCAGGCACAACTGGAACTGGGGGCCACATGGGATGCTGTCCTCACAGATGGCAGCTTTACCACTACCCCACAATGCTGGCCGCTGTTCAAAACTTTTAAACATTAATTCAGACGAGGGAGCTTCAAAAAGTTCATGGAGAATGTGTATTATGAAAAAAACTGAATAAATTTTTTAAAAATGTGTGCATCCATACAAACTTCTTTTGATTCTACTTTCCCATATTTGTAAGCACTATTGTAGATCCTGGGGCAGGCTGTCAGCTCACCCTCCCAGAGAGAAGACCGTTGCCCTCCAGCTGAGACATAGGAAAGGACTAGGGAGAAGGCAGCCTTCCTCTTGGTGGCCTTGCCCACCCAGAACCAAGCTGCAACACTGAGTAGGAGTTAGAGGGTGAGTGGGAGGGGGTGCAGTTTCTAGTTCAAATGTCACTGATTACCGCTGTCCTTCCTAAAATTCTGTAGATTTTGTTGGATAAATGTTTGTTTATTGCCTGTCAGTAGGTTAATTTTCGAAGACTTCAAATATGTTTGCTTTTAGTAGTCTTTACCAGTTTAGTGGCTTCTTTTTGAGAGAGAAGCTCTGAACTCACACAGCCCAAGCCCTGTCTTTTCTACATGTGTAATTCAGTGTTGTCTCCCAGGCTGGAAACCGGAACATTCACTTCGGACCTCCTTTCTTGAACTGCTTGTCTTTTCTAGTTCTTCCCTTAAACCTAGAAGTGTTGATCTGGCATCTTCCAGTTGTATGAGATTCCTCTTATAATAAGACATATTTTTATCTATGCATAGAGGTTGTACAGTTAAAAACACCTACCTCCCCAAAACTAATTTTAAAAGTATCTTCTTTCAGTGAACTTGTGTTTCAGAATGAGTACTCTGTCCTGAATTAAAAAGTACAGTTTTTCTTTTAAAGCTGAACAATGATGCTATTGCTCTAGTCCAGTATACAACTTTCTCAGAAAGCACTAAAAGATGTTCAATAAATGAGGAATCACGAGACATCGTGATTTAAGGAGAGCTAAGAATTTAAGTACTGAATACAGCATAATAACAATGATGTTGGGTTAGATAAAATAATAGGCAGATTAATTTTAGCTGAGAGGGGGTGGAAGATAATTCTGAAATGAACTGTGCCCCAAATGAGAAGGTGATTCACTTTTTCTGCTCCAGATCTATAAAAAGCTCAGCTCCTGACTCAGTGTGCTGGTCATCAACAGATTAGTGAGTAAGGAGAAGTAATCATTAGGGGAGGAACAATGGGACAGATTGAGCAGCAGTACAGCTGACCCATGTCAAGAAATGACAGGTCATCTGCTTTTAATGCCACTGTTTTTATTACTGACATTATCATTTTCCCATTCATGAGAAACTGAAAGGCAAATCAATTAATGCGTGAAGCATAAAAGTGCATAGCATAGTTATAAAACTAACACATGTGCACCAGTTAAATTTTTTTTGACAGGCAGAGTTAGAGAGAGAGAGAGAGGGAGAAAGGTCTTCCTTCCATTGGTTCACCCCCCCAAATGGCCATTACAGCCGGTGTGCTGCACTGATCTGAAGCCAGGAGCCAGGTGTTTCCTCCTGGTCTCCCATGCAGGTGCAGGGCCCAAGCACTTGGGCCATCCTCCATTGCCTTCCTGGGCCACAGCAGAGAGCTGGACTGGAAGAGGAGCAACCGGGACAGAACCAGAGCCCCAACTGGGACTAGAACCCAGTGTGCCGGCGCCGCAGGCGGAGGATTAGCCTAGTGAGCCATGGCACTGGCCACCAATTAAATTTAATAATAAAGATTACCATTATCTTCACAAATATCTTTGGGCATCCCCCTGCAAATAAAGAGATTGCTGAGTCTTATTTTCGTTGTATATTTGCCTTTTAGATTTTGTCATGTTTAAGTTTAGCAAAAGGAGAATATTATATAGTTCTTGGCAACTTAAAATTTTTATAGCTCAATATTATTTTTTTTAAGATTTATTACATTGAAAGACACTGTGACACACACATGAGAGAGAGAGAGAGAGAGAGAGAGAGAGAGAGAGAGAGAGAATGTTAGTTCTAACTATCTTCCATTCACTGTTTTACTCCCCAAATGATTACAATGGCTATAGCTGTTTCAGAAAAAAACCAGGAACCTAGAACTGCCCCCTGGTCTCCTATATGGATGACAGGGGCCCAAACACTTGGCCACCTTCCACTGATTTCCCAGGCATGTGAGCGGGGAGCTGCGTCAACAGAGAAGCTGGGACTCAAACTAGCACTCTGAAATGGGATGCTGGCCTCATAGGCTGATGCTTTACCTCTTGTCCCACAGTGGTGGCTTGAACATCTTGTTTATAAGTTTCATCTACATTGTTGGCAGCCATAGTTCATGTATTTTAAACATTTATTTGAATTTTTAGATGTAATTCACATACTATATAAATCATCTGAATGAAGTATACAATTCATTGGATTTTTAGTAAATTCACAAGATTTTACAACTCTTGTACTATTTAACTCCAGAATATCTTCATCATTGTGGAAAGAAAACTATACCATTAGCACTCCCAGTGTCCTCCTCCCTCTGTCCCTGGCAACTACTTTGTTTCCTATTTTGACATTTCATATTACATCTGTCTTTTTTACTGACCAGGATGTTGTCAGGGTTCCCAGATATTATAGCATGGATCACTACTTCACTTCTTTTTATGGCTAAGTAACATTCCATTGTGTGGATATATCACATTTGTGTATGCATTCATCAGTTGATGAACATTTGGGTTCTCACTGTTTAGCTACTATGTGTAATACTTATGTAAAAATTCTTGAAAAGTTTTTGAGTGGACATATTTTTAATTAGTTTATATGTACTCTTAACAATGGAATTGCTGGACCATTTGGTAACTCTGTATTTAACATTTAGAGGAACTGCAAAACATTCTCTTACAAGGTAGTGCACACATTTCTATCTATCCCACGAGCATATATAATGTTTCCAATTTTTCAATATCCTTACCAATATTTCCTTTTTTGTAAGATTTTTATTTATTTGAGGGGTAGAATTATAGATAGAGACAGAAAGGTATTCAGTCTGCTGGTTCACTTCCCAAATGGCTGCAAAGGCCGGAGCTGGGCCAGTCTGAAGCCAGGAGCCAGGAGCTTCTTGCTGGTCTCTCATGCAGCTGCAGGGGCCCAAGTACATGGGCCATCTTCTACTGTTTTCCCAGGCTATAGCAGAGGGCTGAATGGGAAGAAGAGCAGCCAGGACTTGAACTGGCTAGATTTATTTATTTATGTAAAATCATAGCAACAGATTGAGAAGGAGGGGGAAGTCTCCATTTTCTGGTTCTCTTACCAAATAGTCCCAACAGTCAAGGCTGGGCCAAATCAAGCCAGGAGCCAAGAACACCATCTGGGTGTTCCACACGGACGGCAGGAACCCAAACACTTGTGCAGTCATTTGCTGCTCTCAAAGGCACATTAGCGGAGAGAGGGATTGGAAGCAGAGCAGCCAGGACTCTAACAAACACTCCGATGTGAGATGCTGGTGTCATAATTGGCACTGTAACCCACTATACCACAAACCAGCCCCAATATTTGTTCTCTATTTAAAATAATTATAGACAACTTAGAGGATATGTAGTAATTTATCATTGTGGCTTTGGTTTGGACTTCCCTAATGTTGTTGAACATCTGTTCATATGCTTTTGGACATTTGTGTATTTTCTTTTTAAAATTGGATTATTTATCTTTTAAATGCTGGATTGTAAGTGCTCACTATATGTATTGAATATTATCCCTTTATCAGATATAAAATTGGCAAATATTTGCTCCTGTTCTGTGCATTGTCTTTCCACTTTCTTGTTGGTATTCTGCAATGTTCACAGGTTTTTAACTTTGTATGAGAAAACTTAAAAACAGTTATGCTTTAGTAGGACCAGGAAAAGAGATCCAAGATGGCTGAATGGTGAGAAGATACACTGGTCTCAGCCACAGAGAGATTCCAGAAAACAAAGGAAGAACCTTGTTTCAAAGGGACTGTTTAAATGAAGTTTTCAGTGGAGAAGAGACACAACAGAACAAAGACTCCGTGGAGGACTGGAAAATAGGGCATATTGCCAGGGGTCACTCCTGCATCTACATGGCCAGACCCTGGCTGGGCAGCACCATTTTCCCAGGAGAAGGTGAGAGGAGGCTGCCACAGGCCCTGTCACTGAAGGCTTTGACTAAGGGAGAATTCTGCAGTCTCTACTGGCTTTGAGTCTGGCCTGGGAAGCTGGCAGGGTCTGGGCAACTTCTTTGTGAAGGGAGGTCATATTGCTTCCCTCTCCTCCCCCCCGGGAGAGTACCATACTCTGGTGAGGTGGAGCTGCAGCTGAAATCTGTTTTGACTTGTGCAAAAGCAGGCATTTATTCTGCCAGAAGCCTGTGAGTCCAGGACCAAGGAAACTTGCAGGATGGACGTTAGACCCCCTATACCCTGTGACTGTGGGAGTTCTAGTCATAGGCAACAGAGTGAAGAGGGTGATGGGTTGAGGCTGGGTTCTAGTGCACCTACTCAGTCTGAATGCAGATACTCAGAGCTCCCTGCAAGTGAGGGACAGAGGACACACTGCAGAGTGGGTTGGTGCTCTGTAGAATGCATATGTCTGGGTGGGTGGGGTTTGCTAGTATTGGGAGATCACTCTAAACTGTTAATCAGCTGTTTCACCCTGGCACAGAGAAGGGCTGGGACTGTGAACACAGTAGTCAGCTCAAACGTCCTCTCCCTGCACTATTGCCTGAGCATCATTCCACTCCTAACTTGGGTGACACTCTAAACTCTTTCCAAACCTACAGATAGTGGCCAGAGCTTCCTGGTCCCACCCAGTACATACCCCTGGAACTCAAGTGTAGCCCTTAGGCACATTTTCAGGGAATAAAGCCCTTAATAATAATAACAACAACACCACCACCAACACCTACCCTTTAGAGGAGGTAGTAACAAGGGATCTCCCACATGTGCAAAACTCAACATGTAAGCACAGAAAAACAAGAAGGAGGGCTATACGTCTCCCTCGAGGAACAAAATAACTCATTGATATTGGACTATGATGAAGGGAGATTGGTGAAATGTCTGAAAAATAATTCAATAGAATGATTGTAAGGTTACTCAAAACACGGAGAAGTTACATGAGATAAGGAAATCTGTACATGATATGGATGAGAAGTTCTGCAAAGAAAGATTCTAAAAATAGAAGTACTAGAAAGGAAATAGGCAGTAAATCAAATAAAAAATACAGTGGAGATCCTTAAGAACAGACTTGATGAGGCAGAGGAAAGAATACATACTCTAGAATATAAGTCTTTGAAATATTACAGAACAAAAAAAAAATAAAATTAGAAAGGCAAAACAGTGTTTGGGATCCATGAGACACCGTCAAACAGCCAAATATACAAATCTTTGGAGTTGCTGAAAGTATGGAAAAAGGAATGACTTAGAAAACCTATTCAGTCAAGCAATAGAAACTTGCCCCAATTTAGGGAAAGGTATGACACCACACTCAGGAAAAACAAATCCCAAATAGATGCTAAGAGAAAAATTCTGACCATGAGATGTTATAGTAAAACTTTCAAAAGTAAAACATAAAGAGAATATTGTAGAATTTGCAAGACAGAAATTCCAGATATCTTTTAAAAAATTCCAATCAGATTGACAACCGATTTTTCATCAGAAACCCTGCAAGCCAACAGAGGATGGAGAGTGTAGTCTTACTCTAAAAGAAAAAAACTTGTAAGCCCAGAATACTTTACTCAGTGAAGTTCTCATTCATAACTAACAGTGAAATAAAGACTTTGCAAGATAAGCAAAATTTGAAAAATAATGTCACCGCCTGCCCAGTCTTATAAATGGTAGTTAAGGAGATACTACATACAGAAACAGATATAATGATCATAAAGGTATTTGAAGGCAGAAAACCTCCTAGTAAACGAAAAAGATTTAAAAATATCAGAAATATTTGTTGAAAAATGTGATACAGACTGGCTGAATAATTTAAATGAAGACCCACCTGTATGCTGCCACCAAGAAACATACCTCACCAATAAAGATGAGTGAGAGTGAAAACTGGCTGAGAGTGAAAACATGGCAAAAGATGTTCCATACAAATAGAAATAAAAAGCAAACATGGATAGTTACATTCTTATCAGACAAAATGACTTTAAGACAGCTATTAAAAAAGACAAGGTAATTGTCAAATGATTAAGGTATCAATTCAACAAGAAGATGTGTCTAAAGTAAATGAATATGCTCCCAGTGTTAAGGCACCCAGTTTTATAAAACAGCTCTTAACAGATTTAAATGGAGACATAAAAGCCAAAACAGTAATAATGGGGGACTTCGACCACCCCACTTTCATCAGTGGACAGGTCAACCAGGAAAAGATCAGCAGGAAAACGATAGAGATTATCCATGCTGTAGACCAAATGGACCTAATAGATATCTACAGAGCATTATATTCAACGACTTCAGAATACATATTCTTTTTCATCAGTACATGAAACATTCTATAGGATAGATCATATATTAGGCCATGAAACAAGCATTGTATATATACTTAAATTTTATATGTGGAATATATAAAATCTGTTATATAAATTAAAAGAAAAAAGTCTCAGCAAAATCAAAAACATTGAAATCATAGCACGTATCTTTATAACCACAATGAAATGAAGCTAGAAATCAACAAAAAGAAAACTCTAGAAAATATACAAACAGGTAGAGTCTGAACAACATGTTTCTGAATGAACAGTGGGTAATAGGATACTAAAAAATGAAAATAAATTTTTTTTTCAATGAATGAAAGCATACCATATCAAAATGTATGGGAAACAACAAAGCAGTATTTAGGCAGTAAATGCCTAAATCCAGAAATTGGAAAACTACCAATTAAGTGATCTAACAATGCATCTCAAGGATTTAGAAAAATAAGATATCAACCTAAAATTAGCAGAAGGAAAGAAATAATTTTAAAACCAGAAGAAATGAATAAAATGGAAATAAAAAGGTATACAAAAGTTAGTGAAATAAAGAGCAGATTTTTTGAGCAAATAAAATTTAGTCATTGGTATAACCAAAAAGGAAGACCCAAATTACTAAAATCAGAGTTGAAAAAGGAAATGGTACAGCAGATATCACAGAAATACAAAGAATTATTAGGATTATTAGAAAAAATGCTATATGCCAAGAATTTGGAAAATCTAGAAGAAATAGATTTCTGGATACAAGTAATTTACTTAAATTGAGGTACAAAAATAGAGAAATTGAATAAACAATAACCAAGACTGAGATTGAATCAGTATTAGCGAGGTTCCTGATAAAGGAAAGCTCAGGACCAGATGGCTGCACTGCTAAATTCTAGCGAACTTTTTGAAACTACAAGTACTTCTTAAACTATTCAAAATAATTGAAAGGGAGGGAACAATTTCCAACTCATTCTATGAGTACAGAATTACCTTAATTCCAAATCAGACATATATACAAAAAAAAAAAAGCTATAGACAAAATGCCCTGTGAACATAGATGTGAAAATCCTCAATAAAATACTAGATAATCAAATCCAACAACACATGAAAAAGATCATCTCCCTAAACCAAGCAATTTATCCCAGGAGTTCAGGGATGGCTCAACATATATAAATCAATAAATGTGATAAGTCATATCTACAAAGTGAAGTATAAATGTCATATGATTATCTCAACAAATGCAGAGAAAGAATTTTTCATGATAAAAAAAAGTAAAAATTTTAATTTGGTGTAGAGACTGACTTTGTGCTGTAATGGGTACAGCCTCTGCCTGCGATGCCAGCATCCCGTATGGGTGCCAATTCAAGTCTCAGCTGCTTCCCTTTCAGTTCAGCTCCCTGCTAACCTGGGAAAGAAGCAGAAGATGATCCAAGTGCTTGGGCCCCAGCACTCACGTGGGAGGACTTGGAAGATACTCTGGACCACGCCATGGGAGACGAAAACTGAGTTCCAGCTTCCTGGCTTTCACCTGTTCTAGCCCAGCCATTTGTTGATTTGGGAAGTGAACCAGTAGATGGAAGATCTCTCTGTGTTTCTCTCTCTCTCTCTCTGCCCTTACCCTCTTCTGTCACTCTGTCTTTCAAACAAATACAGTAAATTTTTCAAAAATACATGAAAGGGGGGCCGGCACTGTGGAGAAGTAGGCTAATCCTCTGCCAGTGGTGCCAGCAACCCATATGGGTGCCGATTCGATTCCCAGCTGCTCCACTTCCAATCCAGCTCTCTGCTATGGCCTGGGAAAATAGTAGAAGATAGCCTAAGTAGTTGGGCCCCTGTACGCAACGTGGGAGTCTCAGAGAAAGCTCCTGGCTTTGGATCAGCCCAGCTCCGGCCAATGGGGCCATTTGGGGAGTCAGTCAGCTGATGGAAGACCTCTCTCTCTGTCTTTCTCTCTCACTGTCTATACGTCTACTTCTCAAATAAACAACAAAACCTTTAGAAAAATAAATGAAAGTTGTGAATATGCACGCCTATGTTATTTGTGCTTCTGAATGTATATATATATATATGCTTAATATGCTTACATAGTCACACCCATTGAAAAAAAGATTACAGAACAACAGCAAAGATGTTTTTACCTTCCAAGGAGTCCAACTTATCTGCTTTCTTTAGTTGCTGGTATTTTTCATATTTCTAAGAAATCATTGTGTAATCTGATGTCAGAGATTTATGTCTATATCATCTATGACATAGTTTTAACCCATTTTTTGTTAGCCGTTGTGTGTGACGTGAAATAAGGTTTGAAATTCATTAGCTTACATATGTGAATCCAGTTTTCCCAACACCATTTGCTGAAATGACTACTCTCTTCTCCACTGAGTATTATAGTGGGCTACTGGCTGTAATAGTGAATCCCAAAATGATATGCTTATGCCCAGAATTTGTGAACACTATCTTATTAGAAAACACACACACACACACACACACACACACACACACATGCATGATGTTGACTGTGGTATATTATCTTCACATGGGGATCTTGTCTTGCACTCACACAAGCATTTTACGTGCGGACGTGTTTGAGGTGCAAAAGTGGCAACAACTTTTATTCAGAAGATGAGAAGATAAACACACATACATGCATGTGCATGGATTGCCCCAGAGAGAAATACCCATCATGAATGGGCATTGGCCCTGAAGATTACTTGCATAGAGGAGGGGTGGGAGAGAGAAGAGAGATAGATTATCTGTACAGCGCCTCTAGCCTTGGTATCCAGTGAAGGAAAATGCAAAAGAGTCCCTCCCATTTGTTGGCCTCCTTTATGAGATGGGTGTGTGTGTGTGTATGTGTGTGTGTGGTAACTTTCCAGGTTACATGGCACCTCTACAGTTTCCACATGGAGCTAGATATTCATATTGTCATGGCATCCCCTCTTAGGACCCACATGAAGCTGATGCTTTATAGGAAAAGAGCATTTTGATTGACAAGTAGGACGATTGAATTATATTTGGGTGCTTTAAGCTCAGCAGATGTAGCACATGTATACTAACTACCTGCTGTCTGTCTGTCTCTCAGCCAAAACACTGCTATGTGGCACATGACTCTACATGTATGTATATGAATATTATATATTTATGTCACACCCTTCATACTCCTTTTTGACTGAACAGTTTTCTCCAGGCAGAGTGTTTTTCTTGTCAAGATGGCAAAGTAACGGACTAGAATGCTCCTTTTAGGCAGTATAGTTAGAATTCTAAACAGTGATAAAATAAGTTTGTAAAAAAGAAATATGATGTAAAAGTATTTTCTCAATTATTTCACTACCAGAATAATCAATTACAGTGTCCATTTCCTGAGGGCTTACTTGGCAATAAATAAATTCTGATATTTTTGTTCCTCCAGAAAGATCATGTGGGTGTCATTCGTTGCTGAGTAACTATGAAGCAAGGGAACAGTTTACTTAATTATAGGAAAGATATATTGCACATTTGTGTATCACGCCTGGATAAAAAGATTTACAGAGAAAGTTATCTTCCTGAAAAATCCCTTGACAATCGCCTTCCAGTCTCATTTGAAAACTTGAAGTGTGGAAAAGTAGATGGTGCTAAACTTGTTCATATTCTCTTAGTGACAAGCGAATGCTTTTTATAGCTTGTAGTTGCTGTGCGCTCCATTTGGAGCTTGGACTGTTCTGATAACCAATTTTGAATAACAATGGAAACATCAAGCCAGATTGTGCCTGTCCTTCAGGGTCTGTGTGGAGAGCTTCTCTTTCCTGACTGAGATGGTTGGATGTGGTGTCTACCCTATTTTATGTTAATTCACATGTCATTATGCTTTAAGTGTATTTACATAGCATCATTTTGCTTTTATGCATTTAATCAATTAGAGGCATGATTTCATTTAAATACCTGAATGCCTCATAAATTCAGTTTGCTCCAACCCAAGCAAAACCTTGGAGATTGTGATAGTGTTCTTATTGGAGCCAATTAACATTTAAAACTGTTTTTATTTTGAAGCAAACACTTGGTGGCTGCTTGAGATACATGAATATCATTTTAATTCTGTCGTTATTGCCTGATCATGTATCCTGGTACGTATAGGGGTATGTATATGTAAATGTGAATAAACTGCCACTCCCAACCTACTTCTTCATTAGCCAATGGATCACTTCTGTGTGGGCTGATTGCTCTAGTGCCCCCTATATCTCCCTGCTGAGTTACTTGGGGTTTTCTGCAACCCTATAGCCAGATGGAGCCATGCTTCTTTCTGACTGGCTAGTCCTCCACCTCGTTGCTTCTTTCTGTGCTGGCTGCTCTCTGGGCTGCTGCTTTAAATGGGATCCCATCTCATCATGCTCTCGGATCTTCCAAGGCTTCCATTACCTATGGGATCTACTAAGTCACTGATTTCTTTTACCTGTGTTAGTAGAGACAGCTGGAAAGCTGGAATAGAGGCTCTCTTGCTCCCTCCTTCTCCCTCTCTCTCTCTCTATATATATATGTAATGTATATAAAGTATATAATATATAAATATATATATATGTGTATAAAGAATTTTAGATATGAGACAGAGACTAGCAGTGAGAAAGCTGGCAAGGTTTGATGAGGTGGTGCACCCAGCAGACTGGATGGGCAACTTCTTCCTCTTCCTGCCCTTTCTCCTTCCTCATCTGTCTCCTGGGATACTGCTGGATGAAAAGGGCTTTCCCAGTGTGAAATTCCTTCCGAGGTTATATTACTCCATGTTATCAGACTTGGTATCCCCAAAATAGCCCCCTTGCTGCTGAACCAGGAAGATTCTCCTGGATTGTCTCCAGGGGAGACGGCTGGGGGGCATTTACAAAATTACCTGGATCTGTGAGGATTTTGCTGTGCAATCGCTGGGTCCCTTCCAAGGCATGCTTCTCCTTCCCAAGGCTGCTACATCCCTTCCCAAGTGAATTTCGTGTCTTCTCCCTTTAGCCTCCTTCATAGACATAGGCTAATGTCTACCTCCCTACTTAAAAACTCTAGGAGGACATTGGTTAATTCAATAAAGTGTTTACAGAAAACTTTAGAGGTAGGAGGAACCTTAGAGCTAATTTCAAAAAAATACTCCATTTGAGAGTCAAGGGAATCAGGCATAGGAAGTGGGAAGAGCCACTGGGTAGGCTCTTACCTTACTTTTACAGAAATGTTTTTTATTTCCCTATTTGGATTCTTGTCTCCCAGTGACAATTCTGTTATCACATGGTGACCCTGAGAGCAGTTAAAGGTGGTAGAATGGAAAAACGAAAGAGATCTAGGTCATCGGTGACCATGTGAACCCATCTTGAATGCCTACCTTTGTACTTAGTAGTGTATGTGAGTTAAAAAGTCTACCTTTTATAAGCCTATGGCTTCAGTTGTTGGATGTGAGCAGCTTAATACAATTTCTGACTGGTACAATCATATTTGAGAGACATACTTGCTTGTCCCTCATTCTTTTGGTTTCTCCAGCCCCCATGTCCTTCTATCATAATAATTCTCTTTCTAGAAATTTCCTGATATTTCATAGCACCCCAGAACCACTTTCCCCAAAATAATAATGTATAATAGTATATGAAATTCTGTCGCTTCTGCATATCTAATTTTTTAGAAAAACTCCCCATCATTTCAGTCAGTAAACTATAAAATAAAGCTCTTAAAAATGGTAGTTAACACATACCTTTGGTGTAAAACTAAAAAGTGAAAAAGTGACCTCCCATTGGCATCTCCCTACCTAGTTTCCTTTCATTGATACAACTAGGTTACCAGATGGGTGACAGGAATGCAACAATTTGAGCACAACCTGTTACCTCCAGGTATACATAATAGCAGGAATGTAGAATCAGAAGTGAAGCTGGAACACAATCCCAGGCAATCTGATATGGGATGTGAGCCACACAACCAACGTCTTAACTGGTTCAAATGCCTGCCCCTCGATTTATATTTTAACAACTCTAGAACATGCTATTATCTGAGGCTATCAGAATATAATAAATAATAAATGGGCATTTAGATTATTTCAAATCTCTTTATTATTAACAAAAGTAATTATTTTCCTAACAACTTGAGAAATATCTGTGAATTCCAAAGAATAGAAATTCAGGGTCAAAGGTTAGTTTTTATTTTGAATATAGTTGCTTAAATGTCCTTCACAGATGTTTCATGCAAAGATGGAATGAAAGTTTATGTAATACCCTAAATCCCCATTTCTATAATAGTTATGTATTGGTTTTCTGTTTTCAGAAATGACAGTATTTTTACTTTTTCCTCCTCAGTTCCACAAACTAATTGCTTTTAGTTTTATTTATATTTCTTAATTTTATACTGTTAAATATACTTCTGTCTTCATTATTTGGTTTCTAAACTCTTAATGATATATATGTGAGAACCCAATTATCAAAGAGGAGGAAATCTGCACACTTTTACTCTTATTTTTCCAACTTTTGCTGGATTTACCATTTAACTGGTTTAATTTACCAATTAAAACCTGTTTGTAATCATAACCCCAAAATTTATTCTAATCTTAATCTAATATTGTCAAGACTTACCACCAGTTCTTTTGCTATAGGTTTCTATCCTATGCTTAAATAAAAGTTGTCATTTAGTTTTTTGCAAAGGGAATTGAAGTATTTAGTATTGGGTCATTTTTCCCCTTGAACTCTGGATAGTTTCCCACTGTTTTCTGGCAATGAATTTTCTTTGAAGTCTAAGGTTAACCTGATTTCTTTAGCTTTTCCTTCTATGGAACTTGATATTCTTACCTGAATACTTACTCTCTTATCTTCTAATTCAGTAAATTTTCTATAATATCTCTTGGCTTAATAGCTTCTATGTCAGTGTCCTTGGGAAAAATAAATCCTTTCATATCTACAAATTTAAATGCTTTTTTCCTGATAAGTTTTCTTGGAGGATACCAGTAAATATATTTGTAGTCTATCTATTCTTTTGGGATAAACGTTATACATCTTTGGGAAATCAATTTATGTCTTCTTTTTCTATATACTTAACTGTTTATTTCCTTTTGTTTTACTTGCCTTTTCTTGCCCTATACTTTGTGGTTTTCACATGTTCATTTTCTTGGTCTGCCATCACTATTCTAATTTTTGTGTGATCATGACTGTGATTTTTTGAGCTAATGTTGTATTTCCTCTGTCACAACTTCCTTGAGCTTTCACCTCCCCACTTTGAACTGTTGCCTTTTAGCAGCTATGTTGCCTCTAATTCTTTATCTTAAAATGGGGACAATAGCAATTGTACTTGATGGGGATGTAGGGAGGATCAAATTAATTTATTTATTAAAAGTACTTAGAATAGTGCCTTATACATGATATGCAACTTATATGTGCTTCCTATTAGGATTTTGTGTTTTTGTAGAGGCAACTCATTTTCTAAAAAGTTTTGAAATTTGAATTCAAGGAAAACTTGTCTAAATTTGTATTTTCTTTGGCAATGTTTTTCTGATATCAGTTTGCAATGGAGGCTGGGGTAATTTTTTGTTTTCTGTTCTAGCATCTGATTCTTTGTAAACATACTCATCTGTATTAAAATAGATAATAAGCAGTCAAATGCGGGAGAAATGTGGATGTTAAAATGAAATATTAGAAAATAATGAGAGATATAAAAGAATTTGCAGAGTCATGGAAGTGTACTTGGAAAAATCTATTAAAAATTTGAAGGAAAATATAGAGTAATAATTATCTGTAAAAGCATATTTTCTTCATACAGATGAGGGCAGAAAAAAAAATAATCATGGAACAATTGGTAAAACGAGGTCTCAAAGGATTCCACAGGTAAATATTTTTAAACCTCAGGGAGCTGGTTGCTATCCCATTGTTTGTTCACTTTTTAAATGGCATAGAGAAGAAAGTAAATTTTCATGTTAGGGACAGTATAGTCTTGATGTAAACCTGAAATAACACGTACTTTAATTCACATACATAGATAAAACCACATATACCATTGCCACCACAAAATGTTTAAAACTGTAGGATAGTTTTAAGTAGACAATTCATCATTCACTAAAAACTGATGTGGCACCAGAAGATGGAGTCTACCTATATAATACAGTGGTATTTTAATATTAGAAGTTATGTTAGGGGCTGGTGGTATGCTGGAACAGGTAAAACCTCCACCTGAGACATCAGCATTCTATATGGGAACAGGTTTGTGTCCCTGTTGCTCTACTTCTGATCCATCTGCCTGTTGATGGCCTAGGAAAGCAGCAGAACAAGGCCCAAACGTTGTGGCCCTTACACCCACATGGGCCACCTAGATTAAGCTTCTGGCTTCTGCCTGGCCCAGTGCTGGCTGTTGGGGCCATCTGGGGAGTGAACCAGTGGTTAGAAGATCTCCTCTCTCTATTTTTCTCTCTCTCTGCAACACTTTCAAAATAAGTAAATGAATAAGTGTTTTAAATTATGCTAATATAATACATCATAATAATCAGATAACAGTCATATCATTACCTCAGTAGGCTCTTAATTTGGTGGCAAGACTTTTTTCCATCTAAAACTTGTAAGATTAGTTAGATGTTCCTCCCTGATATTTATGTCTGTGTATGTGCATGATAGATTTAGTGATAGTTAATGATAGTTTTATGATATATCCATATAAGTATCATAATATATATAATGGTTATATACATACACATATGTTCAGAATATTCTCTGTGTGTGTGTGTGCTTGTGTGTATGTCTCTTGAGTCATAAGCCATTACACTGGATGGTGAGTGACCAATGCCAAGTAAATTATATTTTCATCCTTCTTATACTTTTATATTTTTCTGGAATTATAAGGTGATGCAATTGAATAAAAGAGCAATAAAAAGTAAAAATGTTAGGAAGGTCAAAGCATCATGTACAGTAATGTGTTGCAATAGTTGAAGAGCCTCAATTGAAAATCTATGAGAAACAAGAAAATGCAAAATAGCTCTTTGTACAAATATACACACAATAGACACCCACATATATGAGTGGATACTTATATATATACACACACACGCACACTACATATTTTTTTTTTGACAGGCAGAGTGGACAGTGAGAGAGAGAGAGAGACAGAGAGAAAGGTCTTCCTTTGCCGTTGGTTCACCCTCCAATGGCCGCCGTGGCCAGCGCGCTGTGACCAGCGCACCGCGCTCATCCAATGGCAGGAGCCAGGTGCCAGGTGCTTTTCCTGGTCTCCCATGGGGTGCAGGGCCCAAGCACTTGGGCCATCCTCCACTGCACTCCCTGGCCACAGCAGAGAGCTGGCCTGGACGAGGGGCAACCGGGACAGAATCTGGTGTGCCGGCGCCGCAAGGCGGAGGATTAGCCTTTTGAGCCACGGCGCCGGCCCACACACTACATATTATGTATAAAATGACACCTAAGAATATATTGAACAGGAAGTATGTAAGTTCTAAACAGAACTTTAAACATCTGTCTATTTATGAAGTAATTATAAGGATATACTTTGTTCTCATAAGAGAAACCTGAATAGTATCTAAAAAGGCATCTCAATTTTATTTATAAATTAAACGAGACCTCAGTTAAAATATCCTGAATATTAAAGAAAAACAGAAAATTACATGAATTTTATTTGGAAAAATGAAATTTGATACTACATATAAGCCCCACAAGGAAAATAATGAGGAGAGTCTAACAGAAAGAATTACAATCAAAAATAATTCTGATTTTGTACTACAGGAGAAATATATATATATAAATAGACTAGAGTTATTAATCCAGAATAGCAAATGTAATTTATGATAAAGTCAATATGTGTAGTCACTGAGAAGAGAGGGATTTCTCCTCACCCCTACTCCTCTCATTTATCCTGTGCTTTTCCATATTAGGTTTTATTTTATTAATTTTTCCTGTTTCCCACTTTGTGACATGAAGTGTCCATTGTTTTAAAAGGTAAAGCTCCCTCTAATGCTGAATTAAATTCCCTTGGCAAAACAGTGCATATTTTATTTCACCATGTCCTTACACATTAATGGTTCCTACTACACAGAGGCTGAGTTCAGTAGACGAGAGAGACCTGGACTAATTGGAAGGTAGGGAAGGCAGCCTCACTATTGTTTGGGCAAATACTTCACGTTGTATGTGGCTTTGTACATGGTTTCTTCTCTTTGACCAAGGCGCACTAGAACCTCCCCTTGTATTCATGAGTGGGGAGGGAGTGGCAGAAAAGAGCCTGTCATGGCATAAAAGTGAACCCCCACAGATGTATATATTCGTTTCACTTCCACAATTTCAAGGCAAGTTATTTGAAGTATCCTTGTTGTTTTTTGGTATTAATTTCCAGAAATAAAGGAACACTGACTCTGAAACATTCTTCTTTTTGTTTTGAGGATGATTTGAGTCATTAAATTATTCTACTCATATGCACATACTAAATTTTATATGAAATCTCATCATGCAATCTCATGTTAACTCATCCTCTAATTATATAATAAAATTTCTGGAATAATTATCCACCTCATATTTTATTAATGCTTAATTAAAGATATAGCTTAAGTAATTGTGGCATATGGCAGTACTAGTGAACCAGAAAGTGATAATAAACAATACAATGACAGAAAACTACCAGATAGAGTACTTTAGTTTTATGTATCTTTTAGGTGAATTCATAAATACTGACATCATTTTTGGATGTTTGTTGGTTCCATATTAACCTTTCTAAATGAATTTCTGCCATGGGTGTTGTATATTCACAGAAGCGGCTTTCATTGACAGCTTTAAAACAGGTATCAACATGCCCTTTGGGTTTATTCAAAAATCCAATTTGTAGATCTGATGTCAATAGTGATTTAGAAATAAATTTAGAGAAAGACTGGCAAAAAGTCATAAATTGAATAACCATAGGGATAGGTTTAGGGGCCTTAGAAGGCATTGGGACTTACTGAATTATAACCTTAATCAGAATTAAACAATGCCATCCTTTGTACTTTCCTGCCAGTTAGAAGCATGACTCTAGCTCACACTACAGGGCGGAATGAAATGGTCGTCTTTGGTTGCAATGTGATTCTTCCTTTATTTTAAAACCATCATTAGGACTGTGCATTGTGTGACACCAAAAAGTAAACTATTAAGCTAATTGTATAAACAACTGTGAAAAAGGTTTATTGGCTTAGGTTTCTTTAGGTGGTTGCTTCATTTTTTCACTTCAGCTTGTGTAAGCCAGAAAATAAGTATGAAAATAAGTAGATCAAAAATAAGCAAAACAGAAAATTAACATTTTAGCTAGGAAATTACAAACTAAGAGTGATTACATAATTTTTCATTAAGAAAACAATGAGGTTATTGTCACTGAATGCCAGAGCCAAATTGCTCTCTGCACTTCAGTATATGAACTTCAGGATCAGGACCAAATCCTATTTGCTTAATTCCTCCCTGATATAGGAGGACTGCCTCCCCTTGAAAGCTTCCAGAACTCAGGGAGAAATTAACAGTAAAGGTACCTCACTCTGAGATCATCCAAGTATGTGCCTCTCCATTCTGCTCTACCTGGAAAGATGAGGAAAGCATATCAAAGGAATAAGGAAAAGTCTCCATATGGAATCTATTTAGAAAGATAAGGTGGGTCTGAGGCTGCAACTCCATGCATTGGTGATTAACACTACTGGTTTTGATTTACATGAAGCATGATTTATGTGCCTGCAAACCAAAAATGATGGATGTTTGACAGAATTGGTAGGCATTGCACAAGCTGCATGTGGCTTGCTCAGGATCCATGTGTATCATTGTAAGGACTTTGTAGCAACTTCACCTAATTAGCGCAGCACTTCACAGTTTTATTCGCAACTGTAATGTTCACTGTAAACTCTCTTAATTATTCCTTTATTCCCTGTCTTATTTTCCCTAAGGGAATACTGTGTCTCTTGATATACCTAGGGTTTGATAGAATATGAGGAGCAATGAAATAGAGCCTTGCTGCTCTCCGAAAGCAAAATGTGTTGAAAGCAAAAGACTAAATATGTGTGGACCCATTAAGAACATTTTGTTGACACAGCAGGTTCTTCAGTTGAACTAGGTGTTTCCAGACTTTAAAATGAGATTACTTGATGGATTTTTCTCTGAAGTTATCTTGGCCTAAAGAGGTCTAGTATGTCCCCATTTTTCGAGAATTACTCTAGCCATACAGAGATTCCTAAAGTTGGGGTTGCAAACTAAAGAAGAATGTTGCAGGTTTACCCTCATGTATTTATTTATTAATGAAACTTTTTATTGAGATTGTTAGACATATGTGAAGTTATAAGAAATAATATAGGCAGATCCAGCATATCATTTATCCCAAGGGTGACAGCTTAAAACAAAATATTAGATAAACTTCATAACTGGGATACTAGATTGATGCATTCTACTGATATTTTTCAGATTTTTCCAGCTTGGCCCATACTCGTGTGTGTGTGTGTATGTGTGTGTGTGCGTAGCTCTACACAATTTTGTTTCGTGTATAGGTACATGTATCCATCACCGTCATCAAGATGCTGAGTTGTTCTATCACCTCAAGAATGTCTGCAAAATTATAGCCATCTTGCCTGTACTTGTTGCCTCTATTCCTGTCAACCACCGATTTGTTTAACCTTCTGAAGGTTGTGTTGTGAAAATACTACAAATGGAATCACGCATTATGTAACTTTGGGGGAATGGCTGTTTCTTTTCAGTCGTGATATTCACTGGAGATAAATTTGAGTTTTTGCCCTGGTTGCTGGCTGTAAGGGCTCCTGATGGATGCTTGTTGTGGATGGTAGTGGCTTGCTTTGTGTTTTCCCTGAAATTCTCAATGGCTGCCTTCTGTCTCGACGCTGAAGATCGGAAATGCCAGGTGTGGATGGCCTTAGTTTGGGAGCAGGAAAATAACCCATCTGACTGCTGTGTTGTTCCACTATTCCTAGCATCCCAGACCAGTTTCCCTTTTACCAGCTGTCAGTCATTTCCTTCAGTTGTATTAGATAAGGGTCGTGATTGTTCTGAGTGCAGAGGAGCAGGGGAGAACTACTCTGCACCATCTTCTCCAGAGTAGAGGTCTTTGTGGTGGTTTACATTTTTCTATTTTTTTTCCTTCTGTGCCTTCCTACCCTTATTAAAACACCTTCTACTTGTTTATTATGAGTTCATGCATTTATCTTATAGGTGTCTAGAAATTTTGAAGGAAACTTGGACCCATTCTCAGGCTATGTTGGAGGTTGCATGTATGGGTTAGAATGCTTTTAGATATATAGTATTCTCAACTACAATTGACTTAAACAATGAAGAAAATGTAAGAAAACGGAGGTGTAGGTTATAGCTTTGTCTAATTTGGTGACTTCATCTCAGTTTCTCAGAAATTCTGTTGGATTTGTTGATGATGGCAAGATGATTATTAGACCCTCAAGCATTATATCATTATGACTATTTCCAGAGTTAGAGAGGCATAAGTCCCTGTGTCTTGTCTGGGAAAGGATACTTTATATGAAGTCCTCTAATAGATTGTCCTTTATGTCTCTTTTTTTTAAAACAAAATGTGTTTATTTGAATGTCAGAGTTACAGAGAGAAGGAGAGACAGAGACCTTTCATCTGCTAGTGGCTAGATACCCACAATGACCAAGCGGAAGCCAGGAGCTTTTTCCAGATCTTCTACGTGGATAGCAGGAGTCCAAACACTCAGGCCATCTTCTATTGCTTTCTCAGGTCATTAACAGAGTTGGATTTGAAGTGGGGCAGCTGGGACAGGAGCTGATGCCCATGTGGATGCCAGTGTGGCATGTGGTAGCTATCCTGCTATGCCACAGTGGGGCCTACCTTTATGTCTCATTGACTAAGGATGTGTTACACGAACACTTGCTACCATTGGGAATGGAATACTCTGATTGTTTTGGAATAATGAACATTCACTTCCTCTGTAGTTTAGGAAATGTCCCATAAAGCATATGGGTAATTTCTGAAAAAAATTATAATTTCATTTAAAAGGAAGTATATATATATATATGTATATATGTACATAAAACATGCATGTATATACATAAATACTAATGTACTGTTTTATTTTCATCATAAAGCAAGATCAGACAATTGAAAAATAAACTTAAAGAAATTAGGATGCAAATTAGGACCAAACAGGATAAGAGGCTGGAACAGTCTGATTCAGTTGCGGATTTGATTGCTAAGGTGCAAAATTCATAAGAAGGGAAGGGCTTCAAGACAGGTATCAATGTTTTGAATCAATGTTTCAGTTGCAGTTGATCACTGGACTACCATAGTAATAGGATAAGATGGTAAAGTGGAAACAGTGAGCTGGTTTTGAACAGGAAACTAGATTTTATCCAAGTAATATTGGGACATAGATAGTTAGGAAAGACTTCTGGTAGGTTGTTGTAACCCAAAGTAAATTAGGTAAAAACAGTATGCCTGAGCCTCTAGACATAGGACATTAGTGATGCGTGTTGGAAGGAAAAAATTAGGGGCTCACATTGAAAATGTGGTCAGTAAGGAATACTTGCTTTCCTTGACTTAATCTTCTCTGCAATATCTTTTTCAATCCTGGAAGAGGTATGTCATTCAGAAATACTACAGATCTTTGTTTTAATTTCCTTAGGCACTGATATATTTCAGTGGATGAAAATTATTGAAAACTCAGTATATTTTACAAAGTACTGCTTGATACTGTTTAGAAAATATTTCAGGATATGGATTAGGGTACTTACATTATTTGTGAATACTAAAACTGATAAATTAGTAGTTATTAAATAAATGTGTATTAATGACCACAAAATTCAAAACAATACTAATTGCTAGAATCCATTCTAAGTACTAATGGTACAACTCTCAGTTTTTGTGAGAGCAAACATTTGATAGAAATTTGGCTAATTAAATTCTAAGCTCTAATCTAACCTTTGAATCCTTATCCAAAGATGAGTAAGATGTGTTCTCTAGCCTGTAGTTGCTTAATCTAGAAGGCAAAATAGGACGGACACTGTAAATATATTGCTCATAATTGAATTATAAGGAATCAGCAGCGAATTTAGGATATTAGTAATGTATAAAACCTTTGTTTTCATAAATGAATATGTAAACAACTAAGTAAAATATTACATGGAAATGCTATACTAAAAGTATAAAGGGAATTTTAGGATAGCAAGGATATATGAAAGGTTAGTTATGTTCTCTGTGGAAACAGAAAAGGTAAGGAATGCCTCAGAGGAAATAATATTAGAATTGGATCTTGAAGGATGAGCAGGATTTAACTAGAGTGGAGAAACAGAGTGAACATACACTGGGGGAATAGACATACATTGAAACTTTGGAAAACAATGAGACATATACATTAACAAGAACTTACACTGGATAATGAGTCATAGAGATGATCTTGGAAAGATAGGGTGGAGCAAATAAAGAAAGACCTGAAGCATTTTTCTGAAGATTTTATAATTTATCTTTTAGTGAATGAGCAAATAGCAACTGTGCTAAAGTGTGAAAACTGTGTGATCTGATGTGACTCTTAGGACGCTTAGATAACAATATGGAGAATAGGTTGGGATTCTGGTCGTTATTGATAATGAAAAGTTATTTTATTGCTGGCGCCATGGCTCAATAGGCTAATCCTCTGCCTTGCGGCACCGGCACACTGGGTTCTAGTCCCGGTCAGGGCTCCGGATGCTGTCCCTGTTGCCCCTCTTCCAGGCCAGCTCTCTGCTGTGGCCGGGGAGTGCAGTGGAGGATGGCCCAAGTGCTTGGTCCCTGCACCCCATGGGAGACCAGGAGAAGCACCTGGCTCCTGCCTTCGGAGCAGCGCAGTGTGCTGGCCGCAGCGGCCATTGGAGGGTGAACCAATGGCAAAGGAAGACCTTTCTCTCTGTCTCTCTCTCTCTCTCTCTCTCACTGTCCACTCTGACTGACAAAAAAAAAAGTTATTTTATTGATTTGAGAGAGATTTTAGAAGGAAAATTAGTGAGACTTGTATAGTCACAATGATAAAGGAGATGAAAAATTGATTTTCACTCTGTGATTTTGAGTTTGGGGAATTCACAGGTGATATAGTGGTTGGCTATTTAAGGGAAACAGGTTTTCAAGGAGAAGACTGAACTAAATTCTCCCTTATTGGAAGTGCTGTGGTACAGGCAGAACTACACAGACACATAAGAAAACCTTAATGGTACCTTAATCTCTGGAGAAAATTATCTCTCAAAAAACAAAAACACAGTGAAATAGAGTATTCTAAAGTCAGAAGAACTCAGGTCACTGCACTCACAAGTACACACTTATATAAAATGTCATCCAGCTTAACTCTGTAATTAACACACAATTATTCTTAGGTGTTTAAATTTTAATTGAAAAGTGATCTCTGTTAAATATAACAGTGGGAATAAGAGAGGGAGAAGAAGAACAATTTGGGACATGCTCAATCAGACTTTCCCCAAATGGTGGAGTTAGAATCGTACCAGGGGATTCCAATACAATCCCATCAGTGTGACATGTACCAATGCCATCTCACTAGTCCAAGTGATCAATTTCAGCTCACAATTGATCACACTGATAGGTCTAAGAGTCAATGGGTCACACAAACAAGACTAGTGTCTGCTAATACTAACTGATAGAATCAAAAAGAGAGAGAAGGATCCATCATGGGAAGTGGGATACACAGCAAACTCATAGAATGGCAGATGTCCTAAATAGCACTCTGGCCTCAGAATCAGCCCTTAAGGCATTCAGATCTGGCTCAAGAGCCCATGAGAGTATTTTAGGCATGGAAACCAAGACACTCTGGAAAAAAAAAAGACCTAAATGAAAGATCTCTGCGAGTGAGATCCCAGTGGAAAGAACGGGGCCATCAAAGAAGGAGGTTCCTTTCTCTGAAGGGAGGAGAGAACCTCCACTTTGACTATGACCCTGTTGGAGTAAGATCAAAGTCGGCGAACTCAAAAGGCTTCCATAGCCTTGGCATCTCTTGACTAGAGCCTAGGGATATTACTGATGCCATAAACAGGAGTGCCAAATTGTTAAGTCAGCAACAGGAGTCACTGTGTACTTACTTCTCATGAGGGATCTGTCCTTAATGTGTTGTCCAATGTGAAGTAATGCTATAACTAGTACTGAAACAGTATTTTACAGTATGTGTTTCTGTCTGGGTGCCAACTGATGAAATCTTTACTTAATATATACTAAATATATACTAAATCGAGAATTGAAAAAATGAATCTTGATGTGAATGGAATGGGAGAGGGAGTGGGAGATGGGAGGGGTGTGAGTGGGAGGGAAATTATGGGGGGTGGGGGAAGCCATTGTAATCCATAAACTGTACTTTGGAAATTTATATTTACTAAATAAAAAATAAATTAAAAATACATTAAAAAAAGAAATTGAGCATGATAAGCACCTGCATATCTATCATATAGCAGTCTGGCTATCTGCATATCTATGAGTATTCAAAAAGGGACAGATTTTTTTTTTTTGACAGGAAGAGTGGATAGAGAGAGAGAGAGAAAAGTCTTCCTTTACTGTTGGTTCACCCTCCAATGGCTGCTGTGACCAGTGTGCTGCAGCTGGCACACTGCACTGATCCAAGGCCAGGAGCCAGGTGCTTCTCTTGTCCTCCATGCGGGTGCAGAGCCCAAGGACTTGGGCCATCTTCCACTGCACTCCCTGGCCACAGTAGAGAGCTGGCCTGGAAGAGGGGCAACCAGGACAGAATCCGGCGCCCTGACCAGAACTAGAACTGGGAGTGCCACAGGTGGAGGATTAGCCTAGTGAGCCATGGTGCCGGGACAAATCGTAACAACAAAATTAACGACAGAAAAACAAATTTAGTCTATTTGTTACCTCATCATTGGATCAGTTAAATAAATTTCTGTATATATTTGTGATCTATATTTAACCTCATTTTTACTTAAAATGTGAACTTCATGGTAACACATCATGGGTGACAACTCAAAGAGTTAGGTAGTTAGTATCCAGGGTAGCTAAATATGAGGTAAAACAAAAGGCCTCATGACTATTGACAGGAAAGGTATACCATGTACAACAAGGAGTTGAGGACACAGAGAACAAATAGGGTACTAAGATAAAGTATATAATGTTTTCTAAATAAATATAAATATATAAATAATTGTTTTCTAAATAAGGCAAAGTTTTGACTTACAGGTATTGGTTTTATGCATCTTGAGCAATAAGTATAGCTAATAATTATTGACTACTTACTATGTGCTAGTATGGTTCTGTGTTGTTTATAGGTATTAAATATTTTAAGCCTTAATATTATTATAATCAGATGAGTCACAGGAGCAAAGAGCTGATTTTTTTTTTAATTTGCCTGAAGTCTCAGCTAGGATGCTGTGGAGCTGGGCTTTGACCCTGGCCTCTTGGCTACAGAGCATGGTGTTTCCTAGGCTGATACTAAATTCTGTGGACCAAGACATGGGCAGAGAGCACAGCAATGTGTATAATTAGTGATGAATAATAATACCCCCCAAGCAGTGATTCATTCTGGCATAAATTGCAAAGGTGCTGAAGAAGTAATTTAATCAAGAGGTGGTACAATGTTATATAAACAGATGAAGAATATTCAACTTCTACTTAAATATATTTCATGTTAATTTATGGAAATCTTACTAAAATCAGATAATGTGTTTGCTCAGAATTTTGCCTTTTGAAAGCCTTAGAAAAGCAAGCACTTCAGTAAATTATTACAGTGTAATGTAAAATCTTATAATACTGTTGAAGGCAGCTTGGAACAGGAAGTGTTTCTTCCTGCCTGGAAGTTGAGCAGCTTTCTGTGGAGCAAACATTTGAATTACCTCTCGAAGGATAAGCAGACTTTTGCCAGACAAGATAGGGGAGGGCTTTTCCAGAGCACCAAAGGCTGAGGGAGGAAAATCCTGGCTAGAGAGACTGAAGAAAAGTCTGGACAGACAGAAGCCAGATGACATAAGTTTTATTAATAGGACCAAAACTTGATTTTACCTGTCTCCTGGTAGCTTTCAAGCATTTTTTATTTTTATTTTGATTTTAACATTCAATATGATTTGTAGATACAAGTCTAAGACATAATCATATTCCCCTCCTCTCTCCTTCCTTGCCTCCTACTCTTCTTTCTGTATTTTTTTAGTTTTTGAGATAACATATTTTAAATTTACATTTTACAGTAAAAGGCTTAATATTTCACTGATTAAGAGGTTTTTTTAATTTTTTAAATTATTTGACAGATAGAGTTAGACAGTGAGTGAGAGAAAGATCTTCCTTCCATTAGTTAACCCCCCCAAATGGCCACTACAGCCAGCGCTGTGCCAATCCAAATCCAGGAGCCAGGTGCTTCCTCCTGGTCTCCCATGAGGGTGCAGGACCCAAGGACTTGGGCCCTCCACTGCCTTCCCGGGCCACAGCAGAGAGCTGGACTGGAAGAGGAGCAACTGGGACTAGAACCCGTGGGACTAGTGCCCATATGGGATGCTAGCGCCACAGGCGGAGGATTAACCAAGTGAGCCATGGCGCCGGCCCTGATTAAGAGGTTTAACAGGTAAAAAACGAAAGAGCCCTAGTTGAGTGGGAATAGAGACAAAGCTATAAACAATAATGGAATGTACAAATGACCATTTCATCCATATACAGTTTTTGGTCAGTCATTCATAAATTCTTTCAATGAAATACAGCCAGTGACATTGTAACATCTAAGTATTTCCTCTGTGGTTAGAAGATAATTAATATCTTCATTTAGACTTTAAACCATTTAATCTCAACAGTTTGTACACAGGAATAATTTTATGCAGTTAGCAATGCAAATAATTATACATTAATTTTTTTGTACTCTATTAGTTACCACAGATCAGGGAAAACATAAGATATTTTTCTTTTTGAGACTTGATTATTTCACTGAGTGTAATGTTTTCCAGTTGCAGAAGACATTTTGTTGTGAAAGAAAGGATTTTACTTTTTCTACAGCTGAGAAATACTCCATACTGTTTATGTACCACATTTTCTCTTTTTTAAAAAATATTTATTTTTGTTTCAAAGGCAGAGTTAGAGAGAGAGAGAGGGAACAAGAGCGAGAGCGAGAGAGAGAGAGAGAGAGAGAAACAGTCTTTCATCCACTGATTGAATCCCCGAATAGCTGCATCAGATGGAACTGGGTCAAGCTAAAGCCAGGAGCTACTTTTTGGTTTCCCAGGCTGATACGAGAGCCCAAGAAATTGGAACATCTTCTACTGGTTTCCCAAGTACATGGGCAGGGAGCTGGATCTGAAGTAGAACATCCAGAACTTGAACCTGTACCCCTATGGGATGTTGGCGCCAGAGGTAGTGGCTTTACCACTATGCCACAGTGCCAGCCCCTATACCACATTTTATTAATCCAGTCATCAGTTTATGGGCATCTGGGTTGATGCCATATCTTAGTCATTGTAATTGAGCTGCAATTAATATAGGGGTACAAGTAACTCTTCTATATGCTGATTTTATTTCCTTTGGGTAAGTTCTCAGGAGTATAATGGCTGGGTCATATGGAAGATCTATTTTCAGTTTTCTGAGGAATCCACATACTGTCTTCCACAATGGCTGTACAAGCTTGCATTCCCACTGATGGTGGATTAGGGAACGTTTTCCCCCACATCCTCACAACATTTATTATTTGTTGATTTTTTGTGAGACCCATTCTAACTAGTATGAGGTAAAACCTCACTGTGCTTTTTATTTGAATTTACCTAATTGCTAATGATCCTGAGTGTTTTCTTAAGTGTCTGTAGGCTATTTGAATTACTCTTTTGAGAAATGTCTGTTTAAATCCTTTGCCCATTTTGTAACTGTATTGTTTTGTTGTTGAGTTTCTTGAGCTCTTTATAGATTGTTTATATTAATCCTTTATCATACTTTGCATACTTTGCAAACATTTTTACCCACGTTGTCAGTTGCCTCTTGAATTTGTTAAGTCTATTCTTTGCAATGCAGAAACTTGTTAGCTTGATGTAATACAATTTGTCAATTTTGGCTTTGATTGCTTGTGCTTCAGGTCTTTTGCAAGAAGGTCTTTGCATACGCCAATGTTTCTACAATGTTCTTCCCTAGTAATTTGATGTTATCAGGTCATAGACTTAGATCCCAGATCTATTTTGAGTTGAATTTTGTGTAAGGGTAAGGGATGGGTTTGTTTCATAATTATGCATTGGAGATCCAATTTTCCCAGCATCACGTATTGAAGAAACTATCCTTTTTCCAGGGATTGTTTTTACCTCCTTTGTCAAAAATTAGTTAGTTGTGGATGTGTGGATTAATTTCTTAGGATTCTGTTCTGTTCCATTGGTCTATGTGTCTATTTCTGTGACAGTACAAGGCTGTTTATTGTAACTGCTCTGTAGGATATCTTGAAATCTGATAGTGTTGTGCCTCCAGCTTTGTTTTTGTTGCTTAGGATTGCATTAAGTATTCAGGGACTCTTGTGTTTCCATTTGAATTTTAGCATTTTTTTCTAGATCTGAGAAAAATGTCCTTGCTATTTTGATTGGGATCTTATTGAATTTGTAAGTTGTTTTTGATATTGTGGATTTTTTGATAATATTATTTCTTCTAATACCTGAACTTGAAAATTTTTTTCATTTTTTGTGTCATCTTCTGTATCTTTAATGTATTGTGATATTCATCATAGAGATCTTTCACCTCCTTAGTTAACAGGTGTTTATAACAGGTATTTAGGTTTTTTTGTAGCTATTGTGAATGGGATTGTTTCTAGAAGTTCTTTCTCAGCTATGACATTGTATATACAAATGCTATTGATTTTTGTGTGGTAATATTATATCCTGAATCTTTAACAGACTCTCTTATGAGTTCCAATAGTCTCTAAGTAGACTCTTTTGATTCCCTTATATTCAGAATCATGTCATCTGCAAACAGGGATAATTTCACTACCTTTATTCCCAATTGTTTCTCTTTGATTTCTTTATCTTGCCCAATAGCTCTGGCTAAAAGTCCCAGGACTGTATTGAATGGTAATGGGTGGAAGTGGGCATTCTTTTCTCTTTCTGGACCTTAGAAATACTTCCAGCATTTTGCCATTCAATATGATGCTGGCTTTGGGTTTGTCGTAAATTGCCTTGATGGTGTTTAAGAGTGCTCCTTCTATATCCAATTTGCTGAAGGTTTTCATTATCAAAAGATGTTGCAGTTTATCAACATCTATTGGGATGATGATAAGATTTTTATTCTTCAATTTGTTAACGTGATGTATGTTGAACCATCCCTGCATACCAGGGATAAATCCAACTTGGTCTGGGTGCATGATCTTTCTAATGTTTTGTTGGATTCAATTGGCTAGAATTTTCTTGTATCTATCTCATTTTGGAAGTAAGGTGATGCTGGTCTCAGAAGAAATTTGGGAGGATTCCATCTCTTTCAATTATTTTAAATAGTTTTAAGATCAAAGCATTTAGTTCTTCTTTGAAGTCTGGTATAATTCTGTAGTGAAGCCATCCAGTCTTGGGCTTTTCTTTGTTGGGAAGGCCTTTATTAGTGATTCAATCTTCACCTTGATTACTTGTCTGTTTATGATTTCCATGTTTTTGTGTATCAATTTTGGTAGATGTTATACATCTAGGAATCTATCCATTTCCTCTAAATTTTCCAGTTTGTTGGCATAGAATTGTAGTAATTCCTGATGATCCTTTTTATTTCTGTGGCATCCATTGTCACATCTCCTTTTTCATCTCTGATTTTATAGATCTGGGATTTCTCCTTCTTTTTTTGTTTACTTGGGTCAGTGTTATAAAAATATTATTCAATTTTTTTTCAAAAAGGTAACTCTTCATCTCACTCATCTTTTGTATTTTGGTTTCAATTTTCTTATGTCATTAAATTCTTTTTTTCTACTAACTTTGTGTTTCATTTGTTGTTTTTCTAGGACTTTGAGATGCATTGATAGTTCATTTATTCGATGCCTTTCCAGTTTCTTGATGTATGCTCTGATTGCCATAAATTTCCCTCATAGCACTGCTTTCTCTGTATCCTGTATGTTTTGATATGTTCTATTGTCATCTTCATTTATTTGCAGCATTTTAAATTTCCATTTTGATTTCTTTTATGACCGAATGTTCATTGAGGAGTGTGTGATTCAGTCTCCACATGTTTGCATATTTCCTAGAGAATCTTGAATTGTTATTCTCCAGCTTCTTTCCATTATGGTCAGAAAATGTACATGATATAATTTCACTTTTTAAAATTTGCTGATACTTTCTATATGGCCTAGCTATGGCCTATCCTAGATGAGTTTCCATGCAGTGATGAAAGCAATGTGTATTCTTCAATGGTGAGATTAGATGTTCTGTAGCTATCAGTTATTATATATATATGTATATTGGTAGATATCAGTTATTATATATATATATCAGATATCAGGTCGATTAGGTCTATTGTGTAGATTATCTCTGTTTTTTCTTTGTTGATTCTCTGTCTAGTTAAACTGAGATCAATGAAAGTATTGTATTGAAATCTATGTCTCCCTTTAGATCCATTAACATTGTTTCAAATAGCCAGGTGCACTGGCATTGGGTGCATATACAGTTATTATAGTCACATCTTCTAGTTGAATTGATCCCTTAATCATTCCATAATGCCATTTTTTCACAGTTTTTGTGTTAAATTCTGCTTTGTCTGACATTAGGGTAGCTATACCTGCTCATTTTTGCTTTCTGTTAGCATGGAATATCTTTTTCTATCCTTTCACTTTCATTCTGTGTATCCTTTACTTGTATGTCCTTTTCTTTATCCAAATTAGTGAAGTTTTCTGCTATTTCAATGACTAGGTTTCTTATACATTTTGTTTTACACACCTTCAGGAGCTCCCAAAAATCTGCAACATTGTTTATAATTTTTCTAATTTCTTCTTTTGGTCTAACTGAGATATTTCCAAAGATTTGTCTTCTAGCTAGGATATTCTTTCTTCTGCTTTACCAATTCTGTTGTTAAGGATTTCCACTGTATTTTTTATTTGACATATTGAATTCTTCATTTCTAGTATTTCAGTTTGATTTCTCCTTAAAACCTTAATCTCACAGAAACAGTTTTTATCTATGTCATGTATGGGTTTCTTCAACTCAATAATTTGCTTCTCATTGCTCTGAGTAATCCTATGATCATTGTTTTGAATTTCTTTTCAGGCATTATGTCAGTCACTTCATCTACACATTCTACTATTGAAGTGCTGTTGTGTTCCCTCGGGGGAGTCATGTTGCCTTCCTTGTTTTTGTTTCTTTTATTTCTGCATTTAAGACATTGTGGAAATACTTATTTTTTGTCCCCACCCCTGCACGCTGATGGGTTTTATCTTTTATTTATCCCTCTATGGCTTAGTGCAGTGTCTGCTACTTCAGTGAATACCTAGAGACATGTGCTAGGTTGGGCCAGGATACTTTGCTCAGGGTTCAAGGATGGGGCTAGAATCCAGGGTAACAAGCAGGTTAGTTGTCATAGATCTCCTCTTTCATATTTGGGGGGGAGGTATGATCACATCTGTTTGACAACCTCACCTCCTCTTTTACAAGTTGATCAATTGCCTAACTTAGCCTACAGAGGGCATAATCCTCACCTACTCTGGCACATGAACCACACAAAGGATCTGTGCAACCCTCAGTGTGAGCATGGAACCCTCAGCAATGACCCACACCAAGAAGTCAGGGAGCTTTGAGTTTCTGACATCAGATGCAGTGATTTGCCCAGAGATCTAGATATACCATAAGCCCTATTGTGCAGTCATAGAATTTCCACAGCCAGAGCAGACAAGGCTTATATAGTCATGGGTTGCAGAGGTTCTCTTCTCTGTCCCTGCAAGCCTACCCCATCCATGGAGACAGCACGGTTGTTTCCAGAGCCAACTGCCTTGGCAGTTTGAGCCCTGGAGCCTGTGACAGGTTGACAGGATGGGGGCACCTCACAATCCTAAGTATGTACCTAGCTTTCTGTCAGCCCTCCCAGGCAGACTCAAAGGCAGTGGGAAATGTGGATTTTTTTCCCTCTGCTAAAATCCCCTAGTTGGACTTGTGAGAGCCATGCAGACTCTACTTGTATCAAGATGGTACCTTCTCTCCTCTAGTTGCTGGGCACCCTTGTTTGGGAATGGGGAGAAATAAATGTGCTTTTCCTTTAATAGGTTATGGGTACCCTCCCAACTGCCAAGGCTCCAGGCAGGACTCAAAGGCAATGCAATGTGTAAGGCTGTCTCTCAAGCAGTATCCCCAGTGGTGCAGGCTGCTGTAGTCTGTTCTCACCTTGCTCACAGAACCTGGTGTCTCCTCCATGCTCCAGCTATGGGACTTGTGGGTGGTGTCTATGTTCACTTCTGCTAAATTCCCCCTTTCAACACTTTTCCACAGCTTCCCTCTTCCTTCTGTACTATTTCTATTGTAAACCTCTCTCCAACACTCCCCTGGAAACACCTCTGCCTTTTTACCCCCCTGCTATCTTCCCCTGATCAGAATCAGTGTATCTTTTCCCTATTCAGCCATCTTGGGATCTTTTATAGCTTTGAGAATCAGAGAGAGGAAGAGAGAGACAGAGAGAGACAGAGAGAGACGGAGAGGGAGGGAGAGGGGGAAGGGAGGGAGGTGGAAGAGGGAGACATGGAGAGCTCCCGTCCACTGACTTACTCCCATAAATGCACAGTGGCAAGGGCTGGGCCAGACAGGCTGGGAGCTAGAAAGCCAATCCTAGGTCTCCCATGTAGCTGGAAGAACCACAACCACTTGATCCATTGCCACTGCCTCCCATGGTCTGTATCAGCAGGAGGCTGGAGTCAGGAACCCAGAACATCTTAACTGATAGGCCAGATTCCTGTGACAGCTTTTGAACATTTTAGAACCCTCCTGGCAATAAGAAATTCTCAATGAATTGTAATTAAGCACTTATTTAATTATAACTTTGTTTCCTGAAGCAAGAAATCCCCAATTATAAAATATTTTTAAAACTTCTTTCTCTTCCTTTATCTTTCTTCCCTTTGCTTTTTACATCTTCTAGTCTTTTCTGTATTTCACTGAAAAAAGTTTCATTCAAAACCCATTAAATTGTTTTAAAGAACCAACAAGAGATTCACTTTTCACATGTAGCAAGAGAGAATACTGGAAATCACCTATACATCTAGCTTTACATCATAGAAAAACCTCTTGAATTTGGAACAAGGCCTAGAGCAAAATGATCCTAGGGGTGTAGAGAAAACTAGGAATGATTCTAAAAGCCTAGAAGTCAGTGTGGTAGACTCAGTTTAAGGGAATGAACTAAAGAAAAGGACAGAATCAGAATATGAGTGTAATAGTAGAAATGGCTTCAGACCCAGGGACATGTAGACATGAAGAAGGCATCCAGAGCCAGACATGAAAAAGTTGGTAACATATCTACTTAAATATTGAAATTTGTGAAAATTTTATAAATTCCTTTTTAACTTCAAAGTGTGCCTTTCTGTAAAATATCAAATGATCTGTCCTTTATGTGTCAAATTTCTTTCTCTCTTGGTTCCTGATTAAATGATCCAGTTCAAAGAAAAGTTATCTTCTCATTTTATGAACTAATGATAGGCTTTTATTTTTCTCTTCAAACACTTATGAAAAATTTCTATTCAGGATGTTGTACACAAAATCTTATTAGTGAATTATTTGAACAGGATAAAACCATTTGAACAGAATAAAGTTTTACATGGAAAGAGACATAAGAGAAAAAAATGACTTTGACATTAAAGTTGAAAAAAGAAACATTTGAATGACTTAAGGAAGAAGTGATTTGATTTTTAATGAGAATGGAAGCAGTGACTGTTGGCTGATTTTACACTACTGTGGTGAAACTGCTGGTTTAATTTCCCAAAATTGAGCTAGAATTCCCAATTTAACTACAAAAATTCACTGGTTTTCACTATATTCATAGTTTTATGCAAGTATCACCACTCATTCGGGTATATTTTCATCACCTCTGAGAGCAACCGTGTACCTATTTAACCATCTTTGCTCATTTCCCTCTCCTCTGACTCTGGCAATCAGTGACTTCCTATCTATCTGGGGTTAACTACTTCAGACATTTCTTACACATTGAATAATGCAATGGTGTGGATTTTGTGCTGTCTCCTTTCACTTAGCCTTGAGTTTTCAAAGTTCATCCATATTGCAGCATGTATCAGCACTTCACTCTGTTACTTTTCTTTTTTTTTTATAAAGCTTTATTTAAAGAACATAAATTTTCAAAGTACAGCTTATGGATTACAATCGCTTCCCCCCCCATAACTTCCCTCCCACCCGCTACCCTCCCCTTTCCCGCTCCCTCTCCCCTTCCATTCACATCAAGATTCATTTTCAATTCTCTTTATACACAGAAGATCAGTTTAGTACATATTACGTGAAGATTTCAACAGTTTGCCCTCACATAGAGACACAAAGTGAAAATACTGTTGGAGTACTAGTTATAGTACTAATTCACAATGTACAGCACATTAAGGACAGAGATCCTACATGATTTTATTTAAAGAATTGATTAATTATCTATGCAATTTCCAATTTAACACCAAGATTTTTTAATCATTTGCAATTATCTTTATATACAGAAGATCGATTCAGTATATACTATGTAAAGATTTTATCAGTTTACACCCACACAGAAACACAAAGTGTAAAATACTGTTTCAGTACTAGTTATAGCATTACTTCACATTGGATAACACATTAAGGACAGATCCCTCATGAGACGTAAGTGCACAGTGACTCCTGATGTTGATTTAACAATTTGACACTCTTGTTTATGGCGTCAGTAATCTCCCTAGGCTCTAGTCATGAGTTGCCGAGGCTATGGAAGCCTTTAGGGTTTGCTGACTTCGATCTTATTCCAACAGGGTCATAGTCAAAGTGGAAGTTCTCTCCTCCCTTCAGAGAAAGGTACCTCCTTCTTTGATGGCCCCGTTCTTTCCACTGGGATCTCACTCACAGAGATCTTTCATTTAGGTCTTTTTTTTTTTTTTTTCCAGAGTGTCTTGGCTTTCCATGCCTAAAATATTCTCATGGGCTCTTGAGCCAGATCCGAATGCCTTAAGGGCTGATTGTGAGGCCAGAGTGCTATTTAGGACATCTGCCATTCTATGAGTTTGCTGTGTATCCCGCTTCCCATGATGGATACTTCTCTCCCTTTTTGGTTCTATCAGTTAGTGTTAGCAGATACTAGTCTTGTTTGTGTTATCCCTTTGACTCTTAGACCTATCAGTGTGATCAATTGTGAACTGAAATTGATCACTTGGACTAGTGAGATGGCATTGGTACATGTCACCCTGATGGGATTGTATTGGAATCCCCTGGCATGATTCTAACTCCATCATGTGGGGCAGGTCTGATTGAGCATGTCCCAAATTGTACTTCTCCTCCCTCTCTTATTCCCACTCTGATATTTAACAGAGATCACTTTTCCATTAAAATTAAACACCTAAGAATAATTGTGTGTTAATTACAGAGTTCAACTACTAGTACTAGGATAAAAAATACTAAAATGGATAAAGTATTACAATTTGCTTTCTAACCAAGAATGTTATTGACTACTGTACCTGATTTGCTTGGCCCAGCTAAACTTTTTCTTTACCTTCTAATGAATTCTAAACTGCCATGGGGTACTAGGGACCAGGTTCCTTTCTCTGATGCCAAAAGGATTTTGAGGATCAGCCCTAGACACATTCAGCAGATAAGCTAAATTTGCTTGCAAAGTGAAAATACATACTCATACTCAAGAAGGAATGTAGGCATGCATAAGAGAGAGGTGCACTCAGTGAAGTTTAGGCCCATCCCATCACATGATACAGAGGCCTAGAGGGTGGTGTCTCAGACTGGGGTTAATTGAATATTTATGAGAGACAGAGTTTGGGGCATGGCTTGAGTACTGTTGATTTTCTTGTCTATTTTTGGAGACCTTGAAACTGTCATGGCCTCAAGTGCATGATGAGAGTAAGCATGATGGTCATGGTAATTAAAGTGGCATTACCGGGAGCTACAGGTTTTGAGTTGCAGTTTTGTAAAAGTTACAGTTTTCCATTTGCAAGGAAAAGGTGGGGAAGGAAGGTTGGACAACACAGGTGGAACTGTAAGGAGGGGCTGCTACTTACTTACTGACCCACATCCAACTGTAGTTTCAAAGCACTGTGATTTCTACAGCTACTTGTCAACTGCAAGACTCATCTGGAGTTGTTTGCTGTATCTGTAAGATGGATGGAGAGAGAACGGTGTTCATTTCTCTTTTGCCTTAAGCACTAAGTTGGCCAGTTAAGAGTATATTAGCAAGCTATTTGTCTCTCTGCTATTAACAGCATGGATGTACATCACTTGGGTAAAGGGATCTTGGGTAGCTATTTCAGGAGGCTAATGACTGCCTAGGACAGATAGCTTCAGGGCTTGCCTCAGGGTATCAACTCTGCCCCGCGTTCCTAATCTCCCCAGATGACCTCTCTTTGCTAGTATACTAGGTTTAAGGGGTTATTGATTCTGTCACATGTATATTGTGCCTTGTTCTCTGTTTCATTATCAGTTATTCACTCATCCCTGTAGATGTACTGTAGTTAGTGTACTATGCAGTGCTAAGTTCATGAGTAATAGCCACTGAAAAGAAATTTTATCTTTATGAGGACATTTTTATTTATTGCTATTGAGCACATGTTAAATATTTGATGGACAAGGCACATATAATTTCTTCTAAATTTTTCTTTCACTAAGGCATACCTACTGCAAGAGCCATATGGAATCTGGCAACTTACTAAAGGATGCAAATTTCTTGAAAGGTTTCTGTTTTAGCTTGGATGTTTATGTGAATTTGAACTCTATGATAAGTGTTGGCTTTAATAGCTAATCAATGGTTTACATTATTTATGACTCATATTACTTTAGCTGCCTTCACTGCCCAATCTTAGCCTAAAATTTATGTTCCAGGAGGCAGTACCATGATTTCCCCTGACAGAAAGTCTCTCTTTGCCAAACATCTCTTCCCTGGCCATGTGAATTGTCTGGCAGTGAAGCGGCTGTCATGAAGACAAAAGCAATGAGCAGAGGACAGTGGAGCAGGGAAACAACAACAGACCTTGTCATTGATGACGTCTTAGGGCCACTGCAGCAGCCCAGATCGCTTAGCTCAAGATTTCCTGCTGCATATGATACACCACTGTTAGTTATATTTTCTGTCACAGATGAATAAGATCCCTAGCTGACATAAGTAGTTTTTGTTAAAGATTTATTTATTTATTTATTTGATAGCCAGTGTTACAGAGAGGCAAAGGCAGAGAGAGAGAGAGAGAGAGAGTTCTTCCATCTGCTGGCTTACTCCCCAAATGGCTGCAATGGCCAGAGCTGGACCAATCCTAAGTCAGGAGCCAGGAGCTTCTTCCGGGTCTCCCACGTGAGTGCTGTGGTCCAAGAACTTTGGCCGTCATCTGCTTTCCCAGGCCGTATCAGAGAGCTGGATGGGAAGTGGAGCAGCTGAGACTTGAACCAGTGCCCTTATGGGATGCCAGCAGTGCAGGCTGTAGCTTTACCTGCTACACCACAGCACCAGCCGCAACATTAGTAGTTTTTAAATATCTTTCAAATGTTACCAATACTTAGAAAACCTTTACATGCTTTCTCATTTAAGTTTGTGTTGGTAATCATATATAATAATAAATATAAAGGTGAATATTGTGATTACTTAGGTTTAAATCATATATTTAGCATATCAGTATCTAATTTTTGACTTAAAAACCACCTTGTGAGGTCTTCACTAGTCACATTTCTCTCCCTTCCATGTTGAGGTAACCATTATCTTGATGTGATACCCATTCGCTTATTTTGTAGCTTTAAACTCCATGTATATATCAAATATTTTTCTAATTTTCTGTTAATATTCATTCCTCTATGACTACATTTTTCCTCCCTTTTATGCTTTTTAGATTGAGTCATCTGAACAAATGAAGCATGTTGCTGGAGTTTATTTTTAATAGTATATAGCAGTCTACGTAGATTTTATTTCCATTTCTATACCATGTTTGCTGTAGTATGTAGAAGAAAGCACTGATTCCGTTGCTGTACGTCGCCATACAACATTTCAATAAGCACATAGGTGTTCTTTGCTTATTTTCATTGCTATATAGGATTCCATCTATGAGCGTTCAGCAACTCAGCTTTCAGTGAATGATAGTGCTAAGATTGGGTATATCTACTAGTGTTCAGTATTGAAGTGTTTTTCTGGGCTATATACCTAAAAGCACAATTATTGGATTGCTTGGATATATGATGGGCTTTAAAAAGCCTGTAGAAATTTGAATTAAAGGATAATTCACATTTGACATGAAAATTTAGAAGCCACCTTATAGATTTCTAATTTTATTAGAAAACACCAAACTAATTTCCCAAGTGACATTGATTAAATTTTCCCCTTATTAACTGAAAAATCAAAATATTTCACAATATTTTATTCTATTCTTCTTACCTACATTTTTACAATGATTGCAGTATTTATTAATTAAAAATTATTAATTTTCAAAAACTGTCATTTCAGAGAGAATAAACATTTTATTGTCCTTTAAATATGTAGATAGCATACAATTTTTAAATTTATTTGACAGGTAGAGTTATAGACAGAGAGACAGAAAGAGCATACATTTTTAATCCATTGAAAATTATGTAGTTGATCTTGCTGATGATTAACTCTGTGAAAATATACTTATGATTATTAACAAGCCAAACAGAAATCAATCACCCCATTCCTAAGTGAAATGATTGCCTTGTGTACCTGAAATGGTGCTTGCTTGAGTGACAGAGTATTTACCAGGGAGTCCCAGATAAACAACATAGAAAAGGAGGAAAATGTGAATTCCATGATGTGTGTTGGGAATAGTAAAGAAATTCAACCCCCACCTTCTTTTGTTTGCTTGTTTTTCTGTAATAAAACTATCATGTGGCAACTGTGGAGAATTCTTGAATTATAAAATAAATGGCAGTGATTTTTATGGAGTGCTGGTATTTAAACAGAAGCATAAACTACCACAAGGATTGAGAAAATAAAGTTCTTGTTTTTTCTGGAGATCCCCATCTCCTTTTGGAAAATTATCTATTTCTGAATTGTGTGTTGCTTCCCTTCATGCTGGTTGAGCTCTTAGCCCTAGTGAGGTTCTGGGAACTCTAGAGCAGTAGCAATAATTTCCTTCAGACCGGCACAGCACGATTAAGAAGAGTGATCTTTTTCAGGGATAATATCTTCCTATCTTGTGATTTAATCCACCTAACAACTACATTGACTTATGTGTGCTTATGTATATTATGAAAAAGAACATCGCTTTAAATGTTCTCCTGACACTTTCAAAGATTTTCAGGCTTGTTTTATATACATGTATCCCACAGATCAGTAGACTAAATTTTTTTAAATCACAAACACTATCTGTTAATTTTTCAAAAAATGGTTTTATTTATTTGAAAGGCAGATCAACAGAGAAAGAAGGAGGAAGGGTGAGAGAGAGACAGATAGACAGACAGACAAGGCAAGATATTCTGTCCACTGGTTTACTCCCTAAGTGACCACAACAGCCAGGGGTGGCTCAGGCTGAAGCCAGGATCCTGAAACTCCACTCTGGTTTTCTGCATGGCTGGCAGGGGCCCACACAGTTGAGCCATTTTCTGCTGCTTTCCCAGGCACATTCACAGGGAGCTGGATTGGCAGCACAGTAGCCAGGATGCGAACCAGCACAGTGATGTGGGATGCTGGCATTGCAAGTAGTGGCTCAACTCGCTGGGCTGTCATGCCAGCCCCTGAGTTAAATTTTTGTAATAAATCCTCAATAAGTAATACATATAGTTCTTAATTTTATTTATTTGAAAGACAGAGACAGATATCTGTTGTCCATGGGTTCACTTCCCAAATGACTACAACATCTAGGGCTGAGTGAGGCCGAACCTGGGAGCCCAGAATTCCATCCAGATCTTTCCCATGGGTGGCAGAGACTCCAGTACTTGAGCCCTCACCTGCAACTTTCAAGGTACATATTAACAGGAGGTTATAATGGGGAGTGGGGCCAGAACTTGAACCAGGCATTGTGATACAGAATGTGGACATCACAAGAAGCATATTAGTCATTGTGTCAAATGTTTGCTCCAATGAGTAAATAAATACATATACTCATATATATGGATATGTGCATGTATATATACATATATATATGTTCATGTTATTTACTTATGAACACTGTTGAACTAATATAATTGAAAAGTATGAAACATAGATGAAATAGAAATTTCAGAGGACATTAAAAAGTTGAAATATGCATTAGTTTGAAATATGTTCGTTACTATAAAATATTTTTATACTCATAAAAACATGTTGAACTACAGCAATGTAGTTGAACATGATTTTTTCTTTTAAAACATGAACTCTGGCACTCCATGATAGAACAGTTTAAGACCTAGTTCTAGAAGTTATTTATTTTGTAGTAGGCACTGAAGTTGGAAAGTTGATTTTACAAACATGTGCAGATATATGTAGTTTTGTCTACCAAATAATAAAACACATTCTTAAGTCTTATCCTTACTTTTACAAATCATTTGTTGAAAATAAGTCCATAACTGTCCATTTTGCCTAAAAGTAAACCCAGTATGTACTGTATTCTAATTTTCCCTCCTCTAGTCTCAGAGATAGATCATAGGTTACATTTAAAATGTGAAATCATCTCTAGTGACTCATAAAAGGGAGTGTATATTCCATTATTGAAACAGCATATAGCAAATACCATAATCCATAGTTTTATTCAAAAGAACAAATCTCCTGACATGTGTGGTTTGTTTCCTTTTAGTCTCTGGCAGTATTACCTATCTTCCAACAGTACTAAAAAAAAAAAAAAAAGCACTGATTTCAGAGTCTGCCTTGTTTTCTGGGAACTGTCACAGTCCATTTTACTCCTGCCAGAAGGAGACTTTCTTCATTGATCCCTGGCCCTTGGCTGTCACAACGGAGCAGAAGAATCTTAACTGAGACTTTAAAACACATACCATCAGGTTAATATGGAAATTTGATAGAACACTGCAGTGAGTATGACAAACAGTCATGTTCTATTATTATGCCTAGATGTTCATTGTTTTATGTCTTCTAATGTGATGGCTTTCTGCTGTCATTACCATCTTAAGAAACAGTAGGATTAATTTATTATCACATAAGTGTGTGTACTCACACATATTCCAAATAGTCAGTTTGATGGTTTTGAGTTATCACATGGTTATTGCTTCGAAGATGTGATGTGTTTAATGGAGATCTTATAAAAGGTGTGGGAGATGTCAGCTCTGTCGTTTTATTACTTGCTTGAGCCTGGATAATTAGCATAAACTGCTATCTGTGTTCCTTTGCAGGAGTCTTTTAAAGGCACCTGTCCATTTTGTGATGGTGAACTTCCTTTAGTTTCATTAAAATTAAATGATATAAACCCACTTAAATAAGCCCCAAATAATCTGAAATTAGTTGTCATACAATGAAAATATATGGTGAAAATATTACTTTTAACTCTTTATGTTTAAAATATCTCTGCCTTTTCTTATTTAGGCGTTAACCACTATGTGTCTCTACATTGTAATTCATCTTCAGTAGAAAGTGAGAGTTATTCATTTACCTGATCTGTAGATTATTTTCAGAAACTTGAAAGTGTAAAACTTCGGGGATGTTTTTAGCAAAGCATTTCTTTTTAAGTACATAGCCGTTCTAATCTTAGAAATTTTATGGCTAATTATGCATTCATTTCCCTATTTTAAAGATAATTTTCCTGATTATATGGTTAATATAAGTTCATTATAGAAAATTTTATAGGCAGAAAAAGTATAAAGAATAAACTTGAAAGGACTCATAATATGACACCATCAAGAGGATCTGTGATGACTTTCATGAATATACTTTAAGATCTAAAGCTAAGCTCGAAACACCACATACATACACACCTATGTGCCAATATATTTTGTGTATATATATATATATATATATAGTGGAATATATATATATATATATATATATATATATATATATATATATATATATAAATCTGCCCCCACTTATATACCTTTAGGGGACTTTTTTCAGTCATTTATCTAGTGTGAATACAAATCATGTAATGAGTCTCAGAATCTAGGTTAATTTTGTGATATACTGTAACTACAGAATTAATGCAAAGCAAATGTAATGACGGCAAATATTTTAATTATCTTTCTACATTTTTATAATATGGGGCTCGCATTGAATGACTATGAAAGGTCTTGAGTTTCGGCGAAATACACAGGTGAAATCTGGTTGACGTTTTAGGGCAAGCAGGCTGTCTTTTCTTCCTTACTCAACTGCAACACAAAAGTTCTGGAGTTATTTTCTGTAATCATGGCAAAAATCAGTATTGGAATGACATTAGACAAAGTTGTGCATGCCTCTTTAAGTGACAAAAACAAGTAGATATCTGAAGAAGTATTTACTGACATGCGTAATGACAAGAAATGAGCTAATTGTCATAGCACTGGAGCAGTTATAGTGACTGATAAATTGATGTCTTGCTGTTCCCAGGATTTGTATTTATGATTGAAAATGTACCTTCATTAAGCATGCAAAATGTATCTCTATTTCCAAACTCGACTTGTTTATAAGAAGACAAGAGACATATGGTAAGATAAGGAAAGTTCTTACTATGAGAGTTGAGTTAAATGATAGAATTAGGAAACAGCAGTTGAAGGGTAATTCTTGATGACTAATGACATTTTTTCCCATCACCCTATAAAACTATGCTTTTTTACCTGCAAAATGGAAGTCCTAATATTTTATAATTGCAGACATAAATAATTAAAAATTTAATTAGTGACCTTAAAAGTATCATTTAATTGCCAATGTTATACTTTATATTTTGAATATATAACTGAAAATCTATTTGTTTGAGAGGCAGAAAATGAAAAAGCTCCATCCACTGATTTTTTCCCCCCAGATTCACAGTGTTTCCCTTCCCTGAGAAACCAGAAGCCAGGAACTCAATCCAGATCTCTTGGGAGGTGACAGGAACCCAGTTACTTGAACAATCCCATCTGCTTCCCAAGGTCTAAGTAAAAAGCTTAAGTCAGAACTCAGACACTGGCATCAAACCCAGACAGTGGTACGGGACGTGAGTTCCTTAACCACTAGGCTATACTCAACCTCTAGAATATATGATTTTTTGATGGAAGAGCATGAAATACTGTTACTACAGCCTGGAAATTTGAGAGTGGAAGTAAGAAAAAAATGAATTGCTCCATTACATGTTGGAGAATTTGGTCTGAGAGGGTTCATATTACCTCATACTGTGACTCCTTATGCTAAGGAACCCAAAACAATTTGAGGGAACCAAATTCTTACGAATTCTCTTTGACCTTTCCTGAAGTTATAATGTAGTCATTTTTTTAAAACTTTTTTAGCAAATGTAAATTTCTCTGTTAAATATAAGAGTGGAAGTAAGAGAGGGAGGAGATGTACAATTTGGGACTTGTTCAAGCTGACTTGCCCCAAACGGTAGCGTTAGAAATGTGCCAGGGGATTCCAATTCAATAATGTAGTCATTTAAAACTTTGTGCCTCTGAAAGTTTAGCTGCCTAACATTGAGACGCTGTTAGGGACAAGTCATAAAACTGTTATTTTATGCATTTGTAATCCAGATTAATTTCCCTACTCTCCTAAAACATACCTATGAAGGGTATTCTTTTTTCCCTTCTTTTTAAAAAAGCTTTGTTTTTATTTATTTGGAGGGCAGTGTTACAGAGAGATGGAGGGGAGGGAGACAGAAGGAGGTCTTCCATCCACTGGTTCACTCCCCATATAGCCACAATGGCCAAGGTTGGGCCAGAAAACAGTCAGGGGCCAGAAATTTCTTTCTAGTTTTTCACATGAGTACAGGGGCCCAAGCACTTGGACCATATTCCATTGCTTTCCCAGTGGAAAGCTAGGAGTGGAATAGCCAGGACTTGAACCAGTGCCCATCGTGGATGCTTGTACTGCAGGTGGCAGCTTAGCCTGCTATGCCATAATGCTGGTCATGAAGAATTTCTTTATACCAAAATAAACTTTTAATTACATGTTACGAACTTTTTGAAGTACCCACATAGTCAAAGACCTCTCATGGAGATAACTGCCTTTGCTTTATTAACATATAAAAAATGTTAATAACAACTGGAAAATGACGATGTATGAATGGAAGTGAAATGTAATAGGACAGTGGACAAGAAATGCTGTTTTCCTCCTTGAATTGGAGTTCCACAGAAAATATAGTTTTTTGACTTCTTTCTTTCATTTATTTTTTAACTTTTATTTAATAAATATAAATTTCAAAAGTACAGCTTTTGGATTACAGCGGCTTCCCCCCCCCCCACAACTTCCCTCCCACCCACACCACTCCAATCCCCTGCTCCCTCTCCCATCCCATTCACATCAAGATTCATTTTCAATTCTCTTTATATATAGAAGATTGATTTAGTATATACTAAGTAAAGATTTCATCAGTTGGCACCCACACAGAAACACAAAGTGTAAAGTACTGTTTGAGTACTAGTTATAGCATTACTTCACATTGGACAACACATTAAGGACAGAGATCCTAGATGAGGAGTAAGTGCACAGTGACTCCTGTTGTTGACTTAACAATTTGACACTCTTGTTTATGGCGTCAGTAATCTCCCTAGGTTCTTGTCATGAGTTGCCAAGGCTATGGAAGCCTTTTGAGTTCGCCAACTCCGATCTTATTGAGTCAAGGCCATAATCAAAGTGGAAGTTCTCTCCTCCCTTCAGAGAAAGGTACCTCCTTCTTTGATGGCCCATTCTTTCCACTGGGATTTCACTCACAGAGATCTTTCATTTAGGTAGAGTACATAATGCTTGATAATGTTAATAGATGACTAGGTTACTGGGTTATTTAGTAACCATACTTCTACGCACATCGTATCATTTTACACTGCAATCCTATTCATTTAAAGAGTTTACTGTAAAACAGTGTGTCACGGTACGCTGGCAGCAGCCTGATCCATCATACATTTTCTGCAGGCCTTCATTGCATCAGAGGCCACAGCCAATGACTGACGTATGCCATCTAGGTTTGTGTAGGTACACCCAGATGTTTGCACAATGACGAATTTCTCAGAACATGTTCCTGTCACCCACAGGCACATGACTACATTACAGAAAAGACTTGAGAGTCACGTGTCGAGGGTGAAGGAACCTGGGACAGACAATATTCAGAGTAAACTTCCGGCTTCTTTTCCGTGAACCTTTGCATACTCTTCTACATCTTTTCAGTTTCTCCATCTGCTGACATTGTGGAAAGCAAAGCCAAAAGCAATATATCACGTCAGCAGCTCTGGGAAGGAGGTTATTTCAAACTAAAATTGATTTTTTAATCTTTAATCAAGTAAGAATGGCGTTTTTGAATATTTGTAAGGAATAAATTTACTCATGCTTGAATATTAGCCAACCTAGGTATTTTGTTGAGGTTTGGTTTTGTTTTGATTCTTGCTGAAAACAAAACAGCGCTGTATGCCATTTACAACCAAAATGAAACAGGGGACAGAGCAGACATTCATCATGCATTACTTTATTAAAATTCCTAATACTTAGTCTAGATCTACAGTCAAATCCTACATGTAGTTTGCCATTTTATGGAAGAGAAAGTAAAAGGTTTTAAAAACCAACAACAGGAAGCCAAGAAGAAAGGGGAGATGTTGTGATTTTTCCATCTATGAAGAAGTGGGAGTATCGTGTATAACGGATTTCAGGTGCAGTCCAAGGGAAAGTGTTTCTTGGGTGGTTGCATGTTTGTCGTTTCCATTCCCTCACTTTCCCCTTTCCTGCAGAGCTGGGCGTTCCACCAGCCTCCTCTGCCCTTTCCTCCATCACCAGAGGTCACCTCTCCAGGGGCATTTCCTGGCACTTAATGACTGGCTAGTTTAAGAGCCTTGGGCTTTGCCTCAGGCTCTCAACCAGCATCTCATTAACTGGCAGGAAGTGTTTCCTTTCTGTTGCTCACTTTTATATATTCTTAATAGAACAGAAGGTACCTTGGCTGAGGCAGACAATGTTACCTTTTCAGCGTCTCATTTGTAAATAACCCTGTTCTGAGTAATAGGAAGTGATCCAGCTGGCTGTAAAAAGACATACGTTTAATGGGCAACTCCTGGTGGACTAATGGTTGTGCTGGAAAGAAAACATCGCACCTGCAGGACACATTGCTCTGGTGTTTGTTCTGAACGTAATGAGCCTGCGTTTGGGCAGAGATGTGCACACACCTCGCTGGGAGTTATAAACCTTGAAATATACAAAAGGAAAAGAATTTTCAAAAACAAATCTAGCTCATTGCTCTCCCTAGAGGCAAGCATAACTGTCTGAGCATCATTCTTTCCTAAGGTTCAGTAATTTCCAGGTGCAAGGTGGAGCCATTTTTATACACAATGTGATACCCCTTTAAAACTCTGCTGTTCTGTACAGCTTATGAATATACACTATGGGAAGGTGACCACTGTTGCCTTCTGTGGGCCTTAGACTCTGCTTCCTGCTGAAGTTTGAATAGTGTATCTATTACAGCAGTTCATGCTATTCACCTCATCAAAATCTTGTTCCTGTTTAATTTGATGTTTGATGTTTTATACTTATTACAATTGAAAAGTCTTGGTTGGAGTGCTCACCAGCTTGTTATGTTTATTCTTAATACATATAACACCCATTGAAGTTAGCACCATGTCTGCTTCACCAGTGTTTCCCTCCTAGACATGGCTTCATGCCTCATGTTGGCGTCTGTGGTGCAGTAGCTAATGTAACCAAGAGTGTGGGATTGGGGCAGGAGGAAGACACAGGGTGCAGAAGATCTTACTTATCACAGCTTGTTTTTCTGTGGATGTTCTAGGAAGGCTTAACTTGCCACTCAGAGGGCTCCAGGCCACCAATTGAGCAATGAAAACAGCAAGAAAGAGTCCGAGTTGGAAGTTGAAACCTAGCAATGTATGAAGATGTGTGTTGCTTGACCTGGGCGGACTCTCTTGCTCCCTGTTTGCTACATCTTGCATGCATGTTGCAAGAAGGAAGGACATTTCTGCTCTCCCTTTTTCTGTTTGCTGGACTCTTCCCTAAACCCTTGCTATAAAGAGCTCTGGAAAACTGCATCTCCGGGAGGCAGTTTCTTTGGGGAACTTTGCTTCATTGTCTGTTTTATTTGCCTCAAAGTAAATTAAATTTTCTTTTGAGCCACTGTCACCCGAGGCTGATATCTAGTGACACTCGAAGAGAACCACCCCCTTACATTTGCTAATACAAAGGGTACATGTTCTGTTGTTTGAATGGCAGGATCTCTGGATCAGTGATTTGGGCAAGTTGCCCAACATATTTTGCCTCACTTGTAAATTTTGGAAAATTTCAGTATTTCAAGATTGAATAAGTTGCAGTTGAAATATTCCATGTTAAGGGTCTGATGTATTACCTGGCTTGATGTCATCAAAAATATTAAGTTTATTATTAATTATGGTAGGCACTTCGCATGTTAAAATTCTACACAGAAATGGAACCAGCACTATGTGCTGAGGTGCATTTTATATGTGTGTGTGTGTGTATGTAGAGAGAGACAGGAATTTTAAAGAATTGGTTTACATAATTGTGGAAGCTTGGTGAGTTCAAAATCTGAGTGGGTAGGCCAGCATGCTGGAAACTTGGGGAAAGACTTACAGTTCAAATCCAAGGGCAGAGTGCTGGCAGTTCTTGATCCCTGAGAGAGGTCAGTCTTGGCTCTGTTGAGAGTTTGAATTGATTTCACAAGGCTCACTCACATATTGAAGGGTACCATTATCATAGGAGGTAGAATTGTTGCCCAAGGCACATAATCTCTGATTTAAGTATTTTGTGGAAAGAAAGGTTGTATTGGCCTGGTTTGCCAGCCAGCAGGCAAGCAGGAGTAAAACCCAAGTCAAAGGCCCCACTGGGGGTCTATGGTAGATTTTATGGATTAGGTAGAAGAGGTTGGCCTGTGTAAGCATTGGCTAGACAAGGTCTGCTGGAAGGGGCTTAGAATGAAGGTGAGGATTAGAAATAAGAGCTCCAGCAGCACATCTCTGATGAAATGGACCCCTTGCTATTAAAAGTTCCAGCATTTCAGGTTCTGGCCATAGTCTGGTCTCTTTGGTTCCAAAGGTTTAATTTTTCTTCCAGACATACAGGTTGAAATACTTGCAATTTTGGCTCCCTCTGCACCTGTACAACCAAGGCTTGAGCAATTCTACAAAAACCAGAACTGAAAATTTATGGTGATTAGTTCTGTTGCTAAAGCATAAGGTGTTGTACAGTTCAGGAAAGAAGTGGGAAGATATAACAGGCTTTGGAGTTGAGGCTTTTTGGGGTGTTGAGAAGAAATCTGGTAAACTGGTCGCTCTGATACCAGCACTATAGTCTGCTTAAAGCCTACTGTTCTAGAGTTTTGAAGTCCAAAATGAAAGTGTTAGCAGTGTTGATTCCTGTGAGTCTGTGAGAGAAGGGTCTGTTCCAGGCCTTTATCCTCAGCTTGTAATGAGCATCCATTTTTTATGTCTCTTCACATCTCTCTCCTCTATGTATGTGTCTCCAAATTTCCCCTTTTCGTCATGATACCAGTACTGTTGGGTTAGGGCCACTCTAAAAGAGCTCATTTATACTTGATGGCTTCTGTAAATGTTCTATCTGCATATAAGGTTACATTTAGAAGGGGATTAGGCCCTATGATATGAATTTGTGGGGAGAGGACACAATTCAGTCCATGCCATATCCAAAAATACATATTTATCTGCTTAAAAAATCTTTATTCCCTTACTTTTAAACTTGGCTTCTATCAGCTTTCAAAGAGATACTACGTGGCTAGAATAACTTGGTATCATACACTTGAATAAATATGCAATGAAAATAATTCCTTTAAATACAGTAAAAGTGAAAGGTATAACAATAATACAGAGTAAGTGTATCTGACAGCAGTTAAGTTGAAAAGTAGAGAGGCTACATACACTAAACTATAAACTACATTCGACTTTAACGGAGTTTATAGACATGCTTCTATTTTGAATAGTGCTAAAAGATCTAACCACATTCTCTTTCTAATTCAATGTGCTGTTTTTAAATGAAATGATAATCTATAAAATAGTTCACATGGCATGCATTCTATGATTTTTAGAAGACTTTAAAGAGCGTTTATACCTGAGAAAAAGTCACTAATAGGAAAGGTTGCCTGGAGCCTCACATCATGGAACAGGTTGGAAGCAAGCCAAGGAGTATCCTGCCAAGACAGGGTTTTGGCTGCTCAATGTGATGCACAGAACAAAAAAGGGCATGGGAGGGAGGCTGGAAGAGGACTAATCAGTGCTTACATGAGGCAAGAAATGGATTTCATGACCCCCTAGAGATCCCTTGAAAATCAAGTTAGAGCCTAAAGAGTGAGTGGCCTTATCACACACAGTACAGTTTTCTATGGTGGCCTCACACTGTTTCTATGAGCGTGTTGCTTCATTGATTTATAAGACCATGCTTAGATGATGATAACACTGGGAGAATATCAAACATCCCACTCACTTTGATTTAGCCCTGTGTTAATGGTCTTTTCAAGAAAATATAAAGAATGTTATGGGACTTGGGGGAGTCTTTGTCTTGTGCATTTTTGAGGTGTTCCTATTGGTTTACTTTGTTGTCATTCAAGGGTACATTTTTACTGTAGAGTCCACCCTCACCCTTCTGCCAAAAAATTGCTTTTCTTTATTTCTTTCAAGTGTCACTCAATTTCAAAGGCTTAGAATGACAGATACAAACAGCACCTTGAAGCACCACAGAGCTGTAACTCACATCCACCTGCAGCTATGCCTAAGTATTTTCAAAATAAATGTATGAATGATGGAGTAGCATCCAAATTCCATCACATTGCATACGTGTATCTAATAATCTGCTGGTGCACAGTTATTCTTCCACGGAGTGTCTGTGTGTTTCCCAAATTTACCCTGTCTGATCCCGCTGAGATTCCACTCTAGCCTTTGTGACCCTGGCCGGGGTTGCCTGTGAAAGAGATGCTGTAGCACAAAAGCTCCACTAAGACCTTCAGAGCTTCCTGCTTCCTTGCTGGGCCTTGTTCCTCCCTAGTTTTCCTTCTGGTTGATTATTCTATAACTGTGTGCTCTGCCTTTCTCGTGCTTGAAATATTGACAAGTTATCCATTTGATTTCCTATTATTGGCTATTCTCTGAAGTATAATCTTGTCCCTTCTACAGCAGGGAATCCTTTTGGGATCATAGAACAATACACCCTCTTCAGGTCAGCTCTGGGGTCTGTGACATTTGTGTGTTGTTCTCGTGATCCAAGTTCCTGTGAGACTTCATGTGGTACAAAGTATGAGTAGTCCTATCCAAACACCGTAAATAACTGCTCCATTCTTCCCTGGGACCCAAAAAGTCTCATAAACATAGAATCCATCATATCATACACATTAATGTGATAATGCTCACTTATGGCTAAAAGGATAGCATTCTTTGTCAAAAGCTACCCTGGAATGTTAAGTTTAACTCCTTGAAGATTGCATATGCACTTTGAAGGCTGCTGACTGTGCTAGGGTAATCAACAAGCACTGTATGATTAATTGCCCGTCCAGATTACCTAACATTGTTCCTGTAGAATCCTTCTAAATTTGACGGATAATCTGGCTTCCTGAGGGCCTAATCCAAACTTGTTCTGTTGAGTAGCAACATTTTTGCTGAAAAAAGGAATTTCCAGTGCTTGTAAAACAGAGATCCCTCATTAAAAATCTGAATTTTAAGCTGCTTTTGAAAAATCAATAACAATAGCAGCACTGGGCTATTGTTGTTCATGACTCAGTTGGCTGGCCTTGACCAGCAGCTGAGCTGTTTAAGAACCCCATGGCTTGTCACAGGTGCGCTTTCATTCTAGGTTTCCTTCCTGGCTATTGTTGCTGTGGTATGATTCCCCCAACAGAGGGAACACCTAGCCATGTTGACTGAAATATGTCACTTGGATTTGGCTATAATCATACATTTTTATGTCCAAAGACATTAAGTAAATATGTATTTTATATTTTCTCATTCTATTAGTTAAATCAACTCTTAGTGTTAATCCCCAAACTTCTCTTTCTGGTCTATCATAAAACTTTTTAGATATACTTCTCTGGTTGTAAAATGTCTATTGTGTAATATTATTGGAAATACTTTAAATTTTTAAAAAGAGCCCTGTCTTTTAGTAAAATGAAAATGTCAGATTTCTACCTTTTCATAGGAAAATGTAAAAATATATAAAATATTAAAACATCTGTTTCAAGATAATACTTTCAATAGTTTCATAATTTCAGATTCAGAGGCAAGCATTTGGTAGAGTGATTGAGCTTATTCTTGGGACAGCTGTGTCCCATATCAGAGTGTCTGGGTTCAAGTCCCAGCTGTCTTCCCAATTCCAGTTTCCTGCTAATGCTGACCCTGGGAGGCAGAGGTCATGGCTCAAATACTTGTTTCCGTACCACCCATGTGGGAGACCTGGGTTGATTTCCTGGCTCTTGCCTTCAGCCTGGCGCAGCCCAGCTGTTGTAGGCATTTGGAGAGTGAATTGGCAATTAGCTCTTCCCTTTCTCTCTGCTTCTCAAAGAAAAATAAAACAATTTTTTTTTAAAAATTTCAGATTCTGAACTATAAGGTACTGGGTATTTCAAAGTTTGAAATTATAATTTTAAACCACATGATGTGTCTTTATGTAAAAATAAAATGTTATTTTCACTTAAATCATAATCTGCAATGTTGCAAGATAAACCTGTCATATTTGTATAGTAATTAAAAACAGTAAAGGATCAGTAGAGAAATGATTGATCTTTTATAAATTTACGTAGGAATATGAAAAGGACTGTAACCTCTGCACCTTCATGTGTTCCTGTTTAACTTGATTTAGCAATAGAAGAATGTAGACAAAAGGCATCCTCACCATCTTTGCCTGGCATATGAACTGATCATGAAATTACTCTTGGCTAATGGATTTGACCAAGTCACTTTCAGATGACCATGTGTCACATCAATATTTGCAAATAACCGTAATCAGATTTCCTCTTTACCTTTCTAAAGAACCCTTTGAAATGGGGCAGAGAGGCATGGTCCCAGCAGAAACGGTGCCCCTGTGAGTTCACTGTTACCTGAGTGCAGGGGAGCCTGGTAATTGGCCCAGAGCCGTGTGTGCCTCACACTGACACTGACACTGCTACCTTCACTCCTGGCTTCTCCAAATAATATTCTTTCTCTTGCTCACTGCAACAAACTGGAATTTCAAACAGCGGCGAACAAGACTTCTTTCATCCCTGAGGCTTTTCTGAGGCAAAGAGCCAGTGCTTCCCGCCATGACTGAGCTCTCTCCTGTGATGTCTCCCAGCTGCTGGAAGAAACTGCTTTGAACCAACTGCAAAGAGAGGAGCAAGAAGTCTGAGTGCTGGAAATGTCAGAAGTTGGAGTCTCTTTATTCTCCCCTCTCCACGTCGAATGCCTGCACACTTGCGGAAGAGAGAACAACGGTGTGTGTACTTTGCCTTTCCCACAGGCATACTGGTCAGATGCCGCCTTACATGTTACCCTGCCTGGCAACACTGCAGCTGGGTAACAAACAAAGAAACAGAGGCTTCCATTTGACATAGTTCGTTGTGTTAATTGGGGATCAGGTGGTATGTTTCCTGAAGTAAGCAAAGAGAACAGGGTATTTAGAGAAGCTGTCAGTGCACAACATGTACATGTCAGCTTTGACCCTGTGTAAAAATAGCAGAGAGCCTATTTCAAGGCCTGGTAGAAAACGAAGCTCTTCTGGGGCTGGTAGCTTGTCAAATCTGATGACTTCAAATACAAAGAAGAAAGGTAGACAGACTTCCTTACTGATGAACTCCCCTCAACCCCACACTCAAACATACATTCTTCCAACTATATTGCAAACCTAGTGTAAGGTTCTAGAATGTTCATCATAGTTAATTTATTTCAATTCCAATCATGAGTATAATGCTGGTCTCTGTATAGTTAGTTTTGTTTCTTTAATTGGAATTGAACCTGTTAAAAGTTATCTTAATAAATACATTTAACTCAATATCTTTTCTATATGGAACCAAGCCCAGTACTTAAATAGATAGCTTAGATGTCCAAGAGCTGAGCATGAGTGCTTTGGTCTCGGTAATTATTGTCTACACTGTCTGAATTTGTTATGTAATTACTTGATATTCTGCTTCATTTTGACTGTTTAGACTTGGCCTTTGAGCACTTGGCATTTTGCTCACAGGAAGGAATTTACAAACTCATCCCTTGGCTGATAAATGGAATAGGACATGGTGGTGTGAATTCTAATTAGACAGTCTCACATCTTGAGTATCCTGGGGTCAATAGCTTTCAAGTATTAGAATAGTGTGTTTATCTCATTAGTATATGCATCTTTGGAATTGATTATTGTAATAATAACGTTTAATAAAGTGAGTAAAACTTGCAATGTTTCCTTTTTATGTTTGGTAAACATTTTTTTAAAATTTTAAGTTGGTTTATAAAGTAATCTTTAGGGTTTGATTTTCTTAAATTTGTTGCTCTTTTTGTAAATAGGTAGTTTTATGAGAAAGGCCACAGTGTCACAGATGTGACATTGTAGATGAGAGAAGTCAAGGCTTATGCTAAGTGGGAAATAAGCTCTTATATAAACGCTCTTTACCCCTGAGGATTGTCTTGAAAACACCTTTCTTTTTCCTAAAGTGTGTTTAGATTGCCCTTCCTTTCTCACACACCTTTTTTTTCCTTTGATGTTTGAAGATTAGGGAAAGAAATTATCCAGCTGAAGCAGCTTTTCATACAGTTTACCCTGTGATAAACAGACACACCTGTCTATATCGCTGTAGTCCTTACTCTCTATATATTTATCATCTATCAATGTGTATTTAACAATTATCATATCCAATGGCTTATGCTGGATACTATGGAGGAAAACAATGGAATTTGGTATAACCTGAGCTTGGTAAAAGCATATCAACTTTGGACAACAAAATAAATAACAAGAATTTCATTATAATCCAAGTAATAAAATAAAATTCCATGAGATCATACATACATAGAGAAGTAATTGGATAAATTTATGGGAGAGAAGAGACAAATCTTTATAGAAGAGTTCCAAATACTATATGTAAATAAAATCCTCCAGGAGGGTTATCTGAGACATTAACTCCTCTTTCAGGAGCGAAGGCTGGTTTTAGCAGCTGGCTTGTAAAGAATAGAGAATGGAAGGGAAAAACAATGCCTTAAGATCGGATAAACCTGGGAAACAGCATTTTATCCAAATCAAGATTTCTGTCCCTAGGGACAAGTGATATCATATGTTCCTTTTTGTTTGTTTTTTTATTTATTTATTTTTTGACAGGCAGAGTTAGACAGTGAGAGAGAGAGACAGAAAAGTCTTCTTCCATTGGTTCATTCCCCAAGTGGCCGCTGCAGCCGGCACGCTACACCAATCTGCAGCCAGGAGCCAGGTGCTTCTCCCGGTCTCCCATGTGGGTGCAGGGCCCAAGGACCTGGGCCATCCTCTACTGCACTCCCGGGCCACAGCAGAGAGCTGGACTGGAAGAGGAGCAACAGGGACAGAATCCAGCACCCTAATCAGGACTAGAACCCAGGGTACTGGCACCTCAGGTGGAGGATTAGCCAAGTGAGCCGCGGCGCCGGCCATCATGTGTTCTTTGGACTCTTGAGACCGGCACCTTGCCTCTGGTGTATTGTCATCATCATTTTATTCTAATCATGAGAAAGTACCAGACAAAACCAAATTGAAAGTGTATTCCATAAATACCTGACCATTTCTTGTTAAGAGTCTCAAGAAAAAGGTGGGGAAATTTCTGAAGACTACAGGAGGCTGAGGAAGAATGACAAGGAAGTGCAACAGGGTAACCTAGATTGCATCCTGGGTCAGAGGAAGAATATTAGTAGAAGAATGGCTGGAAGGCAGATAAAATCTGTAGTTCAATTAATAGTATATCATCAGCTGTATGTTCTTGGTCTGGACAAACATCTTCCTAAATAGTGTGACCTGGGAGGACATGTATTTACACTTTCTGAAATATCTCTGCAACTTCTCCCCAAATTGAAAATGAATCCAAAATAAAGCTTTTTTTTAAAAAAAAAAAAAGAGGACGTTGTTATTCCCTAATGTGTGTTACTGCTGTCTGATGCAGGCCCGGGTGTTTGTCTCTGATGTAGGAAAGAGTTCAAGGACAAGACACAAGCAAGGTCCAGTGGAGGGATAGGATTTATTTTCCAAATGGACATGCTCAAGAATAGACTACACCAACTGAGGTTCAAGGTTATCCCTTTTATACCGTCTTGAAAGAAGGGAGGGATTGAATATTTATAAGAGATGGTACGTGAGGTGGTGTTTGAATACCACCCGTTTTCTTTTTAGGAAGTCCTCATTGTGGTATCAAGTGTATGATGGGAGTAGAGGTGTAATGGTAATTTTATTATAATCTTAGTATAATTAGCTGCAGATCGCCACAATGACATGGTCAACATCCATGCTGAGTAATTTCAGTCAGCACAAGTGCTGCTGGAGGTTATGTGGAAATAGCAGCTTTGAATTACTTCAGCCACAGCGTGGAAGGGGGTGGGGGAATTGGCTGGAGTAGGTGGGGTCATAGGGAGGAGCTGGTGACCTCTGCTCTCTTCTTGCCTATATTATTACTAAGAGTTTCCAGTCTTATGAGGAAGACAAGATAAGCAAAATAGGAAATCATGGCTTTTTGGGAGAAATGGGCATATCACAGTCCCCCAAAGATGAGAAGTATTTGAGGATCAGTTACTGCCTTTGAAAGAAAGAGATTTATCTATTATTTATTTGAAAGTCAGGGAGGGCAGATAAGGGAGCAGATCTTCCACCTGCTGGTTTACTCCCCAGATGGCCACAACAGAATGGAGCCAGGCCAAAGTCAGGAGCCGGGAGTTCTGATTGGGTCTGCTATGTGGGTAGAGGGGCTCATACACTCGGGCCATCTTCCTTTGCTCTCCCATTTGCATTTGCTGGGAGCTGGCTCAGAAGTGGAGCAGCTGGAACTTGAACTGGTACCCAAATGGGATGTTGGTGTTCCACGTGGCAGCTTTACCTGCTATGCCACAGTACCGCCCCCACTGCTTCTCCTAAAGTATGATATTTAGTTCTAGATCTCTTTCTTCTGATCTACTAAGTAAACCAGAATTCTCATAAACACTTCCTCAAATAATTTAAATTCTAAAATAAAGTAATTTTCAGTTACATCTAGGATTCTTGAGTTTAGCTAATTCACCCACGCCTTTTTTATACAGAGTCCCTGGACATTGTCCAAATTGAAGGTCACTTCTTCCCTATTTTTATGAGGCTCCATGTCCCATTGTTCCTCTGTCCATTTATCCCACTGTGATTTCTGCAAGCAAATTGCCTGTGTTATATTAGTTGTCTCAGAATGTTCCCTTCACTTAGAAGTGTTTGCAAATTAGACTTTCTCAAAAATCAAAATTTTTCATTCACCTTTTTTCCGTGTGTACTTTTTGTTCCCTGTCACTATAGAAAATGAAAAGGCAATTAAAAGGGATCAGAAACACTGAGACCCATGTGGTTTTCTAAGGCCAGTTATTTCATGATTTTAGAGAAAAATATAATTCATAACTAGTGTATTGAAGCACAGAATCATGGGAAAGTGGTCAAAGGTTACTTTCTCTTTCAATGAGATTAGATTAACACTGACAACAAAACCTAGTAACATTAATGGCAGCAAAAACCTTTTTCAATAATGCTTATGTGTAAGATTCAAAAATGCAAAATATTAGCAAGTGGAGGTATCAGTTTATTAAAAGAATCATGGTGTTTCCATAAATGCAGAAAAGATTCCTGTTTAAAACCTACTGGCTTTGCAATGTCCATGGAGCCCAGTATATTTAATCTACTTTCTATTTTGTGGTTATATGGATATTTTCTTTATTTTGACTATTACAATCACTCAGTAGTAACCATTTTTGTGCATGTATCTCTAGTGCAAATATTTATGTAGAAATTCTACTGAAAAGTAGAACTAGTACCCAAAAGATATGTGAATAAAAATATGAAATCTATTTTACAAAAATAGTAAGTTAGGAATGGATGAAAAATGTCTTAATTTGATAAGATGTATGATAAATAAGCAGCATTGCTTAAGCTTATATAAACCAGAAACTTGTAAGACTAAAAGTTATATGACATGAAAATGGCCCTAGTGTATTGTAAAAATTCAACTAATAAGAAATGTTTAGTAATATAGAATGTACTCTTCTGTATGGCTTACACATTAAAGCATGAATATATAGATAGATGTATAGACAAACAGATGTATGTAAATACATCTTTTAAAAATAGTGTTATAAGGTGATTACTTTTCAAATTTTTATCAACATGTTAAGCTCCTTCTGTATCAGTATGTATAGTTCCATCTCATTCATTTTTAATAGTTGCATACTTTATAGTACCAATGCAACATTTGTTTAATTTGCCTTCTATTTGGAATGCACTGGGTTTTCTTCAAATTTTAATGTTACAATAATGTTGTATTGAACATTTTTGTACATCTGTACTGGTATTCCTATTTCTGCAGGGTTGATATCGAGATGGAATTAGCCTAAATGGTATGTGCATATTGAATTTTAATAGATACACTCAAACACCCTTCATAATGAAAGTGTCCATGCATAGTATACCAATACTGGATGAGAGTACCTGCTGTGTCAAATCCTGGGGAGTGCCTTTCAGCGTATGACAATCTGAAAGGTGAAAATGGCATTGAGTTGACAGCCTTACTAGGCGATTATGTATCCTTCTCTTTAGAGGACAGACGCCAGGGTGGTCCCTGTGGTCAACACCTGGTGTTCCTACAGGTATAGCCTCCCACCTCTCAAGTGTAGGTAGGATTTAGGATTTGCTTTTAATTAACAAAGATGAAGTAATTTTGAAGACCTGATTACAGAGCCATGTCCGTTGATTTTTGGGTTAATCAAGAGGGAGATCATCCACAGTGGACCTGCCTGGTCAATGAAAGCCTTCTTGAGAGAGAGCAGGCCTTCCCTCAGGTAGAGTGTGTCCTTTTAGGGTCTATGAACTAAGTGGAATGGAAGCCATTCCCCTGTGAAGTTCAGACAGGTCTTTGGACTTGAGCTGTATTCTCTAGTTGATAGATAGCAAAAAGCAGGAGCTATCAATCCTATGACCAGAGGAAAATTAATTTTTCCTATAATCTGAGCTTGGAGGTGAAATCTTAACCAGTCAAACTTCCAGAGAACACTGACCAACCTGTGACTGTAGCCTGAGACTGAACGGAGGACCCAATGAGTCTGAAAACTTGAACTTCTAACTCCCTGGGAACAGAGAGATCATAAATGAATCTTGCTTGGAATCACTCTGAAATTTGTTGTGAAACAGTTGAAAGTTAGTGCGTGTTCTATGAATTGTTTGTTCATAATCATGGTCCATCATTTCTTTGAGTATCTATAAGTTTTTAGGGCTTTTAATAAATAGGTAAAAGATTCGATGCTTTCTCATTATTTTCCCCATTATTGTGAGATTTTTCAATTTGATTTATAATTAAATTCATTATTATATTCTAATATATGACCCAAAGCTTATAGCTTGCTTGTGAAATTCTTTTGGCCTTGAAAGCATGAAAATAGACATTTTCTTCTATAACTTTTAATAACTTAATTAGTTTAAAATCTATCCTAAATTTTTGTACATGAGAGGGAAATGTAGCTTTATTTCTCATTAGAAGAAAATTTAATAAGAACTTATATGCCATTTTATGAATGTTGGGTCATTTGACTATATAACTATCTTTTGAGATAAGTTTTATTTACTTCATGTTACAGACCAGGAAGCCAGGGCACAGCAATTTTAAATGACTTTCCCAAGGCCACACACTAGTGAGCAGTGGATCCAGGAGAAAATGAAAACAGTGGGTTTAGGTAAAATTGTCAGGTGTTTCCTAAGAGGAGAAAAGTAGGAAAACAGCTATAGGGGAAGGCTTTTTTGTTGTTTTGTTTTTAATATGGAAGAGATCATTACAACATGCTTTCCTGCTGGTAGGAATGGGCATATTCCAGTCTAGAGGAAAAATAAACAGTTTTGAGAAATTATAGAAAATAAGAGGTATCTTTGAGTATGTTGGCAGGTAGGAAAGGTTGGGACCCAGTGCATAAGTAGAAAGAGGTCTGTGAGAGAAGAGCACAGAAATGTCATCCATTCCCCTGGGGGGAGAGAGAGAACTTGTGGATCCAGATGTAAGTTGGTTTATAGACTGATGCTGAAAGACATCTGGATTCCTTCCTGATTGTATCTTTCTCACTGCAGTGAGAAACACCAATACCAGTTGAGATTACAAGAACCAAGTGGCATTAGAGTTTTGTGCAGAGGATGCATGGTGTAAAATATTCATTTGGTAAACTGACTAGGAAAATGTGGTAGAGTTCACTTGGAGCCAGATGTTGTGAATTTAATGTGATACCGGTTAACATTTTGATTCTTTCCAGTCCTTTAACCCACATGAGGACAGTTAAGTACACAAAACATGGGATTTTCCTAATTAAAAATCCTGACTAGAGAGAACAAGACAGGATAGAAAAGTTGAATTGTATTGCCCAAAAGATATTTCAAATCCGATCCCAATACCTGTAAATATTGCATTTTATATAGGCACTTTAAAATAAGAATATTTGACATATAGAGGTAGAAGAAGAGATTAAAGGGTTACATCTAAAAATCAAGAAGCCAGGGATTCAAAGTAGCCACCAGAAAGTAGTAAGAAGCAAGGTAGGGGTCCTCCAAAATCTGAGAGTCTGACCCTGACAACGCTTAGATCTCAGACTTCTAGAATAGTAGTGCCAACCACTGCTATTTTTAAGCCACCTAGTGTGTGATACCTTGTTATGGGAGTCCCAGGGAAATAAGACAGGGACCAGGAGGTTTAAAAGTATCTTTAAGGGAGTGATTTAAAGAAAGTATGGACCATAACTTTTAGGTGCTTGGTGAAAGCCAGTTGTGGAGAGAGAGAGAATGAATTCATGTAGTGAGGTGAGTGGATCAATGACTCAATGATGTTAGAGCATTTTTGGAGCTGAAGTAATGGAAGAAATGAGCAGGATAGTTAGGAGGTGGTGGTGGCAAGGCGTGTGGGTTGGCAGAATCAGATTGTACATAGCATGCATCTCACGCCTCCAGATCCACTCTGAAGAACTCTTTTCACTCTACTTTGAGTCCCAGGAAGCACACTTTCATGTATGGTGTCAGCTAAGGTCCCTTGACCTCTGACTTCTAGTTAGTTCAGACAGTAGGGGTTAACAAGAAATCAGAAATCAGCACCTATCCTCTGTTCTCTTTCTTTCCACATAGGTTATAACAGTGTTCCACTCTTTCTAGTAGAAACAAGAAAGGAATTAGACAAAGGTAAACAGGAGCTTAGGAAACAGAGATGAGTTAGTCCATGACTTTGAGGAGCCTGAGAAGAGAAGGAACAAAACCGGACATTATCTACAAGTGTTGAAAATAGTATTCTATATTTAAAAAATAAGAACAATGTGTACATGATAACATAAAAGTTACTGAACTCACAGTGAGTAACCACAGCCTTCTGCACTCCTTGTCAATCGACTTGAACAAGGATTCAGGCCCTTTGCTCCCTCCAAACTGTTGTGGCTGTGTTCTCCAAGGGTCCTTTCTTTATTCCACTGGGCAGTTTTCTCCTTGACATGTGGTTTTGCTTACTACCTTCTTTGTCTTGAAGCTTAAAATAACATAGATCCCATGCAATCGTTTTTCCTACAGCAGCTCCCAACCCTCTGGTTCTTGCTCTCCAATTGCATTTTAGGATCCCTTTTGCCCCCGTATTATAATTAGCGCAGATCCCCTGGACTTGTCTTTACCCTTTTCTCACTTGATCTGCTATTTCTCTGTGGTCTTATAAGTACTCTTGGCTGTAAGTAGCACCTAAATGTCAAGGACTCCAAAATGTCCAGCTCTAGTGTAAATCTTTCTCCTCAGATCTAGAACTATGTACATCCTTTTGTTAATTAGACAAATGGAAATCCATAAAAGCTTCAAATTCAGCAAGTCCAAAACTAAATCAAAAGCCTTATTCCCATTCCCAACTTTTTCTCTCATCTTCAATTATTATGTATTGCTATTAGTGAGTCTATAATCAATTAAAAATAACACTTTCATCAAGCACCTCAAATATTAGACACTCAGAATCGGGTCTTTTAATCAAGATACAATTTACTGTATACATGAAGTTATGTTTCTACTAGAAAATCATTTTGTAATTTTGATATGTATGATTTATGGTCATTGGTCTGATTACTTACAGAAAACTATCCTATGTATTTTATAAAAGTTATATCAAAGTAGACTTGATACTTAATTCCAGTCATGTACTATGTAATGTTTTGGTCAATAGCAGTCCGCATAAACAACAGGGGTCCCATAAGACTATAATGGAGCTGAAAAATTTCTGTCCCCTCATTATGTTAAATCCATCTTGGCAGAATGCATTACTCAAGTGTGCATGGTGATGCTGGTGTAAATAAACATACTGGGCAGCCAGTCATATAAAAGCAAAGCACACAAACTTCTGCACATACTGCTTGATAATAAATCACTGTGTCACTAGTTTATATACTTAATATACGATGCTTTTATTACTATATTAGAGTGTATTCCTTCTATTTATATTTTCAAAATTACTGTAAAACATTATGCCCTTAACACCAATAGCAGTCTCATACATCTCGTGTTTGCTTTCTCTTGATTGTGCCATTTTCTCTTGTGAGTGATTTAATGATTTGTTAGATCACATGATTGGTCTTAGGAGCAATCTGCTAAACTGTATAGCCTAAGTGTGTAATCGGCCATGCCATCCAGTTGTGGGGACATCCAGTGACAAACATACCACAACAAAGTCACCATAAGGGTTCATTTCCTGGAAGGTGTCCCTATCATTAAATAGTGGATGGCTGTATTTGAAGCAGAGCCAAGGATTTTATTTTATTTTAACTTTTTGTTTATTATGTATTTCATTTTTATAGACAAAGGGCAATTTTTCAAACACTGGATGTTTGTTTTGAGCTCCTTGTTTTGTATTAGCTGTAGTTATGGAAGTTTTTCTTTACTGGAGAAAAGGAATAGTCACAGATGAGGTCAGATAGATAATGGGAAAATGCAAACCCTCAGTTCCTTAGGAATCTTGTTTGTTTGTATAATAACAGATGACCCCATTTATGAGGACCACTTCCATTTATTTTTGATTCACCTTGGGCTTGATGAATTTTTTAAAATGGAAATATGTTCTAAATTGTAAAAGTCCACATATTCATATAAAATATAAAATATAATGGAATTGTAAAGCTTTAGTCCAAGTTAAAATAAATGGAAAGTTAGTTGTGATAATTTACATTAAATACCAGGGCGTAATATTGAACACAGTCCTAAACTGCAAAAACCTTAATCTTGGAAGGGACCTCAGAAATAACAGTTTAAAGGTCAGGCACTTGGGCCTGTTGATGGAATGTGGTCTACAACTGTGTGTACCAAGTAGTCTGCGTGCTTTGGGAGTGCCCTGAGCTGGGAGTGGTGTTGGGGAGGCGGGGCATCCCTCTCCAGCACACATTGTCTCCATCTCTCCACTTTGTTACCAGTCTCATCTCATGTACCTGCCTGGGACTTTAGACATTTGAGTTTGTAACTCAAACAGCACGTTCAAATCACCTTTGAGTTAAGCACATATACCAGAGCCGTGGTTCAAGAAGCTCAGGGATGGGGAAAGGGGCTTCTTACCATTTCAGGCAGCCTTCTGTGTAAGAAAGTTTGCTGAAATCAGGTGACATCCTGATTCCCACTAATTGCCTCCAAATGGTTAGCCACATGGAACCAGATGAATTCCTGTTCCACACAACAATACTGCAGGTAATTTATGGAATCTATCATGTCTCCCCACATCATTCCAGAACTTTTCTTCTCAAGGTTAAACACCCTCAATTTCTCTAATGTCCCTTATTTGGCATTCTCCATCCTGACAATCTTCCTTTGAATGGATGTAATACCATTTGTCAATGACCCTTATAAAATGTGTTTCTGAGAGGGAACACCGTGATCTACACATGGTCTTCCCAGCCCAGGGCAGAATGGGCTTATTAACACTGGCGTTCTGGGCATTATATTTCCATTAATGAAACTGAGGGTTGCATTAGCTGTTTTTAAGCAGTTAGTAACAGGAATGAAGATGATGGGTATAGCATGAAATGCAGCTTGACTGGGTTCAAAGAAGGGAGTGTACAAGTGAATAAGAGGTGCCTTTTAACGTTGAGGACAATTCTACTCTGTTTTAAAGGACACAGGAGCTTATGTACTATTAAAAATCAGAGAATATACAAAAACTATAGTGGGTATATTCAGGTTGAGAATGATCATTCCTTCTATATTGTAGTTAATGCATATAATTTTAAGGCATTGCCAACATATGCATACTATTTGATATAATTTTACCTACATAAATGCATAAATATAAAAGTTCTTCTTAAAATACAAGGAAAATGGGATCAAAAACAAGTTTAATTTGGTGCAAAAATATTTGTGAAACCTGTGCATACTCATATATTCATATAGCTTAGTTTTCTGAAAGTCATCTTTTTAAACTTATTTGACAAGTGGGCAGAGAGCTTCCACTTGCTAGTTCACTCCTCAAATGCCAACAAAGGCCAGGACTGGTCTGGGGATGGGCCAGGGCAGGAGCTGGGAACTCAGTCCAGTTATCCCACACGGGTAGAAGAGCACCACTCCTTCAGCATTACTGTTGTTTTCCAGGATTTCCTTAGCAGGAAGCTGGAGTTGGGAGCAGAGCTAGGAATCAGACTCAGGAGCTGTAATGTGTGGCACAAGTTTCTTAAATTGTTGGGCAAACATTGGCTCCCTAAACTCATCTTTTCAAATTTTGCAAGAAAGTTTCATCTCATTTTTGCAAATAATTTCTTACATTAGTTCCTTGCTTTACTTTCCTCAATTACATCTTTTTTATGTACCCACAGCCAATCTCTATGTTAACGGATTGAAGGTGAAAGCGACTCTAATTTCCAGCCTGTTTAGATGTGGCAGAATAGATGCAAGTGTTTAGCATAAATATTTAAGTCTAGAAACTAGGAAGCAGCAGAGTTTTCTCATTATCCTTTCCAAGTGCCCTCTCACCTGTCCACAGAGGTGAATTTACTGTAAAGCTCATGGATTTGAGCTATGGAATCATACTTACATGGACACTCTTCAAGTTCCTGGGAGGGAGTCTAATATTTTAAGTTCCATAATTTTGCCTAAAGAAGCCCTAAGAGATGTATGTGCTATTTGCCCGACAACACTTAGATTCCCATATTGCCAGTTTTTCCATTTTTTTCATACTTGACAGCTTTTTCATTTACCAATGTGTTGGCTTAATTTGGATTGTGGCATTTTGCCTTGGTCCTTGATCCTAAGTCCCAGCCCATCATTCAACATGGAATAGTGTTTCTCTTTCTCCTGTCACTGCCTGGGGATGTACCTTATTCTTGCAAGTCTCCTTGCCAGGAGTCTTGCCCCTTGGGCCTAGCCTGATTGGCATCTGAGAATCAGATGCCCAGGGCTAGAAAGTGCCTGCCTGCCAGTCCTCAGCCTAGAAGCTTCACTCACTGCTCCTCAATTCCCAGAAGAAGCTTTGGGAATTGTCTCTCTTGAACACTGGTCCTGACCCTTTTCTGTACTTGGGCAGCACATCATATGACCTAAGTTGTTTTGCCCAGCCAAGTTTAGGCCCAGTATGTGAGGGTGCTTTCAAAGTTTATGGAAAAACAGAATTAAAGGATAAGTTTATTTTGGTTCAAAAATCTTTTGAAATCCATGCTTAGGTTTTTGTGACACTCATTTTACACGAGCTTTTGGAAGGCCTCTGAAATGTAGATATTTCAAATTTGTTATACGGAAGTAAATTTTTCTAACAATTCCTTTTTCTGTGAACTAATTGAAGTACCCTTATACATTTGAATAAAGCGCTGGCTCATTCTACTTTCCCTCCTAGCTCACCATAAATAAATCTTAAAAGCCTTATACCAAAGAAATTAATATTTTTCTTTATGTTAAGAATGAAGGTATAGTTTCAATGGAAAATGGTAAAACAAAAATGAAAGTTAGGCCATTGTCAATTTCTGGCTTTTTCTGAGATTCGAACATCTGACTCGTTTTTTTTTTTTTTTTTATTTCCCTTATCTTTTTAAAATGTTATGTATTTGAGAAACAGAAAGAGAGTGAAAGAGAATGCACACTTTCATTTGCTGGTTCACTTTGTAAATGCCCACATGGAGTCAAAGCTGGGAATAGGGATCTCAATACAGGTCTCCCAATTACTTGAAGCATCACTGTTTCTTCCAAGCATCTCTGTTGGCAGGAAACTAGAGTTAGGAGCCAGAGCCAGGTATCGAAACCCACTGACAAAATGCCTATTCCCCAAATTCTTTTCAGCTAAGCCCTAGCAACATTCCCAGTGTCTTTGGTATCATCATTTATAAGTCTGGTTTCCTTGGTTTATAACATCAACTGCAATGATATGAACTTTCCACTTTTGGATCCCATGTACAGGCACTGTGTGCTTGATCTTTGCCAGCAGGAATAAAGGATGCCATAGTCATCTTTCCCCTCCAACCATGGCCAGCACAGTGCTTTAAATACATATTAGGAGCACAATAAATGTTTGTTGATTAAGTGAATCAATAAATTTTTGAACAGTGTAGCTATAAAATCAGGAATGATGGATGAAGCTTGAGTGAGGTAGTATCCTGGGAATAATAATGGGAAGTTATGATCAGGAAGACATTTTACCAAATTATTATTCAAGTTCAAATAGTATTCCTCCTTTTGATGTATTCTAAGTATAGATAACAAAAATAAGGATTATGAATTATAATTTTTCTCTCTAAATGAAGACATGTTTGTTTCCATTGATATTTTACTCAGTGTTAAACTACACAATACTATTTAACATTTGAGTAATACCTCATCCCTCATCCCATGAAATGCTGATGAGTTCCACAAAGCAACTCAGGTCACCTAAAATTTTATTTTGATAACTGGGAAATAGAGTTAGATAATGGTAATTTATGTTGTTAGCTAAACTTCGGTTCTTAAAAGCTGTTTCAGTAGACCTGATACAGTATATAAATAACACGAGAGACACACATGTCACAGGGCTATCCTGGAGTTTTGGTGCGTACTTGACACAGAATGATTTGAGAGTGTCCACATTGTTTCTGAAGGATACTAACAAGCTTGTATTATGTCCTGTTCTTTCCTTTGAGAGTCGTGAGTGCACATATTGTCAGAGATATCACTCGGTGTTTTGTCTATAAAAATAACTCTGATGTGGCTTGAAGCACAGCTTTTATGAGAATCTTTGATTTGTTTCCCTCAGGTCAAGTCAATCCTGGTGGCTTGCTGCAGTAATGTTTTAATTTTTATTTAGTAATCCCTACTTCCTCTAACTGCCTTGCACATCCCATCACACAGCAAATAAAAAGCCAAGCAGTAAAGTGCGTTAGCTAGGCATACTCTGTAAAGCATAATGATTTATTTTTTTCAGTGACCTTAATGATAGTTTTAGTGTAGTAAATTTTTTATTACAGTAAATTATACATTGCAAGAGGCATGTGAGTCAACAAGGAATGCAAAAATAATAGTGGAGAAATTTATGTTGTTTTTTCTGAAGAGTTTGTTTCTGCTCCTTCCTCCTTCATGCTGCAAACAAAAATCTTCTATTGTATGAAGTAAATGCTTGAAGTGATATGGGTTAGATTGGGTTTGCAAAGAGGGGAGACTATATATAACTCCAATTCCAGCAGGCTGTCCTGAGAGGAGTTCCTGGCTGATTCAAACTTTTTCTGTTTCTAATTAACTTACTACCTTAATTCCAGAGACAATTTTCAATTTTTCTATCCTGTGAGGATCAGAATTCTAGCATTTTTTTTAGATTATTTGTATTCTTACAAGAGACATAAAGCCCTTCAGTTAAGTATCAAGAAAGAGTCTAACCCTGGGGTTTTGGTGTAATGAGTTAAGCTGCTGCTTGCTACACTAGCATCCCATGTCATTTCTGGTTCAAGTACCTGCTGCTCTGCTTCAGAGCCTGCTCCCTGCTAATATGGCTGCAAAGGCAGCAGTTGCTCCTGGCTTCAGCCTGGCCCATCCTTGGCTATTGCAGTTGTTTGAGGAGTGAACCAATGTATGGAAGATTGTTCCCTCTCCCTTCCCCTCTGCCTCCCTCCCTCGCTCACCCCCCAACCCTGTCTATTGCTTTGCCTTTTAAACATGTAAATAAATACTAAAAAAATTTTTAAAACGTGTGTAACCTGGGGCAGTGGAATAATGAAGGTTAAATAATCCTTCCTTTCACTCCCTGCCTGATCATTGGGAGAACATTCTGTGACAAAAAAATCAAAATTTAATGTCTACATGGAATAAACTACCAATTATTTAGAATTGTAGAAATAGGTATTGTTGACATATATTGCACACTCAAAATGTATGCTTTTAGTAAAAACCCTGAGCTACACCACAATTTTGAGGTCTTCCATGAATCACTTTAAAAATTATATTTATCTTATTTTTTTGAGAGACAGAGAGAGATGGACAGAATTCCCATCCATGTGCTCACTCCTGAAATGCCTGAAATGACTGAGGCTGAACCAAGCCAAAGGCAGAATTCAGGAATCCCATGTGGTTGGTAGACATCCAACTTCTTGAGCCATTTCCTTCTGCCTTTCTGGGAATGCATTAGAAGAAAACAGGAATCTGAAGAGGAGCTGGGACTTGAAACCAGCCACTTTGATATCATGGGTCTTTTAACCGGTGATGTAAACACTAAGTGAAACTCCGCTCCTTCTGTAGATCTTAGAATGAAGCTGAAAGATCAAGTTGGCAGGTATCAATGCCATCTTACTTGTTAAAGTGATCAGTTTAAGTTCAAATTGATCAAAAAGATAGGATTAAGTGTCAAGGAGTTACATAAATAAGACAAGGGTCTGCAAATAATAATTGATAGAATTAAAAAGGAGAAAATGATCCTACATGGGAAGCAGGATACAAAGCAGACTCATAGAATGGCAAATGCCCTGAACATCACTCTGGTCTCAGAATCAGCCCTTAAAGCATTCGGATCTGGCTAAAAAGCCAATGAGAGTTTCTCAGGCATGGAAAGCCAAGGCACTGGCAAAATAAAAGACCTAAATGAAAGATCTCTGTGAGTGAGATTCCAGCAGAAAAAACAGGCCATCAAAGAAGGAGGTACCTTTCTCTGAAGGGAGGAGAGAACTTCCACTTTTGACTATGGCCTTGTCTCAATAAGATCGGAGTTTGTGAACTCAAGTGGCTTCCATAGCCTTGGCATTTTGTGACAAGAGCCTTGGGTGATTACTGATGTCATTCATAAATGAGAGTGTCAATTGTTAAATCAACAACAGGAGTCACTGTGCACCTGCTCCTCATGTAGGACCTCTGCCCTTAATGTGTTGTACTATGAGAATTAACAGTAAAACTGCTGCTCAGACAGTGCCCTGTACTTTGTGTGTCTTTGTGGGTACAGTCTGTTGAGATCTTTACTTAGTACATACTAAGTTAATCTTCTGTATATAAAGATAATTGAAAATGAATCTTGATGAAGATGGAATGGGAGAGGGAGTGGGAGTTGGGATGGTTGCGGGTGGGAGGGAGGTTATGGGGGGAAAGGCCACTATAATTCAAAATTTGAACTTTGGAAATTTATGTTTATTAAATAAAAGTTAAAAAGGAAGATTAATTTACTACCAAAATATTTTATTTACTTATTTACTCATTTATTTAGAAATTGGTTACTCCCATTTAGTGTAAGTAGTAGACTATCAAGTTTATGCTGAATATGGTACTGGATTAGTCAGGGTTATTAGTGACTTTCCCAAATAAAACCATTAATTGTAAAATATTTAATGATAGCTAAATTTCTGTCCTTTAAGTAATATGCATTATTTAATATTTCAAGAAGCCGGTGTCGTGGCTCAACAGGCTAATCCTCTGCCTTGCGGCACCGGCACACCAGGTTCTAGTATTGGTCAGGGTACCGGATTCTGTCCCAGTTGCCCTTCTTCCAGGCCAGCTCTCTGCTGTGGCCAGGGAGTGCAGTGGAGGATGGCCCAAGTGCTTAGGCCCTGCACCCCATGGGAGACCAGGATAAGCACCTGGCTTCTGCCTTGGGATCAGCGCGGTGCTCCGGCCACAGCACGCCGGCCACTGTGTCCATTGGAGGGTGAACCAATGGCAAAAGGAAGACCTTTCTCTGTCTCTCTCTCTCACTGTCCACTCTGCCTGTCAAAAAAAAATATTTCAAGAAAGTAAAAGTGACTTGTGTTGTGACAGAGCCTGATCAGCCCGTTTGTGATGCAGGTGTCTCATATAGGAGTACCAATTCAAATCTAGAGTATTCTGCTTCTGATCCAATTTCCTACTAATACGCTAATATGCCTAGGAGGTAGGGTATGATGGCCTGAGTACTTGGGCCCATGCCACCCGTGTGGGAGACTTCTGGCTTATCCTGGCCCAATCTTGGCTTTTGTGGCCATTTCCGGATGAACCACTAGATGGAATATTGATTCTCTCTGTGTCTCTGCCTGCCTTGCTCACTTGCTCTCTTCCTTCCATCCCCTACCTCAGAATTTTAAATGAATAAATGGATAAATCATTTTTTTAAAAAAATCTGCAAGTAATGATACAGTTAAAGGGCCCAGCCATTATTTTTTATTTTACTTTGATTCCTTTTGTGGCTTTGTATGGATAAAAAGAAGCGATACTTTTTTTCTATTTGACTGGAACTCTGAACACATTGCCAGGTTTATGATAACTACTAAATAAATAAATGAATAGACGACAAAATGAATTAATTCCTTGATTTAGTAGGTATGTTCTCATGTTTTTCACAATGAGTATATATAATTTACCAAGTTTTGTACAAATACTCATCTGCAAACATTTTTGTTGTTTTCAAAAGTGAAAGCTAAATAAAAATATACCATGGGTGCTTCCCTTCAATGTTTTGGACGGTCACATTCATTGTTATTTTATAAGGTAGATCTTTATTCTCAGCCAGATCTCTTCTGTGGTTTCTTTCCTGCTCCAATTCTTCTCTGATCATCTCATTTTATATATTGAGAATCAAGCAGTTTTCTGAAAAAAAATTCTATTTTTATAAGGAATTTTTTTTAGCATTTATTTATTTATTTGAAAGAGTTACACAGAGAGAGAAGGAGAGGCAAAGAGAGAAAAAGGTCTTCCATCCAATGGTTCACTCCCCAGTTGGCCACAACAGCCAGAGCTGTGCTGATCCGAAGCCAGGAGCCAGGAGCTTCTTCTGGGTCTCTCATGTGGTTATAGGGGCCCAAGGACTTGGGCCATCTTCTACTGCTTTCCCAGGCCATAGCAGAGAGCTGGATCGGAAGTGGAGCAGCCAGGTCTTGAACTAGTGCCCATATGGGATGCTGGCTCTGCAGGCGGTGGCTTAACCCTCTCTGCTACAGTGCCAGGCCCATGAATTATTTTTAAAGAACATTTTCACTTTGAAATTTTACAGTAAAATTCCCCTTCCCATCTACAGTGTCACACTGTTTTTATTCATTGTTACAATCTTGATTGAGGGGAGACCCACACATTCTCACATTTCCCATAAGAGGAGTTCTACTGATCTCACAATCTCCAGCTATTTGTGTGTTGAGATCACGGCCTTTGACACTCCAGGGTTCAAGGGTGCTCCACATCATTAGTCATTAGAGAAATGCAATTCAAAACCCTAATGAGATACTAGTGCACACTTGTAAAAACCACTAAAATGAAAAATCTGATTCTACCAAGTGATGCTAAGAATGTAGATAAAGTGGAATTATCATACAGTGCTTAGGGGACTATAGGATGATATAAACACTTGGTAAAAAAATCCTACAGGTTTCTTTAAAAAACCCCATAGGATGTGACAAGAATTCTAATGATTTATAATTTTAAGAATTTATGGGGGCTGGTGCTGCAGCACAGAAGGTTAATGCCCTAGCCTGAAGTGCTGGCATCCCATATGGGTGCTGGTTCCAGGCCTGGCTGTTCCTCTTCCGATCCAGCTCTCTGCTATGGCCTGGGGAAGCAGTAGAAGATGGCCCAAGTCCTTGAGCCCCTGCAACCGCATGGGAGACCCAGAAGAAGCTCCTGGCTTCGGATCAGTGCAGCTCTGGCCGGAGCCACCAATTGGGGGGTGAACTATTTGATGGAAGACCTCTCTCTCTCTCTTTCTCTGCCTCTCCTCTCTCTGTGTAACTCTGACTTTCAAATAAATAAATAAATCTTTAAAAAAAAAGAGTTTATGAAATCATGCAGGCTCAACTCTGCCTCCTCCTATTGTGAGGTTCTAGGATAGGGAACTAAACCAGGGATGTGTGATCTTTGGGAAATCATCGTTGGAATCTAGTCAGCACACCTGCCTTCATAAATCCTAAGAATTTTAGAAGCTTGTACAATTACTATCTATACCCTTCCTTCTGCCTGCGATTTGCCTGCCTACTGCTCATGTTCCCAAATTTACTTCCCCCTTTTAAAAATTTATGTATTTGAAAGGCAGCATGGATAGAGAGGGAAAGTGAGATAGAGAGGGAAAGAGAGAGAGAGAGAGAGAGATCTTCCATCCACTGAATCACTTGCCAGAATGGCTGAAATAGCCAAGACTAGGTCAGGCCAAAGACCTGAAACTCAATCCAGGTCTCCCACATGGGAGGGGCTTAAATATTGGAACCATTTTCTGCATTCTCGGGAGCATTAGCAGGAGCTGGGTGGGAAGCAGAGCAGCCAGAACTGGAGCTGGCTCTCAGATGGCATGTTGGAATCAGAGGTGGCAATTTAACCCACTGTACCATAACAGTGGCCCTTCCCATCTACATTCCTATCTAATTAAAGTAATATTTCTTTTTATTTTAATTTTAACATTTTTGATAGCAATTTCACTGCATTTGTAGAAAATTTGTGAAAATTCATAAATTCTGATGAACTTAACCTCTGTCTACATTTAGCCACACATAAAAATGTATTGAAACATAAAACATGAATCATTAAATTTTTCAGTTCATCATGCTCTCTCTAGATATAACAACCCATTCTTCTAACTCTGTAACGTTATTGTGCCTGTACTTTGTTCTTAGGAAAAACTCAGGCCCTGGGCTATTCTATTTCATTGTACTCTGTGTGTTTCTGGATTCATTTTCTACTTTTTCTAATCTATTTTCAAAAGGTTTTCATTTCAATTACTCTGTCAGCCTTACTCTGGCTCTTCTGTTGAAACCCTTGTAAAACTTTAATTTTGGATTGACTCACAGTTATAATTTCTTACAAATTAAGATGAGTGGGAAAAAATATAGCAAAGCTTCTGCCATCACATCCACTTTGAATTATATCCCAGTTCTTGTGAAAATCAAGTTACTTTATAGAGGAATAAACATTTACAGCTACCCCTTCACTAAAAATTCATTACTTATTTTTCCTAGGTTAATAATAACCTCTAAAATGGGCCATTTTTATCATTACTTACTTGTTGTCATTGACCATTTTCACCTTTAAGCAAGAAACACTTCCCTAACTGTGAATTTCTATTCTCCTGAATTCCATCTTCTCTAGTCTTCCCTTCTTAGTTTTCTCTGTGAACTCATGTTTGTTTTTTTTTTCCCGTCTGTTCCTTAAACATTCACGTTCTCCAAGTCTCGTCATCAGCTCTGTTCTATTTACTATTCGCACTCATGAGGTTACTTTAACCGCGTTTATGGTTTCAATTACTGCTTATATGTTATATTTTTAGCCCTTGAATTCTTCCTTAAACTCAACACCCATAAATCCAGCTGGTTTCTGGAAATGTCACTTACATGTTTTACTGGAATTTTGAGCTCTACATGTTCTAAAAATGCCCCAGTGATTTTCACCACACATCTGGTTCTCAACTGTATTCTCTCTCTTTAAATGACATGAAAATTCTCTCATTCATGGAAGTGAAAGCATAAAAGTCATCTTTGACTACTGCATCTTACTGAATCTCTATATTGTCATTCCCAGAGAGTCTTGCTAAATTAGATTTTTTGCCTTTGTCACATACATTTCTATTGACATTACTCAATTGCAATGCTATTAAATGGTAGTTGAAGTTATCATGCTTTACATAAACATTTGCAGATAAATGGACTGCAGAAAGACCAAGTGGTGACCAGAACTCTAAATAACAAACAAAAGCTTATGCTATACAACTTAAATGCATACAGTTTTCTGTCCTAGTCTATTTGGTTGACTGTAACAAAACACCATGAGCTGTGTAGTTTATAAACAGCAGATACTAATTTCACAAAGTTCTGCAGAGTGGGAAGATTAAGGTGCCTACAAGTTTGGTGCATGGTTTAGTTTCACTTTCTGATTCATAGACAGTGTTTGATTACTGTTTCCTTATACAGTGCAAGGAACAAGGTGTTTCTCTGGGGCCTCTTACCTAAGGGCGCTAATCCCACTGATGAAAGTTCTACCCCCACAACCTAACAACTTCCTACCATCACCTATGGGATTAGCACACATAAACCAGGGAGAGGGATAACAAAGATTCAACCCATAAAAATTTCAAATGAAATTTTATTTAAAAAACACCTGTTTTGTTCCTCTCTACACTGATGCTAAAATGGCAACTTTGAAACTAGCCTCTCCTACAATGCAGTATATAATTAAATGCTGTTATAATGTTTCAGAAAAGAGACTGCATATTGATTTTTATTTTCAATGGATAGTGTTTTCAACTAACATGACACTGAGTGAGAAGAGCTTGATCTTTGGACTCAAGGTGAGACCTTGAAGATTCACTAAGCATCCTTTTCCTCTCACTTAAATGGTAGGTAATATAAGGTACCTTCAAAGCTCTCATTGAAAATGTATATTATGAAAAATTATGTATGAATTTCAAAATTAAAATATTTTTGTTATTTTCCATTTGAAAGGCAGAGATGGATGGACAGAGATATTCTATCTGCTGGTTCACTGCCAAATGGCATGCAACAGCCAGGGCTAGGCAGACCTAAGTCATGATTCTGGAGCTCCATCTGGGTCTCCACGTTGGATCACAGGAACCCAAATATTTGAGTCATCACCAATGACCTTCAAAGGTGTCTTAGCAGGATGCTGGAATTAGAAGTGATATTAGGCAGAAAATCCCCAAGAACAAAAGAAATCCAGAGTAAACAATGGAAATATTTATGGGAAAATGGCAGGGCCAGGTTGTTATTATCAATAGTCACATGAATGTAAATGTCCTCAAGTCTCCAGTTAAAAGATACAGACTGAAAGAATAGCTAAAAAACAAGACCCAGCTATTTTCTGCCTACAAGAAACACACCTCACCAACAAAGATGCTTGCAGACTGAAAGTGAAAAGATGGAAAAAAACATATTCCCTGCTAACAGAAACCAAAAAACAGCTGATATTACCATTCTAATGTTAGACAAAATAGACTTTAACATAAAAACTGTTAAAAGAGATGAAGTAGGGTATAATGTAAAGATTAATGGATCAATTCAACAGAAAGATGTGACTATTATAAATGTATATGCACCCAAGTACAGGGTAGCAGGGCATTTAAAAGAATTGTTAATTGATCTAAAGGGAGACATGGACTCCAATAGAGTAGTAACAGGGGATTTCAATACTCCTGACAGACAAACAGCAAGGAAACAACAGTTAATCAACACTATAGACCAGATGGACCTAAAGGATATCTATAAAACTTTTCACCTCACAGTGGCAGAATATACATCCTTCAAAGCAGTGAATGGAACTTTCTCTAGAATAAAGCTATGCTACGCCATAAAACAAGTTCTGCAGATTCAAAAAAATTGAAATCATATCATGCATCTTCTCTCACCACAATGGAATAAAGCTGGAAATCAACAACTGAAAAATCTCTAGATTATATGCAAATACGTGAAGACTGAAGAACATGATCCTGATTGAACAGTGGGTCATAGAAGGGATCAAAAGAGAAATCAAAAAATTTCTGGAAACAAATGAAGATGATAGTACATCAAATCAAAACTTATGGTACACAGCAACAGCAGTGTTAAGAGGGAAGTTGATAACGATCAGTGCTTACACAGGAAATTGGAAAGATACCAAGTAAATGAGTTCTCAATGCATCTCTCAAGGACCTAGAAAAACAACAATAAACCAAACCCAAAATTAGGAGGAGGAAAGAAATAAGTAAATTAGAGAATAAAGTAAAATTTTAAAAATTATAAAACATCAGTGAAATGAATAGCTGGTTTTTTAAAAAAATAAAATTGATACACCATTGATGCAATTAACCAAAAAAAAAGAAAAAAGAGGAAGAAGACCTAAATCAGTAAAATCTGAGATGAAAAAGGAAAGGCAACAGCAGATACCACAGAAATATAGTATCACCAGGAATTACTACGAATAGCTGTATGCTAACAAATTGGGAAACCTAGAAAAAGTGGATAGATTCCTAGCCACATACAATCTACAAGAATTGAATCACAAAGACAAAGAAAACCTAAATAGACCAATAACAAAGATGGAAATTGTTTCAGTAATAAAGACAATCCCAACAACAACAACAACAAAAAAAGCCCAGGACTGGACAGCTTCTCTGCTGAATTGTTCCAGAAATTTAAAGAACTCATTCCAATTTTTATCAGGCTATTCAGAACAATTGAATGGGAGGAAATTCTCCAAAACTCCTTCTATGAAGCCTGCATTATCTTAATTTCTAAGCCAGAAAAAGATGCAACAGAGAAAGAGAACTATAGACTAACATCCCTGATGACCATAGATGCAAAGATTCTCAACAAAATATTAGCTGATTGAATCCAACAACACATCAGGAAGATCATTCACCCAGACCAATGGGATTTATCCTTGGTATGCAGGGATGGTTCAACATTTGCAAATAAATATATGGGGTATAATAAATTAACAAGCTGAATAACAAAAACCATATGGTTATTCCAATATTTTCAGGGAAACCATATGATAAAATAAAACATCCTTTCATGATTAAAATATTAAGCAAATTGGGTATAGAAGGAACATTCCTCAACACAATTAAGACAATTTATGAGAAACCCACAGTCAGCATCCTATTGAATGGGAAAACTGGAAGCATTCCCCCCAAGACCTGGAATCAGACAACGATGCCCACCCTCACTGTTGCTGTTTAATATAGTCCTAGAAGAGTTATCCAGAGCTATTAGGCAGGAGAAAGAAATCAAAGGGATACAAATTGGAAAGGAGGAAATAAAACTATCCCTACTTGCAGATGTCATGATCCTACATATAGGGAATCCAAAAGACTCCACTGAGAGACTATTGGAACTCATAAAAGATTTTGGTAAAAAGGCAGGATATAAAATCAACAAGAAAAAACCAATAGCCTTTGTTTACATGGACAATATCATAGCTGAGAAAGAACTTTAAAAAATTTTTTATTTATGTATTTTAATTTGTATGTATCTCATAAATACAACATTTATATACATAGTAATTCTTCCTGCCATACTCACCCTCCCACCCATTTTCTCCTCATCCTGCTCTCTCTCCTCTTTTTCCAGATCCCATTCACAATAGCTCCAAAAAGTATCCAATATTTTGGAATAATTTAACCAAGGATGTCTAAGATATATACAATGAAAATTACAAAACACTAAAGAAAGAAATAAAAGAAGGCATTAAAAAATGGGAAAACCTTCCATGTTCATGGATTAGAAGAATAAACATCATCAAAATGTCTATACTATCAAAGGCAATTTACAGATTCAATGGGTTATGAATCAAAATAGCAAGAACGTTCTTTGCAGATCTAGAAATAAAACGATGCTAAAATTAATATGGAAACACAGGATCCCCTGAATAGCTAAAACTATTTTATACAATAAAAACAAAGCCAGAGTAATCACAATACCTGATTTAAAGACACACAACAGGGCAGTTATAATTAAAACTGGCACAAAAACAGACATGTAGACCAATGGAACAGAATAGAAACTCTAGAAATCAATCCACACATCTATAACCAACTTATCTTTGACAAAGGAGCTAAAATCAATCCCTGAGGTGAGCACAGTCTCTAACAAATGGTGCTGGGGAAACTGGATCTCCGTGTGCAGAAGTATGAAATCCCCATCTTACACCTTACACAAAAACCTACTCAAAATGGTTGAAGGATCTAAATCTATGATCTGATACCATCAAATTAGAGGAGAACATTGGGGAAATTCCCCCAAGACCTTGGTATAGGCAAAGACTTCTTGGAAAAGATCCCAGAACCAAAATTGAAAAATGGGATTACATCAAGCTGAGAAGCTTCTGTGATGCAAAAGAAACACTCAGCCAAGTGAAGAGGACACCAACAAAACGTGAGAAAATATTTGCAAACTATGCAACTGATAAATGGTTTACATCCAGAATCTATAAAGTGCTTAAGAAATTCAACAAAACATACAAATCCAGTTAATAAACGGGCAGTGGTCTTGAACAAGCATTTTTTTCAAGAGAGGAAAATCCCAATGGTCAACAGACACTTGAGAAAATGCTCAACAGAAGAGATCAGGGAAATGTAAATCAAAACCACAGTGAGATTTCACCTCATTCTAGTTAAACTGGATCTCATATAGAAATCAGCAAATGACAAATTCTGGTGAGGATGTGGGGGAAAAGGTACCCTGGTCCACTGTTGATGGGAATGTAAACTGGTGCAGCCACTGTGGAAGACAGTATGGAGATATCTCAGAAATTTGAATATAGAACTACCATATGATTCAGCCATCCCAGTACTGGGAATTTACCCAAACAAAAAGAAATTAGTTAAGATAGAGTTATTTATACCCCCATGTTCATTGCAGAACAATTCACAGTAGCTAAGATATGGAATCAATGCAGATATCCATCCTCAGTAGACTATATAAAGAAATTATAGTATATCTTTTCTAACAAGATGGATGCCACTGGAAACCATTATACTTATGAAATAAGCCAGTCCCAAAAGACAGATATCATATGTTTTCCCTGATCTGAGGTAACAGAGAACCTGAAATGTAATGTATTAAAATGAAAAAGACATTTTGAGATTTTATGATTGTTTATAGCTCGTGTCTCTTCTGTTGAGGAGCAGTGCTTTTTATTCTCTTCATAGTATTTGTTGAAGCCTTTTGCTTAGCGTTTTCTATATAGTCATTAAGTATACTGAAAATATATCTTTTTAAAAATTAAGAGTGGGAATGCTAGAGGAAGGGGAAGAAAGGATTAGCATGTGGGCAGGAGAAAGGTTAAGGGAAGGAAGTGCCACTGTGTTCCTAATACATACGAAATATATAAAACTTGTATAACTTAAATAAAATTTTAAAAATTTAAAAACTTTTTTAAACAAGAAGCTCTTCCAGGACTTGGATCTCAAGTGCTCAGGTTTGAAACAAGGGAATCTCAAGTGGTTTCTAAACCACTAATGCCCAGCCTGAATCTCAGAGATTTTCTTTATCAAAAAACTTATCTGGTAATTACATTTTCCTTGAAAATTTTGAAGTATACTCAGACCTATTATATGATTCTGTGAAGATTATCCAGATAGTGAATGCGGAGATGCATAAGTCCTAAAGTTTAATTTTTCTGATACTTTTTAATTATGTAGACTTGCTTGAATATTTTCTGCATGTCAGCCCTGGTCTGACCACTTAGTACTATTTGAAGTGGAGACAGCTGCTAAGCACTATTAACTGTGTGCATCCACAGAGCTACCATGTTAATGTCATGTATATTCTCACTAGTGAGGTACTACCGATAGCTAGAAACATGACCATATTTAGACATCTCCATAAAAATATTCTCAAAGAAGCCATTAACAGTTACTACTTATTAGTGGAGTGAAAAATAAATTCAGTATATTGAAACAAACATATTTCATCAAATCACAAAAGCCCAACTCTTCTTGGAATTATAACAGGGAGCATTAGTGAGAGGATTGATAATGACAGCTACACAAGAAAAGAATGACATTAATAAAGAAATAATTGAAGGAATTCGTTGCTTGTCATCCATAAAAAAGCATTACTTCTAACACAGTTAAAAATGTAATCAATCAGCACACGCCAGGACATTCTCGTGGGAGAGATGGGGAAGTTATTGTGAGCAATATGGTAACTGACCTAGAGAGAAGCAAGCCATTGCTAAGCTTCAATACACAATTCGAAGAAGCATTTTCTTTGTCCATTGATAATGAAATTTTCCTTCTGAGAAGGCCACACTCATAGATGACCAATATCATATGTCTTTGTAAAAGTTATGTAGCCTCCTCAAATGGTCTCTTCTATCTTACCACAAAAGCTTGAATTTTAAGGAAAAGAAAAAAAAATTGTTTCACAAATAAATATTAAGTTAAACATTTAAGAGGGCATAGGATAGAAATTATTTTCATAACCTAAAAATTCATATAAATTTAGAGTATCATTGAAGAGTTCATGAGTATTCCTATTGTAACTTAAGATAAAAATTTTCCTTGAGAAAATTTTCCTTGAGGAGTAGGGTTTTCTGCAACATCAAAATTGTTAGAAAGTTATGTGATCACCTTTATTTAAAGCATAGTTTAAAACCAAAATCATAAAGATCTGTTTCATATTTACTATTTTCTAATTAGATAACATATATTAAAGGCATCATATCAATAGACTTGCTAAATGGCGCAGCTGTTTAATATACTCTAACTTTATGTCTTCTGTTGTGTCATTTGTGGAAATCTTATGATGGATATGAGGTATAAGTGGTAAATGTGCCTTCAGAGAAAAGAAAATGCTCTAGAATAAAAACATCAATAAATTTGTTCTATGTGTTAAAGTACAAGAGAGTAAGTAGAAGTACATCACACCTTAGTAAACTATAATTTTTAAAAGTTTCTTGCTTAGATAATTGTGGTTAATATTAAGATTCTTGAAGGTCAAATGTTTCTGGTAATGTTTGGATTGTAGGGGTGTAAGTAACCCTTTTGGACTAAAGCTGTTCCTTTTGATTATACAACAAAACTTAATTATTAGTAGTTGTCCAGAAAAGAAGGGAATTCCAATACTCCTACAGAATTTTTAAGGCGTTTTTTTTATTTTATTAGCTCTTGGTCTCAAGACATCCTTGCTGGACCTTTAGCAACTACCCATGGTAGCATATGCTTTGTGGGACTTCATTACTCTTATGGACACATTGAAAAAGAGTTCTATACACACTAACTTTATTTGAGGAAGGTAAGATTCTCATAGGGCCATAGGGCACTTACTTTAGATTGTAAATTAAACTTGTCCATAGATAATCTTTTGCACTCTAGTTTTTGATCCTCGGAGGAGTATTTCCATTGTGACTGTATCTGGATATAACCACTTGTTCCAGAATTATTATTTTTTTCTGTAGTCCTGATATTTTCAATTTCAAAATTACAATATAGGTAATTCTCAATATGCTCACTTTATATCTAATTAATAAGTAGTCTGAGTTGTCTAATAATAGTAGACAATGCAGTTTTTCACCAAAAATTAGAACAAATATGCTCTTCCAAGAAGCTATCTTTTTTTTTCTTTTTTTTTTTTTTTTACAGGCAGAGTGGACAGTGAGAGAGAGAGACAGAGAGAAAGGTCTTCCTTTGCCGTTGGTTCACCCTCCAATGGCCGCCGCGGTCGGCGCGCTGCGGCCGGCGCACCGCGCTCGTCCGATGGCAGGAGCCAGGAGCCAGGTGCTTTTCCTGGTCTCCCCATGGGGTGCAGGGCCCAAGCACCTGGGCCATCCTCCACTGCACTCCTGGGCCACAGCAGAGGGCTGGCCTGGAAGAGGGGCAACCGGGACAGAATCCGGCGCCCCGACCGGGACTAGAACCCGGTGTGCCGGCGCCGCAAGGCAGAGGATTAGCCTGTTGAGCCACGGCGCCGGCCTCCAAGAAGCTATCTTAAAATCTGCCTCATTCTTTGACTTAAATATATTTTGGGATATGGGGGGGGAGGGAACATTAATTGGGACTCATCATTTCTCAACCATATTTATATGTTTATATCTGATATACATATAATCTTGTATTTATTAGAATTCATAGGGTAGTTAGAAGAGTCTATCATGAACTTGCATCCCTTATCAAATAACAATTTTTAAGAATTTTTTTGTATTCTATATTTACTTAAATATGAACCCATATTCATATTTATAAAATTGAACACCCAAATCTTAAAGTGATTGAAGCTAGTAAATGTGATTTGGGAGGTCATAAATAGTTTCTAAATTTTAGAGCTAAAGAAGGAATTTTGTCTGGGGATTAAACTCTTGTGTGGGAGGGATAAGTTTTAACAACTAGTTATAAAGTAAATATTGAACTTATGGTACTTGGGAAACCCATGGTCAGCGAAGAAATTCAAATATGGATGCCTCAGACTTCATGAAGTATGCCTTCATACTTCCTCATGAGAATTAAGTGTACTTTCCCCTAAATGCGACTTTCATCTAGATTCCTCATGAAAAGTAATACATGCCATTGTCAGATAGGCAGTCTCTCTCTTTTTCCCTCCTGCTTTATTTCCTCTACATGTTTTTTCATTGATTATTGAAAGACTTACAAGAAATGCAAGTGTAAACTTCTCCTTAAAATATAGACAAGATTGTGAAGAGGAACTTGTTTTTGACTTTCATGTGGTGCTTTTTAAACTTTGGGCAAAATAGCCTTGATTATTATAATAGTTTTCTGTGGATGTCTCCACTGTGGACTATCATTTCAGTAGAGAGGAGATAGATTTGTCTGGGATTGAAGTGTTTGATTGAGGACATGGACAGGATATGGTCCAGAGGAACTTCATTTGGGAAGAGACATTTCAATATCCATAATATGTTGGCAAGTAAAGGATTAAAGAGAACTTGTTGTGGGGCTAAGGAGATCAAGGGGTCACACAGGGGTGTGAAGGGACTGAGGGAGTTACATTTTCTTCCCCTGCATTATAGTGATCTTCCATTTTCCTAAGTCTTCCTCTTGAGCTTTGCTGTACTTTGGTTGTCTAAAGGTAGGCTACATATGTACTTGAGTGGAAACAACCCAGAGAGTATAATGGTATCACATGCACATGTCTGTGAGTCTACAGTGGTGGGAGAACCTGTGAAACAGAGAATGGGGACTAAAACCCCATTATTTGTGGGAAAAAAAGAGTGACTCCTAACGGCTGGAGAAAAGCAATGTAGATACATTACATTAAGACTGGAAGAATGTATGACGACTATCATTATCACCATCATCATCAGTAATGCTTGAAATTTCTTGAGTGGTCTATTTTTAAAAGTAATTTGACAAAAAGGGACAGCTGTTTTGGCACAGGAGTTAAGACATCCCTTGCAGTGCCCACATTCCATATCTTAGTCCCTGAGTTTGAGTCCAGGGCCTGATCTCCATTCTTATTTCCTACTGGAAATCAATTGGGAGCAAGTAATGGCTTAAGAACTTGGGCCTCTGCCACCAACATGGGAGACCTACCTGGAATTCTTGGCTCTTGGCTTCAGCCTGGCCCAGCCCTGGCTGGTGTGGACATTTGGAGAATAAACCAGCAGAGGGAAAATTTCTCTGTCTTTGTCTCTCTGTCTTTCTACCTTTCAAATAAATAAAAATGAATAAATAAATGATAGCAGTGCTTCAAAGTTATCCTCAGATTTGTGTTTTATCTGAAACTTTGACTATAGACTAAAGAAGAGAAATACATGTTTCTTCAGAAACCAGTTAAGCAACAAAAGCAAACACCCTAATTAAATCACTTTTGGGAAATGTTGATAGTCAACGGTCATACTTAATAATACAAATAATAACAATAAACATAATCCATATAAAAGGATTTTTTAAAGGTTTTTTTTAATTTTTTTTTTTTATTTTTGACAGGCAGAGTGGACAGTGAGAGAGAGAGAGACAGACAGAAAGGTTTTCCTTTTGCCGTTGGTTCACCCTCCAATGGCCGCCGCGGCCGGCGCGCTGCGGCCGGCGCACCGCGCTCCTCCGATGGCAGGAGCCAGGAGCCAGGTGCTTTTCCTGGTCTCCCCATGGGGTGCAGGGCCCAAGCACCTGGGCCATCCTCCACTGCACTCCTGGGCCACAGCAGAGGGCTGGCCTGGAAGAGGGGCAACCGGGACAGAATCCGGCGCCCCGACTGGGACTAGAACCCGGTGTGCCGGCGCCGCAAGGCGGAGGATTAGCCTGTTGAGCCACGGCGCCGGCCTAAAGGTTTGTTTTTTTTTGTTTTTTGTTTTTTTTTTTAAGTTGAATGGCAGAGACGACATTCTTCCATCTGCTGGTTCAATGCCCTAGTGTCTGAACATGTGAGATTGGGCCAGGTTGAAGTCAGGAGTAAGAAACTACATCCCAGTTTCCCATGTGGATTGTAGAGACCCAAGAACTCAAGCTATCACTACTACCTTCCAGGATATACATTAGCGAAACTGGATCAGGAGCAGAGGCAGGACTTGATTCCTAGCACTAAGGTATGAAATGTAGGTGTCCCAAGTGGCAGCTTAACTTGCTGTGCCACGGTATTCTCCCAGCAAGGATTATATTTTACATTTTCTTTGCAGTTATTGTTGAAAACAAAGGTGTACAAAATATACAGATATCCATGCACAAAATACACATGTGCATACAAAATAGCCACATACAAGATACAGAAATGAATTATTTCATCAAAGCCTTTCAACCACCCTGTGAGATAGAAACCGATAACCATCATTGCACAGGTGTGGGCACAGACACGTGCATAGGTTAAAAAGCTGATTCTATGAGGAAGAGAAAGACTTGAATGCAGACCATGGGCTCATAGGGAAGTCTTCCCATCTGCTCTACAAGGCTGCAGTTCACTTGCTTTGTCTTGGCAGTTTCAGGAAGATTTCCCAAGAATTGAAGTTGGCTGAAAAATCTTGGGATCATCTCTGATTTAAGCTGTATTACAAGGGAAAACACTTCCCAGTTGTTTTATATTCATCATATTTATAGTCACTAGTATTTATAATATTTGTAAGTGATGATACATTTAAATGCAGTATCATATACTTTGAAAGTGCAATATATTTTTGTTACTTAGTTTAAAGTTCATCACAGAAGTCATTTTTCTCCTGAGAAATGTATGAGTACATTAGCTTAAAGTTGATATTGGTGAGCTGATGGAATGCATATTTTAAATAGAATGTTCAACTGCACCTAATGTACATTCGTGAGAAATAGCTTTATATTTGTGGTATCTATGAAGACCTAAGCTTGCTTATCAGTCTCTTCCTAACCAGGGGACTATTCCTTCTTTGCAAACATCAGTCACCTGATATCAGGAAGAAAAGGAGGCTATTTTATAAATGAAAGGTGTTTTTTTCAAATGTAAATGCTCTTCCATAAATTAAAACAGAATTTGCCTTTATTGGACACAGAACCATTGGTGCAAATGAAATATTTGAGTGACACAGGGAAAAATTATGGCAATTTTTTGTATAATCTGCTTTGATTATATAATGGAAATACAAGTCATGATTGAAAAGATCCTGGATATTAAGGGACATCCTGTTGTTCTTTAGGTGTTAACAGTAAACAAGCTTTGTATAGAAGTTAGGCTGACTTGGAAAGGGTTTGTAAATGTACTTGCAGTTTATACAGGTTTGGATAATTAAGAAAATAGTAAAAATTACAAGATACAGCAAAAAGAGTCAGAAGAAGGGGAAGCTGAGTGTGTTGCATTCCATGAACCAGGCATTAAAGTTAAACAAAGCAGAGGTTCCTTGATTTAAATTTATTCAGGAAATCAGAAATAACTGCTAGTTATCTGACATAATTGACCATGAAAATGTAGATATTGAAACTTGCTTACCCATTAAGAATGCAATAAATGATGTTTGTGACCCAGGTGTCACAAGAAGAGGTGATGAGATTGCTTGTAACAGCAAGGAAGGAGAAGTTGTGGGTTTTAGCAAGTATTCTGTTAAGCAGTAAGTGTAAGTTGCCTAGGAAGGAGTATTTTCATTTTCCTTCTGTTAATATTCAGAAGTTATCAAATGGAAATCCACCCCCCCTCCCTAATTTAACAAAGCAATCACCAGAGATGCTGAGAAGGAGACCTTGGAGCAGACTATTTACAGATATAGAATCTGCTAGACAAAATGAAGGTGCTCGATTGTTCTAGGTTCTGGTGTCTTAGAAAAGTGAAAGTTGTGGTTTCAGTATGTCCCTGGAGAGCACCTATATAAGCATCAGCTACAGTGCTTATTTGCAGTGCTGATCCCCTGTTCCCAAACTAGATTTAATGAAACAGTCTATAGGAGATGGTCCCAGGAAACTACATTCATGTAAAAGTATCTTTTCAAGTTATTTTATGTCCATTTAAGTAATTATCATCGTAATAAAACATTTTTGCATGCCTTGCTTGTATGGTTAAAATTGTTAATGAAATTTTGATAAATATATTTACTGAGGGCTATTCACTTCTGCTGAAGCAAGTATGAATGAATTATTTGTTCAACTTGAATTCTCCAGTGTTGTAAAAGAAGATGCAAGGACTGGCAGATTGTGGGTGATAGAGAACTTACCTGTGATAATATCAGTTCTTCTGGTCAATGGTTAAGGTACTCGAAGAGAATAAAGCCTGGAGAAATAAACAGCAGGATATGTGAATGGTAATGAAATAAAATGAGTTCCTGGCAAGGGCTTAGCCTATACTTGGTGGTAACCATGGAAGAAGAATTGCCAGACCCCAACTCTTTCTTTAAATCTGAATTTCATAGTTGGAAGAAACAACATTAATACTCATAAAATTGCCATACAAATCTTAAAACAGAGGACAAAAAATGAGAGCCAAATCAAGAAAGAAGCAAAGGCAGAAATTTTCCATAATTTTTAGATTATGTAAGAGAATAATACTTGTAGTCATAAGTTTCTGTGTATTAAAATCATCCAATATAAATGGTTGCTACATAAACTGAAAATTTTTATACGTGAGTAGAAAATGTTATGACAGTTATTGCTAAGACTTCAGTTGAGAAACAAGTAATATAATATGGCATTAGAAGGGAGTAATTTATTTAAATATACTAAATTTAATCAAAACAAAGAGCAAATAGTTTTATGTGATATGAATAAGTAACTTCTGAATAGATCACAAAACTTGCATGGATTGAAGGGATATGCAGGCAGCTGAGCTAATTTAACAAATCCTGTAAATACTATTCTCTCAAAGTAAAATTAAAAAGAAATTTCAGTGTCTATCTATTGTTACTATTTTATTGCATTTTATTATAGCATTTTGTTACATCTTTAATATTATGGTTTAGCTATAAATAGGAATTTTAGATAGCATATTTCACTAGCATTATATAATAAGCATCTTTAGGGGTTGGTGTTATGGCATGGTGGGTAAAAAGCCACTACCTGGAATTTCTGCATCCCATATGAGTGCTAGTTCAAGATCTAGCTGCTCCACTTCTGATACATGTCTCTGCAAATGGCCTGGGAAAAGCAGCAGAGGGTTGATCCAAGTGTTCAGGACCCTGCCACCCACATGGGAGACTCTGATGAAGCTATTGGTTCCTGGCTTTGGCCTGGCCAAATCTTTTAAAAAAATCTTTAAGTGTCATTAAAATTTTTAACAACACACAAAAAATATTTATTTTATTTGAAAGAATGACAGCAATAGAGGGAGAAAGATCTTCCATCTACTGGTTCATTCCCCAAATGTCTACAATGGCCAGAGCTGGGCAAGATCAAAACCAAGAGCCTAGAAATCAATCCTGGGCTCCCACATGGGCAGCAGGGGTCCAAGCACTGGGGCCATCATCCACTGCTTTCTCAGGCTCATTAGCAGGGAGTTAGTCAGAAGTGGAGTGGCAAGGACTCAACCAGGCTCCAATATAGGATGCTGTTGTAGCAGGCAGCAACACAACAATGCACCATGCCAGGCCACAGTAAATCATATTTAAATGGTTGCGTAATAGTATAAGTGACCCTTAAATGTACTTAATCATATGTCATGGGACATGTATGTGCTTTCATACCCTATTGTAACCCTGTGGTGAAGATGTTTTATATAAAATAGAATCCTGGAAAAGTAGTTAGGAAGTCAAAACATAAACACTTCTAGTTTCTGGAAACAGTTTGCACAGTTATTTTCTCAAAATGTCATTCCACTTAAGTCTCAGCAGCAGTTCGTGGATGTAGTCATCTTTTTAAGTTTTTTTTTTTTTTATTTATGTAAGGTGACCAAATTTCGTGTATTTCGTATGTACAGACTTAAGAGCATAGTGATACTACCCTCCCACCCATGCTCCCACCTTCTCTCCACCTTCCTTCCTTATTTTTTCTTTTAATTTTTACAATGACGTGCTTTCAGTTTATTTTATAATCCCAAGCTTAACCCTCCTCCAGATAAAGAATTCAACAAATAGTAAGTAGAAAAACCATTGTTCCTCAAGAGTATAGATGGGCTGTAAACAATAATCAAACTACAAAATGTCAATTTCACTCATATATATTAAATTTTTTTGTTCTCTGTATGTTAATTACTACCAGAGAACCATTATTTTTAGTGAAATAAGCCAGTCCACAAAAGACAAATATATTTTCCCCGATTTGTGCATATGTTCATTTTAATTTACTTTCTTGTGCACCAAGTCTTACAAAAAATAAAAGTTTTTACATTAATAAACGTTTACTTTAGAGGGTCTAAATAGCATATAATTGTAGTTTTTTTGTTTGTTTGTTTTGTTTGTTTTTGGTACTTGGCCAGCATGCAGAAATGAAGATACATACAGAGATAAACATGGAAAGAGCAAGGGAGCACACCCCAATCCACTAATTTGTAACTCAAATTCATGAAAAGGTCAGGCTGGGCCAGAACTGAAATTTAAAACCAGGATTCAATACAGGTCTCTCCCTTGAGAGGGAAATTGCAATCATGAGCTGGAGCTGGGAATCAAACCTGGGCTCTCCAGTGTTGGACACAAGAACTTTAACAGCATCTTAACTGCTGGGTCAAACAATTGCCCCTGACTGTAGTCTTAAATGCATAGTCTTTGATTTATGCTGAGGTTAAATTCTTTATGTTGATCATTTAATCTCTTTGCCTGTGTGTGTGTGTGTGTGTGTGTGTGTGTGTGTGAGAGAGAGAGAGAGAGAGAGAGAGAGAGAGAGAGAGAGAGAGAGAGGAGGGAGGGAGGGATTAATACTTGTGCCTGTTGAGCCATAGTGGACTTAATTCATTTTTTTTCTCCATTTATATGTACTCCTTACACACCTAAATCTCGGCCTATGATTTGTTAGGCATCTTAGTATTTGGAAAAGCTCGAGTTTTGGCATTTCTGAGAAAGAGCCACTTAACCTGTTATTTCTTGATTTTGCATTCTTTCTATTGTGGTAGACAGAAATCTAAGATGACCCCCAAGATTCTCTCCCCCTGAGTATTACATACCTATGATAATGCACTTGTCCTAAACATGGAAGCCTGTTAATATGTTGGAATAGTTATCCCTTTGATTAGATTGTTATTTGAGAAGAGGCTCCTATGGTTATTCTTCTGATAGCCTTGAAGAAATAAATAGCCATTTTAGAAGAGGGCCATGTGGCAAAGAGCTGAGAGGACTCCCGGTACACAACCAACAACAAAACAAGGATCTTAGTCTATTCAGCTGAATGGAATTCAATTCTGATAACAACCCAATTGAGCTGCAAAATGGACCCTGGGTTTCAGATATGATCACATTCCTGGCCGACATCTTGACTTCAGTTTGTGAGATGCTCAGTGGAGAATCCAGCTAAGCTCTACTCAGACACTTAGGAGATAAGAAATCAATTTTAAGCTCTTTTATGGTGATTTGTTATGCAGCAAAAGAAAATGAATGCCCTTTTCCCTAACTTAGGTGGATTGTGTATCTTTTTTTCTTATTAGCTTCTTACTGATGGGACCCATTAGAGAGGCTGTGAGTTTTCTTTGTCCCTGGATCCCTAGTCTGTTATAGTGGCTTTGAAAGGGAGGAAATGACTGTGCAGGCAGGTTTCCACCTAAAATATGTTCTGTTTCTCGAGATCCTCTCTGTCTTCTTAAAAGTCATCTAATTTTATTTTTGATGTTATCATAAAGAACACACTGTGCTTATTATCTGGTTAAAGGGGTTTCATTCTGTGTACCGTTGTTGTAAGTTGCAATCTTTAATCGTTACTTTTAACTTTTCTTGAATTTTTATTAACATAAGGAGAATAATTTTCATGTATTTCACAGGCACAGTTCTGAGAAGATAGTCACACTTTTCTCTCTCTGCTTCTCTCTCCTTCAATCCCCCTCCTTCCTTTCCTTTTTACTTTAATTTTTGCAACAACATAATTTCAATCCATTTTATAATCCCAGGCTTAATTCACTATTAACCATAATATTCAACAAGTAAAAAGTAGGAAGACCATAGTTCTACAGGTGTATGAATGAGGGCTAAATACAACAGTCATAACAAAAAGTATCTGTTTCATTCCTGTACATTTTTGTGTGTTCTGTATTAACTGCCATATATATTTATCTCACATTTTTCCATCCTTTGGATAGAGAGGACTCAACTCAAGTTGTCTAACTTCTAGGCCTTCTGGGGTCTGGAAGAGTAGTCAGATATCCATAGGGCTGGTGTGCAGTGCTTCCTAGAGAACCTTCAGTTCTCTAAAGTCCAACGTGTTTCCAAATCAAAGCATTCTCATGGTCTCCCTAGATGTTTGATTCTGGTGTCTAGGTTCTCACCAGCTCATAGAAGAGAAAGCTATCTACTGCTTCTCTCTCATAAAGACCAAGACCTTGGTGCATCCATTTCTTCACATCTCTAGAAACTCTTGGCCTAGGAGAGGCAAGCAGATAAATCTTCGGAGAAACCTGTTGCTCCTTTATCAGACTGCTTTGCCAAGCATCTCTTCTCTACAGTCTTGTAGGGGGAAAAAACTCAGCAGCTGCCTATATATCTAAGTCCTCTTCTGACTCCCTATAATAAAAGATAGATGGACAAGAAGAAACCAACTGAAGTTTATTAATACATATATGGAGAGAACACGGAGGAAAAAGCAACTCTGAAAGAGGTGGCTTAGCACTCCTGCTTATACAGCACCTTCAACAAAGATTAATACAGTTTTAGAGAAGTGACAAGACAAAGGAAAAGGATTTTCAGTCTCTAGGCAAATTGTGGGAAGACAAATATTTGGGGAAGCAATGATAAAGGCTAATGAGCAAAGTTTGTTATGTGGACTCCGCAGGTGCTGTCTTCGGACTGATAAGGGTCTAAAGTCTGGTGATTAAAATTGTCTGTCATGGTAAAGAGGAGCAGAGGGACAGCTTTGTAAATTTATTTGCTGCTTTTAGGCTAATAGGAGGAGGGTAGAAAGCTTTTCTACTATCTGCTTCTTTTGAATTGCCTCCAGCTCAAAATAATCCATATGTGAAAGCCATGTGTTTTGTGGAAGCATATTCTGTACCTTGAATCTAAAACATGGAGCTGAATTTTTTTTAGATAAACTACTGATATTAGTTTTTTTTTTAAAGGTGGCACTATAATGTGTATATTTGCATATGTGTACCTTAGCTTAAGGGTATGAACTCTAAACTGTGATTGGACAAATATGTCTACCTGCAGAGTATATAACCCCCAGTAAGTGCTGCAGTTTGCGTTGCCTCTAAAATTCAAGTGTTGCTAATGTGATTGTATTAATATTGGGGCCTTTAAGAGATTATTAGGTCATGGGGGCTTCTTCCTCATTAATAAGATTAAGGTCCTTATACAAGAGGCTTCACACAGTGTTTGGTCAGTTGGCTAGGATAGCTTGCTCTTCTTGTCTGCCATGGGAGAACTCAGGAGAACATCTCTCCCTGCCAGCACCTTCACCTTGGGACTTCCCAGCCTGCAGAACAGTGAGAAATAAACTCCTGGTCATTATAAATTACACAATTTCAGATAGTCTGTGGTAGCAGCACCAATAGACTAATAAAATAGTAAGTTACGTGATCTTTTAGTGCCTCTGTTTACATACTGATTCAATGATAATATCGATTTACAAGTTGTCATATGGATTATATGAGTTAGCATATGTAAAGTATTCAGAACACGAACTAGTAAATGTATGAGCTCAATACTATTGTTACCATAAAACATACACCAAAAGATTTTAGAAAAATATGTTTACCATTCAGTCACTGGTGAATCGTATTTTATTTACTAATGTTCAAAAGCACATTCTGTTCAATGACAGACTATTAACTGTTACAGAGAGTAATGTATTGAATATGTTAGAACATCTCTTCATAAGCTGACTGATAAAGAGCTAGTCCTTACAACAAAATAAATAGTTTTTCTATTGGTGTTTGCCTATGGTTGCTTCTTTTTTTTTTTTATTTTTGACAGGCAGAGTGGACAGTGAGAGAGAGACAGAGAGAAAGGTCTTCCCTTTCCGTTGGTTCACCCCACAACGATTGCTGCAGCTGGCAAGCTGCGGCCAGTGCACCACGCTGATCCAAAGCCAGGAGCCAGGTGCTTCCTCCTGGTCTCCTGTGCAGGTGTCATCCTCCACTGCACTCCTGGGCCACAGCAAAGAGCTGCACTGGAAGAGGAACAACCGGGACAGAATCCGGCGCCCCAACTGGGACTAGAACCCAGGGTGCCAGCGCCGCAGGTGGAGGATTAGCCTAGTGAGCCGTGGCACTGGCCGGTTGCTTCTTCTTTTTTTTTAAAATATTTATTTGTGTTTGAAACTCAGAGTTAAAGAGAGAAAGGGAATGACAAGGAGAGAGACTGTCCATCTGCTCACTCTTCAGATGCCTGCAATTGCTGTGGCTGGGCCAGGCCAGAGCCAGGAGCCAGGAGTTTCCTCTGGGTCTCCCACGTGGGAACAGGGACCCACACACTTATTCCATCCTCCCCTGCTTCTTCTAGGCCATTAGCAGGGCACACTGGATCAGAAGTGGAATGGCCAGGTGGCTGGGACAGGACCTTGCAGCATATGGAATGCCGGAGACACTGGTCCAGGCTTCACTGACTAGACTACAACATGGACTCCTCTACCTTTTTCTTTTAAGGGCAGTGTTTCTTAAAGAGCAGTCCAATGATCATTGCTGGAAGATAAAAACATCCAAGCCCAAGAACCCACGCTGGACTGCACACATCAGCATTTCCTGGGAGGCCAGGGAAGCTATCTGTTGAACAAACTTCCCTGGTGTTTTTAGGCATGGGATATTTTAAGATTATACTGTGCTGTGTGTGTGTGTGTGTGTGTGTGTGTGTGTGTGTGTGTGTGATTTTTTTCAAAGAGAAAAATGCTCCATTAGTGCCTTTCATCGATTACATAAGGGAAAATAATAATGGCGGGGTAGACGGGAGGAGCCCTTCGATGCTCCATTCAGATAATTAGAAGCGCTGTTGTCGCCCTTGTTGTCTCAGCTACCTTGATGCTAAGATAGGCATTGGACTCCTGGAGAGGAAATTTATTCCCAGTGCCCCCAGGAGACCATTGGGAGGTCTGGGATAGACACTGGACGTTACTGAGGTGGAGGCGCCAAGGCCACACTGGAAGTGCTGGCGCAACACTTCCCAGCTCCGCAAACTCCCGCGCTCTGCAGTGCGCAGGCGCAAGGGGCCCCCAGCAGCCTCCTTTTCCTCCTCCAGTTACTGCTAACAACAAGGATCTCCCAAAGTTCTCTTGGCCCAAAAAGGCGGGACTTCCAGCTCAGGAATGAGTGCGCATGGGGTGGCAGGGAGCTACGAGAAATTTCCTGTGGCGGGCTCCTCTAGCTAGTGAGTGGGCTCAGGTTGTGAGAAACGGCAGGGAGCACACTCAGGTTTTATGATCAGGGAATGGCTCTTCAGGGATGTTTGAACTTAGTTGTGCAAACTCAAAACAGACTAAAATGAAGGCAGACTCTTGGCTGCATGGACTCATGACAAATTGCCAACCTGGTGATGGTGACTGCAAAGTCCCAGGAGGGGCTGTCTGCGAGCTGGGAAGCCAGGAGAGATCCTTAGGATCCAGGACCCAGGAAGCCGCCGGCATCCTTCTTCTTAGGAGGCTGCAGGCTGTGGTGCCAATTCCGGAATCCAAAGGACAAAGAACTTGGGTTTTTGACCCCTAAGGTGGGAAAGCTGAGACCTGCAGGCGCTGGAGAGAGCCTACTGTCTATACTTTGATTATCAGTGTCCCCTCAATACTTGGTGCGTTTGTAGAAATCTTTCTAGTCCGTGGTCTACTTTGTGAGGGCTAGTTTGGTTCACACTATATAATTTAATCCGTAGGCACATGTAAACTGTACTGCCTTGCAGACCTCTGAAAGCAACTGCACTCTTAAGGGCAGTGCTATCAAACTCTCCACATGGTCAGGTTCCCCAGTCTTCTCTCACAGACCAAGGCTGAGTACCACAGAGTGCTTTAAATACCTTTAAAAAATATATTTTATTGATCTGAGAGGGAGGGGGAGAGGGAGGAAGGAAGGGAGAAAGAGATGCATACGCACAGGAAGATAGGGAGAGATGGAGAACAAAGGAACACAAGTGAAAGTTCCGATCTGTTTGCTCTCCAAGTGCCTGCAGCAGCCCAAGTCTGGGGACGGAAGTTGGGAGCCACAAACTCAGTCCAGATCTGTGTGAGTGGCAGGAATGCAATTACTTGACTGTTTGCTGCCTTCTAGGGTCTGCATTAGTGGGAAGCTGGGGTCAGGGGTGCAGCCAGGGATCCAACCTAGGCGCTATAATATTTGGACATGTGTGTCTTAGCTGTTAGCCCAAACACATGCAATACCTGCCACCATAATGTACATCTTTTTGTATTAGATGGTTTGTTTCTTGGATTATAGATAAAAGCATATATTAATCCATACTCCACTATTACCTTATTATCACCCATGGAGTTTATGTACCCTATTTTTTATATCTTTATTTGTTTGTTTATGGAGTGAAAACTAAAAGTAGAATATCCTTGGCCTCTCCTCCCCTCCACCCCCGTCACTCCCTTCCATTCCCACTCCATTCTGACAAAGTCCCATGTAGCCTTCTCTAAAAATCACTGGCTGCATCCTGTCTCTATTTCCCATGTTTCTTTTTGTTTGTTGATCTGAGTTAGGATGTTTCATAGAACAAAGCCCAAACAGAATTAAGTTAAAGGACCTAGCATGCATGGTTTCCTTCGATACCTTCTAAATATCTAGAGTGACTTAAAGTTACTTCTGACTTAAGTTCATTTTTTGAGACTACTGATCTAACCAACTTCATAGATAATTATCAAATATTTTATTTATCACTGAAATGTACTCACATAATAATTGTCATCTCACAAATTAAGATATTTAAATACATTGAGTAATTTGTATTCATTTTTCAATGAAAAATGACATAGTTGACCTTAGTTTAGTATTTTAACAGCATGTTTAGTCACTGTTTTGGGTAATAATACAGATAATTCTACTCTATAGACCTTTTGTATTAAAAGCACATAGTGGATACATCAAATGTTACCTCATTTAATTCTTTTGGGAGTTTTAGTTGTTTTGATAGTTGTTTTGGTTTGTTTCTAAAGCAGATTCACTTCCCTGGTTGCCACATCAGCCCACTGCATCTTGGATATCTACTGCTTGTGTGAATCTGTTGGGACAGAACACATATGCACACTGCATGTCACAGAAGTGAGTTTATTATTTACCAATAGGCATTAAGGGAGATTAGATGTCTAGGCATGAGAGTGAGTTGGTATCCTAAGGCTCAGGAAAGCTACACAGTGTGAATCAAATCTCTTAGGTATGTGCCTCACTTGCACCACAACTGAGGAACCCACAACCATTCAGCCTACTGTGGGCTTTATAGCCTAGGATCACCATGAACTTCTGGGTTACAGTTTTGAAGGTTATTCCATTTCTAGTTGGAACTAGAACTGAGCCCAGCCCATTCTGGCCAGCTTCTCTTTATCTTAGGATGTTGCAGTCCCAGAACATTTTACAATTATTCTTGAGAACTGCAGATGAGGTGGTCAATCCAAGACACTTCTATAGGTATTTTAAACTCATTTTTAAGATAAGAAAACTGAAGCTCAGAGATAGGATATGTGCAGAAATTCACAGATCTAGTAAATAGTTGAAGTGACATTCAAAGTCATGCTTTTTTGGATACAGATTCTTTCTTCTTTTGTTCTACATTAGCTCATGTATTTTCTATAGTATCAGTAGCAAGTCAAAATAGATAGGACAGGTAATAATTATCTTCCTGCCCTTAACAGTTATTGTCTCATAGTCATTTGTAAAATTAAACTAGGCATAAAAAATGAAGAAGGCTAATTATTAAACATTGAAGTGGTATTGGGTGAAAAGCTACCAAGAATATTGAGAGAGAATAAAAATTAGCTGATAGTAGAATGGATAACAGTCAGCCTTCATCTGAAATACCTAAGATTGCCATCTATGTAATTTAAACTTGAGGCCATTCTTTTCCTTTATGATGATTTGACTTTTCAGTCCTTTCCTAAGGTACCTTAAATCATTTATGTTAGTAGTCCATAGAAATTATTATTATATTTTTTATTTCCAAAAGGCTTTAAATGTTTCAAAGAATGTCAACTTAGTTAAAAAAAATTTCTTATTAGTTTATCTAGATAACTTCAAAGAGTAGTTGACATAAGGGATGAGGCAGAAATTTACATTTCCGCATTAGAATTTGGATGGGGGAGCACCCAGGGGCCTAGGAATCCTTTATTTATTCAAGTAACAATTAATAAACTACTACTGTGTGTCAGATACCTTACTTGGTAGAAGAATTTTTTGCAGAGCCTCTATTCAGGAAACCTGCAATCTCTAGGGGCTACCATTATTGAAAAATGGAATTGGAAGTGTTTGGGATGTACACATTTGCCAGGAGGGTCATAGAAAAACCCTGAATAAGCCGGCGCGGTGGCTCAATATGCTAATCCTCCACCTTTCGGCATTGGCACATCAGGTTCTAGTCCCGGTCGGGGCGCCAGATTCTGTCCCGGTTGCCCCTCTTCCAGGCCAGCTCTCTGCTGTGGCCAGGGAGTGCAGTGGAGGATGGCCCAAGTGCTTGGGCCCTGCATCCCATGGGAGACCAGGAGAAGCACCTGGCTCCTGCCATCGGATCAGTGCGGTGCGCCAGCCACGGCAGCCATTGGAGGGTGAACCAACAGAAAAGGAAGACCTTTCTCTCTGTCTCTCTCTCTCTCTCTCTCACTGTCCACTCTGCCTGTCAAGAAAGAAAGAAAAAGAAAGAGAGAGAGAGAGAGAGAGAGAGAGAGAGAGAGAGAGGACCCTGAATAGATGAGAGAAGAATATACCCTAAGAGAAGCAAAAGCATGTGAGGTAGTGAAAAGGAAAAGAAGAATCAGATGATCCAGGTCAAAGAAGGTCAAATGTAAAGAGCAAGTAGAAGGCTTTGAATAAGTGATGTAAGATAGTCTTGGGAAAGCTTATGGTCCAGCTTAAACAGTCTGCTAAGGGAATGGACTTGGTCCCAAGAAAAATGGAAAAAAAAATTTGAAGAACTGACTTGAAATTGAGGAATGACATGATCAGACTTCCATCACTGAAATATAGAAAATTTCTGGGGGTAGTAATGGAAAGTAGAGGACAACTAGAAAATTCTTGCCACATATCAGGCAAGAGATAAAAGTAACATGGGTTGACATGAGGAAGACAGATGGACATAAATGAATGGTTTCAGCAGGTCATCAAGAGATAGAGACAACTTTTGGGATCTTGTCAAGCAGGAGAAAGAGGAATCAAGGACAATGCCCCATTTTTTAGTGGCTAGAAACAAGTATAGAGGGAAAACATGAGGTTAGGTTGGAGTGTGTTGACTTGAACTGCCTCTAAAACGTCCAAATGGAGAGGTAATGTGGATAGTTGGAAACACAGGTGTAGAGTTCACGTTGAGATTTAACACGACACAGGTACACTTGAAGGCATGGGGATAAACTGGGAAGAGTATGAATTGAGAAAAAGCAGAATATATAGGGAGAACTCTGACTAGGTAGAAAATGAGCCGGGAAAGGTCATTAAAAATGGAAAGTGTTCAGAGGAGGACCATGCTGGAAATTAGCATCAGAAATTTCTAAGACAGGCATAGAATATGAAAATTGAAAATTTTCTACTGGATTTAATAACATGGAAGTCAGTTGTCTTAGAAGAAGTTGAGCATGGGAGTGGGTACTGGAGCTGGGCAGAAGCAGGCTCATGCTTGAGTGGAACAGGAAGTGACAGGGAGAATTAAAGTGAACATTTGACTATGAGGAAGAGGTGGTGGGTTATTACTGGAGAGGATTGGGGAGTTAGAGGAGGCTTTTAGTTATGCTTTATTTCTAAATTGCAAAGGACTTAAGCACATGTAAGTACTGATAAGGAGAAATAGAGAGGAAGGTATTGTTACCTTTAAAATCACACAATTAAATTTATAGGGGGAGCTGGGATTAGCTGTTCCAATCTGGGAATTTTAGTTATTTTACCCTTTTGTCCTGTGTTTAAATGATGACCTTGAATTAATTGAGGAAAAATAACATTGTAGAGCATCCAATTGTGTTTTCACACACATTGGTTTATTAAAGAGGGAGAAGTTACAGCAGTAGCTACCTACTTAACATTGCGCTTGGTAAAGTTATGATAAAATTATGAGGGTACTTCTGTGTGTCAGCTTGTCCCAGGGGGCATAACTACAAGTATGTTTCCTTTCTGCTTTGCAAGGAGGGGTGGATGAAGCTGATGATAGGCACTGGGCACCTCCACTTGTCTGGCTGAGATTTTGGCAGGAGACCTAGCTTCAAATGATTTCTTGTTATTGTTATTTTTGTTGTATCCAACTTTTGCATGGAGTTCTGGGATTGACGAAGTGGAGGCATGCACACTCTGACTAGCCCTTTTCCTGACATTCTGAAAGGGAAATAATTGCCAATCTTAATGGTTGGAGACCCAACATATTCTCTAGTGTGTAAAAGTTTCTATGTTAAAGACACAGTGTTAGTCTCCTTTCCATAGCTTTTTTTTTCCATAAAACTTCAATATGGAGAGATTAGTGGGCTGCACTCTCTGGTTCTTGCAAGTGGCCTTTCTTTACCAAGCTGACTACTTACTGATTGCTGGGGCCTCACCACTGGCCCTTGTAATCATTCTTTGAAGTCTCATGGTATGTAGCAGAAAAGGAATTTATAGGGCAGAATTTTGGTTTTCTTCAGTTTTTGGTTGTCTGTATGGTCCTTCAGTAAGTCTTAGTAACAGTAGAGATGGTCTACTCTTTTAAGTATGTTCATTCAAAATATCAACTTTAGTAAGTTACACCTGTGGAAGATAGTTTGCACAAGTGGCTGCAATTCTCTATGCATATCTATGTTATCTGTATCTGTGTCCTTGGTTGTCTGGATTAATAGCTCCTCCCATCATGTGTCAGAGTCATTTTCCCTACCTTAATATCAAGGATTGCATAGATAATAGAATCCAGAGAAAATGATGGTATGGCATCTTTGTGTCCAGACCTCATAAAGCCTTAAGTGCTTTTAGTTTCTTTCTTGGGACCTCAACCATGGCAATGTGACCAGCTCAGGCTAGTCTACTTCACGATGACAGATTGATCATTAGAGTCTTGTCCATCTAGGGGTCCCAGCTCAGGTACCACATATGGAGAGTGCCCAACCAAGATCGGCATAGCCACAAGTCTAACTTAGAGCTGATCCACAACACATGAAGTTGTCCTGCCATGACCACATGAACAGCTCAACTGAGCACAGTAGAAATTACCACCACTCAGAATTATGAGCCAAACGGTTGACTACCTTTCTTTTGATGAGCAAGGTTTGTTATGATTTCTCCAGTCAGAACTAGTTGATATGCCACTCTATTGTAGCCCTCTCTGCTAATCATGTCTGTGGTCTCCTAAAAGATGTCATTGTTAAGGACAGAGGGTATTTATTAAGTGACTGTACTCTCATAAGGCTGCACTGGACACTTTACAGCACAATTTATTGAGAGACATTTTTAAGAGCTCAGATTTAGTTGGCATCTCAGAGATTCTAATTCAAGTGAGCAACTGTCCTTATTTGAAATCATGTTACTTTTCATGCCAGTTGTTTGCATACAATATGTGTCTGGGCATAACACAGATTCCCTTTACTATAAACCACAGGGTATGACCTACAGGAAATAGCTCATTTTTCCTTGTCTTATTTTACATGATAATCAGTACATTTAAATCACAGAGTGAATCCAGAATATCAATCTGTTTAGCATGCTTCTATTTAATTTGCTAACAACAACAACAAAAAAATGTGCGTTTGGCAGTTGAAATGAAAAATAATGAGGTACTTTTAGAAATTAGACTACTACATTATAATATAATAAGAATTTAATGATACAAGTAGAATATACTCCTCATACATTTTGGTATATCGGAAGCTACACAATTATTAACAGTGTGCAGTTTTTCCTTTTGGTTGCCAGAAAGGATTTGTGTGATTTACAATTAAATGTAATAATGTTGTTCTACTGGAATAAAATCTATTATGACATTATATATAACTTTTATTAATTCTGTTCTTCTGGATAATTGGAGACCTCCTATGTTTTTTAGAATGACAGAGTAGAGACCTCGGCTCATTTTACACTTTTTAATTTCATGCTTGTCTTCGGCTAAATCTTTTCCATAAATTTCAATTCAACAAAACATAGATGCAGCACCAAGTTAAAGCTTAATGAATTGGTTAGAATTAATGCAGATTTCAAAGAAACTGGATTTTCTTTTTTTTTCTCCTCTCCTCTGTCCTCTCTCCTGTGTCCTCTCCTTTCTTTTTCTGTTCTTTTTTCCTTAACTATTTCCCTGCATTGATGTGATGTTTAGTTGCTGAGAGCCATGCCTGGACTCATTCATCTGTAATAACATGTAATTTGTATGGCCTCCCTGCTAGGACATCAGAGCAAATAGATATAGCTTAGGAGTAATGGGCAATGTTATAATCATATCTGCTGAGAACTTTCGGAGCCTTTGGCATGTGGTCTCCAGCAAATAACTGGCAGAGTGCTCCAGTGCCACGGGTGAGTGCCTTTTGGTTATGGCATATAGCAATGTCATCTCTTTCCAGAGTGATAGCGACACACACCTATTTCAGTAAATTGACTTTGCCATGCTGTGTATGACTTATTTGGAAAGCTCAGCTCAACAAACAGACAAAAAGGACAAGGTAGGATACCAACACAAGAGATATTGGCATAACATTTCATAATTTAAGATAAGATTAAAAATATCTTATTATTCTCCATAAAAGCAAATTCCAATATGAATGGTGTCTTGGCACTATGAAATGGTGCTATCTGACCAAACACATAGTCAACAGAAAAAAATATTGAGCTTTCCTGAGCTCAAATGATTTCATGTTAATTTTTGGGAAACCTTTTGTTTAGTTGTGCTTACACTTTAGACTGACATTTAATTTAGAACCATTTTTCTTTATTTTTAAAAGATTTTTATTTGTTTATTTGACAGAGTTACAAACAGTGAGAGAAAGAGACAGAGAGGAAGGTCGTCCTTCCATTGGTTTACTCCCCAAATAGCTGCAATGGCCGGAACTGTGCCGATGTGAAACCAGGAGCTGGGAGCCTCTTCCTGGTCTCCCATACGGGTGCAGGGGCCCAAGCACTTGGGCCATCCTCCACTGCCCTCCCAGGCCACAGCAGAGAGCTGGACTGGAAGAGGAGTAACCAGGACTAGAACCCAGCCCCCATACAGGATGCCGGCGCCGCGGGCAGGGGATTAACCTAGTGTACCACTGCACTGGCCCCAGAACCATTTTTATTAGGTATCATCAAAATATATTTTTCCTAACTTCTTTTGAGAAATTTTTTGCATTGAAACGCACAAATTAAGAGAAATCAACTATCAGAAGAAGTGGATGCACTGACAATGATGTTCAACTTACAAATTAATGGAATTACCATTTCTCCTGCCATTATCTGCATGTTTATGTACCTCCAAACCTGACAACCCCCAAGTGAGGGGTAGGAGATAGAAAATTTGAGAGGTGATTAAGTCATGAGGGCACAGACCTCATGTGTAAAGAAACTTGTTCACATCTTGGGCGATATGGTGAGAAGATGCCATCTATGTGAAAGAGGGCCTGTACCAGGCACCAGATCTGTTGGCCCCTTAATCCTGGGCTTTCAAGATTCCAGAACTGTAAGAAATAAATTTCTCTTGATTCTAAGCTTCCGGGTTTATAGTATTTTGATATAGCAGCCTGAATGGACAAGAAAACCCCTCCTTAACAGCTTGTCATATAAGATCTAAATGCAAGTATGAGACTTAAGAAGCTCTGCCTCAAATTGAAATGATCTTATTTACTTGTATTAATATTGGGGGAGAAGGGTGCTTCTTATTTAAGGTATAGGAGGTAGACTACAAAGTTAGAAGTAGAGATCCCAGATGAGTCAGACACCAGGAGTTTTGTCCTAGAAACTCTTTCAGGTGCAATGTTAGGAGCCTGAGACTAGCTGTGCTTCCAGTGGCAGAACACATGGAGTCCTTGTCCTCAGTCAGACCTGTAACTTAAGGTTCCCAGGATAAAGTTACCAAAAAGTGATGCAAAGGAAATGGGTAAACTGGGTAGGTAGGTGGGACACATAAGAAGAAATTGTGAGTCAGAGGTCCTAAAGAAAGCTTTCAGAGATTCAGTCACTTTGTGTGGCATATAGTCTAATACCATTGTACCCAATTTACTGATGTAGAAAGAGAATCTAAGATTGTTAGTGACATATTCATGGCGACCCTGCTACTTAGGGCAAGGAGTGAAACTAGACTCCAAGGCTTGTAATAGCTGGATTTGTCTTCTGCCCTCTATTGTAGATGTCAGCATGCTGTTACTGTAGAGTCATTGTTATAGGTTGAATTGTACACATACAAAGTCAGATGTTGAGTTCCAACCCCAAGTATCTCAGAATGTCTCCTGTTTTGGATATAGGGACATTACAGAAGTAATCAAGTGAAAAATCAAGTCCATGAGATGGTCCCTAATCCAGTATCTCTGGTGTTGTAATAAGATATTCAGATGTAGACAGGTACATAGGGAAGAGGATGTGAAGAAACAGGGTCATCAGGCAGTGAGGCCTGGAAGACATTCCTTCCTTCATAGCCCTCAGAAACAATCAACTCTGCTAACACCTTAATCTTGGACTTCTTTTTATTTTATTTTTTTATTTGACAGATTTAGGCAGAGAGAGAGACAGGAAGGTCTTCCTTCCATTGATTCACTCCCCAAATGGCCGGTATGGCTGGCACTGCGCCGATCCAAAGCCAGGAGCCAGGTGCTTTTTCCTGGTCTCCCATGCGGGTGCAGGGGCCCAAGCATTTGGGCTATCCTCCACTTCCCTCCCAGGCCACAGCAGAGAGCTGAACTGGAAGAGAAGCAACCGGGACTAGAACCTGGCACCCATGTGGGATGCTGGCGCCACAGGTGGAGGATTAACCAAGTGAGCCATGGCACCAGCCCCAGTCTTGGACTTCTAACTTCCAGAATTGTGAGATAATAAATTTTCTGTTATTTGCAGCACTTGGCCTATGGTACTCTGTTAAAGTCACCCTAGCAATCCAGTCAGACCATGAAGTACACGTACTGACATTGTTGGCCATACCATCTTTGTTACTACTAATATTTGCTGTTACATCATATCAGTGAGCATAACCAATATGCAGATGACTAGGTGGAGATATATTCCAACAGGACTTTATAACCGCCACATAGACTGTTAGTCATTGCTGTTCTACATTTTATTGCTCTGAAAATAGGTGCCAAAAAGGTACTGAATGGCTACATTTTAAGTGTTGGGCCAGAGACATGTGTGGATAAGTGAACTTGGTTAGAAGTCTGCAAAAGTGATAACAAAAACAAAAGCAGCAGCAATTGTGTCCTGAATATTTTTTAATCCTCCATTGGAACTACATCCTTTATGGTTTGGAGTGACTGCCCAACTGTGTAGGAATATTGTTCATGAAACTTTCCCATCTTTTTTTTTTTCCTGCTGCTTTTCTTAGCAGGATGTGGAGTCTGTTTACCCTCCTGTTGAATTGAGGCTGACCCTGTGAGCCAGTGCCAGTCCTAATCTTTAAGAAGCCTGGATTTTTCTACTTGCATGCTCTTGGAGCTCATGCAAAGAGATTCAGCTATCCTACTGGAAACACTATGGAGACAGAGATAGAAAGACAGTTTGACAGATATCAAGCATGCCCCTATATATTTCAACTTTGCCAGCTGAGCCCGCAGAATGTGATGCCATCCTGGATATTCTAGTGCTCTCAAGCTGAGCTTCCACTGAGTCGACCTCTTAAGTGAGCCCAGTAATGCCACATAGAGTCAAGTCAGTTCTACCCAGCATGTCCATACTGCAGAATTGTGAGCAAGGAAATGATTGTTCACCTAAGGCAGTGAGTTTGGAATGGTGTGTTAGTAATGATGTAAGGCTGTGATACGGACAGTTAGCTGCCTTCTCTGCTCAGGATTGCCACTCTGGGCTCATCGTGAGCTTCCAGATTAGGTAACATTTAGTGCTCCTAATGCCTTCTTGGCCCCATCAAGGCTGACCTGTCTTGAGGAAATTTCAGACATTGTAGTACATGGCTGGGATTGAAATAAAGGGCATTGTGGATTAAAGACTAATAGTATGTTTTATGCCTTCCTTATGCCATACCTAGATTTGAGATGATTTTGTAGAAGATGTAGTAAGGAGAAATATTGCCTTCTAAAACACAGTATCAATTATTTTTCCCATTATCTTAGTGATAAAAGCTGCAAAGACACACCATGATTGTGAAGCTATCTAGTCCATTCTAATTTCTCTTTATACTTTTCTGTACCCTCATATTCTGTTTCAATTAGCTTTCCCTATTTTGCCTGTCTCAGACATGTCCTAATGGTTATTTTGTGGTTGAATATCACTCAGGCATCCTAACTTGTAGACTTAGTTTATGTGCCATATATTTAAGAAGGAAAATGGTTGCCTTACCTCAACTAGGAGGAGCTATAGACCTGAAGCATTTGAAGCATTTTCTAGAGTTAATATTTTTGAGTCATCTTCTTAGACTGTAGTCATAGAAACCTCTTGAGTAAGGAGCTGTCGACCATTCCTTAACATTTATAGGTGACCTTTATGGTGAAGAGCTCCTCCTTCACCCTTTGTCTCTTTCTCCCCAGAAACAAATGAAAGCTCTTTTGTCCTGGCCATAGAACTATCTGCATATACATACAAGGTTGGTCTTAAAAAAGTTCATGGAAAATGCATGTTAGAAGAAAACTGCATGGATTTTAATTTATGCGCCAAAATAAATTTATCTCTTAAGTATGTTTTTCCTAAGTTTTTCACATTTCAAGATGCAAATATGAATACATATGTAAAATATACATGTGTGCATGTATATATGAAATATACCCATCTACTTCTTTAAAAATCTTTATAAAATTATGTAAACTTCAAAATTATTTTAACATATATATGAAAATAATACCCATATTATAAGAAGTAATTTTAGAGAAGGAAATATGAGAGAAAAAATATGAGATAAAAAAAAACCCGAGAAAGGGACTGAATTTCTGGGACCCTGACATTGGTAGACTGTGTAGAGTTTGCTGCCTGGATGATCCGCCTTTTTGCATGAAATTTTCTGCTTCCAAATTACCAATTCTTTTTTATCTGTGTTTTCAACATTGCCTGAAATTTTGCCAATTACCAATTAATTAGAGTTACTTATTCTCTGATTGCTAAAACATATACAATTTTTAAGGAATCATGAATCCTTTACCCATTTGTATGAAATTCTGTAATAGCACTGAGAATGTTTCTTGCAATTTAGTTGACACCATTCATTCATATACTCTGTATTTTAAATTTTATTTCCCACTGCTATCATTTGATTTAGACAAGGTTTATTACCTTTTCTAAAAAAGGTAATAAATTCTTCACCAGAGGGAAGGGTGACACAGACTTTAAATAACTCTTTTCTTCCCGACTCCAGTGCAGGCACAACAGTACACAAAGAGAATCTGAAATGTGGTTTCTGGAAAATGAAATAAATGCTTTCTGGCAGTGTGTCTGGGTGGGAATTTGGGGATGCAGTCGATTAGCTGAGAACACCAAGACCCTGGGCTTATGGCCATCAGTGGTGAGAGGTACCATGTACCAAGGGCCAAGTAGGAAAAGTTACGGGAAACAAACCCCAAAACCCAATTTGTCTATTTCAAAACTCTATGAAGTAAATCCTGTCATTAACTATGAGGAAGAGACATTTTACTCTGTGACCCTTCCCCATTCTTTTCTGCATGGTTGACTCTGGTCTCCAAACATACATCTTGGACTACATTTCAACTGTTTTAATGGTGAGTCATTTTTGTGTGATACTCAGCAACATGATTGCTATGTATACAGTGGTTTGTAGGGGAAAGCAGTCATCTGGATCAACTTCTTTTTAGATTTCTGAAATAAAGCCTGGTTTTAAACTGAGAATTCCCTATCTATAGTTCAGGGTTGGTTTCTTATTTTTCCATCTCCAAAAAGACTGGACCACATCTTAAAAATAACTCACTTGAGAAAGAGCATCTTTTGTCAGTTCCATAAAGTAGGGATAGATTGAGGAAGATTCCATCATACTCTTGTAACACTTATTTTAAAAGGGAATAAAAGTGCTACTCCTTTGACAGATGAGTTTGCAATTCATAAGTTTCCTGACTGCTGTCTAAATGTAAAACAACTACACTGTACATGTCCATAAACATCTGTAGATATAACAATTTCATTGTGTCCCCAATAGACTGGAGAAATGCAATTAATACATTTTCACACACATGTTCACATGTATAATTTAAATGGAAATTAAAAATAGGAGTTCACAAGATAAAAACATCTTAGGGCATCTTTAATCCAAGGAAATAAGAGAACAGAGTCCATCTCTTGGTAGCAAGAAATGTGTGTGTGTGTGTGTTGTATGTGTGTGTGTATGTACATGTGCACCTTCAGGGCTTTTTTTCCCACCTAGACTCAATTGAGAATAATGCTTAACGACCTGAATTTCCTTCTTATGTGAGTAGTTTAAATAATCATTATTTAACTTTATGCTACTGGCAGGAGTTTTCCTTGATCCTAATTTTTGACATTTGAATGTTCTTTGGGAAGTGTTCAAAACATGTTTTTCATTACAGATATTGGCATCACTTCTATTCTATCCTCAGGTTGAAGCTGCAGTTTCCCTAGATAAAAAGATTTTTCAAATTCTAATCTCTGATTAGGTCACTTCAGGCTCTAAGGGCATGTATTATGTCATCTTCCTTTACAACTAAACAAGTTAGATGGTTAGTATCTTAGTTTGGGCTGCTGTAACAACACTTGTTACAGTGGGTGGATTATAAACAAGAGAAATTTATTTCTCAGGGTCCTAGGGGCTGAAAGTCCAACATCAGGGTGCCAGCAGGGTCAGGTATTTATGAGAGAATTGCAGACTGCCAGTTTTGTCAATTTTTCATTGTAGCCTCACATGAGGGAAATCAAATGAGCTTGCTTTCTGTCTCTTCTTAGGGGTCATGGGTCCCTTGATGGGGAACAAAACCTAATTACCTCTTCAGTGCCTTACCTCATAATACCATTGCATTGGGGGTTGAGTGTGAGCACTCAAGTTTGGGGGACAAAAACATACAGTCCATTACAATGTGTAGGGGAGTAACTGTGGAGTAACTTTCCTCTTATGTTAACATTTAACTGGGTTGTGAAGCCCTTCTATGTGAAATAGCTCATTGTAGGTAATCACAGAAAGAGTTGGTAGCATGTGAGTCACAGGGAGGTAGGAAGCACATAAAGTTTATGTTAAGATAGACATGAGTTCATTTCCTCACTCAGCTAAGGAGGGCAAAAGATTATTGAATGTTCTGAGCTCTGGTATAGAAATTCTCCTCCTAAACAGCTTATCCAGTTACATCTTTATCTACACCATATATGTATGTGTGTGTGTGTATATATATATATATATATATATATATAGTTGTCTCCTTCCATAAATTGTTAGGAATTTTTACCTCTATCATCAGCTGCTTCTAGATAACTGATACAAAAATTACTTCTTTTATCTGAAATTGAACTTTTATTTTTATTGTATAGATATCATTATTTTGCCTTCAAATTTCGTAGTGATTTCCATGATTTTCACTAAGTTAAAATGTGTTCTCTTCTAGCACTATACCTTGAATTCACCTTAACAAAACATGATAGGTTATCTTTTCATATTTCCCTACTCCTGCTTAACAATAGCCTTCAACATCTGTATTTTCCTGTACCTGCTTGTGACTTCTGGAGGTACGCTAAAGTATAAGAAACATTCAATCTTCTGGACTTTTTGTTCTCTTTCTGACTCCATCCACTTCAAACTATCAATATGTAAGTTTTTTGTGTATGACAGTTTTTATTTTGTATCTGCATTTTGACAGCAGGAGTAATGGTCTTAATAATAGATACTCATCTTCCCAGTAAGTAAGAAAACATGTGAATGTAATGTTTTCCTTTACTTTCTAAGAGTGAATTGTTATTTGTCACTATTAATGTTATTTTGACTATTCTTATCATCAATCATCTTTGATGACCAGACTTGGCAATGCATCTCTCATTCCCCATTGAGAAATTCCCTCTGGGAGGCATCAGTTCAGCTACTAAAGGGGCATTCTGTTTTCTCTCACAGACAATGTCTCCTGCATAGCCTGCATGAGGCTTATTGCTGTCAATGCAAGTAGTAATGATAATGAATCGCCCACTTGATTGTAGTGTACATGTTTTTAAAGGTTTACCTTTTCAAATAGATGATGAATAGAAGGCAACAAATTCAGCCACAACAGGACTTTGAACAAGTGTGAACTCAGAATGAAGGCATCTTGTCGTCCATTAATAGCCACAGGTATTCTGAGTTCATGCCTTCCAGGCCGGAAACTCGGATTGTACAGGACACTTCACACGATGTTATTTCACAACTTATGCCTTTCCCATGATGGATTAAAACAACAAAGGAATCAGAGAAAAATGAGAGTGGAGAGCTGGTGGGAGGCAAACAGATTGAGACATTGCGTTGCTTTTCCTGTCATCTTTGACTCCCAGGGACAGCAACATCCTGGTGGTCTATGGAGATGGGGGCCTGTTGGCCGAATCTCTCTGTATGATTGACTGGCTCACAAAGAACATGTGTGTGCCATTCTGGTGATCCAGGTCATCTGTTTTGCATGTCTCCCTGAGATGCCAAAAAAAAAAAAAAAAAAAAAGGAAAGTGAAATACACTCAAGGAACTTAGAATGACTGATGATTTTGTGGGCTATCTCTGGGTTTGAATGTTAAAAGATTTCTCTCTGTTGTTTTTCCTACTCATCTTAAAAGGAAGTAAAGCAGGTCAGCTTGTTAAGCAGAAAGCCAAAATGTGTATATTATAGGTTAAATCTGATTTTTACTTTGGGAAAGAGAAACTAAGAGTATGAAAATAGGAACTTACAACTCAGCCTCCCCTTAGCAGGACTGATTTTTGGATAATAATAGAGTTGGAAAAAGAATATCCTGTACTTTGGTACTTTGAGTCTGTATTATGTTTTCAATATTACAATATTGTTAATGTATGATGCCTATGTGACATTTAGTGGTTCCTATGTTCCATGAATTAACTTATTATTCAGAAACACTATCAATCATTTTTACCCAGTTTATAAATGAAATAGATTTTGAGGGAAAAGAGAAAAGTGACAAGCTTATTTGAAAATATGAAGTTGGGATGGTACCAAACTGTAAATGGGTCTGACTGGGCTCTGAACATTGGGCATTTTCTGAGGATTGATGACCACCTAGGAGGAGTTGATGGTCCTTGGCTGAAGCTTGGGCCATTAACTCCAGCCAGTCATTAATTGCCTGGAAATGTCCTGGGCTGAGGTCATTATTGCTATTATAAACTGAATTAATGCCCTGTGCTTTAGCCAATAAGATTATTTGAATTCTTTATTCTCCATTCAATTTATAATTATAAAAATGTACCACAGGCAATCAGACCAGATGATAGATTAATCACATGCAAAATTACATTTTAAATGAATTGTTTTTGATTCTTACAGCTACTCAGAGCATTTGGAGAAGTTGATTTCTTGGTGTTGGCATTTATTGAAGTGGATTTGCTATGACCTCTCAACCCTGTATCTCAACACTGGTTGGAATTCAAGTAAGTAGAATAGGCTCTACGATTTACATTAAAGATTAAATTTCCTGGAAGCTGTAATATTTAATATTTTGGGCATGGGAAATTAGGATATGTGATACATAGAGTATGTAGATATGGTGATACTATAAATCCACAGATATTTAAAACATAATATATATGCACAGCTACAATCATTTGAATTCGTGTAGTTTTTTATACTCTTTAAATTTCACATTCACTATTTAATTTTACTTGAATATTTTCTTTTAATCAGGGCAGATATTATTATTCCATTTTATACATAAGAGAATGAAAGACTGAAAGTTTAAGCAAATGGCATTCATGGCTTTGTTCTAGAATGCCACAGCTGTCCTCTGTGCAAGGTTCTGAGCAGAAGACCAGCTTACTGCTATAGCTTCTCAGAGTCTGCTTGACTCTCTCTTCCTTTGAAAGCCATGGATATTTATACTGATCTATAACCTAACTAGATGTGTTTGGTATCTTTGTGATGTTTCTCTATTTCTGTATTCTGTGCTATGTATGGAAAGTCTCATGCTCAAATCAAGAGACTTACTATGACATCACCAGAGTTTCATTGACATCCTACAGCTAGGGAAAACCTAAGAAAAAATCTGCAAAATTCTTTGCATTTTACTTTACAAAGAAAGCATGAGTTTCTGTTGTTTATGGGTTGGCCCCTGAAGTTCTTAAAGTGTGATATCAGAAGCAGAGAGAGCCTTTGGTTGGGCTGATTTATTAAGGGGAAGATAGGTGCAAACTAGATGATATCATGTGGTGAGAACTTTTATGCAAATCATACAAGGCTGCTTCAAAAGTTCATGGGAAAAGATGGAGTTGAAAGATAAGTTTGGGGAGCAGTGTCGTGGCACAGCAGGTTAAGATGCCATCTCCAATCCTGGAAGGGTTTGAGTTCCAGAGGCTCTGCTTCTGATCCAGTTTCATGCTTATGTGCCTGGGAAGGCAGCACAAAATGTCCCAAGTTCTTGAGTCCCTGTCAACCACATGGGGAACCAAGATGGAGGTCCGTGCTCCTGGTTTCAGCCTGACCCAACTCAAGCCTTTGCAGCCATTTATGGGGTAAACCAGTGGTGGAAGATCTCAGATCTCTCTCTCTCTCTCAACTCTGCCTTTCAAAAAATAAAAGTCTTTTTAAATGACAATTTTATTTTAATGCAAATAATTTTAAAGACATAAATTTTCCATAATATACATTTTCCATATACTTATTTTTTTTTCCAAATTTAAATGAGATGGAAGAAGGGAGTTTTCCAGTTTACTCCCCAAATGCTCACAAGTAGCTCTGGGCCAGACTATTGGGAGCTGGGAGCTCAGTCTAGAGTCCCCACAAGTGTGACAGGAATCCGGCTACTTGAGTCATCACAACTGCCTCCCAGGATCTGCACTGGCAGGAAGCTGGAGTCAGGAGTTATGAGCCAGAACAAGGAATCAAACAAGTCACTCCAATGTGACTCTTGGGCTTAACTGCTAGGCTAGATGTCTAATCCTCCATGAACTTTTTAAAAATTTTTTTTATTTTAATTTTAATTTTTTTTTTTGACAGACAGAGTTATATTGTGAGAGAGAGAGGGAGGGAGGAGGGGAGGGAGGGAGAGAGAGAGAGAAAGAGAAAGGTCTTTCTTCTGTTGGTTCAACCCCCAAATGGCTGCAACGGTCGGTGTGCTGCGCTGATCCAAAGCCAGGAGCCAGGTGCTTCCTCCTGGTCTCCCATGCGGGTGCAGTGCAGGGCCCAAGCACTCGGGCCATCCTCCACTGCCTTCCTGGGCCACAGCAGAAAGCTGGACTGGAAGAAGAGCAACCGGGACAGAATCCGGTGCCCCAACCGGGACTAGAAATCAGAGTGCCAGTGCCGCAGGCAGAGGGTTAGCCTAGTGAGCCGTGGCAGGCCCCTGCATGAACCTTTTGAAGGCCCCTTGTGTGGCATTTGGTGGTCATAATCATAAAACTAATAAAAGTGATCATTCACAGTCTTGCATACCTAATAAGGGTGATTGTTCCTATTCCTACACCTGAATCCTCTCCATCTCTTTCTAGCTGGGCTGGAATGGCAGCCAGAGAAATCAGTAATTTCAGATCCCCATTACTGTCATGTCTAGATGACACATGATCCCAAAAATACCAAACAACAGCTGAACCTGACCAGGAACACCCCATCCCTGCCCACATTACATAAGGAATTATTGAATCATGTGATATGATCATGACTAGGCACAAATATTTAACATTCTAGATGGTGTCCACACTTGACTATTACAGTGCTTACAAAGTCTAAGGGTAGAAAAATGTTTTGACTCCAGTCCAGGGAAACACATTGCAGGGTCCATTTTGGTCTACATTGAAGAGTCAGATGAATATCTTAGAGATGAATTACTCTTTTTGGCCAGTAGTGTTTGTGAAACTACAACGGAGTTTTACCAATGACATACATAGCACATGTAGAAAACCTGAATCTTTTGGTGCTTCAGGTATCTTTGTTGGAAGGGTAGATTCCCTGCTATAAAGAGTCTGTGAAGAGAAAAAAATGAGCTATGCAGCATAAACAGTCCCAATATTTATTTGTTGCCCTGTTTGCATCCCTGGCATCTATGGATGACAAAATAATGCTTTTTGCATAAGCACTTTTTTCTGTGGGATCAGAGTCCACTCTGATCTTTCATTGTAGGAAGTTAGAGTTAAACATGGGAGGATACTTTAGGGACCAGAAGGGGCCACTGCAGAGAAAAATTGCTCTCTGATTAGTTTAGGGCGACACTACTAGAGTTTTATCCAGAGCATCAGGCAGTATTGGGAAGAAGGGATTAATTGTTTTAGTGGTAGCCCTAACATCTTGAACTCTTGTTTAAGTCAGGTAAGGAGTACTATATTACAAGGGATATGCAAGGCATAATAAATCTTATATCTACTAGTGCTTATACTATGTGTCTTAGTCCTGCCCTTGGTTCTGGTTTCAAAAGATATTTTATGATATCTTTTGAATAAAGTAAAATTCGGTTACATCAGTCTGAATCTTGATGGGTCTATCCTCATACCTTGCAACATCTTCAAGTTATATCTGCTTTATAAATATACTTCTCTGTAAGACAGAGTCCAAATTAGCTAGGACGTGGTTTTGGAAAAGGAAATTCTCTAGAATTTTAAGGACTATTCTTCTCAGGAGTATTCAAGCTTTTAGTACCAATTACAATTACATCTCTTTATGCAGCAAAAATAATCTCCAAAAATGGAGATTAAAGATAGCTGACCTATTCTAAGTGAAATACTAAAGAGGGATTTTTTCAAGCAAAGGAAAATCATTTCAAAAGGAAAATCAAAGATGTAGAAAGACATTTACAGCAAGAGAAAGAGCAGACATAGGGGAAAATCTAAATGGTTGTCAAGTTAGTATCATAATGATAATGGTGTATTGTGGGATCTAAAAATATCTAGCCTTTCCATTTAGCCTGGAGTCCCAGCTCTGGCAAGCTTCAGGTTGTCAGTGTTTCACAACTGAACCGTTTACCTTCTGAACTGTGAGAGAGCTCATTCTCTCTCTGCTTGCCAGCCTGTGGGGTGGTTGGGGACTTCTCCTATCTTGTATTGTCACCTGCTTGCAATGCCTTGGGTGATCAGCATTCCTGGTGCAGCACTCTCCCATCCCTGGAGGGTGGATGTAGCTGGTGGGTGTTCTGTATAGCAGGGACTATCCTTGAGAGTTTTCTTCCCATTATCTGCCCTTCGTTCATTGTCAGTTAACTGGAAGGCTGGAGTTAGTTTTGGAGGGTAGAGAGGTGGGCTCTTCATCTTCCTTCTCCGTCCCAATTTTAGGGTACCACCCTAAAATGGGAGGGCAAGTGTTGGAGGGTAGCATAGTCATCTTTTGTATCTTGGGCTCCAAAAGATACTAATCCACGCATACAGCTCTAAAAGATTGGCTACAGTTAGCCCAGTGACTCCTTATGTTTGTCAGTGGCCAGTAGCACCCCTCTCTCTGTTTCACTTGGACGTGACAGTAGCCCGGGATCTTTCCTCACTTTGGGGCTTGTCTATTCTATGGTTTGGTTCATTTAGGTTTCTTTTAGCCTTCAAAATCAGCCACACTTATATAGCTCATCTGGATTATTTTAGTACTAGCAAATATTGCTTGTTGTTTTTTTTTACTCTGATTTACCGATGGCACGATAAGCTTTGTTCTTGTATAAACCCTTGAAAAGACATGACTTCTTTGAATATGGCAGTAATACTAAACCAAGTGGGGGTTATTGTAATGGAAGTGACTTCAGAGAAATGAAGAAAAATAGGTGCATACTAGTTTTACTCTGATGTTAAATTTAAAAACATTCTCCACTATGTGATTAGATAAAGACTAGTCAAAGATAATTGTTATTAACTACTTAGGTATGATCTTATTTATAGTAAAATTCTGTCAACAAGTATATTTCTGAATAATGAGGAAGTAGTTTGGTCCTAGATGTTTAAAGATGAAAATTGGACACTGGACTTGCTTATATACATCACATTTTTGGAATTATCATATTATTGTATACATACAATAAAGAAATGAAACCAGTTCTTTAATGGCAGATAAGACTTAAGGGTAAAACAAGTTAGAAGCTGAAGAGAAAGAGCTTTTATAGATTATCAATGAATCACCTGATGATTTAAAACATTTTTTGCTTTCTTATCTGGAGGCAGCAATATACATGTTTGTGTGTGTATGTGTGTGTGTGTGTGTGTGTGTGATATATGTATATGGAGAGAGAGAGATGTATATGGAGAGAGAGAGAGATCCCTCATCCTCTCATTCACTTCTTTAATTCACACAATAACAGCAAGCCTTCCAAAACAAGAAGATTCTGCATAGGAAATTAATTCCTTTGATAAAATTATGTATAACTATAACATTATTGAATAAATATCAGAACTGATAAACTATGAAAGATAAATAAGAGTTTTGAAAATATTGTTTGACTTTTTATGAAGTTAACAATTTTAAAACTATAGTTATTAAAATTATGTTGAAAATTTTGAAAAGTCTTCTTTTCCCATTTTTTTTTTTTTTTGAGACAGGCAGAGTGGACAGTGAGAGAGACAGAGAGAAAGGTCTTCCGTTGCCGTTGGTTCACCCTCCAATGGCTGCCGTGGTCGGTGCGCTGCAGCCGGCGCACCGCGCTCATCCAATGGCAGGAGCCAGGTGCTAGGTGCTTTTCCCTGGTCTCCCATGGGGTGCAGGGCCCAAGCACCTGGGCCATCCTCCACTGCACTCCTGGGCCACAGCAGAGGGCTGGCCTGGAAGAGGGGCAACCGGGACAGAATCCGGTGCCCCGACCGGGACTAGAACCCGGTGTGCCGGCGCCGCAAGGCGGAGGATTAGCCTGTTGAGCCACGGCGCCGGCCTCTTTTTCCATTTGTTAAACTGATTTCTTTACAGTGTTTTTCCCGTGTAAAGGGAAACTGTTTAGATAGATATCTCTTGCCAGTAGTACTACTGCCAATACAGCCAGTATTAAATAAATTAGTAGTCAAGACCAAAAGTCACATTAAAAATAAATATTAAAAATTATAAATGTTGATACTTGGACTGTTCACTAGAACTTGCACAAAGGTATTTCATATAGGATACATATTTCAATCATAACTTTTTCCTTTTGTTATGATTACAGGATGACAAAAATATATTAATCTGATAGCATTTCTGTATATTAGTTACCTGTCTACATTACAGTGAGCAACTTACATAATTTTTGTAATTTTTTTATGATTCTAATTGTGTAAAATTTGATTTTGCTGTCTATGTAAGCAAATAACAAAAGTATGTGAATTATATGTACTTTTGATCTATTTCATTTTTTCAGTTAACTTCTTTTTTAAGCTTTTTTACTTATTTATTTGAAAGGCAGAGAGAGTAAGATACTGAGAGCTCTTGCATCTGCTGGTTCTGTCCCCAAGTGGCCGTATCCACCAGGTCTAGGTGAGTCCAAAGCCAGGAGACAGGAACTCTATCCTGATCTCCCATGTGGGTGGCAGAACAAGCACTTGATCCATCTACTTTAACCTTAGCAGGAAGCTGGATCAGAAGCAGAGCAGATGGAACTTGATGATGGCATCAAAAGTAGAGGCTTAACTTGCTACGCCACAACAGTAGCCATGAAACTTATTTTTATTGTAATTTTTAAAAGAACCATTTTGTGGAGGATTAAAAAATGTAAAAACCTAATTATCTACCATAGACAGCACTATTCTGAAGCACAATGATAGAATTTCAGAATGTAATACCTTGTACCATTTGAACACTCATTTAATTTTTTGAAGTTCTTCTCTGCTATTAAGTAGTATGTTTTATTAAAGGATTTTTTAAAAGATTTTATTTTATTTATTCGAAATACTGAGTTACAGAGAGAGGTAGAGACAGAGATCTTCCATCTGCTGCTTCGTTCCCCAGATGGCTGCAAAGGCAGGAGTTGTGCCACTCCAAAGTCAGGAGTCAGGAGCCTCTTCCAGGTCTCCCATGCAGGTGCGGGGCCCCAAGGACTTGGGCCATCTTCTACTGCTTTCCCAGAACATAGCAGAGAGCTGGATCAGAAGAGGAGCAGCTGGGACTACAACTGGCGCCCATATGAGATGCCGATGCTTCAGGCCAGGGCTTTACCCCGCTATGCCACAGAGCTGGCCCCTAAGTAATATACTTTAATGGCTTTCTCTTCAAGAGCTTTGTTATTAGTAATGGGGAATTCAATGAAAGCTGCAAAAGCTGAAGTATCTTAGCCTCTCATTCATTGAGAACTTGATTAAAATTTTCAATTGATTTCGAAAAAAATACTGCTAAAATCTAGAGGAGTGATCTGCAAAACATTCAACAGGACACCTAATTAAAATGTGGCTTTTCATAGTCTCTAAAATCAAATTGACATTGAACAAAAAGAACATAATACCATGATGAGTCATTTATTTTTTATTAAAAACTGTATGGTTCATTATTCTGTATATATGTAAAGCTGCTTATAAATTTGGGCAACTATAATTTCTGTTTCAATTGGCAGAATATCAAAAGAAATATTGGAGGTGATTTTAAATTATGTTTGTTGACCAGTTCCAAATACATTTTGCCCTATATGTTTCCTCATTTAATGTTATGGCTACCAAGTATGAGAAAATGTTTGATGTTATATTGGCCCCCATTTTCTTCAATAATTTGTTTATCTGAAAGCCTAGAAGAGTTATTTGTATATTCTAGAGACAACAACATTTTTTGATAAATATTTTCTAATAGTTACTAGCTTATATTTTTTATTTTCTTAATGGTGTCTTGATTAACAGAAATTTTAAAGTTTGATAAAGTAGAATTTATAATTTTTTTCCATGAGTGCTTTCTGAGTCCTGTGTTAAGAAAATTATCTCAAGATCAAGGAGATAATTTGTGTTTTCTTCTGGAAACTGTATCATTTTAGCTTTTAAAATGTTCTGTTGTTTTGAGAGGCAGAGAGAGATGATATGATCAGGGAGATAGTTAATTAGCAAGGAGGGGCTGAGCTTTGCCAGTGCTGCCCTGTGGCCTTGCCCACATTGCCCAAACCCCCCGTTCCATACACTGCCCGAACCACCTCCATCAGTGCACTGCCATTGTCTACCAACTGCCTCACCTACTCTCCTGCCTCATAGCAGTGAACTTAAAAGTACATGCTTTGGGCAGTCATTGTAGAGCAACAGGTTGAGCCACCAGTAGGGATGTCCACATCCTGTACTGGAATGCTGGTTCAAGTCATGGCACCTCCACTTCTGATCCAGCTTCCTGATCATTCCTCCTGAGAGTCAGCCTTTGATTACTCAAGTACTTGGGCCTCTGCTACCTATATGGAAGCCCTGGATAGAGTTCTAGGTTCCTGGCTTTGGCCCCGTCCAGCACTGGCCCAGCACTGGATGTTGTGGGCATTTGAACCATTGGATTGAAAATTCATTCCTTCATTCTCATTCTCATTCTCTCTCATTACTCTCTCTCTTTCCTGCCACCCTTCAAGTAGTAAAAAAAATATTTTAAAACTATTTAAATTGAAAATTATGTGACTATTTCATAGGACAGTTGAAGAAAAACAAATCATCTGTGTGCCTATGTCTTCCATCCAATATGGGGACAATTGGAGTGGAAGGTTTGAAAATACAAATCTGTTAAAGAACTACTAGCATCTACTTAAAAGGTTAGAGTTGACCATTTAATGAATCCATCTGGACAGTATGACTTCACACTCTCTCCATGGAGAACTTGTCTTTCATTTTGTGAAGAATAGCTTTTCAGTTAGAGCAAACCACTGTCATAAATTGATTTTTAGTTCCTGATTTTTATGCATATACAAATAAAGTATTGCTAATATTGATTCAATTAACTAAAATGTAACTTGAGACTAGGTAAGGAAGAAAAAAATTATAAATTATATTTTATAAAAATTTATGATTTCTGTTCAGCAAGACACCATTAAGAAAATGAAAAAACAAGCCAGAGAGTGGAGAAAATATTTGCAATATAAACATCAAAAAATTTTCTCCAGAGTACAAATAACTTACAAACTCAAATATGTTTCCAGGCAGTCTATCAATTGAGAATAGACTAAGTGGACCTCCTAATTCTAAATGTATATCCACCAAAATGGAGCTGGAAAATGTACAGAGTAAAACTTAACTAGCATATAAGGAGAACTCGACAAATTCTCAATACACAGTGTGCAACTTTCTGTCTCTTAGTTTCCTCTTCTACAAAAGTGAGATTCATAATAGATACTCTCTATATAAGTAATTCAGTGACTTTCAAAACCTTGGAATGTCTGGTATATAATATGCTTGGTACAATAGCTATCAGTAATGCATGCGCATTATTACTGGGTGACTATATACCTATGCTGAAATAGTGCTGTTGGTTGTGAATTCTGTGTTAATGAATCAAAAATACAGTATACCCATAAAAAAGAGGAATTTTATCAACCTGTACATGAGGCTTCTCTGGAAACTGTTCAAGTAACACCTGATTAAGTATATGATTAAGTTATGGAAAAGTGGTTGAATATGTGGATTCACGAGGTGATAACTAATAAAAAAAAGGTGTGGAAGGGAAATCTGTTCCTTTCTCTCAGTTGTGCTGTGAACCTCAAACTCCTGTAGAAAGATAGCCAAAAAAAAAAAAAAAAAAAAAGAATAGTGGGCAGCGTTGTTGTAGAGCAAAAAGTCAAAGAAATTTACTGTCACATTACATGGATTCAGGGAAAGTTAAACCCTCTTGGTCAATGCTGGCTGGCTTTCACATTTCAAAATGTCATACAATGTGAAAAACATTGAAAAGAAATATTGCAAATAATAAACTATTTGTTAGAAATATATTAAATAAGGTGACTTTTAACAGAAACATTCATAAAACAAGGTTATGTATTGATCAGTTGACAAAAATATTGTGACCAAAGTCTTGCAAGAATTTAGCATGTACAGTGGTTCAGAATTTGGTAATTCAGTGTTTGCAGCAACTTTATAGAATATAATTCCATGAAAACCACAAAATGACTGTATTCCACTGAATCTCCATTTTCTGTATTTCATATCTTCTACCTATCTTTTTTTCTCCTTTATGCATTCAGGAAAAGCATCAGATTTTCCCTACCACTTTATTGATACAATCTACATTTCTGCCCTTGAACACCCTACAATTTGTATTCTAATTCTTTTGCAGTTTTTACGTGCCTTTATCTTGTCTGATGATACAGTGTGTATAAAGAGTGAGGAGGGGCCATTATTCATGGACTGCACTGTTACCAGAGACCTTCTCATCCCTGCCCCCACCATCCCTCTCTTACCTTGTGAGAACTCAGGGGTCTAGAGTGCCTGGATCATTTCCTTCCCCCTGACCACATGTTCAGTAGTTCCCTGAGAATGGCTGCCATTGAATGGAAACAGGATGGAAGTCTTTAATAGGATAGCAGGTGGGTAGGGTGCCACCACTCCTATCTCTCAAACATCATGGCTCATGCAGGAAAGAAGCTGCTCTGAATTCACCTTGATACTTTTCATTTCAGAGCCGGGGTGGACAGAGAATTCGTGACCACCTGCTCTGCTCATTCCTTTCACAGGAGTTTCACTGTCCTTCCGATTGTGTAATGTTAGGACTTCTCTCTTTCTCTGCCTTTCAGTACAGATCCACTTGCTTTCTGGTTGGTAGAGTTCCTCTAAGATGCTCTAACAGGTTGGTAGTTGTTCTAATTTCCCTGTGTTTATGTAGTTATTTCTCCTTAGAGTGCTTTACTATGCTTTTTAGAGAGGGGAAGGAAACTAGAGATAATGAGCCAAAACTTCATTAGAGGTCATCAACTCAGTGTCTTCTTGGACCATACAGATGTACTAAGTGAGGAAAGCAGGTAGACCCAAAGCAGCCATCATGAAGTTGGAAGGCGTGCACTGTTCCAGGGGGTGCTCACTGCCCATTTGCACATGGCCATTGCTGTATATGACGGTATAATCAAGTATGACACATCTTTATGATTTTGCAGGATAACCAGGAGACTTCTAAAGATAAATTTTTCTCTTTTATTTCACTGTTATTTGTTAAAACAAAACACACTAGCAAACTGATACTGGCCTATCAACTGCCAGTTGGGAAATTCTGTCCTATGTCCTGGCAAATTTTCAATAGACTTTTGTTTCTGACAGGACAAAAAAAAAAACCTGTAAGATTTTAGTAAGTGTTTCTACTTTACAGCCTAACAGGAATCTCTAAGAAAAAATAAATTTCCATGAATACCATTAAAGAACATGCTTGTACAGTATTTTATCAGTCAAGAAAACACAAGCATTTTGTCCATCCACCCATTCATCCATTGTCTATGTATTTCAGAGCATTTTACCAGATCTTGCTACAATCCATACACTAAAGATAGAACAGAAATTAAGAGATTCCTCATCTTCATGGATCTTACTTGCCAAATTTTGTGCATTTGTGTTTGTGTGTGTGTGAGCAGATAAATGCAAAAAGTAATTTCATTTCTGATAATTTTAAGTATGTCCCATCCTGACAAATATTCATATGAAATAAGGAAGCTTTCATTTTAGAGATGAGAAGACAGTAAAATAAGTGATTATGTGTCTGCCATAAAAGTAAATATTCCAACTGACAAAGCGATCAGTTCTTCTCCAAGTAAACAGCCTTGCTTTGCAGCCTTTTCAGTATTCCCCATGCAATAATTTGGATATACTCATACACAAATCATTTGTGGTTTATTCAGTTTTAACTTGTGTCCTGTATTTTTATTTGTTAAACCTTATAATCTATTTATATTATCAAGCTAACACATTATTCCTATAAATTTTATCTCTAGTTATATATCATTTTCATTCCTGTCATTCCTTAACTATTTCAATTAGATAAAAAATATGTGGTGATTCAATGGGACTTTTCTAAGATCTGACGACACTAAAATTTAGTTCCTGATAGTTTAATGTTGCCTGAAACCTTCTTCCTTTCCTGCTATAAATGTTCCCCAACCACTATGTTTTTGTTTAAACACACACACTGCATACACACAGACATACATGCACACACATGCATACACACAGAATATTTGGTGACTTTCCCAATTAAACTCTTGCAGAATTTTATGTGTTAAATTGAACCATATGTTTGAAAATTAGTAAAAAAAAAAAAAAGAGTAACTGGATGTTACTAAGAAATTTATCCTACTTGATCTATTAAAACTTATTATGAGGAATCTATTACAAACTAAAATATTTTCAGTTTTGTATTATTTTTGCTGTATTTTTGTATTTTTTTGCCATAATCACAGTAACTTTTCACTACATGACCATCATCATGAATTTCAGGTAACCAAGCCCAAACCATTCCCAGTAGAAATAAAGAAAAACACAGTTGTCTCTCCTTTCTCTTCAACAAAGGTATACCCAGCCAAACAAAGAGAATCCTTGTCCATTAGCAACTGAGGCAGGAAGCTTAAAACATGAAGGAGAAATACCAGAAAGATTAAACAAAGGTTTCTTATATGTTTGCTTGGAACAAGAAACAATAATAGCCCTCTTGACAGCTGGAATTTGTACTCACATGGCAGAAACACAATGACCTATTTTCTTGACTGTTCTTGTTCATCTCTAAAATGAAAACTCCCTACTTATACATCATTGTCTATCAGTGTTTCTTTTTAGTCAAACATTATTTTCATTTTCATTTTATGCTACAGTACTTAGCTATGCTCATGGAAGTCTGTTTTGAATAAATTAGGCATTTAAACAACAATATCAACAATGAACTTAACATCAGTATTTTATTCTCATGTAAGCCCTGTTAGGGTTTGAAGAGGATTTTCTCCCCAAACACACGCAGGGGTTTTCAACCCCAATGTCTTACATTGATGGTTAATGGATTAATTTTGGATGGATTAAGGATGGTGAACTGATCCCATCATCATATCTGAAGGTGAGACCTTTAAGAAATGATTGAATTGGATTTGATTGCTAGAGCGGAGCCTCATGACTCAATTGCAATGGCCCTGTTAGAGAGCGCACAGAGCATAGATGAACAGCATGCTCCCTGCCTTGCTATGTGATCCTCTCCCTACATGTGTTCCACCTCTGATGAGCGCAGTCTAATGGAGCTCCCCAATCTAGGACTGTGAACCTATAAAATTTTAAGCTGAAAAGACAAATCTTCCCTCCCAAGTGGTTTCTGTTAGGTGTTTGAGTTAAAATGATGACAGGCTGACTAAGCCTCAAAGTGATAGGTGTGTGTATGTTTCCCTCCAATCTTTTCCATCTGAAACACATACAAAGAAATCTTAGGATTTGGATGAGAGAGAAATAGTATTTCTGGAGTTTCTCCCATTTGAGGAAGGCTGCTTGCTTTCCTCATTTTGGATCCCCAGCCACTGATCCTCTGCTATTCTCCAGGGGATGAAACTGGCATAGCAGACAAAGTACAGTGACTGGGAAGAAGTCTGATTCCTTTAGGGATGAGGCACAGCCACCTATCCAGTTTCTGGGTAAATTTTCTGAGAGTATTCAGCTCCTGATTCCTGCACATCCATTCTCCTTTTTCCTTGAGAAATTTGTGTTGGGTGAAAAATTGCCCAAATCTGCATATTGATCAAAAAGCTTCAATTTTGTATTTTTTCTCTATTGGAGCCATTAAAACTAGAATTTGGCTTATTTTCAGTTGGTATTCATTTTAATGTTAGTTATATAAATAATTAAAATGTGAATGTATACTTGGGGTGACTCCTATATCACAAAGAACAAATCATTTGATTATTTTCAGTAGGGTCTTTCCTTAGTATTACAATTATAGTCACTGTAATAGCTATTGAAAATAAACTTAGGATGCACTCAGCAGTAGGAAAGTTCAGAATTATATGCTTATGTATTTTTTATCATAACATTTAATTGTATATTAAAAATGCATTACCTTTGACAAGAACAAAGTGAACTCTGGGGAACAAACACATCAGTTTATTTCAGTTCTCTTAAGCCAAATGGAATTTGTGATTTGAAATGTATTCCTCATAAGATCGAAGAACGGAAGGTTGCCTGGTTTTCGGATGATTGGCTAGTTTATTGGGACTCAAGGTTAATTTTTCATGCACAAAAGTAATCAGCTAGTAGGATGCAAAAGATATTAACCTATAGTAATTTTAATAGCTACAAGAGTAGTCACTGGTAGCAAACTATTAGCTAAATGAACAGCTTGTATAAATTGCTAAGGCCACATAGTTAAGTAAAATCTCCTTGTGAGGTCTGAGAAGCTAAAACCCTAAGAATCAGGGTACAGAAAAATACAATGTCTTTGGAAATGATTGGCCATGACTTTGTCCTTTGGTGTAGGGAGAACATGGCAGAGCCTCTGCTTGAGTTGTGAATGTGCTGTTTCACTGGTGCAAACTTCATTGGGCCCATTGATAACCTCTACATTTTTTCAGGTGGGTTGGGAAACATCTTCACAAAGGAGGCAAATTTTATTTCTAATTAATAGGATTCCAAAGCCATCTATATAAATGTTAATTTATAATTAAATAATTTTTGTAGTAGTTAATTACATGACAAACAAAACTGTTTCTTTTTAAAAATACTTATTTGAGAGGCAGAAACAGAGGGCCAGATATGCTACTCGTTTGCTCTCTAAATGCCTGGCTCCCATCTACTGGTTTGCGCTCTAAAGGCCTGGCTGCTCTACTTCTGATCCAGCTCCTTGCTGATGTGCCTGGGAAAGCAGTGTAGGATGGACTGAGTGCTTGGGCCCCTGCACCCAAGTGAGAGACCTGGAGGAAGTTTCTGGCTTCAGCCTGACCCATTCCTGGCCATTGCAACCATTTTAGGGAGTGAATCAGAGGATGGTAGAAGGATCTCTCTCTCCCTCCTGGTCTTTGTAACTCTGCCTTCCAACAAATAATAGTTCTTAAAGGAAAAGAAAAGGAAGCTTATTTGTATGTGGTGAATTCTATGCATTTCTTTGTAGAATTATAGTTGCTATACAATGGGCCATCAGGGTTGTGGTGGAAGACAAGACAGATCCCTGAATTGGGTGTTAGTTGCTCAGAATTCAGTAGGAATAAAAGTCAGGGTTGCTAGCATAGTTTCAATGTGGTCTCAAAGTGAACAGATTATCTAGGAAGGATTTTACAAACTTTCCACAAATTGGGAGAGAAATAAAAGACACATCCAGGTAACGTCAATTATGCAAACTTGGAAAGAAAATCACTTTGTTGATGTAACCCAAGCTTATGATTATGGCGTAACTTTTCTCTGAGGAACAGCATCATAAAGTAAACCACCTTTTCTCATTCATCAGAATTTGCAGGTAGAAAAAAATGCCTAAAATGAAATGTAACTAATATTGATGAGGTTAATTGAGTCTATTCTTCCAACAAGATTTCTCTCTCTCTCTCTCTCTCTCTCTCTCTCTCTCTCTCTTTCTTTCTTCATCTTTTTTTGACAGGCAGAGTTAAACAGTGAGAGAGAGAGACAGAGAGAAAGGTCTTCCTTCTGTTGGTTCACCCCCCAAATGGCCTCTGCGGCCAGTGTGCTGCGCTGATCCAAAGCCAGGAGCCAGGCGCTTCCTCCTGGTCTCCCATGCGGGTGCAGGGCCCAAACACTTGGGCCATCTTCCATTTCCTTCCCGGGCCACAGCAGAGAGCTGGACTGGAAGAGGAGCAACCAGGACAGAATCTGGCACCCCAACCGGGACTAGACCCCTGGGTGCCAGCTCCACAGGTGGAGGATTAGCCAAGTGAGCCACGGTGCTGGCCCAGCAAGATTTCTAAAGTATAATACTAACCAGCTGCAGATCAGCCTTGCTCAGTTGTCATAATTTCCAGTAAGCTTTGAAACTTGAATGAGACTTTCATTTAGAGTAAGTATTTATGACTTTCCTAGTAAACGAATAAGTATTATAAGAGACTGTATATAGAACTCCTGAGGAATGGCATTTCCCTTCAATGATAATAATAAAAAGTATAATGCAGAACTGTTGAGTTATAGTGAGGAAGGAGTTTACAATTTCTTTTACATTAAGCCTAGAAGTAAAGGGAAGACACTTTCAGCAAATATAAACAGTAATGATGATTGCTTTCTCAGACATCAGAATTTTGCTCAGCAGTAACCTCTTAGTCCTTTATTCCCTAAGTAATGACATTTCTCCTTTACCATGTTGGTCACATAACTTTCTCCTATTTGGGCCTCAGGGCCTCCTGCATTTCCCCAGATTAGAAGTGATGAGTTTAAGTTAACTAAAAATCCCAGCAGTAAAGGGATTTGTTAAGGGCTATGATCACACCCAGCCATCTCATTCTCCACTTGTTCTATATTCAGTGTCAGACCCTTGCTGCAAATCTTAGTTACTTTTATGATTGGATAGTTTTCTCAAGGGAGATTGGCTTCCATGGAAAGAATTAAATGTGCATTAGCAAGTCTGACCCTTTAGGGTATGTTTACACTAACACTATTAGTTCTTGGATAAAATCTGTAAGTCTCAGAACAGGAATTAAGACCTCATATATAGACCTCCCTCTCTCAGGGCACAAGAAATTGTTAAAAACAGTCCTGGTGGCATGCTTAGGAGCTATGGGATTCCAGCAAACACTTTTTATGGGTGTGGATTCAATGGAGGTTTTTAATAAATGAGCTGTGATGTTTTAAGCTAGTTGAAGTGCTTTAGCACATGTCTAAGAATGACTTTGTAAAAATTCAGCAGACAGTATATTTGGGCTCATATTTCTCTCATATTTCTGTAATATACATTTGAATTTCTTCACTTGAACAAAATATAAAAGCTAGGCTTTTATTCTAAAATAAAATTTAATATAGATATATTCATTCATGAAATGTTTTTACAGAAGATATTTTTTAAAAATATTTAATTCAGGAAAATCATTTCAGAAGCTGATGAAAAGTATTTAGTACTTTTCTCTGAAATACACTAAGATGTATTTCCCTTCTGTTGGGAGAGATGAGATCTGTGCAGAAAAACTGTATGCTCATCCTGTTCTCAAGTATTTTTATTAAATTTAGATCAAATTAAGATACCCTTGTAGGGAGAACCCAAACTTTGGCAGATTTCAGACTTGATAGATGATTTAGCCAGGATATATCAATCCAGTTTATTGTGAAAAAATATGAAATTTAATACCTGCCATCATACATTGCAAGTTTTATAGTATCGTTAATGAAATCATGTTCATTTTCTCTACTTGTTAGTATTTTGAGCTTCCACTACCCTACCCCCATCTCAAAAGGTGGCCTACACAGAGTCATCTGTCAAACCTGGAGGTTAAATCTGTGTTAATAAGGAGTAGTTTATGAAGCTCCACACATGTTCATTACCCACTGTGCCCTGCTATTGCAATTATATGCATTTGAGAATAGGATATTTTGTGGGACTCACTTGGATATCCAGCATCAGTATAAAGGTAATTTTAAAGTGAAAACCTTTGAGCTAAGTAACAAAAAAATCATAACTGAACTTCTCTTGACTGATTAAAGCAAAACCTCCAGAAAATATGGCTGCCATGAGCTCCCCTCCAGGGGAATGTCTGGAGATTTCCACTGCCATCAAGAGAGAATGCCATTTCCAATAGCATCAAGAGCTCAGGAGAATCTACCATACCTTCCAACTGAAGCCGTCAAATCATGCACACACCCCCAGCACACGCACACACACACACACACACACACACACACACACACTTTGATAAATTTAGCATATAAACCTATCTCCGGTTATTGAATGAGTTACTCATCATTGGGTACTGCATAAATAAACCTTGTCTTTGCTTTTCTGTTTTCAGTCTGTCTACTGTGGGTTAATTTGCAGGACCCCAAATATATGACCCAAATTGGAAGAAGAAAAATTTTCCTCTAGACAGTTTCCTCATATAAAGCAATGGACCACAGTACAGGGGATTTGCCTGAGATGGCTCTCCTTATTGGAATATCAGTGTGCATTGCTTTTTTGGTCGAGTTAACAGTGATACTGTGTTTCTTAATCTGTTTTGTTGTTGTTGTTGTTGTTGTTCCATATCTGTGGCACAATTAAAAAGCAAAGAACAGCTCATTATTTACATTATAAATGTAGAGGGAAATTGTTCAGAATTTCAGTGTATAATATCTGTCTCCTGCTTATGAAGCATTGATCAGCCCTGAGTATAGGAGACATTGGTTTTATGATAATAAGGTTAACACTGACCTGTTTTGGAGCATTGTTGTGATGCACACTAGGTAACTGCAAGGGGATTACTGAACTAAGGCAAAAAATGTTTGGCCCAGTCTTCCTTGCAGCTGAGCAAAAACACAATGGAAAGTGCCAGTTTGTGGCCAGAGGTGGTCAAATCAGCTATGGAGTGGCATCTTGTAGAGATTAGGTAAAAAGAAACAAAGAGCATAGGACCTCAAAATAGAGCCCTAAATGTGATTAGCCGTATACCAAATGCATTGGTGGTAACAAGACTTGCTTTTCAATACAGGCAGATACTAAAAAGTGAGTCCAGAAAGAAATAGGGATCAAAGGTTCATGATCAAGGAGAATGCAGGGGACCAAGTGTGGTGGAATGAGAAGGCCATGCCAAGATGGCCACTGGCAAGCCAGCATCAGTTACTCAGGAATGGCTTAGAAACCTTCATGGCAACAGGGCCTGCCTTGCAACAGTCTGTGATTGGATGGCTTTGGAATTCACATGGCAACAGAGCCTGCCTGGCAACAGGCTGTGATTGGATGGCTTTGGATACTGCCTGGCAACAGGCTGTGATTGGTTAGGGCATAAACCACTCCTTGACCGGATTGGCTGTCTTGGCTATTTAAACTGCTGTACCAACGGAAATAAACGAGTCTGCAGGCTGCTTTCCTCTGGCCCGCTTTCACCCAACTCCTGTGATCTGTGTGGTGACTCTGTGCCTCTTGCCCCCACCACACTCCTCCTCTCAGAACAAATCCACCTTAAGAAGAACCAAGAACATGGGCAATCCAGAAAGGGAAACCTGGCCATCTGCTTTAACCTGCAGAATTCCTCCTGGAGAACCTCCTAGTTTTGTCTACATTTGCCCTCCATAAAATTTTTCTACTGCAGCTTTGTAAGGTGGATTACATGGTCTTTAGCAGATACAGGGATAAATTTGGAATTTGCATATTTATGCATATAAAGTAAATATATACATATGTGTGTGTATGTGTGTGTGTGTGAATGAGTGTATAGAGATCAAGAGAGAGAAAATCCACAGAGTGATGAGAAGCGAGGGAAGGAAGGACTCAGTCTTACAGCTAAATGTATTCATATCCTTTTCAGAATTTCTTCTTTGTATCCCAGCCTTGTTTGATGACATCACTAGTCATCCAGTGATCTAAATTAGAAACTCACAAGTCTCTCATAAGCACTCTCTCTTATTCGACATCAAATCAAATTTTGACCATGTTACCTCTGAGGTAATTTCAGCCACCCATTCTCCTTATCTGAAACATTCTAATTTGAGGTTTCATTACAAAACTATTTCCATATCTTCGTGAGTGATCTTGAGAGACCCAACATTGATCCCTAAGAAGTATTGTCTGTTTTATAAAATTAAATTATGAATATACCTCTGTCCTTTTAAAAACTATTCACAGCAGTGGGATTTGTAGCACAGTGGGTTAAGCCTCAGCTTGGGATGCCTGCATCCATTATTAAAGTGCAGGTTCGAGTCCCAACTACTCTGCTTGTGATCCAGCTTCCTGCTGCTGCACCTGGAAAAGCAGCAGATGATAGCACAAATATGTGGATCCCTGCCATCCATGTGGGAGTCCTGGATGGAGTTCCAGATTCATGGTTTAAACCCGGCCTAGTCCTGACCATTGCAGGCATTTAGCAGGTGAAACAGTGGATGGAAAATCTCCCCCTCCTCTTCTCCCCCTCCCCTCTCGCTATAAAGAAATAGTAAGTACATCTTTTGAAAAAATGACTCACATTATCCCTATAGACTTACAGGATAAAATCTGAATTGGCATATTTAGAGAAATCAGATATATATGCTTGAATTCATGAAGAATCTTCAGAACTAGACCTATAATCTTGGGAATTACCAGCATGGAGATGGAGTTAGATTCACTTGTCTGAGAATTTTAAAGGACCTCTCATAGAGCAGTAAACTAAAGAGCAAAATCCAGAACCCTGAAGATATGGAACATTTAAGTGATGGCCAAAAAGAAATTTAAAACACAACGAGAAAGGAATATTCTTAGGAGTGAAAGAGGGATGGAGTTTTAAAAGATAGAGGGGCAAGGGGCAGGTGTTTGGCCTAGCAGTTAAAATATTCAATAAGACATCTGTATCCTATATTGAAATATCAGGACTTGAGTTCTGGCTGAGGCGTCTGATTCCAGTTTACTGCTAGTCCACACCCTGGGAATTAGCAAGTGATGGCTCAAGCGCTTCTGTCAATGTCACCCATATGGGAGACCCATACTGAGCTCTGGGCTCCCGGCTTCCAACTGGCAAAGCCCTGGCTGTTATAAGCATTTGGGGAGAGAATTAGCAGATGGGAAATTTCTCTTTCTCCCTTTCAAATAAATGAAAATAAAGAAAGGGTTTCTTTTTTTGGAAAAAAATCCATGAATCATTGTATACCATACATCTTAATAGCACAGGAAGAGCTGTGTGGATTGGATGTGGACAGGTGCATCAATGATACATGAGCAGGAGGTTGATGGAAGTAATGAAGCAGGTTAGTCTGATATGTTCCTTTTAGGCATTCTATTACAGGAATGGTTTTGAATAATGGAATTCTAGATTCTTCTAGGTGGTTTTTATAACTATTTTCTTAATTCAAATCCTGTTGGCATGGACTTTGGATTGTTTTCCTGTCTTCCAATAGTGATCTAATGTATCCAAGATACTATGAGCATTCTAACATTGTCTTTTCCCTCTCAGAAGGTGAGAATGATGGGAAGAAAAGGCAAATTGGAATATTAGTCTGTGCACCTTCTTTCTTGCTGCCTTCCAAGGTGTAGCTTTCCTGACTACCAGCTGCATTAGATTTCCTGCCAGCATTGTCAGAATTGCAGCATCTGCTCCGATTCTGAATAACTGCAGCTGAGAAAGTTGACCTCCAAGTTACATAAAAGAAGAGTCAAAAGGTGTTACTTTTATCAAGCCAACAAAAACGAACTGTCATGATTAAGTATCAGTCTATATGATAGTGGGACTGTAAGAAGCCAGGCGCAGTTGTGAAAAAATTGTGTTGTACTGGAGTCAGAAGATCTAAGTTTGCATCCACTCTTTTTCTTACTAATTTGTACCCTCTGTCAAATCTCTAATGCTCAGGGCCTCAATTCCTTTCATTTAAGTACAGAGGACTGGACTCTGTACTTGCAAATTGCTGAATTTTAGTATAAACTGCCTATATTTCTAATCCAAAATTTTCATAAGCCATCAAACAGAGTTGGGTTGGTGTATGGTAAAGACATTGTAGAACAGGAAATCATACAAAATAATTTCTCAACAATTTTCTAATGTTGTCATTACCGATGGCAGAAAAGCACAATTCTCCTTAGTGGAGTCCTTGTTTTCATGAGGTCAAAGCAATAATGGGAATTTCTCCAAAATCTATCCATCAAAACTTTGCCTGTCCCACCCTGAATTATTACGACTGAGTGTATTTTTAGTGTTGCAGTAATTACAGTTGGGAAAATCATGGGATGATGGAGCAGGAGTAATTTTCTTTGCCTTGCAAAATTCAAAAACTAAAGGAAGTTAAGGCAAATTAAGGATACCTAAGGTTTAGAACAGTATTCCTGTGAGTACAATCATGAGAAGGACAGTTACAAACATTGTGCTATGTGTCTATATGAGGTTATACTGAGTGACCTTAAAGCTAAATAAGTACTCACACTCCATATTGTGACAGAGGTTAAGAGATAGTCTTGTCTCTGTCAAACATCCCAGTTACTTTTCATACCTGGGTGAGCTTTGATTTCTGAAGTGGAACAAATCTTTCATGTGCTTATTTTCTTTTTTTCTGTAATGCATTGACGTCAAACTTAGAAATGGAAAGCCAATCAAAATGTTTTATACTGTATGTTGAATGTGAAAGGAATTCAGTTTTATTAGTCTGTTCTGGGTCGAGATGGAGTCAGTAGCCTGGAACTCCATCTGTGTGGGGTAGGGAGGTAGCTAGATAGGTCTGCTGAGCTGGAAGTCATTGCAAGCCTGTCACTTATGATCCTATCCTTCTGTTTGTCAATCAAAATGCCCTTTTTGATTGGATGCAGCTGCTTCACCCAGGACCTAAAGGGGACTCCATGAAAATGTGGATATTGGCTACCCATGTTACTTGTGGAGGTGCCATATAATTCCCAGGTGGCTTCATGCCATGCCCAGAGAGATACCACTCCCTACCTCATAAAAGAAACCAGAAACTGGAGGGATTCTCTTTTCTGCTGGGGATGCCATGTGGGTGCTCTCTCTCTGTCTTGCTTATATCACCCCAACTCCTTTTGGCAATCTTCTGAGCCATTTTGCGACACAGCAACCCGTGAGTGTGTGTGTGTGTGTGTGTGTGCACACGCATGCACTCACTTCCTTAACTTTTGAATAAAATCTGTTATCACTCTGTGTACCTCATATGTGTCTGCACTTAGCATGTTTAGGCACAAGAGAGGAGCCTGGAGAGAAATTAACATACCACCTTGCCCAGATCGTACCCAGATCTCCAATATGGGTGTCAGGGGCTCAAGGACTTGAGCCATCACCTGTTCCTCCCAGAGGACTGGAAGTGGAATGAGGACTCCAATCCAGGTCTGCCAATATGGGATGTGGGTGTCCCAAGCAGCATCTTAACTACAGTGTCAAAGGCCTGCCCTTAGAACATCTTGTCACCTGGAATTTAAGACAGAGTTTAATATTCTTGAAAATAAGTGTTTTACAGATATTTAAGCCACAGTGTCTTTCCTACCAACTTTATCCTAAGGCTCCCAGCTCTAATTACAGATGGAGTAACACTTAGTAAATTTAATAGTGTCTGGAAAAGATGTTATTCACACTTCAGTATAGACATATATGTAATATTTAGCATCTTTCACTGTTTATCTGCTGTTTTAAAAAATCAGCTAAATTTAACTTGTTGAATGGACACAGTATAACATTATGATAATTCCTATTAGGTTATTATTTCTGATATGCTCATGCCTGGAAAAATCAGTGTTATGTAAGTTTTTTTCATCTCCTTAAATCAAATATCATGTCATCACCTTCAGAAAAAGTAATAAAATCTGGAAAATTAAATAGGATAAATGAGAACTGGTGCTTCAGAAATAACTATTTAAGGATAAACGTGAACTGTATTTTTTAACTTTGGTCTCTGTAGGTCATACATTATTCTCTTAAACAAATGTTGACTTATCCTAACAGTAAAAACTTAAGTATTTTGTTAACATCAATACACTGTAGAAAAAAAGCATTTTCTGATATAAATTACACCATCTTGTAGATAATCACCATGATCTTGTAGAACAGCTTATTAGCTGTAAAGGATTAAGTGACAGTTCAAAAATATTGCTTGGGACCATCTGAACTCATCCTATTAGAAGATAAAAGCAGTATACCTTTAACACTGAAGCTGAAGGGTTTTTAATCAGGTGATTGTATCTTTGGCTGTGTGACCTTCTTAAATAAATGCGATGTGTGAAATTCGATTTTAAAATGGTAGAGAATATTAAACTATCCAGGGAGAATCTGGTATAAGGTCAAAGAGCAGTAGAACTGAGAAAACTCTAATGATTATAGAATAATTAAGCTCAATTTTTTTCTACCTTAAGACAGAGAGGGCAAAATCATAAAAATATTCATTGGCTATATCTTTATAACTTTTCTCTTGTGGATATTCTTGAAAATTAGGAACCATTCTGTTTAAAATTGAAGTATTATTTTTAGGGGTATATCTTAATTTTACTAATATTTTATTTGTATAGTATGAAGTGAAGATATTTTAATTTACCCAAGTTCCAGAGCTTCAACTTTTCCATTAATCCCTTTGTGTTTCTTTATAATTGAAGAATAACCACTTACTCACTTATGTATTTCATGTTTACACACACAATGTTTCTTCGTATCTGTTTTGTGTTTACTTGTGGTGAGCTGGAAGTCCTCCATCCGGAGAGTTTCAGATTACCCCTCTTCCTCTGGCCCTGACCAGGCATTATTGACTTTCCTCCAGGTTATTTTGGGGACTGTGCATTCCACCTCATGTGCATTTTGCTCTCTTGTTTTGATTGTGCAGGAAAGCACTGCACATAGGCAGAGTCCCTTGTGGAAGCAGCATTGATTAACCTCAGGCTGCATGTTGCCACTAGTTTAAAATTTCTCACTAGTACTCCATTGCGCAAATATTTCCAACTGATTTTTCACCGTCTATATAAAAAAGTAAAATATCTCTACTGGAGGGCAAATGTTCTTCAAATTGGTCCTGTTGCTATTGCCTCTGTCCTCAGCTTTACCCTCCACCCAAGGGCATCTAATTCTACCTTCTCTAGGTCTGAACTCTGTCTGAAATCTGTCTCCAGGTGAAAAAAGAGGACTCTAAGATTAAGTCCTGAGGTGGGATTAAGCCAGATTCAGCTTGGTCCTGGTCATGACCTTGAGCCTCACTTCATTTGGTTGAGTATTGCTCCTAAGCATTACAGATTCACCTGTCCCTGGGCACCATTAACAAACATCTCCAATTTCCTGGGAGTGGGTGTGTCTGTGACTGATTATGGCCAATAACATGTAAACTGGATACACTGTGAGCTTCTCAGGAATGTTCACCCGCAGCTTTCCCATCCTGCCCCCCTGATGAAAAGACAGGTTCATGGGCTTGAGCCATTCTCCATTCTTTCACTTTCACGTCATATGTGAGCTAGTGTGGCTAGGATGTTTCTCTTGAAGCTTAGACAGCCAATTTGAAGACCGCAGGAAACAAATCATAGGCCCAGAGATAATACAAGAAAGGTGGCCTAGGGGTAAAGGTGGTCATGGTGGAGAAATACTAAGGTTTTGACCAAAGGTCAAAGCGTCTTCAGGACTGCCTGACTCCAGACTTCTTGTCAAGTAAACCATAAATGCCAAAATCTTAAGAGCAAATTTGGGAACTTTGTTATTGTTTCCAATCCAGGTTAACTGATGCAGCAAGTGTTTTATGTACTCAACCAGAACCATGTCTGCATTCCTGTCTTGCTTCTTTGCTAAATTCTTCCAAAACAAGCGATTTCTTATGTCTTTCCATGTGCTCAAAGCTCACTGATGGACTTCTCAGACGTTTTCCCAGAGTTCCCTTGTCTAGGTCTTTATGTATTACTTGTGTAATAGCAACAAGACACCACCATTACACAGACTCTCCTCAGCACTATGTTGCTTGGAAAGGGGTATTTTTTCATCCCCCACTCAACTTAGGTTCCTCACCTTCAGGAGCTCCCAGATGTCCAAATTTGTGGGCAGTCGTAGATCACAGGGAATGACTTTTCTGTGTATTTTCATCCTAGCATTTCTGGTCCATTTACTCCACATTACTTTCCTACATATTTCATGATGCCCTCTGCTACATATTTGTGTGTTTTTTGACTCTCTCCTTTTAATAAGTCCCAAGAAAGTAAGTAACTACTTTGTCCCTTTTTATCAATGGTAGAACCGAGTGATGTTAGGTGGTCATCACATATTTGTTGAGCAAATAATATCATGAATGATTAAAATTAATGTATGCTCAGCATATTGGAGAGTAATTTCAGAAAAAAAATGAAAATATGAGATCATTCCTTGCCCCAAAGAATGACACCAGGCATGCAATGTCAACAACATATATAAATTGATGTAAAGATTAAAAAGAAAACCTGAAAAAATTGAAATTTAACCAAAAATTAAGAATTTAAAAAATAAATCATTTTCATTCCATAAGTGAAATAAGAGGAAAATAGTTCTTTAAACTCATGAACTCTCTTTTGTATGTTGTTAAGTAAAGGTCAACCTCTAAGGAAGAATATCCTCTCATGATTGATTGAACTTAAAGGAATTAATAAAGATGCAACTCTATTATTTAAAAAATAGACTTATTTATTTGAATGGTGGAGAAACAGAGCACAAGAGAAGTTGAGGGAGATCTTCCAACTGCTGGTTCACTCCTCAGAAGCTCAGGCTGAAACCGAGAGTCTGGAATTCTCTCTGAGTCTCGTGCTTGGTAGCAGGAAGTCAAGTACTTGGACCATCAATTGCTGCTTCCCAGCCGTATTAGCAGCGAGCTGGATTGGAAACAGCATAGCCAGGGCTGGTACCAGTACTCTGAAGGCAAGCATCCTTTGTGGTAGCTTAACTCACTGAGCTGCAGTACTTGAAACCCTATTACTTTTATTATATTGTGATGGCAACAGCAGTTTCAATTTCTATAAATAAATGCCATGAACATGAGGTGCATGATAAAGGAACCCAAGATACAAATCTGCCCTGGCATAAACTGAGGGAAGACAATTAAAAATAAGTCTGTTAACTTTGAATTGTAGCACAGGATAGTATTAGACCAGTGTTTGAAGGTGTATGCTGAGTTTCATCAGTGTGAGTTTATAGTCATTGCAAATCTAGAATTTTCAGCAATAAGATTTTCACATCCACCTTTTCTCATAATCTAATAATAATTTCCTTGATATTTTTTTCCAAAGAAGTCTTATTTTCTGCATAGCTTATCATTTTGTGTGTGAATAAGTAATCAGAAATAAAGACTCAAAGTGCCAGCACAGTGGTATAGTAGGCTAAACTTCTGCCTCTGGTGCTGGCATCTCATATGAGCATAGGTTTGTGTCCCAATTGCTCTTCTTCTGATCCAGATCTCTGCTTATGGCCTGGGAAAACAGAAGAAGATGGCCTAAGTGCTTGCGCCGCTGTACCCCTGTGGGAGACCCAGAGGAAGCTCGACATTGCTGGCTCCTAGCTTTGGATCGGCTCAGCTCTGGCCATTGTGGCAATCTGGGGAGTGAACCAGTGGTTGGAGTCCTCTCTGTCTCTCCTTCTCTCTGTCTGTAATTCTGCCTCTCAAATAAATATATAAAACATTTGAAAAAAAAAGAAATAAATACTGAAGATAGTTGTCTAATTTTAAGGTAGAACATTGGGATACCTATTTGCAAAGTAACATTTTTGTTAGCCTTGAAAATATTTTATTTGAAAGCAAAGAGGGAAGAAGGGAGGGAGGGAGGGAGAGGAAGAGAGAGAGAGAGATAAAGGGAAAGGGAAAGAGAAAGAGAAAGTCTTCAACCCACTGGTTTGCCCCCAAATGCCGAAAACAGTCAGTCCTGGACCAGGATGAAGCCATGTCTTTGAGACTCAATCCAGTTGTCCCATGTAGGTGGTAGGGACCATACTGCTTGGACTACAACTTGCTGTCTCTCCCGGTGTGCTTTAGCAGGAAGTTGAAATCAGCTGTGGAGCTGGATCTTGAACTCAGGCACTCCAGTATGAAATGTGGGCATCCCAGGAAGCAGTTTAACTACTGTACCACAAGCCCAGCCTAGAAAGCAATGTTCTACATTCCCAAAGATATGGCGCATCTGGTGCTGGAGGAAGGATGGTAAGGCAGAGGAATTCTTCCTGTAGTGTAGGGAAGAGATACAGCATGGTTCCTGACAATGAGAACAAAGGGGGGACTTTTTTCTTGCATAGATCAAGGAGCAGAGTGGAAAGGACTCAAGAGCAAAACCAACCGAAGATTGAGTCAAATAGTTAAAACTTTTGAGTACATACTTGGATGACAGTGTGTCACAAGGACTAGAGAGATTTCCATTACAGTGCTGACCTGCCCAGAACTCTTTTCTTCTAAGAACTGGGATAATTCAGCAAATATTCATCAGGTACCTAGAAGGTTCATGAACCAAGTGATAGGGTAGAGACTGAGACAAGGGTGAGGTGCAGCTCCTGACCTTGAGGAACCCTAGGTTGTTAAATTTGTTTTAATAATAACAATTGCATCACAGAAGTTAGAGGCATAATTGCAAAGGAAAAATTTGCTTAGCCTATAAACTAATTAACATCTTAAATTAAAAGCATTGTCCACATAATATTTATTTCTATTATTCTTCCTGCTTCTGATAATCTGACCTATAAAACTATAGCTTAGTGGTAGGTAAGGTCATCCTCTATTAGTAAACACTGTTATTTTTCTGGATACAGTGTAATGGATATGGACAAGACTGAAGACATACTTTAAGGGCATAAGGTGCATATATTTAATAGAAGGCAATATCAAGCTTTGTTGAAGACTAGATTTCCCAAGAAGCAGTACTAAAAATGCACCCACGCGCACACACACACACAAACAGTAACTGGATTTTTTATGGAATGAAATATGATGAGCAAAACAAGCAGCCTGTCTTAAAAATGGGTAAGGACAAGGGAGAAACACAGGCTTATGCTAGGAAGAGTATGTAATGATAGCACACTATTCCAAAAACTTTATCCTTCCACTCAGAACTTACATTGAACTCTGATAACATTTATGAAGTTCTTGCAGTGATGTCACACACTGTGGGAACTGTAGACTCAACCAAAATTCCAATGATGATATTCAAGAAACTTCTGCTCTGTCATTTATTGATGATACAGTCAAGAGTTGAAAGTCTTACACTCTAAAATTATTAGGGTAATAAACAGAAAATAGTACTTCTATCAAATATTTTTAGAAGTTTAGTAATAAGAGTTTGATTTGACATAGTGCTTTACCTTTTAAATGCCTCTAAATTTAAAAACTCATTTGATAGGGAACAGAGTACTGTATGAGAAATAAGTACAGGTTTTGAATTACAGATTGGTAGGCCTTGGCAAAAATATTTAAAATTTTCTGACCATCATTTGCTTCTGTAAGTTTGAAGTGTAACCTTGATTACAGTATTATAGGATAATTTATGTTAAGTGATTAATACAGAGTATGCTATAATCTTCAATTAATGCCAGGTGCCATCCTTGTCATCAACATCCTCATCATCTTTAGGTTATAAGTATCATAATAGATAGAAAATAATATCCCTAACATCCTGTATTGCTTCAAAAATGATAACAGTTCTGGATATAAAATACGTATCTTTATATATGATCATTAAGGCATAATAGACAATTTACATGCATAACACTTAGAAAATCAAATGACTTGTCAACTGCCAGAGGCAAATAATAGTGACTTTGTTCAAAGAACTGTCATGGTTAGGGCTATGGACTGTAGAGACACATTGCTTAAGTTTAATTCCTGGCAAATCACTTTGTGACTTTGGGAAAGTTACTTATCCTTCTGTGCTTTAATTTTCATCATCTCCAAATGAGATTAATATTAATGGCTACCTCATAGCATTATTACACATCAGTAGCCAATCCTTTAGGTCACTGTGGCAGAAATATTTACTGTTCTAAGTGGCCATGTGCTCGCCCACATTTCACAGACCCTTTGCTGTAGGGCGATGTGGTTAGTTCTGGTCTATGGGTGGTATGGTCGTTTTCTGCTCTTAATCGAAGCATATAAGAACTGTGGGTGACTCTCCTCCTCACTCGTCCCTAACTGCCATGATCTAGAAATTGCATTTTGAAATTGCACAAATGAAAACAATCTAGAGCCCTGCATCGCTGGATGAATGCCAGCTTTGTTAGAGTGTTTCGTCACCTGTATTGGAAATTCCCTGGACAAGGAATAAACGTTGTGCAAAGTCACTGAGATTTTTTTGTTCATTTTTTTATGGCATCATAATCAAGCCTGTCCTGAATGTAAAGTCATGACAATAGATCCAGCTCTAAAGCTCAACTACACTATGTGCCCTGGGAGCGCAGAGTAATGAAAGGAATATGTTTGAATGTGATGCAGTCCTAAGGCTATTGAAAGGATTAGGGAAGATTTCATTTCCTTTCTCAGTTCTTTATAATTGACACTGAGCCAAAATTTCTCCCAGTAGTGGCCCACTGAAATTGCTGGCTGTAGTTTCAAATATAGTGGGTATTGAGGCATCTGTGGGGTTTTTAAGTTTTACTCTTGTATCCAGAAAGCAAGGATTAAAGACTCCCTTAGATCTTGCAGCAGCTGTAAGTAAGTGGTTTATCTTTGGAAAAGGTAAGGTTATCTACCTACAGATTAGAAATGGGCATTCAGTTCTGCAAAGCAGTCCCTGAATAGTTCTAGAACTAAGGAATTAGGGTGCCTTGCACAAGTGTGCTCAGTAAATGTTTGATAGGAACAGCTATGACATTGGGGGGACATTGAGATGTAAATCATCTAGGAATCTGAAAATATTAGAGCTGCTTAGAAAATAAGAATAAAAACAATGTATTTGTTTGACACTAGAGCATCCATTGTATTAAAGTTTAGAACTGTTATGCTGATTTTAGTCTAGGTTGTGAGACATGACAAGACATTTCCTGCTTAGCAAGGTGCCAACATAAAAACTAAGAATATGACCCAGAGAATCCAGAAGTTATTACATGATAATTTGCAGAGAATTCAGAATATAGATTTGTGTCTGCCTTTCTGGATTCTGTCAAAAATACTCAATCTGGCAGTCTTCAAAACAGACAAAATATTGAACAATATCCCAAAGGTTCTGAAATCTAGTACAAGTGCAAGAAATTGCATAATATAGTTTACAAGTACAAAGCTTCCTTTTTCTAGCAGGGAATAGCTTATCATGTGAAAATACAACTCTTTAAAAAAGGAAGCATAGCTCAGTGTTATGAAGTTCAGGGTAATTCCTTGATGCCTCCCTGGGACTCCAGTGCCTTCCAACTCATTGACTAAATATGAGAACTACAAGGTTACAAAATGAAAAGGAATCAGAAATTTTAAAGGCTGTCTCAGCTAGATCATGAAAATTTGTGCACACAACAGGAATGAGCAGCTGTTGTTTTCCGATGAGAGTTCTCCATTCTGCAATTGATGGAGAAACCCCTCCCTGAGAAAAACAAAATATAACAAAACAGAAAACTATGTGGGTTAAGAAGATTCCCTTATCTACCCGCAGAATACATTCTCAAACTGTGGGTAGGTTTCATTTGATACAATTTCCTAAATCTCTTATGGATGACACAGTTTCATTATGCAAACATTCCTGTTGAAGTATTTATTTTATGAAGCAGCCAGAGGCTAAAATTCTCTACTGAGTCTTATTCTTTAGCTTCCCAAAGAGACTGTATTTCCAATGAAGGGCCAGCCCATGAAACACTGTTCTGGCTCTGATTTGCATGATATGTAGAATGAATAAGGTAAAAATATTCAATAGGGGATGTAGAGGGAACCAACATAATTCCAGACATGTATCTGATCATCTAGAGGACTCATCGTTGTCCAACTGAGCATTGAACTGGTTACCTGAGTGAAGAGTCTGTTCTTTAAATGACAAGTGAATGGCTTTGGGAAATGGTCACAGCAACCATTGCTTTGAATGTGTCACAGCTACCCCTACCAGGAACCTATTAAGTTCACATAGAGTATACTTTTCAAAGACCATATGGTAAAGGACATTACTCAGCCAACAGATGTGGTTTTATGGTTTCAACAACTGTCTGTGCTCATAGATGGGACAGGGAAAGAAAGACATGTGGGAAGAGTCTGATGTCTATAGATTGGTTTTGGTTGTTGCTCTTGTTATATGTATCAGCTTACCAGTGGATTAGGAAAATCTCAACTATATATCTGACATGCATCACATTTTATGTTAAGTACTACAAATCAGCTGTGAAGAGTTCCTGATTTATTACCCTTTTATGCATCCTTTGCTAAGCTAGCACAATGCATACCTTGGCGTTCCCTTTCATTAATATCCCATAATAGAGTATTTATGATGCTACCGTTGACTCATTGAGATATATTTTATGTCTGTGCATAGTAAGTAACAATGCAAGATAGACTTAAGGCTCATGATGGGAATAATAATTTAAAAAAATGTTAGGCAATGGTTGCAACACCATGATCACTGCATACAAGAAGTCAGCTATGAGCAAACTAGAGGGTTCTTAGGCCTATAGAAAAAATCAAGATGGTGGTAGAATGTTTCCTCAACCTCATTGAAATAAGACATAGTCTGTGACACCAGAAACAAGGTTAGGGAGGACTCTGTCTCAGAAGTCAGAATAAAGAGAATTCTTAAATCTTTTTCAAGTCATTGATTGTTTTTCTTTTAGGGAAAATGCCTTTGTAAATATGATTTCACAGACATTACGCCTTCTTTTTTGTTTTCTGTAATACTTAATGTTTCTTGAAAAATATCATTTAGAATGAGTTTTGCAAAGTTTGGGGCTTGTTTTAAAATCTGTTGTGTCTGAGATAACTTGCCAGGTTTGGTTTGCTTTATTAGTCTGGTTGTACAGCATCACACATGAATACATTCCATTTGCTTGAAATGGAATCCTCTACCTCACTTACAATACAACATTTAAGTGGCCACTTATGATAGAACTGCTAGTTTGGCATATGGCCTTCTAAGTATATTAGAATTGCACAGTACTACTTAAAGGAAGATATGCTACAGCTACAGTTAAAAAGAAACATCCATAAATAGGTCTAAGGCACAACCTGGGATATTATTGTTCTATTATTTCTGTGGCTCTTATCGTTAATCTTTACAAGTTAGAGAATACTGTGTTCTCCTGTAACAATAGAGAAACTAGAATATAAAAATGTTTGGGACTTGTGAGAGCTGCTGACCAGATTGGACAGTGGATGAGGTAAATTTCTTAGAATCAAATCTTTTGCTAGTTCTACTGGCAAGACTATGTTGGATTATCTCACGACTTCCTTACTCTACTTTCCATTGTTTTATAGCTGATACTAACTACATGAGATCATTTGAGAATTTTCAGATGCTATTACTAATCATTATATCTCATAATCTCATAATTATGCATGTTTTCTGTAGTCTCAAGCCACACTAAAAATATAACCATATTCTCCTGGGGAGACTGCCCATTCCCAATGCTTGCTCTCTCATATATCAGGGGTCTTCTAGGGTGAGGAAGTTGGTACCACTCTCAATGATTTTGTGATTTCTTTGACTTTACTTTCCTCCTCCTCCAGCTGCCATTGTTGCTATATTAGGAATCCTCAGACTCCCCCAGCATCTCCCATCCTTCCACAGTGTTGCTTTTGCCACTGACCTAACATGATGGCCCTTGAAGTCAAGTGTTCTCTGGTCCTTAGTTGAAAGCAACTGTGCCAAAGCCCATATAGGGTACAAAACTGCAAATGGTGCTGCTGCTGATAATTCCCCAGGGCATTGAAAGACACCTCGTCAAAGAAGAAATCCTTCCTCTACTGCTTTTAAATTGCACTATGGTTAATAGCATGGATTTTGGAGGCTGAGAAACAGGGTTCCAATCTCTGCTTCCCTACATACTTGCTGTATGACCTAACAAAAGTTTCTTGACTTCTCTATTTTACCATTAACTTTAAATGTGATGTAAACATGATACCTATTTCACAAGATTGTTTTGAAGATCCAGTGATTTAAAATATGCTTAGAACACTGCACTGCATAGATAAACACTCTAAATGTTGGTGTTCTCAACTATTAAGTGCTAAATAAATGTCACTGTGTGTTCCTAAAGCCTCCAGAAGGTATTTGTTTTCATAAATACCTTCTTGAGGCTTTATAAATTTTTGTAAAAGTTAAGAGTGGATATAGGAGAAGGATGAGGATGAAGGGTTGGAGCATTAGTGAGAAGTATCACTATGTTCCTAAATCTGTATATATGAAATGCATGAAACTTGTATACCTTAAATAACATTTTTTAAAAAAAGATTCTTCACAAATTTCCTTTCAGAAATCCATATCTATATGGATATATCTGATATCTATAATATCAGTTTCCAACTGGAGTCCATGAGGTCTGTACTGAAAGACTATGTCAGTGGGAAGTCTCCTTCTACTTCGCTGTTAGAAGGTAGATTGTGACATTGGTGGTGAATAGTACTGGAGTACCTCCTTCAGATCCATTCTTTCCCAAAAGCAATCCCTTTAGCTGCTTTAAGGCATCCAAGATGACCGAATCCCAACAGACTTAGGGTGAGAACTTTGCTTCACCAGGAAAGTTTCAGAATAATGAATCCTGTTAATTACAATATTTCTGTAGGACACAGTATCTAAATGAACGTTTACTATGGTTAAGGTAAGTCCTCTTGTACATTCAGGTACTTCTCTATATTGTAACTCTGAAGAATCACATGTTTGAACTAGGTAGGGAGAATGGCAAATAAATATTCTCAGAAAGCCCATTTCTTGCTGCTTTCTTCTTCCTTGCTCTCCTTCTGTAGTATTTATTTCATAATGTGGGTAAGCCAAGGTAACATCAATCAACTTAGAAGAGCTTATCTCATAAAAACTGCATAAACTTTTAGCAGAACTCCTTCCTGCTAGCTAGTATAATCTATAATACTGTCCATTAAGTAAGAAAAATTCACTCATACACTTTAAATCAACATGTTTGAAACCCACTATGTCTAACACTTTGTACTATTTATTTCCTTTTCAATAAACTCTGCAGGTCTTGTTATGTGTGAGTACAGACCTCTAACTGCTCTCAATCTGAAGATCCAGTCAATGAATGTGATACAGTTCCACTCACAAGTTAGAACAGTTCCCTGATTACTATACTGGGTACTTTTCCCAACATCTAAATTCATGTGGAAATATTTGTGTCCCTTGGCACTTAAGCTTTCCTCTTCAGGCTTCCTGTCACTTGAGTTTGTGCCCTATGCTTGTGCCAGCCTTAACAACTTGCAAGTTAATGGAGAGTGTCCTGCATTTTAATGGAGCTGCACCTTTGCACACACAACTCTCTCGTTCAGCAATGCCCTCTGCCTCTCCTTCACCTTCTTTTGCCTAATTTAGTTCCATTCATCCATCTAATCTCATGTTCAGTATCAGCTTTTCAAAGTCAGCCAGGCTGTGTTTAGTATTTACTGACCCAGCGTACATCAGACCCCGTCATCCCACATGAAATCCCATGTTATAAACAGTTGCTTTCCTTTCTTCCACACTAGCAGGTGGACTTCTTGAGGACAGAAACTGGATCCCTTAGATCACTCCAGTGGCTGATACTGGTTTAGCACACCAGTGGCTGCTTGATTAATATGTATGGGGAAGGGAGAAACTTGGTTCCTCTGCATTTCTAGGTTCTTTACTGGCCTGCAGATTAAACTGATCTCAGATAGACTGACAAGAATACAAACATTTTAATTTCTTACATCCCCAAAAATATGGGAATCAAAGAAGTGACACAGTTTCTGAGTCTTATATCATCCTGATCTACAGAGAGAAGGGTTTGGGGGCTGTTGGAGTGGTGGTGGCAAATTATGGGAGGATGAAGAAAGGAAATGTAAATAAATGTTGCCTTGGTATGCAGAGAAAAGTCTCCCAGGCGATAATAGTCATGTTTTGCTAATTAACAAAAATTGAATTATATTTGAGAGAAATGAGAATGAAAGTATGTGGAGACATATATATCATAACACATGGGAAGATCTTACATTATATATGGAAAACATCGGAATACCTTATATTACTATTTGTTATGCTGGTTTGGGTATGATTGTCTTAAGTTTTTAAGAGTATAAAGTATTACTGTCTAAGTGATTTAGTTTTTCTTACTGAATTTTAAACCAAACAATCAACCTTTAGGTAGGACAGGCATGTTTATTATATCCAATTTTCAGAACAAGAAAGTTGATGTCCTATAAAGTAAAGGTCTTGCCTGGGGTCAAAAAGTCATTAAGTGGTGGAGTCAAAATTTAAATCCAGGACTTCTGGATCCAAACATCAGGTCATGTGACCTCTTCTGTAAAAGAACTGTAGCAAGAATATTTAAGACCCAAAATCACTCTATCAGAGAGAAGGATATAAACCTGTAAAATGATGCAAAACAAACAGGCCTGCCCTAAGAAACAAGAGCTCGTATGTTTCAATGCCCACAGCACAAACCTGGAAGCGAACATCTGCTGGCTGCTTCTCCTTGAGGAAGTCAGTTAGCTTGCCCTAGCGTTGCTTTTTCTCATCTCTAAGCTACAGATGTTAGTACCTGTCCTGAGCAATGTTTTTATGAGGATTAGAGATAATGTATACAGGGGCCAGCATTGTGGCATAATGGGAAAAGCCACCACATATTCCATATGGATGCCAGACCCTGTCCTGGCTGCTCCACTCAATCCAGCTCTCTGATAATGACCTGGGAAAAGCAGCAGGGATGGCCCAAGTGTTTGGAACGAAACTCCTTGTTTTTGACATCAGCTTGGCACAGCTGAGGCCATTGTAGCCTTCCAGGGAGTGAACCAGCAGATGGAAGCTTGCTCATGCATTGTGTGTGTGTCCCTTTATATATGTAACTTTCAAATAAATCAGTGAATCATAAAATGAAAGAAATAAAGTATATAGTGATCCTGCACACAGTGGGTACTCTCAAATCTGTTACTCTGCCTCCAGAAGTTAGCTATGGAGCTTTGCACTGCATGAGGGTGGAAACATTGAGGTGGAAGGTCACTAATGTTCAGTTTTTCATAGAAGTGCATGGCAGATATTCATGCAAATTAAGAATACCAGTTTCCTTTTTTTGATGCAGTTTTTCTTGAGCAAAGTGTATTTTACATTTGGAGCTCACTAGTTTGTACAAGTATTAAAAAATACTTTTAAGTATGTGAATGCTTAATGACATAACAAAGAGAACTTCCAAAGCAAATTTATTACTGTGGATTTGCAGGTAATGCAAGCAAAGATAATTATTTGTCATCCTTTGAACGTGCTAACGCAGATGAAAACACATTGTAATTTGCACAGCTATTGGAAATATCTTCAGCATAGAACTGTGTGTGCTTGATGTTGGCAGCCTCCTGCAGCGGATACAATACCCAGTTATGTTTGAAAAGTTGGCAAGTGTAGGGCAGCAAATTCCTGCATAGTTGAGGCTGCCTCATTGATTTCCTTTTAACTCCAACCCAAGTCAGGCCATACTCCTCCACTGCAGAACAACAATGTGGCAACCAGGAATGAATTCTTCCCCACCCTCCATCTCCCAAACCCTCCCTTCAGACAAATCATCCTGCCCAGATTTCAAAGAAATCCCAGAGAGGCATTCTTGCTGTTCTATCTCCAGGACTCCAGCCAGCACAAATCAAGAAAATCGTTTCCAGGTGCAGACTGCCTCCCCTCTCTGCCCCTCACTTTAAAATCTGGTGATTGTTCCAGACTTTAATCTGGAGATGGCCGATAGGGGGAACAGGAGGGTAACCTTAGGATTCAAAAGCCCACAGAAAATCATTTTGCTGCTTTCATGTTAGAAGAGTCATGCCCATTCTCCAAAACGCATCACACAGCCAGGCATGATTAATTCCTTCTCTTTTGATAAGCCTCAGACCCCAAATAGCTAGGATACATTATCTGAACTATAGAAGGAGCCCTACAGTGTGAGGCTTTCACACATTTAGTTCTAATCCTATGCTGTTACTATCTCCCAGTCACTAGCTCCGTTTTCACACAAAGCTGTAATTGGCGGGAAAATTGCTTGCTTTTTGCAACAGTTCTGAATTTGCTAAATTCCGATAATAGTAGATAATTGTTGATAAATAAGACACTGAAAGGAAATGTATTTGGGAACTGTTCTGGGCAGATGTTCATATTAGTATACCACAGTGGGGAGTGGCAATGTTTAGAGGACATGTCAATGACCTGTTCTGTTTAGTTGTAACTGTTGTAATTTCTCCTGTGCCCAAATATCTGGTTCAACATTTTGGAATTCTGGATTCTTGTTCACAAGAATTTGGAATCTTGTTCACAAGATTTTCTGTATTCAGACACAGGCTATCTTTACCTTGTCAAAATACAAAAAACTTTAAAAATCTTTAGATGCCATTCTGATTAAATCATATGCATTTTTCCTACGGATCAGATTTAAAAATTTTGAAGGCAATAAAGTTTGTCAGATCATTAGCATATGTTATTTGCTGTGTGATAAGACTTATTACTGACATTGAAGTAGTATGTATCTCTCCACCTGGTCCACAGGAAGGGCATGCTTCACATATCAAGTTGAAGGTTTTCTTTTTTATTCACCCCATCAACTCCTAAAAACACTATTGCCTGGGGACAGCGCTGTGGCACAGCAGGTTAACTCCCTGACTTCAAGTGCTGGCATCCCATATGGGCGCTGGTTCTAGTCCTGGCTGCTCCACTTCTGATGCAGCTCTCTGCTATGGCCTGGGAAAACAGTAGAAGATGGCCCAAGTCCTGGGGCCCCTGCACCCAAGTGGGAGACCTAGAAAAAGCTCCTGGCTCCTGCCTTCAGATATGCGCAGCTCCGGCCATTGCTGCCTTCTGGAGGGGTGAACCGGTGGATAGAAGACCTCTCTCTCTGTCTCTACCTCTCTCTGTAACTCTGTCTTTCAAATAAAAAAAGGATATTGAATATAATTGTTTTATTTTGGGAACATGATTTATACAGTCTTTTTTTCCTCTTAATATTCTTTATTGTATTGTTAACTCCTTTTATTTATGTCTTTTTGCTCCTGCATTACTATTACATGATTTTTTTTTCTTGTTAGGAAAAGAAATATACTTTATTTTTTTAATTTTTTAAAAAATGTTTGAAGATTGGACAGTGAGAGAGAGAGACAGAGAGAAAGATCTTCCTTTGCCGTTGGTTCACCCTCCAATGGCTGCTGCAGCCAGTGCGCTGTGGCTGGCGCATTGTGCTGATCCGAAGCCAGGAACCAGGTGCTTCTCCTGGTCTCCCATGCAGGTGCAGGGCCCAAGGACTTGGGCCATCCTCCAATGCACTCCCAGGCCATAGCAGAGAGCTGGCCTGGAAGAGGGGCAACCGGAACAGAATCCGGCGCCCCGACCGGGACTAGAACCCGGTGTGCCGGCGCCGCAAGGCGAGGATTAGCCTAGTAAGCCACGGTGCCGGCCAAGAAATATACTTTAAAGTCTACATTTGGTAAACTTTGATTCCCAATCTCAACACTGATTGCGTTAACATTCATTTATATCTTCAGTGTATTCACATTCCTCATGGAGGCTTCGGAATTTCTGTTTTTCTTTAGAAAGAATGTTAGCCACTCTGGTGCTTGCCAATATTCATGTTCTTCATCTGTCTGCCATAAAACTAATACTTCTCCAGGCTTCTTATAGTTATAAGAACATCCTGTGTAATGGTGGCTAACAGAACTGACAGATGTGATGTGCACACTTCCAGGCTGGGTATGTAAAACTCTCCTAAGTGTAATCTCTCTTTCTCTGTCCACTAACTGAATGATGAGGCCTGGACTATGCTGAAGACCTGAAGGTGAACAAAGCCAGAGGACTGAAGAATCCTGGGTGCCTGAAAGACAGAGTGGGACACGTATCCCATGTACACCAACCCACACTAGAAATTTGAGAAATAAATGTATATTCTTGACAACAGATATGGCTGAGCCACTGAAATTTGAGGATTTTAGGGGTGTTTGTTAGATCACATAGACTAGTATAGAAATTATAACCCTGAAGTGGGCTACAGTAGAAATGCAAAATCTAAACTATGTGGCATAGTGGTAGGGTGGAAGTAGGCAATAAATCATCTTGAAGGTTTAAAGCCCATGAAGACGTGTTATACAATGGAGGCACTTATGGCAAAATTATGAATGACCACTCTGAAGGAGACCATATTCCAGTTGAACCTGAATCTCACAGGAAGAGGTAAAAAACAATCCTAATCAGCACACATTGAGTACCATTGGCTAAGGTATTATAAGAATGAGAGAGATAAGTTTGGTTAAGAATTGGCTGGTTTGCAAGCAAAAAAGTAAATAAATAGACTCTAGACATTATATGTGATGAAGGGATGGGAAACTTAATTGTTTTCTGGACTATGAACTGCAGGAAACAAGAGGAGTCTTGGATCCTCTGTGGCATGTTAGGATTCTTTCCACTCAAGCTTGATGGCCTCAAGTTAGCCAGGAAATTGAGCTTGAACGTAATATTTATGAATCAACTTGGGTGTGGCTAGTGACATATATAAATGACTGGTAATAAACAGATCACTAATATACATATTTTTGAAGGAATTTTTATTTCCAAAGAATTCAAAATCCTCATGTCAAAGGCTGTTAACCTCCTGAAGCAATTGGTTTCAACCAGGGGGACTTTTGCCTCCCATGGGATATATGGAAATGTTGGAAGACAATTTTGGTTGCTGTGACTTGGGAAATTCTACTGGCTTCCAATGGGTAAAGGCCAGGGATGATGCTAAATATCCTACAATGAACAAAACAGATCCTCACAAAAAATTATTCAGCCCAAAACTACATAGTATAGGTTGAGAAACCCTGGTCTTGAGCAAAACACAGTCCCTCAAACTTGCATGAGGAGGAAGAGGTGAATTTCCAAAGGTGAGAGCCCTACAAGTGACTAAACCCATACCCATGTAAACCCCATACCTGTGGCAGAGGGGACTGGGGAGGGCAGTTGACAAAACCATACTTCCCAGAAGACAGAACTGAAAGTATGTGATTCTTGATTTTGATTAACCCCTGCCAATGTCCATGGACCTTGTTTATGGTGATATACTGGCAGGCTATAGGCAGCACATCTGTCACATTTAAGAGTGTCTTAGTTTTCTTGCAGTTTACACTTAATTGGTTTGATTGGCATAGAATTAGCAGTTAAAAACAATAATCGACAAGCTGGCATATCGCTTTGCTCTTTTCTGACATTCACTATTGCTGATTAAATGCCAGAGTCCATCTGGTTCTAATTTCTCTATAGGTGGCTGAATTCTTTAAGGAGTTCCCTAGGGTCTTTGCTTTGTCCCAAAGTTTATGATATTTTAGGAGTTCCTGTCTGTGTTGGTTCTTTTCCCTACTTTGTCTCTGTACTCTGGAAGAACTCTGTTTACACGGTTGTATGATTCTCTTCTGCTATGGGAAATCAGTCTCCATGATTCCTTTAATTATATCTCCATTCTCTTTTATAGTGACTTTCATTTTGTGAGGACTAAAACTTGTAAACTGATCTTCCTACCTTTGAACTTGTCTCTCATATGTCCTCTTTGGTATTTTTTTTTATTTGACATGTAGAGTTATAGACAGTGAGACAGAGAGATAGAGAGACAGAGAGAAAGGTCCTCCATCCGTTGGCTCACTCCCCAAATGGCCACCACAGCTGGCACTGCACCAATCTGAAGCCAGGAGCCAGATGCTTCCTCCTGGTCTCCCATGCGGGTGCAGGGCCCAAGCGCTTGGGCCATCTTCCACTGCACTCCTGGGCCACAGCAGAGAGCTGGACTGGAAGAGGAGCAGCCAGGACCAGAACCCAGTGCCCATATGGGATGCTGGTGCCACAGGCAGAGGATTAACCAAATGAGCCACAGTGCAGGGCCCCTCTCTTTGGTGTTTTAATATTCATTGTGGAAAGACCTACAGGACATCACAGATTTCAAATTCCTTCTGCCATTACATTGTTCTTGGTATGGGGCCTGAATTGGCAGGCTTTCCCTCAGTAGTCCTGCCACAGCCGCAGATTTCTGCTGGTCTTGCACACTGTGCAGCAAAGGTCTCTATGTATTCCTGATACCCCAGGTACACTGCCTGGGCTTGGTATAAGTGATTCTCAATTTCCTACTACAACCTCAGGCCTAGGGAAGTCCCATGAACCTCATCATCAGGGCTGGGGCTCTGTCAGAATTTCTGATTTTCCCTAGTAACTCTCCTGCTACCACCCCACCCCCACTTGCTTTAGAGCATAGTCATCAGGAGGGAGTTTCCAAATTCTCAGGGTCAGAGGGCATCTGCCTGATGTCAGCGCAGGGCTGAGAGAGCAGGCGAGATTCTTGACCACTGCCCCATACTCATATGTCGTTTGGAGTGCAGATAGAAATGAATGCATTTGGTTTACCTGCTCTGGCCTGACACTTGGGCAGACTCTGAACCACTGCACCAGTTAGGAAGTCTCCTTCCGGTCTCTCAGCCAAACCACAGTCCCTCTGTTCAGGCTGTAGAAGAAGGCCATGGATGAGAGCACGTGGTCAACCCTCCTTTTGTGTCTGGAACTCCCGGGCTTCTGAACTGTCATACTAGCTCACAATCAGCCTCACAGAATTCTTTATCATTGTCAGTGGTTTTTCTTACCTACTTCTGGTGGCCAGCTCTTTCCTAGGCTAAGGGAAGTAGTTTGTGTGTGTCATTTCTCCTTGGAGGGCCTTGCTGACATGGGGATTCAGTTCATGTGCTGCCTCTGATTGTAGCACTTTGATGGACTAGAAAAAATACATATACTTTCATAGACTACCAGGCACGTTCTTCTAGTTAGAGTGAAAGCAACACTCTTGCACTTTTCTACAACCTAAGTAAGAGCAGAAAACTCCAATGTTTCTGTTTCAATTTTTAAGAAGTTATTTCTGGATATTTCTTTTGCTGTAGCAACCTAGAATATTTTTGAGGTATAATATGCCCTTGGGTCTCAGTGAATTTATCAAGAATTTTTTGTTAAAAGCTTTTCATCTTTTAATTATTTCTGTAGTGAATTGTTCATTTGTCCTTCTTGGTCCTCCTCTGTGGTGTTATTGTCCTGAACTATCTGGAAATTTTTGGTTTTTTTCCTGGAATAATAAACCAAAGGTTAAAATGATTATTTATGGAGCTGGAATATGTTTTCTGACCCAATGGCTGCGTTTCTAAATGAAAGGGATGAGGGAACGGGACAGGCCAATTCAGGTTTCTCTTTAGGTTGTTGGGTGAGGCCAAACAAACTCTACTCATCCTCCAGCAAATTAATTGTCTTAGAAATTCTCCTGAATAGAAGAAAATGAGAAATTCCTCTTTACCTACTCCATCGAATGGAGCTAATAAATCCACTTCAATGGTGGTTGTGAATATAAAATGAGATCATTTGTGTCTAGAGCTTAAATCACTCATAGCAGGTATTTGGCTAACCTAGCAAATATCGACCCCTGACACCTTTGTATTAGTTTTCTGTGCTATGATCATAAACTTGGCAGATCAGTACCGCACACCTTATTATCTCACTGTTTCTGTTATGTACTCTGGGTACAACATAGTTGGTCTTGTGCATAGGGCTTACCAAGCTGAAATAAGGGCTTCAGCCAAATTATGCTTCATTTGGAACACAGGGTCCTCTCTGAGCACATCTGGTCACTGGAAAAAGTTGAATTCTTGCATTTGTAGGTACAAGTTCCCTAATTGCTGGCTGACTGGCAATGAAAGGTTACTCTGAACTCCCAGAGGCCACCCCCAGGATTTAGCTTCCACTCACAGCAGGTTCAGCATAAAAAAATGTTCTTTGAAAGCATCAGGAGATTCCCTGTATTTTCTGCTAGACTAATTATTCCATCATGCCCATCGGTCCTCTCCATATCTACAGGAGGAAATTATACAAAACATATCCACAAGATGGTGGAATCTTGGAGACCACCTTAGAATTTACTGTTAACTACCACAAACCTTGAGGCTAAAAAGTTACATTAGAAGAATAATTTGAAGATGAAGGAGCAGTAGGAAATAAGCAATGAGAAGCAAGGAGGTAATTCAGAGCCTAGGTGGAGAAATGAATGTGGATAGAAGGAACATATATTCTGTAAGACAGTTGGGGAGAGTGTAAGAGTATGTCAGCTTCAGAAATGTTTGTAGCTGAGGAAATGAGGAAATGGAAAGAGTAATGCAAGAATATTTTAATTCATCCTTAATAGTGCTATTTTCGAGTGAAGGAATAAATTCTGCACAAAATGCACAGGCATGTTAAATAATTGTCTTTTCCATTGTATTATATAAAATTTGTGTTTGGGGAAATCACATCTACTCATTTTCCTACATAAACGATTATAGTACTGGGTCATGATACCTAACCAAAATAAGTGGTAAGAATCATACTGCAAATATACAGTGCATTTCCAATTCTATCCAAATAAAGTGCTGCTTGAATCATTCAAATTTAAGCTAGTTCAAATTTTTATTATGATTTTTATAAAGTACCACAAAATTATAGTTAGCTGCTGGAAATTTTGGTGTGCTATATTATTAGCCTCATTCTCAATAAACTCCAGAAATTTATTGATGTGATAGAATGTATACTATAATTTTGTATTCACTAACAACCCTACTTTGATATTAATGAGTTTATTGCTGCTTTTTAAATGCAAACAAATACTTGTTGCAAAACAATTGTGTTCACAGCAATGTGTTAATAAGTTTGAGCTGTATATAGATAATACCTGGTTTATCCAAGTAAGTAGTTTTACATTCTATGGAAGGGACAAATATAAGTATTTAATTATAATCAAACGCAAAAATTGCTCAATCTTGAAAACAAAAATGCACAGATGAAGACTAGGATAGCCAGCATGAGTTAAGAGAGGTTAATTCTACGTGAAAAACTTGGGTCTGTTTTTAAGATGTGGACTTTAACTGGGCCTTGAAGGATATTTATATGTAGCAGGTAGATGTGGATGAAAATGGCAATCTAAGATATAATAGTTTCTTGAAAGGCAGGAATGAGAATGTTTAGGGAATTACTAAAAGTAACTTCTATTGTGTGTTGTTAGGAGAGAAAGGAAGGATTAAATGAAAATAAAGGAGCACTGTTGCTGTGGATTCATTCTGAGAGGAGGAGTGTGGTGGGGGCAAGAGGTGCAGAGTCACCACATAGACCCCGGGAGTTGGGTGAAAGCAGGCCAGAGACAAGCAGCCCACATACTCATTTATTTTGGTGGGTACAGCAGCTTAAATAGCCATGACAGCCAATCCAGTCACGGGGCGGTTTATGCCCTAACCAATTACAGCCTGTTGCCAGGCAGTTTCTGAAGCCATCCAGTCACAGCCTGTTGCCAGGCAGACTCCATTGCCAGGTGGGTTTCAAAGCCATTCCTGAGTAACTGATGCCCATTTGCCAGCGGTCATTTGGCATGGCCTTCTCATTCCACCACAGAGCACATATATAGATAAAAGGAAAATCATGGTTCCTGAGGGTACCAGAATGAAGAATTTAGTAGCTATTCTGTTTATGATAGAACTCCATTGAACATTTATGATTAAGAAAGTGACTGATAGTCTTCAGAATAGGACATTAGTGGTGGAGAAAGAAAGGCTGAATGTAGGGAGATAACTTTGGATAATGGTGTAAAACACATTTAATAACTACATTCTGGTTGTGTATAACCTACCTAAGGAAGCAGTATCAGTAGAAATCTAAAAGAAGTAATCCACACAGTCTACACTCAAGATGACACAAATATGCTACTTCAGGCTTCTATACATATATTTGGCAGTACTACCAAGGGCATGATTAAACATCGTGAGAAGTCAGACTAAAATGATGCTAATGAATCAGGGCTGCCACTGTTACATAGCTGGTAAAGCTGCCTCCTATAGTCCCAGCATCCCAGATGAATTCTGGTTCAAGTCCTGACTGTTCCATTTCCATTCCAGCTCTCTTCTTTCTTTTTTTAAAAGACTTTATTTATTTATTTGAGAGAGTTACAGTGAGACGGAGAGACAGATAGGAGAGTCTTCCATCTGTTGGTTCACTCCCCAGGTAGCCGCAATGGCCAGAGCTGCGCCGATCTGAAGCCAGGAGCCAGGTGCTTCTTCCCAGTCTCCCATGTGGTTGCAGGGGCCCAAGCACCCGGGCCATCCTCCACCGCCTTTCCAGGCCACAGCAGAGAGCTGGATTGGAAGAGGAGCAGCCAGGACTAGAACTGGCACTCATATGGGATGCCGGCGACGCAGGCGGAGAATTAACCTACTGCACCATGGTGCCGGCCCCCCAGCTCTCTTCTATGGCCTGGGAAAGCAATAGAAGATGGCCCAAATCCTTGGGCCCCTACACCTGCATGGAAGACCTGGAAAAAGATCCTGGCTTTTGTTCAGTGCAGCTCTGGCCATTGCAGCCAATTGGGGAGTGAATCAGCGGATGGAAGACCCCCTAACTTGGTGGGAGACTAGTTTGGAGGCTATTACATGTTCATATGAGAACTGATCAAGGCCAAAAAGATGGGAGAAATGGAATATTAAAGGTGCAGTTCTGAGAATGGGGAAAATGGGATAGCCTTGAGAACCAAGATGCAGGTCTTAATTTTGGTAATGATGAGGCTTTTCCTCAAGGTTGAAATGTAGATTACTAAAAATTGGAGAGCTGGAAACTGTGAGAGCTCAGATCTGCTCAACACACTTAGGACAGTGAAAAAGGATGAGTAGAAATAATACAAGAAATAATAAAAGACAGAATGCATAGAAGTACCCACTATGGCTAAAAGCTCTATGTTTGTGACAATTTCATTTGCCATGTTGTGAAAACTTTTTCCATTTGAACCCTGGTGTATTGAACTTTAATCATCTTGCTTATCTTTTTTTTTTTTTGACAGGCAGAGTGGACAGTGAGAGAGAGAGACAGAGAGAAAGGTCTTCCTTTGCCGTTGGTTCACCCTCCAATGGCCGCTGCGGACGGCGCGCTGCGGACGGCGCACTGCGCGCATCCGATGGCAGGAGCCAGGTGCTAGGTGCTTTTTCCCTGGTCTCCCATGGGGTGCAGGGCCCAAGCACTTGGGCCATCCTCCACTGCACTCCTGGGCCACAGCAGAGGGCTGGCCTGGAAGAGGGGCAACCGGGACAGAATCCGGCGCCCGGACCGGGACTAGAACCCGGTGTGCCGGCGCCGCAAGGCGGAGGATTAGCCTGTTGAGCCACGGCGCCGGCCCTAATCATCTTGCTTATCAAATGTCTTAGCCCTCAAATACAGGTATATGTCCCCTCAAGTCCTGCCATGTAAACATTTCTGGTGATGCAGCCTTTACACTCGCCAGTACCAAAGTCGCTGTTTCCATAGACCACAATGTAAATGATTTGCTTGAAATTGTATGATTTTCTGACTGTCAGTGCAGCTAATGATATAGTTATAGAAGCTAATGTAAGAGGATTGCTAATCCAGATGATGAAGCTCTCTTCCTCAGCTAATGCTCTTTTAATATTTTGGTTGTTATTAAAGATTTATTTTATTTTATTTTTTTATTCTCCACCAAAAGGGAGAGAGAGAAAGAGAAATCTTCCATCCACTGTTTCATTCCCCAGATGACCACAATGGCTGTGGCTGGGTCAGACTGAGGCCAGAGGCAGGGATTTTTTCCAGGTCTCCACGTGGGTGCAAGGACCCAAGCACTTGGGCTGCCTGCTGCTGTTTTCCCAGTCACATTAGCAGGGAGCTGGATGGTAAGTGGGGCAGCGGGGAATCAAACTGCTGCAGAATCAAACTGGTGTTATAGGTGGTGGCTTACTCCATTTCAATACAATGTTAGTGCTTTCCACTCTTACTATATTTTAAAAATTATTAATATACGGCTGGCGCCGTGGCTCAACAGGCTAATCCTCCGCCTTGCGGCGCCGGCACACCGGGTTCTAGTCCCGGTCGGGGCGCCGGATTCTGTCCCGGTTGCCCCTCTTCCAGGCCAGCCCTCTGCTGTGGCCCAGGAGTGCAGTGGAGGATGGCCCGGGTGCTTGGGCCCTGCACCCCATGGGGAGACCAGGAAAAGCACCTGGCTCCTGGCTCCTGCCATCGGACGAGCGCGGTGCGCCGGCCGCAGCGCGCCGTCTGCGGCGGCCATTGGAGGGTGAACCAACGGCAAAGGAAGACCTTTCTCTCTGTCTCTCTCTCACTGTCACTCTGCCTGTCAAAAATTAAAAAAAAATAAAAAAATATTAATATAAAGAGAATACCTGTTTATGCATTCCGTAGGCCCAGCTCCAAGAAGACAGCCACACTTGCCTGATCCCTCCAGCAACTTCCTTGCCATCTCTCTCTCCATCACTTTTGCAGACATAATTTTAATTCACTCTATATTTACAGACTTAATTTGCCACTAATCAAAATATTCAGCAAATAAAAAGGAAGAACACAATTCCACAGGAGAATAAATAAGAGCTAATACTGATAACCATATTCCAAAATTACCTATTCATTCCTATAAATATTTTGTATTCTATATTAACTTTCACATATCAGAGAAAACATATGATGTGTGCCTTTTGGGAAGGTTTATTTCACTAAGCACGATCATTTCCGATGGCATCCATTTTGTTGTGAAATACAGGATCTCATTCTTATGGCCAAGTAATATCTCATAGTTTTTATATACCACATTTTCTTTAGGTAGTCTTCAGTTGATGGATATCTGATTTGATTCTCTATTTTATTTTGTTATTTTGAATTGAGCTTCAGTGAACATGGAGATATGAATAAATCTTTTGTATCCTGATTTAAGGAGTGGGATGGCTGGGTCACATATTATCTTTATTTTCAGATCTCTGAGGAATCTCCATACTGTCTTTCAAAATGGTTGCACCAGTTTACTTTCCCAACAACAGTGGATTATAATATGCTTTCCCACATCCTCGTCAGCATTTTTTGTTTTCGATTTTTAGATAACTGCCATTCTAACTGGAGTGAGGTGATACCTCATTGTGGTTTTTATGTATATTTCCCTGATGGCTAGTGATCCTGAGCAGTTTTTTCATGTGTCTGTTGGCCATTTGTATTTCAGCCTTTGAAAATTTTCTGTTCATGTACTTTACCCATTTCTTAACTAGATTGTTTTGTTTTGTTTTTGTTGAATTTTTGAGCTCTTTATAAATTCTGGATATAAATTCTTTAACAGTTGCATCACTTGCACATATTTTCTCCTATTGGTTGCTGCTCCACTTTGTTGAGTGTTTCCTTTGCAGTGCAGAAACTTCCTAGCTTGATATAATCCCGTTTGTCTGTATCTGTCTTTGTTCCCTGTGCTTCTGGTGTTTTTTTACAGGAAGTTTTTGCCTATGCCAATGTCTTGCATATATTCCCCAGTGTTCTCTTCTAGTAATTTGATGGTACCATGTCAGAGATTTAAGTCCTTGATCTAGTGTGATTTGAGCTTTGTGGAGGGTATAAGATAGATGTCTTATTTCATACTTATGCATGTGTATTCCCAATTTTCCCAGCACCATTTTTTGAAGACACAGTGCTTTCTCCAGGGATTGATTTCAAATTTTTTGTCAATGATTAGTTGGTTGTAGATGCAGTGATTAATTTCTGTTGTATTTGTTTTCATGTCTATTGATTACCAATGTCCTGTGGTATGTCTTGAAGTATGGTGTTGTGATGCCTCCGGGTTGTTTTTTGTTGCTTAAAATTATTTTTTTATGGGGCCGGTGCCGTGGCTCAACAGGCTAATCCTCTGCCTTGCGGCACCGTCACACGGGGTTCTAGTCCCGGTCGGGGCGCCGCATTCTGTCCCGGTTGCCCCTCTTCCAGGCCAGCTCTCTGCTGTGGCCAGGGAGTGCAGTGGAGGATGGCCCAAGTGCTTCGGCCCTGCACCCCATGGGAGACCAGGAGAAGCACCTGGCACCTGGCTCCTGCCATCGGATGACCGCGGTGCGCCGGCCGCAGCACGCCGGCCGCAGCAGCCATTGGAGGGTGAACCAACAGCAAAGGAAGACCTTTCTCTCTGTCTCTCTCTCTCACTGTCCACTCTGCCTGTCAAAAATTTAAAAAAATTATTTTTTTATTTATTTGATAGGTAAAGTTGTAGACAATGAGAGAGAGACATTGGTTCACTCCCCAAATGGCCGCTACAGCTGGCGCTGCACCAATCCAAAGCCAGGAGCCAGGTGCTTCTTCCTGGTCTCCCATGATGTACAGGGACCCAAACACTTGGGCCATCCTCCACTGCCTTCCCCAGCCACAGCAGAGAGCTGGACTGGAAGAGGAGCCACCAGGACTAGAACCCGGCAGCCAGATGGGATTCCTGCACCACAGGTGGAGGATTAACCAAGTGAGCTACAGCTCCAGCCCTAAAATTATTTTAGCTATTGGGAGTCTCCTGTGTTTCCATATAAATTTTGCAGCAGTTTTTTTTCTGGATGTGAGAAGATTATTGTTGGTATTTTGATTCAGATCACATTAAATCTGTTAATTTCTTTCCAAAGTATGAATAATTTGTTGATATTAATTCTTCCAATCCACAAACATGGAAGATACTTTCATGTTTTCTGTCTTCTTCTCTTTGTTTTATGTTTATAATTATCATTGTGGAGATATTTCACCTCCTTTGTATCCCATACGTTTTGATGTGTTGTGTTATCATCTTCATTTGTTTCCAGGAATTTTTTATTTCCCTTTTCATTTCTTCTGTGACCCACTGTTCATTCACAAATGTGTTGTTCATTCTCCACGTGTTTGCATTTTTTCTAAAGTTTCTTAGGTTATTAATTTCCAGCTTCACTCCATCATGGTTAGAAAAGTTACATAATATTATTTCAGTTATTTTGAATTTGCTTTATGGCCTAGCATATGGTCTATCCTAGAGGAAGTTATATGTACTGATGAAACAAATGTGTATTCTGCAACTGTGGGATGAAATGTTGTGTAGATATCAATTAGGTTCATTTGGTCCAAAGTATAGATTAGCTCTGTTGTTTATTTGTTGATTTTCTGCTTAACTCTTCTATCAGTGATGAAAGTAGGGTGTAGAAGTCCTCCATTATTATTGTGTTGAAGTCTATGTCTCCATTTAGATCCATTAACATTTGTTTTAAACAGGCATCTTCCTGTTGAATTGATATTCGCATCTTCCTATTGAACTGATCCCTTAAACATTACAGAATGTCCTTGTAACAGTTTTTGTGTTCAAGGCTATTTTGTCTGATGTTAGGATGGCTACTCCTGCTCATTTCTACTTTCCGTTAGCATGGAATATATTCTTTCATCCTTTCGAGTTCAGTCTGTGTGTATCATTGTTGGTGAGGTGTGTCGCTTGTAGGCAACAAATAGATGGGTCTTCTTTTTAAATCCATTCAGCTAGTCTATATCTTTTAATTGGAGAATTTAAGTCATTTATATTCAAGGGTATTATTGGTAATTAGCAAATTGGTCCTACCATTTTTCCATAAATATTCTTATTGTTTACTTTGTATTTCCTTTGTGCTATTACTCAGAGTTTTGTGGCCTTCACATTCTTTCATAATGATTACTATCATTCTCTGTTTCTGTGTGTAGCATATCCTTTAGGATCATTTGTAAGGCTGTGCTGGACAAGTATTGAAAAATTCTTTTGATTTCTATTGGTTTTGGAAGGTAAGTATAAGAGGAGCCTCTCTGCTCCTCCTGCAGTATTAAGTTTCCTTGCCAGAAAACAGAAAGATCTCTTTCAGCTTGTGGTGGCTGGTGTATTGAATCCTGGGAATAGAAAATGGCATATTTTTCTTAACTTCTCTGTTGCTAGCTCACCATTGGTCTATGAAGAAGACAAATATTCAAAAATATTTTTCTTCTTTTAGAATTTTATTGAAATACAATCTACATGCCAAGAAATACACATAAATATGCAATTAAATTATTTTTTGTCCTCTGAGCACACTCATAACTTACACCAGAATTAGCAACAAAACATTACTAGTACTCCTAGAGTCCTCACTATTCTAACCCTCTCCATTTTTTAAAACATGGATAAAAAGAGTATATTCTCAATTACATGATGTGATTGAGTGAAGGAATATTTATAACCATATACCAAATTATATGAGTTGCACACAATTTTTATATCCTCTGTATATGTTAGCCTCTTCAAATCAGAGAAAATGTGCTATTTGTCTTTCTGGGTCTGACTTATTTCACTTAGCATAATGATTTCCAGTTGCATTCATTTTGTTGCAACTGTCAGGATTTCATTATTTTTTATAGCTGAGAAATATTCTCTGTGTGTATTTATCACATTTTCATTGGCTGATGAACATCTAGGTTGATTCCACAGCTTATATATTGTGATTTGAGCTGCTGTAAACTTGGGTGTGAGACATATCTTTCTTATGCTGATTACTTTTGAATGAATTCCCAGAAATAGGATAGCTAAGTGATGTGATACATTTATTGCTAGTTTTCTGAGAAATCTCCATAATATTGTCCATAGTGATTGTACACATTTGAATTCTCACCAACAGTGTATTAGGGTACATTTTTCTTTTCCTTTCTTCTAAAGATTTATTTGTTTGTTTTACAGGGGCAGGGGAGAGGGAGGGAGAGAGAGAGAAGGATGGAAAGAAAAAGCAATCTTTAGTCTACGGGTTCACTCCCCAAATGGCCAGGAAGGCCAGGGCTGGGTAAATTTGGAACCTGGAGCCAAGAGTTTCATCCAGATCTGCCACATGGCTGACAGGGCCCCAACAGTGTCTCCAGCACAGAAAACAGAGTCTGGTACTGTATTTGTGGGGAGGGAATGGAGGCAATGCAGCCTCCCTTCACAGAGCAAAATAATCACCCAGCCCCTTTAACTCCCCATGCTAGACTTGAAGCCAGTAGGGACCATGGAGTCCTCTGTCAAAACTGCCAGTGGCAGGGGCCATAGCAGCTTCTCCCTACATTCTTTTTGACTAGGTGGCATTTCCAAGCCAGGAGACAGTCATTTAGATACAGTGGTGGCTCAATATATATATTTTTTAAAATTCTTTGTTTGAAAGAGAGAGGGAGAGACAGACATCATCTATTCACTGATTCACCCCCCAAATGGCAGCTATGGCAGGAGCTGGGTGGTCCAAAGTGAGGGTCTAGCAGATTCCTCCAGTCTTCCCATGTTTGTGCAGGAGTTGACAATCTTCCATTACACTCCTGGGTGCATTAGCAGGGAGCTGGATGGGAAGTAGAGCAAGCAGGACTCAAACCTGCACCCATATAGGATACCAGTACTGCAAGTGGTGACTTTACCCACTACACCATGGCACCAGCCCCAGTATTTTTCTTTAAGCAGAAGAAGGATCATCCAATTATACCAAATATATACATTATAATATACCAATTATATATATATACCAAATATATATATATAATATACCAATTATATATATATATACCAAATATATATATGCAGCTCAAGTAACCTCAATGTCTTTCTTACAGCTAACTGTTCCTTAACAAAAGGTTATCTGTATCTGCTACATTTGCCATGACCCCTGGTCCACTAATTGCAGTGTTCCTGCCAAAACTACATTTAATTTAATCCAGCTGGCTCAGAAAATGGCAAAGCATAGAATAAAATAAAGGGATATTTAGAAAAAAACTCCTAATCCTATTACTACTAGTTGTGTATCTTTCTAAAGCTTTGTTTTTTCAACTGTAAATTGGGTTAATTTTATTTGCTTCATGAGTTCAGTGTGAGGAATAAATGAGATTGCCTATGCACAATGTGTATTGGTTACAGATTTAAAAACAGATGTTAACTCCATTCCCACATGTATTTAGCTACTCCTTGTATTGGTCAAGAAATACATTGACACAATAAAAATGAAACCAACATTGTGATGTAGTAGGTTAAGCTGCTGCCTGTAATGCCAGCATACTATATAGTGCCAGTTCAAGTCTCAGCTCATCATTTCCAATCTAGGTCCCTGCTAACACACCTGGGAAAGAAGTGAAAGGTGGCCCGAGTGTTTGGAACCCTGCACCATGAAGCTTCTGACTCCTGGCTTTGGTCTAGCTATTGGGACTATTTGGGAAGTGAACCAGCGGATGGAAGATTTCTCTATGTCTCTGTCTCTCTTTCTCATTCTCCATCTCTGCCTTTCAAATAAGTAAAATAAAACTTTAAAAAAATAAAAATGATAGACTACATTTTAACTTGGATTTATCTGGATATGTTGTCAGGGGAAGAACAAATGTAAGGAATCACCTTTCTCTACTTTAGCCTATAATCTGAGAACAGTGTTAATGGAGCTCTGGACTCTTTTTTTAAAGGCAGAGTTATAGAGAGGGAGTGACAGAGAAAAAGAGATCTTCCTTTCCATATGTTTGTTTACTCCCCCAAATGACCACACCAGACAGGGCTGAGCCAGGCAAAATCCAGAATCCTGGAACAGTATGCAGATCTCCCTCATGGGTGGTAGAAGCCAAGTACTTGGGCCATTTTCTGCTGTTTTCCCAGGAGCATCATCAGTGACCTGGATCAGAAGCAGAGCCCTGAGACTTGAACCAGAGCTACCATATGGGGTGCCAGTGCAACAGCCAGCGGCTTAACCCATGGCATTACCATGCTAGACCCTCAAGTCTGTACTCTTGAATTCCTTAAAGTTATCCAAACCTACTAGAACAATTCCTAGGTTATCTAGTAGAATTTCGTGTTTTTCCTCATTTACTACTTTCATTTTCAGTATAGCTAAAACTTCGTTTTCAAGGTAACAGTACTTGAAAGAAATCACACAGGTGATTTATTTAAAATTTTATAAAATCTTCCACCTAGGGGATGTCTTACACTGGTAAATAAGTACCAAGGGGAACAATGACAGAGATAGCTGAATCTACTCTTTATTGAGGTCCAATATCTGTTCAGTAGAATTCCATGAATTTTGGATATTGTTTTTCGAGTGTGATTCCTGGGGTGGTGAAGAAATGAATTGAAATTTGTGGACAGAATCTAGAAAATATCTTGGAGCTTTCTAGAAGAAAGCTACAATGAAAACAAAGTTGCAATTGCATATTCAAATTTAGAATAATCCTTTATGCATTGTTACAATACTCCTTTATGCAGGGATATTATCATTTGATTCTTAGTAAGCTGTAACTTTTCTTCTAACTATCCAGAGCAATGTTTTCATGACCAACTCAAGGTCAAAGATGCTGAGAAATTTCACCCATTTTTTTCTATTATAATGGTTGTGGCATTTGCACCTTTAATGACAATAACCCTCTATTTTACATTTGAGTGTTAATAGGGAGGACTATGGATGGTATCTATTTGTATATTAATACAAAGACTTTGAGGAAGTATCACTGACTGTTTCACTAACAGGTCCTTATAAAACATTATGTCCTTTGTCTAATGGATGATTCTATGATCTGAAAAACATCTGTTCTAGTGGGTAAAAGTGCTACTAGCTCTACACTCGTTCTACAGTGTCATAATCCACTTTTAGGTGTGTGGTAATAAAGTCAAGTCAAACTTGAACTAGGATTTGAAGTCGAATAGAGGATTGTGCAGTTTCAAACATACAATAAATACTGAGATCAATTTTGCATGTGAGATTTATATTTCCCTGCCTTGTTATCTTATGTCATTTCATTGTGGTATAATCATAACTTTAGAAATATAGCAAGTGTTCAAAAAACAGTGGTTAGCCTGTGTTTACAGACAAATCTAAAAATTGCATTTGGCTTAAGTTATTTAAATCAAACTAATTCCCTTTCTCAGGTTAAGTACCCGAGGCTAACAGTATATGGGACTTACAAGACAACATTAATGTATTTAAGAGGAATGGTTTATTCCAATTCAAACAGCAACATACGTAGTAAAAAAATTAACTATGTGAAAGTGAAATTTAATTCAGTGTAATGGAAATATACCATGATCAATATAACAATTTTATCAAACTTTGGGATTTTCCTTTTTTAAAAATAATTATCCTTAAGTAAAAAAAATTCAGCAAGACAGCTGTTAATATTTGTTCATCCTATAAAGTAAATAGTTGCCTCTTTTTCTCTACCAGCCAAATCCAATAAAGCAAATTGAAAAGTCAACTAAACCATAAATTCACACTTGGAAAATTTAGACACATAAAAGTATACCAATTGATAGATGTGGTTTTCTAAAAACTTATTCTCAATGCTTCTCCTTATACCTACATTTAATACGTAGCAGTAAAAGCCTTCTTCCCAGAAATAAGAAAATGTGACAATAATCAGAATTATTCCTAAGCATTTTGCTCACCAATAACAGAAAATCCACGTTGATAAATCTTCCTGGTGTCACTTTCCTAAAATCAACACATTCTTTACCACTTGTTCTGTAGGAGCTTGACCCTGTCTGGCGATACAACAAATCTTCTGCTTCCAGAACCGGAATTGCCAACAACAGAAAACATCTCTAAAGGGGAAATTAGAACATCTCCAAGGTGAGTGATGGCTCCGGAAAGGAAACGCTGAGCTTCAGCCTGTGTCTTAGGTCAGGCTAAAGTAATTCAATTTCAGCCACTGTTCACAGAAAGGCTCAGAGGCTGGGATCTGATTTGAATTGTTTGTGTGTGTGAAATCTACCACTGATATATGGACTCCAGAATTTTTAATGTGTGTCTAACATGGCATCTGAATGCAATACAGAACCAAAACTGTCCCCCTAAGCTGTAAGCACCCGAGACTGACTGTTGGAATATCTCTTTGTGCGAGCTCTAGGGAATCTGACCTTACTGTTTAATTTCAGTAGTATACAGCACTGCATTTAAAACAGGATTATTCTCAACAAAAGCAAGGAGAAGCATGTAGAAGTATGTGATCAGTGCAAGCCATTGGAGCCACAGACAGGGTTTTGTTGGAAGCATTACACTAGGAAAATAATTCAGGGTGTGACAATGTTTTTAATGTGTGGGAGCTTAGTACTAAGGTTTTAACCTGTGTGTGCAAGATAGGTGTGCCTTTTCTCTCAGTGTGCAAGACTGGGTAAAATTCAGAGCCTTCCCTGGAAGTTAGCGGGAAGCAAGAGTCTGAAAGTCTCTCTTTGGAATAACAGAAATGAGCCCTCAGAAGACTTGTAGCAGAGGACTTCACTGGCATTTTAAATTTATGGTGAGAAGAAATGCCCCTGTTAGTCTGCTGGCCACAGTTTTAGGTCCTCAGTCTGAGTCTTGGTCATAGAAGACAGCCCCTTTTCCAGGAACAGAAGTTGGTACAGGAGTAGGGGGAGTCATGGTCTGATGCATGAGGCCCAGGATTCAAGTTCTATGTTGAAGTTCTCCACCGGGTACTTAAGTTCACTCTAAATTGAAGGGACATATTCAACCATAAGGACTAGATGAATTATCTGGAGTGTAAAAACTATCCTGTGCTTGTTAGAGAACAAGTTCATGGCAATAGATTTAACTTGAAAGCTTAATTAATTTTATCATATTCCTGTTACCCCTAAACACAACGGTGCATACTGAGCCATAATTTTTATGTGCAAAACTGAGCCTGGTATTTAAAGATCCTATAAAAGAATCATTTGTTATGAAATTGATGAAACCTAGACATGGACCAATGAATATTAAAATGCTTTGTTATTATTATTTAAGAGAAGTTATCTTTGTATGTTTTGCATACCATTCTCTACATAGGTACAAGGCATAGGCAGTTCTATTTGTCTCGCTTTAGAACTGGTAGGGGGAAAATGAAGACAACAGGTTATTGAGCTCAAGAAACATTGCTCTCATTAGTGGTTCTTTGGCTTTCTAATACAGAGACTTCTCCTAACCTATATGGGGCAGTAGAAACTAGTAGGCAGTAACTTCTGAAAAGCATTGCTGGCATCCTCTTTTGCCCATTATGACATCCCACTCTAATCAATGTGACTTCATGCTGAGTAGGGCCCAGGCTAAAGGATTCTACTCTGAATTTCTCCTCTAGATTCTTCTTCTCTCTTCTCCTATCCAAATTGTTTGTGTCATTCAAATCCCGGATGACGTATCCTATAGGATGATTCCTACAGTTCTAATAGTGTGATTTTTAAGAATTATCACATATTGTTTTCAGGCACTTAACATCTTTTTTTATCCCAATAGTGCTTGATAATTTTATCTTACTCCTTTTGAGTTCTCACAGCTCATAGAATGTGATCAGAACTCAGTAAATCTCAATTTGATAAGTTGCTCTGCGGCCCTTCAATATTTGCTAATACAACCTAAGCATTTTAATTGCAACACTGCAGTCTAATGTAAGAGCTACTTGGCTTAGGAGATATGGAAGATCAAAAATCTTACCTATGGATTCCTTGAGTATTCTGTATAAAAAGTATAAAACAAGATACATGACCTTAGATTGTTTATCCTTATTACTATGAAATTTGGAATACATGATCCTTTCTATATCTGTGAGAATGTCTAATCACAAGAAGGTCAGGACAGCAAGTGTTTGGAGACAGTAAGAAGCTCAGTGTGGGTGGTCACATAACTCTGGAAGGAGAAGGGAGGCTGTTCAGTCTGTGATATGGAAGGCCTGTGCTGGAAGGTAGACTATAAAGACTCAGTTGCACTTGGGAAGTGGAACAAATGATGGGAAAGAACCTTGAAGAACAACCCTGAAAGAAGCTAGCCCTGGGGAAAGGACAGGAGTCAACGGTTGGCAATGGGTGGAGATCTGGCAGGTGTGTAACGCAGGTCATTATTAGTTCAGGTAGTAGGAAACCAGTTCCTGCAAAAAAGAAACTGGAGTTCAGCGGTTCTGACTGTGAGGAAAAGGGAAAGTTTGGGAACATTTAGTGATACAGGAACAACAGAGAAACAAATTGTGATTCCTCAGTTCTTTATTCTGCTGTATGGTCTGAGGCAGACCTTTAGCAGTTCTTAACAGAAGCAGAGATAGAGGGCTGCTAGTGTTCAGCTCCTTATAAGTCCTAGGAGACTAGCTTTGACTAAGAAAATGATCAAGGCTCAATTTTGAGGTTTTACGTGACCTCATTTTGAAGGTTATGTGGAGGAAGGAGTTAGGGAACCATGCAGGTAGTTATAATCTATTACCTGCCTAGAAAAGCAAAAGACGTGAATTTAGTACTTGCGTGCTTCTTTGAAGATGAATTAATATTCATACAAGGCAGACATTGATGGAACCATTGCTGATTGCACAGAGATGGGATGTGCTCTGAGAGAGGTGGGCAGGTCAGATTATAAAAAGAAATTATAATAACACAAGCTTCTTTATAAATCACAGATTTGTCTTCCAAGGCATAGTTTATCAGCTGATTCTGTCATAACCTGCAGTCATCTTTCTGCTCTATTTCTTTAGAAAACACACACATGCATACATACCCAGTGTGTTATTCAGTGGATTTCTTCTGTAACCTTTATACTCTAAAACTGTTTTGCCTCTTTCTATGATGAAAACATTTTTTCTGACTCTAAAATAAAGAGATGTTATAGTTTCTTATCGCTGAAGCTCATAGAAAATAAGATCATATGTTTTAAATCCCTTTAAATTCCAGTTTGCCTGTCTTTTGTGCTAGAAACTATTTTTCCTTCTAATCTTTCCTTCATCTCAAAGATTTTTATTAAAAATTCTTCCCAGATAAAATTAGTGCACAATGCTAAGTAGGGGTATTCATGTGAACTGTGCATCATTATTTATTTTTCATATGTCATGTAATTACATATACCTGCACATACTAATTTATTCTGCAATTAACAAAGTGCATCAGAGCTGTAGAGAACATTGTATGTAAATATACCCTGTATCCTTTATATACCAGTTGTATGTATGTTAGTGAGAAAGGATGAGGAATGTTTTTACAAGAGTTTAAGGAAGATACAACAGATCAACTTGACTTAAAAAAGGCAAGAACTGGAGGGCATCCAACTGAAAAATTGAACCAGATTAGTGAAATATGGATTGCTTGAAGGTCTTGAACCAAAAAGGACAGAGCAGTGGCCCAAAGAACTGCCCAGAAGAAACTTCTGTTCAAGAAGAGAGATGAGCTTTAGAACCAATCAGGCTTCTATTTCTTTAAAGACCAGGGATTATGGGGGAGTGATGCGGGAGGGGAGCACAAAAACAAATCCTTGGAGACAGGCAGAATATTTATTTTCTTTATTATTTATCTGTTTGGCGGGGCAGAGAGAAAGCACTCCCAACTGCTGGTTCCCTCCCCAAATGCCTGTAATGGCCTGGGCCAAGCCAGGGCCACAGCTGGAAGCTGGTAGCTCCATCCATGTCTCCCATGTGAGTGTCAGGAAACCAGTTACTTTGAGCTATCACTGTTATCTCCCAAGCTGCACATTAGCACAAAGCTAGAATCAGGAGCGAGAGTCAGGAACTGAACCTAGATACTTCAGTGTGTGACACAGGCTTCTTAAATCACCAGACTGAACACCCAGTCCATAATTAATAGTTTATTTATTTTTTCAAAGATTTATTTTATTTATTTGAAAGGTAGCATTGCAGAGAAAGAGAGAGAAAGACAGAAGGAGAGATCTTCCATTCACTGGTTCACTCCCTAAATGGCCCCAACACCTTGGGCTTGGCCAGGCCAAATCCAGGAGCTTCATCTGTGTCTCCCATGTAGGTGCAGGGCAAGCAATTCAGCCATTTTTCACTGCTTTTCCCAGTGCATTAGCAGAGAGCTGAATGGAAAGTGGAGCAGCCAGGCCTAGCACCAGCAACCATATAGGATTCCGGCACTGCAGGCAATGGCTCTACCCACTATGCCACAGTGCTGGCCCCCAGAATAAGTATTTTAAAAAGACCTAGACATAGCTTATAAACTGGAATTTGATGATTCTGTGATTGTAACTGATAGCTTTAATTTGTTGCCATCTCCCAAAAAAGGGTCCAGTCATGATTTTTAGAGTTTGGGATATTTTTTGGCTCCCCTTTAAAAAAAAATCTCAGGTGCAATTATAATGGAACTTCCTATCCCAGTGTTGCACACTGGACTGTTTTCAGGCTAATTTTAAGTCCCTTGAGGGGGGATGTAGATTTCTAACCACTGCATGCTCAGAACAAAGCACAGCAATTGGAGTATGGGAAACTTTCAAAAAAATATGGATTGTTTTCCTCTGGAAAAGGGGCATTTGTTATAAGCAGGAAGTACCATACAGCTACTTACTATCTGAAGTCATTTTTATGAATTGAATATCACAAACTATTGTTCTATTTTGTGTGCATTCACAAGCTTGTAACACATCATCAATGGATCAGTTCTTCTTCAGCTACTTGAATGGGAAGTATGGAGTACTTTGAAATTTCTTTAAACTTGCAGACTCAGGAAAAAGATACCCATCTCCCTGTGGAATTGAATGGTCCATATGGGACCACATTGAAGGTTTTGTATAAATATTTGTTTCTAATAGCTGAACAACCAAACATTATTATGGCATGTAGAACTATTTTGCTTGCTTTCCTAGCAGAATTTTGAAGCTCAAGTTACATTTGTGCAATTGCTGAGATAAACCTCATGATTTTCTTTTTGTGACTTGAGTGGTTCAACCGTAAGAGCCTTTCTCAGCAAATATATTGTTCTTTAAATCTTAACAGTTGATGACAATGTTACTTTTCTCATTCCAGGAACATCAGGCATAGGAAGACATAATAGATTGATAGATTGATAGATAACCCAGAAATGTGTGTTTAAAATTTAAAATAGCTCATATCTGAAAGAGACTATCTAATGAGTTAAGTACTGTGAGGCCATAATTGTTCTGAGGCATATCATTAAGATCTGTCATTCACAGGTCTGTACCCTTTTATAAAATCACCATTGGGAAAAAGGGGGAAAACAGAATAATTATTTACTCAAATTATTTTTTTACATTTTATAAAACCATATTTAAATAGTAACATCGACTGATTTTCAAGTTCTCTTGTAGAAAGACCTGTGGGAAAATTTTTTCATTTAAGTTTAGTCTAGGTTAAAAATAAAATATCCATAGAGCATATGCCATACATTTGCTCTCCTCAACCCTTTTCGTCTGCTCAGAATCCTTTGAAAGGGCTTCCAAATATGGATAGAAAAGTTTTTTTTTTTTCTTAAGGATTTATTTATTTATTTGAAAGGTATAGTTACAGAGAGAGAGAGAAGGAGAGACTGAAAGACAGACAGACACCTTCCATATGCTGCTTCACTCCCCAAATGACCACAGTGGTCAAAGTTGGGATTGGTTGAAGCCAGGAGCCAGGAGCTTCTTCTGGGTCTCCCCCTTGGGTGCAGGGAACAAGGACTTGGGGCCGTCTTCCAGTGTTTTCCCTGGGCTATCAGGGTGCTGGATTGGAAGTGGAACAGCTGGGACTTGAACTGGCACCCGTATGTAATATCAGCCTTGCAGATGGTGGCTTAAGCTGCTGTGCCACAGAGCCGGCCCCATAAAGCCTTTCTCTCCGGAAATCAGCAACAAAGATTTTCCTTCAATTTTTATGTGTTCTGTATTGTATTATGTCTTCAAATTGCCATGTTTAGTGCTACATCCACTCATAGATGTCATAAATCCTTTCAGAAATAGCTGGCAAACAACGTGAAATCAAAAATTGTTATTTCCTGATTCCCTAACATAGCACCTAGGACAGAGAGGGGCTCTAAAAATATTTACTGAAAAGTTAATAACAGAAATCAACATATGTATCACATCAGTCTGTAGGCAAATTTTTCACACTGTGTTGGAAGTTTTGGATGCTGAAGTTTGTTGAGGATAGTGAATGTTGTAGATGATTCTTTATGGAGGAGGAATCTTGGGCAAGTGGCATGGAATCATGGTGAAAGGGCGCCTTTGAATTTGCAACACTGGTGTCTTTGAAAGAGACCCCCTCCTTTTTATGTTCATAAAGAATAGCAATGGACAGGCTACTATGTGGTTGTGAGGAGAGAGGTAGGGCTTCATTTGCAAATAAAGTTTCATTCTATCCTAAGTAATTTGTCTCCTTACAGAGTGCTGAACACTTTGACCCCTGGATAAGTGGATGGCTCAACTTCAGGAAGTGAGGGAAGTTAGGGCAGGCTGTGTTGCACTCACCACTGCCGTGGCTCAAATCTTTGTTTCAGAACCTGCTTTTACTATACTTTAATACACACATAGATCTAAGTTTCTACAGATCATCAATTGTGTTTTCATTTTGGTTTCTTTAATCTTTTTCACTTAAAAAAAGAACACATAGTCACTAGAGGCCTAATTTCTAGAAATTGGACTCTCCTTCAAAAGTGTCCCCCAGCTCTTGTGATGCTGCCTCATGTATGTTTATTATCAGGTCTCTCTGGTTCTTTCTCCTGAATTCATCTTGTTGCCTCAGCTGTGGTTTACCCTTCTGAGTTTTTTGCTTTGCTGAGCCAAGCCACAATCTGATGCTTCCCACTTCTCTTTAAACTCCCACCTGTCTCCATCCTTCCCAAAACTAATCATAATCATACCTAACATCCCGGTTGAAGAAGAGAAACCACTTCATATTCTGAGGCAGTCCCTCTGCAATTTCTCACAGGAAAACTCACTTCACTGAAGGCTTAAATATAATGGAAACACTGTAGATGGCCACTTAAAATCACTAGGATGTGTGGCTACTCCTAGCATCTAACACCAGCATCGTAATTCTTTATCAGGACAGCTCTTTGATCAGCTGTTTTTGATTTCCATGGGGCAGAGTAAGGTCACCCCTAGCGCCATGATTACTGTAAACCATGTGTTGCCTTGATCTCCAAGAGTTTATATTAACTTTTATACCAGAGGTAAGTTAAAGATGACTTTCTTTCCAAAGCCAGGCTTACCTCATTGTAAAATGTCCTGGGGACAATCTATGCAGGTGAAATCCCATGCCCGAGATGCATGTGCCTGATCTGGCTCCATGACCTTGACAAAAAAGCCTCAATAGTGGTAGACTTCCTATATTCTAACTGGTTTATTCCATCTGTCCATGAAAGCTGTGCTGCAGCAGGTCTAGTCCAGCTCCTGTCACTGTCTTTTCCTCTAACATGAAGAATACGACATAGATCACGGTACCTCTCCCAAGCTCTTATCATCAGATACCTCACTGTACATGTACCTAGCAGCCAAGAAGGACCATAGCATTTTGGCATAGATGACAGACATATGGATTAAGAATAGAAAATTTTTCTAACTCTTAGAGACATATATTTACTTTACCAAATGTAAGATTTTCTATCTCAGCCTAAAGCATCTGCTTGGGGTAAATTCTTAGAGTTCATGGCATTCCCAGGAATGCAGGGAATTTGCTTTTAGATAAACTTAACAAAATGTCCTTTGAGGGGCCCATGCTGTGGCATAGCAGGTAAAGCCGCTGCCTGCAGTGCCGGCATCCCATATGGGCACTGGTTCCAGTCCTGGCTGCTCCACTTTCACTCCAGCTATCTGCTACGGCCTGGGAAAGCAGTAGAGTATGGCCCAAGTCCTTGGGCCCCTGAACCCATGTGGGAGACCCGAGGAAGCTCCTGGTGATATCGGGAATGACCCCCTAAAATTCATACAAAAATGTGTCCCTTTAAGGTTCCTCAGAAGTGCCATCTGGGGTGCTACATAGGCTACTAGAATTTGGAGTGCCATACGATATCACCATATGCTTATTAATAAATCCCCAATATTAATAAGCCTGAGAGGGTTCTTGCCTGATATTTAGAGAAGAATTCTAAATACCTGCATAAATAAATGAGGCAGCATGGTACATTTTAAGGTTTATTTAGTGTGAAAGATGCATAGGAGAGTGAGATCTTTATGTAGGAGAGAGAGGTAAATCTGGGTTCACACCAAGTACCAGGAACCAACCACATGGAGGAGCATCTAGGCCTGAAAACCTAGAGCAGGTGGCCCGAAGGCCAAGTGCCCTGGAAGCGCAGGGCTACAGCAAGCCCCCAGGCTTTTAACCCACTTCCAAAGGAGAGTGGTTAATTAATCTGATTGGCTGGTGGGCACCCAAGTGTGGCCAGGTAGGGGCATGAGGTCACACAGGGGCGTGGTGAAGATGTGGTCTTCCAGCTCACAAACCTAATCAATTTTAAACTGTATGCCTGCCTACTTCACTGGCTCTTGGCTTTGGGTTGGCGCAACTCCGGCCATTGCAGCCATCTGGGAAGTGAACCAGGGGATGGAAGATCTCTCTCTCTCTCTCTTTCTCTCTCTGCCTTTCTATGTAACTCTGACTTTCAAATGAATAAATCTTTAAAAGAATGTCCTTTGAAATAAGTTATTTAGTTCTTAACAAAAGGAAGTTATAATCCATTCTCTACCTAAGGAGGAAAAAATGCTTTTTACTTTGAAATAACATTTTTTTAAAAAAATATTTATTTGAAAGAGTTACAGAGAGAGAGTGAGAGAGATCAGTCTTCCATCTGCTGAGTCATGCCCTCCCATTCCACCCCACCCATGGCATCAACAACTGGAACTGGGCCAGGCAGAATCCAGGAGTTTTATCCAAGTCTCCCGTGTGAGTTGCAGGGACCCACATTCTTTTCTGTTTCCCTGGTTAATAGCAGGGAGCTGGATCAGGAGTACAGCAGCGAAGACACAAATCAGCACCCCGAAAATAATAGTTTTTTAAGCTGCAAAATTGTTGAGGTTAAAACATTGTGTTCTAATATTATGAAAATATAAAATTTTACCTAAATATTGTCAACTCAGAAGTCCCCTTTATTCCTAGGTAATTTTTTGAAGGCTCAGATGGGTTAATACGTAGTCAGAGTGGTTCCAGTGGAACATGGGGTATAAAATATTTGCTACCTTCCCCCAAAAAAGTTATTTCCAGCAAAAATAAACAGGCCCACCCTCCTTCCTTCAGAATCTCCCCATTTACCATGAGAATAGCAAGTTAGCTCTTCCTGAGCCCACAGCTGATTGTGAAAACAAGTTACCAAGTTACCTATTCCACCCTTCTGGAGGGTCTTTTGTTTTATCCTGAGCAGGCCAGACAGGAGGGAGAATTGTAAATCAGGTCTTTTGATAAGTTTTTGACACCCTCCCCCTGCCCTAGCCTGGTACCTGAATGCCAATCTGATTGTCCAGTTTTTTTCCTTCAAAATTGTACATAAAAACCCCAGTGCTACCAGGTTCTTTGGGTTCTTTCCTCTCTTGGAAGCCCCCCCACCCCATGCCCCTCTGGCTGGAAGTCTTTGACCAATAAATCTTTTTAAATCTCTCTGTTGTCAGCTTGGAAATTTTTCTTTTCTTCCATGTGAGACAAAGAACTAAGGTAACAATAATTTCTCTGCTGCCATTTCCCTGTAACAATTTTATTTTAGTTTTTTTCCCTGAAATTTACAGATACCTCTTATGTAACAGAGAAAATATGGAGTCAATCATAAGAGTTACCTGTAGTAATGTATAAGGTGGAAAATTGGGAAATAGTAAAATAGTAAAACATAGATTATAATAGAATAGTGCTCATAAAATTTTTGGAGAAGTATGTGAGATGATTCATGTTAACTGGTTAGCTCAATGCTCATCTCATTATTATTTTTAATTTCTGTATTCATTTAGAGACAGTGACAGAGAGCTACAGTCAACTGGTCCACTTCCCAAATGCCTGCAATGGCTACAGCGTGGCTGAGACCAACCCAGTAGCCAAGAATCAATCCTGACCTTGAAATCAGACAAGATTCCCTAAAATTCACACTGAAATGTGGCCCTTTAAAGTTCCCTAGAAATGCTATCTGGGGTGCCACATGTGCTACCAGAATTTGGGGTGCCTTACAATTTTACCACTGGCTTATTACTAAATCCTCAATATTAATAAGCCCAAGAGGGTTCTTGCCTAATATTTAGAGAAGAATTCTAAATACCAGCACAGATAAATGAGGCAACATGATACATTGTAAGCTTTTATTAAGTGAGAAATATGCATAGGAATGTGAGAGCTTTATTAAAGATAAAGGTGAATAGGGGTTCATACCAAGCACCAGGAACCAGCCACGTGGAAGAGCATCTAGGCCAGGAAGCATAGAGCACAGGGCCTGAAGGCCATGGGCCCTGGAGGCATGGGGCTACAGCAAGCCCCTTCCTAGCAAGAGGCCAGGGAAAAAGAGCCTGCTGGGCCACACCATGCCCGGCTTTTAACCCACTTCCAAAGGGGAGTGGTTAATTAACCTGATGGGCTGGTGGGCACCCAGCTGTGGCCAGGTAGGGGAATGAGGCCACATAGGGGTGTGGCAAAGGCGTGGTCTTCCAGTTCACATATCTGATCAATTTTAACCTGTATGCCTGCCTACTTCACCCTGATATGTGGGTGGCAGGGATCCATGCACTTGAGCCATTACATGATGCTTTTCAAGGTATGCATTAGCGGGAAGAGCAGAGCTGGGATTTGAACCCAACATTCCAGTGTGAGAAACAGGCATCCCAACCAAATAACCCATAGGGTTAGATGTTTGGGATGGGGTATTTGGGATTCCTGTTTCTCACACTGGAGTGGACCGGCAATCACCTGTCCCTATTGTTTTTAATGGTTTCATGTTAACTTCTAATATTCAAAACCATAAGAAATCCTATCTTTGTACTCTTAATATTTCCATAAGAAATCTTGCAACAATTTCTATAATAGTCTTCTAATTTTTTAAAAAAAATTATTTATATAAAGGGGACAAATTTCATGCATTTTATATGCACAGTTTTAAGAGAATAATGATACTTCCCACCCTACCCTTCTACCTCCCTCCCACTATTTTCCTTCTTTTCTTATTTTAACTTTTATTATGATATATTTTCAGTTTGCTTTATAATCACACACTAAACCCTGCACTAAATAAAGAATTCAACAAGCAGTAAGTAGAAAAATCACTGTTCTTCAAGGTTATAAATAAGGGACATAAATGATAATTCTAAAAATGTCAGTTTTGCTCATATACATTACTTTGTTTTACTCTGTATATTAATTACCACAAGTTGTGGAAAACATGCTTGTCTTTTGGGGACTGGCCTATTTCATTGAGCATAATGGTCTCCAGTTTTTTAGGGCTGAGTAGTATCCCATCACACACACACACACATATATATATATATATATATATATATATATATATATATATATATGATATATAGGGGCACACACACACACTCCACAATTTCTTTATACAGGCATCAGTTGATGGACATCTAGGTTGATTCCATATCTTAGCTATCATTAGTTTAGCTGCTATAAACATGAGTAAATTTGGGTAAATTCCCAGGAGTAGAATGGCTAGGTCATATGGAATATCTATTTTCATGTTTTTGAAGAATCTCCATACGGTCTTCCATAATGATTGTACTGGTTATCATTCTCACCAACCGGGGATTAAGGAGCCTTTTTCCTCACATCTGCTCTAGAATTTATTGTTTGTTGGTTTCTGTGTGATAGCATTTCTAACTGGGTGAGATGCAACTTCATTGTGGTTTTGATTTGCATTTGCCTGATGGCTAGTGATCATGAGTGTTTTTTTTTTTTTTCATGTGTGTCTTGGCCATTTGTATTTCATCCTTTGAAAAATGTCTCTTTTTATCCTTAGCCCATTTCTTAACTGGATTGCTTATTTTGTTGTTGAGTTTCTTGAGCTCCTTATATATCCTAGATATTAATCCTTTATCAGTTGAATAGTTTGCAGATATTTTTGCCCGTTCTGTCAGTTGCATCTTTACTTTGTTGAGTATTTCCTTGCTGAGCAGAAGTATCTTAACTTGATGTAATCCCATTTGTCTATTTTTGCTTTTATTGCCTCTGCATCTGGCAACTTATCCAAGAAGCCTTTGCTTATGCCAGTGTCTTGCAGTGTTTCCCCTATGTTTTCCTCTAGTAATTTCATGGTCTCAGATGTTATATTTAGATCCCTGATCCACTGTGAGTTAAATTTTGTATAGAGATGCATGCATAGATCTGGTTTTCCCCACAACATTTGTTGAGGAGACTGTCCTTTCCCCAGGGAGCGATTTTAATTCACTTGTCAAATATTGGTTGTAGATGTGTAGACTACTTTCTAGGGTCTCTAGTCTGTTCTATTGGTCCACATGTCTATTATTGTTCCAGTACCAGGCTCTTTTGATTCCAACAGCCCTGTAAGATGTCTTGAAATCTGGAATTGTGATGCCATTAGCTTTATTTTTATTGTTTAGGATTGATTTAGCTGCTTGGATTGTGATTCCATATGAATTTTGGGGTCAATTTTTCAAATCTGAGTAGAATGATTACATTTGAAGTAACCTGGCATTTCTATCATGCACATTTTAGGATATTTTATTGAGTTTTACTTTTGAAAGTTTGGCTGTAGTGTATCACGGTAAAAATCTTTTTTTTCCTCTTTTTTTATATATATATAAAGCTTTTATTTAAAGAATATAAATTTCCAAAGTACAGCTTATGGATTACAATGGCTCCCCCCCCATAACTGCCCTCCCACCCACTACCCTCCCCTTTCCCGCTCCCTCTCCCCTTGCATTCACATCAAGATTCATTTTCAATTCTCTTTATACACAGAAGATCAGTTTAGTACATATTACGTAAGATTTCAACAGTTTGCCCTCACATAGAGACACAAAGTGAAAATACTGTTGGAGTACTAGTTATAGTAATAATTCACAAGATAAAAATCTTTTCTGGTCATGTCTATCAGCAGTTTGTTTGCTTTCCATATGTGGATAGCCTTATCTTTCTCCAAATTAGAAAGGTTTGCTGCTCTTGTTTTTCCAAGTATGTTTTCTAATCCATTTTCTCTTTCCACAGCTTTTGGAATCCTAAGACACATATGTTTGCTAATTTGATAGGATTCCATAAATCGCTAACACTATTTTCAAGTTTTCCAATTTTTTCTTCTCTCTTTTTTTTTATGTCTGACATGTTTCCAAAGATTTATCTTCTTACTTGAATATTCTTTTTTCTGCCTCACTGAGTCTTTACTTAAGGCTTCCCACTTTATTTTTATTTGACATATTGAATTCTTCATTACTGATATTTGAGTTTGATTTTTCTTCAGTATCTCTATTTCCCAGAAAAATTTTTCATCCATGTAATGTATGGATTTTTTTATCTCCTATATTTGCTTCTCATTGTTTTTTGAGTACTCTTTTGATTATTTTTTGAAGTCCTTCACAGGCATTTCATCAACCTGTTTGTCTCCACATTCTAATATTGAAGTGTTGTGTTTCTTTTGGGGAGTCATATTGTCTTCCTTATTCATGTGTCTTGTATTTCTATGTTTAATTTTAGGCATTAGTGGAAGCCCTTGTTGGTTTTATTCTCTGAGGACTTTTGTTCTTTGAAATACAGCTCCATAGCATAATGGAATGCCTGCTCCTTCAGTGGATAGCAGAGGTGTGTGCTGGGTGGGTCCTGGGAGCTCTGGTCAGTGCATGAAGGTGTTGCAAGAATCTAAGGTGACACCCAAGTTGGTCATGGTAGAACTCTACTGTCAGCAAGGTGGAGGGTATGGTTTTCTTAGTTGTCATGATTATAGCCTCAGCACCTCTCTGCTAAGGAGAACAAACTGCCTAGTGTCAGCCCACAGTGACTACACACCCCCACCACACAGTTGCATCAACCACACAAAGGATCTGTATGCTCCTCAGTGTGAGCACAGAACCTCTATGATGACTTACCCCAGGCACTCATGGGGTTTTTAGCTCTAGAAGCTAGACACAATGATTACCCAAAGACCCAGTCACATGCCACACCCAATCTCACAATCACAGAATTCCTATAGTCACAGCACACAGGGCTCCCACAGTCACAGGGAGCAAGGAATACACTCTCAGCCCCATAAGCCTTCCCCATCATTGAGAGAGCCGGAGTGTCCCAAGAGCCAGCTGCTGTAGACAAAGAGAATCCCTGGCAAGAACTAGGAGTACATAGGGTATATGCTTGGCATCAATGCCAGTTCTTCTTCATGGCTGAGCTCCTAGGCATCTCAGAGTGACCAGAAAAAGGCCTCAGTTAGCCAGAAGCATGTCCTGTTTGCTGTTTCTCTCTTCTCATTCACTGTTATTGTTTTAGTTTCACAAGTAACAAAACATCCAGGAAAATCAGAATGTAAAAATCAGTTGAACACGAAGAAGAATCCAGGACATCCTTAATCCCACTCCTCAGGAAAACTATTTTGTTTTTATCATTTCACATATTTTCCTATGTGGATAAAAATATGCAATTATAAATACATAATTTTATTTACAAAAAAGTGGATTATACTATGGATATGTTTATGAATGTGTATAGATATAAGCATTACACACACATGAGGATACTTCATGTTTCAAAGAAAAAATTGAATTAAAAGTTGTTTATTTTAGTACAAAATTTTGAAATCCATGCATAGTTTTTTCACGATTCACATTTTCTGTAATATCATGAGGTTCTGTTACATGCATGGATTTCAAAAAATTTGCACCAAGATAAATCTAACTTTTTATTCCATTTTTCCATTAACTTTTAAAGTACACTCATGTATATGCAAGCATTTTGTAACTCATTTAATGGACTCATAATGAATTTCATTAGCCTCTAAGAACCCATAACTTGATGAATTCTGTGGCAGTGGATTTTCCTGCATGTTGTATTCTTGGCACCTATAAGCAAAATAGCATATCCTTCATTTGTTACATTGGAATATAGGGATAAAAAATCAGTTTCATATATCCTCTTGTGATCTGAGACTGTAAATAAAGTCAAAGGTACCTTTTAGTCTTTGTGATATGTTTTGTTCTTAGATAATTTTCAAGTGCACAAGTAGATACTTTTGAAAATTATATTTTAGATTTGCCCTCTACAAAATCATTTCTGGATGTTACATTTATATTTTGAAAGCACTGACTTGGGCAGGTGAAGTGGCCTAGTGGGTTTAGCCTCTGCCTGCAACACCAGCTCCAATATCAGAGCACTGGCTCCACTTCTTATTCAATTCCCTGCTAAACAGCTTGGCAGAAACCAGAAGGCTAATGCAAATTCAAATGCATCTGGCTGCAGAAGCTGGCCCAAGGACTTGGACCCCTGCCACCCATGTACAAAACCTGATGAAGTTCCTGGCTCCTGAGTCTGCCTGGCATAGCCTTGACTATCCCAACCATTTTGGGAAGTAAACCAGAAGATGGAGGGTCTCTTTCTACCACCCCCCTCTATGTTGAACACTGTTTTTCAAATAAATTAAATAAATACTTCTTAAAAAGAAAAGAAAGCATTGACTTCAGTTGTTAACCCCTCATGAACATCCCAAATTTGGGAGCAATTTCAAGGATCCTATTGAAGATCTTGACTGTATTGGCTGTTTGTTTACAAATCTAAATCTTTTTTTTTTTTTTTTAAAAGATCCTTGTTTGAGGGAGGGGGATGTAGATCCAACTTTCGAACTTGCCTAATAAGAGAACTTCTTAAATCTGCTCCCAGCATCTAAATTCAGAGCATGCCCTTAATGATATCTACTTAAAAATCAAGGGAATGGAGGTGTCTCAGCTGGGAGGATATGGGCAAAAAGAGCCTCCAGCGGTCTCTTTCATTTAATCACAGTCAGCTTTCCTTCTAGGGGTTCCACATTAGCAGGGGGACAACTTTTTATTTTTTATTTTCTAGTTTGAACAAGCAGGTGTTTCTTTCATGAGGCCCATATGTTCTTTCACAAGCTTTATGCAAAGCACCTATGGTATAGCCGATGGCAATGTGGCACACTGCCAGTTTTCTTACAAGATTTTCCTTTTTGTTCCAAGGAGAATATGTGGAAAGTGAATATAAGTGTGTATGTGCATGTGTGTATGTGTATGTGTGTGTATGTGTGTGTATGTGTTGAAGACACAAAGAATCACATCATCCACTCATGATGCCAGCAAACCACAGTGAAGATGACTGTCAGCAAGGCCTTAGGTCCAAACTGACCCCACGCCAAACACCTGCTTGTCTTGAGTATTTACCAGCAGCCTGTAATATGGCTGGCTACCACAGACGCTGACAGCAGCTATCTCTACATAGCAAATAGGAAAAAGTCCAACCAGGTGTATCTCTCAGTTAAAAAATCACAGGCATTATGAAGAAAGCAGAGTACCCCTCAAAGTTGACTTCTGCTTGTTCCATCAGGGTCACCAAGCAGAACCCACAGACGTGGAGCAAGATGAATGGGAGAGGTCTGTGGAAGCTGGAAAACATGTTTTTCTGTTGTAACTGTGGGGAAATAGAAAACACTTAGGAGCCCAAGGAAAACTGGCAGAAATGTGTGCTGGATATGATTCCTGGGGAAACATAGCTTTGTGATCATCATTAAAGTTTGGGTTGCTGGGGAGAAAGCTCTAAGTGGCTATGCTTACCCTTCAGAACAAGTGATGCTGCCATTTCTCACAGGGAGAGTAAATAATCTTGAATGAAAGGATTGTGAGCTATTTTACAGGTTTGAAAATGAACTTGCCAACTCTACTAATCCTTGGTGCACTTTCTTTCTATGTTAATATGGAAGTGAAAAGCATGAGTCCTGTTATTCTATAAGCACCAGAAATAAAGGGAATATGGTATCATCCGAATATATTACCCTAAAAATTCTCACAAGTTGGGTAGCTCATAAATACAAATTGAGACACACCAACCAATACAGAAATTTCAATCAATCTGCATGCATAAAATCAGTGGTACTCTTCTGCCTGGGTATAATGAGTTTCTTTAAAATAAATGTTTATTTTCAAAAAAGAGGATAAGCTAGGGTGAATAATCACCTATAAATTATTTCTCTATTTATCTTTGTATCAGTCTGTTTTTCATTACTATAATGAAAAACCTGAGGCAAACCTATGCTATAAAGAAAAGAGATTTATGTAGTTCACAGTTCTGGAGATTTAAGGGCATGGCACAGCATCAGTTTGGCTGTGGTGACGACCTCTTGGTTGATGGTGTCATAATGATGAGAGTGTGTGTAGGAGTCAAAGATCACATCTTGCGAATGGAAGCCAGGAGATGATTCAGAAGTCATGGCCACTCTTTTAAAAATTCACTCTCATGAGAGTTTGAGCGTCTGTGGTTCCACTAAATTCTCTTAATCCCTTCCAAGGGCAGCTCTACAATGACTGAGAGCCTCCCACGAGGCTCCACCTCTAAAGTTACCTCCTCCCAATACCTCTACATGGAGGACTAAGTTTCCAATGCATGAACCTGTCAAGGACTCATGGAAACCACATCCAAACCATATGGTTTTCTTTCTTTCCAAGTAAGATGCTCTTGAGTGACACACTGCCTACAGTGTGGTTGATGAATTAGCAGCATAGGTATTTCCTTGGAAGTTGTTAGAAATGTAGAATCCCGGGGCGGAGCCAAGATGGCGGAATAGTGAGGACGCGCACTAGCAGTCCGCAAAAAGATAGTTTAATAAAAACAGAGTTACTGTAGCCTCAGGAAAAATCTCAGGGAAAAAAATGCAGTGGAAATTCTTCCGGACCCAGTGAATGAGATGCAGAGGACCTAGGGGAAAGTAAGTTTGCGAACGGCAAATCGTGCCTTAGTGGCACGGGAGCTGCCGGGAGGGACGGGAACCGGACAGAACACAGTCGCCATTGGAATTGAGCGCTTAAACGGGAGCCGATACAGGGATCCCGAGACACTGGCGGGGGGAAGCAGACACCAGGGGGGAAACAGCACAATTGAGGCGAGCCCACACGGACACTAGCCTCTTTCGTCGCCCACCCTGCTAACTCGAGCTAGACTGAACGCAGTGGGACGGTGCACGCCCGCCGGCTGCAACGGAAGCCGGGCGGAACACAGTCGCCATTGGAACTGAGCGCTTGAACGGGAGCCGATACAGGGATCCCGAGACACTGGCGGGGGGAAGCAGACCCCCACGGGGGAAACAGCACAATTGAGGCGAGCCTGCACGGACACTAGCCCCTCTCGCCGCCCACCTTGCGAAGTCGAATTTGATTAAACGCAGTGGGACAAGGCGCGCCCGCCCATCACTGAGGCAGAGGAACCAAAACCCGAGGCTGTAGAAACCTGAAGGGGATCCAAAAACTGGGAACACACCGCGCACACAAACTCCGTTACCTTGACAACCCAGAGAAAGAGTGTGGGGAAAAAAAAAAAATGCCAAACAAAAACAGATTCCGAGGGAGCAAGATCAAGGAAGACGCTATGATGACCCCAAACGGAAAAGACACCCCAAGTCAGGATTATGAAGATAATGAGATAGAAGAAATGCAAGAAGCAGATCTCAAAGAATTGATAAGAACATTAAGAAGTTCTCAAAAACAAATTCTTGAACTACAGAAATCTTTAATGGATAAGATAGAAAATCTCTCTCGCGAGAATGAAGTACTACGGAGAAATCAAAACGAAATGAAACAACTAGTAGAACAAGAAGCTACGATAGTGACAAAAAATCTTAATGAATTGAAGAATTCAATAGATCAAGTGACAAGCAATCTTGAGGGCCTTAAAACCAGAATGGGTGAAGCAGAAGAGAGAATATCGGACCTAGAAGACAGAGAACAGGAGAGGAAACAGGCAAACCAAAGACAAGAAGAGGAAATTAGGAAACTAAAAGATATCGTCGGGAATTTACAGGATACTATTAAAAAACCCAACATTCAGGTTCTAGGTGTTCCTGAAGGTATGGAGAGGGAGAAAGGATTAGAAGGCCTTTTTAGGGAGATACTAGCAGAAAATTTTCCAGGCTTGGAGAAAGACAGAGAAATCCTAATCCAGGAAGCTCATAGAACCCCTAATAAACATGACCAAAAGAGATCCTCTGCACGACATATTGTAATTAAACTCACCACAGTGAAGCAAAAAGAAAAGATCCTAAAATGTGCAAGATAGAAACGGCAGATTACTCTCAGAGGATCTCCAATTAGACTCACAGCTGACTTCTCAATAGAAACCCTACAAGCTAGAAGGGAATGGCGAGACATAGCCCAGGTACTTAGAGGGAAAAACTGCCAGCCCAGAATATTATACCCTGCAAAGCTCTCATTTGTGAATGAAGGCGAAATAAAGACCTTTCATAACAAACAAAATTGAAAGAATTTGTTGCCACTCGTCCAGCCCTGCAAAAGATACTTAAAGACGTGTTACACACAGAAACACAGAAACAGAACCATCAACATGAAAGAAGGTAAACGAAGGGAACCTCATGGCAAAAGATCACAGGGAATTCAAAGCATACATTAGAAAATATCTGGCAAATGGCAGGGCAAACTTACCACTTATCAATAGTCACATTGAACGTTAACGGTCTAAACTGTCCTGTTAAAAGACAGAGATTGGCTGATTGGGTTAAGGAACAAAAACCATCTATTTGCTGCCTACAAGAAACACATCTTTCCAATGAAGAAATGCAAATCAAAACCACAATGAGGTTTCACCTCACCCTGGTTAGAATGGCTCACATTCAGAAATCCACCAACAATAGATGCTGGAGAGGATGTGGGGAAAAAGGGACACTAATCCACTGTTGGTGGGAATGCAAACTGGTGAAGCCACTATGGAAGTCAGTCTGGAGATTCCTCAGAAACCTGAATATAACCCTACCATTCAACCCAGCCATCCCACTCCCAGGAATTTACCCAAAGGAAATTAAATGGGCAAACAAAAAAGCCGTCTGCACAGTAATGTTTATTGCGGCTCAATTCACAATAGCTAAGACTTGGAACCAACCCAAATGCCCATCAACAGTAGACTGGATTAGGAAATTATGGGACATGTACTCTACAGAATACTATACAGCAGTCAAAAACAATGAAATCCGGTCACTTGCAACAAAATGGAGGAATCTGGAAAACATCATGCTGAGTGAATTAAGTCAGTCCCAAAGAGACAAATATCATTTGTTTCCCTTGATAGGCGATGACTAACTGAGCACCAAAGGGGAAACCTGTAGAAGTGAAATGGACACTATGAGAAACAGTGACTCGATCAGCTCTTGTGCTGACTGTTGTTGTACAATGTAATACTTTATCCATGGTAGTATTTTTTTTTTTATCCTAGTACTAGTGGTTGAACTCTGTAATTAACACACAATTATTCTTAGGTGTTTAAATTTTAACTGAAAAGTGATCTCTGTGAAATATAAGAGTGGGAATAAGAGAGGGAGGAGATGTAAAATTTGGGACATGCTCAATCGGAACGGCCGCAAATGATGGAGTTAGAATTGTGCCAGGGGATTCCAATACAATCCCATCAAGGTGGCATGTACCAAGGCCATCTCATTAGTCCAAGTGATCCATTTCAGCTCACAATTGATCACACTGATAGGTCTAAGAGTCAAAGGGATCGCACAAGCAAGACTAGTGTCTGCTAATACTAACTGAGAATGAAAAAGGGAGAGAATGATCCAACATGGGAAGCAGGATACACAGCAGACTCATAGAATGGCAGATGTCCTAAATAGCACTCTGGCCTCAGAATCAGCCCTTAAGGCATTCGGATCTGGCTGAAGAGCCCATGAGAATATTTTAGGCATGGAAAGCTAAGACACTCTGAAAAAAAAAAAAAAAGACCTAAATGAAAGATCTCTGCGAGTGAGATCCCAGTGGAAAGAACGGGGCCATCAAAGAAGGAGGTACCTTTCTCTGAAGGGAGGAGAGAACTTCCACTTTGACTATGACCCTGTCGGAATAAGATCGAAGTCGGCGAACCCTAAAGGCTTCCATAGCCTCGGCAACTCATGACCAGAGCCTAGGGAGATTACTGACGCCATAAACAAGAGTGTCAAATTGTTAAATCAACATCAGGAGTCACTGTGTACTTACGTCCTTAATGTGTTGTCCAATGTGAAATAATGCTATTACTTGTACTGAAACAGTATTCTTACACTTTGTGTTTCTGAGTGGGTGCAAACTGATGAAATCTTTACATAGTATATATTGAATTGATCTTCTTTATATAAAGATAATTGCAAATGATTAAAAAAACTTGGTGTTAAACTGGAAATTGCATAGACAATTAATCAATTTTTTTAAAAAAAATCATGTAGGATCTCTGTCCTTAATGTGCTGTACATTGTGAATTAATATTGTAACTAGTACTCCAACAGTATTATCATTTTGTGTCTCTATGCGAGGGCAAACCGTTGAAATCTTTACGTAATATGTACTAAATTGATCTTCTGTGTATAAAGAGAATTGAAAATGAATCTTGATGTGAACAGAAGGGGAGAGGGAGCGGGAAAGGGGAGGGTAGGGGGAGGGAGAGAAGTTGTGTGGGGGGGGAGCCATTGTAATCCATAAGCTGTACTTTGGAAATTTATATTCTTTAAATAAAAGCTTTATATATAAAAAAAAAAGAAATGTAGAATCCCTAGCTCCACCCAAGACTGACTCAACCAGACTCTACATTTTAACAAAATCTTCAGATGATTTACATGCCCATGCACATTAAAATTTGAAAAACTGTCCTGGTTCCATTAGGACCACTTAATTTCTATAGTTAGTTATATCTATTCTTTTTTTTAAAAAAAGATTTATTTTATTTATTTGAAAGAGTTGCAGAGAGAGGTAGAGACAGAGAGAGAGGTCTTACATCTGCTGGTTCACTCCCCAGATGTCTGCAACTGCCGGAGCTGCACTGATCTGAAGCCAGGAGCCAGGAGCTAGTTCCAGGTCTCCCAAGTGGGTGCAGGGGCACAAGGACTTGGGCCATCTTCTACTGCTTTCCCAGGCCATAACAGAGACTTGGACTGAAAGAGGAGCAGCCTGGACTAGAACTGGTGTCCATATGGGATACCTGTGCTTCAGGCCAGGGCTTTAACCTGCTGTGCCACAGTGCCCCGCCTAGTATTTATATTAAGCAATACTGGTTGTAATTGATACCCAGGGTACTGGATAATAAAATTATCAGAGGCTATTACAACCTGCATGGGGATTCTAAAGTAAAAGTTAAAAACTTTCATCAGTCTTTTAGCTGTAAGAATTCAATATACAGAAGTAATAAATGCAAAATAATGTTTCTACACATTTTAAACCTTTGTAGTATATTGTGCTTGCTTTAATCACATTAGACATTTCTGTATTACTCAAGGACATTTATTTCAAAGTATGATGACATCACAGAGCTTCCCATTGAAAGTATTGACTACCTGTCATAAAGGCAGCTCAGAATGGCATTCACTACCAATGAAATTGAAACCAAATGTCTCAGATAGCAGTGTATTAGCTAATCTTAAATTTAGTCCATTAGATAGAGTATTGGATAACTTAGTCTATTAGATAAAATTGAACATAAAAAGGTACAGTAGTCTCCCTTGACAACAGTCTCTTCAAATAACGGTGCAATAACTCAAATTTTAGTCTTGTGTTAAGTTGACAATCAGATTATAGACAGCCTTGATACAAGGAAGTCACCAACAGAGACATAATAAAGCATGATGCATGGAAGAACCTAGTGGTGGGAGAGGCACTATGATCTCTGCCTCTGTAATCGGATGCTGCATCCTGCTATTGACCTCTCCTCTGAACCTCACCTATCATCATTGGAATCCCTGTATGGAAACAATGACAGGATATCTCTGGAAAAATTATAAAATGCAAGACTCTGGGGAGAACTGCTCAAAATCCATTGTTCACAAACACTTGGGGTCTTCACATACTGCCCACCAAATAATAATTTTAAAATATCTGAGGAAATTCTTTGCTTATCAACTTCAATAGGCTTCCACTGTAGAAGAAAAAAAAAAAGCGGTTGCAGTTCTAGCCTCTGTGAATATAAATTTTAAATCCAGCCATTCTTAGGAATAATTTAAAAGAAATAATGAGATGGTTCTCATACTTCAGTGTAAATCAGAATCATCTGAACGGTTTATTAAAACACAGGGTGTCTTGGCCCTATTTAACACTCAGCAGGTATGCAGTAGGGCCTGGGATTTGTGTTTCTAGCAAGTTCTCATATCATGGTCCGGGGCTTGCACTTTGAAAAACATGGAACTAAATTAAGTCGTATTACTGGTTATTTATGTTGCTAATTTCATATTCATTTATTATGTAAAAAAATGAAGCTTTTTTTTTCTGTGTGCCCCGAACAGTGCTTGTTGAAGATGCAAAGTTGAATCAGTCAGCTTTGCTGTACAAGGGGTCATAGTTTAGCAGGGTCATTCAATTCCATGAAGAGGTACATATTCTCTCCTTAGACATTAAATTAGAGGAAGAAACCCTCCTCTGTCGTCAGTACTGGAGGAGAAATTCATGTCCATCAGCCCTCAAGAGGTCTCTGAACCATACAGAGAGGGGATAAGCACTAACTCAACAATCTCAATTCCTTCCTTGCCCCATTAATGCCATTCAGCATTCACAGATCATTGGAATCCACATCATCCAGTGTAGCTACCATTCTGACATTATTCTGAGTCTTTTTATTTGTTGTCACTTATAATATTGGTGACCTAATGGATTGCTGTTTTCTTACAAGTTGGAGCTTCAGTTAGCCTCATGCATCATGTTGATCAGATCTAGGTTTCCACTTTGGTTCCTTCTGTTTTGATTTACTTTTGCATATCCCTCCCTGCCTCACAGACGGTATCCCTGTTCTGGTGAACTCAAGAAATAGATGTGGTCCTGCTGCTTGCAAAGTAGTGCCTCAGCCCATCTGTCCAACTAACCTTTCCTAGTTTACACCTGCATGATTGGGACTTCACTATATGCTCAAGGATGCCATAGAGTTGACTATAACTCATATCCTATCTGATTTGCAAGGGTCCTTTTGCCAAAGCTTTTCTCAAACATTGGAGCTTCAAGCTCTAACAGTTCTTCACATAGCCTCCGTCACTAAGCTAACTTCCCAGTGTCTAGGTATCAATTTGGAGGTCATTATTCCTAGAAATCATCTCTAAGTCTTTGTTTGGTGTCTCTGCTATATATTACTCTGTGGAATGGTACACTGCTATATAATGCTATCATTATTTTAACATCGACCAAACTTACCATAATTCTTTGTTTCTTTACCCCACTGGATTGAAACATCTTCCAACTTGCTTCCTGTTTATGTGCAGCAGATGGCATAATGACTTGCACATATATAACATTATGCATGAGGTGTCTTTAAAACATTTGTGGAAAAAGTACATCTTATGAAAAACTATGCATGAATTTCTGAATGTTTTGTACCATAGTAAACTTATCCTATTATTCTGTTTTATCACAAACTTTTGAAGTATCTCATACATATGTACACACATGCATACTTATAAATAAAGTCAATCCGTGAACTACTATTCACTGAGAAGATTTTTCTCAGCATCCTCTCTTTCAAGAAAAGGGGGATTTCACCTGAAAATGGGCAAAATGAAAAATTTACTTGAGAACACACACTGGGAGAAGACAGGGAGAGAGCTGAAACTTGGGTAAAGGTGGACTTGGGAGACCCCTCTCCAAGGCTGAGTCATTCCTGAAAGCAAAGAGTGACTGTCTGGCGTCAACCAACCCAACCCTACAACAAGAAAAAAAAGTGGTCTCTGGGTAAAGTTCACTGAATATGTCACCAGACACTAGGCTGGAAAAGCTAAATTGGCTTGCAAGATTAATTGGTTAATCATGACCAACCAATTATGAATTGCAACTATTTATTTTATAGAAAAAATGCTGCTGCCAAACATAGCTAGTCATTGAGGTCTTTCATTTGGCACAAAATGCTTAATCTTCTCATATGTTCCATGTGGGTCTAATTTTGTCTGGTCGGCCTGGTTGTCCTTAATTCACCCTAATGGAGCGTGGGATTAGTTTTTAAGGAAATATGGAGCATGTAAAATATTATTTCTAATTTAAGTTAGCCATAGATTTTCAGTGATTTTATTTATTCAATTAAAATAATTTTATATTGAAATCATATTTCAAATATTTAAAAGTTTTTATCCAAAAAATCAGTGTGTATTCTAAAATTGTCTGAAAAAATTCTTTATAAGAAATATTGCAGATATTTTACCGTGCAAGATTATTTGGGATATAAATGATTGGATGTATTGAGGAATTGTATATGACCTTCAAGTTCAAAAATTGTAGGCCATCTCAGAAGCTAACAATGAGAGGGAGATTTGAACTGGTGATAAACCTGGCTCAAAAATCTCCTACGTGTGACCAAGTGGGAAATTAGCTCTTGTGTGCCTATATGATGTGACTCACAAGAGGTTAAATGGACAGATACTGATCGCCTAAGCTGAAGTCATATACTTAGGAAAGATAGTTTTAGTTCTTAGGTTAGAGATTCAAATTTGTTTTAAGTTGACACTTTCTTGATCTAATTTCCAATTTTAAAAGACAAATATTCCCGAGCATTGCCCCCCTTAGTCCAAATATATGACTGTGTTGATAATCCCAGTTGAGATATGTAAGTCTTTGCACAGGCAGGGTATATAAAAACATGTTACCTGTATGGTTCTCATTTATCTGAGACCAGGTAGGGATAGATGGAGCCACTGGAAGGTAAAAATGTGAAAGAAGTACCATTACTGTATACTGCATCTGAACAAACTTCATTCTTCTCCTAGTGGCATCCCATTTCCACCATGCAAATGTATGGGGTTTCTTTCCCATCCCTGTTTGTACTGCAAACTGAATAGATCATCCTAATTCCCTTGAGCAGTGCTGGCTTCAGGACCCACAGTGGAAGGAGCAGAATCTAGACATTTTGGGTGTTGATTGATCTACCCTTAACTTATGTCCTTGTTCTTTCTAAGGAACTGGGCCCCTTCCCCAGTGTGCTGAGTTTCTGCTTTGCTTTCTTACTGATTGGTACCTTAACTATTTCAATAATAATTGTAAATTAATTCACTGCTCTTGTGATTTGCTATATTTCATCACTTCTAATGTATTTTCCCTTTATTTAACATCTCTCACCTTTTTACATCTTTCTAAATGTGTCTTGGAAGCAATGGCTTCTTTAGGTCAGGTGGCATTTGTGACATGGTAATCACTTTCATATTTGGTTGTTATTCCTAGTGCCATGACAGGGCAATCATAAGACCTTCCTTGATGTTTCCATCAGAAAAAAAAGATGGAATTTTAAAAACCAAATTACGAGTCCTAACTCTTGTCCAAACATTGGTACTTCCTATAAGATCATGAATGCACCAACAGCAAAATTTATAGGAAGAGTGGCAGCAAATTAGACGAAAATGCCAGAGATTAGAGTGACATATTTAAGTCATGTTTCACCCCTCTATACCCTCCGAGGAATAGAGCAGAGGTTCCCACGTGTGAGCATGTATCAGAATAATGTCTAGGATTTAATAAACACAGATTTCTAGATTCTAATCCCACTTCCGTTTCAGTAAAGATCTGGTGTTGGGCCCAAGAATGTGCATTTCTAACAAGATTCCAGATGGTACCAGTGCTGCCAGTCCAGGGATCATATTTTCAGAACCAGTGTCATAGATGATGATTAACAGTAAAAGTGTCTCTCCAGCTGCTGGCTCCTAGGGCAGCATGAGGACAAGTTGGCCCTGAATCAGCTTCTAAGTTTGCGGTTTCCCACATCATATAGATAGGTTTCCACTGCCCTCTATGGGGTTTCTTCTTTATCTTCCCTAACCTGTCCCGATTTCTCAAATCTCTCCTAGAGGTAACCCTGGCTCGGCAGGTAGCTTTCCAATTCTGGGTATGATGTGCCCCTCTTTATTTCTATTTCTCTTTGCACAGTAGTTATTCATACTGCTTAGTGTGAACAGGTTGTAGAAGCGTGGGGCATCTGGAAGGGCGGGAGAAACGACCCTTGGGATGCATTCAAGAGAATTCAGTGAGCTGGAAAGAGGATTTAACATGGAAGCCCACAACAGAAAACAATATTTTATATTTTTGTACTGCTGCACATTGTTCCATTCTTAATCTTAACTTTTATCTTGGGTATTCCTCCCCTGGAATTGAGGCACTGGAACACTATCCATATCTGTCTTCCAAATAGCTAATTCACACATGCTTCATAAGTGAAGCCATGAATATTCCTCCAGTATATAACAAGGATGTATTTCACATTCACAAAATGAGATTTTTGCAAACAAGAATTTTGCTTTATTTTGCACCTGAAACACTTCCTTTGACTTTTGAGTCACCCATCTGCCTGGGAGTGAACGTCTCATGCTCTTCCATTTCAGTATACTCAGTATAATGCAAAAGTATGCCAGTTGAAATTGGGCATAATAGTTATGATGGTAGGAATTCTCAGTAACAAGGCTGCTTGCCCTAGGGTGCACGGTGTGTACATCTACAGGAAACAGCATTCAGAGGAAGGGCAAGGCCAAAACCCCCTACTGTCCTAGGACTCTGAAATTCCTTACTGCTAAGGCCATGATGGTTGCCTCTCTTGGTATGGATGAAGCTTATTATGGCCTCTATTCAGGCATATTTGGTACTCTCAGGACCTACTGGGCCTGCATGGTAAATAAGTTGAGACAGAAACCCTAGTAAAGTATGTCTAGCCTTTTCCCAACTCTCTCAACCTGTAACCTGGTGAGCCTTCTACTCATCATGACTCTGTTAATTATATCATCTCATTTCCTGGGAAGCACTTTGGTTTACAAGAAACAAATGCATGCTCCCAAATAATACCTTCCCCCTTCTCTAGCCAGGGCCATAGGATACATGGGACTTCGTCCTTTCTACCTCTATCTCTTACTCTGTCTTCTTTCTAGTGTCTCACTATTGTTCAGCTGCTCTGGATGTATCTGAGGTTTGGCTAAATAGCAAAAACAGGAGAGAAGAGTCATATTTTCGAAGTCACTGCCTTTCTTGAGAGAATATCCATCTACTGCTTCCATTTTCAAGATTGCTCAGGGGGAGGCCATCTATGCCATTCTTTATCTTCTTATGTTCCCAACTCCTACTTCCTCCAACTCTCCAAACTAGTGGATATAGGTCATAGAGTAGGGAAAAGTTGAGTGAATTTTATTGAGAGGATAAGAGTTATTTATCCACTGCTGGGGCCTGTGGTAGGTGCCTGGCAGCCAAGAAAAGGTACATCAAACATCAGATGTTAAATGTAAACATAGTCTCCTCTGTAATTCCTCTCTACATATGGTTAGAAGGAGGCAGGAGGAACCTTGAAGAAGCCAGAATGAATCATTCATTAATAGTATATATCATTTTGTTATATACTTTATTGTGAACATGAATGTAGGACACACAGTTCTCAACTAAGGGTTCTACTCAATTTACAACCTGTTTGGGAACCTGCTCTCTGAACAAAAATGAGTCAATTAATGTAGTTTACTAGACCACTGAGGGCTCCCAAAATCCTAAATATATGTAAAAAACTTACTAGATAATAATTACTTAGATGCATATGGAAGGTAGAAGCAATGGATGTGAGTTAAGCTTATTTTCTACACCCTGTAACTGGTGAGGACATGGATAATATCTTCTTGTTTCTGAGAAGTGATCTGTACACGGGGCGGGTGGGTCAAGAATAATAAATATTATTTCTAACCAAAAAAAAAGAAATATATTTTAGAGGACTCTGATTGTCAAAATGTGGAGACTGGTTGAGAGGCCACCTGGACAGGTACCTTTGTATCACAAAATATTGTGCATGATAAATATCCTTCTGCATTCAGTTGTAAGATCTCATAGTGGTTATTTGTATCTATGCTTGTCTCTAATCTGATTCTAAGCGCCATGAGGATGAAGTCTGCCTAGTTCATTACCAATGCCTAACACCTCATCTGGCACACATCAGATACACTGTAAGATTTAGTAACTTGTTGGAGTATTATTAATAGAATGCTATGTAACATTTCAAAATAATTAATCCTTGAGAATTATTTGACAGAAACAAAATATAATTATTCTTTAACTACTGGTATAAAAATTGCACTCATATCAACCACTCACACTTGAAATTAAAATGGACTCTCTCATAACAATATTAGAAGAAAATTAATGATTTTGAATTAATGAGCTGCCTGGTTTTTTAGTTAATAAATTATTAGAAGAAATATTTTAGAAAATTTTAACTATTTTATAAATTTATTTTGTTCATATTGATGTCATATGAAATTATTTTGGTTCCTTTTCACAAAAGATTAATTGAAAATAAATTAAAGATTTAAATTTAAGGTTGCAAAATTCTGGCTATGCTGACCTGATATTTTTAATGATTATGTCGTATACATACAAATAAATCATGGCCATTGTATTGTTGCTTCTTGTTAAATTGTATGAAGATTTAATTTAAGGTAAATGTTGATGACATTGTAGATAAATGAACCATGTTCTTTGCATGGATGGTTTTATAGCAGAGACCTATGGTGGTTGGTAAGTTAAAACTCTGTTAGAATTTCCATTATAAATTTCCAAAGACATCTTGCTTTCTGTATGGAAATTTATTAGCTAATACTAAGACTACAACTGTCTTATTATTTAAAAGAAATTGTTCTATGATGCAAAGTTAGAAAGAAGTTAATGCGTCTAAATTTTTCACTATTATTAAAAGATTATGACTACCTATTTAAGATGGTGAATCAGCCAAAGCAACACTAAATATTACAAATGTAAGAAATTCTGAAGTAAATCCTGGGGGAGCCAGCAATTTGACTCTTCTGAGTCTCTCTTCTTATTTGCTAAATAAAGGGTTTAGATAGGAATATGTCCAAAATCTATCTATCTATCTATCTATCTATCTATCTATCTATCTATCTATCTTTCTACATACCTGCCTGCCTGCCTACCTACTCCTATCAGCTACCTATGGTCTGTCACTTCTATGGTGTCACTTATTCATGTCCAGAAAATGAAGTATTAGTAATAACATCTGGCTAAACACAGAACTGAAACAGAATAACAGGCTAAACACAGAATGCCCAACCAAACTGTTGCATTCTCATGCTCCCCAATATGGCCACAATGGCTGGCCAGAGCTGGGTGACTCCAAAGCCAGGAGTCAGGAGCCCCTTTCTGGTCCTCCCACATAGAGAGGGACTTGGACCATCCTCCGCTGCTTTCCCAGGTGCACCAGCAGGGAGCTGGATTGGAAGTAAGTAGTCGGGACTCAAACCAGTGCCCGTATGAGATGTCAGTGCTGAAGATGGTGGCTTTACTCACTATACCACAGCACCAGCCTCAAACACATTTTTTTTCTGAATTTGCATTTTAATGATTTATTCATTTGACAGGCAGAAACAAGACAGAAAACAGACAGAGCTACATCTGCTGTTTTACTTCCCAAGTGCCTATTACAGGCTAGAGCTGAGCCAGGCCACACTACCTGGAGCCAGGAACTCAATCCATGACTCCCACAAAGGTGGTAGGGCTGCCTTCCAGAGTGTGCATTCACAGGAAATTGGAATCAGGATGCAGCCTGAGTTCTAACCCAAGCGCTCCAGTATGGAATGTGGGCATCCTGAGTGGCATCTTAACCACCAGGTGAAGTGCCTGCCCCATAAAGAAACACATCTTCAAAATGCATTTAAATTGACCAAATATATAACTTTGTAAATTAGTTTCATTAGAGACATAACAAATAACAATTAATGTCTTTACTACACACAAGGATGTTAGACTTGATGTAATTTTATTGTGAAAGATTAATTTGGATAATAGACTATGACCATTTTTTAAAAATGACAGTAATGCCTAGCCCAAAATGTTTTATCATAAAAGCAGACACAATCACATGAGAGCTAATTTTCTATTTGGCTTCTTTCTGTAAATCAATATCCAAGGAAGCCCAAGTTTCTAAAGTGAAAGACAGAATATATTGTTTCAGGGAATGAGATTCCACACCTGACCAATGTTCACCTGCTACAAGACAGGAAAATCTTTATTGTTTATCACCACATCCTAAGAGCATATTAAGTGCTTAATTGTAAGTAGTGTTGTGTTAAATACTAACATGACAGGACTTGCACTTTAAAAAAAAGGACTTGAATGATATGACCCAGGAATTCATTTAGCATGTATATTACATGTCCATCACAAAGAGGTAATTGCACTTCATGATTAAGGAGTGAAATTTTCAAGCTTAGAGAGTAAATTTTTCAAGTTTGGCTGAGTAGGAAGGTAATTATAAATCTCTCTCAGGTCAATATAGTTTAAGCCAATTTTCTTTGACTTTGTCAACTATGGGGCAAAAGATCTGCTTATCTTCATTCTCCAACAGCCCTTTTTCTATTGAATGACTCGTCAATTTCCCCTTAGTTTTATTTTTTTCCAACAGATTAAAACTTGCACTTTCAACATCTCCTTCAGGTGTAATAATTAATTAAAGAATTTTTGCAACTCTTCCCTGAACCCTTTCTGTATCCTCATTAGTTTGGTAAGTCTATGCCAATATTGTTCTGGATGATTTTCCACTAGATCATGGCTAGACTATATCTAATATCATCTGATACCTCTAATATGATGCTTGGTTTTTATACTGCAGACAGGACTTCAATAGAAGCTCCATGAAGCGTGTCACTCATGATGTTCTACTTCCTTATCAAACCATATTTTGTTAAACCTTTACCTGTTTAACTGGTGCAAAGACTCTGTTCTTGCATATATTATGTAGCAATTATCCTCTGCAAACCTCTATTAATTTTTCACTTTGTTAAGTCACTTTATTCCACATTTGTCTTCTCAGAAGCAGAGTGTGTTCATCAGACTAGCACTCTGCAAAATTACTGAACTACTAGACCACTCCCTGATTAAATAAGATAGAACACTGAGAAAAGAATTGAGCACTTTCGAAAGAACATTTTCTTGCTTTGCCCTCCAATTTACTCATTGAAGGGACACCAAGAAATAGATTTCCCTATAGACATTAGACTGGGATCCTAAATCTAGTTATATATCCAACAATTGATGGTGTTATTTCATTGGCATAGATACTCATGCCATGTGAGACTAAATTAAAATCTTTGCAGTTGTAAAGATAGATTAGATCATTGTTTTCACATAAGTCTCTCCAGGCTGTCATAAGATTAGGTTTTTTATATAACTGAAAAAATACTTATTGATAAGAAAAGCTCCTACTCACAGCTTCCCTGGAAGGCGGGGATTGCTATTGAACCTTATTCCAAGCAGGTTGGTTTCAGCATTCTGCTTTTAGCTTGCTCCTAAGGAAGGATGAGCAGTTCCTCTAACTGTGGTCTGTATCCTGAACCAGTGACAATGAAGACGAGGCTTTGGTCGCAGCGTAGATTATTCTACCTGCAAGGTAGAACTCAGCCCCGCCCTCCTCCTTGGTGCCCCTTGTTTCCATTGGAAGCAGGCTCAGCAAGCCAGCCTCCAGGCAATGCCAACGCCTTCTCTGGTTTGCTCTCTTTTTCTGCAGCCTTCAAATTTCTTCTTTCAGAGGTGGACTCCAGAGCCATTTTTCCCACTCTGAGCATAAAAGCACACCTGAGCTTGCTGGTACTAAGGTTTATATTAAAAGAAAAATACGAGGTCTCCATTTAGATTCAAGCCAAGGTTTTATGCTCCCAGAGACCTTATATATGAGGTGCTGTGCTGGGACATTAGATGTTGGCTTAGCTAATAATAAAATGATGGCATGATTCCTATTTTTTTAAATTAATTCTTGTGTCTGTAGTGTCCAAGAGGCTATCCATGAAGAAGAGAGGTTAGGCTGATCACAAACACTCAAGGTGGCTAATTGTAAAATCGTAAAATAAACCAATTCCATTTTAATGTTTAACACCCAAATAGGAGCTCAGTGGATATTGACATTGGAAAGTAATTTATCAGATAAGGAGGTGTGCTAGATTTTCTCTGCTATACTCACTTAGCCTCTTTTAACAAGAAAACAGTGATTTGTGATGAAATTAAAGAAGATTTTCTTAGAGGTTAAGGTGTCCACTACCAGAGTGAACAAAGATCTAATTCTGGTTGTATATAGAAATTTCTTCTTGGGGAAAAAGATTTTGTGATGTTGATTGCTTCCAAAGCATTATTTTTTTACTCTGTTATGGAGAATTGGTAGTCTCAGCATGCTCAGAACTCTTCATCAGACATGATTCTGTATAGGCCTGGCTATGAAGCACAGCAGAAAATAAGAACAAATGGTATGGCTAGGTGTATGTGGGGAGATGGCATTGCCTCTCTGTTCCATTCCAAGTCTGACCTTTCCCACCGCCCCCCTTCCCTCTCTCCTCTTAATTTCATAATGTGTCACCCTTGTGGTTCATTGACTAATTCTATTCCCGAGACTTGGCGCTGGCCTTCTCACTCTGCATTCTCTTCCCTGGAGACCTCAGGCACTAGCATGCGGCAATCCAAGTTACATAGGCACAAAGCTTATGCAATGAGGGGGAACCTCAGCTAGGTCCCCACATTTCTGTGTTTTCAGAATTATACAGAAACTATCAACTATGGAGAGTGTAGTTGCTATTCAATGATTACTTCTCAGCTTCAAACCTGCCCTGTATACTGTGTCTCTTGGTACTGATGTTGGCACATTGAAAACCACTAATGTCACTTTTTTAGCTCCACAGCATTGTTTCCTAGTAGTTGATTCATTACTGCCTAAAACACAATGTGTTATAAACTAAACTGACTCTTTCCAAATTTTTATTCTACTCTTAATCATAATTTTACTTTATTTCTGTTTTATTTGAAATATAGAAAGACAGAAAGATTGAGAGAGAATCTCTCATTCACTGGTTCATTCCCAAATGCCCTTGACAGCCAGGGCTGGGCCAGGTCGAATTCAGGAGCAGACTCCAACTGGGTCTTCCACATGGGTGGCAGGAACCCATATAGCTGAGCTATTATCTAGTGCTTTCCCAGGGTACATATCAATTAGGAAGCTGGATTGGAGGTAGAGTCATGTCTCGAACCAGTCCTTCCATTATGGCATTCTGGATTTCCAAGCAGTGATTCTCCTCTTGGGTTCCCCGTCTGTAAATGGCAACAGCATCCTGTCAGGGCTGTAATTTACAAGGTTATCACTGAATGACCCATTTCATTCATGTACTCTGTTTAATTTCAAAGTTCTGCTTGGCTCAACTCTTTAATGCTTCTCAGTACCCCGTATATATGTGTGTGTTTGTATGTGTGGGGGGAAGACTGAGAGAAGAGAAACAGAATGTGCGTGAGAGATTGTGGGAGAGAAAGATGTTTTGAAAGGTTCATTCTATTTGCAAACTAATGTATTCTGAGAAAGAGATATAAACCTGTTAAGGCTATCCTGACCTTTAAGATAATGCAATTATAAGAAAAACAATTACATTTAAGTAAAAAAATTAACTGTATTTTATTTATTGGCTTAATTTTTCAGATAATTTAGAGATAATGCTTAGCCAAGATAAAATTTTCTTTTATGGTACTTTTAGATGTTATGAAAATAAACTTGAAATAGGTGAATTTTCATAATAGAGAAAAATATCTAGTTTCTAATAAATATTAACTATATATTATATTTTATATTTTAATATCAAAGAAACCAATATATCAGATACAGGATTTTTAAATTTTCTTCTTAATATCTAATATTTATTAACTTTAGGAACAAACTTAATAAATGTTCCCTTAATTAAAGAATAACTTTAATTGTGCAATACTTTCAAACATTTAAAAACTGTGCAAGAATATTACAGTGCATTTGCAGGTATCCTTTAGCTGGATTCATAATTTTCAAAATACTTTCATATTTGCTTTTTCTCTCCCCACTAATGTCTCTGAGTTGTGCATATTATTATTATTATTTTTTTTGTGTGTGTGACAGGCAGAGTGGACAGTGAGAGAGAGAGACAGAGAGAAAGGTCTTCCTTTTGCCGTTGGTTCACCCTCCAATGGCTGCCGCAGATGGTGCGCTGTGGCCGGGGCACCGCGCTCATTCGATGGCAGGAGCCAGGTGCGAGGTGCTTTTCCCTGGTCTCCCATGGGGTGCAGGGCCCAAGCACTTGGGCCAACCTCCACTGCACTCCCTGGCCACAGCAGAGGGCTGGCCTGGAAGAGGGGCAACCGGGACAGAATCCGGCGCCCCGACCGGGACTAGAACCTGGTGTGCCGGCGCTGCAAGGCGGAGGATTAGCCTGTTGAGCCATGGCGCCGGCCAAGTTGTGCATATTATAATTGTCATTATTGTTAGCATGATTTAAATCATTTGAGAGATAACTACTTAAGTCATGACCTACCACTCTAAAATATTTCAGAATACATCTCCTAAGCAGAAAAACATTATGTTATATATGTGTGTGTGTGTGTGTGTATGTGTGTGTATATATATAACTTACAAGTGCAGGATTTTAGCATGAGATGTAAATAAGTATCTAATATAAGATCCAAATGTATTTCTTTCGGATTGCCCCAATGTTATCTTTTACATATTTGTTATGATCCAAGATCAGACATCACATTGAGTTGTTCTTTGATCTGAAACAGTTTTATAGACCCTCACTGTTTTTCATGACAATGACGTTTCTGAGCAATATAATTCAGGAGTTTTGTCATATATGTCTCTATTTGAGTTCTCGGTTTTTTTCTCTTGAGTAAGATTCAGTTGCTAGCTGTTTAGGAGAAATTTGACATGTGTGATGCTTCTTCTTTCTGAAGGCATCACATCAGTTCCCAGCTTTTCCAGTTGCTGGTAATAATAATTTTGATCACATGGTAAAAATGGTGTTCAACCAACTTTTAGGCTGTGGAGTGAATTTTTACCCTTCTTTGAGATTTATCAGTAATCTGGGGGGAGATACACTGAGACTGTACATTTTCTATTCTCTAATAACATCTAGCACTGAAAACCACTTCCCCCAAACAATAGCTGACTCTAGACCTGGAGCAGAGAAGATCAAAGCAGAGCCTGAGAAATCTTGCCATACTAGAATATACAGAGCTTCAAAAATGATAGAGTTGTTTCAAAGGAAATAAGGATCTAAGTTCAAGGGGATCCCACTAGCTGCTTAAAGGAGACTTTTTATAACATTGAAATTAATCATTTCTGAGATTTATGAATTTAACAGACTATTAGAAAATCAAAAGCAAGTTTACATAAGACAGCTAAGGATCATTTGTTCTATACAAAACAGTTTGAGCTTTTTAGAAGTAAGAGTTCATTTTACATATCAAAAGTAACCCCCTCTCCGCCTCCAGATACAAAAGCCTTTTGAAAGGTTGTGACCCAGGCTGGTTAAGGCCTGGTTACCAACCTTAACATGGTGCCATCCCCATCCTTCCAGCTAATCTATGATGTAGCAATAACCAATTTGTCAATGATTCTTTGGTGGGACCTGTTTCTTTTAAGTTCTGTCTCTGTGTTCTTGCTTTCTCCAGTCTACCACCTTCTTCCCCTAATTTGATTAATCACTTGATAACCAGCTGGAAAATAGCTACCACCATTCTACCAGCTCTGCTCCAGCAGTCATGACTGCCTCTTGCACGTGTCTCTGTAACTGTGCCCATAGCTCTGCTCCTCTTACACCATGCCTATTCATTTCTAGTGCTATCCTCAAATAACTTCTAAATACCCTAAGGGTAAGACAATGCTTTATTCATATTTCTAACAACAAACTACTCTCCACTGCTTCCATTCTGTGCAGCAGCTATTTCATAGCTTTTTGGACAGTAAATATACAAATAGATACTGCTGATTTAACATATCTTGGAGATTATGAATTGTTCCTAGTTTTTAAACACCTGAACCAAACCCAAGCTGAAATTTGGTGATTTTAATATGGATAATATGCAACCCTGGAAGAAAAAAAAAGGTGAAAGACTACTTTATGCCAAGAAGCTTCATAATAATTTCCTTAACAGATCAGAAATGCTGGAACAGACTAAATAATCGGTAACTAACTCAATGTACTCCAAGTGACATCACTGGCACCTGAGTTCAGATTGGTGAGCCTAAAGCCCAGGGTTTTTCATGCTGCTAGGCTGTCTCCACTGTAGCTCATCTAGAAAAGATCTTATGATTGCAGGAGCCAGCACAGTGGCGCACTGGGTTAATCCTCTGCCTGCAGCACCAGCATCCCATATGGGCGCCGGTTCCAGTCCCGGTTGCTCCTCCTCCAGTCCAATTCTCTGCTGTGGAGGATGGCCCAAGTTCTTGGGCCCCTGCACCCACATGCGAGACCACGAAGAAGCTCCTGATTCCTGGCTTCAGATCGGTGCAGCTCCGGCCGTTGAAGCCATCTAGGGAGTAAACCAACAGAAGGAAGACTTTTCTCTCTGTCTCTTTCACTCGCTGTCTGTAACTCTACCTGTCAAATAAATAAATGAAAAAAAAAAAAGAAAAGATCTTAGGATTGCAGTACACTGAAGCTTAATAGTAAGAATTATTATAGGAATTAATTTAAGCCTCTGAATAACATAATAGTAAAATCTGAATCACAAGAAGAACGATTCTCATACTTTTAAGCTGCCTGGTACTGGTTGGACCATATTTTGAGCACTGGATTCATGCCCAGTGAACCATATTCTACCAATATCTTACCAAAAATGTGTCTGATGGATAGATTAGGAAAGGGACAGATCTCAAAGTGATAATATGTGGGTGGGGGCTATGGTATAGTGAGCTAGCCACTGCCTATGGCGCTGGAATCCCATATGGGCACCAGTTCTCGTCCCGTCTGCTCCTCCTCTGATCCAGCTCTCTGCTATGGCCTGGGAAGGCAGTAGAAGGTGGTCTGAGTGCTTGGGCCCCTGTTCCCATGTGGGAGACCCAGAAGAAGCTCCTGGATCCTGGCTTCAGATCGGCTCAGCTCCAGCCGTTGTGGCCATCTTGGGAGTGAACTAGTGGATGGAAGACCTTTCTCTCTGTCTCTTCCTCTCTGTCTGTAACTCTGCCTCTCAAATAAATAAATAGTATGCAAGGAACAGTTAAAAGTGGAGAAACATTTAGTCCATGGAGGAATAGAATAAGACAACTATAGAGTTTCATTCACCATATGAAACAAAGACCAGCACTGGAACCAAAGAAGAGTTACTGAGGGGCTCAACATTTGCTCCCCTTCTACATATAGCAACTTAGAATATTTTCTAATGTAATCTTCAAGCTAGTTTTCAAATTTAAGTACAGGAAGGAGGACAATCTAAAAAGGGCATAGAAAGAGAGACTCATAAATCAGGAAGGAATTGAATACATGGCCACAAATGATAAATGATCATATTGTTAAACGTAGAAAATTAGCTATATATATTATATACAATATGTATTATATATAAAATTAGCTACTTATATATATTGTTCATGTATACATTCTATGTATATTTTCATTTATTTAGAGTACCCAGCACGAAGCTTATATGTAAGACAAATATTTAAAGATAGTAACATAGAATTTCCCCATTTATCCCCTTGCATGCTCATATCACGTGACCATTCTGCAGCTCAGGCCTCTAAAGCACCATTTCACAACAGAACACAGATGACACAGGATTAAAATTCCTGCCTTTGGAATATCTAAAAACCTAGGTTGCCAGGCAAAAAGAAAGAGTTTGGAAGAATATATGATATATTCAGTATCTATTTCAAACTTTGCTGAAACCAGACGAAAGGTATTTGGGCTAAGGAAGGGATAGAGACAATATTCAAGGGGTAAAAGAGGACTGAGAAATGGACAGGCATCTTCTACTGTTTTCAGTCAAGACCTGTGCAGAAGGCAATGGAACTCCCAGATGAGTGTGACAATCCATGGAACCATCAGTCCCTGCATTCTGTCTGTGCGGTGAGCCAAGGCCTGAGTTAGACTCGTGAAATCTCAATACTTTGTAGAATGTTCCTTGCAAAACTGAGAGCAACAGCAAACATTTACAGTGAGGAGACCTCAAGTGGGCATAACCTTTCAATAGCGCCCCAGATGGAAGGTGGATGATGAATGACACTTAGGGCCAGACACACACAGTGTCACTGGGGACTGGTTCACACTGACCTGCGGGAGCCAAGTGTGAGCGTCTCTTCCCTGCTCTGTGCCTTTAGTGTTGTGAAAGTTAATGTGAATTGGCCTCAATGGAAGTATTTACGCTGTGGACATTGTCAAGCACTGGTAATTAGTATGCTCTTTCTTTCTTTCTGAGTCAGTTTACCAGCCCATCAGTGCTTGTATCCCTAGCCCCTGTTGCCTCACACTTTTGAAAACCTTAAGAAATTCATGGGATTTTCTGTATTTCAGTGACATGATGGCTCACAGCAGAAATTAAATCACTACATTAAAATTGTGATATCCCATTTCATGCAGACCTGAGAGTGGGGACTGCGATTCCTACTATATCTAGCAAGCTAGTGATCACAAAAATTACTTTATTGAAATGTAATAAAATGATGACTGGACACTTCTGGCGAGGCATAATACTTGTGCTGGTTATAACTTTCTTTGAAAAAGGAATTACCCAGCATTTGGGATGCACCAGAGATACATATGCTTAATGCCCAATATTTTAATATGGTTATATACTACACTAGAAAACATAGTTATCACCTGCTCTGTGGCTTCGGAAATTGCTTAATTAAAATTTCCATTTCCTTATCTTCTTGTAGAAATTCCTCCTTTTTCTTTTTGATTCTGTTGCCACTGTAACTTGTCTCTATTTCCTGATGTATGAAGGCAAACATTGCTGGGTCCTGCCTACAAGAAAACTGTAGGTTGGAGATGAAATCTAATCATTCAGGGGACCAGTTAGCTATTGTGAGATTTTAATGCATCTAGTATTTTGAGTCATCATTGGAACATTTCCTTTTCAGGGTCATACAGTCTATTAAATTCTAAGTGCTGTGATACTACATGTTGGATAGGTAGATCTGAACATCATTCCACGTTGGTGTTGCGCTCCCTGTTTGGGTCTGTTTTCTGTTGATATAACAAAATGTCTGAAGACGTGAACTTTATAAAGGAAAGAGATTGATTGGGCTCATGATTCTGCTAAGACAGTCCAAACACCATGGCACCGATGCCCTGTTGAGGCCGCCAGCTGCATCACAACATGGCAGAGAAACAGAAAGGCAAATACCTGTATGCAGAAGGTATCAATCATCTGAACTGGCCTCACTGTGGGAAGTATCACTATGTTCCTGAATCTGTATCTATGCATTACATAAAATTTGTATACCTTAAATATTGGAAAAAATCCCATTCTCTTGAGAGCTAACTCAGAGAAACCAGGGTCAATCCCCAAAGGAGGGTGGTGCACTTATGACCTAGCTGATTTCTTTCTGGAGGTCCTACTTAAAGTTTCCATCACTTCTACATGATCACATTGCTAACTAAGTTCCCAGCACGTGAATTTGTGGCAAACACACTCAGCCCATACCTGAATCATGACAAGTCCTTTTGTAAACAATGAAGCTTGTTGACATACCTGAGTCTGCATTTTCTGTAAGTTTTCATATTACTTTATTATATTAATTAGCCGATTGATATAGAACTGAGACTTCCATTACCCTGAGATATGTAATGACATTTGAAACATTATTATAATCCTTAAACTAAAGGCTTATTAAGACTAATAACTTTTTTCAACAGAGAAAGAAGAAAGAGAGCTATTGTAAGAATTTTTTAAATATATATAAAGCTTTTATTTAAAGAATATAAATTTCCAAAGTACAGCTTATGGATTACAATGGCTCCCCCCCCATAACTGCCCTCCCACCTGCTACCCTCCCCTTTCCCGCTCCCTCTCCCCTTGCATTCACATCAAGATTTATTTTCAATTCTCTTTATACACAGAAGATCAGTTTAGTACATATTATGTAAAGATTTCAACAGTTTGCCCTCACATAGAGACACAAAGTGAAAATACTGTTGGAGTACTAGTTATAAATAACCATTTTTCCAAAGTTTTTAATGAGTATTATCTGTGGTGAAACAAATGTGCTTGCTTGGCATTTTATGAAGAAAAAAGCAGAAGCAAGAAGAAAGCTTTAGAGAATTACTCATTGCAACCAGAGGGACTTAACTACAGGAGAATCAGTCATTTAATCAAAACTTCTGGCAAGAAGTGATTATTACGGAAGACACTATGTTAATCACAGAGGGTCAGATACAGTTGAGGCACACACAACCTGAATCTGGGGTTAGAATATTTATCCTTCTCTTGCTTAAAGCAGTTCAGCTATATAAGGAACAAGCCAGCATGAATAAATAGATTTTTAAAACATACAAAATGAAATGTTTCAAGGAATTTCTGTTTTAGGTCCCTGGAGGTTAGGGTGTGGGTGGGAAAATGATAAGTTGCAGCGTAAATTCTGAGATATCTTTTTAAATCTTAGAAAACTATTAAAGCATTTGCAAACTTATCTAATAAACCTTTCTATGACCACAAAGAAAAAAGTATATGCATTTACTTTCTGCTACAGGAAGCATAAATAGGTTGCATTGGTTATGTCCAGTGGGCTTTATTCATTAGACTATTTTTAAAAAAAAATGTGTAGGACATCTCAATACTAACATGTTCAAAGCTATTCAATTTCTTTTCCTCCATGAAATCCTACCCAATATTATTTAAGATTTTATTTTATTGCTGTAAGCACTACAGTAAGCAGGTAAAATTGAGCATCTTATCCTTAGTGTTACCTTATCCTGTTTTTTTTTTGTATTTCTTTTTTTTTAATATATATATATAAAGCTTTTATTTAAAGAATATAAATTTCCAAAGAACAGCTTATGGATTACAATGGCTTCCCCCCCACAACTTCTCTCCCTCCCCCTACCCTCCCCTTTCCCGCTCCCTCTCCCCTTCTGTTCACATCAAGATTCATTTTCAATTCTCTTTATACACAGAAGATCAATTTAGTACATATTACGTAAAGATTTCAACGGTTTGCCCTCGCATAGAGACACAAAATGATAATACTGTTGGAGTACTAGTTACAGTATTAATTCACAATGTACAGCACATTAAGGACAGAGATCCTACATGATTTTTTTTTAAAAAATTGATTAATTGTCTATGCAATTTCCAGTTTAACACCAAGATTTTTTAATCATTTGCAATTATCTTTATATAAAGAAGATAGATTCAATATATACTATGTAAAGATTTCATCAGTTTGCACCCACTCAGAAACACAAAGTGTAAAAATACTGTATCAGTACTAGTAATAGCATTATTTCACATTGGATAACACATTAAGGACAGATCCCTCATGAGACGTAAGTACACAGTGACTCCTGATGTTGATTTAACAATTTGACACTCTTGTTTATGGCGTCAGTAATCTCCCTAGGCTCTAGTCATGAGTTGCCGAGGCTATGAAAGCCTTTAGGGTTCGTGGACTTCGATCTTATTCCGAGAGGGTCATAGTCAAAGTGGAAGTTCTCTCCTCCCTTCAGAGAAAGGTACCTCCTTCTTTGATCTCACTCGCAGAGATCTTTCATTTAGGTCTTCTTTTTTTTTTTTTTTTTTTTTTTTTTCAGAGTGTCTTAGCTTTCCATGCCTAAACTATTCTCATGGGCTCTTAAGCCAGATCCGAATGCCTTAAGGGCTGATTTCTGAGGCCAGAGTGCTATTTAGGACATCTGCCATTCTATGAGTCTGCTGTGTATCCTGCTTCCCATGTTGGATCATTCTCTCCCTTTTTGATTCTATCAGTTAGTATTAGCAGACACTAGTCTTGTTTGTGTGATCCCTTTGACTCTTAGACCTATCAGTGTGATCAATTGTGAGCTGAAATGGATCACTTGGACTAATGAGATGGCCTTGGTACATGCCACCTTGATGGGATTGTATTGGAATCCCCTGGCACAATTCTAACTCCATCATTTGGGGCCGTTCCGATTGAACATGTCCCAAATTTTACATCTCCTCCCTCTCTTATTCCCACTCTTATATTTCACAGAGATCACTTTTCAGTTTAAATTTAAACACCTAAGAATAATTGTGTGTTAATTACAGAGTTCAACCACTACTACTAGGATAAAAAAATAAAATACTACCATGGATAAAGTATTACATTGTACAACAACAGTCAGCACAAGAGCTGATGGAGTCACTGTTTCTCATAGTGTCCATTTCACTTCTACAGGTTTCCCCTTTGGTGCTCAGTTAGTCATTGCCAATCAAGGGAAACAAATGATATTTGTCTCTTTGGGACTGACTTAATTCACTCAGCATGATGTTTTCCAGATTCCTCCATCTTGTTGCAAGTGACCGGATTTCATTGTTTTTGACTGCTGTATAGTATTCTGTAGAGTACATGTCCCATAATTTCCTAATCCAGTCTACTGTTGATGGGCATTTGGGTTGGTTCCAAGTCTTAGCTATTGTGAATTGAGCCGCAATAAACATTACTGTGCAGACGGCTTTTTTGTTTGCCCATTTAAGTTCCTTTGGGTAAATTCCAAGGAGTGGGATGGCTGGGTTGAATGGTAGGGTTATATTCAGGTTTCTGAGGAATCTCCAGACTGACTTCCATAGTGGCTTCACCAGTTTGCATTCCCACCAACAGTGGATTAGTGTCCCTTTTTCCCCACATCCTCTCCAGCATCTATTGTTGGTGGATTTCTGAATGTGAGCCATTCTGACCGGGGTGAGGTGAAACCTCATTGTGGTTTTGATTTGCATTTCCCTGATTGCTAGGGATCTTGAACATTTTTTCATGTGTCTGTTGGCCATTTGGATTTCCTCTTTGGAAAAATGTCTATTGAGGTCCTTGGCCCATCTCTTAAGTGGGTTGTTTGTTTTGATGTTGTGGAGTTTCTTAATTTCTTTGTAGATTCTGGTTATCAACCCTTTATCTGTTGTATAGTTTGCAAATATATTTTCCCATTCTGTCGGTTTCCTATTCACTTTCCTGACTGTTTCTTTTGCAGTGAAGAAGCTTTTCAATTTGATGCAATCCCAGTAGTTAATTTTGGTTTTCAGTGCCCGTGCTTCTGGGGTCTTTTCCAAGAAGTCTTTGCCAGTACCTATGTCTTGCAGGGTTTCTCCTATGCTCTCTAGTAATTTGATGGTGTCAGATCGTAGGTTTAAATTTTTAATCCATGTTGAATGAATTTTTGTGTAAGGTGAAAGGTAGGGGTCTTGCTTCATGGTTCTGCACGTGGAAATCCAGTTTTCCCAGCACCATTTATTAAACAGACTGACCTTACTCCAGGGACTGGTTTTGGATCGTTGATCAAATATAAGTTGGCTGTAGGTGTTTGGATTGATTTCTGGAGTTTCTATTCTGTTCCATTGGTCTATCCATCTGTTTCTGTACCAGTACCATGCTGTTTTGATAACAACTGCCCTGTAGTATGTCCTGAAACCTGGTATTGTGATGCCTCCAGCTTTGTTTTTGTTGTACAAGATAGCTTTAGCTATTCGAGGTCTCCTGTGTCTCCATATGAATTTCAGCATCATTTTTTCCAGTTCTGAGAAGAATGTCCTTTGTTTCTTGATTGGTATTGCGTTGAATCTGTAAATTGCTTTTGGCAGAATGGACATTTTGATGATATTGATCTTCCAAACCATGAGCATGGGAAATTTCTCCATTTTTTTGGTATCCTCTTCTATTTCTTTCTTTAAGGTTTTGTAATTTTCATTGTAGAGATCTTTAATGTCCTTAGTTAAATTTATTCCAAGGTATTTGATTGTTTTTGTAGCTATTGTGAATGGGATTGATCTTAGCAGTTCTTCCTCAGCCGTGGCATTGTCTGTGTATACAAAGGCTGTTGATTTTTGTGCATTGATTTTATATCCTGCTACTTTGCCAAACTCTTCTATGAGTTCCAATAGTCTCTTAGTAGAGTTCTTTGGGTCCCCTAAATAAAGAATCATGTCGTCTGTAAAGAGGGATAGTTTGAGTTCTTCCTTCCCAATTTGTATCCCTTTAATTTCTTTTTCTTGCCTAATAGCTCTGGCTAAGACTTCCAGCACTATATTGAATAGCAGTGGTGAGAGTAGGCATCCCTGTCTGGTACCAGATATCAGTGGAAATGCTTCCAACTTTTCCCCATTCAATAGGATATTGGCCGTGGGTTTTTCATAAATTGCTTTGATTGTATTGAGGAATGTGCCTTCTATACCCAGTTTGCTTAGGGTTTTCATCATGAAAGGGTGTTGAATTTTATCGAATGCTTTCTCTGCGTCTAGTGAGATAATCATATGGTTTTTCTTCTGCAGTCTGTTAATGTGGTGTATCACATTGATTGTTTTGCGAATATTGAACCATCCCTGCATACCAGGATGGTCTGGGTGGATGATCTTTCTGATGTGTTGTTGCAGTCTATTGGCCAGAATTTTGTTGAGGATTTTTGCATCTATGTTCATGAGGGATATTGGTCTGTAATTCTCTTTCAATGCTGCATCTTTTTCTGGCTTAGGAATTAAGGTGATGCTGGCTTCATAGAAAGAATTTGGGAGAATTCCCTCTTTTTCGATTGTTCTGAAAAGTTTGAGAAGAATTAGGGTTAGTTCTTCTTTAAATGTCTGGTAGAATTCAGCAGTGAATCCATCTGGTCCTGGGCTTTGCTTTGTTCGGAGGGCCTTTATTACTGATTCAATTTCTGACTCACTTATGGGTCTGTTTAGGTATTCTATGTCTTCCTGGTTCAATTTAGGTAGGTTGTATGTGTCCAGGAATCTATCCATTTCTGATAGGTTTCCCTGTTTGCTGGCATACAAGTCCTTGTAGTAATTTCTGATGATTCTTTTGATTTCTGTGGTGTCTGTTGTTATATTTTCTTTTTCGTCTCTGATTTTACTGATTTGGGTCTTTTCTCTTCTTTTTTTAGTTAGTTGGGCCAATGGGGTGTCAATCTTGTTCATTTTTTCAAAAAACCAGCTCCTCGTTTGGCTGATTTTTTGTAAATGTTTTTTTGGATTCAATCCTGTTGATTTCTTCTCTGATTTTGATTATTTCTCTTTTTCTACTAGATTTGGGTCTAGTTTGCTGCAAATTTTCTAGATCCTTGAGATGCATTGAAAGCTCATCTATTTGGTGCCTTTCCAGTTTCTTGATGTAGGCACCTATTGTTATAAACTTTCCTCTTAACACTGCTTTTGCTGTATCCCATAAGTTTTGGTATGTTGTGCTGTTATCCTCATTTACTTCCAGAAAATTTTTGATTTCTCTTTTGATTTCTTCAGTGACCCATTGTTCATTCAGGAGCATGTTGTTCAATCTCCATGTGTTTGCATATGCTCTAGGGATTCCTGAGTTGCTAATTTCCAACTTCAATCCCTTATGGTCTGAGAAGCTGCATCGTATGATTCTAATTCTTTTGAATTTGCTGAGACTTGCTTTATGGCCTAATATGTGGTCTATCCTACAGTAGGTTCCATGTACTGCTGAGAAGAATGTGAATGCTTTACGTGTAGGATGAAAAGTTCTGTAGATATCTGTTAGATCCATTTGGGCTATAGTGTTGTTTAAATCTACTGTCTCCTTGTTGATCTTCTGTCCTGTCGATCTGTCAATATCTGTGAGTGGAGTATTGAAGTCCCCCAGTACTATTGTGTTGGGGTCTAAGTCTCCCTTTAAGTTTCTTAACAAATTTTTTAAATAAACCTGTGGCCTGTAATTAGGTGCATATACATTGAGAATTGTTATATCTTCCTGTAGTAATGATCCCTTAATCATTATATAGTGCCCCTCTTTGTCTCTCTTAACAGTTTTTGTGTTAAAGTTTATGTAGTCCGATATTAAGATGGTTACACCCGCTCTTTTTTCATTTCTGTTGGCATGGTATATCTTATTCCATCCTTTTATTTTCAGTCTGTATGGATCTTCGTTGGAAAGATGTGTTTCTTGTAGGCAGCAAATAGATGGTTTTTGTTCCTTAACCCAATCAGCCAATCTCTGTCTTTTAACAGGACAGTTTAGACCGTTAACGTTCAATGTGACTATTGATAAGTGGTAAGTTTGCCCTGCCATTTGCCAGATATTTTCTAATGTATGCTTTGAATTCCCTGTGATCTTTTGCCGTGAGGTTCCCTTCGTTTACCTTCTTTCATGTTGATGGTTCTGTTTCTGTGTTTCTGTGTGTAACACGTCTTTAAGTATCTTTTGCAGGGCTGGACGAGTGGCAACAAATTCTTTCAATTTTTGTTTGTTATGAAAGGTCTTTATTTCGCCTTCATTCACAAATGAGAGCTTTGCAGGGTATAATATTCTGGGCTGGCAGTTTTTCCCTCTAAGTACCTGGGCTATGTCTCGCCATTCCCTTCTAGCTTGTAGGGTTTCTGTTGAGAAGTCAGCTGTGAGTCTAATTGGAGATCCTCTGAGAGTAATCTGCCGTTTCTCTCTTGCACATTTTAGGATCTTTTCTTTTTGCTTCACTGTGGTGAGTTTAATTACAATATGTCGTGCAGAGGATCTCTTTTGGTCATGTTTATTAGGGGTTCTATGAGCTTCCTGGATTAGGATTTCTCTGTCTTTCTCCAAGCCTGGAAAATTTTCTGCTAGTATCTCCCTAAAAAGGCCTTCTAATCCTTTCTCCCTCTCCATACCTTCAGGAACACCTAGAACCCGAATGTTGGGTTTTTTAATAGTATCCTGTAAATTCCCGACGATATCTTTTAGTTTTCTAATTTCCTCTTCTTGTCTTTGGTTTGACTGTTTCCTCTCCTGTTCTCTGTCTTCTAGGTCCGATATCCTCTCTTCTGCTTCACCCATTCTGGTTTTAAGGCCCTCAAGATTGCTTGTCACTTGATCTATTGAATTCTTCAATTCATTAAGATTTTTTGTCACTATCGTAGCTTCTTGTTCTACTAGTTGTTTCATTTCATTTTGATTTCTCCGTAGTACTTCATTCTCGCGAGAGAGATTTTCTATCTTATCCATTAAAGATTTCTGTAGTTCAAGAATTTGTTTTTGAGAACTTCTTAATGTTCTTATCAATTCTTTGAGATCTGCTTCTTGCATTTCTTCTATCTCATTATCTTCATAATCCTGACTTGGGGTGTCTTTTCCGTTTGGGGTCATCATAGCGTCTTCCTTGATCTTGCTCCCTCGGAATCTGTTTTTGTTTGGCATTTTTTTTTTCCCCACACTCTTTCTCTGGGTTGTCAAGGTAACGGAGTTTGTGTGCGCAGTGTGTTCCCAGTTTTTGGATCCCCTTCAGGTTTCTACAGCCTCGGGTTTTTGGTTCCGTCTGCCTCAGTGATGGGCGGGCGGGCGCGCCTTGTCCCACTGCGTTTAATCAAATTCGACTTCGCAAGGTGGGCGGCGAGAGGGGCTAGTGTCCATGCGGGCTCGCCTCAACTGTGCTCTTTCCCCCGTGGGGGTCTGCTTCCCCCTGCCAGTGTCTCGGGATCCCTGTATTGGCTCCCGTTCAAGCGCGCAGATCCTGCGGCGATTGTGTTCCGCCTGGCTCCCGTCGCAGCCGGCGGGCGCGCCGTGCCACTGCATTTAATCTAGCTCGAATTAACAGGGTGGGTGACGAGAGAGGCTAGTGTCCGTGCAGGCTCGCCTCAATTGTGCTGTTTCCCCCGTGGGGTCTGCTTCCCCCCCGCCAGTGTCTCGGGATCCCTGTATCGGCTCCCGTTTAAGCGCTCAATTCCAGTGGCGACTGTGTTCCGTCCGGTTCCCATCCCTCCCGGCAGCTCCCGTGCCACTATGGCACGATTTGCCTTTCGCAAACATGCTTTCCCCTAGGTCCTCTGCGTCTCATTCACTGGGTCCGGAAGAATTTCCACTGCATTTTTTTCCCTGAGATTTTTCCTGAGGCTACAGTAACTCTGTTTTTATTAAACTATCTTTTTGCGGACTGCTAGTGCGCATCCTCACTATTCCGCCATCTTGGCTCCGCCCCCACCTTATCCTGTTAACAGGAAAGCAAGCTTGTCATAGGTATAGCATTCCATCTTTTTTTCTTTTACAAGCTTGTCTTTTGCACTCATTCTGAATGTCAAGAGTTCAAGAAGACATTTTGTTTATTGTTATATGACTAGTACGAATACCTAGCATATACCAGGCATTCAATAAATAAATGTGTATAATTTAATTTAATTTGAATATTTAGTTCTTACCCTTTATTTCAAGTTTTCGTATCCTATTGCTATGAAGAGGTTCTTCCATACACTTTTGATACTTGGATGTAATTAAACTCTTTTTTTTTCTTTCTATACCTATGAAGATATTCTTGTATAATATCTCTGAGTTTTCATTCTCAATAATAAGTTTGCATAAAATGAATAAATTGTTGTCTTATCCCTGCCCCATTCCCCCCATGAGGCAGTATTACTAGAATATCTGCAGTATACCTCAGGAATTTTAACAGAATTTCTGAGAAGAAAATTAAAAATTTGGAAAGGAAACATAGCAAAACCACTCCCAATTTCACATGGGAACTGCATATTCTTAATTGTTGCCATCAGCCTCATTACTTGCCTCTCTTTTCTGCTGTGTGATTGCAAACACTGTGGGATGCAGTCTTCACATACTCTTCACTGTACCTGAAGGGCCGAGCAGTGAGCAGGGGAGGGGAACTGTATCATCTTTGCCAAAGCTCAGTGGAGGGCTTTTTCCCAGATCTTTAGAGAGGTGAAGATGTCCTCATATCTGTGACATGTGTCTCTATGCATTTTGGTTCATTTTTCAGTCTTCTCTCTTCTCTGTATGTCAGACACCTAATAAATGGCAAAAAGAAAATATAGGCTTGCTTTGTTTATTAACTCTTTGATACTATTTTTACATTTTTGCCCCAGTGCAACCAAGCATCAAATTTATGGTTCCGATCTCACTTCTGCTAACAAAACTTTTCTCAGGCTCCTTTTACAAACATCTTCAATAAGTAAAGTACAGTAGAAGCCAAACCAAAGCCAACTGTTTTGCTCAACAGTCCTGATTCTAAAATTACATTTATACCCAATATCATACCTAAATTCCTTCCCTTTCTTCATATTCTATTTTTATCTCCTCCTCTTTTGTAAAATTTGTCCTGACTCATTAGAAATCATATGACACATTCCATAAGGAATCCCACAAGGAATGTGGAAGATGCATGAGTAGTAATTCCAACGCTCACTCTCAGCATCTACCATTGAACCTTGTGGTTGTGTTTGAGAAGAGGCCACTGCTGCTCACTGCACTGTCGAAGTTTGCTAAAGCCACTGCAGTCAGTGGTTTGGGGCCAGCTGCCAGAGCCAGGGAGCTAGCTGCACCTTCATTACCGACGTCGTCAAAAGAGCAGCCAGCCTTCAAGAACCCTCAATTTGGGATAAACCCACAGTGCCCATAATGGTGGTGGCTGATGTGGCCCCAAACCCAAGTGTGGCAGCTTCCCGGGCTCCATTTGTGAGGAAACAGCTGGATTCTGCCACTATGCCTGCTTTATCACATTGGCTCTCTGATATCTCTCCTCTCCCCATTCCCCACAAAGCTCCCTGGAGACAGGCCCCAGTCTCTCCAGATCCCCCTAGGATGATCTTTCCAAGTCAGAGGTGTAGGCTGCACTCCCAAGCCTTCTGTCTCATTTTATCATCAGGAGAATAGAAAATCAGACAAGGAGAAAAAATGCCAACCTTTAAGCTGTTTGATTCATTTGGTGGCCTAAGAGTTTGTGTTATTTTTAAGTCTAGACATTTCTTCCTAATTATAAAAATAATACTTTTTAAAGGTAGAAAAATTCAAAAACACTGAAAATTTAAACCAATAAATTTCTTGAGATGTTCTCATCGCATATCAGAGTGCTTGGTTTGAGTCTTGGCTACACTGCCTCTGATACAGCTCCCTGCTAATGCACATCTTGGAAGTCAGCAGATGGTGTCCCAAGTGCTTAAATCTCTACCACTCTTGTAGGAGACCTGGATGGAGTTTCCAGCTACCAGCTTTCAGCTGGCCCAGTCCTGGCTGTTTCTAGCATTTGTAGAATGAACAAGCAGATAGAAGATTGAGCTTACTCACTCTCTGTCTCTCACCCTCTCTCTGTCTCTCTGCCTTTCAAATGAATAAGTAAATCATAACAAAAAATAAATAAACCTCAAATATGATTTGATTAAACTCTTTAAGTTACATAGCATGTAAAAATACATAACATTATATCATTTAGTGTTTAAATGGGCAATTTTCCACATAACATATACTGTTACTAAAATGTAATGTTGGCCGGTGCTGCGGCTCAATAGGCTAATCTTCCACCTGCAGCGCCGGCACCCTGGGTTCTAGTCCCGGTCAGGGTGCCGTATGCTGTTCCCGTTGTTCCTCTTCCAGTCCAGCTCTCTGCTGTGGCCCAGGAAGACAATGGAGGATGGCCCAAGTCCTTGGGCCCTGCACCCGCATGGGAGACCAGGAGAAGCACCTGGCTCCTGGTTTCGGATCACCGCAGTGCGCCGGCTGCAGCGGCCATTGGGGGGGTGAACCAATGGAAAAGGAAGACGTTTCTCTCTGTCTCTATTTCTCACTGTCCACTCTGCCTGTCAAAAAAAATGTAATGTCTAGCATTCAGCATAAAAATATCCAACAGTTGCCAGATACTACATTGATTCTAATTTGTACATTAACCTCATTTAGTATTTTCTTGAATTGGAATATTTCTTCTGATCAGTATATATAATTATTTGATGATGTGATTAGATAATAGAAAATTTGAGCTCTGTGGGTTATTAGAGTTTTTACAAATTAATGGGTCACTGAATCAACAGTTTTTGTCATTTTAACAATCTGTCAGTAACCATTTTCCATGTCAATACATATTATTGTAACTCATGAATTTTTATAGCCGCATTGTAATCCATTATATGGATTTACTATGGTTTACCTAACCTGTCTCCTGCTTAAGAACAGTCTAAGTTTTATCAGGCCATATGGCTTTAGGCCTGTAGGGAGATGCAGGAACAGAACCAATCTGTTTACCTTCTCAGCTCTGGGAATTTGAACTGGGCCCTTGGAGACATGAGCTTTGAAAAGATGTACTTGTGCATGAGCAGTTTGCATGCTAACAGATGCATGGAGAAGGATGGGCCACCAACTCACACCCATTTTTATTTTTTCAGGAAATATATGTGACTACATCCATTGTGGGGGAGAAAAAGATGCAGCTTTGTTAGCCAGTTAGTCTTTCCCGTCCCTTTGTATAAACGTTGGAGGATCCTTATACCATTTGATTGACAGATTTTTCCTTGTGGTTCTCAGAAACATCTGCTTGGTTTGCTTGAGGTGGCCAAGGGTCTTAATAGATTCAAACTGATGGAACAAGGACATAAGCTTCAGCCATTCTTGCTAATTGCCCACGAAGAAAAACATTGGAATGTATTCCTTGCCCTTGAATCTCAGTTGGGTCCCACACCCTCTTGCCTTCATACCCTGCCCTACAAAACCACTTGAAAGACCAGTTGAAAGAACACTTGAATGACCAGTTTTAGGAATTCCACTCTGCCTGATGTCCCCTACCCCCACCCCTATCCCTATCCCTTCTAAAATATAAAAAGGCCTGGTCCCTGGTCATCGGAGCCTTCTGCCATGTGTTCCATCATGTACAGGTGTCAGTTGGTCACCCACCTCTACGAATTTACTTTCTCTGAATACCTTCAATCTGGCTGTAAATTGATACATTGCCTCCTCTCTATTCTGTGCCTCTTTTCCTAACATTTTGGTGCCCCATGTGGAAAAGGAAGAGCACCACAGCATCTGTAACTGTTTTCCTAACACAAACAACTGAAACTACAGAGTTGCCTAATTAACCAAGGGTAATGAGAGAGGAAGTAAAAGAAAACCATGGCAGAGGTATCTATGCAAGTTGGGTAAATCAGAGAAAAGGACTTGGATCAGCATTGAGGGTTATGTTCTGTTTTATTGGAGGATGTATCTTTTAAAACACCAGTTGTTACATTTAACTCATCATTATCCAACACCTGCTAATTGAAGTACCCAGTCCTTTTCCAAATTGTTACCCTGGGTGAGGGTTAAAGAGAAAGGATTTACATCTCTAGCTTCTAACTGAGTGTGACAGTTAAGTGACTTCTCCCACCTGCAACATGAATTTGCTACATTATTGGCTTTTCTTGAGAGAAGAGATAGCAAAATGTACTGACTTTTTTCATCCTTGACAAGATGATTAATATTTTTACAAAATTGGTCAATAAGAACTATGTATGATAACTTTTTTACCCTTTTTGAAAAGTGGCACTTGGCTAGTCCTGGCAGCAGAATGGAAAACACACACACACACACACACACACACACACTTTACCTATTCAAAAGCAGTTAATATCAAAGGAAAAGAGTAGTATGATTTAGTAATTCTCAACTAGTTCAGAAGTTAATAGATTTTTCCAAGGTCAAGGTCATGAAAAACTCCAGCATTAATGCCTTTAAACGTAAGATTACAGGTGCTGCAGCTTGAGATAAGCAGATAACTGACATGAGTTTCTGTAATGTTGTATGCACCCTGTCCAATGCCTTTTCCACCAAAGTTAGCTAAATATTTTATTTACTCAGACTTCCATTTGAATAGTATTAATGACAGTCTAATTCATTTGGATCATTGTTAATTATGGCTACTAAATGTTATCAAAATATTAAAATTAAGAAATCAATCAGTGGCCAATAAGTACAATTTATAAATATTGAATAAAGTCACCATAATTAGTAAAAAGATCATTCAGCCATTGTCAATCTATTAGAAATGATTCATGACTAACTATATTATGAAATAACCTTTCAATAATACATTAAATTGGGACGTGTTGCCATTTATGCTTCTTATTAAGGAATGTAAATATGACCTCTTTCCCTTTATAGTTTAGTTGTTGACAATTATGTTACAATGAGGAGCAAAGCATAAACAGATATCATTAACGGAGATAATTACAGTGCAATTGTGTTCTGATACTGTATTAGGGCACAGAATATTCTGGCTCTGAAAACCTTGCCTTCATACGAAGTAGCATCATTAGGTAATATCCAAATATGCATTATCCAATCACAACTACCATTGCAACTTGGTTAATAAATCATCCTCAAATGAGTCTTTTCTTTTGATTTGTTCCATTGCTCTCTCTCTCTGATTTCCTCTGTCTTTCCCTACTGCTTCTGATGGCCCTTCTCAGTTTCCTAAGTACTATGAGATTTGGATGTCAAAAAGGATTCAAATATGTTCTCTAGCCCAACTCTCTCAATGAAGACATAGTGGGGGCCATAATGGGCACGGAAGTTAGGATGCTCTTTAGGATACCCACATCCCATAAAGGAGTGCCTGGGTTTGAGTTAAGTTCCACTCCTGATTCCAGCTTCCTGTTAATGTGCTCCCTGGAAGGCAGCAGGTGATAGATCAGGTATTTGGGTTACTTCTATCTGTGTATGAGACCAGGATTAAGTTCCTGGCTCCTGATTCTGCTTTGTCCAATCCCAGCTGTTTTGGGCATTTGGGCAATGAGCTATCAGATGAGAACATGTGCTTGCTCTCTCTCTCTCTCTCTCTCTCTCTCTCTCTCTCTCTTCATTCCTCCCCTCCCCTCCCCTCCCCTTCCCTCCCCTCCCCTTTCTTCCCCTTCCCTTCCCGTCCCTCCTCCTCTCCCTCTATCTCACTGTTTCAAATAAGTGATTTCTTTTAAATGAGGAAATTGAGGCTGGACGCTTGAAATGTCTTGGCTAGAGTCATGTAGCTGATGATGAAATTTGGACCAGGATCCATGTTATTTCAGCTTCAATGCTCATTCCATATTCATTTTTTATTCCAATTTGTAAAGTGTAAATATTACTTTCAGTCTTACATAATGCATATGAACATCTAATTTATATTTCATGGATATTTACTTTTTAATATGGTACAAAATAAAGTTCACTTCATTCTTTTAAATTATTTCTTCTTTAATCTCCAGGTCACTGAACAATATATTCTAACATCTGTAACACAGTCACATGCATGTGACTGGGTATAGGTACCAATTCATTAGTGAATGAGGAAGGATCTATGTATTTAGAATGACGACCTCATGAAACACCACATCTCCATGTGTACCCATATGTGATGACTAAGTGCAAGTCTAGACCCCTCAAACCAAGACCAGGAAGAGGGAGGGTAATCCTGGTCCTCTTGAATAAACACTGGGTTAATAGGAAACCCAGAGTTAATTTGCTGCCAGGAATTAATGAAATATTTTGTGGATTAAAATGGGATTCAAGACAGGAATTAGGGGCTAGCATTGTGGCATAGCAGATAAAGCTGCCATCTGTAATGCTGGCATCCTAATGGGCACAAGTTCGGGTCCCTGCTGCTCCACTTCTGATCCAGCTCCTGCAAAAGGCCTATGAAAAGTGGTGGAAGATGGCCCAAGTACTTGGGATTCTGCCACCTATGTAGGAGAATGACAGGAAGCTCCTGGCTTCAGCCTGGCCCCAGTCCTAGTCATTGCATCCCTCTGGGAAGAAAACAAGCAGATGACAGGTTCTCTCTCTCCCTCCCTCCCTCACTCCCTCCCTCCCTGCTTCCCTTCCCCCCTCCCTCTCTACTTCTCCCTCTCTCCCTCTCTACTTCTCCTTCTTTTCCTCTCCCTCTTACCTTCTCTCTGTATAACTCTTTCAAATATATCTTTTTTTTTCACTGAAAAACTATGTAACATTTTTATTTTTTTTTGACCAGTTTGCACTTAACTTTTATTTCTTTGCAAAATAAACAAATGCTCATAGATCTTGCCTCCACCGGTGAGCTGTTATTATGATAGCCAAAGATCCATTGTATTTCTTTTTTTTAATAACGCTTTTATTTAAAGAATATAAATTTCCAAAATACAGCTTATAGATTACAATGGCTTCCCCCCCATAACTTCCCTCCCACCCGCAACCCTCCCCTTTCCCACCCCCTCTCCCCTTCCGTTCACATCAAGATTCATTTTCAATTCTCTTTATATACAGAAGGTCAGTTTAGTATATATTAAGTAAAGGTTTCAACAGTTTGCCCTCACATAGCAACACAAAGTGAAAAATACTGTTGGAGTACCAGTTATAGTATTAATTCACAATGTATAACACGTTAAGGACAGAGATCCTACATGATATATATATTTTTAAATTGATTAATTATCTATGCAATTTCCAATTTAACACCAAGATTTTTTAATCATTTGCAATTATCTTTATATACAGAAGATCAATTCAGTATATACTATGTAAAGATTTCATCAGTTTGCACCCACACAGAAACACCAAGTGTAAAAATACTGTTTCAGTACTAGTAATAGCATTATTTCACATTGGATAACACATTAAGGACAGATCCCTTATGAGACGTAAGTACACAGTGACTCCTGATGTTGATTTAACAATTTGACACTCTTGTTTATGGCGTCAGTAATCTCCCTAGGCTCTAGTCATGAGTTGCCGAGGCTATGGAAGTCTTTAGGGTTCGCCGACTTCAATCTTATTCCGACAGGGTCATAGACAAAGTGGAGGTTCTCTCCTCCCTTCAGAGAAAGGTACCTCCTTATTTGATGGCCCCGTTCTTTCCACTGGGATCTCACTCGCAGAGATCTTTCATTTAGGTCTTCTTTTTTTTGTTTTTCAGAGTGTCTTAGCTTTCCATGCCTAAAATATTCTCAAGACAGAAATTAAATGTGATTATAGAAAAATTAAGAAAATTAGCCTCTCTACCTTGCAAATAAATAAACTTAAAAAAATTCTTTATTTTTTTTTTATTTTTTTATTTTTTGACAGAGTGGAAAGTGAGAGAGAGGCAGAGAGAAAGCTCTTCCTTTTTGCCATTGGTTCACCCTCCAGCCGGCGCACTGCACTGATCCGATGGCAGGAGCCAGGTACTTATCCTGGTCTCCCTTGGGGTGCAGGGCCCAAGCACTTGGGCCATCCTCCACTGCACTCCCTGGCCACAGCAGAGAGCTGGCCTGGAAGAGGGGAAACTGGGACAGAATCCGGTGCCCCGACCGGGACTAGAACCCGGTGTGCCCGTGCCACAAGGCAGAGGATTAGCCTATTGAGCCACGGCGCCGGCCAAAAAAAAAAAGATTCTTATACTCTTAAGCTTTGTACATCAAGGTCTCATTGTTGTACCTACCCTCCTTGTATTGCTGTGTATTACAGAGATCATCTTGCAATTCTATTTCTTTTTATTAACAATAGAGAATTGTTCTCATGATTTTAATAGATATGAGTCGAAGTATACAGTGATACTATGCTCTCTCCCTCCCTCCTCCTCTTTGCTTTTTTTTCCTCTTAATTTTTTGCTATAACAAATGTTCAGTTTATTTTTTCTTTTTTTAACTTTTATTTAGTAAATATAAATTTCCAAAGTACAGTTTATAAATTACAACGGCTTCCCCCCCATAACTTCCCTCCCACTCACACCTCTCCCATCCCCCACTCACTCTCCCATTCCATTCACATCAAGATTCATTTTCAATTATCTTTATATACAGAAGATCGATTTAGTATATATTAAGTAAAGATTTCATCAGTTTGTACCCACACAGAAACACAAAGTGTAAAATATTGTTTCAGTACTAGTTATAGCATTACTTCACATTGGATAACACATTAAGGACAGGTCCCACATGAGACATAAGTACACAGTGACTCCTGATGTTGATTTAACAATTTGACACTCTTGTTTATGGCATCAGTAATCTCCCTAGGCTCTAGTCATGAGTTGCCGAGGCTATGGAAGCCTTTAGGGTTTGCCGACTTCAATCTTATTCCGACAGGGTCAGAGTCAAAGTGGAAGTTCTCTCCTCCCTTCAGAGAAAGGTACCTCCTTCTTTGATGGCCCCATTCGTTCCACTGGGATCTCACTCGCAGAGATCTTTCATTTAGGTCTTCTCTTTTTTTCCCAGAGTGTCATGGCTTTCCATGCCTAAAATATTCATATGTGCTCTTGAGCCAGATGCAAATGCCTTAAGGGCTGATTCTGAGGCCAGAGTGCTATTTAGGACATCTGCCATTCTGTGAGTCTGCTGTGTATCTCGCTTCCCATGTTGGATCATTCTCTCCCTTTTTGATTCTATCAGTTAGTATTAGCAGACACTAGTCTTGTTTGTGTGATCCCTTTAACTCTTAGACCTATCAGTGTGATCAATTGTGAACTGAAATTGATTACTTGGACTAGTGAGATGGCCTTGGTACATGCCACCTTGATAGGATTGTATTGGAATCCCCTGGCACGTTTCTAACTCCATCATTTGGGGCAAGTCTGATTGAGCACGTCCCAGATTGTACATCTCTGTAGAGTACTCACATGAATTCTGTGAGTTCTCCATCCACTGCCTCTTTTTTCATGGTCTCAGTTCATTAGCACCACACATTCACTAGGTCCTAATCTCCTGTTATTTCACACACACACACACACACACACACACCACCCAGAGTCAGGTTTTTCTGCTTTGCTTAGGGTGGGTGCAGCTCTGAGGTCACGCTTCTAATGACGTATGTCCAAAACGGCGCCTGCTCTTTGTCTTGCTCGCCTTTGAGAGGTGAGCGGAGAGAGAGAAACTCTTGTCTGTACCAGTCACTTTTTTTTCTCTCTCTCTTCTAGTTAGCCTGGTTAACTTTTCCCCACAGGGTTTCAAGCCTCATTCCCTCTAGTCTCCTCTTTCCATTTTCCCGCTGGTGTCTCAGGCTACTGAGTTTCGGCTCACCTCGCGTGGTGTTCCGAGCCATGGGATCCCACACCCTCCATGCAGGTCCACCATGAATCACTAGTTCTGGAAGAGTTTCCTCTGCTGTTTCTTCCCCTACTCTTCCTTGAACCTGCAGTATCTCCACTTTTATTAAATTGTCTCTTCCCAGACTATCAGTGTGCTCCCTTCCTAGTCTGCCATCTTGCCTTAACCTCTCAGTTTACTTTATAATCACAGGCTCACCACTCCTCTAAATAAAGAGCACTACAAGTAAAAGGTAGATAGATTCTCTGATCTGCAGGAGTACGGGCAAGGGTACAGACAATAATCTAATCACCAGTGTAAGTTTAGCTCGACATACATTAAGTTTTTTTTTTTTTTTGAACTCTATATATTAGCTACAACCAATCAGAGAAAGCATATGAAGTTTGTCTTTTGGCGTCTGGCTTATTTCACTAAGTGTAATGATCTCCAGTTGCATGCATTTTCTTGCAAGACATGATTGTCTATTTTTTAAGGTTGAGTATTATTTCATCATGTATATGTACCACATTTTCTTTATACAGTCATCAGTTTCTTAACAAGGCTATGAACTCCTAGAACACTTTAGTCATCTTTGTATTCCCTAAACACTTGGCACATTGGGATGATTAGTTAGTGTTTTGGTGTCAAACTGATTGCAAATGTGACCCCAATAACTCCTTCCCCTGTAGCCACACTTCCTGCTGTGTAACTGTACAGTTTTTCCCATTAAGTGATGCAGTCTGTTTTTCCACTCTTTGAAACTGGAGTGGCTGTTTCATTGACTGTTCCATCTGCATTTCCGAATAAATTGCAATGAAGGTAACAGGGCTCTAATCCTGACCTTGGCCTAAAGAGCTCTTCCACATTTCTGCTCATTCTAAGGAACCCTACCACCACTCCATTACCAAGACTGACATCTTTGAGGCTTACAGGATAAGAAAGTGGCCAACGTGCGTTATCCACAGGCTCAAGGCTTCTGGGTTTCTATGAGCCTCTTTTCTTTTTTCCCTAATGCCTCACTGAGCTTCAGTGTATTCCAAAGAAAATGATTGAAAAAGCAGCATTTCCCTTGCTGTTGCTTCTGTCTGAATGTGTGACCTTAGATAAGTCCCTCAAGCATGACTTTAGTTTCCCGGTTTCCTCTTCAATGGGACAGAGACAATGATCCAACCTTGTCAATCTTGTGAGATTAATTTTATTATGGAAAATGGGAAAGTGGCTTGACAGCTACTGTTTGAGCCTCCAAACTCTGAATAGAGAAGCAAAGCTGCTGGGTAAAAAGGTGGCTGAGGGACTGAAGAAGCCAGAGAAATACAGGGTGACTGATAATCCTGGGGACTGCTAGGGTCAAATGGCAGCTGTGAATCTGTACATACAGGCATTGCTCTCCACGAGTGTTATCTAGTTTAGTGATGGATTTCTTTTTGTGACAAATTGCCATTCCAGGTTGCTTCCTAGATGATATTTCTACAAATGGAAAATCATTCTCCATTGCCTGAATGGCACTAAAGAAAGTTATTATTTTCCAACCGATTCCATAGAGCTTGCATTCAGATTTTCCAGCAAGAGGTTTAATAAAAACAGAACTGCAGCCAATAGCAATGGAAAAATGTTACATCTCTATCTGGCTACAATGTGTCACCTTTTATGTTGCATCCTCTGAATGATAAAACATAATTTATTGCATCTAAAAGTAAGCCAGAAACTCATTGCTGGATTCTTCCTAACATGAAGCCTGTTTAAGTAGATTTGTATTGGCTTTGAAATAAAAAGAATAGTGGTGAGGGAGAGAGAATAAAAAATGAACATATATTTAAAGATAACCCTTTAATATTTATGTAACAAGAACTGGGAATTTGGTTATAATAGCCTTGTCTCTTGATTTATAATGTACTTATATGTAAAAATATTTAACTTCACTTCAATGTATTTGAGGAAACTATTGGGTTATTAATATATGACCTTAAGTTCCCTTTACTGGTATGTCGCTGGATGCTTTTAGTCTCTGATTCCTGAGTAAGAAAAAAAAGTTTAATAGCATCTATTTCTTCACTAAAATGTTTGATGCAAATAAAAATCTGTTCAAAACAGAGTTGGGATTCTCTGTTTTAATGATTTTTTAGAAATGCACTTATTTGATGTGACTATTAATTTTAAAAATTATGAGAATCTCAATGATCATATTTGCTTTTTACCATAGATGGCCAAGAGGTACTAATGAGAGGCCTGTAACATATGACTGGTGTTGGTCACAGGACAGTTATAAAATCTGCATCAATATGTGATAACTACAAAGATTTTCATGTCTTTTCATTCATTCATTCATTCACCATTGCATGAATATATATTTTAAATGTTTATTCATATTAAATGTTGGTGCTAATTACAAGTATACTTCAGAGTTCATGAAAAATGAATTATACATTCATCTCAATTTTTTTACATTAAAATAGTCCTATCTCTTAATTCTATTTTTCTTGAACTTCTTTAAGTAATCCTAGACCTTTATTAAGACATGAAACACTCTCCTTCTGCCATTATAGAGTATGCCTAACTCCCGTTCTTGCGATTTCATCTCATAACACTTTCAGGATCAAGAGATTCCTGGCCAAAACAGCAAAATGAAACAAAACAAAAACCAAAATATCCGCATTCCCAATGCATGTGTGTGAAAACTGGTAATAAAATGAGGTACAAGGCCGGTGCCGTGGCTCAATAGGCTAATCCTCCGCCTGCAGCACCAGCACACCGGGTTCTAGTCCCTGTCAGGGCACCGTATTCTGTCCCGGTTTCCCCTCTTCCAGGCCAGCTCTCTGCTGTGGCCAGGAAAGGCAGTGGAGGATGGCCCAAGTGCTTGGGCCCTGCACCCACATGGGAGACCAGAAGGAAGCACCTGGCTCCTGGCTTAGGATCAGCGTGGTGCGCCGGCCGCAGTGCTCTGGCCACAGAAGCCATTAGAGGGTGAACCAACGGTAAAGGAAGACCTTTCTCTCTGTCTCTCTCACTGTCCACTCTGCCTGTCAATAAATAAATAAATAAATAAATAAATAATTATGTACAAGTCTAAGAGGAGAACCTGGAGAACAAAGAAGCTGTGTCTGTAAGAAATTGCACATATGAGGGCATGTGTGTATTTCCTGACTCATTAATCACTGTCATTCTGAAAATGTCACCACTGTCTGGACAGTTGGACATGTTTAACTGGGATTGTGGTTTCTCTCTTTGTTTCTATGATCTGAACTGAGTAGGTTGCTTCATTGACAAATAGATGAAATCTTTTAAGAAAAAAAAGACAAAATATATTCTGCTTTGTTTTATGTTTATGTAAGTTGGCTGGCCCACTAGATTAAATGTCTCTTTCCACTTTCTCCTGTTCTGCTTCATCATCACCTCCATCACCACCATCATATCTTTTTATAAATCTTTCTGTCCTATCAGTGCCTGGCACATAGTAGGAAGTCTATAAAGCTGTGTTCAATTAATATTAACTTAGAAACAACATTACTTTGGGGTTGCCATTTATCCTAACACTTGGGACACCTACATCCCACATCAGAGTGCCTGCGTTCTGTTCCCAGCTTCCATTCCTGACTCTTAACATTCCACTAAGCAAAATCCTGGGAGGCAGCGGTATGGCTCAAGTACTTGGGTTCCTGCTAACCACAGGAGAGTACCTTGACTGAGTTCCAGGTTCCTGGCTTCAGCCTTAGACTAACCTTGGCCATTGAAGAAGCTATGGGAGTAAATCAGCAAATGGGCGCTCTCTCTGAGTGTCTGTCTCTGCTTGTTTACCTCTCAAATAAATAAAAACTTATTTAAAATATTTTTAAAGATTTCTTTTTTTATTTATTTGAAAGACAGAGTTACAGAGAGGCAGAGGGAGAGAGGGAGGGAGGTCTTCCATCTGCTGTTTCACTCCCCAAATGGCTGCAAGGGATGGAACTGGACTGATCTGAGCCAAGAGTCAAGAACTTCTTCCAGGTCTCCCACGCAGGTGCAGGATCCCAAGGGCTTAGGCCATCAACTACTGCTTTTCCAGGCCATAGCAGTGAGCTGAATCAGAACAGGAGCATTCGGGACTAGAACCGACACCCGTACGGGATGCCAGTACTGCAGGCGGCAGCTTTACCCACTATGCCACAGCACTGGCCCCTAAAGTGATTTTTAAAAGTTATCTACTCATTGAGAGATCGAGGGCCATATTTTTTGCTTTAGATATAAAATTAATTATGTTATCTCAGTAAAACTATGAAATATACATTATCGTTCTCAATATATGTATGAGAAATCCCAGATCAGAAAATTTAAGTCCTTGGCTCAAAGTCACACAAGTATTCAAGTGAGGAGCTTGGTTTAGGCTCAGGAAGAACTATACAAAAGTTTGCGCTGAAGGAAACATTTTATAAATTCAATTATGCATTTATCTTAAAAGTCAGCAAACATTTTATTTGGCCTTCAAAATTTTTGAAGTTGAATTCCATTAAATATGGCACAATTCTTCGGTGGCCCTAAGTCTCATAGATCTTAGTTTCATACTTCAATTTATTCTCGTGGCTTTACCTACTTAATTGTTATAAGAAACTGAGTTTCAGGATTTAGATGTTTACTTTCTTTTGTCTTTTCACTTCAATTGCCTCAATAATTTATTTTAAAATAATGATATTACCCATCCTCTCTCTAGTAATCTAAATCAACAGATGAGACCAGTCACAAAGATCGGTTTAACCCAGTTAGGTTGTTTCATCTTGGTCTGTGATATTACCAAGTCATCACTGAAAAATAAAAGCTATTGCATGATATAGATAACTTACTGCTTGTCTGGCACTGTGCTATACCTTCTGTATGCTATAATTATTAATCCACAAAATGATCTCATGACATTTGTGTTACTAGTTGAGTTTTCAAGAGGTAACTTATCTTGTCCAATATTACAGTTACATGGCAGAACCAGAAATTAAGTCAGATATGTGAATTCCAAAATGTGTTTTATCACTGATCTTATGTGCATGGCTGGGAATTTTATTCTCCTATAATGGAGAAGGTATTTCTAATCTCACATACACAAAAAGTGAAATTTGTTCTTCTATGGCTACTTCCTGAGTACTGAGTCTCATTACCCTTTTACAAGGGCAGTCAAAATAGATTCACATCAGTGTCCAACTTTGCTTCTACTCCAGCCTACATCCATACAGATGAATGTAACACTTCCTAGACAATGGCCATGGCTTTCCCTTACCTATATCACTTGTGGTAAGTAGAAAAACAGCCAGTGAAGTTCCAAGTCATCGCCACCACCACCACCACCATAACCACCATAGCTGACCATTATCTTCTCTGTATCTGGCACATAGCGAGTAGTCAATAAAATTTTATTCAGTTAAAATTGGTTTTAAAATCACTACATGGTTATTGCTGTAATCAAAAGCCCAGCTAGAAACTCCCAGTCACTTTCCCTGCCTTGCTGGAGGTCTGTGCTGCTTCCCTACCTGGTACTTGCTTGTGTTGGCTTTGCATGGAGTCATATTCAGTGCTTTTAAGTGAATTGAAATGCAAATTAATATACAGATTGCATGAGGTTTTTCAGCATAATTAATAAGCCATACATTAGAGAACTGAGAATGCAAGATATGGTAGTTCCTAAAACTAAATGGGGTAGCAATAGCTGAATGGAAGTTTGGGTTATCTTATCTCCTTTTTAAATGAAAAGCTTTATCTCAAGCAGGGTCATGCTTTCTTTTGGCAGCAGCTTTAATTCCCTTCTGAAACTCACAAAAGTCCTAATTCTTAAAAGGCAATACTAAAGCAATGTGGTTTACTCAAACAATAGCCAGCACTCTATATGACTCCTCTTAAAACTTTCCTTAAGCGCTTGTCCTTTCTACATAACAGGTTTTTCTCATTAGCAATATGTGTTGAATTTCAAGGTCTGGTCTCTGTGGACTTAGGTAAGCAACATTTAGCTAGAGGGCAACAGTGCCAAAGTCTGGAACTTCTCAAAGGTTCATAGTAAACAGCCATCTAGAATCATAAATCGGGAGTGGAGTGGTAAAAGAATTTTTAAAAAGGGGAAAAAATGCAGAATATCATGTTAAGACCTTGCAAGGGGTCAAAGACAAAACATAAAAATTCTTTCAAAGGAAATCCAGTCCCTTGAGTTGCCTTTATTGGGGAAACCTGTGTAATAGGTGGTTCCTTGGGGACAAAATGGGACATCGGTTGATCTTAGTGTGGATACAATTGGAATCAACAGCAGCAAACCCTCTCACCATTTTTTTAAAGAAAATGTTACTTTTCCTTTTAATTTCACAGAAACATTAAAATGTAGAATTGGGTCATTTTGTTAATTCCTTTGATATCAATACAGGAAAATAAATGCCATGTGAATCCAAGTCATTCCTTTGCTGTCCTACCTTTCCCGGGGTGAATTGCAAACACACTTAGGCACGTAAGCACTGTAAGTGATGTTGAACATAAAGCTAATTGACCTTAATGAACAGAACAGGCAAAACAACCCTTCTGGAATTCCACTGCAGGGGAGCACTCTTCAGAAGCCTCGTCAGAAAAAGCAGCGGGGTTTTGGAGTATTTTTATTTGCTGCTACCTAGGCAGGTTGTTCAACAGAAATGGGGCAATAAAACACAGAGTGACGTCTTTGGGATTTGCGTATATGCTTGGAGGTGATTAGACGGGCGAGTAGGATAATCCGTTGTGGGGACAGGGCATATTTGGGAGGTAAATTGAATGAAAGCAAAGGATTTCTGTGGGATCATAGGTACATTTTACATTTGGTTTACACTTTTCCAGCTGTGAAAGGCTCAGCCCGGGTAGCCCAAAGCCAGTGCTGTCACTTTGTGATGTGTGAATGTACCCCGGCTCCAGCTGGTTGCTATCAGAGGCAGTGTGGTGCCTTTACCTGGCTGAAGACATTTCAGAAGTGTGAAATGTCACTACCTCTTGTTGGAAGGCTGCTTATTCCTCTACTTTCATCGCTATCTGAGTTGTATTGCACCAGGGACCTCTTATTCCTATCCACCATGCAAGTCAGCTTTCTGTAAATTGACTGAGTGGGTGGGCAGCGTTGGACACCACTGGAGAACAGAGTTATGGGAAAGGGGAGACATTTTTCTTCTGCCTCCCTCTATTCTGCCAGCTGCTGGAGCCCATCCAGGCCTTGAAACCTTGTTTATTAGCTGGGGGTTTAGAGATCTGCAACTGTGCTGGTGGGTGTTTTATTTGATGTTTGCTGACTCACTTGTGTACTGAAGTACAGTCTGTGTCAATTCTCCAGTGTGGTTTTTCAGAAGGAGAGGGAATTACATTTTTAAAGCTAAAACTTGATATTTCCAAGAGTTTGATTCACCCCTGCTACCTGGCTGCCGTATTAGTCAGTGTTTAAATGTCAAGGAGAAGCAATTAACAAAACTGTTTCTCCACTCTTTTTTTTTTTTCAGGTTTATTTTTCTACCACAGAAGTGGTTTTTAGTATAAAATGATAGGGCCATCAAAAGCTCTTTGGGTTTGTTGTGGCTGCTTGCGTTATTAACTTCAAAGTAATTTTTACCTGTGCTTAACACAGTTTAATCCTGTGTGGTTTGGGATGAAAACATGAAGAATATCTTTTGCCACAATCATTTTTTGAGAGTCTGCTCTACATCAAACACTTTGCTAATGCAGAAGAGATTGATTTCATAGAGGTTATCGTTAGTGAACATCTGTATCTACAAATAATGATACACAGTGCTGCCCACATACAGTCAAAGAGGTATGAGGCCAGCATTGTAGTTCAACAAGCGAAGCTGCCACCTGTGATGTCAGCATTCCGTGTTACAGTGCTGATTCAAGTCCTAGCTGCTCCACTTCCAATCTAGTTCCCTGCTATTGTGCATAGGAAAGAAGCATGAAAATGGTGCAAGTACTTGGGCCCCTGCCACCCACAGGGAAGACCCAGGTGGAGTTCCTGGATCCTGGTTTCAGCCTGGCCCAGTCCCAAGCATTGTGGTCATTTGAGGAATGAATCAGTGGATTTAAGATTTCTTTTTCTCTGTCCCTCTCTGTGTCTTTCAAACAAATAAAATATTTTTTTTAAAAAAGAAAGATTACTATGCCAGTCCAACCAGCTCCAAGCTAGTACCAACTGCTGTATACAATGCATATCCCACACCTGCTCCATTCACATATTGCATACTGACAGACTTCCAAAAATAGGGAAGAAATAGTCCTAAGAATTCAGGTTTAGTTCAACCATCAATAAAATGTTGTTGAAGTAAGTACAGGTTGAACATAAAAAGCGTAGTCACACTCCATCAAAAATGAAGCAGAATGACAGCCTGGAGATGATTTCCTGAATGAATTATAACTGGCCATTTAAAGAAGCCTCCAAAGACAGAGTAGCATCTGAGCATCATTCAACCTGATGTGGCTTTAGGGAAAAGGAGATTAGGGATAAATTTGCTGGTTTGATCTCATCTCTTTTCTGCCCCACTCAGAACACAGAAAGCAGAAAGTCAGGAACACTTAAGAGGGTACTGAAAAACATTTATGAAAACCATGCAATTGGTAATAGACTGGTTGATTTTCAAACTAGTGGTTTTTAATTATCTATGACTATCCCTCTCCAATTTTAGCAAGCCTACAAGTGATATCCTCAAAATGGATGAGAGGGGTGGGGTTGACAACTGGCATTTCTCTTCATTTTTATTTATTTTTTCTTTTTAAAAATTTTATTTAAGGTCTACAGATTTCATGTATTTCATATATACAGATTTAGGAACATAGTGATACTTCCTACCCTACCCTCCCTCTCCCATACTCTGACTCTTCCTCCTCCATCTCCTGTTCCAACTCTTAATTTTTACAAAGATACACTTTCAGTTTATTTTTTACTCAAAAGATTAACCCTTCACTAAATAAAGAGTTCAACAATTAATATGAAGAAAACAGTAGGGCTGTAAACAATTATCAAATCTCAAAATGTAAATTTCACTCCAATGTATTGCATTTTAGGTACTCTGTTTTTTACCACAGATCAGGGAAAATATGGTCTGTTTTGGGGGGACTGACTTATTTCACTAAGTATAATTGTTTCGAGTTGCATCCATTTTGTTGCAAAAGACAGGACTTATTTTTTTTAATCACCGGGTAGTATTCTTTAGTAGATACATTCCATAATTTCATTATCCATTCATCAGTTGATGGAAATCTGTTTCTTGGATATTGTGAATTGAGCTGCAGTGATCTTGGAGAGGGGAGGTACAGATAACTCTTTCATGTGTTGATTTCATTTCCTTTGGTTAAATTCCCAGGAGTGGGATGGCTGGGTCATATGGTATATCTATTTTCAGCTTTCTAAGTAATCTCCAATAGTGTCTTCCACAATGGCTGCACTAGTTTGCATTTCCACCAACAATGGATTAGGGTACTTTTTTCTCCACATCCTCACCAGCATTTATTGTTTGTTGATTTCTATATGAGAGCCATTCTAACTAGGGTGAGGTGAAACCTTATTGTGGTTTTGATTTCCCTTTGCCTGATGGCAAGTGTTCGTGAGCATTTTTTTATGTGTCTGGTTGAAACAAAAGTAAACTTTACAATAACAAGGAAAATTCTTGGAAAAGAGGACATTGAATGAATTTTGACATACCTTTGTTGAGAATATGTATCAGAGACATCCTCATATGTTACAAAAGTGGTTTTACAAGGGTGGAAAAGTAAGTTTAGGATGATATTTTAAACCACAAATAAAACAACTTTTTCTCAATAGCAATTGTAAGAGCAGATGTCTAGATAAATTTATTAAACCATTTCTCTCCAGTAAGCATATCAGAAAATGTAAATTAATAAGCATGTACTTAATATCTCACTAGATATAAAATAAAACATAACTACTATGATTATGTAGCATTATCAAGTACACAGAGCTCATCTTTTACAATTCTCTGAATTTGTAGTTAGCTTTCCAGGAATCTGGGATTGTGTTCTTTACTTATTTCATGTGCTAATGATTCTAGATGTACTCATCACATCATTTACCATGCAGTCTCTGTTATATGGTGTTCTGTCTTCTGAGTTTGATACCTGTCTTGAATGCATTGAGTAGTTTTAAGTTTTCGATGTTTCTCACTAAATCCTTAAGTGAAAAGAATTGTTCTGAATACTCTGTATATATTTTAGATCTGTAATATTGATACTTATTACTTATGAAAGTGCTTAACGGTATGGTGCATTATGCCTAATGGGAACAGATTTTTCCTCATTATACTTAAAATAGGAAAGAGGGTAGCGGGAGGTAGGGAAGTTGTGGGGGGGAGCCATTGTAATCCATAAGCTGTACTTTGGAAATTTATATTCTTTAAATAAAAGCTTTATATATATATATATATAAAATAAATAGGAAAGATGATGATGATGAAATGCAAACATTTGCAATTATGCTGAGAAAATCGAGAAAGTCATTAGCTAGTACATGAGTTTATGTAGTGTAATTTGAATAACCCAAAATAATGAGTAATTGAGAACATAGATAATTATAATCTGAGCATAACTTTCTGAACTGAAGAGAAGCATGCTTAGAATAGAAGAATCCAAAGTTGGGGTGGGTGCTTTGTCTTGAGAGGAAAGAGTCTGAAAGATCTAGAGATGCACCTGCTTACAGGGAAAGCAGTGATGGAGGGGGGGCCTTCTCTCAGGGCGAAGGTGACCAGGCTATTAGAAAACTCGATGGCTGTGGCTGGTATTTGATTCAGTGGAAAGATGCCACTTTGAGTACCCACATCCCATACTGGAATACCTGGGTTCAAGCACTGGCTCTACTTCAAATTCTAACTTATTGTTAACACAAATCCAAGGAGGTAATAAATGATGGTTCAGGTTCTTGGGTCTCTGTCTCCCATGTGGGAGACCTGGATTGGGTTCTGGGCTCAACTTGGGCCTGGCCTTCAGCCCCAGCTATTGCGGGTATTTGGAGAGTAGATCAACAGATGGAAGATACCTCTCTCTCCCTCTATCTCATTCCTCTAGCACCACTGGGAAAAAAAATACATAGCACCATTGAAATATATATATGTGTGTGTGTGTGTGTGTGTGTGTGTGTTTGTGTGTGTGTGTATGTATATATTTAATATGGCTGTCTTCAAAGAGCAAGTCAAGCAACCAAGAACATGGGGCAGTGGACCTGAGACCAGATTGTCTCTTTTGAAGTCAATAATCATGTGTTTCTTGTTTATTTCCTTGTCACATGAGTGCCGGGAGATCTGCCTCAGGAAAGAGAAGAGAAAAAGATTCTGTGGACAACCACATTTTGGTTGTTGCTGTTATGATTTCCAGTCTTCTTGCAGTTTCATGAGCCTCTGTCTGTATTAAAGGCTCAGGGAAGACTGTAGTTAAGCAAACAAATGTTGATTCATACAATGTATCCCAAAATGACTTGACTATTTATAACCACCTCTCATCCTATAAAATTATCTGGAACTTGTTCTGGTGACTAAATTTTGTTAGTCTAGCCTGATCAACCTGGGCAAATTTTCCTAAGTATAAGGTCAATAGAAAAACAATAGAATGTATATATGAAAGTGTGTGAGTGTGTATGTGTGTGTGTGTATGCGAGAGTGAGACAGAAGGTGGGGAGGAGAAGGAGAGAGATGGAGGAGTAAAGAAAAAGGTGGGGATGGGGACAGAGAGACTCGGAGTCGTAATGATCTCACACTTGAGTACAATTAATCCAGCCTTTCCTGATTTCTCATTGTTTTCCAACAATCATATCTATTTTGACTTAACTTTGAGATTGACCAGTGAAAATATAACTAGACTAAAAATAAATTAGCAATATTGTTCAAGCAAAAGAAGATAGTGTTCCTGTGACAAAGAAACGAAGCTTTTAAATTTATTTTCTGTGAATTTTTACTTAATGAAACATATTATACAGTTCAATCATGACTAATATTGCCCCTAGTTATTTATGTCTAAATCATGACATTTCATTTGAAATGGAACCCACAGATAAGTTTAATTTTGCTGAACATATCCTTTAAAATCATTGAGTTTTTTTGCATAATAGTTGCATTTAGGTACTAGTAAGCTGGCACATTAATGAATGCACTGGAATTCTTTTTCATTTTTCAAGAAATGAAACATAATTATGATGAATTCAATGCTGATGGTAATTTGGAATTTCCCTAATAGCACAACACGGCCATTTAATGTACTTAATTCATAGGAACCTATATTTTTGAATTTTTTAGAAAAGTAGGAATTACTGTTCATTTTTGTATCATATTATGGCATATTTAGAGGGGTCGTGTGTGTATACATGAATGTGTGTGTGAGAGAGAGAGAAAGAGAGAGAGAGAGAGAGATTAGAGAGAGAGAGAGAGGGAGGGGAGGGAAAGAGTTGATGTTTGAGTACTTAATGAAATGCTATTTGAGTCCCTGAGTCTCTCCCCTGGGGGAGCTCATGAAGTGGTTAGAAGTATCTCTCAGTAAATAACAACATATTTGACCCACAGTCATCTCTTAATTAATGTTATCTTGTATCATCACTTTTTAATTTTCACTTTAAGACACAGTTCTCCAAATGGTAGCAACAAATAGTTCTTTTTAAGAACCAACCTAATAAAATTAGATTGTTGCTCTTCTCATATTGATGATCCAATTCTTAGACATGATTCTAATCTTGTAAAGAAACAAAACACTAAATTTTTTTTAAACCTAGATAGGTGGTGACTGAAGACATTCCAATTCTCCAGTTGCCAAGCCCTATTATCTCTTTTCTCAGCAACCCTATTTTATATGTCTGTTTTCAAGAGAGAACAGTGTACTTCACAAGGTACATGACTTGCTCATACCAAGAAAGTAACATCCTGTTAAAATATTTTAGAAGACTTGAGTTGTTCTGCATTACAGAGTTTAGAATGCTGTACCTGGTTTCATCGCCCATCTAAATGCCAGGGCTAAGAGGAGCTTAGTAACAAACCTTTAGCCTTCTCAATGGGTTGCTTCTCAAATCTTGGCAGAAATCATTGCAGGTTCCTATCATACTCAATGAGGACATGTGTCTTTGGGATTCACCCTATCAAGCTGTCCAAAATACGGTTAGTGTTTACAAGTCCCTGGAATGTCATGATCCATGGATTAGAATATTACAGCTCTGAGATTCTTTGTTTCCTTTGTTAAATGTGAGTTTCATCCTACAATACTCTATTTCTTCTGCCACCCTTTTCCTAAAAAGACTGTCTGTTGACAACAAAGCTTACAGCATCTTTCAATTAATTCCTAAAGAATAATATTTATGTAAATTAACCTAACTACTTTAAGATGTTTGTGCTGTACCAACATGGTAGCCAATATAAATGATGAAATTTTGTCTTTTTTTTTTTTTTTGATTCAGAAATGACATTGGGTGGTCGGCTCTCAACCTTCAGTTAAAGAAAGAAAATCATTGGCTTTTATGTTTCCTACTGATAAACATGTAGTCTTAAAAAGCCACAGTTTTAGTTATGTTCTCATAAAACACATATTTCATTGCATGCAACACTATAATTTATTATTATGTACCATTCAGGTCTTTGCACTCCAGGCTGTTAAGTAGAATATCCTAGTTACATTTTGCAAGCTGGTATATTTGCATGTTATCTCAATCAGAAAGTGGTTGTGTTGGCTCTGTATCCTTAGGTTGTGCCCACAAAATCAAGCTGGAGACAGGCATGCTGAGAACTCTTCTTGACAGCCTGAGGTGTGTGAGGAGAAGAGTAATGGGTTTAAAGTACACAATTCAAAGCATGCAATTGTTGGTTTCAAGCACCACTGAACGTAAATTTTCCAAACAACAACCAAGAGCAATATAATGAGGGTTAGGGGAAAATATTAGCAAGTAGTGAGATATCCACAGCCATTGGTCCATTATTGGTGCATTTATGATTACTGTGAAGATTTTTAAAAAACTGTATGAATTTGATTTTCTCTCTCTCTATGTTGGTATGGAGTGGGTTAATATGAACCTAAATCTAGGAAATAAATATAAAGAAAAGTATAATATGAATGTTCCTCTATCTCTGTTAGATGTGCCATTGGTTGGATACTTACATGCTTTAATGGAGAAAAATGGCATTGTCAATTTTTATCTGCTATTTTGAAATTCAACTAAATAGTACAATAGGCAAAAAGCTCAAAAATTATTACCAGGATAAATATTACATCTGGCAAAGCAAAAGGCAATAACCATACACACTTCATTGTCTGTGATATTAATGTATCAGCTAATAATATCATAGGCAAAATTGCTCTTCCAAGTTCTGGTTAAATAGGGTTTGTTAAATCTGTGTACAAAGAGGTTGGCTTATAGGCCATGTTTCTAAATAAGATGTAGAGAGCGAAATTCAGAATTGAATGTCCTTAACTCTAAAACTTGATTCTGACTCCCTTTCAAGAATCAATACGTAAAAGGTGTTTGGTGGACCAAGGTCATGAACTCCCCAGGAAGCTTCTGAAGGATGTGAAAGAGGATAAATTGCTTCCCTTTCCTGCTGGCTCCAAAGCACTCTTGTGTCTCAGCTCTGGAAATGCATATGGAAACAATTGCTCCTGGATCATTTCCTCTCTGCTCCAGGCTTGCTTTGGCCTCTTCACAGCCTCAGTGTGAGCCATACACCTCATCACAGAGGTCAAGGGTTAGCTCAGCCAGCCCTGAATGGACAATGCCTGACCCTCACCCTTGCTAGTCAAAGGAAAGGTGCAAGCCTATAACATTTTTGAGTTGTATTAGTTTAATACATCATTTTTTTTCTGACACCTCATTTTTCCGAAAAGCAACTAGCAAGATTAAAAATGAGAGTGCTTGCTGAAGGTGAAACTGCTAGTAAAGTAACGTAAGGGGTAGGAATAAATCTGTGTGTCTGTACTCCAGTCTGGACTGCTGGTCCTACAACTTTCCACTTCTGCCTAGAAAATGGCCTTGCTCTCCCCCAGTTACAAAGACCCACACATTTGTAGGATTGAGTCATGAAATGTTCCCGTATAACCTATTGCAACAGGTCCTTTTTGAAAGAAGGCAGATCTGTTCTATGTGAATTGAAAACTGATGATACTGTTGCCTCTTACACTCATGTGTCTTGATTATGGTTTCTCAATGTAGGACAGAATTTAATGGAGCTGAAAGTGATATTCGTTTCATTGTGATATTAGTTTAAAATATATGAGTTATATATTATTTATAAAGTCTTCTTCCTTTTACTCCTACCTTGTATGCTTTCAAAAGAAAAGTAGAATTATAAAGAAGGTAATATATTATTCACTTAAATGTAGTAGCATTGTTTCCTCCTTTACCTATGGTTTAAATCACTATCCAAATCTCGAAAAGCGTATTCATTAGAAATAGTTAAAATTGGTACTTTACCCATTGAAGAAGCCTTTAAGCACTTACCAAATTATGTGGGATGTGACAGAATCAACCCATTGGCATGCCTATGGATTTTGATTATGTATTTTGCTTGTTTATAGAACAGTTTGGAAAGGCTAGTGCAATATAATTTTATCTATTTATCACAATTTGCAGGAGAAACTATGAAGGTCCAGAGATAGTAAAGGCTTATTTTATTACCATACCTGTAGTTAGCCAAGGCAAACTAGAACATGATTCTGGATCAATGTTCTTGTTCACCATAATGTGCCATCTGCCAGTAATTATTAATCTGGTTTTGCATGTGAGGTTTGATACTTTACAAGTTATTAGTAACCTCTTCTCAAAGAAGTAGCAATACTTTCTAATTTTTCTATGTTTTAAGTTTATAGAAAACATGTGACGATAGTCCAGAGGGTTTAAGCATACCTACAAATAGTTTCCCAGTCAACTTCTCAAATAAGTATAATACATTTGTAGGAATTCATGAACCACTGTTGATACGTTATTAAACTAAAACCTATTCCTTGTTCAAATTTCTTGTTTGCACATACTGTCTTTTTCTGAATGCCGACCAGATATTATATTCTACTTTATTGTATTTCCTTAGACATCTTGGGGCTATGGTAATTCTTAGTAATTCCTTTTCTTTGATTACCTTGATAATTTTGAAAAATTATAGACAAACGTTTGGTAGAATGTCATTCATTTAAGGTTGGTCTTATGTTTTTCTCTTGATTAGACATGACTTACGGATTTATGGGTGAAGATTGCAAAAGAAAGATTCCATTCTCATCACTACAGTTCAGTGCTCTACCGACCTCTCACTACTCCTCTAGTAATCTGGAAGAAGTGTTTGTCAGATTTCTCTACTTTAATATTACTTTGTTCTCTCCTTTTCCATAGTGTATTTTTGAAAGGAAGCTATTATGTACAGTCCACTCTTTAGGGGCTATGTCCTATCTCCTGAAAGTAAGAGTGTATACATAATCAATTGAAATTCTGTACTGAAGATTTATTCCTCTGCATTTATTTATTGCATCAATCATCTATTTATAGTGGTGTAGATTCAGACATTCATTTTATTCTTTGAGTTTAACCCTGTGTTCCTTATTTGGATGCTAAATTGTTCCAGCTTTGACCATTGGAAACTCTTTAAGTTGTTTCCTGTGTCTCTTTGCCACACCCTACAATTGGAGTTATTCATGTTCTTGAATACTTCCTTCTCTCTGGAATTATAAATGGTCCCAACCCATCTAATGTCTTGTGCTAGCCACATAAGCATCAATTTCTCTAAGAAGACCTGGTTCTTTTGCTGGAAAATGGAGTTAAAAGCCACAGTCTGGGCAATGGATGTGTGTGTTATTACTAGAGTGTTGTTGTTTCTGGGCCCTCTCAGTTGGACAGGTAAGGGAAATGCATGTGCTTATACTAACCTGTGTATGTACACATGCCTTCACTTCTGTGTATCCATCTGTACCTATATCAAGGTAAATGCTAGTTCCTCTAATATGGTTCAGAACATGCTATACTGAAATACGGTTCCTTGACATTTGAGAAAACAGCAGAAGCAGGCTGTTGTGGGCATTTGGGGAAGGAATCAGCAGATGGAGTCTGTCCTGATTCTCTGTGTGTGTGTGTCTGTGTGTGTGTGTCCCTTTGTGTCACTCTCTGCCTTTCAAAAAATAAATCTTTTTAAAAATACTATATTTAGAATTGCCAATCTGTCTCCAAAGTGGCCTTACCATCTTATTTACATTGGCAAAATTAGTCTCTATTGTTCAACATTTTCCCCAGCTGTTGGTCTGACAGTGTTTGGATTTTAGTCATTGTAATAGATGTGTGCTAATATCTCATTGTTTTAACTTCATGAAAAATAATATTAAGCACATTTTCATGTGCTTACATGAAATTCCTATATATTTTGTTGAATTGACCATTTAGAATTTGCCCATGATAAGTAAATTGTTTGTTTTCTTATTGTTGAGTTTTCAAAGTACTTTTATCAGATATAGATATTAGATAAAAAGCCTTTTATCAGATATCTGCTTTGCAAATATTTTCTAAGACTATTCTTACAACAATATAATAAATTGTATTTCTTCATTAATTAACATCCTAAATTTGCTCTAAAAATGAAGCACATAGGGGCCTGTGTTGTGGCATGGCATGTTAGGCTGCTGCTGCATACTGGTGTTCCAAGTAGGAGTGGCAATTCAAGTCCAGGCTTCTTTGTTTCCCATCCAGCTCCCTGATAATGCACATTAAAGCAGCAGAAGATGGCTCAAGTAAGTGGGCCCCTGCCAGCCACATGGGAGACCCTGATGGACTTCCAAGCTGCTGGTTTCATCCTGACTCAGCCCCAGCCATTTCAGTCATTTGGGAACTGAACCAGCGAATGAAAATGGCTCTTTCTCTCTCCCTCTCCCTTCTACTTTTAACCTGCCTTTCAAATAAATAAATAAAATGCATCTTTTTAAAAAAAGAATTGAAGCAGAGAGAAATTAAGGGCTTGAGAAAGGGCAGTTGAACTTGAGAATCTACATATTCTCTGTTACTTACAATTGGCTTTAACTATGGAATTTATAAAGGCTATTACAACTTTCCTTTTGTTTAATCTCTTAGAAGCAGATACATTTGTTTCTTACCTAATGCTCATTCTGTCTTTCTTCCTGACCACATACCTGTTTTATTCTATTCATGTGGCAGCATGCCCACATCCCTGACCATCCATGCTTTTCATAGTAATCCTAGTCTCCTTGGCAATGTCCATATGAAAGTAGATGTATCATTAATAAGATGTAAAAGGAAGTATAGTTGATCAATGTAGGTAAGAATTTTCCTCCTTTATAAAAAAAAGTGCTACATGAAAGCAGATTATTCTGAACCCTTTTTTTTTTAAAGATTTATTTATTTATTTGAAAGGCAGAATTACAGAGAAGCATAGGCAGAAAGAGAGAGAGAGAGAGAGATCGATCTTCCATTCGTTGGCTCACTCCCCAGATCGCCACAACAGCTGGAGCTGGGCCAATCCAAAGCCAGGAGCCAGGATCTTTTTCCAGGTCTCCCACATGAGTGCAAGGGCCCAAGGACTTGGACCATCTTCCACTGGTTTCCCAGGCTATAGCAGAGAGCTGGATTGGAAGTGGAACAGCCAGGACCTGAACTGGTGCCAACATGGGATGCAGGCACTGCAAGCAGCGGCTTCACCTGCCACACAGCAGTGCCAGTTCTGAACCCCTGTTTTTGGTCCTTCTGCTACGGAAGCTCTTCTCTGAGAACTATGAAGCTTAGAATTTCACCAAACCATCATGCAACCATGAGGTGACAAGCCTGAAGGCAAATGTCAACATGCTGAGACTGGGGAAATGAAGAATAAAATGAGCTTGGCTCTTTTATGACATTATTGAGCCATGGAGCTATTTCTGGAGAAGGTACCCCTGGATGTCTTGCTTTTGTGAAAATTAAACGTCTGTTCCTGAGCCAGCACTTTGCACCCCCTCTTCACATAGCTGGAAACATATGAAATCTTATTTGTGTGGTACACTGGAGTAAACAAGTTAGAGTCATCAGACAGAGACAAGTTACTCAAGGACTATAATTTTCCCAGGAAGCCTTTCCTGACCATTGTAGAGGCACCTCATTGACCTGCCATCTGGTCTCAACACAATTCAGCAGCACACTGACAGAGAGCTTGTGGTTTCAGACACATTCTGTAACTAGAGAAACATCTTTGTTAAGATATATTCAAATTGCAGACTCAAAGCTATGCAAAATAATCCTTGTCATGGAGACCAACTAACCTACAAAATAGCATGTGGTAACTGGCTTATATTGACAGTACTCTGATGGCTCAAACCTGCGTAGGGTTTGGAAATCTCTGTCTTCTGGACTATACCTGGGAGAAATGTCTCATAGGAAAGAAGATGTCTGTGTACTTAACACAAAGTTTTATTTCTTTGGTATAGTACAATAGAATAACATATCTGAAGGACATACCTATATAATAAAAAAGCATATTTCTAAGTTACTATTTGAATGGCTAGAATCAATTCAAAATATGGAAATCAAACTGACTCTTGAAAAAAAAAAAACAACTAAAAGCAGGTCCAGTAAACAACACCTTCGAGAACTCAAGGCAGCTTCAATATATTCTCATGACCCTCTTTCCAATATGATAAGGAACCCTGGGGTTACCCCAGAGCCATGTTTTCCAACGATGGACTGGATGACAGTGTTGTATTTATGATGGGTAATTTTTAAAGGTTTACAAGATCTTATGTTCCAGATAAGGACTATAATCCCCAAAGAGGCAGCATTTCTAAGCATTCCTTATTCATAATTAAATGGATTTTCTGGCAGCAGACAGTGAAATTCACAGGATTTATATTGATTCCTTCTGTTTGGGAATAAATTGTAGACACTGAATATCTCTGAATCACATTCTATGCCTCAGATTTTTATTTATTATTACAATGGCTGCTGAAGCATAAATTTGTCTGGAAACCAGCTACTTTCTTGGGGAAAAAGGAAGCGGACACCAGGGTTTTATCATCATAACAGTTTCAATTTATGTAAAGTATATTATTTATATATATGTATACCAAATATAAATATGAGTATTCTTATATATATTTTAATGCATATTTCTTTTTATATTTCACTTTATATTAAATTTAATGTTATTTGTATGTGATCACTTACTAACATATTTAGTGAAATCATTTAACTTGGGCTACCATCATGTGCTAGAACATCTGTCTTCCTATGTGATTACTAAGATTAACTAAGATTAGCATGAAAAAAACTTTATTGCAAATATGGGATCCTCAGTGGACTATATTTGCAAAGCTTGAAAGTTTACACTGGCATGTTTCTTGGTGTCAATGATTTTTGGTACAGTGTGTCCCATTGTTAATATATGGAGTGAGTAAAGGCCTATGGAAACAAGTGAGCCAGCTGGTGCCGCAGCTCACTAGGCTAATCCTCTGCCTGCGTCGCCAGCACCCAGGTTCTAGTCCCAGTCAGGGCGCCGGATTCTGTCCTGGTTGCTCCTCTTCCAGCCCAGCTCTCTGCTGTGGCCCGGGAGGGCAGTGGATGATGGCCCAAGTGCTTGGGCCCTGCACTGGCATGGGAGACCAGGAGAAGCACCTGGCTCCTGGCTTTGGATTGGCGCAGTGCCAGCCCCAGTGCGCCGGCTGCAGTGACCATTGTGGGGTGAACCAACAGAAAAGGAAGACCTTTCTCTCTGTCTCTCTCTCTCACTGTCCACTCTGTCAAAAAAAAAAAAAGTTTTCCTAGGAAACAGAGCTCATTTCAGATTTCAGTGGGAAAAATAGGAGATGAAAATAAACGATGTTAAAAGATAATGTGACAGTCGCTAGTTCAGAGCATCAAGGTCCACATGCAGTTGACAGTTGTCCAATTCCTGTTGAAATAGATCTCTCTCAGGTGACTTTACTCAGGAGCAAATAAGTCTAATTGTTTTAAAGAAAGATCTCATTATACCTGAAGTTTTTCCCAGCCCCCTAAAGGATCTAATTTCCACATGTTAAAAAAATGTCATTCAGTCTTTCATACAAAACCTAGCAGTTTCCAAATGAGTTGGGAACACTGTTTTCTTAAATCCTGCCTTGCTGAGGCAAGGATTTAAGGAGCCTGAAAAGAAACTGTCAGAAATATAACAGAAGAACACATGGCACAAACAAAAAGTAAAATGTTTTAGGAGGGCACTCAAATACATAATTAGTAAGCTAATATGAAAAAAGGAGTGAAAGTGTCCACTGGACTGGGTAATTAGGAGACATTTTTAAAAGCAGGAAGCTGTACAATGCAATTTGACAATTAAAAAGTGAAGTACAAAGAGTAGACTCCATTTTTGAGAATTTGGATGAGAAGATTAGGAAATGTTGTAAGGCACTGATAACGATAGAATATCAATATTATATATATATTATATATTATATAATATTATTATATATAATATTATATAATATATTATTATATTTTATATATTATTATTATATATGTTATATATAACATATATGTGTGTGTGTGTGTGTATATATATATATATATATATATATTAGGAGAGCTTTGAGCCCTTTATAAGCACAAAGATCGATGCAGGGCACAGGGGTTAAGATGCCACTCGGATGCCTGAATACCATATCGGAGTGCCTTCATTCAAGTCCTCTCTCTTCTCCTGATTCCAGCTTCCTGCTAATGTATAGTCTGGGAGGTCACAAGTGATAGGCTCAGGTAATTGGTTAGTTGTTGGCCAGTCTGAGCCATTTGCATGCATTTGAATCAGTGGACAGGAGATTGTCTGCCTCTCTGCCTTTCAATATAAAATGAAATAATTATTTTTAAAAAGGTAAAAATAAAGTTAGAAAGAGAGAAATTTGGAAATAAGAGTAGACACTTAGTGGAGTAAGATTCCTAATTCAATGGGAATAAAGGCAAAGGTGGAAAGATTTGCTTTGGTAACAAGAAGGGTTTCCCCTAATCTGGAGGAAGTAGTCCGGGTTGACAGAGGCAGCAAATGGGGTCACTGGAATTAAGACAAGGGATGGAAAGTGGGTAGAAGTCATACCTTATGTTTAATTGTCCTCACATTAAAGATATCTTGTGATATGGAGAAAGATGATATACATCCTCCTCTTCCCCAAAGGATTGAAATGAACTCTAGTCCTTGTGCTTTGAATAATTTAGAATGTGGTAACCAAGACAAGGTGATAGTCAGAGGGAACTTATGCAATATCTGGATGATCAGACTCATCAGCCTAAGGAAAATTTAAGTGCCAAAAAATTATATGCAGACTTGTGATAGGGGTATTGTGGAGATACCGTTTTGAAATCCAGCTTGTACAGCTCACCAATTTGTTCTCTGAGTCCAGGAACCACTAGTTCAGTGCAACACTTCAACTCATTCAGGGCTCACGGTGAGCTTACCATGGTGCTCAGCCACAGTGCATGGTGGCTGTCGCAGCATGGCCTGTCTTTGTTAGAAGTTCACCTCAGCATATCAAGAAATTTATTCCACAGTCAAGAAACATTTGAAGACTTTTTTCCCCTTTGTATTTTTCTTGTACCTATTGTCTTATTGCCTTTGACCTATCTTCTTTCATCAAGAAAGTTATAAATATATAATTTTCTTGTAAGTCTGTAAGTGGCTTCTGAATTATAGGCTTATCAATCCTCTTTTATATGTCTCAGGGAAAAAAATAGAATGCAGTCTGAAAACATTGCCCTTGGATGCTTTAGTACAATTATGACCTTGGGAAAAATACAGTCGCTCTCCTTGGAAATGGTATCTGACTGTCACTGATATCTTACAAATATTTTATATGGAAAGAAATGAAGGGTCACTTCAAGCTTCATAAAGTATATCCTAATCGTCACTTAAATGCAAGACTAGAGGATGACAGGGTTAGTAACACACTTAGTTTGAGTGATAATAGATTTTCAAAACTGAAAATGGAGAAAATATCAGGCAAGAAATATTGGTCAGGGACTACCGGGCATAGAGAACAATATAACCATGTTGGTTTTATGATCAGGATCATTTATAATGAAAATAATGTAAAGATTTCATGTGCCTTTTATATAGAAAAAAGGTACAAGAAAATAAATGGGATCTTCTCATTTAATGCAAACTTTTTAATTGGGCCTCTATAGAAATATTATGACAGGTATCAATTTTATTCACAGACAGAATATATAGCAGAGGGAGGACAAGAGATTAGCAATCATTATTAGGTAGATCACATAACAAATGTGGAAGAGCTGGAATCATTTCATCAAGGAGAAGAGAATCCTATCAGCCTAAAATCTGTTGAAATTTTCCCTTGGACCATGATATTAATATATGTACATTTTTCACATTAGGATTTATTCTCTAAATTTTTAAACATTAAAAAAAATTAAGCTATCATTATTTCCAAAGAACCTTTCTTTTTCATTTTGTCCAGTTACTTTGTAAGCTAATACTTTCCTATTGTAATCTATTGTGTTAACAAATTTTGTTATTGGTTATCAATCTACTGCCTTCTCTATAAATGTGGAAGTGAACATTAGCAGACAGGAAGCTGAAAGAAAGACATTTTTCACTTACCTATGGGAAATGTATATTCTTCTGCTCTTGATATTTGTAGAGAATGTGTGCTCTATTTTCATTTTATTGCCCTATATTTGTAGTTTCTTTGATAGTATAACAGAACTAAATGCTTTATAAAATATAACCTTCAAAATCTCTAAAATTAGTGTTCAGATTTTAAGTTTAAAATGTTTAGTTTCAAATGTAAAATTTAGTTTTAAGGTTTCCACAGGAATCACCACAATTTTTGGCAAATTTTAGAACCATTTCTATCATTGTCGCTTTTTTCATTATGTAAAGCAGAATGTATTTGTTGATTCCAGATGCTATTTTTAATTATGGACAATATTTTTTCACAAATCAAGAAAAGAGTTTTTGGAGATAAGAAAGGATATAATAATAACACATTTTTTGAACATGTTCTTTTGCAGCAATGATGCAAGGACATTTATAAATTAAACTGGAATGAATCGCTTCTCGGCCTTTTGGCTAAGATCAAGTGTAGTATCTGTTCTTATCAGTTTAAATTGGAATGAAACCCACAACCTGTTCATGGTTCACTGAAAGTCCCTATAAAGACATTCTGATCAACCGAAAAGCAGAGTCTGTTATGTCACAGAGCTTCATATTCCACTGTTTAGGATTTCTGTCGTATACAACTCTGTGATACAGTGCTACACACACTGCCATGGGATGCAGAAGACGTTCTATCAATTCATGTTGGACGGTAGGATGTTTTGAGGTAGAAACCCTTTATGATCTTCCCTCAAATGCCCAGATTCCCTGGACATGAAGTGTTAGCTGGAATACTTAAGTTTTTTCTAGGTCTCAGTCATTCCACAAAAAGAAAAAAGAGAGAGAGAGAGAGAGAGAGAGCGAGCCGTGGGGTTGATTTGTCAGTTGATTTCTTCCAGATGTTGTGGTCTTTGTGTTTTGTTGACTGATGAGTTAATTGCTGTTTTCATAAAATCTCTCCACTTCGTTGGCCACAGTAGTCATATCTATCTTTCAGTCAGTATTACAAAAAAAATAATACCAAGGAATGAAAGTATAGCAAGAGCTTTCTTGTTATATAAAAAAGAAAATACATTTTACTTTGAAATAAAGCATACATAAATACATAAAATAAAGTTTTATCACTCATTGAATTATTATAAAGCAAACACTCAGGCTGACAAATTGAATGCACAATTACATTTTACCTTTGTGCTCCATTCCCATCTAAATGTCTTTCTTAAAGATAAATGCTTCTTTTATTTACAAATTTTTATTTATATAAGGTGAATGAATTTCACGTATTTCATATATACAGATTTAGGAGTGATACATCTCCCCCTACTCACTTTCCAACCCACACTCCCACCACCCTGCCTTCTCCTTCTTTTCTTAATCTTTCTTTTAATTTTTACAGTGATCTACTTTCAGTTTATGTTATAATCATAAGCTTAACCCTGCACTAAGTAACACATTAAACAAATAGCATTAAAAACACTGTAGCTCAAAAGTAGAGAAGAGGGCTGTAAGTAATCATCAAATCTCAAAATGTTAATTTTACTCAAATACATTGCATTATTTTGTACTTTATTAGTTACCATAGATCAGAGAAAATGTATGGTATTTGTCTTTTTGAGACTGTCTTATTTCATTAAGAATACTGGTTTCCAGTTTCATCTATTTTTTGCAAGAGACAGGATTTCATCCCTTTTTATGGCTAAGTGATATTCCATAGTGTGTGTGTATATATGTGTGTGTATATATATAAATATATGTATATCTCACATTTTCTTTATTCAGTCATAAGTTAATGGACAACTTGGTTGATTCCATATCTTAGCTATTGTGAATTAAGCTGCAATGAACATGGGAATGCATATCACTCTTTCATATTCTGATTTCATTACCTTTGTGGAAATTCCCAGAAATGGGATGGCCGAATCCTATGATAGATCTGTTTTCAGATTTCTGAGGTTTCTCCATACCATCTTCTGCAATGGCTGTACTAGTTTGAATTCTTACCTACAGTGGAGTTGGATACCTTTTTCCTCATATCCTCTGTAGCATTTATTTTTTTATGTCTATATGAGAGCCACATTTTAACATTTAATAAATATAAATTTCCAAAGTACAGTTTATGGATTACAATGGTTGTCCCCCCCCAACTTTCTTCTCGCCTGCAACCCTCCCAACTCCCGCTCCCTCTCCCATTCCATTCACATCAAGATTCATTTTCAATTTTCTTTATATACAGAGGATCAATTTAGTATATATTAAGTAAAGATTTCATCAGTTTGCACCCACACAGAAATTCAAATGTAAAATTCTCTTTGAGTGCTAGTTATAGCATTAATCACATTGAACAAACAACACATTAAGGACAGAGATCCTATATGAGGAGTAAGTATACAGTGACTCCTGTTGTTGATTTAGCAAATTGACACTCTTGTTTATGGCATCAGTAATCACCCTAGGCTCTTGTCATGGATTGCCAAGGCTATGAAGGCCTTTTGAGTTTACTGACTCTGATCTTAAACAAGGTCATAGTCAAAGTGAAAGTTTTCTCCTCCCTTCAGAGAAAGGTACCTACTCCTTTGATGGCCCGTTCTTTCCCCTGGGATTTCACTCGCAGAGATCTTTCATTTAGTTGTTGTTGTTTTTGCTGTTTTTTTGCCAGAGTGTCTTGTCTTTCCATGCCTAAAATACTCTCACGGGCTCTTGAGCCAGATCCAAATGCCTTAAGGGCTGATTCTGAGGCCAGAATGCTGTTTAGGGCATCTGCCATTCTATGAGTCTGCTGTGTATCCCGCTTCCCATGTTGGATCGTTCTCTCCTCTTAATTCTATCAGATAGTATTTTCAGACACTAGTCTTGTTTGTGTGATCCCTTTGACTCTTAGACCTATCAGTGTGATCAATTGTGAGCTGAAATGGATCACTTGGACTAGTCAGATGGCATTGGTACATGCCACCTTGATGGGATTGTATTGGAATCCCCTGGCATGTCTAAATCAGATTGAGCATGTCCCAAATTGTACATCTCCTCCCTCTCTTATTCCCACTGTTATATTTAACAGGGATCACTTTTCAGTTAAATTTCAACACCTAGGAATAATTGTGTGTTAATTATGGAGTTCAACAATAGTATTAAGTAAGATAAAAAAATACTAAAAGAATTGAATTCAAACGAACATTGCAAAAGATCAGCTTTTGAAAAAATAAAAAAAATTCACATGCCATTGGCCCAACTAACTAGAAAAAAGTAGAGAAAATACCCCAATCAATAAAATCAGAGGTGAAAAAGGAAATGTAACAACAGACACCACAGAAATCAAAAGAATCATCAGAAATTACTACAAGGACTTGTATGCCAGCAAACAGGGAAATCTATCAGAAATGGATAGATTCCTGGACACATGCAACCTACCTAAATTGAACCAGGAAGACATAGCAAACCTAAACAGACCCATAACTGAGACAGAAATTGAAACAGTAATAAAGGCCCTCCCAACAAAGAAAAGCCCAGGACCAGATGGATTCACTGCCGAATTATACCAGACATTTAAAGAAGAACTAACTCCAATTCTTCTCAAACTATTCAGAAAAATTGAAAAAGAGGGAATCCTCCTAAATGTTTTCTATGAAGCCAGCATCACCTTAATTCCTAAGCAAGAGAAAGATGCAGCATTGAAAGAGAATTACAATACATTCCCATCAAGGTGGCATGTACCAAGGCCATCTCATTAGTCCAGGTGATCAATTTCAGCTCACAATTGATCACACTGATAGGTCTAAGAGTAAAAGGGTTCACACAAACAAGACTAGTGTCTGCTAATACTAACTGATAGAATGAAAAAGGGAGAGAATGATCCAACATGGGAAGCGGGATACACAGCAGACTCATAGAATGGCAGATGTCCTAAATAGCACTCTGGCCTCAGAATCAGCCCTTAAGGCATTCTCATCTGGCTCAAGAGCACATATGAATATTTTAGGCATGGAAAGCTAAGACACTCTGGGAAAAAAAGAGAAGACCTAGATGAAAGATCTCTGCGAGTGAGATCCCAGTGGAAAGAACGGGACCATCAAAGAAGGAGGTACCTTTCTCTGAAGGGAGGAGAGAACTTCCACTTTGACTATGACCCTGTCGGATTAAGATCGAAGTCGGCGAACCCTAAACGCTTCCATATCCTCGGCAACTCATGACTAGAGCCTGGGGAGATTACTGACGCCATAAACAAGAGTGTCAAATTGTTAAATCAACATCAGGAGTCACTGTGTACTTGCGTCTCATGAGGGATCTGTCCTTAATGTGTTATCCAATGTGAAATAATGCTATTACTAGTACTGAAACAGTATTTTTACACTTGGTGTTTCTGTGTGGGTGCAAACTGATGAAATCTTTACATACTATAATATTAAATCGATCTTCTGTGTATAAAGATAATTGCAAATGATTAAAAAATCTTGGTGTTAAATTGGAAATTGCATAGATAATTAATCAATTCTTTAAAAAAAATCATGTAGGATCTCTGTCTTTAATGTACTGTACATTGTGAATTAATACTATAACTAGTACTCCAACAATAATTTCACTTTGTGTCTCTATGTGAGGGCAAACTGTTGAAATCTTTACATAATATGTTCTAAACTGATCTTCTGTGTATAAAGAGAATTGAAAATGAATCTTGAAGTGAACAGAAGGGGAGAGGGAGCGGGAGAGGAGAGGGTGGCGGGAGGGAGGGAAGTTGTGAAGGGGGTAGCCATTGGAATCCATAAGCTATACTTTGGAAATTTATATTCTTTAAATAAAATCTAAAAAAAAAAAAAAAGAAAGAGAATTACAGACCAATAACCCTGATGTACATAGATTCAAAAATCCTCAATAAAATTCTGGCCAATAGAATGCAACAACACATCAGAAAGATCTTCCACCAAGTGGAATTTATCCCTGGAATGCAGGGATGGTTCAATGTGCACAAAACAATCAGTGTGATACACCACATTAACAGACTGCAGAAGCAAAACCATATGATTATCTCACTAGACGCAGAGAAAGCATTCGATAAAATTCAACACCCTTTCATGATGAAAACCCTAAGCAAACTGGGTATAGAAGGAACATTCCTCAATACAATCAAAGCAATTTATGAAAAACCCACAGCCAACATCCTATTGAATGGGGAAAAGTTGGAAGCATTTCCACTGATATCTGGTACCAGACAGGGATGCCCACTCTCACCACTGCTATTCTATATAGTGCTGGAAGTCTTAGCTAGAACTGTTAGGCAAGAAAAAGAAATTAAAGGGATACAAATTGGGAAGGAAGAACTCAAACTATCCCTCTTTGCAGATGATATGATTCTTTATTTAGGGGACCCAAAGAACTCTTACTAAGAGACTACTGGAACTCATAGAAGAGTTTGGCAAAGTAGCAGGATATACAATAAATGCACAAAAATCAACAGCCTTTGTATACACAGGCAATGCCCGGCTGAGAAAGAACTTCTAAGATCAATCCCATTCACAATAGCCACAAAAACAATCAAATACCTTGGAATAAACTTAAGCAAGGACGTTAAAGATCTCTATGATGAAAATGACAAAATCTTAAAGAAAGAAATAGAAAAGGATACCAAAAAATGAAAAAATCTTCCATGCTCATAGATTGGAAGAATCAACATCATCAAAATGTCCATTCTCCCAAAGCAATTTATAAATTCAATGTGATACCAATCAAAATATCAAAGATATTCTTCTCAGATCTGGAATAAAATGATGCTGAAATTCATATGGAGACACAGGAAACCTCAAATAGCTAAAGCAATCTTGTACAACAAAAACAAAGCCAGAGGAATCACAATACCAGATTTCAGGACATACAAAAGGGCAGTTGTTATCAAAACAGCATGGTGCTGGTGCAGAAACAGATGGATAGACCAACGGAACAGAATAGAAACACCAGAAATCAATCCAAACATCTACAGCCAACTTACATTTGATCAAGGATCTAAAACCGATTCCTGGAACATGGATAATCTAGTCAAACCTACATCTCTTTATTGGGTAGCTTTCATATCTACCTAATAGAGTTTTGTGTTTGTTTTTATTGAATATTGTTATATTATGATATTTTAATAATATGGAGTAATAGGGAATTTGTTGAAATTGAAGAAATAAATAAAGTACACATATTTCCCTGATTCAAGTGGTTTGACCTACCAATTTTTGACTTTACGAATGTGTAAAAGTGATACATGTAGAAGAAATCATACCTTGAATTTTGTATTTTAACCTTTGGCCAGGATAGCATTATGCACATGATGCTTATTGCAATGTTGGGTAGTGTTGGTCAGCAGAAGTTCCCAGTCAGTAATGTGATCTTGAGGGTAAACAGATACTCTAGACTGTACCATGTTGCTGAGCTATATTGTTTGCTGGCTTGGGTATATTAAGTGCATTTTTAATTTATGGTATTTTCATCTTGTGATCATTTTATTAGGACATAGCCCTGTTGTAACTCAAGCAGCATCTGTAAAATACTATCTCAGTAACATCATAGTGGTATCTATAATTGTAACTTTTATAGGAGTTTTTTAAGTTACTGGACAATTACTACCAGTTAATCATCTAGATGGTACAGTATTATACTAGGCTGTAATTAATGAATCAAATTCAATTTCAAATTAGTGAATTTTTAAATAGACAATAATTTAAAAACAATATATTTTAATTTCTGTCATTTAAAAAAATCTCTTATATAATAGTTTCACTTGTTAATATCAATCATAGTTACCACTTTGCTCCTTTAATCAACACAAAGCCACTCTTATCTGTAATTATGTGACTTTCAGAGTCCAAGGAGTTGTACTTAAACTGTGTAAGACCACACCATTTATAAGAAAATGGAACCATTATAGTTATAACATCTAAATACATGCTTTTTATATTAATATGTTCTGCTAAGAACTGTTGTATATCAAATGGAAATACTATTACCAAATGCAATGTAAAAGAAAAAAGTACTCTAAGGAGCCCCTGAAGTCCGATATTAATAAACATGTAAATAGTTGTAAAATGCTAGGAAAAAGCAAAAATATAGTGTGGCAGAGTCTCCTAACATGCAATACTGATACCATCCAGATGCAAAACCAATTAGAAAAGGCCAGGGATCTAAAAGCAATGTGGTGGGCATTGTTTGCTGAGTGATAAAAGCACAGAGTGTATTTGTCATTGTCTTTAATAATTTCTAAATGGGTGGCATTATTGTAGATTATGTGCAGGTATTTATGTGTTTCTTTAAAGTACTATCATGTATGTGAATAATGAATGTTTTGCAGTCAGATGTGTTCTAAGAAAACCTGATTCATGAAAATCTGATATTTCAACAAATGAAATAAAGAATGGTGAATCACATTATACAGTATTCACGCTGGGAGATGATTCTGCAGGATTCCTTTGAAATGCAAGTTCTCCATATGCATTTAGAAAACAATTCCATCTATAATAGATTTGTGCAGAATTTCTCTGAAATAAATTTATGCTACCCAAAGCACCCTGAGCCACACTGTGTACAAGTATACTTGAATAAACAAACTATTTAGAGATAACGAATAAATGACTGAATAATATAATCATATCCACATCCCAACCTATCCGAATATTAGGCCTATTTCCATTATTTACAATGCAGACTAAGAAACATATATTCTTAAAGTCAAGATTTATGAGCTGAACTGCATACTCAGCAATCTAAAGTTGTAGTTCTGGCTCATTCTGACACAAAAATTCATGTCAGAATTGGTTTATAAAGTAAATATGCTCACCATTGTAAGGAATCTGTTTCAAAAACATCAGCTTAAGGACATAACCTAATTGAATGAGTTAAGACTGTATTTTCATATCAGAATCTTATTGCTTGAGTATTATGAATATATCAGAGTGACTTCAAGGAAGAAAAAAGCGTTTTTGCAATCCTCATAACTAGGAATGTGATGATTCATACTCTATGATGATCTGAGACACCACCAGGTGCATGTATTAACGTGGTATTAACAAACTTTCACAGATGGCTAAATTTACACAGTACACAGTAAGAAAATGAGTTAAGCACATTTTTATTCACAAGACAACAGCAACTGTATAAAGGAAAGTACTATGGTAATAACAACGATAACAGCAATGATCTAGAGAAATACTTTTTCATTTAAGGAAATTAAGTACATTTCATAGAAATTTAAGGACGTGTCTCATCACTGAATAGGACATAATCTCTCATTGTTCTTGTACATAGGCACTTCTGAAACAGGTTCATTATTCAATATTTCATGCACAATCCCTTCCTGTAAGAAGAGCTTGCTGTTGTTGGAATGGAGGGCTTCTTGTCTTGATAACATCTCAAAATGCCATCCCTCAGAGCAGTCATCTGTAATTCTCTTTCTAAAAAGTAGCCTTTTCTTCCCACTAGTCCTAGTCACAACCTATCCTATCAAAAACTTTTATTGTACATAGCAGTCCTCATTACCTGGAATTGTTTTCTTGATATATTAATTCACTTGCTTCACTTTTTGTCTCTCTCCCCTAATAGGAACTTTCAAGAGACAAAGAACCTTATGCATAAAGCCCTCAGCCTCTGCAAGAGCTGCTAGCATACAGTAGAGGTGCTCAGTGCACTCGTGTTGATCGAATGGATGAATGAACAAAGGGGACTTGGTTGCCAGTTTATTTTTAAATTTTATTTATTTTAGAGGCAAGGAAAGGAAAGAGGGAGAGAGAAAAATGCCAATACACTCCCGTCCAGCCCGCCAAGCAGAGATCCCCGAACTCATCTCACATCTTTCCTGTGGGCAGCAGGGACCCAGGTATTTCAGCCATAACCTCTGCCTCCTAGGGATTGCTTAGCAGGATGCTTGATAGCTAGATTCAGGAGCCAGAATGGGAAGTCAAACTCAGTTGCTCCCATGTGAGATGTGGACATCCCAGTCAGCATCTTAATCAAGAAGATATTATAGGCTCACCAGGCTAATCCTTCACCTGCAGCACCGGCACACTGGGTTCTAGTCCCGGTTGGGGCACTGGATTCTGTCCCAGTTGCTCCTCTTCCAGTCCAGCTCTCTGCTGTGGCCCGGGAGTGCAGTGGAGGATGACCCAGGTGCTTGGGCCCTGCACCCGCATGGGAGACCAGGAGGAAGTACCTGACTCTTAGCTTCATACCGGCACAGCACGCTGGCCGCAACGCGCCAGCCATAGCGGCTACTTGCGGGGTGAACCAAAGGAAAAAAGGAAGACCTCTCTCTCTGTCTCTCTCTGTCTAACTCTGCCCGTCAAAAAAAAAAATTATATATATATATATATTATATATATAAAGAAGATAGTGTGAAAGGGAATAAGAGGGAGTATTAAATGATTCTGGAGTATGTTCATGGGAAAAAAAGTCTTGAAAAAATGCTTTTTTTTTTTTTTTGACCATAACAGAAACATGGTTGTATTTTCAGTACATAAATTTCATCAAACAAAAGTAACACTATATTAAACTAAAAGGGAAAAACATATTATTTCATTTGTAACGAATGTCAAAATGTTAACATACTTAAACATTAATGAACCCTTACAGTCCACAACAAATAGAATAAGGCTATATGAAGATGACCTCACTCAACATTTACATGACAAAAAATTCTTATGAAGCATTATTAAAATATTGATATCTAATATATACACACACACACATACACACACACACAATTTTAGGAAATGAGGAATTATAATCCAAACTCTGGTAAGACTTTCTCCAATTAGTGGAAAACCACTCAAATGTAGATGTTGTATACGTTTAGCCCTGGAAATTACAACAAACAAAAATTGAGATTGCTCACTACATAGAAACTCTGTAGATAATACACAGTTCACGCAAAAAAATTAAACTCCCCATTGATATGCAAAAAACTCATCAATAGTAGATATCATTGAGGAGTAGAATTAGAAAGAAAGCAAACACTTATAAGGTGTAAAAATACTACATCCCATAAAATTCTATCTCCTCTGAGTTCACTCTGTGGTAACTGATAATTATAAACACATGCACTTCATACTTATGGTAGCACTCATATGAAGCCCTTGTAATTCCACCATCCAGAGCTTCTCTGAGCAATAATGTCCTGACTTTCCAAGTCCTTTGATTCAGTCCAACAGTAATAATGAGAGAAATAACTATGTCTAGTGAATATTCTCTTCAATGAAGTCTTTGAAGATGGAAATTGAGGTGATCATGTTGAAAGAAAGATATATTTGTAACTAACCTGAGTATGTCTGAAATAATCTGGAACACCTTCCTGTGGAGTACTTGTAATTTGTAGATCTGCATTGAAAGTAATAGGGATGATAGTTCCAAGAAGGGCCACTTCTCTGCTGAATGACCTGTTATAATACTTTTTCATCCAAATGTTCTTCACTCCGATCTCTCTCTCTGGAATATCCCTTTGGCAGTGATGACTGAAAAGAAGCTATCCCACCAGTTTCAGCAGAAACATTTGGTCTTCAAAATGCAGAACGAATGTTGCCTTAATATGTGTTGTGTTGGAAACTCCTTGCAGATCAGAAAAACTGGACTTTTTTGACAAGTGACCGAAAAAATGCTTTTTAAGATCAAGGTAACCTATAAATTATTGTCCAAATTGAGACACATTTGTGAGTAAAAAGTGGAAATGAATTAATTACAAAATTTATTTGACCAATGATTTTATTACGTAGGTAGATTTGTAAATTACTTCTCTGAAATACTTTCTGTATTAAAATAGACCAAAAAAAATCATGACAAGTATAGTAGCCAGGTTTCAAGAGGGCTTTCAGTGCTCTGTCCATACTTTATCTCCTGGTATCTACATCCCTGTGAGGTACCTCCACATTGACTCAGAGTCCATCCATGTGAATCCAGAACATAGCATAGTGTGTAAGATTTTTCAGTACTAGATGGTAACAGGCACTGCCTCTCTGTTTTGCTGGCTTGGATTTCACACTCTAGGGAAAGACGGTAGCCAACTCAGCCTGAGGAGAGGCCTGTGTGGCGAGGAACTGAGGCCTTCTGCCAACACCCAAAGCCAACCTGCCCATCATTTGAGGGAGTCACTTTGAAAGTCTATACTGCAGCCCTGGGTAAGCCACTGGATGATTGTAGATCTAGCTACTCATTGGCTGGAACCTCATGAGAGATGCATCCAAGCTGATTACAGATTCCTAGCACATAGAAAGTATTTTTAAGCCACCTAGTTTTGAGGTAACTTGTTATGCAGCAATAGATAATTAACACAACAAATAATGCAATATCTGACCTTGCCATGGAAAGAAAAATGCTATAAAAGATATTGTTAATTCGGTAGACAGAATGATTATTTGGAGGTTACATTGGACAAAGATATCATATGCATATTAAATTTACTGATAGTTATAAATATACTGTGATTCTATGGAAGGATATTCTTAGGAAATCAATGCTGAAGAAATAAGAAATAAAGGCAAAAATACAGGATGCATGCAACTTACTCAGAAGTTTCAGAGAGAGAAATGGCAAAGGAATAAAGCAAATTGATTAAAATAATAACAGTAGGTGTGATAGAAGGGTATATGGCTGCTTCATTTTTCTACATCAAAATAGGCATCTTAATTCCATTTTTCATGAATTTTTGAAGCAGAATTGTACTTTTATAAAGAATACATTTTTGCTCTTATCTGTTCTTATTTTTAACAAGGTGGCTGGCTATATTTAAAAATTATATTTTATTGGTAATAAATTTGAGATTATTAATGCATTCAGGGGAATCATCGCTTTAGAACATAATGTTCTAATTGAGAAAGTGCTGCTTCTATTGTTGAAGATCCTGGTAAACTCAGAACTTCTTTTACTAGAGAAAGTATATCCTTAAATCTAATTTAATTTGCATTACATAATATAAATATACAGCATAGTAATTTTTAAAAAATTATATGAGAGGTAATTTGGGAGAGGGAGAAAGACAGAGTTTCCATCTATTGGTTCACTCCTCAAATACCCTGGAGCCAGGAAATCAATCCAGGTCTTCTAGCTATAAATATCATTGAACCTCAAAATGCATCAAATTCTACCCTTGCAATCACATTATACATTTCACTGTGTTTGCATTATATCTGAAAATACAATCAAATCTGTATGTCATCAGAGCCCTCGTTATTTAATCTGTTCAGTTCTATTTTGTGAGGTTAATTGTCAATGTTTCCTGATTGTAAGCTTTGTAATTATTGTAATTTTTATAGCTTTAAAACTGATCTGTCCCTGTAATTCCCTTGTTTTAAAATTTTATTTAAACAAACTAAACTTATTTTGCACAAATACAACCAAAAATTACAGAATTGGTTTAATTTGCAAAAAGATTCATTACTATTATATGACAATTAGGTTTATTCAAAGTAGTTATTCAAAGGCTAAACCATGTCTGACACCCAGACTATACTGAATAGCACAGTGAGTCTATGAAGCTCTGCTAAAGCTTTATCTGTTTAATTTGACATTGACTTCATCACAGCCATTGTAGCGTTCAGTGAGCTTATCTGTGAATATGTATGAGAACATTGTAAAATTCAGCATCTTCATGTTCTATCTGGATTGATTAGTTGATATTGCTGTTTGTTTGGATATAATTATTAGTTATCTGTACACCATGGAATATAGAGAAAAATTTCTGCACCACAAGTTCCATAATTTAGTCAGAATACTCTTTTCATCCAAATTCTGTACTATATCACATGGGTTATGTTCCTGTTATCACCACAAAACAAATATTTGTTCAATTTTGAACTTAGTCAACTTTACAGTATCATTCATAATAATAACAGATGCTTTACTTTTAGCTGAACAAATTTCTAAATCTAAATATAGACCTACCAAATGATACAGCCATCCTACTCCTGGGAATTTACTCAAACCAATTGAAATCAGCATATTAAAGAGTTACAGTACCCCTATGTTCATTGCAGCACAATTCACAATAGTTAATATATGGAATCAACCCAGTTTCCCATCAATTGAAGACTGGATAAAGAAATGATGGCATATGGACACTGCAGGGTACGACACAGTGGTTTAAAAAAATGAAATACTCTCATCTGCAACAAAATGGATGCAACTTCAACCCATTATACTTAGTGAAATAAGCCAGTCCCAAAGAGACAAATACCACATGTTCTCCCTGATTTGTGGTACCTAATAGAGTACTTAAAAGATAATCTGTGGAGAGGAAATTGACACGTTGAGATGGAATCATTTTGAACAGCCCTTTTCTCAACTGTCGAGGAAATGTTTTTTTTTCTTTCTTTCATAATATTTGTTGAACTCTTTTACTTAGTTTATGGTTAACTTTATGATTATTAAGCAAACTAAAAGTAGATCTTTGTAAAAATTAAGGGTGGGATTGGGAGAGGGAGGAGGAAGAAGGATTGGAGCATGGGAGGGAGGGTTGAGTGGGAAGAATCACTATGTCCCTAAATCTGTATATATGAAATACTGGAAACTTATATAACTTAAATAAAAGTTTCTAAAACTTTTATTTAGGTTATAAGTTAAGGAAGAGAGTACTCTCTCTCACACACATATATATATGAGAATCTAGCCATTTATAAAGCCAAGAAGAGAGCTCACATAAGATCTTGACCATTCTGGCATCTTGATGTCAGACTTCCAGACTCCAAAACTATAAGTAAATACATTTCCAATGGTTAAGTTATATAATTTATGTGTTTTGCTATGGCAGCATAGAAAGAATAAGATACGAAGGAAATAGAGGATGGAAATTACATGGAAAATATCTTGACGTTCTTGCTAGAGTAATATTGTCCTTTATTTCTATAAACAGGAAATTAATCATTACTGTTCATTCTTTATTAGACTTTTCTGAGAAACCTTTTATTTAAGAATCATATGGTAGGTCTATATTCAAATTTCTGAGGAATCTCCATATTGTCTTCTACAATAGCTGCACCCATTTACATCCCCACCAACAGTGGATTAGTGTACCTTTTCCCCCACATCCTCACCAGCATATGTTGTTTATTGATTTCCATATGAGATCCATTCAAACTGTAGAGAGGTGAAACTTCATTGTGGTTTTGATTTGCATTTCCCTGATGGCTAGTGATCCTGAGCATTTTTTTCAAGTGTCTGTTGGTCATTTCAATTTTCTCTCTTGAAAAATGCTTGTTCAAGTCCTTTGCCAATTTCTTAACTGAAATTTTTGTTGTTGAATTTCTTGAGTTCTTTATAGATTCTAAATATTAACCCTTTATCAGCTGCATGGTTTGCAATTTTTGCCTGCATTCTGTCCCTTGCATCTTCAGTTTATTGAGTGTTTCTTTTGTAATGCAGAAGCTTCTCAGCTTGATGGAATCCCATTTGTCAGTTTTGGTTTTGATTGACTGTGCTTCTTGGAAAAGACTCCAAGAAGTCTTGGCCTATGCTGGTGTCTTACAGAGCTTCCTCAATGTTCTTGAGTAATTTGATGGTACTAGGTTGTGGTTTTAGATCTTTGATTCATTTTGAGTAGATTTTTGTTTAAAGAGTAAGGTAGAGGTCTTCTTTCATAATTCAGCATGTGGAAATCCTGTTTTCCTGGCATCATTTGTTGAAGAAACTGTCCTTGTTCCAGGGATTGATTTAAGTTCCTTTGTCAAAGATAAGTTGGTTGTAGATGTGTGGAATGAGATCTACAGTTTATTCTGTTCCATTGCTGAACACATTTGTTTTCGTGCCTGTACCAGGCTCTTTTTATTATAACTTCCCTCTACTATGTCTTGAAATCAGTTACTGTGATGCCTCCAGTTTTGTTTTTGTTGTATAAGATTGCTTTAGTTATTTGGGGTCTCTTGTGCTTCCATGTGAATTTTAGTATTATTTTTATTAGTATAAAGAGAACAGATTTCATAAGCACTATTCTAAGAAAATAAGTGTATGTCCCTTTACCCTTTCTCAACCTTCATCCTTCCTCCCTTTTTTTCCTTTAATTTCAGTCCACTGTATGATCACAGGCTTAATGCACCACTAACCATAATAGTCAACAAGTATGAACTGGAAATACCACAGTTCCACAGGTGTGTACACAAAGACTGCAACTAACAATCAAATCACAAAATGTCCATTTCATTCCTATACATTTTTGCATTATATATTAATTCTGATATATCAGAGAAAATGCATGATAATTGCCTTTTGAGGGTTGGCTTATTTTACTCATCATAATAGTTTCAACAAAATATATGCATCTATTAGGATTTTTTAAATGCTTAGTTTTTGCTTTTCTATTTTTTAAAGATTTATTTATTATTTCAGAGCCAGAGTTACAGAGAGGCAGAGTCAGAGAGAGAAAGATAAAAGTCTTCCATCCACTGGTTCACTCCCCAAATGGCTACAGTGGCTACAGTGGAGCTAGTTTGAAAGCAGGCATCAGGAGCCTTTTCCAGGTTTCTCATGCAGTTGCAGGGGCCCAAGGACTTGGGCCATCTTCTACTGCTTTCCCAGGCTGGACTGGAAGTAGAGCAGCCAGGACTTGACTGGTGTCCACCATATGGGAGGCCAGCAGTGTAGGCAGCAGCTTAACCCGCAATGCCATAGCATTGATCCTGTCATCTATTAGATTTTAAAACTTGGGAACTTTCGCTCTGTAGTTTAACACTCTGTCTTCCAGGCCCCCATGGCTTTACAAGGTTGCCCCATCCCTTTGTTGCTCAGTGAGGGCCTCATCCACACACACTCTACATGGGCCTCATCTCTTTACCCTCCATCCCATGCTCCCTCAGAAAGCCTCACTAGGTTTCCAAGAGCATCCCCACGTCTTAAAAAAGTAGGCATAGTCATCCTGGCCTGCTGAAACCAGAGGGATTTCCCTAACCTTTGAAACTGAGGAGGACACACCCTTGTTCTCTGGAATTTGATGATATTGGCATCCTTTCTGACAACTGAATCACATTCATCCTTCCCTTCCTCAAGGGGTGGCATATATTGGCCATGAATAGCCCTATTTCTGGTTCTATAGAATCCAAAAAAAATCTGCTGGCCTTCATTCATTCACTCGGCTTTCTCTATTCCCTTTAGTTAAAGCTGGAAGTGCATTTGCTGTCTTAATCCCCTCTCTAGTTCTGGCTTCTCCTGAAATGGCTGATTAAATCCATGAATAGCACGTATGATCTCGTTACCAAATGGTTGCTCAACTACATACAGCCTTAGCATTCTTTACAGAACAAGCTTTCTCATTTTTTTTTAAATATGGATAGGCCAATAATGTTCCAAATCTTCAAATTCTGGTTATTTTTGCCTAATAATTTCTTTTTTCAGTTTGTCTGTCTCCTTTTGTATTTTTCTTTTAGCCGTCACGAGGAAATAAGCCTCTTCTTTAATACTTTGCTTTGAAATTTCCTCAAAATATCCTTGGAAATATTCAGTTTTATCACATTCACAAAAGATGACAACATAATTGGCCAAGTTATTTGACACTTTTTAACAAGGAATGCCTTTTCTCTGGTTTCCGATAAGATATTCCTTGTTTGCATATGAAACCATGTCAGAATTTCCCTTAACATCTATATTTCTTGCATGCACCTGAAAATCTTCCAGCCTCTATTTATTGCCTCATTCCAACCTCCACATGTTTAGGCAGTACTCCATTTCTATGTACCAAAGTTCTATCAATCAAGGTTTCCAAAGAAATAAAACCAACAGGATATTATATATCATACTGTATGAATATATGAGAGAGAAATTCATATTATATATGAGAAAATATATACATTATATATATGAAAGAGAAATACTTGTTATAAGGAATTGAGTCACATGAATATGAAGACTTACAAGTGCCAATATCTGAAGTTGACAGACCCAGGAAAGCCAGTCATGTAGTTCTAGTCCGAGTATGAAATCTAGAGACCCTGCAGAGCCTATGGGGTAAATGCCAGTATGAAAACTTGAGACCCAAGAAAAATTGAAATTTCCATTCAAGTTCAATGTCAGGAAAAGATCAATGACCCAGTGCAGGCTGTCAGGGAGAAGAGATTCTATTATTCAGCCTTTTTGTTCTATTTGGGTCTTTGTTTGGATGAGGCCCACCAACATTAGGGAGGGCAACCTGCTTTACTCAGTGGACTAACTCAAATGTTAATGTCATGCAGAAACATCCTCACACACATAGCTGGAATCTTTGGCCAAATGTCTTGGTACCTCATGGTCCAGTCAAGTTGACACATACAGTTAACCATTGCACTGCGTATATTTTATAACTCTCTAGTTTATAATTTCCCACGATCCTAACACTTGGTGGCCTACAGCTTCAAAAGTCCATTAGCTTTCATGTGGGTCTAGGCTTATCTATCAAATATTTTACAAGGCCAGAACTTAAAAACCAATATTTAACTATCAGTTCCTCTCTGTGGTTGTTCTCTTACCGCAAGGGTTTTACACATGATGTCCTTTCTATCTGGAAACATAATTTTCCTGTACAATATTCTTTTCAGTCTTGTATATTAAACAAGTACACATAAAATACCAACAGTGTGAGAAGAGACCATCACGTCCCAGAATTTGTGATGTCACGTGAGGGATTTGGGGATTCTTAAGAAAATCAGGGCATCATGGAAAGACTTTAGGAATGAAGGTAACATCTTCAGTTTGACATTTTAGGGTTCCGTCTAGTTATATTTTGAAGAATGAATTAGAAGGAGTAAAAGCTAACATAGAGGCGCTGTGAGAAAGCCCACATATCCCAGGTGGGAGAATTCATGAGCTTCTATTGAAGTGATAGAAATGGGAAGGCAGACAAAGAGACGGATTTGAAAGATATTTAAGATGTGGAATGATGGAACTTATTGGACCTCCCAGATGGAAGTGTGAGCTGTGTTTATAAATAAATTTGGATAAAGAGGTGCCAGCCTAGAGACTATGAAGTAGTAGGTAATGGTAAGATAAAACTGTGAGAATGTAGTATTCTACAAGGTGAAGGATGTAAGGATTTCAAAAAGATGTGGAGGCTCAAATGGGGCTTAAACCACTAGCAGTCATGCAAGTAGAGAGCAAAGAATGAAACATATAATCATTTGTGTGACTGCAACTTTTAAAGGTGTGATAGAAGCAAAAGTCATAAGGGAGTGGACTCAGTGTGGCAAGGGAGACACAAGCAACAAATAGAGAAAAAAGTTGAATTTTTTGTAAAAGTAGTTAAACAGTACAGTAAGAGGAAAAAGAGATGGGAGTAGGGATATTATTTTACTTGAAATTTATGCAAACACATTGTCTGACATTTTTCTACCAGCCTCCCTCAAATTATGTGCAGCAATTCCAATATAGAAAGGAAAACACAAATTAAGAAGTCCTCTTAGAGTTACTTGTTTGAATGATATCATTAATATACGTATTCCAGAGGATTTCAAGATAAGAGAAACACAATACTGATTCCTTAGATTGGAAAAGTAAGGAGATTAACACTTAATATAACTTTTTTTTTTTGAGTGGGAGGTAAAATAGCAAAGTTTATTAGGGAAGGGACATCCGTAAAAACGGATGGGCACCTCTCCAGACAGGACCTGAGAGAGAGTGGGGGGGGGGGGGCAGTGGAGAGAGAGTACACCTGACCAGGTCAGGCGGGCGGCTCAGCAGACAGGCAGAGGGCTGAGCGCGCAGTCTGGTTGAGGCCGGGGGTTTTTAAGGAGATTAACACTTAATATAACTTTTAAAAACTTAAAAAATATACATGAACACTGGCTGAGAATAGCCATGTGATATACACTTTTGGGTAAGAGAACCTAGTTGAGAGGTCTTTAGGATTTCCTTACTCTCACAGGCCAATAGCTCAAGCCCAGTCATCCTCACAGGTAGGGATCTGGCATAGATTTCAAATTTTCAGTGTCCTGTTGTTTGCTAATTTATAGCACAATGTTCTCTTGCATCAATTCTCCTTGATGCCAAATTTTTCTTAAGGCCTGACATCATTTCTGTTGTTTATTTATCTATTTTTGTCCTTACTGTTCTACCTGGAAAATGTTATAACATGATGTGCCATATAAATGTTGGGCATCATATAAGTGGTTTATTTCTAAGTACAAGTTAAGACTAAACTGTAGGGAGGGCACCCAAAGGCTTACCTGAAAAGATAGGCAACTATACTAAATAAAATTTACTAAATGACATAGTTAAATGATGAAGAGAGATTGTCATATTAAGTTTGATTATAATAACTCAAGTTATCCACTGAAGTAGTTGTTTCCATTTGAACAAGCATTGTTCCATTAGCAACAATTAAAATAAATTATGGATTTAAATATACAGAACATTTTCCCCATTATAACTAATATTGATTATGCTTAGGTATTAAAGTAATTCAACCTTAAATTTTTATTGTCAAAAAAATCACCTTATAGGCAAGGAAAAACTCTTCTAAGTTATTGGTTAAATGAAATAACAATTTCTGTCAGGTTCTGGTGTTTTAAAAAATAAAGTATCCTTTTTATTATAGAATGCATGGGAGACAATGAATAATGTGTTCTAGTGAAGAAAGAAGAACAAATTGCTTCTTGTAAGAAATTACTCATGTTATAGTGAAGAGCATTTCTTATTTTTACATTTCGTACATGTACATATTTTTATATGTGCTTTCATTGATTGGAATATACCCTCTCAAGAGCATTAAATGTTCTTCAGAAAAATGAATGCAGTCACTCAGAAAATGTTTCAGAAATATTTCAAGAGTCCAGTTTAATATCTTAATATTTCCTATTTCACTCATCCTAGATTTAATGGAACTCAGGGATAGTTGATATTTGGAACCAGATAATCAAAATTTCTAATTTGTGTTTGATACTGAATAGTATAAGACTACAGAACAATTATGTAATATAGCTGTTTGGGATTTTTTAAAAGATTTTCTGGTAATATTTGTCAGTCACAATATTTAAATTCTAGCCCAAACCCACTTAAGTATTCATTCATAAGTAGTCAACAAAACCCTTCCTACCAAATTGTACTAAATAGGAAATTGTTACAGATGTGTGTATTCTTCAGTGTGATCCTTTTCAGTATTCTAGAGATATACCTGGGAGATCAAAACTCTATTTACATTTTTCATTAGACAGAGAATTAAGTTAATAATATCATTAGATTGTAGGTAAAATCACCATCTTCTACTTAGAAAGAGTTTGCTTCAGGTTTTATAATGATTTCTAATATTCTCACTCAGTAACGAAAGAGACCAAAAAGAGACATGCTCAGTTAATTACCTGATTTTTAAAAAGATTTAATTCTTCCGTATTTTCCATTTCAGAGGCAGGCTCTAATGTACTTCAGTGGTAAAGTGAATATGTGTGTGTATTTAAAATGTGTAAAATGGTTTAAAAAATAAGAAATTTTGCTACAAAAACATTGAAATCTATACATAGATATTTTCATAATAATTTTTCATAAATTTTTGAAGTTTCTCATATATATAACTGTTGTCTCCGCAAACCTTAAAGTTTCTTAAAAATCTCATGTTAAGGGCTGTTCCTTATTTCAAAAGACAAATTGGATTATCTGTGCTAACTTGTATTAACGTCTTGCAAAGCTAATTTAACAGGTGGTATATTGTGGCAGGACTGGACATCTCATAAAGTGATTTTCTGTGTAGATACCCTTCCTTTCTCAGACTCTGCAAATAGTCCTTTCCTAAATTTCAGTTATTCTGTGGCATCCAGTTGGTGTAAATCATACAAGAGATCATCAGGGGTCTGTACCACTGAGATGAAAAAATGAGTCTTCCTGAAGAGGGAAGCAGTTTTACGGATTACAGTCTCTGAGAATACTCTCAGTACCTCTGATTAACATTTGCCCCTGTATGTTAAGCAGGGAATTAATTTTACTTCACTTTGATATAGAGATGCTGATTTTCAGAATATAGGAGAAAATATTCAGAAACAGAGGGAGTGGGATTCTCATTGCCTGCAAGTTATTGTAATTGCTTAAACTCAACCCTCAAGTTACCAGAATGTGTCTTTTGAGTAGAAAGTCCTGTTCACTATTATATCTCAATGCCCAGCAGACATGGCTGAACCAAGAGACCACAGAGTGGGAAACTGAAAAAAAAAGAACTTCAGAGCACAGAGATTGGTGTCTAGTCTCACTTCTATGTTTTATTAACTATGTTACCTTGAACAAAAACTGCTAAAACGTTTGGACCCCGGGTTTCTCAGCTCTACAGTAAGTTTAATAGTCACTGCTTCACAGTTTCATAAGGATTTAATCAGGTAACATGGAAAACTGAGCATCTAGTAAGAAGAGTGCCATTTAGTTAACATGTGATGGTAGCACTATTCGTGATGGAGTTTCCAACATGTCAACTTTGGAAGACATCTAAGCCACAGCAGGGCCTCTCTAAGCCAGAATCCAGTTGGCAGCATGGATGAGTTCTTGCCTGAAGGTTCTGGGGAAGGCCCTTCAGTGACTGACACAACTCAGTTTTTTTTTCCCCAAGATTTATTTTATTTATTTGAAAGACAGAGTTACAGAGAGAGGTAGAGACAGAGAGAGAGGTCTTCCATCCGCTGGTTTGCTCCCCAGATGGCTGCAATGGCTGGAGCTGCACCTATCCAAAGCCAGGAGTCAGGAGCTTCTTCCAGGTCTCCCATGCAGATGCAGGGACCCAAGGACTTGGGCCATCTTCTACTGCTTTCCCAGGCAGAGAGCTGGATGGGAAGTGGAGCAGCCGGGTATTGAACCGGCACCCATATGGGATGCCAGCACTTCAGGTCAGGGCGTTAACCTGCTGTGCCACAGCACCGGCCCCACAACTCAGTTTATTGCAGCTGTAGGGTTAAGGCCTCCTTTCCTTTCAGGCTGTCATCCCAGTGTCACTCTCAGATAGTGCAGAGCACTTTCCAGGCCTGACACCTTCTCCCTCCATCTTCGCAGTTAGCAGTAGCTCTCTGCAACCTCTTCAAGCTTCAAATCTCTCTTCTGTTTTCTTCTGAAGAAATCTCTTACTTAAAAGGCTCTTGTAATTAGCATGGACTCACCTACATAATATTGACTTTTGTTATCTCACAGTCAACACACTAGTAACTTTAATTCCATCCTCAGCATCCCTTTTACCATGAGAGGTCATGTATCAGGAGTAACACTGGGCCAGAGATCATGGAGCCATTATAAACATCCAGGACAACAGAGAAATGATGGCAGATGGGAAACCTCAGACCTAAGAGAAATCAGGAGTTTTACACGCATGCAGAAGAGAAAAGATCATGAAGACATAAACCCCAAGCAGACCTGGCAAAGGGGATTTGTTGACATCTGTCTTATGTAGCCCTTCTTCTCTCTGTTTCAAGGCACCAGGCCCCCTGATGCTAAATACGTTTCATAGCCAAATCCATCGGCTTTAAGAGGGAAATCCAAAGAACTTCTCAGTAGCAGGTGTCTCTTACTGAATGTTTCACATGCCCGTTGGCGAGTGTTGTTTTCATCAGGATGCAATGCCGTGGACATAAACGTGTGGTTAATAAAATGGGAAAAATATGTTGCTGGAAACACAAAATTGTGAAACTTACTCAGAATGGAGGGAAATAAACCTTAAGTTGCTACTTTCAAGATATTGTAAAAATGTTGCAACCCTTGAGTATGACTTCTATGCAGCATAAGAGGATACCTATCTAGAGCTGTCACAAAGAATTCCTGCAAAATAACTGAATCCAGGGCATGACTCATGCACGGCAATAAAATCTCAGTGACGGAATTCAGAACTGAGACCCAGAAAAGTCTCATTCTTCATCCACCACCCCAGAGGGCTACTTGTCCCTCCTTGGGCTCAGAGAGTGGGGGAAAATGTGGTAATTTAAATAAGTGACCTCTATTAATGAAGTACAACTTACATGGAGGAAAAAACGCAGATAACTGTTCAACTACATTAATTATTGCAAAATGCACATACCTGTGTAGCCACCTCCCAAATCAATGAGTCATTACCTACCCCACAGAGCTTCCCTAAGCCTGTGCCACCTCGAAGTGCCTGCCTGCTTCTCCTGGGCGACCCGGACCCTGGCTTCTAATGTCATAAATGAGTTTTACTTGATTTTCAGTGCCATATAAAATTAAATGTAATTATGTTGCTTAATATAATCTTGTATTATACAGCATAGATGCGTTTCGTTCTCAAGTTTTATAGTGTTTGAATGAATTCATCACTAATCACTATTCTATTGTGATACACTTGGGCTGTTTCCAGTATTATTAAGAGTGGTTATTAAGAGTGGCATTACTGGGGCCAGTGCTGTGGCACAGCGAGTTAAAGCCGTGACCTACAGCACCGGTATCCTATATGGGCGCTGGTTTGTTTCATGACTGCTCTACTTTTTTTTTTCCTTTAAGATTGATTTATTTTGGCCGGCGCCGTGGCTCAACAGGCTAATCCTCCGCCTTGCGGTGCCGGCACACCGGGTTCTAGTCCAGGTCAGGGTGCCGGATTCTGTCCCGGTTGCCCCTCTTCCAGGCCAGCTCTCTGCTGTGGCCGGGGAGTGCAGTGGAGGATGGCCCAAGTGCTTGGGCCCTGCACCCCATGGGAGACCAGGAGAAGCACCTGGCTCCTGCCATTGGATCAGCGCGGTGCGCCGGCCGTAGCGCACTGGCTGCGGCGGCCTTTGGAGGGTGAACCAACGGCAAAGGAAGACCTTTCTCTCTGTCTCTCTCTCTCACTGTCCACTCTGCCTGTCAAAAAAAAAGAAAAAAAAAAGATTTATTTATTTTACTTGAAAGTCACAGTTACACACAGAGAGAAGGAGAGGCAGAGAGAGAGAGAGAGAGAGAGAAAGAGAGAGAGAGAGAGGTCTTCCATCTGCCGGTTCACTTCCCAGATGGCCGTAATAGCTGGAGCTGCACTGTTCCAAAGCCAGAAGGCAAGAGCTTCTTCCAGGTCTCCCACGCAGGTGCAGGAGCCCAAGGACTTGGGCCATCTTCAGCTACTTTCCCAGGCCATAGCAGAGAGTTGGATCAGAAATGGAGCAGCCAAGTCTCGAACCAGCGCTCATATGGGATGCCAGCACTGCAGGTGGCGGCTTTACCTACTACCCCACAGTGCCCGCTGCAACTGTTCCAATTTCAATCTGGCTCCCTGCTGATATGCCTGGAAGGGCGGTAGAAGATGGCCCAAGTCCTCTAACCCCTGCACCCATGTTTTTGGCCCAAAAGAAGCTTCTGGCTCTTGGCTTTGATTCTGCTCAGCTCCATCTACTGCAACTATTTGGAGAGTAGGCCAAAGGATGGAAGACCTCTCTCTGTCTCTCTCTCTCTCTCTCTCTCCCTGTCTATCTCCCTCTCTATCTCTCTGTCTCTACCTCTCTTTGTAACTCTGTCTTTCAAATAAATAAACTAAATCTTAAAAAATTGGCATTACTATAAAAATCACACACCGTCCCCCCATACATACTCTCTCTCTCCCCCTCTCCCTCCCTCTCCCTCTCTCTCTCACTCCCTCAAATGCAATTGTTTGTTACATGACTAGGAGAGGAATTGTTGGATGATAGTGCATACATATGTTCAGCATTAGCAGATGATGTCAAACTCTCCTCCAAAGTGGTTACATCAGTACCCACCCCCAACAGCTATACATGGATTATGCTCAGCAGTTGGTATTGTCAGTCATTTTTCTTTTACTTTTTAAAATTATTGTTTAGTAATTTTTATTTGAAAACAAAGGATAAAAAGGGACAGACTTATAGAGACAGAGACAGACTGAAAGATATCTTTAAGATCTTCCCCATGCAGGTTCACTCTCCCAAATGCTCACAACAGCCAAGTCTGGACCAGTCTGAATCCAGGAATTAAATCCGTTTCCTCTGTGTGTGGCAGGGACCCACATACATAAGCCATCAGTAGCTGTCTCTCACTTCCTGCACATTAGCACAAAGCTAGAATCAGAAACCTAGCTTAGACTTGCTGCCAGTCACTCTTACATGTCCCGAGCAATATCTTAACTCTTGTGCCAAATGACTGTCTCATCAGTCTCCTTAGATTTAGCAATTCTTCACATACTGGCATCTCACTCTAGTTTCTCTTTCATTTCCATGACGACAAATAAGGTTATGTATCTTTAATATGTTTTGTAGCTATTTGCATGACTTCATTTGTGAAGTATACTTTTTTTTTTCCTCTTGGCCGTACTTCTTGGGTTTTCTGATATTTTTGTTATTAATTTGTAGGAATCCCCTTTGTTGATTATAGGTGATGTGAGACATTATTTCCCACACTTTGGCTTGGTTTTTCATGCTGTTTATGCTATCTGTCAACAAATGAACATTTTAAATTACAAAGTCCAATTTATCATATTTTTATTTCTGGTTAATATTATTCATGAGCTGATTACAATGCTTTTTGAAAGCATTCCACCTCCACTTAGGAGATAGAAAGCTAGAAGATTGTCCACATCCTGAAAGAAAAGGCTGAATACTTTGTAAAATAAGAACTTTCTTTGAATGTACTAAACACCTGATGTTGCAAGGCACCTCAGTGAACTGAATGCCAAAGCGACTACAGCATCTTTGAGAAAATTCCAGAAACCCAGACAGTTCAGGCTTGGCACAACATGGAAGGAGAGGGAGAAACATCTTAAATTTGAGCCCATCCTTATGGGTTGAGAGGAAGCTCATATATCACCTTAGGATCCCAGACACAAGGGGAGTTTACACTCACCAATGGGCAAATGTATCCAGTAGGGGCTTACAGAAAACATGGGAGACAAGACAACAGGCTCAATGCAGACCTCACTGGTACAAGCAAGCAGGAGGAGATCTCCTGGTACTCAGGGACCAGTACAAAACATTTCCATTTTCCTGGATCATTTACCCATAGGTAACAAGTGCCATAAACTTCCAGGTTATGGACACCAAGCTTGCTTGTACCCAAGTCTACCAACAAAACTTGAAATCGGCTCAACTATAGAACAGAGCAGGGCTTGGCAAGTTACAGACCATGAGCTGAATCTACCCTGCCACCTACTTTTTATATTTAGGCTAGATTTACTTTGATTATTTGGTTTCATTCTTTTAATTTCAATTTTTATTATATCTTTTTATTTTATTATATCCTTGTTAAACCTGACTTTAAAAGGAAGATGTGGGTGGTAGGCATTTGCCACAGTAGTTAAGCCCCAACCTGGGGCACCTGTCCTGTATTGGAGTGCCTGAGTTTGATTTCTGATCCTGCTTCCAACTCTGTTCTCTTGCTAATGATTATCCCAGGAGGCAAAAGGTGATGGTTCAAGTACTTGGGTCCTAACTACCCTCATAGGAAATCTGGATTAGGTTCCCAGCTCCCAAACATTTAGAGAGTGAATGGTGGATGGGAGCTCACCCTCTCTCACTCTCACTAATTTGATAATTAAAAAATATTTCCATTTAAGATATCCATTTGCAGGTCAGAAAATGAGAAAATGGAATTATGTAATGCTCTGAAATGTAAATAAATAAATAAGTAAATAAATAAATAAAAAAGAAAACTAAATCTCCCCCAGCTCCTTCACCCCAAAAATTGAGATTGGATTAAAACTAGATGGCTTTTTTCTTCTCTAAAAATTAATTTATTTGAGAGGCAGAGAAGCTCTCGAAAAATAAAGAAGCTATCCAGTTTTAATCCAATCTCAATCTTTTTTGGGGGAGTGAGGGAATTTAGTCAATTTAATTTACAACTTTTTTTTTACATTTCAGAGCATTACACAATTATATTTCTTCATTTTCTGATCTGCAAATGGATACATCAAATATAAATTGTTTCAATTATAAAATTAGTTACATCCAAAATGTAAAAATTACACATAAGGACAATTCACAAAGCTTAATTCACTAGGATGTATCCTAAGAATTTAGAGTCAGGAGAAATCTGACAAAATTTTGCAATCAACCATTTATATACAGAAATCAAACCTATCTAAACTCCCACACTAAAAACTTGAAAGTTTTTGTCAAATCCCCATTGGACAAAAAGTGACAATTCAAACCTATAACCTACTATTTGTGATCAAAACTGGCAAAAATGGATATATTTCCATCTCAATCGTTATATATTACCAACTTACTATTTGCATTTCTATTCATTCCACTTTTAATTTTTCTTTCTCTCTTTATGCCTTCTTTTAGATTAATTAACTCTAATTTATTATTATATTTTCCCCATTTTTACTTTGCTAATCATATATTCTTTTTGGGTTCTTTTACTCATTACCATAGAAAATTCAACCTGAATACATGTCATATCAAAATATAATACTAACTATTCCTTTTTTATATTTTAATTAAAATTAATTTTATTTAAAACCACTTCTGATTTATATTTGATTGTCATAAATTTTAATACCAACTATATTTTAAATTTTGAATACTTTATGTTCAAAATTGCAATATATTAGAAGTTTTGGTACTTAAATTTTTATGTCTCTTGAGCTTCTATGTGGAATCCTTTTTATTCTACCTGAAAAATACTCTGTAATTTTCTTAAGATTAGGACTATCGGTGACAAACTTTTTCCATATTTATTTGTCTGACATTATCATGATTTTCTCTTTAGTCCTGAAGGATATGTCAATGGATATAGAATACTAGGTTGGCGGCCGGCGCCGTGGATCAATAGGCTAATCCTCCACCTTGTGGTGCTGGCACATGGGGTTCTAGTCCCGGTCAGGGTGCCAGATTCTGTCCCGGTTGCCCCTCTTCCAGGCCAGCTCTCTGCTGTGGCCGGGGAGTGCAGTGGAGGATGGCCCAAGTGCTTGGGCCCTGCACACCATCAGGTGAAGCACCTGGCTCCTGGCTTCGGATCTGCGCGGTGTGCCGGCTGCAGCGCACAGGCCGGGGCGGCCATTGGAGGGTAAACCAACGGCAAAGGAAGACCTTTCTCTCTGTCTCTCTCTCTCAGTGTCCACTCTACCTGTCAAAAAAAAAAAAAAAAAAAAAGAATACTAGGTTGGCATTTAGAAGCACTGGATCTATAAAAAGGTAAAACCATAAAACTAAAGGACTTCAATAAGGTCAGGGATCAAATCAGTCACATTTTTATATGCCATCAATAAACATGTGAGTACAGAAAGAAATTAAATACTTAAGTATAAATCTAACAAATCAACATATACAGTACTTGTATATACTGAACAATACAAAATGCTGATAAAGATCATGCATCTAAATAAGTGGTCAGATATGCCATGTTCATGTTTTGAAAGACTCAATGTAGTAAACATGTAGGGATCACAGAGGAGCTAGACTAGCTAAAAAAGATTAAATTAGTAGAAATCAGTCTCCACCATTTGTATTATTTATTATATAACTATTATTGTCAAGACTGTGAGGTTTTGGCAAGAGTATAGACACAAAGGTCAATGGAACAGAACCAAAAACCCAGAAATAGATCCACACAAATATGCCCAATTGATTTTCAACAAAAATTCAAATTAAATTCTGTGAAGGAAAAAGTCTTCAACAAATGATTATGAAGTAAATATCCATAGGTCTCTAATTACATATCCTAAAATATTTTAAGCTCAATCTAAACCTTACACACATATTTAAAACAGAAAACATTATAACTCTTAGGAAGAAAAAGAAAAAAATTAGGGATTTATGGCTAGGCTAGGAGTTATTAGACTTGACAGAAAATACTATCCATAAAATTAAAAAAGACACATTATACTTGATCAAAATTAAAAACATGTTTTTTCAGTGAAAGCTCCTGTTAAAAGGATGAACAGACAAGCCACAGACTGGTGGAAAGTATTTGTAAACCATGTATTTCATAATGACTAATAACTAAAAGATGTTAAAACACTCAACAAGAAAAGCGAAGGGGCCGGCACTGTGGCACAGCAGGTTAATGCCCTGGCCTGAAGCGCGGTCACCCCATATGGATGCCAGTTCAAGACCCGGCTGCTCCACTTCTGATCCAGCTCCCTGCTATGGCAGTCCTTAGGCCCCTGCACCCACATGGGAGACCCAGAATAAGCTCAAGCGTCCTGGCTTCGGATAAGCACAGCACCCGTCATTGCGGCCAATTTGGGAGTGAACCAGTGGTTGGAAGACCTCTCTCTCTCTGTCTCTCTAACTCTGACTTTCAAATAAATAAATAAATCTTTAAAAAAAAAAAGAAAAATGAAGAGTCTAATTAACAAGTGTGTGGAAGGTATGAGAAGACATTCATCTGTGCAATTGGCAAGTAAATAGAAGAAAAGATGATGACATCATCCACCAGTAGGGGAAAACAGATGAAAGCCAAGAGAAATCACCACAGATATATTAGAAAAGCTGAAATAAAAAAAAAAAAATAGTGACACTACCTAAAACTAGTGAGGATGCAGAGAATCTGAGGCACTCTGCCTTGCTGGTGGGGATATGAAATGGTATCACCACTGTGAAGAAAGACACAAAGCATGCAACTACTCTACAATCAGCAGTTAGACTTATGTTTGCGCAGAAACCTGTGCACCGATGTTTATGACAATTTTATATATAACCCAAACTAGAGAACAAACAGGTGTCCTTCAGTGGATGACATGGTTAAATCAGCTGTGGTACATCAGTATCATGAAGTACTACTTAGCTACCTAAAGGAATGATCTATTGAGTCATGCAACAACCTGGGTGAATTATGGGAAATTATACTAAATGTAAAAATCCCATCCCAAAATATTGCATACTATTTAATTCTACCTATATAACATTCTTGAAATCCCAATGTTACAAAAAAGGGAGGTACAGTTTAACGGGTTATCAGGGACTGATGAGGGATTGTGGATAGGAGCGAAGCAGAGGTGGCTGTGAAAGGGTGAGCTGAAGGATCCCCACAGTGATGGGAATGCCCTGGGTTCGCCTTGTATTAAGGCCAATTTCTTGGTCACCACAAATTGTTAAAAATTAATGCCATTGGAAGAAATGGTATGTAGAATGCACATGATCTCAATATTCAAGGGCACTTTAAAATGTTCATAAAAAGTTAATGGGAAGATAACTTTATTCTGGTGCATAAAGATTTAAAATTCATGCAAACAAGAGGGCTCTACAAAGTTCATGGGAAATGCATATTATGAGAAACTATGCATGACTAAAAATTTTTTGCACCAAAATAAGCATCTTTTAATTTCGTTTCCGCAAACACTTTGAAATACCCTTGTATTGTTTCTTGCATGTGAATCTACAAATCTATCTGTATTATTTCTTCACAGTGCATGTGAACCACAACTATTCCAAAAAGTTTAATTAAGGAAATGTATATGGGGAAAGAGCAAGACACGACTTAGCAACAGCAGTTAAAAACAGATTGCAAGTGACGTTTTACATTATATGATGATATGGTATCATGTTACTAAAAATATTAAAGAAATAAAACACATATAATTTTAGGCTTCATTCAATGTCTGAAATACAGAAGCTTGTGGTTTCTATTTGGGGGTGGTCATTTTAAGTGATACCAAGATAACTTCTGTATACTGAACTTTAAGAGGAATTTAAAGGAAATCTAAAACCAAGATAGAGGAGAAAATAATTACAGAGCATGACAGTGTCTATCCAGAAGATACAAGTTGGTGAACACAGCATTATGGTCTTTCTTTTTTTTTAAGATTTATTTTATTTATTTGAAAGTCAGAGTTACACAGAAAGAGGAGAGAGAGAGAGAGAGAGGGAGAGAGAGAGGTCTTCCATCGATGGTTCACTCCCCAATGGCCGGAGCTGTGCCATTACGAAGCCAGGAGCCACTAGCTTCTTCCAGGTCTTCCCATGTGGGTGCAGGGGCCCAAGGACTTGGGCCATCTTCTACTGCTTTCCCAGGCCATAGCAGAGAGCTGGATGGGAAGTGGAGCAGCTGGGTCTCGAACCAGTGCCCATATGGGATGCCAGCACTTCAGGCCAGGGTGTTAACCCACTGTGCCACAGTGCTGGCCCCCTAGCAGTATGGTCTTTCATTAACTAAAGACTCACCATATAGAAGAATTAGACATTTTCATTAAATCTCTAGGGAATTAAAATGAAACAAACAGTATATGGTATAAAAGCAGAGATTAGCAAGGAAGCATGGTCCATATCTGCAGTGGGTGGGAATCCTGCCAGTGTAAAACAGGCTCATTTGGTAGTTCTATGACTGTGAATAGGCAAACACGAGTTGGGATAGTGCAACGGAAGCGTGAGATCTGCCTTCAACTTCTCAAACACATTGACTTTACCTGGGATAGGGTTATCTCCACAGTCATTTTCAGACTGTTTATTTAACGGGCTGGTCAGCTTGGCAAAGAATCCAGTTCTTCGACTTGAAGCCAGGTCACTCAAAATACAGAATCACAGAAAAACTTTGGTGAAGCTTGTTAGAGATGGGTTATCAGTTTTTAAAAGTTTTTTGTTAATTTAAAGAGAAAAGATTTTATGCATTCCATAGGTACAGTTCAAAGAAGGCAACCACACTTCCCTCACTCCCCTCCCCCCAGCCTCCCTCTCTCCCTCCCTCTCTTTATTTTGCAAAGACGTAATTTTAATCCATCTATATTCACAGGCCTAATTCACCATTAATCACAGTATTCAACAGGTAAAAACTAGGAAGACCACAGTTCCACAGGAGTAGAAACAAGAGCTGAAAATGACAATCATATTTCAAAATGACCATTCCTTTACTCTACATGTTTTGTATTCTATATTAGTTTGCACATATCAGAGATAACATATTATATGTGCCTTTTAGGGACTGGCTTATTTCACTAAGCATAATGGTCTCCAGGTACAACCATTATGCCACAAAATATGTGATTTCATTCTTTTTTATGTCTGAGTAGTATTCCATAGTATATATTTACCACATTTTATTTAACCAGTCATCAGTTGATAGACATCTGGATTGATTACTTTCTTTTTTTGATAGGCAGAGTTAGACGGTGAGAGAGAGAGAGACAAAAAGAAAGGTCTTCCTTCTCTCACCCCCTAAATGGCCACTATGGCCAGCGTGCTGCGCTGATTCGAAGCCAGGAGCCAGGTGCCTCCCCTGGTTTCCCATGCGGGTGCAGGGCCCAAGCACCTGGGCCATCCTCCACTGTCCTCCTGGGCCACAGCAGAGAGCTGGACTGGAAGAGGAGCAACTGGGACAGAACCGGCATCCCAACTGGGACTAGATCCCGGGGTGCTGGCGCTGCAGGTGGAGGATTAGCCTAGTGAGCCATGGCACCACCTGGATTGACTCTGTATCTTAGCTATTGTGAATTGAACAGCAGTGAACGTGGGGGCACAAATAACTCTTTCCTATGCTGATTTCACTTCCTTTAGGTGTGTTCCCAGAAAGGGGATGGCAGAGTCTTATGGTAGATCTATTTTCAGACCTCTGAGGAATGTCCACACTGTCTTCCATTATGGTTGTACTAGTTTACATTCCCACGAACAGTGGATTAGGATGTCTCATACGTGATCACATAGCTGTAAGAAAAAGTGGTCTTCTATCTCTCATTGAACTTAGAACTGGCCAAAAGAAGGAACTGGCCTGTTCCACGGATACAGACTTCCATCCAAACATCATGTCTACACCATCATGGTGAAAGTGCAGATTGTGGACTTAGGCCATTCTACCCTTGAACTCAAGTTCTAGCCTCATCAGTCACATGACCACCCTGGGAATGAACATTTTAATTTATCAATCAGAATGATAATAATACTGCCTCAAAGGATTCTCATGATGGCCTGGATAATGTGTGCAATGAAAATAGCAGAATGTCTGTAATCATAGCAGGTATGCAAAAGATGGTATTATTTTTCTTCTTCTTGGTTGATAAAGTGTTAGCTGTGTTCGGAATGGGATTTGGCCTATCTGATAAACTTAAAAACTTGTAGAGGAGCCTCTTAGATCTTTCTGTCCCCGTGTAATTCTTGAGCAGGAAAATTTATAACAGGGATGGTGGTGGTGGAAGAGGAATAGAAAGCTTAAGCTTTTTCTGGGAAAAATAAAAATGTTCATAAGATCTGTCATCAGCTCACATAATTTAAGTGATGAACAATCCTGTAACCTAAAATTTCCTTCTATTCCAAGTGGTAAGATGTTCTCTGCATGGACTGGAGAGGACCCTTACCCCAAAACGTGTGCCATACCATAAACCATGACCTAGAAAAAGCCCTACTTTTGCACTAAAAGTCTCTTTAGAAAACCCTTAGCTTCTGTCTTCCTTCTCCATGTTTGGTAGATGCCATTCCAACTCTTAATCACTCTTGCTTCCTTTTTGACTTTTCCTTCCGTCTAGCCTTTCTCTTCTTCCAGAGTGTTTATGGAAACTATTGAAGACAAATAGATGTTGTTATATACAGGATTACATGTCTAACAGCAGTGTAAGATGGCATCAGACAATCAGGATAATGCAAACAACATAAACACTGGAAGAAAGAACTGGAGCTCCACTTCCATGAGGTATTAGCTGTTGCTGGAACATGGAGCAGCATTACAAGGAAACGGACGACACATGAGGGCTCAGAGAAGAAATTATGTATCAATCATTAGTGATTATTAATATCTGTTTGGCCATCCTGATGCATACATGCTGAATGTCAGCCTTAGTCTAAGGGAGAAGGTGAATAGGTAGTAGGGGTATATGGCAGAAGGGAGAAGTGAAAGCAGAAAGTATTCAACAGAACCCTTACAAAAACAGTGTGGTGTTAACAGGAGGATGCTTCAGAAAGCTTATGGAAAAATGGAAAACATAAAGTTATTGTGGTGCAAAAAGCTTTTCACCTCCATGCACAGTTTTTTACACTATGTTTTTTGATGAACCTGTCATATATACTCTTATATTTGCCTGTAGCTGACTTGTAGCAAATCTTTAATCTTTATTTACTTTAAATGATTTTTTTATAAAGTTAGCAAATGTCATTTATTTCATTTATACAGATGTAAGAGAATAGTGAAACTTCTCACCCTACCTTCCTCTTGTTGGGAGGCCTTTCTTCAAAATTTCTGTGGACTTCAGATGAGAATCTTTCCTTATCTTTGCCTTCCTTTATTCATATATGCCCACCTAATACTTATGTACTTTAAGAATGCAAACTTACTCAAGTTTTACCCTACAAAATACAAGTAGGAAACTCCTTTGCAAATTTGGAGAGGAAAAAAAAGTTACAAAAATTCAGCTGCAAATAAATTAAAATGTATTAAATTTGACTCTGTTGTAGTGAATGGAAATAAACAGAACCAGCTTCTGTTTCTCACTGTCCTCTAGCCATTTATGGTCTTTAACTTTGCAGTGAAGGAGTGAAAGCTAGAACTATAAATTAATAGGTGTTGTAAAAATGCAAAGAGAGATAAAAGTAGGAAGACAAATGATATTAAATTGCAGATAATATTACAGCGAAGAAAAATATTGTTGCATGTAGGCTATGTCTTAGTCTGTATGTTTTCAGAAATCTTATCTTGATTTATGCTTATATTTGTTAGACTGAATACATGCCATGGCTGAAGTCCATCATTATTCATTGGAATAGTAGGTTGAAACTACATTAACTCTTATAGCTAAATGTTTTTTTTTTCTGCTGATGTTTGGTATTCTCCTTAGAAACAATTAACATGCAAAGGTCAGATTAAGTTTTAGAAAAGTAAGTAATTCTTAGGATAAATGAATGTCAAAACACAATCTATCAGTTACAACCTTCAAATAGAATTTTGCAGCTTAGAAAAATTAACTACAGTCTTCATTAACATTAGTTTTTCTTGATCCTAAGTTTAAGTACATTTTTCTTCTTTATTCTCTTTGAACTTTTACTGTAAGGAGTATACATTAATTTTATGAACAACATGATAAAAATTTTACTGAAAATAATTAGAAAACCAGTAAGACACAAGAATAATCTAGTAATCTGAGTATCTTTAATAAATATTAGCCAAGCAATGGGTCTTAAATCTTTATTGGAGGATAATACATTGAATTTATTTAATATAGAATGGAAGGAATCAAAGTGATTCAAACTTTCAGTATGAATGTGTATATGTTATAATAAACTGTAACATGATATATATATATATAAATATATATTTTTTGACAGGCAGAGTGGACAGTGAGAGAGAGAGAGAGACAGACAGAAAGGTCTTCCTTTTGCCGTTGGTTCACCCTCCAATGGCCGCCGCGGCCGGCGCGTTGCGGCCGGCGCACTGCGCTCCTCCGATGGCAGGAGCCAGGAGCCAGGTGCTTTTCCTGGTCTCCCCATGGGGTGCAGGGCCCAAGCACCTGGGCCATCCTCCACTGCACTCCCGGGCCACAGCAGAGGGCTGGCCTGGAAGAGGGGCAACCGGGACAGAATCCGGTGCCCCGACCGGGACCAGAACCCGGTGTGCCGGCGCCGCAAGGCGGAGGATTAGCCTGTTGAGCCACGGCGCCGGCCGATATATTTTAATATAAATGAAAAATCAGGCTCTGGATAGGTTATATTTTTTCACATTCACTCTCTAGTTAGTATCAGTAGGAAAGGTAAATTTAGAGATCACATCTGTTTCATTTTCAGCTATGCATTAGACTGTAAACCAAACTTGATCTTAAAAAACTAATTAGGCTCACCACAGAGATATACAAGGTTCTTGTATAGATTAGATTGTCTTGGTTTGGAAAGATTTCCTTTGGGTTACAGGTAACTAGTGAAACACTTCTATTTCACTCCTTTTGACATAATGGAAAATAAAAAGCAGTCCAGATGAAGTGACTGTAAGAACTATGCCTCCAGGAAACAAGCCAAATAAAAGTCTTTTAAAAAACACAAAAGTCCTAAATGAGTGGAAATTAACAATTTATTGCATTAGTCTCTCAAGAAATGAGCAAATTGGGACTAAAAGTAAAACAAGTTACAAAAAATAAGTTAATTTTAATTTAGTTAATTGAAGAGAGTTTTCAGCAACAATTAGGATTTTCCTTCTGTGGCTTCTATTGACATTTCCAACAGGTTTATTTCCAGCTTTCTTTGCAAACATCTCTTCTGTTTTTGCTAGTGTTTTGCTGGTTTGTTTAAATTTCTCCCCATAATGTTATCATTCAGATCATCTCTGACAGAAAACTCAGGACAAGAATTCAGTACAGCTTAGAGATTACACATCCCACTGGAGTGAGAAACACGAAGGGTCCTTCCGTTTGACACAATATGATGCCATTTAAGGGGTCAAGAGCAAACTAGCATGTGGATGTCCACGCAGAAGCAGGGGGTTCTAGGTAGGATTTCTCAACAGCTGATAGTTAACAACCCCGCTTCAGTGATGAATTCCCATTTTTGTATAAGAGAAATTTTAAAAAGCTAGAAAGAACAGGATAGAGTTGAAGAAACTGGCTTAGTCAGTAAGAAATCAGACTGGATACAATAAGACAAGAATTAGTGATGGCGTCTGACATAAAGGCAGAAAACCACATTTAGGATAATTAACCTTTTTCCCAAGGGTCCCTAGACAGTAATCCAGAGGGCAACGAGGAGGTTATGTTTGTACTTACGTAAATCACAGTTAAATTTTGATATGTATGAAATAACAGCCAAACTGCATATACTGAAATTTATATTTTGAATGCAGATTACTGCCTTCAAAAAATTCCAAAACTAATAGACAAAAATTTCATTAAACATTAAAAACACATTTCTTGGCTGCTTTTTAAGCTTCTGGTACTCCATATTAATCTTTTTTTAAAGAAATAAGATCCAGGAGCTGGTGCTGTGGCATAGTAGGTAAAGCCTCCCTTGGCAGTGTCAGTATCTCATATGGGTGCTGGTTTGAGTCCAACTGTTCCACCTCTGATCCAGCTCTCTCCTATAGCCTGGGAAAGCAGTAGAAGATGGCCCACGTCCTTGGGCTCCCAAAATCACATGGGAGACCTAGACGAAGCTCCTGGCTCCTGGCTTCAGGTCAGCACAGCTCCAGCCATTACAGCCATTTGGGGAATGAACCAGCAGGTGGAAGACCACTCTCTCTTTCTCTCTCAGCCTCTGCCTGTCAGTAATTCTGCCTTTCAAATTAACATATAAATCTTAAAAAAAAAAGAACTAAGAGTCAGCATTCTGACAAATTTAGTCATTCAGAATTCATTATAATATATCAAGCTTAGTATCTCATTAAATTCTCATTGGAGCTCTGCAAATCTTCACATAGCTTGTCAATCATTGAGAAAAATGAAGGACGAGTGACAAGGCATGAACTGTCCGTAGGAGATCTGTACCATTCTTCAGAGTTCAAAAACATTTTTACTTTTAGATGCCTTCATCATTAATGTCTTGGCTTTTGCATTTCATTTTGTTTACAATGGAAGTTCCAGGAAAAATAAGTGCTTTTTTTCTTTTTTAAAATTTTATCTAATGTAACTGATTTCATGCATTTCATATATACAGATTTAGAAACATAGTAATTCTTCCCACCATTCCCTCTCTCCCACTCAAGCTCCGATACTTCTTCTTTTACAGAGGTCTATTTTCAGTTTACATTATACTGATAGGATAACCCTACATTACATAAAATGTTCAACAAATAGTATAAGGGGAAAAAAAGCACTGCTCCTCAACAGGAGAGACAAGAGCTATAAAAAAAGTCATTGAATCTCAAAATGCCAATTTCACTCCTGTATATTACATATTAAATACTTTGTAAGTTACCACAGATCAGAGAAAACATAAGGAATTTGTCTTTTTAGGATTTGCTGATTTCACTAAGCATAATGGTTTCCAGTTTCATCCATTTTGTTGCAAAAGACAGAATTTTATTTTTTATGACTAATACTCCATAGTGCATCTATGCCATAGCATCTTTATCCAAATCAAAAGGTGATGGACATCTGGGTTGATTCTGTCGTAGCTATTGTGAATTGAGCAGAAATGAACATGGGCATGAAGATAACTCTCTCCTGTGCTGATTTCTTTAGGTTTGAATAAATTCCCAGGAGTGGGAGGCTTGGTCTTATGGTAGATCTATTTTCAGATCTGAGGTCTCTCCATACTGTCTTCTACAATGACTGCACCTGTTTACCTTGCCACCAACAGTAGATTAGGTTATCTTTTTCTCTACATCCTTGGCAGCATTTGTCATTTGTTGATTTCTATATGAGAGCCATTCTTATTGCGGTGAGTTGAAACCTCATTGTGGTTTTGATTTGCATTTGCCTGATGGCTAGTGATCATGAACACTTTTTCATGTATCTGTTGGCCATTTGAATTTCCTTTTCTAAAAAATTTCTGTTCAAGTCCTTTGCCCATTTCTTAACTGGATTGTTTGTTTTGTTGTTGTCGAGTTTCTTATGTTCTAAATATATTCTGGATATTAATCCTTTATCAGTTGCATAATTCTCAAATATTTTCTCCCATTCTGTCAGTTGCCTCATCACGTTGCTGAGTGTTTCTTTTGCAGTGCAGAAGTTTCTTAGCTTAATGTAATTCCACTTGTCAATTTTGACTTTGATTGCCTGTGCTTCTGGATTCTTTTCCAAGAAGTTTTTCCTTATGTCAATGTCTTGCAGGATTTATTTTGAGATTCTAGTTCTCTGTATTTATCTCCATGACCACTTTGCATGTGCTTTATACTCTTACCATCTTGTCCCTTTCTACTGTTGTGCTGAGAATTTTGTGTTTTCCTTAAGTTTCTTACCACCTTTAGTCATCTTAGCAAAAATGCACATACAGTTGCACATAGGCGTGTGCATGCAACTGCATATAACTGCATATACTTCTCCTTTACCACAAAGATCTCACTTTTAGATTAACTCCTCTTCATCCATCACTTATGAAAGAGCTAGTATCATACGTCCCTATTCCTGCATTACAAAAATAAACATAAGGGTCAGGCATTTAGTGCAGTGGTTAAGAAGCTGTTTGGGATGCCCATATTTCATATTGGAGCCGATAAGTTCTAATGCCAACTCTGCTTCCAATCACAGCTTCCTGCTAATGCAAACCCTAGGAAGCAACAGATGATGGCTCAAGTACTGGGTTCCTTGCCACTCACATGGGAGACCAGGACTGAGTCCCAGGTTCCTGGCTCCTGTCTCACTTATCCCTAGCTGTTCTTTCCCTTCCTGCCTCCCTCCCTCCCTCAATCCCTCTCTCCTCCCCCATCATTAAAATAAGAAGAGAATAAATAATTTTTTGGTGGTTAGAAATGTATGTACTGACCTGTAGTTGACCTGCAGATATGCTGAATCAAATAATTTCAATCTTGATAATTTCTGTTGTGGAACTCCCTAATATATAAGAAGGAATCCAGTCATTTTGTAATAGTAAATATACATGTGCCTTTTTCTAATTTAGCATGCAAAATTGCATGCATACTCCATTTTGGAATTACTGACGCTGACACTGGAATTAATTTAGTATAATTTGGAAAAGTTCCGTTTAATTCTCTTTTAATATGACCATATTGTAGATAAATAGATAAGCACTTTTATAGGGTTTTCTTGCAATTGGGATGACTACAGTGATATATTTGTTGCATAATAACAACCTGAGCTTCATCTTCATGCAAAATGATGAAGAAACATTTTATCGCTTCTCATCAGGTTCTCTATATTATAACTGATACTGAGAGTTTAAAAAGACTGCAATTCTCATCACTATAGCCAAATAGATTTTTAAAAATTGATTTATCCCACATATAAGTGATTCATAATCTTATCCATGATAAGCTGGGGTTTTTTTTGCCATTCTCATCATGAGAAATAAATATAAATCCCCATTTTATGGATTAGTAAGAAGACCACCCTTTAAATTAGTAATGTAGGCCGACGCTGCGGCTCACTAGGCTAATCCTCTGCCTGTGGCACCGGCAATCTGGGTACTAGTCGTGGTTGGGGTGCCAGTTCTGTCCTGGTTGCTCCTCTTCCAGTCTAGCTCTCTGCTGTGGCCCGGGAAGGCAGTGGAGGATGACCCAAGTGCTTGTGTCCTGCACCTGTATGGGAGACCAGGAGGAAGCACCTGGCTCCGGGCTTCGGATCAGCACAGCAACCGGCTGTAGAGGCCATTTGGGGGGTGAACCAACAGAAGGAAGACCTTTCTCTGTCTCTCTCTGTCTAACTCTGCCTATCCAAAAAAATTAGTAATGTACATGCCAAAATGAGCTCTCCATTCTGAGCAATTATCAATATCTCTTAAGCTTTAGAAATACTTTTAATTGACTTGACAACCTAATAGTACATGGGAGGTTGATTTCATCTGTAAATTGATAAGGAAAACAATAAGCTACATGTTTTGCTTACTGTATTGTCTCTCTCACTAGAACCTGTTGCTGACATAAAGTAGGCAATATCATTCTCTTTCTGGCTTGCTTTAAGGATTTTATATATATATATATATATATATATATATATATATATATATATGTGTGTGTGTGTGTGTGTGTATAATTATGTGTGTGCGTATGTATACACATATATATAGTGCATATATATATTTAAAGTAACGTAACTTCACATGATTTTGTCTAAAATAGTAGAAATATTACTAACAGAAATAAACAACTTCTAAACATTTTATTCTAAAGCAAAGCCTTACCACTTCTCTGCCCTAAGACATAGATACAAAACTGAGCTTAGGGTTTAATAACTCAAACATCAAGAGTGTATCAGTCAGATACAGTTTTGTAGCTTAGATCCACTTGCAGAAAGCTGAAATCACTCTATCAAAATTAAGCAGAAGACATCCCTAATAATACTGAAATAGCAAAAGAGTTACTAAACTGAGGAAAAAGAATTTAGACTGAGCTTCCAGAAAGGATGCTGACAAATGGGGCTGCCATGAAAATACTGCATTGATTGGGAAACTGTATAATCTGACAGTTGCGAAAGAGATTGAGAAATTGGCCATATGCCTGTTGTCATAGTCTGCATAAACAAAATCAACATCTCTGCGGCGCCACGGCTCAATAGGCTAATGCTCTGCCTGTGGCGCCTGCACACCAGGTTCTAGTCCCGGCTGGGGCACCAGATTCTGTCCCGGTTGCTCCTCTTCCAATCCAGCTCTCTGCAGTGGCCTGGGAGTGCAGCGGAGGATGGCCCAAGTCCTGGGCCCTGCGCCTGCGTGGGAGACCAGGAGAAGCACCTGGCTCCTGGCTTCAGATCAGTGCGGTGCGCTGGCCGCAGTGGCCATTGGAGGGTGATCCAACGGAAAAAGGAAGACCTTTCTCTCTGTCTCTCTCTCTCTCTTACTGTCCACTCTGCCTGTCCAAAAAAAAAAAAAAATTAACATCTCTGACCCTGACTCTTTTTCTAGAATTGCTTGATTCTATTGTCTAATCACTCAGATATACATCTGATTGAAGGAATACAAAAACTCAAGGTTATTCTGCAAAATGTGATTTTATCATTCTGGCCTCAGCATTCTATAAAGCTGCACAATCCACTGTGAGCAGCACAGAACTTCCATCTCCCCAGAACTATGGTGTGTTGCTGAATTAAGTTTTTTATTCCTTCTTAGAAAATTGCAATCTTAAACAATGGTGCCATTCATTAAAACAACCCAAGGTTCTTGAATATGTGAAGGTTGACAAGATTTCTCATTACCTGCCAGTCACATGAAATCATGATTCTATCTCCCCCAAAGAGAATGCCCCAGGGTATTTAGAAAGCCATATTTAATGTGGATGTTGGAATTGTGGTGCAGTAAAGCACTAGTATCCCATATGTGAGTGCTGGCTCATATCCTGGCTGCTCTGCTTCTGATACAGCTCCCTGCTAATCCGCCTGGGAAAGCAGCAAAGTTGGCCCAAGTGCTTGGACTCCTGCCACCTATTCTAAGACCCAAATGGAGTTCTGGGCTTCTGGCTTTGGCCTGGCCCCATCCCAGCCACTGCTGCCAATTAGAGTAAACCAGCAGATAGAAGATTGTTTTCTCTGTGTCTCTCCTTTTCTCTGTCATCTACCTCTCAAATAAGTCTTTTTTTGAAAAAAAAAAAAAGAGTATTTTCAGCAGTGGAGTTTTATTTCACTAAAAACTATAGCAGCTGGCACCTTGTATTTACTATATGACCTTCAGTTTCTTCTTTTTCAAAAACTTTTTGAAGACCCCTTTACAAATGAATTTCAAACATTTTTGCACCCAAAAAAATCTTATCTTTTAATTCCATTTTTCACAAGTTTTGTGGTCTCTTCATATGCTGCTCTTATTCAGCATGTATATGGGAAAACAGTGAAAACAAAAATCTATCAAAGTGGTTTCCAAAAGCATCCCCAGTAGGCTGCCTACATGGTATAGCAGAGGAGACGGCGATGAAACGTTATCCAGTGCACATTCCAAGTCTCTAACTATGGCAACTCAAATCTGGCAAAAAAGTTCAATTTATGTGGAATTTCATATTTCTGTAAAAGTGTTAAAGGAATACTCATTTTACTGTGATCATTGTTAAGTATCTTCTGAAATAGATATATACAACATTCCTTCCCAAATCCTGTGAGAATAAATGAATTTACTTCTTGTTATATAGTGAGGAGCTTCACAGAAAGGCACGCCTTATGACTGTGTAACATTTTTTAAAAAGTTCTGGAATTGCAATAAGTGCAATATTCCCAAACTTCCAGGGAAACACTACATACATACAGCATGCATTTACTGAGTTGGCAATGCAAAGCTTGACAGTTATCAGGCACTACAGGAATACAAAGTTTAAGACAAGTGTCCTGCTTTTAGAGATTGTCAGTCTAAATTTGTGGGCTGAACTCTACATGGATAAAAAGGTCAATAATCAAAGTTCAATAAAGAAGACAAAGTTGCAAGGCATATTATAAGTTATTGCATTAGTAAACACATATACAGTGTTTACATGTTAAATGTTACTGTCAGAGACTTGAGAGTAATAAGGCCTAGGATGAACCAAAGCAAAAAGAATTTCGAAAGATTAAGAGGGTGATAGAAGTTCAACAAAAGTAGTAGCGAGGAAGCGGGCTGGGGTAATTCCAGGTTTGGGAAAGAGAATGCTCACGTGAAGAACATTCAGAGAAGACCAGTGGAAGTAAGAAAGAAAACGTGGTTCGGAGACAGATTGTAGAGGTCTTTGAAGGCCAGTATAAGGAACTAGTGAACACGGGAATGGTACTGCAACGTGTTCGAAAGGAAAGTGAAAAGATGAAATCAATCTGGCAGCATGAGTGGGATACTGTGGATGGAGGGAGACGAGCCAGATGAGAGTTTTCAGAAAGTCGTGTTTGATGTGCTAAGGTTTGAAATTAGAGTGAAAGTTGTGAGGAGAAAGAGAGGAGTACAGGGGGAAGGCATTTTGATAGAAAAAAAGAAGGGCTTTGTGCTTATCAGGAAATAATTGGAATCATCGTAAAAGTGATGAAGATATGAGAGACGAAGAGAAAGAGGCAGGAATCTGACCTCTTTGTGGATTGAGTTCCAACAAGGGGAAACACTAAAGACTGTGGGCAGGAATTTTGCATTTTACTTTCCTAAAAGAATAAATTATTATATCATAATGAATCAGGATAAAATTAGTGGGACAAAAATTATTCCTAGATTTTAACAAAAATGTCAGACTTATGAGAAGAAGAAAAAATAGGGTACAAACAACATAAAAGATTTTTTTTATATAAAGCTTTTATTTAAAGAATATAAATTTCCAAAGTACAGTTTATGGATTACAATGGCTCCCCCCCCACACAACTTCCCTCCCTCCCGCTACCCTCCCCTTTCCCGCTCCCTCTCCCCTTCTGTTCACATCAAGATTCATTTTCAAATCTCTTTATACACAGAAGATCAATTTAGTACATATTAGGTAAAGATTTCAATGGTTTGCCCTCACATAGAGACACAAAATGATAATACTGCTGGAGTACTAGTTATAGTATTAATTCACAATGTACAGCACATTAAGGACAGAGATCCTACATGATTTTTTTTAATTGATTAATTATGCAATTTCCAGTTTAACACCAAGATTTTTTAATCATTTGCAATTATCTTTATATAAAGAAGATCGATTCAATATATACTATGTAAAGATTTCATCAGTTTGCACCCACTCAGAAACACAAAGTGTAAAAATACTGTTTCAGTACTAGTAATAGCATTATTTCACATTGGATAACACATTAAGGACAGATCCCTCATGAGACGTAAGTACACAGTGACTCCTGATGTTGATTTAACAATTTGACACTCTTGTTTATGGCGTCAGTAATCTCCCTAGGTTCTAGTCATGAGTTGCCGAGGCTATGGAAGCCTTTAGGGTTCACCGACTTTGATCTTATTCCGACAGGGTCATAGTCAAAGTGGAAGTTCTCTCCTCCCTTCAGAGAAAGGTACCTCCTTCTTTGATGGCCCCGTTCTTTCCACTGGGATCTCACTAGCAGAGATCTTTCATTTAGGTCTTCTTTTTCTTTGTTGTTTTTCAGAGTGTCTTAGCTTTCCATGCCTAAAATATTCTCATGGGCTCTTGAACCAAATCCGAATGCCTTAAGGGCTGATTGTGAGGCCAGAGTGCTATTTAGGACATCTGCCATTCTATGAGTCTGCTGTGTATCCTGCTTCCCATGTTGGATCATTCTCTCCCTTTTTCATTCTATCAGTTAGTATTAGCAGACACTAGTCTTGTTTGTGTGATCCCTTTGACTCTTAGACCTATCAGTGTGATCAATTGTGAGCTGAAATTGATCACTTGGACTAATGAGATGGCCTTGGTACATGCCACCTTGATGGGATTGTATTGGAATCCCCTGGCACAATTCTAACTCCATCATTTGGGGCAGTTCCGATTGAGCATGTCCCAAATTTTACATCTCCTCCCTCTCTTATTCCCACTCTTATATTTCACAGAGATCACTTTTCAGTTAAAATTTAAACACCTAAGAATAATTGTGTGTTAATTACAGAGTTCAACCACTAGTACTAGGATAAAAAAAAATACTACCATGGATAAAGTATTACATTGCACAACAACAGTCAGCACAAGAGCTGATCAAGTCACTGTTTCTCATAGTGTCCATTTCACTTCTACAGGTTTCCCCTTTGGTGCTCAGTTAGTCGTCGCCTATCAAGGGAAACAAATGATATTTGTCTCTTTGGGACTGACTTAATTCACTCAGCATGATGTTTTCCAGATTCCTCCATTTTGTTGCAAGTGACCGGATTTCATTGTTTTTGACTGCTGTATAGTATTCTGTAGAGTACATGTCCCATAATTTCCTAATCCAGTCTACTGTTGATGGGCATTTGGGTTGGTTCCAAGTCTTAGCTATTGTGAATTGAGCCGCAATAAACATTACTGTGCAGACGGCTTTTTTGTTTGCCCATTTAATTTCCTTTGGGTAAATTCCAAGGAGTGGGATGGCTGGGTTGAATGGTAGGGTTATATTCAGGTTTCTGAGGAATCTCCAGACTGACTTCCATAGTAGCTTCACCAGTTTGCATTCCCACCAACAGTGGATTAGTGTCCCTTTTTCCCCACATCCTCTCCAGCATCTATTGTTGGTGGATTTCTGAATGTGAGCCATTCTAACCAGGGTGAGGTGAAACCTCATTGTGGTTTTGATTTGCATTTCCCTGATTGCTAGGGATCTTGAACATTTTTTCATGTGTCTGTTGGCCATTTGGATTTCCTCTTTGGAAAAATGTCTATTGAGGTCCTTGGCCCATCTCTTAAGTGGGTTGTTTGTTTTGATGTTGTGGAGTTTCTTAATTTCTTTGTAGATTCTGGTTATCAACCCTTTATCTGTTGCATAGTTTGCAAATATATTTTCCCATTCTGTCGGTTTCCTATTCACTTTCCTGACTGTTTCTTTTGAGGTACAGAAACTTTTCAATTTGATGCAATCCCAGTAGTTAATTTTGGCTTTGACTGCCTGTGCTTCTGGGGTATTTTCCAAGAAGTCTTTGCCAGTACCTATGTCTTGCAGGGTTTCTCCTATGCTCTCTAGTAATTTGATGGTGTCGGGTCGTAGGTTTAAATTTTTAATCCATGTTGAATGAATTTTTGTGTAAGGTGAAAGGTAGGGATCTTGCTTCATGGTTCTGCACGTGGAAATCCAGTTTTCCCAGCACCATTTATTAAACAGACTGACCTTACTCCAGGGACTGGTTTTGGATCGTTGATCAAATATAAGTTGGCTGTAGATGTTTGGATTGATTTCTGGAGTTTCTATTCTGTTCCATTGGTCTATCCATCTGTTTCTGTACCAGTACCATGCTGTTTTGATAACAACTGCCCTGTAGTATGTCCTGAAATCTGGTATTGTGATGCCTCCGGCTTTGTTTTTGTTGTACAAGATTGCTTTAGCTATTCGAGGTCTCCTGTGTCTCCATATGAATTTCAGCATCATTTTTTCCAGATCTGAGAAGAATGTCCTCGGTATCTTGATTGGTATTGCGTTGAATCTGTAAATTGCTTTTGGCAGAATGGACATTTTGATGATATTGATTCTTCCAATCCATGAGCATGTAAGATTTCTCCATTTTTTGGTATCCTCTTCTATTTCTTTCTTTAAGGTTTTGTAATTTTCATTGTAGAGATCTTTAATGTCCTTAGTTAAATTTATTCCAAGGTATTTGATTGTTTTTGTAGCTATTGTGAATGGGATTATTCTTAGCAGTTCTTCCTCAGCCGTGGCATTGTCTGTGTATACAAAGGCTGTTGATTTTTGTGCATTGATTTTATATCCTGCTACTTTGCCAAACTCTTCTATGAGTTCCAATAGTCTCTTAGTAGAGTTCTTTGGGTCCCCTAAATATAGAATCATGTCGTCTGCAAAGAGGGATAGTTTGAGTTCTTCCTTCCCAACTTGTATCCCTTTAATTTCTTTTTCTTGCCTAACAGCTCTGGCTAAGACTTCCAGCACTATATTGAATAGCAGTCGTGAGAGTGGGCATCCGTGTCTGGTACCAGATCTCAGTGGAAATGCTTCCAACTTTTCCCCATTCAATAGGATATTGGCCATGGGTTTTTCATAAATTGCTTTGATTGTATTGAGGAATGTGCCTTCTATACCCAGTTTGCTTAGGGTTTTCATCATGAAAGGGTGTTGAATTTTATCGAATGCTTTCTCTGCGTCTAGTGAGATAATCATATGGTTTTTCTTCTGCAGTCGGTTAATGTGGTGTATCACGTTGATTGTTTTGCGAATATTGAACCATCCCTGCATACCAGGGATGAATCCCACTTGGTCTGGGTGGATGATCTTTCTGATGTGTTGTTGCAGTCTATTGGCCAGAATTTTGTTGAGGATTTTTGCATCTATGTTCATGAGGGATATTGGTCTGTAATTCTCTTTCAATGCTGCATCTTTTTCTGGCTTAGGAATTAAGGTGATGCTGGCTTCATAGAAAGAATTTGGGAGAATTCCCTCTTTTTCGATTGTTCTGAATAGTTTGAGAAGAATTGGGGTTAGTTCTTCTTTAAATGTCTGGTAGAATTCGGCAGTGAATCCATCTGGTCCTGGGCTTCTCTTTGTTGGGAGGGCCTTTATTACTGATTCAATTTCTGTCTCAGTTATGGGTCTGTTTAGGTTTTCTATGTCTTCCTGGTTCGATTTAGGTAGGTTGCATGTGTCCAGGAATCTATCCATTTCTGATATGTTTCCCTGTTTACTGGCATACAAGTCCTTGTAGTAATTTCTGATGATTCTTTTGATTTCTGTGGTGTCTGTTGTTATATTTCCTTTTTCATCTCTGATTTTACTGATTTGAGTGTTTTCTCTTCTTTTTTTAGTTAGTTGGGCCAATGGGGTGTCAATTTTGTTTATTTTTTCAAAAAAACAGCTCTTCGTTTGGCTGATTTTTTGTAATGTTTTTTGGATTCAATCCTGTTGATTTCTTCTCTGATTTTGATTATTTCTCTTTTTCTACTAGATTTGGGTCTAGTTTGCTGCAAATTTTCTAGATCCTTGAGATGCATTGAAAGCTCATCTATTTGGTGCCTTTCCAGTTTCTTGATGTAGGCACCTTTTGATATAAACTTTCCTCTTAACACTGCTTTTGCTGTATCCCGTAAGTTTTGGTATGTTGTGCTGTTATCCTCATTTACTTCCAGAAAATTTTTGATTTCTCTTTTGATTTCTTCAGTGACCCATTGTTCATTCAGGAGCATGTTGTTCAATCTCCATGTGTTTGCATATGCTCTAGGGATTCCTGAGTTGCTAATTTCCAACTTCAATCCCTTATGGTCTGAGAAGCTGCATCATTGATTCTAATTCTTTTGAATTTGCTGAGACTTGATTTATGGCCTAATATGTGATCAATCCTAGAGTAGGTTCCATGTACTGCTGAGAAGAATGTGAATGCTTTATGTGTAGGATGAAAAGTTCTGTAGATATCTGTTAGATCCATTTGGGCTATAGTGTTGTTTAAATCTACTGTCTCCTTGTTGATCTTCTGTCCTGTCGATCTGTCAATATCTGTGAGTGGAGTATTGAAGTCCCACAGTACTATTGTGTTGGGGTCTAAGTCTCCCTTTAAGTTTCTTAACAAATTTTTTAAATAAACTGCTGGCCTGTAATTAGGTGCATATACATTGATAATCGTTATATCTTCCTGTAGTATTGATCCCTTAATCATTATATAGTGACCCTCTTTGTCTCTCTTAACAGTTTTTGTGTTAGAGTTTATGTAGTCCGATATTAAGATGGCTACACCCGCTCTTTTTTCATTTCTGTTGGCATGGTATATCTTGTTCCATCCTTTTATTTTCAGTCTGTATGGATCTTCGTTGGAAAGATGTGTTTCTTGTAGGCAGCAAATAGATGGCTTTTGTTCTTTAACCCAATCAGCCAATCTCTGTCTTTTAACAGGACAGTTTAGACCTTTAACATTCAATGTGACTATTGATAAGTGGTAAGTTTGCCCTGCCATTTGCCAAAGATATTTTCTAATGTATGCTTTGAATTCCCTGTGATCTTTTACCATGAGTTTCCCTTCGTTTACCTTCTTTCATGTTGATGGCCGTGTTTCTGTGTTTCTGTGTGTAACACATCTTTAAGCATCTTTTGCAGGGCTGGACGAGTGGCAACAAATTCTTTCAATTTTTGTTTGTTATGAAAGGTCTTTATTTCACCTTCATTCACAAATGAGAGCTTTGCAGGGTATAATATTCTGGGTTGGCAGTTTTTCTCTCTAAGTACCTGGGCTATGTCTCGCCATTCCCTTCTAGCTTGTAGGGTTTCTCTTGAGAAGTCAGCTGTGAGTCTAATTGGAGATCCTCTGAGAATATTCTGCCGTTTCTCTCTTGCACATTTTAGGATCTTTTCTTTTTGCTTCACTGTGGTGAGTTTAATTACAATATGTCGTGCAGAGGATCTCTTTTGGTCATGTTTATTAGGGGTTCTATGAGCTTCCTGGATTAGGATTTCTCTGTCTTTCTCCAAGCCTGGAAAATTTTCTGCTAGTATCTCCCTAAAAAGGCCTTCTAATCCTTTCTCCCTCTCCATACCTTCAGGAACACCTAGAACCCGAATGTTGGGTTTTTTAATAGTATCCTGTAAATTCCCGACGATATCTTTTAGTTTTCTGATTTCCTCTTCTTGTCTTTGGTTTGACTGTTTCCTCTCCTGTTCTCTGTCTTCTAGGTCCGATATCCTCTCTTCTGCTTCACCCATTCTGGTTTTAAGGCCCTCAAGATTGCTTGTCACTTGATCTATTGAATTCTTCAATTCATTAAGATTTTTTGTCACTATCGTAGCTTCTTGTTCTACTAGTTGTTTCATTTCGTTTTGATTCCTCCGTAGTATTTCATTCTCACGAGAGAGATTTTCTATCTTATCCATTAAAGATTTCTGTAGTTCAAGAATTTGTTTTTGAGAACTTCTTAATGTTCTTATCAATTTTTTGAGATCTGCTTCTTGCATTTCTTCTATCTCATTATCTTCATAATCCTGACTTGGGGTGTCTTTTCCGTTTGGGGTCATCATAGCGTCTTCCTTGATCTTGCTCCCTCGGAATCTGTTTTTGTTTGGCATTTTTTTTTTCCCACACTCTTTCTCTGGGTTGTCAAGGTAACGGAGTTTGTGTGCACGGTGTGTTCCCAGTTTTTGGATCCCCTTCAGGTTTCTACAGCCTCGGGTTTTTGGTTCCGTCTGCCTCAGTGACGGGCGGGCGGGAGGGCGGGCGCACGCTGTCCCACTGCGTTTCATCAAATTCGACTTCGCAAGGTGGGCGACGAGAGGTGCTAGTGTCCGTGCGGGCTTGCCTCAACTGTGCTGTTTCCCCCGTGGGGGTCTGCTTCCCCCCGCCAGTGTCTCGGGATCCTTGTATCAGCTCCCATTCAAGCGCTCAGTTCCAATGGCGATTGTGTTCCGCCCGGCTCCCGTCGCAGCCGGAGGGCGCGCTGTGCCACTGCGTTCGATCTAGCTCAAATTCGCAGATTGGGCGACGAGAGAGGCTAGTGTCTGTGCGGGCTCGCCTCAACTGTGTTGTTTCCCCCGTGGGGGTCTGCTTCCTCCCGCCAGTGTCTCGGGATCCCTGTATTGGCTCCCGTTCAAGCGCGCAGATCCTGCGGCGATTGTGTTCCGCCAGGCTCCTGTCGCAGCCGGCGGGCGCGCGCCTTGCCACTGCGTTCGATCTAGCTCAAATTCGCAGATTGGGCGACGAGAGAGGCTAGTGTCCGTGCGGGCTCGCCTCAACTGTGCTGTTTCCCCCGTGGGGGTCTGCTTCCCCCTGCCAGTGTCTCGTGATCCCTGTATCGGCTCCCGTTTAAGCGCTCAATTCCAATGGCGACTGTGTTCCGTCCAGTTCCCGTCCCTCCCGGCAGCTCCCGTGCCACTATGGCATGATTTGCCGTTCGCAAACTTACTTTCCCCTAGGTCCTCTGCGTCTCATTCACTGGGTCCGGAAGAATTTCCACTGCATTTTTTTCCCTGAGATTTTTCCTGAGGCTACAGTAACTCTGTTTTTATTAAACTATTTTTTTGCGGACTGCTAGTGCGCGTCCTCACTATTCCGCCATCTTGGCTCCGCCCCCAAGAGAAAAGATTTTCAAAAATGGATACTTGTTCAGTTAATGTCACCAGTGCCATGTAAAAAATAGTGAAATTTCTTTTAACAAGTCAGTGTAAAAATGTTTTTATCTTCAGAATGGAAACAAACTGAGAGGATCTCTTTGCCATTATTAACTCTGCCATTATGATTCTTGGAATAATGTTCTGCAGAGTTTCATTAACGGTGATTGCAGTAAAAGAATTCGTTGAAAAGGAGTAACTAACTGCTACATGATGGTCATCAAAAGTATGTTCACCCATGACTGGCTCAGTTGATAATGGGGTTGGTAATCACAGCATCAATGGCTTTATCAACTACTTGCTGGAATTACTTTTATTCCTATTATTCTTACAGAGCACTTAAAATCAAGTATCAATTTACTGCCAAAGTCTCAGTAAATCAGCCCAAAATTAACAATAAGGAAAAAATAGAATGTTTGCATTGAAGTGATTTTCCGAGTGAGAAGAATATGTGCATTATTAGAAACAAGGAGTTGTTAGGAAAGCATTTATTTCATTTTCCTGGATCTTATTCCTTTCAGGCCAGTATTTTGTGAGCAATAATAAAAACAGCACACATTAAAATATCTGTATAAGGTCAATTGTTGCATCACAGTGAGTTCCTGCTGAAGTTCCATATCAAAGCACTCGTTGAAGTCCTGGTTGTTCTGCTTCTGATCCAGCTCCCCTTCATGCCTGGGAAGGCAGCAGAAAATGGTCCATGTACCTGATGGAGCGCTGGGCTCCTGGATTAGACCTGGGCTAGAACTGGCTGTTGCACCATTGGGGAAATGAATTCATGAGTGGAAGCTCTATCTCTCTCTCTCGCTCTCTCTTGCTCTCTCTCGCTCTCTCGCTCTCTCCCTGTCTCTCTCTCTCTCTCTCTCTCTCTCTCTCTCTCTCTGCCTTTCTGACAAATAAATCCTTTTTTCTGGAAAACGTATTTATGTGGGGGTGACCATTTGGTGTATTGATTAAGACATTGTTTGAAATGCTTGCATCCCATATTGGACTGGCTGGTTATGAGTCTCAGCTCCATTTCCAATCTAACTTCCTGCTAGTGCACAATCTAGGAGGCAGCCAGTGATGACTTATATAGCTGGGTCCTTGCCAACCACATGGGATACTCACACTGAGTTCCATGCTTCTGGTTTGACATGGTCCAGCCCCTGCTATTGTGGGAATTTGGGGAATAAACCAGTAATAGATGGAAGGTCTCTCTTACTTTCTGTCTTTCACATAGATAAAATAAAAATATCTATGTATTTATTGTTTGAAAAAGGCTTAATATATAATGGGTTTTCACATATGTAAAGTACATCATTCTCTGAATTATTGGGAAGGCATACTTCCAGAGTTAAATGTTCACCAGTGACTGTGATTTCTATGAAAACTAACAGATGCATATCTGCAAAGTCATCTGAAATATTAAAAAGGAGGCACCAACATGGGTGGGTCTAATTTTGGCTTCCTGGTTAGAAGTTGTTCACTGAAATCTATTCTAAGAGTTAAATGTTAGAAGAAAGATCTACTCAGAAAAAAAAAGAAAGAAGATGAATTAATGAATAAATTCTCCTTGATGTAAATTCCCTACACTAAAATCTGTGCAGTTTTACATTGCATTGTCACTTGGTTCTGTGAGCTCACTCTTGAAGCCTTGCCCTTTCAGTTCTGATACAAATCACTGTAAAGCAAAATGCAGTGCCCAGCTGGGAAAGCAGGTGTAAAATGGCCCAACTAATTACAGCCTTGTCAACTAATGGCTATGAGGCAACCAGTGACTGCCCTGCTAGTGAATTTTGGATGATTCCAACCAATTGGATCAAGAAATAACACATAAGGGGAAAAGTACATAAGTCATAGAGAGACACAAGGCCAAGATTGTAATGTTCTTTGATCTCAAGAGTTAATGGGCAGAAAGTTTTAGGAAATATCCCATTAAGCCAAACATGGAAAAGAGGATATGGAAAGCTTGTTTAATGGCAACTCTGAGGTTGCTCACTCTAGTTTATATTCTGAAGCTGCTGAGTTAACCTTAATCTAAAAAAGCTCCCAGATGGACAACCCAGCTTTCCCATTCGTGATGTGCACTGGTATATTTAGTAGGCTTCCCAAACATCTTTTATGAAGCTGTGTCCATGAAGACTCTGGATTGCAACCAGAAAAACAAAAATCTCTAATATCCTTAAACACTCAAAGCAAACAAAGCTTGAATGTCTGGGATAGCAGCCATATTTTTCAATTCCCATATCATGGTCCTTTTCTTAAAAATCTTCACAAAATGCAAACAGGATCCAAATCCCAAAGGGAAAGGAAAGTTATTACCAGAATCTATAAGGCTGGTTACTCCCCCCACGATTCTTTGCCTGGAGGCCAGGAATACAGCATTTTATCTGAAGCCCTGCTCAGTGAAGTGGAGGACACATGTCCAGATGGCAGAATCACCTGCTTCTAGGCAATGCATAGAAGCAATTATTGTTGTTTGGCTTCTGTCCAGCACAGAAATAAAGAGTTTACTATGTTAGGTCCAATAACTAGAGTTGGTTTAGAAAGTTTTGTATAAATAATATTTTCATGAAGAAGTTTTATTTTGAACTGTGATGGTTAAAAAAATACTGTAACTGTATTGTTATGTAGAAGTCATATCATGCTTTTAGAAAATTTTCTAGTAATACTGCAGAATTTTTCTTTCTTCATGTCAACAAAGATGCCAGCAACCCTTACAAGAGTCTGACCTATAAGGCAATAAGCTGTTGCAAACTTGAGTGGTCACACTTGGAAAATAGGTAGAGTCAACATAACATGAGCGGTTTTAACATCTGTGTAACTGTAATTGCTGTCATACTAAGTTAATTAATGATATGTGATTTAAAGATTTCTCAACAGAAATTTATTTCTATTAGGCTCATGAGCACAAATTCCTTATTTCCTATATGAAGTAAAATCCTCTAACATAATTAGGTTTATATATAAAGGAGAAAATGAATCTCCTGCCAATGTTGTTCCAAAACGTATATAGAAATATGCACAAATTTAAAAATAAACAGATGAGGACACTGAGAAGGATGACAGTAGAAATACCCAGGTTGTGTTTCAGACTGGTGATTCATATGTGGGTATTTCAACATCATTTACGGGAAATGACATTTCAAAAGGAAGTTTATTCTCATGGAAAGAATTTTGGAAGTCCATTCATAGATCTTTTCATGTTATCCATTTTCTGTGAACACTGTATAAACCACTGATACTTTTTTTTTCCTTCAATTCTGTCTTCTCTCTCTGTTCCTGACATGCCCACTCCAAAAAAGTTTATGTAAACATTATATCTGTACCCACACCCACAGAAATGTCTGGAAATTTTGCATCTATGTGATATCTGCAATTTGTCTTTATGAACTTTAACCAACTGCATTCCAGTACTCTTAAATACATGAAAGACTCTTTAGGTCCAATTGCCAACACTGAGAATAAAATAATACTTAACAGCAAGTTGTCGGTAAGGTCTTAATAAATTAAGTATCTTTATCTTTGTATTTTCAGGTCTATTCAAAGACAGTGGGTTGAAGTCATATAAGACGAGCTGCAAATATTTTAGTAAAATTCTGTCTTCCTTTTCTCTCATTCATTAAATTAAAATTCCTTATTGACTACCACATATCCAAAAGTCAAGCACATATTTCATTTTTCAACAAATGACTATGGAGTTTTGGGGTGTGCCAGATACTATGCAAGCTTCACCACTGTTCTCTGATGTGGGGAAGTCATATCCACTGATTCAGTCCATTCTTGCGATCTCTCTTCATGATGATTATCACAGAAGCTGAGACGAGGAGAGCTGGTAGTAAATGAGAGGCGACAGCAATGGAAAGTAGAGAGAAAACTGAGGGTGCTGGGATGGGAGAAGTCAGCCTGTCTTGTTGACTGGAGAGGCTCAGAAAGAGAACTGTCAAGATTCATTTACAGCTTTCTAACTGGTACAACTCAGAGCGTGACAACAACATGCACTGAGCAGGAAACTGGAGGAGCAATGGGGAACAGGACTAACAGATGTAAGCTCAGTTTCCCTTTAATTGTCACATTTAACCTGTGCTAGAACATTTACATAGAAATTTCTAATGGAGGAAGGGATGCACATTGCACAAAAGAGAAGAGTGAAGTGGACAGGAGGAAGAGATTGGGACTTTTCATCAATTAGACCATGGGGAAACAGTGAGAGTATATGAAATGAAGCTAGAAAGTGAAAAGAAGTGAAGCCAAGGTGATAACCATGTGGCATAGCCAAAGTTAAATTGCAGGCAACGGAAGAGGAATAAAAGATAAAGGAGAGCACTCTTAGCCTAGCTCCCCAAAACCAAAGGTGAGATAATACCTCAGTGCACATGATTTATTTCAGTAAGTGATTCCAAAACATAGGGGCGTAGAGCTAGGATAAGTAGAACAAGGAAGGAGGGAAAGCCAACTCAGGCTGCCCTGTGGAGCTCACCACAGGGACTTAGACCTGCAAAGAGCCATGAAGAATGTGCCTCAAAATTGTCCATTCCTTGTAACAGAAAAGGGAAGTATTTATCCATAGATAGGTTCCTGTCACCTGTGATCTAGATGTGCCCCGTAAGTTAACTTTCTTGTACTTCCAGAGTTATGCTTGTGCCCCAGTGACTAAAGAGGTCCCATGATATACTACATGCAGTGGTAAGCAGAAAGCCCTGGGGTAGAAAAATAGCTGAAGGGCCATGCTTTCAGCTTACCAGTGTATGCAGTTGGATGATCCAGTAATAACTGCAGTGAAAAGGAGGGCCAAAAAGATAAGATGGGGCATCAGACGGTTTCATAGGGTTTATTCCACGCCCCATCCATCACATATGCTTTGAATTGACTTCAATCTGCCATCCAAGTACTATCTACGCCCAACCCTGCTTAGCTTCCAAGAGCAGGTGAGATGGGCACGTTCAGGGTGGTATGGCCATAGACAGCTGTCTTCAATTTCTAAAAAGGTATTTAATATGCAAGTGGAAGTGGAACAAGCTTCATCTTCTTGTTTGCATTAATATTCGTATCCTTTGGCTACCACCACTTCTGGAGTTCTCTCATCCTCAGTCTTCATTTCCATGCGTTTATCTGGCTTGTTCGCTATGGGTTGAGCTCATCCATGGGGTGGCATTCACAGTCATTTAACTCTCGTTGCATCGTGACTGCAGCCATTGCTCATTTCTCATCATCCCTGGGCAGCAGCTTAGGTGTACCCCTTAGGATTGATGGAAATCAACTCACCACTAAGTGGCTCTTTGAAATCCTCCTGTGTTGGAGCCAGAACTGTATCTCAGTTTTGGTTTTTGAAAATTTGGTTCTCAGCAATGCTAGTAGCAATCTCAACCTTAGTAAAAAGGAGTCCATCCAATTGAGCCCATGCATGACTCCTTTCCTGCCAACATGGTGTATTAGTCTGAGATCAATGAGTGAAGAGACAGCACAGTTTAATTTGAACAAAGAAAGATTGATGTCAGTAATTATTATTACACTCATCTAGTCTACCAGTTAAGATGCCTGAGTCTCACATCAGAGTTGTTGGGCTAAATTCCTGATCCAAGCTTTTGACTCCAACTTCCTGCCAGTACAGACCCTGGGAAACAGCAATGGTGGCTCAAGTAATTAGGTTTCTGCTACTCATGTGGGAGAAGTGAACTGCATTCCTGCCTCCAAACACTGCCCAGCCCAGCCCCCTTCTGCTGTGGGTATGTGGGAAGTGTCTGCCTTTCTCTTTCTCTCTCACTCCCTCTCCCTGTTCCTCTCCATCTCCCCACTGCCCGACAGTGTGTCTGTGTGTCTCTCTCTGTCTCTCAAATAAGCAAATAAATTTACAAATAAAGAATTATTAACCATAAGTGAGTACTGGAGTAATAAGGAACTGTCATTTAAGAAATAACCCTAAATAATACAGGAATAGCCACTATAGGAATAGACACCACTCCTAGGATTGAGATAGGGCATCCATGAATAAGCCCCCCATCTTCAGATCTGAGATCAGGACATGAGAGGACACACCTGTGGCTGAGTGGATGGCATTAATGACACTCGGGTATCACTTTGTCCATTGCTGGAAATCTGCCCTCTGGAACTAGTTGGAAATCTATTCTCTACGCTTCTATGGAAGGTTGTTAATGGAGAAGTACCCATCAGTACAGGGCTACAAAAACCACAAGAAGAAGGGGTAGCTGCTTGCTGGCACCCCTGCTCTGCCAGGGACAGACCTGGAGAAGCCATAAGCTACAGGGGTCTCCTAGCAAGTACAGTAGAACCAAGAAGGAACACTGTTGCCGCTGGTCGTGTCTCTTCCACTCCCTCTACTAACACAGTATAATATTTACCATCTGGCAAAGGAAAATACTAGAAGACTCCGTGTGTATTTTCACAAAGTAAACAGAAAATGCAAAATTGGAGCTGAGAGGCAGTACATAGATAACTGACGCATGGGACCACGCTACTCATGGGCCCATTGCACAGTACTGATTCTCAAAGTAGAGAGGCACACTACCATTTACAGAATAAGTCTGCCTGCTTTTTCAACCATTGTTTGTAGAGTTATTCTCTGATAGATAATAACACAAAACATAAATATCAGCACATTTTGGGCCCATTCCAAATATCCATTCCTGTGACTTTTCCTCAAGTTTTCTTGATCCCCATCTTCCAATATTGCTCCCTCCTGTTCCAAGATCAACAAGCTAAGCAATTATTCCCTGAACAGGAGACTTTATATATCTACCTCTCAGGCCATATCTATTTCTACACTAGGTAACCATCTCACAGCTTGCAGCTCTGCCCATCTCAAGGATTTCCCTTCACCACTGTCCTTCAGGCTCAACTCAAAGTCAGGTTATAGTTTGTTAACAGGACCCAGATATCAGGAATGACCCATCTGTGAACCAGACTCATGTTTTCCCTTCTCTATTAGTTGGTCATAGTGTCCCATCTCATGAAGCTACAGGTGCAAAAGGAGCAAACAAAATCAATGGAACTATAGTAGTTATCTTTGGAAGCTGGGACATATGCCTTTAACTTGTTTGGCCCCATTTGCAGATGATTCATCTGCATCATAAAACATACTGCCTATGGCTGCTGTAGTGGCCCAAACTTATGTGTAGCCAGGCCTCATAACATCCATCCCGGGATGTTATCTCTGATCTTAGAGTCACAGAGTTTACCATAGTGAGGCATGAAGTCTTTACTGAGTCCACTGTCATGCCACAAGCTGCTCTTCCACGAAGGAGTAGTGTCCTGTGGTGGAGGGCAGGGCCTGCTTCAGAACCTGCATCTGTACTAGAAATCTCCTACTGGGAATGAACAAAAACTGCATACAGATGTTTTTCATCCTCAGGGCCTCAAGCATCATAGAAGGTTTTGAGTCATATGGTATGAGTCTGAAACTGATCGCTACAGCAGTTTCTGGAGTAAAAGTGATCCAAGACAATGTAAAGTGGAGCACAAAATATCCACACAACACAGAAAAGATAAGATAATTGCAGAAAGAAATGGACAGGACACAAGACTACACATGAAGGAATGACCAATAGTGAGAAATGTTACTTTAAACCAATACTTATTTTACAAAAAATAAAGATGGTAGATGCATATATTATGTTGAATAGCAAAAAAATCGATTTCTTGTTTTAATTTTTATTAATATAAAGAGATCACATTTCATATATTTCATGGGTGAAGTTCTAAGAAGATAGTCGTACTTCCTCCTTCTCTATCTCCCTACCTCAATACCCTACTTCTCTCATTTCTTTTTTCTTTAATTTTTGCAAAAATGTAATTTCAATCCACTTTGTAATCACAGGCTTAATGCACCACTAACTAGAATATTCAATAAGTAAAAAAGTAGGAAGAGTACATTTCCACAGGAGTATCAACAAGGACTAAAAAGTAACAATCAAATTATAAGATATCCATTGCATCGCAACACTTATTTTTGTATTATATATTAACAACCACATATTAGGGGGAAATGTGCTATTTGTCTATTTCGGACTGGCTTATTTCACTAAGCATAATGGTGTGCAGTTGTAAATGTTTTGTTGCAAAAGACAGGATTTCTTTTTCTGGGCACAGTAATATTCCATCTCAAATATATATACCACATTTTTCTTCCATCATCAGTTGATGGCCATCTGGGTTAATTCCATTTCTTAGCTACTGTGAATTGAGCTAAAGTAAACATTGGGGTACAAACAACTCCTTTCTATTCTGATTTCATTTCATTTGGGTAAATTCCCAAAGGCAAGATGGCTGGGTTATACAGAAGATCTGTTTTCAGATCTCTGAGGAATCTCCATACTGTCTTCCATAATGTTTGCACTAGTTTACATTTTCACACTAGGATTCCTTCTCCCTCACATCCTCTAACTGGGGTGAGGTGAAACCTCCTTGTGGTTTTCATTTGCATTTCCCTGATGGATAGTGACCCAGGGCACTTTTTCTTTTTAAAATGTTATTAAAGTTAAAGTTGAACAAGAGTCAAATGTTTCATATATACAGATTTGGGAGCATAGTGATACTTGCCTTGCTACCCTCGCTTCTGCCCACACTCCAATCCTTCCTCCTCCCCACTCTCACATTCTCACTCTTAATTTTTACAAAGATCTATTTTCAGTTTACTTAATGATCATAAAGTTAACCCTACACTGAGTAAAATAGGTCAACAAACAGTATAAAGGAAAATAAATATTCCTCAACAAAAGATACAGGGCTGTAAATAATCATCAAATCTCACAATGTCCATTTAACTCCAATATATTATATTTCAGGTACTCTATTAATTATCTCAGACCAGGGAAAATATATGATATCTGTCTTTTTGGGACTGGCTTATCTCACTAAATATAATGGTTTCCAGTTGTTTCCATCTTGTTGCAAAAGGCAAGATTTCATCTTTCCTTACGTAGCTGATTAGTACTATATAGTGTATATATACTAATACAACATAATTTATGCAGTCAACAATTGATGAGCAGCAAGTTTGATTCCATATCTTAGCTATTGTGAATTGTACTGCAATGAACTTGGGGTACAGATAACTCTTTCATATGCTGATTTCTTTTGGTTTGGGTAAATTCCCAGGAATGGAATGGCTATATCATATGGTATGTCTATATTCATATTTCTGAGGTATCTCCATACTGTCTTCCACAGTAGCTGCACCAGTTTACATTCCCACCAACAGTGGACCAGGGTACCTTTTCCCCAACATCTTAACTAGCATTTGTCATTTGTTGATTCTGTATGAGAGCCATTCCAACTGAAGTGAGGTGAAACCTCATTGAGGTTTTAATTTGCATTTCCATGATGGCCAGTGATGCTGAGCATTTTTTAAAGTGTTTGTTGGCCTTTTGTATTGAAAAATGCCTGTTCACGATCTTTGTGAATTTCTTGACTGGATTGCGTGTTTTTTTTTTCTGCCATGTTCCTTCTTTAGGATTGCTATTTTATTGTTGCCCTTTCTGTTACATGGATGTACACATCAGGTGTTAAAAGGGACAATGCATTCTACAACTGAGCACCACTTTCTGAAACTGAACAGGCAAAGAATTACACTGAACATCAGCATCTGGCAGTATTTTTTTGAAAAAAAATGACTAAAATGGGTTTAAATTGATTAACACTATTAAATCACATCTAATATTTGATACTACATGATTCAATACAGCTATACTATACAATTATACAAAATGTGTTAGCATCAAAGAATACAACCAAAATTAAGATAGCAAGCAAAACCTATATACCTTTTTTTACAGGAAAATACTTTTGAAGTATGCATGTAACTGCCCATTCTTTTAAAGAAAATCTACTGCAAGCAAACTTATCAACCTCCAGAAAAATCACACATAGCATTACTAAGCATATCCCCAAAAAGTGTACAATATGCACACTTGGAAAATACAAAATTAAAAAAATTGTAAGCAACAGGTGAGCTTCATATTTATAAGAATGTGAAAAGAAGTCCCATTTTTAGCACTGTTGTATAAAGAATTGTCTTTTGATGCGAAGTTCGTTTTGTTGTTGAATTTCTTGAGCTCTTTATAGGTTCTGGATGTTAACCCTTTATCAGTTGTGTAGTTTGCAAATGTTTTCTTCCATTCTGTCAGTTGCCTCTTCACTTTGTTGAGTGTTTGTTTTTGCCATGCAGAAGCTTCTCAGTTTAATGTAACCCCGTTTGTCGATTTTGGATTTGATTGCCTGTGCTTCTGGAGTATTTTCTGAGAAGTCTTTGCCTACCCAGTGTTCTCTAGCAATTTGATGGTATCATATTGTAGATTTATGTCTTTGATCCAGTTTGAGTGGATTTTGGTGTATTCTGTAAGGTTATGTGTCTAGTTTCTTAATTCTGCATGTGGAGATCAAGTTTCCCCAGCACCATTTGTTAAAGAGACTGTCTTTGCTCCAGGGATCGATTTTAGCTCCTTTGTCAAAGGTAAGTTGGTTGAGGTTATGTGAATTGATTCTTGAGTTTCTATTCTGTTCTGTTGGCCTACCCATCTGTTTATGTTTTTACCAGTCTATTTTGATTATAACTGCCATATAGTATGTCCTGAAGTCAGGTATTATGATGCCTATGGATTTTTTGTTGTTGTTGTATGAGATTGCCTTAGTTATTCCAGGTCACTTGTGTTTCCATTTGAATTTTAGCATCTTTTTTTCTAGATCTGCAAAGGATTCTTTGGTGTTTTGATTGAGATCAGATTGAATCTGTTAATTGCTTTTGGTAGTATAGATGTTTTAATAATGTTGGTTTTTCCAATCCATGAACATGGAAGATTTTTCCACTTTTTAATGTCTTCTTCTATTCTTTTATTTCTTTCTTTAGTGTTTTGTAGTTTTCATCATAGAGATCTTTGACATCCTTGGTTAAATTTATTCCAAGGTACTTAATTCTTTTGAGCTATTATGAATCGGATTGATCTTAAAAGATTTTTCTCAGCCATGACATTGTCTTTGCATACAAAAGCTATTGATTTTTTCCTGTTGATTTTATATCCTGCCACTTTACTTTATGCTCCTCTTGGGCATTTTTTCATGTGTCTGTTGGTTATTGGTATTTCATCCTTTGAAAAATGCCTTTTATATTCGGTGAAGTAAATCCACTCTTCTTTATTCCAAGTATTGCTGGCTAATGAAACTGAATGCATATGTAACTGATTATGGCAATACAAAAAGATAATTAAATGTTTGAAGATTTCAAATATGCCAGACAGTTGCAGAAATGAAACACAACAAAACACATAACTAAATAAAATAAGTCGCTGTTTGGTAAGTGCTTCTTGTGTGGCTTTAAATGGTAGCACTGGATGTACTGCTCTTTGTTCCAATTTTATTTAAATAAGAAGTTGGACATGATCTCAAAGAATAAAATTCTGGTTCATGGGCTTTTCCTGTTTTTTAACTCGATTGTTTTGTTTTATTGTTGAGTTTCTTGAGCTCTTTATAGATTCTGGATCTTAATTCTTTATCAATTGCTTAGTTTGCAAGCATTTTCTCCCATTCTTTCAGTAGCCTGTTCACTTAATTGAGAGTGCAAAGAAATTTAAAGTGGCTTTGAGTAGAAATATGTTAGATTCATGTTGTAAGCAGAATGAAGAGTGATAGGAGTTGAGTTAGGTAGAGCTTCCCTCTATAGTACCTCAGCACAGAGGGGAGCATTTCTGATCACAAGAACACCATATTGATGTTCTCAAACCTCAGAATAACCAGTAGTGGCCCAGAGCAGCTAGATTCTCAGGGAATTTCCCTATGGTCATGGATAGCAAGAGCCATTTGTCATCATGCATGTGTGACAAGACATAGAAAAAAATGTGAAATTCTGGGAGAAATAAAGCAAATAATATATAACTGGATAATTTGTACAACAGGTTAACAGAGTGGAAGTCAAATATAGCCAGGAGAAATTCAAAATGTACATGGTTTTTTTTTTAATATAGAGACTTTTTAATCATATCCATGTGCTTGCCAAATAATAAGTAAAGGAAAACAAATCATCACTAGGGAAATAGGGGTGAAAAATACATAAGCAAAGTTGGATACGGAAAAGCTGCTTGGAAATCCATCCAGTATACTGGGAGATGGATTATCCTTACATGCAATGCAAGATTCTGTTACAAAGTAGAAGTTTTTCAAACAAGATTTCAGAACACACTTTTTGAAATTAAATTGCATTCTTCATGTAGCATCCAAAGGAAGCATCAATCTACAGTGATTTTCGAACATGACTTGATGGGTTAAAGAAGATGCTCTCCTATAAAAACTGTTCCTGGGATATTAATTGGTATTTTAAGGGAGTAGTGTGTAAGATGCATACTGCTACTGTACCATTCAACTAAATAAAGGCTGAAGCAATTAATACAAACCCCAACAATATCTGGAACGGACAAAAGTCTTTTTTTTTTTTATAACGCTTTTATTTAAAGAATATAAATTTCCAAAATACAGCTTATAGATTACAATGGCTTCCCCCCCATAACTTCCCCCCCACCTGCAACCCTCCCCTTTCCCACTCCCTCTCCCCTTGCTTCACATCGAGATTCATTTTCAATTCTCTTTATATACAGAAGATCAGTTTAGTATATATTAAGTAAAGATTTCAACAGTTTGCCCTCACATAGCAACACAAAGTGAAAAATACTGTTGGAGTACTAGTTATAGTATTAATTCACAATGTATAGCACATTAAGGACAGAGATCCTACATGATATATTTTTTTTAAAAAATTGATTAATTTTCTAGGCAATTTCCAATTTAACACCAAGATTTTTTTTTCCTTTTTAATTATCTATATACAGAAGATAGATTCAGTATATACTAAGTAAAGATTTCATCAGTTTGCACCCACACAGAAACACAAAGTGTAAAATACTGTTTCAGTGCTAGTTATAGCATTACTTCACATTGGACAACACATTAAGGACAGATCCCACATGAGAAGTAAGTGCACAGTGTCTCCTGAAGTTGATTTAACAATTTGACACTCTTGTTTATGGCATCAGTAATCTCCCTAGGCTCTAGTCATGAGTTGCCAAGGCTATGGAAGCCTTTAGGGTTCGCCGACTTCAATCTTATTCCGACAGGGTCATAGTCAAAGTGGAGGTTCTCTCCTCCCTTCAGAGAAAGGTACCTCCTTCTTTGATGGCCCCATTCGTTCCACTGGGATCTCACTCACAGAGATCTTTCATTTAGGTCTTCTTTTTTTTCCAGAGTGTCTTGGCTTTCCATGCCTAGAATATTCTCATGGGCTCTTGAGCCAGATCTGAATGCCTTAAGGGCTGATTGTGAGGCCAGAGTGCTATTTAGGACATCTGCCATTCTATGAGTCTGTTGTGTATCTCGCTTCCCATGTTGGATCTTTCCCTCCCTTTTTGATTCTATCAGTTAGTATTAGCAGACACTAGTCTTGTTTGTGTGATCCCTTTGACTCTTAGACCTATCAGTGTGATCAATTGTGAACTGAAATTGATCACTTGGACTAGTGAGATGGCCTTGGTACATGCCACCTTGATGGGATTGTATTGGAATTCCCTGGCACAATTCTAACTCCATCATTTGGGGCAGTTCCGATTGAGCATGTCCCAAATTGTACATCTCCTCCCTCTCTTATTCCCACTCTTATATTTCACAGGGATCACTTTTCAGTTAAAATTTAAACACCTAAGAATAATTGTTTGTTAATTACAGAGTTCAACCAATAGTACTAGAATACAAAAATTACTAAAATGGATAAAGTATTACATTGTACAACAACAGTCAGCACAAGAGCTGATCAAGTTACTGTTTCTCATAGTGTCCATTTCACTTCAATAGGTTTCACCTTTGGTGCTCAATTAGTTGTCACCAATCAGGGAGAACATATGATATTTGTCCCTTTGGGACTGGCTTAATTCACTCAGAATGATGTTTTCCAGATTCCTCCATCTTTTTGCAAATGACCGGATTTCATTGTTTTTGACTGCTGTATAGTATTCTATAGAGTACATGTCCCATAATTTCTTTATCCTAATGTATGCTTTGAATTCCCTGTGATCTTTTGCTGTGAGGTTCCCTTCGTTTACCTTCTTTCATGTTGATGGCCGTGTTTCTGTGTTTCTGTGTGTAACACATCTTTAAGTATCTTTTGCAGGGCTGGACGAGTGGCAACAAATTCTTTCAATTTTTGTTTGTTATGAAAGGTCTTTATTTCACCTTCATTCACAAATGAGAGCTTTGCAGGATATAATATTCTGGGCTGGCAGTTTTTCTCTCTTAGTACCTGGGCTATGTCTCGCCATTCCCTTCTAGCTTGTAGGGTTTCTGATGAGAAGTCTGCTGTGAGTCTAATTGGAGATCCTCTGAGTGTAACTTGACGTTTCTCTCTTGCACATTTTAGGATCTTTTCTTTCTGTTTCACTGTGGTGAGTTTAATTACAACGTGTCGTGGTGAGGACCTCTTTTGGTCATGTTTACTAGGGGTTCTATGTGCTTCCTGTACTAGGATGTCTCTGTCCTTCTCCAAAACTGGGAAATTTTCTGCTATTATCTCACTAAAAAGGCATTCTAATCCTTTCTCCCTCTCCATGCCTTCAGGAACTCCTAGAACTCGAATGTTGGGTTTTTTCATAGTATCCTGTAGATTCCCAACAATATTTTTTAGATTTCTAATTTCCTCTTCTTGTCTTTGGTTTGACTGTATAGTTTCCTGTGCTCTGTCTTCTAAGTCCGATATTCTCTCTTCTGCCTCACCCATTCTGTTTGTAAGGCTCTCTAATGTGTTTTTCATTTGATCTATTGAATTCTTCACTTCATTATGATTTCTCGTCACTATCACAGTTTCATGTTCTACTAGTTGTTTCATTTCAGCTTGATTTCTCCTTAATATTTCATTTTCACGAGAGAGATTTTCTACCTTGTCCATTAAGGATTTCTGTAGTTCAAGAATTTGTTTTTGAGTACTTCTTAGTGTTCTTATCAATTTTTTGAGATCTGCTTCTTGCATCTCTTCTATCTCATCATCTTTGTAATCTTGAATTGGGGTGTCTTTTTCATTTGGGGGCATCATAGTGTCTTCCTTGTTCTTATTACCTCGGTTTTTGCGTTTGTTGTTTGGCATATTGGTTTCTTCACTGTGGTGTTTTTTCCTTGTTATACTATGACTCTAGATTAAGTGGACTGTCTGCTTTTGATGGAGCCTTAGAGGCTTGAGATGGGTGTGGCCTGAGAGCTCTGTTTGGTTCCTCAGGGTTGAGGGTGTGTCAAAGGAGACACTCCCAGGTTAGGCGTGGTAAATCTCTCTGTTACTTTTTTTTTTTTTTTGGTTCAAAAGGGAAGTAATTCCACACAGCTGAATGGAATTGGGGGTGATTAGCAAGCGAATGCTATACCCACAGGAGCCAGAGATCGGAAGCTCTTTCCCAAGGACCAGAGAGGGAATCTTTGCGGCCCTTTGTGTGGGCTCAGATTCTCCTGTAGTCTCCCACTGGGCTGCCAAGGCTACTGAACTGTAGCGTCTCTGGAGAGTGCTCACATGAATTTGTGATTTCCGTGAGTTCTCTCCCCCACCGTCTCTTTTTTCACAGTCTCAGTTCATTAGCACCACACATTCATTAGGTTCTAATCTCCTGTTATTTCACCCCTCCCACTCAAAGTCAGGTTTTTCTGCTAGGCTTGGGGCTGGTGCCGACCCGAGGTCGCCCTGCTTATGACGTATTCCAAAATGGCGCCTGCTCTTTGTCTTGCTCACCTTTGAGAGGTGGGTGGAGAGAGAGAATCTCGTGTCCGTATGGGTCACTTTTTTTTTTTTCCCCTCTCTCTCTCTCTTCTAGTTAGCCTGGTGAACTTTTCCCCGCAGGGTTTCAAGCCTTGTTCGCTCTAGGCTCCCTTTTCCGCTTCCCTGCTGGTAATTCGGGCTATTGATGTTCTTCTCACCTCGCGTTCCAGCGCTGGTGTGTTGAATCTGCTGCTGGTGTCCCAAACTGCGGGCTCCCACGCTCTCCACGCAGGTCCACTGTGAATCTCCAGTTCCAGAAGGGTTTTCTCTGCTGTATCTTCCCCTACTCTTCCTTGAACTTGCAGTATCTCCACTTTTATTAAACTGTCTCTCCCCAGACTATCGGTGTGCTCCCTTCCTATTCCGCCATCTTGCCGCTCTCTCGTGTCTGACACATCAAAAGTCTTAAAAATAAGTAACAAAATGTTGTTGAGGTAAAGTCATGTTGACCCCATAGATCTTGGCCAAACCAGAAAAGCTGTTGTAACTGACCTCACCTGGCAGTCTATTGTGATTGAAAGATTATAAATGCATTACTTGAAATTTTGTTTGCTCTTCCAGTCACCACGTCAGCTTTACTTGACTTAATTTTCTGAATTGATCACTACAATGGAGAGTTATAGGCCAACCTGTTATTATAATAGATATTTTTCCCTTTCTTTTACTGAGGCTATGTTTTCTTATAAAGCAGCCATTATTTATGAGTGTTTTAAAAACCTATCAACTAATAGCTCCGTATATGTCTTCTAAATGCCTTATTTGCAAAAATTTTAACATATGTATAATTTTATAAAACAAGATACATGTATATATAATGGTATTAATATATTTCATTAATGTATAATATGTACTATTATTATGGTGTTAACATTTAAATTATGATCAGAACAGAATATTTATATGTTTGTGCTCTTATATATTATATAATTATATTTTACATATTATGCATGTGCACACTGTTGAAAGCTTTTATTTTTTAATAAGCAGAGCTTATAAAAATTTAATAGGACAATTTCCCATTTGTCATTTTAGTCAGATTCTGCTTTTATTATCTCTGTTGATTGTCTCTGCTTTTAATCTCAATCAGTTGATTTTGTTTTTTCAATTTTGCATGTATACTTTATTTGATTCTGAAAAATGCATCTTTTGTTGTTTGTATGTCTTGGTCTCAGTATCTGTATATTCATGAGAATGTCTCACTGTTTGGTGGATTACAGAGACAATCACAAGCCTCTATTCCCATGCAATTCAACATGAGAGAACAGGGTTACAATAATATAATACATACAGTGTATAACTAAATATGCAAAACAGTGTAAGACACATGACAACCATGGTGAGATCCAAGTATAAAAGCCATTCACAAAAAAAAAAAGAAAATTAAGTTAGTTTAGAAGCAACGATAGGCATTAAAGGAAGGCAAAGTTGAAAATGAAAGGAGGTGAAATGATAGAGAGATGACAGGTGAACAACTACAACCTCACATGTACAGAAGAAATAATTGGGAACTATAGAAAATTAAAATTGAAAGAAACTTATAAACTATTTCATCTGTTCCCATTAATGCAAAAAATAGAAGAGTTAAGAGAGGCTACTCATGTCATTTCTAGTATCAGTCAGCAAAGCTGAATTTGGTAGCATTGTTTTTAAAGCTGTCAAAGAATCTATACTGTTTTTACATGAAAATAACTACTTAATATGAGCATTCAATTTTTTTCTTGGTGAAACGTTCAGTTTTGCTTTTATATATTTAATTTTTATTTTTAAATTGTAAATTTACAAATTATAGCTGAACATATTTATGGGTTGCAAAGTTATATATAGAATAAAATGATCTTAATATGTACAATAACATTATTAACTGTAACAACTACACTGTACATTATATATTAAAGCAAAAAAGCATTTTTCTTGTGTCACTGGGGCTTTATACCCTTTGACTGCCATCCATTGGCTACACTCCTAGCTGGCAACCACCATTCTATTTTCTGCTTATTTTAGTTCAATGTCTGAGAGTCTATATATAAGTAAGAACAAGCAGTAGTTGTCTTTCTGTGCCTGGCATATGTCACTTTACATGTTCTCTACTTGCATCCATATTGTCACAAATGACAATTCTTTCTTTTTAAAGGCTGAATCATTTTCCACTGTGTATATTTACCATATTCTCATTATCCATTTATCATTTGATGCGCTTCCACAGACGTGGGAGCGTCATAATATTACCATGTTGAGTCATATATGCAGCATTCCTATAGCCTCAGAAAGTTGTTTGTACCCACTCTACACAGCTATGAAGCTGAGCAAGGATTATTTAATACGTATAAACCAATACTCTTGCTATTTTATTACCTATGAAGGTGCTTATGCTTTTGCTTTGCTGATATACTTCTCCCTTTCATAAAGTTCTTTTTTCTACTTGCAGTGATATGTGAACTTACTCCCTCACACATACACATAAGCCATGCAAGAACAATCAAAACTTTGAACCTAGGGAAAAACATTTCTTCAAACCCCAGCACTTCCACCCACTTTCTACCCCAACTTCCTATATAAATGGCATCTCAGTTTCAGAGACATATTTCTACCTCAGCCACGCTTGGAGCAGTTTATTTTTTCCAAGTATAATATTTGCATTTGTTTGCATTGAGATTAATGGTGATTTTATAGTCGGCTTCACAAATGTATGCTTTGCTTTGATAACTTCAAAGCTCATTCTGGGATTTTCCTTAAGAACACCTATCCTCTGCCTCCAGAGACTAAATAATATTGAGAAATTTAAGCAAATTATTTTTTCTTATTTTACTCAAACGTAATATATTTTCAAAAGTAGAAAGGCAAGTTAAAGAGATTAAATTCCTAGAATGATTTTGATGAAAATGTCGTACTAATAATATACTCTCTCTTCCCTCTGTCTTTAACTAACAGTATAGAAAACAGACCTGTAACTTAACTGATTGCTTAGAGATACAACTTTAGGCAAGTTACTTTATATGCTCAAGCTTCAGTTTTATCTTCTATAAAATAATAACAATAATGGCAATAATAGTAGATCTTAGCTCAGAAAGTTTGGGGTAAGATTATATATGATGATTCATATTGAGTCTTTTGCATGATAAATATTTGACAGATGATAACTATTTCTCACTGTAGAGATACTATACAGGGGTGTACATGTATACTAATATATACTCATATATTATTATTAGAAAATAATACATAATACTGATCAATCTTTTTGAGCAAAAGCTCAACTATATATTTCCATGTATTATGAATATAGGATAGCTTTGTGAATAAAAAATAATATTCAATGTAAAGTGTTCACTGTATTAATACCAAATTTTTTAATAATATTAATGAAGAGACTCTGTATGACACAACTACTTATAATTTATTGATCATAAATATAAAATATTAGTCTTTAAATTTTATCTGTCATTTTAAATTGTGTCAGCTAAGGTCTGCATGCTATTAAATCCATAACACTTAAAAATATTTCCTCATTAGTGACACTGCTGTAATTATTTCTTTCATTCATGATCCTCGTGTATATTAATAAATGTTATATAAAGTTCAATATCTATTGCTGCTCATTATTTTTAGGCATGTAGAGGTGAGCAAGATGATTTATTGAAATACAAGGACCAGAGCTATGATAACAAAAAGCTATGTGTGCCTTGAGGCATTTGAAAATAAGGACAGTTCCTCAGTAAGTTTATTTTATAAAATATCTCCATGAATTAAGTGACATACATTCATATGCCTTCTTTTATTATTAATAGGTGTAAGGGGGATTGTTAAGAATATCATATTCTACAGTTATAATACATAGGTTGTGCTCTCTAAAAATCTAGTCATCACTGTATGAAGACGGGGAGAATACTCTTGTAAGACAAAGGGTTTTCTACCATCACATTCCCTCATTATCCCTTGAATGTTTTATAGCAGTTTCTACTAAATCATGAAGCTGGAAATCCGTAAAGTTTGATTCTGTTAAATTTCCCATTACAAATAATAATGATGATGATGATGATGATGATGATGTCAGTTTCTTCAAGAGCCTGAAATTGGTCTAATGTTTTCTTCTCTAATACCCAATAAATACCCCTACATGAAATTAGCATACATGTTGGCATATTCTTACCATTATTATTGTGTTTTAATCAAATCACTCTTTCATTTCAAAACCTCAAATCATTCATAGTTATATAAGGTTCTCATGGATTTTTACTTTAAAATAAGGATATTCAGATATTTTTAAATTATATTTGACATATTATGGATTTATGCTTTGTTTATAGTATTTCTGTAACAGTTGATATTGTTATAAAAGTTGGCAACTGTTCATGCAAAGACATTTTGGATTTAGTAGAAACATAGTGGCCTTACTATGAAGCTTATGGGTCATTCTTATATCTACCCAATTTTGTAACGCTCATCCGTGAAAAATATACTTTCTTTTTTTATTTTTAGAAAACTTTTATTTAATAAATATAAATTTAGAAAGTACAACTTTTGGATTGTAGTGGTTTTTCCCCCCATAACCACCCTCCCACCCACAAACCATCCCATCTCCTACTCCTTCTCCCATCACATTCTACATTTAGATTCATTTTTAATTATCTTTATACAGTAGATCAACTTAGAATATACTAAGTAAAGATTTCAACAGACTGCATCCACACAGACACACAAAGTATATAGTACTGTTTGAGTACTAGTTATACCGTTAATTCACATAGTACAACACATAAAGGACGGAGATCCTACATGGGGAGTAAGTGCACAGTGACTCCTGTTGTTGATTTAACACTTGACACTCTTATTTATGACATCAGTTATCACCCGAGGCTCTTGTCACAAAATGCCAAGGCTATGGAAGCCTCTTAAGTTCACAAACTCTGACCTTATTTATACAAAGCCATAGTCAAAGTGGAAGTTCTCTCCTCCCTTCAGAGAAAAATACCTCCCTCTTTGATGGCCCCTTCTTTCCACTGGGATCTCACTCACAGAGATCTTTCATTTAGGTCATTTTTTTGCCACAGTGTTTGTCTTTCCATGCCTAAGATACTCTCATGGGCTTTTTAGCCAGATCCAAATGCCTTAAAGGTTGATTTTGAGGCCAGAGTGCTGTTTAGGGCAGCTGCCATTTTGCTGTGTAACCCACTTCCCATGTTGGATTGTTCTCTCCTTTTTAATTCTATCAATTATTAGCAGACACTGGTCTTATTTATGTGTTCCTTTGACACTTAATCCTATCTTATGATCAATTATGAACTTAAACTGATCATTTTAACAAGTAAGATGGCATTGGTACCTGCCAACTTAATGGGATTTGGAGTCCCATGGCACTTTTCTAGCTTTACTCTTAGGGGTAAGTCTGAGTGAGTGTGTGCCGAACTGTACATTTCAAAATGAGAGGCAGTGATGACCCTATTAGTGTTCTCTGCTATAAGAGTATGAGAACCAACTGAAATATGCTCAGTGAAAAGGAAGCCATCTCCAAATTGGGGTAATTTTGTTTGGGTGGGTGGGTGTTACTCAATATCAAGGCTTTCATCCTTATAAAACAAATGTCAGCTCCAGAGTAGTGACCAGCATTGTCCAGAAACTTTTCATATATTTTAAAACTGCTTCCTCTACAATTTGAACAATGGCTAGAGAATTTTCTTTATAGTTTCCCATATAGTTTCTATCATATTAATTTTTGTATTATATAGAAGTAAAACTATGCTATTCTCACCCAGTACTTGATCATTTAAGTCTGACAGAAAGGGCATATGTCTTTCAGAAAAATACTTGCATGTGGTTCTCACATTAAATTCTGAAAACAAATGAAGATCTAAGAGGGGAAAATTAACAATCAAATAAGAGAAAGTGAATACAAGACTTGTGGTAGAAATTGTTTGGTCTACATTAAGCATTAAATTAGCATTTTGATAAACTACTTTTAATTAAAATTTTAAACAATACAAAAGGGCTGTTTTTGATGATGGAATTAACTTTGCATTAAAGCAAAGCAATTTCACCTTTTCATAAACACCATTGATGATTTTGAATTAAGTATTGTAAGTAGATTTTACAGCAGCACTGTTCTTTCATGTTTATACGTCTTGCTACAAAGTACTACTTCTGGACTCAAATCTGGAAATATTTGTAGATTGCAGATTATGTGCATTCTTTGTTTTTTGATTCTCCACATTTAAACAGTACATTTAAAACTGCAAACCAAAGTACATAAGTATATTTGGAAAGCCTGGGTCATGTCTTGTATATTTGTATCTCAGCTTACTTTTCTTTCCTTTACTATGTAATCATCAGATTATTTCTGTTCTCAGAGACTGTGATTAAAAGAAATAAATATTTCTTTTTTTTTTTGAAACACAGATTTATTTATTTATTTTAAAGCCAGAGTTACAGAGAGAGAGACAGAGAGAGGTCTTCCATCCTCTGGTTCACTCCCCAGTGGCCGGAACTGGATCAATCCAAAGCCAGAAACCAGGAGCTTCTTCAGGGTGTTCCATGTGGGTGCAGGGGTCCAAGTCCTTGAGCCGTCTTGTGCTGTTGTTTCACGTGCTTTAGCCAGGACCTGGATCTGAAGGGAGCAGCTCGGACTCGAACTAGCGTCCATATGGGATGCCAGTGCCAAAGGCAGAGGTTTTACCCACTAAATCACAGTGCCAACCCCAATAATTATTTTTTAATTCATGCTTGTAGATCTAAACTATAATTTTTTTAAAGAACTACAAAATTAAGTGACTAGCAATAATTGGACTACTCATGAATAGAAAACCTCAGTGTTTTTCTTTTGCTTGTTTGTTTTGGCTTTGTTTTTTTTCTTATGAGGCATACTGTTTATATTTTCATTTAGCCTGTGAACATGTTTATTTCAAGAAGTATATTTTTTAAAGCCATGATTAAATTTTAGTCCATGGACTGTCAATCATTAAAATTCATGTTATTATAGTTATTTCGAAATTCACAAAAAGATCCCTTTGTTTGCAATGGCCTGGAGAAGTATGTAATGTAATATATAATTATGGTCCTTCTGAAAGCTCTTATTCCAAGACGAAGCTAAATATCCTCTTAGCCATGACTGGAATAGCCACATGATTTCCCACTATCTCACATTTAATCTGAGACACCTACTTTTGGCTTTAGCTTTGAACCCCAAGCCAATCAACTGATTTAAATAACTTGATATGGATTTAGTATGCTGGATATGACAACTCAATTATATATTTTCAACTTCTCATATGTACTTCCCAAAAACTACGTTCCCAAGGGAAATAAAAGTAATGTATGATTTAAAAATGTAAAACAGACTCCTTAGAACAAGGATCAAAACATAACTAATGAAGGAAGGGGCATGCTTGAAAATGTAGGCTAAAATTCTTCATTTGATCATCAAATTCACTCCCAAAGCCCAGGAAAATTAACAAAGGAGAAGCCACTTTTTCTCAACATTATGCTGCCTAAGGCAACATGTTCTGTATTTGAACTGATGAATACATTTATAGGACTTATAATTGCTATAGAATCTGATAAATTATGATTATGCAAACATTATTTACTAAAACAGTCATTAGTTTCAGGTGAATATGCGCAACAGCCGATTTTGACTATTATCCTTGGCAAGATGCTAATCAAATAATAGCATCTTTGTTCATGAAAGAGAGGAAGGTTTATCCTAGAATCACACGCTTCATGGCCCGTCTAGAAGTCATGATTTTCAAGTTCATGCTTTGGTTTCTGTAACATTAACTTCTTAATTTCTGATCATCTGGAATTTGAAAAAAAAAAGTGGGAGAGGACTCAAGGACAAAATTCAATCTTGCGTTTCCTATTCTTGAAGCCACTCTATGATCAACATCAGACAGATTCAACATCAAATGAATGAGTGACCTCATGAATCATCTAATCCACTGAGCGTCTGAATAAAGCACAAGGTGGAGAAAGGAGAAATCACCACTCCCTTTTTTCTTCCTCACACTCTGAATGTGCAGATGTTAGGAGTTAGGTTTTGGATTGAGTAGAAGCCAAGTTTTTGCGTTTTCCTTGTCCATTTAAATTCTACCTCTATTTTAAAGCTCTTAGTGGAGAACCACAATTTAGCCAATTAAACCAAGGTTGTAGAGCTCCAGAAAGGACACTCAGAGTAGCGTAGGCTTCTCGCTCTTAATCATGGTATATTAGAAAGAAATCTGCCCTGTAACTTTCTTCTGTGGAGCAAATCACTGCACCATTCAGGGACCTGGTGTTTTTAACCCATGAATTGAGATTATACCTAGTGATAATAATAAGAGCCATGGATGTCTTAGCTCTGTTGTATGCTAAGGACATCATATATACACATAGTCTCTTTTTTACTTAATTATTTTTTAGCCTGGTGGGGACATAAACCAGTGAATATGCTTTTATTAGCCATTCAACTTATCAAGAAACTGTTCAATTTCCTAAGTCTTCAAGTTAAAACTTATCTGTGTACTTTTTAAAAAAAAAATTGTTTATTTATTTGAAAGAGTTACAAAGAGAGAAATGGAGAGGCAGAGAGAGAGAGAGAAGGGGGGGGGATTCCATCAGATGGTTCACTCCCCACTTGGCCACAATGGCTGGAGCTGCACCAATCTGAAGCCAGGAGCCAGGAGCTTTACCTGGTTCTCCCATGTGAGTGTAGGGGCCCAAGGACCTGGGCCATCTTGTACTGCCTTCCTAGGCCATAGGCAGAGAGCTGGACCAGAAGTGGAGCAGCCAGGTCTCAAACCAGCGCCCATATGGGATGCTGGCACCGCAGGCAGCGGCTTTACCTACTACACCACGGCGCCGGCTCCTCTGTATACTTCTTCTTTGTACATCTTCTTTGCATGCCTTCTAACAGTTACTCAAAGTTTAATTCAGTTTTCTCACTTTTATGTAGTCTTCCTTTTTTGATATTCTCTAGCCCTCCTAATGCCACTCCTTTTTGAAGTCTCAACATACCCTAGGAGGATGGATTGATGAACCTTACTTGAGGCTCACAAGAGCAAGATAGAGGCAGTTAGAGCGGAGCCTAGTCGGACAACCCAGGACTAGACACTTCCCTACTTGTGTGCTGTGGCACCACGTGTGCCTTCAGGGACAGAGATTTGACTTTCAGAAAAAAATAGAAGTTTGCGGTTTTTATTAAGTTTAGTTTTGGAAAAGTAAATAGTTCCTTTTTTATGTTTTGTTTCATTTTTACAAATTTGGAAGTTTTTTGACTGGAAAATTCATACCCACTAGCCTTGTTAACTCTTCCTCTACTCAGCTACTGGAACCCTCTCTACTAATGTTACATCATACATCATTTTCTCCTTCTCTATATAATCTTTCTCTTTTCTGCTACATAATCTTTGCACCTCTGTGAAGATAAATCCAGACTCTTGACTTTTACCCTCTGTGTTTTCCCTGAATTCTAAACTGAATTTCCAGAGGTTTATCTGTATGAGTACCTCAAGTTTTCTCGTGGAATGTAACCTTGGTTTTTCCTTTGTAGGTCCTATAAGCCCTATTCAGCCTGGCCAACAGGGACACAATAGCAGTGTTTTCCTCAGAACCTCTTCCTTTTGATCTTGGCTCCCATATGCTTCCCTCTCCCTTGACCCATATTTCTGACTTCATACTCTAGATGTGGCACAGTCCCCTGGCATTTGCGATCTTTGCATGTCAGTTTTACACCTTGACTTCCTGCATAATATCTCAGTTTTGTCTTGCATCATTGCCTCAAGTGGCAATTTTTCTTCTTTCTCAATTCTCAATTTCCACAGAAGAGGTGGTGAATTCTGATGATCATGGTTTCTACATTTTAAACTATCTTAAGCCCCATCTTGGAATGCTCTGAAGAATCTCCTCAAAAAGATTTAATATCCTCATATCATATCAAATTGGTAGCTAAGTGTTGTTAATTTAGATTTCACAATGTCTTTAACATTTAGTTCTTCCTTTGAATTTTAATTACCGTCATTCCGAGATTCTTACTTAGATAACTGAAATGTTATCCTACCTAGTTGCCATACTTCTAAATGCTCCAATATTCAAATATGAGATGCAATGTTTTCAAAATAATTATCTTAAAACTGCTTTATTTATCCTTGATCTTACTCTGTAATGGATTTCCCTTCCACCAGTTTTCAGTGACTTCTCATTGTCTGCAGAGAAAAATCAAAACTCTAATCTTCTTGTAAGAATGCCTTCACCATTTCTCCATGAATCAGATTTTCCAAACTCACCATATACCTTGCCGTGTACAGTTCAAAAAGTAATCTTCTGTTCTAAGCATTTGTCCCTGCTTTTCCTCCTGCTAAGTAGCCTGTTCTTCCCAACACTGCCTGTCAAACTTGTCCCACAATACAAGGCAAAAATACAAGTGTCTTGTCCTTAAGGTTGTTATCTGAGCACTTCTCTCATCCACTCCAAATGTTTTAAATACCTCTGCTGAGTATGAGTTACACTTCAATGTTAGAGGACTTATTGTCTACATCTCTTTCAGTAGATGACTTCTGCCTGTAATGATAATTACTGTGCTTCTCCTTCTCATCAGAGATAGCATCTTATACATAACATGTGCTCAATATATATATAAGTTGAATTGACTATGTTAGAATCTCAGAAAAAGTACTTGTAGGAAACTCCATCCCGATTTAAGTGAGCTGCACACCATTTTAATTTTTTCCTTACTACATTCTGCTTTCATAAATTCATAGAGCTAGAGAAAAAATACAGATATTATTGGGGCTCTTGACACTGAGACATAGCCCAGATGGCACTCCACAACTATCAGCCAGTTAAAATGACTGTGTTAGTTGCCATCACTAACATAGGAGCCATCCAAGTGACATCTGATCCTCAAAGAACCACATAGTAGAACTTAAGAAGATATAAACTTTATTTATTTTTAAAGAAGGAATTTATTTATAGCCATAAATTTTTGAATGAATCCATCTCACTATGATGTTCATTCCAAAGATAACTCAGGAGAATTTGTGCACTGGAAACGATGCATCCTCTCTGTGTGATACCATGACTGTAGTTCTAACCTAGTAAAAATCATTCTTTTACCTGGGTTTATTTTGTTGCAAAAACTTTAAAGAAGTAGGAAAATATTTAAATGAGTTGCTTTTTTGCAATTATTTTGACTTAGAAACTGATAAATGCCACATTTACTTTTGCTTAGTGGTTTGGAATAGATCTTTTTAGCTATCATATATGAGAGTACTTCAGAAATTTCATTGAAAATGGATATTTTAAAAAGGCATAGATTTAAAATTTTGTTTATACCTAAATTGTTTTAATGCCATTTTTCCAAAAATTTTTTGGATTGCCTTTGTGTGTGTGTGTGTGTGTGAGAGAGAGAGAGAGAGAGAGAGAGAGACTTTTCAGGCAACAGGATGAAATAAGCGTGCAATGAGCATGAGTAGTTTCTAGAACTAAAAAAGATAATAGATAACTTATTTCTTAGATTTTTTACTTTGAAAATACAGTTCCTTTAACCATTCATTAAATATTCACAATGCATTTATTAGTGAATTTCATTTCTCCAGAACTCAGTCAAATGTATCACTGTAACCACAGTTTACTCAGCCTTCACCAACCTTTGAATAAGTGCATCAAGCACGTAATATGCTGAACACATTTTTCATATGTGGCTCAAGGAAGATATTACTGAAGTGGATCTTTTCTATTTCCCATAGTCTAATGATAGAAGGTAGTACATTAGATCAGAGAATAATAGAAGGGATATTCACAACTGAATCTTAAAGAGTTTGTTCAAACAAAAGAAGGCATTTAGAAGTCAAAGCCAAATATATTACTGACACTTTTTTTATTCCTCCTTCACACAACCCTTAAAGAGATACATACCAAAAGAGCCTGTTTCTACTAATAAATGTTCTGTGACCATTCTCTTCTGAACTTCATACCAAGTAAAATTATGAGCTGGCCTGCCTTTGGAAAGGATTAGTTTCTACCCATTTGTACCATGAAATCCTGTAAAGATTCAATTAGTTTTGATTAGGTGAGAATCCACGATGACCACTGTTCTCTGTGTAGGTGGAAGATTTGAAAAAGAAATGAAAAGCTGCAGCTACAGCTGGGAAAGTTGAGGCTTGGATTTTCCAACAGTCTGGAAAAGCCCAAATGAAGAACAGGAGATAATTCTGTCAATGTTTTCTATCTGTTCTCCAGAAGGAGTTGAACTTGTTAGCCTAGAATTATATAACACATTCTTCTTATCTGAACAGAGAGTACAGGAATATGTCCAAAGGTTCATGGAAAATGAAATTAAAAGGAGTAATCGATTTTGGTGCAAAAAATACTTTAATAATCCATGGCAAATGTGTATTGTAAAGAAAAAATGCATAGATTTCCAAAAAAAAAAAAAAAGCATTTCAGCAAATCAAACACCCACATTGAATTCCGTTTTTCCATGGACTTTTTGAACTAGCATCATATATATCAGTATTCCCCAATGTGTGATATGAAAATCAGACTAAATTGTTAGTTATCAGTTCGTAAAGTACTAGGGACAGTTTTCTCTTTTCAAGATATAGTGAACTTTTCAGTAGGAAGTACTAGATGTTAACACATTGGCACTAATAAGAGTCACAGTTGTGTCCATGGTGTACTTGGGTTCTGAGATAGCATAGGCCTTCTTTGTTCCAACCAGGCAAAGAAGCAAAGTGAAAAGGCCTGTTGCAGTCACTGAATATCTGGAATATGAAATTTTTGATAGGAAGCAAATAAGCCAAAGCATGTGTACTTTCTAGCTGTGAGTATGTTGAATCAGCCTGACTCTTAGTTTTCTGATTTCAGTATGTTTTGAAATTTTCAGACAATTGTGTGAATAGCACAATAAAACAAACAAAAAAAAAAACATAGACAATGTTACTGTATCTTTAAAAAGGAAGAAAGATGCTGACAGACATTGGAGTACTTTCATAAATGCCTGAGCTACTGACATCAACATTAATATACTAAAGAACTTTTCAGGTCTGGCTTACCATCTCCCTGCCCGAATACAGATTATAAATAGCATGCTACAGTAGTTCTATTATGAGCTGATTCTCTGGAAGTTACTATGGCACAGTCACCACTCCCATAAAGCAGCAGAGTTAAGATGAGGAATTATTCAACCTGTTTTTTTTTTCATGTAACTGGGCCAGTTCTGAAAGCCTGTGCTATGATCTTTATGTGTTCCCCCAAAATTCAAATGTAGAAACTTAATCACCATGGTCATATTATCAAGACATAGGCCTCTTAAATGATAATGAAGTGATCTAAGTCATGTGGCTAGTGACTTTATAACATGTGCAAGGTAGCTGGCTGTCCTTTCTGCTTCATGAGGACACAATGTCCACCCCGTTGGCCAGGTGAGGAGCAAGGGAGTGCTACCTGTGAAGCAGAATGAGCTCTCCCCAGACACTCACTCAGCCTGCTGGTGCCCTGATCCTGTACTTCAGTTTCAAAGACTTTGGGAAATAAGTGTCTGTTATCTATAATTTGGCCAATCTAAGGTATTTTGTTATACAACCCAAACCTAAACAAGCTAAGATACTCTCTCAGAGTCAGTTTACCTTGGCAGAGATATAAATAACAATCAAAAGAAAAAATAAGTATTGTGTTATTCTAATGCTCGGCTCCTGGTAGGGATTTCTGAAATGTTTTTTTTCCACTCTTCTATGGTGTAGCTGCAAATGGGGAGAGTTAGGCTGGTCCTAAAAGAGCATCTGGCTCTGGATGTGAGACACTAGATAGGGAATTAGCCTGGCACACAATTACAGCTTATAAAAAATAAAGAGAGTTGCTCTGGGCAAATTCCCCAACCTGCACAACACAATCTACAACATATTTTTCAAGCAACCTTAAGGTTTAAATATAAATACCTCCTCATTATCCATGAATGACACACTTACTGATCCAGCACCTTGCTTTATGGAAATATGTGGAGTGAATTTACTGATAGTCCATATCCAAAGTATTTTGCTGTTGTAGCCTTCCCCTCTTCCCAAGTGTTTCTATTCCCTTTGATAGTGCATCAGGAGCCTTCCTTGTTTGGAATTTGCACATCCTTTTTACATGGTATCATTGAATTATAAATGGTTAAATTTGAAACTATGTATGGAAAACAGAAATTCTGGATAGGTTGTTTCATTTTTTTTATTATTATTAACAGAGGTCTCTCCAACATCTGTTGTATCTTATTGAAATTCATCAAGCTAAACACAGCTGCTATTCCATAGGAAAACAGGAATAGAGGGTGGAGAAACTGAGAAAGGAATTCTTTTCCAAGGGGAGGAGGGCTTGGGGAAACAGAAAATGAATGTTTTTCGTACTGCTGTTTAACTTAGGTAAATCAAGATTTTCTCAGAATTCCTAAGAACTGTGTATCAAACAGATGTAATACGTATAAATTCAAAACACTATTTAGAAAAAATACATTTTAGTTATCTTGTAAACCATAGAAAAATGTACTGAAGTCTATTTCTGTTTCTCAAAGAAATGTTTATGTCTTTGTAGAATAATTTACAGTTTCTCCTCCCCAGAAAAGCATGAAAATTGGCCATATCACACATCATTTTCTCAAAAACTGGCATGAACATGTACAAAATGAAATGGTAAACAAGGACTTCAGGCCACAAGATGGTCAATGATATCATGGGAGATAAGTGAGAACTTATTTGCAGCAACTAAATCATTGTTTCTTAATCTTTGCTCTCCTGTTTGTCTCACTCAGTAGCCCACATCAATCTGTATTAGAAACTCAAACATATTTTAAAAAGCCATTTCCTTTACTGAATAAGAGTTTTAAAATAATCCGCAAAAATGAACAAGTCTTCCACTCATATTTTAACTCCTTCCAAATGTGATTCCTGGTCATTTCAATTCATTGGCCTCCCAGTCTTCCTTCCCTCTGTTTTTTTAGACAGGCAAAGGCAAGGCACTGCCCATTATCTGTTGTACTAAAGCATAACAAATGAATGCGAAGCCATAGCCATTCGTCTCCATCCCCCCTAACCACTTAGTGTGAGGTAGCTGCGAATGGCAACACTGAATTCAGTAGCAACATTTATCATGTTTTTCATCTGAAACCTGGGTGGAAAATAAAAGGGGAATGTGATGGTCTATAATGTACTTAGGAAACATGTCAAAAGTGAATAAAATCTTGCTCAAAGGAAGAATCCATTCTATACAGCTTAAGATCCACTGGATTTGGTACTGAACTTGAAATAATTCAAATGAAGATTTAGCACTAACTTTCAGAGACTCGAATGATCTCGATTGTTGCTAAAAACCAAACAATACATAATAGTTTAGTGCCCATGACAAGTATTTTTCTATTTTCCTCCCTTCCACTGCAATCGTGTTTACTCTATGTGAACGCTAACACATATGAGATGCTGAGAAAGAAAATGGTCACAAATGTTTACCATTCAAGCACTCCTGTTCGTATTTCTAAGTGAGGAAAAAATATTCTAAAGGGCCGAAAAGGCAATGCATGTAGTAAAACAGATTGGAGCAAAGCTTCCACTTGTAATGCTAAAGGCTCTTCTTAACTTGATGACATATTTCTCTGACACCCTTGGGCACACCTGCTATTACATTCCGTTTCCCTAATCTCACTAGGATCATTAGGGGATTCTCTGAACTATCAGGCAGGCAATTACTGTAATACAGTCTCAACACTAACTGGTCAACCTGGCATCAACAGCCAGTGTACTTAACTCGAATAACACAATTGCCAGCAAAAAGTTTTACGGTTACAGAGGGTGATAATATGCAGAGAAATGATGTTCAAAAGAGCTTTGCAAGAGTCCTCCCATGCTTATTTCCATGGAAGGTTTGGCTCTGGTGAATATTTAGGGAAACAATATTAATTCTGCTGCTTCAGAGGATCCATGGGGAAATCCAATAAATATCTGATTAAATTAGTCTCCAGCATAATTACATTAAAGTCAAATTTGTTTAACTTTTTCTATGCTTGGTTATCTTTGCACAGCCAAAAAGATGTTAATTGGCAACCTAGCTTCTAATGCATTTATACCACTCGTGGCTTATGAAGTTCAAGTTTTATAATACAAATGAAAACAGACTGAAGCTGTTTTATAAAAACTTTGAGGTCATTGTTTTTAATGGAGCCTTGAATTCTTTAGTTTACATCGATTTTTTTTTTTTACAGTGAATCTTTTAAAGAATGTCTATCCTTATAAGATACCATATGTACATAGAAGTATTATTTATACTTGTAAACATTAGAAAATAGATCTAGGGGAAATTGACAACATGAGAGAGGCTCTGTCCTACCCACATGGCCAGCATTAGAGAAACATCTTTCTTTGAGAATTTACCACACTTTAATTACCTCCCCAACCCTTTCACTTGGTTATATTTCTTGAGCAGGCCTCCAAAGAACAAATAATTTAACATAAAGTACAAGAAGTGTACAAGATAATGTCTTTAAAAATAGAAACTCTGTGCATTAAATTGCTATATATGCAAAGAACATAATTGCTATCTATAATCTTAAATTTTACTGAGAACATTGATAGATTTCTATATGCAAATATTACAAAATGTTACAAATGTCACAAAATGATATTACAATGAGAAGTATCCTCTTGTGGTAGCTTTGGATGAAGTTCCCTGTAGTTAAGACAAATAGTATTCACTCAGTGCCCACACATTTTAGAGAGGTGCCTAAACACATCTGCACAATTTGGGAGTGATACCAAATCCAAGCTGATACTTCATAGGCCAGTGCCACCTCCAGGACAGATAGAAAAGGATGTGACTGGTGATGATGTATTGGAGAAGAGAATTTCTTTAGAGAGACTTTTGTTAACATGCTGTAATGTCTCGCTCGCCTAAGAGCTGGGAGGAGGTGACACTTGTCTACAAGTTGCCGGCTGGAGGCGTCTGTTACTGCAGAGCTCGGGTGAGTGCTGCACTGGAGGCTTATGTTTCCTTTCTGTTATATCTGAACCCAGTAGAACATTTGGGAATTTGGGTCACCTTCAAGGGATTTTGCCCACGAGTACTGCACAGAGGAATGAGGAGAATCTTCCAGGATGGACTGAAGGGATACAGAACCATATGGAGAGTCGTAAGCAAGTAGTGAATGAGACATCAACCTATCACAAAACCTCAGGTACAAGATTTCCATTAGGGATTACTGAGGTATCTTCAGATTTCTGTACACTCAGAGCATCCAACATGCCTAGAATTAAATACTAATAAAATAACAAACTGTAAAATACCTGAAATCCCTAGGTTGTGGGAGTAGCCTAGGATTTTGTCCAAGGCTAGGCAAGAAAATGTCTGAAAAGCAGTGTGAAATATCCTGCCCGAAAAACTGATTTTTTTTAAACTCAAGTTAAAATGTCTGTTATACAAGTTTTAGGAAGCATAGCCATGTAAAACTGAATGACAGTATAACAGTGAGAAAGGAATTTGAAGTTTATGAATGGAATCTTGAAGGAGTAAGAGAAAAGGCAGGGGAATAGGAATGTAAGGCAATAAGTAAGATAGCAAAACTGTGTCAACTGTGCTACTAAGATAGATCTGGATAGAGCAGAACTGTCTAAAAGCAAATTTCATACTGTTTTCCACAGCGCATATAATGCTAGCCTCTCTTTTCTACTACAAATCTTCCATAAATTAATGTTTTAGAATATTATCAAATAAGCTGAAGAAATGAAATTTCTCACCTCTAGGTCACTATATGGCATAAGCATCACAAAAGAGGGAATCAGGGGAAGGAAGCCATCAGTGTCAGAAGAGTTTCATCCATGCATCTTGAAGAAGCTGGTGTTTAATCAGGTTCTCTAGCAAAGAGGAAGCTTCTCTGTGGACTCCGCAATTAGTCTTTTTATCTTACCAGGTTTCCTTTATCTTCCTAAGCTCAGTATTGTTCATCATTGTGCATTTGATTGTAATGATGATGAGAATAGGATGATGGGGGTGTTGTGATGGGGATGAGGTTGGTGGTGGTAACAATGGGGATGGGAGTGTGATGAAGACATCTCCTACCATTTTCTTTTTTTTTTTTTAATAACGGCTTTATTTAAAGAATATAAATTTCCAAAATACAGCTTATAGATTACAACGGCTTCCCCCCCATAACTTCCCTCCCACCCGCAACCCTCCCCTTTCCAACTCCTTCTCCCCTTCCGTTCACATCAAGATTCATTTTCAATTCTCTTTATATACAGAAGGTCAGTTTAGTATATATTAAATAAAGATTTCAACAATTTGCCCTCACATAGCAACACAAAGTGAAAAATACTGTTGGAGTATCAGTTATAGTATTAATTCACAATGTATAGCACGTTAAGGACAGAGATCCTACATGATATATATATTTTTAAATTGATTAATTTTCTATGCAATTTCCAATTTAACACCAAGATTTTTTAATCATTTGCAATTATCTTTATATACAGAAGATCGATTCAATATATACTATGTAAAGATTTCATCAGTTTGCACCCACACAGAAACACAAAGTGTAAAAATACTGTTTCAGTATTAGTAATAGCATTAGGTTGAACTCTGTAATTAACACACAATTATTCTTAGGCGTTTAAATTTAACTGAAAAGTGATCCCTGTTAAATATAAGAGTGGGAATAAGAGAGGGAGGAGATGTACAATTTGGGACATGCTCAATCGGAACTGCCCCAAATGATGGAGTTAGAATTGTGCCAGGGGATTCCAATACAATCCCATCAAGGTGGCATGTACCAAGGCCATCTCACTAGTCCAAGTGATCAATTTCAGCTCACAATTGATCACACTGATAGGTCTAAGAGTCAAAGGGATCACACAAACAAGACTAGTGTCTGCTAATACTGATAGAATCAAAAAGGGAGAGAATGATCCAACATGGGAAGTGGGATACACAGCAGACTCATAGAATGACAGATGTCCTAAATAGCACTCTGGCCTCAGAATCAGCCCTTAAGGCATTCGCATCTGGCTCAAGAGCCCATGAGAATATTTTAGGCATGGAAAGCTAAGACACTCTGAAAAACAAAAAACAGAAGACCTAAATGAAAGATCTCTGCAAGTGAGATCCCAGTGGAAAGAACGGGGCCATCAAAGAAGGAGGTACCTTTCTCTGAAGGGAGGAGAGAACTTCCACTTTGTCTATGACCCTGTCGGAATAAGATCGAAGTCGGCGAACCCTAAAGACTTCCATAGCCTCGGCAACTCATGACTAGAGCCTAGGGAGATTACTGACGCCATAAACAAGAGTGTCAAATTGTTAAATCAACTTCAGGAGTCACTGTGTACTTACGTCCTTAATGTGTTATCCAATGTGAAATAATGCTATTACTAGTACTGAAACAGTACTTTTACACTTTGTGTTTCTGTGTGGGTGCAAACTGATAAAATCTTTACATAGTATATATTGAATCTCCTACCATTTTCTAATGCCTCCTGTGCTAAGCATTCATCTGCTTTGTAATCTAGAAGCTTATTATTACTTGCAGATGTCTCTTCTGTTCTGATACCAGCACTCAGTACTATACATTTTCCTCTAAATTCTGTTTTGGCTGCATTAACCACATATTGATTGGTAGACTGTATTTTTATGACCTAGAATTTGGTCTGTTTTGGTGAATGTTTTACATGAGTATGAGAGGGATGTGTATTTTAGCTGTTGTTAGATGTTAATTAGATTCAGATCATTGATCATAGGATTGTTACATTCAGTGTGTCCTTACTGACTGTCTGTCAGCTACATCTGAACCTTACATCTCCTCCTTCACCACCTCTCCAACAAAGAACAGTGAAATCTGTACTGGGAGAATAGTTAGGTGGTAAAAATCACCTCAGTAGTCAGCTACTCATAGAGGGATGTTAAAATCTCCAGTTATAATACTGAAGTCAGGGGCCAGTGCTGTGGTGTAGCACGCTACCTGCAGTGCCAGCAACTCATGTAGGCACTTGTTTGAGTCCCAGCTGCTCCACTTCCAATCCAGCTCTCTGCTATGGCCTGGGAAAGAGTGGAAGATGGCTCAAGTCCTTGGGCCTCTGCACCCACGTGGGAGACCCAGAGGTAGCTCCTGGCTCCTAGCTTCAGATTGGCCAAGTTCTGGCCATTGCGGCCAATTAGGGAGTGAACCAATAGGTGGAAGACCTCTCTCTCGTTCTCTCTGTGCCTCTCCTCTCTCTATGTAACTCTGACTTTCAAGTAAAATAAATAAATCTTTTAAAAAGTAATAATTCATGTTTCTCTCCTTACAGTTCTATCAGTATTTGGCTCACTGTTAAAAAATATCTGTTTTTAGACACACATACATTAAAGATTGTTATATCTTCTTGAACAATGGCCATTGAACAGTTGGCCATATTATCAAATGCCCTTCTTTATCCTTGATAATTTCCCTTCCTCTGATATTGGCTATCTTAAATTAATATTGCTACTACAAACTTCTTTGGATGAGTGTTGGCAAAATATCTTTTTCTCAGTTGCATTACTTTTTATCTATCTGTAGCTTTATATTTGAAATAGATTTCTCATAGAATGTAGCTAGATCTTAGTTTTTATCTACTTTGATAGTCTGTGTTTAATATATTTAGAGCATTGTTGTTTAGCTATTATTTATATGTGTGGATTAATACCTATAATATATTTCACCATTCACTATTTACTGCCCTGCCCTTCCTTCCCTCCTTCACTTTGTATTCCTCCCTTCCTTCCTTTCACTTGTCTTTCTTTCCCTCTGTCTTCTTTTCTTTCATATTCTACTCTTTTCTGTCTTTTAAGGTTTTAATTGAACATTTTATACAGTTTTGTTGTATATTCTTTCCATATAAATCATTCTTTACATGTTTTTAGTGGTTTCCATTGAGTTTACAATATCTACTTAAAGCTAATGTAAGTACTCTTTCAAATTTCACCATACTATTTCATGGGTCACATTGGTACTTTGTAACAGAGCATAGATGGTCCACAATTTGTGATGATTTGGCTTATTTCTTACTTTACAATTGTGCAAGAGTGATACAAATTCATTAGAAACTCTATTTTGAATTTTTAATCTGGTGTTTACCCCAGGCAGCTGATATATGATACAAAATCCTCTCATGATGCTCTACAGCACCTGAAGCCACAGTTCCTATTCAGTGACTCCATCTCAAGGGCAAATCCCCAGTACTCTCCAGTGCACTGTGTTGCTAAGACATGGTATTCTGTAGCTTAGGTGTAGCAAGGTATTAAGTGGGACATTTTCAACTTATGATGGGTTTATTGAGATGTATCCCTAATGCAAGTAAAGGAGCATCTGTATTCCCAGTTTCTCCCTCTCATTTTTTGCGACACTGATGTCATTCATTTCACTTATTCCTAAGTCAAGACCACTTAATGCATTATTGCTATTATTCTTTTGAACAAACTGTTATCTGTGAGACCAACTGCAAATTAGAAAAACAGAGGTCTTTAATTTACCTTCCTTTATATTACTCCTGCTTTCTTTATGTAAACCTGAATTCAGATCTATGTCATTTTCCCTTATCCTGAAGAATTTTTGAAACATTTCTTTTAAGGCAGTCTGCCAGTGACAAATTCACTCAATTTTATTGTATGAAAAGGTCTTTATTTCTCTTTTGTTTTTTGAAGAATAATTCTACTAGATACATATTCTAGGTTGTTAGATTTCTTTTATCTGCTAACACTTCAACTGTTTCACTCTATTCTCTTCTTTTGTGCCTGATTTCTGAGAAGCTTAATGTGATTCTTACCCTATTCCTCTTTAGGTTTTTTTTTTTTATTTAAAGATTTGATTTATTTATTTGAAAGGTAGAGTTACAGACAGTGAGAGAGAGAGACAGAGAGAAAGGTCTTCCTTCCGTTGGTTGACTCTCCAAATGGCCGCGACGGCTGGAGCTGCTCCAATCCAAACCCAGGAGCCAGGTGCTTCCTCCGGGTCTCCCACGCAGGTGCAGGAGCCCAAGGACTTGGGCTATTCTCTACTGTTGTCCGAGGCCACAGCAGAGAGCTGGACTGGAAGAGGAGCAACCAGGACTAGAACTGGTGCCCATATGGGATGCTGGGGCCACAGGCAGAGGATTAATCAAGTGAGCCGTGGCACCGACCCCTTATCTTTAGCTTTTATCCTCTGATAGAGTTCAGTGTTTTTTTTCTGTGTCTTTGATTTTCTGCAGTTTGAATATAATATGACTAGAAGTATATTTTCTGATAAATATCCTGCTGGTGCTCTCTGAGTTTTCTGGATTTGTCATGAATGCTGGAAAATTCTAAGTCATTATCACCCTAATATTTTTCAGTCTCGGTCTTCTCTTTTTGATATTCCTGTTATGCATTTGTGGTGCCTTTTGTAATTGTCACAATGCTTAGATAATGCTTTTCCTTTTTATCATTTTTCCTTCTACATTTCAGTTTTGAATTTCCTATTGCCATACATTCAAGCTGTCTGTTTCTTTCTTCAGTCATGCTCAATGTCCATGATCCTGTCCACTGATGAGGCCATCAAAGGTATTCTCCATATTCTTACACTGATTTTTAATTCTAAAATTTCCATTTGGAAAGTTTTTTGGAGTTTTGGTCTCTCATTACATCAGCCATCTGTTTTTATATGTTGTCTAATTTTCTATTGGAATCCTTAGAACATTAATCATACTTATTTTAAATTTTTGGTCTGCTACCTACCAGATTTCTGCCATATCTGAATTTAGGTCTTATGCTGTGGTTGTCCTTCCAGGATTTATTTTTTTTATTTTTATTTTTTTCCATTAGTATATCATAATTTTTTTGCTGGAAGTACAGCACATTCTATCAGGTAGAAGAAACTGAGGTATATAGGCTTTTACTGTGCTCTATATTTTTCTAGCTAGGAGAGAAATTGTGTTGCTTATTTGCTTTCTCTGTGTTGTCAGAATCTAAAATTTCCTCTGGCATACTTGTTTTTTCTCCAATGTTGTGTCTTATGTTTTCCTAGATACTGCTTAAGGAAGGCTAGGACTTGCCATCATTTTAGCTTTAATGTCCTGCTATAATATAGGAGCTCTAACAATATGGTGGTAAGGTGCAAAGGGCAAGGAACCATGGTCAGTTTTCCATGATGCTGAATTGGATATTTCCCTCGCCCTACATTAGTTAGACCTTGGCAAAACTGGTTGATTTCACCCTGGTAAAGTAGTTTTCTTAATGATAGGCCTTGTTGAAGATAACAGAGAACTGTAGGCATATTTTAGAATGGTCAAATTTTCTCACCTCTTGCTGGAAACAAGAGGATATTTTTCTCAGATCTTCACAGAAAGGATCTGATAAAGCGTTTGCAGGTTAAAACACTCAAAAGTATGAGGGTTTCTTAAAACTGGATGCCCTGGAAGTTTTTTCTCTTGAACTGTTCCACATGATGTTTTATAAATTACATTTTAAGTGTTCCTACTCATATGGACCTTAGCTATGGACTTTTATTCCAGGCGTCTGCTAAAAGTAAGCTGTGACTCTCACCTCAGTGTATCTCCAGTTTTGAGACAGGGCTCTGCTTCATGACCTCAATTCTCTGCTGGAGCTAGGAGGATCTATTGATTTGCAGTGTTATCACCTATTTTCTTATGATGAGGACAAGAGTAACAGCTTCTAATCATTTTACACTTTGGGCCAGAAACACAAAGATTTTTTTTTTCATTCTTCTTTAACATACTAAATTTCTTCTATTTGCCAGAGACACAAGTCAGTTAAGAATGATACAAAGGCAATGAACATACAGTATGAGAGTCCTGCATTATTTATTTCTAGGTCTTTGAGTTTCTTCCCTACATTTATTTTAGCTTTAGTTCCTGAAACATCTAAGTCTCTATTTTTGTGCTTTTCTGACTTTTCTGTTTAACAACGCAGACTTCTGTTCTCTACTCAGTACTCATTCATTCCTATCTCATTCGTGTCTTGGTTGAGTACTTTCTTTCCGTACACTCTGTATCTCAATGGCCTCCTCTCATTAGTGCTTGCCTTCAGTTTACATCGAGACCCACAGGCAGTGAACAACTAGTATATTAAGGCATAGTCTTAATTCTCAGAGCTGGAATTGCAAGTAGCTCTTAAACACCCAGGCTCTCAGCAAACTAGACAATAAAAAACAACTTTTGAGGTAGTGGATGTTGCCTAATAGCTGAGACCCACATCGTGTTTTTATTAAGATTTATTAATTTATTTAAAAGGTAGAGTTATAGAGGCAGAGTCAGAGAGAGAGAGAGAGAGAGAGAGAGAGAGGTCTTCCATCTGCTGGTTCACTCCCCATATGGTCGCAACAGCTGGAGCTGGGCTGATCCGAAGCCAGGAGTCTGTAACTTCTTCTGGGTCTCCCATGTGGATGCAGGGAACCAAGGACTTGGGCCATCCTCCATTGCTTTTCCAGGCACATTAGCATGTAGTTGGATCTGAAGTGGAGCAGCCGGAACTAGAACTGGGCCTATATAGGATGTTGACACTGCAGGCAGTGGCTTTACCTGCTATGCCACAACACCAGTCCCACCTCCTATTTTTGAGTTGCTAAATAGACAAGCCTTATGGGGCCACACTTTACTTATATAAAAATGGCAGTTAATATCATTATTGGCAAATGAAATGCCAACCATAGTAAATAAACATGATTTTATTCATATTTCAGATTCCTGGATGTTCTAATTAAATAGGGTAATGGATTTTACGAATCCATTTGCTTATCAAATATTTTATTTTGAAATGGATGTCACTTTCCTTCTCCTTACCAAAATTTTTCCACATGTTTATTTCTTGAGATGCAAAATTTGAGTACATGTTTTAAACTGTTGATGTGATATTGTGGCTTAACAGGTAAAGCCATCAACTGTGATACTGGCATCCCATATAGGTGCTGATTCAAGTTCCAGCTGTTCCACTTCAGATCCAGCTCGCTGCTCATGCACCTGGGAAAGCAGCAGAAATGTCCCACGTGCCTGGGACCCAGTACCTACATGGGAGACCCAGGAGCTTCTCGCTCCTGGCTTCTATCTGCTCCAGTTCTGGCCATTGAAACCATCTGGGGAGTGAACCAGCAGATGGGAGATCTCTCTCCCTCTCTCTAATTCTGCCTTTCAAATAAATAAATAAATTCTTTAAAAAAGAATATAAAAATCCATACATTAAACAGTAGAGAAAGAAATTTAAAAAATTAAAATTGTTCAGATCTGAAAAAACATCCTGAAATTATAGAACAAGAAAGATGGTGGGTGTGTACCACACATAACAGCTTTTAACTGAAATGGTAAGTTTAAATCTGTTACAGTTTGGATGTCATTTAAGTGGTTCTCCATAGTTTCAAGTGCAGTGTGCTTGGTCCCCAAAATGGCTATACTGGGAGGTGGAGAAACTTTTATGAGGAAGATATTTTTGCAAGGAAATTAGTTCATTGGGGTTGCTGTCCTCAGAAGGGATTAATGTACTTCTGTTTGGAACTTATAAATGAGCAAGATATAAGTCAGTTCCATTGAGAAAGTATTGCTATAAAAGAGCAAAAGAGACCCCTCCCACTCTCTGGCTTTCTGTCCCACCATGTGATCTTTCCTTCTCACACATACTCCTGCCATGGTATCATTCAGCATGATGCCGTTTTTCATGATTCTATAGCCCAGTGGGCCCTCACCAGAGCCGAAGAGATGTTATATGATGCCCTTGTACCTCCAAACTGTGAGCTAAATAAAACTGTTTCATTTATAAGTATACAACTTCAGGTGTTTTATTATAGCACCTGGAAATAAGACTAATGCAAAAGCCAAATACACTAGTTACTTACAGGAATTGTTAAAGGATTATATGCTCCAAGAAAATGTGAAAACATTTATCTTATTAACAATAACAAAAGAAAGCTTGTGTGTCCAAATTTTGAGAACAATCTACCAATTTTGTGAGTATTACAAATTGAAGTGTCTGTACTTCAAGGTTAGACAAGACTGACAAGTCTACAAGTCTAACAAAGAGGGAAGTCCCAAACTGATTCACCCAGCATTCTTTCAAACATCTTTCTAAACCACAGACAAGAAGTAAAGAATTCAGTAGTAGATTTAAAGGATGTGGAGAGAGAGAGGAAGTCTATATTGTTTGTATTATATTTCTCCAACTTCTCTCACATGCCCATGAAGTTGGTACAGTTTATTCTACTTTTCATCCAAACCAAATCACTAGAGTTGGTGTGGAAGGAGGTCAACAGAACCTCTTAATGAACTTGATTTGGTGTGTTCTAGCATTTATGAGACATCAGTACCTGATATCTGACTTATACCTAAAACATCCAAAAGCAAGAGCTCTTCTGATAGCACAATTGGTGGGACAATTGAAAGTACAAGTTTTCTGTACACCAACTGCAGACCCAGTGTATGGAAACCAGATTGGTCATTGTGAAAAAAAATCCAATTAAAAAGAATGCCAGTAAAAAAGGTGATTCCTACAGCAGGTGGACCATGGGAAACCAGAGACTGAGAGTGTAATTATGAGTGTCCAGCTACAGAAAGCATCACTTGCATTAAGATGTATGCAGGTAAAGGATCACCAAGAGGAATACATAAAACCACCAACAAGAAGGAGCCTGGCCACTTGGAATCCTGCATATGCTGAGGGCACCAGGCTTGATAATAACATTCTCAGTCAAGTAAACAATTCTTCACTGTGTTACATTTGTTTCCCACTTCAAACTCTAGAGTGTCTAGATGCAGTAGAAGAGTTAGTTGGGGAAATATGGAAATTTCAATATGCCCTTTGATCCCAAACACAACTGATGGAAGAAAGAAGATTTAAGGGGAACATGCTTAATAATCATGTGATTATTAGACTGGTTAAATCATTCATCATTTAATGCTGACAAGAGAAGCTACAGAAATTGGCAGAGTGTTAGAGAAAGGGGATGTGATATGAGTTGAAGGAGAGAAGGAGTCATGTTGGGAAATAATAGAGTTAATTTTCTATTTGCATTCTGTGAAGTGCAGTTAATTCATTAAGCCAAGTACATTTACAATGAGTCTGCAAAAAGTCCAACACGAAGAGTTGAGTTAAGCTTAACTATGTTACAGAAGGACCTGTGTATACAGAAGACCTGACAGTGTATAGATCCCTTTTAATGTGTGAGATAAAGTCACAATACTTCTGAGTGCACTGTGCATTGCTGGGATAAATTTTTGGCACAGGAAATAAGAGCTCCCTTTATTGGATGGGACTGCCAAGCCCACTTTAAACAGATGGCTGTTATTTCATTATTCAACACACTTTTCCTTGACACTTCTCTCTCTCTGCCAAGTAGTCCTTCAGATATAGTCTTGTGTTTTGGAGAAATTAGTGAGATAGTTTTTGAGAAACCATGCAAAGGTGTGAATGGTGTTTATTTCTCTATCCACCTACTTTCCAATCTGGACCAAAAATTAGGTTGGAGATAAGCTGGACTGATTCCAATTACTGATAAGCCACAAAGAATTTTTATGAATCATTTCTGTGATTGATTTTGAAAACTTAGTACTAGTACTGAGTTTTTCAAATCCTCTTTGGTGTGGAGTAAGGGATTCCCACTTTAGTTACCAACTGATTTGCTAACTTCTTAGACATTACAATCAAAGCCTAGGCTTTCACAATTGAAAGGAATTGTTAAAGTCATCTGACTGCTATTTAATGAAGAAATCCAAATCAAAATATTTCACGTGAGTGGTGTGGAAATTTTGTGAGAATAGAATAAGAGACTGCTGGCATCAGGACACTACAATTTTTTCTATATCCTAAGTTTGTTTCTGGATACTTAAATTTTTCTTTTACAACAATTTCCCATGCAATGGAATAGAAGACAATGATAACTCTAAGGCTTGGATCATCCTGCGGCAAGCCATCTAGGGGAAGAGTATACTTTCACAATGATTCCAGAAGAAATCCTGGAGAGGATTCTGGTTGTGCCATGTCTCTGCCTGGAGTCAGAAATGGTGGCAATCTCATCCAAACTAAAGGAACTGATGGTAACAGGATGATGATTCAAAGAAGTTCTTTAAAAAAGATTTATGTATTTATTTATTTATTTGAAAGGCAGAAGTATTGAGAGAGAGAGAGGGAAAGAGAAAGAGAAAGATCTTCCAAAATGCCAAGGGAACCCTTATTCCTTGTTCCTTAAAGATGTTTCTGAGAATAGTTCAAGAACATCAGCTCATGTTTTTTGCACAGTCACAATGCTAGATAAATACATAGAAATTTTCTAGACACTGAAATTTCAGTCATCTAGAAGTGAGAAAGTGTTTCCAGACTGCAGAGTCTGGTTGTATTTGATGATAACTATCTAAATTTTCCATCCTAGAACATGGCATCTTCATTGTGAGAAACACAATTGCCACAGTTTACCTGACTTAGGGGAATAGTGATGAGAAAAGATCTGTCACGGCAGAGTATACAGGTGAGTTTAATCTTGGTAAAAAAGAAGGAAGGCATAATGTGAAATAATCAAGATAGTTCACATTTGAATGATCTGAGAGCTTTTGAATACTATTGAATTCTTCACCTTCATTTCCACCCCAGACTAATTAAACATGAATCTTCAGGGTGCATACCTGGGAAGATTCCCAGGTAATTCTGATGTTCATCCAGGTTAGATAAGACTTGAGAAATGTACAAGTAGATAAAATGTACAAGCAGATAAAAAAAGTGTTAAATTACTTAAAACAGAGGTTAACAATTGATGAAGTAAAGAAATTTAGTGAGCTTTTTGCAACTGTTTATTAAACATGTAATGTGTACACTATACTATAGACTCTAAAATATACTGGTTGGGTAGAAATAATCATCCTCTATTTGATGAATGAAAAAACTAATGCCAGGCCAACATAAATGGCTCAGACAGAGCACATGAAAGTGGCAGATCTTGGATGTGATTCCCTTCTGATTGATGCTGTGGACCCCATTGAAGACAAGTACTGTGTGTTGTTCATCTTTCAATCTCCTCCACTTCCTATTGTACCAATCCCCAGCCTAGAACACATCTACTCTACCAAAGTGGCTTTGTAAAAGTTCACTTAATTGAACAAAATGAACTGTGGCTGTCATAAAATACATGACACATGTGGGACAGTACTTTCTTTTATCATCTACTTCAAATACTTTTCAGAATAGCCAAAGAAGCCTATGAGGCTGACTGACACCTGGTAAAGATAGAGACTTTGGTAACTGTAGTGGAGCCTGGATTAGGTGTTCTATCAGGATGGGGACCAGGAAGAAGTTTTTTCAGAGCAGGGCAGGTAGAGGACTTGGCCACTGGTAGAGAGAAAAGTACAGTCAGGAACAGTTATCCAAGAAACAGGTTGTGCAGAGATGCGTTTTCAGTAACAAGGTTCAAGGCTAAAACCAATTCAAGTGCATGCTATAACTTAGATAAAAGTCAAAATGAGATCTCACCAGGAAGGTGAAAAAGCAGCAAGTGCTCTCCTAAATTACCAATCTCAGGTAATCAAAATTTGGATACTATAGTACTCATTTTCAGGATCCAAAGAACTTAGAGTCAGGTATTGGGAGCCTGAATACATTGCAGTGATCCAACAGCTGGAATACAGGATGCTGGACACTGGGAGATTGAGTACAATTAAATCTTGTAGATATTTGCCAATAAGCATCATGTACAAGCCACAAGATACTGTAGTGCAAATGCACAGATGAACAAGACAAAAATTTATGACAAAAGAGGAAATAATCTGAGGGATGTGAGTGTTATTGGATACCTATGAAAGAGATAACAATTAAATTTTGAGGATCTTACAAAATTTTCTTGGCATAGGTGAAATTAGAAATGTTCCAATGTTGGGGCTGGCGCCATGGCACAGTAGGTTAATCCTCCTCCTGCAGCGCCAGCATCCCATATGGGCACCAGTTTTAGTCCCGGCTGCTCCTCTTCTAATCCAGCTTAATGATGTGGCCTGGGAAAGCAGTAGAAGATGGCCCAAGTGCTTGGGCCCCTGCACTCATGTGAGAGACCAGGAAGAAGCACCTGGCTCCTGGCTTCAGATTGGCATAGCTCTGGCCATTGCGGCCATCTGGGGAGTGAACCAGCGGATGGAAGACCTTTCTCTCTGTCTCTGCCTCTCACTGTCTAAAACTCTACCTCTCAAATAAATAAAATCTTAAAAAAAGAAGTGTCCCATGTCTTGACTATTATGAATAGTTATATAAAGTACAGATATCTTTTTAGTGTGTACTGATTTCGTTTCTTCTTTGTGTATATAGCTGGTAGTGGGATTGCTAGAGCATATTGTATTCTATTTTTAATTTTTTGAGGAATCATCATACTGTTTTGCAGTACTAATTTATATTCATTCCACCAATATCTAAGAGTTCCCTTTTCTTTACATCCTCACATTTCTCTACATCCTAGTTATCTTTTTGTTAGTAGCCATTGTAGTGGCAGTATATTGTTATCTCATTACCTTGATTAGTGACATTAAGCATCATTTCATGCATCTGCTGGTCATTTGTCTTTGAGAAATATCTGCATAATTCTATTGCTCATTTGAAATTCTTCTATTTAATTTTTTGCCATTGAGTTGCTTGAATTCCTTATATATTCTGATTATTAACTCTGTCAGATATTTTCCCGGTCTGTTATTTGTCTATTAATTTGTTTGTTTCCTTTGCTCTACATAGGCTTTCTTGTTTTGATTAAATCTCATTTGCCTATTTTTGCAGCTATTGGATGGAATGTTCTTTTAGGTCCAATTGATGTAAAATGCAATTTAACTGACTTATTTCTTGATTTTTATCTCTGGATGATATTTTCAATTATGAGAGCAAATTGTTAAAGTCCCCTGATATTGTATTGGAGTTTATATTTTTCTTAAGGTATACTAATATTTGTTTTATGTAGTTGTATACTGAGAAATTAGATCGATGCATATTTACAAGATTTTCTTGTCCCCTCTTGATGGATTGAACTCTTTATACAATAATCTTCCTATCACTTTTCACTGCTTTTGAATTAAAATTTGTCTTATCTAAGTGTGACTACTCCTGTTTTCTTTTGGCTTTCATTTGCATGAAATAGCTTATTCTTTTCACTTTCAAGTCTATGTGTGTCCTAGAGGTGAAGTAAATTTCTTAAAAGCAGCATATAATCAAGGCTTTCTTTTTTACACATTTGATTACTATGTCTTTTAATTAGATAATTTAATCCACATTTAAGGTAATCATTGATAGGTAAGGTCTTCCTACCACTATTTCCACAATTATTTCCTAGTTTCATTGTAATTCCTTTCTCACTCATTATGAAAATCTTCCTTTATGAGTAAGTAGTTTTCCCTAGTACTGTGCTATGATTATTTCCCTCTTATTTTTAGTGAGCCTATTAAAGATTTTGCTTTTTGGCTTCCATGAGACTTACAAAAATATATTTTTATTATATTGTGCATACTATTTTGTGACAATAGCAGGGTGATTGATTATAAAGGTGGAAAAAGAAATGAGAAGAGTAAGAAATGCAAATAAAAGCTCTACATTTTTTCTCAATTCCTCTCCACATTTTTAAATTGTTGGTGCCCCGTTTGACGTTTTTCTATAACTCTTCTCTCTTAACATATTGATGTAGTTATTTTTACATTTTTATAAAAAATTTATTTAAAATTTTATTTTTAAATTATTCTACTTTTAAATCCTCAGCCTGATGATATGAATGGTTTATATACCATGTTTGATATATTAGAGCATTCTGAATTTTTCTATCTAGCTGCTCTTGCTGGTGAGTTTTCTACCTTCTGATATGTTCTTCTTACTTGTTCATCTATTTCAGTTTGAAGAACTACCTTTAGCATTTCTTCTAAGACAACCCTGTTGGTGAAAACTCCGTTTTTGTTTAGGAATGTCTTTATCTCTTCCTCATACCTGAAGGGTAGCTTTGCTGTGTACAGTGTTTGTGGCTGGAAGTCTCTCCTTTCAGGATTGTGAAAGTCTCATCCTAATCCCTCCTGGGCTGTAGTGCTTATGCTGAGAAGTCCGCAGGCAGGCAGACTGGATCCCCGTTATGTGTTATTGATTTTTTTCCTCTTACAGCTTCGAGAATGTTCTGTTTATCTTAACCATGGAGAACTTGGTTATATAGTATGTCTTGGGATAGATTTGGTTAAGTTGAATCTAACTGGTGACCTCTCGGTACCTGGGCAGTTGTAACTTTCTCTAGATTTGATAAATTTTCTCTTATCTCTTTGAATGTATTTTCTATCCCTTTGGGATTCTCAAGTCCCCCTCAAATCACAATCAGCTACACGTTTGTTCTTTGCACACTGTACCAAAATTCCCATAAGCTTTCTTCATTCCTCTATATTATTTTTTTCTGTTCCAAATGTGTATTTCCAAATAGCCTGTCCTTAGGATCACTGACTCTTCTGTTGGAACTATATTTTGCTACTGATACCTTCTGTCTTGCTTTTACTTTCTCTAAGTATGCTTCTCAGTTGAAGGATTTGTTTGATTTTTAAAGTTACTTACATCTGTCTGTCTGGTCTTTCTGTATTCATTTGAAGTCCATTGAATTTTCTTAAAAGCTATTTTTAAAATTTTCATCTGAATATTTGACAGTGTCAGGTCTGAGGTGGTTGTTTCTGAAACCTTATTTTGTTGACTAGTGAGATCATGGTTCCCTGTGAGTTCTTGATATTTGTGGATGTAGGATGTGATCCATGCATTGAAGGATGAGATTCTTTTTCCCAGCCATCATAATCTGGCTTTGTTCATAGTTACGCTTCCGGAAATTCTAAGCAGTCCACTCTTTCTGTTGGAACTTGTGGACCCCTTGGCCACATCAGCACTACGTGGCGCTCTAAGTTGAGGTTTGCCACAGTCCACTGCTTGTGAGCTGTCACTGCCTCAGTGATACCCTGAGCTCAGATTTGTTCCAAATCTGCAGGTAGCATGGTCTTCAGAACGAACCAGAAAGGGATAATCTGTCCCTACAGGCCTCCCCTGGTGTCATGGCAGCCCCAGCCAGCCAATCCTTTGGCCACCAGTGCCACAATGTTAGATCATAACTGGAGTCCAAAGACCCCCAAGATCAGCTCAGCATGGAGATTGCACGAAAGCCAAATCTGCTAGATTGCCTGTCTTCTGCTGAGATGGACTCACAGCCTGAGGCTTCTGCAACCAGCCACAAGTAGTGCTGTAATGTAAGTCTGTCGAATGAGCCAAGTGACTCTGCTTGTCACTGGGACGGTTTTTGAAGTTTACCATGGCTACCGATTTGGGGGCAATGATGCTTATGATCTGTCCCACGCTGGGTTTTCAGATTTCAGCACTGAGTCTCAAGACTCTTGTGGTTCCTTGCTGTCTGCTCAAGGATGAAGGAAAGGTGATGAAGTCAGCACTTGGTCCACCTAGCAGGGTACCAAGATTTGTCATAGCTCCATATAACAGTCTCAAGGGTACACACCAGGGCTGTGAGGTTGGCATTGATAAATACTGCCCCACTAAGGAATAGGTCTCCACCTGTGCCAGGCAGGTCTAGATACTATCAGTGAGCACGCTCCTGGGAGTAAAGGACTTGATTTGATCAGGTACTGGTTCTCACAGCAGCCCCTCCCATGAGCCAGGAGGTAGAGTCCTAAATTCCCTTTCCTACCATGCTATCAAATGGAGTGCTGGTCTGCATTCTTTCTGGGGGATAGCAGACAGTCCTCCGATCACTTAGCTCTAGAGGGTAAAAATACTGTCTCTGGTTCAGGCCTGGGGGAGGGACCTGGCACTGGTTTTTATGATAGTAGAACTGGTACTAAATTTCACTCTAAGCTCTAGACCACATTCAGTCTTCCTCCTCCCAATGGGAGGCAAATCGTCTTTCTCCAGGCTGTTCTACTTGGCGGAGGGATGAAACAGGAAGTTGTCCCCTTTGCTTTCTTTGGTGCCTCTTTTCTTCTTCTTAGACTAAAGCCAGCTACTTTGTGCTCTAACCTGGTTTCCTTAGCTCTTGTGGAGGTGAGTGGTTACATGAGTGACTGTTCCAACTGGTGCCTCTGTGGGGATGCCCAAGGTTCTCACTCAACTACCATCTTCCTCTCTTGGCCAGTTGTAAAATTCAGTTATTTGGTATTAAAAACCCTGGTCAATGACATGACAGTTATTCTCTGGCTACAGTGATTCTAATCCTCAATGGAAAGTCATTTTGAGTTTAAGTCAGTGACTGCCTCAAGGTCTCTGTGGTAAAATTATTCCTGTAAGTATATATCACTCAGATAGGAAACAAATAGAAATGTGCCACGAAGAGTAAGATTTTGATAGGCATGATTAAGAGTTAAATGACAATTTTTCAGAGGTGGATGGAAATCATAGACTCTTGACAAACTAAACTTCAAAGACAGAGTTCAGATTTAAGGAAACTGGTATTGCCAATTTTAAAACATGTTTAGGGAATGGTGAGAGGCCAAGGCAAATGCCAAGATTTCTTGCTTTAAAGGGAGATCAGATCCTCTGAGGACACTCAAAATACAAAGTTACACACAACCTTTTGTCTTTTCAGCCTCTCAAAATAGTAGCACCAAAGCATCTTTGGGAGAAGCTGTGTATTTTAGAGAAACATCCCTTCCACGTGGGGAAGAGAATTCACTCCTTTTCCTACTGCTTTAACTTTTGGATGTGTTTAATGTCTAGAATAACTCAGAGAATTGCTTAGCTTCCATGTTTGGAACTAAGAGTTTTTTTACATCTGTCTATGACTTTCAGCTGGAAGTCAAATTGATATACTGCAACAGTTAAATGTGTGGTTTCAGTCTTAGTATGATTAAATCTTTATTTGCAGAAATGTTAATTTTCAAAAACAAGTGATGTTTTAATGACCATGAATTACCTATTTCAGGGATGTTTTCTATTCAAATCATTATTTCTGAATGTTCAAGATACCATCATTGTGAGTTCTCAGTCTCCATAAATTAGCTTTATGTCAAAAGACTCTGACCCTTGTGCGGTAAACTGGACATTTTGGGCACCAATGTTCACTCAGACATTGAAATTATTTTTTATGTTTTATCATGTCTCAGCAATCTCAAAATTGTTAGCAAGTACCTCATGTGTTAACCTTTGAAAAAGCAGCAGGAATCTCAGTTTGGTGCCAAATTGTAGCCACTCATTTTCTTGCCATTTGGCAAAGAATTTCATCCATTGTGATTGTACCCTAGCAACAGTACTGATTACCTTTCAATTTCCTAATTTTAAACACCTAGGAAACCTGGATTACCATAGAAATCACTTTTCCACTTACGTACAATCTAACTCAGCCATGTTGTTTTTACGAAGAGATCCCAAATTTGACCATTCTTAAGCTACAACGATATTTCCTGTAATGAAGACTCATTTCTAGAATTCTACTCTTAGTAAAGTTGCAATTTCTATGATTACATTTTCCAGTGGTTTTATCATAGGCCATCATAGAGGTGCTTCTAAATCTTTGGTGTACATTCTAATCCCTGGTTCAAATGCAGATTCTGATGGATTCTGCCTTTCTAAAAGCTCCCATATATGCCGATTCAGTAATCCTCATACCTCATATGAGAAGCAAGGAGATGTGGAATCTATTTTGTTGTTCTTTAGAAATTTTAAATGATTTAAATTATTTAAATAACAATTTCTATTTAATGTTTGAAAATATCTGATAGTTTTACTGTTTTCTTCTTTGAGTTTGTCACAAAATAAGCTTATAGAGCAAAAATATCCACTTGGAGAATCAGAATGATGCAGGCTAAGATATGTAATAGAAAACACCATTTGGTTCCATCTCTGTTGCGTTAGCATGTAAAGAAAAAGTCAATGAGACCTTCCTATTTTCTCGATACAGTAATCTTTAGACATGCAGATGTCTGTTTCATAATTCAAAAAACCCAATTTATTCAAATTACTTTTTTGGCTCCAAATTTAAATATAGAATGCTAGTTTTCATAGAATTAATATTAATTTTGGCGTTTTCCTCCAAAAGCATTCTGCTGGTGCTAAACTGATAAAGTGTTATTGCTAAAGACTAACATTATTTTGTAATACCACCTGTGCAAAGTAATCAGAAATGGACAGGCATGATTTTCGTTTTTTGGAGACTTGACTAGCTCTTCTCCCAGGAAACATTCGTGGAGTATAACTCAAGGCCCTTGTCTCAGTTTAGCTGTAGAAACCTCTGTGAAGGTTCTGAAATCAACAAAGTGCTGAGGGTCTTTCAGTTCCTAATTCTTTTGCTGTGACTATTGAGACTTTAGAATCTAATTAAATTCTTGTTTTCTGTAACCAGGTCTTCAGGAGCTCATTTTGAAAATGTAAGCAAGACACTCAAACAGCTCAGCCTTTGCATCTCCCAACTGGAACAATACTAATGAAGTAGGTACTGCTTGTTTGATAGCTGGATACCAGAAATGCCAACTGCCGCTTGTATTTCTGTTCTTGTGGAGTAGATACTCTAAAGTACAGAAAGTCACAGCATCATGGATCTAAGTGTGAATACTATGGATTATTCGTCAGGGCAATGAAGTCAAAGACAGATAAGCCATACAAAGAGAATCTTAGCTTTAGGTTCAGGTTACTTTAAGTTTTGCCTTTGACAAATCTTCTGTCATAACCCAATGTATCCAAAGTAATATTCAAAGATGCTAATACCACAGTGGAAAGAGGAAAAAGTCTGTCTATCCCTATCTAAGTCATGTACTCAATTTTAAAAGGATGAAAATTTTAATGAAACTAGTGTTTCTTTTCCAAATGATCAACTTTGCCTTCATTTTCTGTTCTTACGTGTGATCTCTTGAAAAGGTTTACATATGCCTCTTTTCTTCCCTCACCTATAAAAACCAAAAGACGTGTGACTATTTTGTCAGTGCCTGTTTACAATCTTTTGGTGGTTCTCCACTAATTACTTAGAATTCAAAATGCCAAAGAATGGCATGCAAGTCCTGTGAATATTTAGTTACCATTTTTAGTCACCTTGATTTATCTCATTTTCACTATCCCTCTTACTCACTGCTATGGATTTGATGTGTCCTTTCAAATTATGACTCCTAAAACTTAACAAGGGGCTGGCACTGTGGTGTATCTGGTAAAAGCTGCTGCCTGCAGCACCAGCATCCCATTTGGGTGCTAATTCAAGTCCCAGCTGCTCCATATCCCATTCAGTTCCCTGCTATGCCTGGGAAAGCAGTAGAAGATGGCCCAAGTCATTGAGCCCCTGAACCCAAGTGGGAGAACCGGAAGAAGCTCCTGGCTTCTGGCTTCAGATTGGCACAGCTCTGGCCCTTGCAGCCATCTGCAGAGTAAACCAGCAGATGGAAGACCTGTCTCTCTCTGCCCTTGCCTCTCTGTAATTCTGCCTTTCAAATAAATAAATAAATTTTAAAAATAAAATAAACTTAACAGCCATCGTGATGGTGTTAACAGGTAGGCCTATAAGGGTGATTTGGTCAGGAGGGCTTCTCCTTTGGGAATAGGAATAAGGCCCTTGTAAAAGAGACCACATACAGGATGGTTTAGTTGCCCTTTCACCTTCTGTGATGTGAAGACCCAGCATTCTTCATCTTCAAAGGATGCAGTAAGGTGGCGCCATTTTGGAAACAAAGAACAGCTCTCACCACCAGACAATGGGATCTGTTAGCTGCTTATCTTGCCTCCAGAATTATGAGAAAATAAATAAATCCCTGCTCTTTACAAACTACTCAGGCTCAGGTATTTTGTTGTGACAGCACAAAGCAAAGACACCCATACTATTAGAAGAGACTTTGGCCCTTACCTCAGGGCAGCAGGGAAGTGGGAGGTAGGGGCCATACTTGCACTCCTATCTATGATGTCGTCTCCTTCAATACCTTTGATCCTTGAAAACAACAACCAACTTTTTTTTTAAAGATTTATTTATTTTACTTGAAAGTCAGAGTTACCCAGAGAGAGAAGGAGAGGCAGAGAGAGAGAGAGAGGTCTTCCATACACTGGTTCACTCCCTAATTGGCCTCAATGGCTAGAGCTGCACCAATCCGGAGCCAGGAGCCAGGAGCTTCTTCCGAGTCTCCCACTTGGGTGCAGGGGCCCAAGGACTTGGGCCATCCTCCACTGCTTTCCAGGCCATAGCAGAGAGCTGTATAGGAAGTGAAGCAGCCAGGACTCGAAACCGGCATCCATATGGGATGCTGGCACAGCAGGAGGCGGCTTTACCCATTACACCTCAGCTGCCGGCCCCCCAACCAACTTTTACAATTTTCAATATGGCCTCTTCTTTTTAGGAAATTACTTGGTGGGAGGAGTTCTGTAATGGTTAAATATTACTGAGAATTTAAAGGAATAGATCACTATTGTCCTTGTGAAACTAGCTCTCCTATCAGCATTTGATTTACATCCCGTTCTGTCCATCAGCATCTTGTGCTTCTTATGGTCAGGTGTGCATCATATTCATGTGAATTATGAAAAAAAAAAACCTGGCACTGGAAACATGTTTTATATTTATGTAAAAATATTTAATGCGGAGCTGGTGTTGTGGTATGGTAGGTAAAGCCACCACCTGCGATGCCAACATCCCGTATGGGCACCAGTTTGAGTTTTGGCTCCTCCACTTCCAATCCCACTCCTTGCTGATGGCCTGGGAAAAGCAGCAGAAGATGGCTCAAGTACTAGGGACCCTGCACCCACATGGAAAATCTGGAGGAAGCTCCTGGCTCCTAGCTTCAGCCTGGCACAGCCCTGGCCATTACAGCTACCATGGGGGGAGTGAACTAGTGGATGGAGGACCGACCTCTCTCTCTCTCTCTCTCTCTCTCTATTTCTCTTCCCTCTCCCACTCCCTCTTCCTTCCTTAATCTGTCTCTCCCTCTATCCCACTCATTTTCAAAAAAATAAATAAATAAATATTTTTAAAATAATGAACTAAGGGACCAGTGCTGTGGCGTGGTAGGCTAAGCTTTCACCTGCAATGCCAGCATCTCATATAGGTGCCAGTTCGTGTCCTCACGGCTCCTCTTCTGATCCAGCTCTCTGCTTTGGCCTGGGAAAGCAATAGAAGATGGCCCAAGTGCTTGGGCCCCTGAACCCATGTGGGAGACCAGGAAGAAGCATCTGGGTTGTGGCTTTGGATCATCCCAGTTCCAGCCATTTGGGGAGTGAACCAGCAGTTGGAAGACCTTTCCTTCCTGTCTCTCCATCTTTCTGTCTGTAACTCTGCCTCCAAAATAGATAAATTAAATCTTTAAAAATAGTAATATAAAACATTTAATTCATAAATGAGCATGGTTGTTTCAGTCATTTTTGTGGATGTGAGCCAATAATTGGTCATCATGGGTAGGTTTTGTGGTGCAATGGGTCAGGCCGGGGAGGCCCACATCCTATATCAGAGTGTTAGTTTGAGTCCTAGCTCCTCTCCTTTCAATCCAGCTTTCCTGTTTATATCCCTGGGAAGGTAGCAGTCAATGACTCAAGTATATGAGTCCTGGCAACCTACCTGTGTGCGAGACCAAGATGGATTTCCTAGTTTTGGCCTGGCCTAGCCCTGAATGTTATGCGCATTTGGGGAGTGAATCAGCTGATGAGAGAACTAATTTCTCTCTCTTTCTCCTTCTTTGTCTCTCTCTGTCTCTCTCTCTGTCTCTCTCTCTCTCTTGCTCCCTCTCTCTAACTGCCTTTCAAATAAATAAATTTTTAAAAAATTAATTTATTTGAAAGGCAGAATTACAGAAGAGGCAGAGTCAGAGAGAGAGAGAGAAGTCTTCCATGCACTGGTTCACTCCCCAAATGGCTGCAAAGTCCATAGATGGGCCGATCCAAAGCCAGGAGCCAGGAGCTTCTTCTGGATCTCCCACACGGGTGCAGGGGCCCAAGGACTTGGGCCATCTTCTACTGCTTTCCCAGACCATAGCAGAGAGCTGGATCAGAAGTAGAGTCACCAGGTTTCAAACTGGCACCCATTTGGGATTGCCATTACTGCAGGTGGCAGCTTTACCTGACATGCCCCAGCATTGTGATTTAATGCTATAACTAGTACTCAAACAGTATTTTTCACTTTGTTTTTCTTTGTGGGTGCAAACTATTGAAAGCTTTACTTAATACATACTAAATTGATCTTCTGTATATAAAGAGAATTGAAAATGAATCTTGATGTGAATGGAAGGGGAGAGGGAACTGGAGGGGGGATGGTGGGTGGGAGGGAGGTTATGGGGGGGAAGCCTTTGTAATCCATCAGCTGTACTTTGGAAATTTATATTCATTAAATAAAAGTTTAAAAAAACAAAAAAAATTAAAAATTAGAAATAAATAAATAAATAAACTTATCCTCTCACCCCCCCCAAAAGAATAACTAATCATTTTCACTGAAGATTTGTCCACAATATGTAGATCTCCTTAAAAGGTGTTATCTTTAAGCACAGGTGATCTTATGTATGTAATGCTTGAAGTATGAGGCATATTTTTAAAATTATGAAATATACCCCTACATTAGAAGAGTATATAAACACTATATATATATATATATATATATATATAGTGTATATATATATATATGAAAAAGAGCAAACATAACATCAAAATATCCAACACTCTTATTTATAAATAAACATAACCAATAGCTTGGAAGCTCCTGATCTGGTTGATTGTATATCCTTCCCTTTCCTTTCCTGAGAATAATTCCTGTCCTCACTGATGAGAAAAATAATTATCTTTTTTTTAAAAAAAAAGATTTATTTATTTATTTAAAATATGGAAATACAGAGAAGGAGAAATGCACAGGCAGAGGGAGAGAAGTCTTCCATCAGCTGGTCACTCCCCAAGTGGTTGCAGTGGCTGGGGCTGGAAGACTGAAGCCAGGAGCCAAGAGCTTCATCGCTGGTATCCCACCTATGTGCAGGGGCCCAGGCACTTGGGCCATCCTCTGTTTCCCTCCCAGGTACATTAGCAGGAAGCTTATTCAGAAGTGGAGCATACAGTCCACAAACCAGTGCCCATAAGGAATGCTGGCACTGCAGGGGACAGCTTTTCCTGCTATGCCACAGATCTGGCCCCAAGGATAATTTTCGTCCTTCTATTTACTATTTTATCATCTTATGTACATGTCTCTAACAATATGTTGTTTATGCTTGCTTTTGAATTTTATGCAAATTTATGCCTTATGAATATTTTGAATTGTGTTATCTTTCACTCACTATTATTTTTGGGAAATTTATCTCTGGGAATACATGTATTTGCAGTTCATTCAGCTTATTGCACTATTATGCCATTGAATGATGAAAATTCACTTCTCATATCCAATCTACTCTCATAAGATCAGTGTTACTATGGATTTTCTTACATACATCTTCTGTTATTCATGATGAAGCGTGTATCTAATTTAGTCAAGCCTAATGATAGAATTGGCAGGTCACAGGGCACATGAGTTTCACATTCAGGTAAGTTCAAGCTGTTTTCTAAAGAAGTTTTCCAATGTTTGATTCATCTGGTAACATGAAAGTTTCTGTTGATTTATATCCTTCCTTTAATTGGTACCATACAGACTTAACATTTTTCCTCATCTGGTGCATATGGCATAGTATTTCCTTCTAGTTTTTGTTTGCATTTGCTGATTATTACTGAATCTGAATATATTTTCATATGTTGATGATTAATTTATGTTTCCTGTTCTTTGAAATATTCAAATTTTTTACCCAATTTTCTATTGGACTGCTTGAAATTCTCTTCTGAATGTTAGTCTTTTCTATAATTTAAGATATAAGTGTATTCTCAGAGTTCACAGCTTTTCTCTTTTCTTACGGTGTCTACATAAGCGGAAGATGGCATTTTTAAAATAACCACATTTATTATGCTACTTATTACTTTCCACAATTAGTTTTTTAATCCACAAAGATTTGATTTTTTTGGTTTGGTAAGAGTTTGAAGTATAATTTTTCAATTCTTTAAAATTATTAGCATCATTTATTACATTGTCCATTGTACTTTTCCCACCTAATTTCCAGTATCAAACCTACCAAATAATAGGTGTATGCATTGTGCATGAGTCTGTTTTTGGGCTAATTCAGCTTCATTGGTCATGTCATGGACTAATGGGGTGGTACTATAAGGAAGCACATCAACAGGACCAGCAATATAAATTGGAAAGCCCAGTACAAAAGGATAGTGTGGGTCTCTTGTTTGAGAAGGTATTAAGAATTTCAAGATGACAACAACAGAGCATTGGAAACCCAGCCTAAGGCCCTTCTGAGTGTGGGGCCTTAGGCAATGACAAACATTTTGTCTTTGAAGTCTACTCTACAGATAACAAATGTTGAGTTAGTTTCATTTTTTTGTAAGCATAAAATGACACAAGAATTAGCCCCACCTTCTCACAGAAAGCAGTTTTATATCAGAAAGAAAAGATCTTCATGAAAGAAATTAAACACCAAACATGTGAATAGAATTTGTAATATTAAATTGCATTTAATATTGGCAAATATGCCAAAATGACAAAAGTTACTAATAATAATAAGAAGAAAAGTTCATTTTACTTAGTAAGCTTTAATTCCTCAATCTCTAACGTCAAGTTTGATGTCTGACTATTGTGGTTGCACTTTTTTTACCTTCACTGTGGGGCCACATGACATCTAAGAGTCTCGCTGGCTCCAGTACATTAAGACCTCAAATTGAGTATGCTCCTTATGCAATGTACTGTTGTGTTTACTTGATGATTTTTAAAGTAAATGTTAAAAAGTTCTGTATAGTCCCCCGCTACTCATTAGTATGCTATAAGTGGTTAGCTGAAGGATGATTTGAATCGGTACCTGTGGATTGGTTATCTTGCAACCACTTATTACAAGTTTTTCTATACTTCCTGAAAGATATATACTATTTGTATTATAAAATAGGTTTACTTTTGCATAGAATATATTAAATAATGTCTCTATTATTCAGCATCATCAAGGACTCTAGTCTTCCGTGTAACTGAATTTTAATGAATCTCCAAATTATAATTTAATATTAAAAGCTTCAACTTTTTACTAGTGGCATGTTTTATATTTTAAAAAATCTTCACATCTTTATGAGTTACTACCTTGCCTTACTAAGCACTGCTTCAAACATTACCTGTTCTTTTCTTGATTATTTATAAGCGTTATTTTGGACATTAACTGGTGAGCTAAATTGTAGCCAATACAGTTAAATTATCAATAGCTAAATCTACTGTGTATTTAATTGTTGTGCCTACTTTCATTATTTTTCCTACCCCTTTCCTCTTGATTATATTGTCAGCTGCTACTTGAGTATATCCAGTGTGCCTTAGGATTGTACTCTATGCTTAATTTGCTTTTCTTAACTTGATATATGCTCAGAAACCACTTATTAATTTATTAGAATTCCAAGTCAAATTAAAATCAGTAGCTTCAAAGAAGAAACCAATATAGACAGAAATGCATAAATTATAGTAATAGGCTTTTGACTGCTCTTTGATCACTAACAGACCTTCTATACTTAGAGTTACTGCTTCAGCTCAGCCTATGCCTAAAAGTGAGCTCTGTTGATAAATGTAACACTGTAATGAGTACTTAATTCTCAGTATTTGACTTACTCTCATTTTGCAGACTTATAATTCCTTTATTGTTTATTATATTTCCCTTCTGCTGAATTGTTGTAGTTCCAGTACCCAAATGGGTGTCAAATAATTCAAAATAATTTGGTCATGTGTATGTACAATTACAAGGAAAATAACAGTTATTATGTACCTATCATCTACCCAGGAATAAACTGATTATTTATCCACCACAACAAACATAAAAGCAGGAGAAAATATTACTATCAGATAGATCATAAAGTAAGACTAAGAAAAGTTAGAAATCATGCATGCTTGTATAGTCAACAGAAGCAAACAAAGCATGTGTCAATAGGAATAGTTCATACACATTTCTTAAATAAGTGAGTGTTGCTTTATGGACTCTGACTTCAAAACACAGGATATTTTTCATGACATAAATGGAGTGAGCAAAGTTGAAGAATTAGTTAAAGTAAGCTTTGAGATTATCATTGCTTTTTGTTTAAAAATTATAACCTTTTTATGACATAGAAATTAGCAAGAATGGATCTAGTCAATAGTAAAATCTTAAAGGACATTCAAAATCTGTGTCAGAGCAGAGTTTACAACATTCCACAACAATAAAAATAAAATCTAAGATATGCACTTATAATGCCTGGTATCACATGCAAATAAATAATCCACAACTATATGCAGTTTTTTTAAAAAGCAGAACATGTTAAATTCAGAAATGTCAGGTTTCTCATGCTAACTGTTGAATAGGATTAAGTAGGCCCTGTTAAGATCAACTGATATTTAGAAAACATAATTTATACAGAAATTTTTCAAAGGAAGGTATAACAACTTCTTTGTTGACTTATAATGGCTTTTATAAATTGTTTGCTGATACATGTTGTTGCTCCGAGGGGCAGCAGCCTAAGAATACAGTTCTGGATAAAACCTCCTGGCACAGAAATAAAGAATGGACTCTTCCAGTTCACCTCTCAGGCAAACATAATGCATAATCCTCTCCAACTTCCATTTCATCCGGTGATTGTTACTTTGCATGGAATAGAAACCCACAAAAGTTAAGATAATGTTAGTAAGAACAAATACTCAGAATCCATTTAAGAGAAACGTAACAGAAGCTGCCATCTGTGTGTTAGTGTGTGTGTGTGTGTGTGTGTGTGTGTGAGAGAGAGAGAGAGAGAGAGAGAGAGAGAGAGAGAGAGAGGACATCCATGTGTGTAACTTGCAACTTTGAGTTGACTTGGCCGTGGTTCATGCTTATCATCCGATAAACTGTCTTGTCTTCTTATTGTTCTGAGATATACATCCCATGATGGTTGCCTATTAAACCCTGATCTATATAATATTACTCTGATATCACCACAGTTAAATGGCTCCATCAATGTATGCCAAATCTAAATTTCTCAAAGGATCTAAGAGGCTCACCTAGATTCAGGTGCCCACTTCTGTGAGCTGAAAGATTGGTTTTTGTGATACATAAGATTGTGTCTCCAGGCTGTGAATACTACTTGTATTTAACTCATTAGGCCCGAGTAATAATGGAGAAATTTTGCATGGATATTAGTATAGCCTACTAGTTATGAAATGATCTCAGATGGTTAGATAAGCAGAAATATCATAAAAGAGTATTTTCAAGTTTATCTGACTCTGATTTTTCATATACATTTTTCTGAGCCACATAGAAAAACAAAGAATCTTATCTGTCCTCAATTCTAAAATTTAAAAAAACAAAACTCCATGATTTTATTTCAAGTATTTGAAGCATACCTTCCTTGCTAGGTATAAAATCTCACCTAAGAAAGGAAAGGTACATTAATTATTACTGCACTACAAATTGCTACCAAATTTAGCAGCTTCAAACAACAAACATTTATTATTTCACAGTGTCTGTGGGTCAGGAATCCAGGAATAGCTTAGCCAGATATCACACAGAATGTTTCATGAGGCTCTGGGCTAGGGCTGCAGATACCTCAATGCTGAAGTAGCAGAGAATGTGTGTCTAAACTCATCCATGTGGCTATTGACAGGTCTCTGGTCCTCACTAGCTGCTCACCAGTGACATCATTTCCTTGCAACATGAGCCTCTCTAGAATTATTTTATCACAAATACTGAATGAATAATCACCTTACATTTTAGGATAACAAATATTTTTTTCAAAACTGAGTCATCTGCATACTGTTACAATTTTTGATTTCTGTTCTTCCCTTTTGTTTTAGTTTTCTCTGAAATTTTCAATACTTTTTTCTAAAATTGCTTATTTGAGAGACAGAAAGCAAGACAGACAGACAGAGCTCCCATCTGCTAGTTCACTTCTCAAATGCCTGGCTCAGTGGGAAGCCCAAAGCAAGGAGCCAGAATGTAATCCAATCTGGATTGCCCATGTGGGTGGCAAGAACCTAATTACTTCAGCCATCATCGCTACCTCCTAGGATTTCCATTAGCAGGAAACTGGAGTCAAGAGCAAAGCTGCATATAGAACGCAAGCACTTAGATATGGGACTCAGCTGTTCTAACCACTGTCTTTGCAACTAGGCCAAATGTCTGCCCCCACTTTTATTTTTAAATGCTCAACAGAGCTCTCATACTGTTATGGACATTTTTCCAAGTGTCCAAACACATAAAATAGATTTCAAGATTTTTTTGTTTGTTTTTGGACACTTTCTTTTCATCATGCTTTTACCTGATTTCAAGATGTTTTGTTGCTTACTAAACCTGGCACTTCCCTTGACATTTCTGCTGTATTTGTTGATCTTTCATTTCCTGAATCTCAAGTGTTCTTCCTTGAATAGCTCCTTATTTGTTTGAAGAATATTCTCCAATAATTTCCTAAGAAACACCATAATAGCTCCAAAGTTCTTATCTTTATACCTGATTCCTATTTCTGCTGCATATAAAATTCTAGGTTGAAAATGCTTTCATTCAGAAAGGACTTTTATAAGCAATTTTTCATGCACTTCCAGTTTTCAGTATTTCTGTTGAAAAGTCTGAAGTTATTCTCATTCTCATTCCTGTGAATTATATTCTTCCCTGATTCTTTCAGGATCTTATTCCTGGTTTTCTTAAATTCATATGTTTTAGGGCATATGTCTCATGGTTCTAGGCACTCACTGAAACTCTAAAATCAGGAAAAACATCAGTTCTTAAAAAAATGTGCCATTTCTTAGATAATATCTATGTTTCTGCTTTTTTCTAGTTTCTAAATTCTATAACAACTGTTATTTAAATATTAGGTGTCCTGGTTTAATATTTAATATTTTCTCTCAAATTTTCCATTTACTGTAGATTTCTTTTTTTTTTTTTTTTGACAGGCAGAGTGGACAGTGAGAGAGAGAGACAGAAAGAAAGGTCTTCCTTTTGCCGTTGGTTCACCCTCCAATGGCCGCCGCAGACGGCGCACTGCGGCCGGCGCACCGCGCTCCTCCGATGGCAGGAGCCAGGAGCCAGGTGCTTTTCCTGGTCTCCCCATGGGGTGCAGGGCCCAAGCACCTGGGCCATCCTCCACTGCACTCCTGGGCCACAGCAGAGGGCTGGCCTGGAAGAGGGGCAACCGGGACAGAATCCGGTGCCCCGACCGGGACTAGAACGCGGTGTGCCGGCGCCGCAAGGCGGAGGATTAGCCTGTTGAGCCACGGCGCCGGCCATACTGTAGATTTCTTTTATCTGAGATTTCATAAATGCCATCTCCTAAATCTTGTATTGAATTATTAATTTTCTGTCTTCTTTTCTGTTTTTTTTATGTTTTATGTTTCCTTAAATTATTGGAAAATTTTTCCCAAAGAAACCTTCTTATTTAATGAGTACAAATTTCATAAGTGTAACTTTAGGAATATAGTGATTCTTCCCACCATACCTGCCATACCACCCCAAATTCCACCCCACCTCCTCCTCCCTCTCCCATTCCCAGACCCATTCTCCATTAAGATTCATTTTCAATTAGCTATATACACAGAACACCTACTGTATGCTAAGTAAAGATTTCAACAATTTGCACACACACACACACACACACACACACACACACAGAAAACTATTGGAGAGCAAGTTTTACAGTTAATTCTCATAATACAACTTAATGAGGACGGAGGTCCTGCATGGGAAGTAAATGCACAGTGACTCCAGTTGTTAATTTAACAATTAACATCCTTAAGTATGATGTCAGTGATTACCTGAGACTCTTGATTTGAGCTGCCAAGGCTGTGGAAGCCTTTTAAATCCACAATCTCTGTCAGTATTTAGACAAGGCCATAAGCAAAGTGCAAGTTCTCTCCTCCCTCCAGAGAAAAGTGCATCCTTCTTTGATGGCCATTGCTTTCCAATGGGGTCTCTCTCAAGAGATTCTTCATGTAGGACATCTTTTTTGCCACACTGTCTTGGCTTCCCATGTCTGAAATTCTCTAATGGGTTTTTCAGCCAGAAAGAATGCCTTAAGGGCTGATTCTGAGGTCAGGATGCTATTTAAGACAGTTGTTATTCTATGAGCCTGCATGTGGACTGCTTCCCATGTTGGAACACTCTCTCTCTTTTTAATTCTATCTATTTTTATTACCAGACAATTGATCTTATTTATATGATCCCTTTGACACTTAATCCTATTTGTATGATCACTTTAAAACCTAATATGGTCACTTTAACACTTAGGATGGCATTTTTAATAGGATTTGGGGTCCCATGGCAAGTTTTTAAACTGTACCCTTAGATATAAGTCTGTAGGAATGTATGCAGAACTATCCAGCTTTACAGTTACAAACTTCCTCCTCCCTCTCTTATTCCCACCCTTATTTTCTTAATACAATTCTCCTTTCTTATTTAAGAATGAGTCACTAAATTTTCACTGGTGGAAAATGATGTAGTTGGAATGAGGGATCATCCAACTTTTATACGGGAGAAATGTACTCATTTCATAAATTAGGGCTATTAACATTATGCTCTTGAATTTCACAAAGTAGGGGATAACAAGCAATTTAGAGATAGTTCCTGTTTGGTTAGTGACATTTTGAGACTTACCTAGGGGAAGGGTGAGGAAGGTTCCAGAGTAGAGTATTTAGATTTCTATTTTATCTGTCTTTTGCAACCCACAACTCACCCTATATCTCAGTGGCAGTTTACCTAAGTAGGAAGATATTTCTCCAAAATATTCACCCCCAGAAGCCCATGGTTGGGGTAGTTTGGTGGGGGGTTGATTGTTGGTAGGTGACGGGAGGAAAGCTGGTCTCTTGACTATGTTAGATTGGCCCTCCCTTTAGACATATCCTGTCAGCTCTTTTTTTGCCCAATTTCATACTTGTGCTTCCAAGTTCTCCACAAGACTCAAACCTAAGGCATCAGAATTCTTAGAAATCCCCAAATCACATCAATATGTATTATTCATAAGCTTCATTTGCATATTTTAGATAATAATGAACATAATAATAAGCAGTAAATAATTATTCTGTGATGGGTTGAACTAAATTTCCTGAGGCTTTAGTTGAAAATGTGTAATCAATATATGCTTTATGATTATTATAATCTAATATTGTTTTGATAAGGATAGCATTTTAAAGATTTTTTTTTTATTTGAAAGGCAGATTATAGAGATAGAGAGGGAGAGATAGAGAAAGCGAGAAGGATCTTTTATTTGCTGGTTCACTCCCAAAATGGCTGCAATGGCAGGAATCAGGCTGGTTTGAAGCCAGGAGCCAGGAGCTTTTTCTGCGTCTCCCATGTGGGTATGGGGCCCAAACACTTGCACCATCTTCCACTGCTTTCCCAGGGAGCTGGATCAGAAGTGGAGCAGCTGGGACTCTAACCTGTGCCCACCAGGAATGCTGGGGTCGCAGCTTTACTCAATGTGCCATAGCTAAGTCCCATGGGTTAATATTTTACTATCATGTAGGGGCCAGTGCTGTGGCATGGTAGGTTAAACTGCCACCTGCAGCATATATAGTTGCTGGTTTGAATCCTGGCCACTCCACTTCCAATCCATCTCCCTACTGATGTGCCTGAGAAAGCAGTGGAAGATGGCCCAGATCCTTCAGCCCCTGCACCCATGTGGGAGACCCAGAGGAAGCTCCTGGCTCCTGGCTTCAGACTCACCCAGCTTCAGTTGTCACAGCCATTTGGGAAATTAAGCAGTGGATAGAAGATCTTTCTCTCTGTCTGCATCTGCCTCTCCTGCTCTGTAACTCTGCCTTTCATGTAAAATAAGTATTTTTAAAAAAATGTAAAAACAATCCCTGACATAGAAATTTGATGATAGAAAACATTTGATAATTAAAAGAAAGTGAAACAAAATAAATGCTCAATAAACATCAGTGTTGGAAAATTATACTGTAAGTTTGTATAAGTATGAAATATATTTAAACTTATAAGAAATTTAAATTTGAAAAATATATAACATATTTTATGTTTACATATATAATATATGTAAATATAATATATTTTATGTTTACATGTTACTAATTTTTGATATTTATGTTTACATGTTACTAACTCTGTGCTTTAATATTTGGCAACATATTTCATCCTTGCATTTTTTATGCCAAAGTATGTACAAACAATTATAGCTTAAGAAGTATTTAAAATAGTGAACATGCCACGTAATGTTATTGAGTAGTTTTATAGTAACATTCTGATATTCTAACATAGTTAACAGTACTACCAAAATCACATGTCAAAATTGCACACTTAATAATGTATTTGCTTCCAGACATCATTGTTTGTTGAAACAACAATCAAAGGATTTAGGAGAAGCATAGTGTGTACATGAATGTATTAATATCATTTTATTTGTGGAAAAGATTTACCATTATAAGCAAATGGGGCCACAAAGAGACACTGGTGACATGACAACCACTGATTAAGATTGTGACTGTTCCACCTGCTCATGTCTTGGCTTTGGACGGGTCAGTTTTATCCTTCTACCCTGCCTATCAGTGTTGCCTATTATTACTTTAAACTTCACCAGTCTATCTTTCCAAACTAGTAACGTCCCTATGGTGATCAATGTGTTGTAATTCTGGCAAAGAAATTGCAATTCTTTTTCTGTTTTCCCAACTGATTTCTCTCTGGATTCAAAACAAACAAATAACAAAACACACGAACCACATCCCAAACTCTAGAAAGATGCCAAAAAAGAATCCCTGCAAGGAAACACTATGCTATGCTTAACCTTCCTTTCTGTGTGTGGGGTGCTGCCAAGCATTGAAGCCCTCAGAATACCATAGAGTAATCTGGTAATCCCTCCTCTGCAGATAATTAGGTTTAAACTCCCTCTACTGAACTAAATTGATGATTTTCCTTCGGCTTTTTATCTCCCCAAATTCCAGTGAATCTCTCACCTGGTGTTTTTCTCTTTCCTCTAGCTCCTTTTAATCTTGTGGATTAATATCTTTACACTCATTCAGAGAGACTTAGAGATTTGAAAGGAGATAAATGAGAGACATGAATCTATCACTTTTACTCACATCCCTCCTCACCATTGGTAGTTAACTTGTCTACCCACAGAAATCCTTATAAAGGAGGTGGAAGGAATCTTTGGGCAATGACAAGTACATTTTTGCTCTTGATGGTAGTGATAGTTTCACTTACTCTTAAGTGAAACTTAAGAGTTAACTCTTAAGTTGTGTGCATTAAATGTATATAGCTTTTTCCATGTCCAACATGCTTCACACAACTCAGCTCCACCTCCCACCCATCAAACTTAGAGGACAAGTAATGAACTCTAGATCCAAGCTGTGTCTGTCAGGTTCTCTCATGAAGACAGTAAAATTTGCTATTAAGCTTAAAATATTGGGAAAAGGCTATCTGCAGCATAGAAATAACTCACCCTTCCTCTTTGATTCATTTGTTTTTCCCATTTCCCCTCACTTATTCATTTAGCAACCAATGAATTGAGCATGTATTCAATATTTAGCTTTGTGCTAAGCAGTATAATTATGAAATGAATGATGCATAGTCTTTGTCATCCGAGAATCCAAATCTAGCCCGAATGGGAAAGACAGGCCAACAAATAACTAGCCTGATTCACACCTAACAAGAACATTTCCATAAAAATTTTTGTAATGCAGGGAAAAAAATGTTTATCTGCGAAGCAGGACCAGGAAAACTTTACAGATGATCGGAACATTGAGCTGTGATAAGATAGAGGTGGCCAATTCAAGGACAAAAAATATTCAAGTAGAAAAAATAATGTGTGCAGTATCCAAGAGGTGAAAGAGAAAAGTCACATTGAGGATGAACAAGAAATACCTCCAGACTAGAGAATAGGGTATTTGGATAGACAGTACCAATACAGACTGGAAAACATAATAGAAGTTTGAAATTTATCTTGTATGTAGCAGAAGATTTAGGCATGAGAATGATGTGATCATGGTTGCATTTTTAGAAGAGGGTAGTGTATTGTGGGGTTTTGGTGAGGAAATGAGAAGGTTAGTAGAAGATTCTAAGGAAGCACTCACACTCTTTGAAAGGGTAAAGATACCACCTCAAAAGTTACTTCTTCATAAAAGTAGAAATGTCATGTTTTCTAAGAATATTTTCCTAATCACCCCACAAGTCTGTGCAGTATCCCTTTATTTTGTCTTGTAGCATCTTCTCAGTCATCACACATTTGATCAGAATTCCTTACTTAGCTTTGAGGCATTTTTAGCACAGTGATGACCTAAGTCTTATTCACAGGTGTATGAAGATACTTGAAAAGGTTTGTAGAAGAGCCAGTATTGTGGCATAGTAGGTAAAGCTGCCACCTGCCATGCTAGAATCCCATATGGGCACAGGTTTGAGTCCCTGGATGCTCCACTTCTAGTCCAGCTACCTGCCAATGCACCCTGGAAGGCAGCAGAAGATGACCCAAGTCCTTGGACCCCTGCACATACATGGGTGACCCTGGAGGAGGCTCTTGGCTCCTGGCTCCTGGCCGTTGTGGCCATCTGGGGAGTGAACCAGTGGATGGAAGATCAGTCTCTCTGTTTCTGTCTCTGTCTCTGCCTCTTTGTAACTCTGCCTTTCAAACAAAAAATGAATCTTAAGGGAAAAAAAAAGGTTTGTAGAAACTGGAATTAAAATAGGTTGATTTTTTGGCAAAAAATTATGCATACAAGAGGTCTTCAAAAAGTTTATGAAAATACATATTTTGGAAGAGCTATACATAGATGTCAAAAAGTATTTATACCAAAATGAACTTTTAATTCTAGTTTCTGCAAAGTTTTTAATTACTCTTGCATATTTATGACCTAGTAAGACTGAACAAGCAACCTGTAAGAAATTTTGGAATAAATGAAAACTGTCTTTAACTTTTAAGTAGATTCTTACACTTTCCCAGCAGTTATGAAATGGGGAAAAAAGATCTATTGATATCTACAACATCTCCATATACCAGAGGATCTCTGGGAACTAATGGAAAAAACAAACTCATGGGACTCATCTCAAACCTACTGAACCAAAAATTTTAGTTGGAAGTTCAGTGATTGGTGTTTTAGGAAACTTACCACATCATTTCAATGCAAGCTAAAATTTGAGAAACACTGACATATACTATTCCTATTATAACTTAGGCCTTTCTAAGATATACTGTGTCCTAAATTCTTTCCTTGGACTTTTAATCTTGTGTTTAGCAACACCCATTTCATAAGCAAGGGTTTTAACTGGGCTGCTATAACAAAGTAGCATAGAATAGATGGCTTACAGAGAACAGAAATTTCTCAGATTCTGGAGGCTGACCATCCAAGATCCTGGTAGCAGCATCGTCCGGACTCTTGTTTCTGGGTTGCGGATTGCTGATTTTTCATAATCCCCTCACATCTAAAAGGGACTTTAGGGTCCCTTTTGTATAAGTTTTTATCACATTCCTGAGAGACTGATCACCTCTTGAAGGCCCCATGTCCTAATCCCGCCCTATTAGGTATTAGAACTTCAGCAAAAGTGGTTTCTGTGGACACAGTCAGTCCATTGAAGCGGGACTGTAGAAGATGAGAATATTATTAAGTAAGGATTGCCATTGTTGTTCTGATTAGTGAAATAAGCAAGACCCAAAAAGACAAACATAATGTTTTCTCTGATGTGTGGTAGCTAATATATAAAGTACAAAAAATACTTAAGGTGTATGAGTGAAATTTACGACGTGTGATTTAATTACTGTTTGTAGACTTTGTCTACATTCTTGCACAATAGTGGTCTTTCTAATGTTACATGTTAAATTATTTTTTTGTGATCTGCACACACATTTTATTAACTGTGTCTTTCTTTAAGGGGAAAGTTTGTGGTGCCTCAAAATAATTATAATGTCATGTAAGATCCTTCATCACAAATCATAACAGCTATTCTAATAATGAAACATTTTGAAATGTTTCAATGATTACCAAAATGTGACAGAGACATGAATGAACACATGCTGATGGAAAAATGGAATTGATTGACTCATACATGCAGTGTGGCCACAAACCTCCAATTTGCATAACACATGGTATCTGTGCAGCATTGCAAAATAAAGTATTCCTGTATATATTCTCTCTAACCCAGTATTGCTACACTGTGTGAAGTGTGACTCTCAGAGGTTAAATTTGCAAATAGGAAAGAGACTCATTTGTTCAATGCTAATTGACCCAACTGGGACCTTCCTGTGAGTTTATCATCTTTTTTTTATTTATATAACGTGAACAAATATCACATATTTCATAATACAGATTTAGAAGCATAGTGATACTTTTTATTTAGTGGACTACTAGGCCTATGATTATAAAGTAAATTGTAAGCATGTTATTGCAAAAATTAAAAGCAAAAAAAATGAAAGAAAAAGGAGAGGTAGGAGGAGGGAAGTATCATAGTATTCTCAGAATTGTATCATGAAATACATAAATCTGTTTATGTTATTAATAAAAACAGTATTCTATACTTATTTAGGTATAGAAGATCCACATGTTTATTTACTTCATTCCATGAACAAGTACTTGTTTAGCAGGACTAACTCAATCACACTCCTCGGAAGTATCATTGATCACTGGCACTCCTTAAGGATATACTTCTGACTTTCATTCACTTGGAGAGGTGGCTATCAGATCACTGCATTGTCATTCTGTGGGCTTCTTGGGTTCCATTCCCTAATAAATGAAAATGTGGCAATTGCCATGTTACAGTCAGTAATATTTTATCAAAATATATCATTGATCGATTTCATTTTCATTTTTTCTGATAACTGCCAAAATTTGTACTCAAGTCCAACAGTTGGCTCTGCCTCTGCCAGTCAAGACAACACGGTGTCCTCTTGTCAGTGTGAGTTACAGTGTTAAATGAAAATGGTCATCAGGTTTTTATTAAGTCAAATAAAAATGATAATGCAGGTGATGACACTGTATCCCCACCCAGGCAAAGAATGACAGTAAAAGGCACTCTAGGGAGGCTTCAACACACATACAGGAATTTAGTTTGCTCACTTTTTTGGTTCCTTAGCACTACAATCATTTCTGGTTCTACTATGTCCCACCTACACACTGAATATACATTATACAGCTCAAGCATACTGATTTTCACTTCGTGAATCTCTAAACCCTATAATTCTTACCCCAGACCTGGCAGTTTAACCTGTCTTTGGAGGAATGATTTAATAACAGAGACTTGTAATGAGAGCTCTTATCACTAAAATGTCACTGTATTTACAAAATATACTACAGGGCACTTACTAATATACTACAAAGTACTGTCATAAATCATTTGGCCTAGGCCACATTTTTAAGAATCTGTTAATATAATAGAAATAGTTCAGTATTCCTAACTTGCAAACACTTTTTATCTGAAATATTTTATGTGTTCTCAGTTACTATTATTTTGTTTTCAATATCTGACAATCTATTTTAATAGTTCATTTAACAGTTCATTTGGAAATAGCCTACCATCCACATTTTACTGTGTTTATAGATAGTAATAGAATATGTAGGGAATAAAGGACATAAAGAAAAGTAGAAAACAACTAGTCACTGAATAAATACTAATACTATGAATAATTACAACACTTCCATTTTTCATCATCTATTTGTGACAGGAAATACCTTACATGCCTTCTACAGGCAGGATAATAAGCAGCTATCAGATACTCACAGGAAACTTGACACAGGTGCTGCGATCAGATCAACCTTTACAGGAGAAGAAAGTAAGGCACAAATAAGGGAAATGCCCCACCCATGGAAAGAGCTCGCTGGTTACTGAGAGAGGATTTAAACTCTATTCTGTTTTGATTCTAAAATTCACATGCATTCCACTAAGCTGTTGTAGACGCTGAAGATTTCCTTTTGCCCTTTGGATGAATGGCAGAATGACTAAATGACCTCTTGATCAGTGGCGAGAAGCTATCCTTGCAGCTTCGTTTATGGGAAGAACCAGGGAACTCCAGATATATAATCTCAGAGCACCAGAAAGAGTGTTATGAAAAGGGATCAGAATTCTGAATAAATTTTCCAAAGAAACAGGGGAAAGTGTTTCTTTTTCTACCATATCTTTGAAAATAGAGATGAGTCAATCACAAGCACTGACATTGTGAGCCCAGGAATTCAAACCTATGCTGCTTTACCAAGCATTCCCTTCCAGTATCCACAGTTTGATTTCGTTCACTAAGAACATAGAGTATTCCAGGATTAGATGAATAACAAATCAGGAAATGTTTGAATAAATCACACTTTTCCCACCATTTTCTTATTGTGATCTTTCTCAACAATTATAAAGACTCAGGTCACCATAGGCCTTTGATTTTAGAAACTATTGCAATCAGGACTAATGCAATTTTTTTTGACAGGCAGAGTGGACAGTGAGAGAGAGACAGAGAGAAAGGTCTTCCTTTGCCGTTGGTTCACCCTCCAATGGCCGCCGCGGCCGGCGCACCGCGCTCATCCGATGGCAGGAGCCAGGTGCCAGGTGCTTCTCCTGGTCTCCCATGGGGTGCAGGGCCCAAGCACTTGGGCCATCCTCCACTGCACTCCTGGGCCACAGCAGAGAGCTGGCCTGGAAGAGGGGCAACCGGGACAGAATCCGGCGCCCCAACCATTTTAATCATAAATCTGCTTACCTCAAAACCTGAACACTCAGATATTAAACACTTCCTGATACAAAGATAAAACCTCTGAAACGTTATTGCCAAAAATCCTCTATGATTCTGACCAAAGCTGTGTATCTGCCTACCAATATTAAGAAATAGAGGTAAGTGTGAGATAGTAAGTAGTCTAAGGACAGGTATTTGTCCTACCAGTTCAGATACCTGTGTCTCCCATAAGAAGACAAGGATTCCTTTCCACACTGTCTCCTGACTCTAACTTCCTGCTCATGCAGACCCTGGGAGACAGTGAGTGCATACCTGCCACTAATAAGGGAGACCTGAATTGTGTTCCCAACTTCTTGCTTTGATCCCAGCCCAGACCGGGGCCACTTGGGTATTTAGAGAGTGAGTTAGCAGAAGGGAGCACCCTCTCTGTTTCTCTCTCTGTCTTTCAAATAAACAACTTATTTAAAATTTAAAAATATATAGGATAGGCCTTCACCGTGGCTCACTTGGCTAATCCTCCGCCTGTGGCGCCGGCACCCCAGGGTCTAGTCCCGGTTGGGGCACTGGATTCTGTCCTGGTTGCTGTTCTTCCAGCCCAACTCTCTGCTGTGGCCTGGGAAGGCAGTGGAGGATAGCCCAAGTCCTTGGGCCCTGCACCCGCATGGGAGACCAGGAGGAAGCACCTGGCTCCTGGCTTCGGATTGGCGCAGGCATTCGGATTGAACCAATGGAAGAAAGACCTTTCTCTTTGTCTCTTTCTCTCTCACTGTCTAACTCTGCCTGTCCAAAAAAAAAAGATAGGATAGAATGAGCAAAATATAATATATATCACCTTTTCTTTGTCTGTTCATCTGATGTTGGACAGTTTGGTTGGTTCCAGATATTGGCTATTGTGAGCAATGCTGCTATACACAATGGAATAGTATTAAGCTATAAAAAAGAATGAATTCTACCATTTGCAGCAACATGGACACAACTGGAGTATATCATATTGAATGAAATAAGCTGAACTTAGAAAGAAAAATATTCTGTTCTCCTATATATAGGAGCTAAATTTTTAAAAAACAAGAAAGAAAAAAAAGTTTGTGTGTATCATTACTGCTGCAAATATAGTTTTATACCTTTGTCAAACCAATGATTAAGAATGTTATGCTACTGTAGTTTTAATGATCTGTATTTACTTTAAAATTTGCATATATGGGTGAGATGTACATTTTTCTATTCAAATGTTGCATAGCCATAATCTATATTCCCACTAAACCAGAATCTTTTTGCTTTATATTTGTTAAACTTCTTATTCAGTGAAGTATTAAGTCTTTTTACTATAATTTAATTTATATATATATAAATATATATATATATATAAATAAATATATATATATATATAATATAAATATATAATATATAATATATATATTATATATATATATATATATTATATATATATATAATATATATATATATATATATAATATATATATATATATATTATATATATATATATATATATATATTATATATATATATATATATTATATATATATATATATTATATATATATATATATATATATTATATATATATATATATATAATATATATAATATAAATATATTATAAATAAATATATATAAATAAATATATATATATAAATATATATATATTTAAAGAATATAAATTTCCAAAGTACAGCTTATGGATTACAATGGCTCCCCACCCTATAACTTCCCTCCCACCCGCTACCCTCCCCTTTCCTGCTCCCTCTCCCCTTGCATTCACATCAAGATTCGTTTTCAATTCTCTTTATACACAGAAGATCAGTTTAGTACATATTACATAAAGATTTCAACAGTTTGCCCTCACATAGAGACACAAAGTGAAAATACTGTTGGAGTACTAGTTATAGTATTAATTCACAATGTACAGCACATTAAGGACAGAGATCCTACATGATTTTTTTAAAAATTGATTAATTATCTATGCAATTTCCAATTTAACACCAAGATTTTTAAATCATTTGCAATTATCTTTATATACAGAAGATCGATTCAGTATATACTATGTAAAGATTTCAACAGTTTGCACCCACACAGAAACACAAAGTGTAAAAATACTGTTTCAGTACTAGTTATAGCATTACTTCACATGGGATAACACATTAAGGACAGATCCCTCATGAGACGTAAGTACACAGTGACTCCTGATGTTGATTTAACAATTTGACACTCTTGTTTATGGCATCAGTAATCTCCCTAGGCTCTAGTCATGAGTTGCCGAGGCTATGGAAGCCTTTAGGGTTTGCCAACTTTGATCTTATTCTGACAGGATCGTAGTCAAAGTGGATGTTCTCTCCTCCCTTCAGAGAAAGGTACCTCCTTCTTTGATGGCCCCGTTCTTTCCACTGGGATCTCACTCGCAGAGATCTTTCATTTAGGTCTTCTTTTTTTTTTTTTTCAGAGTGTCTTGGCTTTCCATGCCTAAAATATTCTCATGGGCTCTTGAGCCAGATCCTAATGCCTTAAGGGCTGATTCTGAGGCCAGAGTGCTATTTAGGACATCTGCCATTCTATGAGTCTGCTGTGTATCTCGCTTCCCATGTTGGATCATTCTCTCCCTTTTTAATTTAATTTTAAAATATATTATCTAAAGTCAAAAGAAAGGGAGAAGAAAAAAGGGTGGGAAGGAAGATGACATTTTAAAAGAAATTATGAGAATATTGACAAAACATTTGATAGCATTATGGATCTATAGCTAGTTCTTTCAGTTATGATTATGGAATGCCAGGAATGTTTTTTAAAAGAATCATCTTTTAGACATATCTACTGAAGAGTAAGTTTATAGATGAAGTAATATGATTTCTGATACTTCCTTCAAATAATCCATTTATTTGCTGGGGAAACAGATGGAAATATAGGTGAAATATTATGGGTTATAAAATAATGATTGATGCAACTGAGTCCTGAATAGTATATGAGGGATTTATTAGTGTTATTTATTATATTCTTTCCCTTCATATATATTTGAAATTCTACATAGATTTTTTAACATTATTTTATCCAATATAAAATCAACTTACTACATGAATTACTAAAATCACTGTTTCATTTCAACTAGATAGAAAGAAAAGATGTTAAAACTTTATTGGAGATAGGACATATAAATATATGTAATCATTCACAACTTGGTTTTCTGAGTGAATTCTATTGCACTATATATAATATTTTAAGAAGGCTAATAAAACATCATTCCAAAGCTACACAGCCTCCTTGCCATTCCAAGTAATTTCTTGTTTTAAATGAAGTAGTATCGGCTCTATGTGACTAACCTGATTATCACATTTAATAATTATATCAGTTCATATTTGATAAAGAAAATCTTTCAAAATATGTTGTGTTCCATATGAGACTAGCACCCTTAAAAATTGGTTCCCCTTATTATAAAATATTAGAGTTATGGATTCAGTGTCTACCACAAAATTAATGCTAATACCCTAGCCCCCATGGGACTATATTTGTAGTAAGGAAGTAATCAAGAATAAATGAATATAGAATTAATTTAATTAATTAAATGAAGATAGAATGGATTAATGCCCTTATAAAATGAGACACAGAAGGTCTTGTGAGCTCTCTTTCCACCTGTTCAGACTCAGAGATAAGGGGAACATCTGCAAGCCAAGGATGGAGCCCTCACCAGAAACTGTAACTGTTGACCCTCTTCTGGACTTTCCTGCCTCCAAAAGTGTCATTTACACCACCCAGTCTACTAATATTTGTTAGGGCATTCTGAGATGGCAAAGACTCTTGGTCTATATAAGAATTGGCTCTTATATAGTAATGATGAAACTAAAAATTTAGATTGTGGATTCAGACACCCAGTGTCTGGTCAGGACCTGGCCAGGCATCTGGAGTTGTAGAAGGCTCACATGTGATGGTGTATCCACCAGAAATGGGCTTCATATATTGTGTATGTGTGAAAGCGGCTGCAGCAGAGGGAAAAGCTCCAGTGTCCACGCTGTCTCCCCAACCTGTTTCACAGTGTGGTCCCCAAGAAGTGGCTAGCAGGCACTCCTCGCTCTTTGCAAATCAGATGATCTGTTGAATAAGTTTAAGCAACTTTGCTATCCAGTGAGGCTGTAGAGCCTAAAATGTTCTCACAAAGTAGACAAAGCTGTGAACGTCCACGTAGCGCTTGATGTATCTGTAGCTGCCATACCCTCAAAAGAACAGAACAGCATTCTTAGCTCATGTGCAATTAAATAATGTGATTGATTTATCAGAATCTAAATAAAACCAGCAAGCTTTTCAGACACTGAAGGGTTGCATCTGATTTCCTTTAAATAATTCTAACTAACACTCCAGATTAGTTTCCTTATTGAATCAGTGGTTCATAAAAGAAGCCAGATTCATACAGAGCAAAAATCACATTTCCCCCCATATTTTTAAATTACAAAACGTTTCAACCATATAAAATAAAAACAGTTCAAAGTTCAATATAGCAGGGATGCATCTACTGATTTTTAAAAACATGTTAAAATTAGCATATATAATTAAAGTCAATACTTAAATGCTATAATCAAGGCATAATTTATATATAAAGATAAATCAATCAATTTTAAGTATCACTAGCTAAATTTTGACAAATGTATTATACTTTAATGTAAAGATGACAGTAATCATGATATGTAATATATCTATGATCTCTCAAAAATCTCTATTTTCTCTTTTTATAACTTTTTAAAAATATTAAATTGTCAACTTTATTTATCTTTATTTATTTGAAAGAGAGAAGAAAAGGATGATAGATAGAGATCCCCGATCCACTGGTTCACTCCCCAAATATCAATAACAGCTGTAGTTGGGCCAGGCTCAAACCAGGAGACAGGCACTGAAGCTGGGTCTTCCATGTTGGTGGCAGGGACCCATGTGCCTAGAACCATCACTTGCTGCATCCTAGGATGCACATAGTAGAGATCCAGAATCAGGACCAGAGTTGGGAGTTGAACCCAGGCACTCTGATATGGCATGTGGGCTTCCCAAGTGGCATTTTAATGGCTATGCCCAAACCCACTCCCCTTTCTCTTCAGTCAGTTCCATCCTGTTTCTCCAATTCCAAGCAATTTCTGATCTGCTTTAAATGAAAAAGCAAGTAATAAAGCAAAAGAAAACTTTTCATATATATGTATATAATTTATAACTACAACATATGAATAACTCTTACAACTCAATAAAATAAATAACCCACAAAAACTTGATAAAATATTCTAATAAATATTTCCCAAAGAATATCTACAAATGCAAATGAAGGCAATTCCCTATGGGATTCTTTCTCCATTCTCTTTCCAGAGGTAACCATTATCCTGAAGTTGATGTGTTCACACTTTAAGTGTAAGTTTAAGCATGTTTTCATAAAAAAAGGTTGATTTTGTTCTGAAATGTGTCTGTATCAAGGATTTTTGGAAGTAGCCTTTTACAACATGCTCTTTTCATTCAGCAACATTATTTTAGATTTATTTATGTTTTCAATGTGACTCTAATTCATTCATGCACATTATAGCAAATATATAGTAATCTGTGTTATAAATACGTATTATGCTAACATCTACCAAATGTTCTATTAAGGTGCATTCAAGATGTTGCAAAATTATTTGCTATTACACACAATTCTGCAGTGCACAAGAATACTAACGTTTTCTTGTTCAAGTATGTGAGACTCTTGAGTATATGCCTAGAAATGGTACAGAATACATGCTTACAAAGATACTCTAAGAAGTCTGTGGAAAAACATAAAGACTAAGCTATTTGGCACAAAATGTTAAAACTTTGTATATGAGAAATTTTTAAAAGTTTGTGGAAAATGTAATAAAGGAAACTATGCATGGTTTTAAAAATTTTTTGCATCAAAGTAAACTTTTGAATTATATTTATTTTCATTCTTGTGAAAGGCAGAGCAACAGAGAGAGACAGAGATAAAGAAATCTTCCATTTGCTGGTTCACTCCCCAGATGCTCCCAACAGCAGGGGCTGGGTCAGACCAAAACTCCATCCAGGTCTTCCAGGTGGATGTCAGGAAGCCATCATATGCTGCCTCCCAGGGTGCACCTTACCAGGAAGCTAGGTCTGAAGCCCTGTGGGGACTTGAACCTGGGCATTCCAATATGGAAAGCAGGTATCCCAAATGATGTTTTAAATGCTGTGCCAAAGCCTAAACATGTTTTAATTCTATTTTCCATGAGATTTTTGAAGTTCTTTCATGTTCACAAATATGACCACACTTCTGTCCAATGTGGTAGGTATTTTCTATATTGCCTTCCTGACACTGTCTTTTTCCCCACTGCTGTCTGAGCTGGGATAATCACGTTTATGATCTACACCAGTGTGGGCCCTATGATCTGAGATTTCTACTTGGTTTGGCCAATCGGAAATACCAGCAGGGCAGACACGGAGAAGAAGCATCCCTATTTGGTGCAGTGTGGGGTTTTCAGTCTCTAAATTCCTCTATTAGAGTCACAGTTTCAGCTGCATGCCTATTTCCAAAAAAATAGCTGTCTCTGTCATCATCAGTCAGACCTAAATTTAGTAACAGCTTCCTACTATTACTAACCCTATGGTGCTTCAGCAACCCTAGTCAGTTTCTCTTACTTACTCTCAGCTTTGTAAATAGTCCATTCATTACATTCAATTCAATTCCTTCTTTTGTTTGATGCTGGGACCCTGACCAACACTGTGGTTTCCCAATATACATATTCACTCATGCGATTTCCTGTTTCATGCTTGCCAGTGTTTTATATTAACAGGTTTGCTCATTCTTGCCAATTGGATGAGTGTGAAATGAAAATTCGTGATTACCTTAATTTAAATTACTAACAATAAAAGTAGAGCATCTTTTCACATTTACATTGACTACTTGGATTTCTTCCTCACAGAATTTTCTTCATTGCTCATATCATATTGAACGGTTTATCTCTTTCTATTTGATTATGAGGGATTTTGCATATGGCCTAAAAATAAATACTGTGTCAGCTATTGATTCGCAAATATCTTCCTATAGTTTTTGGATTTTTGATAAAGCATGTATTATAGTGCATTTTATAGTATAGAAGTTTTTAAATGAAGTCTAATTTAACAAATTTATGTTTTTATGTTTTTCCTTGCTGAAGTCATATTTCCATGCTTCATATCATTAAAGCATTCTCCTCCAGTTTTGTAAATTTAAAAGAATTTCCTTTTGTGTGTTTTATACATCTAGAGTTTACTTTTGCTTACATATATTGAGATAATGTTGCTATCTTTCATATTGATCATAATTATTACAAGATCTTGCTATGAATATATTCCTCATTGAACAGCAATACAACTTTGGTCATTTCATAAATTCCTTTATATGCATTAATCTGTTTCTATGTTCCATATTTTTATTGCTTTCTACTTTTTAATTTATCTGATATTGCACCATAGAATAAGAATGATTCTGTGTATAAATGGTTTCTAGCATTCCTTGTATTATATTCTTCCTTAAATAATTTTGTTTTTTTGGCCATTTGCTTTTCTATGTGAATTTGAAAATTAGCTGGGTAAATTCTTCAAAAATAAAACTATAGAATTTATATTGCAAGTATATTAAATATTTAGCTTAAATCCAGTGGAACTGGCTTTTGTATAATGACTTTTCCCATCTATTAATTAATGTTGTATATGTGCATGTATGTGTACAAAAATATAAGGGAGTACTTCAACAAGTTCATGGAAAATAAAATTAAAAAGAATTTATTTTGATGCAGAACATATGAAACCCACACATTTTCTTTCATAATATACATTTCACACCTATTACTAAAAACTGTCTTGTAACAAAATATATTCTTTTTAAAATTGTACCTAAGGTATACAAATATCATGTATTTCATGTACACAGATTTAGGACATAGTGATACTTCACGCACTACCATTGTCCCTACACATACTCCCAAACTTCCTCCTCCTTCCTCTCCTAATTGCTCTCTTAATTTTTACAGTGATCTATAATCAGCTAACTTTATACTCATAAGATTAACCCTAAACTAAGAAAAGAGCTTAAAACAAACATCAATGCTCAAAATGTCAATTTCACCCTATACATTACATTTTTGGTACTCCATTAGTAACCAGAGATCAGGGAAAGCATAAGGTATGTGTCTTTTTGGGACTGGCTTATTTCACTTAGTATAACTGTTTCTAGTTGCATCAATTTTGTCGCAAAAGACAGGATTTCATACTTTTTAATGGCTGAATAATTTTCTATAGTGAATATATATTATAATTTATCAAGTCTTTATTAACTTCTAGTTAATTTTTCAGGTCTGTATTCCAATTTGCTAATTTTCCATGCAGCTGTGTCAAATATGCTATTTAACATGTGTCTCAAGACCATTTCAGTGTAATTTTTTTTTTTGGCATGGTACTTTTTTTTTTTAAATATATATAAAGCTTTTATTTAAAGAATATAAATTTCCAAAGTACAGCTTATGGATTACAATGGCTTCCCCACCCTATAACTTCCCTCCCACCCGCAACCCTCACCTTTCCCGCTCCCTCTCCCCTTGCATTCACATCAAAATTCATTTTCAATTCTCTTTATACACAGATCAGTTTAGTACATATTACATAAAGATTTCAACAGTTTGCCCTCACATAGAGACACAAAGTGAAAATACTGTTGGAGTACTAGTTATAGTATTAATTCACAATGTACAGCACATTAAAGACAGAGATCCTACATGATTTTTTTTAAAGAATTGATTAATTATCTATGCAATTTCCAATTTAACACCAAGATTTTTTAATCATTTGCAATTATCTTTATATACAGAAGATCAATTCAGTATATACTATGTAAAGATTTCATCAGTTTGCACCCACACAGAAACACAAAGTGTAAAAATACTGTTTCAGTACTAGTAATAGCATTATTTCACATTGGATAACACATTAAGGACAGATCCCTCATGAGACGTAAGTACACAGTGACTCCTGATGTTGATTTAACAATTTGACACTCTTGTTTATGGCATCAGTAATCTCCCTAGGCTCTAGTCATGAGTTGCCGAGGCTATGGAAGCCTTTAGGGTTTGCCAACTTTGATCTTATTCTGACAGGATCGTAGTCAAAGTGGATGTTCTCTCCTCCCTTCAGAGAAAGGTACCTCCTTCTTTGATGGCCCCGTTCTTTCCACTGGGATCTCACTCGCAGAGATCTTTCATTTAGGTCTTCTTTTTTTTTTTTTTTTCAGAGTGTCTTGGCTTTCCATGCCTAAAATATTCTCATGGGCTCTTGAGCCAGATCCTAATGCCTTAAGGGCTGATTCTGAGGCCAGAGTGCTATTTAGGACATCTGCCATTCTATGAGTCTGCTGTGTATCCTGCTTCCCATGTTGGATCATTCTCTCCCTTTTTCATTCTATCAGTTAGTATTAGCAGACACTAGTCTTGTTTGTGTGATCCCTTTGACTCTTAGACCTATCAGTGTGATCAATTGTGAACTGAAATTGATCACTTGAACTAGTGAGATGGCCTTGGTACATGCCACCTTGATGGGATTGTATTGGAATCCCCTGGCACAATTCTAACTCCATCATTTGGGACAGGTCCAATTGAGCATGTCCCAAATTATACATCTCCTCCCTCTCTTATTCCCACTCTTTTATTTCACAGGGATCACTATTCATTAAAATTTAAACACCTAAGAATAATTGTGTGTTAATTACAGAGTTTAACTACTAGTACTAGGATAAAAAAAATGCAAAAATGGATAAAGTATTACATTGTACAACAACAGTCAGCACAGGAGCTGAGCAAGTCACTGTTTCTCATGTAATTTGTTCATAAACATTCCATTTTTCTAGATTCATTTCTCAGAGTTATATATTCCCTATTTATCATTTGTATTTGTTGCCTTCTTAAAGTTTTAAAAATGCCATAATTTTCATAATGTTTTTCAGATTCTTCTATATCTCCTAGTAGCCTTTGTTTACTTTGTCTTCTGACAGGTCCTTGGTAGATTCTCATTTCATACAGTTGTATTTTTTCAAGAAAAATCCTTGTCATAGCACCCCTATAGATTAATGTTATACTTTGTACCACATTAAGGGTATTACCAATGAGGAATCTTTCATGTATCTTAATTTTTCTTTTAAATATTTACTCATTTATTTGAAAGAGCTGTAGAGAGAAGTGGAGACAAAGAGAGAGGGATAGAGAGAAATCTTTCATCTACTGGTTCACTCCTCAAATGGCTCAAACAGCTAGGGCTGGGCCAGGCCGAAGTCAGGAGCCAGCAGCTTCATCCAGGTCTCCCACATGGGTAGTGGGTCCCAAGCACTGGAACCATCTTCTGCTGCTTTTCCCAGGCCATTAGCAGGGAACCAGAGCAGAAGTGGTACAGCAGGAACACGAACCAGTGTCCATATGGAATGCCAGCATTGCAGGTGGAAGCTTTTCCTGCCACTCCACAATGGTGTCCCAAGTGCGTCTTAATACCTAAATCTAGAGTCCTGCATCATTTGTGTTGGGAGCACTTGTGTTGAGCAGCTTTATTGTTCCAGCATCTCACAAACTCTATATTTCTTCCTTGGTCCAGAGGGTTTCTCTAAGGTGCTTTCCTGAAGAAGGCAGGTATTGCAAAGGGACTTCATTTCCATCTCCTTTCCCTGCACAGGTTCACTGCCTGCCTTTGACCCTGCATGGACAGTGAAGCCTCAGGTCTTGAAATTAAGTTCTGTGACTGACCCTGCTGTCTCCCCAATGCTAACCAATGCAGGCTCACATGCTTCCTTCTTGGGCTTTGAGTTTTCTCTTTGCTTCCAACATCTGAAAGAATTCCATTATTCCTTTCAATATGTGACAAATAGACTATGACTCAGAAAATCTATGTGTTAGAGGCAGAGCAGTCCACTTCATCCCATCTTGTCACTGTGCTGGAACTAGATGTCTTTAGTGCTCTGTCCTCTGCTGTCTTTCCTAGCTCTTTTCATTCCCTACCTCTGTCAGCTGAGCCTGGGCATTTGTGACATTACATAGCCAATATGGTGAATGTCCTGGTTAATGATAGAGACTGTAAAAAATGCTTGCATCTTTTTTTTTCCCCACAAGCTTAAGATTGGACTGAATCACAACAAGGACCAACACAACTTCACTACTCATTGAGTTCTTTGGCACGTCCCGTCTTCTCTCCTGCATGTAGCAAGACCAGCACTTTGCAAGTCAAGTAGCTTTGGCTCAGTCCTAATGTAACCAGAAGCTGGAAACCCCAGAGTGCTCCTAAGATGGTCTGTAAAATTATCAGCTATGTTTCCAGTACTCATTGGATTAAGGTTGTTTGGCTGAATTTCAGATTGTGAAGTATGCTTTTATAAGGAAATCAACAATTCAATTGTATTTCAAACCTTGATTTATTTTTATCGAGTATCCTCTGCTCATCCTAAGCTTGTTCTGTTTCGCTAATTTGTATTAGCAGCCCAGCACACCACAAACTGGCTTTGCTTCAGATGTCTTTGTTTGTCAGTGGGAAAACAATCATCAGGATATTCAAAGAGCACCAGAATTTTCAGAAGCACCAGAGGGGACCTTTGTTGTGATTTTACATTTTCTGTAGATTTCCCCTCCATGGCTGTAAATATTCTTGAAAAGCCATGTGAATTGTATCACTGTAGTTCAGGGGGAATATTTGCTTATTTCTCAGCTGAGAGATTTCTGTAAACAATAAGCCCCCAAGAGAAGCCTGGATTCCCAATGTGGTTGATAATAGTTTGCTGTATTTGCCAAATTGGAGAGTTTGGCAGTGTTGTATTTCTCTCTGTGACAGGATCTATTTCTTCTCTCTAAAACAATGAAATTATTTCAGAGTCACATGTAAAACCAACAAGATGCTCACTTTGGGTCTCCTGAGTTAAGAGAGACCTTTGGGTCCTCTGTCTTCATGATGCTTTCAGGTCCTGTATGTAATACCTACTGAGCTGAAGGTCTGTAGCTAGAGTTGGCCTGATAAAAACAAATCACAGATGAAAAGAGGAGAAAGCAAGACTTCTGCTTTGAATCTTTTGTGTATACATGACACCATTGATTTTCTTGGCTCCAGTGAAATATAAATAGCTCTATATTTTCACTTGAGGGATGTCTGAACATATTCAGTTCATAAGCATATAGCATAGACTTCACTATGCAATCTTTTCAAGACTCTAGTTTAGGCACGTTCAGACACAGTGTGTTAGTTCTCCTGAATATATTCCTTCTGCAGGAGTGCGAAGGAAACATCAATCTGAACTGTTACTTTTTATGGCCAATTCCATTATCTCTTCTCCTATAATTTGTCTGCATTTCTTCTTTGCTTCCCATTCCTTAGCGCTAAAGTTCTCATTCATACCTTAGCTGGAAGACACACATCAAGTGGCTTTGACACTCAGGTGCAATTACCAATGATGCATTTGCCTCCATGCAAATGTCAGGGTGTAGCAGCAGAAAGGTTACCTCCCCGCACTGCAGGGATAATCACTCTGCGAAGTGCCAAAGCTCTGTTCACTCCAGATCCAGTAGGAGCCTTCTCACATAAGTCACAGAAACTGATCCCTGAATCTGCATCTCCAGGGACAGTCCCACTAATTGGCAATCCCAGGTTGCCAGCTCGCTCGCTCGCTCGCGCTCTCTCTCTCTCTCTCTCTCTCCCCCTTTAGGAAGGAACATTCGCCTATGGAAATAGTACATGGGGGATTGCCATATATTCTTGCCTAGTTTCACTTCCTGTCTGGTAAAAGCTTCAGCCTTTAGAGGGAGCAGCCATCTAGGCAGTATGGGGGGGGGGGGGTTGGAAGTCAAGAGCAAGTGCTCTCTGGGTTCATTACCAAGCCTCTGCATATCCCCTCTCTCGTCCTGTCTTTAATCATCCCATGAAGAAGAAAGTGAAGCAAGAGGCACTTCCGGGGCTGGGGAGAGAGGGGAGCACAGCAAAAACAAAGAGACGGGGAGAGGAGCGCTGCTGCTTGCTGTTTGGCGCCTCGCACCCGCTTGGAGGAGGGGTGGGGACACACACAGCGCAGCTGAGACCTTTATGAAATCACTGCACCGGCAGGGGCGGCAAGCACTATTTTTATCTCTAAATTGATTCAGCTGCAGCCGCCGCTGTGCCTCTGACTTCATTCCTCCCCGGCTCCCTCCCTGGCTGTCCCCCCTCCCAGTCGCAGCCTGATTTGGAGGCTTATCTTCAGCTTCCGGCGCAGCCCGCTGCCCCCTCCCCTCTGCTCCCTTTCTGTCCCCGCCTGGGCTGGGCTGGGCAGGGCAGGGCAGGGCAGGGAAGGACGCGGGCAGGTTCCTAGCAAATACTGATAGCTACAGCCGCAGATGGTGACGCGGGCTCGGGCGTCCAGCAGAGGCGCGAGGCCAGGAAGAAGCCAGCCTCTCCAGGCCCAGCCAGCATTTAATTGTTCACCCTCCAGTTTGCCCTGCTCCTGGGAACAGGAGTCCACAAAGAAATTTCATCAACTGAAATGCTGCCCGGGGAACACGTGCCAAATGTGTCCCACCTGACCAAGGTCTATGCTTTCACATGGTGTTGCTAGGGAGAGAGGACGTTGGCAAGCTGGGCTTTGCAGCCTCTCCTCCTTCCTAGGCTGATGCGGCTGCAGACAGAAGCTCCTGGATAGGAGGTTTGCCTCAAGGGACTAAGAGAGATTTCCTTGTGTGGGGAGGTAACCAGAGTGTGACAATGCCACCCACCCTTGCTCGCAGCATGCCTTGTTTCCAATTGTGTCTCTGGTCCCTCTCCCTGTACAGTTTTCTATTGGTACCCGCATCACTGTGTTTGCATGGTCTTCAGAAATGCTTGCTACTTGGAGATCTTCAAGGAAGGGCCTATTTTAGATAATATAAGATTAGTAAAACTAAAGAATGCATAGAGTGAGCTTCAGGTTGTCTCAGTACCTCCTTTGAGAATTGTTGGAACCCTAACTTAGGAATCCCAGGGTCTGGCTGGTTCTATGAGTGAGGAACAATTCTCACCCTGGGCAGGCAGCTCTAGTCTCTCAGCAAATGTTTTCTGGAATCAGAAGTCAATATTCTAGGGATGCTCGACTAGATTAGGTCCTACGTGCTGTGGTATGTATGGCCTCCAAAAGTCACATTGCAACTTAATGACCAGTGTGATAATATTCAGAGGTGGCACCTTGGGAGGTGATCACATCATGAGGCAAGCCCTCACGCGTGGGTTTAGTGACCTTCCAAAGTGCTTGAGGGGTGAGGCCACCCCTTCTAGCTTTTGTGCAAATGAGGATACAGCAATCATTCTATCTGGAGGACACAGCAACAAGACACAGTCTTGGAAACAGAGAGCAACCCTCAACATCCACTGAACCTGCTGATGTCTTGATCTTGAACTTCCCAGACTCTAGAACAATGAGAAATAAGTTTCAGTTACTTAGAAATTACCCAGTCTATGGTATTTGGTTTGATTATAGTAGAACAAATGGACTAAGACACAAGAAGAAAAAACTTTCACTTAATAGAGAATGTAAAATAGTAATGAATCAAAAAATGCATCTTAAAAAAGTCTAGGTAGTTAGAAGGTGAAGAGGAAGAGTTACAAGTAAGGGCACACACTGGGGCTGTAAGGATGAGGTGACTTATGACCTGGATGGGTATTACTTGGACATAAAATTATATGGGTGAACAATTTTCTGGGCTTGTGCTATATAACATAGTAGCTACTCAACACATGTGGCTATTGAAGTTTCAACTTGAATCAGTTAAAATAAGTTGAAAAATTCAGCTTTTCAGTCACACCAGCGAGCAATCAAGTACTGCATAGCCACATGTGGCTCATGGCTATCACATTAGATAGTGCATACCATTTTTATCACTGCAGAAATTTCTTTTAGATGGAGCTGCTCTAGAGTAAGAAAACAGCATGAACAAAGACACTGAGATAGAAAAACTCAGGATAAGTAAAAGGAATACATTCCGTAGTTGGAGGTGACTAACAGTGGATGAATAAAAGGAAGCCGTCAGAATAAGGAGACCAGAGGCTTCTAAGTATGAACCTGAGACACTAAATGTATTTTGTAGGTAATAGGTCTTCTTCAAAACTCCACAAGCAGGAAGCGATCAGAATTATGCTTCGGAAAGATAAATGTAAGTGTGGTTTGTAAGATACTTTTGTTGCATGTTTTTGTAGTTTTCAGAATCCCAGCACATCTATTATCTTGTGTAACTCTCAAACAAGTCTGAGAGTCAGCAGAGCAGGTAAGGAAAGAAAAAAATTTGCAAAGGCTTTAAGTGAGTTGACCAGCATCAGTGGAAAACAGAGGAACATGGAAGGAGCCCCAAGAAGCCAAAAATACTCTTCTGTGGTTGAAAAACAGCTTCTGTTCTCCATTGCTCCATTGGCGAGTTTCCCTTCTGCCAGCAGGAGCTACTACTGATAAGTGACATTCCCTCCCAGGAGTTGAATTACGGCATTAAATACTGATAACCCAGAAGAGGAGGCAAAGGCCATGTGACAAAGTGGCTCAAATTTGACATAGGAAAGACGAAGTCACAATAACAAATTAGAGCCATTTGAAAGAAAAGCCAAGGGAGGATTTACTGTCACCATCTGAGCCACCAGAGGCTGTGCAAATGGCGCCCCCTGCAGTTGGCCATGCACAGCAGCCTGCATTACCACCCTCTGGGAGAGAGCTGTATGCTGGGAAAAGACAGAACCTCTCATCTGTACCAGGGCAGCCCTGGCCTGTCTGAAAACATTACTGAAACTCAAGCATGATGCAGATATTGCTGAAGAGAAAAACATCTTGGGGACCCTCAGGTCTTACCCCCCGGATGACTTCAAGCTCGATGTTGAGGAAGAAGAGCATGCATTTGGACATCCAGTGCTTTGGAATTTTGTTCTCAGAGTTCTAGCCCAGTGCCCTGGATGAGGTAGTGCACTTCTTACACTCCCAATGTCCTCATCTGTGACCCTCTGAAATATAAATATTTATCAGGCTGGTTGAGAGGATTCAGTGAGCTTTGTAAAGGCCATGATAGGTGTCTGCTATGCATGGTTGAATTTCTCTAAAGATAGATAAATTTTTTAGTGTTTTAAAAAAGGCAAGTGGAATTATTCTGGTTCCAGATCAAGAAAGTGAAGAACATTGATCAGAATTCAGTGAAGTCTCCATTCCAGATCCCCAAGAATTATCATCCCTCTCTTGGGGTGAAAAAAAAAAAACAGATTTTTTTTTTCTGGCTCCCTAGTGAGAAGCAATAAATTCACAGACAGAATATTGTCCGTTTCTCTGCCATCAGTCTAGCCAGGGCTGTGAAATACAAAGTTGAGTTCGGGCTTCTGAGAGAAGGAGTATGTGGATTTAGTAGGGTGGAAATCCCAGCGCAAAGGCAAAGCTTGATTTTTGTCACTGGTATAAAAGCAACGCTTCAGGCCTGAGCTCCTATCCCCACCTGCTTTTAATCTTTCTTTCTTTCTGGACCCAAAAAATGGAGAAAATTTCACTGGTGGCCTCATTCATAAGAAGTTACTGCCTCTGTTGTACAGTTTTGTGGTATCTAGGTTTAAATAAATGCCAGTTACGTGTAGGGCAGTTTCTTCTTCTGGCGGTACCATGAACAATGACAACATAGAATTCTAAGGGGTCCTTCTTCTCTTGGCATCTTCTATTTTGGGAAAAGGTGTCTAATCATCAAAACCCCAAGCCATTGCCTCTCCCCATCTCTTAAGTAACAAAGTAAATGGAGAAAGAATAGTCTCAAACATACCAAATCAAGACAACTGCTATAAACAGTTTTACAAAAAAAAAAAAAAAAGAAGAAGAAAAAGAAGAAGAAGAAGAAGAAGAAGAAGAAGCAGCAGCAGCAGCTGTTTGAAGCTAGAGAAACAAATGCCTCCTAAAGCTTAAACCAGATCCCTTGAGAGCTGGGGTGAGTAACGGCCATTCCTTCACCCAAAGAACCTCCAATGACACTGAGAATCACGCTGTCTTCATTTCTATCTGGCCCACACTGACTGAGGAGTAACAAAGCAGAGTTGAACACTGCATTTATCTTCAAGAGGCACCTGAGAGCTTAGATTGCATGGTGTCCCCTTGTTCCTTTTTCTTGCAGCCCCAGTCACTCCAGGTACTTCTGAGTGGCCATTGAAGATTCTTTTAAATAGAGGTTGAATGGGTGCACACTTCCAACTGAACCCAGGTCCTGCACCGATAAAGCAAATGCTTCTTTAGCATACTATGCTTTGGAGGAGTGATAGCATTTCTGGGGTCCAAATGCAACTTTTGATAGCATTGCCAGTGAGAAGAAAACAGGGTGGGGAGTGCGAGGGAGCGGTGTAATCTAACTTCCATGGTTATGCTTTCATTATTTTCCTGCTCTTTTTCTGTGCACCTGCCCCCCATACTCTTGGTAGATCCTGAATCTGATGTGCACTGATGAAGGGAAGGCACCTTGCCTGGGGCAAAAGAAATCTGGCTCCACTGAGCTGAAAGTTAGGGTAAGCTAATTCATCACAGGCTGGATCTTTTGGCTCCTCCTATGTTTCCTACAGAGAATGCCAGATACAGCCCTGCTTTGCATAGTGTCTAATGACAGGACCCTTGGCTGTATACCCTCATAGGAAGGCAGGGTGCGACTGGGAAGAGGGCTGCTTATTTTTGACAAAGCAGTACGGTCAGTGAGGGCTTGAATTTTGTGGAAATGACTGAGCAGGAGGGGTTGGTCAGAGAAAAACAAAAATATTTTCTTTGCCTGAGTGACTTGAAATAATGACTTGAAATGTGAAAATTTGCAGAAGTTTAGTTTTAAACCTATTTTTATTTAAATAAATTGATTTTGAGTAGTTAAAATTTTTGACCAAATTATGTGAATATGGGATAAATTACCAGGCTTTCCTCTTGTTTTCTAAGGATATTTGTTCATTGTGCATATGAAAGAAGGATTCAAAACAGCAAAGATTAGCAACAGCTTCCTTGTCTTTCATAGGAAGGAGCCAACAGTCCTTTTTGAACTGGAATACCCTAGCCTAACTAAAGTTGTGTTTTCAGTATTGATGGCTCCCAGTGATAAGACCTGTGTGGAAAGTGATACCTACACTCTAAGTCAGTTGTAAAACTGAAAAACTCTTGTTATGTACGCATCATGAGCTTCAAGTGAATGGAGAGACAGCAATGTGGGTTACAGGCATGCAATATTTCTCTCTAAAAGGGTATGAAATATGTTATATATTAAGATTTCACAATTATACTTTCTATGATATAAGTATATTTTCTATTTGGCCATCAAAGTTCTTTTCATTCACATCTGTTTAAACATAATAGACACGCTGTGGTCATGAAAGAGTAGAAAGGAGTTGAGGAGGGCAGGCATTGAGCCAAGTGGTTGAGACGACCTGTTATGAAGTAAACATCCCAAATCAGAGTGACTTGGTTCATTCCTGGCTCCCTCCTAACTCCAACTTCCCTCAAATACAGACAGAGGCAGAGGTTCTGACTCAAATGATTGGGCTTCTGCCACCCACATAGGAGACCTTGTTTGAGTTCCCTGTTCCCACCCTTTGTTAGCACTTGAGACTTGAACCATCAGATGAGAATGATATATGTATCAATCTATCTCAAAAATAAATAAATTTTTTTTTTTTTACAGGCAGAGTGGACAGTGAGAGAGAGAGACAGAGAGAAAGGTCTTCCTTTGCCGTTGGTTCACCCTCCAATGGCCGCCGCGGTCGGCGCGCTGCGGCCGGCGCACCGCGCTCGTCCGATGGCAGGAGCCAGGTGCTTTTCCTGGTCTCCCCATGGGGTGCAGGGCCCAAGCACCTGGGCCATCCTCCACTGCACTCCTGGGCCACAGCAGAGGGCTGGCCTGGAAGAGGGGCAACCGGGACAGAATCCGGTGCCCCGACCGGGACTAGAACCCGGTGTGCCGGCGCCGCAAGGCGGAGGATTAGCCTGTTGAGCCACAGCGCCGGCCTTAAATAAAATTTTTAAAGTAGTTTCCATTTCCCTCTCTGTGGAAAAAAAAATAAACTAAATACCTTTCCCACTGGATTTCTACAAGAATGAATTAAATTAAGTGATATAATATATGTGAAAATGTCTACCAATGGTAGATACTTTGTAGATGCTTGATAATTAACGTTTTTTGCAGCCTTTTAAGCAGATTAGACATAGTTCACCTGATTGGCAAGATCATTTAAGAGATATTTCCATAAAGAAGGGTTTTTTTTAAAAGCTTTTATTTAATGAATATAAATTTCCAAAGTACAGCTTATGGATTACAATGGCTTCTCCCCCCCCTCCATAACTTCCCTCCCACCCACAACCCTCCCCTTTCCCGCTCCCTCTCCCCTTCCAAGGGTTTTAAATAATGGCTAAGAATCTTCCATGAAGCTGTCCAGTCTTAGGACGTATCCTAATTTGGGAAGAGCATAATGCCCATTAGCCTTGGGAAGAGTTGCATAAAACAATTATGCAGAGTAAATAAGTGTACTTGAAGTTTTTGTTGGAAAAACTAGATTGGATCATAACTGTATTTTGGCACTAAGAGTTGTAAATCTGTCTAGTGTTTTTCACAACACACACTGTTCATGAACACTTTGGGTCTCCCTGAAACAGCTCTGTCTGCTGAGACCTCTGGAACAGCATGATGGCCCCAGTTGTACACTGCCTATGCAGCCCTTGGAAGGCATTTCCCTTTCTCTCCTACCACAGATAATTAGGATAATTGAGTTCATCCATATCTGAGACCTGTGAGTTTTCTTAGAATAAATGATCTCAAATGAGAATTTGGTAAATCATATAATTAAGTGAAGTATTTCAAAGTTGTCCACAATCAGTTTCATCTATTGCAGTTTATTCAAAATAATTACAAGAAGCCACAACTTTAATTTTTATGGGTATTCCGCCTACTTAGACATAAAGATCTGTTGTTATGAGGTATTGGGACCTCTGCCATCTGTTGTGTATGTTGTAAACACCCGCCACTGAGCTCAGTGTTGAAGAAACAAGGAAATCTAAGACAGACCCTTCCTTTAACCACTGATGGTTTCTTAGAGACTGAAAATCTAAAGCTGATTTAGTATATTACTGTGTGGCAATTTCTAAAATGAAAAATTCTATGGAAGCACGAAAAGAGCAAACTGAGGGAATCCTAGCCCCACATCTAGGCAGTATACAAATATTTTCAACTTGAAAAACTTACAATGGTTTGAGCTAATAATTCAGAGGTGGCATAATTTTCTTGTCTTTTCTTTTATTGCTAATTTATCCACCAAGCAGTTATTAATGGCTCACTGTGACCTCCGCTACATATCCTCTTGAATTTATAACTATTCTTAGCTGCTAAGCAGGAGTGATTGTACAGTAGTTCTGTATCTCTCACCTTCTGTGCAGTCATTTCTATTTGTGTGTGCATATTTAAGATTTATTTATACATTTGAAAATGAGCTACATTTATTTCTACATTTGAAAGAGAAAGAGGGAGAGCCACAGAGAAAGATGTTCACCTGCTGAGTCACTCCACAGATAACTACAATTGCCAGGGCTAGGCCAAGCTGAAGCCAGGAGCCTAGAGGTTCTTCAGGTCTCCCACATGGACAGCAGGGGCCCAAGCACTTGGGTCATCTTCTTCTGCTCTTCCCAGGCCATTAGCAAGGTGCTGGATCAGAAGTAGAGCAGCTGGGACACAAACCGGAGCCCATATGAGATGTCAACATTAGAGGCAGTGGCTTTACCAGTTATACAACAAAGCTGGCCCAATCCAGTGTTTTTTTGAGCATGGGCGGTTATTCCCTATCTAACCATCTGAGCAGGATTGGCCTCCTTCACAGAAAGTGTTCAGCACATACATCCAAGAATGGCTTTGATGTTCAGCACATACATCCAAGAATGGATATGATGCCATGGAAGATATTTGCATCCCGTATCAAAGAGCCTCAGCTTCATTGATGATTCTAGGTACCAGCTAATGATTAGGAGGCAGCACAACTGCTTGAGCCCCTGGCGCCTACACGAGAGAACTGCATTGAGTTCCCGTCTCCTGGCTTCAGCCTGGAGCAACCCTGTTAAGAGCATTTGGGGAAATGAACCATTAACAGGAGCCGTCTGTCTGTCTGTCTATGTCTCTCTCTCTCTCTGCTTCCCACCGTCACCCCCACTTTGTTTCTCTAAAAAGAATGTTGGCCGGTGCTGTGGCTCACTTGGCTAATCCTCCGCCTGCGGCGCCAGCACACCAGGTTCTAGCCCCGGTCGGGGCACCGGATTCTGTCCCAGTTGCCCCTCTTCGAGGCCAGCTCTCTGCTGTGGCCCGGGAGTGCAGTGGAGGATGGCTCAAGTGCTTGGGCCCTGCACCCAAGGGAGACCAGGAGAAGCACCTGGCTCGTGGCTTTGGATCAGCGCGGTGCGCCAGCCATAGCGGCCATTTGGGGGGTGAACCAACAGAAGGAAGACCTTTCTCTCTGTCTCTCTCTCTCTAACTAACTCTGCCTGTCCAAAAAAAAAAATGTTTATGAAGTAAGATATAGCTTAAATCATACCTGGCAAAAGTATGCTGTGTGTTCCTCAGATTAAAATCACTCATTATATTTGAACATTAAATATTTTCTTCATTCAAACAGTTCATTTCATCAGTGTATTTAATTAACTCTTTTGTCCTGCAAACCAAATCTGCTACACTGAACCCAAAGTAATTTAGTTGGTAGGTAGTTCTTAATAAGAGCCAGGCAGTTTATTTTGTATGAACAGTACTTCCTTTCCTAATGCTTTCATAAGGTTCCTGCCATTCATGATGTGTTTCTTTTGTGTTATAGAAAGAAAAAAGTAAGACATATGATCATCATATCTATCCCATGTAACAGACATATCATAATGCTTAACTTTTTTGCATTGATCTTTTGGTCTATAGTTGAGTCACACTATAGATGCCCTTACCATATACAGCATGGGTCTGATTCCAGTGTGCACAGTCACCAGAAGTTTATACCTGTTATTTAAAAAGTCCCACCTCAAACATGTCACTGGCTCTGAAGCTTCATATTGACATTTTATTCTACTTTGCACGCATGTGGTCTTCACTCAGAAATTCAAATCTTCTAATCCACAAAACTATGTGTAAATTCTCACCATGTCGGCAGATTTAAGCCCAAGGTTGTAATTGGCATTGCAGAACACTGAGTGCTGAGCTTCCGGTAAATGGCAGGTGAGTTTCAGAATTCACCACCATAGCTCTGCGCTCACGGAGAGATTTCTCTGTTTATTAAGAAAGAAGAAATAATACCCTCTCACCTTCATCTTTCAGTTCAAAGCACATTCAGAATTCCACTATGCCCAGTGCATGGGGTTTCACAGTCTGCATGGTCTCTGGTAGTCACTCCATGCCAAGAGCCACACAAATAGCACCTCCCTTCTGTTTAACTAGACACTTACACCACTTATCACAGCAAGAGCTCCAGCTGTGCCATGGGAAATGGGACTGTACTTAAAGACAGATTCCAAGCTCACATGACTCGTAGTCTATTATAAAATGATCCCCTTCAAGTCATAACTTTTTCACCAATATATTGCTATTTCAAAACATTTCTACCATCAGGTATGGAATTTCAGTATAATTTCAGGCAAGACCTTTTGTAATAAAGTGTTAGTATTTTTCAAAAGAATAATTCTGGGACATTTCCCAGATAAGCATCTGGCTTTTTCCTGGTTCCCCCAGGAGAGGACTTCCAAGGGGAAGCAGTGGAATAATTACATTTATTAGCAGTTTGTTTTATATGTGATTTTCTTTTTTGCAGATCTGTACACAACCCACACTTTCTCAGGTACTGGTTCTGTTTTCTTTCATTTGTCTTTGAGTACCAGAGTTAAATGATAATGCCTAGCAATGTACCCCTCCCCCCATCTGTAGACACAACTCACTCACACTTCAGTGAGGATTCAATAAGATGCAGTTTCATAAAATGCCTCTGTAGTTTGTTGGGTGGAACACATTTTTTCCAATACATAAATCTTGTGCAGTGGAATTATTTCAGGAACTATCACCAGTCACACTAATTTCAAATGGAGGAACAATTAAATAGACAGATTATGGGGAAGAGGTAAACAGCTCAGACATGGAAATAGAAATTACATGGGGAACAGTTCTCCAGCTCATTGAGGCAACAAAAGGAAACAAGGAAGATCAGGCAATTGATTGCAAAGTGAAATTTGGAAATTATGCTCTTTTTCAGTGGAGAAGATCTGTAAAATTCAATGGTTTATCATTTTTGATAATTTTTGCTCTTATTTTTTATATTTTTTACAGATTTTAATAATTTTTATTTATATACATTGAAAAAGTTTCATGTGTTTTTATATAAAGAGATTTAGGAGCATTTTTTAAAAATTTTTCTTTACCTAGGGTCATTATTAAATTTAAGAACACATAAAAAGAATACAGATAATACTGTACTCTTTAAATCTAGGTAATAGTAAATTGCAGGCTATTTCAAAATATAATTATTAAGTTGCTGGATAGCTTTAACGCAAATAAAATAAGCACTCCCCTTGGGCAAAATGCATCCTAATAAGGAAGGCGTATGTGGATGTAGACAAATAAAATTACAGGCGTAATGACAGAAATGACAAAAGTGGGGCATGGTAAACTCTTGGATTTTTGAGAGTACTAGATTGAAATTAGAACACAAAGAAAATATTCATGAAGAAAATGACATATCAGCAGAAATTTCAATGATGAGTGAATTTCAAATGGTAGAAATGTTGGGAAAATGCAACCCAGTTAGAGATGTTTTAATATTGTACAAGAAAAAGCAAAGAAAGAATTGAATTTTATCACACTGGAGTATAAGTTAATCTTGGAATAAAACATGAGTCAGGCATTTTGGGACACATTTTGTTATTAAAAAGAAAAAAGGAGACACATTGCTATCTGAGCTACTAGTTATATAAAATACAGATAAACTGTTGAAGGATGTGTGAAAACAAACAGGTGTATTTAAAATATAAAATATGTCTACTACATCGTAAGAATAGTAAGTTCTGTTGGGAGGCCCCATTGTTCAGCTAAAAATCCTGGTTGTTTTGCAGAAATGAGTGTACAGGGAGATATTTAATTATTCTGCACAGGAAACAGATAAAAATGTAAACAATAATCCAAGAAAAAAATTCAAAGGCATTAGTGAAATTAGTATACTTAGAAAGAGGGTCAAAGGAAAAAAAATATATTGGTTGAAGAGAAGCCAACAAGAGACTTAAGGAATAAGAGAGAGAGAGAGAGAGAAATCTAATGAGATACTTTAAAGATACATCTTGAAGGCCTGTGGTATTGGCCCCTTTACTGTCTCTCTCAGAGACAGGACATGCTCTCATGCATTCCCAGGGGGGCTGAACTGTGCATCAGCAGGGGCAGTGCTCCTAACAGGAATTCTGGAGCTGGAGGCTGGAAGGACTTACGCTACTGCCTGGCCTGTGAAGGACCTTAGACTGCAGGGAAAGGAGTCTGGGTTTCATTGCGCAAATAATGAGGAGTCATCGAAGATTGGCTTGTTTGTTGTAATCAAGTCTGTGTTTTAGAAGTGCACCTCCAACAGAAATGGAGCGACCTTTTTGGAAGGGGCAGTTGAAATTGAGAGAGACAGATTATGAAACCATTCAAATAATTTGGCTCACAAGAATTGATAAACTGAATTAGGGCAATGACAATAGGTACAGAAATAGAGACACAGTTTTAACAGCATTCACAAATAGAAGGAATTGGCACATCAATTTGAGTGATGTTGAAAATGTGATATTGAGGCCGGCGCCGCAGCTCACTAGGCTAATCCTCTGCCTTGTGGTGCCAGCACACCGGGTTCTAGTCCTGGTCAGGGCGCTGGATTCTGTCCCGGTTGCCCCTCTCCCAGGCCATCTCTCTGCTGTGGCCCGGGGGGTGCAGTGGAGGATGGCCCAAGTGCTTGGGCCCTGCACCCAATGGGAGACCAGGAGAAGCACCTGGCTCCTGCCTTTGGATCAGCGCGGTTCACCCCGTTGGAGGGTGAACCAACGGCAAAAAGGAAGACCTTTCTCTCTGTCTCTCTCTCTCTCTCACTGTCCACTCTGCCTGTCAAAAAAAAAAAAAAAGAAAAAGAAAAGAAAAGAAAATGTGATATTGAAGGTGTCTCCTGGCAATGAACTATATGCTGGCTGCTTTCACTAGTCTTAGGTTATAAGAAATATTGTAGTTATTTCAACATTATTTTGCAAATAAATAATTTCATTAATTAAATATAAAATAAATATTTTCAGCATAAGATAATAAATGCAAGCATTCAACCAAAGAAATGAAGAAAAAACATGTTAAATTTAATTGTAAATAGGCTACAGAGTAGGATTATTTTTCTTATAGATTTATGCATATTTACCTCTCTTCTCTAAAAATGCCTAGAAGCAAAGACATAGCTAACTGGGGTTCTCTAGGTCTTTGAATTTTGACTCTCAAAACCAAAAAATCAGGATGCAACCTGAAGCAGTTTCCACTGGCCTGAAATAGAATCATTCAAGAACAAGCCATCAAAGTCAAAATTGGAGTATTCAGCAAGACAAATGACACATTTTCGCAACAAACTGGTAGCCTACCAAAAAAATAAAGGGATCAGAGTGCTATTATAGGATAAAGGAGATTTAAGAAACATAATAACTAAATGCAGTATATGGTCCTTAATTAGATCAAATTAGAAAAATCCAACTGTTCAAACGTCTTTAATACCATTACCTGCTGGGTGTTTAATTACTTCAAAGAAGGGAAAATGTCCCTATACGTTTAAGATGTATTCTGAAGTTTGCTTCTGGTGAAGTGATACGATGCCTCAAGTTTGCCTGAAAATACTCCAGAAGCAAAGTGAAGCGTAATGAATGTGCAGGTGACTTAGGGTCGGGAGATGGGGATGGAATCAGCTCAGCAAAATGTTAAAAATTAAGTGGAATGGTAAATACATGGTAATTCATTAGACTAACTTGTGTATGTTTAGAAATGTCCACAAAAGTATGCTCAAAGAGAAGATAATTCCTAGGGCTTAAACCAGAAGGTAGATTATTTTTAACAACCACATAGCTGGTTTTCTCAACTTCTAGCACCATTCAATTCATGCCCCAAATCACCACCAGGTTCTTTGTTTTCTGTTGATGTGATTTCTTGGTTTGCATAGACTCCAAAGGCCTCACTTTGGTGATCAGATTAAGCAAGACCTCACTTAGGATCTGTCATTTAAGGTCTGTTTTCTTATTTTTGTAAGAATTTTATTTAAGGTGTACAAACTTCATGTGTTTCATATATACAAATTTAGGAACATAGTGATTCTTCCCACCCTAATCTCCCTCCCTCACCCACTCACACCCTTCTTCCTCCTTACTCTCCTATTCCCATTCTTATTTTTTACAAGGATCTAAATTCAGTTAACTTTATGTTCATAAGATTAATCCTACACTAAGTAAAGAGTTCAACAAATAGTATGAAGAAGAAAAAAAAATATGGTTCCTCAACAGTCTTTTCTTCCTTTTCTAACTTGAGGTAAAATGTACAAATCATAAAATTAACCGTTGTCAGATAAACAGTTCAGTGCCATTTATACCTTTCACAATGTTGTGCAAATAGCACCTCTATCTAATTCTAAAGCATTGTAATTACCCCCAAAAATCCATTAAGCAGTTTCTTTAAGGTCCTCTCTGATCTCCCATCTGGAGAGCTAGACAGGTCTCAGAGCGTAGCCAGTGCCTTTCTCATTTCACTTTTGCTCACATTGGTCCTGTTCCAGTAATGGCTTCCTCCATTGCTGCCTTTAAATAGCAAACTGAGCTAAAATCCAAACCACGCTGGATCTACCTCATTCATGAAGTCACCACAATGTCATAAACGGAGTTCAGTTTTCTACCTCCTCGGAATTCCAGCATGGACACGTGTTACAATGATGAGAGGCTGTGATCTTTTAAAGGATTATATTAAACAGAAAATTTTAGTTTACAATTTATTATTGTAGTGATAACAGAGCAGTAGAACCTTAGGAGAAAGAATAGTCTAATCCCAATCTCTTTGGGGGTCTTATGTCTACGAGGAGGTAAATAGATTTTGGAATAAGAGAAAAACTGAGCTCACACATCTGTGATAGGTAAATGCTCTGAGAATAGGCTGATTCTGTACAAAACCACCATGTGGGAGATGTACCATGATTGCCAACACTGTCAAAGTTTCTAGTAACAGAAAGTGTTCCAAAGCAATTTTAAAAACAAAATGAAACAAAATGTGCAGTGAGGCTGAAAATAATAATGAGAAAAATCTGTGGGTATAAGTGTTCAGCATTTGAAAATTCTCTACAAGGTCATTGCTGGCAAAGGCATTTGTGTTGGTTGGGCCTGGCACTTGAATTAAGCAGGAGAGCCAGAGACTCCCGTCACCACCTGGGTCCTCTCCATGCCTCCATCAGTTTCATGACCCCCAATGCTGCTGGAAGCCGAGCCTGGCGCAGGTGATACTGAAGCACAGAAATCACAGGAATACTGGGATTGTAAAGGCCTGTCTGCTTCAGAAGTAACCCCGGCCAAATCTGCTATCCTACCGATGAAGAAATGGGGCTCTGACAAAAAGAGATTGACTTTTGAAATTTACTTCAGCAGTTACAGCAAATCTAGTCCTGGAATTCAAAGATCCTGGTTCTGATTTCAAGGCTTATTCTGCCCTAGGGCCTAGATTACTCATGTAGTTATATGGGATGCCCTCAAAAATTTCATGGAAAATATGGAGTATGAAAAAATATGCACGATTCTCAAATTTTTTTGTTCCAGGATACACATATTTTAATTCCATTTTTGGATACCTTTGTATATATATTTGTATAAGTTTTAATTAATTTTTCTGCACATTGGAGTTTTCTTTAAAGAAGTTTGGATTATCTCTTCTCAAGGATTGCAAAAAGTAGTGAGCATCAAACTATTTTTTTAAAGTAGAAGATTTACTTATGGAAAATTTCCATAATTGCTAATTACCATTATTTCTATATGCCATATTGCTAAGGGAATATGGCAAAGAAAATGAGCAGTAAGATGAAAGCCCCCTGTTTGAAAAGGTGGGGGGAAGTGTTCCAAAAACCCAACAAAGTGTGGGACATGACAGACTTACACTCTGTCCCCAGGAATAAATGCAAAGGTCTCACTCAGTTTCTGTCTCAGCTTAGGTAGGCTGTAAACCACAGAGCATCCTAACGTTCAGCTTACTAGCATGACCTCTCAGTCATGTGCTGCAGTAATATGTTAGGGCTGCTGCAGCAAGTACCACAAACTGGGTGACTTAACAGAACTGTTGTTTCTCATAGTTCTAGACGCAAGTCCAAAGTCATGGTATTTGTGAGGTTAATTCCTTCTGGGGACTGTGAGCGACCTCTATGTCATGTCTTTCCCATGGCTTCTGGTAGTCTTTTGGTAATCTTTGACATTTCTTAGCTGATAGATGCATCACCTTTGTATTAGTCATCTAATTAATACCTCCTTTTTTGATGACCTGTTCTTTCCACTGGGATCTCACTCGTGGAGATCTTTCATTTAGGTCATTTTTTTTTCTGCCAGAGTGTCTTGGCTTTCCATGCCTAAAATACTCTCATGGGCTCTTCAGCTATATCTGAATGCCTTAAGGGCTGATTCTGAGGCCAGAGTGCTGTTTAGGACATCTGCCATTCTATGAGTCTGCTGTGTATCCCACTTCCCATGTTGGATCGTTTTCTCCCTTTTTTATTCTATAGGTAGTATTTTCAGACACTAGTCTTGTTTATGTGATCCCTTTGACTCTTAGTCCTATCATTATGATCAATTGTGAACAAAAATTGATCACTTGGACTAGTGAGATGGCATTGGTACATGCCACCTTGATGGGATTGAATTGGAATCCCCTGATATGTTAAGAAATTGGATTTCAACATTTGACTTTTGAAGGGATACAATAAAACCCATACTATGTATGTACTTTTATTGGACCAGGACATCCAACAATTTGAGTGTTATCTTGGTGTCCATTAAAAGGCTCTGAGACAAGACTGTGAGTGCAAATAGTATAAGGACATGAGAAGGAGGTAGAGAAGTAATATAGGTCAGAGTGCAAGAGGGGAGGGCATTTGGCTCAGAGATTTGACACCTCTTGGGTCCCCCACATCCCTATTTTGAGTCCTGGTTCAGCTTCTAACCCAGCTTCCTGCTAATGCACAGCCTTGGAGGCAGTAGATGATGGCTTAAGTAATTGGGTCCTGGCCACTTTCATAGGAGACTTGAATTGAGTTCATGACTCCTGGCTTCAGCCTGGCATAGCCAGGCTGTTTCGGACATTTGGCGGAGTGAACAAGCACATAGAAGATATCTCTCTCTCTCTCTCTCTCTCTCTCTCTCTCTCTCTCTCTCATTATTCACATTAGCCAAGACCAGCTATCCCTTGGAAGGAAAGGATATTCCTGAGAAAACGCAGAAATCAGGTCTATGTCTCACTTCCAGACCTGCTCTCTCTGAGCACTAATCCCAATTCCTGCTAGTCTTCATTTGTCATATCAGGACAATACTTGGGAATTTTCATTTTAAAAAAGATTCTCTCCTGAGTGTCACATCTGAAATCACAAAATGATCCAAAACTCAGCTCTACTCTGGAAACTCAGCTTTGTGTTCCCAGCTTAGATGCTTATGCTTGGAACAAAACACAGCATCTATCTACATTCTTTATCTGCCACTAAGAAAAACAAACAAGCATAACACATGCGGGGAAAAAATACAGTCTGTTTCCTTCTTGCATTTGACAATGTTAGCTTGTACTTCCGTCTTCTCAGCAAACCCTGCTAATAGTTTCCATTTTTGCTGAAATTATTTTGCCCATAGATTGTGACTTTTTAAGCTACCTATACATGTCCTTTGGTTCTTAGAACACTTGACCTAGTTGCATGAGTGTGATAAGTAAAACAAAATAATCAACTCCAAATTTTCTACCAAACCTTACAAAGACACAGCCAAAAGCATAAAGAAAGAGCATAATTAGTAGCTACTCACAAATGTCATTCCCCAATTATTTCAACCTGTCAGGGTAATGATAATGGGTAAAATTTACAGATGCCTGAAGCAGGAAGTGGTCGATAGAAGGGAGTAGAAAAATGTGTCAACTGCTGCAAGTTTGGATAAAATGAAAAACAGAATCAGTTATTGGGTTTGGTAAAATGAAGGCCTTGGAGACCTTGACAGGAGGTTTTTTAGTGGAGTGGAGGAAAGAAAACTAAAGTAAATTGAGCAGACAAGAGGGAGTAAGAAAATGGAAACAGTGACTACTGACAGCTCTTTTGAGGGGGTGTAAGTATAGAGGTAGCAGAGAAAATAAATAATATTTGGAGAGGGCCATGCCATCAAGGGGGAAATGTGTATGTACAAACACATATATAAACAAACATACACCTTTAGGGCAGACAACATTTAAGCATACTTTTGAGCCTATGGAAATAGTCTAGTAGATACTGGTGATAGTACAGGACAGAAAAGAGAATACATGAACATATACACGAATAAGAAACAGTAGTAGATGAATGGCCCCTGACTGTAAGAGAGAAACCAGTGGCTACAAGAAGAGAAGGCAATGACCTGACCAGACACAAGTGGGTTTATGGACTTGATGGGAAGACAAGGTGTCTCCATCTGATTGCATCTGTTTTATTAATCAAATACAACATGAAGTCATACATGTTAGAAAAGAGAAGATTGGGTGTAAGGAGAGGGATCAGATTTTTGAGATTAAAATACTGTCTTACTTTCCCACTGCCATAATAAATTATCACAAACCAGGAGGCCCAAATCACAAAAATACATTCTCTCACTATCTTGGAAGTTGGAAATCCCAACTCAAGGAGTTGGCAGGTCCATGCTCACCCTGAAGACTCCAGGGAGACTCCTTCCTTGCCTTTCCTGGTCTTTGGTGTCTCCTAGTGGACCTTGGTCTCTAGCAGTGTAACTCTAATCTGCCTCTTTCTACACATGGCATTTTTCCTTGGGCCTTTGTATCAAATTACCTTTCATATCTCTTCAAAGCACACTCAACCATTGCATATGGGGGCCCACCATTCATCTAGGATCATTACAGCTTGGGATTCTTAATTATACTTGCAAAAGGACCCCACTTCCAAAAAAGGTTGTATTCACAGGTATTGGGCAGTAGGACATGGATATATGTTTTGGGGGACACAAAATTCACACTACAGGCCGGCGCCGTGGCTCAACAGGCTAATCCTCCGCCTTGCGGCGCCGGCACACCGGGTTCTAGTCCCGGTCAGGGCGCCGGATTCTGTCCCGGTTGCCCCTCTTCCAGGCCAGCCCTCTGCTGTGGCCCAGGAGTGCAGTGGAGGATGGCCCAAGTGCTTGGGCCCTGCACCCCATGGGAGACCAGGGAAAAGCACCTAGCACCTGGCTCCTGCCATCGGATGAGCGCGGTGCGCTGGCCGCAGCGCGCCGTCCGCGGCAGCCATTGGAGGGTGAACCAACGGCAAAGGAAGACCTTTCTCTCTCTCTCTCTCACTGTCCACTCTGCCTGTCAAAAAAAAAAAATTAAAAAAAAAATTCACACTACAGAGGCAATCCACTAGAACAATGAGCAAAGTAAAGTATCTAGGAAAATGTGAAGGGTCCATATGAACATTTTTATTTTCATGAAGATTTATTTATATTGAAAGAGTTACAGAGAAAAGGGAAATACAGAGCTCTTCCCTCTGCTGGTTAACCCCCCAGATGGCCACAACAGCCCAGGCTGAGCCAGGCCAAAGACAGGAGCTTCTTCTAGGTCTCCAACATGGGTGGCAGGGGCCCACACACTTTGACCATCTTCTGCTGTTTTCCCAGGTCATTAGCAGGGAGATGGATCAGAAGTGGAGCAGCTAGAACATGAGCTGGTGCCCAAAGGGGATGCTGGTATCACAGTCAGTGACTTTACCCACTACACCACAATGCTAGCCCCTGAACTTTTGATAATAAGTTGAAGTCAGACCTGTCCACGCAGTTGTTTAGTTTTTCGAATCAATGTTCTGCTTTCTGGATGCCAATATGAACTAAATGAAAGATTTAACAAAGGTTGTAATTTTGCCAAGAAGGTATGATGAATAGAGAGAATGACAAGGATCTTATGAGCCTTGAATGGAAGTGGCTGTGTGGTATTGAACTATAGTGTAGTACATTAAAGGTGAGGACAAGAGGAAAAATGAATTGTCAGAAAGTATCTGTGGATTAGAGGTCAGTATGAGGTTAAAAAGTCGTTACAACAGAGAGTTTATGGCTAGTGAGATGCTTAAAATTAAAATTCTCAACCTTCACTACCCAGTCATATCAACAGAGATTCTGAATTAAAGGGTTGGACTCTGGAATTGATATTATCCCTTGTTGAAAATCACTCATTTAGGGGACATCTAAGCCCATGAGCATGAATAGAGGTAAAGGAAAGAAAATAAAATCTAGAGTGTTACAAGGATCTCCCTTGCAGCAGGAGGGAATATGGAAAGCTCAAGGTTTTCATGGAGGCAAGAGATAACATGGAGAACACAGCACAGTGGATCACTTTCTAGGTTTGTGGCTTTATGGCAAGCAGGACCACAGAGCCGTGTGAAAACCTTGAAGATATTGGTGATTCCCAAGCCTGAAAGAATTAAAGTAGCCAGGGCACTATCAAATAAATATTGTTACAAAACACCACCATAAAATTGTATGAAAACTTACTATACTCAAAGGTTCATGCTCCTGAACGTGATCGTTAGGAGTGTGACATTTGGTGTAGTGAGGAAAGCCACTGTCTGCCATGCCAGCATCCTATTGGGCTCCTGTTCATGTACCAGCTGCTCCAGATCTAATCCAGCTCCATGATAATGGTCTGGGAAAAGCAGTAGAAGGTGTTCAAGGGTTTGGGCCCCTGCCACCCACGTGGAAGACCCAGAAGAAACACCTGGCTCCTGGCTTCACCCTGGCCTAGCCCAGCTGTTGCAACTATCTGGGGGAGGGAACCAGCAGATGGAAGATCTCTCTCTCTCTCTCTCTCTCTCTCTCTCTCTCTCTCACACACACACACACACATTTCCCCTTTTCTCTGTGTAACTCTGACTTTCAAATAAACATTTTTTTAAAAAAGAAAGTAATCATTAGGTCTAAGAAAACCTTATTTCATATCATCATTTACTGTTTTTAATGATATGTATAAAATGTTTTCTTCCTAGGGAATAATTTGATAAAAGAGCAACCTGGCTTGTGTCTTGGGATTGTGCTAGGAATTACCAACCAATTCAAGAGACTGTCTTGTACCTCCTCCTCCTCCCCCAAGTTGCCTAAAAGGTAGGACCACTGCCATCCCCCACTCCTGTCATCCAGGAAGAAAGAACATGGCTCATTCTGGACTTTTCATTTTTGTTACCACCACCTAGCACTCTTATTGTTGATATTGCATGATCCTAAGAACCATGGGTTTATGAGTTTGTGGGTTTCACATCTAAACCTCAAGCCTCTCCAGCTATGTTGCTCCCTCTTCCTTGAATATCCCAGACTCTCCACAGACATCTTGTGCTGGCTTCAAAGATAGTCCACAAGTTCTGTTATTCATTCTCTTGAAGTAGACTGGACTTAGTGGCTTCTATTGAATATCAAAAGGCAGAAGTGTTGAGATATCCCTTTTAGATATGATTATAGAAAGACTTCTGGTGAGGTCCTGACATATTGCCAACTCTATTTTGCCTGTAAGCTGTGTTCAGTTTTAGGTACTCTTTTGCAGACTACAAGATTTTACTGGGGACACTTATATGGCGATAGGACAATCATGTTTCTATTTTCTAATCTGAATTCTTACTCTTCCTCTTCAACAGCTTAATTCACCATCTCACCCCTGTTCAGTGCTCTCACTTTAATGATCTGTTTGTAATAATATATTAGTTTGATTTCCCCAACAAGATCTTTTTACAGAGTAAGAATGTATGCCATAAACCATTCAAGGTCAAGGACTGTGTTGTGAATTTTTCTTTTACCATTTGTTGTCCAGATAGTCGAGAAGTCACCTGGGAATGCATCCTCACAGAAGAACAGGGCATAGAAACTATTCTTCCCATGAAGTGCTACTGAAGGCAGCAAATATTTTATATAGCACATAATCATATTGTGCCTAGTATGAATATATTTTTGGCAGCAATGAATTCAACAGACTGCACTGATAAAATATCCCCATACATAATATTTTGCTCTTTCCAAAAATGCTTGAACCTCTTTTCATATATTTCCATGTCATGCTTGATTAAATGAAGCAGAAATAAATGCATATATAAAATCAAAGGTCCTCATTCTTGTTTGGAGGAAGTGATTATTTAATTTGGTCTTGGTCAAGTGGCCTTGAGAGTCCACTATTCATTAAGAAGTTCTTTGATTTTAGGGATTTAAATTGTTGCCCAGTTTTTCCCTTTTAAATTTTTACTAATTTATTTGAGAGGTATGGAGATGGAGAGAGAGAAGAACAGATAATTCCCATCTGTGAGATCACTCACCAGATCCCAGCAATGGCCTGCACTAGGCCTGGCTGAACTCATTCTGGGTCTTCCACGTGAGTGGCAGGAACCAAATGACTTGAGCCATCACCTGCTGCCTCAAGAATCTGGAATCGCTCTCTGCTGTGGCCAGGGAGTGCAGTGGAGGATGCCCCAGGTCCTTGGGCCCTGCACCTGCATGGGAGACCAGGAGAAAGCACCTGGCTCCTGGCTTTGGATCAGTGCAGCGTGCTGGCCGCAACGCGCCAGCCATAGCAGCCACTTGGGGGGTGAACCAACAGAAAAAGGAAGACCTCTCTCTCTGTCTCTCTCTCTCTAACTCTGCCTGTTAAAAAAAATAAAGAATCTGGAATCAACACAAGGTCAGGACTCGAATCCACGTATTCTGATATGGGATGCTGGTGTCTCAAGGGGCAATGCCAAATGCCTACCCCACCCAATTAATGTAAAACTGTCTCTGCTTAAAAGATGATATGTTTGATCATTAATTGAACACTAATTAATCTGAATCATTAATAATGTGTTATAGTCCTATGGTGGTTTATATTTACAAAACATTTTCATAAAGACTATACTTTCAGGGATTATTTCTATAGTTCGCTACAAAACATCTTTTCATATCCTTTCATCCTTGACCTCTTCTACAGATATGGGATGTAAATATGCAGCAAGCTTGTTGATTTCTGTTTTTCTAATGAGGAAAGGAAATTGCATTGAAGTAAATGCCTTGCCCCAATCCTGCATTGAGTAAGTTATGGCACCAGGAATTGCACAAGGACTTCTGAGGCCGTGATGTGACTGATTGATACCCTCATGCATTAAATCATCACAGGGAAAGAGTATCTTTTACACATGAGCAAACTCAGGTCTGATAGTTTTTGTTACATATGCCTGAACCTTCTGAGGGCCAGAGCTCAAGCTTCGTTTTCTACAAAAAGCCAAGAAAGCCCATGCTCCAACTATAACAATCTGTCTTTCATCACACTCATTTATGTTTCACATGACTGAATTTGCTGTTTAGGGACTCATCAGAGTATTATTCCAAATGGGGAAAAATCAGATAAAACCCCGTGTTCCTGGCTGCAGCCTGTGTGATTAAGAACACAATACTGTACTTACAGTAGGATGCCGGAGTGAATAGACAGTGCCGCCTTTGAAAGGATGAGCATTCGTTCTGACCTAATAACTGTCTAACACTGGGTACAATTATCTTTCTCCAAGTGGCACATTATTATTTGACACATTAATTGTTGTGTCATTTCTTTCTGAAAGGCATGTTCAGTGTCTAATACAAACCAGAGGCTTCATGAATTATCCATGTCAGAGTGCTGGAGCACCGATTTACCTTTCCAAAATAAAAGCAACCCAATCTCATCACCTGTTTTCAATTACCACATGCAGCCCTTAGCTGCCCTGTGACCTCAAACGCTTTCTTCCCGGGCCTTGGCATTTCTGATAAACATCAGCGATGGTGCACTCACTCAGCACAGATGGGAAGGCTTCCCCCCTCTTAGGCAAACCACAGAGACGTAGTTTTGCAGAGTGGAACATTTGTATGACATCGTTTCTGCCTAGGAGGTATTGCACAAGATTGATAGAGCAGTCTCCTTTCTCTGTGTCCACTCCACCTTGGTTCCTTTTCAATCTTTTCTAAGAAGGCATATCTGAACAGAGGACTGCTTCCAGGGCACAAAGACTTGTTGGCCCTAGCAAGGTCCAAACATTCAAGTCTGAGTGATCTTCCTCCATCGCTGCAGCTGCTCTTTGGCAGTCTGCACAGGCTGATGGGCTGGCGGCCCTGGATTTGCCTCTGGGCCTGTCATCTGTCGCATTGTTAGACCGCTGATGGGCTGTCGCTGCTTGCCCTTTAAGGCCGCTCTTCCCTCTCTTCCCACTTTGGCTGCCTACAGATGAAGAAAATCAAGCAGTCGTCCATCCTCTTCCCATCCTCGGGTTGAATCAGTCTCGCAGCAGAAAAGAGACCATTTCCATTGTCTTCCCAAATGCATTGGGTGCTCATATTCATACCTTTTAAAAACACCAGAATTAGAATGTGTTTGCTATTCCATACTTGCTGCTGGTTAATGCCATGCCACCCTGAAGACTCTGCTCTCTTTTTGGTTTTAATTGGGTGCTTTTCTGCTGCCTTCATTTCAGTTTACATCCAACTCTGACATATACTGCTGCTGATTACCAAGTGAGTTGTTCGGTGAGCTAGAGGTATGATAAATTAAATATGATATGTATCACTGAATCTGTCTTTGGCTGCTTCATGCTACATTATAATTTGGGAAGGGACTATTAAAATAAAATATTAAAGAATAAGCAAAAACAGTCCACTGTTAACATGTCCAATGGCAAGAGAAAATTACAGGTTTCATTGTATATGCGGCACCATCTGCTTCTGAGCGGAGGCTGAGCCTTCGGCTCTCCCAGGGGAAATAGCTGTGGATAAGTTATTCAATTAGAACAGCATTATTGGCCAGCTACCTTGGAGAATTGGGTTGATGATGTTGTGATTATCCTACTCCACATTCCTTCATGTCTCCAGCAGGCTGCAGCGCATGGCAACTTCCTTAAGTGTTTACTGAGCCTTACAGTGGAGGTGAACAATTGGAATGAAGAATATCAAGGATTCCTGAAAGAAAATCAATTTTGAATGAACTTTTCTTGCTTAGCCACTGCTGCAATACTTTGAGTCATACTGTATTTTTGTGGACTTTCATTGAATTAAGTGACAGAAATGGCAGTAGGGAGGAAAGTGAATTTCATGATATGCATTTAACCTGTGGCACTGCACAAAATAATTCCTCATGTACGATTACAAGGTAGAAAAAGACCCAGACCTCTTCAAATATGATATTAATCTTAGAGATGGGAAAATCTCAGAGGAGCATAATGCTTTTTTCATGAAGGCTTTAGCTGTTCTTCAAAAACATTTGTATCATAAAAGGTAATAATCATTTATGAGTCACGCTGCCAGGAAGCTAGATCCCTTTGTAGAGGAGACCATTTAACCAACAACTTCCTAAATGGGAGGTGTTGGGGCTAGTCATTGTTTTTAGAATCGTGATATTTATGAATAGAAGGTCAAAAAATACTCCCCTTGCCTCATCCAAATACATGTGTGTGTGTGTATAAATAAAATATAATATAGAGATACATGATTTATTTGTTTGAAAGGCATAACTACAGAGAGAGGAGAGAGAAATATCTTCCATCCACTAGTTCACTCCCCAAATGACCTAAAAAGCCAGGGCAGGACCAAGCTGCAGCCAGAAGCACAGACTTCCATTGAGATCTCCCACATGGGTGTACTTGGGCCATCATCCACTGCTTTCCCAGGTGCATTAGCAGGGAGCTGGATCAGAAATGGAGCAGCTGGGACTCAAATTAGCACTCTTCTATGAGATACTGGTATCACAAGCGATGGCTTAACCCATAGTGCCGCAATGCTAGCCGAGCACTTTTATGTTTTTTTTTCAATCATAAATGCTTATTGAAAAAAGACATAGAAAACTGCTACAGATTAAAAATCTAAAGTCATTCATTTTCATACTTCTCACATATGTACAAGAGTACCTAAAAAACTTGAGGTACTTATTTTGGTGCAAAAATATTCTATAATTTTTTTCAAAAACTATTTTGAAATAATTGTTTTCAAAATGTGCAGCTCCTATGAACTTTTCAAACACCTCTCATATACATACTACACACTCTTGTATCAGATGTATCTAGGGTGCTTATTTGTACCCAAGTGTCAGTTCTGGTGATCTTCTGTGATTGTTGATTGAACAAGAACTCAAATGCACTCCTAGTCACTCGTTTAGATGCTGCTGGGTGTGGAAGGAGGCCATCTGCTTTTCAGACATTCAGAATGTGGAAGAATTAAGCGATCCTACTTTTTGTCTTCTCTCTGCGTGTATCTGTGTGTGTGATGACAGTGTTTCATGTGATTCATTTTTAAGAGTGTCTTATATATTATCACATTCATCTTTTATTGTAATGTTTTTCTCAACATCTCACTAATTTCCATTTAGTCTATGATGTTGCTTATTGTAAGAACTTTTATTTACAGTAGTTTGATCTATTTTTTTCACTTATTTTTTTCACTACATTATATTCAGGAAGTCTTCCTGTCTTCAAGATTAGTTATATACTTATATTTTCTAGTTTTTTTTTTTTTTTTTGACAGGCAGAGTGGATAGTGAGAGAGAGAGAGAGAGAGAGAAAGGTCTTCCTTTTGCTGTTGGTTCACCCTCCAATGGCCGCCACGGCCAGGCGCGGTGCAGCTGGCGCACCGCGCTGATCCAAAGCCAGGAGCCAGGTGCTTATCCTGGTCTCCCATTGGGTGCAGGGCCCAAGCACTTGGGCCATCCTCCACTGCATTCCCGGGCCACAGCTGAGAGCTGGCCTGGAAGAGGGGCAACCGGGACAGAATCCGGCGCCCCGACCGGGACTAGAACCTGGTGTGCTGGCGCCACAAGGCGGAGGATTAGCCTGTTGAGCCACGGCGCCGGCTATTTTCTAGTTTTAAAAGGTAGAACATACTTTCTCTTAACCACTAAGGCCATCAGATATGTGTGTAGGTATATATTTAATACTATCTATGATAAGTGTTTCCATGAGATCAAACTATGTTATCAAAATCCTTAACATTTCAGTAGGTGTCTTATTCCATTTTCTCAGTCCATATGCTGTAACCTGGTAATTTATAAAAACCAGATGCTCCTTTAGCTCATGGTTCAGGAGGCTGTGACGTGTAAGAGCAGGGCACCTGTACTGTGTGAAGGCCTAGTTGTTGCATCATAGCATGATGGAGGGCAATTATATTGCAAGACAAGGAAAGCAGGGTAGCTTTTATAGACAGAGGAATGAATAAAAAAAAAAACAGAATGGATTGGTCATTCCTAATGTACTTTCCTGGCAAAGAGGGGACTGGGATGCAGAATAATCAGAAAGTAACTGATTAACATCAGGTTACTTTTTGTAAGCATTAAAAATAAAGGATGTAAGGATGAATACAGATTAAAGCAGAGGGACCTTTGTTGTCATGCCAGTTGAAATTAGCCTGCTTGGGAATTCTCCCTGTTACCTATTTTCCGTCTTGCTGTCTTGGAAGATCAGATAACAGCAGTTTCAGTTTGCTGACTTGGAACTATAGCGTGGGTGATCGTGATATGGGATTGACTAGGTAGTGAACAAAGGAACTGAGAGACTTCCAGCAGTCTTCTTACTGCAGCCCCACACCACTAGAACTCCACCGCCTTTTGTGCCTATTCGGAATATCTACTTTCCCACGGTGCACCTGAGCCTCACTTCTCGTGCACAAGACCTCGTGATGACCACATACATGTTGAGCTCCATGTTGAGACACCATGAAACATGCCAGGGTTCTCTGCATGCGCTGAAGCCCCAAATAAACTCTACCTCATTTGGATATTCAACTAGTGGACTGCCCCCATATCCAATTAGGTGGAAACTGAACTTGAATGGGGGCAATTCTAGCTCGGGGTGTTGCCCATGCACTTATGTGTGTGTATGTACTCTATCTCTAATCTCAACAAATCCTGCTCATGGTTTTGAACTTTATCACACCTATGCTTTGAATTTATCTCTCATGCTAAGACAAGAACTTTGAAAAAATCCAGCTAGGGACATGCAATCACAACTCCATTTAGATTTTTAGCCTGGTCTGTTGTGGTCCAATGCAGAAAGTTAGTCCAAAACAGTGACCCTCTATATTTGCTATTTAACATTGCTCAAAGCCCAAGAGGTTTTTTGTTGTTTTGGTTTTGGTTTCTTTGTTTTTTGTTTGTTTTTATGACTTTACAATCTCAAATTTTTTAGTCCAGATTCACAATTTCAATAGTAATATAATTGTCTGAAAATTTTGTCAGTTTCTAACATATTTCATTCCAATTAATTTTGTGCTTCAGTAATTGTAGCTACAGTTCTTTACCCAGCATAGCTCTTAGATGAACTGTATTTCTTTGCCTTCTTGTGCCTATGCCTCTCTCAGCTGACAGAGATGGTGGATACCTTGTGGCTATCTAGATTTGATAGCACTGAACTCTTAAACTGTTTAATCTGAACCATTTTTTCCAATTGAAAAGATTACTGGGCCTCGGATTCTGAGTTTGATCCCCTAAGCCAAGGCATTTTAAAGGTTTTTAACAAGTAAATGAGCTTTCCTAATCCTTCAGTTGTGTTTTGTTGTTGTTATTGGTTGGTTGGTCTATTTTTGTTGTTGCTGTAATGTTTTATATCTTAACACCCAGGGCTGTGAAGCAATTACTGTTTCCACTCTCTCAAGACCCCAAACATTTGAACTGTTTGCTTTTGTTGTTGCAAACAGATAACTCATTTCAGAACTGTTTTGATTCTATTTCCTTACCCAAAACAACCCATAGCAACCAGGACACACTGCCTACTTTCTGTTTCGCACTAGAGTCCCATTCATCAGGTAAACATTTTGCCTCTTACTGTATCAGAAGCTGACAGTCTTACCCAATCTGTTTCCACAGCAAAACTTAGAGCTCCATCTTTCTAAACACAGGTGTCTGCGACAGGGGAAAGGATATGGACAATCATTCAAGTGGCTCCTAATTGATTTATCAGAGCCTCTTGGTCAGAAATAGACATGTGCCTTTGCAGAACATATGTCCACAGAAAGGAAGCATACTGGAAATACCGAGAATATCTAAAATCCTTTATTCCAATAAAACTAATTTGTACAGTTTCCAGAGGAAGATATTTTCCAAATAATTTGTGGAAGCATATCTTCATTCTCCCATTTGTCCTTTTTTAAAATGAATCATACTCAGATTTACAAAATACGTCAACAAATGCTTATAAATACCTACTGTTCAGTGAAAGAAATAAAGTTCACCAGTAGCTTATCCAGTTACAGATACTTCCCTTCCTAATCCCCTTATGTTATCTATTAACTATTTGTAATTAATCCTATATCATTCACACTTGTACTAGATGTAATGTGGAATTTTAAAATGTTATTCATTTTCAATTAGAGAGAAAATAATGACCAAAACTACATGCTTATAAACCATCTCAAAAATAGTCAGATTTGCCTATTTTGTTTGTCCTATTCATTCTACAACTTTTTGCTGGGTACATTGTTTTGATTTATTGTAGATTACTAAATATTATATAAAAGATTATATTTAGACATTCTTCTGCAACACAATACTTTTTTGCTCAGTATTGTGAGATTCACCTTTATGTCTAGGAGCAAATTTAAGTAATTTGCTTTATCACATTGTACTCATATGCTATAACATTTATTCATTTTCCTGTTGATTAACATATAAATGCTTTCAATTTCTTTTTTTTTTTTTGACAGGCAGAGTTAGTGAGAGAGACAGACAGAGAGAAAGGTCTTCTTTCCATTGGTTCACCCCCAAATGGCTGCTACGGCCGGCGCCGCAGGCAGAGGATTAGCCTAGTGAGCTGCGGCGCCAGCCAAATGCTTTCAATTTCATGTACCTACAAACATCGATACAGTAAACATTTTTCTATTTATTAGTATAAAATAACAGATTTCGTGTGTTTCATAGATGCAATTCTAAGAAGATAGCCACACTTGCCTTCCTTCTCCCTCCCTCCAACCATCCTCCTTCTTTCCTTGCTTTATTTTTTTGCAGTAATGTTTTTTGTATTTCATATATACAGTTCTAAGAGCATAATGATACTTCCCACCATCCCCTCCTTCCCTCCTTCACTCCCACTCTCCTTTAACATGCTTTCTTATGCTCCTATTTGAGAATACTCTGTGCTGTGCTCCAGAAGTGAAGTAACTCTATCATAGGCTATACTGTCTATAACTATTCAAAATATTGATGGTTTCTTTTGAAAAATGGTTCCGTGAATCTATACTCTTACTGTTAGAGAACACCCACAAAACTGGTTGGAGGAGTTGCTATAGAATCTCCAACACTGGTCTGTTAGCCCACACAGCAAGTCAATTACTGGCACTGAGGAGAGAAAAGCAAGTAGGTGTTTATTACAAAGTACAGAGCAAGGAATGGGCAGCTTTCAGTGAATTCTCAGGTCCCCTGAGGAGTTAGAGATAAAGGTTCTTATGGATTGAAGTTGGGGCCGAGAGCTATGTGTTCAATTTCTGTCGAAGTTTCTAGTTGGTCTGTTATGCTCATGGCCCTCTTTTGATTTGTTAGGAAATTTTGATGATGGCAAAGCGGTTCCAGTCTGTGCGCTCCTATGAGCAGGTGGTAGTTACTTAATGGTTGGAGTCTGGAATTCCTGGAAGAGAAACTCCTCAGGATAAGATGGAGCACCAAGATGTTATCTGTAGGGGAAAGAAATGGCCTTTTGAGTCCAGTGATTAGGGACCTTGTAGGACCAGTTGTAGCAGTTCCTCAACTCAGTGAGTTCATTTTAGTGAAAGCTGGGCAAGGGTAACTTTACCTAAGGGAGGTAGGTTGTGAGACATAGATTACTGGGGCCCAGTGTATCTGGCATCTGCATTCAAGATGATGTGTTAGGGGCTTGGTTTCATACTGCCTTGAATGAGAAGACCATTTTCTCAGCATTCTTACCAACAAACTAAATTGTTATATAGGTCATTTTTAAAATCTGATGAGTATGATATTGTTTCTCATGGGATATTTTTTGTTTTCCTGATTGTTAGTAAGAATTGGAATCACTTATATATTTACTGGATATTAGGATATATTTTTGGTAACTTCTCTCTTCATGTTCTTTTGCAATTAAAAATCTTTTATTTATACAAATGAGATTTTTATATGTTTGGGGTTATACTCTTTTATTACTCTTACCAGTTACCAATGTCTTTCCAAAGTTTATAGATTATCATTTCACACCATTTATGGCTGGGTTTGATTGACAGAAGTTATTTTCTTGTAATTGGGTTTATGCTTTATGGTTTGTACTTTGTATGTTTTACTTTTGTTTCTTCCTATTTTCATGATTTCAAGGAAGACCCTCTTTTTAATTATTTGTGAGATTCTGATAGTGATTTGTTCATTCTGTTTAAAGGGCCCTTTTTCATTCCACTCACTTCACTCTCAGTATAGCTAATCCCTAGTCTGTCTTGTACATTGTGCCATCGTTTTCTGTACTAGTCAGTTTTTGTTAGTGTAACCAAACACGTGAGGCAGGCTACTTATAATGAAGAGAGGTCTGTTTGGTTCACAGCTCTGGAGGTGCATGGTCTAGGATCTCCAAGCAGTGATAGCCTTGCTGGCAGATCTGAGGCAATGCAGGGCATCATCATATAGCAAGAGACAAGGAGTGTGTGTGTGTGTGTGTGTGTGTGTGTGTGTGGTGTGATTTCTCTCCTTTTACATATAAGGTCACTGGGATTCATCATTCAGTCTTCACCCAAAGGACCATATCTAACCCTAATCACTTCCCAATCCCCGCCCCCGGCTCTGAACACCAAAGCTAGATTAAGTTTCCATCTTCTTAATGCCTTACAATGGTGATTAAATTCCAATGCAGGAAGCCTTGTAAGACACTCAAACTATATACAAACCATAGCACCAGTTTTTGACAGAAAGAATAACTGCTGTTCTTGTAGCAGTTATAAGCTGAAATTATAACTCCCAATTCCCTGAAACATAGATTCTTTGATATTTCCTGAGCAAAAGTATGGGAAAAGCAGGCAAAAAATGTTACTGTTTGGCCATTTCACAAATTCTGTCACGAGCACAACAGATCTCAGAGAATATATATGTATAATCTGTTATACTTATAGACTACTATAGAGATCATTTATTTGCTTTAGCAGTTTTTCATATTGAAAATGAACACAAGACAGAATTATGGCTAAAGATTTTGATTAACAGATTTGAGCTATGATAGAGACATAAGACATACTAGTCAATAGATAACTACATATTTCAAAGACAACTAAAGCATTAGGAAATATTTAATTCATCATTTTAAAATGTATATTTTAACCCAAATTTGAGTATTAATTACTTGGCATTACTTCTTAATCTGTTGGTTGTCATTTGCAAGATAAACAGAAAAACTTTTCTATGAGTTTACAAACAGTACAGCAACCATATTCTTCTTTTGCTTAGCCCTAAGTAGAAAGTTGCCAATACTCTGACTTTACACACATTAGCTAATGTACTCATCACAGAAATATATAGCATTATCCTTATTGTAAAACGTTAAAAATTAAGTTCACAGAGCTTGTCAGTGTTGGAATTGATTTCCAAATCTAGCTGACCTAGCTGACCTTTCTCTCATTGGAGGATTAATCTTGAACTTTCCTACCCACTTTCCCTGGTGCTCAAGTGTTAGATCTCCTTTTAACAAAACCTAATACCAAGTGGAATTGCATCTAAGAGAAATCACAGCTTTAGCCCTGTGATATGGTAGCAGGCCAACAGGATGCAGTTGTTACAGGCTGGAAAGCTGGTGACAAGACTATTCTATGGGAAAATATTTGTAGACCTGTTATTAGTAGGTTATTGTTAACAAATTACAATTTACCAAAGGGTGTGGCATTAGGGAAAATCAATAGGAAATTTTACAATATTAACATGTATTGCCTGCTCTTGTAGCTTTCAGCAACAGCTGACATGAGAGAGATGTATTTGGGCCACATTCATCCAATTAGCCCTGGTAAGGGAAGTTATCTCTGCTTGAGGCCAGAAATTATGTTGACTGAGGTTCTGAGAATATGACAACTCATGGGGTTGGAAAAATTACGTGGGTAATTCTGAGTGTACAGTGACAATACAGTTTTTCATCTCTCTAAATTTGTATTCCCCTTAAAATAGAATAATAATAAGATTTAAAAAAAAACCACACAGTCACAAGCTACATCAAATTTAGATAACATGATATCACCATGAATCCCCACCCCCAAAGATGTGTGGAGATAAATCAGCTAACAGAACTATTTTGTATCAGTAACAATGAAGAAAAAAATAAAGAGAATGAAACAGAATGCCTGATAGATCCTAACAGAAACTCAAGATTGTGAAGAGTCACTCTGGAAATTGTAGTGAACAAATCTGAAAATCAAGGCTAAATCACTGTTTTCAAAGAACTCAGTCTATAATTGAGTACAGTATTCAGCATATATATATATATATATATGTATAAATATATGTAAAGCAATCTGGATATTCCTTTTATTTATTGAGTTTATGTAAGATATATATGAGATACATTTATATGTGTCTACATCTTATTTTTAAGGATATTTTTATATTTACTGACAAAAATCACATACCTTAAAGAAAGTGACTCAGAAGAATTTTTTGCTTTTATTTTAAAATGGAGAAAAACATACCAGATAAATGAGAATAAGAGAGCAGAGTATAATCTAGATACCTGATAAAACATAATTCTGAAGAAAATAAATGCACTAAAAGGAACACTGAAGACCATCTTATGATATCAAAGACTATAATTCAAATAATTTTTATGAATGTGTAAGCACCCAATACCACAGCAATATCTTTAATAAAGCAGAAATTATAGAAAATACATGGAGAAATACAAACTTAGTAAAAAAGAAGAAGAATGTAGAGAGACTACTGCTAAAATATACTAAAACATATGATGAAGTATTTATTTTTAAAATATGGTATTAATGAAGAAATCCAATGGTACAGAAGAGTAAATTTAGAATGAGGCATACACATACACACACACACACACACACACACCTCAAATTAGCAGGGAAAAATATAATTTTTAAAACATTGTAGGAAATAATATTTCCAGAGAAATCTCTAATGAGTCAATTTAAATGTAGGAAAAAAGCTATGCAATAAAAGAAGAAAATCTGGGTGGATTTAATATCAAACTATTAAACTTGTGCTTGTACCATGCATATACATTTATTCAGAGATAGTAAGGAAAACACATTTGATGACATAAAACTGTAAAATAAATGACAAAGGAAAACATAGGCAAATTTTAAAATTTGCCTTGGAAAATTATATAAAATTATTTTACATACAAAGTGTTAATGTTGCTAATACATAAATAACTTTTAAACATATAAAGAAAAGTACCAATAACACTATAAAAAAAACTGAGCTGGAGAAATGACCAAACAGCTCAAAGTAAAAGAAATATAACGGACCCTGAACTTTATAAAAATATGCTCAATCTTGCTCATAAAAGGAAAAATGTATGTTAAAAATACACTGATACCATTTTTTATGTAGTGTACCCAAAACTTAAACAATTCATTCTTTTGGAACAGTTCTGTGGAATTTGGCACTGTAATATAAAAGCTAATTCAAAATGTTCATTAAAAAATGGAACTATAAGATTATTTTGGTGCAAAATTTTTTAAATCAATGCATATTTTTTCCTAATACACATTTTCTGTTAGCATTTTGAAGATCCCCTATATATGATGACTGGAACTCAAAAAGATAAAAAATATAGGCCAGCATTGTGACACAGTAGGATAACCACCATTTGCAACACCAACATTTCATATTAGAGTGCTAGTTCTAGAACCATCTACTCCACTTCCTGTCTAGTTTCTTGCTAATGAACCTGGGAAGGCAATGGAGGAGAGCCCAAGAGCCTCTGCCACCCATAAAGGAGACTAGGATGGACTTCCTGGCTCCTGACTTTAGCCTGGGCCGTCCATCCCTGGCTGTTATGGCCATTCTCTTTCTGTCATTCTGCTTTTCAAAGAAATAAATCTTTTTTAAAAGACACAATACATTGGTGGGAATCAGACAATATGTATAAAAATTTGCATTTGCTTTTACCCTTGACTGAGAAATTTTACTTCTAAGAAGTTATCTCAAAATTACACTGAAAATTTTCATAAAGATATATGTACAGGTATGTATACAGTTTATGAGTGTATATTTGTATATGTGTGTGTATATATATATATATATGTGAATTAAGTTTTCCAAAACTAAGGAAGTTATGTGTAAATCTGAAGATATGGTATGGAGTGAAATGAATGGCACTCTAACCCTGTCTGCCAGATTTCATTCAGAACATTTCTAATTGATTCTATCTTTTGTAATTCAATGTAATATTTCCTTTCTATAAAGGTACCTGCAAATCAGAAAATAGTTTGAAACATTTTTAATTATCAAAGAAATAAAATTCATAGTTAGAAGTATCTAATAAATTAAATTTAAAAGAATTTTAACTATTATTACATAAACGTAGTTTGCATTTTGTTGATTGGTTACTGATTGTAGTTGATCTTTTAGTGAATCCCTGTCATGTTTTTTATTATATTTACTTCTAATATGTTACTCCCTTCAGACTTTCTTGTAAGGTTAGTTTGGTGGTTATGAATATTCTCACAGTTTTTGCTTATCTGGGAAATACTTTCTTCATTTCTAAAGGATAGCTTTGCTTAATATAACAGTCTTCGTTGGAAATTTTTTACTTTTTTTTTTTTACTTTTCTTTTTTTTGGACAGTGAGAGAAAGAGACAGGGAGAAAGATCTTCCTTTTTCCGTTGGTTCATCCCCCAATCCAAAGCCAGGTGCTTCTCCTGGTCTCCCATGCGGGTGCAGGGCCCAAGCACTTGGGCCATCTTCCCCTGCACTCCCGGGCCGTAGCAGAGAGCTGGACAGGAAGAGGAGCGACCAGGACAGAATCCAGCGCCCCGACTAGGACTAGAACCCGGTGTGCTGGTGCTGCAGGTGGAGGATTAGCCTAGTGAGCCAGGGCACTGGCTGGAAATTTTTTACTTTTAAGACCTGCAATCTGTCATCCTACTCTCTTCTGGCCTGAATGGTTTCTTTTAAAAAAGTCTACTGTTTATCTAACTGGTTTTCTTTTATTTATAACTTAATTTTTTAAATGTCTTTAAGATTCTCTCTTTGTCCTTAAATTTTGACATTTTTACTATAAGGTGCCTTGGAGAAAATCTATTTGGATTGAGTCTACTTGGGGTCCTTTGAGCTTCCTGTATCTGGATGTCTATGTCCCCTTCAAGACTTCAGAAGTTTCCAGCTATTATTTAATTTAGTATGTTCTCAACACCCTTTTCATTCTCTTCTCCTTCAGGAATCCCCACAATATGAATATTTGGTCACTTAACTATATCCCATATTTCACATGGGCTTTCTTCATTCTTTTTCATTATTTTTCTCTTTATTTTTGTATGTGTTATTTCAAAAGATTTGTCCTCCGGATCAGAAATTCTTTCCTCCACTTGGTCTATTCTTATGTGGAAGGTGTCAATTTTATTTTTTATTTCATTGATTGAAATTTTCAGCTTCAAAATCGGTTTGGTTCTTTGTAGTGATTTCTATCTCCTTAGTGAACTTCTCGGTCATATCACTTATTGCTTTCCTCATCTCTTTAAGCTGTCTTTCTATATTCTATTATATCACATTGAGTTTTCTTACTATCATTGCTTGAATTCTATTTCAAGCATTCCATAGATTTCCTTCAGATCAGGATCTCTGGAAAATTGTTGTATTATTTTGGTGGTGTCATGCTACCTTGCTTCTCTGTGTTTCCTGTGTCTCTACAGGGTCATCTGCAGATCTGAGGTAATAGTCCCTTCTTTATGGATTAGATTTTACTGGAAAAGAGAGTTTTGTTTTGATGCAATGCAGAAAATCACTTTGCTTGTTGCTTTGGCATTGATTCTAGGTGAGCACAAAAGTGTAACCCCTGAGTGTTACACTTTATATAACTTTTTCTTTCACTTTAATCAACATCAGTTGTGTCTGTAAGTGACTCTGTGGTATAGTCTGCAGCTGTTTGTAAGGATGGATGAGTGACTTTGAGGTGGATGGAGTGGGTCATTACCAAAGTTTCCCAGGGCGAGAGCCAGGCATGCCAGCATCTGAGCAATGCAGATAGGACTCTCCTGATACCCTGATTGTATGCAAATTGCTTCATGGATTGTAACACCAACATCAACATTCCAAGTGCTGCAAGACACAGGCAGAATATCCCCCAGTTCCCAAGCAGAATGTAAGGGTACAAACAGGACACAAATGTGATCTGTCTGGTAATAGTACGGAAAAATTTGAAGAATTCCAAAATGAAGAATCAAAGAAAAGATTATGCTTATACCAAATGTCAACATAGTTGTTGCTGACATATGACTTTTATTTTTCCTAGAAGTTAAAATAAACCAGTTAAATTACACAACTGTTATTTTTGGAAAGGAGAAAAAAACAATTTAGCAATGGATTCAAAGTATTTCATGGAACTATACTCGGGAAGAAATATGTTGAAAATTATTTGCGAAATAGGCAATAAATTTATCAGTAAGAATCCCTTAAAGCCAGCATTGTTGTATAGCAGGTAAGGCTGCCACCTGTAACACCAGCATCCCATATGGGCACCACTTCAAGTCCTGGCTGCTCCACTTCCCATACAGTTCCCTTATGGTGGCTTGAGAAAAGTAGAGGAAGATAACCTAAGTATTTGGAACCCTGTCACCCATGTGAGAGACCTGGATGGAGAGTCTGGCTCCTGGTTTTGGCCAGGCCCAACTCAGTCTCTTGCAGCCATCTGGGGAGTGAACCAGTAGATAGAAGATTGATCTCTCTCTCTCTCTCTCTCTCTCTCTCTCTCTGTGTGTGTGTGTGTGTGTGTGTGTGTGCACGTACGCACACATGTACACATGCATGCGGATCCCTTTCCATATCTCTCTGTATCTGTGACTTTCAAATAAATATTTCTTTAAAAAAGAATTACAGGGTGTGAGTAAATGGATAGCCAATGTAAACTAGCTTAAATAATACATCTAACCTTGAAAAAAAATGACCATTTCCAGAAGCCTAGAAAACATATCTCTTCATGTCTCAGATGAAATCGGTATGTTTGGGATACTTTCTGCTTAGACCAGTAATTCCCTGGAAGAGAAAATAGTTCCCCAAGTATTTGTATACTCCGTGGAGTAAGGCTAAATGTAACAAAACTGGCTTTTGTTAGAAAAAGGGACGGAGCATTGAATACTGTCAAAGGTTAACCACAATAACTATTTTGATGACTTATTGGAAAATATCCTTATCAGCATCTTTACTGCAAGCACCAAGATGGATTTTATGTGACCAATTCCTTGTTTAACTTTTTTAGAACTCAAGGGCTCATAGGAAAATATGCCTCAGCCAAGGTTAATGAAATGCAAATATGTAGTCCTGTTATTTAACTTTATTCTAGTGAAATTGAACTCAGAATTCCCAAATGAATGAATTAAAAGCACTTTCCTTTGACAAAAGTTTTCTAACCCAAGCATAGTTTATTTCTGAAATTTAATTTACTTCAGACCAGTAACTGTTGGAATTCTATTATATAAATTCAAGAAGTTAAGATGGAAAAGATGACAGAGGCAGCAGGAGCCACTATGCTGCAAACCCCATTTAAAAGGGTAACACAGAAGAGGACAGGCTCTCCATATCAATGTAGGAAAAAATCCTACCCAAAGAGCATTTACTAATTGTACAGGGATCTTCAAAATTTCACTAAGAACACATGTTAAAAATAAAAACCTATGGGGATGAGCATGTGACTTAGCAGTTGAGACACTGCTTCAAATGCCCACATCCTGTATTGGAGTGCCTAGCTTTGAGTCCCATCTCCACTCTCAATTCCAGCTTCTGGCTAACAGGTACCCTGGGAGGCAGCAAGTGATGGATCAAGTATTTGGTTCCTGTTACCCAAGTGAGAGATCTGGATGGAGTTCCTAGCTCTCAGCTTTGGCCTGAGTCAGCCCAACTGTTGCAAACACGTGGTGAGTAGACCAGCAGACTGGAAATATTTCTCTCCCTCCCTCCTTCTTTATCTTCTTCTCTTCTCTCTCCCTATCTCCCTCTCCCCCTTTCTCCCTCTCTGAAATAAATTTTTAAAAAATTGAAACTGCATGGCTTTCAAAACTGTTCACACCAAAGCAAAGTTATCTTTTCATTCCATCTTGCCACAAATTTTTGAAGTGTGCTTGTATTTGTAAGCATTTACTCTAGGTACTAGATAGCGATTTATTTTAGGTTGTTTCTCTAATAAGGAGCTTGGATGCTAGTGTTCTGTAAAGGGAGATCCATAAGCATACAAAACAGGAAAAAGATGATAGGGTTGTCAGTCAGTTATGATGTTTTCTCACCCAGGGGAAGACCACATTAGTTCATTATAGAGGGAGGCTGTTGGAATTTTTACTGGGAAAACCAGTATTTGCCTAAAAATGTATTTTTGAATAGGCCCTTGGGTAAACTGCTTGACAGAATCCATAAACTTCCACACTAGGGAGCAAGACAGTGTGTTTTTTCTTGGATCATTTTCAGAGGATGTGTTACGATAGTAGTGTCATATCCTTGGGGCAATGCCAACAACATTCATGTAGAGAATTAAAGCTAATATCATAACCAGTAAAGTACAGGACAGGAGTGCTTAGTGGCCCACTAGCTCTACCATCTAAGTAACAAAACCAAATTTTAAAATATTCGGAGTGATATATGAGTCACACTTCCAACAGAAGGAAATGTCCAGCACAGACTATGCCTTTAGTTTGCTTGTAGATTCTTGTAGTAAGTATCACTTACTAGAGAAGCCTACACATAAAGTTTATCTTAAATCAGATCATTAAGGTGTAATTTTAAAAAAAAGAGAGAACAACTGAATCAACACTTGAAATTATTTTAGAATAACTGGAAATCAGTGTTAACCTCTTGCGTCTTGGCCCAAAGCCGTTTTCCTGTCGTTAGAATCAATGACAGGTGAAAAGTTAATGAATGCTATGAATAGACAGTGTTGAATTGTTCAGGATTGTACTCAGCTGCATATTACAGAAATCTGGCTCAGACAAGTATGGAAATTCCTTTTAATTTTACAAACAAGCAATAAGTGGAAATCCATTTGTGATTGATGCACAAGGAACCAGCTACTTCTACAGCTTTACTCTGAGTCATCACATATATATTTAATGACAGAAGAAGGAGGAAAATAGAGTGGCAGAACTTTACATGAATTCACTGTGTAATGCAAAACGCTTAAAACTAAGTTACCAGTTACCAGGAAGACCCATTTTTCTTTGAGGATCTCTACTTACGTAACATTGGTTAGAAGTAGAAAACATGGCCTTATTTGAAGGGAATCTAATAAGGAAGTATTTAAAAGTAATACATTGCTACCCTCCTAAAATTAGAATTCTATTCATAAGAATTATGTGGGGAATGGATATTGGGTAGGCAATTAGGAGAATTTGCTACAATTACTTCTAGAATATTTATAATATTAAGAAAGGCGTAACTATAAATTCATGGAAATCTGGACCTAAAACCTACTTGCTCTTTACTTAATACATTGGCTAAAAAGATATTTGTTCATGCAAGGTTCATTATTCAGATTCTGATGGAGTACTCAAGTAGATGTTAAGGATACAAATGGGACACAAAGCTTCTCTCAAGGAGTTTATGATCTGGTAGTGAGACTTAAAAAAATGGCAAGTGAGACTATGTATAGTGCCCAGTAGCAATAACAGAAAAAGTGATGGATTGTACTGGGGAGAATTATAAAAGCGTAACTTCCTGCCAGAGTGAGTCTTTGAGCAACATCTTTAGAAGTAAGTAGGTGTCTGATAGATTGCCTGAGGTGCTATAAAAGAAACAGAGCATTTCCACAAGTTTTGGCCAAACACCTCGGGAATCAAATAGCTTTCTTCTATGTATTGTAGTACTACAGAACTCAACCAATTTTCCTTTTGAATAAAGCTATGAGGAAATATAAAAATGCAACTCCCAAGAGAAAAGGCGAACATTAAGATGGTTAATCATCAAAAGAAACTTTCTTCAGAGCAAAATCATAATAATTCTCAAACTTGTTGCTTAGAGAGGAAGTCTCAATAAATCTTAACTGAGTTCTCCTGAGAGTTTAAGTAAAAATGACAACCTGATTTCCCTCTAGCACAGCAATACAATAGTATTGCATTAGCATCTACTAGGTGGTTTCCTCTGCTGATAGCCTAGGGGTAATGTATGGTCTGTCATTCTATAGTTCATCTCTTCTGGCTCTCTTGCTAGATCCATCACCAGCTCTGGTTTAAAGGGCAAGAGTGATTCTACGGAGTATCTCACAATACCTTTATTATGCAACATTTCCATTTTTTAAAGAAAGCAGGATCTGTTTTGTGTTTGGGGTTTTTCTGTTTGGATTTTAAAATTTATTTATTTTTATTTATTTGATAGCCAGAGAGAGAGAGAGAGAGAAAGAAATGGAGAGAATATGAATCTTCTGTCTGTTGGTTCACTCCCAAAAGCAACAGCTGGGGCCATGCCAGACTGAAGTCAGGAGCCAAGGAGTCAGTCCAAGTCTCCTATGTGGGTGGCAGGAACCTGCATTTTTGAACCACCATCTGTTGACTTTCAGTGTGCTCATTAGCAGGAAGCTGGATCAGAAGCAGAGGAACTCAAACTCAGGCACTTTGATATCAGATACTGGTATCCCAAGTGTTAGGTTAACCCACTTTACCACAGTGCCTGCTCCATAATTTCCATTTTCTTTGTCCCTGATGGTTTTAGTCCCAGTAAAATTTTTTTATGAACCCCTCTGTGCAATATGGATATCGTCGCTGTTAGGTGACTCCTTGAAACAAATACCTGGCTAAATGTTTCTCTTTTGTTCTTTCTGCAATCCAGATACTTCTTGACCATTATAAAAATGTCCTTCTTCATGATCTCTCTTTCCAGAAAATGTAATCTATTGATCAATCTAGTTTACCATTAAAAGCCAGTTATAGGTCCTGCACTGTGGCATAGCAGGTAAAGCAGCCGCTTGCAGTGCCAGCATCCCATATGGGCGTTGGTTCAAGTCCCAGCTGATCCACTTCTGATCCAGTTCTCTGCTATGGCCTGGAAAAGCAGTGAATGATGGCCCAAGTCCTTGGGCCCCTGCACCCACGTGGGAGACCCAGAAGAAGCTCTTGGCTCCTGACTTCGGATCAGCTCAGCTGCAGCCATTGCAAATTGGGGAGTGAACCAGCAGATGGAAGATCAATCTCTCTCTCTTCCTCTCCTTCTCTCTCTGTGTAACTCTGCCTTTCAAATAAATTATTTAATTAAAAAACAATTAATTAAAACCTTAGTAGCAAACAGAACTCATCCTTGAAGTTCCCAGTGAAGAGACTACATGCAGAAGGGTTAAGCAGGAATAAAAGGATAATAAAGGGTGCTGAGGTTTCCACAAACCAGCAAAAGTGGGAATCCACTTACATACCTAAGACTAACAGGACAAAGGGGAATAAATGAATTTCCAGACATCCATTAGAAATGCAGCTTGAAAAAGGAACCCCCAGAGCAAAAGCTCTGGGAATAATAAATATGGAAGGACACATTTACTGCCATTTGCCATGCTTGTGGCACTAAAGAATAGAAGGGTGGAAGACAAAGACATGCTGTGATTTCTTCCCATACCTCTGCCTTCTTCTACAGATTCTTTCCACTAGCCAACCTCAAGGACAAAGCAGGTGGGCACCTTCCAGCCACAGAGCGGGGGAGGAAGTAGAAAAGCTCTATTGGGAGAGAGGCAAATTTAGAATAACCGCAGAATTACTCTCATCTTTTCAGTTGACCTTATTGTTTTTTTCATCTTCTAGAAAACTCCAAGTACCAGATAGCAAACTACACAGTAGCTTCTGGTTAGGATTGGATCAACTTGGCACGGTGGACTCTAATATTATTTACTATATATTTTTTTTAAAAAAACTCATTTTTTTCTTGGGTTTAATTTTAGCTACTTTTTAGCTGGGTCATCTTACTTTATTTCTATAAATAATATTCCATTTTAACAAATGTGACAAATTCATGGAATTCTTAAGGAAAAAAAAGAAACTAGTAATAATTAAAATTAAGCAACAATCATAGTGATCTATTTTGTGTTATTACTGAAAGTTATAAACTTGGGGTAGATGTGTGGCACAGCAGGTGAAGCTGCCACTTGAGACGTGTCAGACTGTCTGGGATGGAGTTCCGCCTCTGCTTCACATCTAGCTTCCTGCTAAGGCACTCTCTGGGAGGAAACAGGTGTCTCGGGTACTTGGTCACACACATAGGAGACCAGATGGATTTCTTGGTTCCTGGCTTCTGCCCACCTCTGCTCTGACTGTTTTGTGTATTAATGGAGTCACCCAATGGATAGAAGATTCATTCTCTCTCTCTCTCTCTCTCTCTCTATCTCTCTCTCTCTCTCTCAGTAAAAACAGAAATGAATAAAACTTGAGAAAAATGAGTTACAAGCTTGGCTGTTTTAACCAGGAAATTTTGGATGTAGTAATAACACCTGCATCATAAATTATGAAAATAAAATACATAGATAAAAGTTAAAGGACTTCAAAAAAGACTCAAAGGCATTATTGTTTTTATTAGTATTTAAAATAAAACTTTAAAAATATTTTCATTGCATTTTTAAAAGTTTACAATACATTGTTACTTTTTAAAAGTAGAAATTAAGATCGGCCGGCGCCGTGGCTCAACAGGCTAATCCTCCGCCTTGCGGCGCCGGCACACCGGGTTCTAGTCCCGGTCGGGGCGCCGGATTCTGTCCCGGTTGCCCCTCTTCCAGGCCAGCCCTCTGCTGTGGCCCGGGAGTGCAGTGGAGGATGGCCCAGGTGCTTGGGCCCTGCACCCCATGGGGAGACCAGGAAAAGCACCTGGCTCCTGGCTCCTGCCATCGGATGAGCGCGGTGCGCCGGCCGCAGCGCGCCGACCGCGGCGGCCATTGGAGGGTGAACCAACGGCAAAGGAAGACCTTTCTCTCTGTCTCTCTCTCTCACTGTCCACTCTGCCTGTAAAAAAAAAAAAAAAAAAAAAAAGTAGAAATTAAAGAGCACATGAATAATCATCTCATTTTTGTAAAAACTTCATGTACTGTGGTGCCCAGTGAAGAATCTTAAATTATTTTAGCAAAATTGTTGCATTTAAAAGTTGCCAGCTGCTTATAGCAGAAACAGCACATCACTACCATAAAACATGACTCTGCTTTGGAAAGGACAACAGAGTGGCCGTTTAATTTTACTCATTATGGGAAATGACCCTCATCCTTGACTCGCCCACACATCTTGAGAAGCCACCCCCTAGGGCATTCTCTGTTATAGACTGTGGTTACTGACCTTAGGAGCAATGATGTCTGATGCTCATTTAATTATCTGCTTTGGCATCATAATTCTCTTATGATATAAAATCTGTCTTAAGCCTTAGGCTGTGAAAAGATGCATTCTGTCTGGTTTTTGAGGTGCGGCAAACTAGAGAAAGATGCTGTAAGACTGAGAGCTATTATGAGAACCGTGTGACTACAAGAACTGTCAGCAGCTCTACAGTGAAAAAAGGAAGCACTCCCTAAACTTGAAACAATTCAGGCCCCTGCCTATTTAAAAAATTTATGTTGTATGATGAGTTCATATATCAAGAAGACAAAAATCGCGAATTCAATGTAAACAGTTTATCACCATGTTAATGTGATATACAAAGGTTTTCGTAAGATAAAGATTGACATGCAGACAATAACAAAAGAACATCTAGATTAAACATCAACATTCTGAAATGCTGAACACACTGATTCAATTTTACAGAACAAAATGAAGTTGGAAAAATCATGAAAAATGATGCAAATGAATGTTTTATGATAGAAACTGTATTTGTCAATTGTATTTTAAGTTCCTGCCCTTTTTCCATCTTCATGTAACTATCCTATTTTGGACTTAATGCTGCCTTACCAGGACCTCCTAAAACCTTTCAGTGGCTTCCATATTGCACTTTGAGTAAGAGGGAAACTTCATGCCCTAATGTCAAAAGCCCTACCAGAACCTTCTCCACATAGCACAGAATCTAATCTCTACAGCTCCCAGTTACTGACCGATCCCCAACTACCCTTGACAATGAGACATGCCTCTTCTGTGCAATGATCTTGCCTTTTGTTCTCCCCTCAGCTTGGAACACCTTTCCAAGCTTTCCCTCCACCTTCACACTGCTGCATTGCCCTTTTGCTGTCATCTCAGTGTGAGGGGAGCTTGCAGGACTGGAAGTTGCTCTGGGCATGTCAGGAGGTGGGTGGGGAGTGGCTGGAAACATCTGGGACATTACTGTCCACTACTGTAGACTTTACTTACTTTTTAGGTCTTATTCATTTGAAAGGCAGAATGACAGAGACACAGAGAGAGAGAGAGAGAGAGAGAGAGATCTTGCATCCACTAGTTCACTCCCCAGATGCTCACAACGGCTCGGGCTGCACCAGGCAAAAGCCAGGAGCCTGGAACTCTTTCTGGGTCTCCCTTGTGGGTGGCAGGGACTCAGTACTTGAGCCACCATCTTTTTCCTTCCAGGCTGAAAGTTTCCAGAAGGCTGGATCAGAGGCAGAGCAGGGACTCAAACACTAGCCCTCCAATATCAGATGCAGGCATCCCAAACTGCACCAAACACCTGCACCCACTACCACAGATTTTTTAAAGAGACTTTATTAAATGCATATAAAATGTTTACTTTAGGGGCTAGTGCTGTTGTGTAGCAGATTAAGCTACTGTTTGCAGCACTGGCATCCCATATGGGCATCCATTTGAGTCCTGGCTTCTCCACTTATGAACTAGCTCCCTGTTAATATGCCTGGGAAAGCAGTGGAAGATGGCCCAAGTGCTTGGGTCCCTGCACCCACGTGAGAGATATGGATGAAGCTCCTGGCTCCTGGATTTGGCCTGGCCCAACCCTGGTCACTGTGGCCATTTGGGGAGTGAACCAGAGGATGGAGGATCTCTCTCCTCTTTCATTATCTCACTGTAATTCTGCCTTTCAAACAAATAAATAAAACCTTTAAAAAAAAAGGTTTACTTTATTAAATAATAGCTTAACCTTAGCTTACTAGAACTTGTTTGCTTCATAAACTTCTCATTTTCATCAAATTTTTGAGTCTTTGTGATAACAGTTAAAACATAATCATATTGAACAGCTATACAAAATATTTACTTATTCTGTAAGGTATTTCCTATTTAAAATTTTTAAGTTTTTTTTTAATTTTAAAGAATTTGTTGTTAAAACGAAGACTACACACACATTAGTATAGGCCTTCACAGGGTCCAGATCATCAATGTCAGTGTCTTCCACCTCCACAAATTGTCCACTGGGAAGTCTTCAGGAGCAATGACGCACAGGGAGCTGTCATGTCCTATACCAGTGCCTTCTCCCGGACTCCTCCTGAAGTTACTGCCCGAGGCTCCTAATGAGGGGATGCCACTCTTTTCAGAAACATGTCCTAGTCATTTGGCTTGGTTTGTTTCTTTTCTTTTTTTGTTTTCATCAAAGCTTTACTTGCATCCAGATAATGCAGCATGACATTCTTTTCTATTAATGGAAGTCTTTCAGTGCGAGAGTCCATGTTCTCTAGCTTTTAAGGGGCTGTAGAGTCTGCAGAAAGCTCCTGATAAATCCTTCGGTGCTCGTTTTCATGGGAGTTCTTCTTTTTCTTCTGGTGCAGCTTCCTTTTCTCCTGCCTCTTCTCTAGCTATGTGCTCACAGGTAATGGGGATTTTTTAAGTTCCATTATAATCTTACAGGACCACCACATAGACGTGGTGTATCATTAACCAAAAAGCCATGATGCAGGCCGCAACTACTGCAGAGTGGTAGACACACTTAAAGGATGATTCATGTGAAGCATAAAACAGAAAAGCAAGCTATGCTTTTAAAAAATGAAACCAGGTGGTAATATTAAATATGGCATACAAAATAACAATACCACAATGGTAGAATAAATATAGGGGTGGGTGTTTGGCACAGCTTGGGATGCACATATGGACTCAAGTCTTGGCTCCTGTCCCAATTTCAGCTCTTGCTAATGTGCGCCCTGGGACTCGGGCATGTGATGTCTCAAATACTTGGGTCCCTGCCACCCACCCACCTGGGAGACCTGGATTGAGTTCTTGACTCCTGGCTTCAGCTTCGGCCCAGCCCCAGCTGGCTGCTGTGGACATTTTGGCAGTGAACCAGTGGATGAAAATGTGTTTGTTCTCTTGTTTTATTTGCCTTTTAAATAAATAAAAAGAGTAGGATGAATCTACAAGGAGAACAAATTATTGAGAGCTGGAACATCATATTGAGAAACTTTTCCTAATGGCAGCAGGAAAGGAAAAAGAGGTTTAAAAATAAAAAGGGACGTGGAAAACAACAATCAAATTGCCAGGGGCAGGTGTTGTGGCACAGTGGGTTGAGCTGCTGGCTGGGAGACCTGCATTCTAGGTGTCTGGGGAGCAAACCAGGGGATGGAAAAATATAAACAAGCATTTTAAGACACATGAGATGTATATAAATATAGAGAATAAATGTCTTTTATGCATGCATGGAAAATGAAAGTCCACGTATTAAGCTAAGATTTATTCCCAATCTTCGTTTTGTTCTAAGGGATCATTGTCATGCAAACTGTATTCACTAACCTTAATTCAATAATATTGAGAACAGGAGGGCTATATGAAAACCATATGATTGAAAACTAGGTAACATTTTACTTAATCACCATTTGGCTATAACAGGAAGTTACAAAGGAAACAAACATACAAAAAAGCTTAGAACTTAATACCAGAGAAAACACTGAAAGTCAGGAGCTATGAGTCAAATCCTATCAATAAGCAAGAAAAACAGAAATCTCTCCAAACAACAAACTCAAAGAGCCAAAGAGAAAGGAAATAATAAAAAATGAGAAAAAACATTAATGAAATTGGGAGTAAATAACAAACGAATACTGACAATATCAATAATTGGTCTTGGAAGGCTTAATAATTCAAACTTCTGGGAGAAGTGATTTTATAAATGAAAGAATAAGCAAGTATAGATAAAAAATGAAAAAGTGTGAGATAACTGCTAAAAGAAGGTTAATGAAATAATAATATGAACAATTATGTTTTTAAAATCAGATCAATTCATGAGTTACTGTATAAAAATTTAAAATACTAAAAATATTTCTGTTAAAAAGATATTTAGTCCTCACAATTATCTCACATTCAAAATACTGTACAGAAAAATCTCAAGTCACCATATATTACATAAAAGTGTAAGCTATACTACATTTGCAAAGGCAAATTTCTAGAAGTTGAGGTTAAGCCAACTGCTATTAATGGTTTCCTTTAGATGGTGCTTGCTACTATCTCTCATCACTTTTTACATAACAGGATTTAACAGAGCATGGGTTTTGAATTTTAAATCATATCACTAATAAATGAAAATTCTATTCTTGATGCAATAAATGTAAATGCAGTTTAAGTGTAACAGTATTTTTCATGTAGGCAAAAACTGGTGAAGTAAACAGTCAAAAATTCAAAGTAAACAATAAGCCATAAGCATAAAAAAATCAGATCAAATGGTTAACTTACTATAAAAAATCCAAAGTTGAAGTAAGAAGATATAGAAAAACTGGATAAATCAATAAGCATTAAATAAATCAAATGATAGGCAAAGATATTTGCCCCTTGTAAGCTTCAAATCATCATTTTACAAGAAATTTCTGTCAACATTTTAAGAAATTCTTTCATCATGCACAAGTTATTCCATAAAAAGATAATAAAGAATAAGAGTGAGAGTGGCCTTGCTAATGGTATGCCAAGGGAATTCTCTGTTGCAAAATCAGGTAAAGTGAATCAATGAAAATAAAATTATAACCCAAGTTTACTTATAAATGCAAATGTGGAAAGTAAAACAGCAAAATTAAAGTATGTCATGATCCAGATTAATTGCTTAAAAATGCAAGGATAGTTCAACAACAGAATTTTTTTTATCAATTTCATTTACCATAAAAACCAAAAGGGAAAAAACACATGTTAATTTTTATTAATGTATAAAATGCATATAATAAAGTGCAATACTTTTTACGGAACAACTTGTAATTTTAAAAAACATAGAAAATTTACAGTAAAATGAAGTTTCCCTAACTTAATTTTTAAATCTTATTTTTAATACAGAAACACTAATACAATAAAAAGGCAAAAATATCTCTATCAGTCATACTATTTATGATGGTTTTAGAGGCCCCAGACAGCACTAAAAGGCAATGAAAATAAATGAGATATAAGAAGTGACATAAACTAGAAAACATTCTTAGATGAAAATATATAAATAAATCAAGAAACGATTAGAAATAACTATAGCTCAGCCATGTAATGGAATATAACATCAACTAGCAAAATCCAGCAGCATTTGTACTAGACATAATGAAGTAGAAAATAGCTTTTAAAATACATTATTTGCAATAGCAGCAAAACTATAAAACATCAGTAAGTAACTCAATAAAAAATGCACAAATTCTTGCCTACATTAAATTCCTGATAAATTACAATATGCATGCCTTATGATCATGTTTCTAAACAACCACACTATTAAGGAATTTACATGATATCTCCTTTTCCCAAAGATGGCAGAATAGAGTGGAGGCTTAGTGCTCTAGTTTAGAGGAAGATAGTTTTAAAAAAGTGGAGAGAATGTAATTTCAGAGAAGAATTAGGTAGAAATATGCAGAGGAAACCCCATGCAAATTAGAGGGCACTGTAGATCTACATGGAGGATGTGCACTTGCACAACTCAGGACTCCAGCAGCTGAGAGCCTCAGCATTAGCTTTGCAGAGTGGTGTGAGATCGGACTACAGCAGCCCAACTCACTGGCAATAAAGCTGCAGGAAGAGCCTGGCATGAGTCTGGCTTGGAGTCCTGTGGGGGACAGTATATCTGCCAACCTACAAGAAAAAGGGGGGGCACATTTCCCTCTTCTTGAACACCCGATACCACCCAGTACCATCATCCTGTAACTAGGTGAGTGAGGGCAGGCACCATTTTGGACGTACGCAGCAGCTGCACCAGCTTGTGTCTGTGCACCCAGCAACCAACCGGGAAGGAACACGTGAGCCTGGCTTGCAGAATTGACAGGGGGCTGGGTGCTTGTGACTCCTGGGAGTCTTGTGAGCTGGGACTTTGAAAACACTGTGGCTGTGTGGGAGCTGTCACCTGTGGTTTTCTAGAGTGTGTCTTAGCAGGAAGCTAGATTTAGAAGTGATGCCAAGCAGAAAATCCCCAAATACAAAAGAAATCCATAGTAAATAATAGGAATATTTATGGAAAAATGGCAGGGCAAAGTTGTTACTTATCAATAATCACTTTGAATGCAAAAGGCCTTAACTCTCCAGTTGAAAGATACAGACTGGCTAAATGAATTAAAAAACAAAACCTATCTTTATGGGTTTTGCCTTTAAGACACATATCTCACCAGCAAAAATTCATGCAGACTGGAAGTGAAAGGATGGGAAAAGATATTCATGCTAACAGAAACAAACAAACAAAAAAAGCTGGTGTAGCCATCCTCATAGTAGACAAAATAAACATGAACACAAAAATTGTTAAAAGAGACAAGAAAGACATTATGTAATGACCAAGGGATCAATTCAACAGGAAGATATGACTATAATAAATGAATATTCACCTAATTACAGGCCACCCGGCTATTAAAAAATGTTAATGGATCTAAAGGGAGACATAGACACCAATGCAGTAGTAATGGAGGATTTCAATACCCTGCTCTTATCAATGGACAGATCAGCCAGACAGAAAATAAGCAAGGAAACAACAGAGTTAATCAACACTATAGACTAAATGGACCTAACAAATATCTACAGAACTTTTGACCCCACGTTTGCAGAATATACATTCTTCCAATCAGTGCATGGAACTTTCTCTAGGATAGACCATATGCTAGGCCATAAATAAAGTTTCAGCAAATTTAAGAAATTGAAATCATACCATGCATCTTCTCTGACCACTATAAAATGAACCTGGAAATCAATAATTCAAGAATCACAAGAACATATGCACACACATAGAGACTGAACAACATGGCCCTGAATGAACAGTGGGACATAGAAGTAATCAAAAATCTTTGGAAATGTATGAAGAAAACAATACAACATATCAAAATTTATGAGATACAGCAAAAGCAGTGTTAAGAGGGAAGTTTTAAACAGTTGATGCCTACATCAAGTATTGGAAAGACGCCAAATAAATGAACTCTCAATTCATCTCAAGGACCTAGAAAAACAACAACAAACCAAGCCCAAAATTAGTAGGAAAAAAGAAATAATTAAAATTAAAGAGGAGATAAACAAAATTGAAAAAATATACAAAAGATCAGCAAAATGAAGAGCCGGTTTTTTTTGAAAAATAAAAGTAATTAACCCATTATTGACCCAACTAACCAAAAAATAAAAAGATGGAGAAGACCCAAATCAATAAAATTAAATATGAAAAAGAAAAGGTAACAACAGATATCACAGAAATAAAATGAATCATCAGAAATCACTATGAAGAGCTGTATTACAACAAATCAAGAAACCTAGAAAAAATGGATAGATTCCTAAACACATACCGCCTACCTAAATTGAACCATGGAGACATAGAAAACCTAAACAGACCAATAACCAAGATGGAAATTGAATCATTAATAAATACCCTCACAAAAAAAGAAAGGCCCAGGACCAGATGGCGTCATTGCTGATTTCTATCAGAAATTTAAAGAAGAACTAACTCCATTTCTTCTCAAGCTGTTCAAAGCAATTGAAAGGGAGGGGATCCTACCAAACTCTTTCAATAAAGCCAGCATCACCTTAATTCCTAAACCTAAAAAACATACAACAGAAAAAATGAACTCTGACTAATTTCCTTGATGAACATAGATGCAAAAATCCTCACCAAAATACTAGCCAATTGACCCAGCCATCCCACTCCTGGGAATTTACCCAAAGGAAATGAAATCAGTATATGAAAGAATTATATGTACCCCCATGTTTATTGAAGTTCAATTCACAATAACTAAGATATGGAATCATCCCAAATGTCCATCAACTGAAGACTGGATAAAGAAATTATGGGATATGTACACCATGGAATACTACACAGCAGTAACAAAAATGAAATCCTGTCATTAGCAACAAAATGGATGTAACTGGAAGGCATCATATTTATTGAAATTAGTCCCAAAAAGACAGATGCCGTATATTCTTCCTGATCTGTGATAACTAATAGAGCACCTAAAAGGTAATCTACAGCAATGGAATTGACATTTTGAAATGCAGTGACTTTGAACAGCCCTTGTCTTGACTGTTGAGGAACAGTTCTATTTTTTCATACCATACAACCTGTTGAACTGTTTACTTAGTATAGCATGAATCTTATGTGTATAAAGTTAATTAAAAACAGGTTTTAATGAAAAATAGGAATGGGAACTGGGCAGGGAGGGGGAAAAAGAGTGGAAGTGTGGGTGGGAGAGTGGATATGGTGGGAAGAATCATTGTGTTTCTAAAGTTGTATTAATGAGATGCATGAACTTTGTATACCTTAAATAAAAGGTTTATGGGAAGAAATTTACATGATATCATATGTACACAAAAAGTTGGAGTCAATTAAAGTATCCTTGAGTTGGGATTAGATACCACTAAGACTACAAGAAGCATTATTAGAAGAAACCAATCAATGTACATGGAAAGATCTTAAAAGCATAATGCTGAATGAACAAAAAAAAAAAGAAACAGATCTTTATTATGGTATCATCTGTTTTAGATTTCATGATCCACAGTAACATATTTTACAAGGATGTAGAAAAAGAGAGAGCTATATGACAAACATGTTACAATGGTTTTCTGTTGTTGTGTCGGGATGAGAGGGGCAGGTGTGAAGAATGGAGCTAAAAGAAAATAAATAAATAAAAAATAAAGTCATAACAAGAAAGGAGCTTGGCACGGACAAACAAAGGCAGACACACACATACTCAAAACTGTAACTAATCCATCTTTGGTACCCTATGTCCAGAAAAATAAGGAATATAAAGATGAACTCATTCTATATCCTTAAACAGCTGTGTTCCAAGCCTCTGTAACAAAGCAGCAAAGGGGAGGTGAAATGGTTAAGCCTGGGCTGCTCTGTGAACAAGTCCACAAGATTAATGAGGAAGGAAGGCAGCACCATTGGTCCTATGCTGTGTCCATCTTTCTTGCAGCTGAGCAAACAAGACAGCAGCACATTGATTTACAGTAAAAGGGCCTATCTTTGCAACCAGAAGGGTTGGAAACTTTATTTTTTTTCGATGAGAGCAAATCACTCTTTTAAGAAAGTCACTAAGCATCCAAAGAGAAGCTTTGAAAAATAAGTTGATAAAATAGGTGGGTTCTTTACTTGTCTCCTCAAAGAGCATCATAATTTTCAGCGTTCTGTGAGCCATATTTCCTACTCTACCTGGTCCAACTGCACCTCAGGTGAATATGGACTTTATTATGGATGATTCTGAAATGGAGAGAACTAATGATAGCTTGTGTTACCAGTCTGAATGTCCTTAAGGCATAATGAATAATACATAGCTTCATTATTGTAGCCTAGAAAAAGATGGTGGGTGGGGCTTGCCTGTGGAGAGATGAAAACAGACTTTAGCCTGAATCCCAGAGGTGACTGGCATTTAGAGAAACGAAGAATATTATTTCCTGTAAATGAGTCCTGTTTGCCAGTTTAGGATTCACATAATACAATAACCACTTTCCCACTTGAACTCCAAAAGAAAACAACTTCTTTGTCTGGGACATACGTCTTCAACTACTTTCAGCTGGTTTGTTTTGGCTGACTATCTGAATTTTGTTTTGTTCCTAAAATCTATCTAGGGAAAAAAATTGTTTGCTTTTAGCTTCTTTAGCAAGAACTCGATTTTTAAGTTCACTGGGAAAAAGAAAGCATGATAGATTTTGGCAAGGTTTCTTAAGTCATTTATTTGGAAATCTGAAGTGGAATTATTAAGCTTAGTGATAAAAATATTATATTTATTCCATTAAGAAAAAGATGAATATTTTTCTGTTTATCTAAAAACCTGCTGGGAATGGAAAGCATAAGTTCAAGGAATACAAAATGTGCCAGTAATGTAGTCTCCAGAGCATCGAGTCAATATACTAGGGATAATAAAATGCAACTATTTGACTTTTTGTATCTCCAACATATTTATTGTTTAATTCAGCTAACAGTCATTGAGGACCTAATATTTATAGGTACTATATGTGATACAAAATATTACACAGATATTATGAGATACCTATTCCCTTATTCTTGCCCTCATAGAGTTTAACTGTCAGACTTTACAGGAGAAGGTAAATTCACTACTAATTGTGATGAAAGGTATAACGTGAACAAACGATACAACTCAAACCTAGAAAAAGTAACATGGACAGAATAGAAGGGAGGGGAGTTCATTTGTGACAGGGAATCTGGAAATAGTCCATGGAGAAAGCAGTTGTACACACACATGCACACGCCTACAGAGTGTGTGCAATTTCCATAGGCTCCTATGGTTGCCAGTGTCTTTCCAGGCAGCAATATGAACATGTACAAGGTAATGAATATACATTAACCATTTGTAAAATAGTGAATAATCTCCTTTTGAATGGAGAGAGTGGGTAGATTTCTTAGGCCATGCTACTCTGAGACCTGGCTGTAGAATGTTTGGCTTGATGCAAAGCAGACTGGGATTATTCAGTGGACAGTGCTCAAGATTCCAAAGCTTCTTGAGCAAGACAGTAATAGAATATGACTTTTCTAGGGGTGGGAGTGTGAAAATTGAATTTTTAAAAAGAGAATGGATCTATGGAACCAGTTAGAAATTTCACAGAAGTCCAAGAGAAGAGTGGAGGGAATGGAAAGAGAGTATCAATTTCGAGAGTGATCATAGAAACGGATACTAACAAGGCTATGTGATGAGATAGATTAACATACTTTCTTCTCTTAAATTTACTCTCATATGATTTCCCCCTACTCGGGCAGAGGTGGATAATTAGGTTTGTAATAGTAGTGGAGAATAGGGAAATGCAAAAGGTAATGTTGAGTTTTGACTATGTAAAGAGAATCTTAAGAGTATTCTTAAAGCCTGGCTCTGTTACACCATGACTACTTCCTATGAAAAATAAAGGTATTAAAACCCAGAAAGCCCAATCACTTAGCAGGACTGCTGTGAACTTGAAGGAACTGCTTTAATCAGGGAGAGATTAAATACCTTTAATTGGTGATTTTTAAGTACTCCAAGTAACCCCCTCTTACCCAGTACTATCACCAGAATCAGTAAGTTGTGAGCTTAAAAGTGATAGAACTTTATAGCAAATAAAGTCACATGTTCATTGCACATTATCAATTTGCTATCTAATCAACAGCTTCTGTTGCTTAGATGGGGTGGGAGTAAAAGGTCATGAGCCAGAAGAATAAAACAGTAGCAGTCCGACTTTGGAGTATATGTAAGAGGGAGTATATTGTTGGCAGTAATAAAGTTAGGGAACAAGTCAGACAAGTCAGAGAGAATCTGTTGAGAGCTCACTTTTTGACTGTGAAATACCAACCTAATATCTAGGTGGGCCAGCAGGCAGCTGGAATGCAACATCTGAGCAGTGGTCTCTTTGAAGGAGTGATTCTGTCAAATTGACAAAACTGGAAGGAAACAAAATTGACCTCCCAGAGGATAAAGTGCAGGGGGAAGAGCAAAGAAGGATAAGAAAATTGCCATAAAAATAAACCTTTAGGATGCAGATGCAAGAAGGAGAGGAGGGGTGAGAGGGGAAGAAGGAAACCAGCCAGGGGTGCAAAAGAGTATTGAGTAAGTGCTCAGTCTGTCCAAATGCTGCAGAATTAGAAGGACTCAGAAAGACCACAGCACATGGCTGCAGAGAGGTCACTGGTGATATTATTTGATATTCTTTAAACTTCAACAATGCCAGATGCTGGGTTGTTCCTCTTTTAAAAATAATATTATACAGGCTATAAGAATACTTTGTCTAAATCAGCTTTGCTCCTGTCTCCCTATCAGAGGGATAAAACATAATGCAAGTTTTAATCGCCCGGCTAGCTTATGTTAGAAGTTGAATTAACACATTCAAGTAAGGGCTGCTCTGTTGACCAACATTTTAGTCTTGAGACCTGTCATATTAACAGAGCCTCCCAAGTGCTTAATGAATGGACAGTGAGCAGCATTCACAACAGGACATGTGCTGTACTGTAAGCTCCTCTTGGCAATGAGTTTTCTACAGAAGTATCAATTAGTGACCTGCAACCACTAAATGGATTTCTCTCTCCCTCTTTCACCAAATAACCCTTAAATTTACAATTGCTCTAATCAGTCACTATACTGTGTACATAGTACTTAGAGCTGTCTTCAAATAGTTTTTGGAAATTTTTACGTGCTTGCTAGCAATGTACATTTGCACTCAATCTCTAGTTTAAATTTTTTAGAATGATTCCTTTATCTTTTTAAATTTAATTTTAATTTTGCATAAGTTTTCAACAGATTCAATGTCATGTATAAATATAATTCTAAGAACATGGTGGTATTCCCATCATGTTTGGTTTCTGTATCTTTTTTATAAAGCCAAACAGGTCAATGGTAGAAGGCTACCCAACAAATGTGTGCTTATAGAGTAAACCTATGCTTGTAGCCTTGCATATAAAGGCAATCATTATTTTAGCTCTCAACATGAACATGAAAAGATTAAACATAAACATGGTTATCAGTTAAAATAACAGGGAGTTTTCATAATTGATAAAAACATTATCTTCAGTTATTATTGAATTAAAATAACTATGAACTTGTCAATTTGTGATAAGAGTCTTAAAATGAGGTTCTTAAGAAATTTCACAAGGTGTCTAAACTGCTTGTAACAATCTTAGATTCTTTGATGTTTTAAAAAAAAGAAATAGCTACTGAATGCTTGGGTACTGTTTTGTTCTTGTCAAAGAAACCAATTCTGAGAGAGCATGGTTGACAAGAACTGACAAACCCAGGGAGCATTTATTAGGGAGAAGGAAAAGAAAGGGGAAAGGAAGGAGAAGGCAGCAGAGAAAGAAGTAGACTATTTTTAGTGTTATTATTATTATTACTATTATTATCATTATTATTGCTTATAATGACTACATTTTTCATCACTTTGATGTAGGCTATGCTGTGAAAAGGATAGATGAGGAAACAGATTAACCAGGAGGGAAGTTCAAAGCATATGAAGGGCCTTCAGAAATCTTGTTGAAAAATGTGTATTTTGAAAAGCTATGCATGGATTTCAAATTTTATCACACCAAAATAACCTGACATTTTAATTCCACCTTCCCAGGAACTTTATGAATTGCCCAGATATCTCTCCTTCCTCACCACCCCAAATACAAACCACACTCATTATTGTTCACCTGCTTTGCATCCCTCTACATTCACTTGTAGATCTCAGGCCCCAGTATCAAATCCTGGTGATTTCCCTACTTTTAAACACGGAAGGAAAAAGCTTGCATCCTGAACATCAGATGGCAGTCGAGAATTTATAGTCAACTCTGGCTCAGCTGTAAAAAGGCTTCAGGTAATTGTACCTCACTTCTGATATTTTTTTATGAAATGAGGTGAGGGCAAGGAGAAATATGCTCTTAAGGATGTTTAAAAATAAAAAAACTCAACATCACAACAGTGTCGTGAATTGGATTTGATAGTTCTTACATACAGTCTAGATAAGTCAAGACACGTTAAATATTCAGGATGTTACAGCAATGCTATCTAAACATTTCACTTGCCATTTTTTCAGGATGGATAAATTCATAATTGCGAGGCTACCAATCCCGCAATACTTACCTGGTTGTCATAGGAATCACTTGAAATAATGCTTCCGAAGCCATTTTTTGAATGGAGACCATCATAAAAAAGGTCAGTTTTAATTATTATAAGTTGGTTGAGATAATCCATTAATAGTATTAATTTTCAGTTACAGGGGTATAGGTGAAGCATCCTGACACTACTGCTCTTTTAAGAAACAGACATAGAAATCACAAGATGTTTTATAGCCCATTGAACCGTGATCTTAGAATCCATGCATCACTCTTGGAAGTTGCCTGCACCCCACCCCCCTTTTTCTCCCATACCTCTCCTTCTTCCCTTGCTCCTTCGCTGTCAGCAGCTGATTGATTGTTAAGGCTCCAGTGACTTTAATTAGTCTCTCCCTCTGGCATATTCTCCAGCTCCAAAATCCAGAGGAGTAGTTAGGCAATTTATTTATTTATACTTGTTTTTTTCCACAAAAGGTTTAGGGTCTCTAAGAAGTTAAATTATTTGTACAAGCATGTTTCATTATTCAAATTATATGTGTGAAGAGGAGCTCAGAAAGGCACCACTGCACAGGGACCAATTCCTGAATTAAATGAATTCAGTTGTTGTATCCCTGAGCACACAATGACTTAAGGTTTTAATAAAAAGAGTGTGTTACCAGTTATTGAGACTTTTTTACATGTCAAACACCACACAAGTTTATTTACTTAATTGTCTCAGAAGAAACACTCAATAACCCTGCAAAGGGAATTTTACTGTCTGTGTAGCATAGAAGAGAAACTGAGGCTCAGTAAAACTGTGGTGATTTGCACCACATCATGCTCCTGGTAATGAACAGGGCAAGATTCAAACTCAGTTCTGGTTGATCCAAAGCCCATGACATTACATTAAGGAAATTTGTTTATTTGCCTGTTATGAAATCATTCTTTAAATGAAAGCCCTGATGTCTTTATAAGCATAAAACAGTATTATATTCTTCTTGGTGCTGTACAGGGGACCATTTGGTGAGTTCTCTATCTAATCTGCTAATCTGCGTGATCGTTTCCAGCTTTCTCGTCTTTTCTTCCTCAGCTGTCATTTTAGTTCTATCACTCTCCTAGCACAGTCTGTTCTGCTCCACACATCCTCACAATTCGCATTAACTGAGGACTCCTGCCACGCTCCTCCCATTCCAGCCCCTTGGTGTGGGTGTTCCACATCTACCAGAGTCCACATGGGGCTTGCTTTTGAGGCTCACTCTTCCTAAAGGGCTCCTCATACCAAGAATGATGTCCCCCATTCCTCTCCATGAAGCCTGTTTTATTTTAATGTTAGGCTTGCCCTAGTATGTACAGACTTAGAAATTTCTCCTTTCTTGCAAATGATCCTCAGTCTTGAATCTTGTCTCTTCCTCTGTTTTAGCCTCTTTGGGCTGCTTTAACAAAAGCCCAAAAGCTGGATAGTCTATAAACAATAGAGACAATTTTTTTATAGTTCTGGAGCCTGGGAAGTCCAAGTTCCAGGAACCAAGAAATCCAGGAGCAGGTGAGAACCCATTCCTCATCGAAGACATCTCTCACTCTCGCACTCACTCTCTTTTTTAAATTATTAATTTGCTTATTTTTTAATTGTATACAATTAAGAGGTACAGTGTGGCATTCAATAATGCACACTATGTGTAATCATCAGATAAAGATAATCAGCATGTACATCACCTCAAACTCTTATGATTTCTTTGTATTGGGAACATTCTGAATGCTATTGCTCTTTTGAAATATTCAATTAGCTGTTGTCAACCATGGTTATCCCACTGTGCTATAAAACATTAGAAGCTATTCTTCCTTTCTAACTGCACTCATGTGTACACTTTAACCATCCTCTCTCCATCCCCCCTCCCTCACACGTTTGCCACACTCTGGTAACTTGTATTCTACTTTCTGCTTCTTTGAGATCAACTGTGGCCTCAGGTATATGTGAGAATATATGGTATTTGTCTTGTCTTTCTGTGCTTGACCTATTTCATTTAACATCACACAACCCAGTTCCATCGATAATGCTACTAATGACAAAATTTCATCATTTTATGGCTGAATAACATCTCATTATATATATATATATATATATATATATATATATAAATACATCACATTTTCTCTATCAGTTCATCTGTTGATGGGCACTTAGATTAATTCCATGTCTTGGCTACTGTGAACAATTGCAGCCTCTTTAATAAAGGTACCAACCCCATTGATGAGTTTGTACATGTGACCTACTTATCCTGAAATGCTATCACTTTGGGATTGAGAAACTGACTGTATGAATTTGTGCAAGGGGACACAAACTTTGCAGACAGTCACACAAACTCTTCAAAACTTCTTTATAGAAGTATAATCATTAGTAGATAGTTCAAGGTTTACAGCATTTTTTTTTTGTCCTTTTATCTCTCTCTTCTTTCAACTAGGAACTGTTCGAATAGCAAAAGCTAATGCTTCTTCAATTTTCCAAAATTCCCAAAACATTTATTTGCTCTTAACAAGTGTCAGTCAATGTTGATAAGAGAGCGATGCACAACACAAAGTAAAAACTTTCATTTCTAATACAAGTAGCATTCAAATCCACAGAATTTGTAGGTACATCAACACTTTTCAAAAACAAGGGGAAAATATATAAAATCATAGAACCTATTTTTCATTAAAAATTTAGTGTGCATCCCATGTGACAGCAATGTCTGGCTTTGGGAAGAGAGGAATGTTTGCCATTTTACAAATGACACAAGGAGATAAGCTTCTCTGCATCTACGTTTTTTTTTTTTCTTTGCCACTATTTTGATGTCATAAGAGATGGTAAAATCTGACATGCCTTTCCAGTTGTTACAATAAATGCTACATGAGGTTAATGTTTTCTTTCTGTCTAGGTGAAGTGAGCTAGATCAGTTTTCCCATTTTGTAATTTTGTAAGTTAGTTGCAGAGTGGAATAAAATTGTGAAAAATTGAGACCTCGTTAGCCACTTCTAAAAGCAACCCATGTAAAGTTGTAGGAAGGAGATGATTGCTGACATGATGAGTTTCTTCAGCTAAGCTTAAACTGGTAATGTGGTCATTTGCTGAGAACAGACTGACTGCCAGCAAAATACAACAGGCCCGCAGCCTCAATACATCTTCCTGGAGGTACTCAATCTCTCTTCTATGGGTCATTTCATCACAACCACATATTTTTGGTTCCTTATACACATTTTCCTCCCTTATACGCTACTTCATCAAGCCATGCCATTCACCAGAGTTAGCTATGGCTTCATTAAATGTCTCCTCAGTTTCACACAAGACAAGAGTTATCTTGGCAACAAACCCCTCACTCCTGCCTTTTCCTCACAGGTGATTTTCCTGAGACCCTCCTTCAAAAGGCACAATGATTTCTTCTGGTGAAGGGCGGCTGGAAGGAAGACTCATTAAAGAAACCCCACTGAAAAGCTAAGAAAACACCAACTAGAATATGGTGAGCTTTATAAAAGTGTTTGCCTTAGAAAAAACTGGCTGGCTGTTCAGTGAGTTCATTTCCCCCTTCCTCCTGGTAACGCAGGCAGAATGAATTTCCCACCTTTCCTTACAGTCCAATTTTACAAAAAGACTCAGCTTTAGACACAGGTATGTGATCAATGCTTACCACTTTGAGGTGTTGCCCACACAACTCTCCATGGCTTTGTCCCAGCAAATGATGGGAATGGAGGTATTCAATATGACAGGTGCATGTGAAGGAAGGGGTGTGGATTCCTACTCATCACATCAAGCAAGCCACCCCCACAGGAATATCCACAACGGACTGCTATATGAAGAAAGAGAAATTCAAGTTATGTTAAACCACCAAAGTAAGGGATTTGTCTATCAGAGTTTGGTGTTATATTAATTAATACAGATAATTGAAACTGTAGGTAACTTGCACAAGTTTACAGTCTCTAAGGAGTAGCTCAAATTAGTATTTAAATTCATACTATCCAACACAAAAGCTCATTCTGTTACCCCTATGTTATTTTATTTTCAGAAGAGTTGAGGAAAACAGCCAAACAGCCTTTTCTTTATATATTAGTTCAAGAGATTTTGCTTATTTTATAATGTTTTTAAAATATAGTTATTTATATATTAATAATTATTATAACTCCATGCCTCTCTCCCATGAGAGAGCCCCCATCAATATCTTGGAACAATGGAAAAGGCATGGTGCTCAGAACCTGGCAACCGGGAAATGAATCTTTATATTATTATTTATTATTTGTAACTAGATCCATACCTCACAACATAAATTACATCATTTATTAAATAGTTTTACTAATACTTGCCTTAATTAATGGTTGTAAATAACATATCTGAATCATCTCAGATATTGCCTATCATGTCATATGGCTTTTAGATGGGTATTATGATAATTATCACTATTATGACTACAACTGTTATGCTAATAGTGTAATGATAAGCTTATGTAATATAATAAAACATCTCTAAATTTAATTATACTTAAATAGCAGTATTTTTAAATGATTCTGTAGATATACTTGGCAGTTCTTCTGGCCCAGGTCATTTGGAACTATGTTGTCCAAGAGAGCTTCAGTCACATGTTTGGCAATTAGCAATTTTTGGTCTAGGAGGTCCTCAACTTGGACAGCTCATTTCTGCTCCTTGTGCTCTTCAGCTCTAATATACTAGTCTAAGTTTCTTCCCAAAATAGTCTTAGGGTTCCAAATAGCAGCAAGAGAGAACGTCTCAATGTGTAAACACTTTCCAAGCCTCTGCTCATCTCGTATTTTCTAGAGTCTCACTGACCAAAGTAAATCACAGTTATCTAACAAAAGTCATTAATCAGTATAGGAAGGCACTACCCAACATACAGATAGAGGGTATGAAATAACTGGTGGACATTTCTGTAATTAACTAAAATTTGTAGTTACTAACTTTCTTTGGAACTCATGGCACAAAACCAATTTGTAAGGCTGCTTCAAAATTTTTTAAAAATTTTATTTAAGATATACAAATGTCATATATTTCATATATAAAGTTTTAGGAATATAGTGATTCTTCCTACCCTATCCTCCCTCCCTCCTGTGCTCACCTCCTTCCTACTCCCTCTCCTATTCCCTCTCTCAAATTTTTTAAAGATCTTTTTTCAGTGTACTTCATACTCGTAATTTAACACCAAGTTTATTTAATCAATTTTATGGGCATTAATATCTCATTTTCTCAATTTTAATTCTGTTTTCCATCTACTAGTGTCATCCTGGGATATTTATGTGTTTTCCTATATACCTACAACTCATTTCTCTTGAAAACAAAGGTGATACATTACTGATTTTTCTATTGAGATACAGAAATAGGCATAAGTGTAACATCCAACTTAAAGCTATGTCACACGGTTAGCACTTAGAGCATTTCCCAAACACCTGTTGCTTGTATGCTATGAGCCTTGTTGCTGTGTGAAGAGTGGTTCTCTTCTGCTCTAGACAGTATTTTACCTCAAACTAAGTTACTCTGTCCTTGCTTACCACATACCAGCACATTCTCTCTGTTACAGTTGTTCCTCAGCTCTGCATTTTGATGTTACATTGCTTGGGGCTGTGAGTCAGCAAATTCTTCAAATGCATCCTTGAGCACTCATGCTCAACCAACATCATGTAGCTTACTCTAAGCTCCTTTGCAATGTACTTTATTCTTCCATCACTCAGAATCTCAACATGTGTGAACCTAGCAAGGGTGACTTTCCAATATTTGAGAACCTGCTTGCTGAAAGCTTTGCCAACCAAATGTTACAAGGAACAATTGATGAGAGGCAAGAATAGAATTTATCTGAATAACTAAATGAGGCATTTTAAATGAGCCTCAGTCAGAAAAGTAAGAATGGATATTTCCACGTGATTGAGAAACTAGAAAGCACTTAGTACCAGACCAAAATTAACTATTCCATTTCCCTGGGGAGGTAGTGACATGAATTACATGGACAACTTAAAAAATAAGATTACCAGCTTTCTGGGTATGGTGTTGCTTTTCATAGTTCAACTAGCAAGCATGATCTTAAGTGAAAACCATCTTCCTTCTGGGAGATTGCTGCAATATTTATAGTCCCTGAAACAGAGAGGGATTTCCCTTTCCTGATGCTTTATTTCAAATTGGGAAGCACTTTACTCTGAGCACAAGCCAAGCTTTCTCTGTTACATGAGTTAATTTGACTACTATTTTCTGTTGTTGTAAGCATTGCCTGGTCTGGGAATCCATACACTGCTTTGAATCACAAGAGTCAATCAAGAGGTCACAACAACAATAAAAGGAAAAAGAGCCTTAGGCCTCTACACTCATCAGGAAAACTACTAAGACAAGCCACACATGTTCTTACAGTGACCACAAGAGCTCTACCTCACCACGTGTGGTCTAAACTGCTGTACCTGACCTATTGTGATGGAGGATGTTTGACTTCATCTTCCCCCAGGACTGCTCTGCACTTTCACAATCCATGTTGTCTCCACTAAGAGTTAGATTGCCACACACTTTCCTCAAGGGTGTTGTAACTCATTTGGGTTAACAGTCCTTTCCAGACTTCATCACTTTCCTGGATATGATTTAACCAAAACTTTCCAAATCTCCCGTAGCATTTATAGATCAAAGATCCACTGTATCTCTAAGTTGGTAAGACCAAAGATGGCTTTTGTCATTTCCAATATTATCTTTTTCTTATTTTTATTTATTTGAAAGCTGGAGTTACAGAGGCCGAGAGAGAGAGAGAGAGAGAGAGAGAGATTGAGATTGAGACTTCAGGAGCCAAGATGGCGGAATAGTAAGGGCGCGCACTGATAGTCCGGGAAAAGATAGTTTAATAAAAGTGGAGTTACTGTAGTCTCAGGAAAAGGCTCAGGAAAAAACTGCAAAGGAAACTCTTCCGGATTTAGTGGATGTGACACGGAGGAGCTATGGGGAGAGCAAGGACGCCCCTGGCGAGGGAGCCGAGGCGTGGAGTCTGCGCGCCAGCGCTGGAAGGGAGGTGAGACAAAAAGTGCGGTAACCCGAGTCATTGGCAGGGAAAGGCAGAAAGAACCTAGAGGGAACAAGGCTTGAAGCCCCGCTGGGGAAAGTTCGCCAGGCTGACTGGAGGAGAGAAAAAAAAAAAAAAACGAATAAATAAGGGGAACCGGCATGGACACTAGCCTCTCTCTCCACTCACCTTACAAAGCCGAGCAAGACAAAGTGCAGGTGCCATTTTGGACATATGTAAAGTGGCACCTACCATCAGCCAAGCAGAGAGACTTCCATCCACTGGTTCAGTCCCCAAATGGCTTTAACAGCTGGAGCTGAGCCCATCCAAATCCAGGAGCCTGGAGCTTCCTCTAGGCCTCCCACACAGGTTCAGGGTCTCAAGCACTTGGGCCATCTTCCTCTGCTTTCCCAGGTCATAGCAGAGTTGGATCAGAAGTGGGGTAGCTAGGACTCGAGCCAGCACCCATATGGGATGCTGGCACTTCAGGCAGCAACTTTACTCACTATACCACAGCACCGGCCCCTCCAATATTATCTCATAGATTAGTTTGTCATGACTTGAATTCTGTTGGATACATAAGGGCCAAGCCAAAATCTTACTTTTTTCAATCATTAATCTAAAACAGTCTTATAGATTAAAACTCCTTTTGCTTATATTATGTTGGGTAATATTTAAAATAGACTCATGGTTCTGTAGCAATACAAGGCACACTTAGACCTCATCTCTGGATTTTGCTCTTACCTGGCTCATCTGCCCATCATTCTCTTTTTCCCATACATCCTATTCTTCTTCTATCTCAACTTTTTCTGAACATTTTGTATTTTTTCTTTCCTCCTCAGTATCCATTTTGTTTCTTACTCCTCACCTCTCTCTACTAATTCTCTGTATTCATCTCTGCATATGTTTTAACTTTCTGTGTGTGCAAAAATGTGTTGGTAGGGGCTGTCATTACTGAGGCAGAGAGCTGCCTCCTTACTTCATGAGTGAGAGTATCTTAGTGTTCTTACCTAAAGTAATCCAGTACACTAATGATAGCAGCCAGTAATGAAGATAAATCTCTAAATTTTAACTCACAGTCTTCAAACATTTAGTGCAATGTGTGTTTGTTCCTCTCAGGCTCTTAAATACAGACTATTTCAAATGATGTAAAATACATAATTTACTGACAAAATCATTACTTAATGGTTTCAGTAAGGTAAATGTTTTACCATCTTGCTTTCAGTGTCTACTTTCTCTTTCTTTGGGCACAGCATTACCTACCTGATCTGTCATGTGCATTTTCAATGAGGTTCCTGGAGGTTGTTATAGTGATGAATAAAGGAACCAGTACATTTGTACTACACAGGCCTCACTGATTTAATGAGAGCTGTGCCAGTGGTACTAAATCAAGCCTATCATTTCTAAAAGGCTTTGATTTTCAGGCATTAATACCAATTACCATGTTGTTGACAAGACAATGAAATATACAGGGTACCAAGGGTAACCTTGGTAAATATTCTATTTATTGAAAAGGGGGGATTAATATGGACCCAAGTATTAGTATTAATTTTTTTTAAAGGGTAACATTTTTCTGGATTAAAAAGGTGAAAGAAAGAAACATGTTAGCTTCCAATGGAAATGGAACCTATCTAAACTTTGATTTTTTTTTGTTTTTTTGTTTCATTCAAACTAGACTTGGTAGAACTCAGCAGGGTAGTGCTGGGGACATTCTCAAATTCCCTGGTCTTGTTCTACAGAAGCATATTAAGCTTTATGAAACATCAATCAGGAGACAGAGCATTGATTTTTCAGTGTTTGAGGTAAGAACAGAGGGTATCATATCGCCTTTTCTACTTCCTGTGTTTTTTCCTCTCCTACCTACTACCTGCTGTTCTGCTCCTTCCACCTTTGCCCTGTCGGATTCCACAACCACCAGATAGACTCTGTTTCACTGCTACTCTTTTCTACCATTCTAGCATTCAATATTGCGGTCCCTCTATGGTTGTCTGGCAGTTCATTCATTTATTCAGTCAGTTAGTTGTTCTTCAAATATATGAGCATATATTTGTGGGGTGTTATTTTCACAGATATTAATACTTATAGCATTGTATACTTTTATAAAATAAAAACACAGTGATTTCATAATGTGGTATGCGTATAGCAGATCTCACTACAAAACTCTTTCCAACCTGGGGAACTTGCCAAAGATAACAACAATGAAAGCTAGAATTTAGGAGAAATTCAGTAGAGTCTGAGAAATAAAAGAATGAGTATATTGTTTGCTGGGATCAGTTGTCTTTCTTCTGCTAAAAGCTGGCCTGCAGATTTCCTTGAGGGAAATTCGGTGGGTCCGGATGTAGATCGGCTCCCCTTTGCCAGGCTCTCAGCTGGCCTGGGAAAGAGACAGCAAGCTGAGCAGTCTGGTATCTGAGGAGCAAGTTAAACCAACAAACCAACAAGGAAAGACTTGAGCTTTGAATCACTGCATGTGATGCTAAAAACAAGAGTCTAATACCAGACGAAGCACTAACTCTCCTGGTTCCATTTCCCTCCACACAGCAATGCATGGATCCAGGGTTAGGTGGCTCAACACAGACATGGGGGTCATCTCACTGTAGAGGAAGCCTCAGACAACAGGTCAGGAAGTTTTATGGACTCGGGGTTAGGGAAGAGGCCAAGAGCAGAGAGGTATGAGCAATAGATAATGAGAGTGGGAGAAAGTGTCTTCGAGTTTCCCCTTTTTTCTAGAAGGAGGTATCAGCAGAAGCAATTGAACGTACGTACCCAAGTCTTCAGATAAGGAGACCCAACAATGAAAGCAACAGGACTAGGAATGTTATATGAACGAGCAAGATGGCCAGAGGGATGGGAGTCCCTGATAGCAGCTCCCTTTAGAGACTGTGATGTCCTGGCTGTGCCCCAGCTGTGGCAGGGGCAGGGCATCTCCTCTGTGAGGTCGGGCAGGTAAAGCTTCTGTAACTGCCTAAGACCAGGCCTGGAAAATCACACACTGGCCTTGGAATCTGGACACATCACCATTTACTATTCCACTTGTGGCCTAGGAAAAACAGGAAGAGCAACAGCAACATCAACAAAATCAGTGTGTAGATTTGAGAAGGTCCCAGAACAAAAAAGAGAGAGGAAGAATAGTCCCAGTAAATCTGAAAGACTGAGGTATGGAATCCAAGCTCTAATTGTCACAATCAAAATAAAGATACAATTTAAAAACTAAATTTAGAAGTTCATTATTTCTTTCACCATAATCCATATATCTAAAGGGAAAAAAAAACACATGACAGGCACAGAGATGAAGGATTCCAGTCTCTTATTAGAAGCCAAGCTTCTTTTCTACCTGCTTTTCACTCCCTAGAATATTCTGTTCTCTTGAATTATCTCCAGTTATCTGTTTGATTCTAGCTATGCAAAGATAGTTCATATGAATGGATGGAATTGTGTGACATTATGAGAGAATATGGATTATGGAATCAGTGCTGCAACCTTGAATAATTTACTGACTCTACGTCAGTGTACCTGTGTATGATGGTCCAGTGTAATACAGAACTGATAAAATGATGATGGACATACTGAGCTAATAGTTCTCCAGGGGACCTTGGACTGACCCAGTTCTCACCTCTTACTTGCTTGCATTTCTCAAGGATAACTGTATAATGTACAATGGATGCAAGGTTTTAAGTTAGGGAATTACTGCCTGAAGCACCTTATGCTTTGTCCTTGTCCTCCTGTGGAATGCAGCATCTTGACTTCGGGAGGACCTACCTGAGATGGCTCAGGCTTTGTACCCCACTTCGCCCTGAAGTACAGTGTCAACCAAAGCTTAATCGTGTTGAACCTGAGTAGTGTCATCCAGGGCAGGCTGCCTTCGCTTGAGGTTCCTTAGCTGTGTGGTGCAAAGGAAGCACTTGAAGTTAAGTGGGTCTGACCCAGGCAGCTTTCAGTAGCCTTGGGGACCAGTTTACAATGGATCCTAGACTTTTGTCTCTTGCTGCTTACCCAAAAGTAATAAATCTACTTAATGTGACTTGAAAATAGACAATATTTTCATATAATATGAAAATATTCTCTTTCCAAATTCCAACATGTTGGTAACCAGTGCTCGGTGAACTTCCTTCATATTATGTACCTTGTTAAAGAGTAAAGGTGATAGAGTGTACTTTTCACATCATGCTTGATTCTTTAATAGTAGCTTTTACCCTTCCTCTTAATGATAACACCTTACTTTCCAAATTGTTATGTGGAAAATTGCTGGCCTTATATTATAAGGGTGTGTAGCAAAGAGGAGAAAGAAGAGAAGACAAAGTCATTTTTGATTTGAGCTTAAAGAGCTGTTTTCCAGAATTTAGGTTATGAGAGTTCTCTGGTGATCTTGAGACTATGTTTAGAGACAGGATTAACTGTGAGTGTCTTAAGAATATCACTAGTGAGCTGGCTTTAGAAGCAGTAAACGCAGAGTATAGCAGTATCCCTATGTGTTAATCAAAATAAAAACACAACCTGCAAAATCAATGTAGGGACATCCAATAATATTTTTATATTTGATTTTTTAAAAAAAATCAATTTTCTTTTCTGATGCATAGGAGATGGCTTAGTCTTTCTAATTGGAAATTCAACCAAGAAAGGGAACATATTCCTTTTCCTGACTGTTTTTTTCTCCTCCCTCCCCTCTAGCTGCCATGCTTTGGCACCCATTGTTCAAATTTCTTTTCTACAATCCTGGTTCCAGGTAGGATTGAGTAAGACTCCATCCTACTCTTATCACTGCACGCAAATATAAACATTTGACAGAATTCATGGAGCAGCCATATGGGGGCTCTGAAAAGTAAACAGTAACAGGCAAATAGGAAAATGAGACCAGAATTCAGAGTAGCTTCTAACAGGAGTATGTTTCCATTGTGACTGTTTCTGCTGTCATCTGTGTTGGTATCAAAGGTGTCCAGGAGTAGCAGAATAGTTTAAGGAGTTATCTTTACTTTCTGGCCTGAGGAGCAGGAAAGGAATCAAGGAGAGTGAAGAAAAGCCCCTCTTCTTTTTTTCTTTATTTTATTGTTCTCTTGTGCTTCTGCCCTCAGTCATTCAAGCTGCAACAGAGCATATATCGAGGTTAGGTTAGGCATGTGTGAAACTTCAAGAGAGAATCTTGCATTCTCACAGGATTACTTGTGAGACAATGGGGAGAATGCCTATTCTCTCTCTCTTTCTCTCTCTCTCTCTCTCTCTCTCTCTCTCTCTCTCTCTCTCTCTCTTAAACCACCTAACACTGGATCTGCAGACACAGTCTCAGGAAATATGTGGCAAAATAGAAGAAAAGCAGCCCGAGACTTTGGTCCACAAAACATAAAATAGAGACGCCGGAGAATCAGAAGTATCAAGGGCATTTTGGAGAGGGAGGTGCTTAACAGTTATCCCATGAAGTGGTATATGTTTCTGGATGTCACCTCTGCATGCATCAGATTCTAAATAGAATCTCAAAGGCTTTAGAGTAGAAATTATGAACTCCAGCACTGCAAAATACAAACACAAAGTCTGAAAAATGAACTGATATTTAACATAGAATATAGGGAGCAATCACTAAAATAAGGAAATAAAGAGTTATAGCAAATAACCCAAAAAAGAGATAAATGGATAAAATTAAATTATTGAATTAACCAAAAACTAAATGGCAGACAGAGGAAAAGGGGAACAAAGAACATACAGGAAAAATAGAAAACAAGTAACAAGCTGGTAGATCCAAACCTAACCATATTAGTAATCACATTAATTGTAAATGGACTAAACCCCCAACTAAAAAGAGCATAGATTATTAGATTAGGTTAAAAGCATACACAGTTTCCTGCTTGTATGAAACCCAATCCAGATATGAAATACAAATGGTCTAACAGTAAAAGATTGAAAGGAATCGCAGTGCTAACACAAATTTTAAAAAGGTTGGAGTAGCTATATTATTACCAAAATAGATCTCAGAGTGAGGAAAATTTCCAGTGATAAAAAGAGAGAGATTGCATAATGGTAAAATAATTAATTGAACTGAAAGAAAAAAGTAAATAATTCTTACATATGTCTGCATCTAACACAGAGCCTCAACTTACAGTGAACAAAAACTAATGGAACAGAAAGGAGAATAGGTTAACTTACAATTATAGTTGGTAATTAAAAAAGAGAAAACCAGGAAGAACAAGGAGAAGCTTAACAACACTGTCAGCCAGCTGACTATGTGAGTAACTGACTTTTATAGAACACCCCGTTCAATACTAACTGCACATTATTTTCAACTAAACATGGAATATTCACTAATATAAACCATATCAAGGTCATGAACCAGATCTAATTAGTTTTTTATCCATTAGAGAAATCAAATTCATTGTTAAAATAGTTTTAAAAAGATCTAAATATGCAGGGCTGTTTCACTGGTTAATTCTACTGAACTTTTACAGAACTATTGCCAATTCTGTAGAAATTACTTTCAGAAAGTAGAAGAGGAGTAAAAGCTTCCCTACTCATCTTATGAGGTCAGCATTGTTCTGACAAGAAATACTAAGAAATGCTCATGTAGGGGCTGGCATTGTGCCGTAGTCGGTTAAGCCGCTGCCTGCAGCACTAGCATCCCATACTGGCACTGATTCGAGTCTCAGCTACTCCACTTCTGAACCAGCTCTCTGCTAATGTGCCTAGGAAAGCAGCAGAAGATGGCCTAAGTACTTGGACCCCTGCACCCACAGAGGAGACCTGGGCGAAGGTCCTGGTTCCTGGTTCTGGATCAGCCCAGCTCCAGCCATTATGGCCGTTTTGGGAGTAAACAGGCAGATGGAAGTGTTTCTCTCTCTCTCTCTCTCTCTCTCTCTCTCTTTCTCTCTGTCACTTTCTCTCTCTCTGAAATTCTGCCTCTCAAATAAATAAATCTGATAAAAAGAAATGCTCATGTAAAAAATGCAAAATAAATTCAAGAAAACACTACCAATTGCTTCTTGACCTTTTGGCTAAGACCATGGGAAAACACTATCAACTTTAATCCAGAAATATACCAAAAAATGCGTAGTTAGGAGAGTCATTATTCCAGAAATACAAGATTAATTGAATATGTGAATTTCATCAATACAGTGCAGCATATTGCAGACCAAAAGGCAAAAAAAATTCTGCCAATTTACAGAGAAAAATCATTTGACGTAGACTCCTATATCCATTCTTGATAAACAAACAAAAAAGCCACAACTCTAAGTGAACTGGGAATAGAAGAGAATATTAACCTGATAAAGGGCATTCCCCAACCCCACAAGGGGAAAAAAAACACAGGTAACAGATAACACCAGCTTTAGTGAAATAATCTGGATGATACTGTGCTATGGAAAGAAATATCTCCCAAAGATGTTCAGGACTTCATCCCTAGAAGTCGTGTTTATATTAGGTTATGTGATAGAGGAGAATTCACTTTGCAGATGCAATACCCGTTAGAAATTAGTTAACCATGACATAACAAGAATATCCTGTGCAACTCCCTAGGCTCAAGATAATCACAAGGTCTTTTTAAATGGAAAGGGAGGACAAGTAAATCAGAGTCAGAGATGTGGCTGAGATGTGATGGTGTGAGACTTGAAGAGGAAAAGGGACCGCAAGGCAAGAAGTGTGGGCAGCTTTTAGAAATGGAAAATGTGTGTTAATTACAGAGTTCAACCAATAGTATTAAGTAGAACAAAAAAAAAATAAAAGGGATAAAGTATTAAGATGTTCATCAACAGTCAGGACAAGGGCTGATCAAGTCACTGCTTCTCAAAGTGTCCATTTCACTTCAACAGGTTTCCTTTTTGGTGCTCGGTTAGTTGCCACCGATCAGGGAGAACATATGATATTTGTCCCCTTGGGACTGCCTTATTTCACTCAGCATGATGTTTTCCAGATTCCTCCATTTTGTTGCAAATGACCAGATTTCATTTTTTTTTACTGCTGTATAGTATTCTATAGAGTACATATCCCATAATTTCTTTATCCAGTATACTGTTGATGGGCATTTAGGTTGATTCCAGGTCTTAGCTATTATGAATTGAGCTGCAATAAACATTGAGGTGCAGACAGCTTTTTTGGTTGCCAATTTAATTTCCTTTGGGTAAATTCCAAGGAGTGGGATAACTGGGTTGTATAGTAGGGTTATATTCAGGTTTCTGAGGAATCTCCAGACTGACTTCCATAGTGGCTTTACCAGTTGCATTCCCACCCACAGAGGATTAGTCCCTTTTTCCCCACATCCTCGCCAGCATCTATTGTTGGTAGATTTCTGAATGTGAGCCATTCTAACCAGGGTGAGGTAAAACCTCATTGTGGTTTTGATTTGCATTTCCCTGATTGCTAGTGATCCTGAACATTTTTTTGTGTGTGTCTGTTGGCCATTTGGATTTCCTCTTTTGAAAAATGTCTACTGAGGTCCTTGGCGCATCTCTTGAGTGGGTTGTTTGCTTTGTTCTTGTGGAGTTTCTTGATTTCTTTGTAGATTCTGGTTATTAATCCTTTATCTGTTGCATAGTTTGCAAATATTTTTTCCCATTGTCAGTTGCCTCTTCACTTCCCTGACTGTTTCTTTTGCAGTACAGAAACTTATCAATTTGATGCAATCCCAATTATTAATTTTGGCTTTGACTGCCTGCACCTCCAGGGTCTTTTCCAAGAAGTCTTTGCCTGTGCCTGTTTCTTGCAGGGTTTCTCCAATGCTCTCTAATAATTTGATGGTGTCTGGTCATAGATTTAGATCTTTAATCAATGTTGACTGGATTTTTGTGTAAGGTGTAAGGTAGGGGACTTGCTTTATGCTTCTGCATGTGGAAATCCAATTTTCTCAGCAACATTTATTGAATAGACTGTCCTTACTTAAGGAATTGGTTTTGGATCCTTGATCAAATATAAGTTGGCTGTAGATGTTTGGATTGATTTCTGATGTTTCTATTCTGTTCCATTGGTCTATCCTTCTGTTTCTGTACCAGTACCATGCTGTTTTGATTACAGCTGCCCTATAGTATGTCCTGAAATCTGGTATTGTGATGCCTCCATCTTTGTTTTTGTTGTACAAGATTGCTTTAGTTATCCAAGTTCTCCAGTGTCTCCATATGAATTTCAGCATCACACTCATAGAATGGCAGATGTCCTAAACAACACTCTGGCCTCAGAATCAGCCTTTAAGGCATTTGGATCCAGCTAAAAAGCCCATGAGAGTATTTTAGGCATGGAAAGCCAAGACACTCTGGCAAAAAAATATAAAAAGACCTAGTTTTCTGTGAGTGAAATCCCAGTGGAAAGAATGGGCCATCAAAGAAGGAGGTACCTTTCTCTGAAGGGAGGAGAGAACTTCCACTTTGACTATGACCTTGTCTAAATAAGATTGGAGTCAGTGAACTCAAAAGGCTTCCATAGCCTTGGCAGCTCATGACAAGAACCTAGGGTGATTACTGACGCTATAAACAAGAGTGTCAATTGTTAAGTCAACAACAGGAGTCACTGTGCACTTACTCCTCATGTGGGATCTCTGTTTTTTTTATTTGGCCATTTGACCAAGGCTTATGAGTGGAAATGACATGTTGTTTCCAGGACAAAACATAAAAGATTTATAGAGTGAGCTTCAGATGTTCTGCTGCCTGAGAAACCTAGCATGGACTTATTTCAGCAGTGTGTAGCTTCCGTTTGCCTGGGTACTTGAGAGACTGTGGACCGAAGACGTTCCCTGGGCCCTCCAACACAATGCACTATTGAGATAAGAGTAGAACAAACTTTTGTTGTGTTAAGCCACTGAGTCACTCTGCCTAATATAGAAATCAGCCATGCAAGGTGAGTGCTTCAAAAACCTAAAACATGTTATATTGAGTTGGCAGTCATTGTCAGCATCAAAGAAAATGTTAGAGAATACAATGACAAAACATGAAGTTATAGTGATGAATAATAAGTATGTATTATTACTATCATCATCATCATTATTACACAGTAGACAGCATACCGAATGTGTTTGTGTGGCAATGGTTATCAACAAAAATGATTTGTATCTCCTCGGGAACAGGAGTAATGACTTTTAGCTGTCACAGCTCAGATTTTGATATTTGGTAGAAGCTAGGGAAGATGTTTAATTTCCTAAAATGTAAAGGACAACCCCAAGGACAAAGAATTTTCCAGCCTGAATGTCAATGATGATGCGGTTGAGTGAATCTGATCGTAAGGAAGACTTTGGAAAAAAGAGCAGTTGCTGCTGACTACACGATGATACTTCAACAAGTTCATAGAAATTGTAATTAAAAGTTAAGCTATTTTGGAGATGTTACCCTCAAATATATTAAGATATTGCAGAATAAAGAGGGAAACTTGACCAGAAGTGACCAAGAACAAAAATTCCAGCGATCAGGATTTCGCCATATTGGAATACCAACTACATTGAAATCCCAGTTAGGAAGGAATAAAATAGAGAATATAAAAACTGAGATTTGTACCAAAGTTCAGCTACCTACTACCTACCAAAGTGCAATTACCTACCAACAGTAGGTCTTCACACACCTCCTGTTGAGACCTCTCAGTGCATAATAAGTACAAGTAAGAAAATCAGACTGTAGAAATAGCAACCAATCAAACCTGACAGTGGGTAAAGAGGCTCAGGGAAAAGATAAGGCTGAGGGCATAGCTTGTCCTGAGGAGGCCACCATCTATAATTAAGAAGTGAAAAGCAAAAATACATAACACATCTATAAAATATGAGTGTATCTAAAAAGTACTATGGTTACCATTATGGAATTTGGAAATGACTAGAATAAAAATAGACTATGTAATAAATTTTGTGAGATTTGTAGTTCTAGAGAAATTGAGGCCTGCATGTTGCTCTCTCCTCAGTAAAAAATCCTATGATCAATTTAATATTTAAAACAACCCTTGAGTTTCCAAAACTTGCTTGAGAAGGAAATAGAATGAAAAAGTTGTGCAGTGTGTATATGACTCAATGACATCTTCCGAAGTGGCCAAGAAGAATAAGGCCAAAGTCAGGACCTTAGGGTCTGGTGAACAGAGGAGCACAGCCCTATTCCTGGATATATATTAGTGTGGTAATCAGTATTTCTTGCTACAGCAACTGAGATTTTGATTTTTCCTTTACATTCATCATTATAATAGCAAAAGCTGACATTTCCTCTCTAATATGATGGCTGTCCAATAGCATTTCAGAATTGTACAGAGCCATGATGTTTTCACGCTTCGTTCTCAGGGAGAAGTGTTCACTCTGGTTAGTCTTTCCTTACTTCCCTACTTTGTTTTTATTTTGTGTCTAAGGAAAGAGCATCTAACATATATGTTTTTCAATTTTTTATTTATTGTTATTTTTATAGGGAGAGAGAAAGACAGACAGACAGACAGAAAGAGACAGAGACAGAAATGGTTTTCATCTGTTCACTTCCCAAGCTCCAAGCTCACAATGGCTATGCTGGACTAGCTCATTCCAAGTTTCCCAGTGTGATTGGCAGTGACTCAAACACTTGGTCCATCACCTTCTGCCTCCTAGGGTGCACATTAGCAGGAAGCTGGAAGTGGGAGCAGAGCTAGAACTTGAATTTGTTGTGGAACACCCCCAAAACTGGTTGGAGGAATTGCTATAGAATACCCAAATCTTAATGTTCTCCCCTGAAATGCCATGAAACACTTACTTACACCACCATGGTGAGAGAAAGTATTTATTGCAAAGCACAGAATAAGCAGCTGGGCAACTATCACTTAATTTTCAGGCTTCTTGAGTGGTTAGGGGTGAATGTTCTTATAGACTGAAGTTGAAGTTGAAAGGTGTATATTCCGTTCATGTCCAAGTTCCTGTTGGTCTGGAGTGCTTGTGGACCTCCTTCAATTGGTCATTGATATCGTATTCTTCATGAAATTTTGTTGATGGCAAAGTAGGCTCCAGTCTGGGAGCTTCAAGCAGGTGGTAGTTACTTTTTTCATGGGGACTGAGATTCCTGGAGAAGAAATCCCTCAAGACTATACCAGACCTCAAGATGTTATGTATTGGTGTGGTTGGGGGTAGGTGGGAATAAAAGACCTCATCGGTCTTATGTTAAGGGCCACTGCACGACCAGCTGCCCCACTCCCTCAATTCAGTGAGCTAATTTGAGTAGAAGATTGATTTGCAATCATCAATGCAGAAAGAGGAAATTTTAAGCTAACAGAAGGAGACCAGGAGATTGTGGGAGACTAGGACCCGACGGTATCTAGCATCTGCAACCAAAGCACCATATAGAGGCTCAGTTTGAAACCATATGGGATGAAGGTATCCCAAGTGGTATCCTAACTGCTGGGCCAAATGCTTTCTCCAGCAGTTAGCATATGTGTGTGTGTGTGTGTGTATACACATACATATACATATATATATATACATACATACATATTTTATTTTAAAGTTTCTAGATCAAGACAAACCACATCCACTTGATGTCAGGGCTGTTTTCAGTCACCAAGAATTCTGAGTGGTTCAGTTCAATGTTGTGACAGAATGGGCTTAAATCAGCACAGCAAGCCAATAAAAGGAGATGTATGCTTATAAGCAAAAGCTCAGAGAAATGTGTTCATACATAGTAGCAAGAAGAGAATAATTCATGGTGCATAACACCATTCACCAGTCCAATAATGTCCAGGTTTTAACTTTTAGGTTGAATCCAATATTGACCAGCAAAGCTCTGCAGTTGAAGAGTTTGTAGTTGTGCTCTTGCACTTGTGTTAATTCTTTTTCAAGTCAGTAGACGGAGGTGTGAGGAGAGAATGACAATCAGCTCCCTTTCTGGTAGCTATGAGTTTCTCCTGGGTTAGCGTGGAGAAATTTTTTTTCCATTTTTCTACTGCTGCATCTTGGACTGTTTATTAGTTTTATTTTGATAGATGGAGAGGAGATGAACAAATCACCAGATTTATTTTTCAGGGCATATTTGATAGAGTCTGAGACCTTTTACCCTTCTATATACTGTCAGGAAAAGTCAAATCAGACCATAATATGATTTGGTCCCCCCAGACTTTGTTAGAGAAGCTAACTTTGATAGATAAAACTGTATCGGGCTGCCTTTTTTTTCTTTTATAAAACACAAGTCTAAGACAAATTCAGAGATCAAAGGCTACATGAAATACAACATATCTGGTTTTTCTTCATAAAACATTTACTGTTATGGTATAGAAAACTTATATAGTCAGCAGGAAATACATAAAGTCTAGACAAGTTAACTAAACAAAGCAGCATCCTCAAGAGATTTATCCAGGTTCTAAAATTTACTCAGGGGGAATAGCACTCCCACTGTTCAGAATTGAAAAAGCAAGTAAGAAAGGCATATTTGGAGAGCATATATCACAAAGACTCTTTTCTTGGTCTTAAATTGTGAACTCAGAAATTTGAGACAGAAGAACTGTAAATCTCTCCTGTTGGCCTGATAGGAGCATGTCACTTGAAAATCTGACAAAACCGTGGCTGCCATTGTTAGAGAATACAATGAGCGGGATAGCTTTTTCCATATTTATATTCTCAGAATTTCAAATCATGTAACTATATTAACTCATCAAAAATTAACCTAAATATAGATTTTTTAGATGAATGAAATGGAATTCAACCAACACTTATCTAATGGAATTCAGCAGGGTATTGAGCATTGCATACCTTTATACACAACCATCGACACTTTTTAGTTCACTCTATACTTGCCAGTGTCTCCTTCACGGAGACTTTCTGTGCTAGACATTGTTCTAAAAGCTTTGTCTTCAATAATTTAAACCTCAATACTAATAGCCCTAGAGGACAGTACAGTTGTCCCTCGGATCCACAGGGAACTCGTTTCAAGATTTCCCCACAGATACCAAAATCCCAGGATACCCAACTCCCTTACCTAAATGGGTTAGATTTGCATGTATCCTTTTTATAACTTCTCCCATAGACTTTAAATCACCTCTAGATTACTTATATCTGATATGATGTAAATGCCATGTAAATAATTTTAATGCTGTATTGTTTAGGGAATAGGGACAAGAAACAAAGGTCTCTACAAGTTGAATATGGACATACATTTTCTTTTTAAATACTTTTGATTTATTTTGGATTAAACCCACAGCTATAGAGGACCAACTACAGTATCATGACCCTTCCTAAAGATAAAGACTTCATGTGCAAGGAAGTTAAGTGATTTGTACAAAGCCACTTTACTAGCAAGTGCCAAAACCAGGATTCGAAGCCATGCTCTCTGCTCAGGGTGTTCATACCTAACTATTACACTCGATGCTGCCTGTTACAACTTGGTCTTATCAACTGCTTCTTTACAAAAAATAAAGGCAGTGGATAAAAATCCCCAGGCGAGAAGTAAATAGGCATATTTTCTTTAAGTAATGTTTATTCTACTAGTGTAAAAAAAAATCTTCCAGAACAACCCATCCTTCCTTTTTCAAACTTCAAAAAGAAAGGAAGAAAATGTGAAAGGGAAGAGCTAGTGCAACCAGAAGTGGGACAGAGGAAAGAATGGGGAGCAGCATTTGGAGAATGAGTCTTATTTAATTACTTGAATATGCTGGCCCACTGGGGAGAAGTTTAAAGAGCAGGATTTAAAGTCAATAAGGAAAATTCAACAGCCTGAACACACAAATAACAAATGTTTAAGAAGATAGAAATTCTAATTATCCTGCTTTGATCATTTCACATTATACATAGGCATCAAAATATGACACTGTACTCCAAAAACTTGTAATTTGATGTCTCAATCTTTTTTAATATTTATTTATTTGAAAGACAGAATTACATGGAGAGATGGAGAGATGGAGAGACAGAGACAGAGCAAGACCTTCCATCGACTGATTCACTCCCCCCAAATGGTCTCAGACTGGTGCCTTTATGGGAGGCTGGCCTTGTAGGCAAAGGTTTAATCCACTGTGTCATACTGCCATCTCTAATTGAGTTGTCTCAAGGGACAGTGAGTTCCTTCTAATTTTTTTTGTTTGTTTATTTGACAAATAGACAGTGAGAGAGAGACAGAGATAAAGGTCTTCCTTCTATTGGGTCACCCCCCAAATGGCCTCTACAGCCGGAACTATGCAGATCCAAAGCCAGGAGTCAGGTGCCTTCTCCTGGTCTCCCATGTGGGTGCAGAGCCCAAGCACTTAGGCCATCCTCCACTGCCTTCCCGGGCCACAGCAGAGAGCTGAACTTGAAGAGGAGCAACTGGGACTAGAACCCGGCGCCTACATGGGATGCTGGCGCTGCAGGCGGAGGATTAACCAAGTGAGCCAAGGCACCAGTCCCGAGTCCCTTCTATTGAGGAATGTGAGCAGCAACTGAATAGATTGGCAGGAAAGTCACAAAGACAACTAACAGCACAAACATTGGGAAAAATGTCCCTATCTACTTTGAAATTTAAAAATAATTCCATAATATATTATAATTATTTTATTCTTCGATTTTATCTTTTAGAATCTGCTTTCTCATTATAACCTGTAGTCCTGATCTAGTCTAAGCATATCCCTACTAAACTGAGTGATTAGATTAGTGCAGGAATCTCTAATATTAGCCCCATCCTTTGTAAATCTCAGAATATTATAATACTATTGAGAAGGTTCCACACTCTCCATATTTATTGTCATGTTGGCACTGGATTCGGTTGTCTTTGTGCTCCAAAGAGCCATGGCTTCACCATTTAAAACAGCATGTATGGGGTTAAAATAATTACTAGCTCACTTTATGGCCACCAAAAGTTCACTTATGCAAAGCCAGATTTAAATCACAATTCTTGCACAGAATCAGATAAAATTGGAAGGCAAATATTAGCTGATAGCTTCTAAAGTAATATTTTAAGCTGTATGAAAAATGTAAATATATTAACTGTTATAGAATTACACTATAAATCCTTAATTATTTTTCAAATGAATGAGGACTATAAAACTTATCAAGTAACTGCAACTATCTTCCAAATCATTTCTTACTATAGTTGAATGAGAAAAACATAAGGAATTTCTTCCTTTTTCATGAAAAAGCAGATTTATACTTATAGTAGACCACCTATTTAGGTATTTTGTATATAGACTTTTTTATTTATTTCTTCTATATTTTTTGTTGTAAAGGATTGTCAGCACCTAATACATCTACTTAATGTCACATAAGCAAAATTATTTCGACTATATCTAAGAAATGATACCATATAAGTTAGTACAAATTAGTCTCTAAGTTATAGAGTACAATGGATGAACTAGATCCTTAGTATTCAGTTTGCTGAAGAATTCCTTTAAATCAAGAAATTGTTAGAAATTAAAGTAGATTTCCAGACACTTTCCATTTACACCTATGTTTTCCAAGGCTCTCTATCATGTAAGATGAAGAATATTGATAGCTGTGGGGCCTAAGATATTATAATGATCTGATAGGGTTTCTTCACAATGGTATCCTTTCATTTTGTCAAAACTAATCCAACAGTGTACATCTTAATTTCAAATTTCCTTCCAAAGCTGAAATCAGTTGGATGGTCTACCATATCAGAATTTATTTCTTTGAAAGAATGAAACCACTTTTCCTTACTTCTTTCATCTGTAACTGTAACTCAGTTCATGGTATTTGAGATGGGGACACTCTGGGATTGCTGTCACCCTTATGTAAATCAGCTCCTCAGTGGATGCCTGATCTGTTTTAACTTCTATTGGAGGTGATGGGAAACGAACAGGAATCACACAAATATGAATCATCTCCTGAAAACAGTGTATTGGCAGAGATAATACACAAATAAAATGTTCTTTTAATGCATGACCATCACAAGAATTTTTCAGAACACAGACATTTTGACTACTTACTTTGCAGTCATCTGTTGCAATATTTTACATTTAAAAGCCTCAATATACATGTATTTTATGTCTTGATCCATCTTTCCTTTGGGTAAAAATGATGCAGGTTAACTTTTTCAAAACAAATGTTCAAACTGTTCTAGCATATGTTTCCATTAAACATGACTCAAAGTAGATTTTTACAGCTGTGAATTGAGTACCAGGGCCATTAAGCACTTTATGTTTCCTTGCTCATTATCATATAATTCATTGTTCTAGTTGTATCTACAAATTGCTAAATACTGTTAAAATATTTACTTCTTTATCCATTGTTAATTTAATTCCCCTCAAATCTTCATAGGCATAAAGATATATATATATATATATATATATAATATGTAAATATATTGTTGAAGAACAAAATTTCAGCAGTAAAAATCTAATTGGCTTTTACTGGTGATTCTTGAATTGTATAACATCTCATCTATGAAACAGAAAGGTGCTCCATTAGGCATGGCAAAACAGTTGGTATTTGTAGGGTAGCTTGAGCAGGAACAAGGAAACAGCACAGTGCAAAAAGCAGATTGGTTAACTGCAGGTGCATCTCCTTGTGGGGTTACAGCAGAGGGGAATACCTTAGCATGCTTACTCAGGATGAATGGGCCCTTTGTGACTGGTAGCTGTGAATCTCCTATTTTTGTTTTGTTTTGTTTCTTCAGAAAACCAGCCCATTTCTAAGTTCAGTTTGATTATGTGACACCTAGCACAAGTGATTCTGCTGGACCTAGTGCAGACTCTCATTCCAACAACCTTCCATAAATTTTATTTAATAACAGCTATGTTTTTCTATTTATCCCTGTCTCTTTAGATACTATGCTTTTGAGAAATGTATTTGCTTTTTATTTCAGCATTTATCTTACCCTGAGAGAAAAATATTTCCTTTATAAAATAAATATTTGTTTCCCCTTTTGTATTGTCCATGGAAAAAAGTAATGCTATAAATATGCCAGAAAGGGAAGCAGGGTTTAGAAAACAACCTAAGTTAGATTTCCAGTATTCACATCTTCTGAGTGGAGGAGATATTAACATCTACTTTACCATTTACTCTTATTTTTAGCTACTATAACAGTAGAGTTAGGTGGTAAAAAATTTAAGTCCTCACAAGTGCAACTCATGACACCCTTATTTTAATACTCAGCGAGCTAGATATATTGGCATGAGGCATAAAAGCGAGGCAGAAGAAACCTAGTTTATAGATGTCAGAAGAAATGTTGTTAAACTAATCTTATATTTGTTTGTTTGAGGGAGAGAAAAAGAGAGAATTCCCATCTGCTGGTTCACTCTCCAAATGCCAACAATAGTCAGAATTGGGTCGAGGCCAAAAATTGAAGCCAGCCCCAAAATTACTTCTCACTGTTACCATGTAGTCCTCATATTATTAAGTGATCTTGGGCGCAAGAATGCACAATCTTGAAATTGTATGTTGGTCAACATTCCTATAATTTCCTTTTTTAAAAAAATGTATTTGACAGGTAGAGTTACAGACAGTGACAGAGAGAGAGACAGAAAGAAAGTTCTTCCTTCCATTGGTTCACTCCCCAAATGGCTGCTAAGGCCAGAGCTGTGCCGATCGAAAGCCAGGAGCCAGGTGTCTCTTCCCGGTCTCCCATATGGGTGCAGGGCCCAAGCACCTGGGCCATCTTCTACTGCCCTCATGGGCCACAGCAGAAAGCTGGACTGGAAGAGGAGCAACCGGGACTAGAACCAGCAGCCATATGGGATGCTGGTGCCGCAGGTGGAAGATTAACCATGTGAGCCACGGCGCCAGCCCCCTCTAATTTCAATACAGAATTCCCGAGATTAAATAGAATGTTAGAATTCATTCAATCAATAAAAATATCGTGGGCCTTCTCTATTGAAAATCAATTGCTATAGCAGGTCTTAGGGAGAAATATTGAGATTTTGTTTCACATGATGTCATGTGGGAGACAGACACAAATAAATAATGACAATCCAACATGAAAGATGTTATGGTGAAAGTAGTTATACAATACAAGCAAGCCTTGCTTTGCACAGAGTGTATGATGATAAAAAATAACCATGCAAGCTGAAATTGTGCAGTGCCATCTTAATAATCAATAGGAAAATTCTTGGCCTTTAAGAATTTCTCTCAAAGCATTAATACTGTGTACTCTTGGTTAAATAAATTATAGAAAAGTGAAAAAATGGTACAATCATTATGTGTTTAATCCACTGTAATTTTAAATATTAGAAACTGAGAATTGAAGTGTTTCACTTCACTATAAAAAATCTTATGAAGAGTAGTCTTAACTCACTTTCCTTCTTCTTGTTGATATAGGGCAAGGGATTTTTTCATGCTTTGGTGAGTTACCACATTCTCTTCAAAATCTGAATCTGCTTCCAGCACTTGACCCTTCAGGATTTCAAAGTCAGGAAATATCTCCAAGATGCTTTTCTTTGTTTATTTGTTTGTTTTTGACAGGCAGAGTGGACAGTGAGAGAGAGAGATAGAGAGAAAGGTCTTCCTTTGCTGTTGGTTCACCCTCCAATGGCTGCCGTGGACGGCGCGCTGCGGCCGGTGCATTGTGCTGATCCGAAGGCAGGAGCCAGGTGCTTCTCCTGGTCTCCCATGCGGGTGCAGGGCCCAAGCACTTGGGCCATCCTCCACTGCACTCCCGGGCCACAGCAGAGAACTGGCCTGGAAGAGGAGCAACCGGGACAGAATCCGGCGCCCAGACCGGGATTAGAACCTGGTGTCCTGGCGCCACAAGATGGAGGATTAGCCTATTGAGCCACGGCGCAGGCCCAAGATTCTTTTAATATGCAGTTTTTGCCCGAGTCACTTCTGAGACTTCTTTGTTCTTTCTTCATGGCCATTTTCCTCGTTTGTTTTGATAAATTTGCCCGTTTTCAGTTTTTTTGGCTACAAATCTAGAGTCTGTGAAACAATGACTGTGTCAATATTTCTAAGCTATTTCAGATTTCTCTTCCAGGATGATCACTTTTCATCTGCTATGCTTTCATCATTATTGGCCAATTATCTCTTTCAAATGAGACAGCACAACTAAATGATTTGCTGTCTGGGCATAAATAGAATACTGTATGTAATGACCAATCAACATATTTTCAAAGTGGTGACATGATTATTTACTGCCCATGATGTGCATATGTTTTTTAGGCAGTAATTTGTATACTGAAGAACTAGCAGAAATGTTTGACTTTTATGCAATCACTCATCATGAACATATTCTGGTAACTGAAATTTTAATTGTGTTGTTGGCGTACAGGTATCATTTAACTAAGCCATTGTGACTGAATTCACACGTGGTGGAATGATGTAAGTCAGGGACTGCTTATGCATAAGACATGAGTTCATTTAAAAATTAATAAAGAAAATCATAGCACATCCAATGATGGCCAATCCAGCTGGAAACAACATTGTGTCAGGAAAATGGGGATCACAGAGTCTATATAGATGAGGATTGAGGAATAGTCTTAGACATCACAGAAAATTCTGTGAAGGGGCAGCTCTGTGCCTTAGTGGGTAAATCCGCCACCTGTAGTGGCGGCAATCCTATATGGCTGCTAGTTCGAGACCCGGCCACTCCACTTCCTATCCATCTCTCTGCTATAACCTGGGAAAGTGGTAGAAGATGGCCCAAGTGCTTGGGCCCCTGAACCCATGTGGGAGATCCAGAGAAGCTCCTGGATCCTGGCTTTAGATCAGCTCAGTTCTGGCCATTGTAGCCATTTGGGGAGTGAACTAGTGAATAGAAGACCTCTCTTCTCTCTCTCTCTCTCTCTCTCTCTCTGCCTCTCCCTCTCTGTAACTCTGCCATTCAAATAAATAATAAATAAATCTTGGAAAAAAAGAAAATTTTTTTAAATAATTAAAATTCCCATGTAACTCCTGCCTTGCCTAGTTCTATCCCCATTCTCACCAAAAGTTACTCAGACATCAAAACTGAGTGAGTGACATACTTAACTTTATATGTCGACTTGACTGAGCCACAGAATCCCCAGATAACTGGTTAAGCATCATTTATGAGTGTATCTGTAAGGATGTTTTTGGAAAAAAAATAAACATTTAAGATGCCGTGGCATAGTGGGCTAAGCCTCTGCCTGTGGTGCTGGCATCCCATATGGGTACTTGTTCATGTCCCAGCTGCCCCTCTTCTAATCCAGCTCTGTGCTTATGGCCTGGGAAAGAAGTGGAAGATGGCCCAAAGTGGTTGGGCCCCTGTATCCATTTGGGAGACCCAGAGGAAGCTCTTGGTTCCTGGCTTCAGATGCTCAGCTCCAGCCATTGTGCCCATTTGGGGACTGAACCAGTGGATGGAAGACCTTTCAGTCTCTGCCTCTCTCTGTAACTCTGCCTCTCAGTCTCTGCCTCTCTCGGTAACTCTGCTTCTCAATTAAATTTTTTTAAAAATCTTCAGTAAATATTATTAAGTAAAGAAGAAGGCCTTCTGCTACGTGGGTTGTCATCATCCAATCTGTTGAGGGCCTGCATGGAACAAAAAGGCAGGAAAATGCTGAATTTGCTCTTTGACTAACTGCTTGAGACAGGACATTGGTCTCCTGTCTGGCACTCCTAGCTGGGCTGCCAGATCAGTCTGGGATCTATTGCTCTGGGATCAGTCTGGAATCATGGGCTCTCCGGCTTTCAAACCACACCACCAGCTCTATACCCACATCATGGAATATTTCAGCCTCGATAGTCATGGAGCTGTGTAATATTTTACACACACACATACACACACACACACACACACACACACACATACACACACATACACACAGCTGGGACTTTAAAAATTTCATGGAAATGGAATTAAAAGTTTGCTTTGATGAAAGAAAATGTCAAATCTATGCATACCAAAGTTCTCCAAGCAGTTCCTTTAAATGTGTATGATGAAAAACTATGGAGGAATTTCAAAAATGTATTTCGCCAAAGTAACCTTTTGACTACATTTTCCCAGAACTTTTTGAAGTGCTCTGTGTGTGTGTGTTTCTGTGTCTGTAAGTGTATCCTCTTTTTCTGCCTCTCTGAAGAACTGTGAGTAGGACAGTAAATCACCGCTCCTATCATTTTCCATCTGATCACTTTGCTGGATCTGAGAATGCTGGCTAATATTTGTTTTCCAATGTCAGTTCATAGCTTCCTCTTTTCAGCCAGCCAGAAATGACAGCAGGAGCCAACTATTTCCTGTCCCAACATTTTTGTTACTGAAACTTCTTTGTTTCTTCTCCCAAGTAATGGAACGAGAATCACAGAGAATGACAAAAGTGTGGCTGTCTCTAGCTGACTCGAGCCGTATATTAGAAAACTAAAACTCAGTGGACTTGGTGAAATTTTGTGTTGCAGTTCCTGATCCACCAACTCTTTGCCTTGAGCAGTTTGTTGCACTTCTCTGGGTCTAAGTCTCCATACTGACAGTTCCAAATCCCTTAGGTGTCTTACCTTTCTAGACTAAATAGGGACATTTTGTTTTATTATGTGCTTTCTTCAAGATTATTCTCTCCTTTATAGACATACAAAAAGAAAAAGAAAGATCAAAACATCACTTGGAATACCTGCTCATGGGAATTGATTACACTCATTTGCCATCTACTTTCAGAAACAATTGCTGATTCTCCAGAATAATCATCAACAGTTTGGTCGCTTTCTTTTTCCCAGAAACGTCCAAGCAGCTGAGTAAAATAATCTACGGAGTACTGAAGTTCCACCTTCATTATGTGATTGCTAACTCCCTTCAGTATCCCCTAGCAACAAAATACAAAAGCAATTTCCAGATAGCAAACTCCACCTCAGTTAAAGAATTTCTGTTCTTTCCATGGAAGAGAATATGGTTTTTGGAACAAAAAGAAAGATTTTTTCCACTTAGTACTAAGTAGTTTGACTGTAACTTCATTCATACGCACAAAATATATAAATATATAATCAGTCTCTGCTATGGAACAGAGAAAAAGAAACAAGAATAATTTTAACAAATAAGGTTTGATGTTTTAAGTTATGTACATAATAAAAATGAGCAGCAAAAATAAAGTTAACTGACATTCTGATTTAGAGAAATGGGCTTACAACTTAGGGTCTCTCTTATTTTATATATTTTTTAAATATTTATTTGACTTGAAAGTCAGAGTTACACACACACACACACACACACACACACACACAGAGAGAGAGAGAAAGAGAGAGAGAGAGATCCTCCATCCACTGGTTCACTCCCTAGTTGGCCACCACGGCCGGAGCTGCGCCAATTCGAAGCCAGGAGCTAGGAGCTTCCTCCGAATCTACCACACGGGTACAGGGGCCCAAGGACATGGGCCATCTTCTACTGCTTTTCCAGGTTATAGCAGAGAGCTGGATAGGAAGTGGAGCAGCAGGGTCTCGAACCAGCACCCATATAGGATGCCAGCACCGCAGATGGTGGCCTTACCCATTATGCCACAGCACCAGCCCTTAGGGTCTCTCTAATCTTTCATCCCCTGTCTCTCTATAATCTTTAGTCTTCATTTTCACCTAAAGTGGAAAAATACTCTTTCTCATAAGTTCCTTTATCTGAATAAGGGAAGTTCTTTTCCCAGAAGCAATAAAATTATTGTGAAATCATTACTGAGGAAGGACTAACCAATGCAGAAGAGACTGAAAATCAAATGTCACACACAGAGCCTGGAGGAACTTTGTCCCAGGCCATGGGCTGTTGTTTGAACCCATTCATTTCCCCAAAATTCATTTACTATATGTATTAGTTGGCTTTTTGTTACTATAATAAATTATCTGAGAAAAGTCACTTATGAAGGAAAGAGAGGTTTGTATAGCTCACAGTTTGAAGACTTTGGTGAAGTCAAATGGTGGATGGAAGAAGGATCATATGGCTAGCCAGGAAGCTGACAGAGTAGCTTCCCATCATGCATGAGACACCATGAACCTTCCTAGGTTTTAGCACATGGGCAACAAGCCTGTGTGTACCAAAGTCCAATGCACTTCCAAGATTCCCTAAAAGAACTCAGAAGTGAGTAATACTCATGTCCTGCCAAAACTGCTTCCTTTGAATACTCGATTAGGCCCTGTGTGAGCTAACTGTACCCTACAAAGGCATGATTTCAGTTTCGTGGGGGATAGCGGCCTCTTCCTTCTAGTGAAGAGAGGTTGCCTGCACTCATCAGAGTGTGCACTATCTGTTTCAATAAATCTTGCTTTCTTGTGCACCTTTACATTTCCTTCTTGAATCCGTCTCACACATGAAGAAAAGACATTGAAACAAGAGCAGCCATGGGTCAAATCCACTATCACTTCTGAGGACACACCCCCAGTGACCTAGAGAACACCAATGACGCCTACCTCCTAAATATCATAACTGCATGGTTTCCACCTTTTTAGTGTTTTGTGGGTTTAAACATTTGCATGAGTTCAGAATCAAGTCATATTCAAAGTATGGCAACATGCCACTAAAACTTCGCACAGCCCCCCATTTTCTTCTCCCCTATAAGAAGGCATTTAAGCATCAGCTATAAAGTCTTCAAAGTTTTCTACTTTGTATGGCTCTCATGCTTGGGTACATGTGAAATAAATTTGTATGATTTTTCTCCTGTTAATCTATTAGTTCATTTATTTCAGCAGACTTAAGTACCAAACCTTCAGAAGCAAGGTTTAAAATCCTCAAGAGTTTACATAAGAAGGACTAGAGTAGAATAGATATTGGCAGAGCAGTTAAGCTGCTAAGTCCAAGTCCCAGTTCCACCTCTGACCCATCGTCCTCCTAATGCATGCCCTTGGGAGCCAGCAGATGATTCAAATACCTGGCTCCCTGCACCTCAAGTGCAGTCCTGAAGTTCTTGATTTTGGCTTTGCCCAGCCCCCTGGTTGTTGCTTGCATTTCAAAAGTGAACAGTAGATGTAAGATCTCTCTCTCTCTCTCTCTCTCTCTCTCTCTCTCTCTCTGCCTTTCAAATAATTAAAAAATACACAAATTTATTTTCTATAAAAATGGCTAGAAGTAGTCATTCAAAATTAATCCTCTGTTTTTATACTCTCTGCAGGCCATTATATTAGGTACAAAGGTTGGCTCTCAACAGGCAGAAGATACAGACAATATCCTTGATTGTGTCTCCATATATGTGCAATGCACCTTGATAATGCAAGGGAAAGAAGGTGATTAAAATAAGCAACTTGGTTTGGATGGATTTTTAAATCATATATAAGGGGCTAATAATGACCATAGGACCAAAGAGACTTTTCCCTTAAAGAATGATGTTGATTTGAGAAATTTATCTGGAAAACAGCATTAAAGACAGAGTATAAAGTTAGCTCATTTCCTTTCACCATGTTGTTTCCAAACTTAAGTCTATTTGCTGCTTTTTTCTTTCCTTCACTGTGAAGGCGTAGCACTTGAAACTAGGATTGAGTGCTTGAGACAACAGGAAGTGAAAGTACCACATCCCAGTATAATGTTTGTCCACTGCATTTAAAAAAAAACTTTTCTAAAGTCACTGTCATTTTTTCTGGTTAAGTCTTAATTTTTTTCCTGTATGATTTAAGTAATAGCGGCACCTGAATTTCAGTAGATCTTGCTAAAGATTGGCTAAATAAGATAGGAGCTATACACTAGAAGGCAATGCTATTTTTTACTTACCAAAAAAAACTAGATAAATCAGAAATAAATAAAGGGACAGGCAATTGAAGGTTTGGCCGATTCACAAATTGGCATGGATGTTTAGTTTGTTTTTATTCAGGATATTCTAAAATTGCTCCCATCTCAACAGCCTCTGGCTATTAGTATAGAAAAAAGAATAGGCAGTACTCTGGAAATCTATTAGAATTATAAAAATGCACTCATTGCAAAGCCTCTGGGCATATGTACAAAATAAACATGTAATCTTAGTCCTGAGAAACTATTTTATGTATCCTCTCAACTTGTTAGAATCTCTCAAGAGGCCTGAACAAAACCTGCTAAGAAGATCATTATTACCTCAGACCTCACAAAGGTAATTTTTTACAGGATGGGGTAAGAGCAGAATTTCAAAGCTTCAAATCCCCCACGGAGGACACTTACCTTCTGTTCTGAGAAATAGATCTCTGTATTACAATGAGAAGTACCTATTCGGTCTCTCCTCCCAGTTTTCCTGACACAGAGCTCCTAAAACCCTTGCACTTTCCTGCATGACAGGAGTGCTAATCTTGGCTCTATTCTGTAGTCTTTGACCCTGATTCCTCACACAGGAGCTTCTAAGACCTTTGGAATCTCCAGGAGAAAGAGTGTCTTCCTGTATGCTAATGAGATGACTGATGGCTGGGTGAACAGATACTATCAAGATGGATTTGGTCCTTAGAAAGACCAATACATGGTTAGAAGATTGGAGCTTTCTGTACCATCATAAAATTTCTGGGGATGAAAAATGGATTGGAGATTGAGCTCATCACCAGTGAGTGATGATTTAAGCAATCATGCTTATTAAACAAAACTTTCTTAAAATCCCCAGATAATCTTGCTTAGAGAGCTTCCATGTTGGTGAATACCCGGATTGGGCAGAAAAACTTTATATTTTTTCCCTATACTTGGCCCAATTTACCTGTTCATCCAACTCTTCACTTGTGTCCTTTTACAATATCCATTATAACAAACTGACAAACATAAATAAAGTATTTTTCCTTAATTCTGTGAGCCATTAAAGTGCCTAATGTGGGAAGGAGGTTTTGGGAACTCACAATTTGCAGCCAAGCGGGACATAAGGGATGGTAACCTGGAAAATCACTACTTATGATTGGCATCTGAATTGGGGGGTGGGCAGTCTTGTAGAACTGAAACTTCAACCTGTGGGATCTGCACTAACTCCAGGTAGCATGGGAATTATATTGTAGGAAACCCAGTTGATGGCCACAGAAAATTGGAGAATTACTTGGTGTGGAAAACCAGCAGATTTGGTGCCAGAAGTATAGTGAATAGAGAAATAGTTTACCCTTTTATAACTTACAAACAATGCCTTGATTTAGGTGTGCATAAAACTTATGGTTGGTGTCTACATTTTGGTGCCCAGCTAAAATGTCAGATCTTTCAGAAGTACTATACTTTTTGTTGAAAGGGATGGTGTTATTTGCATTTTGAGATTGTTTCTCTCAAGGCTCTATTGAAAGCCTGACAATTGTAAGAACTAATCAGTACTTGAGTGTGCAAAATCTTCATTTAGTTCCTCATAGGTCCACTTCGGCTAAGGGAGGAAGGAAAAGAAAAGTAGTAGATTGGACAAAGTCACTAAAGAAGAATAATACCAGCAGTCATGGCAGTGTCAGGGAGTCATGGACTTTTCTCCTTTGTGAACCCTTCACTTGCTAGGTAAATATGCATTCTAGTAGAAATTGAAATTGAAATTGTTTGTTGATCAAAACCATTTCAAGAGTGCTTATCGGCCTTTTGGATAAGATCAATGGTAAAATAATTTTGAGATCCCTACAGACTGTTTTATTTCTTTAGAGTTCTCATAAATTTTATTTGGCAAAGATTAAAGGTAAAATTAAATCCATATGTTTATATATATTTAATATATACATATTATTTCTTAAATATTCTATTTCCAAACCTTGCATCCCAAATTTGACAAAATTGAAGTACATAATTTCTTTAGGAATCCTTTTAATTCCACTTGCTTTTCCTTAAATTAGCCTCTTTATTTAAGTTTCCACTTACTATTTTTCTTATAATTATTGCTTCTGTGGCCCTCAATTCATATAATGGCATGAATTTCATTTTCTTCACTCAAATTTATGAAGTTCCTTAAAAGCTGAAACCGTGCCTTCTAATTATTTTGTATGGCATGCAACCCTAATATAATAGAATTGATGTTTTTAATTGTATTGAAGTATGACCTGTATGTAGAGATGTATACAAATCTTAAGTGCGCAGTGTCCTGAATTCCAGGAAATTAAACACATTTATGTGGCCAAATATAGCAAAAATTATTGGCATTCCAAGAAATTCTCTACTCCCTTCCAGACGCTTTCTCAGCTCAAGCAAATGCAACCACTCTCTTGACTTCCTATATGAGAGATCAGTTTTGACTCATTTTGAACATTATGTAAGTAATAGCACACATCATGAACTCTTTCTATCTGGCTTTGTTTGTTTGCTTTTTGTATCTCATATTGTTTGTGAGATTTATCCATGTCGTGGCATATAGTTTCTGTTCATTAATTCTCATCTCTGTGTGGCATTATATTACAGAAACACTATATACTAGAATGTATTTATCTCATCCCTGACTTATTTGAATTTGTTAAGTTCTAGCGTTTGACTATTACACAAATTGCTGTCTTAAACATCTTTATATACACCTTTTGGTAAAAATAGGTATTGATTTCAATTGGATAGATACTGAGGAGTAGGATTTCTGAGTCCTAGTATATGTATATTTTCAACTTTATAGATACTGCCAAAAAGGTCTCAGAGTAGTTGTAGCAGTATAAACCTTGATAGCAGTGTCTGAAAATTCAAGTTGTTCCACATCTTATCAACTCTTGAATTTGCCTGTCTTTTCTTTTTAACCGTTCATATGTATGTGTGATGGTATAGCACTGTGCTTTTAATTTGCCTTTTCCTCATGAGCTTCCCTCAAAATTCAGTAGCTTTGTAGATATACATTGCCATTTCATGTTTATAATTATTTCACAAGTTTACTGGACATTTTGATTTTCCCTTTTCTGATATAACTTCATGACTTTTACCCATTTTTCTGTTGAGCTCTTTGCATCTTACTGATTAATACATATACTTTGTATATTCTAGATACAGTGATTCTTAGATATTTGAATAGGAAACATCATGTTCCATTCTGGGGCTTTTCTTCGCATTCTCTTAGCTATGTATCTAAATAAAATGTTAATATGATTAAATTTATTGATTTTATACTTTTGGAATTAGTCTTCTGTTTAAAAAAAATCTTTGTCTTGGGGCTGGTATTATAAAGCAGCAGGATAAGCCACTGACTGTGACACCATTTCCCCCTCCCAATATGAGTGCTGCTTCAAGGCCTGGGTGCTATATTTCTCATTTGGCTCCCTGATAATGCACCTGGAAAAAAAGCAGAAGGTGGGCTAAGTGCTTGGGCCTCTGCTACCCACATAAGAGTCCCAGACTCCTGATTTCAAACTGGCCCAGCCCTGGCGTTTGCAGCCATTTGGGGAGTAAAGCAGCAGATGGAAAATCTCTCTTTCCCTCTACCTGCCCCCATATAGATATTAGATATACATCTATTATATATATATATTTGTCATTTCTCTCTCTCAATAACTCTGCCTTTCAAGTATATAAAATAAGTCTAGTTATTTTTAATTTTTAAATATAAAATGTAATACATCTGGAATTGATTTTTACATATAATTTGAGGTTAAGATTAATCTTTCCCAAGTGTATATCAATTGGCACATCATCATTTATTGTAAAGACCATCTACTATACTAAAATGTTACCTTTGACACAAATCTGGTGATGGTGTATGTGGGGATGGTTTGTTGAAGGAAGAGAGTAGATCTTATTATCTATTACTAGTTCAATTTCAACTCTAAATAAGCTTCTTTTTTTATTTTTTATTTTTATTATTTATTTTTTTTTTTTGACAGGCAGAGTGGACAGTGAGAGAGAGAGAGAGACAGAGAGAAAGGTCTTCCTTCACCCTCCAATTCATTTATTTGAAAAGCAGAGTATCATAGAGAGACAGAGAGATCGTCCATCCACTGGTTTGCTCTCCAAATGGCCCTATCAGCCAGGACTAGAGCAACTTGGAGCCAGCATCCATTAATTTCATTCTAGTCTCCTACATGGTTGGCAGGGGCTCAAGTACTTAGGCCATCATCTACTGCCTTCAGTTCCCTGAATCTAAATTGGAGCAGTAGGGATCCCAACCATCCCAACCAGTAACCTACTATGTGATGCTGTCTTCATCGCAAGTGATGGCTTAGTGCACTTCACCACAATGCTGGTCCCTAAATTAGCTTTTAATGTATCTTGATATCTCATAGAGTAAGTCCTCCTGCTTGAGACAATGGGGTCAAATGACTCAACAGAGATAGGAGTTTACTCTACAATACAGGATTTAAATGAAATAAAAAAAGGAGATGGGCCCTGATAAATGGTTAGAGGGATGATATAAGGTGAATAGCATGTTTAAACTTACTTGAAAGCATGTAGTTTTACTCTAAATACTGTCCTAACTCAAAGAAAAGACAAGTTGTGAAAAACATGCCTGTGACTGTAGATTTCTATCTCAAGCCACCCCTGATACTAGAAGAAAACTTCAAAAAGCACACCTTGGCTGACATCCTTAAGGCTGCCTCTATGGTCTATTTTAACTGAGACCAGGAGGAAGAGAAGTAAGCTAGGCAAAATGAGCAACATAAAGACAGTCAGTGGGCCCAGCTGGTAGCTGCTGTACATAGTGATCTGCTGTCAAAGAGATACAACAAGGCCAGTTCACCCCCAAATAATACGTGTTATTGATACGGAAATTCAGGGCATTGGACAAGAAACTGCTATGACAGAAGTTGGCCTTTACAAAAGTCGTGCCTATTCTGCCAAAAGTCAGGCCACCAGAAATACAACTGCCCCAGGGGTTGAAGGGTTCCTGGGTCAGAACTGTAGCCCCTTTTGGCCTTAAGCCAAAAAGCTTATCACTCTGCCTGACTCCCAAGCCAACCATCACTACTGAGAGATCAGAGCCTAGGGTCAATATTGGCATATATTTTCTAATGGATCAGCGTTCACCCACTCTGCTGGCTTCCTATTCAGGTCAGTCAGGTAATGAGAGTCAATGGGTGGTTTCCCAGAAGAAGCTCACTACTGCCTTATATTGTCTCTCCCAGTAACTCATGTGAAGAGATAGATTTATAGGTTAATTCAAATATCTGGGCCTCACACCTATATGGCCAGACCTTAAAAATATGCTTTATTGATATTAAGCCTATAAACCCCTCCTATTAGCTCATATTTGCCTTTAAACTGGTTAACAAACAGGCTGGAAAGTATTGCCACAAGGATTTATAGACAACCCATTTGGACAGGCCTTACAGAGAACTTAAAGGACTAATGTCTTGAGGGTGGCAGAAAAATGATCTAAAATGTACATGATTTGCTAGTCTGTTCCCCAACCTGAGACTCCAATTTGGGGCATTTGACTGGCACCCTTAACTTTCTAACAAAATGTGGTCATCAGTTGTCCAAGAGAAAAGCACAGCTGGTCCGTTAGAGGTAAACTGTTTATGGCTCATCCTCAACTCTGGAGAACAAAGTCTGACCCAAGAGAAGATACAGGCCATGCTGCAAATTCCTACTCCTACAACCTTAAGACAGCTCTGGGGTTTTCTTGGACTGATCCCTAGATATAGGGAAATAGTGAAGCTCCTGTGTCAGACTTTCACTAGCCAGAACAGAGCCCCTCTCCTTTGGGAAAGGGAAAAGAACACACCAGTGTTCTTCACTCAATAAAAGCTGCCTTGACTATGGTCCCAGTGCTAAGCTTACCAAGCCCAGTCTTCAAAACAGGCAGGCCTTAGACATGCCAAGTGCTGTGCAAGAGAACATCTGTGCCATGTCCAAAAGGAATGTTGTTTTTGGGTCAGTCAACCTAGACAGGTGAAAACCACATTCAGAATTTCTTGGATGAGGCCAGATAACACCAAGTCCAGGCCAAGAGGATTAGAATTTATGGCCCAACATTGGGTTGTAGTAATCCTGGCTATTGTCTATTCTTGGCCCTATAGTTTACATATTCTTACTGCTTCTCTTTAGACCATGTGTCTTTAGTGCACTCATTCATTTTGCCTCTAACAGAAGACAGGCCATTCAGCTCCACATAGCCATGAGGTAGGACTTCCAGACTATCCCACTGTATGATGTAACCATCACTCTGGACAAGGCAAGATTATCATTTCCCAGGCCATATCCAAACACCATAGGACAGATAGCAACATAAGAATACCTATAACCATCTCCATACCCATATGTGGGCTTGAAGAAAATACAGAAGACAAACCTATACTCCTGCTATCCCATAAAATTGGGTATCTTCTTATAGCCGTATCTTTTCTTTTCTTGAGAGGGGAATGCTAGGTAGCTTGGTGGACATTAGCCTATGTGTGTAAGAGGGACTGAAGAAAATGGAATTTGTTTAGGAAAATGGTAAGAAAATAGCAATTTTTAAAGAAAATGAGTATCTTTTTTAAGAGAATGAGAATTTCTGTGTAGTAGAATGAGGAAAAATGTAGCAGCAAGCCTGATCAGCAATTACATATCTAAAAGAGCGTTGATGTTCAACAACCTTGTTAAGTGGATTCCAACCGTCTTCCTGGGAGCAACTTAGGAGAATCTCCTTACCCTGCAACAAGGGGACCATTATATCTAATAACACTGTGCTGATAACTCCCAGGAGGAGGTTTGGGAAATCCACACTCAGAAAGCCCTCCCATTCCATCTAACAGCTTTCCAGAAGAAGGAAGGAGAAATGGGAGGACCCATACCCATATCCATAAGAACTGTAGTCTGAATTACAGACATCTGTCTCAGTTTTGTGAGATGTACTCTCTTCAACATCAGTATAAATGCAGACTGGGTTCTCAGTTCTTTCCTGAGATATCTGGCTGACCTATCAGATGTATTGCTCTGCATTAAACTTTGCTACCTCACTTACCAATTATAAACAAATACTTTCTAAATTCAAATTGGATTAACTATTCCTTCCATTCGTACTTCGTACTTCTATATACATGCTTAAGGACAGTCATTTTCTTTTTTTTTTTTTAAGATTTATTTATTTATTTGAAAGTCAGAGTTACACAGAGAGAGAAGAGAGGCAGAGAGAGAGAGGTCTTCTGTCAGCTGGTACACTCCCCAAATGGCCGCAATAGCCAGAGCTGTGCTGATCCAAAGCCAGGAGCCAGGAGCTTCTTCCCAGTTTCCCACGTGGGTGCAGGGGCCCAAGGACCTGGGTCATCTTCTACTGCTTTCCCAGGCCATAGCAGAGAGCTGGATTGGAAGAAGAGCAGCAGGGCCTCGAACTAGCCCCTATATGGGCCAGCACTTTAGGCCAGGACGTTAACCCGCTGCACCACAGCACCAGCCCTAAGGATGGTCATTTTCAACTAATAACTTGTGAAGATTTGAGATTTGAGAAATCTTTGGAAGAGTTTGTGGAGGACTGACTTCCAGTCCACAAATATGACATATTTGTGTATTTCAATTCTTAATAACTATAATAACATTATTTTCAGTGAAAGGGTCTTGTATATCTTTTCTCAATTTATTACTAAGTACTTGAGTTTTTTTGGTGCTAACATAGCCTATTTTAAAAATTCATTTTCTGTTTCTTACTGTAACATAAAAATAAAATAGATTTTTATGCTGACCTTTTACTCAGCAATGTTAGCAAGTCCTAATAGTTTACATGTAAATTATTTTGGATTTTCCCCATCAATAAGTATGTTAGAGATTTTAAAAAGACAGTCTTATAGTCCTGTTTCTCAACTATTTCAAGAAATAATCGGGGTAGTTGGGTATTTGGTTTTTGTTTGCTTGCCTTATTATGCAGGCTGGAACCTCCAACACTATATAATAGGGCTTACTTTTGGCTATTCTCAAGTCAAAATCTTTGGATGGTTCACCATTAACCATTATGTTTGTAATAGTTTTTCTATCCATTTAACAACAGACTTTTAAACAAATACTAGATTATTTATAGATAACCAAATGTATTGGCTCCAGAATTCCATAACTGTATATATAAATTTATATTTGAATATACACATAAGAATACTTCAAAAAATTCATAGAAAATAGAATTAAAACTTGTTATTTTGATGCTAAAAATTTCTTAAAGGCATACATACACATTTTGCAAGAATTTTTGAAGGCTCCCTCCTGTGTGCCTATGAGTACACATATATGTATACACATACAAGCTTTATAACTATAAACATAATATCTTGTTGAAATCTCCAAATAAAGGTGACTTAATTTGTTACTCTATTTTTTATACCTTATGCTTCCAGTAGTTTTTCTCTAAAATTCTTCAGTTGCTTGCCTCTCAGTGAGTATCTTAATTATTACAAACACAGTCTGAATCATCCTCCCTCCCCATTTTAAAAACAAATTGTTATACTGCTTTAATGTAGTTTACAATAGTTACCTCTCATTTGCCTTTTTAATGCTGAGATTCCAACCTAAGCCTTTCTTTTCCATTATATAAAGTCTAATTATCACCTCTGGTCACCTCATACTTCAAAAATAAAAAGAAGTATATATTGGTTAAGCCCTTTGTCAAGCACACTTACAACCCCTACACACCTACATTTCCAACTGTCATGCTGTCTTGATGTACTGTGGTTTCTCAGAATTCCTGGGGGCTTGTCTTGGTTGACTCTTAAAACAACTTCATATTCTCAACACACTCAGTCTCACTCATAATATTGTTACTTCCAACCAAATCTGCTAATTGTCCTCCAGTACCCATTTTTTCTGTTATTTGAATCTGAATTCCCTTCCTACTAGGTTTCAGGAATGTCTAGAGATTATTTTCTTTTATTTTGTATTATTTTATTTTAAACTTTTATTTAATAACTATAAGTTTCCAAAGTACAACTTTTGGATTAGAGCGGTTTTCCCCCCATAACCACCCTCCCACCTGCAAACCATCCCATCTCCTACTCCCTCTCTCATCTCATTCTTTATTAAGATTCATTTTTAACTGTCTTTATAAACAGAAGATCAACTTAGTATATACTAAGTAAAGATTTCAACAGATTGCACCCACACAGACACACAAAGTATAAAATACTGTTTGAATACTAGTTTTACCGTTGATTCTCATAGTACAACACATTAAGGACAGAAATCCTACATGGGGAGTAAGTGCACAGTGACTCTCATTGTTGATTTAACAATTGACACTCTTATTTATGACGTCAGTAATCACCCAGGGCTCTTGTCATGAGCTGCCCAGGCTATGGAAGCCTCTAGAGATTATTTTCATCATCCTCTTTTGCTCTCATCTGTGACTACTGGATTAATTCTTGGTTGGTGATATTTGAGAGGATGCATTGCTTAGAATTTCTCATTCAAGTCCTTCAAAAAGAAAACTGCTTTCCCTTATACTTTTTATCACTTTCTGCTAGTTGGAAATGCTAACAAGGAAGTAGATTGGCTTGAAATGCTTTCTACCTTGGGTACTCTGATGGCCTTGTGCAGAATTAGTGGCCTTACCTGAGCTGGCATCCTATCTCTCTACTTACTTCAAGAGCAGAGAGAATAAAACTCTTGTTTCATTGAAGCCATTGTATTTGGGTTTTATTTGTTACAAAGCTTAGATTTTATTCTATTCAGTCTTTATTATTCAGTAGTAAGAGCTCTTCTCTCTTTCCATTTTAGTAAGGTATGGAAACAAAGTTCCGTTACCTTGATTTTGTGAAAATGATCAACAGGAAGTAGCAGAAGTTTATTGAAGGTGTGGAAATAGTGCTAAGGATCTAGTAACATTAGATACAGAACAGCTCTGCAGAGAGCCTCATACAGAATATTGGACATCATTCTACATGTGACAGTATACAAATCATACCTGCTAAGAGGGTTTGAATTGAGCTTCCCAGTAGGATATATTGACCTCCTAACCCCTGTAACTGTGACTATAACTTTAATTGGAAATAGTGTTTTTGTAGAAGTAATCAAGTTAAGATGAGGTCTTCAGGGTGAGTCCTAATCCAATATGACTGGTGTCTTTATGAGAAAGACACCATGTGAAGATACAGAGAATCTGGGAGAATACCATCTGACCACGGAGGAAGATTGCATTAGTAGAGCTGTATGCCAAGGATCAGTGTCCTCCACCAGAAACTGGAAAGAGGCAGGGAAAGATTCCCTCCAACAGCTTTCACAGGGAGTGTGGCCCTGCCAATACTTTAATTTTAGACCTTTAGCCTCTAGAATTGTAAGACAATAAATTTCTATTATTTTAAATCACTCAGTTTGAGACTTTTGCTACCATAGCTCTTGCAAACTAGTACACCTACCACATGAAGTTTCTCACTTCCTAAAGTTGTCTGGCCTTCCCCAAGATGCCACCCCTATTGCTGTTAAAAAATTCTATCCTCAACTCCTCAATGTTCTTATATAGCAATAAAAAATAACAGATTTAAAACAGTCATTTCAGTTTGCATAATTCTGAGAAAAAACTTTCAAGTTTCATTTCTATAAAGTCACTAACAACAGAATGTATCAATTGCAGCCTAGCTGTAATTAAGAAAACATTTAGTTTTTCCAGAATATCCTCACACATATATTTGGTACTGGATATTTTTTTTAGCTGGTTCCGCTTTTGAATAAATTCTCTTCCCAAGTTTTCCAAATTTGAATATAATATGTGATCATATTACAATGATGTAGCTGTACATACTTGTCCTTGGGGTGAAAAATTCATTCTTATTAAAACTCAACATTTGGCATGACTTTGGGCCTCATAAATAAATATGTTTCTTGAGTTGAGTTGAATGGAGCTGTCTTGATTGAACTAAAACAAATTGAATCAAATTGAATTGTGAAATTATGCTTCACTTATTTAGTGAAAGTTAGCTGAAGAGTAGAGCAAATAATGTAACTTTAAAATTGTCTCATGTGCACACTATTATTATTAAATGATCAATTCATTGCTGTCCTGTTACCTTATTATTGTTATCTATTAGAATCTCAGAGGCTAGAAATACATTTATAATTTAATTCCCTAACGATTCCTTAGGTGAGGTCATAAAATCAAAGTGGTGCATATTACTCAGCTTGCTCATGAGAATGAAGGTCAATGTCCTTCTTGGAAGTTTTGTGATCTCAATTTTGGTGCATGTGAGCTAAAGTTGTATCCTATCTCTGTGCTTTAAGGTACTGACCATTGCCAGAGTCCTGTCATGTTTACAAAAGCAAGACTAAAACAGAGTAGACAATTGTGGTACTAGAAATGGATGCTCAAGTTATACAAAGAACAAATGCTAGTTTTTCATTTCAAAATGAATTTTAGCTAAGCAGGCAACCAACTTAGCTCTAAGTATTTCAGCTCTATTTGATAGACTTAAAAATTAACTTTATTTTAGCTTTATTTTAACTTATGCTTAAAATCATATATGTGGGTTATCATGTAATGTTTCATTCATGTATATACTTCATAAATTTTTAAATCAAGGGTAAACATATTTTCTCATATATTTAGCATTTTTCCATTGTGAAAACATTCAAAATCCATTATTTTAGCTACTTTTTCTAGAAAAACATAGAGTACATTATCATGGCTTATAATAATCCTACTCTGCAACAGACAACCAGAATTTCTTCAGTTGAACTTTATCTAAGGGCACATTAATCATCCTTCCCCCTCCCTCCTATTCTCTTCTGCCTGTGGTGTTGAAAGATTTTGTACAGTAACTCTCTCTACTGTGTAAATATTTATAAATGTGTGTACTTATAAAGTTAAGTATTGGTTACAATGTTGATCTTTCTATTTCCACCTCTAATTATTCATAATAGTGTTTTCTTTTTTATGGGTCTATGACTTCCTTACAGAAAAAAATCCATCACACGAATCCATTGTGTCATCATTCAATAGAATCTTCTCTTTATTCCAGGACCTCTTTCCTCCCAGGGCTACTCATCACTGGCAGCCTGGGTCCGTAACCCTGTCCCTCTATGTCATCCTGAGTTCCTTCCTCATAACTGCACTGTTATTTATTCATGTGGGAGCCGTGTAGCATAGCCGTTAGGATGCTGCTTGGGATGCCCAATTCAAGTCTCAGTTCTTCTAGTTCCAACCCCTGCTAACGCACACCTTAAGAAACAGCAGATATTGACTCCAGGTCCCTGCCATCCGTGGGAGACCCATTTGGAATTCCTGTTTCCTGATTCCCGCCTTCAATCTGGCTCAGTCACAGCTGTGCTTGGCATTTGGCAAGTGAACCAATAATTGAGCTATCTCTCTCTCTCTCCTCTCATTATATTTTAATTACAAAGTTACTTATTCTCCACTCCATTTTCTTATAAACCTCATATTTTAACCTTCACAAAATTTTCAAAGGGCTTGCCTCTCTGTACTCATTTTCCCATCTCCTGCCTACTGTCTAGCCAGTCTAACTTTGTTCCAAATAACTTTCTCAGAATAGTTTTCATTGCAAAGAAGGACACTTTTCAGTTCTTATTGTGCTGTCATCTCAGTCACATTTAGCAAAATTTATTGGTCCCTGCTTTAAACAACCTCTGTTCTTGGCTTGACACATCCTGGCCTGAAAGAAGTGCTTTGATGTTCTCTCCTTCTCATTATATGCTCTGTCTCCGTGATCTACCCGTGTGTGTACCATCTATCACGTCTAAAATTACACACTCCCATGATGAGATGCTGACGGAAGGAGGGGCCATGCTGCTGTCACACATTGACTGAACAGAGACAGTTAAGATTGTAAACTCAAAATCAGGAAATCAGGCTCTGGTATGATGAAAAACTAATAAAACTTCTAGGAAATGATGACAAATAGGAGGGAAATCCAAGGAGGATAGAGGGTAGGGAGCTAGAGAAAGAGGAAGAAGGACTGACAAAAAGAGATGGAACAGAAATGGTGAGAGAGAAATTTATGTTGCCTGTCACACATTTGACCACCGATGAGCTCTAAAATGAAATAATAATTAAAGACAGAGCTCAAGCAGTAGGTAGGATAGATAAGAATAGAACATTGATAGGAAGTTTAGGAAAGTGACAAAGATCCAGAATTTTCCAAAAAAGGAAGAAAATGAACAAAAATCGACAAGTGGCAGCAGCATCTAGGATGTAAAAGTGGAATCCCTGATGTAATAGTCAGTTAGATATGAGAAATTCATTATGTATTAATTAAGAAAATGCTAGTAGATGAATCAAATAATCAAACAATATACAATGTTTCATGCATGAACTAAACTCATTTTTTACTTACTTAAAGACCAAAGTAAGTTTTCTTGATTAGTGAGTAGTCTACTCCCTCCAAATAAGAATCCTGAATTTCAATTCCATTTTTCACATTTTGGCTTCTCCATCTGTGTATCATGGCTTCCAGTACACCATGGCCATTAGCTGAGTTGATACTCAGCAGAAAACATAAATATATGAAGGACCATACATAGGAAGCTTTCATGTGCCAGGTATGAAAGTGAAACATAGATGTCCCCCCAACATTTTAATTAACAAAAATCAGTTACATAGCCATACAAAACTACAAGGGAGACTGGAAAATACAGTTTAGCTATTGGCCCAGGAAGGAGAGGAAATAGGCTGAATAGGTCTCTGACACACACTGTAAAATATGAAGGCATATGCTTCTAGAAAGAGTGCATTTGAGTATAACATGTTCTTCTGTGGCCAGCGATTTATCTGTAACCCAGTTTCCATTGAAGGACATGATGGGATGCCACTACACAAAGGAGCCCATTGAGTTCCTTTATATCTTCTTAAAACTGAAGCACCCCACATTGTTCTATCTTAAGCTTTGGTGCAAAACAGCATAGCAAGTCTGATATTTTTCCCATTACTATCACATAGTGTTATTCTGTACACAGGAATATTCAATAGGATGTTATTTTCTGTTTTTTTTTTCCAATTTGAGGCAAAGAAAAGAAAGTCATTGGACTTTAAAATAATAAATAAAAAGCTTTCAATCCCCAAGGTTGTGAGACTTATTTGCACTACAGAACCTCATCTGTCAATAGATTAATTGAGAAACAAAGAAAGCACCACCTATTCATTAGCTCCAGAAGAACATTACCCTACCTCTCCTGCAATTGCAAATGCTATCATTCTCTCATGGTGATAGAAGATCATTTGAAATCAACTCTTCACTGAATGAGATGACAATAAAAACAAGTTAGCCCTCCTGGCTAATTCTCTTCTTTGAATCTTTTGCCAAAAGATATTAACCCCTCCCAACAAACATGACATTTACATCTTTTTGATAATATGTTGAAAGCAAGGATGGTGAAAGCATACTATTGTGGATAAGTATTGACTGCAAGTGATATACCTATTTTCAGGGAAGCAATTGAGTAGCATGTCCTGCACAGAGACAGTGGTGAGAGATACTGTTGAATGACATAAGACATACAGTAGCATGGTCTGTATTTCATTGACTGCTAAATGAACTTGGGACATTAGCTTTTATGTCTCGAAGTGTAGTGTGATTCTTGCACCAAGATCCTTGGTGCTTTTTGGACATAAAAGCTGTGTTTACTATAATGTGTTGATCTTTCTTAATATTGAAACATAGGAATAATAAAAGGAAAGACATTTCAGAGATGAGGAGTTTAAAGACAAAAGGAATAAATACTTACGCATTCCACAAAAGAAATCCTTAGCTTTTAATTATTCATTCATTCCTTCATTCTATAAATCTTTGGGGATCCTGTAGAACCTTGTTAATCAAAGTGTAGTTTGCAAAGCAGCAACATGGGTATCACTTTAGCTTGTTAAAAATGCACCATCTTAGACTCCAGCTCAGATTTTCTGAATCAGAATGTTTTTAACAAGATCCCCAGATGACTTGTATGCACATTAAGGCTTAGGAAGCACAGCAGACAGCCCTCTACAAAATGTGTACAGAGTTTCCCACATCAGCAATCATTGGTCAAACAGCACTACAAAATTAACATAGAACCTTTAGTTTCTTTATTGGAAGTGATTTTCCCACCAGAAAACATTTGGCAAAATTTGGAATGGTCAAAACTGAGGGTATGCTACTTCAGCTGGTGAGTTAACACCAGGGATGCTTTTAAACATCTTGCAATGCACAGGACAGCCACCACAGCAAAGCATTCTCCTGCCCATAAGTTCAGCAGTGCACTGGTCAGAGACCAAGGACAGCTTTTATTACAATGACATGCAGGGCTTGTTAAAATAGAGTTTGCTGGACCCCTCCCCAGAGCTTTTGGCTATGGATCTAGAGGGAGCCTGAGGATGTGTTTCTGGTCACTTCCTAGATAATTCCAACACTGCCCAAATAGGAAGCAACATTTCAAGAAACAATGGTATACAATGCCAGGATTTGCTACTTGGCCCATGATGATCTCTTGCAGAGTCTCTTGATAGATCTGGAAATTTCTGTTTCCTAGTCACCCTGATCTTGTTTCGAGCTTCCCAAGGTACTAGAGCCCAAGACACCTTGATACTTATGGGTTGGCAAGAAACTGGGCATGAGATCTTTTCAAGGGTTTCCTGAATTCGGGGTGGGGATGATAGCAAGTCCTAGACAACAGAGGAGAAGATACAGTATTATTGTCATTTACAGATGATACCAGATGGTAGCTAAATTCAGAGTCCAGACTGCCTGAGGGGCTTGCTAATTACAAGAGACTTCAGCTGCAGGAAACACCCTAATCACCCCAGTGGCAGCTGGGCAGCCCCAGGGAAGGCCCAATTGCCAATAGAAATCTTTGTTTATTGGAAAGTAGGATTTGAAGGGTAAAAATGACAAGTTAAATTTTAAATATTCTTAACAGAGAGGGGGAAGGGGAATATGTTTACGATGGGGGCAGGGAGTGATCCAGGGGCAGGTAGGTTCAGTTGAATGGGCTCAGGGAATCAGAATCCGGTCAGTGGCCACCTTCCCTGTCCCAGGGGCCCTTCAGGAAGAGTAAGGGCTTTAAGATGGAATATGCGCTTTCTACTTACCACCTGCTGTACACTTTCTACTATTTGTTATTCTTCTCAAAAAAGGAAGCTATTGATTTAACACCTTTAGGAAGAAAAACATCTTCTGCTTTGTTTAATCGGCTAACTGCCTTTCTCTGGTTGGCAACCAACACTGAGATAATTTTGTTCTATGGGCAGCATTTAGCAAAACCCCAGGACTGTGAAGGAGGAGACAGCAGTAGGGAGGAGGACAACTACCCTAGCAGCTGTTTCTGGGCTACACCCCAAGTTGCGGGGTTTGAGCCAAGTTCACACTATTCTCCTCTGCTGGAAATTTTAACAAGATTTCCTGTAAACTGGGATTAAATTGGAGAGATGCTTCTAAAATAAATTTTTTACCATTTCCCATAAGAATATATTGCTTAGTGACATTGTCGTTAAAATACATTCCATGATATGTTCACACAATGATGAAATCAACTAATGGCCCTGTTTCTCGGAACATGCACCCATGGTTAAATGATGCGTGTCTATTGAACTGAGACTGCTATCAAAATCAGGTTACCTTAGGAGATTTAATATTTTTGTTAACAAAAGCATGAAGCTCACTGGTATCCAGGATGTTTAATTATAATGTATCAAGTATCAACTTGATACTTGAACTGAGGTTTCTATTAATAGCTGCAGTGCGTCTACAATTATGAGGAGCACAAAGGGTAACTTCTGTAAGTTGCCTTATGTCTAATATAGTAAAAGAAAAGTGTTGGGCTAAGATGCAACCAATAAAACTTGACATTTAAGCTATGTCTATCTTCCAGTTAACTAACTGAGAAGTCAAATCTTGCTCATATCTTGAAAGTACGGATTTATTTTAAATTCTCTGCTCTCAGGGCAAGCGTTTGGCCTGCTGGTTAAAATGTAGGTCAAGATATCCACATCTCATATTTAAGTCTCTGCATTCAAATCCTGGCTCCCCTCCTGATTCCAGTTTTCTGCTAATGAGCACCAAGGAAAACAACAGTTGACAGCTCAAGTAGCTGGATTCCTGCTACCAACATGGAAGACCTAAATTAAGTTCCTGGCTCCTACATTAGAGGAGGAAATCAGCAGTTGGTGTCTCCTCCCTCAACCCCTGCCCCAAGCCTTGAATAAAAATGAACATTCTCTGTTCTCTTTGCTAATGATGTTCACTTACCTGTGCAGATTACATGAGTCCTTGTTCTAGAACTTACATGAAAAATATTATATTTCAAATCAATCTTTTTTTAAAAGATTATTTTTGTAAAGATATATTTACCCACTTTTTATTTACTGCTTTACCCACTATACCACAGCAGTGGCCCCCTCCCATTTTCTCTCTCCTGATTATTTCAATCACTGTCTCTCTAGTTTGGGAGAAGAACATGGTGAGGTCTACCTAGTTCTAGAAAGAATAGAACTGACTCTGAAGAGGAAAAGACAGTCATCAATGGTGCTAGCCTGGCTTGGAGTTTTGAGAATTCATAGTTGTTGAATAAGGTTAAAGTATGTGGGAACAGTTTTTAGAATAAAAACGTCTAAGTCATCATGTAGCAGCTTGAAAAAGTTTTGTTCTAGTCGCTCCTACAAAGTGGAAAAGTTTTGCCAGACTAATAGGCATAACATTTCTGTGAAAGAGAAGCTTGTTTTAGAAACCATGAGGAAAGATACAGGATTTATTGAAAGCGCTGATGTCTCCATTTTATCCAGTAACCACTGGAAAGTATTTAAGAATTCAAAATAGCACCATAGAAGATAACAGAAATGAAAAATACTTTCATGAGGCAAAATAGATAAAACAGTGACTCAATATGCTGATTTTCCCTAGAGGCTTAATTTTCTTAACTCTTTTGAATTCAGATCTTTGTTGCAGCTCATACCCTGAGTGTATTTAGTGTTCCACTCTTTTTGCTTACAGATAATCAACCTTAAAAATGAAACAATTTTGACATCTTACACATATGCACAGTCTCCTGATTCTGTAACAAAAATAAGAAATGTTACGAGATGTCCCTATATTGCCCATTAAAATGTTAAGGAAAAAAGATAGTGGAAGTGAAATATGTTTGAAATTCAAATCATCCAATAATGATTTTTTAAAAGATTTATTTATTTGAAAGGCAGAGTTAAAGAGAGGCAGAGAGCTTGTTCACTCCCCAAATGGCTGGAATGGCCAGAGCTGGGCAGATCTGAAGCCAGGAGCCAGGAACTTTTTCTGGGTCTCCCACATGGGTGCGGGGGCCCATGGGTTTGGGCCACCTTCTACTGCTTTCCCAGGCCATAGCAGAGAGCTGGATCGGAAGTAGACTCAAAACGACAACCACATGCAATGCCAACACTGCAGGCAGCTGCCTTACCCGCTACACCACAGCGCTGGCCCCCCATCATGATTCTAATTCCTTACTTCCTAAGACTTTTCCTGTGATCCTTTCAAGGTCTCTTTTAATTTTCTAATCCTTCTACCAAGATAGCGACTTTACTTCTCACTTGCCTTTCTCCTCACTGCTTTCTTGCTTTGGGTCATTTGTAATCTTCATTGACATAAGGAAAGAGCATCAAAGAGAAGAGAAGACAGAAAGGAAATTTGGCCTGAAGCCAGGTGCGCACTTGGAGATAGCTGGCCTCCTAAGCATCCAGCCTCACCTGCACACACCCCGAGGGCCAAGCAGGCTTCAGGGCGCTTTGTATTAACTCACTCAATTCTCAGAAACCCCTTGGAGGTGGGCACTATATTGCTTCCCTATTCTAGACGGGAGGCAGCTCCGGAAAAATTTCCCCTCTGCCTTCAAGGGTTCCTGGAATAAACTGACAAAGACTAAATAGAAGACAAGCATACGCATTTTTAATGTGCAAAAGGAGAAAAACCACAGTATGGAAAAAATCCCAGTAGTGTGATTATCCACTAGGTCAACGTCATTTAGAAACTTTCATCTTTTTCTACAGGGAGGGACAGAATGGGGAATGATGACAATTTTAGAACAGGGAATCATTTGTAGAGGCACTTAGTAGGTAAGAGAACATGCAAGTGCTTGGGACTAAGTCTGTTTGGTGTACAGAACAGATAGCAGTGTGAACATGATTCCCCTTGGGACCACAGGAGAGTCCATGTTCAACAAAGTCTGTCCAGGGGTTTTGACAACCTTCAGTCTTTCTTCCTGGCATAGCAGCTGAGTTAACAAAAGCTTAGAGAAGGGACCAAGAGTAATTGTTTCTTCTTTGGCAGGTAGGTCCAGGTTTTAGGCAAAAGGAACTGCAGAAAGTCTCCCCCTGCACTCACTGGGAGAGAGAGAAAATGAGGAAGGCCCGAAAGACCTTGACCCTGAGGTGGATTCTAGGACCTCTCACAGCGCCAGACTTGGGGTGTCATTTCCTGAGTCTCAGTAAAACCAAGGCATAGAAAGGTTGAATGATGCTTAGTAAGGTGCCATGGCAAGAGGTAACTGGAAGCCAGAGATTCCTGAAGCTGGGAAGCATACAATTTTGCATACAATTTTTCTTTAGGAAAAGAAGGAAAAAGAATTGAGTATACAAAACCATAAATGACCAAAAAAGGAATTTAGCAAACTGAAACCCTTAAACCATGGCAAGAGGTTCCAAACTCACTGTAAGAACTTTCACCAACTACAGACAACACAGGTGATAGTTTTCCATTCATTTTTCTTTAGGCTGTAGTTCAAATAAACCAGTTATCCAGTTCCTGCAGAGTTATGAGCTAAGTTAACTTAGGCCAGTTTCCACATCTGTAAAATAAGAATATTAATTAATTCCTGCATGGTCTACATCCTGCGAGCTGCAGAGGAAATCAAATGAGATAATGTGTAGGAAGCTGTGCAGTCACAGACAATGTGGCCTAAGTTCCCTATCCCCATTATTTAACATTTCTCCATAGGAAATTGTGGATTCAGTATTTACAGGTCACCTTCTTAGATAAGATTATAAGATTTGTTAATGGTAATCGTGATAGCAACCAATTGTTGAGCAATTTACTATGAGCCAAGTGAATCAAGCTTAGTTCAATTAAGCACCCCAGTGATCCTATGAGATAGGTACTATTATCATCCCCACTTTACACTTGGAGAACCCGAGGCACAAAGGGATTCCTTCTTCCAGTGTTCCACTGCGAGTGCTGAACATAGGAAATTCAAAAAATGTGATCTCCAAGGACATCAGCATAAAAACATGATCATCTCAACAGAAATGTGTCTTCCTGTAGGAAGGAATTCTATTTCAAGCAAATCATCCACATTCACACATTGCGGTTAAGATCTTCCTGTTTGCTTACCTCTATTCCAGAGCCAATGATGTGCTTCTGATTCACTCTGGAAAATCAAACAAACATCAAAGGAGCACAGTCTACATGTCCTGTGGCAGAAACAATGAAATAGGGCACATTCCCTCCTCCAAGCGCTGGATTCTGTCTACTGGAGGTTTCATAAAGCCCTGTACTGGCACATTTTTAAATATTGAATTTTTAAAAAGAGAGGGGATAAAATGGGAATATGCTGAGTAAGAAAGGTTTCTGAAATTCTAGTACCATTTTATGGACACTTGTTGAATACCTACTAAGTGACAGCAAGAAAATCATGTGTTTCAGTTCTTGAGGAGTGTAAAGTCATCTAAGGATGGTAAAATGCTAAGCAAATTATCTCAACAATCTGTGGCACCAGTATATGTAAGTACTAAGGTAGGGTTTTATACAGTATGCCTAGGGCACAGACAGGAAGATGGAGCTTGTAAAATTAATTCCTTAAAGAATTAGGGTTTGTGTGTTTGGTCTAGCAGTTAAGCTACTGCTTGGGATGCCTCATCCCTATGGGAGTACTTAGAAGTACTTAGATTCTTTTTGTTTTGGACAGGCAGAGTTAGACAATGAGAGAGAGAGAGAAAGAGACAGAGAGAAAGGTCTTCCTTTTTCTGTTGGTTCACCCTCCAAGTGGCCGCTATGGCTGGTGCACTGCGGCTAGCGGGCTGCGCCGATCCGAAGCCAGGAGCCAGGTGCTTCCTCCTGGTCTCCCATGCCCCATGCCGGTGCAGAGCCCAGGACCTGGGCCGTCCTCCGCTGCACTCCCGGGCCACAGCAGAGAGCTAGACTGGAAAAGGAGCAACCGGGATGGAATCCAGCGCCCCGACTGGGACTAGAACCCAGGGTGCTGGCGCCACAGGTGGAGGATTAGCCTAGTGTGTGGCAGTACTGGCCAGGAGTACTTAGATTCTGTCTTGCTGCTAATGCACACTCTGAGAGGCAACAAATGATGCCTCAAGTATTAGGTCCCTGACCTAACCGAAGCTATTGTAGCCATCTGTAGACTGAACCATTGTAGGTGAGCCACCCCTGTGTTTGTCTCACCTTCCCTCCCTCAAATAATCTCTTTTAAAGAATTATGAATATGTTTCTTTAGGAGAAAGTTTTAGGTGGAACTCTGCACAAAATCATTTATTGTCTACTTTTGACTTTGCTATAGAGAGAGAAGAGGAAGATGAGGAAGAAGCAGCAGAGGAGGTAGCAGAGGAGGCTAGGGTTGAAGAGGAAGGAAGGAAAAAGAGGAGGAAGGGGTTGGAAAGGTGGAAGAAATGGAAATGGAGAGACACAAATAAACCTTAAAAGAGAATTTTCTTTATTGAGGCCCCCTGAATCAACCCCACTCAACCACCAACTCTTTCTTTTAATTATTAATATGTTATGGATTTTACCAAACTTTTACTGAAGTTTCGTGAAAAGAGATAATGAAGAGAGTACACTTGATAGACCAGGTGGGCATCTCAGTAAGGAACTCAGAGTCATGGGCCGGTGCTGTGGCATGACTCTTCTTCAGAAGCTGGCTTCTGTCACAATCGGTTTGCCCAATTCCGCCAGCTTCCTGCATTGACAGCAGGTGCAATGTGGAGGTGGACTGGCCCTTTTGGGTCATTTTAACAGCAGAATGCCATGTAAAGCAGCTACCCGGTGGGCCTGCCAGCTATCCTTACCTTATACTTTCTGCTTAGCTTGTTGTTCTTCCTCCCGGTTGTACTAGGCAATGAGGCAGCCCTTAGGATCTCAGCCTAGTGGATGCTAAGTCCCATCCCTAATTTTTGGTGGCCTGTGATAGAAATCTATAGTCACAGGCATGTTCTTACACTATTTGTTCTGTTTAACACACTGCCAATGTGGAGAAATGTGTCTTCCCAGGTAAGTCAAACACAATAACCCTCTTATGCAATCTGTCTGTCAGTTCTGAGGTCATCAGTAAAACTTCCCCTCTTGCCCTTAATCTGGGGACTTCTGCCCATTTACTTGTGCCCATGGTAGAATCCACCTAGCTCTCATAATTCAAGCTCTTATTTTCTGGCTGTACTGTTTGATCCTCTATGTTGTAGCCAGGCATTATTACAGGAAAAGGTTAGTCATTTCTGTATAAGTTCTGAGGCTCAAACTATGCAGCCTAGTGGAGAGTCCTGCAGAATAGAGACTCAGTTTCCCATCTAGAAGAGAATAGAGGAGAAGTGAGGCAGCAAGTCAGGCCTCCCTGGTTGTTTTCCCTACCCAGGAAAAATGTGGTAGCTTTCCCTGGGGTTTTTCAGGTGAAACTGGTGCTTACAGGAAAGCCATGCTTCCTGGGCTTTCAAAAATAATATCTACTGCATAACCCGCTATCTAGTATTCATATCTACCATGGAAACCATCTCCAACGATCTCTAAGTCTAATCTTTCTTTTTTTTCTTTTTTTTTCTTTTTTTTTTCTTTTTTGCCAGGCAGAGTGGACAGTGAGAGAGAGAGACAGAGAGAAAGGTCTTCCTTTGCCATTGGTTCACCCTCCAATGGCCCCCAAGGCTGGCACACTGTGGCTGGTGCACTGCGCTGATCCCATGGCAGGAACCAGGTGCTTATCCTGGTCTCCCATGGGGTGCAGGGCCCAAGCACTTGGGCCATCCTCCACCACACTCCCTGGCCACAGCAGAGAACTGGCCTGGAAGGGGGGCAACCGGGACACAATCTGGCACCCCAGCTGGGACTAGAACCCGGTGTGCCGGCACCGCAAGGCAGAGGATTAGCCTAGTGAGCCGCGGCGCTGGCCTTTTTTTTTTTTCTTTCTTTCTTTCTTTCTTTTTTTTTTTTTTTTTTTTTTGACAGGCAGAGTGGATAGTGAGAGACAGAGAGAAAGGTCTAAGTCTAAACTTTTCAAAACTTCCCTTTTTTCTAGCTGAGCCTCACTTTTTGATCCATATTTTGACCCGGCATTGCCTGGTTATGTAATGTTTAGCTTACATGAGCCTTTGTCAGCTCCCATGTAAAGATCTGGCCTGCTTGCCAAGACTACCAGCTTAGGCTGGCCTGTTTACTCTTATTCACTGGCTGGGGCCGGGAAACCATGCACATAACTTAAAGTTTAGCATCATTTTGCATCTTGACAGTACTTTTAATACAATGCAGATAACCTAAAAGGTTATTATCTCTACAAGATGAGAGCTACGTCCTTTGACATTTCCAGGGGCCCAGCTGAAAATATCAGAGTCCAAAAAATATAGAACTTTCATTTTTCAGAAATTCTTTCAAGGGTGCCAAAAGAGCTTAAAGTCTGCTCAAAATAGGATCCCTTAACATCATGAAATAATACCCGTCCATTTAGTTTTGGGTGATTTAACTGTAGACCAGATTTACTAATAATTATAAAGTAATCAAATATTTTAAAGTAAATTCATATCTAAAAACAATTTTAAATCTTTTAAGATTTCAACAATCAGACTTCTTTTCTTATAGAATTTAAGATGCTAAAAGCACTTAAGTTGGTGTTTGAGGTTTTTATCTCATTTACCATTATCCAATTTCATACTTAATAATTAAACCTAGATGATTTAAGATCCTGAGATATTAATGAATACCATACCTCTATCTTAATTATTCTTAAGGTCACAATTACAATTCTATAGTTTTAAATAACTGATAAGTATAACAACACACGGGCACAAATGTATGTTAACAACTTTGAAAATATCTTTGTTCTTAAAAAGTAATTAAAGTAAATCAGACATCCATGTAAACCATGTGAACTGACTGGTATTGGATTGGTGTAATTTGCTGAATCAATCTATGTTGGCTTATTTTGGTATAACAACATTGTGTTGTTATATCAACTCTTTATTTTAATAACTGCTTTGCTGAGATATAATTCACATATCCTAAAACACATCCATTAGAGTATATCTCAGTGGCTTGTAGGGCACTAACAGAATTGCACAACCATCACCAAAATAAATTCTAGAACATTTTTATCATTCCCCTCTCACACAAATCCTGTGCTGATGAGCAGTTAATCCCCATTTCCCTTCAACCAATCCCTCATCTCTCAAAAAATGCTAATCTACTTTTGTCTCTCTTTATTTTCTTATACTGGGTATTTTATATAAGAGACATCATACATCATTTAATATTTTGTCACTGTCTTCTTTCAGTTAGCATAATATTTTCTAGATTCATATATGTTGTATCATATATTAGTACTTCATTCCCCTTTATTGTCAAACAATATTTAATTATATGAATGTGCTAGATTTTATAAATTCATATATTCATTGTTGGACAGTTAGATTGTTTTTACTTTTTGGCTACTAAGAATAATGTTGCTATGAACAATATTGTGCACAATTTATGTACTTGCATGTTTTAAAATACTGAGAACTACCCAGACATTTAGTAACTCGATGTTTAACATTTTTGTGAACTGTCAAAATGCTTTCCAAAATGTCTGCACCACTACAAGTACAACAATGTATGAGGCTGGTGATTTTTCTCTGCTTTCATCAGTGTGTTAGCCATCCAAGTAGATATCAAGTGGCATCTCCCTATGGCTCTTTATTTGTATTTCCCTAGAGAATAATGGTGTTGAATATCTTTGCTTATTCTTATTAGCCATTTGTATTGCTTTTTTGCTGAAGAACTGGGAAAAACTTAGTTTCTTTCAGGTATAGATTAATGTTTTTCATAATCTTAAAGGAATATTTGGCCATTTTGCTTTTGGCAATATTCTTTTTATAAAGATTTAATTATTTGAAAATCAGAATTACAGAGAAGTAGAGTGGAGAGGGAGAGAGAGAAAAAGAGAGAGAGAAAAATTTTTCATCCACTGGTTGACTTCCCCAATGGCCACAACAGCAGGGGCTAGGCCAGGCCAAAGCCAGAACCAAGAGCTTTTTATGAGTCTCCCACATGAGTGCAAGGGTCCAAGCACATGAGCCATCTTCTGCCGCTTTCCCAGGTGCATCAGCAGAGAGCTGGATCAAAAGTGGGGCAGCCAGGGCTCGAACCGGCGCCTTTATGGATGCCAACACTGCAGGTGGAGGCCTAACCTTCTACACCACAGCCCCGGACCTTGTCTGTATTCCTTCTGCTGTTTTCTGTGTCTTTTCTTCTGGGATTTCCATTATGTGTGTTTGGTTTTAATGGTTCCCCAGACATATCTAAAGTGTGCTCATTAATATTTTTTTTACTTTTAAAGATGTTTTAGGTTTACAGAAAAATTAAATGGAGAATATAAGGAGTTACCATGTCCCACAATCACCCTGGCACACACAGAGTTTGCCCTGTGATGAACACTTTGCACTGGTATGGTACATTTGCTGCAATTGATAAGCATAACTATTAACTGATGTCTGTAGTTACATAAGGGTTTACTCCTTCTATTCAACATTCTATAGTTTTTTAAAAATATATATATAATGCCATGTATTTACCATCATGATATCATGGTTACATACAGAGTAGTTTCACTACCCTGAACATACGGGGTGCTCTACCTATTCATCTCATTTTCCCTCCCCACGAGCTTTGACAACCACTCATTCTTTTGCTGTCTCCACAGTTTTTATTTTTCCTGAACATATTATGGCTGAAATTGTATAATGTATAGCCCTTTTAAAAGAAGGCTTTTATTTAATGAATATAAATTTCAAATATACAGCTTTAGGAATATTGTAGTCTGCCCCCCATACCCATCCTCCCACCCTCACTCCCATGCCACCTCCTCCTCCCTCTCCCATCCCATTCTTCATTAAGATTCATTTTTAATTAACTTTATATACAGAAGACCAACTCTATACTAAGTAAAGATTTCAAGAATTTGCACTTACACACACACAAAGTATAATGTACTGTTTGAGAACAAGTTTTACAATTAATTGTCATAGTACAACTCATTAAGGACAGAGGTTCTATATGGGGAGTGAGTGAACAGTTACTGCTATTGTTAATTTAACAATTAACACTCTTATTTTTGACGTCAGTGATAACCCAAGGCTCTAGACATGAGCTGCCAAGGCTATGGAAGCCTTCTGAATCCACAAACTCCATCTGTATTTAGACAGGGCCATAAGCAAAGTAGAAGTTCTCTCCTCCCTTCAGAGAAAAGTACATCCTTCCTTGATAGCCCCTTCTTTCCAGTGGGGTACACTGGTTTCTCTTCAGATTGGCTTCCTTCACTAATAACAAGCTGAGCATATTTTCATAATCTTATTTATTTATCTATATATCTTTTTTGGTGAGGTAGTTATTCAGCTCTTTTGCCAATTTTAAAATTGGATTGTTTTCATATCAAGCATCCTCCAGTATTTTGAATACTAATCCTTTGTCAAATAGGTGTTCTACAAATATTTCTTCCCAGTGTTGTGGTTTATCTTTTTGTTCTCTTAATTGTTGTTCACATAGCATACATTCTTAATTTCAGTGAGGTCGAACATCAATTTCATTTTTCATTGATCATACTTAGAGTTGTAACTAAAAAGTCATCTACAAACCCAAGGCTGCCTAGATTTTCACCTATGTTTTACTGTAGTTTTGTAATTTTGTATTTTATATTGAAATTCATATTGAGTTCATTTCTGTCTAGATTTGTTTTTAGGTGTAGATACTCCAGAACAATTTGTTAAAGGCACTGTCCTTTCTACAAGGAATTATCTTTACTTCTTTGTCAAAAGTCAGTTGACTAGGTTTGTGTGAGTCTATTTTCTGGCTCTCTGTTCTGTTCCATTGTTATGTTTGTCTGTTCTGTTGCTGATATTACAGTGCCTTGGTTGTTATAACTTCATAGTGTACCTTGAGGTTGGATAGTGTCGGTCCTCTCTTATTTTGCTCTTCTCCTTCAAAATTGTATTAATTATTCTTGGTCATTTGCCTTTCTCTATAAACTTCAGAATCAGTTTGTCAATAGGTACAAAATAACTTGCTGCCATCTTGATTGGGACAACATTAAATCTATAGTAAACTTGGAAAGAACTAACATCTTTGTAATATTGAGACTTCTGCAAATATGTTCACTATTTTTGCATTCTATCTCAATTCTACTACTGGACTTCTTCAGAAAAATATACTTTATAGCTACATAGTTTTTATATGGTTCTTTTTATAGGGCACATTTCTTTATTATAAATTCTCTGGTAAGACTTATTACATTCATGCCTCTAATTCTATTTTTAAAAAATATATATTCATTGATTTGAAAGTTAGAATGCCAGAGAGAGAGAGAGAGAGAGAAAGAAAGAGAGAGAATCTTCCATTCACTGGTTTACTCCTCAAATGGCTGCAATAGCCATGTCTGGGCCAGGCCAAAGCCTGGAGACAGGAACTCCATCTGGGTCTCCCATATTCATTGTAGGTTTCCCAACCTTCTTTGCAGGGTTTCCCATATTCATTGCAGGGTCCAGGTACTTTAAGCATCTCTGTTGCCTTTGCAGGCATATTAACAAGAAGCTGGATAGGAAGCAGAGCAGCATGACTCAACAGCAATGTGATGTGGGATGCCAGTATTACAACAGTAGCTTAAACCACTGTGCCATGTCAGCCCCCTTCTTTTAATTGTTTAGACATAATTTTCCTTAAACTTATTCATCATAACTATCCAAAAATATTTGTTTAGAGGTGGGCATTTAGTACAGCATTAGGAAAACTACCTTCCAGATCTAAATGCTCTGGTTCAAGTCCTGGACCCACTCCAGATGATTCTAGCCTCCTGCTAACAAACACCCTGTGAGAAATGAGGTAATAGCTCAAGTCACTGGGTCCCTGGCACCCATGTGGGAGACCAAGTTGAGTTTCTGGCTCCTAACTTTGAAATCTCCCGACCATGTCTCTCTACCCAATAGATAGATAGATAGATAGATAAATAGATAGGAAGGAGGGAAGGAGGGAATAATTCAGTAAAGGGATTAAGCCACTGCATGGGATGCCTACGTCACATCATCACATATTGGAGTACCTGGCTTGGAGTCCTAGCTCCGCTCTCAATTCCAGCTTCCTGTTGCTGCACACTCAGAGAGGCAGAAGATTATGGCTCATATATTTTGTTCCCAGTCACTCATGTGGGAGAACAGATTGAGTTCTAGGCCTCTGGTTTCATCCTTGTTCCACCTGGCCCTTGCAGACCACTGGGGAGAGAACCAGTAGATGGAATATCTCTCTGTGTCTGGTCTGTCTCTCTTTCTGCCTTTCAAACAAAAAAATAAATAAATTTTTAAATTAGTTTAGATATTGAAAATAAATTATTTAAATTAAATGTGTTTTTAAGTCAAATATTTGAGCTTCTTCTAGGACTATTTTTGTTGATAGCCTTTTTTTTTTCCTTTTGGACCATACTTTCCTATTTCTTGGCGCATTTCATAATTTTCTGTTGAAACCTGGAAATTTTAATTAACATTATGTGGCAACTTTAGAAATGAGATTTCCTGTCTTTTCCAGGGTTTGTTACTTTTGTTGCTTGCTGTTGTTTTCATTGTTGCTGTTCTATGTAGCGATTTTCCCAAACCAAATCTGAAAAATTTATTCTTTTACGTGTGTGGTCATTGAGGATTCTGCTCCATTAGTCATCATTTAATATGTGGCAAGAGGTTTCCATAAATGCATTGAATCAAAAGTCTCCCAGCCTTGCCGAGGGACTTTGTGTGGGATTTAGGGCACGCATCCAAAGCTTGGACACTTTACAATCCTGCCTTCGTCTTTAATTCCTACTTGTGCTGAGGCTCAAAGTCAGCCAGAGGTGAGAGATGGTGACTTCTCAGGTTGAGTGAGTGCATAACCCTGTTATGAGAGTATGCAAAGCTCCTCTGGACATCTCTTTAGTTTTTAAGCCTTTTGGTCTGCATCTTGATTTTCCCTAATGTTACTTCTCTCCTGTAGCTGCAATATGACCCAACCACCATTAATGCTGTTCAGCAATTGTCCCAGGGAAAAAGCTATTCCCATTAAGTGAATTTTGACTTGGGTCAAATAGAGATTACCCTGACATGGAGCTTGGAGGGGTCAGGAGGAGTTTTCAGAAAGTTGATTTTGACAGTTTTTTGCCAGTATACACATTGTTTTTATGAAAGAGTGGCTTTTCAGAGGTCCATTCTGCACCATTCTCAAAGTTCTTTAGATTCCAGTGATGCTTATAGTCAAATAACAGTGCTTCTATTGCCCCACACATATATGGGATGATAGAACACGTTCTGGGGAGAATATGGGAAGGGAAACATAAAAGCCTAGGGAAACTGTGGATTGAGGTCTAGGTACCTAATTATCCAATATTGCTTAAACCATAAGGACAGCATTTTCTAAAGACTGCTAATTCAGTTTTCCCATTTCTGTCTTGTGTATTTCCTCTCAGTTTACAATGAAAGTTCATGATTAAGAATTGTGGGAGTGCACATTTAGCATGGTGGTTGAAATTCGTTTGGGACACCTACATCCCATCTCAGACTCCTGGGATTCCAGTTCCAGCCTCCTGCTAGTGCACACCGTGGGAGACAGCAAGTGATGACTCCTGCATTTGGCTCCCTACCACCTGCATGGGAGACGGGGATTGAATTCCCAGCTTTTAAAAAAAAAAATTATTTATTTGAAAGTCGGAGTTACACAGAGAGAGAAGAGAGAGGTCTTCCATCTGCTGGTTCACTCCCCAGTTGGCCACAACGGCTGAAGCTGGGTCAGTCCAAAGCCGGGAGCCAGGAGCCTCTTCCAGGTCTCCCACGCAGGTGCATGGACCCAAGGACCTAGGCCATCTTCCACTGCTTTCCCAGGCCATAGCAGAGAGCTGGACTGGAAGTGGAGCAGTCAGAACTCAAATTGGTGCCCAAATGGGATGCCAGCACTGCAGGCGGTGGCTTTACCTGCTATGCCACGGCGCTGGCCCCTCTCTGTCTTTCAAGTAAATAAAAAGAAAATAAAACTTTGAAAGGATTTTGATCTTATCTCTGCTGAATTAAGCTGTAGAGCTATTTCCCCATCCCGTTTGGGTGATCAGTAACCCACAGTTGATTAAGTTCCTTGGTGATACCCTGTGGAAAATTCCAGAACAACAGAGGAACTGATGTGCTGTCAGCACCCTCGTAGGGCAGAGAGGGCAGGTTGGGGGTGGGTGTTAGTTTCTTCCTTTGTTGGTTTATCCTTCTTACTGATGTGAGAAAATAATCTGTGACTTAAAAATATTCATTGGCATTTTTTCTCACTTTGATACTAACTTTAATGGTATAAAATTTTTGCTACAGATTCTAGAATAACAACAATAAAGGAGGAGTTCTGTTTTTAAATTTAAAGTTACATATTCTACCTGCATACAAACACTTTGAATAATTTGTACACAGGGAAAAGTAACACTGTTTATACATAAAATGTAGAAATAGTACAAGGTCAGAGGTCAGAAATAACCAAACCCTATATATTCATAAGAGGTCTTCAAAAACTTCATAGAAAATATTTACAATGGGGCCAGCATTGTAGCACAGTGGGTTAAGCCACTGCCTGCAAAGCCAGCATCCCATATGAGCATCAGTTCTGCGTTCTGGCTGCACTGCTTCCTAGCCAGCTCCCTGCTAACGCATTTAGGAAAACAGAAGATGATGGCGCAAGTCCTTGCACCCCTGCCACCCATGTGGGACACCTGGATGAAGTTGCTGGCATCTGGTTCGGCCTGGCCCAGACCCTGGCCTTGTAACCATTTAGAGGGTGAATTTTCAGATGGAAGATCTTTCTCTTTCATTCTCTCTCTCTCCCTCCCTCTCTCTCTCTTCCAAGTAAATAAATGAATCTTTAAAAAAAAAAGAAAGAACAGAAAATATTTATTATGAAAAAACTATACTTGGGTTTCAAAATTTTTTCATAAAATAAATATCTTTTAATTCTATTTTCCATGAATTTTGAGAGAACCCTCATAGTGTTTTTCATATCTATATATAGATAGATATTAAAGTTTGATTTATAAATTAGGCACAGTAAGAGGTTAACAATAATACCTAATGATAGCAAATAATAATTATAACAATATATGGTAATAAAATTGCCAGCATCACTGTCCCTGTGCTTTCAGTCCATCATTAAGTAAAATAAGGGTTACATGAATATAAGCAATACAATGCCCACCCTATCAATGTGGTAACTGAGTTGGCTACTAAGTGACTGACAGGCATGTGTCTTCTGGTATCCAGAGAACTGGGCAAAGGGATAACTCACATCCCAGGCTGGATGGAGCAGGATACCATGAGATTTCAGGATGGTATACAATTTAGAAGATGTTCCTTTCTGGAATGTTCCATGTAATATTTTTGAATCATAGTTGACCACAGATAACTTAACTGTAGATTACAAGGCAAAAATGCTGATAAGGGAGATTATTGTAGTTTCATTACAGGGAATTATAAATTTTTCTAAGTGCAAGGTGCACTCTAGACCTGAGGGTGAGGGTCATGGGACATGCAGGGAGAACTGAGGCCCTGTTTGCAACCTCCAGGTTCCTTTACATAGTAAAGTGAGCACAGGCTCCTCCTGGGACTGCATACTGTGTTCAGAGTATCCTTCTGTTCAGGTAAGGACAAGTCAGAATGTGAGGCTGGCAGTTATGCTTTCTATTCCACTCTCAGTAGACAGTGCAGGGTTCCCATGTAGGGAACAGAGGTCCCTTGGAAGTGATGTGGAGTTTCAAGGTAAGGAAAAACAGTGGAAATTTGTCTTTGATCAGATTGTGAAAGGCTAGGAGGGTCAAAGGCAAACAAAGTTCATCAACCACACAGAGGAACATGAGAGCAACCAGAAAGAAAAGATGCAGAAACAAATCTAACAGAGACACGCAGGTCTTTGGATACATGAATCATCTAAGTCCTCACTGGTTATCTTCCTAAGTCTGCCATACAGAGTCATTTAAATTCTCTGAGTCCGCCAGCTATCAACTAATACCCACGAGGAGAGGCCAGCTTCCCTACCTTGGTGTGAATCCAATTCTAAACAGTAGCAGGTATGTCATATTCTCGAAGTCTTTAGCTTTCAGAAAACAGTAATATTTCCTAGGTTCTCTTGTAGGAGGGCGTTGATCTGTTGGTTTTTCTCCCCTCAAGCTACAGAAAAAAATGATTCTGGCTAAGGTACGCAAGTGTATTTATTGGGAGAATTTAAAAAAAAATCAAATCCAAAAGGGAAGTTGGAGAACTAGGCTCTGAAACAATAGGAAGCAAGAAATGTTCTGTTCCGTGTTGACCTGCCTCTCTATACACAAAGTTCTTAGTCCCAGGAGAATATGGAATTCAGCCCCAATTGAATGGTGATCCCCATTCCTGGTAGGAAAGAGTTGATGTTTTCAAATAATCCAACCAAGGCCACACAGTGGAAAGAGGTCACCCCCTACTGAAAACCATTACTGAAATAAGAAGTAATAGAATCTTGAAGATAAAATGTACCACTACCACTCCTGTTATTCAGGTGCTAGCAACACTCTAGAGTGTGTTGACTTGAATCAGAATCTCCTGGTAGCATCAGCCTCTTGTAAGAGCAATGGACAGACGACAACACAGCACTGAAAACAAGGCTTGACAAGTGAATAAAAGATAAAAATTAAATGTCAGATTAAGTGAGTTAGCCTCGATACGGAAGGCACTGGGTCAAGTCCATCAGTAAAGACGCAGTCTAAGAAAAAGAAGCTGAGAGAATAGAATAACATGTGGTCATGTTCCTGACCAACTCCGTGGGCTCCAGTGAAACAAAGAAGACACAGCCTAAAGGAAGTGATAGTTTGGAAGGAAGGGAGAGTTTAACTTGGAGATAAAAGCAAATCCATATAAATCAGCAAATGAGAGAAAAAGGATACTTCTTGCTTACAGTATATTCTAGTTAACAAAAATAGATGAATGATAGAAATAGAAAAATCATTTGTCATGATAATTAGTTACAGATAAGAATCACTTTTGAATGCTAAAATTAGATGGCAAAGTGTGATGAAGATCAGAATATTTGTGAGTCACACGTTATCTTCCCACATGGTACTTATTAGTCACAAAGAGAAAATTATAACTTCATAATGGAGAAATGTGGCAAGTGACACCTTAACCAAGTAGTCAGAGAAAACATCACCAGTAATAAGACACATCAAAATCATTCACCTTCCAATAGGACACACCACATCACTATTGCCAGATCTTTGCCGAGGATTCATAACGTTAGTTCTAATCAAATTCTACAGAATAACTAGCCAGTTCTGTGCAAGTGTATCAGATTCATGAAACATACACTCACATACACAAAGAACAAGACATAGAAGTCACCAGAGGGAAATCCCAGAGATACGCCCCCAAATGCAATATGAGAATCTTAGCTTGGACCAGACCACAAAAAAGATACTAGAACAACCACCAGCAAAATTCACTCTAAGTTTTGTAGATTAGCTGATGGTATTGCATCAAAATTAACTTCCTGGTTTGGAGAACTTTACTTGATTATAGATGATGTTAACTTTAAATGGGAAGTATATGAGAATTACAAATGATTTTTACAACTTTTCTGAGAGTCCAAATTATTTCAAAATAAAAAGTTAAAAGAATGAGAAAAGAAGAAAAAAAAGTAGGGAAGCAAGGTAGAGGAAGGAAAGAATGATACCAAAGACAGAAAGGTAAGCGTGAGGGTGTAGAATAAGAAAGAAAAAAAAAGAAAAAGAAAATCCAGTCAGAGCCAGTGTTTGGCTCTGTGGTTAAGGCTCCTCTGGGATGTTGCATCCCACAATGGAGTATCTAGTTCAAGCTCTGGCGACTACACTTCTAATCCAGCTTCTTCTGGCTAATATTCACCTTGAAAGGCAGCAGGTGATGGCCCAAGAACTTGGGTCTCAGCCACCTGCATCCACTCAGATGGAGTTCCAAGCTCCTGCCTTCAGCCCGGCCCAGCCCAGGCTGTTGCAAATATTTGGGGAGGTCTACCAGCAGATGGAACATCTCTCTGTCTCTCTCTAGCTTTTGAGTGAAATGAAAATAATTTTTAAACTGTTCTGTAATACAAGAAAACCCTGTCATACTGTCTTCTCAGGTTGTGCCTGCTTCTGTGTCTCTTTTCTCTTCCTCTGGGTAAATCAAACATGGATTGATCCAGGCTCTGGGTTCTGAGTATATGTACCTATTTTGCTTCTCCTTGCTTTTGGCTTCCCTTCTTCCCCCACTGAACCCCACAGCATGTGTTACTGTGACTGTATTATTACTACTAGAACCCCCTCTAATCTCAATAGCAGAGGGAGTTCTGTGACTTTGAGTGCAATCATGTGGAGTACAGTCACGTGGAGTAATTGCTCTCTGTCTTTGGAGTGGTTCCTGATGTTTCTTCCCAAGATGCCCACTGTTTTCCGAAGCTACTGCTGATGCTGCAACAACTGCACCAGAGTCCAATCCCAGTGCACATTGTCAGGGCCCTTGTCCACGCATCTCTGTCCTCCACCACTGATGCTCCAACTGATAGTCCTAATACCACAGCTCTCAGTATCTGGGTTCTGTAACTGACACTACTATAAACCCCACTCACAGTCATTCCTGTAAGACAAGCAGCCATTCAGTTTATGTCTCAGTTTTTAATTGAAACAGTAATTAACCAAAGAAGTTTTATTTTCAAATAAACACAATCATCTTGTTTATTAATTTTTCATTTTTCCTATAAAAATAAATTCATTGTTTTCTAAGTTGAAAAGATATTTTAATTCTTATTTAATCTCATGATTTACATGTTTCACTAATCTTATATGTCCCAATCACTATTTCCTGAACTGATATCTAATATGCAGAAAAATCACATATAAACACATGATATACAAAATGAATTTCTGTGTTCAAAGCCTTGTTTAGCTGAGTTCTGCTTTACCTAAAGGATATGCATTTTGCAAAATAAAATTTAGGCATTAAACTACATACACAGAGGGAGATTTTGATCAAACACAGTGATTTGCTCTAGTTTCCCATACCTTTCCACTGGATAAATAGGCATAATAAGCAAATTAGATAGTAATGTCTATCTCAATCATTTCTACATATCCATGATCTCAGTACAAATTGAATGTGTGTATTTCTTTATGAAATCCTTCCTAAGTATCATTTTCAGAATCACTATCAAAACATAATTATATAAAATCCCAAAGCCAAAAGGCATGACTTCTTTTTTAAATAAAATTAATTTGAAAGGTAGAGTGATAGAGAGATGGAAAGATTTTTCACCCACTGGTTAACTCTTCAAATTGCTACAGTAGCCAAGCCTGGGCCAGGCTGAAGCCAGGAAACGGGAACTTCATACAGATCTTCCAGCATGGGTAGCAGGGGCACACGTACTCGAGCCATCATCTGCTGCTCCCCAGGTACATTTAGCAGAGCTGAGTTCGAGGTGGAGTACCTGGGACTCAGATGACTGCTCTGATACGTGATGCCAGCTTAACTCGATCAACCACGCACCCACCCTAGGATGATTTCTTAAATGCCCAAGTACAAAGAAAGTCTTTGATTTAATATATACGGCAGATTTAAATGGAATTATGTTTAATGACATCTTGAATTTATTCTTGGACTTTGATGATTTTGTTGTTCCTCAGTGCTTGAATAGTACCTCAAATTGGGGCCAAGGTTAATAACAATTACAAACTGGCAGAAATTTGATGAGAATCTGAGGCTTAGGAACAAAGTCCCAAGACAATAAATACTTTTGCTAATGCAAACAGTGTTTGCATGTCAGGACCTCTCAGGTAACAAGTACAAAGTCAGCCTCAGATTAGCTGAAGTGATAGAGTTTTCTTACGAAGGATGCACACGCAAGGGAGATGAGAAACAGCAGCATAACTGGGCATTCAAGAGCCTAGAATAACTTTCATACTGCTTCCACAGTTGAAGGCCAGCATTGTAGCCAGCTCAGTGTGTTAAGCTGCTGCTTGGGATGCCAGCATCCCATATTTGCACTGGTTCCAGTCCTGGTTGCTGCTCTGCTTCTATTGCTGCTTCATGCTAATTCCCCTGGGAAGGCAGCAGAAGATGACCAAAGTATCTGGGCCCCTGCCACCCACGTGGGATACTGGGATAGAGTTCCTGGCTCCTGGTTTTGGCCTCACCCAGACCTGGCTATTGTGGCTATTTAGAGAGTGAACCAGCAGATGAATCGTTCTCTCTCTCTCTCTCTCTCTCTCTCTCTCTCTCTCTCTCTCTCTCCCCCTCTCTCCCCACCTCCCACTCTCCCTCTCTTTGCCTTTAAAATAAATAAATAAATTTATTTTTAAAAAAAGAATTCTTCCACAATTATAGTTGGCCCTGTTGGAGAAGAGTGATGCCATTCCGTTTGGAACACAGCTGTAAAGAACTACCTCTCCTGTTCTGTCCCCATCAGCAGGCTTCCTGCATGCACTACTCAGTGTGATCATTCCACTCCCCCCCTATCCCTCCTTCCTGTGCCCTTTCTGCTCCTAATGGAATATTCTGTACTCTGCAGTCTGCCACAAAACCCTTACTTGTTCACATCTGCTCCCTGGTAGCTTCTATTGGATGCTCATTTCTCCTGGCTACCTTCTGTCTGTGTAAAGTTCTGTTTCTGCATCTCTCATGTGTCTCTGTCCCGGTCTGTGTATTTTATATTCAAAACCCCCGACTGGAGAGAATCTCATCAGATTTGTTATTTAATTTCGGGAAACCAACTCTCACGGTAGGCCCTCTCATTGAAGCCGTTGACCATCCTATAAATGGTTGGGATCTAGTTCACGTGCTTTGCAGGTGTATTTCAAGCATTCCAGTATTGCTGGGTCAAATGGACAAGACACAGAAATCCCTTAGGATAAAACAGCAGGCATGACAATTCTCTGTTCTCAATGTAAGGCTCTAAGTACGTTGGAGCATTTTTCTACTCAATTTTGCCTAGATTTTTGTACCTCCTTAAATCTAGTAAGAAAAAAGCTATCTTTGTTTTTCAGATATAAAGTTGATTCTATTGTTGGGGTCATCAACAGGAGGCATTTGGTGCAGTGGTTAAGATGCCACTTGATATGACCCTCCCATATTGGAGTCCTTGTGTTCATGTCCCAGCTTTGCTTCTGCTACAGCTTCCTGCTAATGTGCACTCTGGGAGACAGTGTAGATTGTTCGAATACTTGGATCTCTGCTGTACATGAGGGAGAAATGGATTTTGCCCAAGCCCCTAGATTTGGGATGCCTCAGCCCCAGATGTTGTAGGTCTCTGTTTCTCTCTACTTCTCTGCCTTACAAATAAAGTGAAAATAAATTAAAAATCTCTTTCTATTGAGATCATTAGCGGACTATGAGGCCACCATCCAGCCTCTGAATCACAATCAATCATCAGTAAACCAAGCAGAGTTAACTTGCTTACGGAGCTGCAGAGCTCTTCCTGTTGTTCCCACTAGCTCTGTGTGCTAACCAGTTCAGCTACCCAGCCCACTGGTTATCACACATAAACACACTGTCACACCTAAACACAGCCATCACTAGCAAAGTGCATCTGTGATGAATGAGATTCAATCAAGCGTCTGGCCTTCCAAGCGCAAGATAACATTTCTGCTATTGATAGCATCAATTTATAATTTAATTTCAGGTCCTAGCTCTTAAGAGATAAGACTGTTGCAGAGCTAAAATCTAATCCAGTTGAAGCTATTGGACAGAGTTCCATAAATTCTGATGACCACAAGATAGCCTGATTTCCTTAAAACTCATCTGGAATACACTTGTGCATTTTATAAGCCGGAATTCCTTGTGTGGAGTAATGATGAAAATGGTGACACCAAATTTAAGATTTGCTTATCCATTTACACAGATGCATGGACTCGCTAAATGGCCTGAATTGACTTCTTTTTGAAAAAAAAGAAAGAAAGAAAGAAATTCACTTGTGATCTGTACAAAAGTGCAGGCAAACCATGGATGGCTTCCTCCTAGGGTATTCCGTGAAAATCAACGCCATATCTTTCTTAGTTTATGAATCATTATCTATTTAAGAAAGCAACATAGGCTGCTTGTGAATGCTGCAAACAATACACAATGATACACTGAGGTCATTAGTCCTGTTCTCTCTCTGGTTTCCCTTTTGAGGGTCTGCCTTTTGTATCTCTCTTTAAGGAGATCTGCAGCTGTAAGCCCTGCCACCTTCAGCTCTCCTTGACGGCAGCCGCCCTGCTGCTCCCTGATTGATGTAGGCGTAGACTAAGTTATCAGGCAGCTCCTGACCCATCCAAGGAGGATAATTTTATTGCATGTCGGTTTAGCCTCTGTCTTGTGCTCTCTTGAAGGCATCAATTCTCTCAGGTGAAAAACACAAATAAAATTTAAGAAATTCTCCCTCAGGCTAAGAGGTTAGGAATCATGCCAAGCTTTCTCTGAATGAAGTCACTCCCTGCATAATCTCCCCTGCTCTGGCCAGCTCTCACAACCGGGTGCTGCTCTTTGATTAGAAGAGAATTAAAAGCAATGTAGAGTCACTCAGGGGTTTGATTGTCAGTCGTTTTCTTCTGTGATTCACTTTCTGTTTTATAGGATAATCCCATGATGATCTCTTGCTCTCCCCTTTCTTTTGCCATTTCTCGTACGCGCATGTGTGTACGTGCAGGAAACCTATGGATTGACAAGCAACCATGAACAATAGGCAGTCCCTCTGTTGATCTTTCTACTGCACCATCCCCTCTTCCTCTCCTAACAAAGAACTTTGGAGAAAATGCCTTTCTTCCTCTGCTGTGGTACAAAATCATTCAGGAAAAATTATAGGTTGGTTTAGCCAGTTTCTCCACCATGCTGTGAATTCTTCAAAACTGTTATCCTGGGATGCTGCCTGTGTGCCTCTCCCTATACTAGCCTTCTTCCTCCAAAACCAGGAGTGAATCCGCTCCTCAAAACACTCATTGCTGTAGGATCAGTCCTCAACACTCAGCCTCCGTTCTCCCTTCTCAAGCCAACTTTAGCCTATATTATCTTAAAGCATTGTATTCTGAAATGATACCAGTATAATTTCCTTGCAAAGTAAATTTCTTCTTCTCTGAAAACTTGAATCAGAATAAAAAAGAATTGTTCACTTTTTAAATATAAATATTTTGACTGTAAATCATGAGTGTAAAAATAGGTGTTAACAAGAGTGGTGGGAAAGAAAACAAAAACTTTGCTAATCCAGATTTTGACTCTAATTTGAAATGTAGGTTGGCCATTAGCACAGAACACTCAACTCCCTCCTTTCCTATTTCTATAACAGAACTTCCAAAAAGTCCACTCCAGCCCTGTCCACATTTCTGCCAATTCATGCATTTAGAAGCCCTTTCCTGTAGAACATCAGCTTGACCCCAGGAAGTTCACACCCTCTCTCCCTCTGAGCTTTCAGGTTTCTAGGGCAGATCTCTGCTGGCAGAGCCTATGCTATTCAACCTCAGGCTGTGGCTAGGGTAAAGTATGAGCACACTCAGGCCCCATTCATCAGAGAGCTCTGTAAGTAACCAAGTGGGAAATGTCAGGCTTATTTGCCTGACTCTGGTAATTATCTCTCTATTGGTTCTGAACTTCAAGGAGTAGAAACAAATTATTATATATCAACCTCTCCCCTCACCCCGAAAAAATCTCAATTATAGGAACAAGGGCTTGATGGGAATCACCAGAATTGAGAAAGAAAGGAGAGAAGGGAAGGAGACAAAATGAAAAAAGTGCTGAAAAATACTTCTTGAATGGGTGGAGAAACTGATGGACAAGTAAAGGAATGCTTGCTATTCGGTAACAGAGCTATTTTATACAGCCGTTGATTTACATGAAGCAATCTAACATTTATGAGATTGTTTCATGTCTGTGTGTATACATGTGTTTAGTTGTTTCATTGAGTTAATTCCATACTTAAAAGTACCTTAATGTTTATTTGGAATCTGTTTTATGCAGAGTAAACACTTAGTTATAGACTCCTATAAAGTAAGAAGGCTTTTCCTTTGGTTTTCTTGGGCCTCTGGTCTGGTTCAGCACTTACATCTATTTGCTAAAATCGAAAGATGATTTGTAGCAGCATTCTCAGGCCCTTTGTGATCATTTGCTGAAGGTACAACAGATTCTTCTGAACCCTGACTGTTAATTGAAAGGGGGTTGTGATGCAGCACTGAAGAAAGGAAGAAAACTAGTGTTCAACTATGTTTGTTTATGAATAGCAATAATTTACTTAGTGAAAATCACAAATTGTATTTAAATAATTCAATATTAACTTTATTATAAAATTTAAATTCTTCATACAATGGATATTCTTTTATATATTGTTTGTAGGTGTATATACTGATATAATCCTAGAATAATTTGTATGATTTGTCAAAAACTTTGAAAATAATCAGTAACTTTTATCTAGAATTAGCACTTTAGAAGTTGTTCTAGGGCTGGCACTGTAGGGCAGTGGGTTAAGTCTCCACCTTACAGCACTGGCATCCCATATAGGCACCTGTTCAAGGACTGGCTGCTCCACTTCCAATCCAGCTCCCTGCTAGTGTACCTGGAAAAGCAACAGAGGATGGCCCAAGTCCTTGGGCCTCTGTCATCCATGTGGGAGACCCAGAAGATGTTCTCAGCTCCTGGCTTCCACCTGGCCCAGCCCTGGTCCATTGTAGCCATTAGGGGAGTGAAGCAGCAGATGGCAGTGCAGTCTCTCTCTCTCTCTCTCTCTCTCTCTCTCTCTCTCCCTCTCTCCCTCTCTCCCTCTCTCCCTCTCTCCCTCTCTCCCTCTCTCCCTCTCTCCCTCTCTGTAACTATGCCTGTCAAATAAATAAAGTCCTTTAAAACATTGTCCTAAGGAAATCTTCATACCTATGCATAGAAAATTATGTACAGAATGTTATTAAATGGATGTTGTTTATAATAACAGTAATTTAGGAAGATTTTCAATGATCACCTGTAGAAAATTTTCTTATTTTTTAATGAAAACAAATTATAAAATTTAAATATAACATTAGGAAGTACAACACGCAATGTATACTTTATATATAATTAAGTATAGGTCATAAAACATTACTACTGAAGGGCTTAATTTTTTAATAAATTGAAATTTTTCCAAATGTGTTCATTGAGATGCCAATTTTTCTCCCTCTAGGCAGCTGATTTATGTCTGTTGGGAGACAATTTTCCATTAGTATCTTACATTTCTTCCTATTTTACAAGTAGAAACACAGAGTTTCCTTTTTTTCTTTCTTGTAAACTGTCTTTCCAAGAATGTGTTGAGAATAACCTTGGAAGTCAGAAATGTTGCACTGGTCTGAGGTTCTAATCCCTTGGATTTGTGTCTCATCCAGAAGAAATGTTACACATTTTTCTTGCCTTCAAGTTTTTGAAATGTTGCAGCTCTTTTAGATTACAATTCTTTTTCTCCCCTGGATTCTTTGTCTGGCATCAATAAAGAATGAGGAGGACAGACAAAGCAGAGTGAGCAAAGTGAAGGACATTTATCGGAAAAAGAGAGAAAGCTCCCAGCAGTCAAGAGGGGTCTCGGAAGGAGGGGGTCACTGAGAGCTAATTGTTTAGGGGTTGTTTAAGGTTATAAAAGGGGACAGTTCTGTGATTGGTCAGGAGCGCTACAAACGAAGCTTTCAATATAAGCCAATCATGGAGTAGGCAGAGCCTGATTGGTTTGGGAGAGGTGCAAATGAGGCATTGAGAAGGCTCCAGTCATGGAGCCCTTCACAGAAGCTGGTTGATTGACTTCTCTCAGGTCCTCCAAGAGTCATCTCCAGATGGCGGGGAGAGGCTGCCCTGGGCCCTACTATGTACCTGGCCAGGAATTGATCTCTCTATCTATAGTATCCCTCTCAGGGCCAGTGTTATAGCATAACAGGTAAATCTGCTGCCTACGATGCCAGCATCCCATATGGGCACTGGTTTCTGTTCTGGCTGCTCCATTTCTGATCCAGCTTCTTGGTAATGGACCTGAGAAAGCAGTCAAAGAGAGTCCCAGTACATGGCCCCTGCACCCATGTCAGAGACCCACATGAAGCTCTTGGCTCCTGGCTTCAGCCTGGCCCATCCTTTGACATTGGGTCTCTTTGGGGGAGTGAACCAAAGAAATGGAAGTGCTCGCTCTCTCGCTTTCTCTCTCTCTCTGCCCCCTTCTCTCTCTGTAACTCTTCAACTAAATAAATTTTTAAAATAAATAGTTCTCCCCCTGAAGCATAGGGAAGGTTGAATGACAGTCTAGTTCAATACAGTCTAGTTCAATGTCTCCCTCTGAAACAACGTTCACACAGGCTTTTGCCCATAAGAAAAAACTTGGGGTCCCTAACTTCTATGTTTCTATCCAGTAAAACAACCCACTCTGTGTACAGATACCATTGGGCCCTCCTTGTGTCATTCTGTGGGAACTGGTTCAAGATGTCCTGATGCTATTCTACTGCTGTAATATAAACAGAACTTTCTCTCTCATTTTGGAATCTTGTTTTTTCACTTGTGCCTATAAAATTGTGGTGGACTACCTTTTCAGCCTGCAGTTCTTGACAAGGTATATTTTTTATTTGTGACTTTTCAACATATTTATAACTTTTATAATACATATGGCTAAATTTCATAACCAGATGTTCAATTCTGTAAAAGAATCTGAAAATCAGTTGCAATGTCCAAATAATATACTAATGATAGTATCAGGAAATGCTGGTTTCTCGTGGAAGAATGACTGGGAGTGAAGCAACTAAAAGAACTTGTATTTTTTTTTTTATTTTTTGCAAACTTGGACTTGCTTGTGACTCCAAGGGTCTTGTAGGGCCCTGCTTTCAACATAGAGCTTGTTGAAATCTCATGCAACCACTAGTCTTTATGAGTTTCATGGGATGAACTATACCAACAAAATAACTAGGTCTCATAGAAAAATGTCAGCTGCATTATCTGACAGGGAACAGGTGTTTCGTACATAGGATTCGGAGTCAGGAGTCTGTTGCCTTTAAATATAACTGTCAAGTGATCAGCATCCTCTGGCAAATGGCACTGGGAACAGAGCCTTTCTTTATACAACAGATGAAAGTTTATAGTTGCTGGAGGTTATAAATGTTTGTGAAGATGGCTGCATGTGCATATGCTCTCTCATCAGCATCCTTTGGAACAGAGAAGAAAAGTGTTTATGAAAATGTTTTTATCGTGTGGCAGTTCCGTTTCTATAATCTGAAGTGAGATAAAAAGAATGGACTATAATCATCCAAAGATTTCTTTGGCTAGGATCTCCACTGTTCCCTGGTAGAGAAGTGTTTTCAAATAAAGAAAACAATGGAAAAGAAGAGAGTTCTTCCCTTGCCTCTAAGCCATTGCGTTGTATTTTGAGAAGCAGAAAGGGGAAGGCTGAGCTTTATTTAATGGATTTTAGGAAAAGCAGATTTAGGATAATTACATCAGGGCTTACTGTCAATCATACACAAATTTTATTTTTTAAATATTTATTTATTTGAAAGGCAGTATTAGAGGGAGAGACAGGACGGGGGTTGGAGAGAAGATCTTCCATCTGCCGGTTCACTCCACAAATGGACACAGTGTCCAGGTCTGGGCCAGTCCAAAGCCAGGAGCCTGGAACTCCATCCAGGCACCCCATGGGGATGGCAGAGGCCCAAGCAGTTGGGCCTGCTTTCCCATGCACGTTAACATGGAGGTGGATCAGAAGGAGAGCAGCTGGGACTTGAAGAAGTACCCATAGGGGATGCTGGTATTACAGGCGTCAGCTTAACACACTGCTGCACAATGCCGGTCCCCCAGAAGCCTCATGGTACAGTGGCGGAGCTGTTAGTTCTTCCTACCAATATCCTTTCCCACCATCCATTTTAACAACACAGCTTGTTTTATTCAAGATAGCAATGTGTCCAGTTAAAAGACTAGATTTCTTAGCTTTTCTTTGCAGTTTGATGTGTTCACGTGACTGACTTCTGTTCACTGAGAAGATGTGCTCTAGATCTCCTAGGAAATTTCTTTAAAAGGGAAATTTCTCTCTCTCTCTCTCTCTCTCTCTCTCTCTCTCTCTCTGTGTGTGTGTGTGTGAGAGAGAGAGAGAGAGAGAGAGAGAGAGAGATAAAAGACCAACAAAAGAAAAACAGAAACACCCTGAGTCTCTAAGGATTCTGTGCGTTTTTCTGACTTTCTCCACTGAACTTTGTTGTCGTTGTTGCTTACGTGAAAGAATAAACCTTGTGTATATAAGCTACCTCAATAGACCCTCTAAGTAACCTGATTCTCCCTGATAACAGGCTCATCCAAGTAAATAGTTTTCACAAGCTTCTTTGCCTAATTTCTAAAATGAATTAGAAATTTTCCGATTTTGAAAGGGAGATAAAGAAATAATGTGAAAGGCAAAAGAAAAAAAAACTCCAGGCACTCCATGTGCAGAGGAGATTAGGTTATGTTCGAACAACAAAATTAAAATTGTCCCATATGTGAAATGAGGATGTTATGTATAAAGACATTTTCTTCTATGCTTAGATTCATTTTTATCTGCATCGAAGAAGCATTAAAGTGGCATGATCTGAAGTCAGATGGCCAGGGACTGAATTCTGGTTCCACGCCTGGTCAGTTGCATGGTGCTGGACAAGTTCCTCCCCACTTCACGTTTCCATTTCTCTATCTGAAAATAGCACCTGCTTCACAGATTGCTGTGAAGATTACATGATTAAATAGATGTGTACCATCGACAGTGACTGCATATAGCTTATGTAGGTCACCTATACTTACTGGTTTTTTATATCCTCTATACTTTTAAATATACTATATGTTTTAGTGGCAATCTTTATTTTATTTCTAGCAAAGTGATAAATCTGTCTCTCTGTAGGAAGAGACAAATGAGGTCTGTTCATTTGTGCCTCCTTATGTGTATTCAAAGTCGAAGGTAAAAATCAGAGATAATCAGACTGTCGTGAGCACTTTCACTGTGAATCTCTCTCCCATTCATCAACAATGGTGTCACGAAGTATGATAAAGTTGTTCAAGCATTGTAAGAAGTAGGCTTCCTTAAGAGGCTCCTAAATTTTGTTTATTCTGCATACAGAACTCAAAATAATAGAATCTGAGTTTCAGTGGTGCATGCAATCTCACTTATCTTGTGCTACATTGTTTTGGTTTGTGATCAAGTAAAGGCTTAAACTGGCACTCTAAAATCTTGAGGATCTATTAATATTATTCAATTTGTTTCAAAATACTCATTCTTTTGAGTAAAGTCTTACTCTTTTACAGAAATCTGTGGGTATAACATTTATATATTTTTAAAAAATGCTTCACAGTTATATTCTTGGATAATTTCTTCTCCACGGGAAATAAGATAGTTTCCAGTATCTCTCAGGGTTTATGCTGTCTTCATTACAGACCTTGTTCATATAGTTTGCACACAGTGGGAACACTTGATAGATTTTAAGTGCCTTTTTCATCTCTCCATAGCATTACTCATCCCTCTTCCCGCTACCTGTACTGAGCCATAATTCTAGTGTTTTCCTGTTAATTTTCATGCTTGACTACTTGATGTTTTTTGTTGTTTGCTATTTCTTGTTCACCTACACTATGATTATATGTCCTCAAAATTTGGCATTGGAATTCACCCACAGAAAGGAATTATCTCTTCCTCACCTAAGATTTTCCTTTTCCATTAAGTTCATAGTTAAGTATTACACAATAACTCTCCTCTGGTTCTCAATCTTACAGTCAAGGCTAATCACACTAATTATTTACTTTTTCTTATTTCTTAACAAGCTGGAATACATTTATGTACTATTTCAAGATACAGTGAGCCATTTGGTATATCAACTAAAACCATGTTTTAGTAAAATGACTCCTTAAAAAAATTACCTCCTACCTCTTCTATCTAATCTGCCTATCTGCAATACATTCCAGAGTACTAACTGCCAAATCTCTACCTACTGATGATTTTTGCCTCATCATGTCACTGTTGGCCTTTAATCATTTCTATTGATCACATTGCTGATATATCCAAAGATTCCAAGTCAAGTCTCTCAATTTCAATGGAAAATATTTTGGTAATGGGATATTTAAAATAGATATTTAGAGTCCAGCTTTTTATTCATTATTTCACATATCAAAGAAACCAGAATCATACTCACAAAATAAAGAACTATTCAGAGGAGAAATTTTAGATGGTAGTCATCTTCTAATAGCCTCAGTCTAAGTAGACGAGACTGCAAAGAGGATTTTTAAACTTCTGGGGTTTCACTTGAATTTTTCAAATAAATACTTTTAACAGAATTACTTATTAATGGAAGATCTGAATGTTTAAAGTGGTATGAAATTTTATTTTCTTTGCTTGCCTTAGTATTTTTCATAATTTATTATTATAATTGCTGTGTGTCTCTTCCTAGACTATGCTTATATCTTATTCACTGCTGTAACCAAAAGAGTTGACACATAATAGTATTTCAGTACATGCCTGTTTAAAGGAAAGAATGAATGAATAAAGCAAAAACTCATGAAAAGCCTAGCATATTCTCCAGTAAGTAAGCAGAAAGAAAGGTTATGACCTTGGATAATTACCTGTGTGTTTAGGGTTATTATGTAGATGCTGAAAGCTCTCTTTTAAAATAAAGTGCTGGCGTTTGACTCAATAACTTTTAAGACATTCTGCCATTCCGGCTGTAGGGCTCTTCTCATGTCATGTTAATTTTTATTCCTGTGAAAGTAGTCATTGGAGGTAGGAGTATTTGTTTATTGGAGTAAAAGTATGTAGATATCACTGCAAAGAAAAAAAAGGCTATTCTATACGGAACTGCACAAAAGGACACAATTTATATCTTTCTAAACTTTTACCATTTGGGGCAATTATTAGAATAATAGGCTGCCAGAGTGTGTGTGTGTGTGTGTGTGTTTAGTGCTTTTAGAGGCCCGGGCACATTCTTAGTATATATTATTATACTTGATCTTCACAACGACAAGGAGAAAGCAATTGAAGAGAAGGGTTAAGAATGACATCAAAGGAGAGTCCAATCCTATTTCAATTAGAAAATATTCTTCATTAGGAGTAAGTAGGCCTAAGAGCTGGCTCCAGTCCTGCCAAGAGCTACCTTCAGGAACTAACTCAAATGACTTGGCTCCTCTGGGATTTAATTTCTTCCTTTATAAAATGAAGGGGTTAGAATGTACACCCCTGCTCTAAAATTCTGTGCATATTCCATCAAAGAAAATGCATTCCAACCACTCACTTCAAAACCCTACTTCTTATGACAAGGGACAGAAATAACACAGGCAGTTTAAGCATCATTCCACTTTCTTCTTTCTTCTTACTCCTCAGAGGAAACTCCCACTTTGATCAGCTCCATGTTCCAAAAAAAAAAAAAAAAAAAAAACCAACAACACACACACACATTGAGTCACCTACTCACACTTCATGTTGGAAATAGTCTCCTGCTGCCACCCTAGGCCTTCTCTCCTGCTGTGACTGGTCAGTGTGTTAAGTTCTAAATAAGACATGGGAAAGGCAAAGTCATAGGAACAACCTACAGAAATGAAAATTTGGAGGAAGGTGGCAGAAATATATATCACTATGGAAACGAAGAAGAATGCCATCTGTATACCAGAAACATTGATGTGCATAGGATCACGTGAAAGAATTGGCATTGACCACATAACATGCCTGGAAGTTAGGAAACAGGTACTGCAGAATATGCCTGTGAGCTCTACATCAGCAGGGACAAAGAGGGTGACTGGGCCTGTGCAGGTAATAGGTAAGCAGCAGAGGCGCCTCTCTGAGATGCAGGGAGGGGAGAAGAGTGGCTGAGAGGGGAGGGAGGCTTCTCCAGAGAGTGCTAGGGGCTCCAGTAGCACCCCCAGCATATTTACAACTAGGAGCAGAGCACTTTTTAACACTGTTTTCTGTGCAAGCAAATCATTTTCAATAATAATCTCAAAATGAAGTAATTATAATAATGAGCAGAGAAGAATCAGACATTCAAAATCTCCTGTTATTAAGCATTGTCATATAATTGTGCCAGTAAAAAATAAACTAGTTAATTAAAAATAAATATTATAATACCAAAAGGGAAAATAAGTACTAGAGTAACACAAACAAAAATAAAACATAAACTGACATGTTGGTTTGTTATAACAATGTATAAAGGCATTAAAGTTTTAATTTTCAGGTGTTAACCTCTACAAATTAGTAAATAACATCTTCAAAACTCTTTGTTTTTCACAGATTCACACTCATAGAGTTGGCCAAAAACTATTTGCTTATATTGATTTTAATTTCCAAAAGTTCAGTCAAATAGAGCAATAGATGTACAAATTAAAAAAAAATCTTGACCATATATATAAGTCTGGCAGATATTTATAAAAATTGCATTTCACAATAAATTACAAACTTGCAATGTCACCCATGTTTTTGTTTCTTCAGTGTCACTTTTAGTAGCTTTTCAACTTCTTTGCAGTCAAAAGTTTCTACTAAAATAGCTTCACCAGAAAACTCATCATATTCAGTTTGTTCCGATTTACAATCACTGTGCTCTCTTGTTCACACTGTATCTGCTATTTGAATGCAAAGATAACTGTTTCCTCTAGAGTTGGAAAACTGCTCCCCAAGCAAACTCAAATGATCACAAAGCTTTATGAATGCATTCTTGCGGCAAACACATGTAGTTAATCTCTGTGTGTTAGAAACCAATTGTACAGTTTGGCATTCTCTGAATTAAATTCTGTAGGGAATATAATGTTGATTCAATGATAAGTAATTTTAAAATGTATGAATTTGAGCCATGCATGTGTTATTAAACTCAGTGGTAATCATGTCAATTTTTAGACTGTAGACTGACAAAGTAGTTTTTAGGAGAGGAGTATTTTACTACTAACATTGTTTAACCTTCCTAGTACATGGTGATAAATAAAATGCAGAACAACGTTTACCACATTTTTGGTGTTTGCATATTCCCAGCAATCAGTGCACACTCTATTCCCTGCATCCATGCTGACCACTGGCATGATCTTTTTTTTTTTTTAAGATTTATTTATTTATTTGAACATCAGAGTTACACAGAAAGAGGAGAGGCAGAGAGAGAGAGATCTTCCATCCGATGGTTCACTCCCCAGATGGCCACAACAACTGGAGCTGCGCAGATCCAAAGCCAGGAGCCAGGAGCTTCTTCCGGGTCTCCCATGTGGGTGTAGGGGCCTAAGGACTTGGGCCATCTTCTACTGCTTTCCCAGGCCACAGCAGGTAGCTGGATTGGAAGAGGAGCAGCTGGCTCTTGAACCGGTGCCCATGTGGGATGCCAGTCCTTCAGGCCAGAGTGTTAACCCGCTGTCAGAGCGCGGCACCCACTGTCATGATCTTAACCTTTGAAGTCACTACCAAGAGTTGAAATGCTCCCCAGCATCAGGGTTTCTCCAAGAATAAGAAAATACCAGCTCACTGGTATTTTTTAAACAAAGAATGACATGTTAGAGAACTCAGTGTAAGTTAGTCTTTTTAATCAAAGTGGCTGCAAGAACCAGGAAATGTCTTCTTTAATTATCTTGCTTTCAACAAAATTAAAAAGGATATGATAGCTCTGTGATAACCACAAAGATGAGAGACCAAGAAGATCACTTTATGGAAGAATGCAGAGCCCAAAACCCAACTCCAGTAGATTAAGAATTTGGTATAGGGCAAAAATGGCATTTCAAATTATCAGGAGAAAATTATACAATATATACTTTAGATATATTTTTTAGATTCTTTATATAAAAAAGAAGTGTGGTTCCCTCCTTATTTCACACACAGAAGTGAATTATAGTTATTATAAAAAGCTAAATGTGTGAAAATCAAACACAAAAGAAGAAGAAAATATAGATGGATTTTTATTAGCTTTTGGGTTGAGAGAATAATTTCAAGACATAAAATCAAAGCTAGAAACCATAAAGAAAAGGACTGACACGGTCAAGAGTGTAAAAAATTAAGTTTCTATACTTTATGACGGACCATAAACAACACTAAAAGGGAAATGACATCCTGGAAAAAACCATACATTGTTCCATATATGCATGATGAAGAGTTTTCACCAATCAGTAAGAAAAAATAACAATAAAAATCCCAAATGACAAATGGACAAAGAATATGAAAGGAACTCATGAAAACACAAATGTGAATGTCCAAAGGGGGATGAGGGGAGGCTGAACATCACTCATGACAGGATTCACACTTGGTACTCCAAATGAGTTAAATCCCTGTTAGAGCTTGAATGCTGCTCCCTCAAAATCCCCATGTTGAGGTCCTAATTGACTAAAATTCAGAACGTGACTTTGTTTGGAAACAGGATGGTTTCAGATGTGATTAATTAAGATGAGGTCATATGGTAGTCGGGTGAGCCCCTAATCCACTATAATGGTGTGGTCTGACAATGGGGGAATTTGGACACAGAGACATTCAGAGGAAAGGCACGCAAAGCCACGTTGGATAGATACTATGTGAAGAGGAAGGCAGAGATCAGGGTGATGCTTCTAGAAGCCAAGGAGTGCCAGAGATGGCCACAAACCACCAAAAGCCACGCGAAGAGGCAAGGGCCTGGGAACCAGCCGTGCCAATACCTTGATGTCTTGAATTCTACTTAATATCTCCACAACACTGAGACAATCAATTTCTGTCCAGTACACCCAGTTTAAGGTACTTTGTTATAGCAGCCCTAGGAAACCGATACAAACCCAAGAATTTTTGTCACTTAGATCATACAGACACCTAATCTCTAAATTAGGAAACCACGCTGAAGGGCAGTTACTGTTTTGTTCAACAGTCAATTATGATCCTTTTGCTTGGGCAAATGTAAAGTACAAATCTTACCTATCAATGAAAAGACCCAGGATCAAAAGGCTAAAGACTTCTGCAAAATATTGTTGAGTTGATCTTCCTTGGTGATTAAGTTGCATATCTGGATATTTTTCATGGACATATATTTTATCTTTGGTGTCTGCTCGGGGAATGACAATAAGAGGAGAATCACTTTGAGGGCTAAAAGACTTCTCTTGAACCTTGGGTTACTCAGGCTGTAGAGTACAGGTTGGGGAAAGGAGGTGTGAGTGACCCCTGTTGCTTGCTGGATTATGAGTTGTGGGTTGCAAATGGCTCTTTATACTTCCCAGCTTGATTCTCTCTCTCTCAATTGCAAACCTTTTATGTTCTCCTCAAGCCTTCAGAAAATCTTCTTTGTGTCATAGACTCACTTGTCACCAGGTGGAATCTGAAGCTGGAGAGTGTAATGGTCATGGGGAGAACAGGAAAGGAGTTAGAACCTGTGGAGAGAAAAGTCTCAAGACCGCGCATGGTGACATGCACAAAAGTTGTGTTGTGGTCTAGAGCCCCCTGGTTGGTTAAACAGGCAGATGCTGACCAAGCTGGACTTTGAAAACGTCAGCTTTCTCTGGGGATGCTCAGAGAACACCAAGGGAATAAAATTAGGAAATGACACAATTTTCTGTACTCTGGCAGGATGGCAGTTAAATTGTTGCTTTTTAGATACTTGATTGTTCTACAACCTCAAAGCTGAAAAAGTATAAGACTTACTCCCCTTGGACACTGCCAGATCCCAACTTTTTGAAAAATTTTCTTTACAACTTCTTTCCATAGATCAGATTTGACTTTCCTTGTTTATTATTGTTACTTATTAAATATTTCAAAAAAAAGTTAGCTTGGCCAAGTGATGATAATTAGTATTTGTATGTGTAATATCTGGGCTTATTTATTTATTTGTTTGTGACATAGATGCATCTCAAAGAGGTCCATATCTCTAGCTCCCCAGCTGTGGCTCCAGTACAGTTCACCCTAATCTCTGGTTTAGAATTGTGTTCCTTCCGGTCCCCTCGGTCCATTTTCCTTCAAGCACTTAAATTAACTAGAAATGGGCCGGCGCCGTGGCTCAACAGGCTAATCCTCCGCCTTGCGGTGCCGGCACACCGGGTTCTAGTCCCGGTCGGGGCGCCGGATTCTGTCCCGGTTGCCCCTCTTCCAGGCCAGCTCTCTGCTGTGGCCCGGGAGTGCAGTGGAAGATGGCCCAGGTGCTTGGGCCCTGCACCCCATGGGAAACCAGGAAAAAGCACCTAGCACCTGGCTCCTGCCATCGGATGAGCGCAGTGCGCCGGCCGCAGCGCGCCAACCGCGGCGGCCATTGGAGGGTGAACCAACGGCAAAGGAAGACCTTTCTCTCTGTCTCTCTCTCTCACTGTCTACTCTGCCTGTCAAAAAAATAAAAATAAAAAAAATTAACTAAAAATGCCAATCGAAACTTGTAATAGCATTTAAAATTCTTCAATATTTTCCCAAGGAAAAGGGACCCACTTTGCAAGCCCAAATGGTAAGGCTTGGTGATTCCATGCTACCAATAGCTCCAGCTTCACCCGAGCTCTGTCTGGAAATTATTTTCCCCACCTAGCATAATTCCTAATTTTCCTTCATATCTCACTGTTTGAATGCTTGATTATTCACTTTTATGTGTTTGATAGGCAGCCTGAAAGAGAAAGAAAGAGAGAAGTTTTCTCTCTGCTAGTTCACTTCCCAAATGTCTGAAACAGTTAGGCCTGCACAAGGCTGAAGAGAGAAGAAAGAAATCCATACAGATCTCCCACATGTATGGCAGGAACCCAAGTACTTGAATCATCAGCAGCAGCCTCCCAAGCGCAGTAGAGGGAAGCTGGATTAAAAGCTGAGCAGCCAAGATTGGAACCCAGGTATTCCAACATGGGCATTCCAAGGGCAGCTTAACCTGCTACACCATAATACTCACTGCAGATCTAAATTTAATTATCAGTTTTTCACTGATCCTGAATGTAACACAATGTAAACAATTATATTCTTTAATTTTCTTCCATTACAGCTATGCTTTTTCGTTATATGCTAATTTGATCATTTATTTGTATAATATTGGTCTTCCCTACATTTAAGTACCATATAGGCATAGATTGCTTTTATTGAGATGTGTTCCATCCCAAGGTCTAGCACGATTTTTGGTATATTGTAGGTGTACTGTAAGTGCTCAATAAATACCAAAAGGATGAGAAGGTAAAAAATTACTTTTACCTTTTTTAATTTTTATTAATGTAAAAATATAGATTTCATGTGTTTTATAGGTGCAATCCTAAGAACATAATCATACTTCTCTCCCTCCCTCTCTCCTTCTCTTAATCCCACCCTTCCCTTCTTTCTTCTTCCTTAACTGTTGCACAGACATAATTGCAGTCCCCTCCATAAATACAAGCTGAAGGCACTACTAACCAACATATTGAACAAGTAAAAACTATGAAGGCCACAGGTCCACAGGAGTGTAAACAAGGGCTAAAAACAATAATCGAATCACAAGATGTCCATTTTGTTCCTATACATTTTTTGTATTCTCTATTAACTGCTGCATATATTTTTTCTTTTTGAAACTGGCTTATTTCATTAAGCATTCTGGTTTCCAGTTGCATCCATTTTGTTGCCAAAGACAGTTCATTCTTTTTTTTTTTTTTTTTTTTTTTTTTTTTTTTTGCTGATTAGCATTCCACTGTATATATTTGTAAATTTTCTTTAACCAGACATCAGTTGATGGAAATCAGGGTTGATTCTATTATCTTAGATATTGTGAATTGAGCTGTGATAAACATGAGGGTACAAATAGCTCTCTCATTTGTTGATTTCATTTTATTTGAGTAAATTCCCAGGAGTGGGATGGCTGGATCATATGGTAGATACATTTTCAGATTTCTGAGGAATACTTTCTTCCATAATTGTCGTACTAGTTTACATTCCCACAAACAGGGGATTAGGGTACCTTTTTCCCCACATCCTTGACAGTGTAAAGTTTATTGTTTTTTATTTTTGGATGAGAGCCATTCTAACTTGGGTGAGGTGAAACATCACTGAGGTTTTTATTTGAATTTCCCTGATGGTTAATGATCCAGAGCATTTGATGTTTTGCTTTTTAGGCAGTACTAAAATCTGTCTATGTGTTTAAGGAAGACAAGCAGAGCATATCTTTAAAGCCTACACTTTTTTAAACTTATTGGCAAGCAGCCAGGCAAAGTTTCTCAACCTATGAGAGTACTTCAGAAGGTTCATGGAAAATGTGAATTATGAAAAAGTTATGAATGTACTTCAAAAATAGTTCTACCAAAATAATCCACATGTCGATTCAATTTTTTCCCAAGATCCTTTGAAAGTACCCCAATCAGCACCATTTTGATAAAAAAGAATGTCTGGGAATCTATTATGATTCACTTGACTGAAAGATGCCCAGAATAATTTAATCTTCCACCTCTAAATCTTGCTCATATCTGACTTTATAATTTGTTTTTCAGCTTTAAATAAGCACCAGTATCTCCATTACATTTCTTTTCTCCCTGAAGGAAAATATTATCCCTTGGTCTAGCTCTAACACCAACCTAGTCTCCAGTTTGCTCATTTAAGAAATTGGAACAACACTCAAGTCCTGACCAACAGAACTGTTTTGAGGATCATATGAATATTTATTGAAAATATGAAATGTTCTATAACCCAGAAAAATGTTAGGTACAAAACTATTAAATAAGCAATTATTATCAAAATACGTAGCCAAATGTTGCAATCCCAACAATTTTATCTAATGGGATGTCACTGGTGTTTGTATTTCTATATATCTAAGTGTCAGCCTATGACCAATAATATAGGAGGTTGAAGAATAAGAGGACAAAAAAGAAAAAACCAAGTTTGATTAATAAAATAGAGCAATGCATTTTTGAAGGTAGAAATAAATTACCAACTCTATTTTTATGTATTTTATTTCTAAAGTTTATGCAAGATCCCTTATATATAGTCTTAGTTTTCGATTTTGACAACTTTATTAGTAATACTGAAAGATTTTAAACTATCATTACATTTAATCTTCTTCCTAAAGCTCCTTGTTTCTTTGGCAGTAAAGACATAAATTTTCTTTCCCTATTCCTATTGAACTTTGAAGTGTGTAATTCTTTTTGCTTGGCTAACCTAAATCAGGCATGTAATGTGGCCCCTCTGGGTAATAATTATACCTGAAATATGCACCTGAGTAGAAGAAAGAAAAACATCTCAATTCTGGCTTCTTTTCATTTGGCTTTATGATAACTGATTTATGTATTTCTTGGTCTCCTATTCAACAGGCCTAAACCTCCCTACCTCCCAAGGTATTAGCAAACATATGCCAGTGAATTATCTAGTGCCCCCAAACACACGTACACATGATTTTTATTTTAAATAAATTAGCAAAATGCACATTACATGTCATAATTCATCACTATGTTATTCTAACAAATGTATTACTAAATCAACTTGCAAATAGTAAGATTAAATTTTCATAAATAGCACTCTAAATGTTCTGCCAAGTGTTCTATATAAGCAGCTTCATTTCAACACTTACGTCAAAAGATTTCCTATACCCTCAAAATATTTTTATTCATTGTAACAATAAATTTTTTCACATCATCATCAATAACCTAGAAAATTAATATTGATAAAGGCATTTTATGCTTATTAGGAAAATGGTTCTCCATTGGGCCATAAAAAAAGAAAGACTAGGTCAGCGTCAAGGTTCTTTTCCTTTTTTAATAAGAGTACCAAAGGCATAAATCTCCTGCGAAATATTATCATGAGGTCTTGGTTTTGTTCACAGCTGCATTTGACACTGCAGAAGCAAGCAAAACTCTTCAGGGCAGTCTCCTTGGCTGATCAGACAGTCTCCATGACAGCAGTGATGCTAACAGGACAGAACCTGCTGCCATTCCATCACCTGGACCACTATGTCCCCTCCAATAGTCTATTCTCCCCTCCCCTCTCTCATTCCCATTCCTTCTTGTTAATCCACCTGATGCCCTAACAATAGCAATAGCAAATGCCCACTTTGTTTAACAACCCTCCCCTGACTCTAGGGTGCTGGATTTTCACTAAACATTCAGCGTTCCCCCATGGCCCTGCTTGATTGAAAAAGATACTTCCTGGTCCCTTTTCCAGAATATACTCACAATAGAGAGTAATATTCTAAGTATATGGTGTGCACTTTCTTCTCTTTAAAAGTCAACCCCCTAAAATTAAAAAAAATATATATATTTAAAGTCAATCCAGTGATTCAGGAATATATCAACACTCATATTTATTAGAGGTAATACATATATCTTGCAAAAATTTATTGTGTGTAATGCAATATATACAGAAAAGAAAATCTTCATAATCCTACTACCCCAAGGCAAAGAACTTTTCAAAATCATCCTGTTATTTAAAAATGATAAGTACAGAAAGAATGAGATCTTAGGTATATATATACATATATATATATATATATTTTTTTTTTTTTTGACAGGCAGAGTGGACAGTGAGAGAGACAGACAGAGAGAAAAGTCTTCCTTTTTTCCAATGGCTGCCACGGACGGCGCGCTGCGACCGGCACACCACGCTGATCCAATGGCAGAAGCCAGGTGCTTATCCTGGTCTCCCATGGGGTGCAGGGCCCAAGCACTTGGGCCATCCTCCACTGCCCTCCCGGGCCACAGCAGAGAGCTGGCCTGGAAGAGGAGCAACCGGGACAGAATCCAGCACCCTCAGCTATATATTTTTAATATTATTTATCATCTCAAGAAAATAATTTTGCCTATGTACAGGCACTTAATCTTATTCAATTTAGCTTAAACTCATTCCAATCAGAAGTTTTAGAGTGCATGTAGCATTTTCTCAGACAGATTAGAATTTTACAGTCAAGTAGGTTCCCCACCCCTCCTTTATCTCTAGAATAGTGTCCAAGTTTCAGGTCAGCTTAATCAGCACCACACTGGAGGTAGATTCTTATTCACACTACACTATGCATTTATTCTTGGTGGTCTTTAACATGCTATTCTATGTCATCTAGTCTTTTCTTTCATATATATATATATATATATATATATATATATATAGACAGGCAGAGTGGACAGTGAGAGAGACAGAGAGAAAGGTCTTCCTTTGCCGTTGGTTCACCCTCCAATGGCCGCCGTAGCCGTGCGCACTGCAGCCGGTGCACTGTGCTGATCCGATGGCAGGAACCAGGTGCTTCTCCTGGTCTCCCTTGGGTGCAGGGCCCAAGCACTTGGGCCATCCTCCACTGCACTCCCTGGCCACAGCAGAGAGCTGGCCTGGAAGAGGGGCAACCGGGACAGAACCTGGCGCCCTAACCGGGACTAGAACCTGGTGTGCCAGCGCCGCTAGGCGGAGGATTAGCCTATTGAGCCACAGCGCCTGCCTTTTCTTTCTTAATCATGGCTTTTGCATCCTTTTCTTTCCAACAAAAAAGACTTTAGATTATGTTGCTCTCTTTCAGTTACATCTACATTCATTTGAAGGATAGGAAAAACAACTGGCACTTTTCTAAACTTCTGTGGAGCTGCCCTAAAGTCCTTCCTGCCCAGGCAATTTCTGTGTCCATTGCTAATCCATGTTTTAGTGATCGGGCAGGGATCTTGCAGGACACCAGACTTCTCTGAAAGGGTTGCCAATTCCCAGTCATTCTCTTCAAAACAGACACAGGTCTTTTCAGAAAACTGCATCCTCTACCCCAAGTGTATTTGGAGGTTCTAGAACTCTATTCAACAACAGCCCAGTTCCAGGTCATTTAAGGGAACACGAATTTCTGAAACAAAGTCAAGTCTTCTCCAATTTTCCTCTGCCAGCTTGGACAACCTTACCTATTTCCAGAAATAGGCTCCTAATATATCTCTGAACTGTTACTTATATAGTAGAAAATAGATGTCTTCTTAGCTCATCCTTTAAAAAGCACAATATTCTGACCCATATAGGTCAAAAGCCATGGCTTTTAAGAATCTGTCTCTGCTATGAGTCTCAAGAGTCTATTTTGAAACTCAGAAGCCAAGGTATTGACATTTTGTCCTGTATATTCTATGTAATCTCTCCCGTGGGACAGTGTGTGTTAATGAATTAATAGGGGAAAGGTCACAGACAAAAGAGAAAGAGAGTCAATTGTGGAGAGAAGAATTTCAGTTAACATAATAGAAATCTGTCCATCTAGCTATCTTTTTTCAGGAAGACTTTTTTTTTTTTTCCTAGAGAATCCAAACATGTTCATTGCTCTTATTCCCCAGCATTCTATAAATATTTCTGACTTTGCTTGAAGCTCTACTTCAGCAAACATTTCAAACAATCTTCTGTCCTCACTCTTTGGAATTATTCCATTTTCCCCTCCATTGGATTATCTAGATGCTTTGTTTATTCCCCAAATCATGGTTTCACATGAAAGATTAGCAATGGTTTAAAGGTAGTATGTTATTATTCTATAACAAATTAGAACATCAGAATTTGCATCTTGTTACTACTTTGAAATGCCTGAAGCTCACAAATGCAATACTACTACATATGCTCACTGTAATATCTGAGAAGGATATAAAAAGCTTCCTGTGCATTTATCAGGATCTTATAATAATCATTACTAGAAATAGATGTATTGATAATCCCCTCCCCTGTAGTCATCATATGGGCCACGAATCTGTAAACTTTCTTTATAATGGACAACATAGAAAAATGTTTTAGTTTTGCATACTAAACAACCACTGTTATAACCACTCAGCTCTTTGCTAGTATTATAAAAGTTGCCATTGAAAATATGTAAATTAATGAGAGGGCCATGTCCCAATTAAACTTTTTTCAAAAGCATGTGGTAGTCTTCTGTATATAAAGATAATTGAAAATGAATCTTGATGTGAATGGAATGGGAGAGGGAGCAGGAAATGGAAGAGGTATGAGTGGGAGGGAAGTTATGGGGGGGGAGCATTGTAATCCATAAACTATACTTTGGAAATTTATATTTACTAAATAAAAGTTTTAAAAAAAAAAAGCACGTGGTAGGTAAGATTTGGTTCACAATTCAATTTCTGGCCCATGTTTTAGCCTATCTGATCCCTATCTAAAAATGTTCCTCCTTTTCAATTCATTTTACATAACCTCCCGTACTGACATGACACAACTTAAATATACCCCTAATTCTCGGCCACTTAAGAAACTCCACAGTATGACCATTAGAGAAAGAAAGGAAATGGAGATCAAGCAGAAGGAAATGTCGGGGAAACTAATTTAGGCATAGTGTTGTGTTGGAGGAAAATAAGAAACAGTCCAGGAGCATTTTCAAAAGACTTAAACCTTCACACGTGAATCAGAGCAATGCCAGTGTCTGCTCGTCTTTCTAATGATATCAGATACCAGAAGAACGGACCAAGGGGCCTGTCAAACACTGGATGGCCAGGAGGCATCCTTTACAGTTTTTTTTTTTTTTTTAATATTGAATGCCCTCAGTGAAGAGTCAAAGAGATGGGCAGGAATAATACAGAGTATGCTGCATGCTGCAGAGACTCAGCAGGGTTTCTGTCAGTGTAATCAAGCCAAAGCTTTGTTCCATAGCATCTGGGTATCATCCAAATCTTGAGAATCATAGCAGAACAAGGAATGGCACAACAAGTCAAGGAACTAGGCCAACCAAAGAGGTAGGAAGAAAGAGAAGCCCAGGCCCATCTTGGAGAAAACTACATAGAAATCTATTCAGAAGCACAATGTTGGTCCCATTGCCAAGGGCTATCTTAATGCTGAGTGGGGTCTCCTGAGAATTACTTCAATTAAATCACTTCAGAGTTTCTTTACTCTTCAATGCATGAACTCTCTCCTTCCTGATTGTTATGAGACAAGCAAGTAATGATAGAGCAATAATCATAGCTAAAATGCATCCAAGACTACATACTGCATCAAAGAAGACACATAAATAATGACTTGAGAAATTTAATGAGAAGTATAACTGTTGTACTGAGTCAAGCAGTAGCATTGGCAAATATTAAGCTATACCCTGACTTGAAGATAAATCAGATAATATTTTTCTTCCTTTTTTTGTATTAAGCCATCGTGAAAAATCACTGTCAAATACACCAATGATATTGACATATATGTGAGCGATAAATTTTTATCGTAGAAAGAACTAAATGGAAAATCAAATCATAATTGTATGTTAACTTGCGAAGCATGGAATTTGTAGTGGTGATTTGATGTATAAATTGTATAATGGCATTAGGCTAAGATGACCTGAAAGTCATCCACTGTATATAGAAATATTCTCATGAGTGGATATCGAACTTGCTGTATACACAGCCTACAATGTTTGTGCACGTTTCTCTTCTCAAAATGTAGACTTAAGAAGGGAAGAATTTGAGTTTCAAATGGGTATTTTAAGTGCATATTTTTGGATTTATTCTGCCAACATTTATCTTCCTACAACTTCCCTTCATCTATATTACCATGACTATCCAACGTTTACTTTGATAAATATAGTCTTTATTTATCTGATTTAATAGGACAATTAAGTTACAATCAAAGCCTGCTGGCATGGGAATAATTCTTTACCTTTCCCATAACTTTGCTTATCTCTGTTCTGATTTGTTAGCTAAAGTTTTAGCTCTCAAGAAATAGTCTCTTTTTATTTAATTTCAGGGAATATTATGAAAGAGAAACTACAAAGGCACACAAGGCAAACACTAGCTACATTGGATTCTTTCTATGATTGCAGAAATGGACAGTTAAGGACCCAGCAGTTGGATAACATATCAGTAGGTCTTCTAAAAGTAATTTAATTCCAAGACTCACTACACCACGTCTGCTTCCTACCTCAATGAATATTGGCTTAGGAACAGACATGAAAGTAAATCTGTTGGATAATTGGTAGGGGAGGGTAGATGAAGACATCTGAGTTGTACGTCAGAGGATTCAGCTTGCTGCTCTAAGTAAAAAGAGCAGAGAACCGAAGGCCAGCTGTGAGGCATAATAGCAGAGCCCAGTGGGAAGACATGTATGAATACTCTTGAGCCTGGTCAAGGAAAAGGAGGAGCCGATCAGTACTCTGTAGAGCTAGGAATTTGGAATCTATGCTATGTGAAGAATATGGCACAGTAGTTACCTGGGGTAGAAAACAAAAAAGGGAAAAGGGGAATATAAAAGTAAGTACCTGTGAACAGACTGCTTATTCTTTGAGATCGTCATTTAAGGGTTGCTTTACCAAGGACAAGTCACTGATGATCCTCAGCTCATTTGAGGAATGGGGAAAACAAAACTATCTCACAAAGTTATTGTAAGGATAAAATAAAATAGTGCGTAGGAGATGCTTATTATAACTGACACGTAGACTTCACTAACAAAATATATAATTCCTTCTTCTCTGAGATAAGAGATTCTTAGCCTGAAATCTATGGCTCTGAGGAGAATCAGAGTTGGTGTCCAGAGGTGTTTGAACCTTTTCAGATTGTTTGCAAAACTGTATGTGTCTGTGCAAGCATGCACTTTTCTAAGAAGAAGATTTATATGTTTGTTCCAATTTTCTTTTTCTTTTTTTTTTTTTTTTTTGGACAGGCAGAGTTAGACAGTGAGGGACAGAGGGAAAGGTCTTCCTTTCATTGGTTCACTCCTCAAATGGCTGCTACGGCTGGCATGCCGTGCCAATCCGAAGCCAGGAGCCAGGTGCTTCCTCCTGGTCTCCCATGGGGTGCAGGGCCCAAGCACTTGGGCCATCCTCCACTGCACTCCCGGGCCACAGCAGAGAGCTGGACTGGAAGAGGAGCAACTGGGACAGAATCCGGCACCCCGACCAGGACTAGAACCCAGGGTGCCAGTGCCATAGGTGGAGGATTAGCCTAGTGAGCGGCGGCACCAGCCTGTTCCAGTTTTCAAAGATGCCTGTGACTAGACTGAATGTTGAGGAGAGCTGTGCTAGTACACAGTAGCAAGAGATCATTCCTAAGTGTCACCCATTGCATGTGGGAGGGTGGAAGATCCTAGTATATGAACTGGATTTCCATTGATCTAAAGTGGTTGGGACTATACCTCAGGAAAAGGCATTTAGTTCTGATGACCAGACCTCACAGCAGTGCTTGGAATTGGACAGCAATTACACAGCAAGACCACTTGGTTGACTCTGTCTCATACTTAGATCAGGATATGCAACGAAACTTTTTCTCCTTGCTATTTTTCTTTATAATATTGGCTAAATTGTCCTCCTTATTTGGACCTATCCTTTACTTTAGAACAATTAATGATATCAGCTTATTCTGACTCTTCCTGATCAGAAACCAGACAGGTAGACATTGTAGCAGAAATGTAGAGATCCCAACAATATGCTCCTCCTACTACTCTGATGATCTCTTTTGTCAGTATTTATCAACTAAGAAATATTTAGCACCACAAAATTTATATAGACATATGCTAATAGGATGTTTTAATTTAAGATGAAAACAATTATGATAGAATATCTTCGATAGTTGTAGTTATGACAACTGGATCTACTGACAAGTTCCATTTAATATTTTAAACTTTTGAAAATGAGGTTTTTGCATTAGTATAAAATAATGAACAGGTCTGGAACTAATCCACCTGCCACTTTTTAACAAAATAAAATCATTATTATCTAGATACACTATGAGGATAGTAAATTAAGACATAAAATATGTTTTTGTGAATTTAATAAATAAGTGAAATCAATCTAAGCTCTTCCTTTATCAAAGTTAATATTTCAAGATAAATAGGAAAACATATAATTGATAAATATGCAAAGGATCATAACTCTATCTCCTTTAACATATTCATGAGCCAACTAAGAATATACAGTTAGTATTCCATTATTGGTTGTGGAAGGTTTGGTTGAAAAAATAACTGGCCTGCTGGTTCGTGAGACTAGATGCTGAATTCTTGCTAATAAATTAGCTGCAGATAATTAACGTTTATGTTTTATCATTTAAAAATATTTGTGTTGACTATCTGTGAGGCAACAACAAAACTTTTACAAGGACAAAATGATGCTTTCTGTAGGTAATTCTCCATATCTGCGTTTTTAGTGGGTTGTATGTTTACTGAACTATGAATTTCCTTCTAAAGAAGCTTTCCTAGTGTGGATTCAGGCATTTGCATTTACATTGCTTGACTTGTCAGTCAGTTTTATTCATTGAGCTTTAAGGAAACAAGTTCAGGAATGTGGACCAGAGGAAGGAAAATGATAAAACTTTCAGTACATATGTTTTTGACTCAGACTAGTCTGTGTTTTACTTGAGGAATGTCCTACAGATAATCTATACCACTGCCAGCTCAAATTTCCATCTTTGAAACTTTGTTTTGCAGATATGATGTAAACATTATTGGTTTAGAGATAAGTTAACTACAGAAGGCCTGGTTAAGATTGCAGAGGACAGTGGAAGGTGCATATGAAGAGAATATAAAAATCTAATAATGGAGAGAGGTAGAGTTTGATATAATATGAAGGGTTTTCAAACTCTTCATGAAAATTTTGCATTTACTTTCTTTTTATTTCTTCATGAAATTTTTTAAAGTCTCCTTATATTAAAAAAATCTTTAAGTTCCACTTAGCTACAATTTGTATTTGTTTGGCTTACTGTGGTATATCCATTTCTTACAACTATGTATGCCATATAGAGGTTGCTAAATTAAAATTCTTTCAAGAGAGGAGGGAACTTGTACATAGCACAAACTTTTGAAGAGAGAACAGGCGAACATGTCACTGGAATACTCCAGCAAAGACAGAATAACATGTTGGAAGTGTCATATAGGGACCCAAATTTCACTTAACTGTTTAGATTTACATAACATTATTTAACATTCAACTCAATTATGAGTTTCTATGTCTTAATAAGAGAAAAGTATGGTGAATAATCTGTCTCTATGCTTCAAATAAAACTGCAAGTATGATATGTTTGTCTTCAAAGGGTAAACTATCAGATTCCTAGCTGAGACCTAATTCAAAAGACCCAGACCCAACTGGAAATGCTTCCAAGACCAACTAACAAATAAGATGTTTGTTAAATAAAATTTTTTAACTTTTATATAATAAAAAAAAATTCCAAAGTACAGTTTATGGATTGCAGTGGCTTCCCCCCACATAACTTCCCTCCCACCCACAATCCTCACATCTCCTGCTCCCTCTCCCATTCCATTCACATCAAGATTCATTTTCAATTATCTTTATATACAGAAGATCAATTTAGTATATATTAAGTAAAGATTTCAACAGACTGCACCCACACAGACACACAAAGTATAGAGTACTGTTTGAGTAGTAGTTTTACCATTAATTGCACAGTGACTCCCATTGTTGATTTAACAACTGACACTCTTGTTTATGGCATCAGTAATCACTCGAGGCTCTTGTCATGAGCTGCCAAGGCTATGGAAATCTTTTGAGTTCGCCAACTCCGATCTAATTTAGGCAAGGTCATAGTCAAAGTGGAAGTTCTCTCCTCCCTTCAGAGAAAGGGACCTCCTTCTTTGATGGCCCATTCTTTCCACTGGGATCTCACTCACAGAGATCTTTCATTTAGGTGTTTTTTTTGTTTTTGTTTGTTTGTTTGTTTTGCCAGAATGTCTTGGCTTTCCATGCCTAAAATATTCTCATGGGCTTTTTAGCTAGATCCGAATGCCTTAAGGGCTGATTCTGAGGCCAGAGTGCTGTTTGGGACATCTGTCATTCTATGAGTCTGCTGTGTCTCCCACTTCCCTTGTTGGATCATTCTCTCCTTCTTAATTCTATCAGTAGTATTAGCGGACATTATTCTTGCTTATGTGATCCCTTTGACTCTTAATCCTATCATTATGATCAATTATGAACTGAAATTGGTCACTTGGACTAGTAAGATGGCATTGGTACATGCCACCTTGATGGGATTGAATTGGAATCCCATGGCACATTTCTAACTCTACCATTTGGGACAAGTCCAATTGAGCATGTGTCAAACTGTACCTCTCCTCCCTCTCTTATTCCCACTCTTATATTTAACAGGAATCACTTTTCAGTTAAATTTAAACACCTAAGAATAATTGTATGTTAATTAAAGAGTTCAACCAATAGTATTATGTAGAACAAAAAAAGAAAATACCAAAAGAGATAAAGTATTAAGTTGTTCCTCGAAAACTGATCAAGTCAAGGCTGATCAAGTCACTGTTTCTCATCGTTTCCATTTCACTTCAACAGGTTTCCTTTTTGTTGTTCAGTTAGTTGTCACCAATCAGGGATAACATATGATATTTGTCCCTTTGGGACTGGCTAATTTCACTCAGCATGATGTTTTCCAAATTCCTCCATTTTTGTCGCAAATGACCGGGTTTCATTTTCTTTTACTGCTGTATAGTATTCTATAGAGAGTATATCCCATAATTTCTTTATCCAGTCTACTGTTGATGGGCCTTTGGGTTGATTCCAGGTCTTAGCTATTGTGAATTGAGCTGCAATAAACATAATTTTAAAATAGCAAATCCGATTACAAAATTTATTTTGGTTGAGAATTCAAATTAACAAGATCAAAGTTGTGAGTGGTTTTTTTTTTTCTTTTCGAATTTTAGGTAAATGGAGCACTTATCACAATTTCATTAAATGATGCCTTAATTAATGTTATGTGTCATTCATCAACAGTAGTCAAAAACTCTTGAATATACTGTAGAGTTTCTCTATTTCAGACTTATATTTGGCTTCTTTTCTTTTGCTCTAGGAATTAAAACTTGGACTTTGAAAATTTATTTTCAAAACAGTTTCCAACATCATTATAAAGAAATTACACTTAATAGAGTGAGTGATTGGCTTAAAGTAAGATAGCAAATAAACAAAGAGAGGTCAGTGCATGGTGCAATTGCTTAAGCTATCTCCTACAATGCCAACATCCCTTACGGGTGCTGAGTCCTGACTGCTCCACTTCCGATCCTACTACTAATGTTCCTAGGAGAGCAATGGAAGACAGCCCAAGTGCTTGGACCTCTGCTACCCACATGGGTGACACATAAGAAGCTCATGACTTCTAGCTTCATAGTCATTTGGGGATTGAACCAGCAGATGGAAGATTCTCTCTCTCTCTCTCTCTCTCTCTCTCTCTCTCTCTCTCTCTCCTTCCCTTTCTCTCCAACTCTACCTTTCAAATAATTACATAACCTTTTTTAAAAAAGAAAAAGGAGGGACCACATTCCCAGGGGACTTATTGAGAGGAATGTGTAATAGAGAAGTGACAGAGCAGAACAGAGACTCTGTGGAACAGCAAGGAGAAAGGCCCAAAGGTATATATCACATGTTTTCTCTTATTTGTAGGAGCTAATAGGAAGACAAAGTATAAAATTTTGTAGTTGTCATATATTCAGATATTTAAAGAATTATTTATTTGAAAGTCAGAGATACACAGAGAGAGAAGGAGAGGCAGAGAAAGAAAGAGGTCTTCCATTCTGCTGGTTCACTCCCCAAATGACTGCAAAGGCCAGAGCTGAGCTGATCGGAAGCCAGGAGCCAGGAGCTTCTTCCAAGTTGCCCACGCGGGTGCAGGGGCCCAAGAAGTTGGGCCATCTTCCACTGCTTTCCTAGGCCATAGCAGAGAGTTGGATCAGATGAGGAGCAGCCTGGACTCAAACCGGTGCCCATATGGGATGCCAACGCTGCAGGCTGGGGCTTTAACACACTTTACCACAGTGCCGGCTGCATATGCAGGTATTTAATTATAAATATTGCTTCAGTGAATTATACCATGTGAATGATAATAAACTTCTCTTTCCCAACAGTGTGATCATTGGCATGAATCCCTCACTCTGTGATAATAATAACTATTCTCAAGAAAAGATAGCATAGATATACACACACAGACATACATAATGTCTACATTTGAAGTGAATGCAGCAAGATGTTTTTAAAGATATAAAACAAAAAACCATAATGCCCTATGCAAAAACAAAAGTACTGAAATCATCTCAAAGACACTGTAATAAAATAGAAACTATCTCATTAATTTGTGTATTGACTACATGCTTGGATAATTTTTTTATCTGTTGGTTTAAATAAAGTATGGTATTAAAATTTAAAAAAGAAAGACTGAGAGTGATGAACTAAAAGCAGGAAGTGATGATCAACATCAGTGTCAACAGTTCAGTTATTATCATTGCTGAGTCCCATCTGTTTTTTATGTCTGACATAATTTGTTTGAAACTCACACGTATCCCAATAATCTGGCTTAGTTAAGACTTCCCGCTCTCTGGTTGTTTGTGATATACCCAATTGTTTGTCATCCTATTGATTCAAATGTCAACATACCACAAAGCTGAAGACCACAATAAAACAAAATGGGCAACACCAAAATCACATTAATAAGGCACCCCTATGCACAGGCTTTTTTTTTTTAAACAGGCAGAGTGGACAGTGAGAGAGAGAGAGACAGAGACAGACAAAGAGAAAGGTCTTCCTTTGCCATTGGTTCACCTTCCAATGGCCGCCGCAGCCAGCACACCACACTGATCCGAAGCCAGGAGCCAGGTGCTTCCTCCTGGTCTCCCATGCAGATGCAGGGCCAAAGCACTTGGGCCGTCTTCCACTGCCTTCCTGGGCCACAGCAGAGAGCTGGCCTGGAAGAGGGGCAACCGGGACAGAACCTGGCGCCCTGACCAGGACTAGAAACCGGTGTGCAGGCGCCACAGGTGGAGGATTAGCCTATTGAGTCACGGCGCCAGGCACAGGCTTTCTTTATACTAGCCAATCCACAATCCCATGGGAAAGTCTAAGAACTAATTTCATACTTATCTTAATAGTAGTACAGTTCTACAAGTTCTCTTTCTCTCCATCCCTCCCCCGTCCCTCTCTCTCTCCTTCTCTTCTGTTTCACCTTTTGATTTAATTTCCTCATAGTGTGCCACCAGAGCATGACTTGGCTGATGGTCACTCTCTCAGGAGACCTCAAGATGAAATTTAAAAGGAATGGGGCCAATTAAATGGTTAAAACCCTGGTGTGCAGTGCCAGCATCCCACATGGGCACTAGTCCAGTTCCGGCTGCTCCACTTCCAATCCAGCCCCCTGTTAATGCACCTAGGAAAGCAGCAGAGGATGGCCCAAGAACTTGGGCCCCTACTCCCATGTGGGAGACCTGAAAGATGCTCCTGGCTCCTGGCCCCTGGCCCAGCCCTGGTCACTGTGGCCATTTGGGTAGTGAACCAGCTAATAGAAGACCTCTCTCTCTACCTCTCCTTGTAACTCTGCCTTTCAAATGAATAAAAAAAAAAAAGAAATTAAGAAGGAACCCTAAAAATGGAAATCACATCAATCGCAGTCAGTAGTTTACTCTGCCAACACCAACACCTCTCAATGTAGTCATGAAATGCAGAGTTAAAAGCTTATATAAACAAGGCAGAAGGCAAGGAAAGTTTTTTTTTTTTAATTTTATTTTATTTATTTATTTTTTTATATAAAGCTTTTATTTAAAGAATATAAATTTTCAAAGAACAGCTTATGGATCACAATGGCTCCCCCCCCACAACTTCTCTCCCTCCCCCTACCCTCCCCTTTCCCGCTCCCTCTCCCCTTCTGTTCACATCAAGATTCATTTTCAATTCTCTTTATACACAGAAGATCAATTTAGTACATATTACGTAAAGATTTCAACGGTTTGCCCTCGCATAGAGACACAAAATGATAATACTGTTGGAGTGCTAGTTATAGTATTAATTCACAATGTACAGCACATTAAGGACAGAGATCCTACATGATTTTTTTTTAAAAAAATTGATTAATTGTCTATGCAATTTCCAGTTTAACACCAAGATTTTTTAATCATTTGCAATTATCTTTATATACAGAAGATCGATTCAATATATACTATGTAAAGATTTCATCAGTTTGCACCCACACAGAAACACAAAGTGTAAAAATACTGTTTCAGTACTAGTTATAGCATTACTTCACATTGGACAACACATTAAGGACAGATCCCTCATGAGACGTAAGTACACAGTGACTCCTGATGTTGATTTAACAATTTGACACTCTTGTTTATGGCGTCAGTAGTCTCCCTAGGCTCTGGTCATGAGTTGCCGAGGCTATGGAAGCCTTTAGGGTTCGCCGACTTCGATCTTATTCCGACAGGGTCATAGTCAAAGTGGAAGTTCTCTCCTCCCTTCAGAGAAAGGTACCTCCTTCTTTGATGGCCCCGTTCTTTCCACTGGGATCTCACTCGCAGAGATCTTTCATTTAGGTCTTCTGTTTTTTCCAGAATGTCTTGGCTTTCCATGCCTAAACTATTCTCATGGGCTCTTGAGCCAGATCCGAATGCCTTAAGGGCTGATTCTGAGGCCAGAGTGCTATTTAGGACATCTGCCATTCTATGAGTCTGCTGTGTATCTCGCTTCCCATGTTGGATCATTCTCTCCCTTTTTCATTCTATCAGTTAGTATTAGCAGACACTAGTCTTGCTTGTGCGATCCCTTTGACTCTTAGACCTATCAGTGTGATCAATTGTGAGCTGAAATTGATCACTTGGACTAATGAGATGGCCTTGGTACATGCCACCTTGATGGGATTGTATTGGAATCCCCTGGCACAATTCTAACTCCATCATTTGGGGCCGTTCCGATTGAAAATGTCCCAAATTTTACATCTCCTGCCTCTCTTATTCCCACTCTTATATTTAACAGGAATCACTTTTCAGTTAAAATTTAAACACCTAAGAATAATTGTGTGTTAATTACAGAGTTCAACCACTAGTACTAGGATAAAAAAAAAATACTACCATGGATAAAGTATTACATTGTACAACAACAGTCAGCACAAGAGCTGATCGAGTCACTGTTTCTCATAGTGTCCATTTCACTTCTACAGGTTTCCCCTTTGGTGCTCAGTTAGTCATCGCCAATCAAGGGAAACAAATGATATTTGTCTCTTTGGGACTGACTTAATTCACTCAGCATGATGTTTTCCAGATTCCTCCATTTTGTTGCAAGTGACTGGATTTCATTGTTTTTGACTGCTGTATAGTATTCTGTAGAGTACATGTCCCATAATTTCCTAATCCAGTCTACTGTTGATGGGCATTTGGGTTGGTTCCAAGTCTTAGCTATTGTGAATTGAGCTGCAATAAACATTACTGTGCAGACGGCTTTTTTGTTTGCCCATTTAATTTCCTTTGGGTAAATTCCAAGGAGTGGGATGGCTGGGTTGAATGGTAGGGTTATATTCAGGTTTCTGAGGAATCTCCAGACTGACTTCCATAGTGGCTTCACCAGTTTGCATTCCCACCAACAGTGGATTAGTGTCCCTTTTTCCCCACATCCTCTCCAGCATCTATTGTTGGTGGATTTCTGAATGTGAGCCATTCTCACCGGGGTGAGGTGAAACCTCATTGTGGTTTTGATTTGCATTTCCCTGATTGCTAGTGACATTGAACATTTTTTCATGTGTCTGTTGGCCATTTGGATTTCCTCTTTGGAAAAATGTCTATTGAGGTCCTTGGCGCATCTCTTAAGTGGGTTGTTTGTTTTGATGTTGTGGAGTTTCTTAATTTCTTTGTAGATTCTGGTTATCAACCCTTTATCTGTTGCATAGTTTGCAAATATATTTTCCCATTCTGTCAGTTTCCTATTCACTTTCCTGACTGTTTCTTTTGCAGTACAGAAACTTTTCAATTTGATGCAATCCCAGTAGTTAATTTTGGTTTTCAGTGCCTGTGCTTCTGGGGTCTTTTCCAAGAAGTCTTTGCCAGTACCTATGTCTTGCAGGGTTTCTCCTATGCTCTCTAGTAATTTGATGGTGTCGGGTCGTAGGTTTAAATTTTTAATCCATGTTGAATGAATTTTTGTGTAAGGTGAAAGGTAGGGGTCTTGCTTCATGGTTCTGCACGTGGAAATCCAGTTTTCCCAGCACCATTTATTAAACAGACTGACCTTACTCCAGGGACTGGTTTTGGATCGTTGATCAAATATAAGTTGGCTGTAGGTGTTTGGATTGATTTCTGGAGTTTCTATTCTGTTCCATTGGTCTATCCATCTGTTTCTGTACCAGTACCATGCTGTTTTGATAACAACTGCCCTGTAGTATGTCCTGAAATCTGGTATTGTGATGCCTCCGGCTTTGTTTTTGTTGTACAAGATTGCTTTAGCTATTCGAGGTCTCCTGTGTCTCCATATGAATTTCAGCATCATTTTTTCCAGATCTGAGAAGAATGTCCTCGGTATCTTGATTGGTATTGCGTTGAATCTGTAAATTGCTTTTGGGAGAATGGACATTTTGATGATATTGATTCTTCCAATCCATGAGCATGGGAGATTTCTCCATTTTTTGGTATCCTCTTCTATTTCTTTCTTTAAGGTTTTGTAATTTTCATTGTAGAGATCTTTAATGTCCTTAGTTAAATTTATTCCAAGGTATTTGATTGTTTTTGTAGCTATTGTGAATGGGATTGATCTTAGCAGTTCTTCCTCAGCCGTGGCATTGTCTGTGTATACAAAAGCTGTTGATTTTTGTGCATTGACTTTATATCCTGCTACTTTGCCAAACTCTTCTATGAGTTCCAATAGTCTCTTAGTAGAGTTCTTTGGGTCCCCTAAATAAAGAATCATGTCGTCTGCAAAGAGGGATAGTTTGAGTTCTTCCTTCCCAACTTGTATCCCTTTAATTTCTTTTTCTTGCCTAATAGCTCTGGCTAAGACTTCCAGCACTATATTGAATAGCAGTGGTGAGAGTGGGCATCCCTGTCTGGTACCAGATCTCAGTGGAAATGCTTCCAACTTTTCCCCCATTCAATAGGATATTGGCCGTGGGTTTTTCATAAATTGCTTTGATTGTATTGAGGAATGTGCCTTCTATACCCAGTTTGCTTAGGGTTTTCATCATGAAAGGGTGTTGAATTTTATCGAATGCTTTCTCTGCATCTAGTGAGATAATCATATGGTTTTTCTTCTGCAGTCTGTTAATGTGGTGTATCACGTTGATTGTTTTGCGAATATTGAACCATCCCTGCATACCAGGGATGAATCCCACTTGGTCTGGGTGGATGATCTTTCTGATGTGTTGTTGCAGTCTATTGGCCAGAATTTTGTTGAGGATTTTTGCATCTATGTTCATGAGGGATATTGGTCTGTAATTCTCTTTCAATGCTGCATCTTTTTCTGGCTTAGGAATTAAGGTGATGCTGGCTTCATAGAAAGAATTTGGGAGAATTCCCTCTTTTTCGATTGTTCTGAAAAGTTTGAGAAGAATTGGGGTTAGTTCTTCTTTAAATGTCTGGTAGAATTCAGCAGTGAATCCATCTGGTCCTGGGCTTTTCTTTGTTGGGAGGGTCTTTATTACTGATTCAATTTCTGACTCACTTATGGGTCTGTTTAGGTTTTCTATGTCTTCCTGGTTCAATTTAGGTAGGTTGCATGTGTCCAGGAATCTATCCATTTCTGATAGGTTTCCCTGTTTACTGGCATACAGGTCCTTGTAGTAATTTCTGATGATTCTTTTGATTTCTGTGGTGTCTGTTGTTATATTTCCTTTTTCATCTCTGATTTTACTGATTTGGGTCTTTTCTCTTCTTTTTTTAGTTAGTTGGGCCAATGGGGTGTCAATCTTTTTTATTTTTTCAAAAAACCAGCTCCTCGTTTGGCTGATTTTTTGTAATGTTTTTTTGGATTCAATCCTGTTGATTTCTTCTCTGATTTTGATTATTTCTCTTTTTCTACTAGATTTGGGTCTAGTTTGCTGCAAATTTTCTAGATCCTTGAGATGCATTGAAAGCTCATCTATTTGGTGCCTTTCCAGTTTCTTGATGTGGGCACCTATTGATATAAACTTTCCTCTTAACACTGCTTTTGCTGTATCCCATAAGTTTTGGTATGTTGTGCTGTTATCCTCATTTACTTCCAGAAAATTTTTGGTTTCTCTTTTGATTTCTTCAGTGACCCATTGTTCATTCAGGAGCATGTTGTTCAATCTCCATGTGTTTGCATATGCTCTAGGGATTCCTGAGTTGCTAATTTCCAACTTCAATCCCTTATGGTCTGAGAAGCTGCATCGTATGATTCTAATTCTTTTGAATTTGCTGAGACTTGCTTTATGGCCTAATATGTGGTCTATCCTAGAGTAGGTTCCATGTACTGCTGAGAAGAATGTGAATGCTTTACGTGTAGGATGAAAAGTTCTGTAGATATCTGTTAGATCCATTGGGCTATAGTGTTGTTTAAATCTACTGTCTCCTTGTTGATCTTCTGTCCTGTCGATCTGTCAATATCTGTGAGTGGAGTATTGAAGTCCCCCAGTACTATTGTGTTGGGGTCTAAGTCTCCCTTTAAGTTTCTTAACAAATTTTTTAAATAAACCTGTGGCCTGTAATTAGGTGCATATACATTGAGAATTGTTATATCTTCCTGTAGTATTGATCCCTTAATCATTATATAGTGTCCCTCTTTGTCTCTCTTAACAGTTTTTGTGTTAAAGTTTATGTAGTCCGATATTAAGATGGTTACACCCGCTCTTTTTTCATTTCTGTTGGCATGGTATATCTTGTTCCATCCTTTTATTTTCAGTCTGTATGGATCTTCGTTGGAAAGATGTGTTTCTTGTAGGCAGCAAATAGATGGTTTTTGTTCCTTAACCCAGTCAGCCAATCTCTGTCTTTTAACAGGACAGTTTAGACCTTTAACGTTCAATGTGACTATTGATAAGTGGTAAGTTTGCCCTGCCATTTGCCAGATATTTTCTAATGTATGCTTTGAATTCCCTGTGATCTTTTGCCGTGAGGTTCCCTTCATTTACCTTCTTTCATGTTGATGGTCGTGTTTCTGTGTTTCTGTGTGTAACACGTCTTTAAGTATCTTTTGCAGGGCTGGACGAGTGGCAACAAATTCTTGCAATTTTTGTTTGTTATGAAAGGTCTTTATTTCGCCTTCATTCACAAATGAGAGCTTTGCAGGGTATAATATTCTGGGCTGCCAGTTTTTCCCTCTAAGTACCTGGGCTATGTCTCGCCATTCCCTTCTAGCTTGTAGGGTTTCTGTTGAGAAGTCAGCTGTGAGTCTAATTGGAGATCCTCTGAGAGTAATCTGACGTTTCTCTCTTGCACATTTTAGGATCTTTTCTTTTTGCTTCACTGTGGTGAGTTTAATTACAATATGTCGTGCAGAGGATCTCTTTTGGTCATGTTTATTAGGGGTTCTATGAGCTTCCTGGATTAGGATTTCTCTGTCTTTCTCCAAGCCTGGAAAATTTTCTGCTAGTATCTCCCTAAAAAGGCCTTCTAATCCTTTCTCCCTCTCCATACCTTCAGGAACACCTAGAACCCGAATGTTGGGTTTTTTAATAGTATCCTGTAAATTCCCGACGATATCTTTTAGTTTTCTAATTTCCTCTTCTTGTCTTTGGTTTGACTGTTTCCTCTCCTGTTCTCTGTCTTCTAGGTCCGATATTCTCTCTTCTGCTTCACCCATTCTGGTTTTAAGGCCCTCAAGATTGCTTGTCACTTGATCTATTGAATTCTTCAATTCGTTAAGACTTTTTGTCACTATCGTAGCTTCTTGTTCTACTAGTTGTTTCATTTCGTTTTGATTTCTCCGTAGTACTTCATTCTCGCGAGAGAGATTTTCTATCTTATCCATTAAAGATTTCTGTAGTTCAAGAATTTGTTTTTGAGAACTTCTTAATGTTCTTATCAATTCTTTGAGATCTGCTTCTTGCATTTCTTCTATCTCATTATCTTCATAATCCTGACTTGGGGTGTCTTTTCCGTTTGGGGTCATCATAGCGTCTTCCTTGATCTTGCTCCCTCGGAATCTGTTTTTGTTTGGCATTTTTTTTTTCCCCACACTCTTTCTCTGGGTTGTCAAGATAACGGAGTTTGTGTGCGCGGTGTGTTCCCAGTTTTTGGATCCCCTTCAGGTTTCTACAGCCTCGGGTTTTTGGTTCCGTCTGCCTCAGTGATGGGCGGGCGCACCTTGTCCCACTGCATTTAATCAAATTCGACTTCGCAAGGTGGGCAGCGAGAGGGGCTAGTGTCCATGCGGGCTTGCCTCAACTGTGCTGTTTCCCCCGTGGGGGTCTGCTTCCCCCCGCCAGTGTCTCGGGATCCCTGTATCAGCTCCCGTTCAAGCGCGCAGATCCTGCGGTGATTGTGTTCCGCCTGGCTCCTGTCGCAGCCTGCGGGCGCGCGCCGTGCCACTGCGTTTAATCTAGCTCGATTTAGCAGGGTGGGTGACGAGAGAGGCTAGTGTCCGTGCAGGCTCGCCTCAATTGTGCTGTTTCCCCCGTGGGGGGTCTGCTTCCCCCCGCCAGTGTCTCGGGATCCCTGTATCAGCTCCCGTTCAAGCGCTCAGTTCCAATGGCGACTGTGTTCCGCCCGGCTTCCGTTGCAGCCGGTGGGCGTGCGCCGTCCCACTGTGTTCAGTCTAGCTCGAATTAGCACGGTGGGTGACGAGAGAGGCTAGTGTCCATGTGGGCTCGCCTCAATTGTGCTGTTTCCCCCGTGGGGTCTGCTTCCCCCCGCCAGTGTCTCGGGATCCCTGTATCGGCTCCCGTTTAAGCGCTCAATTCCAATGGCGACTGTGTTCCGTCCGGTTCCCGTCCCTCCTGGCAGCTCCTGTGCCACTATGGCACGATTTGCCGTTCGCAAACTTACTTTCCCCTAGGTCCTCTGCGTCTCATTCACTGGGTCCGGAAGAATTTCCACTGCATTTTTTTCCCTGAGATTTTTCCTGAGGCTACAGTAACTCTGTTTTTATTAAACTATCTTTTTGCGGACTGCTAGTGTGCGTCCTCACTATTCCGCCATCTCCGCCCCCGCAAGTAAAGTTTAATAGACATCTCCAGTTACAAATATTTTTCAAAAATTCTCTATTTTGTGATAACTTTTTTAATTCCCTGGAATTTTTTTAAATTAAAAATTATTTTAACTCCCTGGGACATCTGAAAAATTAGATTTGCAAACAAAGTGTACACATAAGAAGAATGTTAATGATAGGCCAAGCTCTCTAACTAAGGCTTTAAATGTAGTTCTCATGGTCAAGCTTTAAGCTTGTCAGAGAGGATTTCCCACAAATGTTTTGACTTGTATTTGTATGTAAGTCACTTGTATAAAGCAGGAAGCGATCTCCCAGGAATCACTGAAATATGTAAATTCTCTTTGTAATGCATAATTTAAATGAGCAGAATCTTAGGTGTATAGTTAGGCAGCTAATCTTCCTTTTTTAACATACCAACAGAAGACACTATGCAATATTAGCAACTTTAATAACTTTAAGAAAATGAAACTTTAATAAAACATTTATTGGCTTGAAAATATTAAATAAAATGAATAACCCATTCATTTATATTCTTTAACACTGGTTAGCCAAATAAAATTCATATACATAATAACTGTAAAATGCTGAAGGAATCAGGTGTGCAATAACGCTGTTAGTGATGACCACAGTCTGCATTATCTGCTTTGAAAATTAATGCCTTTGAAGTTTTTCCAGCAATCTCAGGTAATGTTTAACCTCTATGCTTACTCTCTCTTGTCAGATTCATGATGAGTTGGCTGGTACCTTAATTGGATCTCTTATTTCAGGAGCTCTGGATGAAAAAATTCCTACTTCATCATGAAAAAGACGCTGGGGGAAAAGTAGCAGTTCTGTTTACTGATCTCTGTATTATCAAATGAGGTCTCCAATCTTTGTTCACCTTTACATTATCTTTAAAATGTAATTCTATAAGTACAGTCCCAAATTATGTGTTTCAACTATTTTTTAAATGCTAAAAATATACCCACATAATTATGCAATATAAGCTATCATATTATCATTCCTTATATAGAAGCTTCAGTAAAAACAACAAAATCGTGATTATATTCCCATTCTTGAGTTTCTCCTTATTTTTACTGTACTAATAATCACATATCTTAAAATGCTTTAAATACACTAAAATGCAAATCCAACTATTGGTTAGGCATCCAAAGGAAATTAAATGAATCTGGTAATGAGATATCTGTGCTTCCAGCACTATTAACAACAGGCAAGATGTGGAGTCAACTTAAGTCTCCTTTGACAAATTATGGATAAAGACAGTGTGATATATATACACAACAGGACACTGTTTGGCCATTCAAAGAATAAAATTCTTCATTTGCAGCAACATGGATAGAACTGAAGAACATTATGTTAAACAAAATGTGTCAGGTTCAGAAAGACAAGTGCCACATACGCTCACTTGTAAGTAGATTCCAAAAAGTTATTCTAAAAGAAGTAAAGAGTAGGATAGCAACTGCCAAATCCTAGGAAGGGGCGGAGATGAGCTAGAGGAAGTTGAATAGTTACAGCAGTACAACTAAATAGGAGGAATATCTTCCATTTCTGTAGCACAATAGAGTAACTGTGGTTGCCAATAATGAGTTGCATCTCTCAAAATAGTAAGTAGAGACAATATGGAGAACTCCCAATACAAAAAGATGATAAACATTTGAGGTTATGGGTATGCCAACTACCCTAGTCCAATCAATATATATTGTAAACAAATATTGAAATGGCACCTAGAACCCTATAACTATGTACAGTTATTATGTGTCAATTAAAAAATTTAAATATATATTCTTGAAAGTACTCTAGGGTTAGAAGAAATAAGGACAGAAAATGTTCATTGTGTGTGTAATGCTTGTACCAAATTCCATGTGAGCATCACAGATATGAACCGTAATACTTCAAAAATCAAGACTTGAATTCTGGGGCCAGCACTGTGGCATAGTAGGCTGGGCCTCTACCTGAGACACTAGCATCCTATCTGGGCACCAGTTCATGTTCCAGCTGATCCTCTTCTCATCCAGATCTCTGCTAATGGCATAGGAAAGCAGTAGAAGATGGCCCAAGTGCTTGGGACCCCGCATCCATGTGGGAGACCCAGAGGAGCTCTGGTTCCTGCCTTCAGATTTGCCCAGCCCTGGCTCTTGTGGCCATTTAGGGAATGAACCAACAGATGGAAGACCTTTCTCTCTGACTCTCCCTCTCTCTGTAATTCTACCTCTAAAATAAATAAATTAAAATCTTTAAAACAGGGGCTGGCGCCATGGCTCACTTGGCTAATCCTCCGCCTGCGGTGCTACCATCTCGTATGGGCGCTGGGTTCTAGTTCCAGATGCTCCTCTTCCAGTCCAGCTCTCTGCTGTGGCCTGGGAGGGCAGTGGAGGATGGCCCAAGTGCTTGGGCCCTGCACCTGTATCAGAGACCTGGAGGAAGCACCTGGCTCCTGGCTTTGGATCAGCATAGCTCCGGCCGTGTAAGCCATTTGGGGGGTGAAGCAACAGAAGGAAGACCTTTCTCTCTCTGTCTCTCTCTCTCTCTCACTGTCTATAACTCTACCTGTCAAATTAAAAAAAGTGAACTTTTTTAAAAAAATAAAAAGTATTAAAAAATCTTTAAAACAAATTTAAAAGATTTGAAATCAGATTTATTATGGAAGAAAATGAAGGATATTGGAGAAAAAGCAAAATGCTTAATAATGAAATTTCCAAAGTGGAGCATATTGAAAAGAAATTAAAGATAGCATGTAACACACTGATTTAAAAAATATTCCTTGTGAAAAAGTCTTTTATTTGTTATATGTTACTTGGGTATTCTATAAAATAATAGAATGGCATAAAATAATAGTCATGGCATAAACTTTACCTTAAGGCAGAAATATCATTAAGATGCTTTAGGAGAAAAATAGAATAAAGTTCACTATAAATTGACCTGTGAAAAAACAGCACTAAGATTATTTACTGGTACAAAATTGTTATCTTCCAAATACGCCCAGGTTCCTTTAAAGCAGCTGGGCCAGTAGCTTATTTTCCATACTTTCCCCCCAGTTCTACATTTTTATTCCCATTTAAATTTGAAAAAGCCAGGTGCAGCAATTGCCAGGAACAGCTCCTGAAAACATACATTTAAACTAGTGGTATCTTTCTCTGCAGTCAGCTTAGACAGTTAATCATTCTTTTTGACCTCCAGAAAAAGATAAGCAAAAAATTTAGTGAAAGGATGGCCCTTAAAAATCTTTAACTAGGGGCAGACTTTCGGCCTAGTATGTAAGACATCTGTTACGATGCCCACATCCCTAGATTCCTGCCATTGTAGATCCTGGGAAACAGTGGTGATGGATGAAGTTGTCCGGTTCCTGCCATGAACATGAGAATCCTGGATTGAATTCCTAGAACCTGGCCCAGCCCCAGCTATTCTAGGCATTGTGGGGTTGGGGGCGGGGGGTGGGGGGGCAACAGATGAACTTGCTGTGTCTCTCTCTTTCTGACTCTCACTCTCTCCATCTTTCTCTCGCGGCTTCTCTCTCTCAAATTAGTATCTTAAAATTTTTTAAGTGAAATCTTCAACTATATAATGAGAGTTTTTGTTAATATATATGAAGTGTTAAAGTATGATATGCCTTTTAGGGTCATGTAAATGAAGACCCCACAGTGCCTTGGGGAAAAGGCAGTTAGTTTCATCAAGCGAGAAGATGGATGGAATAAAACCACAACCATGTGTCAAAATAATTGACATACTTTTTGGATACATCTTGGAGAATTTTATAACACCTGTGACACTGGCTCTTCACCATCCACTCAGCCCCTGGGGAGTCTTCCTGCTTCCTTTCCTCCCTTGAACTTCAAAGGAAACCACCCTCTAACGATGATACCAGGAATCTGACCTCAAAAAAACCTGGGCTGTTTTGCTTCCATTTTTGCCTTAATCACTTTCCATTCCTCCCTGGTCCTGCCTTCTTCCTGTAATCCATGAAGTCCGTGGCCCGGCTCCTTGGTTCAGTTCTCTCCACAAAGCCTGTCTGCCTGCCTTCCTGCAGCCAAGTCCTCCTGTGTTCATTCAACAGTTCTAGGGTAGATCTCTTGTTTCTGTCCACACATTCACTTGTCCATAAACGCCAACCATTCACTTTGCTCAGTGGATTCTTTTAATGCTCTTCTTACCTTAAAGATTAAAAAAAAGAAAATAAAATACAATCTTCAGTTTGATTTGAAATACATAGGATTACATAGGATAGCAGGAAACTAAAGAACACACAAATGCGAGTACCTCTGTTGATGATGATTTTCCTATTTTCTGGCATTAACTACATTTTTATTAAATAGTGTGTCTTATTTTTATAACAGAATGCTATTTTCAATAAAAAGAATTTATGCTAAAAGTCTTATATTTTGAAATTTCTTAAAAATTCAAGAATGATTTTTAAATGGAAAAATTAAATGAAATAATCACAAATCAAAAAGCAAATGACCACAAAATATATTTTATGACATATATCTTATGTCACTATTTCAGTTAAAATATAAACTAACATGCATCATAAAAACAAAAATCCAAGGGAAATGAAATCATTCTTTCAAAGAGATGACAGCACTCCCATCATGATTCGCAAAAGCCAACATATGGAATCGCCTAGGAGTCCATCATTAGATGGATAAAGACTATGTGGTGCATATGCACAATAGAAAACCATTCAGCTATAAATAAAGAATGAAATCATATTTTTGGGGGCCAAATGCATGAATCCAGAGGACAGGATGTTAAGTGAAATAAGCCAGACACAAAGACAAAGAAAGACAAATCCCACATGATCTCACTTGTGTGTATGAAACCCAAAGAAGCTGATCGCACAGATGTAGAGAATAGGTTAGTGGTCATCAGAGACTGGAAAGGCAACAGGAAGGTTGAAAGGAGGAGGTGGAGATCAGTACAAAGTTACAGTTACACACGAGGAATAAGTTCTCATGTTCTGCACAGAAAAGTAGCTGTGGTTAGCAATATCATATATTGAATAATTCAGAGTTGCTAGAAAAGATTTTGAATGTTCTTACCACAAAGACATGTTAAGATTACACAATTATAAATGTATTGAAACATCACATGCTATCACATAAATGTGTAGAATCATTATGTGTCAAAAATAAAATTTTTAAAATTTTAAAAATTTTAAACAAGAGGTCCATGATAGACTTAATTTAAACTCTTTTTTTTCCATTTTAATTGTACACATTTATGGAATTCAGTGTGATAAGAGCACCTCCATCTCCTAGCTTTTTAAGTTTTTAGCAGTTAATTATACAAATTTTATGGTACAGTTTGACATTTCAATAAATGTATGAGTGTGTACTGATCAAATCAAGGTAAATTAACATTTCCCTTTAAACTCGTAAGTTAAAACAATGCCATGAAGTCGAATTTGCTTAAAAATGGAAAAAAGTCTTCCTCATTTTAAAAGACATCGATATTTAATGGATACGAACACATTTGTTTCTTTATGGAAAAAGTAACAGAAAGATTGTATTTTTATATATTCTAGTAGTTTTCTCTATCAATGCTTTATTTATTACTTGCTTTATAATATGCACAGTGTAATACATATGTTACCTAGCTCACTTTAGACATTCCATGATGTATGTGTATTTCAAAACATCAGGATGTGCATGATAAATATATACTATTTTACTTAATAATTAAACAAAAATATGCATGTTGACTTGATTTCTTCATTTTTCTAAATAATGAGCTTCATCCATAAGCCACAGCTAAGCAGAGAAACATGAGCTCTGACATGTTAGATCATCCATCAGTTCAATCTGTCCCTACGTGAAAAGGGTATCTATCTGCCCAAGGAAATAGGGCTCTGGGGATGCCTAAAAGAAATTCCAAAAATGTAAATAAGTACACTTGGGAATTTTTGCACTTAGTCAGGAACCTGAACTTTTTAGCCAATTATTCACTATGTGGGTACCTAATCTGAAAAAGCATTCACTAGGAAACTCACATCATTCCCCAGATGCCTCTATTAGCTAGTGATACCTTTGAACACTGGTCTGTCATTGATTTGGGACATCTGATAATACCATGCAAATAACTTGCAAAGGGAAATCAAAATCAGAAGATTTATTGTAACATACACAAAACCTTTGGAAAATTAATATATAGTAATGTTAGAAGGATGAATAGAGAAAATGGACAGAATGTTAAGAACCAAGAATGATGACTAACAGAAGATTAAGAGACATTTAGAACAACTGATCTTTAAGACAAATGACGTTATGATTACACAACACAATCAAACAGGAAACAAAGAAGATGATGTCTTTTATATTAAATTGTCTGAAAAATTACACCAACCAAGATAAATCCTTGGTTTATCTTAGGTATACCAAGGCTTAGCATATAGATGGAATTATAATATATTGCATAATATATAGTTTCATTTTTAAAGGTGATATCATAATCAAATCTTTTTTCCTTGATGATCTACATGCTATTTTGGTCTGTTTTAAATGTTTTTTAAGATATCAATTTTTCATGTGATACAAAGACCAAGAATATATTAATGACACTATAAATCTTACCAAAAGATAAATTCCTCTTTTGAGGAAGAGATTGTGTGCTAAAAGTTCAAATTTTTATTCAGAAGAGCTTTTACAATCACAATCACCTATCAGCACTGTCCCCCGTGGTTTTCACCTGTCCTCCTACAGATAAAATGAGCTCAAGAGTTTCCACAAAGCCAAACCCATTAGCACACCTCAATAATGTCTATTGGAGCTAATAATAAAAGCTAAAAAGTGAGAGAAGCTAAAAAGAAGATAAACAAGGTTCAAAGTGAAGAAAAATGGGATGACAGGAAGAAATAAGTGTATAAGAGTTGCAAACTGCATAGAACATGAATTATGTAGAGTGCCATTGAAATTATCTTGGCAGAACCAGAACTATCCTAGACATGGAAGCCAGTGAGAGAGAAAATATATATCACTCTCTCCTTGCTGTGCTAGTTTCCCATCACATCACACAAATATGAGTATTTTTCTTCCATGATGTTACTCAGTTTAATCTTTCCGCCAAGAATGACTTCTACCCTCCCTCCTCCACTTATACAAAGCCAACCCTTCGTACAAAGTCCAAAATAAACCTCGTCTCCTCATAACTTGCATAATCTTTCCATTTGCAATTAGCTAAAGCACTTATTTCTTTAACTATAAATTTGAAATGTTTCATTGCCAGCTGCATGTTATGTTTGTAGGCTTCTAAAATACCTGTAAGCTCCTTACTGACAGGGCTAGATCGCTTCAATTTGACCACACTGACTTGCATATTGCTTAATATATACAAAGCACTAAAGAAATGTTTTCTAAAATGAATATATGTAATATATATAGCCCAGGAAAAAGAATACAGCAGTGTACTATTGAGGGAATGAATGAACTAATTAATTGATGCAATTTGGGGCATATTCTTCTCTATTTAAAACCAGCTGAATTTTTCAGTAAAGATTTTTCTTATATTTTTATTTATAATACATACTAAATATAATTCCCCCTTGACTTTTCTTTCTTTTGCCTCCTTTATCAATCACCACACAAACAAAATATAAAGGGAAATCCCAGAACTTATCTACCAGAGTTAGGTAAATATAATTGATCAGCTTTGATAATTCAAATTTTATTGCTAAGCAATCAGATGAGTGTCAAGCGAATTTTGCACTGGGAAGTAGTTTTCCTCTTCTGTTCTCATCATAGTCCAAATTTCATTTTTATATAAATAGTGTAAAGTTGTATTAATCCAATCCAGTAGTTAGCTAACTTAAATCTTACAAATTTTGAGTAATGTTCTTAAATCTCTTTCAAGAAAAAACTAATACTGAGCACTAACTGCCAAACCTCCACTAATATAGTTAGAGAACATCTTCTTCACTACACATAGTTATTTCTGCCTGTGTTTCTCTCATAATTAAATAAAACATTCTTCAAACCTATTAAGGTAAACAAAGTATGTACATAAATAAGAATAGAATAATGCACTAAAACCTTTTTATTGTAGAGAATTAGAACTATATGTCAACAAAAGCCAGTCTCCTGGATTGAAGTAGTGTTTGAGAATTAAAGTCAGGAAGAACCTTGCTAAGCAAATTTGACAGTATCTTAGACCATCATCAAATGTGAAGAATGATAAGGTTCCATTGTATTTGAAAGAAAGCATTTATTGCATAATTTTTCTCAAATGTAATATACTTCCTCTTAATTCTGAAACGTGATGTTTTCCTTAGGCAATTAGTACATACAAACTAAAGTCATCTCTGCAGCTGTGTCAGATAGAACTAGCAGAATTCCCTCCTGTGTAAGCCATTAGGAGAGTCTCTGGAGAAATAAATGAGTAACTGCTGCAAGTCAATGTTCCGTTTTCCTCTGACTTGAACACTCAGTGCATCTTACATCACAAAAAATCAGATTTTTTTACTTTGATACATTGTACACAGAGCCAAATCTCAGTCTTAGTTGTTCAAACACAAAATATTACAAATCCACTGATATGTATAAAAATTAATTCTAGGCAAAGATGGGTCAGAAATATTGTAGAGCTAGAAAGAAAGTATTGCTTTGAGTTTTTTTGGTGGGAATTAATTTAAATACAGTTTTTGACATTTCTATGTAAACTTGATCTAATTTTCATCAAAATAAAAGTTTAAGAAATAATTATATTGGCTGGCGCTGAGGCTCACTAGGCTAATCCTCTGCCTGCAGCGCCGGCACCCGGGGTTCTAGTCCCTGTTGGGGCACCAGATTCTGTCCCCATTGCTCCTCTTTCAGGCCAGCTTTCTGCTGTGGCCCGGGAAGGCAGTGGAGAATGGCCCAAGTGCTTGGGCCCTGCACCCGCATGGGAGATCAGGAGGAAGCACCTGGCTCCTGGCTTTGGAACAGTTCAGCATGCCGGCTGTAGCGGCCATTTGGGGGGGGGTGAACCAATGGAAGGAAGACCTTTTTCCCTGTCCCTCTCTCTCTCTCACTGTCTAACTCTGACTGTCAAAAAGTAAATAAATAAAAATAAAGAAATAGTTATATTTTGGCCTGTGGCTTATTTTGAACAATATGTGGAAAAATTAGCCATGGAAATTATTAGCACAGAAAGAATTTTTATATTCTTTTAATTAAAAATATTTTAAATGATCCGTTGTGTTATATGTGTATTTACTCATTAAAAACACTTTTATTCACAAAATTCATTTTTTTAGAAGTCAACAGTATGACTCTAACCCTGCGGTTCCCAGACCTTTGGTCTCTGGATCGCGGTACACACAGCCGGGGAAGACAGAGACTGCTGCAGATCCTGCAATCAAAGGAGGACATTAGTGGAAAACCTGATCAGCTTTAGACAGAATCTATCGTTTGGGAATGGTGGTAAAGCAATGTTGATTTCTTGATCTGATAAGTGTACCGTGGTTAAGATGGTTACACTGTGGGAAGCTTGATGAAGAGTAGCTGAAAACTTTCCCTTCATGTAAATCTAAAAGAAGTTCAAAATAAGAAGCTTTTAAAAAATTTTGAAGGCACCAAACAGCTTTTGTTTTAGTACATTATATCTACTGATATTACCATTTTGGAAATGTAAAACTTAAAAGTGTCTATGATATACATTTATTAATTTATTTTAATGCAATAAGTATATGTTTATAAAAATAAAGTTTTATGAAAACTGATTATTTTCTAAAATAAAAACATGTAATTAGAACAGCAGTATTATTTTAAGAATTTTGCAAGTCTTCAAAATCTACATAATAGAAGGCAATTGGATTCATTTATTTCTACTTTCAATTTGTTATGTATGAGTTTTTGCTTTGTTGCTGTTGAAGTAAATTTAAGAAAGAAAAAAAAAACAGCCTCATAGACCCATACAATTTGAAAAGAGAGGAGTATTTTATTACAATTTCTCTAAGTATGGTTATTCTTTGATACTAAATCAAATTTCAACAAATGGTTTCTAAACTGCACTGTGGGATCTAAAGCCATAAAAAACCTTTACACCCTATTATATTAACATCTATTGGCTTATCTAGCACTTTCAATGTACCTTTTACCCATATGTGATTTTGTATTATCATGTATCAGTCATTTGAAAAATTTTATTTGCTAAGTTATATAGATTTTCTAAATGATAAAATTTCTAATTAGAGGACAGGAAAAGGAAGGCATTTGTTAACATCATTACTGATCTCATCAGACAAGTCTTCAAGTGTTGATAATATTTCAAGTTTATGGTGGCAAATTCAAGTCTTAAAACATTCTAATGTTTACTCGAAATGGTAGATTTTATTATTGGCAGCACATACTGCCATTGTGTTCCTGACAGGCATACTTGATTCATTTTTCAGAAAATATCAAACTAAATAACCAAGTCCAAAAAAAAGTTTGTCAGGTTTTCTTTCAAGTAAAAACTGTTCCTTAACACTCTGTATCACAACTCAAACAACTGCATGATATCTTCACTGAGGTCATCATTATATCTTGGTGCGCACCAGGGGTGGGTTCATTCTCAAAGCATCTGAATAAAATGTGTGTTTAAAGCCAGAACTCAATAAAATTAGAGCAAGCTCTCCTTACCTTAAGGTTCAACCAACTGCTTATAGAAACCATTCAGCAAAAAATTACATATTTATTGAATATGTAGACTTTGTCCTTGTCATTATTCCCAAAACAATACAGTGTTCTATAAGGTGATGCTGGACAACAAGGGGACAGAAAGAGATTTCTTATGTTTTCTAAAGAAGAGAAACACAGAAAGCCTCTGAACAGACATACCCTCCCTTAATTTTTATAATAGGTAGGTAGGAACCCTCAGCATTAGCTGAGCCCATCAGAATCGGTAGGTGTATAAAAGTGCAAAATGGCATGTTCCTGAATAAGCAGCGATGGGAAAGGACGGTGATAGAAAGAGGGAGAAATTAGGTATGTGATCATAATTTTGTAAACAGAAAGAACATGGTCTTTGTTAAATTCTCTATTTTGCTTATGTGCTACATGATTTATGCAAACAGGAAATAATTTTTAAATTTAGGTTTTTAAGATCCAGGCCAAATAAAACAACTAATACATAGGCAGGACTCCATAAAAGCACAAACGCTCTTTGATTCAAGATGATAAACATGAGAATTATTAAGCAACAAAGCAACAATGAACTCTGAAAAGGGACCAGACGAGAAGTCCAAGTAGGAAAAGTCAGAATACATAGAATTTCATTTTTCCTTTGATTCCTCTTCGAATTTCTTCTCAGCCTGTCCAATATTACATTTCTTTTTTACCTAAAAATCTCTTTCTTAACAATTTTGTAATGGATTTAGTTTTTTAAAAATACTAGAGCAGTACCTGCAGATGTCATTTAAGTACTGAGTTTTCCCACAAATTCAAACCTGTAATCACACAAGTCAATGAATTTCTGTTGTGAAGGTATAAGGTAAAACTATCCAGTGAAAGATGTATTCGAAGTCTCCATCCTGGGTTTAAGTCTTTTTCTGACATTTGCAAACTGTTGTGAACTTGGTGAACTATCCTCTCAGCTCAGTCATCTCCAGGCATGTTGAATTAACAGTCGAAGGGAAAGATGTTTGGCCTGGCGATTAAGACACCAACACGTTCAGCATTGGAGTACCTGAGCTTGACTCCCAGCTCCACCTCCTAAATACAGCTGTGGTGATGCCAGAAGACCCTAGCAAAGAGCAGGTAATGGTTCAAGTGGCTTTCTTCTCATCCATGTGGGAGACCTGGGTTGAGTTCCTGGATCTCAGTTTTGGCACCCGGCCCAGCCCTTGGCATTTTGTGTTGTCCAATGTGAAGTAATGCTATAACTAGTACTGAAACAGTATTTTTACACTTTGTGTTTCTGTGTGGGTGCAAACTGATGAAATCTTTACTTAGCATATACTGAATCGATCTTCTGTATATAAAGATAATTGAAAATGAAAAAAAATTCGTGTTAAATTGAAAATTGCATAGATAATCAATTTTTTTAAAAAAATATCATGTAGGATCTCTGTCCTTAATGTGCTATACATTATGAATTAATACTATAACTAGTACTCCAACAGTATTTTTCACTTTGTGTCCCTATGTGAGGGCAAACTGTTGAAATCTTTACGTAATATGTACTAAACTGATCTTCTGTATATAAAGAGAATTGAAAAGGAATCTTGATGTGAATGGAAGGGGAGAGGGAGCGGGAAAGGGGAGGGTAGCGGGTGGGAGGGAAGTTATGGGGAGGGGGGAAAGCTATTGTAATCCATAAGCTGTACTTTGGAAATTTATATTCTTTAAATAAAAGCTTTATTAAAAAAATTAGCTCAATAGGCTAATCCTCCGCCTGCGGCGCCGGCACACCAGGTTCTAGTCCCGGTCAGGGCATCGGATTCTGTCCCAGTTGCTCCTCTTCCAGGCCAGCTCTCTGCTGTGGCCCGTGAGTGCAGTGGAGGATGGCGCAAGTGTTTGGGCCCTGCACTCGCATGGGAGACCAGGAGGAAGCACCTGGCTCCTGGCTTTGGATCAGCGTGATGTGCCAGCCGCAGTGCACTGGCCACGGCGGCCATTGGAGGGTGAACCAACAGCAAAGGAAGACCTTTCTCTCTGTCTCTCTCTCTCACTGTCCACTCTGCCTGTTAAAAAAAAAAGTACTACTTTTTTTTTTGCTACTTAGTGTAAGCAACAAGGAATCACTAGAATAGCTGTAATTTTTCAAATGATAGATAATAACAAGTTGGGAGAATGAAAAAACTAGAACTCTCTTACACTGCTAATAGGAATGTAAAATGATGCAGTTACTTTGGAAAAAGAGTCTGGCAGTTCCTCAAAAAGAGAAACGTAGAGTTACCATATGAGCCAACAATGCCACTCTTAACCATGCCTCCAAGAGTAAAGGAAACCTATGTTCACTGATGTGGGGATGCTGATAGTAGCAGTATTTACAACAGACTCAAAATGGAAACAACCAAAAAGTCCATCAGGTCGTGAATGGGTAAATGAAATGTGGGATATACAAACAAGGGAATATTATTCAGCCATAAAAAGAAATGAAGTACCAATAGATGCTAAAACATTGGTGAGGGGGCTGGCACTGTGGCATGATAAGCTAAGCCTCCGCCTGCAATGTCAGCATCCCATATGGGTGCCGGTTCATGTCCCAGCTGCTCCTTTTCTAATCCAGCTCTCTGCTACAGCCTGAGAAGCAGTAGAAGATGGCCCAAGTGCTTGGGTCCCTGCAGCGGCTTGGGAGACCTGGAAGAAGTTCTTGGCTTCTGGCTTCAGATCAGCTCAGCTCTGACCATTACAGCCATTTGGAGAGTGAACCAGAAGATGGAAGACCTTTCTCTCTCTCTTCCTCTCTCTCTCTTAAAAAATAGTGAGCCTCAATATATTCTGCTGGATGTGAGAAGTCAGTCACTAAAGGCCATATAAATTAGACATTGGGAGGTGGGGGATGGGGAAAGGTGAGTAATGAGTATAGTGTTTCTTGGTGTTGCAATGAAACTATTTCAAAATTGATTGTGGCAATGATTGAGCAACCTTTTGTGAAGGTGCTAAAAATGTGCACATTTTGAATGAATATCATGGTGTGTGACTATTAACTTGTTACATTAAAACAAGAAGGAAACAAGATGCGATGTATGAAAATATATGTCATTTATGCAAAAAATCAATACAGAAGGGAAAAATCATCAACTAAAGAGATTCATTACCAATATGGGCTGGGGGGGGGGACAATGGAGGGGGTGGGGAGATGAGGTGAAGTGGTAGAGATGAAGAGGGATCAACACTTTTTAGAAAGTGTTTACTATATTATGTATGTATGCTTAGTTATTTATTTACATTGTGCAGGAGGCAAACATGAGTTTTGGGGGATCAAGGAAAATTAGTACTACTTACAGCAATCGGCCTCTCAGTTCCCCTTGCTCTAATATTCTAGGGGCAATGCACAGAAGACAGGTGTTACCAAATATATGTGGGATCTGTACTGATGGAGAAGACCCCCCAAATTATGACTCAGACAGGTTTTTTGAAGATTTATTTTTATTTGAAAGAGTTACAAAGAGAAAGAGAGAGAGAATATTTCAATCAATTGGCTCATTTCCCAAATGGCTGCAAAGCCAGAAGTGGGCCAAGCCAAAGCCAGGAGGCTGAAACTCCATTTGGGTTTCCCACATGGGTGGCAGGGTTCCAGGTGCTTGGGCCATCATCTGTTGCCTTCCCAGGGGCATTAGCAGGAAGCTGGATAGGATATGGAGTAGTTGTAATTTGAAGCAACACTCCCATATGGGATGCTGGCACTGCAAGCAGCAACTTAACTCACTGTGCCACAATGCCAGGCCGCAGACAATTTAGGAGAAGCAAAAGAGATGCCAACCATCTCTTCCTGACCAAGAAAAGCAACATTTTCTCCCTACTTGTTTACAGTACTGAGGAATGTTAGTGGCTTCCTTCAGGACTCTAGATCTCATCTCCACTTAAATATAGGTGAATTCTTTCAGGAAGATAGAGAGGGCCATGCATTTGGCACAGTGATTATGACACCATTTGTCATATGTCTACATCTTCATCAGAGTCCCTGAGTTTAACTCCTGACTCTGCTTCTGATGCCACCTTCCCACTAGTGCATATCCTGCAAGGAAGCATGTGACGGCTCAGATACTTAGGTCCCTGCCATCCATGTGGGAGACTCAAATGGAATTCCCGCTCCCGCCTTCAGTTTGGTCCAGTCTTAGCTGTAGTGCATTTTCTTTTGTGCAAAACACTGGTTATTTCAAAATCTAAATATAGATTACTGAGTGCCTAAAACAATAAAAAAGCCAAGTATATTGCATACATGGAAGTTGCGAACATAGAAGGACAACGCAGCATCATATTTTCCAGGAAAGTTATGTTTTAGAGACTTGGTAATATTTGAGTCAAAATGTAAAGATTACATAAAAAATGAATAAAAAGAGTCTCAGGGAAGGTTATTCGAAGAGGCGTGAAAGCACAGATATAAATGGACCTATTGTTTGGGTTAATTTTAACTGAAAAGTGATTCCTGTTAAATATAAGAGTGGGAATAAGAGAGGCAGGAGAGGTACAGTTTGACACATGCTCAATCGGAACTGCCCCAAATGATGGAGTTAGAATTGTGCCAGGGGATTCCAATACAATCCCATCAAGGTGGCATGTACCAAGGCCATCTCACTAGTCCAAGTGATCAATTTCAGTTCACAATTGATCACACTGATAGGTCTGAGAGTCAAAGGGATCACACAAACAAGACTAGTGTCTGCTAATACTAACTGATAGAATGAAAAAGGGAGAGAATGATCCAACATGGGAAGCAGGATACACAGCAGACTCATAGAATGGCAGATGTCCTAAATAGCACTCTGGCCTCAGAATCAGCCCTTAAGGCATTCGGATCTAGCTCAAGAGCCCATGAGAATATTTTAGGCATGGAAAGCTAAGACACTCTGAAAAAAAAAAAAAAAAGAAGACCTAAATGAAAGATCTCTGCGAGTGAGATCCCAGTGGAAAGAACGGGGCCATCAAAGAAGGAGGTACCTTTCTCTGAAGGGAGGAGAGAACTCCCACTTTGACTATGACCCTGTCGGAATAAGATCGAAGTCGGCGAACCCTAAAGGCTTCCATAGCCTCGGCAACTCATGACCAGAGCCTAGGGAGATTACTGACGCCATAAACAAGAGTGTCAAATTGTTAAATCAACATCAGGAGTCACTGTGTACTTACGTCTCATGAGGGATCTGTCCTTAATGTGTTATCCAATGTGAAATAATGCTATTACTAGTACTGAAACAGTATTTTTACACTTTGTGTTTCTGAGTGGGTGCAAACTGATGAAATCTTTACTTAGTATATATTGAATCAATCTTCTTTATATAAAGATAATTGCAAATGATTAAAAAATCTTGGTGTTAAACTGGAAATTGCATAGATAATTAATCAATTTTTTAAAAAAAAAATCATGTAGGATCTCTGTCCTTAATGTGCTGTACATTGTGAATTAATACTATAACTAGTACTCCAACAGTATTTTCATTTTGTGTCTCTATCTGAGGGCAAACCGTTGAAATCTTTACGTAATATGTACTAAATTGATCTTCTGTGTATAAAGAGATTTGAAAATGAATCTTGATGTGAACAGAAGGGGAGAGGGAGCGGGAAAGGGGAGGGTAGCGGGAGGGAGGGAAGTTGTGGCGGGGGGGAGCCATTGTAATCCATAAGCTGTACTTTGGAAATTTATATTCTTTAAATAAAAGCTTTATATATAAAATAATAATAATAATAATAATAGCGTGGCAATAGCATATATTTCAAGTGAATCTATGATTAAAGGAAAAATGGAGAGAGATAAGTATGAAGACATGGGAGAAGGGAAAGATAATTGAAGGCATCGTAACCATGTAAGGAGTGAGATTTTGATCCTATACTTTGGGCAAAGGAAATCAACAGAAGTTTATGAAAAAATGGTATGATCAGGTTTGTAAGAATTCTGCACCAGGGACAGCATTAGTTACGTTAAAAGAAGTCTAAAATAAGGCAATGGGAGTAAAGGGACAAAACGGAACAAAATTCCAAAGAAAATTTTCAGAGAAGAGAGGAGGCCGAGATGGTAGGTTTATAGTAAAGTGGGTTGAATGAATTGTGTTACAAATAAATGAGTTATAGCTCTCAAGACAAAACTGATTGGGAAGGTAAAATAATTAATTTATTGATTTTAGCATCTATAGATGTCACTCTCCCAATGATAGTGTTAATAAGGACTGTGTTCATTAGGGCAGGATGTAGCATAACATAAATAACAGTTTGCTCACTCCTGGACCAACCAAAAATTGGATGGATCATGTTCCATCAAAATCACCTGAACAATCGTACATATTCCAGAATAAGTCTAAGAAGTACCCTTGCTTTCCCTGTAACTCAATTTCTCTTCATTTCCATTGTATTTCCCATTTTCTATTTCAAGTAGTATAATGCTGTATCATGTTTATAAAGGATCATAATTTCTAGAACTACTCTGAGCATTGTTCCATTGAACAATATAAAATAATGCCTTTTGTCTTACTCAATGTTTATTGCTTCAAATGAAGATGGTTTGCTTGCCTTTTTTACTGGCCTTCTTGTAAACAATACTCGCTTATCCTTTCATAACAAACTTTTCTGTGTTATTTGGTATTAAATATCTCTTGTAAACAATAAACAGTAGGATTTTAAGTCTAGCTGAGAGTCTTTCCCTTTTCACAAAGAGTGTATATTATTTATATTTTCTTGTTGTTGCCTTTTTTTGACTTTGATAAATGGATATTATATTTGCTTCCTTCTGACCCAGTAATTTGAAACATTTCCTACTAATTCCCCCCAGTGATAATAGTTAATGAATAGTCTTTCCACTTCCCCTATATATAGGAAAAAAACACATCTAGGTTTTTAACCGTACATAACCCAGGCTTTAATTTCTGTACTGGACCAGCACAGTGCTTCTTATACCAGGACTTAGTAAAAATTATTTTACATATGGATAATCACTGTATATAAAATTCATATGTATATAAGAAAAAAACCTAAATACTGATTTGATGTAAGGAGAACATATTTAGAAGAAGTGATATTTTATTGCTCAAAGTGAAATCTATTTAAATCGTTTTACTAGAACCGTCCTGTTCCAGGAATTTGCCAAAATGATGAACACACAGAGGAGTAAAGGTGCCTGCTGTAAGTTTTCCAGGTCTCTTAGAAAACATAGAATCATTCTTTGGGCCACATCCATGCAAACCTACAACAAAGGCAATGCTGTAGACATGGAGGAATGGACCTTGTTCAAAAAGGAATGCCCCATAGATGTGAACCTGGCAAAACTGGAAGAGTCTGTAGTGGCACCCAGCATCCTTGTAAACAAACAAGTTAAGAACCAAGAAAACGCACCTGTGTACTGAACACACTGAAACTCGAAGAAGCGAGGTCACTGCCTGAACGATGTGAAAGCAAATGACTGGAAAAATAAGGAAGACAAAGGGGAAGACGTGCCTGGGTTCAGAGGCAGCTGCAGTGTGCCCAGAGAAGCACATCTGTAAGACCCAAAGATAAAGATCTTGAGCCACTGCAGCCTGCTGTGTGTGGATTCATGGCGTGACAGGTATACAGTAAATAAACAAGGACTTCTGCACAGTTACAGATAAATGATACACAATGTTGTTTTTAAAATTTGTTTTTTGTCATTTAATTTAAGGTTATAGAAGAGAGCATGTAATTTTTATTCTAAGCTGAATTTAGGGCACCAGTAGAGTGACTGAAGCTCAATATTCAAATATCTGACTTTTCCTGAAAAAACAAAAAAGCAAGGCTCAAGTTGACTTAACAAATTCCATTTATTGAAGGTGCATTCTAAACTTCATTTTCAGCTCAGACTCCAGAAACTGACTTAGTTAATTGGGACAATTAAGAATCACCAAGGGTATAATTGCGCCTTTCATTGTGCTTCCGGAAGAAAGAGAATGATTTATCTCTGCAAACAAGGGCTTGGGGGACTGCAAGAAAAGAGAAGGAGACAAATTTCCTTGAAGAGGAAAACTGAGAAAGCTCTTTTTGTAACCAACTCAAGAAATGGTAAAAAAGCTTCACCATGTCTCCATGACAATAGAAATTATAAAATGTCTGAAATCAAGTGTTTAAAAAAAAATCCTACAACCTATGTTCTAAGTTGGTAAAGTAAAAGATTCTATCAGCCATTTATGTCAGCTGCTATCCTTAACCAATACTTCTCTCTCTCTCTTTCTCTCTCTCTCTCTCTCTCTCATTCTCCCTCTCTCTTATCAGAATCAATGGAAAAACTTGTGCTGATTTTAGTGGATGACAACAATATTAGCATTTAAATCAAAAGTTTCTGAAAACCTAGATTCTGGGCTATCCAGGGAAATTAAAGGAAATTTTAAGTCACTCTTACTATTAATTAGCCATATGTATATAATCTACATGGATTATATAAATAAAGTTGCAGAGATTTAAGTTTGTAAATGTTAATATTTGTACAACATTGAGGTTTCAATAATTGTGGGTCTGAAATATTTAATAGCACAAACCTGTGGAGATAGAAACAATCAAGTTTTTTATTTATGAGCTACTATTTGAGCATAATTTAATTAGTCTTATTCTCCAGGGTGGGCATTTGGCACAACAGTTAAGATGGCATGTGGGAGGCCTGCATCCCGTATCAGAGTGCTTTGGTTTAAGTCCTGGCTCCGCCCCTAATTCCAGCTTCCTGCTAATGCACACCATGCAAGGCAGCTGGTAATGGCTCAAATACTTGGGTCCCTTCTGCCCATTTGGGAGACCTAGACTGAGTTCCTAGCTCCTGGTTTTGTCCTGGCCCAGTCCTGACTGTTACAAACTCATGGGGAGTGAATCAGTAGATGGGAGTTCTCTCTTCTGGCCTGCTTGTCAGTCTCACTGCGTTTCAAATAAATAAATAGATTTCAAATAAAGAAAATGAATTATAAAAATAGTTTTAACCTCTGAAATTTTCACAAGAGGGCTGACCATATTACTCTGGAAAAGATGAAGAATCCATTGGACCAGCCATCTGTACTTATTTTTTGTGTCTACCAATACCAAAAGTACAAAATTTAGTCAGCTGTTCCACTATGTTGTCTACACAAGGCCACTTATCCTGCCATGGAATCTGCTAGTATTTCATCGTTCTTCCTATAAGAAATACTTTGTTTGATAAGAACAAAAGAAGATATTTATCTTTTGTCTTCAAAATATTAGAATACCTTCTAGCCTTTTCTTCTTGGATCAAGGGCTATTTTATTTTAGAAAACCATGAACCACAGAAGAGACTGGATAACATTTGACTCTTTTAGACTAAAGTAAAATATTTTAAGTAACAAACAACAATCACTTCTCTCGTGAGCTCTGTCAATGTTCCGAACAAGCTGCAAACTTGCAAAATTGACACAAGCATTTAGCTCAGGATTCCTGTGCTTTGAACTGCCTAGCAGTGCCCTTGATCTGAGCAGAATATGGAAGATGCCCTGTGCCACCCCATGAAAAGAGATGAGAGAAAGGAGTAAGAATCACATACAAGTCAGCTGTGAAGAGTGAGGAAAGGAAAGTGTGTAATTGGAAAAGCCAACTTTTCTGTAGCCCATTCCTTGTTCCAAGACACCTGTCCCGGTGGAAGGAAACCTTCAAGGGAACTCTCCAAAGGCCTCCAGGCAAATTTTTTATGCAGAGAGAGGCTCATCTCCAGAGACGGCCGTATTTAAATGCCTAGATCTTTATTCAGAAAATGCTTGATACAGAAAATAAAAGTTTGCTGTTAAATCTTGTTCGGTCTCCCACAATTTTCCTGTAATTTAAACATTTCTCTGAATTTAACAAGAATTTAACAAGCAGTAATGATGTGTTAGATATTCTTGTAGGCACATGACGACACACAATTTCTTTTACAGATATTCCTTACAAAGGTGTCACTACAGAGCCATTAGATTGATCAATGTGGTTCAACCCTTTCTGTGTCTACAGAGGAACACAAGGTGAATGCTAACTAGTTTCCACTCTAGCCTAGGTAAAATACACATCCACCAAGAAGTATAATTTCATTGTCATTAAAATCACAGCTCTCTTAGGCCTGCACTGTGGCTTGCTTGGTTAATCCTCCGCCTGCAGTGCAGGCATCCCATATGGGCGCCGGGTTCTAGTCCCAGTTGCTCCTCTTCCAGTCCAGCTCTCTACTGTGGCCCAGGAAGGCAGTGGAGGATGGCCCAAGTGCTTGGGCCCCTGCACCCACATGGGAGACCAGGAGAAGCACCTGGCTCCTGGCTTCAGATCTGTGAAGCGCCGGCCGTAGAGGCCATTTGGGGAGTGAACTAATGGAAGGAAGACCTTTCTCTCTGTTTCTCTCTCTCTCACTATCTATAACACTACCTGTCAAATAAAAAAAAAAAACACAGCTCTTATGCAAGCCTAAAATACTTAAGCCATTTATGTTTTTAAAAATAAGAATGAAATCAATTTGCCTGAAAAATGTTAGATAAAATGTTAAATAAAAGTGTTGGAGAGCCAGCATGGTGGTATACTAAACTGAGTATCTGAAACTGAGAGATCAAGATCAAGGTCAAGAGTTTGGAGCTGCCACTGTGCATAGAGGATAAAGCCCCTGACTGTAGCCCTGGCATCCCTTATGGGCATTGGTTCAAGTTCCAGCTGCTATACTTCGATCCAGCTCTCTGCTTACAGCCAGGGAAAGCAGTAGAAGATGGCCTAAGTCCTTGGGCTCCTGCACCTGAAATTAGGATCATGTGAAAGAGCCTACATGGACATGAAGACTGCCAGGATTATATGCTATCTCTTCCCTCCTGAAAAATGAACTTGTTTGTGATGAACACTGATTGATATAGCATGAGACAGCAGCATCTCCCAGGGGTACACAGTTGTGTCCTAATGGCTCACCTTCTTATTTTCACTGTTGTCATTTATGCTTTTATACATATTTATTTACTTATTGAAAGTCAGAGAAATGGGGCACTGAGGGGAGGTACAAAGAGAGAGGTCTTGTATGTGCTGGTTCACTCCCCAAGTAGCTACAGCAGCCAATGCTGAATCAGGCCAAAGCCAGGAGCCAGGACATCCATCAGGTTCTCCCAGGGGGATGGCAGGGGCACAAACACTTGGGCCATCTTCTGCTGTTTTTCTCAGGCCGTTAGTAGGGAGCCGGATTGGAAGTGGAGCAACCGGGACATGAACTGGCACAAAAATGGGAAGCTGGCATCGCAGGTGGCAGCTTAATCTGCTATGCCACAATACTGGCCCCCTCATTTATCTTTTAAGGCCTTAGTTTCTCTTTAAGAAAGTTCTCTCAATCCTTTGATGAGAAATTAAACTTTCCATGAAAAGCAGTGTTTTTCCTTCATGTACTCGCATAAAATTTCAGAAATCTTTTGAGCAATAAACTCATTATATTATCTACTTAAAATAAGGGATGTAAGGAAAACTAGGATTTGTTGCATTACATTATTTTCTAATTGTATTTGAAGAGGTGACTTTTGCAAACACTTTAGCAACTATAATTTCTGCACTGCAGGATGAAAATGATTTATTTCTAGTTGACATGTTTTATTAATTAGAATAATAAAAGGACAGTTGTCTGGAGTAGCAGTTATTTAAGTGTTTCCCACAGAAGTTAAGTACTCTGGTTGAAAAGGATTGACATTTTTGTGCATTTAATATGGGTGAAGCATTAAACTTGGCATGTGTAGCACTTATCTTAATTAATTCTCACATCAACCCTGTGAAATACCCATTTGTTTCCATTTTACAGGAAAAGAAACTGAGACTCAGAAAAGTTAAGTAGCTTTTTCAAGATTCTACACCTCGTGAATAATAATTGGTATTGTGAGTCAGGTCTTTCTGTCTCTATTCTTTATTCATTACATTACATAAACTGATTAAATAAAATGGCATTAGGCACGTAGGTTCTGATAAAATTAAGTGATGGAATTTTTGACCTGTGGAATCTGATAGGAGACAAATCTTGTCTAACATTTTAATTGATTCTCTTTTAGGACAAGTTTAGAAATACTGGAATCACATTGTTCGAGAAACAATATATAGTATCAGTCCATAATTTTATTTCTCCTGGGCTAAAAAACTTTGTTTCTAAAAAAATAGAATTATTTTAAATGTTCTTTTAACTATGGCAAAATACTGGCTGGCTACTGTGAACCATTTCCCCTTTCTTCTTGGCTATTTAACTAAACTATAATTTGAAGGTACTACTGTATTAGATGTGGCCAAAGGATTGAGTTGTTCCCAATGGAATTCGAGTGAAAGTCATTGCCTCCTTTCCAGGCATGGCCCATAATCCCCCGGGGTGGCAACATGCAGTGTACTCTTGGAAGTCATATATTGAAGATAAAAGGATCTCTGTGAGTCTGAAGCCATAAGTAATCGTTTGGGGCAGAGCTCAAAATGCCTGTCAGCACACTAGCACCTCTTCCGTAAAGTAAGATATAGACAGCTGTTGAATGAATTCCACCAATCACAGAGCAGTCCTGGCTTACATCTCTTATCTTTTGTATTTATTAAGCACTCTCTGTTTCACTCTCACAAATGTTCCAGTTCAAATAAACAAAAGTATCAACAGTGTTAGCTCTGTTAGCCACAGAGATTTATATAGTAGGACAAATAGCATTACCTTAACTAAGACATTGGATTTTTATTTGTCTTATGCTGTTTATTTCTTTCAGCATGTCTTGGCTAAATAGGCTATTTTGATTATGAAAGAAAAGCAGAGACACACATAAATTGTATACTTAAGATTCTGGTTCCATTTTTCTAAAGTCTATTTCAGTATGCCCTCAGTAAACAATGAGTTTACATATAGATGGAAAAGAAACAATCTAGGCAAATATAAGACTAGATTTAGTGCATATCTGACATAGTTACACTCAAATGTTCACTGGTGTTGCTATTATTATTTCTATTACTTTTCTATTTTTATTCTATATTCCTAGTGAATTGCTGAGAAAAATATGAATTGATACAATCTTTGCAAAAACTAACCTAGCAAAATTATTTCATCAGTATTCATTATCTGTGTCTAAATAATCTAATTTCTTAAAATCTGTCCTTTTCAGTTGAAACGAAAGATCCATAACTCAAAATAATTTATGCACAAGAAGGGTGGTTATCAGTCTAAGCTATTGAGAAGTCCAGGGGTAAATTTGCTACAGGTAACACTGAGTAGGCAATCAATAAAGTTATACAGGGAGGCTTATCTTTATCTGCATCTGGAGCAAGTCGCTGGATGAGGTATGCAGAATCTGCTCTGGATTGCCCCCTGAGTCATGAGGATGGATTTTCTGATGGGATAACTTGCACTGATTTCCACTCTTGTGGTGGTGATGGTTTAAGGGAATGTAGTAGGTAAAATAGTCCCAACAGATTTGCAGGGATTGGGGAGAGTCATTCCTGAGAGGAGGCAAAGATGAGCATAGGGACAACTCTGAAATGCATCTGTACACAAAAATACGTAAACACAAGTATTTATGATACATAAATAAGCAAAGATATTTACGCAGTTGTATTCACTAAGTGTTACCTATATTGGTAGAAATTCATAACAATTTTATGTTAAATTAAAATTATTAATAATACATTAGTAAGGTTTAAAATTATACAGGCAACAAAAATCAATGGCTTTGATAAGTATTTGATGATACAGGAAATGTTCATGATAGACTACTATGATGGCTAATTCTACATGGCAACTTGACTGTACTACAGGGTACCCAAATATTGGATTAGATAATTTTCTAATTTCTATGAAGGTGTTTTAGATAAGATTTACATTCAAATCAGAAGACTAACTCAAGCAATGCAGGTGGATTTCATCCAATAAATTGGAGGCCTGAAAAGGATAAAATTGTAAGGTAAGGAAAAATTCACTCTTTGAATTACTGTCTTTAAAGTAGAGCATTGTTCTCCTGCCTTCAGATTCAGAGCTGGACTAGAATTTCACACTAGTTGTCTGGGTCTCAGGACTTCACATTCAGTAGCTCTCCTGTGTCTCCAGCCTGCTGACTATGGATGATGTATAACCATGTGAGCCAATTCTTTTTACCAATTAAATAATTTCTTATTTAAGTTATCTCTTATTTTTCAAATGTAGCGTTTGTTTTTAAAAATGCTTTTTTTAAAGATTTATTTTATTTATCTGAAAGACAGTTACAGACAGAGATATAGCCAGAGGGTCTTCCATCTACTGGTTCATTCCCCAAATGACTGCAATGGCCAGAGATGAGCTGATCTGAAGCCAGGAACCAAGAGCTTCTTTCAGGTCTTCCACATGAGTGCAGGGGCCCAAGGACGTGGGCCTCTTCTACTGCTTTCCAAGGCCATAGCAGAGAGCTGGATTGGAAGTGGAGCATCCGGGACCCGAACCAGCACCCATATGGGATGCTGACGTTGCAGGCCAGAGCTTTAACCTGCTGTGCCACAGTGCTGGTCCCTCAAAACGCTTAAACAATTTTTATATATGTTAGACAGGATTCTTCAGAGAGATGGGTAGGTAGGTATATAGAGAAGTGGCATTAATCAGGGGAATTAGCTCACAGGTTATGGAGGCTTAAAAGCACCGTCATAAGCATCTACTAACTGGCTTATGTTAGTAAGCTTATGTTACTTCACTGGGAAGCCAGTAGCATGGTTCAGCCCAAGTTCAAAAGCTCCAGAACCAGTGAAGCAAGTGATGTAGCTTTCCGTCAGAGACCAAAGATCTGAGAACCCAGGGAACTGCCAGTATAAGATCCAGAGTCTAACAGCCAGAGAACCTGGAGTCCCAACGTCCAAGGGCAAGAGAAGAAGGGTGTCACAACCCCAAAAGAAAGAGACAGAAATTCACCTTCCTTCTGCCTTTTTGTTCCATCTGGGCCTCAGCCATTTGGATGGTGCCCATCAACACTTTTAAGTCTTTACTTAAAGGGGTTTATGTTTTTACTTAATCCTTTGATTCAATGCCAGTCTCTTCTAAGAACTCTGAAGAACTCTGCACAGACATCCTCAGAAATGAAGCTTTCTCAGCTATCTAGGTATCTCTTAGTAAGTCAAGTTGGTGCCTAAAATTAACCATCACAATATACATATATACGTTGGTGTCATCAATAGTAATATAACAGACTGCTATTTTTCTTATATAAAACATGATTATTGAAACAGTAGATTAAACATCAAGTTTATGATATTTTTGAAAGATTGCTATTTAAATGGGTTGATTTTTAAATGATAATGGAGACATAGAGTAAGAAAGAATGGTGACAAGCAAAATTTATTTTAGGTTGACTCCAAGATTTCTGTATTGGTTGACATTAAATATAAATTCATGGCCATAGAATTTGCTAGTTAATGGAGGAGCAGGATTTGGTTTGAGGATTAGAGTGAGGGAAGATAAAGAGGTTAATTTCAGACATATCAACTTCAAAGCACATTAGGTTGCCAGTAGATGTGTCCAAAAAATATTTGATACATAGCTTGACATTCTGAGCAAAATTTGCTGGAGATACAAATTTGGGAACCATCACTCTATAGATTTCAGTTGAAACTGTAACAGTCCATGTAACGAAGGCAATATACAGTGGCAACAGTTGAGAGTTCTGGCACACAGTAGAGCGTGAAAGGAGAGAGTAGAAAGAAGGTGTCACACTGCCAGGAAAGTAGAAAGAATATTTAAAGAGAGTAGAGGCCTTCAAGAAATAGGTAGTGGCAAAACAGCTCCCTTCCTATTGAACAATTTTCCCCTCTTCCTTAGAAAAATGTTGTTATTCATTCAGCCGGCCTATATTTCCCAGCTCACTTGAATTTTGTTTCCATCAATAGAATGTGGGTGCCAAGGAAATTGAAAAGGTGATATAGCATCTCTATCCTCGTATTTCACTTCTAAGAGCTGGCAGCAGAGGAATCATAGGCCCTTGCTGATAGCTGTGCAAAAACAAGGAGGGAGACAAGGTTCCCTGAGCCACCACATGGAGGACAGCCACACTGCACTAGTGAGATTCCATCAGCTTAACCTGTTGACAAGAAAGAAATTATTCTGTTCAGGTTCTGAAACCTTCCAGGTTATTTATTTTCACAACTAATATTATCTTCAGCACAGTGAAAACTGAAAATTATCAGTTGAATTTAGGAGATGATTGCTAACATGGAAATGATTTTGCTACACAGGAATGCAAAATCAAGGAAAGTTTTTGTTCTACTTAGGACCCAAAGGAGGTTTGATCATCTTCTACAGGCTGAGCAGAAGTCATAAGAGACTAGGAGGCAATGAGTCTACAGAAAATAGATGGAATCCCTCATGGAGCAAAGGTCATAGAAGAGATGCTGAGGCAGAGGGGGTCGGAATGGCCTTGAGGACGAGCATGAACACAACTCTTCCTACAACTGCAACAGGATGAAGACAGCAAAATGAGTGAACAGCTATGTCTGAGGAACACTGAATTCTAGTGAATATTATACCATGATAATTGTTGAACATCCAAGTTCTCTATATTTTGTCAATCTACTGCTTCTTGTATTTTAACCCATAAAAACCAATAGGAAGGCACAGTGATATCTAGATGCTGTCATTTCCTACTTAACCTTTATGAAAAAAGAAACATTCACATTTGATTTTCTTCAACTGGCTCATTCTTACTTCATTCCCTTTGAAAGTTATACACAAGATAAAGATCCCTTCCCAGAAAACAATGTTACCAAAGATTTACTATCAAATACCACCCCCAAGAAGAGAACTGTATGCCAAGCATCATTCCTCGTTGTAACACTACTTTCTCACTGAGAGCAACATGAAAAGGCAATGTGATTTTGAGTCTTGGCAGTTGATATTTCTGACTCACAGAAACGTTTATCTTCATATTGCCCTGCTGTGGGACTGAATCAAATAACCAAACTAAACTAAAAATGTCCCCACGTGCTGGAAATGATTGAGATCAAGGAGGGGATGCAGTGCAGGAGTGTTGGGGGAGAAGAGACAGTAAAGCAGTGCTTGATGTCCTTGTTATATTTTGTTCATTAAAGGAATGGTCTGTGTGTCACATTCTAAATCCTCATTTTCATATATTATCATTTCCCACTATAGTACCTTTTGGCTAATTTATAATAAAGATGTGTTTGTGTCTCCGTGATTGTTGTGAAACAATCGGTGTTAAATAACAAACTTGTATAATCATAAGAGCAACTTTATTGTTTCCCATAAGATTCTTCTTAAGGTCATTTGGAATTTTTTTCCCTTCTGGATGAACTCACAGGGGGGTTCCACAGTGTTTCCAGTCTCCCTATGTCTCTCGAAATTTGTCATTTCAAAATTGAATAGCAAGGGGCTGGCACTGTGGCGTAGTGGGTACAGCTGCCGCCTGCAGTGCCAGCATCCCATATGTGCACGGGTTCGGGTCCCAGCTGCTCCTTTTCCAATCCATCTCTCTGCTGTGGCCTAGGAAAGCAGTAGAAGATGGCCCAAGCCCTTCGGCCCCTGCACCCGTGTGGGAGACCTGGAAGAAGCTCCTGGCTCCTGACTTATGATCAGCTCAGCTCCAGCTGTTGTGGCCATTTGGAGAGGGAACCAACAGATGGAAGACCTCTCTCTCTCCTTCCGTGTGTCTGTAACGCTGCCTTTAAAATAAATAAATAAATCTTTTTTTAAAAAAAACAAAAACTGAATAGCCAGACCAGTGAAATAAGGACAAGTTTTAATACCTTTCAAATGAAACCAGTTAGCATGTCCAGCTTGTTCCTCCTCTCTTGGAACTCAAACTCCCTGATCCTCACTGGCCAGCATCAAAGCAAGTAAAAAAGTCTCCAGGGAAAGAGCCCACATTTAGGGAACAGAGGCAGCACTGACGTTTGCCGTAAAACGCAGACGCAGTCGTGATACATGCCGTTGGAGGCGGGGGCAGTCGCGATATTAGCCGTGAGGCGCAGGTGCAGTCGCGGTGTTTGTCTTGGGGCGCAGATCAGCCGTGGAAAGCAGTGGGGGTACGGGCGCCGGCGTGAAAAACCACGGGGCGCCGGAGCAGTCGTGGTGCGCCATTGGTTCCTTCCAGAAAGTAGGTACGCTATGCAATTACTCTTCCGCTTTCAGAGCACCCTTGTAGGAGTATTTTTAGGGCGAGAAGAGGAAGGAAGCAGACGGCCCTCTGTAAGGTGAAGTACCTTTCTGCCAACTCAGGGTTCCCCGCCCTCAGCTCCTGGGCACCCAGCCATTCCCCTCCTTCATTCAAACAGAGACCGGTCTCTGTTTCCAGACGCTGTGTTGGGGTTTTGCCTCAAATAGCCGCTGGACACTCTTCCCTACCCAATGCTTTAACTGAAGTGGGTCTTCTCCCCAGGCATTCGTTTGTCTCCTTGTACCAGGTGAGGACACCCTCTGCTGTAACCTCCAGGCAGGAGTCAATAGCAATTTTCCACTTCCAGACCACACATGGCCAGCACTCCAGGTGGTTCTCCTTTAAGCTTCTGGCAACTCCTTCCCAGGGAATTCTCATTCTCCCTCTTTCTCTGTCTCTCACTCACTCCCATTGCCACTCTTGCTCTCTCTCCAGTCGCCATTGACTTACAAGCTGGAGTTGAGTGGTAGCTGATGTTGGCCTTGGCAGAAATAATGATCGCCTGCCATCTGCTGCATGTGTTCTCCTTTTCTTTCTTTTAAAGATTTGTTTTTATTTATTTGAAATACAGAATGAGAGAGAGAGTGAGAGAGAGAGAGAGAGAGAGAGAAATAACGTGTTCTATCCACTGTTAAATCCCCAAATGGCCACAACAGCTGGAGCTGAGCTGATCATAAATCAGGAACCAGAAGCTTCTTCCGGGTCCCAACAAGGATGCAGGGCCAACAAGGACTTGGGCCGTTTTTATTGTTTTCCCAGGCCATAGCAGAGAGCTAGATCAGAAGAGGAGCAGCAGGGACTAGAACCAGTGCCCATATAGGATGCCAGGGCGCCAGCCCCTTTCCTTTTCTTTCTTCAGAATAAAGAGTTAGGGGCGCGCACCAATAGTCCGGGAAAAGATAGTTTAATAAAAGTGGAGTTACTGTAGCCTCAGGAAAAGGCTCAGGAAAAAACTGCAGAGGAAACTCTTCCGGATCTAGTGGATGTGACACGGAGGACCTACAGGGAGAGCAAGGTTGCCCACCGCATGGAAGCCCAGCCGAAGAGTCTACGCGCCAGCGCTGGAAGGGGAGGCAGAGTGGACAGTGAGAGAGAGAGACAGAGAGAAAGGTCTTCCTTTTGCCGTTGGTTCACCCTCCAATGGCCACTGTGGCCAGCGTGCTGTGACCAGCGCACTGCGCTGATCCGATGGCAGGAGCCAGGTGCTTCTCCTGGTCTCCCATGGGGTGCAGGGCCCAAGCACTTGGGCCATCCTCCACTACACTCCCGGGCCACAGCAGAGAGCTGGCCTGGAAGAGGGGCAACCGGGACAGAATCCAGCGCCCTGACTGGGACTAGAACCCAGTGTACCGGCGCCGCAAGGTGGAGGATTAGCCTGTTGAGCCATGGCACCAGCCTTGTGACTTTGTTATTAGCATTAACAAGTTTTCATAATCCCTAAAGATATAGAGAGAGTAGAATACTGAATATCCACTTATCACATCTTGGATAATTCTTGGTATTTTTGAAACTATATTATAGACTCAGTTGAACCTTAAATTCTAATATGTACATATATGTATAAGCACGTAATATATGTACTGGTTTCTGCATCTCAATGTTTTAAACTTTTAACTAGGTCATTCTGCATCTAATTCTTTTGTCTTTGCTTAAATTTTTAGTTGGAATTTATCTGTATAATAGCATGCAGATGCTTCTATATATTATTTTTAATTAATTTCTTTGAGGAGTGTGTATATGTAGAGAAAGAGAGGGAGATCCCTGTCTTCTGGTTTACTCCCCAAATACCTAGCAACAGGGAATTCAACCTAGGTCTCCCATAGCGGTGGCAGGAACTCAACCAGTTGAACCGTCACCTGCTGCCTCCCATGGTGTAATTAGCAGGAAGCTGGAATTGGGAGCAGAGCTGGGCTGGAACCCAGGCACTCCAATAGGGGGCCGCCCATCCCAAGTCGTGTCTTACCAGCTGCACCAAACATTCATCCCAATATTTTAATTGTTGTATTCTACTATTTGATTGTATTCATATTATTATTAATTAATAAAATCTTAAGTTTTTGTTAGTCAGCTTTGCACCACTATATCAGCATGCTTGACCCAGAGCACTTATAAAAAAAAGGAAGTTTATTCAACTCACAGTTTTGGAGGTTCAAGACTATGGTAGCTGCATTGAGTCAGTTCTGCATCATATGGTGGTTTGCAATAGCAGGAGCTCAATCATTTCTTGAGCCAGATAACAGAAAGGGGAAGAGGTACAAAGTTTGCACCTTTTACAACGACTCTCTCTTGCAAGAACTTAAAAGTCACCAGAGGAAGATATCATTGCCTGAGGAGGGCAGGGCCCCCAGTAACACAAAGACTTCTCACTATGCTCCACCTCTTAAAGGTTCCACCTAAAACCACCACCACCCTTCCCTGGGGGACAACCAAATATGGTTTACTATGGTAAAATTGTCACTAATTCTGTGCTAGTGAAAACAACACTACATTGGACATTCTTAGACTCCACAGGTACATTGCTGTGGTGTGTATTCAGAGTGTGGAAACTCTGGTATATTCAGAATATATTCAGAGTGGTGGAAATTCTGTTTCAGGGGGCATGCCTATATTTGATTTAATGAGTTCTTCATCTCCAAAGTGCTTTATCAAGTGTTGAGATCAATTTATATGCCTGAAAGTCTCCAGCCCATCCGTATTTGACTTCTTAAAATTTGTATAAATTATGAGTTTAGAAATGATACAACATTTCCTTAATTTACAATTTCTTATTTAGAAGGGGTTCTTTGTCTTTTTCTTTCTGATTTACTTACAAGAAAGTGCTTTTTTTTTTGTAAATTTATGATATTCTTTGATGACTAACTGCACTGGAAATGTTTTTGTGTGTAAATTGACTTTTCTCTATATTATAGAGCTTTTGACTTAAAGGTTACATTGTAATGTAGTTATCTCTACTAATCTTGATTTATCATTCATAAATTTGTCCATTTCTAAAATTTTCATTATACAAAAAATAAAGATATTCTCCAATAATAATAAAAAAAAAAAGAATAAAGAGTTAGGGACTGGCACTGTGTGGCTCAGGAGGTTAATCCTCTGCCTGCGGCACCAGCATCCCATTTGGTTGCTGGTTCTAGTCCCGGTTATCCTCTTCCAGTCCAGCATCTCTGCTGATGGCCTGAGAGGGCAGTGGAGGACGGTCCAAGTGCTTGGGCCCCTGCTCCTGCATGGGAGACCAAGAGGAAGCACCCGGCTCCTGGCTTCATACTGGCTCAGCTCCTGCTGTCGCCGCCGTTTGGGGAGTGAACCAACAGATGGAAGACCTTTCTCTCTGTCTCTCCCTCTCACTGTCTGTAACTCTAATATAAATAAAATAAAATAAAAATAGCTAATTGTTAGACTTTAAAAACTTTGGGAAAAAAAGAATAAGGAGGTAGATGTTAGATTTTTTTGTTCTCACTTTGAAGAAGTAAGAACAGAAGGAGCCCCACTGTGCGGTATCCTGATACATTCATTTGCATTCTCTCTCCAGACTGGAAACTCCATAAGGGCAGAGACCTTGTCTGTATCCTACCAAGTTCCTCAGCAACTGACAGAGCGCTTGGTACAGAGTAAGTACTCCACAAATATTTACCAATGAATGAATTCTGTTCTATTCATTCGTTTTTGAGAAGAAAAAAAATACTTGTCTCTTTTCTTAACATGGCTGCCCCAAGCCCAAATTTGCAGCAGAGAAGTCTGATCTGACTTTAAGAATGAGAACATTTTATTTCTTTTTGCCACATAATGATAAGCCTTTATATGGGGTTGTACTCCTTCCAGGACCCTGCCCTGTCTTCATAGTTAGCACAGACTTAAATGAGAAGATGTTAAGTCAAACAATTTAACTGACAGATGAGGCTTTACAGATAATCTAGCTCCATAATTTAAATAAGAGATTTGTGCCAAATCTCAAGAATGCTAGTTCTTGTCAGAGCAGAAAAGAATAAGAATGGCTCTTGGTCCAACCAGACAGTATACTCCTGTGATTAAATATAAGACAGTACCCAAAATACCTCAGATAGTACTTGCAAACCAGATCAAGGGTTTTTTTTTATTATTATTTTGAAGATAATAAAATACTCCTCATTGAAAGATATTATCATTTGCAATCTTGTTGGAGTAGTGGAAATGTTTTGAAAATGTATGACTTTCTTATGCAATTCCAACCAAACTGGACTTATTGATTGTTGGAGTGAGTCTGAAGCTCACAAAAGGTTCTTGTCTCAATTGCTTTAAAGTAGTTAAGACACAAACTGTCTATTTCTATAACCTTATCACCAGTTGTTGTCTGTGACAAAAATACACTTATTGTGCATCTGGTAGCATGGAGAGATTTATCTCCTTTCACATAATTCCAGTAGAAAATTAGGCTGGAGCTGAACCCTTCTATAGCAGTGATGGCTCAGTGCTTTTGCAACTGCTGAAAATATTTCTCACCCTCTCCATTAGCTCATAAGCAACAAGTGGATATTTTATGCCACTTTGTATCTCTTTATAGTACCTGGACCCAGAGTAGATACTCATTGATACATTGATTGAATAAATGTACATAACTTTTAAGTCTGTAGTTTCTTTATTGGAACTACTACTTCATCTTCCTCAAGTGGTATATTCTCAGTGTCTTAATTTTAAAAATCCTTAATAAATTCAGAATATTTCTTTTGAAATAGTCTTCTTACTAATTTTACTTCGTTTTCATTTTATGTTACGCCTTGAATTATCTTTAATAAGCCCACTGTTGAAATTATTGTTCTTAGTTAGACTGTAATTGTGGAGAATTTTGCTCTACACTTATCAAACTTACAGAGGATGGAAAAAGATATTTTCTCATCAGTGACTACTAGCTCTGTGACCAAGACTGCTATAACAAAAGAATAATTAATATAAAAAACAACAAATTTATTTAATATAAGTTTTAGATGATGAGGTGACATGGAGGCCTTTGGAAATAAGTACGCAAAGAAATAGGGAAAACCTATGTGTGTGTGTGTGTGCTGTGTTTGATGAAGAAGCAGATAGTCATGGAGCAGCATGACTGGGCAAAACAAGTATGCTCTAGCAGTAGTAGACTGGGAGAACTTAGCAAGGTGTCTTTGTTGAGATTCTTCTTGGTCCTTTCTGTGTTCTTATGTCCTTTTGTCTTCCAGCCATGGGGAGGGCACCTTTTGTATGAGCGTCTGATGACCTGGTTCGGGGAAGATGAGAATGACTTTTCTTGTGTTTCATCTTTTCTCATGGTCCAAGTACCATGTTTTGGGGTGGCCTATCTGGAACCTAATCAATCTCATACCAAGTTATTGACATACAGTAACTTTCTGAACCCACATGAATTCTTCCTCTAAATAATCTTAGAACAGGGAAGCATTTGAGGTGGTGTTGAAGGCATAGGCCAGTTTCAGCTAGATTTCAATCATGGTTCTTTTTATTTATTATGATATTGACAATTCTCATAGCTTCTTTAAATCTTAATTTCCTCTGATAAAGCTCAGATACTTGAAGAACCCACCTCAAAGGGTAGTTAGGATAAATAACTATAAAGCACTGAGTATGTTGTCAGATACCTATTAAGCACTCAATATATTGTTTAAATGTATGTGTTATTGAAATATTTGGTCAAATTTTCAAAATGTAATCATTTTTCATTATGTTGACTGCACCTTCTTGACATAAAGGTAACAAATTACAAAGGGTCATGTGTGAATACTTCCAGAATGATATTCTGGGCATCTGGTATTATATTGACAATTCAAGTAATTTTTCTAGATTACTTAGAAAAATTAGTTTCAATGTACAGTCAAGTATAAGAAGGTGGTTGCAGCAATAGTTGTCAAAAAATTCAGATTTTTAGAAATGCTTTGACAATTCATAGGAAGTGGGATAATTTCTTTTTTTGGACAGGCAGAGTTAGTGAGAGAGAGAGATTCCTTCTGCTGATTCACCCCCTAAAGGCCGCCATGGCCAGCACACTGCGCCCATCCAAAGCCAGGAGCCAGGTGCTTCTCCTGGTCTCCCATGCAGGTGCAGGGCCCAAGCACTTGGGCCATTCTCCACTGCAGTCCCAGGCCACAGCAGAGAGCTGGACAGGAAGAGGAGCGACCAGGACAGAATCGGGCGCTCCAACCAGGACTAGAACCTGATGTGCCGGTGCCGCAGGCAGAGGATTAGCCTAGTGAGCCATGGCGCAGTCCAAAAATGGGATAATTTCATGCAAAGAGATGGTAGGAAAATGGTTCAACTAGTGTTTGATGAAGTGGATCTTGAAGAGTAAGGATTTGAAGGGAAAGCAAAAGGGAGAGTGGCATTGCCATCCAGGCCTTTCCATTAAACAAGGAAAAGCTTGAGGAAAATCTGGGGAGTGTTTGAGCCTCATGTTCATGAAGCAAGGTGGCATGCTGTTCAGAGCAGACAGGTAGATTGATAGGCAGTCCCAGAATCCTGAGTGTCCACTAAAGGACTAGGGACCTTTGTTCTGAAGAGAGTCAGAATCTATTGCAGGTTTTGGAAGCTCCATTCAGGTAGTAAAAGATAAATAGAGGGATAAAGGAAAGAATGAAGAAGAACCATTGAAGTTATGTAATAGTACATACTAACTGAGGGGGAAAGAGGGCCAGAACCAAGGCTGTGGCATTGGAAATGGAGAGAAAAGTTAGACTCATAGCATAGATTTGACAGAATCCGAGCCACAGGCATCAGTGAGGTGTATGGATAAGCTACAAGGTGTTCCTGCTTTCATGACAAGTCAGTATCAAAACAGGTAACAATGAAGGAAATAGAAAAAGGAAAAGGGTTTGTGTTTGGAGGGGTGGAAGGCTGCAAGGGAAGAGATGATGTTGGTTTGAGAAATTCTCAGTTCAGAATGCTTAAAGAAAGTCTGACTGGAAATGTCCAACTAACAGTTGAATATACCAAATGGACATTCTAGGAAGAGTTTGGAAATGGAGGTGCATGTGCAAGTCAGCTGCATAGAGGTTATACCTCATACCGTGAGACTAATGAGGTCACTTCAAAACAGACTAGAGTTAGAAAGAGGCCTCGTAGCAAGTCTTAGTAAATTGCTTCCTCAAAGGTACTATCATTCTGTTCTTAGACTTCTATCTATAAATTGAATTGAATCTGTTTAAAAAACTAATTAAAATTTTAAATTAAAAAAAATTTAAATATTTTATTTATATGACAGGCAGAGTTACAGACAGTGAGAGAGAAAGAGACAGAGAGAAAGGTCTTCCTTCTCTTGGTTCACTCCCCAAGTGGCTGCAATGGCCAGAGCCACGCCGATCCAAAGCCAGGAGCCAGGTGCCTCCTCCTGGTCTCCCATGTGGGTGCAAGGGCCCAAGTACTTGGGCCTTCCTCCACTACTTCCCCAGGTCACACCAGAGAGCTGGACTGGAAGAGGAGCAACTGAGACTAGAACTGGCGCCCATATGGGATGCCAGCGCCATAGGCAGAGAATTAACCTAGTGTGCCATGGCACCAGCCCTAAAATTAAAAAATTTTTAAGAAGGATAGTTGTTGAGAAAATGAGCAAAGAAATCCAAAATGGAGAAGCAAGAGAAACCAGAATCATAAAATAAAATAAAAGACGAATGAGTCTCAAGCATGAATTTAGAATAATCTTTCTCTGGCCATAGTCATTGCCATAGTTCAGTTCACCATATTTCTTGCCTGAATTTCCTAAATGCCAGAGGAAATACTAGCATGAGCTTTTTATAATAACAGTTTCATCATTCCGCTCCTTTACTAACTTTTCATTACCGTCAGAATCAAGTACCGGGATAGCAGGAAAATCCCATCAGGATCTCCCACTTGCTTACCTCTCTAACATCGTATGTCACCATTCCTCTGTTGCACACACTGAGTTATATTAAACTCTCAGATGTATCTGTTCCCTTTCATGATCTGATCTTCCAGAATACTGCTTTTGCCTGAAACATCCTCCCCTGGTCCAAATATCTGTTCATCTTCAAGCCTTAGCTAGAGAGTCACTCATTCTATTCAGCGTTCCTTGCTTCCTTTCACACTGAGTGTTTTCCAACACACACAGAAACAGACACACACTGAGTTGGGAATAAACACCTCCCAGTGGGCTTTCACAGTACACTGTAACATGAATTGTGGCACACTGAATTTAATAACAATTATACTTGCAGCTACAATGACTAAGTATCAGACATTACACTAAGCATATCATTTACCTCATCACATTTTATGTTCTCAACAAATCTACAAGGTCCTTTTGTTATCCCTACTATACAATGAAGTGGGGGGAAAAGTACACTAGTGAAAATACAGAGCGACAAATGCGTAAAGTTATTCATTATGATGTTGGTTGTAATCGCAAAAGATTGGCAAGAATCCAAATATCCATTGATAAAGTGCTATTGATAACTCATGGCACATGCATACAGGAAATGCTTTGTATTGTTTAAAAGGAATAAGGAAATTATTTCTAGGCACCTATGATGTAATCTCTGAAATACATGTTAAGTTAAAAAAAAAAGTATAAGGGCCGGCACCATGGCGCGCTAGGTTAATCCTCTGCCTGTGGCACTGGTTCTAGTCCCAGTTGCTCCTCTTCCAGTCCAGCTCTCTGCTGTGGCCTGAGAAGGCAGTGGAGGATGGCCCAAGTGCTTGGGCCCTGCACCCACATGGAAGACCGGGAAGAGGCACCCTGTTCCTGGCTTCAGATCAGCATAGCTCCGACCTTAGCGGCCATCTGGAGGGTGAACCAACGGAAGGAAGACCTTTCTCTCTCTATCTCTCACTGTCTGTAATTCTGCCTGTCAAATAAATACATAACATCTTTTTTAAAAGAGTACAGGGAATTTTCCAAAGCAAATATTGGAAGAAAAAAATCTAAAAATAGGGGCCAGCATTGTGGCATAGCAGGTAAACCCACCACCTGAGACGCTGACACCCATATAGGTGCTGGTTTGAGATCTGGCTGCTTTCCCTTCCGATTCAGTTCTTTGCTCATGGCCTGGGAAAAGCAGCAGAAGATCGCCCAAGTGTTTGTATCCCTGCTATCATGTGGGAGAGCCTGGTGAAGGTTCTGGCTCAGCTTTGGTTGCTGCAGCCATTTGGGGAATGAATCAGCACATGAAAAACATCTCTCTCTATGCCCCCACCCTGTAACTCTGACTTTAAGTAAATAAATTCTTATAAAAAAAAAACATAATTGAGAACAGTGAAAACACATAGAAGGTGAGCCATTAGGACACAGCAGTATACCCCTGGGAGATGCTGCTGTCTCATGTTATACCTGTCAGTGTTCATCACAAACTAGTTCATTCTTCAGGAGGGAACAGATAGCGTATAATCCTTGCAGTCTTCATGGCCAGGGAAAAGCAGTGGAAGATGACCCAAGTACTTGGGCCTTTGCTACCCATGTAAGGGACTCAGATGAAGCGCCTGGCACTGGCTTTGGCCTGGCTCAGTCTTGGCAAGCTGTGGCCATGTGGGGAGATAACTAGCAGAAGGAAGATACTCTTTCTCTCTGTGTGTGTATCTCTCTCTTACTCTGTCTCTGACTTTCAATACATAAATAAATTTCAACAAACACTGAAAGTGAACAAACAGAAATGATGACTTGTAAGGAACAATGTGAAGGACAAATAATTGCAAATAGTCGTTTGAATATACCTCCCTGTAACTTCAACTTTTTTGAATATGTAAATAGTGTATATATTTTAAAATTCAAAAGAGCACTCTTTAATAATTAAAAACAAATATATATGAGTGAATCTATTATACACACAATTAATAACAATGTTAGAAAGGGAATAGTATTTTAAGTGAAAATACAACACCAGAATTTAATTATACAGATAATATATGTTTTTTCTAAAGACAAGATAACCTGCACAAATACCTGAAACTTTGTTCACTAATCTTATTCATAGTAATAATAATTGTACAACTACCCTAAAAGTATATATGCAACTTCCTATTTATATCTGTATAAACATACTATGAATATTTTATATATACATACTAAGTACACATATCTCTCTAATACTGAAAACTAGTAATTTCATTGTAATAGAAAAGAAATGCAAATATAAAGTAGAGTAAGATTTTTAAATCAGTATGAACATTTGTTTATATACATAATTTTGTATGTGTGTGTATATATATATATATATATGCACATATAATTTCTTAACTACGTTCACTGTAAAATCTTATAAATAATAAGAACCCAGAAACAGAAATCCTGGTGTCCAGATTTTGGTCTCTACAGTATTACACACAGTAGGATCCTTTGCTTCTTGGATCAGTGGTTAATTCTAAGTGTTCAAAACAAAAAGGTGCCATGTGAGCCCGAGAGCCCCTTTTTGTGTGTTGAAAATGGGAAGCTGTTAATTAGCCAAATGAGCCACAGTGCTGGCCCTTTTTAAAAAAAAAAAAAAAAAGCCAATGGAATCATTTAAGAACATTGGAGCCAACTTAAAGGGGTTCTCTTTGGAAGAAAATAAAAAAATATGAGATTAAACATGAATTTTGAGCCTAGAAGCAGTGATTTACCAGGGCAATGAGCATACCTTGTGCCTGGATCCTGGTTTCCAATATGATTTTCTAAGAAAAGGAAAAAGAACTCCTTGGAGAAATGGTCTAGAACTGCTGGAGTAAATTTATAAGTATAGAACATCTTAATTTTTAGTTTGGAACAGATTCAACGTGCTTTGTAGATAAAAAGTCTCAGAACATGGTGATATTCCCTGTCCCCTTCCCTCCCCCTCTCCCCATCCCACCCTCCATATAGTACCAGATAGCAAGGAAGTCCTCTCAAACAAGCAAACAGATGGAACTTTACAATAATGGGAATATATCAAATGCAGACAGGGTCGATGAAAGCTCCCAGTGATCAAAGCTGGAAAAAATTTAAACGATAGAATAAATAAGGCAGTATTTTATTATAACACAAAATGTGAAATAAATATCCATGGGTCTTTATTTATATAAAAGAGCAAATAAGTTGAGATCAACCTCCTGTGCAGAGGGGTTCCAAATAATTTATGTAGCTACCCTACCCTGAAGTATGGATGGCATATAGTGACTTATTTCCAAAGATTACAGTTTGGCAAGGGAAGAGGACAAAAGTAACTTTACAACAAAGAAATTTGGAAAACACTATATCAGCCAAAGTTGATTTTACGTACCTTTGATAGGATGTGATTAAATTGAATTTTACCATTGTGGTCTTACTCCCAAAAACTTAGAATCACACTCTGATCATGAGAGAGACATTAGACAAAGCCCAACTGAGAATGTTCCACAAATTATCTGTCGAATACTAGTCAACTCTGTCAAGATTGTCAGATTGGAAAGTTTGAGAAACCATCACAGCCCAAGGTGAGACATGACAATTACCTATCATGTGGTATCCTAGAGAGATCTTAGAACATAAAAAGATATTAGATAAACAAGAAATGTGAATAAAGTATGTAATTTAATAATAAATCAGTGTTTCATTAATTGTGACAAATGATCCAAATTAATGTAAGACATTAACAGCGGAGAGAACTACATGGGGAGCATATGAAAACTCTCTATATTATCTTTGTAATTTTGTGCGAAAATACAAAATTATGATACATTTGTTTGCTACATGTGAATACATAAGAGCTTTGAATTAATAATGACAAGAGAGTGAAAGAAAAAGAAAGACAAAACCCTAGGGATCACTGTTGGAAGTAACTAGGGCAATACTTAATTACTGTAAAAACTGGAAATTAGAAGGAAAATAAATTGTCACTTTTCTTGCTACTCTGTACGAATTATTTGTCAGAGCAATCCAAAATCCCTAAATACTGTGAGAAAGTTGTGTTTTTTTTTTTGAGATGAGCTACACTAACATATTGTAGGAACAATAGAATCAAAAATCACCCTTGTTCAACCAACCCTTAAAGAAATAATTGATTCAAGCAATAATCATCAGTTGATGAACTCAGTAGATGAAAAGTAGATTGAAACTCTCCAATGGACACTTCTAATGACCTCATTGAAGGTAGAAAGTTAGAAATGTGATCCCTCCTACAAAAAGCCCACTGCATCTTCTAAGTATACCAACCCCACTCCAGAAAGTTCTAGATATGGCTTCCATTCATAGAAATTATGAGAGATAGAGGAACAAATTAAATGACACCAGAAGGAAACAGTCTAAAATGTAAGAGAACAACAATGTCAGTTTTAGTAATCAGTTGCATAAAAGAGGTGGGAGGATAATGTAGATGAAGAGCTAAACCAACCAAATGTAATTTGGGGAAAATGTTTGGATTCTGATTTAAATAAATTAAGTGCAAAGACTTTTTTTTAAGAAAGTCTGGAGAATTTGGTATGAACTGATTATTAATTAAATCAATTAATAAATTAAACAAGAAAATGTGTATTATAATGTTATTGTGTTAACAACACTGTGCTCACATTTTGTGGAGATTCATATTAAAATATTAAGGGGTAAAATGGTATGAGATCTTGGATTTCCTTCAAAATTCATTGTTGAAGTAAAAGAAGGAAGATAGGGAGGGAGAGAGGAAAGGAAGGAAGGAAGAAGCCTTGACGGCAAAACCTTGATAATTTTGAATCTGAATAACAAGTATATTGGTTTAATCTTATACATATGTCTCCCATATGCGCTTCAAATTGTTAATAAAGAAAACATTCTTTGTTTGTTACATAACCTGATGATTTTAGTCCCATATCTAGAAAAAGCAGAGGCTGACATTTTTATGGATTTTTTAAACTTTTATTTATTAAATATAAATTTCAAAAGTACAATTTTTGGATTATAGAGGCTTTACCTCCCATAACCTCCCTCTCACCCACAACCATCCCATCTCCCGCTCCCTCTCCTATCCCATTCACATCAAGATTCATTTTCAACTATCTTTACACACAGAAGATCAATTTAGTGTACACTAAGAAAGATTTCAACAGACTGCACCCACACAGAAACACAAAGTATAAAGTACTGTTTGAGTACTAGTTATAGCATTAATTCACATAGTGCATCACATTAAGGACAGATCCTACATGGGGAGTAAGTGCACAGTGACTCCTGTTGTTGATTTAACAATTGACACTCTTATTTATGGCGTCAGTAGTCACCCTAGGCTCTTGTCATGAGCTGCCAAGGCTATGGAAGCCTCTTCAGTTTGCCAACTCCGATCTTACTTAGACAAGGTCATAGTCAAAATGGAAGTTCTCTCCTCCCTTCAGATAAAGATACCTCCTTCTTTGATGGCTCGCTTTTTCCGTTGGGATCTCACTCACAGAAATCTTTCATTTAGGTCATTTTTTTTTCTTTTGCCAGAGTGTTTTGGCTTTCCATGCCTGAAATACTCTCATGGGCTTTTTAGCCGGATATGGATCTTATTTTTGAAGATTTTTCTCTTTTCAGTAATATGTGGTATTCTACATTTAACTAGTATTTTAAGGATGCTTTTTTTTTTTGGACAGGCAGAGTGGACAGTGAGAGAGAGAGACAGAGAGAAAGGTCTTCCTTTGCCGTTGGTTCACCCTCCAATGGCTGCCGTGGATGGCGCGCTGCGGCCGGCGCACTGCACTCATCCGATGGCAGGAGCCAGGTGCTAGGTGCTTTTTCCTGGTCTCCCATGGGGTGCAGGGCCCAAGCACCTGGGCCATCCTCCACTGCACTCCCGGGCCACAGCAGAGGGCGGCCTGGAAGAGGGGCAACCAGGACAGAATCCAGTGCCCCGACCAGGACTAGAACCCGGTGTGCCGGCGCCACAAGGTGGAGGATTAGCCTGTTGAGCCACGGCGCCGGCCAAGGATGCTTGTTTTAATGTTATCAAAGTATGACACTCAGCTTGTATTGACGCTTACTAAGATCAGAGAACTACAATAGGAATTTAATAAGTATAATAATACGAAGAATATGAAAAAGTTGGCAGACTTTAAAAGTTCTTCAATAGAGTTGCTCCTGTATTTACTGAATCAACATATTTTTGGTTCTCATTTTGTTATGGCAGAGAAATTGGCCCTTATAATGGTGATGGTTATAGATACAAGAGAAAAATTACCAATTTTAATGCTTATTTGATGATTTTCTCAAGTATGTGTATAACACAAATACTTAATTCCATTTGATTCCTCTACTACTTGAAGTACTCAGTTTGTGGCAGCAGTATAGTATCTTCGAAATGATTGCAAGTAACTGTCACATTTTTCTTTGTCAATATGTGGTAAAGGACCAAAATGTGTTTCTGGGTGGTTCTCAACCATCCTTAATGTTATGGGTTGAGAGGAAGTTGTCTCACCAAAACTCACACAAGGTGATTAAATGCTGTTGTCTTAATGTTAATGATTTGTGGCTTAAGGTGGAGCCTTGATTTAATTGTGGCAGCTAGGATGGGGCCAGTGGGAGGCCTTTAGGTCGCTGGGGACATGCCCTTGGAGGTTAATTCTCATGAGAGAGCTGATTATTATTTGAGTTCAAGTTCAGCCTAGGTTTTCTCTATTTCCTGGCTCACCATAGAATTCTGTCTCTTCATACACCATGATCAGCCTCCACCGACTTCTGGACTATGGGGCTACCTGATCATTCTTTGTAACTTCCAAAGGAGAGATGAAATAAACCCTTTGTTCCTCAAGAAGCACCTCTCCAGTATTTTAGTTGAAGTAATGAAAAGCAGACTTACCCACTTAATAAATGGTCCCTCACAGCTCTCAAGTAGGAGATGGAGTGAAAATATAAGCTAGTTATTTTTCATAAACGTTAACATTGAAATAAGCAGAAATCCCAGAGATGATGAATAACCAAAGAATAAAATCTAAGTGTGAGATTTCACATAAAGGAACATGAGTTCTCTTAAGGAGCACTTACCCAGATTAATCATGTTTTTAAATGTATTCTAATTCAGATATTTGGAATTGGGAAATTATTACACAAATGTAACTTGCTAAATGTCTTTTGTTGTGATGAAACTAGTCACTCACTATGGGATCAATAAATTATTAGTCACATAATTGTGTGACATTTGATAGCCTACAAAGCACTTGCACATACATTAACCCATTTTCATCTCACAACAGGTTTTTGAGAGCTCTTGGATTATTGTTTCCACTTTACATATGAGCAAATGGCCTGACAGAAGTGTTTGAGACCAGTATCTGGGTCCAGTCCTGATGGGATTGGAGAGACTGGACCTTGGATTTAGAATCTACAGCTTACACAGTTCAATCATTCATATTTTTACAATACCAGGATGTCTAACACAAAGAACAGTTCCTGACGCAGCCGAGACTATAACTCTATCAGAGACAAAGCCTCCCACAAACTCCTAAGCTGATTTGTAGGTTACAAGACAAACGAGGGAAATTCTTCACAATAATATATGACAGAAATTCAGAAGTAGTCCCCAAACACAGCATGATGCGTTTCCAAATGATTGAAGAAGATATGCTCACTGTATCACCCTGTCTTATTATCAATGTGCTTAACTCCATAAAATATAATAGAAAGGAAGAGGTATGTCATATGTTAAGGTTGTTAAGTTTCTCTATTTACTGTAATGTGAAGCAATGGATATGATATTATCACTATCCAGAATAAGTATAGTAATTATTAAAATTCATAAAATAATAGGTAGCTACTATGTTGTACATTTGTACTGTTGCTCTTGTAATCCACAAGACAGTCCTGAGAAGTGATTGTTGCTATTCCTATATTATAGAGAAAGGAGCTGAGACTTAGAAAGATGAACTTTTTCACACCACGTAGTAAGTGGGACTGAAGCCCCAGCACTCTCCTATCCAAAAGCCTATGCTCCTCATCATAAAACTATGCTTTTCCTCCCATCTCTGTCCCTCCCAGCAGAGTGTAGTAGCAGTGCCACTACAAAAACAGCACAAGTATTTTTCATTTTTTTAAGATTGTTTAATTTTATTTGAAGATCAGAGTTAGAAAGAGAGACTGAGAGAAAGAGATCTTCCATATGCTGGTTCACCTCTCAAATGACCCCAACGACTAGGGCTGGGCCAGTCCAAAGCCAGGATCCAAGAGCTTCCTGCAAGTCTCCCATGTGGTGGCAGAGGCTCAGGGACTTGGGCCATCCTCCTTTGCTTTTCCAGGCACATCAGCTGGGAGCTGGAGCAGCCATGACTCAAACAAGCGATGGCTGAGCTGTAGGCAAAGGTTCAATCTGCTGTGCCACAGCACTGGCCCCTATTACTCTTTTTTTTCCCAGATAGAGAGCTTCAAATGGAATGACTCATTCATTTATCCAATATGTTTACATTGTATCTCTTCCTTGTGCATAGAAATACATTACATAGTTCCTCCCATTAAAGAATGGTTCTCTATATGAGAGGATGTGTGTGTGTGTGTATGTGTGTGTGTGTGTGAGAGTGGACAGAATAGTGCTATCACTACTAGTACTACTAATCATAATTGCTATGCAACACTAGAATTTTATTATATACCTTGTTGTTTTAAATATGTAACATATGTTAACTCATTTAGCTGTCATGGTCTGATGATAGATCATCCCATTTATTTGATTGACTATTATGTTGGTTTATGCATATTTCTGGTTAAAACAAAGATTTTCCAATTTCTGAAATAGCACAATAGTCTATTTGGTAATCTAAATCTAAATTACAATTTTGAGGAAGCCATTATAGATATTAGGAGTAATACTTGATTGTTATACAACTTTGTAATATCAACATCAGATTATTCATTTAATAAATCATTGAATATTCATACTTGTACAAGCTTGGGCTAGTTACTAATGAAATTTCTTCAGTGTGACTTAAGCATCTTCAAGGGGCCTTATAATCTAGCAATGTAAAGACCAAACTTGCACGAGTATTATCAGAAACTTTGCAACCTGTTACTGTCCACTTTGTTCTGCCTCTGCCCAAGCTACTCATCATTGTGTCCATTATCAGCACTCACAAAGCAGACTCAGGCCTGTTGCAGTTCTGAGGACATTCTAAAATAGATAAAACAACATTTTGGCCTACCACTTGGTGGGACTTGGTGAACAGTTGCATTGTAGATCTAAATTTTGGTGGCCAAGTGTTTCTATTCATCCAGAATTTATTGAGTTCTCATTATGTGTCAGGCACAATTCCATGGTCTAAGAAAATAGCAGTGAATTAAAAAAAAAAAGACCCTACCCTCATGGAGCAGTGTCTTGAATAGCATGGACATTTTCAGGAAGAACTTTTCCAGCCAAGGGAAATAGTAAATGCAAAAGCCTTAATGGAAGCATGATATGCCCAATCTGAGGTTAGTGTTATAGCAAGAGGGAGGGTATTTAGTTTGAGTATGGCGCTAATCAGTATAGGTGATTGATAAAGTCTTTATGGATGAAGTGATAGAAGAGCTGTCCTTGTTCCTCTGCTTTCTCTAGCCACTGACAAACAAGACCACACACACCCATACGTCATGTCCTAACTTGTTTAATGGGTCCTGTTCAGTTCCTGACCTAGGATCAATCAAAGTAGGAAATATGTGAGAAACCTTATATTAAAATCCATTGGCTAGTGGACTTAAGTCTCATCCTTAGAACTGTATTTGAAGATTTCCCTTTGTATCGCCTTGACTTCCTATTGTCTTTCACCTCTAACCATTCAAATGATTTTGCCAAACCATCCCTATAATTCAGCCTGGGTATCACATAGAAACAGTAGCTGGGCAACTGCCTCAGTACCAGCTGCTTCTCATCAAGGAACTATAACTCAGTATGCTGGAATCAAGCAGGTATTGTTTATATGGTCTTTTGTAAGGTCTTGGTGTGAGTGATGTGAATCATTGACATACAGAACCACCAACAATGTCCATAATAGAATTCACGTAAACCTTGAATACTTATCTTTCTTTCCTAAATAACCCTTTTTTCATTTTAGTAAGAGTTCTTGATACACAAACGGTAATAAATACTCAACGGATAAACAAACAAACCAGATGTGGGCTATGAGTTGCCGAACTGAAGTAATCAGCCAACTGCATACAGAATTCTCAGTTTCCCTCTTTGTTGAGCCTGTTTCTGGGAGTGAACCTCTGCTTTGTTTCTTATGTGATTCACCCAGTTGTCCTATCTTGTATTTCAGTTCCCTTATATGATTGACATTCCATGCCAAGACTTAGCTATTAACTATGAACTAATTCTTACCAACCATTCTTTCAGAGGACTGATGCATTTCTCAGTATTTCAATCTTTTTTGCCAAGTGAGTTTGCTCTGTTTTAAAGATCTCCCAACAAGCGGCAAATCACCTAGAATACAGGCAAGATTTCCTGCACTTTGTCAAAAACATAGGTGGTCTTGATATGGCCTTTGGACATGGAGCCTTAGACCATGTCTGTTGCCTGCCAGGCCAATGTATCTTTGTTTCCTGTACTTTTTTAAACATTTATTGAAATATGGGATAAATACCAAGAAATGGATATAAATCTAGAGATAAATGAGGGTTTTTTTTTTGTCCTCTGATCAGACATAACTAACACTCAGGAGCAAAATATAACTAGTACTCAAAAAGTCCTTACTATCCCTCATTTCTTTTTTTAACGTGGGAAAGAATAGTATATTGTCACATATATAATGTGATTCAGTGAAGCAATATTTATAACTGTATACCAAATGATATTATATCTGTAGTTTTTAAAATTTTCTATATATGTTAACTACCACATATTAGAGAGATCATGATATTTGTATTTATAGGTCTTGCTTATTTCACTTAGCATAATGATCTCCAGTTACATCCAGGATTTCATTCTTCTTGTGGTTGAATAATATTCCATCATGTATATATATATATATACATATATTTTTCCCTTGTCCATTCATGAATTAATGGACATCTAGATTGATTTCATATCTTAGCTATTATGAATGAGTTGCTGTAAGTACGGGAGTAAGGTATCTGTTTCATATGCTGATTTCATTTCCTTTGGATATATTCCCAGGAGTGGGATAGCTGGGTCATATGTAGAACTATTTTTAGTTTTCTGAAGAGTCTCCATCCTATTTTCCATAGTAGTTGTACCAATTTTCATTCCTACCGGCAATGTATTAGAGTACCTTTTTCTCCATATCCCCAACAGCATTTGTTATTTTTTTATTTTTGAATGATTGCCATTCTAACTGGGGTGAAGTGATACCTTTGTGGTTTTTATTTGCATTTCCATGAATGCTAATGAATATGAGTATTTTGTCATGTGTCTGGTGGCCAGTTGTACTTCATCCTTTGGGAAATGCCTGTTGATATCCTTTGCCCATTTCTTAACTAGACTGTTTTATTGTTGTAGAGTTTCTTGAGCTCCTTATACATTCTGGATCTTAATCCTTTATCAGATGCATAGTTTGAAAATATTTTCTTCCATTCTTCTCATTGCCTCTTCACTGTATTCAGTGTCTCCTTTGTTGAACATCAGCTTCTTTCTGTGATGTAATCCCATTTGTCTACTTTTGCCTTTATTGCCTGTGCTTCTGGGCTCTTATCACATAAGTCTTTTCCTAGGCCAGTGACTTACACTATTTCCCACATGTTTTTCTCTGATAATTTGATGGTTTCAGGTCTTACGTTTAGATCCTTGAGACATTGTGAGTTGATTTTGATATAGGATATAAGTTAGAGGTCTTGTTTCAAACTTCTGCATGAGGAAATCCAATTTTCATAACACTACTTGTTGGCGAGATTGTCCTTTCTCCTGGTAATAATTGTTCAGAAATTCTTGGATTAATTTCTGGGGTTTCTGCTCTGCTCCAGTGGGTCTATCCATCTAATTTTGTGCCAGTTCCAGGCTGTTTTAATTATACAGCCATGTAGTATGTCTTGGGGTCTGGTTGGGCTTTTTCTTTATTGTTTATAACTGCTTTGGCTATTCAGGGTCTTTTGCATTTCCATATGAATTTTAGGGTTCTTTTCCCTAGATTTGTGGTGAGTATACTTTGTGTTTTGTTTGAAATTGTACAGAAATTATAAGTTGCCTCAAGTAATATGAACATTTTGATATTAATTCATCCAGTGCGTGAACGTGGAAGATATTTTTGTGTATTTTGTATTTTTCTAAAATTTTATAATTTTTATTCTAGATATCCTTCACATTCTTGGTTAAATTTAAGTAAATTTATTTACTTATTTGAAAGGCAGAGTTGGGGGGAGCTGGGAAAGAGAGCACAAGTGCAAGCAAAAGCCCACCAGTGTGCTTCCTTTTGCTGGTTCATTTCTCAAGTGGCTTCCAAGATGTATTACATGGAAGTGGATCAGAAGCAGTGCAGTCAGGACTCAAACCTTTGCCTGTAAGGGATTCTGTCATTAAAGGCAGCATCTTAACCCACTGCACCACACCACCCCTGGGACTGATTTTATAAATTATTGCTCAGCCAGAGCATTGCTGGTGTATAGAAATGCTATTAAATTTTGTGTTCGGGGCTGGCGCTGTGGCGTAGCAGGTAGAGCCACCACTTGCAGTGCCAGCATCCCATATGGGTGCAGGTTCGAGACCTGACTGCTCCTCTTCCAATTCAGCTCTCTGCTATGGCCTGGGAAAGCAGTACAAGATGGCCCAAGCCCTTGGGCCCCTGCACCCACATGAGAGACCTGGAAGAAGCTCCTGGCTCATGGCTTTGGATCGGTGTATCTCTGGTCATTGCGACCAATTAGGGAGTGTGTATGTGTGTTTCTAACTCTGACTTTTAAGTAAATAAATAAATCTTCTAAAAATTGTGTTCATTTTAATGATATTCGTATTACATGAGCAAATTTCATGTATTTCATATATACAGATTTAGGAGCAAAGTGATGCTTCCCACCCCACCATCCCTCCCGTGCTCCCACCCTCTGTCCTCCTTCCTTCCTTTTAATTTTTACAATGACATACTTTCAGTTTATCTTATAATCATAAGATCAACCCTCCACTAAATAAAGAATACAACAAATAATAATAAGAAAAAAACATTATTCCTCAACAGTAGAGACAAGGGATGTAAACAGTAATCAATTCTCAAAATGTCAATTTTGCTCATATATATTGAATCATGTTATCTAAAAACAATAGTAATTTGACATCCTCCTTTCCATATTATATTCCTTTGATTTCTTTTTCTCACCTAATGACTCTGGCTAAAACACCCAGAGCACATTGAATATAAGTGGTGAGAGTGGGCATCTTTGGTTCCAGATTTTAGTGGAAATGCTTCCAGCTTTTCCCCATTCAATGCGATGCAAACTGTGGGTTTGTCATATATTGCCTTGATTGTGTTTAGGTATGTTCCTTCTATACCCAGTTTTTTAAAGGTTCTTATGAAAGGATGTTGTATTTTATAAATTGCTTTCTCTGCATCTATTGAGATAATCATATGGCTTTTATTCTTCACTTTGTTGATGTGATATATTTATTGATTTGTATCCCTGGGATAAATCCCACTTGTTCATGGTGGATGATCTTTTTGATTTGTTGTTGGACTTCATTTACTTGTATTTTGTTAAAGTATTTTACATCCGTATTCATCAGGGATATTATCTATACTTCTCTTTATTTTTTTAAGGTGTTTGTTTGATTTTGGAATTTAGGTAATGCTGGTTTCATAGAGTGAGTTTGAAAGGTTATCCTTCCTTTTAATTGTTTTGAATAGTTTAAGAAAGAACTGACATTTATTCTTCCCTAAAAAAGCTTGGTAGAATTTAGCAGTGATGCCATCCAATGCTGGGTTTTTCTTTGTTAGAAGGCTCTTTATTACTGATCCAGTCTCAGTCTTGGTCATTAGTTTAATTAGGTTTTCTCGGTCTTTGTGCCTCAATTTAAGTAAATTATACGTGTCTAGAAATTTGTCCATTTCTTTGAGATTTTCCAATTTATTGGCATATAGCTATTTGTAAAATTCCTAATGATTCTTTTTGTTTATGTGGTATCAGTTGTAAAATCACTTTTCATCTCTATTAATTTGGGTTAGTTGGGCCAATAGTTTATCAATTTTATTTTTTCCAAAAAACAGATCTTTTGTGTAATTTTGAAAATTAACTGTAGGGGCTGGTGCTGTGGCATAGCAGGTAAAGCCACCACCTGAAGTGCTGGTATCCCATATGGGCAATGGTTCGATTCCTGGCTGCTCCACTTCCAATCCAGCTCTCTACTATGGCCTGGGAAAATTGTGGGAAGTATTTCTCTCTTGCAGATTTTGGGTATTCTGTTTGTGTTTTTCTTTTGAAATTTTGACTGTAATGTGTGATGGTGATGATCTTTTCTGATCATATCTATCTATGCATTTCCGGTATTTGGAAGTCCATATCTTTCTCCAATTTGAGGGCATTTTCTGCTATTATTTCATTGAATACTTTTTCAAAGCCATTCCTTTTTTTCTTATCTTCAGAAGCTCCTAAGATTCATATATTTTGTCATTTGATGGTATCCCATACATTCTGAACACTTTTCTTTATAATTTTTTTCTTCTTTTTTTTCATTTTTTTTTCCTTTGGTCAGTACCAAAATCTTAAATACCATTATGCTACAGTGGAAAGTAAATAGTAGGAGTAGGGGAAATAAATAAGAAAAAGTCGAGCCACAGGAAACAAATTAATTGAGAATACCAGCGAATTTATCAAGATTTGTAATTGTTAGGGTTTGATAATAGTTTTTTGGTCCCCTAAAGGCTCATGAGTACTGGAGACCTGGTCTCCAATGTCTCAGGTAAATGACTAGTAGATTGTTAATGGCTCATGAATTAAACATGGAGACTTGATCAAATATGGCATCTAGGTGGTAGGTCCAGTGGGATGTCTCTAAGCTATCGGTGTGTTCCTTTAGGAGGTAATTCTCCAAAGAAGGTTGGGTGTGAATGCTGAGTTGGCCCTAGCTGTGTGCTTGCACGCACTCTCTCATGCTCTTTCTCTATCTCTCTCTCTCTCTCCCTCCCCTCCCTCCCTCTCTCTCTCTATCTCTCTCTCTTCCCCCCTTCTCTCCCCCTCTTTCCCTCTCTCCTCTTCGTAGGGGAGGTAGTAATTAAACTGAGCCTTGACGAATGAGTACACACTGGACAACTAAGTCAAAGATATTTTGGTTTCAGCATGCAGTTGTTATTTTTCCTACTGTCATGCATCCAACCATCAATGCTCATATACACATATGCAACACTTGCGTGTACACACATGCATGCATACACAAAGGACATGTAATCCTTCATTCTCATTCTCTTAATTCTTCTATATTCTAAGAATTTAAAGTTATGAGGGAGTAGAAGTTCTATTAGGGAGATAATTTAAATCATTTTATTAAGAATTCTTGCAACTTGAAGCATCAAATATCATTTAAAATATGACAACCAGCTGGCTGTTTTGACTATAGAGTCACCAGAAACCTTTGTTTCTCACAGCAGACCTTCTGAGCTGAGATTACATAAGCCAGGAGATCGTAAACTTGAGGGTGTATCAAGATCTACAGGGAAATTTAATAAAAACTCAGACAAACAGACATATTACTTCCCTTTGTCCCCATTTTTTAAACCATGGGGACCTGTTAAATCAGAATTTCTAGTAACAGAGATTGACATGTAAAAACTACGGAATAAAACCCTCCATATAAAGCTAATAGCTTTCTTGTTAGGAAATTTATAACCATGTATATTTCCAATTTCATTTTTCACTAAGTCAAAATGCTGCTGCTCTGCAAAGATGCCTTTAAATAATAATTCATTTTGGGGATTTGTCAAAGGACTTAGAATTTTCTTAAGGTTAACAAGTTAACAATTGTCTAAATTCTAAACCTCCATATCACAGGTTGTCAATTTAGTAAAATATCTTCAAAGTAATTTGAATTATATCTAATTATAAATATTGTATGCCTCCAATTTCTTAAGCAAATGTATTTTTACAACATTTCTATATGTAAGAAATATGAGCAATTTCTAAAAATTGTTAGAACAGTATTTTCAGTTGGCTGCACGATGGGGGAATAGGGAGAGAGCTCACTGATAGTCCAGGAAAAGATAATTTAATAAAAGTGGAGATAGTGTAGCCTCAGGGAAGAGTTCAGGAAAAAACTGCAGAGGAAACTCTTCAGAAACTAGAGAGACATGGTGGATCTACATGGAGGACATGGATGCCCATGGCTTGAGAGCCCAGGTGCCTAAAGTCTTCTCCTCCACACCAGTAATGGAAAGAGAGATGAGGCAAAACCATGGTAGCCTGAGACACTGGCAGAAAACTGGTGGAAGAGCCTAGAGGGAATGAGACTTGAAGCCCTGTGGGGCAAAGTACACCAGCCTAACTAGAGGAGAGAAAAAAATAAAAGGGATGTACGGACATGATTTTCTCTCTCTCCATTCACCTTACAAAGGCATGCGAGATAATAGAGCAAGTGCCATTTTGGTCGTATGTAACAATGTGCCAGCTCAGGGCTGTGTCTACCTCAACCGATCAGAAAAACCTGACTCTGGTGGAAAAAATAACAGGAGACCAAGACCTAGGAAATGTGTGTAGCTTATGAACGGGGACTGTGGGAAAAAAAAAAATTAATGAGAGTGTGTGGGAGAACTCATGGTGTGACTGAGATGTGAGTAGTCTCAGTGGGAGATGCCACAATCTTGGGTGGCCTTGGCTACCCAGTCAGAGACATTGCAGGGGAATCTGAGCTTACATTGTGGACTGCACAGATACTTTGTGTTGTCCTTGGGACAGAGCAGATGAATATTATACCCACCAAGGCTGGCACACAGGCAATGATTGCCATCGATTAGAAGAGCTTAGCTGAGCGGAATTACTTCTCTTCTCAACAAAGAGAGAGAGAGAGAGAGAGAGAGAGAGAGAGAGAGAGATTTACCATGCCAAATGTGGGTGTATCACCTTTGGCACACTCTTAAACCTGAAGAACTGAACAGAGCTCTCTGGCCACACCCACCATTAGCCACTAGAGATTCACCAAAAGCAGATAGTCCACTTAATCTAGAGTCATAATATAATAAGAAAAGCCACCACATTGGAAAAAAAGAAGAAGAAGAAGAAGGAGAAGGAGAAGGAGAAGGAGAAGGAGAAGGAGAAGGAGAAGGAGAAGGAGAAGGAGAAGGAGAAGGAGAAACCAAAGAATAGCTCCACAATGCCAAACAACAAATGCAAAAAAATGAGGAACAAAAGAACATGGAAGACATTGGGTTGCTCCCCAAAGAACATGACACTCCAATACAAGATTATGAAGATGATGAGATAGAAGAAATGCAAGATACAGAATTCAAAAGATTTATGATAAGAACATTTGGAAGTTATCAAAAACAAAGTCATGAACTACAGAAATCCATACTGGACAGGAGAGAAAATCTGTCTTGTGAAAACGAAATCTTAAGGAGGAATCAAAACGAAATAAGGAATTTAGTAGAACATGAAATTGAGATATTGAAGAGAAACCAAAATGAAATGAAGAATTCAATAGAACAAATGAAAAACACATTTGAGAACCTTAAAAACATAATCAGTGAAGCAGAAGAGAGAATATGAGACTTAGAAGGCAGAGCACAGGAAAGTATACAGTCAAACTAAAGAAAAGAAGAGGAAATTAGAAATCTAAAAAATATTATCTACAGGATACTATTAGTGTCCTATAATAATACTATTACTAATACTAATACTAGTAGATACTATTAGATACTTATATATCTTCAGGATACTATTTTAAAAACCCAACATTCAGGTTCTAGGAGTTCCTGAAGGCATGGAGAGAGAGAATGGATTAGAAGGCCTTTTTAGTGAGATACTAGCAGAGAATTTCCTGGTTTTGGAGAAGGACAGAGATATCCAAGTACAGGAAGCACATAGAACCCCAAATAAACATGACCAAAAGAGATCCTCACCACGACTCATTGTAATTAAACTCACCACAGTGAAACATAAAGAAAAGATTCTAAAATGTGCAAGAGAGAAAAATCAGATTACTCTCAGGGGATTTCCAATTAGATTCAGCAGACTTCTCATCAGAAACCATGCAGGCTAGGAGAGAATGGCAAGATATGACCCAAGTACTAAGAAAAAATCTGCCATCCCAGAATATTATATCTTGCAAAGCTCTCATTTGTGAATGAAGGTGAAATAAAGACCTTTCATAGCAAATAGAAATTGAAAGAATTTGTCACCACTTGTCCAGCCCTGCAAAATATGCTTAAAAATGTGTTACACACAGAAACACGGAAACACAGCCATCAATACTAAAGAAGGAAAAGGAAGAAAATCTCTCAGTAAAAGATGACAGGAAGTTCAAAGCATATATTAGAAATATCTTTGGGAAGATGGCAGGGCAGTCACTACTTATCAATAGTCACATTGAATGTTAATGGCCTCAACTCTCCAGTTAAAAGACACAGACTGGCTGAATGGATCAAGGAACAAAACCCATCCATTTGCTGCTTACAGGAAACACATCTTCCCAAAAAAGATGTATGCAGACAGAAAGTGAAAGGTTGGAAAGATATTCCATGCCAACAGAAACCAAAAAAGAGCTGGCATAGCCATCTTAATATCAGACAAAATAAACTTTAACACAACAACTGATAAGAGAGAAAAAGAGGGGCACTATATACTGATTAAGGGATCAATTCAAAAGGAAGATGTAACTATTATAAACATACATGCACCTAATTACAGGGCAATGGTTTATTTAAAAGATATGTTAAGGAACTTAAAGACTCCAATACAATAGTACTGGCGGACTTCAATGCTCCTTTTTCGAAATAGATCAAACGGACAGAAGATCAACAAGGAAACAACAGATTTAATCGGCACTATAGCCCAAATAGATCTAACAGATATCTACAGAACTTTTCATCCTACGTATAAGAATTTACATTCTTCTCAGCAGTAATGGAGCCTACTCTAGGATTGACCACATACTAGGCCATAAATCAAGTATCAGAAAATTCAAAAGAATCAAAACCATACCACGCATCTTATCAGACCAAAGTGGAATGAAGCTGGAAATTAGCAACTCAGGAATCCCTAGAGCATATGCAAATACATGGAGAATGAACAACATGCTGCTGAATCAACATTGGGTCATAGAAGAAATCAAAAGAGAAATAAAAAACTTTGTGGAAGTAAATGAGGATAACAGCACACCATATCAAAACATACAGGATACAGCAAAAGCAGTGTTAAGAGGAAAGTTTATATCAATGGGTGCCTACATCAAGAAATTGGAAAGGAACCAAACAAATGAGCTATCAATGCATCTCAAGGATCTACAAAAACTGCAGCAAACCAGACTCAAAACTAGTAGGAGAAGAGAATTAATTAAAATTAGAGATGAAATCAACAGAACTGAAACCAAAAAAAAATTTAACAAGATGAGCAAAATGAAGAGCTGCTTTTTGTGAAAATCAACAAAAAACACCATTGGCCCAACTAACTAAAAAAAGGAGAGACAAGACCCAAATCAGTAAAATCAGAGATGAAAAAGGGAATGTAACGACAGATGCCACAGAAATAAAAAGAGTCATCAGAAAGTACTACTAACAGTTGTATGCCAGCAAACGGGGAAACCTGTCAGAAATGGATAGATTCCTGGACACATACAACCTACCTAAATTGAAACATAAAGACATAGAAAACGTAAACAGACCCATAACTGAGACAGAAATTGAAACAGTAATAAATGCCCTCCCAACAAAGAAAAGCCCAGGACCAGATGGATGCACTGCTGAATTCTACCAGACATTTAAAGAAGAACTAGCTCCAATTCTTCTCAAACTATTCAGAGCAATAGTAAAAGAGGGAATCCTCCCAAATTCTTTCTATGAAGCCAGCATCACCTTAATTGCTAAACCTGAAAAAGATACAGCAGAGAAAGAGAATTACAGACCAATTTCCCTGATGAACATAGACACAAAAATCCTCAATAAAATTCTGGCCAATAGAATGCAACAACACATCAGAAAGATCATCCACCCAGACCAACTGAGATTTAGCCCTGGTATGCAGGGATGGTTCAGTGTTCTCAAGACAATCAACGTGATACACCATATTAACAGACTGCAGAAGAAAAACCATATGATTATCTGAATAGATGCAGAGAAAGCATTTGATAAAATACAACACCCTTTCATGATGAAAACTCTAAGCAAATTGGGTATAGAAGCTACATTCCTCAATACAATCAAAGCAATTGATGAAAAACCCACGGCCAGTATCCTATTGAATGGGGAAAAGTTGGAAGCATTTCCAGTGAGATCTGGTACTAGACAGGGATGCCCACTCTCAACACTGCTATTCGATATAGTACTGGAAGTTTTAGCCAAAGCCATTAGGCAAGAAAAAGAAATTAAAGGGATACAAATTGGGAAGTAAGAACTCAAACTATCCCTCTTTGCAGATGATATGATTCTTTATTTAGGGGATCCAAAGAACTCTGCTAAGAGACTATTGTAACTCATAGAAGAGTTTGGCAAAGTAGCAGGATATAAACTCAATGCACAAAAATCAACAGCCTTTGTATATACAGGCAATGCTACGGCTGAGAAAGAACTGCTAAGATCAATCCCATTCACAATAGCCACAAAAACCATCAAAGACCTTGTAATAAACATAGACAAGGAAGTTAAAGATCTCTATGATGAGAAATACAAAATCTTAAAGAAATAGAAGAGGATACCAAAAAATGGAAAAATCTTCCATGCTCATGGATTGGAGGAATCAACATCATAAAAATGTACATTCTCCCAAAAGCAATTTATACATTCAATGTGATACCAATCAATATACCAAAGGCATTCTTCTCGGATCTAGAAAAAATAATGATAAATTCATATGGTAGGGAGACCTTGAATAGCTAAAGCAATCTTGTACAACAAAAACAAAGCTGGAGGTGTCATAATACCAGATTTCAAGACATACTACAGGGCAATTATAGTCAAAACAGCATGGTACTGGTACAGAAACAGATGGATAGAACAATGGAACAGAATAGAAACACCAGAAATCAATCCAAACATCTACAGCCAACTTATATTTGATCAAGGATCTAAAACCAATTCCTGGAGTAAAGACGGTCTATTCAACAAATGGTGCTGGGAAAACTGGATTTCCACATGCCAAAGCATGAAGCAAGACCCTACCTTACACAAGAAATCAACTCAAAATGGATTAAAGATCCAAATCTGTGACTTGACATCATCAAATAATTAGAGAACATTGGAGAAACTCTGCAAGATATACGCACAGACAAGGATTTCTTGGAAAAGACCCCAGAGGCACAGGCAGTCAAAGCCAACATTAATAATTGGGGTTGCATAAAATTGAGAGGTTTCTGTACTGCAAAAGAAACAGTCGGGAAAGTGAAGAGGCAACTGACAATGGGAAAAAATATTTGCAAACTATGCAACCAATATAGGATTAATAACCAGAATCTACAAAGAGATCAAGAAACTCCATAACAACAAAACAAACAACCCACTTAAAAGATGGGCCAAGGACATCAATAGACATTTTTCAAAAGAGGAAATCCAAATGGCCAACAGACACATGAAAAAATGTTCAGGATCACTAGCAATCAGGGAAATGCATATCAAAACTACAATGAGGTTTCACTTCACTCCAGTTAGAATGGCTCACATACAGAAATCTACCAACAACAGATGCTGGCGAGGATGTGGGGAAAAAGGGAATAATCCTCTGTGGGTGGGAACGCAAACTGGTAAAGCCACTATGGAACTCAGTTTGGAGATTCCTCGGAAACCTGAATATAGCCATACCATACATCCCAGCCATCCCACTCCTTGGAATTTACCCAAAGGAAATTAAATTGGCAAACAAAAAAGCCGTCTGCCCATTAATGTTTATTGCAGCTCAATTCACAATAGCTAGGACTTGAAACCAACCCAAATGCCCATCAACAGTAGACTGGATAAAGAAATTATGGGACATGTACTCTATAGAATTCTATACAGCAGTCAAAAACAATGAAATCCAGTCATTTGCAACAAGATGGAGGAATCTGGAAAACATCATGCTGAGTGAAACAAGCCAGTCCCAAAGGAACAAATAAATTATATGTTCTCCCTGATTTTTGACAACTAACTGAGTACCTAAAAGGAAACCTGTTGAAGTGAAATGGACACTATGAGAAACAATGTATTGATCAGCCCTTGTCCTGACTGTCAAGGAACAATTTACTATTTTATTCCTGTTAAGTATTTTTTTGTTCTACTTAATACCAATGGTTGAACTCTTTAATTAACACACAATTATTCGTAGGTGTTTAAATTTAACTGAAAAGTGATCCCTGTTAAATATAAGAGTTGGAATAAGAGAGGGAGGAGATGTACAGTTTGGCACATGCTCCCTCGGACTTACCCCTAATGGTAGAGCTAGAAACGTTCCAGGGGATTCCAATTCAATCCCATTAAGTTGGCATGTACCAATGCCATCTTACTTGTTAAAGTGATCCATTTAAGTTCATGAGTGATCAAAAAGATAGGATTAAGTGTCAAAGTGATTACATAAATAAGACCATGGTCTGCAAATAATAATTGATAGAATTAAAAAGGAGAGAATGGCCAGTGGCCAGTGCCGCTGCTCAATAGGCTAATCCTCTGCCTTGCAGCGTCAGCACACTGGGTTCTAGTCCTGGTCAGGGCGCTGGATTCTGTCCCGGTTGCCCCTCTTCCAGGCCAGCTCTCTGCTGTGGCCAGGGAGTGCAGTGGAGGATGGCCCAAGTGCTTGGGCCCTGCACCCCATGGGAGACCAGGAGAAGCATCTGGCTCCTGCCATCGGAGCAGTGTGGTGCGCCGGCCACAGTGCACCAGCCGTGGCAGCCATTAAAGGGTGAACCAACAGCAAAAGGAAGACCTTTCTCTCTGTCTCTCTCCGACTGTCCACTCTGCCTGTCAAAAACAAATAAATAAAATTTTTAAAAAATAAAAAATAAAAAGGAGAGAATGATCCTACATTGGAAGCAGGATACACAGCAGACTCATAAAATGGCAAATGCTCTAAACAGCACTCTGGCCTCAGAATCAGCCCTTAAGGCATTCGGCTAAAAAGCCCATGAGAGTTTCTCAGGCATAGACAGCCAAGACACTGTGGCAAAAAAAAAAGTGACCTACATGAAAGATCTCTGTGAGTGAGAGATCTTTCCATTGGGGTGGAATGAATGGGCCTTCAAAGAAGGAGGTACCTTTCTCTGAGGGGAGGAGAGAACTTCCTGTTTGATTATGGCCTTGTCTAAAAATTCCTGTTTGATTATGGCTTTGTCTAAATAAAGTCAGAGTTGGCGAACTCAAGAAGCTTCCATGGCCTTGGCAGCTCATGACAAGAACCTTGGGTGATTACTGACATCATTAATAAGAGTGTCAATTGTTAACAACGACAGTCACTGTGCACCTGCTCCCCATGTGGGATCTCTGTCCTTAATGTGTTTTACTATGTGAATTAATGGTAAAACTAATACTCAAACAGTACATCATACTTTGTGTGTCTGTGTGGTTACAGTAGTTGTATATACTAAGTTGATCTTCTATATATAAATATAATTGAAACTGAATCTTGATGAAGAATGGGGTAGGAGAGGGAGTGGGAGATGGGATAGTTTTGGGTAGGAGGGAGTTTATGGGGGGGAAGCCACTATAATTCAAAAGTTGCCTTTGGGAAATTTATATTTATTAAATTAAAGTTGAAAAAAAAGAACAGTATTTTCTCAGGCCACAAGTATTTATTTTTCTCTCCTATGCATTATGATATATTTTACCAAAAGGTAAGAGCTAACAAAAAAGCAACCAAAAATAGATCAAATAACTTTGCTATACAGGTGACTATTTAAAAGAAAAAAATAGCAGACTAGAAATAAATTTAATCTATTAGAAGCAGATAGCCTGATAGAACTGTAATAAGAGATGAGTTTTTTTTGTTATAACTATTGTATAATTCAGTTACTTCAGTGAATGGTTCTATTGTTTTCTGTCCTGCAGATTTAGAAAAATAAAGAAATGAGTAAGGATTTCATCCATAGAGAGCCAAAATGGTGTGTGTTAGGCAATTTTTTGGATTGGTGTGGGTATGTATTTTGTTTCTTGTATAATGAATCCTTGCAGTATAAAAATTCACCACAATGTCACCAACTTAAAACAGCATACATTTATTGTCTCACAGTCTCTGTGAATCAGTAGCCTAGAGTTAGCTTAGCTCAGGTTCTCAGAAGATGTCCCTGCTTGAGCTGAGGGATAAGCAATATAAGGGCCTAACCGGTAGGGATCACCTCCAAGTTGTCTCCCCAAATCAGACACTTCTTTGTACATTTTCAATTTATTTATATATTCCCTCTTCCCTAGAATATCCCTTAAGATCAGAAAAATTACTAAAATGATATTGAAAAGAAACTCTGTCTCATGAATAAAATCTAACCACAAAATCTATGCAAATATTTGTTTTAAAGCTTACTGATGAGGCCGGCGCCGTGGGTCAACAGGCTAATCCTCCGCCTTGCGGCGCCGGCACACCGGGTTCTAGTCCCGGTCGGGGCGCCGGATTCTGTCCCGGTTGCCCCTCTTCCAGGCCAGCTCTCTGCTGTGGCCCAGGAGTGCAGTGGAGGATGGCCCAAGTGCTTGGGCCCTGCACCCCATGGGAGACCAGGAAAAAGCACCTGTCTCCTGCCATCGGATCAGCACAGTGCGCCGTCCGCGGCAGCCATTGGAGGGTGAACCAACGGCAAAAGGAAGATCTTTCTCTCTGTCTCTCTCTCTCACTGTCCACTCTGCCTGTCAAAAAAAAAAAAAAAGCTTACTGATGAATTAACTACCAAGCAAACTACAAAGAAGGATATTAATTATTGTCATATTTTATTATTTCATGTGCTTGTGGACATACTGACTTCAATAACTTTTAGTTTTCTGACTTTTATCAGTTATCTAGATTTTCTAATAATCACAAATAAATATATTTAAATACTGTATTAATTAATACAAAAGCTGGATAGACATAACAACAACGAAAAGCAGTACTACAGTGACTGAAAGCAGAAGTTTATATGCCACACAAAAAATTGACGAGGACAATTTAGCAGAGTAGCTCAGTTCTGTAGTCTTTCACATGTCCAGACTTTTCTTTCTTTTCCCTCTCCTCTCCTCTCCTCTCCTCTCCTCTCCTCTCCTCTCCTCTCCTCTCCTCTCCTCTCCTCTCCTCTCCTCTCCTCTCCTCTCCCCTCCCCTCCCCTCCCCTCCCCTCCCCTCTGTCCCTTCCCTCTTTCCTTTCCTCATTTTCTTCCCTTCCTCATTCTCTTCCCTTTCCCCTTCCTCCCTGCCTTCTTTCCTTCCTTCCAGATTTATTTATTTATTTGAAAGACAGAGTTATAGAGGCAGAGAGAGAAAGAGAGAGAGAAAGAGAGAGTCCTTCCATCCTCTGATTGACTTCCCAAATGGCCACAATGACTGGGGCTGGGCCAAGCTGATGCCAGCCACCTGGAACTTCATTTGAGTCTCCCACATGGGTGGCAGAGGTCCAAGCACTTGGGTAATCTTCTGCTGTTTTCCCAGGCCATTAACAGGAAGCTGGATTGGAAGTGGAGCGGAGCAGCCAGGGCCCAACTGGAGCTCATATGGAAGTCAGACATAACAAGCAATGGGCTCTGGTTCTTTCTATCTTGCAACTGAATCATATTATCTTTGTTGCTTGGGCAAAATAAGACTATGTTCATTTAAAAAAAAATTAGCAAAAGGCAGAAACATGACATTTGTTAATACTCTGTTGGCCCAAACACAGTTACAAGATCACACATAGCTGCAGTGAAACACTCCTTGGCTGTACAGTCATAAGCCTCATAAAAGTCAGAAACATGTTACAAGAAACAACTAGTATCCTGCAGGAATAGCAAAACAGTTTATCAGAGTACCTTATTACCATAACCAAATCAGCTCCTGAGTACAACTGCTCTCTGAGCAAACACCTGGATCATGCTTCACACCTGGGATGCAGATGTGAAGTCTCCTTTGCGGCACATGTATTTCCTCACTTAGAATTTGTATGGTTTACCTGTATTTGCCTTAAAAGATTGCTATGATGGATAATCAGAGGATTGTGTTTACACTTGTGCTCTCTTGAGATTAATAGGCTGCTTCTGATAGTTGCACCACATCATTGTATAAAGTATCACAATTTTCCATTTTGACGAAAATGAGATTATTTTTCTCCAGGAAATAAAATTAAAACATTAACACTCTTTTCATATAACTGTAAGAAATTCTCTTTTTGAATATTCATGACTTTTAATTTTCAAATTCTTAATTTCCCAAATTGTACCTAATTGTGATTTACCAAAGTATTATGCTCTTGTTTTTACAAGTCTCATTTGGCTTGTTATAGGCAGCATAAGCAAGATTCTTTCTCTAGATGCAAAAAGTAGTTTGGAATAGATTTTTCCTTTGTAGTGCAAGTTTCTGGAAGAATTAAGCAAGAGGTTTCTTCCTGTGCCTGACCCCAGCACAGCAGATTTTTACTTTTTTATCCAACCAGAATATTTAACCTCCTTAAATCATCTCTACATGTCTTAAATGATTATTATAATTGTAAGATATTGTTTTCTCATGTAGTGATTATAGACTCTGAAGAGTCCAGATGCCATAAAATGGGATATTTTAAGATATAAAATGTACAGGCATTAAGTTTATGATTGTGAAATGTAAGTTATGTACCTATACATTAACCACAAAGAGAAAGCAAATATATGAAAAGGAATATGATTAAAATAGGCATCCAGCCATATCTCAATTTAAAATCCGTCAGTGCTAAATCTTATTCCTACACTTAATTACATACACCAGGCTGTTTTAAGTGAGTTCAAGAGAGAATTTGGCAAAGAAAAGCCTAATTTAATCTTCTAAACAACTCTGGAAGGTAAGTAGTTTTGGTCCATTTATAGATGAAACTTGAAGATGAACATGTTAAATAATTTGCCAAAAGTGCTCATAAAAAACAGAGTTTGGATTCTGATCAAAGCGAAATCTATTTCCTCAAAGCCCTCCAATGTTGCAAGTTGCTCACTAGCTCTTTTGCCAATTTTAATAAGCAATTTACTGTTGGCTCTACTGTATAGTAAATAATTGTTTAATAATTGATACATAACTGATCATTATTGCAGAAAAAATATAGTTTAAACAGAAAGCCATGAGTGCCTGCATAAAAACATGGATACTGATTCAAACACTGTATATGGCACACATTTGAACACAGGACAAATGCCCTGCACAGATGTTTCCTCAGCACACTATCAGAAAGGTATTCATGCATTCCCCCATCTCTGCCCTGCAAAGCATTGAATTAGACTCTACCCACAAGATTGAGTGTCAGCAAGACCAAGACCCTACCTTCATTAATCTATGAGGAACTACAGTTAACAGCATTATATATAGACAGTTTCTTGGATGCTTCTCATATCCCCATTCTTCAGGAATATTGCATGTGTGTATATGTGTGTGTTTGTGTATTTTCCTGTAGGTTATTCTGATTTAATAAATTTGTGAGAGTCAGAAAAATTGGTGAGGAAATCCTATTTCACAAATATTATGTGTCATTTGGGCATGCTTAAGAATCTTTTATTATGGAAATTTTCCAAAATAAAAAATGTATAGACAAAATCATATAACAAATTCTTTATGTCCTCCATTCAGCATCAGTAGTTACCAACTCATGGCCAATTTTGTTTCATCCCTATCTTCACCTTCTTTCCTCTCTCACTGTCAGATTATTTTGAAGTAAATAACATTATATCATTTCATCTGTGTAATGTGTCAACTCATCATCGTCATTGTGTAGCTGCACCCAAGTTCAAATTCTCTAAGAAAAATTTCAAATGACCACATGACTGGGACAAATAAAATCTTGGAACACATTTGGAGTTTTTTTCCAACCTTCGTTTCTAGAGCCTCCATATTGTGATCCAAGCCTACAAATCCAAACTGTTTTTCTACCATGTCCTCTGTTCTAGTCAGTCCCCTCTCCTCACTCTCTTTCATTGATAACCACACTCAAACAGCTGTTTGAGTCCCTCAGGTGTATAATATTTACTGCTTTCATTGGGAATCAGTACTTCTTTAAGATTTAGCTCAAGTACAGTCTCCTTCAAGAAGTCGGCCTGGAATAGTATGGCTACCAGTGACCTCTCTATTTCTTAATCCCTATTTCTCTTATAGTTTGACCTTCACTGTGTAAGATTTTATTATACATACTTTCTCATAATTTCCCAACTTGATTAAAAAACTAAATAACAAGGATTATAACTTATAATTGATTTGTATCTTAAGCCATATAGCTTGAGCCAAAAAACTGATTATGTAGTAAGTTCTCAATATGTATTCACTTATTAATAGATTTATGGAGGTCAGTTATCTACATGGGGCTAGATTTTCTGGGTTGAATTTACTTGATATTTAGATAAATATATTACATGCCTGGTAATAAAAACTGCTGAACTTCTCTTGAATAGAGAATTCCTAATAGCCTACAATCTGTTAACGCATTTGAAAAATCACAACTCTAATTTGAACTCTTCAAATGTGAGATTTACCTAGACATGATAATAGTTCTGACATAAATTATTTTTGTATTTATGTCTTATGAAGTCTTTGAAAGTCTTCTCCTTAAGAAGTACCTTAAGGAGTGCTCGAATCTCCTTAAGGAATATTTGAATGAAAACTGAATGTTCTCTGTTGTTTCAAGAGAGTTCATCATAAACACAGGGCAGGCAGCCCCTAAAATGGCACTATTGGATCTATTTAATTTATATTCTTGGGCATTTGAAAATGGAATATGTATATGTACTAAGCAATTTGATTTCCATGTCTGATTTGCCATTCATAGTTTTTTTCTTTTTCCACTTAAGTCTGTAACTTTAATAGTAATGATATAAAATGGCCAAAATGTAGATGAACATAGAGAATTTGAATTGTTAACTATTCTTGGCAGAAACAGCATGCTAGTATAAAATGTTGTCAGTGGGGCTGGCACTGTGACGTAGTGGGTAAAGCCATCGCCTCCAGTGCTGGCATACCATATGGGTGCCGGTTCAAGTTCTGGCTGCTCCACTTCTGATCCAACTCTCTGCTGTGGCCTGGGAAAGCAGTAGAAAATGGTCCAAGTCTTTGAGCCTCTAATATCTAGTATGCGTGTGATCCTCAAGTGCTTCATGGAATGAATGATTGCAGTTATTATGCTAATTGGTGCTAATTTCATGAAGGATAAGGAAGATGAGGCTTCTCTGATAGTGTTTGGAGGGAAATATAACTCATGTGAGTTGATCGTACCCTAACTGAAATTTTAATTCCCTGTAGGAGAAAATCAATAAGTAATGACCTAAATGAAAGATCTCTGTGAGTGGATAGAACAGGCCATCAAAGAAGGAGGTACCTTTCTCTGAAAGGAGGAGAGAACTTCCATTTTGACTATGGCCTTGTCTAAATAAGATCAGAGTTGGCGAACTCAAGAGGCTTTCATAGCCTTGGTAGCTCATGACAAGAGCCTTGGGTCATTACTGACGTCATAAATAAGAGTGTCAATTGTTAACAACGGGAGTCACTGTGCACCTACTCCCCATGTAGGAGCTCTGTCCTTAATGTGTTGTACAATGTGAATTAATGGTAAAACTAGTATTCAAACAGTACTTCATACTTTGTGTGTCTGTATGGGTGCAATAAGTATATACTAAGTTGATCTTCTGTATATAAAGATAATTGAAAATGAATCTTGATGAAGAATGGGATGGGAGAGGGGGTGGGAGATGGGATGGCTGTGGGTGAAAGGGAGGTTATGGGCAAAAAGTCATTATAATTCAAAAGTTGTACTTTGGAAATTTATATTTATTAAATAAAAGTTGAAAAAAATCAATAAGGTAAAGAGGGGATTATCAAATCCCCACTATACTTTTCTCAACTCTGAAATATCTGAATATCAACATTAGGCAACTCCAGATATCAGTGTCTAGAGGAATCAGTCTCTAGAGGAAGCAGAGAGGTAGCTCCGTGGCTCAGTATTATTAAAATAAACGACACTTCCTAAGTTGTATTGTTTTACCCTGTGTCAGCCACCACACTAACTGCTTTGCAGCCAGTGTCTCATTTTAACTTCATCACACACCTATAAGGTGTGTCCATATTGCTGCCAAAGTGCTAGGAACCTTGGGGTATTAACCTATACTCTCATATTTGGCTTCTTTCATACTGCCCTTTTGTTACTTTAACCTCTGGCCACAAAATAATTTCTCTGAATGGGACCTGGTCTTAGCACTTATTCTTCAATGTATATAATGGTCTATAGTCCAACCTTCAGTGTCTGAGTTTACCAAAACCATTGCTGTAACTGGTTAATGGGAGACCATTGATTTTTCTGCACTCTTACTATAGCCAGCAGCTTTTGTGTTGCCACTACTTACTGTCTTCCCCTGTGACATTTATCTTCCAATAATATATGAATCGGGGGTCTTGATCTGAGAATTTTAGCATAACCTTCTCTTTCCTAACTGAAATGACACTCTAATGTCTGAAGTTTGTCTTTGTCATGATGTAGGAAACCTGCCTGTCCCATACTCAGAACTAAGCTCTAGGTTTTAATTGAGTCTTCTGGATTCACTGATTCACTTGTGGTTTCACCTGACTCCCAAGTGTCCCCTCTCCCAGGACCCCGCTGGTTTGGGTCTGTTCCTCTGTTCACTTAGCTTCTATTTCATAGCCAGAGAAGTCAGTGCCTGAGTCTGGCATGGTTTCAGAAATCTGTCTGGTTCCAAGTCCCATATGGATGATACTTTCAAATCCAATATTCCCACAACAGAAGTATTATTCTTGAATGAAACTATTAGTTTGTGCCCATATTTGCAATAGAATTAAAGTTATCTTTCTGCATCCTCTGGTGTCCCCTAAATAGATGATGTCTAATGAGTTAAGTCAGCAGGGCTATGCTTGAATACGTATGTGCAGCAGTAAAATGTGAACACAGATCCCTCTACATTTTCTTATCACTTTATCCTCCTTTAGGTTCCCTTCCCACACAAAAAGAAGACCAAACACTGCCACATTTGGCACCTTGGTCAGCTCTGCCTGCTTGGGAACTGCACTACAGCAGAAACATATTTTCTCTTCTCCATTTCATTCAAAACAGATAAACATGAAAACGACTCGTGATTTTTATGCAGTCAGGTTGCCTCTGACAAAGCAACTTATGTTACAGTGGCAATTACTTGTAGTAGCTTCGTGCTTTTTCCTCCTTTGTTAACTGCTATATATTTAATGAGAACAGTTGGGAAACAAATACCGTAAGCCAAAAGAATTTATTTGCAGTTCTTAAGTTTTCAGAAATGCGATAAAGGATAAATTAGAGCCAGGAAAATTTTCCTTATGCCTCTAAATAACACCAACTGGAAATGGCCCTCTTGTTTGGCCTTGGAGTTGTGTTTCCAAATTAAGACACCCCTTATTTAGTGCAAGTAGTGATACTTCTTGAGCACCAACTCTGTGCCTAAGCACTGTGGGCTTTGCATCTATGATGTCATTCAATCCCTAATAACGCTTTTGCACTGTGCGATGGATATTATTATACTCCATTTTATAGAAAAAGAAACAACAGCTTAGCAAGTGTAGGTAGATCTCAAATCTCTCTCAGTGTAGTAGACCCAGAATTGGACCCCAACTGTGTCTACTTACCAACCATGGTTTTTATTCATGTTGTTCAATTTAACCTGGCCCATAGATAATTATGTTACCTAAATAGGTGCTATGCATTCCTCACAGATATATGAAGACCCTGGCCTATCATTCACCTTTGAATACTAAAAACTCGATGAAGTAGGAAATTTGTTTGATTACTTTAAATGCCTACTGTGTCTAGTGTACTTTTCACCACTGGCATGACAGATGATAGAGGTGGACTAGGCAGTGATAGTCCCCAAATTTTTCCTCACATCCTCATGCCTGAAACCTGTATAGATTTACCTTATATGATAAAAAGGACTTTGCAGATGTGATTAAGGGCATGAACTTTGAGATCAGAAGACTATCCCAGGGGCTGGTGCCGTGGCACAGCAGTTAAAGCCTCCTCCTCTAGTGCCGACATCCCATATGGATGCCAGTTCAAGTCCCAGCTGCTCCACTTCCGATCCAGCTTTCTGGTATGGTCTGGGAAAGCAGTGGAAGATGGCCCAACTCCTTGGGCCTCTGCACCCCCATGGGAAACCTGGAAGGATCTCTAGGCTCCTAGTTTTGGACTGGCATAACTCCAGCTACTGCAGCCATGTGGGGAGTGAACCAGCAGATGGAAGACCTCTCTGACTCTCTCTCTGTCTCTCTCTCTCTGCTTCTGCCTCTCCTTAACTCTGCCTTTCAAATAAATAAATATATCTTTTTTTTAAAAAAAAAGGGGCCGGCGCCGTGGCTCAACAGGCTAATCCTCCGCCTTGCGGCACAAGCACACTGGGTTCTAGTCCCGGACGGGGCACCGGATTCTGTCCCGGTTGCCCCTCTTCCAGGCCAGCCCTCTGCTGTGGCCCAGGAGTGCAGTGGAGGATGGCCCAAGTGCTTGGGCCCTGCACCCTATGGGAGACCAGGGAAAAGCACCTAGCACCTGGCTCCTGCCATCGGATGAGCGCGGTGCGCCGGCCGCAGCGTGCCGTCCGCGGCAGCCATTGGAGGGTGAACCAACGGCAAAAGGAAGACCTTTCTCTCTGTCTCTCTCTCTCACTGTCCACTCTGCCTGTCCAAAAAAAGAAAGAAAAAAAAAAGAAAAAAATAAGTCCACCCCAGCCTATTAACAAGTAGTCTCACCTAATCATGTGAATCTTAAAAGTGAGGAAATATTTAATCTTTGGTAAGAGGGAAAGCCATGAACATTAACCAAGAATTAGAGAAAGATATAATGTTTCTGGCTCTGAATATGGACAAAGAAAGAACTCAGAAGCAAAGAAACATATGCGGCCTCTGGAAGTTGGAAAAGGAAAGGAAACAGATTCTTCCGAGGAGCCTTCAGAAAGGAATATATCACTACTAACCCCTTGATTTTAACTTACCATGACTTGTGTCAGACTGCTCATGTAGTAGCATGTGAGAAGAGGAATTTGTATTGTTTTAAGTCACTAAACTTGTGCCTTAATGTTTGTAGAGTAAGTAAGTGAGTTAATCTATAGAGTAACTTTATTTCCATAAAGTGACCATTTTTGTTAAGGCTCAAAAGTACAAACTTGAGTTTGCCATTTTGGGAGTAGGCAGCTTTCCATGAAATTTTCTCCAAAGAACTTGTAACTCAGTGAATTTTACATCCATTTAATTTTATTCTGCTCAATTATGTTCCAATCATTGCTCAAAATAAAAATATCTTGGGACTGGTGCTGTGGCGCAGTGGGTTAAAGCCCTGGCCTGAAGCGCTGGCAGCCCTTATGGGTACAAGTCTAGTGCCGGCTGCTCCACTTCTGATCCAGCTCTCTGCTATGGCCTGAGATGGCAGTAGAAGATGGCCCAAGCCCAAGGGCCCTTGCACCCTTTGAACTTGATTATACCATTTGTGCTCTACATTAGCTAATGGTCTTGTAAAATCCAGCATCAGATCAGGCTGATTACCTTTGTCCTAAAAGCAGCAGCACATTTATTCTTTAATGGTGTCTAAATGATTCTAAACACAGTAATAAGCTGGCGAGATGAGTTTTTAAGATTCTGAAGGACACAGCCTAGTAGTGATAATGAGCTTCACTCAGGTACGTTAGAGTTGTGTCTTACGTGCCCTGGAAGTGAGAGCTCTTTCTTTGTTGTAGAGGTTTTTCCACAACTTGAGACACTTCTGTAGTCACTTCTGTACATTCATTTCTGTTTAGCCAGGTTTTTTTAAACTTTTATTGAATGAATACAAATTTCCAAAGAACAGCTTATGGATTACAATGGCTTCCCCCCCCATAACTTCCCTCCCACCCACAACCCTCCCCTTTCCCGCTCCCTCTCCCCTTGCATTCACATCAAGATTCATTTTCAATTCTCTTTATATACAGAAGATCAGTTTAGCATATATTAAGTAAAGATTTCAACAGTTTGCCCCCACATAGCAACACAAAGTGAAAAATACTGTTAGAGTACTAGTTATAGCATTAAATCACAATGTACAGCATATTAAGGACAGAGATCCTACATGGTATTTTTTAAAAATTGATTAATTTTCTATGCAATTTCCAATTTAACACCAAGTTTTTTTTAATTTTCAATTATCTTTATATACAGAAGACATCACTTATATATCATTTATTATATCATTTATTATAGCATCATTTATGGGCCATACAACATTATCAGCTTGAAAATTAGCCTGCTATAGATTTATTGAATTTTGAGTTCTGCCTGTAGTTATTTTGGCAGGGCCAGAACAAATGATTTTATGGGCCTTCTACAGCCTCTGGGCTGGATTTTCCCTGCCCATGATAGTAAAGGATACCTCATATACTGGTTTTTTGTTTTGTTTTGTTTTGTTTTTTGGGTTTTTTTTTTTTTTTGACAGGCAGAGTGGACAGTGAGAGAGAGAGACAGAGAGAAAGGTCTTCCTTTCTCGTTGGTTCACCCTCCAATGGCCGCTGGGGCTGGCGTGCTGCGGCCAGCACACCGCGCTGATCCGAAGGCAGGAGCCAAGTGCTTATCCTGATCTCCCATAGGGTACAGGGCCCAAGCACTTGGGCCATCCTCCAATGCACTCCCTGGCCACAGCAGAGAGCTGGCCTGGAAGAGGGGCAACCGGGACAGAATCCGGCGCCCCGACCGGGACTAGAACCCAGTGTGCTTGTGCCGCAAGGTGGAGGATTAGCCTATTGAGCTGTGGCACCGGCCCTCATATACTGTTTTTAAAACAATAACTGGGATGGTTTTGTATGTGGAAATTTCAACCAAGACTATTCAAACCACCATGCTTTAGTGAAGTTAGCACTAGACCTAAGTTTAGCCTAATTCTCAGTTTTTGCAATATTTGACAATTATTTTTATCTTTGTCATCCTTTATCAACTTATCTATAATAATACTGGTTCCATTTTGGGGTGCTTTCTATATTTAGTACCAAAAGTGCTGATTACCAAGATGAGCAGAGCAGACTTACTTAGGTCATTGAGAGTTCTTGAGATGGATAATGAAAGGGTATGTCGAATGAAGACAAAACATACATGCTTGGAGAGCGTTTGTAGTGGTTTCCTGTGCTAGGGCTTGGGGAAATCGGGAGACGGGCAGTGCTTTCACAAGTGGCAGGGACTCAATCAAAAGAGTCTCCCAAAAGATCATCTGATCCCTGGATACAGACAGACTGATAGAAAATCCTGAAGCCTTTGGAAGGATGACAGAAGATCCCAGGTTCTTAAGGAAGCTGAAACCATTCTGTATGCTGATGGCTACCACTGCCAGAGGAGCTGCAGTTTTGCTCTGCTCAGAGACAATGCCACAAGTCCCCCCCACCCAGAGATCTATGTCTTATATACTGTTGGACTCATGCATTGTGCCTGAATGTCAGAATGATTAGCCATGCCCATTGTCCCCTCTCCACTGCTGTTAGCTGAGCCATGTCTCTGCAGTCCCTTGCTCCAGGTCCTAGAACTATTACTCCCAGACCAAGCTTTTCTCCCATTTCCAGTACTGCCCCCCAGGGGCCAATGGCAGGATCTGCTCTATCAGCCAGTGTCCTGAAGTAAGGACATGTGATCCAGGGTCTCCAGTCAACTCATGGTGGGCAAGGCTTGTGAATAAGAAAGAAACCTTTGTGGATGTTCTGAACAGACTGGTGCAGGAACCTATCTTGTGTGCTCATGGTTTTAACAATAAATAGAAAAGGAGAAAAGTTAAAAAAACCCACTGTGCATTCAAGTTATCTAAATAAATCATCTAAAATTAAATTAATACTGTATTCATCACATGGATTGTAATAAACCACAAAAATTACATTCAAATTTCTTTCCTAAAGCTATGTCATGTTTTATGTATACTGTATTTCATTAACCTAATTGAATGTAACCACCTTACCAGTGACAGTTTTAGGGGGAAAATCATATTAGCCTAAAATTGTATAATTTTAAGTAAGAATAACTTCTAAAAATCATAGAATGAGTGCATTTCTAGCTCCTTTAGGAACTCTAGTAGCATTTGAAGGCCTCTTCTGCCTACAAAGACAAGTGGAATTATATTTCTTGTTTATAAGCCGTCACTGAACCAATTACATGTGGGTAATCTTGAATCTTTCATCTGTTAATCAGAACAAATTCAGACTACTAACATATAAACTTTCCCTGAAACCTAGCTTACAAAATAATAATATTGACCATTTTTAGATTCTCTTAAATTCACATTGTGTAAGAGGAAGGTTTTGTTTTCTTTAACCATGAAGAAAAAATTACACACAGATATACACATATTCTTACAAAAACTTCAGTGGACATTTCCATTCTCAGCAATTAAATTATAGTGTTCATTTTGTGCTACACTTTGATGGTGCCCAGAGCTCTTTTAAATCATTGTTTGGCTAGTTGGAAATCATTTCCTTTTACCATTTTCTTTTTCATCAAGGATAAAGACAAATAGTATTGATGTTCAGTCATTATAACCCATTTAGGTTTTAAAAACGATTTCCATTTATAGTATGAAAGTACCAGACTCACACTGTAGGAGTCTGCTTCTTTTTATAATCCACAGGACCTTTGGCCTGGAATGGTGTCCATTTGCAAATTGTCTGCTTTGTACTGACTCTCTGCTTAGTCTATAGAAATTTTCCACTAGGAGAACCCAAAGGCCACAAAGCCCTCATATTCTCTATGGGCGGGCAGCAATGTGGCAGCAGACAAAGTATGGAAGCTGAATGTGCTTTGGCAGGGTGCCAAGTTAGTAGACTGTTCTTGGCCACATTGAGAAGTGTTCTGTATTTATCTGTGATTGAAAGATGTGTAAATCATAGATCCAGCAGAAGTGCTTACATACAGTAGTCACCTTGTAAAAATGAGTGATTCTATAGCTGCTATTTGACATTATCCTTATATAGATGTATGACCAAATGCTGGTGAAAATACCATGTTAAAACATAGCTGTGATACTCGCTTTATGTTCCCGTAAAAATTATCGCATTCTTGTGGCTCACTTCCGAGATGTTTCTATTTATTTTTCTTTCAAATTCCTCTTTGCTTTGCTTTTGTCATCCACCTTTAAAACTAGATATCTAATAGAAAAGGATAATCACTTTATTTCTGTCCTGCATGAGGTTATCATTCTAAATGTTTTAATGGGACTTATTTTTATAGTTCTTGTATTATTATAATATAGCAGCAGAACTGGAACTCTAAACCTAGATTGTCCGATTGTCCATGATCCCTTGATAAGACCAACTGTCTGGTTGTACTGTTTTACCAAGTATCTCGTCCTCAAATCTTTATGTGTTCCTATAAAAGTAAAATTACTTGTTGAATGTAAAGATTTTGGGGTGGAGTCTGGAGCATAGTAGCTATGATTCATGTTTTCCATTATTACGATCATATGATTTCCCTTCTTCTTCTTTTTTTGATGGGCAGAGTTAGACAGTGAGAGAGAGAGACAGAAAGAAAGGTCTTCCTTCCGTTGGTTCACCCCTCAAATGGCCGCTACCACTGGCATCCTGCGCCAATCTGAAGCCAGGAGCCAGGTGCTTCCCCTTGGTCCCCCATGTGGGTGCAGGGCCCAAGCACTTGGGCCATCCTCCACTGCCTTCCTGAGCCACAGCAGAGAGCTGACCTGGAAGAGGAGCAACTGGGACAGAGTCAGCGCCCCAACCAGCACTAGAACTGGGAGTGCCGGTGCCACAGGTAGAGCCAGCCAATTTCCTTTCTTCTAACCTAAGTTCTCCTGTGAATAGCCTATGTTTGTATTTGTAAGATTAAAAATAATGATATTTTATCTGAAGGCATTTGAACTTATTTGTAGGAGTAATGTATTTAAATATTCATTTAAGGTATCTAACGCAAAAGAAAGCATGAATAAATTATGATTTCTGTTATCACTGTAAACTAAGTTATTAGATAGATATGTTGTCAAAGGCAAAGGATAAGTAAGGGTTAGTTACACCACATGAGATGCAAATGTGATTCAAGACAATGGGAATAACATCTTCTCTGAGCTCATTATTCTGTTTGACTTCAACAAAAACACATCTGCAAATTCTAATTCTGCAAAAGATTCCCAATTCCACCCTTTCTTAAATGGATCGGTCAGGTCTTAATTTTACTAAATGAAATTGTCCAATCCCAAACTGTGTTCTATTTAAGGATTTGTTCCAATTCATCTAATCTGGTTTTTTGTTTTTATTTTTGTCATGTCTTGTTTTGTTTTAAGGAGTCTAGGACTCCAGACTAATTCTTGCTTCTGGCCTTGCTTTCATGTTCTATGATGGTTAGCATGTTTTTTGCAATCAGATCCCTCAGGTTACTCCATTCTGGCATGTATTTTGCCTTCCTCATTGGCCTGGCTCCTAACCACTTGCATTCTGTTGGAATTAATAACTGCATGTAATAAGGACACTAGATATAAGGTAAATAGTGTCTCTCAAATATATTTTTTACATATGTAATGGTTAATTTGATGTCTCAACTTGAGTGGACCATGCAGTACTCAGATACTTTGATAAATATTATTTCTGATTATGTCTAGAAAAATGAGATTAGCTTTTGAATCAGTGGATTCAGCAAAATATATTGCCCTCCCCAATGTCAGTGGGCAACAACTAAGCCAGTAAAAGCATGCATAGAACAAAAGGCAGAGAAAGGAGAACTTTGCGACCCCTCTTTTTTTTTTCTTTTTTTTTTTTTTGCCTCACTGTTTGAATTGAGCAATCTCCTCTCCTTTCCTAAAGCTGGGGTTTGACACCATCAGCTCCCCTGGTTCTGAGGCCTTTAGGCTCAGATTGAATTACACCGGTGACGTTCCTGAGTTTGCAGCTTGCAAAAGGCACTTTGTGTTATTTCTCAGCCTCCACTTATCAGCCCCCTGCCCCAACAAGGACTATTCGAAAAGATCATGGAAAATGCATATTATGAAAGCACCCTGTATCATGAATTACAAAATGTTTTGCACCAAAATAAACAACTTTTTAAAATAATTTATTTTTTAAGGAAAAGAAATTTCATATGTACAACTTTAGGAATATACTTATTCTTCCCACCATACTTGCCCTCCCACTCACATTTACACCCCTTCTCATCCCTCTCCCCATCCCAGTTCCATTCTCTATTAAGATTCATTTTCAATTACCTTTGTATAATAAGACCAACTCTGTACTAAGTAAAGATTTTAACAATGTGCACACACATACACACACACAACTATTTGAGAACAAGTATCATGGTTAGCTCTCATAATACAACTCATTGAGGACAGAGGTCCTGCATGGGGAGTTAGTGCACAGTTACATCTGTTGTTAATTTAACAATTAACACTCTTATGTGTGATGTCAGTGACCACTCGAGGCTCTTGATATGAGCTGTCTAGGCTATGGAAGCCTTTTGAATCCACGAACTCTGTCAGTATTTAGACAAGGCCATAAGCAAAGTAGAAGTTCTCTCCTCACTTCAGAAAAAAGGACATCCTTCTTTGATGGCCACTTCTTTCCGTTGGGATCTCACTCACAGAGATCCTTCATGTAGAATGTGTTTTTGCCACAGTGTTTTGGCTTTCCATGCCTGAAATGCTATCATAGGCTTTTCAGCCAGACCAGGAAGCCTTAAAGGCTGATTCTGAAGTCAGAATGTTAACTTAATGCTATTATCATTCTATGAGTCTACTGTGTGGACTGCTTCCCATGTTGGAACATTCTCTCCTTTTTAATCTTATCTGTTGTAATTACCTCACACTTGATCCTATTTATATGGTCATTTAACACTTAATCCTATCTATATGTTTACATTTAACACTTAATATGATCACTTTCACAATTAAGAGGGCATTTTTATCACCCAGCTAAATGAGATTTGGGGTCTCATGACAAGTTTTTAACTGTACCATTAGAAGTTAGTCCTTAGGAATGTATGTAACCATACAGCTTTACAGTTACAAACTTCTCCTCCCTCTCTTATTCCCACTCTTATTTCTTACTGAGATCCATATTCAATTGACATTATACACATATGATTAACTCTATGTTAAGTAAAGAGTTCAATAAAGTGTATAAAGAGGAAAAAAATTGTTCATCAACAACCAAGATAAGGGCCACTCAAATCATCCTTTCTGGAAGTGTCACTTTGGCTTCTGCATATTTTGTTTTAGGTGCTCTATTCATTCTCGCAGATCAGGGAGAGCATATGTTCTTTGTCCCTTTGGGACTGTTTATTTCACTGAGCATGATGTTTTCCAGATTCAACCATTTTGTTACAAATGACTGGATTCCATCTTTTTTTTTTACTGCTGTGTACTATGCTATAGTGCATCTATCCCATAATTTCATGATCCATTCTTCTGTTGATGGGCATTTAGGTTGATTCCATGTCTTAACTGTTGTGAATTGAGCTGCAATAAACATGGGGGTGCATATAACTCTTCTATTTACTGGTTTCATTTCCCTTGGGTAAATTCCCAGGAGTGGGATGGCTGGGCCATATGATAGGTCTATATTCAGATTCCTAAGATATCTCCATACTGTCCTCCATAGTGACTTTACCAGTCTACAATCCCACCAACAGTAGATTAGAGTACCATTTCCCCACATCCTCACCAGCATTTGTTTGTTGATTTTTGTATGAAAGCATTCTAACTGGGGTTAGGCTAAACCTAATTGTGGTTTTGATTTTCATTTCCCTGATTGCTAGTGATCCTGAACATTTTTTCATGTGTCTGTTGGCCATTTGGATTTCCTCTTTTGAAAAATGTCTGTTGAGGTCCTTGGCCCATCTCTTAAGTGAGTTGTTTATTTTGTTGTTGTGGAGTTTCTTGATCTCTTTGTAGATTCTGGTTATTAATCCTTTATCTGTTGCATAGTTTGCAAATATTTTTTCCTATTTTGTTAGTTGCCTCTTCACTTTTTGCAAGGTGTAGTATGCTGGATTGACAGATTTTTTCTTAAGACTTGGAATATATCTTGCCATTCTCTTCTATCCTGTAGGGTTTCTGATGAGAAGTCTGCTGAGTCTACTTGGAGATCATCTGAAAGTAATCTGGTGTTTCTCTCATGCACATTTTACAATCTTTTCTTTGTGTTTTACCGTGGTTGATTACAATGTGTCATGCTGAAGAGCTTTTTTGGTCATGTCAGTTAGGAGTTCTATGTGCTTCCTGTACTTGGATGTCCCTTTCTTTCTCCAAATTAGGGAAGGTTTTTGTTGTTATTTCATTAAAAAAGTCCTCCTAATTCTTTATCTCTTTCCATGCTTCAGAAACTCTTAGAACCCATATGTTGGGGGTTTGATAGTATCCTGTAGATCCCCAGCAGTTTTTTACTAGTTTTCTTTTTTTTAACAGGTAGAGTTAGATAGTGAGAGAGAGTGAGAGAGAGAGAAAGGTCTTCCTTCCAATGGTTCACCCTCCAAATGGCTGCTACAGCCGGAGCTACACCGATCCAAAGCCAGGAGCCAGGTGCTTCTCCTGGTCTCCCATGTGGGTGCGGTGCCTGAGGACTTGGGCCATCCTCCACTGCCTTCCCAGGCCACAGCAGAGAGCTGGACTGGAAGAGGAGCAGCCAGGACTAGAACCTGGTACTCATATGGGATGCCGATGCTGCAGGCGGAGGATTAGCCAACTGAGCCACGGTGCCGGCCCCAGTTTTTACTAGTTTTCTAATTTCCTCTTCTTGTTCTTGGTCTGACTGTATAAGTTTCTTTGCTTTAACTTCCAGGTCAGATATTCTTTCTTCTGATTCACTGATTCTGTTGTTGGGGCTTTCCACTTCATTTTTTTGTTGTGTTGTTCTGTTGAATTCTTCATTTCATTTTGATTTCCCTTTAAGATCTCAATTTCCTGGGAGAAATTTTCTTTCATGTCATGTACAGAATTCATTAGTTCATACATTTGCCACTTTCATCTGATTACTTCTGTGTAATCTTATGATCAATGTTTTTAATTCCATTTCTGGCAATTCTTCAATCTCATCATCTTCACATTCTAACATTGAAGTGCTGTGTCCATTGGGGGCTACATGTTGTCTTCCTTATTCTTGTTTCTTGAATCGGTGCATTTTTTTCTTTTTTTAACTTTTATTTAATAATATATAAATTTCCAAAATACAACTTTTGAATTATAGCGTCTTTTCCCTCCATAACCTCCATCCCACCTGCAACCTTCCCATCTTCCACTCCCTCTCCCATCTCATTCTTCATCACAATTCATTTGCAATTATCTTTACATATAGAAGATCAACTTAGTATATACTAAGTAATGATTTCAACAGACTGCAGAATTGGTGCATTTTTTTATTCAACATTTGTGGAGATATTCATTGGTTTCATCTCTTTTTCCTCTGTAGTGGCTTTTATCTTTGTAATATTCCTCTTTAGATATGTGGATTGTCTGTTTTCAGTGAATATCTAGAGGAGTGTGGTGGGTGTGGCTAGGGAGCTCTGTTTAGTTCTTCAGGGTGAAGCCTTTGACTAAAGTGACACACCCAGATTTGGCATGGTAAATCTTCTCTTTTTTTTCTTACCAGAAGGGAGATTTAGTCTGTCAGCCGAGCTCCTCTCCTCAAAGGAGACCAGTGCCTGAGTGCTAGCCCTAGTGTATGTAGTATTCATCCTCTCTGTCCCAAGGATCACAAAAAGGATCTGTGCAGCCCTCAGTGTAGGTCAGTGTCCCCAGCAATATCCCTCATGAGGTAAACAGGAAGCCCTGAGCATGTAGAGTATCCCACCATGACTGCCCAGTCACAGCCACCCTATGAGTCCTCCCTCACAGCCTCATTTATTTTGTTTTTTGTTTGTTTGTTTGTTTGTATAGTCTGGTATACAAGCCTCCCACATTCACAAGCACTCAGTCCTGTTAGGTCTTCCTACTAGAGTCAGGAGTTTCCACTTGGGTGATTGCTGGGCACTGGTACAAGCTGGTACAGCTGTTGCATAGGTCCAAAATGGTGCCCACTCTATTGGCTTGTCACAGGACAGGCCCGGAAGAAAAAGTTTAAATATCAAAGAGAAAGCCCAAGACCAAACCTAAACATTTAAGGATGTTTGACTTAAAACAAAAATGGTGCCGTAAACTACTAGGGAAAGGATGGACTTTTCAGAGAATGATGCTGAGCCAATTTTATAATCATATGGAGTTAAAGTAATAGGGGTTCCTAAAAGCAAATACAAAAGTCAATATGACTCTTTCCCCTCATAGTTCAGCCATAGCTCCTGTTTCTGCATCTGAAGCAAGTAGCAGCTCCAAAGCGTAGGATGCTGAATGAATTGACTGATGTTTTTGTTCCTTCTCCATACACCGGTCCCCATAAGCTGAGAGATTGTCTCCCTCTCATCATTTCCGTAAGGAACAGGCTTAAGTACATGCTGAGAGGGGAAGTAAAGAAAATTTGCATGTAATGGTTCATTAAGATTGATGGTAAAACCCTGATTGATATAACATACCCTGCTGGTTTTGTGGATGTCATCAGCATTGACAAGATTGGATAGAATTTCTGTCTGGTCTGTGACACCAAGGATCACTTTGCTGTTCATCAAATTATACCTAAGAAAGACAAGTGCAAGTTATGCAAAGTGAGAAAGATATTTGTGGCCAGGAAGAGAATCCCTTACCTGATGACCTGTGATGCTCATACCATTTGCTGTCCTGCTCACCTCAAGGAGAATGACACTGTTCAGATTGATCGGGAGACTGGCAAGATGACTGATTTCATCACATTTAACAATGGTGACCTGTGCGTGATGACTGGAGGTGCCAACCTGAGAAGAATTGGTGTGGTCACCAATAGAGACATCCTGGCTCTTTGAATGTGGTTCCTGTGAAAGATGGCAGTGGTAATAGCTTTTGCAGTCAGCTGTCCAATGTTTATGTTATTGGCAAAGGCAACAAACCATGGATTTCTCTTCCTCTAGGAAAGGGAATCTGCCTCACCATTGCTTGAGAGACTGGAAACTGGTTGTTAAACAGAGCAGTGGCTGTAATCATCTGTGGCTCATATGTTAGAAAAGTCTTTGTACTTAATTAAAAACAATACAGTGTGGAGAAAAAAAGTCAGTTCCCAAGAGACTGTTGGCCTACAAATGAATAGTGGAACAAGGAGGCTTTATAAAGTCACACAAGAGAATGTTTTCAAGACTGCAATAGTCAGGATGTATGATTGTTGTTTCTACATGTACCTTCCCCATGAGATAAGGAGTAGTTGAGAGAAAGCATCAATTAATCATCATGTCCACTCTTCCAGAACACCCATTGAAATCTCTCACATGGCATTCAAGAGTTGTATGTGAATAAATGAATCAGTCATTTTATCATTAAAGACACGAAAAGGAGGCTCCCATGGTCAAACATACAAGACACCTCAAATTGAGACAACAGAAAGAGACTCCTACATGGAAAAATATGTATTTATACAAGTATTTTAGACAGTCATATCCTCTAAAATCATATGTCATATGTAGCTATAATGAATTAATTCTGAGATTGCAAAACTAGAAATGGAATACATGTTAAAAAGCAAAACAGATTCCTAGTGATGAAAGGAAGAACCTGAGCTATGGAGGAGGTGTGCTAGAAAGCTAAGGATGTCAAGAGAATGAAGCATTCCGGCACCTGGGTAGCAGGGGTATAAAATGCTTTGTATATCTAGGGCCAGCTCCTTTAGGACCAAGTAACTTGGCAATTATATATGCTCACCATAGCTGTATTTACTTTTTTTGGAAATTAATATATAAATCTCATATTGTAATTAGTTTGGGAAGTCAGGAGATGAAACATGCTCTGTAAGAAGCAGCAAATTATGTAGCATGTTCAACTGGTGAGCTACTTTCAGCTTCTAGTCATTACTACGGGAAATATTCAAAAATATGCAATAAAAAGGAAGTATTCATTTTTCTTACAGCTTTTAACCAACTTAATGATCTTTAAGTGGCTTCTGGTGTATTTAAATTGAGAGGCAATACCATGCAGCTTTTACAAAAAAAAAAAAAATCCTGCTTGCTTGACTGATCAACTTGCAGTTGCTCTTTGGCCACCAGTGTTGCACACAACAGGAACTGCAGTCATGCACAAATAGCACTCAGTAGAGTACCTGCCACATAGTACTTACTCAATAAATGTTGCCTTTCTGCCATTTGTTTTAAACCAGATAAAACATAGGTTAATTTATCATGCATCATATAAATATCTGAGTTTTGTGCACAGATATTTTATTTTCACAAAACTCCATTCCTACTAAGCAAATCGTATTTTTTGCAGTAATGTTAAATTATATTTTGATAATTATTACAAAGTTTTTTCACAATCATAAATACAGTATTTCACTTTTGTAATCTTAGATTCCATACATTCTAAATGGATGTACTGTTTTCTTTTTTAAGGAGTCAAATGCACAGTCCTACATCAGTATCAAAGCAATTGCCACAGAACTTTATTCAGCCTTACAGAGTTAAATTCACAAGGAGAAATGATAGCTTTGTGCATGTTTAACCCTACCTAGGATATAGGAGAAATCTCTGAGGGCAGCCAAGTATTTTCATTACCATACATCTGTACAGGAGTACTTCAAAACATTTATGGGGAAAATAAAATTAAGATAAGTTTGGTTTAAGTTCAAATTTTTTAAATCCTGGCATAGTTTTTTTTTCTTAATAATCATTTCCGTGAACTTTTTGAAAACCTTGTACTGTGCATAAAACAGTGACTCAAATGTGAATTTAGTCTTGATGTCAGAAAATTAATTATGTAGCTAAAGCATCACTTCAATTTACCAGGGAGGGAACCTCAGGATATACCTCTAGCAGGAAAGCAATCTTCCCATGGTTTTGCTTTGGTTTTTTATAATTCATAGTCAGTAATTGCAGTGTTATAATTGTGCAAGTTTCTAAATGTCAGAAGTCTAATTAGCCAACATAATACAGACTACCTTTTTCATTGGTGTTTTGGTATAAATTAATAAGGAGGTATTAGAAAATAAGCTAACATGTCCCCTGGTAAATTCTGACATAGTTATAATGCTGTGTTTTCTTCCAGGTCAAGCATTTTTAATACAATTATTCCTAATATGTTTAGTAAGAGCTCCTCTTGTTAGGTTCAGTAAGCAATTGAACCACATTCTATTAAAACATGAATTTCTAAATTATATATTATTTATGTTTATTACTGCCAACAGTATAAACACTACTCTTCCTATTGGTGTGTATAATAATCCATTCTAGTACAAGTAGTCTAATACAGCATGAGCTTTGTGTAGATTCTCAGTTACGTGGGAGGTTTTTTTTCCTCCCTGTTGTGTCTTTTTCTTGGCTACAGTTGTTTGATAGATGCTGTGTGAAGGAGGTTGTGGTGCATGGTTGATGTGTGGTGAGTTAAAAAAATATTGCATTCTCAAGTAAATGAAAAAAATTTCTTTCTGATCAAAGAAATTAACTGTAGAAATGAACTCTTAAAATGTACTTATAGTAGATGAACAGTCCACAGCCATATAAGTAATACCTTGATTTCTTTGTGACAAAAAGTGCCCATTAATCAGTCACCAATGAGAGATAATGCCTAGGTAAAAACAGACTTCAATTTTATGTGTATCCAAGATGCCAGTGAAATTCATACCCCTAAACATATTCACTGCTCCCATGTACATTGGGTCTGCAACTGACAAATAAAATACAAGTGTAGTTTCATACTTGTATTTTATATATATATATGATCAAAGACACAATTGGAGTATTATGTGGCACAGTTGTAGAGGCAGGTAAACCTTTCTGGGAAAAGCTGGAATTATCATAAAAAATACCTGCTTTGAAATATTCACCCTGAAATTAATAATAATAATACTTCCTCTGCAGAACACAAATGCAAAGCCAAACTCAAAGAACAACTTAAATTGCAATGTTTGAAAGCTCCTGTATAATTTTACCTAATGCCTAGTTTTGAATTAATAACTTTACACACTACATGATTCTGGAAAGGTTGAACAGCTGATTCGAAAGTTACAGGAGAATACTGGAGAAATTACAGAAGATGAAGAACTTTTTGAAAAATAACTATGGGGCCTGGTGCTGTGGCATAGCAGGGAAAGCCACCACTTGAAGTGCTGGTATCCCATATGGGCACTGGTTCAATTCCTGGCTGCTCCACTTCTAATCCAGCTCTGTACTATGGCCTGGGAAAACAGTAGAAAGATGGCCCAAGTCCTTGGGTCCCTGTACCCCTGTGGGAGACCCAGAAGAAACTCTCGGCTCCTGGATTCAGATTGGCTCAACTCCCACTGGTGCAGCCATTTGGGGTGTGAACCAGCAGATGGAAGACCTCTCCCTCTCTGTCAAATAATAAATAAATAAATCTTTTTTAAAAAAAGAAAAAAACTAACTATAGTGAATCTCAAAATCCAGCCTTCCTTGAGTTCAATTTTTAAAAAGCTCCTTTTCACAAAAATACTTAGGCAATTTATTCTAAACCCTAGGACCTTCTAAGAATTCTGTCATTGTTAATTTAGCAAAAGGTTATTCATAACAGTGGTAATATGTTTCAAACTTAATTTTTTCCCACAGGTCAGAAGTTAACAAAGAGTAGTAAAAAAGGCAGGCAGGTATTTACAAATTCACAAGCACATGTGTGTGTATGAAAGAAAGATGGCTGACTAACTGACATTACTGTTCTTTGCTAGCTAGAACTCTCATTCAAATGACAAAATGGAAAGTAAGACTGGTATACCCAGTATTCCCTCAAAAAGGATAAAATTCATTGTTTTGAAAATCATTTTGCTTTGCAATAAAAAGGTGTTTTGCAGCATAAGTAAAATGTTTAAGGTTTTTTTTTTTAAAAAAAGAAAAAGTTCTTCATTCAGAATTTTAACAAATTGGATAGAGCTCCCAATTCTATGCTGTTGACTTGAAAACTTGAAATCTATCTTGTTTTGGTTTTCCTTCATGTTCTCCAGAGAGAAAACATACAATCATACCCACTTACACACAAATACACATGCGCGCGCGCACACACACACACACGCACGCACATAAACCCATAATGCTCCAGGCTAATTGAAAGAGACAGAACTCTTTGGGGGTAAAGAGGAGGGGGATGGAAAGAGGAAGGGAGGAAGGGAGAGGGGAGTGGAGGGACATGATTTTGTTTTAAGGATATATTGGCTTACATGGTATGGAAGCTGGCATGCTGGAGACCCAAGGAAAAGCCAACGTCATGGTTCAAGACCAAAGGCCATCTGCTGGAAGAAGTGCCTCTCCTTCCCAGGAAGTCCATCTTTTTCTTTATGGCCTTCAGCTGATAGTATACATTCTAGCAACACTAAGGAGCCTAATCTCCTTTACTCAAATACTTCTGATTTAAAAGTTAATCTCATCTAAAAATACATTCATTGAAACACCTAGAATTGTGTTTACTCAAGTGTGTGGGTACCATTGCCTAGTCAAGCTGACACATAAAACTAATCATCACACTTGTTAATCTGGACAGCTACTTGAAGTGATAACATTCTATTTGTTTTATCCTGTTCTCCAGTCTTTCTCTCAAGGCTCTAAAAGCTCTCGGCCTCATGGGAAAGTTTGTGCTTAAAACTGCCATAAACAGCCTGTCTCAGAAATAAACTTTGAACTGCTCATTGTCACTTACAGCTGGAACCAAGAAACCCTAGTTACCTAGGATGTATGAGTGTTTCATATTTTCATAGCCACATTGCCTGGAATTCTGTTCAATAATTATTGGAAACCTTATTTTTACATTTTCTATCTGAGATACGAGCTAGTGATGTAATATTTAAAATATTTGTTTACTCCTTCAAATATTCTTTGCCATTTTTTTAAATTTCAGACCTCTTTATCTGTTTTATAAACTTTTTTCCTTCCTTCTTACACAGCTAAGTACCTTCCCTCCTTTTTACACTCGGTGTTTCTAAAACATCAAATTTTCTTAAAAAATAGGTTATTTTCATTAATTTGTAATAACTCCTTTTCTAACAGTTTCTAATTATTTCTGAACTTTGACAATAATCATGTTTGATTAACCAATGCATTCATTGCTTTTTTATCTGTGAGATAGAGAGAGAGAGAGAGAGAGAGATTGAGAGAGAGATTATAATTAACTGTACCAAACCTCTCATCTTCAGATGAGTAGACAAAACCCTGAAAAGTGAATGGACATGTCCACAGTACAGGCATTATTTCATAAGGTCTAGAATCAGGGACATGAATAGCATGCCTTATGGTGTTTCTGAGTTGAAGACTGACAAATTGGTTAGCTAGATGGTACTCTACACTTTTTAACAGTTCTGTGCCTGTTAGGGAAAATCTAACTATTAAGTCAATTTCAAACAATTTCATTTACTTAGAAAAATCAAATTGAAAATGTACCCCTGTAACAAGTAGAAACGATTGGAGCTTAACATTTCCTGCCAGTATTTTGTTAATCTTTTGCTAAGTATTGTTTGTAAGCCTTTTCCTCTTTGGAGAAATGAAACTAACAAGTAACACCTGAATAACTTTTTCCTGGCACTTGCCATCCATGAAAATAAATAGGAACAAATATAAATGCATAAAAACACAAGCTAAGTGTATATTGATCATTTTCAATATTAAATCATTCTGTATAGACTAAATCTCATGTAAAAAATAAAATATCGTATGTGAATTTTTATAAAATTTTCACTTTATACCATGTGAACTCCCATAACAAATACACTTACTTCATTTTAAAAAAATTGATATATTTACTTGAGAGAAAGAGACAGATGGATAGAGAATGCTCCTTATTCACTTGCCCACTCTACAGATCTACAACAGCCCAAACTGGGGCCAGTGGTTAAATTCTACCCTTTGTGTTTACTTTGAAGCAAGATTCCTCATGGGCAAAAAGAAATACATGCACATGCATGCGCGCGTGCACACACACACACACACACACACGAAGACTCTTCAACTTGACCTATAAATATAAGATGATTTTTAATGTGAAAAATTTTAGCTGATATCTAAGATGTGCAGATAAATATATTACATCTTTAGTAGATAATGTAATTATAATTATTCTCCTGGTAGTAATCACTACTAATCTCATTTAGCAAAAATAGGAAAAATGCTGTTGAAACATGTTGATTATAAAAAGCTTAGTGACAAATTGTGGGGTCACATTGTTATGCATGTAACTTTAAATCCAGTGATCTCTACGTACTGTTCATTTCAGAATCTCACATCCCTATCCACACTCTGCCTAGTAATTATGGACTGAGTTGTGTCAAAATTCACATGTTGAACCTGATGGGTAAGCCAGTCTGTAGCAAATATGACCATTTTGAAGATAAGGTCATTAAAAAGGTACTTATAGCATAAGGAATGATCCCTAATCCATTGTGAGTGATGTTTTTATGAAGAGTAAAGGACATGAAGGATGCACACACCCAGAAGAAAGGCCATGGGAGGATTCAGCTAGAAGGCAGCCGTCTACAAGCCAAGGAGAGAGGCCTTGTGAGACACTAACCCTGACAGCACCTTGATCTTGGACTTCTAGGCTCCAGAACTGTGGAAAAAAAGACATTTATTACCACAATGGCCAGTCCATTCAGTTTATTGAATACTCTCCCTCCAAGTTAATTGAGAACTCCACTATTGAATGTGATTGTTTTTTCTCTCTTTTATCTCCGTTTTAACTTGTCATCTCTAAGAGGAATCCAACCAGTAGGAAGCATTGGCATCTGCCAGGTGACAGTTTGAAACACTTGCTTGCAGAGAAAAAAAGGGTGGGAACTATGACCATGTCTTTTAATAGCATCTAACCATTATCCTTAACTGATTACCCTGCTTAACACTTGACCCTGACTGCACCTGCCTTACAAAACCCAAAATCTGGGTTGATGGGACTGTTTGATTTCTCTACTCCAACACTTCACTCTCCCTGACACTGCTGAGGACAATCAAGTTCAATTTGGCATCACCAAGATTCATGCTGCCCAAGTTTTTGCTCAGTTTCCTCTTCCATTTTGCTTAATTCAAACATTTGACTTCCTTTTTCAAACTGTACAGGTATCATCACCCTCCTCAAGCTTCAGCAAATGACTCTCCCTCCTCTCTCTCTGGCAAAATCCAGAACTTAATGATTTGCCTCCCATATCACATTTGAAAGAGAAAATTTTTCTAACCCATTCCTGCTTCCAAAAGGACATTTTCAAAAATCAGTTATCCACTCTCTCTCGACTTGCTAAATTTAAAATATCTTGCTTATTATATTGTATACTGTCACAAATAAGAGTCTTTCTTTTTCATTGAAAAGAGAAATCCCCTACCCTCCTCACACACACACACACACATACACACACAAACCAAGAAATAAAACCATCAATCTCGCATCTACTTCCAGCAACCATCCTAATTCTTTTTTTTTTGAAGATTTATCTTTAGTTTTTTGAAAGGCAGAATTACAGAGAGAGGGCGTGATAGAGAAATCTTCCATCCAATGGTTCAGTCCACCAATGGTGGCAATGGCCAGGTCTGGACCAAGCCAAAGCCAGGTGCCCAGAGCTTCATCTAGGTCTCTTACATGGGTGGCAGGAGCCCAAGCCTTGGACCACCTTTTGCTGCTTTCTCAGGCACATTAGCAGAGAAATGGAGCAGCTGGTTTTCAAACCATCACCTATATAGGATGCCAGCAATTCAGGTGGTGGCATAACCCCAACACTGGCCCCAGTCCTGATTCTTTTATTTCTTCATAGCTAGATTCTATAGAAGACTTGATCTCTTCAATTCCTCATAACTTACCAACCCAGGATCAACAAGCTTTCTCTTAAAGGGATTCTTAGATTTTAGAAGCCATACAGTTTTAGAAGCCATACACTCAGCTTTTTTCAATTAGTATTATCTTTTTGATGCCCCAAAACATTTTTATTTTATTTTACTTGTTATATAAGTTTCATGTATTTCGCATATACTGATTTAGGAACACAGTGATACTTCCCGCTCCACCTTACCTCCTTCCTGCCCAAGCTCCAACCCTTCTTCTCCTCCCTCTCTCATTCCCACTCTTAATTTTACAAAGATCTGCTTTCAACTTGTGTAATTATGTAAAGTTAACCCTACACTAAGTAAATAGTTCAACAAATACTATGAAGAAAAAAAACACCACTGTTCCTCAACAGAAGAGACGAGGGCTGTAAACAGTCGTCGAATTTCAAAATGTCCATTTTACTCCAACACGTTACATTTTAGGTATTCCGTTAATTACCTCAGATCAGGGAAAACATATGATATCTGTCTTTTGGGGGCTGGCTTATTTCACTAAGTATAATGGTTTCCAGTTTCATTTTGTTGCAAAAGACAAGTTTTCATTTTTTTTACAACTGAGTAGTACTGCATAGTGTGTATATACCATAATTTTTTAAAGATTTATTTATTTTACTTGAAAGTCACAGTTACACAGAGAGAGGAGAGGAGGGGAGAGGAGAGGAAGAGAAAGAGAGAGAGAGAGAGAGAGACAGACAGACAGAGGGGTCTTCCATCCACTGGTTCACTCTACCATAATTTCTTTATCCAGTCATCAGTTGATGGACATTTGGGTTCATTTCATATCTTAGCTATTTTGAATTGAGCTGCAATTAACATGTTAGTACAGGTGACTCTTTCATATACTGAATTCATTTGGTTTGGGTAAAGTACTAGGAGTAGAATGGTTGAATCATCATGTGGTAGGTCTATAATAAGATTTCCGAGGAATCTCCACAGTGTCTTCCACAGTGGTTGCACCAGGTTACAGTCCCACCAAAAGTGCACTAGGGTACCTTTTCCCCCACATCCTTGACAGCATTTGATGTTCATTTATTTCTGTATGAGAGCCATTTTAAATGAGGTGAGGTGAAACCTCTTTGAAGTTTTATTTGCATTTAACTGATGGCTAGCGATCCTGAGTACCTTTTCATATGTCTATTGGCCATTTGAATTTCATCCTTTGAAAAATGCTTGTGTAAGTCCTTTGTTCATTTCTGGATTGTCTTTTGTTGTTGTTGAATGTCTTGACCTTTTTATAGATTCTGGATATTAACCCTTTATTAGTTGTGTAGTTTGCAAATATTTTCTCCCATTCTATCGGTTGCCTCATCACTTTGCTGAATGTTTCTTTTACAGTGCAGGAGCTTCTCAGTCTGGTGTAATCTCATCTGTCAATTTGGTTTAGATTGCCTGTGTTTCTGGGGTCTTTTCCAAGAACACTTGGCCTATGTCTTGCAGAGTTTCCCCAATGTCCTCTAGTAATTTGATGGTATTGGATCATATATGTAGGTCTTCGATCTATTTTGAGTGGATTTTTATGTGAGGTGTAAGGTATGGGTCTAGCTTCATACTTCTGAACGTGGAGAACCAGTTTCCCCAGCATCATTTGTTGAAGTAACTGTTCTTGCTCCAGGGATTGATTTTAGCTCCTTTGTCAAAGATAAGTTGGTTGTGGATGTATGCATTGGTTTCTGGAGTTTATATTTTTGTACCAGTACCAGACTTTTTTGATTTTAACTTCCTTATAATATTTTTTAGATTTATTAATTTATTTGAAAGTCAGAGTTACACAGAGAGAGAAAGAGAGGCAGAGAGAGAGGTCTTACATCTGCTGGTTCACTCACCAAACTGGCTGTAGTGGCTGAAGATAAGCCAATCAAAAGCCAGGAGCCAGGAGTTTCTTCTACATCTCCCACGTGGGTGCAGGGGCCCAAGGAATTGGGTCATCTTCTGCTGCTTTCCCAGGCCATACCAGAGAGCTGGATTGGAAGTGGAATAGCCGGGACTCAAACTGGTACCCGTGTGAGATGCTGGCACCGAAGGCGGTAGCTATACCCACTACACCACAGCACTGGCCTGAAATATATTTTGAAATCTGGTATTGTTTTCTATTTGGGTTGTCATATAAATTTTCGCATCATTTTTTCTAGATCTGTGAAGAATGTTGTTAGTATTTTGATTGAGATCACATTGAACCTGTAAATTTCTTTCCATAGTATGGACATTATGATGATATTGATTCTTCCAATTCATGAACATGGAAAATTTTTCCATTTTAATGTCTTCCTCTATTTCTTTCTTATATGTTTTATAATTTTCATTGTAGAGATTTTTGACATCCTTGCTTAAATTTATTCCAAGATACTTAATTGTTTCAACTATTAATTATATTGATCCTAGAAGTTCTTATTCAGCCATGACATTGTCTGTGTATACAAAGGCTATTGATTTTTTGTATATTGATTTTATATCCTGCCACTTTACCGGACCTTTCATGAGTTTCGGTAGTCTCTCAGTGGAATCTTTGGATCCTCTCTATATAGAATCATGTCATCTACAAATAAGACTTCGTCTTTTTAAATTTATATACCTTTGATCTCTTTTTCTTGCCTAATGGCTATGGCTAAAACTTCCAGGACTTTATTAAATAGCAATGATGAGAGTAGCCATTTTGTCTGGATCCAGATCTTAGGGCAAATGCTTCCAACTTTTCCCCATTCAGTAAGATGCTGGACATGCTTTTGTCATGAATTATCTTGATTGTGTTGAGGAATGTTCCTTTTATACCCATTTTTGGGTATAGAATGTTCCTTCCATGCATAGTTTGCTTAAAGCTTTCATTATGAAAGGATGTTGTAATTTAACAGATGATTTCTCTGCATCTTTTAAGATAATCATGTTTTTTGTTTTTCAGTTTGTTAATGTGGTGGGTCACATTTACAGATTTGAGAATATAGAACCATCCCTGCATACCAGGCATGAATCACACTTGGTCTGGTTGAATGATCTTTCTGGCGTGCTGTTGTATTTGAAGGCCTAGTGTTTTGTTGAGGATTTTTGCATCTGTGTTCATCAGGGAAGTTGGTCTATAGTTTCCTCTCCATGTTGTTTGTGCTTCTGTTTTAGGAATTAAGGTGATGCAGGCTTCATAGAAGGAATTTGGGAGGATTCTCTCCCTCTCAACTGAGTTAAATAGCTTGGAAAAACTGGAATTAGTTCTTTTCTTTGTTGGGAGGGTCTTTATTACTGGTTCAGTCTCCATCTTGATTATTGATATGTTTAGGTTTTCTATGTCTCCATGAATCAATTTTGGTAGATTGTATGTGTCCATCTGTTTCTTTTAGGTTTCCCAATTTTTTGGCATTCAGTTGTTTAAAGTAATTTCTGATTATTTTTTTCTATCTCTGATTTTACTAATTTGAGTCTCCTTCCTCTTTTTTTTTTTTTTTTGGTTAGTTGGGCCAATGGTCTATTAATTTTATTTTTCTCAGAAAATCTGCTCTTCATTTCACTGATCTTTTGTATTTTTTTGTTTCAATTCTGATTATTCTTTTAGTTTATTTCTTTCCTCCTACTAATTTTAGGTTTGGTTTGTTGTCATTTTTCTAGGTCCTTGATATGCACTGATACTCATTTATTTGGTACTTTTTCAATTTATTCATGTAGACTCAAATTGCTATAAACTTCCCTCTTTTACTCCTTTTACTTTCCCTCCTTTTACTATATTTTGATATGTTGTATTGTCATCTCATTCCTTTCCAGAATTTTTTTATTTCTTTTTTGATTTCATTTATGACCCACTGTTTTCAGTCTCCAGTGTTTGCATATGATCTAGAGATTCTTGAGTTGTTGATTTCCAGGTTTATTCCATCTGTGGTCAGAGAAGATGCATGATATGATTTCAAATTTTTGCTGAGACTTGCTTTATGACCTACTGTATCATCTATCCTAAAGAAATTTCCGTGCACTAATGAGAAGAATGTATATTCTGCAACTATGGGGTGAAAAGTTCTGATATCTATTAGGTCCATTTGGTAGAGAGTGTTGAGTAGCTCTTTTCTTTCCTTGTTGATTTTCTGTCTAGTTGATCTGTCCATTTAAGAAAGTGGGGTGTCGAAGTCCCCTGTTACTATCATATTGGAGTCTATGTCTCCCTTGAGATCCGTTAAACATTAAATATTTCTTTTGAATAGCCAGGTGCCCTATAATTGGGTACATATACATTTATTATGGTCACGTCTTCCTGTTGATTAATCATTACATAGTGTCCTTGTTTGTCTCCTTTTTATAAATTTTTTGACAGGCAGGTTTAGACAGTTAAAAAGAATGGCTATACCTGCCCTTTTTTGCTTTCCATTAGCATAAAATAGCTTTTTCCATATTCTACTTTTAGTCTGATATATTTTTGTTGGTGAGATGTGTTTCTTATTGGCAGAAAATAGATGAGTCTTATTTTTTAATCCATTCAGTCAGTCTGTATCTTTTAATTGGAGAGTTGAGGCCATTCACACTCAAGGTGACTGTTGATAAATAACAATTTGGACCGGCGCCACGGCTCACTAGGCTAATTAATCCTCTGCCTACAGTGCTGATGCACCGGGTTCTAGTCCCGGTCGGGGTGCCAGATTCTGTCCCGGTTGCCCCTCTTCCAGGCCAGCTCTCTGCTGTGGCCAGGGAGTGCAGTGGAGGATGGCCCAAGTGCTTGTGTCCTGCACCCCACAAGAGACTAGGGGAAGCACCTGGCTCCTGCCATCGGATCAGCGCGGTGTGCCAGCCACAGAGCACCAGCAGCAGCAGCCACTGGAGGTTGAACCAATGGCAAAGGAAGACCTTTCTCTCTGTCTCTCTCTCTCTCACTGTCCACTCTGCTTGTCAAAAAAATAATAATAATAAAATTAAAAAAAGATAAATAACAATTTGTCCCTGCCATTTTTCCATAAATATTCCCATTTTTTACTTTGGATTTCTTTTATACTTTTATGAGGAGATTTTTAGCCTTCACATTGCTTTATAAATATGGCTATCTTCCAATGTTTCTTTGTGTAGCACATCCTTAAGCATCTTTTGTAAGGCTGAATGAGTGGTGACAAATTCTTTCAATTTCTATTTGTTATGGAAGGTCTTTATTTCACCTTCATTCATGAATGAGAGCTTTGCAGGATACAGTATTCTGGGTTGACAGTTTTTTCTCGTAAGACTTGGACTGTGTCTTGAATTCTGCCCTAGCCTGTAGAGTTTTTGATGAGAAATCAAGTGTGAATCCAATGGGAGAACCTCTGAAAGTAATCTGACACTGGTGAAGAACTTTTTCTGGTCATGACTATTAGGTGTTCTATGTGCTTCCTGTACTTGGATATCCCTTTATTTCTCCAAATTGGGTAAGTTTTCTATAATTATTTCACTAAATAGACCTTCTAATCCATTCTCTCTTTCCATACCTTCAGGAACTTCTAAGACCCATATGTTCAGTTGTTTGATAGTATCCCATAAATCGCCAACACTGGTTTTAATTTTTCTAATTTCTTCTTTGTTTTTGTATGACGTAAGATTTCCAAAGATTTGACTTTTATTTGGGACATTTTCTTCTGCCTCACCAAGTCTGTTGTTAAGGCTTTCCACTACCACATTTTTTATTTGATCTATTGAATTCTTCATTTCTAGTATTTCATTTTGATTTCTCTTTTTAAAATCTCAATTTCACAGGAAAATTTTTCATTCATGTCATGTATGCATTTCCTTAATTTGTGGATTTCCTTCTGATTGCTTTTGAATAATCCTATTTTTAATCTTTTGAATTCTATTTCCAGCATTTCATGAATCTCTTCATTTTCACACTCTAATATTGAAATGTTGTTGTGTTCCTTTGAGGATGGGGGAGTCAAGATGTCTTCCCTATTCTTGTTTCTTTAATTTCTGTGTTTATTTTTAGGCATTGGTAGAGATACTTGTTGGTTTTTTTCCTCTGATGACTTTTATCTTTGAACTATATCTGTGACTTAGTGGAATGTCTAGTTTCAGTGAATACCAAGAGGTGTGTGCTGGGAGTGGCCAAGGAGCTCTAGTCAGTGCCTCATAGTGGGACAAGTATCCAGGGTAACAATTAAGTTGAGCATGGTAGATCTCCTCTTGTTAACAGCAGTTGGGGAATGATCACCTCTGTTGGTGTGATTATACCCTCACCTCCTCTCCACCAAGCTGAGCCATGACTGGTGTTAACCCCCAGTGGGTTCAACACTCATCTGTGCCTCTGTATGAAGGGCACAAATAATCTGTACAATCCTTACTCCAAGCGTGGCATGGATCCCACTGTAGTTACTCATTCCAGGCAACCAAGGAGCTCCAAGCATGTGAGGCAGCATACAGTAATTGTCTAGAGACCCAGCTATACCCTGCACCATCTCATACAGCCAAAGATTCTCCAAATTCTCAGTACACAAAGCTCCTACAGTTACTAGGTGCAGAGGATCCACTGTACCCCACCAGCCTTTCTGATCCACAGAGAGGCAGACTTTCCCCAAACCTGCTATCCAGGGGTACTCTGCCTAGGTAGCTTGAGCCCCAGAGTCTGTGGTATGTTGGGAGATTGGGGTGCCTCACTGTCCTACCTGGGTCCCCAGCACCTTGTTGATCCTCCAGCCAGGCTCAAAGTCTGTAGGAACCATGGATTCCGCCTCCCCACCCCCCGACTCCCCGCCACTAGAATCTCTGGTTCACAAGCATAGGCAAGAGCCACTGTCCAGGTATTGCCCTGTCCCTTTTGCTGCCACTGGTACTGCTGAGAAGATGGTGTCCTGTCTCAGCCAATTGTTGGGTGCATGCACATAGGCTTCTGCAAATGCTGTCCAAGTCCAGAATGGCACCTGCTCACTCAGTCGGGTACTGGACACTGGGTGCTCTTGTGGGGAGTGTGGTGTGAACGAAATGTGCCCCTTTTACTTCTACTAGGTCTATGGGTGCCTGCTTGCACCTAGGGCTCTAGGCCAAACTCACACCATGCTCTCCCTCCAGCTATATCATCATGGATTGCTGCAGTCAGGTCTCATCTCTGTTTCCAAGCTCCCACCTGCTGTAGCTGCTGGAGTTGTGTGTTGTGTCCGTGTTCATGCTGCGTGTCCGCACCTTCCACACAGGTCCACGACATTTCTCTTTCTTCCATAAAATTTCCACTGTGGTTTTCTATCTCATTTTCCCCTGAGAGTATATTTCCTACACTTTTTTTGTTTACTATATATTCATAGCCTAGTGCAGTATGTCATTCCATATTCTTTCGTCTTAGAATCTCCAGCACTCAGCTTTATCATTTTAGAGTGAAGGCAGACATTGACAATACATAAACAAATTATGTTGACGGTACTCCAATAAAACTTGTTATGAACACTGAAATTTTGATATAATATAATTTTATTAACAGGTAATAATTACACATCTTTAAAAGGTATAGTGTGATGTTTTGGTACAGTTATATATTGTGTATTAATCAACTCAAAATTCTTAGGTTATCTGTCAACTCAGATATCTATCTCTTTTTGTGATAAGAACATTCAAAATCTTGTCTTTTAGCTATTCTATACTAAATAATAAAAGACTGTTAAACATAATTACCCTCTGTGTAATAGAACACCAGCACTCATTCTATCTGACTATGATTTTGTATACATTAACCAATCTCTACCCCTCTTCCTCTCCCATACATGTCGTAGCATCTGGGAGCCACAGCTCTGCTCACAAGTTCTGTGGGTTCAGCCTTTTTAGATTCTACCTGTGAGTGAGGTCATGTACTATCTCTCTCTGCCAGACTTATTTCACTTAATACAATGATTTCCGGTTCCATCTAGGTTGCTGCAAGTCATTGGATTGTATTCTTTTTATGGCTGAATAGAATGCTATTGTGTAGTTTCTTTATCCATGTGCCTATCAATGGACCTGTTAATTCCATATCTTGGCTATTATAAGTAGTGCTACAATAAAAATAGAAGTATGGGAATCTCTTTGATACCCTGATTCATTTCATTCAGATAAATACCCAGTAATAGAGTTGGTAGATCATATGTTCTATTTTTAATTTCTTGAGGAAAACTCATGCTGCTTCCCACAGTGGCTATTCTAATTTACAATCCCATCAATAGAGTATAAGAGTTCCTTTCTCTACATCCTTGCAAATATAATTTCAAAGAGAGCAGACTACTATTTATGTTTTTCTCTCAACCTTTTAGAAGTATTTTTTTTAATTCTGAGCTTGATGACTACATAAAAATAAGGTGGCAGGCCAGATTTGGCCCATAGACAGTAGTTTTTTAATCCCTATATTAAAATTCCTCTTCCCAGCACTACTAATAATATTCACATTACATAGAAGTCAATAGAAATTTCTATTATCTTTATCTCACTTTGTCTTCTATTCATAACCCCCTCTATTCCAGCCCTGTTCAGTGTCAGTGTTTCCAGACTCACACCTCAACTCCCTTCTCTTCACATTATCCACTCTCCACTGGGTGATTTTATCCATACCCATGGTCTCAGTGACAATGGAGATGTCTCCCAAATGGACAAGATCAAAGGATCCTTGATTTTTCCTCTGAGCTGTAGACATAGATGTAACTGACATTCCCATCTTGGTACCCCAAAAACATTCAAATGGAACTTTTCCGAAACTGGAGCTAGGAAGCCTAAAAAGCAGTTTAAAAATTTTCCTACCTAGATGTTTCCATTTTCTTTCAATCATATTCTCTCTCTCTCTCTCTCTCTCTCTCCCTCTCCCTCTCTCCCTCTCTCCCTCTCTCCCTCTCTCCCCCTTCCTCCTAACCTCCCTCCCTCTCTCTCCCTCTCCCTCCCCCCCCACACCAGTATTGTTGAGACTATCTCCTTCCGCCTCCAGATACTTTCTCTATATGTCTCTACCCATCTCTGTATTCCAAGAAATTAACATCTACTAACTGCTCCAACAGCCAAATTTCCTTCTCTGTGGCTTCCCTTGTGTTCTGTTTGGGGTTACAGGCCTAGGGCAGTCATAGCTTCTCATTGCTGTGGGTCCTTGGTCACTTTACCATTCTTTATTTATTCCCTTAAACCCTGCCCACACTCCTTTGATTACCTCTGCAGTTTAGCCCTTTGAGTGTTCCATTTGTTTCCTGGCAAAATTCTCACTTAAATATAATCTAACTGATATCCTTAGTTCTATGCTATTCCCATCCATTCCAGGCTACTGCTAGATTGATACAGCTTAATTACTAATCTGCTTATAGCTCCTCAATGACCTAAAGTAGCTTTCAAAATCTGTGTTCTTTCGTTTAGTTCACAAAGCCCTCCAGGATTTGATAATATTTATTGATCTAGCCTTATTGTCCACAACACTCTTTTCCTTCCATAAGTAGAAAACTATTTGCTGTTTTTCACCCGAACTATGCTATTCAATCCTCTTTGCCTTTTCATTCTGTCTTCATGTAATTCTTTGCTCTCTCTTCAGGTAACTAACTCTTTCTTCTTCAAAATTCAGCTCAAATGCCCCCTTCTGGAACCCTTTGAGTCTCAAATAGAGGCTCATCCTGTATACAAGAGCATTTCCAAACATTCATGGGAAACATGCATTATTATACGTATAAAATGCCTGTGCTATCTGCCTGTACATCCACAGCTAGAGGTTGTCAGTGGGTGATTCTTAAGGTAGAATCACTCCAGTCTTCCCACCAAATTAGTAATCTGTACATATCAAAATAAACTTACCTTTTAATACCATTTTCCATGAACTTTTTGTAGTATCCTTGTCTATCATATTTTAATCAGATGTTAATAGTAACTAAGTATTAATATTTGGCTCCTTGAGAGCAGGGAACATGTTATTCTGCTTTCTAAATCTTAGCCCCTAGGCAAAGAGATGTTGACTCAACCCCTCTGCCATCTTAGTGGAGACAAAGTTATAAAAAAGAGGTCTCACCTTCTCTCTGTGTTTATTTTCAGATCAATATTAAAAATGCTCCTAAATACCTCAGACTCTAATCTCAGTCTTTGACTTCTCCACATTATCCATCTAATGGAAAAGGGATCACTAGATATTTTTTTACAGGCCAGAGTCAAAGGAACAATAATAGAAAGATCTCTCTGGAGGTTGTGTTGTTAGTAGCCTCTCCTCTTGCAGTAGATTGATTGGCCTCCTCCAAGGGACATGGCTGAGAATGAGAGGATGTTTGCCACAGAGCTGAGCAGCCCAGGCATGCACTAGAAGTGTATTTGTCATTCCCAGCCCTGGGAATTTTATGGGGTATTATATATGTACAATGTATTTTGAAAACTTCTTGGGAAATTTGAGTAAAAAATAAGTTCAGAGGAAGATGGTTGATCCAGCCATTAAGACCTCTGTTAGTTCATAGTACCACTTCATTACCTGGCTCTGTGTCCTGATTCCTGTGCCCTGCTAATGCAGATCTCGGGAGGCATTGGTGATGTGGCTCAAGAACTGCCATCCTTGTGGGAAACCTAAAATGAGACCCCAGCTTGGGGCTTTGGTTCTCATCGAGCCGTAATTGCTACAGGCATTTGAAGAATGAGTCAGAGATGGTAGCTCACTTGTTCGTTCTCTGTCTCTCTCTGTCTCTCTCTCTCTGTATCTCTCTTGCTCCCTCTAAAATAATTAACCAATTAAATAAGATAAGCTTAAACATTTTGAAATCCCTGCAGTTTTTCCATAATATGCAGTTTCCATGAACTTTTGAAGACTCCCTCATATGCATAGATTCCAAAGCTTTTGCTTCAAAATAGACATATCTTTTATTTCCCATTTCCATGACTTTTTGAAGTACTCTTGTATTTTCTTGTCTTTAGGATACTGCAGAGCCTAGTTCTTAAGAAAAGGCAGGCATGAAGTGCTTAAAATTCAGTCACTCCTGACATCATCACTCTGCAATCCTAAATTTTAAAAAGAGAGAGAAAGACAACCTAACAGAAAGAGAGGGAATATTGATACTCATTACTAATGTGGTATTATTGTCATTTCCTGAATGATGAAACTAACTGTCCAAATGTTCCACTTTACATAAGAGCTTTTTTCCCACTACATCAGATGCTTCTCCCTCAAGTAGAGATGAGTGCAGAGGTGGTACAGGATTCTAGCCATCATCCTATCACTTTCAATCAGTCACTTACAGCTCCACCAACTCCCAAATTATGCACATGATTTTGGTTTGTAAATCACCATGGCAATAAGCATGATGTAAATAACACACAGGATTCACTAGAGAAAGAAAATCTAACAATGAAAATGAATAATTAGGAAGTAAGGACTTGCTGCACTGCTTCCAATTAAATAGCTCCAAACAAACAAATATACTTGTGCTTTCTTAATCTGTGAGTGCTGATCTTCTTCCCTTAGAATGAATAAGGACAAAATAAGCCATAGAGAGGAAAATGAAAGTATTGATTCAAATATAGTTTTAAAAATAAGAAAGATGGCCTGCAGAGTAGCAGGGGAAATACATCCATTTATAGAGTGTCACTGTGCACCTTCTAATAAATACAAACCGCAAGAAAAACAATGATTTTTTTTATTTTAAAAAGAAAAGAATTTCCCAACAGGTTAGAGTTAAATATAATACTGCTGACTAAAGTGGAGATTAACATGCATAAGAAATGGTTAACAATGTTTTGTCAGTTCATCCATGACTATATTAATGTAGGAAAAGTCTCTATTTCAGTATTTTGGCCATAGCCTGAGAAGGAACCAACAGGGGTTTTCACACAGCACCTTCACAGCCTGCCTTATCCTTGGGGTTTCTGCAGCCAATGAAAGTTTGTCACGATGATGTAATGCTCCTGAGTTGTGTTTCAGCACCGAGTGTGTGGTCATGCCTGAGAACTAGGTAAGTTTCTGGATCAAATCTTTCTTTGCAGCCTGTTCCCCTGCTTAAACTAATTTCCGCAGAGAGCTCATTTGTTTCTAGTCTAGTTTACTATCTCTGAACAATTTTTTAAAACGTGGGCTGGGTTATTATAGAATTGTAAAGACAGCTGGTAAACAAAATGATGGGATCTCTGAGTCAATTTTCCTCTGCTATTAGTATGAGGGCTGTGACTTCTCAGCGATTTATCATTACCTCTGAGGAAAAAGAGCAGCAAGCAGTTTTGTGTTTTATTTGTTAAGGGAGCTCTAGTCACTTAACAGACAAGTTTTACTAGAAAGCTGTTTTAGGGAGATGGAAGATTCCTTTTTAAAGGTTGACACTGCATTTGGCTAAGATCATTAAGTAAGCACTGAACTGTAAGCCACGGAATAAAGTTTCAATATTTACTATAAGTAGTGAATATTTAGATCCTGCCCTCACAGAAATTAACCCTAAAAGACGGAAAGGAACACTAATGATTTTTCTCCAAATTTTGATTAAGTTAAAGGTAATTTTAAACATTTAAAAATAGGTAACTTCAGAGACCCTTAGTGGCCTAGAGTTATATGAAGTTAAATGAAAATAAGTTAAATAAATAAGCTAGTGCCAGTGCATGGATGTGCAGATGGTTGAATGGATAGAAACTTTTTAAATTTTGAGTATTTTAAAAATGTGAACTAGGTAACCAATACAACCAGTGGAAATGTAATTCTTTATTTTCCCTCTTTGATACTCTTTGCAGATGTGGAAATTTTAAAGAACTGTCAGTCTGTGTTTATCTTAGGAACCTGAGGGACAGAAAAAAATTATGCAGGGAATGCAACATTTAGAAAAATTGGTACTGGGAAAGAGAGAATGAGTGGAGAGGAGGGGGGAGTCTAACAGCGCATTACCAATTGCTCTGATTGAACTACCCAGGCAGTTGCTCATCTTTCACTTTAAGTCTGATCAACTAGACATGGACTCAGAGAAGTGGACCTAAAATAAGAGTGTGGATTTTTGGCACTAAGAAATCAGAGAACCCATTAAATGTCATAGAACTTCTTAAAGGAGACATGTTTTTCCTTGTTTTTTGTAATTTAATATCTGATAGGCATTAATATGTGTGTTCTTTGAGAAACTACTTCCCACTTGAAAGCTGCTCTTCTCCACCTTTAGCTGAATTGATCAATTACATGCCATTTCCCACCGCATTTCCATGCACTGTACAACCTTGTAAACTTGGCCATCTCCCTACCATACTTCCTAAATGGTTAATAAAAGCTTTACCCCTTGTGTGAAATTATCTTCCTTTGTTTGTTAACAGTTAACTCATTATTTTCTCAAATTATTAACTGCAATGCCAAACAGTTCATTTTCAAATAAACCTTATTTAAATTTCTGTAATTAGTCAGCATAATATAAACATTACTCATCTTCCCTTTTTTAGTCCAATTTTCCATGTTATTGCTTTGGTGCACTAATTGGTACTGGCAGTTGGCACATAAGAGGTAAAACTCCACATTTCAATATCATCCTATGCTTTGCTCTCTGCATTGTACTTTCTGAACAGAGAAACAACACAGCCAGATGCAAGAAGGGCCACAAAGTCCTGCTCTAGAATGGAGTGAATGGTGCTTTAGAATGACTGATAGTAAGAAATACTATTTCCACGAAAGGAAAACAATATGGATAAGGTAGAGAACAGTGAGAATGATGTGAGATGACCTGTTTTTTTGATACAGAATTTATCTGGCCTTGGGGCCTTGGTCTACGCTGAAAGCTTGTGCCTTTATCACAGAGCAGCAGTGCACTTCACTGTAGCTCATTAGGCTTGGGCTCCCAGTGCCCACGGCTCCCAGCTGGAAGCAGAAAGGGGAGCAGTATGGAGTAAAGCACAACTCATTAGTCTATCAAGTTGGCCTTCAGAGAGGCCTAAGAGGAATCTGCTTGGGATTCTCTGCTTGATCTAGGAAAACTCTTTGATCATTCTGTGTTGAGAAATTCAGGAATTTAGAAAACAATGTCTTAAAAGGAAGATACTGCTTAAGGAATGACCCCGGGACATGATCTGAGCACTGACAGGGACTAGTAACACACCCTGGTGATTAATCCTGAGAACTTGGAAAAGACAATCCAACGTATATCGCTTTTGTATTCATAAGGTCAGAAGGTTACAGTCCAATTCCAACTGTCCTGAAATAAGAGGATATATACAAAAGACCAGCTGGGAGATTTACTGGTTGATAGAGTGATAACCCAAAAAATAAGTTGTTGGTTGGGAAAAGCCCATCTTGGTACTCTACTATAAAATAACTGTTTAATAAGAAATATTCAGTTTTATGAATGTTTAACATTGTGATGTGTTTAGAAGGAAAGAATGGTAATAGGCAAAGGAATATTGGGAATAACACACTCCCTAGATGTACAAAGGGTGGACGTGGAGCACATGTGAGGAGGGAGGATCAGAGTGTAATTGCCCCCACTCAATTATAATTCCACAGTGAAGTTCAGTGGGACCCGTGCCATGTGCCCAAGCATGAGATGATGCGCTGAGAACGGGAGAGGAGGAGATAGCGCCACTTCTATTCTCAGAGCTTTCAGTTTTCCTTGAATTTTGAGTCTTGAAGCACAGGAAAGGTATTGGTCAAGCATAGAAAAACAGAATATGATAAAGGATGATTCCAGTTTATGTCTCTGTCCTAATATAATTATCAAAAGCATTTTGGTTCATTTTCAAAAGCGTCCTGGCTTGGTCCTTACAAGTAGGGAATGATTAGAAGGTTTAAAATATGAGTTAAAGGGGAAAAATTAGGAACTCAAGCAAGAAAATTATGGGGCTCTGACCCAAAGCAGTGATCATGGTGATCAAGGAGTGCACATAGTGCCCATTTCTCCTTTTCATTGAAAAACAGAACCCTCACCTCCTGGGGAGAATTTCTCCTCTCTTTGAAGGGTGTCCCTGAGAGTCAGTGCACTGATGTTTCTTTGCTTCCTTGGAGCCATCAGGCAGACATGTTACCAATGAACATGTGGGATACTCTGTCCTGGAACTTTGGCTCATGAGCAGAATGGTGAGATGGCAGAGGCAGGAAAGACTTGGAGAACATGCTATATAGCATGATAACTGGCAATCCCAACAAGTGGTGCCTGCTGTGGGGATGGGATCCTCTTAGTGGTCTGGTCCCTGTCACCTGTGAGTCAGTGTCTTCAGTTTTCCTTTTATTCTATGTGCTTCCTCATAGTCTTGCAGTAAATATTCTTGTAGTTTAAATTAAGCCAGTTTGATTTCTGCTGCTAATAACCAAAAACCCACAGTGATGCTATTGTTATCAATACATGGTATTAAAATATGGAAGGTACAAACTAAGGAAAAGTAAGCTGATCCACTACCCAGTACTTACCCTTACCCTTTGAATTTTTTTAATTTGAAAGACAGAGTTACAGAAAGAGATAGAGACCGGGGGGAGCGGGGGGGGGGGGGGGGGGAGTTGGTCTTCCATCTGCTTGTTCACTCCCTGAATGGCCGCAATGCCTGGAGCTGAGCTGAACCAAAACCAGTAGCCAGGAGATTCTTCTGGGTCTCCCACATGGGTACAGGGGCCCAATTGCTCCTCCATCTGCTTTTTCAGGAGCACTAGCAGAGAGCTGGATCAGAAGTGGAGCAGCTGAGACTCAAACCGGCACCCATATGGGATGCGGGTACTGCAAGCCTGGGCTTTAACTCACTGCATCACAGAGCCAGCCCCTACCCTTTGAATCTTAACCCTGGTTTTTGCAAGTGAACTTCATACTACAATCTCCCTGTCACTTTAATATAGTTCCTAAAATGCTGTTTCTACTGCATTGCTTATTTTCCAATCATCATGTACAGATACCTGTGTGGAAATGAGGTTTGCTTTGTTGAAAGATTGTAGTTGGTATAGAATTTGGAGGTTCTGCTTCTACTACTGCAAGTCCAGTAGCCTAGAATTTCTACTTCCTTGCTTCTTGTGATGGTCCCAGTACTTCACAAGGGCTGCAAAAACAAAAGGCTAAGATTTCATGAAAACCAAAGCATCCTTCACAGATAGACCTTTCCTTGGAGGCTATTTGTCAATGAAATGAATATGTGTGGGAGCCCAGAAATAAGTCTTTATTTTGGCATTGTTCTCCTTTAAACCATTCGAGGCTTAGAGTGATGCCTGTGCAGTTACAGCTCGGCTAGAGGGTGCAGAGCGGTCACCTAACACCGGCTGCACACGCTCACTTCAGGTAGGGGGAACAGATGAAAGCTGGGGAGGGCCAGAGAACACTCTGCGATTGGCTGGATTTTGATGCAGCGTGTACTCTAACGTCCTGAAATATGGTATGCAGGAGTCTCCACAGATGCTCCCTGCTGCAGTTCTTGAAAGGCAGGAACAAATTTAAACTGGGTTTTGTGAAAACAAATGACATCATTCCTGCATACTCTAAAAAGCTGCAGCCCCAATGGAACATTTTCCAGTTTTCTTCTTTGCTCTTTATGTGTCTAACTGCAGGGCTTTGGGTTTTTATGCTGCATGTTTAACTGGCTAAATCTTGCAGGGAATAACCTTTCATCACTTGCCTCTAAAAATAGTAAAATTCATGAAGAAAATATAGGGGCATATAAAAGTTCATTGAAAATCACATTTAATCTCCATGTGGCTGTTATCTGAAGACATGACAGTACATGGGAAGAATTCTAGGGATTTGAGGGAAGCAATAACAAAATGCTGTATTGAGGACTGTCATCATGGAAATTATGGTACTGACTTTTTGGAGGTGGCCTTTATTGTACACTGATTGGTGCTGGTGATTAGGAGGACTGGGATTTCCATGTTGGGATTTTTCTGTTAACTGTGAAAGTAATCAGGAATCTGGCATGCTAAGAACTATATTGAAATGGCCTTCCAGATGTGTTATTCCTCATTGTAGAAGTCTATAAAATAAAATAAAAATGTAGGTGAGTCAGGCAGTATTTTAAAGCACACTAAAGTCAGCTGAATGCAGAACATGGCTGAAGAAACAGCCATCTAGAAATGCAATAGCAAATCATCAACATACTAAAACCTAATGGAAATTTTTTATTAAGATAACATTTGATTAATCATTGTCCTAAGGCAATGGATGTCCCAGGAAGTTCCCTATTTGTCAGTGTCAGAGCAACTGCATGTACAAGTACAGTGAGAGTCTACCAAGGCTCAAAGCTAACTTCCAGCAGCCTCTCCTCTTTCATAGTTTGTCTTTCTTTCACCTCCACTGGTCTATTGGTACTGAAGGAACAGAACGTGGCTGCTCAGGCACTCCACTTGCCCAAAGATGCTTGAGCCTTCAGAAAATTGTCCTCTTCTTTGTATTCACTCCGTGCTTTGTGCATGCTGAAGGTTTTCCATCAAAGCTATCTTTGGTAATTCATTCACTTAAAACAGATTTTATTTTAAAATAGCAGAAGTATTAGGAGAGGTAAAGAAACTTACATCCTACTTGCTTTTTTAAATAGTTGTTGTGTAATCTAAGACAAATTGGTAGCATTTAGAAAATACAGTCGAAATTCTACAATTAATGATGTCCAAACTCGTGTAGAAAATAACACCATAATAATAACACAATTCAACACACACGTTTCAATTCATTAGGCGAGCATTGAAAAGGTGTTCTGAAAGAAGTGGAGGGGGTGCAAGGACAGAAAATTACCACTACAGCCTCACTTAGATCATAGTGCTCTTCTGCTCAGAATTTTCCCTTGACTTCCATCTCTTTTCGGAGTACACAATTCCCTTACAAAGCACCTGGATTTCCATCTGCGCTCTGCTGCTTTGTCCTGTGTGACCTCAGTGTCATCTCTCTCCTCATTCACTCAATCCCAGTCACAATGAACTCTTTGCCATGTATCAGACAGCCCAAGTACACATCTGTTTCCAGATCTTTGAATAAACCAAATCCCTTGCCTAGAAAAGTGGTGCTCTCAGGGGCCACATTTGAGGTCCACGTTTCCTTCAGACCTCTCTTCCAATGCCCCTTTTAAATGAGGCTTTATCTGATGACATTATGTAAAATAGCAGCCTCTACTATCAGTCACGAGTACTGGCTACCTCCAGCATCATTGGTCCCCTTTGCCCTCTTTTTCCAAGTACACAGAAACGTCTGACATAATGGAGAATGTTTGATGCAGCAGTTAAGGTCTCATTTGGGTCACCACATCCAATATCAGACTGCCTGGTTTAAGTCCCAGGTCCTCTGATTCCAGTTCCAGCTCTCTGCTAATTTGTACCTGGAGGAGGCAGCAGGCGATGGCACAAGTTCTTGGGTCCCTGTCACTTACATAGGGAGACACGGGCTGAATTGCTGACTCCTGTCTTCAGCCTGGCCCATCCTTGGCTTTTCTTTGGCATTTGGAGAGTAAACCAGCAGGTAGAAGATGTTTCTCAGTCTGTCTCTGTTTCTCTGTCTTTCAGAGAAAATGAAAATAAGTAAATAATTAAAAATAAAACAGGGAGGGATGCATGGTTATCTTAGAACTGTATCTATGAAATACGTGAACCCTGTCCTCTTTATATTAATAACATTTTTTTAAAAAAATTTAAAATGACATATTGAGGTGGGCATTGTGGCCAAGCAGATTAAGCCACTGCTTGGAATGCCTGTATCTCGAATCAGAGTGCCTATTCACCTCCTGGCATTTCTGCTATCAATCCAGTTTCCTACTGATGATGCCAGGAGGCAGCAGATGATGACTCAAATGACTGGGCCCCTGCCACTTCCGTGGGAGACCCAGATGGAGTTCTGGGCTCTTGGATTTCTCATGGCCTAGACCTGGCTGTTGCAGGCAATTGGTGAGTAAACCAGTGGGTGGAAGATTCTCTCTCTCTCTCTCTCTCTCTTTCTCTCTCTCTGTTTCTCTCTCTCTTTCTCCTTTCTGTCTCTACACTCTGCCTTTCAAGTAGATAAACATTTTTATTATTAGGTAAACTTTTTAAAAAATCTGACATTTCATGTGTTTCATCAGCTTTCTTCCCCACTGAAGGAAGGGAGGCTGTATATATATATTAGGTCACGGACTTCGCTTTCTTTGCTGCTTCCCCAGTATCTGCAACAATGCCTGACGTGAAAAGGACTTAGCAAATTCGGGTGGAATGAAGAATTAGCTAACTTCAAAATTTTAAATCCTAAGAAAATTTATATTTCTAGGTTTGCATTATTATTGTGTCTTCAAAGAAAAATCATATTTAACTTAGTTCCTGAAGATTAAATCAGTGAAGTCGTAGGTATATTTAACGTTAAAGTATAAATCAAGAGTTTTTCATATTTAAAATCATGCTGTGCTGTGAGCAACCTCTTTTCAAGTAAAATCCTTTCATTATTATTTTCATTATTTTATATATTTCTCTTTAACCTTCTTACTTCACTTAAGAACTAAAAAAAAAAAAACTGTTCACTGTTCTTTACAGCAAACTCTAACTGGATAATTTCTTTGGTTTCAATCTGTGTTTCTTTTGGCTTCTTCACAGAAAACTCTCTTCTACCTTCTCTTTTTTCTTTAATTGATACATAAAAACTGTACATATTTATAGAATACAGTGTGATTTTGATACATTTGTGCATTGTATATTAAATCAGATGTTTTAGATTATGATTTATCATCTCAAGAATTTAACCTTTCTTTGTGATGAGAACATTTAAGATGCTCTCTTACAGCTATTTTAAATATGCAGTATTGTTGCCTATAGTTACTCAGCTGTGTAATGGAACACCAAAACTTAATCTTATCTACGATGACTTTTCTCATCCAATCTCTCTCTATTCCACCCTTTCCATACACCTTCCAGCTTGATAATGACTATTCTACCCTCCATTTCTATGAGATCAACTTTTTAAAATTCTACATATGAGGCCGGTGCCGTGGCTCAACAGGCTAATCCTCCGCCTTGCGGCGCCGGCACACTGGGTTCTAGTTCAAGTTGGGGCACCAGATTCTGTCCCGGTTGCCCCTCTTCCAGGCCAGCTCTCTGCTGTGGCCCGGGAGTGCAGTGGAGGATGGCCCAAGTGCTTGGGCCCTGCACCCCATGGGAGACCAGGAGAAGCACCTGGCTCCTGTCATCGGATGAGCGCGGTGCACCGGCCGCAGTGCGCCATCTGCGGCAGCCATTGGAGGGTAACCAACGGCAAAGGAAGACCTTTCTCTCTGTCTCTCTCTCTCACTGTCCACTCTGCCTGTCCAAAAAAAAAAAATTCTACATATGAGTGAGATCACACAGTATTTATCTTTATGTGCCTGGCTTTTTTCCTTAATATAATGTCCTAAAGGTTCATTCATGTTACTACAAATGACAGGATTTCATTATTTGTAATGGCTGAATAGTATTCCATTGTGTATATATACCATATGTCTTTATCCATTCATCAATTGATGGACATTTAGGTTGATTCCATATCATGGCTAATGCAAATAGTACTGCAATAGATATGGGAGTGCAACTATCGCTTTGATACATAGATTTCAATTCCTTTGAATACAGACCCCATTGTAAGATTGCTAGATTATGTGGTAATTCTATGTGTAATTTTTTTTGAGAAACTTCCATACTGTTTTCCAGTATGCCAGGAACTAATATTTTCCCCATTCCCATTATGTCTCTTAAGCTCTTGAAACCATAGATTGTTTATTCTCAACTGAATTCTCTAATTTTTGTTTGCATGGTCCTTCCCTTGTTTGCTACATTGCCTTTTCTTTCCCTGTGGGAATTATTCTCTTTGAGGTTGCTCTGACTCTAATCTTTAGATAAATACAGTGGAGTGAGATCCCTCATGACACTGAATTCTTTTTTTTTTTTTTTTTGACACGCAGAGTGGACAGTGAGAGAGAGACAGAGAGAAAGGTCTTCCTTTGCCGTTGGTTCACCCTCCAATGGCCGCCATGGCTGGCACGCCGCACTGATCCGATGGCAGGAGTCAGGTGCTTCTCCTGGTCTCCCATGGGGTGCAGGGTCCAAGCACTTGGGCCATCCTCCACTGCACTCCCGGGCCACAGCAGAGAGCTGGCCTGGAAGAGGGGCAACTGGGACAGAATCTGGTGCCCCAACCTGAACTAGAACCTGGTGTGCCGGCGCCGCAAGGCAGAGGATTAGCCTAGTGAGCCGCAGCACCGGCCTCTTTTTTTTTTTTTTTAAGATTTATTTATTTATCTGAAAAACAGAGTTACAGAGAAGTGGAGAGCAGACAGAGAGAGATTGATCTTCTTTCTGCTGGTTCACTCCACAAATGGCCTCAAAGGCCAGGCTGGGCCAGACCAAAGCCAGGAGCTGGGGCTTCTTCTGGGTCTCTCACGAGGGTGCAGGGGCCAATGGACTTGGGCCATCTTCCACTGCTTTCCTAGGGAGCTGGATCAGAAGTGGAGCAGTTACGACTTGAACTGGTGTCCTTATGGGATGCTGGCACAGCAGGCAGCAGCTTTACCTGCTTAGGCCACAGCCCTGGCCCTTGTCACTGAATTCTTATGAAGCTGTTTGAACACAGAAGGATCTGTTTCAAATGGTCATATAAAAGATTTGCTTCAAAACATACTGGCTTGTTTATTTCCCTTAACAATAGTCAGTTGAGGAGTAGAATTATATAAATATGGAGCTAAAGGGTATCCTGATGTTCCCATGTTTCTGCATGTTTATGATTTTATTCTCACGTATACAACTTTTTATAGAACTTTACACTTTTTCTTGAGAGGGACAGAGGGACACAGAGAGAGCTCCCATCTGCTGATTCACTCTCCAAATGCCCACAGGAGTCAGGTTTCAGCCAGTTCAAAACAAGGAGCCAGAAACATAGTCAGGTCTCTCAACATGGGTCACAGGGATCCAGAAAATTGAGTCATCACCTGCTGCCTCTCAGGGTTCTCTTGAGCAGGAAGCTGGAATCGGGAGCAGCGCCAGGACTCAAATCCCAGCACTCTGAAATGAGATGTGGGTAGGCCAGCCAGAAGAATAACTACTAGGCCAAATGCCCATCGCACTCTAAAATTTTAAAGAATTTGAAACTTTGGTGCTTCTCCATCTTCTGTAACTTTACACCTTGCCATTGTAGCCTCTCCTGTTTTTCCATACTTCTAACTTCTTTTTTTAAAAGATTATTTATTTATTTGAAAGTCAGAGTTACACAGAGAGAAGGAAAGGCAGAGAGAGAGAGACAGAGAGAGAGAGAGACAGAGAAGTTTTCCATCCGTTGGTTTACTCCCCAATTGGGTGCAACGTTTGGGGCTGCATTGATCCGAAGCCAGGAACCAGGAGGTTCTTCTGAGTTCCCACAAGAGTGCAGGGGCCCAAGGACTTGGGGAATCTTCTAGTGCTTTCCCAGGCCATAGTAGAGAGCTGGATCGGAAGTGGAGCAACTGGGTCTTGCACAGGCTCCCATATGGAATGCTGGCACTGCAGGCAGTGGCTTTACCTGCTACACCACAGTGCTGGCCTCATACTTCTAATTTCTGAAATCTGTATGTAAGCATTGCTGTCTAACAGTACTTTCTACCACGATGGAGATGCTCTGTATCTGCACTGTTCAAAAGAAAAACCACAAGCCACATGTGGCAATTCAGCATTTGAAGCGTAACTACAACTAAGGAATTACATTTTTAATTTCCAGAAAGACATCTTTAATGAGGATAAATTTCCCCTACCAAACATGGGGAGAGTAGATGATACTTGCCCAATTTTTATAATATACATCTATTTCTACATCCATACTTATATTATTTTCTTTTCTTGATCACCTAATTTATTACTACTCCCAATGTCTTCTGGGCAAATTTCTTAGAGAAGTATTTGGATGCTGAAACACTGCTTTGACAGCTAACACTCAGGTAATCTGTAGTGAGAGAGTACACGTTTATTAATAACATCAGGAAACCAAGATTTCTTGCCAGCTTTGAGTTTAGAATCTTCTAGTTGACATTGCTATAATAGTGGAATAGAGATAATTTCATTCATCAAGTCCACATTATGAAGGTCCATATAAGCCATAATTTCCAGAATAAGATTCAGAAGAGGAAGACAGTGACATGGAAACCTCAGTAACCTGACTTCTGCAATATCACAGTTGTTTGATTATATAAAATCTAAATTCATCCATTTTCATCAATATTTTCTTATTACTTGTGATAATTTGACATTATGTAGAACTTAACAGTGTTCTTTGCAGTCACTGTAGAGAAAAAATAAAAAGGCATACTTATCCAAATGAATTCACTCAACTTAAAAATGTGTTTAAGGTGCTACATGGAGGTGTTTTGATTGTTAATTTTTTTGACTTTATAATTACAAAAATCCTTCGGTGTCATGGGTCATACCGAAGTTTTATTTACTTTTTATTCTTTGTACTTTTAGGTAGCGTTTGTTATTTATTGTCCTATCCATTGGATGTGCACAATATTGCTACAGTGGTGATACACCAGTGGGTAGGCTGTTAGCTCCCAGCTAGGCAAAAATCTATGGAAAGCCCAGGGGCAAAACACAATTGCCCACAGCTCCTCAGTGCCTATAGAGACACTTCAGGTGTACATTTTCCTATTCTGCAGATTACTATTTTTGAGATTTCCCCTGAATATAACAAATTGGAAAGGAAGTAACTAAACTATCCCAGAGGAATCATAACACATAGTGACATATTAAAGGTTCTGAAAGGTCCAAAGGCCCAGAAATCTGTTGGCTTTTGTAACACTCAGTGTTTTTCTCTGTATTTTGCTGTGAAACATTTTATTTTCTCATCTGACAGCTCATAATAACCCATGGAACCAGTGCTGCAGGGAACACACTTGGAGAAATCCAGCCTACACATGAAACTATTCCCAAAGACTAGTTAGTTTTCTGTTTCCAATTCTGATATATTCCAAATCTCAACATCCCCAACAGGTGCAGAAACGTTTTAGTTCCTGTAGAATGCAAGATATGTCTAGGTTTGAGGTTTCTGGGAGGTTGCTAAGAGGAATGAAGGAATGAATGAAAGAGTGCCACTAGGTGTTCCCAGAGACCCCTTCAAAATTTCTCTAACACTTTACAGTTGCTTCACCAAGAGGCTTCAAACATGTAGCTCATAAAGCTACAATTAGCTACTAATTGCAGTTACAACAAGATATAGAATTCTTCCCTAAATCATAGGCTCTTGTATACATGAGTTCCTTACTAAAACTGCCTGGAGAGTCTGATGCAAATAGCAGTTCCCAGGACAGGGTAACAAACCACAGTTGCCATGGTTTGCCTCAGTTTTAGTTTGATTTCTTTGAGACTAGAGGAATTAGCCATCCTGCATGATTTGATCAAGGAAATTAGCTGTGTAAAGACCTCCTATGAAATGATTTCGTGGTGAAAATGAAAAGTGTATTTGAAAGTCAAAAAAGCATTGTTACTATGAGATAAATAAGTATAGCTATTTAGTTTTCCCTCAGGAGCAATACTACTTTGTGTCTTCTTCAAAACAAATAATAAGTGATAATGAAAAGATTTACCAGTTGTCTAGATTTTAGAATTTTTCAGTTCTGAGTTATGTTTTATCTACCCAATAACTATTAAGTGACTGTCACTAGGTTGTCTCACACTGCCTTACAAACTCTGATCTAGTAAAGGTTTCTATCCTGCTTTTTTTTTCATTTTGAATTCTCTTTATATACAGAAGATCAGTTTAGTACATATTACATAAAGATTTCAACAATTTGCCCTCACATGGCAACACAAAGTGAAAAATACTGTTGGAGTACTAGTTATAGTATTAATTCACAATGTATAGCACATTAAGGACAGAGATCCTACATGATATATTTTTTAATTGATTAATTTTCTATGTAATTTCCAATTTATCACCAAGGTTTTTTTTTTTCATTTACAATTATCTTTATATACAGAAGATCGATTCAGTATATACTAAGTAAAGATTTCCTGCTTTTAATCTACATTTAAGAAGAAGTTGAAGCCAGGCCATGACAGTAAATTGTATTGGATAGAAGAAAAATGTTGGAGCAATAAAAACTTAAGTTCAAGTTCCTGCCCCAACAATTATTAACTGTGTAACACTGGGGGCTCTTTAACTTTTCTGTGTATGAGTTTCCCAATCTGTGAAATGAGTATTATAGAACCCACAACAAAAGACAGTCAAGAGAATTACATGAAGTAGTATAGGCAAAGCACTTAAATGGAACCTGGAAAATAATTAAAATGTGCTAAAAATCAAAAAAGATGGGGCAGGAGGATTAGTACTCTAAGCTACTATATTTAGCTTAGGTAAGCTTTCAGCTTATTTTTCTTTATAGTTTCTATAGTATAACATTCAAGCATCCATTTCTTTCCATTCCATATCATATTGATTCTATTATTTATTAAACAGATGCTTGAGTCACTGAGGAGGAATTGAGAATAAGGGAAAGTACATGCCACTGAAAAGTCACAGTTAAATTGGGAAAACTGCCACAAGGGCAAATCATAACAACACATCATAATAGCACATCACGGCAAGTGTATTTTGAGAGCGATGCAATCATGGTAGTTTGAGACGACAAGAAAGGAGTGGCAAATACTGCTTAGGCTTCTCAGGAAAGAGAGCAAATCCACAGAGATTTGCTGAGTGGAGGGCAGTGGGAAGGGTCTTTCAGCAGATGTATTGGGAAAGATGTTTTCAGGGGCTGGAAAAATGCATGGGTATCGCTTACAGGGAATACAGGAAGAAGGAGGTTCAAGATTGTCCATATAAGAGGCTAGAAAAGCCAAAATTGGTCAGAGCAGAAAGAAAAGGAGGCCATAATTAGGATATTAAACATCTGCAACAGCTGGCTTAGTCCTAGGTGTGTTTGCCTACATTTTCCATCCAAGTCAAATGACAGTACCCATACCCATAAGTAGCAGCATCTCCATTTTGCAGGTGAGGAATGTGCAGCTCTCAGAAGTTAAGTAATTAGCCCAAAGTAACATAAAAAGAAATGGAAGTGTTTGGATCCCAGCCCAGGTTTGTCAGGCAACAGCATCTATGCCAACCTCTATTTTAAGCAAGGGGAACCAGCAGGGAGCTTTAATCAAGGAAATGACCTCATCAAAAAAAGTTTTATTTGAAAGGAAAATAAGCTGACAGAATATAAAGTGATGGACTGGAGGAAGGTAAGTTCAGGGTTTGAGAGATAAGTTAGAGGTTATTGTTCCTTTGCAATGGAAAGATGAGCAAGGCCTGAGCTGAGGCAGCTTCTATGGGGAGGGAGAAGAGAGAGATGTTTTCTAGTGAGAAAGACTCAGAAAGGCTTAGTCCCAATGGATGGAAATATAGCTCAGGACAAAATCTCTGAGCCCTAGTGTATGAGCATGTGTGTGACAGAGAATAATAAATGGCCTCATTAAAAGTGTTAATTTCCAACAGCAGAACTCAGTGTGCGCCTTTATGTCATCCAAACCCACGCTACTCAAACTGGTTTACACGCCAGCAAGCACATGACTTCACCTGGAAGTTTGTTGGAAATGAATCTCCTGCCACACCTTGGATGCTCTAAAACAATCTGAATGTTAACTATATCCCCATGATTGTTGAGGAATTGTACACACTTTAAGAAGAGCTAGTTGAGGGTAGTAGGGGAAAGAAGTGTGAGAAGATAGCCAGGTTTATTTAAACATGGACTCTTAACTCAGTAGTTCAGCCATGAATTGAAAAAGTTTCAGAAGAATTCCAGATTAACAATTTTGTTATATCATGATATTTTATAATGTTAAGAAATTTAGAGAACAAGGAGTAGCCACAGGTGCTGACATAGCCAAGAGATACAAGGCAGATGTCCCTTCACATTTAATATTTTATAAAAGACTGCCAAATCCAAGCTGTATCCAAATGATTAGGTAGCATTTGAACTGCTCATTTGGAAAGTCAGCAGGGATAATGCTTACATAAGCTCTGTGCTGTCTCATGTTGTCCTTCAGTCACTGGAAAAATAGAGATCTGGAAAAAAGTGTATTTTCTCATCATGATTGACTAAGAGAGGAACAGAGCAGAAAGATCTTAAAATATTCCTTAAAACATGTATCAGTGCATTCACTGTGTGTACAGGTGTCTGCAATATTGAATATATCTCAAAATCTTGAGTATATTACTACTTCCTGGGTTTACTTTCTGTTCTCTAATTGTCATTGATTTAAAGTCCCTAGATTGGAGAGGATATTGTTTGTTGCACAGCAGGTTAAACCACTGCTTGGAATGCCCTATCACATACTGAGAGTGCGAGTTTGACTCTCAGCACCTCTGCTTCTGATCTAGCTTCCTGCTGATGCCTCTAAGAGGCAGCGGATGATGGTTCAAGTGCTTGGGGCCTGCCACCCACACTGGGGACCTGCATGGAGTTATGAGCTCCTGACTTCAGCCTGCCCAGCCCTGGCTGTCACTGGCATTTGGGGAGTAAACCAGCAGATGGATTATCCCATCTCTTCCTCCCCTCTCCTCCCCTCTCCCCATTCCCTTCCCTCTCATTTTGCCTTTCAAGTAGATTTAAGTCAATCAATAAATATTAGAGTCCCTAGATGGTACCAAATAATGCATGAGAATTAGTCACCAGCTTGGGAAAGCTGGAAGGAAAAGTAAAGGCAGACCTCAGAAAAGTTGCAGAAGCTAAAAGCCTTCATCCAAGATTTGCCCTGTAGTCCCTTCTGGACCACTGGCCCCGGGAATTGTGACATCTTCCCCCAACCTCACCAACCCTGATGAGTGTGGGTATTTTTTTGTGTGAAGAACACTGGGACTATATATTCTCACTTGTGATGGGCAAATTGAAATATTTCTTGTAGGAAATATTTATGAAAGCTTGTGTACATCTCCAGCTTGGATAAGAGGCAGGGGTATACAAATCGCTTTTCTTGTCATTGCATCCATGCCCCCATGAAATCATTGTCCTGAAGGACTTAAGTATCCTGCTCTTCAGCGATTTCTTCACCATTATCATCATCGTTGGACATGATCATTGATTTTTGAGAATCTGCTGTGTCCATGCATTTTTCCATGCTCTGTACCATTGAGTTGAGAATGAACAAAATAGGTAATAAAGAAATAAAAGGCACGATCATTAACTAATATGTGAGAGTAGTGAGTGATGATAGGAAAGCATAACATAGTGGAATGGAAAAGAGAACAACCGGGGTGCTGTGTTAGATGGGGGTTAAGCCAGATTTCTTCAGGTTGTTGGTGTCTGAGGTGAGACTTAAATGATGAAGTTAGACCTGGCAGGTGAAGAATTTCAGGCCAAGGGGCTGTCAAGGCAAGTTCTCTCTGGCAGAAGCACATTGGGCATGCTGGGAATGCAGCAAGATGGTCAGTATAGCTGGAGTAGAGTGAGGAGAAAAACAACCATAGGAAATGGGTCCAGTTCATATAGGTATTTGAAGGATCTTAGGGTCACAGTAAGTTTGAAACAATGAGCAAACAAACAAAAAAATCTTTCATTTACTGAGAAAGGCACTACAGTAGTAAGATGTACTGAGTCTAATCCCCAAAATATTCCTATATGTGGGTATAATAATTAACCTTTAAGAAAAATGAGTCTTATAGAGTTTAATTACTGTAATCAAGGTTACACAGCTACTAACAATTGGAGGTAAGAATTTGAATTTAAGTCTGCCTGATAGCAAATTCCATCATAATGCTCTTACTATAGATGGATCTCTGGAACTAAAATATCTATACATTTTATTGGAGGAAAGACTGTGAGGGTTAATGACTCCTGGTCCTTCTACCTCTAATAGGATGGTAGAATTCTGTTTGCTACTCCTTAATGCAATCAAATTTTATTTTAGTCTTATTTTTCCTGTTCTTACCACAGTAAGACATTGTGGAGTGTTCAAAATCCACAATAATTTTTGCAACAATTCATTTAAGTTATAAAACTACCAAAGTTTTATAAAATCTCACCAACTCCTCATCCAGCTGGGCAGACAATAAGCCATGATACACAACTGAAAATACACTTCAATTAAAAAAGTATCGTACATTAACTACTGAAACTGACCTACCAAATTCAAACTATTTGCTTCTTTCTACTTCTTCCTCATTTAACATCTTTGCTAGTGTGCACCTGTCTTTCCCAGTTCCTCTCAAAGCACGAGCATCCAGTTAGGGAGATCTGTTCCATAGACACTCGTTCCTTCTCATCTCCCACTCCTGCACAAGAACCCTTTCAAGTTTCTCTCTGCCCATTAAGGTCCAACTGTTCCTGCAATGTGCTGCCCTTCTCACCGGAGCATTTAATATACTGTCCTGCCTGTGTAATGGATTAACCTTCACTGGCTGTGTTCTGCTTCACCAACTGGCTGTGGACAGCTTGACTTTGTCTTCCGTGTCTCTGAGGATGCGACTCTGCCCAGAGAGCAGACTTGCCTGGGGCCTCACGCGCCACCCCAGATGATGAGACATTTTGAGCATCAACATTGATTTCTCACCTCCCAACCACATTTTTATCTTTTGCTGACCAGAAAACTTTCTGAATCCTTCAGTTTGTGGAATCATTCCTAACTCATGCACAACTGATTTATGTCACTTTTGCTACAAAAGGACTGTGGTTTTTCAAATCCATCTGCAAGAGTTTCCTAAGAAAACCCAGGTGTACAGGTGACCCTAAGGCACATATTTTAATGCCACAGAAGTCGACTTGGCTTAGAAATAAAACTCACTTAGGACAAAAATAAACTAAGTAAGTCTCCCTTCCTCCAATGCACTCCATCCTACAAACTGGTAAATTGTACATCTAATCCTATTGCTCCATGGGGCAACACACTGTTGTAGAATAAATGGGATAAGTTTGTTTTCATTTAGGCTAAGGGGACATGATTAAGCTCAGCATGTTCTTTCTATGCACATTTCAATAAAAGTCATGTTCAGGTGATTTTTAAAAAAACAATCAGAGTTTTCTGAATGCTGTCTTGTGTTGTTTTTGCACTATCAATGGGCCTACTATCAGAAACCATGTAAGTCAGGTCTAAATTCTAAAGGATTTTAGATTTGTTTTCCATACAGCAATATTGAAAATACTGTGTATTCTTCATCAGTTTTTTGAAGTGCAGAAGCTGAAATTTTCCTGGGCTTGTAAAGGAACTGCAATGCCTTAAACTCTCCAGAAGTACTCAGAATGACAGGGCTCTGAACCAATAAAATGTAAGATTCAAGGAATACATTGTCACTACTCGGCAAATAATAGGAAGCAGGTATAAGTATGACATCACCGAAAGGCAGTCTCATTGGTGGTGCTTCATGTGCTGGGTACTGTGCTATTTGTGGAAGCAGCAGCCCTATTCAAATTAACCTTTTCGTGCAGAAGGGAGGAGGGCGGTGGTGAGGAATACGCTGCAGTCTTTTCCCTGAAGGTGATGTGCTCTCAGATTTGCTGTACATTGCCTTTGAGAAGCCAAAATAAAAATAAATTCAGCTGTGGCAGTGTTTCACAGGAATAATAGCTGCTGGAATTAGATCAGGTCAGTGGAAAGGAATGGAAGAGAATCTGCCACAGAGTTACAACGAATTTGAATTGTCTCCTCGCTTTTCTTCCTTTCCTCCTTATTATTTCTCCATGTCTCGTTCCTGGACTCAAGAGCTGCAGAGACTGAATTTGGTACCCCTCCAATCAGCCGCTCGAGCAAGGAATATCTCTGAATACTAAGACCTCGAGCTTGTGCTGTCTGGGGGTCTAGCAGACAGGTCAGATTAGCGGATGGTTTTCTGGCATTGGAGAAATCCTCAGGAGTGTGAGGCTGATGAGATCATGTAATCACATTTGCTATAGTCTGTGAGGAGCTGTCATTTGGTATCCTGTTACTGTTATATAATATAGGGCCCCAGGCTGCATCAGTGACACACGGGAGAGCTCGCGCCGTTTTTAACTCTTAGGACTTTGTATTGTGAGCACTCCAGTATACGGGATAGTTCTCCAACAATGTATCTGTTCCTCTTCCAGTTTAGTTTCAAGTACTTTGCCCAACTTTGCCTAAACATAATTGTTTAGGTTTTTGCCCTACCTTATTCTTCTAAGTTCCGTTTCACTGTTTCTTGGCATCTACCAAGATCATTCAGGATATAGGCCATATATAATTTCAAATTCTGCATTAGGTGTATTTGCTTTAGCAGTGTCTTGCCGTTTGTGTTTATTTACATATTCTTCACCTTACCTTTTCTACTTCAGAATTTTTCTACTTGTTAGAGACAAATCCAAAAGAAAAAAAAAAAAAAGGAGTGCATGCAACAGAAGTCGACAGGAAGTTGACTCTAAACCTCTTATCTTTGCCTTAATAACGAGGTTAGGCAAAAATGACTGTTTCAGATCAGGAACCAGTTTCTTGTTGCCCTACTGCATACCCTTGATCCTCTGAGAGCTAAGTGCTCCCCTTATTACTCTACTAAGGATTTTAATAACCCTGTACTGCAACCAGACATTGATGACAACATCACCAGAGTGACACTGCATTCCCATTCTTTTGGGATCCCATTAAGTCTCTCTCTGCTTGTTTGGCTTCTCCAAGATACAATTCCTTTACATTTACTTGGTTTTGTAGCTTTTGCTAGGTTCTGAGCAAGCTATAAAGATCCAGAAAATACTAACCTGTGTGAGGACGGCTAGGGCACTATGTTTTCATCACTGCTATTTTGTAACGGGAATAAATAATGCAAGAGAAGGTGGAGTGCAAACGGGGAACAGGTGTTTACCGGCTAGGTAGGCAGATGGAGGCAGGAGGGACAAGGCACAAGGCTGGAAGTCACTGCCACCCCCAGCGCCCATGACCTGGCCCTGCCCCTGCCTCTCTTCCTTCCCATCAAGCATCACTGTGTGCTGTTCAGCTCTTTCCTGGGGATCTACTGCAATCCCACAGACTCCTAAGGTGTCCAGCACAGCTGTCTGTCGCTGAAACCCACCAGTCTTGGATTTCTTGACTTCATTTCTTGACTCTCTGCACCTGTCCCTGCCTAACTGCAGCCCTCACTTTGAAATTAGACAATTTCCTTGTGCAGCCTGGCAAACCATTCTGCAGGGTGGGGCTCAGAGGTCCCCAGTGTGACCGGGTGTACCACACATTTTCCGCTCGTTTGGCCTGAATGCTGCATTGTTCCTGTGCTGAAGGAAGTTTTGGAAAATGACTTTCAGATGTCTGAGTCCCGCTCTGGTGCTGGTTTACTCGCTTGTGTTGCTTCTCTGCCATTGGGAATCCCATGAAACTCATCATCTTTGTTCAGCTCTGGACCAAAGGGGAAAGACAGCTAAAATAGTCTCTCTCACAGAGGAGATAGGCTGATAAAGATTTGAAATGCTTCAGCTTATGACCACTACCAGATAATTTAATTACTGGCCTTCCACTGAACTTTCCTTTTTAGCTGGCTGTTTGCTTCTTTTGCCTTAACCCTCCCAAACATTGGGTTATTTTATTCTGTGCCCACAAATTACTGTGACCCTCTTTATCTGAACTCTGATCAGAAAGCCACCTAGTTCTCTCATTTTTTTCCCTCTCCCCTCCAACCCCCTTCAAACCAGAAAAGTAGCTGCTGAAAGCAGAACAGTTGCCATGGCAACCTCTTGGCAGCTTCCTAGGCGTGTAACAGTGTTGATTTCCCGGGGCTGGGTAGGAGGGGGTGGAGCTCCAAGGAGGTAAAGGAAGGTTACTGTGCACTTAGTTAATATGCAAAACCACTTATGCAGTGCTGGATGAGCAGTGAATACGTGCAAACAAAGCCATGCTTGATCAGCTAACGTGGACTTTGCGCACAAGTTGATCTGTCCAAGGATGCATGTCTTGGCTCAGAAAGAAATTTTGCAATTGGCCAGTAAAGGACACAAGAGGTTACATGACCAGAGGTTAAACATTATTTTTGTAATGTTTGGTGAATATGAAATAAAGAAACCAAAGCAGGGATGTAACTGCCTTGTTCCTCTTTGCTTTGTTTAAAGAAAAACATAGCAATCTAAATCACAGGGATGGTGTTTTCCCTGCAAATCTAACATTCTTAAGTTCAAGTTTGCATCAATTAAACTCTATGGAAGATAAACCAATATGTTCAGATATAAGCAAGTATAGCATAATTTGGTTTGTGCTTGAACAAAACATATGGCTCAAGTAGCATCTTTCACCTCCGAGTTTTCAGACAAAGAAGCAGCTTAGTAACTTGGGGCTGGGGGCTAGCGGACGGCGTTAGATAGCTCTTTCTTCCTCTCTGTCTCTCTGTCTCTCTAATCCCTGTTTGTTTCCTGGGGCCTGGGCAGGTTGGAAATCATTGACCTGAGAGAGTACTGGAGAGACTGGCACACAGTTGTGCAGGCAGAGGTCACCTGCCTCAGCAATGGGCAGACAGGCTGCAAGCTGGGGCAGGCCGTAGCCAGCCCCTTACCTGGCCATCTGCAGCTTTGCAGGGTCAAGCGATGGGCTGATGGAAAACTGCGGCCTGGAGCTGAGGTCTGCCCAGCAGGTGTCACTAGGGATTTAAAGCTTATCAGACCTTGGGCAAGAGCGCTAGGAAACAGCCACGTAATGATTAATGAAGCTTACTTTAAAATATTTTGGAGAAACTATGCGTGAACTAATTCTGAAGCATGCTCCTTCCAAGGGAAGTTAAGATGATAACTATACCTTGGTTTAAATGATTTCTGAACTATTCTCTCCAAGGCTGTATCTCCATTTCAAAGTCCCTGTTCCATACCCTAGTGATGTAAAACTCATGAAATGCTTACTGAAACCAAACAGTGGGCAGATATACATGCAAAGTCAAAACACGTACAGAAAATTAATGTTAGGATAAATATTCCGGCTTACAGAATCAGCTTCCATGTCCTAATATCATTGATGTTCATTTTGTAAGTAATCCCAGGATTGAGAGTTCACTTTAAAAATGCAAATAGCCCAGGAGTTCCTTTATAAGTGAGATCAGCTTGTATTTTATTAATGTTTAAAACTGTTTAACAAATACATGTGAAGACTACATCTCTACCTTAAAAAATACATTGAAGGTGTTACCTACCTTCTAATTTATGTACCTATGAATATGTATATGATAATTTTCTTCTAAGAATTAATAGTTAAGTAAAATGTATCATCACTTAATACTTTTTTACTGTTACCCTTTTAGTCTTGACTGCCTGGAAGCTCTTAAAACTGCATCATGAATTTCAGTATCTTTCCTAGCCTAGATTTTCTTGTTTCTCTTCCATACATCTTATATTATGTAAATAATGGCATCCTACTTTGTTTTAATCATTTTGTGGTTTTCACGTACCTGTACTTATTTCCATTTATTTTCTGTGTATATTGCCTCACATCCATTTCAATGAGGTGAACCCACTTAGAAGGAAAAGAGAAAAAGAAAGGAGACGTTTGACCTAATGGTTAGCATGCCCAAATCCCACGTTGGAGTATGTGGGTTTTATTTCAGGCTCTGGCTTCCAATTATAGTTTTTCATGTATAACCTCTGAAAGGCTCAAGTAATTGGGTTCCAGCCACTCACATTCAAGAAATGGATTGCATTCTCAGCTCTTGGCACCAGCTCCAACCCAGCTTCAGCGCAGCCATGGCCCAGCCACACCCATAGCTGGCATTTGGGGAGTGAACCGTGGATGGGAGCACCCTCATGTGTGCTATCTCTCTCCCCCTCTCCCTCTCTCCTGCCTCTTAAATAATTTTTTAAAAATGTTTTAAGCTATAAAAAGGAGAGGAGCAGACATTTGTCACACCAGTTAAGATGCTGTTGGGACTGCCATGTCTCATACTGGAGTGCATGCGTTCAAATCAAGGATTGGCTTCCAATTCCAGCTTCCTGCTAGTGCTCATACTGGGAGGCAGTGGTGATGGCTAAAGTAGTTGGATCCCTGCCACCCACTGGAAACACTTGGATTGAATTCTGGGCTCTGGCTTCAATTTGGTAGACCTCACTATTGCAGGTATTTGGGGGAATAAATCAGCAGATGTAAGCTCTCTGTCTCTGTCCCTCTGCCTTTCAAATAAAATGAGAATAAATAAAAATACTAGAATTGTTCTTGGGAAAAAAGGCAAGAAAAAAGAAGTAGCATGACCCCGTTACAAACACTCAGGATTTTAAGATGAAGTCCTAATCCCCTTTATCTTCAGTTATCCTTTGGAAGATAGAAAGTGATCTGGAGAAGTAGATGGGGCGAGGGGGATGGTTGGGCCTGGGTTTGTATGTGCATGAGAGGCCTTCTTGTGCGTAAGAAGACATCTTCAGCACTTCTAGCACAAGGAAGCCACAAAGCTGGAGAGAAGCAGCTGGAGCAGAGGTGTGATGCAGGAAAGATGTATTGGCTTCAAAGTGTAGCAGAGCATTATTAGGGAAGTGCTTATAGCTGTTTTAGAGTGCCTTACAAAGCATCAAAGGTGCACTTTCACCTTGTCATCTGAATAAAATTTCTACCGAATAAATATAGACTTGGAGCTGGCGTTGTTGTGTAGCTGGTTACACCGCTGCCTACGATGCCAGCATCCCACATGGGCCCTGGTTTGTGTCCCAGCTGCTCCACTTCCAATCCAGCTCCTTGCTAAAGGCTTGGGAAAAGCAGCAGAATATGGCCCAAGGGTTTTGTCCCTGTCACCCATATAGGAGATCCAGTAGAAGTTCCTGGCTCCTGGCTTTGTCCTAGCCCAGCACTGGCCAATGTGTTCTTTTGGCGAATGAAACAGCAGATGGAAGAGACCCCTCTCCCTCTCCTTCTCCCTCTCCCTCTCCCTCTCTCTCTCCCCCTCCCTCTCCCTCTCTCCCTCTCTCCCTCCCCCTCTCCTCCCCTCCCCCTCTCCTCCCCTCCCCCCTCTTGTTCTCTCTCTCTTTTTCTCTCTCCAACTCTTTCAAAAAGATAAATAAATATTTTAAAAAATAAATAAATGCATCCCATTTCACATACTAGAAAAACAGAGCCTCAGGGACATTGTCATACAGTCACCTGAACCAAATAACAAAATCAGGACTCCAAACCAGGCCCCCGATCCCATTTCTGTTAAAGGCAGTGACTGCAACCTGGGAAAAATTAAAGAAAACCACAGGGCATGTAGGGATTGTCATGCAAAAAATACTTTGATTTCTATTCTTCCTCCTGGGGATGCCCCATCACACTGTTCCACCAAGGATACTCCACAAATGAAAACACCAGTCTACAATTAGACAATTGTGGCAGAATTTTATTAAGATCTTAGTTGGCCATTATATTTATTTGCTTTTTATGAGGGAAGAAATAAATGGCTCTAGTAGTATTGATGTCTACAGGCCCATTTTCTAACCACAACTCTATCCATTTCTCTAATCACTTAACTGATGTTTTAATGAGAGTTATTGTTATTATGCATTATTAATAAAAGACCACCATTACTATTAATATCACTTACAAAGGATTCCATAAAGAGCTTTGAGACTGCAAATGCAATTAACAAGAAGCCAAATTCTCCATGGTGAAAAAAATAAGATATGGCTGGCTACACACATTTTATCTTATAAAATATTATAAGGGGTCCTAAGTGGATTTCACATGCCCACAAGAAAAACCATGAACCCCATGAAGATTGATGTATGTAGTTACTTGTCCTCCTCCTCATGGATTGAGAGAAGTTTCATAAACCTCTGGTCTCATGGCTATAAAAGTGGAATTTATTAGCTCACATTTCTGAAAGCTCATGCTTACTCAAAAGGCTATATTCATAATGGGTGGAAAGAAATATGTTTACACTTGCAAAAAGAATATAGGCAGTTGGTTAAGTAGGAATATTGTCATAATTCTGTGACAAAGTCTAAATAAATTATGTAGAGTTTCACAGAATATTTGAGAACTGAGAGCATGTCAGTGGGGCAGAATGCCCTCTCTCATGCCTTTCCTTCAGTGTTATTCCCATTGAAAGGATCTTCCCTTACCAAAATCTGCATAGTCCATCAGGCTCAGAGCCCTCAGGCTCCGCTTTTAGTTGAAAGCAGAAACTAGGAGCAACTTGGACACAGCTGGAAGGAAAAGAGCCTTGGCTTCTGACTCTGCTATTCCATAATTGGAAATGGAAGAGTACCCTTGCAAACTGATTGCCTTCAAGATGAGAATGAATGTCTGCCCTACAACAAAGGGACGGCCTTAGCGGAGTGGGACAGTTTATGCGCCATGCTGGGAGTCCTGTGATTTACAAACATCATTGCCACATTTTACATTTGTTTTTTGAGAAAGGGGGCTTAATCTGCAGCACCTAAGGGTTGCATGAGGAGTTTCACCAAAGTTTGAGATTATGCAATAAGGTCTTCCTACTTGTTTTGATAAGCAAAGGAAAGCATCTTAAGTACGTTAGAATATTCATAAAGTAAGCATTGAAAAGAGATAGTATGCATTAAACCAATACAGCCTTGAATTTTTGGAAGACTTTTGCTAACTGGTTCAGATGATCGGCACCAAAAGGATTTTGTGTTTGTGTGTAAGTTGCACTCTACACTTCCTCTGGTTTCTCCAGAGGGATAGGTCTGGAACCAATATACATATTGTTTATTTTTAACAGTCATTCATTTATAAAGTTCACTTTTAAAAATTTTTAGATTTTTGTGTGGCTGTTTTTTTTTTAATTTTTTAAAATGTGAGAGTCAGTGTGAGAGAAACATAGGGAGACACACACACACAGAGAGAGAGAAAGAGAGAGAGGGCAAAGAGAGAGAGCATTACCACCTGTTGGATCACTGCAGAGTTTCACAGTTGCTTGCAATGCTTGGGGTTGGGCCAGGACAAAGCTGAGAGTCAGGAACTCAACCCAGATCACGCACATGAGTGGCAGAAGCACAATCACTTGAGCCATCATCACTGCCTTCCATAATCTGCATTAGCAGGAAGCCAGAGTCAGGAGCTGCAGCTGGGTACTTTGATGTGGAACACAGCATCTTATCAGTGCCCTAAAAATGAGGCTAAATACTTGTCCCATATTTGGCCACTCTTTGAGCAACATCTTTTTTTTTTCAAATTTTATTTAAAAATATAAATTTCCAAAGTACAACTTTTGAATTATAGCAGCTTTCCCCCCCATAACCTCCCTCCCACCCACAACCATCCCATCTACCACTCCCATCCCATTCTTCATCAAGATTCATTTTTAATTATCTTTATATACAGAATATTAACTAGTATATACTAAGGAAAGATTTCAACAGACTGCACCCACACAGACACACAAAGCATAGAGTACTGTTTGAGTAGTAGTTTTACTGTTAATTCGCATAGTACAACACATTAAGGATAGAGATCCTACATGGGGAGTAGGTGCACAGTGATGACATCAGTAGTCACTCGAGGCTCTTGTCATGAGCTGCCAAGGCTATGGAAGCCCCTTGAGTTTGCCAACTCTGACCTTATTTAGACAAGGCCATAGTCAAAGTGGAAGTTCTCTCCTCCCTTCAGAGAAAGGTACCTTCTTTGATGGCCCATTCTTTCCGCTGGGATCTCACTCACAGAGATCTTTCATTTTTCATTTAGGTCTTTTTTTTTGACAGAATGTCTTGTCTTTCCATGCCTGAGAAACTCTCATGGGCTTTTTTAGCCAGATCCAAATGCCTTAAGGGCTGATTCTGAGGCCTGAGTACTATTTAGGACATCTGCCGTTCAATGAGTCTGCTGTGTATCCCATTAAGCAATATCTTGCTAAATCCTTACACTATGTCATCAAGCCTCAAGATACATTTGGATTTTTCTGTAATAAAACCTATCAACTCATAGAAAAACAAAATGAGTTAGGAAAAATAGAACACTAATAGGTTAGAATTATGAAACACCTCATGAATCATATAGTCAAAACATGTACTGGGGAAATTTTAAAAAACATTTTATTAATAGAAAGAGAACAGTTTGTATGCATTCCATAAGTACAGTTCCAAGAAGACAACCACACTTCCCTCACTCCCCTGCTCCCCATCCCCATATCTCCTTCCTCTCCCTTCATCAGTGTTTGCAAAAACATACTTTTAATCTACTCTATATTCACAGGCTTAATTTGCTACTAATCATAATATTCAACAAGTTAAAAATAGGAAGACTACAGTTCACATGAGTATAAACAAGGGCTGAATCATAAAACACATGTACTATTTGTCGTTTTTGAGACTGGCTTATTTCACTAAGGATAATGGTTTCCAGTTGCTTCTGGTTCATTGCAAGAGACAGGATTTCCTTCTTTTTTAATTGCTTAGTAATAGTTCACAATGTTACATACACCACATTGTTTTATCCAGTCATCAGTTTATGGACATCTGCACTGATTCCATATGTTTGCTATGGTGAATTGTGCTGCAGTGAACATGGGGGTACAGATAACTCTTTCATATGCTGATTTCATTTCATTTTGGTAAGTTCCCAGGAGTGGGAAGGCTGGGTCATATGGTAGATCTATTTTCAGATCTCTGAGGAATCCCCATACTGTCTTCCATAGTGGCTATACTAATTTGCATTCCCACCAACAATGAATTAGGGTACATTTCTCCCCACATTTTCGCCAGCATTTATTGTTTTTTGATTTTTGGATGATAGCCATTCTAACTGGGGTAATGTGAAATTTTACATTTTGGGGATGGGCCAGAAATTGAGATCCAGAGAAGTTAAGTGCCTTTCCCAAGTCACACAACATTCAGGAACAACTGGAGCTGTAATGGAGATCTGCAGCCTCTGAGAACTACCTCTATATCATTATTCTTTCTGTTCACTTTTGGTTCTTTGGTTCATGTCTATTCTTTGGCTAACGCGAAGTTAATGACTCAATATTTCCTTTTCTGTACCTGCTCTTGGGTAGTCACCTATAGATTTGAATTTCCATCACACTGCCTCTCAGAGGGGCTACCTTCATTACTCTGTGGCCTGTTTAGTGTGCAGACATCTTAACATCATCAACCTGTAGCCTGAGGGAGCTTCAGACCATTAACATGTTTCAGTCTCCCAGTCTCACCCTCTATAGAGTGAATTCACAGAGAACACTGATGATAATGTGTAATAGTAACACCAAGGGAGAACCTCCATCCCACTGCCAAGATCCATAGTCACACATGGGGTAAAGAAGAGCCCTGGATTTAAAGTCTTGGAACCCAGACATTATCTTCATCACATACCATCTTCTCAAGGGTGCAGAATCTTAAGACTGAGTTATCTACTAAGCTGTGAGATCTGAAGATGAATATTAAATTAGGATTTGGAAAGAAAAGTGTGCTCCTTCACAGAAAACCACTTTTATTTTAACATTTAATTACAAAGCTGTCCCACAAAGAAGCTTTGAGTTTGTTGCTGCTAGAAACTGAGCCATCCATGCTAGGGCTGTGGTCGAATTGCAGGTCCCACCCAAGCCGTCCACCAGCCTCCTCAGGTAATTGACTGACCTTACTAAGGTTGACCGAGCTGAACTTTGAGATGGTCCCAGGTGTTCAGTGTCTGCGCTCCTGAAGGTGGATATAGGGAAAGGATATTATTTGTAAAGGCAAAAGGGTGCCAGCCCTTCCTGACAAGAATTTTCAAGGAAATCTCTCAGTTGCAAAAGCTGACAATGTTTAGTGAGAACAATTTTACATCTACCTGAAGAAAATGTCAACGAAGTTTCCATTTATTTCGAACTGTTGTGAGAGATATTGAATTATTGTGCAGAGAAATATTTTCCTTTACCCATCAAGAAGATTGCAACAATCTTCCAAAATGGAGAATGTCTTGTAACCAAGCACATAGATCAAAAATTGATTTTTATGAGCTCCCAGAATTTGTACATATTTTGACACTATTCATTTTATAGCCTTATTCCATTACCTTGACAGAAGAAAATACTTGTCTGCTTCTAAACCTAGATTCTAGCTAATTTTAAATGTATCTATAGTTTAAATATAGTAAAGAAAAATATACCCCAGTACTTTATTCTTGTTGATCCATGGCAATAACTGATTTGTTTGATTAATGACTGTATCGTATCCAATGTTAAATGTCTTTTATCTGCCAATTGTCATGCCAATATACTGGAACATTCCAAGGGTCTTAATTCTTATCTTCTCAAGGTTTTAAGGAAGAAAGAGGCAGGAATAATCCCCTTTACCTCTGATGGCAGTCACAGTAGATCTTCTTCATCGTCCCAGCATGGAGGGAAAAACATTCTCAGCAAGTGAAATTTCTACAGAACATGAAGTGTAGAGAGAAACAGTGTGTGGGATTCTCAAGACAACACTTCCTTAAAAAATAGGAAAAAAATTTTAAAAAGCATTCTTAAGTAAAGGTTAAAATAAGAGAGAAAATGGGGATAAAAATAAAACACAAGAAATCAGACATATAAGACCGTGGGTGGCAGAAGTCTAGAAGCAGCATAAAGACCAATTTGTAATGCATTATGAAAAGATTTTACCTCATGATAAATTAGTCATAGGAGAAAATACCAACCATATCATAAGTAGTGAAAGCTAATATCCTCTCTAATTTATTTTTGCCTTTTTTCTTGGTTTTTTTTTTCTTTTGGTGCAGTATTTGGCCGAAAATGTGAGAGTGGTTCAACACATCCTAGATTTATTTTTTCAAAAGGCTATCAGGGAAAAGGGTAGATAGGAGTGTTTATGATATGGTCTTTCCTATGATTCTTGCAAGATGGCTACAAATCAAAGGTTCTTTCACTGTTGGGTCTGATGCCAGACACTATACCAACTTCTGGAAAAGTAGATAGGAAATATGGCCAGAGACCATGATTTGACCATAAGATGGGTTTTCCCACAGGGTCTCTTTGGCCTCCATTATTAGACACAAAGCTGTATACTTTTCACTTCCACAAGACACGATCTCTGCACAGACTTGTAAATTTCCAGGATGTGTTTTTATTTACCACTTTAAGGCAAAGTGGGAAACAAGGTAAATTCACTTCACCAACCACACTTTTATCATCAGTTCAGGAACACATTTGGATTTAGTGTTTTGATTGGCTTCGAGGACATTGATGTTAAGGGTAGAAGGGATAAGGCAGATCAACAGACTCTTTTAACTAGAAAGAACATTAGACCACATCACATCGCCATCATAGTTTTAGATACATGGGCAAGTTTCTTAACTTCTCTGAGCACCTGTGAGACTGACTTGCAGGGTTGATTTCATAATTAACTGTGATATATCTGATACATAGTAGGAATTTTATAAATAATGACAATAACTAATATGCATGCCAACCTAACAGGATAAATTTTCAAAGAAATATTTGCATACCCATTTTCAACTCTTGGGACATCTCACAATAGCTAGTAACGAAAAATCATTACAACCAAAATCTTCCCGTCCAGACCCAAGGCATTCAGTACTTCGGGTGTTGTATGCTTAGGATAATGTCCTAACACATCTCAAAGCTTTCAGCAACTTTCATCTCTTCCCATTCATTTGTCCATGCCTTATATCCTCTTTGTCCATGAAAATAAGTCTCAGCTCTTCAACATGGAATTTGAGGGTCTCTAAAAACTCAGACCCACCTACCTTATCAACACTTGGCACTGTTCAGTATGTACTCCATGCTGTTTATTGAGCCCAATATGGAACAGTCCAAGGATGTATTTTTAGGTACCACATGTTTTGGTTACAGCCAAATTCATGCCAGAATATCTTCTACCTTTTCTTCATGCTTCCAGACCTGATGTTCCCATTACTGTGCTTAATGTGCTAAATTAAGTTCAGTGTTTTAATTGTGTTCCTCAGAGAGGCTTTTGACTAAAAACAGCCAGCAAAATTCTCATTTATATCCGACTATTATGAAAGATATTGAATTATTCTGCAGAAATTTTTTTCTTACTTACCAAAAGTTAAAATGTGTCTCATTCTGAAGGTTTAGTCTGACAAGTTAGTTAACATTTCTTTCATTCAGGAATCTAGCCAAGGCTCTAAGCACAACACATGAGCCAGTGTGTTCCTCATGGAATTTTAATTACAGGGATGTCCAAGAATATGAATAGAGCGAGTCTAGAACCTGGTTAGCTAGACTACCCTGACCCATTTATGCACAGAATATAGCCCAAAGTGCATGGGCTGCCTCCAATTTCTCCAGAGTTTATGCTGTCAGTGCTGTTTAAGCAGCAATGGAGAAAGATGGATCACCTCTTTCTAGAGAAGGCAGGTGAAATTATCTACCCCCTATAGAAACAAGAGAAGCCAGGAAATGAGCATTCCTTCTTAATAGTGACCCTATAATTGGATTACGGAACTGGGTATTACATGAAATGCTCTCTCTGTTTTGGCTAAAGCAAAAAAAATAACAAATGTTCCACTTAAAAATGAGATTTGAGGTTTGAAAAAACTAGCATGGCAGAAAGTTAATTTTATAGGCCCTGAGCAGAAAATACACCTTTACAAATGAGAAAAGTGAGTGGAGATGGAGAATTTGGGGTTATAGATATGAGAGGAAGATCTGATACCCACCCACTGTTTCAAGTCTAAAGACAAGGCATTGTAACATGGTGGGTAAAGCCACCACCTGAGATGCCAACCTCCCATTTAGAGCACCGGTTTGTGTTTTGGCTACTGTACTTCCAGTCCAGCTCCCTCCTGGGAAAAGCAACAGAAGATGGCCGAGGTGTTTGGTGTTTGGGCCCCTGCCACCCATGTGGGAGACCTGGATGAAGCTCCTGGCTCCTGGCTATGGCTTGGCTTAGCCCTAGCCATTGCAGGTATCTGAGGAATGAATCAACAGATGAGAAAGTTCTCTCTCTCTCTCTCTCTCTCTCTCTAACTCTTTCAAGTAAATAAATAAATCTTCAAAAAAATAAATATGGGTTTTAAAGGACAACTGGAAGGATTTAATGTCTGTCCTTGGCTGTTTAGGGTATACAGTGGGCTGGTGCTTTGATTCTTGCTTGGAAAACCTGAAATATAAGAGGTGAACTGGCAGGTCTCTTTGTGGAAGAGTGAAAGGAAGTGTTTGCTGAGTTGGGACAGCTATGTAGACGAGTAATTTAGGTGGGATAAAGAATGGGAAAGAGAAGGCAATAAATACGTGAAAGTTTCCATTTGGTCCAAATATGGCCTAATGAGTAAAGGAGCAGTTGTCTAGGGTCACCTCATGTCCTGGTCTAGAAAGCTACCCAAAGTACAAATAATCCCATCAGAGGTAAATCAGCAGTCTCACCAGATTACTAGTCTCAGTGCCAACAACAGATGCCTTAACTAGACTTTGTGACTCAAGTTGTGATACTCAATGGGACAGGACATTGGCATTGCTAACCAAGAATGAATTTAAGATGTCATAGGTCCTTACTGAGTTTTCATCCTGGGGAAGGGGAGGTGAGAGTGCTACAGAGCTCTTTTTAAGGGACTCTAAGAACAATCTATACTGCTTTGAGAGTCTGTCCCCTGACCATGTATGTTTCAGTGAATTGCTCTGAGTTACTTTTATTTATTTATTTTTAATTTACTATGCACTGTATTCACTTGAAAGGCAGAAGAGAGTTTCCATGGGATGATTTACTCCCCAAACACCTGCAATAGGCAGGGCTGGCCCAGCCATAGCTGGGAATGAGGAGCTCAGTCCAGGTCTCCCACATGGGTGGCAGAGACACAGCTATTTGAACCATCACCTGTACTAGCAGGACGCTGGAATCAGAAGTAGAGACAGGACTACAATCCAGACACTCCAGTATGGGTCATGAGAGTCCCAAGCAGCATCTTAACTGTTATGCCAAATACCTGTCTCTAGAACTATTTTTATGTGCTTCTCTACCCACCCCGGTATCCCTGACAGTAGCTACTCTGTCTGCTACTCTTTCTGTATTCTTGGTACATAGCCTACTAATGGGTATTTAGTTAGCATAATACAAGGTAGGATACCGTGACTACCAGGGAAGAGGTAAAGAGAATTGTGAGACTGTGGATGAGAGAGGGACTGCATCCTATTGGATAGACTGAGAAAACTTCAAGAGCATGATCATATGGCAGGTACTTCAGAAAGTTAATGGAAAATGGAATTAAAAGATAAATCTATTTTGGTGTGAAAAACTGAAATTGTATTTATGAAGAGATTTTTAAAAGGTCATGTGAAATGCATATTATGAAAAAGATGCATGGATTTCAGTTTTTTGGCATCAAAATAAACTGATATTTCAGCTCCAAAGCCCATGAACTGTTTGAAATTCCCTCACATGACATGACCATATGAAGATTCATGTAAGTCCACTAGATAAATATTTGGATCACCAGAATTCGAGAGATAATAGCAAAAGAAAAAGTATAGAGATCCTCTGGCCTCCGGAGATGAAAGAACGGCCATGCTGTGGGTGATAACATGAAGATATGTATTATCATTTTATAGTAAATGAGAATGGAGAGCAAGAGGACAGCCATAATGAGACTGGCCATGCCAGGGCCATCGAACTGCTGCCAGGTCCTGAGACAGGAACAGAGGAAGCTTCATTGAGGAGCGCACACTGGGAAACACACCAGAAGTCCATCAAGGGCTCTGCCACAGGCGTGATCCAGAGGCGGAAGCCAAATCAGGAGAGAGCAGTGTCCACCTGTCATTTTTAGAATGGGTTTTATTTCCCAGATACAAAGGGATTCTGCTTCTCCATTCATCAGTTTTTGGGAGCAAAACAGAATTGTTTCACCCTCATACCAGAAGTTAAAGATAAAACCATGAGAATAAATGACTCACCTGAATTACAGAGAAAAAGCAAATCAGAAAAGAATGAAAATGGAAAGACGAGTTTGGCTGAGTCAGACTACTTGGGTTAACTAAGATGAATAGTTCCTTCCCTGTGCATAGTTGAGACCCCAAGCTCCCCAACCCTGCTACAAACCTTGTTTAGCTCATCAAATGGTTGGTGTTTGTATCTTATGGATATGGATGCTACGTCAGATGACAGAAGGATGGTGAAATCTTTTGGGGGGAAATGTCCTTAATTCTCTTAGTTGGTGGTACCAGAAATTTATTTCAATGAAGTGGCTCAATAGAGACCTTTGAAATGTCTATGTTTAGAAGTTACCTTCTATCACAAATGGCTCAGGATATTATTTGTTAACACTTCAGGATGATTTAGAGAGAAGCAATTTATATAGGACTGAGAAAATGAAAAGCAAAATAAAATGTGAAGGCTCTGAGGGCCAAAAGGCTTTAGGCATGAAGTAGAAATGTCATCTCCTTTTCATGTTGCAGTGAATCTGCCCTGGGAACGTTCAATACAGACTGCAGCGCCAAAAGGAAAACATAAATCACTACAAAACTCAAGAAATAAAAATGTGTTGAATGACTATGTTGTGCTATATCCTCCATAACTTACCTCATTAAATCTCCACAGAAGCCCTATGAGGGATTATTAATATTATATCATTAAAGAAAGTGAGTCTCAAATAGGTTAAATAAATATTCACAGCATTATATGTCATTGAAACAAGTTTCAAATACGGAAATGTCCAAAAGCAAAGACCTTGCTTTTTGCTCAAAACTAGGTACTTATGTGTATAAAGAGCAAGCAAGCAAGGGAATGGAAAAACAGAAGTCATTCACGTGATGTTTTATTGAAGAAAAATAATTTTTGCAACACTAAAATAAAGATACATATTGAGTTACCTTAAAACTGATGAATAAACTTCAGAAATGTACAGACGTTAAATGTGGTAGGTTAGAAAACTTTACTGAAGAATTTTAAATAAGACTTGATTTATTGGAAGATGGTGTATGCAGATTCCACTTATTTGAAATAATCTGGCTAATTTGTTCAAAAATCAAAAGCACTGAATTTTTTCTAAACTTGTTATATTGAAGTTCCCATACAGCAGAAAAAGAGGCAAAAAAATGTGTTGAGGAAGAGTGGTAGAAAGGAATTTGTTCAAGTTCATTTTAAATATGTTTTAAGCTACAAATAATTAGAATTATGCAAGAAAAATTCAAAAGAATGAAAATTGCAAGTGTCTATTAGCTCTCTATATAAGAATTTGATAATTCATACAAATTGTGTTTATAAGTGAGATGCTATATCTATAAAATGTTATTCAAAAAATGATTTGAAGGCAAGAAAATATAATTAGCCTATTAAAAAGGGAGCCAACTCACATGATTGCTCTCCTTAACACCTTCCATTGGTTTTCCATCTCTCTCAGAGTCAGGATTGATGGCCCTGATAATGTGGACTGTGTTCTCTCCCCTGTGTCATTTTGAACTTCTCTCTCCTTCATTCATTTTGCCCCAAACCCAAGAGCATCCATGCTGGTCACTGAACAACACAAAAAGAGTTGCAATTTCAATATGTTTGCATTAGTGTTCCCCTGTGCCTGAAACACTGCTTCCCAAATGTGCATATGGCTTCCTGTACACCTCCTTCTGATCTTTGCTCCAATGTTATCTTCTTAGTGCCTCACCTTTCTTCACTGAAACTATGAAAGTACTAAGATAGAAGGAATAGGTGAATATTTACATATTCTTGGAGTGTAACCAGGTTCTTTAAGACACTCAAGGTACTGATAACAAATTTTACTGCATAAACATTTAAAACATCTGCTTGTTCCAAATTTGACAAATAGAATGAAAATGCAAGCAACACATGGAAAAACTATATTAGTAACATGTGCTGAACAAAGCATAATTTCTTTTCCATAAAAAACTATTACATGTAAGAGAAATACTAATTTAAATATGGACAAAGGAATGAAAAAGAACATTCTTACAGAGAAAAACAAATTGACATTGTACATGTAAAAAATTCAATCTCAGTAATAATAATTGAAAATTAAAATGATATCAAATGACAAAGTGACATACAACATTGCTAAAAGTTACATATAACACAGCATGAGTTACATATAAAGAAGTAGAATTTTGTCAAGAATAAGCTGGCAACATGAATTAAAAATTTTAAATGTGCTTACCTTTTGACCTAGGAATTTCACACTTCTAGAAATTGGTCATAAGGAAATAATTAGGGACAAGCAGAAAGATTTAAGTACTAAGATAGAATAAAATGGTAATGTGCAACCTTAGCGGGAATAAGGAATGCAAGAGGAGGCACTGCAACATTTTTCTCTTGTTGATAGGGATAGAGAGAGGGGATATATGAGCTGATTATATGTAAATAAACCTCAGGTCTTTTTTTAAGGACCATCTGGAAGTGGCAGCTGTATCACATCTTCACCAAAGCTAGCAGAGGAAGTAGTAGGCTTAAGCTTCCACACAGGGACTTAGGTTAAATACAAGAAAGTATTTCCTTACAAGCAGGTTTGTAAACATTGATATTGGATAAAGAAGGAGGTGGTACAATCACATTCCTTGGAGGACTTTACTAAAAAATCAATTTTTAACAAAGTAAGAAGATTTTTGGTTTGTACCAACATGAAGCAGACTTTAGAATCTTAAGTTCAGATCCAGTCTCATATTTTTAATTAGACTGTAATGTTGATCAGTATATGTTTACATTTTGTGTATAAATTTATATTAGAGTTAATAGTCATTTCATCCCATGAAAATAATACCTAGAATTTATTCTTTATTGCCCAAATGTAACAGGGTTTTCAATAAGAATTAGGGCGTGGAATTCATCTTCAACCCACCAGCTGCCATACGTTACATAACCCAAGCAAGATTTGAAATCCTTTGGGTGATCTTGGCTTTTCCCTGAAAGCTGTGAGTATGAAAGCAATTTATCAGCTTCCTGAGAGGTCAAAAGATATTCCAAGTCCACTTAGAAGTTTCAGGGGGAGTAAACTTTTGCATTTACAAAACCCATTCAGGTTTACTATAATCATTATCGTTATTATTGTAGTTTGGCTGAACACTGAAGGCTAGGTTTGTAAGAAATACTAGGCACAATTCTGTTAGAGTGTGGACTCAGTCACTGCAAAGGTCTGACATAAAGGGAAAATTTCACAAATGTGGAAAAAAGATTTGTGCATGATCAAGAAAAAAGTCGGATATCAAAACTGTGTTACAGAAATAGATTACCACTAAGTCAATTCTAATCACTTTTCAAGGCACCACAGATACTCTTACTAAGGAAAAAATGAGCCTAAGGAAAAAGAATATAAATTGCTTCTATGGAAAGTAGAAGGGATATTACTGTATTATTTACAGCTTAGAAATCATATTTTCATATTTAATAAACTTCAAATATTCTCATTTTTCAAACAAACAAAATCTGGCATTGTTTCTCCAGTTGCATCATAACTAGATGCAACAAAATAAGGAATTTTGTAATGACTACCTAGTGATTATGTCTATCTGTAGATTTTTCCTAGCAGGAAAGAAAAAACTAAAATGAGCACTAAAAAATATCAGCAGAGCACAGCCCTTCCAAAAGGAAAAAAAGCCTGTGCATTTGTGGCTTCCCAGGCTCATTTGACCCAGTTTGCTTAATTTATTTTCAAGTAATGTTCAGCTGTAGTGTTTCTTTAAGTCCTAAACTTTACAATTTGTCTAGCCTTTTAAAATTCACTTTTACTTCTATTTATTGACCACAGCTTCGTTTATCTCACTCAGAAATCCAGATACCTAGTACATCAGGATCTTTTCTTTTCTTTTCTTTTACAGTCAGAATTAGTGAGAGAGAGGGAGACATAGAGAAAGGTCTTCCTTCCATTGGTTCACCGCGCAAATGGCTGCTACGGCCTGTGCTCTGTGCCAATCTGAAGCTGGAAGCCAGGTGCTTCCTCCTGGTCTCCCATGCAGGTACAGGTGTCCAAGCATTTGGGCCATTCTCCACTGCCTTCCTGGGCCACAGCAGAGAGCTGGACTGGAAGAGGAGCAACCTGGAGCCCATATGGGATACCAGTGCTGCAGGTGGAGGGTTATCCAAGTGAGCCATGGCGTCAGCCCCATCAGGATCTTTTCTAACTACATATCACCCCTATTTGGGCTTCCGGAAAATTTTGCTCCCCCAGTTGCTTGAACTCAACTTGACAATATTCTTCAAATCACATACTCTCCCTTCTAAATACATAAAATAATTCTAAGTATTTATGGTTTTATTTTTCAAAATCTCCTCCATTTTTGCCTCCCTGGCAGGTAAACAATACATTTTTGTTTCTTCCAAGCCTTTGTGCAGACATTCTCTAGGTACTCCACAATTTTCAGCTCAAGTCCTTTCCTACATCAATCTGACTCTGATTTTCCCTGTCAGAGCTTCATCCCTTATGTCTGCAGTTGTATCTTAAGGATCTCGAGTGTACACATATTCTCTTCTCAAACACTTTATCATGGTAGCTGTCATACATACAACTTAGAACATTTAAGTATGACTCAAAAGCACTGTGGATTTTCAATCTATACACATCTTTTCAAGATTTGCTGCAAGTGTCTGCAAATAATAACTGCTAGAATTAAAAAGGAGAGAATGATCCTACATGGGAAGCAGGATACACAGCAGACTCATAGAACAGCAAATGCCCTAAACAGCACTCTGGCCTCAGAATCAGCTCTTAAGGTATTCAGTTCTGGCTAAAAAAGCCCATGATAGTATTTCAGGCACGGAAAGCCAAGATACTCTAGCAAAAAAAAAAAGACCTAAATGAAAGATCTCTGTGAGTGAGAGCCCAGCAGAAAGAATGGAACATCAAAGAAGGAGGTACCTTTCTCTGAAGGGAGGAGAGAACTTCCACTTTGACTGTGGCCTTGTCTAAATAAGATCAGAGTTCGTGAACTCAAGAGGCTTCCATAGCCTTGGTATCTCATGACAAGAGACTTAGGTGATTACTGACATCATAAATAAGAGTGTCAGTTGTTAAATCAACAATGGGAGTCACTGTGTACCTAATCCCCATGTAGGATCTCTATCCTTAATGTGTTGTACTATGTGAATTAACGGTAAAACCACTACTCATACAGTACTCTATACTTTGTGTGTCTGTGTGGGTGCAGTCTGTTGAAATCTTTCCTTAGTATATACTAGTTAATATTCTGTATATAAAGATAATTAAAAATGAATCTTGATGAAGAATGGGATGGGAGTGGTAGATGGGATGGTTGTGGGTGAGAGGGAGGTTATGGGGGGGAAAGCCGCTATAATTCAAAAGTTGTACTTTGGAAATTTATATTTATTAAATAAAAGTTGGAAAAAAAAGATTTGCTGTACCATCATCCCAAATATTTTATCTTTTTGATGAGAATTCAAGAGAGTTACTATGGCAAGAATTTCAGCCAGAGGGATATGTTATAAGTCTTAACTCAATTTTATATAAGCATTTACCCATTATACAAATACTGATAAAAATTGAGTATCTATTCTTCAGATAGTAAATTGGAAGAAATATAAAATAAGTCCCAGGTAGAAAACAATTTATTTGACAAGAATAATTATAAGTAGTTCATTAGAAGTTAAGGACAACAATAAACCAACGTTCTTTAAAATCTTGATTTTTGTTTTTGATGCTAATATGTGCTACAAAAAATAAAATACATTCAACTCCTGGCACTGAGGACTGTCGAGGAATATAATTCTGGCCAACAAGATGTCAATGGGAGCAAGCATTTAGTGTAGTGATTAAGATACAGCTTGAAAAGGCTTCATCCCAAATTGGAGTATCGGGATTGAGGCCTAATGCTGTTCCCAATTCCAGTTTCCTGCTGATGTGCACCCTAGGAGGCAACAGGAGATGGCTCAAGTAGTTGGGTTCCAGCCACCCATGAGGAAGACTTGGATTGAGTTCCTGGCTCCCAGCTTCAGCCTGGACCAGCCACAGCACTTGTGGACATTTGGAGAGGGATCCAGTGCATAGGAGATATCTGTGTCTCAGTCTCTGTCTTTCTTTCTTTTTTTTTTATAGCTTTTATTTAAAGAATATAAATTTCCAAAGTACAGCTTATGGATTACAATGGTTCCCCCCCCCAGAACTTCCCTCCCTCCCGATACCCTCCCCTTTCCTGCTCCCTCTCCCCTTCCATTCGTGTCAAGATTCATTTTCAATTCTCTTTATACACAGAAGATCAGTTTAGTATATATTAAGTAAAGATTTCAACAGTTTTCCCTCACATAGAGACACAAAGTGAAAATACTGTTGGAGTACTAGTTATAGTATTAATTCACAATGTACAGCACATTAAGGACAGAGATCCTACATGAGTTTTTTTAAAGAATTGATTAATTTTCTATGCAATTTCCAATTTAACACCAAGATTTTTTAATCATTTGCAATTATCTTTATATACAGAAGATCGATTCAGTATATACTAAGTAAAGATTTCATCAGTTTGCACCCACTCAGAAACACAAAGTGTAAAAATACTGTTTCAGTACTAGTGATAGCATTATTTCACATTGGATAACACATTAAGGACAGATCCCTCATGAGATGTAAGTACACAGTGACTCCTGATGTTGATTTAACAATTTGACACTCTTGTTTATGGCGTCAGTAATCTCCCTAGGCTCTAGTCATGAGTTGCCGAGGCTATGGAAGCCTTTAGGGTTCGCTGACTTCGATCTTATTCCGACAGGGTCATAGTCAAAGTGGAAGTTCTCTCCTCCCTTCAGCGAAAGGTACCTCCTTCTTTGATGGCCCTGTTCTTTCCACTGGGATCTCACTCGCAGAGATCTTTCATTTAGGTCTTCTTTTTTTTGTTTTTCAGGGTGTCTTAGCTTTCCATGCCTAAAATATTCTCATGGGCTCTTGAGCTAGATCTGAATGCCTTAAGGGCTGATTCTGAGGCCAGAGTGCTATTTAGGACATCTGCCATTCTATGAGTCTGCTGTGTATCCCACTTCCCATGTTGGATCATTCTCTCCCTTTTTGATTCTATCAGTTAGTATTAGCAGACACTAGTCTTGTTTGTGTGATCCCTTTGACTCTTAGACCTATCAGTGTGATCAACTGTGAACTGAAATTGATCACTTGGACTAATGAGATGGCCTTGGTACATGCCACCTTGATGGGATTGTATTGGAATCCCCTGGGTCAATTCTAACTCCATCTTTTGGGGCAGTTCCGATTGAGCATGTCCCAAATTGTACATCTCCTCCCTCTCTTATTCCCACTCTTATATTTCACAGGGATCACTTTTCAGTTAAAATTTAAACACCTAAGAATAATTGTGTGTTAATTACAGAGTTCAACCACTAGTACTAGGATGAAAAAAAAATACTACCATGGATAAAGTATTACATTGTACAACAACAGTCAGCACAAGAGCTGATCAAGTCACTGTTTCTCATAGTGTCCATTTCACTTCAACAGGTTTCCCCTTTGGTGCTCAGTTAGTCATCACCAATCAAGGGAAACAAATGATATTTGTCTCTTTGGGACTGGCTTAATTCACTCAGCATGATGTTTTCCAGATTCCTCCATTTTGTTGCAAATGACCGATTTCATTGTTTTTGACTGCTGTATAGTATTCTGTAGAGTACATGTCCCATAATTTCCTAATCCAGTCTACTGTTGATGGGCATTTGGGTTGGTTCCAAGTCCTAGCTATTGTGAATTGAGCTGCAATAAACATTAATGGGCAGACGGCTTTTTTGTTTGCCAATTTAATTTCCTTTGGGTAAATTCCAAGGAGTGGGATGGCTGGGTTGAATGGTAGGGTTACATTCAGGTTTCTGAGGAATCTCCAGACTGACTTCCATAATGGCTTCACCAGTTTGCATTCCCACCAACAGTGGGTTAGTGTCCCTTTTTCCCCACATCCTCTCCAGCATCTATTGTTGGTGGATTTCTGAATGTGAGCCATTCTAACCGGGGTGAGGTGAAACCTCATTGTGGTTTTGATTTGCATTTCCCTGATTGCTAGTGATCTTGAACATTTTTTCATGTGTCTGTTGGCCATTTGGATTTCCTCTTTTGAAAAATGTCTATTGAGGTCCTTGGCCCATCTCTTAAGTGGGTTGCTTGTTTTGATGTTGTGGAGTTTCTTAATTTCTTTGTAGATTCTGGTTATCAACCCTTTATCTGTTGCATAGTTTGCAAATATATTTTCCCATTCTGTCGGTTTCCTATTCACTTTCCTGACTGTTTCTTTTGCAGTACAGAAACTTTTCAATTTGATGCAATCCTAGTAGTTAATTTTGGCTTTGACTGCCTGTGCTTCTGGGGTCTTTTCCAAGAAGTCTTTGCCAGTACCTATGTCTTGCAGGGTTTCTCCTATGCTCTCTAGTAATTTGATGGTGTCGGGTCGTAGGTTTAAATTTTTAATCCATGTTGAATGAATTTTTGTGTAAGGTGAAAGGTAGGGATCTTGCTTCATGATTCTGCACGTGGAAATCCAGTTTTCCCAGCACCATTTATTAAACAGACTGTCCTTACTCCAGGGATTGGTTTTGGATTCTTGATCAAATATAAGTTGGCAGTAGATGTTTGGATTGATTTCTGGTGTTTCTATTCTGTTCCATCGGTCTATCCATCTGTTTCTGTACCAGTACCATGCTGTTTTGATAACTACTGCCCTGTAGTATGTCCTGAAATCTGGTATTGTTATGCCTCCAGCTTTGTTTTTGTTGTACAAGATTGCTTTAGCTATTCGAGGTCTCCTGTGTCTCCATATGTATTTCAGCATCATTTTTTCCAGATCTGAGAAGAATGTCCTCGGTATCTTGATTGGTATTGCATTGAATCTGTAAATTGCTTTTGGGAGAATGGACATTTTGATGATATCGATTCTTCCAATCCATGAGCATGGGAGATTTCTCCATTTTTTGGTATCCTCTTCTATTTCTTTCTTTAAGGTTTTGTAATTTTCGTTGTAGAGATCTTTAATGTCCTTGGTTAAGTTTATTCCAAGGTATTTGATTGTTTTTGTAGCTATTGTGAATGGGATTGATCTTAGCAGTTCTTCCTCAGCCGTGGCATTGTCTGTGTATACAAAGGCTGTTGATTTTTGTGCATTGATATTATATCCTGCTACTTTGCCAAACTCTTCTATGAGTTCCAATAGTCTCTTAGTAGAGTTCTTTGGGTCCTCTAAATAAAGAATCATGTCGTCTGCAAAGAGGGATAGTTTGAGTTCTTCCTTCCCAATTTGTATCCCTTTAATTTCTTTTTCTTGCCTCATAGCTCTGGCTAAGACTTCCAGCACTATATTGAATAGCAGTGGTGAGAGTGGGCATCCCTGTCTGGTACCAGATCTCAGTGGAAATGCTTCCAACTTTTCACCATTCAATAGGATATTGGCCGTGGGTTTTTCATAAATTGCTTTGATTGTATTGAGGAGTGTTCCTTCCATACCCAGTTTGCTTAGGGTTTTCATCATGAAAGGGTGTTGAATTTTATCGAATGCTTTCTCTGCATCTAGTGAGATAATCATATGGTTTTTCTTCTGCAGTCTGTTAATGTGGTGTATCACGTTGATTGTTTTGCAAATATTGAACCATCCCTGCATACCAGGGATGAATCCCACTTGGTCTGGGTAGATGATCTTTCTGATGTGTTGTTGTAGTCTATTGGCCAGAATTTTATTGAGGATTTTTGCATCTATGTTCATGAGGGATATTGGTCTGTAATTCTCTTTCAATGCTGCATCTTTTTCTGGCTTAGGAATTAAGGTGATGCTGGCTTCATAGAAAGAATTTGGGAGGATTCCCTCTTTTTCGATTGTTCTGAATAATTTGAGAAGACTTGGAGTTAGTTCTTCTTTAAATGTCTGGTAGAATTCAGCAGTGAATCCATCTGGTCCTGGGCTTTTCTTTGTTGGGAGGGCCTTTATTACTGATTCAATTTCTGACTCACTTATGGGTTTGTTTAGGTTTTCTGTGTCTTCCTGGTTCAATTTAGGTAGGTTGCATGTGTCCAGGAATCTATCCATTTCTGATAGGTTTCCCTGTTTGCTGGCATACAAGTCCTTGTAGTAATTTCTGATGATTTTTTTGATTTCTGTGGTGTCTGTTGTTACATTTCCTTTTTCATCTCTGATTTTACTGATTTGGGTCTTTTCTCTTCTTTTTTTAGTTAGTTGGGCCAATGGGGTGTCAGTCTCTGTCTTTCTCTATGTCTCTCTTTTAAAAATTATTAAAAGCTGGGCCGGCGCCGTGGCTCAACAGGCTAATCCTCCGCCTTGCGGCGCCGGCACACCAGGTTCTAGTCCCGGTCGGGGCACCGGATTCTGTCCCGGTTGCCCCTCTTCCAGGCCAGCCCTCTGCTGTGGCCCAGGAGTGCAGTGGAGGATGGCCCAGGTGCTTGGGCCCTGCACCCCATGGGAGACCAGGAAAAAGCACCTAGCACCTGGCTCCTGCCATCGGATGAGCGCGGTGCGCCGGCCGCAGCGCGCCGTCCGCGGCAGCCATTGGAGGGTGAACCAACGGCAAAGGAAGACCTTTCTCTCTGTCTCTCTCTCTCACTGTCCACTCTGCCTGTCAAAAAAAAAAATTATTAAAAGGTATAAATGGAAATCACTGGTGAGGCTTCCAGGACAGCTTTGTAAAAAGAGCTGACTCCATTGGCAGGAGTTCTTTGTTGCTTGAACTTCACCTTCCTTTCTAGCTAGATTCTGGCCACCAAGCTCATGGAGGCAAGAACCTTCTGGAACGTCATGAGGACAAGAGGATATACTTGGTATATTTGGGAGTTGGGGGATATGATCCAAGGGCCTGGATCTCTGATATTATTCATACCATGATACTATATCTGACTTACCCATATCTAGACTCCTTTTACATGAGAAAAAAGTTAACTTCTCTTTTATTTTTATATTAGCACATAATAATTTTACGTATTTCTGGGGCTATGTATGAGTTTTCATACATGTTTGAGATGACTTTGGCATACCAGTAAAGACATTGGTATGCTTGAATTCGATACTTATGTCTGGCTCCTGATTCCAGCTTCCTGATCACAGATTCCGAGAAGCAGTGGTAGTAACTCCACTAGCTGTGTTCCTGCCACCCAGGAGAGAGACCTGGGTTGCATTCTTGGCTCCTGGATCTGGCCTCAACTCAGTGTGAGTTGTGGCAGGTATTTGAAGAGTGAAGCAATGGATGGTAACTAGCTTGTTCTCTCTGGATCTTTCTCTCTCTTAGTGCTGATTTATAATGAGAACATTGAAGGCCCTTTCTGCAATTTTGAAACATCATATATGATACAATCTTGCTAAATATAACCACAATTCTGTGTAATAGTATACCAAAGCTTACTTCTCCTAACTAGCTGTGACTCTGGACCCTTTAACTATTCTCATTGGTCCTCTCCAATACCCTTCTAAGTCTCTGGTATTCATTATCCTACTGTCCTTCTATGTAATCAGTATTTCAGATTCCATGTTTGAATGAGATCATACAGCATTTGTATTTCTGTGCCTCGATTATTCAAGTGGGCATCATGTCCTTAGGTTCATCGATGTTGCCTCAGCCGACAATATTACATTCTTTTTATAAATGCCTGGTACTCATATTCCATTGTGTATATATACCGCATTTTCTTTACCCATTTTACTGTTGATGAACACTTAGATTGATTTTATGTCCTGGCTATTGTGAATAGTGCTGCAAAAAACAAGTGTATTCAGCATAATGATACAATTTCCTTGAGACCCCCTCTCTTTGTGTCATTTTATATAAGTCTCTATGTCTGTATGTCCAACATAATTTTCACTGACATAGGAAAAGTTTGATATGACATTTTAAACAAATAAATGTATTTTCAGAAATGGTGTTTATCATGGAGAAAATGACTTTCATTTGGAGTAAAGCTTAAATTATCAGATGCAACTCAATTTTTTTCTTAAGTGCATCTGCTGCTTTGGGTCTGTTCTATATGATATGAAGGTACAAAATGATCCTGCAGGGTTTTTTTTCTCTTTATGCAGTCTGTTGGTCCATAAGTTTGCTTAAAGAAGAAGAGAAAACTGATTGGAGATCTCAGGTCAATGTCCAAATCTTATACTTATTTACTGTCAAAGCTTTAGTATAGTTTCTCTAATACTTATACCTGTCAAATATTTTTTTACCTAGAAACCTTTTAGTTAAGGAATATAAACTCATGCACTTCATACATACTTTAGAAACATAATGATTCTTCTCACCCTACTCTCCCTCCTATTCCTATTCTTATGTTTTTACTGACACCTGTTTTTCAATTAACTCTATACAGAAAAATTAACCATATTTTAAGGAAAGAGATCAACAAATAGTATAAAAGAAAAGAAAACAACAGTCAAGACAAAGACAACAGTCAAGACAAAGACTCAACAAAGACTGTTCAAAATCATTGCATCTCCTGCGGCACTGGCACACTAGATTCTAGTCCCGGTCGGGGCGCTGGATTCTGTCCCAGTTGCCCCTCTTCCACGTCAGCTCTCTGCTGTGGCCCAGGAGTGCACTGGAGGATGGCCCAAGTCCTTGGGCCCTGCACCCCATGGGAGACCAGGAGAAGCACCTGGCTCCTGCCTTCAGATCAGCATGGTGCGCTGGCTGCAGCGTACCGACCGCAGCGTCCATTGGAGGGTGAACCAATGGCAAAGGAAGACCTTTCTCTCTCTCTCTCTCACTGTCCACTCTGCCTGTCAAAAAAAAAAAAATCATTGCATCTCAAAATGCCAATTTCACTACTATAGATTATCTTTCAAGTACTGTATTAGTTATAAAAGACCAGGAAGAGCATATGATATTTGTCTTTTTGGAGCTTGATTATTTTGCTAAGTATAATGTTTTCCATTTGCATCCATTTTGTTGCAAATGACACTTTTTGTTTCATTTTTTAACCACTGTGTAATATTCTATGGTGTACATATACCTTAATTTTTTTATCCAGTCTTCAGTTGATGGACATCTGAGTTAATTCCAAATATTACCTATTGTGAATTGAGCTTCAGTAAACATGAGGATACAGATAACTCTTTAATATGCTTATTTCATTTCCTTTGGGTAAATTCCCAGAAGTGGGATGGCTAGGTCATATGGTAGGTCTATATTCAGATTTCTAAGGTATCACCATATTGTCTTCCACAATGGCTGTAAATGATCTTTCTTTTTCTTTCTTTCTTTCTTTCTTTTTTTTTTTTTTTTTTTGGACAGGCAGAGTTAGACAGTGAGAGAGAGAGAGAGAGAGAGAAAGATCTTCCTTCTGTTAGTTCACCCCCCAAATGGCCGCTATGGCCCACGCTGTGCTGATCCAAAGCCAGGAGCCAGGTGCTTCCTCCTGGTCTCCCATGTATCTACGTTCATCAGGGAAATTGGTTTATAGTTTTCTTTCTCTGTTGTAGCTATCTCTGGTTTACGGATTCAGGTGATACTAACTTCATAGAAGGATTTTGGGAGGATTTCTCCTTCTCAACTGCCTTGAATAGCTTGAGAATAATGGGAGTTAGTTCTTTAAATGTTGGGTAGAATTCAGCAGTGAAGCCATCCAGTCCTGGGCTTTTCTTTGTTGGAGGCTCTTTATTATTGATTAAATCTCAGTATTGGTTATTGGTCTGCTTAGGTGTTCTGATCTTCCTGGCTCAATTTTGGTGGATTAGATGAGTCCAGGAATCCATTACTTCCAGGTTTCCCTATTCGTTGGCATACATGTCTTTATAGTGATTTTGAATGATTCTTTTTATTTCTGTGGTATCTGTAGTTATATTTCTTTTTTGTCTCTGATTTTAGTAATTTGGGTCTTCTCTCTTTCTGGTTAGTTGGGCCAATGGAGTATCAATGTTGTTAAAACCAGCTTTTTTTTTTCTGGTGTTTTATATTTTTTTTGTTTCAATTTAATTCTCTTAATTTTTTTTTTTTACAGGCAGAGTGGACAGTGAGAGAGAGAGACAGAGAGAAAGGCCTTCCTTTTGCCGTTGGTTCACCCTCCAATGGCCGTCGCGGCCGGCGCACCGCGCTCGTCCGATGGCAGGAGCCAGGAGCCAGGTGCTTTTCCTGGTCTCCCCATGGGGTGCAGGGCCCAAGCACCTGGGCCATCCTCCACTGCACTCCTGGGCCACAGCAGAGGGCTGGCCTGGAAGAGGGGCAACCGGGACAGAATCGGTGCCCCGACCGGGACTAGAACCCGGTGTGCCGGCGCCGCAAGGCGGAGGATTAGCCTGTTGAGCCACGGCGCCGGCCTAATTCTCTAATTTTAATTATTTGTTTCCTCCTACTAATTTTGTGTTTGGTTTCTTATTGTCTTTCTAGGTCCTTAAGATGCATTGATAGCTCATTTGTATGGTGCCTTTCCGGTTTCTTAATGTAGGCACCAATTGCTGTAAACTTTCCTCTTAACATTGCTTTTTCTGTACCCCATAAGTTTTGATATGTTGTATTATAATCTTCATTTAAAAAATTTTTTTTATTTTATTTTTGATATCTTCTCTGACCAATGTTCATTCAGAAACACGTTGTTCAATCTCTATGTGTTTGAATATGCTCTAAAGATTCTTGAGTTGTTGATTTCCAGGTTCAATGTATTGTGGTCAGAGAAGATGCATGGTATGATTTCGATTTTTTTTTAATTTGCTGAGACTTGCTTTATGGCCTAGTATGTGACCTATCCTAGAGAAGGTTGCTTGAATTGGTAAGAAGAATGTGTATGTGTATTCTACAACTGTAGGATGAAAATTTCTGTAGACATCTGTTAGGTCTATTTGGTCTATAGAGTCGATTAACTCTGTGTTTCCTTACTGATTTTCTATGTGGCTGATCTGCCCATTGTTGAAAGTGGAGTATTGAAGTCCTCCATTACTACTGTGTTGGAGTCTATGTCTCCCTTTAGATCCGTTAGCATTTAAAAACAAGGTGCCCTGTAATTGGGTGCACATACATTTATTATAGTCACATTTTCCTGTTGAATTTATCCCTTAATCAGCACATAGTACCCTTCTTTGCTCCTTTTAGCAGTTTTTGTGTTAAAGTCTATTTTGTCTGCTCTTAGGATGGCTATACTAGCTCTTTTTTCATTTCCATTAGCCTGGAATACCTTTTCCCATCCTTTCACTTTCAGTCTGCCTCTATTTTTGTTGGTGAGATGTGTTTCTTATAGGAAGAGAATAGATGGGTTTCATTTTTTAATTTATTTAGCCAGTCTGTGTCTTTTGACTGGAGGGTTGAGGCCATTTATATTGGCCCTGCCATTTTTCCCTAAATATTCCTATTGTTTACTTTGGATTTCCTTTGTACTTTTACTGGAGATTTTCTGCCTTCACATTCTTTCATAATGATGACAATGTTTCTGTGTTTTGTATATCCTTAAGCATCTTTTGTAAGACTGGATGTATGGTGACAACTTCTTTTAATTTCTGTTTGTTACAGAAGGTCATTATTTCACCTTCCTTCATAAATGAGAGCTTTGCTGAGTACATTATTCTGGGTTGACAGCTTTTTCTCTTAAGAATTGAACTATATCTCACCATTCTCTCATAGCCTGTAGGGTTTCTAATGAAAAGTGTGCTGTGAGTCTATTTGGAGATCCTCTGAAAGTAATCTGGCATTTTTCTCATGTACCTTTTAGAATCTTTTCTTTATGTTTTACAGTGGAAAGTTTGACTACAATATGCTGTGGTCAAGATCTTTTCTAGTCATATCAGTTAGGAGTCCTATGTGCTTCCTTACTTGGATGTCCCTTTCTTTTTCCAAATTAGGAAAGTTTTCTATAATTATTTCACTAAAAAGTCCTTCTAATCCATTCTCTCTTTCCATGCCTTTAGGAATTCCTAAGACTAATATGTTGGATTGTTTGATAGTATCCCATAAATCTCCAACACTGTTTTTAATTTATTTAATTTCTTCTTTTGTTGTTGCTGTTGGTCTGACTGTAAAATTTTCATAGATCTGTCTTCTAACTCTAGTATTCTTTCTTCTGCCTCACTGAGTCTGTTGTTAAGGCTTTCCACCACATTTTTGTTTGATCTATTAATTTCTTCATTTCTAATATTTCATTCCGACTTCTCTTTAAAATTTCAATTTCATGGGAAAAACTTTCATTCACTTCATGAATGGATTCCCTTAATTTGTGGATTTGCTTCTGATTACTTCTAAGTAATCCTATAATTATTCTTTTGAATTCCATTTTTGGCATTTCATCAATCTCTTCATCTTCACATTCTTTTTTTTTTTTTTTTTTTTGCTTTTATTTAAAGAATATAAATTTCCAAGGTACAGCTTGTGGATTCCAATGGCTCCCCCCCCCACAACTTCCCTCCCTCCCGCCACCCTCCCCTCTCCCGCTCCCTCTCCCCTTCCGTTCACATCAAGATTCATTTTCAATTCTCTTTATACACAGCAGATCAGTTTATAACATAATCTGTAAAGATTTCAACAGTTTGCCCTCACATAGAGGCACAAACTGAAATTATTGTTGGAGTACTAGTTATAGTATTGATTTACAATGTACAGTACATTAAAGACAGAGCTCCCACATGTTTTTTTTTTAAAGAATTGATTAATTATCTATGCAATTTCCAATTTAACACCTAGAGTTTTCAATCATTTGCAATTATCTTTATACACAGAAGATTGATTTAATATTATAGTACGTGAAGATTTCATCAGTTTGCTCCCACACAGAAACACAAAATTTAAAATACTGTTTCATTACTAGTATTAGCATTATTTCACATTGGATAACACATTAAGGACAGATCCCACATGAGACGTAAGTACACAGTGACTCCTGATGTTGATTTAACAATTTGACACTCTTGTTTATGGCATCAGTAATCTCCCTAGGCTCTGGTCATGAGTTGCCGATGCTATGGAAGCCTTTAGGGTTAACCGACTTCGATCTTATTCCCACAAGGCCATAGTCAAAGTGGAAGTTCTCTCCTCCCTTCAGCGAAAGGTACCTCCTTCTCTGATGGCCCCGTTCTTTCCACTGGGATCTCACCCGCAGAGATCTTTCATTTAGGTCTTCTGTTTTTTCCAGAGTGTCTTAGCTTTCCATGCCTTAAATATTCTCATGGGCTCTTGAGCCAGATCCGAATGCCTTAAGGGCTGATTCTGAGGCCAGAGTGCTATTTAGGACATCTGCCATTCTATGAGTCTGCTGTGTATCCTGCTTCCCATGTTGGATCGTTCTCTCCCTTTTTCATTCTATCAGTTAGTATTAGCAGACACTAGTCTTGTTTGTGTGAACCCTTTTACTCTTAGATCTATCAGTGTGATCAATTGTGAGCTGAAATTGATCACCTGGACTAATGAGATGGCCTTGGTACATGCCACCTTGATGGTAGTGTATTAGAATCCCCTGGCACACTTCTAACTCTATCATTTGGGGCAGTTCCGATTGAGCATGTCTCAAGTTGTACATCTCCTCCCTCTCTTATTCCCACTCTTATATTTCACGGGGATCACATTTCATTTAAAATTTAAGCACTTACGGCTAATTGTGTGTTAGTTGCCAGATTCAACCCATAGTACTAGAACGAATACAAACAACAAGGGGAGATACTAAAATGGGTAAAGATTTAGATTGTACATCAACAGTTCAGACAGGAGCTGATCATGACTTATATTCTCATAGTGTTCATTTCGTTTCAGCAGGTTTCCTCTTTGGTGCTCGGTTAATCATCACCAATCATGGAAAACAAATGATATTTGTCTCTTTGGGACTGGCTTAATTCACTCAGCATGATGTTTTCCAGATCCCTCCATTTTGTTGCAAATGATCGGATTTCATTGTTTTTGACTGCTGTATAGTATTCTGTAGAGTACATGTCCCATAATTTCCTAATCCAGTCTACTGTTGATGGGCATTTGGGTTGGTTCCAGGTCTTAGCTATTGTGAACTGAGCTGCAATAAACATTAGTGTGCAGACGGCTTTTTGGTTTTCCAATTTAATTTCCTTTGGGTAAATTCCAAGGAGTGGGATGGCTGGGTTGTATGGTAGGGTTATATTCATGTTTCTAAGGAGTCTCCAGACTGACTTCCATAGTGGTTTAACCAGTTTGCATTCCCACCAACAGTGGATTAGTGACCCTTTTTCCCCACATCCTCTCCAGCATCTATTGTTGGTAGATTTCTGAATGTGAGCCATTCTGACCGGGGTGAGGTGAAACCTCATTGTGGTCTTGATTTGCATTTCCCTGATTGCTAGGGATCTTGAGCATTTTTTCATGTGTCTGTTGGCCATTTGGATTTCCTCTCTGGAAAAATGTCTATTGAGGTCCTTAGCCCATTTCTTAAGTGGGTTGTTTGTTTTAATGTTGTGTCGTTTCTTGATTTCATTGTAGATTCTCGTTATCAGCCCTTTATCTGTTGCATATTTTGCAAATATTTTTTCCCATTCTGAAGGTTGCCTATTGACTTTCCTAACTGTTTCTTTTGCAGTACAGAAACTTCTCAGTTTGATGCGATCCCAATAGTTAATTTTGGCTTTGAGTGCCTGTGCTTTTGGGGTCTTTTCCAAGAAGTCTTTGCCAGTACCTATATCTTGCAGGGTTTCTCCTATGCTCTCCAGTAATTTGATGGTGTCGGGTCGTAGGTTTAAGTTTTTGATCCATGTTGAATGAATTTTTGTGCAAGGTGTAAGGTAGGGGTCTTGCTTCATGATTCTGCAGGTGGAAATCCAGTTTTCCCAGCACCATTTGTTAAATAGACTGTCTTTACTCCAGGGGTTAGTTTTGGGTCCTTGATCAAATATAAGTTGGCTGTAGATGTTTGGATTGATTTCAGGTGTTTCTATTCTGTTCCATTGGTCTATCCATCTGTTTCTGTACCAGTACCATGCTGTTTTGATTACAACTGCCCTGTAGTATGTCCTGAAATCTGGTATTGTGATGCCTCCAGCTTTGTTTTTGTTGGACAAGATTGCTTTAGCTATTCGCGGCCTCTTATTCCTCCATACGAATTTCAGCATCATTTTTTCCAGATCTGAGAAGAAAGCCTTTGGTATCTTGATTGGGATTGCATTGAATCTGTAAATTGCTTTTGGGAGAATGGACATTTTGATGATATTGATTCTTCCAATCCATGAGCATGGGAGATTTCTCCATTTTTTGGTGTCCTCTTCTATTTCTTTCTTTAAGGTTTTATAATTTTCATCATAGAGATCTTTAACATCCTTGGTTAAGTTTATTCCAAGGTATTTGATTGTTTTTGTGGCTATTGTGAATGGGATTGATTTTAGCAGTTCTTCCTCAGCCGTGGCATTGTTTGTGTATATAAAGGCTGTTGATTTTTGTGCATTGATTTTGTATCCTGCTACTTTGCCAAACTCTTCTATGAGTTCCAATAGTCTCTTAGTAGAGTTTTTTGGTTCTTCTAAATAAAGAATCATATCGTCTGCAAAGAGGGATAGTTTGAGTTCTTCCTTCCCAATTTGTATCCCTTTAATTTCTTTTTCTTGCCTCATAGCTCTGGCTAAAACTTCCAGCACTATATTGAATAGCAGTGGCGAGAGTGGGCATCCCTGTTTGGTGCCAGATCTTAGTGGGATTGCTTGCAGCTTTTCCCCGTTCAATTGGATACTGGCCGTGGGTTTTTCATAAATTGCTTTGATTATATTGAGGAATGTGCCTTCTATACCCAGTTTGCTTAGGGTTTTTATCATGAAAGGGTGTTGTATTTTGTCAAATGCTTTCTCCGCGTCTATTGAAATAATCATATGGTTTTTCTTCTGCTGTCTGTTAATGTGGTGTATCACGTTGATTGTTTTGCGAACGTTGAACCATCCCTGCATACCAGGGATAAAGCCCACTTGGTCTGGGTGGATGATCTTTCTGATGTGTTGTTGTATTCTATTGGCAAGAATTTTATTGAGGATTTTTGCATCTATGTTCATCAGGGATATTGGTCTGTAATTCTCTTTCAATACTGGATCTTTTCCCGGTTTAGGAATTAAGGTGATGCTGGCTTCATAGAAAGAATTTGGGAGGAATCCCTCTTTTTCGATTGTTCTGAATAGTTTGAGAAGGATTGGAGTTAGTTCTTCTTTAAATGTCTGGTAGAATTCAGCAGTGAATCCATCTGGTCCTGGGCTTTTCTTTCTTGGGAGGGCATTTATTACTGTTTCGATTTCCGTCTCAGTTATGGGTCTGTTTAGGTTTTCTATGTCTTCCTGGTTCAGTTTAGGTAGGTTGTATGTGTCCAGGAATGTATCCATTTCTGATAGGTTTCCCTGTTTACTGGCATACAAGTCCTTGTAGTAATTTCTGATGATTCTTTTGATTTCTGTGATGTCTGTTGTTATGTTTCCTTTTTCATCTGTGATTTTACTGATTTGCGTCTTTTCTCTTCTTTTTTTGTTAGCTGGGCCAATGGGGTGTCAATCTTGTTTATTTTTTCGTAGAACCAGCTCCTCGATTGGCTGATTTTTTGTAATGTTTTTTTGGTTTCAGTCCTGTTAATTTCTTCCCTGATTTTGATTATTTCTCTTCTCCTACTAGCTTTGGGTCTGGTTTGCTGTTGTTTTTCTAGATCCTTGAGATGAACTGAAAGCTCATCCATTTGGTGCCTTTCCAATTTCTTGATGTAGGCACCTATTGATATAAATTTTCCTCTTAACACTGCTTTTGCTGTATCCCATAGGTTTTGGTATGATGTGCTGTTATCTTGATTTACTTCCAGGAAATTTTTGATTTCTCTTTTGATTTCTTCTATGACCCGTTGTTGATTCAGGAGCATGTTGTTCATTCTCCATGTGTTTGCATATGCTCTAGAGATTCCTGAGTTGCTAATTTCCAACTTCACTCCCTCGTGGTCTGAGAAGTTGCATGGTATGATTCTTATTCTTTTGAATTTGCTAAGGCTTGCTTTGTGGCCTAGTATGTGGTCAATCCTGGAGAAGGTTCCATGTACTGCTGAGAAGAATGTAAATTCTTTTTATGTGGGATAAAAGGTTCTGAAGATATCTGTTAGGTCCATTTGGGCTATAGTGTCGTTTAAATCTGCTGTCTCCTTGTTAATCCTCTGTCTTGGTGATCTGTCTATCTCTGAGAGAGGAGTGTTGAAATCTCCCAGTACTATTGTATTGGGGTCTAAGTCTCCCTTTAAGTCCCTTAACAGGTCTTTTAAATAGACCGGTGCCCGGTGGTTAGGTGCATATACATTGATAATCGTTATATCTTCCTGTTGAATGGATCCCTTAATCATTATATAGTGCCCCTCTTTGTCTCTCTTAATAGTTTTTGTGGTAAAATTTATGTTATCTGATATTAAGATGGCTACGCCCGCTCTTTTTTCATTTCTGCTCGCATGGTATATGTTTTTCCATCCTTTCACTTTGAGACTGTATGGATCTTTGTTGGAAAGATGTGTTTCTTGTAGGCAGCAAATAGCTGGGTTTTGTTCCCTCATCCAGTCAGTAAATCTTTGCCTTTTAATAGCACAGTTCAAACCATTCACGTTCAATGTGACTATCGATAAGTAGTATCTTTGCCCTACCATTTGCCAATGATTTTCTTATGTATGCTTTGAGTTTCTTATGATCTTTTGCTGTGAGATTTCCTTCCTTTAGCTTCTTTGATGTTGATGACCATGTTTCTGTGTTTCTGCGTGTAGCACATCTTTAAGGATCTTTTGCAGGGCTGGGCGAGTGGCGACAAATTCTTTCAGTTTCTGTTTGCAATGAAATGTCTTTATCTCCCCTTCCATCACAAATGAGAGCTTTGCAGGGTATAATATTCTGGGCTGGCAGTTTTTCTCTCTTAGTACCTGGGCTATATCTCGCCATTCCCTCCTGGCTTTTAGGGTTTCAGATGAGAAATCTGCTGTGAGTCTGATTGGAGATCCTTTGAGGGTAATCTGACGTTTCTCTCTTGCGCATTTTAGGATTTTTTCTTTCTGCTTCACTGTGGTGAGTTTAATTACAATGTGTCGTGGTGAGGATCTCTTTTGGTCATGTTTGTTAGGGGTTCTATGAGCTTCCTGTACTAGGATTTCTCTGTTCTTCTCCAAACCTGGGAAATTTTCTGCTAGTATCTCACCGAAAAGGCCTTCTAGCCCTTTCTCTCTCTCCATGCCTTCAGGAACTCCTAGAATCCGAATGTTAGGTTTTCTAATAGTATCCTGTAAATTCCCGACAATATTTTTTAGATTTCTAATTTCCTCTTCTTGTCTTTGGTTTGACTGTTTCCTTTCCTGTTCTCTGTCTTCTAAGTCCGATATCCTCTCTTCTGCTTCACCCATCCTGGTTTTAAGGCTCTCTAGTGTGCTTGTCATGTAATCAATTGAATTCTTCACTTCATTAAGATTTTTTGTCACTATCGTAGCTTCTTGTTCTACTAGTTGCTTCGTTTCATTCTGATTCTTCCTTAATAATTCATTTTCGCGAGAGAGGTTTTCTATCTTATCCATTAAAGATTTCTGTAGTTCAAGTATTTGTTTTTGTGAGCTTCTTAATGTTCGTATCAATTTTTTGAGGTCTGCTTCTTGCATCTCTTCTATCTCCTCATCTTCATAATCTTGAATTGGGGTGTCTTTTTCATTTGGGGTCATCATAGTGTCTTCCTTGCTCTTGTTAGGTCGGTGTCTGCTTTTGTTTGGCATTTCTCCACTCTGTCTCCCCGGGTTGTCGATGTAACGGAGCTGCTGGCTGCAGCACCCCCTCAGATTTGTGCAGCTTCACTGCTTTAGAGGCGGGTGGGCTGTGCGGAGGCCCGCGGGCGCCGGGCGCTGGCTGGCGGGGCGGGCCGGTGGGGACCCGCTTCCGAGGCCGCCGGGCGCTGGCTGGCGGGGCGGGGCGGGCCGGTGGGGACCCGCTTCCGAGGCCGCCGGGCGCTGGCTGGCGGGGCGGGCCGGGCCGGTGGGGACCCGCTTCCGAGGCCGCCGGGCGCTGGCTGGCGGGCCGGGCCGGGCCGGTGGGGACCCGCTTCCGAGGCCGCCGGGCGCTGACTGGTGGGCCGGGCCGGGCCGGTGGGGACCCGCTTCCGAGGCCGCCGGGCGCTGGCTGGCGGGCCGGGCCGGGCCGGTGGGGACCCGCTTCCGAGGCCGCCGGGCGCTGGCTGGCGGGGCGGGCCGGGGGGATCCGGTTCCGGGGCCGCCGGGTGCTGGCTGGCGGGGCGGGCCGGGGGGACCCGGTTCCGAGGCGACCCCAGTGGGGTCCCTCTCTTCCCGCCAATGTCTGGAGTTACCGAGGGATCTCCGCCTCACCTCCCCCTCCGGCGGTGGCACGCCGACTCCGCAGCCGCGCTCCCCTTCGCGTCTCCCTTCCCGCGGGCACGTCTCCTTTCCCGCAGCAGGGCGAGTCCGTTCTCCTCCGCGTCAAGTCCAGTGGATCAGGGAGAGTTTCCCCCGCGTTGTTTTTCGAAGTCTTTACTTGGAGTTACTGCAACTCCACTTTTATTAAACTATCTTTTCCCGGACTGTTTGTGTGCGCCCTCACTGTTCCGCCATCTTGGCTCCGCCCCCCCATCTTCACATTCTAATATTGAAATGTGTTGTGTTCCTGAGATGGGAGGGAGGGTGGAAGGGAAATCTTCCCTGCCTTCCCTATTCTTGTTTAATGAATTTCAGCTTTTATGTTTAGGCATCTGTGGAGATACTTGTTAGTTTTTTTTTTCCTCTGATGGCTTTTACCTTTGGACTATTCCTTTGTAGCTTAGTTGAGGGTCTGATCTTTCAGTGAGTACTCAGAAGCATGTGCTGGGTATGGCCAAGGTGCTTTGTTCAATTCTCTGGGGTGAGGGAGTATCCAAGGTGACACCCAAGTTGGGCATGGTAGATCTCCTATTTTATTTTTAAAAGAGGGGAGGGTTCTATCAGCTCTGTTGGTATAGTCTTATCCTCACCTCCTGTCCTCCAAGATGATCAGTACCCAGGTGCTCACCCCAGTGGGTGCAATATTCATACACATTGCCACAGGTACCACACAAAGGTTCTGTGCAGTACTCAGTGTGAACACAGATCCCATGCAGTGACCCACCCCAGGCAATCAGGGAGCCTTGAGCTACCTGTAGCAACTGTACAGAAACTCAGCCACACCTTGCTCTCTTCCACACAGCCACAGTGTTTCCACAGTCCCAGCACACAAGGCTCCCATAGCCATCGGGCACCAAGGATCCATTCTTCCCTGATGATCTGTCCCATCCACAGAAAGGCAGAGACTCTCCCAGAGCCAGACTGCATTCTGTCCACCTTTTTTAACTATCTTCCCCTAGAGCAATACACTCTCTCCCTATTCTGCCATCTCGGAATCCTAGTCTACCTATCAGAATTTTTATGCTTAGTGCAAACAACTGTAGATTACTCTTACCTGAATAAAATTTATTTACTAGAATAACATCAGGTGAGTTAAAGAATTGACATTAAAATTAAATGCAACTCCAATTCTGTTCCTAATTACCCAGAATTCGATTAAATTCAATGGGTTAAATGTAGTCTTTCACAAGACTCCAGTCACATTAGTCACCAAAAATAAGCTCCAGTATTCCTAGGTCACCTTCATTTCTTACCAATTAGTAAGTGATTTTGGAGGTTACCACCACCCCCTCAGGATCAGTAATTTGCTAGAATAACTCATAGAACATAGGAAAGTGTTATTATTACATTTTTATTATAAAGGATACAAATCAGAGTCAGCTAAATGAAGAGATGTGCATGGAAAAGTCTGGAAGGATCCGAAATGCAAAACTTCCCACACATAAAGCTTCCATATATTCAGTATACTTCATGCTCCCAGCACATTGATGAATAATCAGCAACCAGGTGTGTTTATCCAAGCTTTGGTTGTCCTGAGTTTTTGTTGGGCTTTCACTATATAGGTTTAAATAGTTGAATTATTGGTTCTGATAGAACTGGATCTTCATCACTATCTCATAGTTTTCTGCACTAACTCTACACTCATACATTTGATCTTTCTGGTATGACCAGCCTGATTCTGAGTCATGGCGTTAACATAAACTACATGGAGATCTGCCATGAGTTAACCATGTTAAGCAGAAACTATTAGGTGTGATCTGAAGTGCCCACCCTGAATAAAATGAGATTCCTATCACTCAAGAAATTTCAGTGGTTTATAGGTTCCTTCCTAGTAACCAGGACAAAAACCAACCAAATGTTATGGTATTCCAGTCTCAAAAGGGGACCTCCTGGATTGGACCCTGCAGGAACTTTCAACATGCCATGTTCTTGAAGTGAGCTCTTTTCTGATGAAGGGCTACATGACAACATCATTGAAGAGTCAGGCTCAGGAAACTAACAGGAAGTAGGATTACAGTCAAGACCTACCAACTGGACGGGTTGTTTTAGGGCGCTCCTGCCATCTCTTTCCTGGGCCTTTCTGTTGAACCTGCTGAAACCAGCACCATATACACAATAATGACCACATGCACGCCACCCTCGAAATGACTGGGTATTGGCTAGCTTTTTTGTGTAGAGACAATCATATGGTGAGTCAGGATGTTGGGAACACACTCTTCCTCTAAACCCTCTGTGGTCTCCCCTTATAATAATAACATGATTTGATGCCCTAGCAATCTCATACAATCCAGTCACTTCCCAAAAGCCTCACCTATAAACCATAATTGGATCAAGCCTCTACCCTGATCCATCAACAATTAGCAATTAATTATGTTATCAGTTAACAGATAACAAAAGACTTTGGAGTTTAAACATCAGTGTCAGGTTGAGGAGCCAAAGGCTATTCGAAACATAACATGGGAATTCTGCTCAGTCTCTATCTGCTTAGTTCAGGGTGGACTAATTCTACTGGAAAATTACACTCTCAGTAATGGTAATAACAAAAATGAACTTTAATCTACAGATGTCTCAGGTTTTGGTATATCCCATGACTGTCATAACAAATTACCACAAAGTTGGTGTTCTGAAACAATAGAAATGTCGCACTCTCATAGTTCTAGATACCAGAAGACAGAAACTAGAAGTCAGAATCGGGTGCTAGCAGGACCTGCTCTTTCTGAAATTTCTAAGACAGAATTATTCCTTGCTCCTTGCAGCCTCTGGTGGCTCTAGTTTTTCCTTGGGTTGTAATTGAATAACTCTAATCTCTGCCTCCATTGCCACATGGCCTTCTCTGTATCTATTTTTACTTGCCCTATTCCTTATAAGGACACTTTTCAATGTACTTAGAGTGCACCTAGATAATCCAGATAATATCTCAGATTTACTGACCTAATTATAACTACATGGAATATTTCTTTTTAAAAATAATGTTATTGAAGGTATAAAAATTCCATGTATTTTATACATACAGATTCAGGAACATACTGACACTTTCTACCCTACCCTCTCTCCTGCCCTTCTTCCTCCTCCCTCTGCTATTCCCATTCTTATTTTTTACAAAGAATACAAGGACTATTTCTAAGGTTAGGTTACATTTTCAGGTTCTGGAGATATAGAGGTAGACATAGTAGGAGATGGGGGCACCAGTCAATCCAGTACAATAGGTTTCCTCACTGTTGCTGTTACTACATCACTCCTGAGTCCAAGTTTAAGTGAATACTGAAGGAAATGGAAGAGGAGGCTGACTGACATCCGGGGAGTAGGTCATCATCTGCCCTGGTCCATAAGCATGAAATGGTATACTGTTTCCCAATTTTGGTTCTTTCCAAGAGTTTTATCACCTACCCTCAACCAAATACTCTAACTCCTTCCAAATTTCTAACTACTGCCATTAGCCTTTAACCATTGGAATGTGTTAATTTCTTTTTTTTTTTTTTTGACAGGCAGAGTGGACAGTGAGACAGAGAGACAGAGAGAAAGGTCTTCCTTTTTGCTGTTGGTTCACCCTCCAATGGCTGCTGTAGCCGGCGCACTGCGGCCAGCGCACCATGCTGATCCAAAGCCAGGAGCCAGGTGCTTCTTCTGGTCTCCCATGGGGTGCAGGGCCCAAGCACTTGGGCCATCCTCCACTGCACTCCTGGGCCACAGCAGAGAGCTGGCCTGGAAGAGGGGCAACCGGGACAGAATCCGGCACCCTGACCAGGACTAGAACCCGGTGTGCTGGCACTGCAAGGTGGAGGATTAGCCTATTGAGCCGCAGCACTGGCTTGGAATGTGTTAATTTCATTACTTAAGTCAAGATTTCCAGGGAAATTAGACAAACATTACATCCCTTTAGGAATATCACTGAAGAAAGCAGTGCAATAAGATCATCTAAGTCTACGAGTGCTAGTCCTAGGAAATCAGAAAGAAGCATTTGTAAAATAGAGTATCTGTCTACCTACCTACCTACCTACCTACCTACGTATCTAGTTTGGCCACTAATGAGTCATTGGAACTCCTTCATGAGGCTATTCCTATAATTTTCAAAGAGAAAATCTGTAGTAGGAAAACACATGTGGAAATGATGAGCATCCTCCTTGTGAATTGTAATTTGTTCATTTCAGATTGGCTTGAGTCCATTCTTGTATATATGAGTCCATTCCTGTATATATGAGTACTCATATTCCTATATATATATTCTGCTTGAGTGAGTACTGCCATGTATGCCTTGAGCTGTCATTTGGATATTAATGTCATGTTGAATGTTCCACTACAGCCTGTGTGTTAAAGGTTTGGTTCTCAAAGTCTCACGTTAATGGTGCTAAGAGGGATGAAATTTAACCCAATTATGCAATTAGCTTACTCTTAATAAAAAATATTAAATTAATAAAGAAGTGGGGACTTTGGAGGTAATTGTATTGTATTAGTCCATTAGGTTGGACCCTCCTTCCCCCATGACTGAATCCTGATGGCTTGATAAGAGACTGCATGTATAGAAAGAGAAACCTGCAGTCCTTCTAGAAGGCTGCTGTCCTTCTTACCATGTGCTGCTCTGTTCCTGGCTCACAATGCAAACCTTCTTCTCTGCCCATACCCCTTGCTGCACCATTGCCACCCTCATCAGAAACCAACCAAACAGGGCCACCCAGTCTTGGATTTGAACTTTCAAAACTGTGAGCTAAATAAACCTTTTCTCTTTATAAAGTTAGTTTTATCACATAGTTCCTTGTAGTGATGAAAATCTGGCTAATACACCTTGCTTTATTCTTTGGTGAATGAGTTCATGATCAGTTTATAACAAGAAACAAGTCATTGTACCAAGGTTCCAATTGCATTTTAAGAATTGTTTCTCAAGAAGAAATGGTTACTTGCTGAAGAAGTCATCTGATTTATAACAAAAATATTACTAAGGGCCTTGACTGTGGACTTACTGTTTACTCTTGGCCATCCTCACAAGTCCTGCTCTGTGTCTGTCTTCCTTTCCCCTGTTACGTATAGGGACACTCTTCTCAGCAGGAACAGGGCCCTGCGGATACCGGATTCTGAAATCCGACCTCTAAAACTGCAAGAAAATAAAATTTCTATTGTTTTAGGACACCAAATTTGTGGTAATTTATTATGACTGCCACATGAACTAATATAACAAGACCTGAGACTTCTATACATTAAAATTTATTTTTACTATTGGACTTCCAAAAGTATCCCAGTTTACTATGAACGGTTCAAGCATCGTGGGATCTTCCAGGTCATATGTGCTGCCAAGTAGAGCTGATTTTACTGCAGCCTGGACTTATTGCTAGGGGCTGTGTTGACTTGAGTTAGTAAGGAAACAACATCTGGAACCACAGCTGTACTTGGCGGTAGCACCTAATTAAGCTTATGATAATCCACTCTCATTCTCCAAGATCCATCTGTCTTCTCCATCAGGCTAATTGGAAACTTAAATGGCACTGATAAAAATGGCCACACCTTGTCTTTCCAGGGTTGATGGTGACAACAATCCTTGGGATTCTATAGCAAAGTTTTGTTGTTCTTGATTTACTCTTAATAAAGATGAGACTCAGGATGCTTGACCTTGGTTCTTCCCCTCAATACTTATTATTCATAAATCCAAAAACAAATGTGAGTATTTGGTCTGCTGCTTAGGATAACTTTTTTAAAATCTGTATTTATTTATTTGGAAGGCAGAGTAACAGAGAAAAGGAGAGACAGAGAAAGATAGTTCTTCCATCTACTGGCTCACTCCTCAAATGTCTGCAACCAACGAGGTTTGGTCAAGGAGCCAGGAGCCTGTAACTCCATCCGGGTCTCCCATGTGCGTGCAGGAGCACAAGCACTTGGACCATCATCTGCTGCCTTTCCAGGCTCATTGGCAGGAAGCAGAGCAGCTGAGACTCAGACCACAGCTCCGATAGGATGTCCACATCGCAAGCTGCAGCTTCACCGTCTGTGCCACAACTCTGGCCCTGCTTGGGTTATCTTTTCCTTGAGGACACTGAGGAAATGCAGAGATAAAGAAGTCGTGTCTGTAGGTCTTCCTGTACCTACTATGAGATGTAATTGGATTAAGGCTTCATTTTTCACTTAAACACTATAAGCTTCTACTCTGTTGAACCACATTTCCATTCTTCTTTGTCAAAAATATGTGCTTTTGGAGCCATTATCCAAAAGTGGGTGGAAGTTTTACTGAGATTCATTTCTTTAAAATATGTTTATATAAGAAAATGACCACAGGTCTGGAATATCCCAAGATTTGAGATCTTATTGCAAATGTATTAGGAATTTTGGGGTTGTCTATATACTTTATAACCATAGACTCTATGGTCAATAAATCAGTATGGGGGCCAGTGTTGTGGTACAACAGGTTAAAGCTTCCTGGAACACCCACATTCCATATTGGAATACCTGGTTCAAGTCCCAGCTATTCCTGCTAATGCACCCAGCTTCCTGCTAATGCACAGCCAGAAAGGCAACAGATGGTGACTCAAGTATTTGATCCCTGACATTCATGTGGAAAATCTTGATGGAGTTTCTGACTGTGGCTCCCAGCTTTGGCCTGGCCCAGCCCCCACAGTTGCAGGCATTTGGGGAGTGAACCAGCAGATATAAGATCTATTTCTCTTTCAGAATGAATGCAGAAGTAAATATTTTAAAAATAAACAAGTGTAAAATATCCATATGCTTCCATTAGGGAATGCACAAATTATCTACACACTCTGGAAAGCAAAATATCTGGCTCAGCAAATGTGCTCCTCACCGAAGGATGTTTTCCATCTCCATTGTAGCCAGGCAGACCCATTTCAGTATCAGTATCTAACCACAATATTCCCAAATAAAATAGAATCCACAGTCACACTTTTGAAGATACTACAGTTCTCTCATTGATGTATGTCTCAAAGACTTAGTAAAAAAAAAAAAAGGTCTTCTTTGCCTCTTTAGGCAACTTAGCTGGAGAGTAAGTGAGATTCGTACTAGAAATGCAATCTTTTCATCCCTTTATGTGTATCATGGAAAATAACCCATGGCATCTTAACTTTCTTTAGTATGATCATCATTCCAAGCTGCTTCTACTCAGCCAACATTAGAACTTGGTTTTGCAGTGAATTCCGGTTTTGTACAGTACTGACATTAAAAAAAAAATCAGACTAAACTAAAATCATCTTTCTGCCATTCTTTGGTTGACAAGGCTCAGAATTTAGTCTTACATGTTTTTCCCTAGATTTTTTATTATATAAATTATGTTATTACATTTATTGTATACTAATATGCAATATTAGTATATAAATATTAATAATTATATATTATATTTTATTATATTATTTTGTTGTGTAAACCCTACAAAGATTGATATCATAATTGAGCATGCTGAAATCAAACTCCAGTTACTGGTATTAGATGAAGATGGAGGAAGGAGGGTAAGGATCTGAAGAGAACTGACTCACACAGGGGGAAGCAGCTCCTTTTCAGCTATTGTGAATGCAACAACTGGCAAGGGAACTTTAAAGAATTTGAGATCTGTTAGGCCTTCAAATCTTTCCATATATCCCTATTTCAGTATTCAGAGTCTCACTACTTGGCAACCCATGACCAGTCTTTTCATTTGCTTTTTGAATACCTCAAGCCTTTTAAGGCTGTTAAGAGCCAAGATTCTGTTACCATCAGCAGAGCCCCTAGATCTATGTTTGTGACTTGAGGCTCTGGTATTTAACTTCCTTTTCCACGTAGTGGAGAAAAAGCAGCCACTCTCACCTTCACTTGAGTTTCTTGAGCTGCTGTCCTCTAGCAGCACATTGATATCCAAAATCTGACCTTCAGTATTCACTGGGTTTCATGTGTTAACAGGAAAGTTAACTGTTTCTCCACTGCTTACTACAGTCTTCATATTTGCACCAGTGACATAACTGCATTTCCAATGCCTTTAGCCCCGATTATGCGAGATACAGTCTCAGACTTGCCCCTTTTCTCTGAACTCTAGTATATTTAATCTACTTTTTGAGCCAAGTTCAGTACCAACCAAGTCTCTTGGATACCTGTGGGAAAAAATGGGCTCCGGCCCTAAAGTACACACACACAAAACTTCATTGGGAGCTCTTGATATAATATCCTGAAATTACTGGAAGATATGAAGAACAGAACTTTAAAATGATCATGAACCCATAGAGCATCATGTTAACTGAGTGTAGCCCAGGACTGAATGATAGAGCAGAGGAAACATTTGTTCATTCTCAAGCCCATTAGTAAGACAGAGAAGACAGAATTAAACGTGGAGTTTTACAAGAAGTGTAGCGGAGGCAAGGGGCATAATATTTGATGGGAATAACATAGAATACACATAATCAGACAAACATTAAATAAAGCAGTGACCCCCCCAACTGAACTCCGTATGCTCTTTTACTATAGTACATGCTCATGAAGGTCAAAGTCTTTATCTTATTTTTCTTTTCTTTGAATCAGTTGGACATTATAATAATTTAAATATGAACCAAATATTTAATATTATTTATTCAATTTCCCAGAGTTGTGGATGAGTATGAGCAAGTTACTTAACTCATCAGTACCTGATTTTTCTCATGACTGATATACCTAAAAAAGATGTGCCTGGAGCAATATTTTATTTTTTAATTAGCTATGTATGTGTTAGAAATGAGAAGTGTGTTGGATAGAAGTATGAAGAACTTAATTTAAATACTGATTTTCTTCTGTAAATGAAAATGTCTTTGTCCTTAATAGTTTTCATCAATTTAATCATTTCTTTCTTTTTACATCGTGGGGCTATTAGAAAGTATTTGGTTCTGAAGATGGTATTTAGGACAGTATTTTATACTGAATCTTATTTTCTGCTGTATTTTTAGTCTTTGAAGAATATTATTCATTAAAGTTTGACAATAACATTTGGGCAACTGTAGGGCGCCCAATATTTAGATAATATATTTATATAATATATAATATATAATATATAATATATAATATATAATAATATTTAGAGGGAATGCATTCATGGAATTGAGGATGCTAACTGAATGTGGATCATGCATATATTCTATGGAAATAAATTCCTAGAATCAGAAATTTGTAATTACTCTCTCTTCTCTCCAAGTCTCATGAAGTATGACATGTCTCATGCCATGGATTCTTCCAGTCCACACTCAATAATATTGATCCATCTCCTTGGCTACAGCAACAATGAGTGACGTCTTCACAATTTCAGTGGATCAACAGTAATCCCTAATTGCCTATTATTTGTTCAATCCTACTTGACCATTTCTTTGACAATAGCTTGAGTGGCAATACCATAGAGAGAGATTCAAGATGCCTGAACAGGGGCCAGCGCTGCAGCTCACTAGGCTAATCTTCCACCTGTGGCACCGTCACCCCGAGTTCTAGTCCCAGTTGGGGTGCCGGTTCTATCCCGGTTGCTCCTCTTTCAGTCCAGCTCTCTGCTATGGCCCGAAAAGGCAGTGGAGGATGGCCCAAGTGCTTGGGCCCTGCACCCGCATGGGAGACAAGGAGAAGCACCTGTTTTCTGGCTTCTGATAGGTGCACCGCAGCGGCTATAGCGGCCATTTGGGGAGTGAACCAATGGAAGGAAGACCTTTCTCTCTGTCTCTGTCTCACTGTCTAACTCTGCCTGTGAAAGAAAGAAAGAAAGAAAGAAAGAAAGAAAGAAAGAAAGAAAGAAAGAAAGAAAGAAAGAAAGAAAGAAAGAAAGAAAGAAAGAAGGAAGGAAGGAAGGAAGGAAGGAAGGAAGGAAGGAAGGAAGGAAGGAAGGAAGGAAGGAAAGAAGGAAAGAAGGAGGGAGGGAGGGAGAGAGAGAGAGAGAGAGAGAAAGAGAGAGAGAAAGAAAAGAAAAGAAAAGAAAAGAAAAGAAAAGAAAAGAAAAGAAAAGAAAAGAAAAGAAAAGATGCCTGAATAGGGAAAAGACATGTTGATGTTGACCACAGGAAGATATGAAATTTTCTCTGGAAAATATGTAGAGAAAAGAGAGACTCTGAAACAACAAAGACTGTAAAAACACACAGCTGCTGGCAAGATGCCACCAGGGACTCCTGCAGCCAGTGGCTGGTGGGTATACAATCTTCTTAGAGCAAGGTGAGAATAACCTGCAACATCTCATGTGCCAGTGGTGATCTTGTCTGAGGGAGAATCCTGCATTCCCCACTGACTTTGAGTCTAGTCTGAAGTACAGGGCAGGGACACACTTAACTCTGTGAAGGAAGAGTACATTGCTTTCCTCCCCTCTTCCTACTAAGTTTCCTGATGCCAGGCAGGGGAGGGAGGGAATGCCATCTTCTCAGAATAATAGTAATGTGAGAAAAGGCAGCTGTGGCCCACATGCCACTGGTGGATTTTATATGACGGAAAAATCCCACTGATTTTGAGTCTCATGTATAGGGTTTTGGGGGACAGGTTGCTCACTAAGTGCCGTAAAGGAAGAGCACACTACTCCCTTCCCCTCCCATCAAAGGGCCAGACACAGCTTGCTAAAGCAGAGCGGAGACTAACCTCTCTTGGGCAGGTGGCAGGCTCTAAAGATGGGGCAGCTCTCGCCATGGACAGGAAAGCTCATAGGGCAGAGTTAAACCCTGCACCCTGTGACTATGGGAAGCTTCTTATTGTGTGATAGGCTGAGGAACTGACAAGGATGCGGGGTGTGGCTGGGTCTTTGGATAATCACAGGATTCAATGCCAGAAGCTCAGAACTCACTGAGTGCTTGGGAGTGTTGTCATTCAGGGCTCTGAGCTGACCCTACAGAACACATAGATACCTTTGTGTGGCTCATACACCTGAGTGGGTGGGGTACCCAAGCACTGTGAGCTCTCCTTAAGCATTTGGATCAAGGACTGAGACTGTAACCACAGCAGCCAGAACAATGATCCACTCCCCTACTACTACCACTGACAATAGATGTACCACACCCAACTTGAGTGCACTCTGGACTCTTGCCCCACCCACAAATGCTGGCCGGATTCCATGTTCCCATGCAGCATACATCTCTGCATGTCTGCTATACATATAGGCTTACCAGTAAGCCATAAAGGCCATGTCCCTTCAGAAAGGATGTCAACAAATGTTTCTATATTTATTAAATGTCAACAAATGTTTCTATATTTATTAAAAATAAATATAGAAATATGAGAAACCTAAACAAGGAAGACAGTATGACTCTCCAAAAGGAACACGATAATATTTCAGTATTAGACTGTGAAGATTAGGGGATTGACGAAATGCCTGAAAAGGAATTAGAAAGAATGATGGTAAGATTACTCAAAAGCATACACAAAGAATTACAAGAGTTAAAGAATGCTGTCCATGAAATGGACAGGAAATTCTCTGGGGGACAGAGACATTAAAGAAAAATCAAACTGAAATATTAGAAGTGAAGAGTTCAAGATACCAAATTAAAAAAATATATAGTAGAAAGCCTCAACAACAAATACCGTGAGGCAGAACAAAGAATTTTTGAGCCATAAGATAAATCTTTGGAAGTATCTCAGACAAAAAAAAGAATATTTGAAAAACCATGTTCAAGATCTATGAGATACCATCAAACTACCAAATATACATGTTCCTGAAGGAATGGGAAAAATTGGTTTAGAAAACCTACTCATTATAATAATAGCAGAAAATTTCCCTAATTTGGAGAAAGATATGGACATCCAAGTCCAAGAAGCACATAGAATCCCAAATAGACATGATTAGGAAAGATCTTTACCACAACACATTGTTGTCAGACTTTCGAAAGTAAAATATTAAGAAAAATTCCTAAAAAGCACAAGAGAGAAATACCAGATTATCTATAAAGAAGTTCCAATTAGACCAATAGCACTTTTCTTATCAAAAACCCAATAGGATAGGAGAAAATGAAGAAACATACTCCAGGTCCTAAAAGAAAAAAGAGTCTGGGGCTGGCATTGTGGCCTAGTGGATGAAGCCACCACCTGTGTTGCTCGTGTCCTTTATGGGTACTGGTTCATGTCCCAGATGCTCCATTTCTGATTCAGCTCCCTGCTAATGTACCTGGGAAAACAGCAGAAATGACCCAAGTCTTTAGACCACTGCACACAAGTGGGAGATCCAGATGAAGCTCCTGGCTCCTGGCTTCAAAAAGCCCAGCCCTGGCCATTGCAGCCATTTAGCGAGTGAACCAGTGAATGGAAGATCTCTGTATCTCTTGCCTTCTCTCTCTTTAATGCTGCCTTTCAAATAAAATAAATGAGTCTTTTATAAAAAGCCATCAACACAGTTTTATACAGTGTACTAGTGAAGCTTGCACTTATAAATGATGGTGAGCTAAAAACTTTCCAAAACAAATAGAAATTGAAAGAGTTTCTCACCAACTGGTCAGTCTTACAAATGACACTGAAGGATGTAGTACACACAGAAACAGAGGAAAATCAGCATCATGAAAGAATTAAAATCAGATTATAAAAATTCATCAAATTCAAAATAATTTAAAAATTTTCAACAAACTCAAAAATGTAAAGTGTATCTTTTCTGACCACCGTGGAACAAAGCTGGAAATTAACAACTCTAGAAAATATGCAGACATGTGGAAAGTGAACAACATGCTCCTGAATGAACAGTTGGTCATAGACAAAATCAAAATGGAAATCAAAGAATTCCAAGAAATGAATGAAGATGACAATACAACATATCAAAATTTGTAGGATACAGCAAAAGCAGTGTTACGAGGAAAGTTGTGCCTTCATCAAGAACTTGGAATGTCATCAAAAACATATCTAATGATCTAAAAATGAATCTCAAGGACCTAGAAAAACAAGAACTAACCAAACCCAAAATTAGTAGAAAAAATAATAAAAATTAGACAAGAAATTAAACAAAATTGAATTTTAAAAATCATATAAAAGATCAGTGAAATAAAGAGCTGATTTTAAAAAAATAAAAATGATAAACCTCTGGCCCAACTAACCAAAAAAACGCAAATTAATAGAATCAGAGATAAAAAGGTGTTACAACACACACGGCAATATAAAAAGAATCATCAGGAATACATGCAGCTGTATCATAACATTGGAAATTCTAGAAGAAATTGATAGATTTTTAGATACATACAATTTTACTAAAATTGAGACACAAGACACAGAAAACAAGTAGTATAATAACCAAGATGGAGATTGAATCAATAATAAAGACCCATCCAACGAAGAAAAGCCCAGGACCAAATGTCTTCACTGCTGAATTCTGCCAAACTTTAAAAGAACTAATCCCAATCCTTATACTACTCAAAACAATGGAAAAGGAGAGAATCCTCCTAATTCCTTCTATGAGGCCAGCATCATCCTTAATTCCAAAACCAGAAAAAGACAGAAACAAATAAAGGGAACTACAGACCAGTATCCATGTTGAATAAAGATGCAAAAATCCTAAACAAAATACTAGCTCATTGAATCCAACCAAAAATCAAAAAGATCATCTACCCAGATGAAGTGGGATTCATCCCAGGAATACAGGAATAGTTCAACATACAAAAGTTAAAAAATGTGATATATAATTTTAACAAATTGAAGAATAAAAACTATACATGCACCTAAATAGATGCAAACAAAGCATTTGATAAAATATAATGTTTCATGATTTTATAAAAAACCTTAAGCAAATTGGGTGTAGAAGGAACACTCCTCAACAAAATCAAGGCAATGTATGACAAACTCACACCTAGCATCTTCTTGAATGCAAAAAAGTTGGAATCATTTCCACTGAGATCCAGAATCAGACAAGAGTGCCTAATCCCACCATTAGAATTCAATATAATTTTTGAAGTTTTAGCCAGAGCCTTTAAGTAAGAATTAAATCAAAGGGATACAAATTAAAAAAGGAGAAATTCAAATTATCTGTGTTTGCAGATGACATGAACCTGTATATAGAGTAACCATAAGACTCCACTAAGAGAATTTAGGGGAACCCAGTGCTGTAGCACAGTGTGTTAATGCCCTGGACTGAAGCACTGGCATCCCATATGGGCACTGGTTCGAGACCCAGCTGCTCCACATCCAATCCAGCTCTCTGCTATGGCCTGGGAAAGCAGTAAAAGATGGCCCAAGTCCTTGGGCCCCTGCACCCACATGGGAGACCGTGGAGGAAGACCAGGAGGAAGCTCCTGGCTTCAGATTGGTGCAATTCTGGCCATTGTGGCCAACTGGGGAAGGAACCATTGCATGGAAGACCTTTCTCTCTCTCTCCCTCCCTCTCCTCTCTCTCTGTAACTCTGACTTTCAAATAATTAAATAAATCTTTAAAAAAAAGAATTTGTGAACATATAAGAGAGTTTGGCAAATGGCAGGATATAAAATCAACACACAAAAATCAGTTGCCTTTGTATGCACAGACAATGCCATACTGAGAAAGAACTTGTCAGATCAGTCCCATTCATGATAGCTACAAAAAAGTTAAATACCTGGACATAAATTTAACTGTGGATGTAGAAGATCTCTATAATGAAAAAAACAGGACATTAAGGAAAAAAATAGAAGACATAAAAAGTGGAAAAATCTTCAATGTTTAAGGATTGAAGAATTAATATCAGCAAAATATCTTTACTACCCTAAGCAATTTATAGATTCAATGTGATCCAAACAAAATACCAAGGACATTCTTCTCTGCTCTAAAAAAAAGAAAGATGACCCTGAAATTCATAGAGAAACACAAGAGAAGCCCTGTAGCTAAGGTTTTCTCTTTTTTTGACAGGCAGAGTGGACAATGAGAGAGAGAGACAGACAGAAAGGTCTTCCTTTACCATTGGTTCACCCTCCAATGGCCGCTGTGGCCAGCGTGCTGCAGCAGGCGCACTGTGCTGATCTGAGTCCAGGGGCCAGGTGCTTCTCCTGGTCTCCCATGCTAGTGCAGGGCCCAAGGACTTGGGCCATCCTACTCTGCACTCCCGGCCACAGCAGAGAGCTGGACTGGAAGAGGAGCAATCGGGACAGAATCCGATGCCCTGACCGGGACTAGAACCTGGTGTGCCAGCACCACAGGTGGAGGATTAGCCTATTGAGCCACGGCGCTGGCCGCTGAAGTTATCTTAAACGATAAAAGTCAGAAGCATCACAATACCAGATTTCAAGACATACCACAGGGTGGTTATAATCAGAGCATCCTGATACTGTCACTTAAATAGACATGTGGACCAGTAGAACATATTAGAATCCCCACATTTACAAATAACTAATCTTTGACAAAAAAGCTAAAATTATTACCTGGAAAAAGGACAGTATCCTTAGCAAATGATGTTGGAAGAATTGAATCGCCACATTTAGAAGTATGAAACTAGATCCCTACCTTCACTCTACAAAAAATCAACTCACAATGAATCAAGGATGTAAAACTAAGCCCTAAACTCATCAAATTAACAAGGAAAACATAGGGGAAGCAGTCCAAGACATTGGCCCAGGTAAAGACCTCTAGGATAAGAATCTAGAAGAACAGGAAATAAAATTTAAAATAGACAAATGGGAGTACATCAAACTAAGAAGATTCTGCACAGCAAAGGAAACACTCAACAAAGTAAAGAGGCAAATTACAGAATGGGAGTAAATGTTTGCAAACTATACATCTGATAAAGGATTAATATCCAAAATAAGTAAGAGCTCAGGAAACTCAACAACAACAAGACCATCCAGCTAAGAATGTACAATGGATTTAAACAGGCATTTTTTAAAAGTTGAAATACAAATGGCCAACAGGTTTTTTTTATTTTTTATTTTACTGTTTTAGTGCTCAGGATCACTGATCTTCTGGGAAATGCAAATAAAAGCCACAATGTGATATAACCTCACTCCAATTGGAATGGCTGTCATCTACAAATCAAAAATGACAAATGTTGTTAAGGATGTGGAGAAAAAGGTACCCTAATACACCATTGGTGGGAATGTAAATTAGTACAACCATTATGGAAGACAGAATGGAGGTACTTCAAAAAACTGAAAATTGATCCCAGAAGTAGGAGCCATCCTACTCCTGGGAATTTAACTAAAGGAAATGAAATCAGCATATAGTTATCTCTACCCCCATGTTTATAGCAGCTCAATTCACAATATCTAAATATGGAATCAACCCAGGTATTCATCAATTGATGATTAGATAAAGAAAATGTAATATATATATATATATATATATATAAAATGAAATACCACTCAACCACAAAAAAGAATGTAATTCTGTCTTTTGCAACAAAAATGAATGCAACTAAAGACCAGTATGCTTAGTGAAAAAGCCAACCCCCAAAAAATATCAAATAACATATGTTATATCTGATTTGTGGTAGTGAATATATAGGGAGGGAAAAAGTATGCAGTGTACATGAGTGAAACTGACATATTGAGATTAGATTATAATTTATAGCCTTTGTCTCTATTTCTGCAGAATTGTGATTTTTCTACTTGTTGAAGCCTTTATTTAGTAGAGAATTAAACCTGTGATTAAAAAGTAAAGTATGCCATCACAAAAAATTAAAAGGTTAACAGAAAGAAAGAGGAGGAGGATGAGTGAGGGAAGGAGGGTCATATCATTCTGTGCTTAAAATTGAATAGATGAAATCTATTCTCTTATATAATAAAAAAAGAAAAAAGAAAATACTTCAGTCAATAAAAAGCCTGCATTTTAGCATCAATCATGATACTCTGCCTCTGTATCCTTACATATCTATTAATTACATACCTTTGGAATGCTTAAAATCTTCAAAATTATAAAACAGATTGAAAAATAAATGCCAAAGAAAGAGACCCCAGGGGAATGAGCAGCACATACTATAGAATACACTCTACTTGGGACATCACCATACAGTGCTCTCTGCTGGTGACAATTTGCAATGTTACATGACCACAAAACTCCCATTGGCTAAGAGCTTATCAGCACACTCAACAGGTATAGTGTTTTTGTCAATATGTGCAGATTTTTCAGAAAGATATATCAGAGACAAATAACATCATAACTATCAGTGCTTCACAAAAAAGAAAGAAGGTATATCTGTATTTTGGCTTCCTTATTAATATAGATAGAGATAAAGATATAGATATATAGATATGATTACTTTAACTGTCTAGAGGAGTTGCTAAAAGACACTATGTTCTAAACCATGGATATCTGTTTTTGTGTGTATCTATTTGTTTATATTTAGTTTTTGTATATTGTTTAAAGATGCAAACTGTGTATATCCTATTACTTAATACTTTCCTACTTTATTATACTTTTTTATGTTTTTATAAAATTTAAGAAGAGAAAGTAGGCAGTCAATTTTATTTGAATACTAAGACCAAGTGAAATCTCCTATCACACTCTGTTTAATCCTTTAGCTAATGTAGTCTGAGGTATTTTTTATATTAATGCTTCTGTTTAGAAAATATCTGCATACTTATTATGGAGATTGAGACCACAAACAAAATGTGAAGATAATAATGTCCTATTCTGTTTATTTTATAATTTTGTGTTTTTACCAGGAAAACAGTACATTTTAGAGAAGTTTCCTTGTTTGATTATTATTGATATTATTCTATGCATACTAAGTCTTTTCAAAAGTGTTTGTGCTATTTTAATGCATAACAATATTTTTAACATTATTTATTCAATTTTATCTGAAAAGGCAAAGTGATATAGAAAGGGACAGAGAGAGCAAGAGATCTTCTATCTTCTGGTTCATTCTCCAAATGGCCAGAACAGTCAGGTCTAGGCCAGGTCAAAGCCATGAGTCATGAAACTCCACGGGTGGCAGGGATCCAAGCACTTGGGCTATCTTCCAGTGCCTTCTCAGGTACATTAATAGGGAGCTCAATTGGAAGTGGAGTAGCCAGGACACCCACCAGCACTCTGATAGAGAAAACCAACATTAAAAGTAACAGCTTAACTTGCCTCACCACAGTGCTGGTCCCCAGTGCATATTGATCTTAACTGATTAACCGATTTACTTATTTTGTCTTTTTTTTAACTTTTATTTAATAAATATAAATTTCCAAAGTACAACTTTTGGATTATAGCACCCTTTTCCCCCATAACCTCCCTCCCATTCCCAACCATCCCATCTCCCGCTCCCTCTCCCATCCCATTCACATCAAGATTCATTTTTAATTATCTTTATATACAGAAGATCAATTTAGTATATATTAAGTAAAGATTTCAATAGTTTTCACCCACACAGACATACAAAGTATAAAGTACTGTTTGAGTACTAGTTATACCATTAATTCACATAGTACAACACATTAAGGACAGAGATCCTACATGGGGAGTAAGTGCACAGTGACTCCCATTGTTGATTTAACAATTGACACTCTTATTTATGGCATCAGTAATCACCTGAGATTCTTGTCATGAGTTGCCAAGGCTGTGGAAGCCTCTTGAGTTCACCAGCTCCTATCTTATTTAGACAAGGTCCTAGTCAAAGTGGAAGTGTTTTGTCTTTTTAAAAATTTAGTTTTTGTTTCACTGATACACTTTTTTCCTAAATTAATGAATGAAATTTTGTACTTGATTTTGCTCCTTAAACCAGTTTATTTTTCTTGCTTTTTGTGTTGTTAAATCCAATTGGCGGGGTCGGCGCCGTGGCTCACTTGGTTAATCCTCCACCTGCAGCACCGGCATCCCATGTGGGCACTGGGTTCTAGTCCCAGTTGCTCCTCTTCCAGTCCAGCTCTCTGCTGTGGCCCTGGAAGGCAGTGGAGGATGGCCCAAGTGCTTGGGCCCTGCACCCACATGGGAGACCAGGAAGAGGCACCTGGCTCCTGGCTTCGGATCGGCACAGTGTGCTGGCTTTGGTGGCCATTTGCAGGGTGAACCAATGGAAGGAAGACCTTTCTTTCTGTCTCTCTCTCTCTCAGTCTAATTCTGCCTGTCAAATAAAAAAAATTGGCATGCATATTCCAACATTTTTATTTTCCTAAGCACTCCTTTCACATTTATAATTAATGTCCATTTTTTTTTAACTTCACTAACATTCCTAATCACAGGACATATTTCTTCATTGGTTTTGTACTTGAATCCCAATTTTATTACCTGGTCCCTATCCAGAACTTAATTTACTCTGAATTGTTGCTATATTTCACCTGAAAGAGAGCAGCAAACCCCTGGTGGTACTGTTGTCTTTTACCAAGCACATAATTTGGGACCTTGGAGTTATGGAGTTAATTTAGTTCACAATCATTCTGAAGCACATACTAAATGAGGTACATTGCATACAGCCCTCTAGAGGGGACACAAAAGGATCATTCTCCACCTTTAACATATTCATATATTCATTATAAAAATACTCAGAAGAAGTAAAACCCACAATTCCTTAAAAGTAATAACCCCTAAATGGCATAGTTTATTCATACAATAATTCAGCAAAGTTTAATCAGTTCCTACTATGTGCCTGTCACTAACAAGGTTCTGGGAGTGCAATAAAATCATGGCTTACTGGCCTTTTGAAAAAGTATTGATCTATTTGTTTATTTGAATGGAAAGAGAGAGATCTTCCGACTGCTGGTTTACTCCCCAAATGCCCACAACAGTTTGGACTGGACCAAGCCAAAGCCAGGAACTGAATCTCTATCTGGGACTCCCACATGGGTGGCAGGTACCTAAGTACTTGGACCATCATCCTCTACATCCCAGGTGCACTAGTAGGAAGATGGATCAGAAGTAGAATAGCCAGGGCTCAAACAGCACTTGAATATGTGATGTGGGCATTCCAAGCAGCTACTTAATCTGCTGTATCACAACACTCATCCCCTTCTGGGCCATTGAAATGTGCCCTGAGAGGCTGATGATGAACTGAAATAACAAGTGTGCTGAACACTACACAGGACAAGCTTTGAATGCTTTCAGAACAGGCAACATGGAAACCCAATCTAAGCACAATGACCAGAGGTTTCCTTAGGTTAATGATGTTAACACTAAAGAGATCAATCATGTTGGGTAGGCAAAGTGAAAGTAGAAACACAGGAACTGGCTAAGTATTGGCTAAAGGGATACTTAAATTGGTCTAAGGGTAGCCTTGGGAAACAGTGTATAATTCGATTTTTTAAAATGTTTCAAAGCATTAGCTATGTTCTCTTGAATATTTCTGTGTGCTAGGAAGGGTATGAATGGGTGTAAATAACTGAGGAATATTTTCTATGTGGAAAGAATAGCTCAACAAAGAATGAAATGCAAAATTATCAATGTGTCTTGGATTGACCATGGAAGAGCAAATGGTTAGTAAAGTGAAATGAGGTTGCACAGAAATGATGAAAATTAGTGAAACTTTCACTGTCTAGGGAATTATGTTCTAGAAGGCAAACATAAAATGAATGGGAATAAGAGGAATTAGAGAGCAGTAGAAAAATCCTTGCAAAACTGTGAGTATTATTGCCTGAATTTGAGTAATGCAGCACATGCTATTGGTGCCCTGCCCAAATCCCTCTGGCATCCCCATTCCTGTTTCCACACACACCACATACTACATCCAACAAGCATCTGTGACTTGGGCTTTCTGTGGCCACAGAGGCTTGCCTCACCTATCTAGGACCAGAGCTAGAAGTTGGGGTGGGGGTGGAGGAGTGGTGTGAACACCCTTAGCCGGTGAAGGATGGTTCTACTCCACTTCCTTGTCCCAGCGGAGTGGGCGATTCTGGGACATGTTCTCCATCTTCCAGAGATCCCTAGCAGAACAGAACACCAAGTTCCTGCTAACAGCTGTATTCCCCTTTCTGTGTTACCTCTCCACTCTTTTACCAGTCTTTTTAGAATCATTTCCCAATAAACTGATTCTACCAAATACTTGTCTCAGGATCTGCTTCTGGGGGAATCAAATTAGAAAAGAATGAGAATATTCTTTAGGAATTAGCTGCCTGCTTCCATGAGAAACAACCAACTCTGTTTTCCCCAGATAACAAAGATAAAGCTTCTAAATTATGTTCTGTTTATCCACTAACTGAAGAGTTAGGGTTCACGCCAATACTAACAGTGACAAAATGATCCCACATTTACAAAATTTACAGAAATATGATGCTTTACATAATTGTGTTCTAGTCACTGATCCTAGCAGGTTTTGATTTCTGTCTCATGATCAAAGTACCTGCACAGACTCAAGACATCTCCACTTTAATAAAGGTCTGAAAGGCACCTTGTTGGAACACTCATCTTATAGGTAAGGGAACTGAGGCTCAGGGAAAGAAATGATTTCCACACAGGTCACACAGGTGGTGAGTGGAGGCCTGGGATTAAGACTTGGCTTCCCCGTCTCTCTGTCAAGTGCACCCTTCCCAAAGCTGCCTGCTAGTAGGAAAAAAAATTGTCCAAAAACTAACAGAAAACTGTCATATATATATGATATATATCAATATATACATATATGTATATCTATGTCTATATACTTTATATTTGTATATCTCAGACCCCTTTGAAAGCAGTTGCCTAAAGTGCTAACAAAACAGCAGGTTTTAGACAGAACAGTCATTCATAAAATTCTAAAAAAATTTGTCCTCTTGCCATGTGGTATTTTTTTTCTTGATTGAGAGAAAACAGAAGTTAATGTGTAAAAGAAGCAGTTCGTACCCTCTGGTAATGATAAAGTATGTATCTGAATGACCTTTGTTATTTAATACAGACAAGGCCATTCAATTAATACAAAGAATAGCCGTTAGCTACTTATCAAAACACCATGTGCCAGAATTCAGAAGTGAAAATAAAATAGTGAAAGATAGATTAGAACTGCATGCTTGTAGAAAAAGGCCACAAGGACAACGAGTGTTGCCTTTGGTGAATGTTAATGTAGTTGTGTTGTGGAAACTAATTTAGGCCCACAAAATCAAATGTGTAAGAAGTGCATCATTTTTATTAGTCTATAACTGAAATTAATTTCTCTATCAAGCTTGGTCCCTCAGGTGCAAAACTCAATTTCTGTCAAATCATGACCTTCTACCAGGGTTGTGTCTAAGTTTCTGGGAGGTCTTGCAATATGCAAGAGCATAGGTTAGCAGGCCAGGGGGTTGCAGGGAGAGCTTTGGGCCTTGGCTATCATTCCTTACATGTTCTTTCTCCATCAGCTCACACTGACCATCCTGCTATTGAGATTCCCTGGCTCTCTGTGCCACATTTGCAGCATTTTGGTCTCCCTGAGAAAGTGGCCTGTTCCTCATGCTATGATGTAAAGGATGGGGACTCTGGAGGAACTTAAACAGGTCTACCCATGGGGACACAATGCATGACATTTCATCTGCTCTTGCATCATGGAAAAACAAGCAACTTACTGCTTTCTCAAACCCTATACAGGAAGGTGGCACCACTCTCCACTAGGTCTCTTATTTCTAGCCACTTCCAGGCCCTGGGACTCAGGCGGTGGAATACATGCAGAAGGGTTTCCAGGGAACAATCAACCTTTAGTGCCCTTACATCCCCCAGGCCATCCACCACCCCAGTCTAGACTCTGTAATTGGAAACATTAACCTTGGCTGATTCTTCCAAATCTTACCTTGTAAATTGACATCAACTTGTGAGAATTCCAAAAGCCAGAAGTATTACTTTTTCTCTCTATGTTTGATGTCTCATGGGTTAGCTGCTAAAACAAAGAAAATGCCATGGAATAAGAACAAAAACTAAAAAGTAGGAGACTTGTCAGCAATTAGTATATTAAAATATGCCTCCAGGGGCAGTGATACAAAATTTAATTATTATTCTACCATTTCCTGTGTAACATGAGATCAAAGTTGATTAAAATTGACGCTTGTAAATCATAGTCAGTCTCTGAAAAGACTAAGCCATTTCCAATATTGCATGGCAGCATTTGTGAAAATTTTAGCTAGAAGCACTAAGAATCTTCCACAAATAAAAGAAAAGCTTACTGTTGATAAACTTGCCCCATCACCACCACCAATGAGCTGAAGGGCCAGCTCTAACCCACTAACTCCCTGAAGGCTAAAAGTCTCTATCTCACAATAACCTATTGGTGTGAGTGTCCCCTGTTGGTTACTTCATTGCAATTGTTGGAGTGGACCAATATTCAATGTGGTGCTATCTGAATCCACATGATACTTACCTTTTCATTTCAAAGTGCTGAGGAAGGAAGATTCCAGCCTCTTGAATTGCAATGTATAGGAACCAGCACTGATGCACTTCTAGTAGCAGAGCTGGGGCTGGAATTCACGTATATTTATTATGTGTTTTGTTTTGTTCTGTCTGAGATTTTTCTTGTTTTCACCCCTTGAGCCAGGCCGAGAAGAGGGTTAACCATTAGCAGAAATGTGTGCAAGTCTTAAAGCTGTTCATTTCTTACTTCTTTAAGAGAACTAGTTATCATCTCAGTAGATGATGGTATTAGATTGAAACATAAAAAAATTTATTTAAATTTTATGGAAATAACATTTTTTTCTCAGAAAGCAACAGCAGTCAGTGTTAAAGTTAGTTTTCTTTATACAACAATCTTATTTAGCAAGAAAGCATTTCTTAGAGAATAATTCCTAAGCTAGAGAAACAATCTTAATTAAGTTGAAGCCATTTAATATAATAGAAGCTACAAATAACTGTTTTGTGAATATCCTTCTCAGGTCAAAAATAATTGGCTAAAACAACTTCCTGAAATTATACCCATTTTGGATCTCACTATATCATACAACTGAAAGCTAAATGAATTTCTGTGTAGTAGCCTGCTGCTACATGATATGTGTAAAAGGCTAAATGTCATTTAATTGATAAACAACTGAAAACTCAAATAGCCTGTAAGCCTTAAGCGACTGAGTATACTTCAAAACAGTCAGCTAATATCTCATCATTGATCCTAAAATTACACTATAGCACACACAGTATGCTGAATGAAGTTTGTCTATTTAAAAATTGTTTTATCTTTTAAAAGTTTTATTAACATATAATAGTTGTATATTTTATGGGATACAGTGCAATATTTCAACATATGAACATGGAGTAAAACAGTCAAACCAGGCAACTTGTCTTTCCATTTCCTTTTCTTTGGTGGAGGTATGGAGGAGGCAAGTAGTTCATACCAACTCCTCTTTTCTAATTCTTTACAAAATATATACTATTATTACTATTAATAATAATAACTACCATCATCTCACTGTAATATGAAACCCTGGAATTGTGACTTCATCTGACTGTATTTTGGTACCTGTTGTCCAACCTCCCGCCATCCCCCTCTCCCAGCTTCCCAAACTCTAGTAGACAGTGTTCTATGTTAAAATGCATTATTTTCTTCTTTCCACATGTGAGAGAGTGCATATAATACTAATCTTTCACCTAAGATAATGTTCTCTAATTCCAGTGTCAGGATCTCATTCTTTTGTATGACTAATAATATTCCACTGTGTGATGTATCACATTTTCCTTATGCATCCATCCAGTGATGGACATCAGCATTGATTCCATGTCTTGGCTTTTGTAAATAGTCCTGGAACGGACATGGGGATGCAGGTATATCTCATTACACTGATTTCACTTCCTTCAAATATATGCCCAGTAGGGGATAGCTAGATTATATGGTAGATTTAGTTTTAGGAGTTTTCTTTTAAAATTTAAGTTATACACATTTCATAGATTTCATATATACAGATTTAGAAAAATAGTGGCATTTGCCCCTCACCTTCCCTCCTGCCCATGCTCCAATCTTTTCTCCTCTTCCCTCTCAGATTCTCACTCTTAATTTTAACAAAGATCTATTATTTTCAGTATACTTAGTGATCATACAGTTAACCCTACTCTAAGCAAAAGAGTTCAACAACTAGTATCATGGGAAAAAAAATACCTGTTCCTCAATGGAAGTGACAAGGGCTATAAGCAGTCATTAAATCTCAAATGTTGTTTCTCTTTAAACTTTTTGGATTAGTTTATGAAGAGTTGGTATTAATCCTTGCTTAAAAGTGTGGTAGGATTCAGCAGCAAAACCATCTAGTCTGGACTTTTTTTTGTAGGAGACCAACTTTTGATAACTGATTCAATTTTGTTACTCACTGTTGGTGTATTCAAGTTTTTTATGTCTTCATGGTTAACTTTTGGTAAGTTATATGAAGTTTATCTGTTTTATCTAGATTTTCCCATTTATTGGCACATAGTTGTTCATAATACTTCCTAATGATCCTTTTTATTTATGTGATAACATTTACAATATTTCCTTTTTTACCTCTGAATTTATTTATTTGAGCTTTTTTTCTTTTTTTTTTTTTAGTCTATTTAAAGGCTTATCCATTTTGCTTATCTTTTCAAAACATCAATCTTCAAGTCATTGATCTTTTGTATATTTTTAGTTTCTCTTTCACTTACTTCAGCTATATTCTTAAAAAAAAAATAAAAGTTTATTTGAAAGGCAAAGTTACAGAGAAACAGAAGAAGAGAGAGGGAGAAGGAGGGAAAAGGAAAGGAGAGAGAGAGAGAGAGAGGGGTCTTCCATCCATTGGTTTACTCCTTAAATGACTGCAATGACTGGGTTGGGCCAGGAATAAGGCCAGGAGCCAGGAACTTCCTCCAGGTCTCTCATGTGGGAACAGGGGCCCAAGAACTTCAACCATGCCCCACCTCTTTCCCAGGCACATTAGCAGGGAGTTAGACTAGAAGTGGAGCAGCTGGCATCCCATCTGCAAGCTGTGGTTTTAATCCACTATGCCACAATGCCAGCCCCTTTGCTCTATTCTTAATCATTTCTTTCTAATAACTTTGGATTTGGCTTGTTCTTAGTTTTCTAGATCCTTGAGATGCCATGTAATGTTATTTATTTGATATATTTGCCTCTTTTTTAATATAGACTCTTATTACTATAAATTCTTTCTCAGTACTACATTTGCTATACCCATAAGTTTATGTACATTGTATTTTCACTTTCTTAATTTTAAGAAATTTTAAAATTTCTCTTCTGATTTCTTCAATGACCCTGTTGTTTAATCATAATAATATTGTTTAATGTTCAGGTATTTGTATGATTTCTAAACTTCTCTTGTTGATTTCTAGTTTTATTCCATTGTGATAAGAAAATATATATGATATGATTTCAATTTTTTGAATTGTTGAAATTTGGTTTCTGACCCAATATATGATCTCTCTTAGTGGAGGTTTTATATGCTGATGAAAAAATGTGTATTCTGAAGGTGCTGGGTGGAATGTTCTGTAATTGTCTTTTCTTAGATAAATTTGTTCTATATTATAGTTTAATTGTTTGTTGTTGTTGTTGATTGTTTTATCTGGGTGATTTGTTCATTGAAGAAAGTACAGTGTTAGAGACCCACACTACTATTGTAGTGGAGCTTATGTTTTACTTTAAGTCTAACAATGTTTTGTTTTATGAATTTGAGTGTATTGGTATTAACTGCATATGCACTTACAATTGACATATCTTCTTATTGAATTTATACTTTGATCATTATATAGGGACTTTCTTTGTCCCTTTTTACTGATTTTCTGTTAAAGTTGATCTCTTTTTATGTAAATAAAGCTATTCCTGCTTGCTTTCAATTTCTAGTTGCATGGAATATCTTTTTCCATACTTCCACTTAACTGAAAAAGTAGTTTTTTTTGTAATAAAGTGAGTTTCTGGCAGGCAGCATAACATTGGGTCCTATTTTTGAATCCATTCAGCCAATCTGCAACTTTTAGTTGGAGAATTTAAAATATTTAAAGTTATTATTGACAAGTAATGACTTAGTCTCATAATTCAAAAAAATTTCTTATATTTCTTTTGAATACTTTGCTCATTTTCTAGTGCATTTTATGCTTTCACACATTTTCATGTTGGTTGTTATCTTTCTTTTGCTTACATGTGTAAGACTCCCTAAAACATCTTTTATAAGGCTGGTCTTGTCGCAGTGAATTCACTCAGCCTGTGCTTGTCTTGGGAAGTCTTTCTCTCCGCTTCGTTTACAGAAGATAACCTTGCTGGGTAAAGTATTCTTGGTTGGCAATTATTTTGTTTCAGAATTTGAAATATTTCGTTGCATTCCCACCTATAAATTTCTGTTGAAAAATCTGCTGTTATTCTCATGAGGGCGTCCCCTAGAGGTGACTTAGTAGTGTTCTTTTGCAGATATTAGAATTCTCTTTGTGTTACACATCTGAGGGTTTAACTATAATGTATTGCAGTGATGATCTTTTCTGATCATGTCTATTAGGGGTCTGTGGGTCTCCTGTACTTGAATGTCCATATCATTCTCCAGATTGGGGATATTTCTAGTTTTTATGATAATATGTTTTCTAAGCCTCTATTTCTTTCTTCATACTCAGGAATACAGACAATTCAAGTATTTCCTGGTGTAATGGTGTCCCAAAGGTTTTGGAGGCTGTCTTCATTCTTTTTATCCTTTTTGTTTTTGTGTGATTGGGATATGTCAAAACTTCAAGTTCTATTATTCTTTCTTCTGATTCTGTTGTTGAGGCTTTAAACTTCATTTTTATTTGATTTATTGAGTTCTTCATTTTCAAGATTTGTATTGGGTTATTTTCAAGCTCTTTGCTGAATTTCTCATTCATGTCCTGCATTGTTTTCCTAATTTCATTCAACCGCTCATCTGTATTCTCTTATGTCTCTTTGAACATCCTTACAATCATTCTTTTTAATACTTTGTCAGGCATTTTGTCAAACTCCTTTTCTTTGGAGTCTTGTTACTAAAGCATTATTGTGTTCCTTTGTAAACATTATATTGCCTTGCTTTTCTATGTTTCCTATGTGCTATTTATGCATATGGTTGAATAGTTGCTTCGATCACTTTTAACAACTTCCATGGTAAAAAGGATTTTTCTTGAAGGTGTATCTTCAGGCATCAGTTTGGCAGGCTTCTTTGGCTTCATTTCCAGGTGAATACTATAGTATAGTCTTCCTGTATCTTTTCACTGCAATTGATGGCAGCAGGAGTGGGGACATAAGATGTTCCTCTCAGACCTATCAGGGGTGTGTTAGTCCTGGTAGCAGTCCGTGGAGTAGGGTCCAGGGTCACAGGGGCATTAAGCCTCAGGTCACTAGGGCTGGGGTTGTTGGATCATTGGTCTGGAGTCCTGGTAAGGTCGCTTGGTTTCCTATGTTGACAGGGTCACAGTCAGGGCCATGGAAGCCCTGGCTCCAAGTTCAGAATGGGCCCTCAAAGTTCCTGCAATGCCAGTTCCAGGTTTCTGTGTCATGTCTGGAAACCATCAACCTTTACTTTCCCCGAGCAGACGATTATTCTCTGTGTGCTACGCTGCTTAAGGTTGAAGAAGCAATGGAGTGAGCAGTCCTGTAGCCACCTTCAACACGTTGCTACATAACATGTAGAGCTGAAGGTCAGCCTGCCCCCACACACTCAGAGGAAGACCACTACAGACTGGGATAAGACAAAGACCCACTTGAGTATGGACTGACTGCTGCTGAGGTGCGCGTGTGGCTTGCACCTGCTGCTGTCGACCACAGGTGATGCTTGCCAGAATATAAGTACATTTGATTGGGGTTATACATGGGACCACAGCAGGTCCAGAAGCTCCAGGAAATTGGTCATTAGTATCTGCAGAGTGATGGTTTTATCAGATCCAAGACACAGTCCTGTGCTCACTTGGCTTCCTATTTCCAGTGGGTGAACTCTGTCTCCTTGTTGCCTGCCCACAGTCAGAGGAGGGATAATGAAGGGAGGCCCTTGGTCACCCAGGCTTAACCTAAGTTGTGTTGCATCTGAGTTTTGTGGGTGCAGAGCCCTGCAGTGCTTTGTGGATGTGCATGAACCCTCCCTACCCCACCCCAGGGGCCAAGCATGATGCAGGCTGAAACATTTGTCTGTCCCACTAGGGTACTGGTCTCTGCCTGATACCATGGCTGGGCTAGAGCTTGTGTCAGAGCAAGCACTGACCTGGGGATAGAGACCTTTGGGATTTATCTGGTACTGGCTCTCACCACAGCAGGCCCACATCAGAGTGTCAAAACAAAGTCCTAAGTTCACTTTCCCTCTCTACTCCCCACTGGCTAGAGACTTTCATGGCTCCCTGCCAGAGGTGGAGGTGGGGTGGGAGAGGCTCTAACCTGAGTCATAGCAGAATCTCACAGTCACCAAGTCCTGTGCAGATTAAGGTGTACATCGGGTTTACACAATGTTGGCACTGGTATGAGTTCATCCCACATGGACACAGGTCTACATCTGATGCCAACACTGAACTTTGGGACAAAGCCCTTCATTCACTTTCCCACCCTGTTCCACAGAGGCTAGAGTCCTCCTCCATTATTTGCCAGAGCTTCGCAGAGCCTGTGGAGGTGGACCCTTGTCCTAAGGTTCAGCCTGCAGGACTGAACTGGGGCCAGAGGCTGGGAGGCCCTGTCCAATTCTAGGTTTCACGGTAGCAGGTCTGGTGCTGAGTTTCCAGTCTGGAGTCTATTTCTTATTCCCTCTTCATCCCCCAGCATCCTCCATGCTGTGCTGCTTGAATCAAGAGAAGGATTGATGCAGAAAATGTCTCTTCTTACTGTAATATGAAACTAGGCCATGTGGACTCCCCTGGCTTCCAGGGATCTTGTGAGGGTGACTGGATTGTGACTAGCTGTCCAAATTGGTGTCTCTGTGGAGAGATTGTTGGAGTGTTGTACTGAGCCACCACCTTGCTCCACCTCCTGAACTTTGTCTTTATGCACAAAGAGGCTTTGTTAACTTGGAGAGAGGCTTAATAACCTTTGTGAACTAGTATCCGCTGAGTAACTTCTTGGGACAAGTTACCATTCTAAGCATTATGAAGCAATAAAAAACAGAGTAAAACTAGTCCCTTCCTTAAAGTAGTTTTCTAAATATTTCTCAAGGTTGCATTTTTTAATGTTAAATTTCTAAAAGTGAATTTTAGACATTAAATAGGGCATCGTGATAGAAATTATGGCAGGTCCCTGTTCCTCTGGAACCTCTGGCTGGTGACCACAGGGGCTGCTGTTTTCAGTGGAGAAGAGCTCCTCCTTTAGCTCTACGGCCCATTTATGGAAACCTTATATTTTCTTTACTGATGCATAGCAAAAGTGAGATAAACCTGAATATTTAAATGTTATGTATTAACAGCTGAGAAAAAAAGAGAAGTCTCATACACACACACACACACACACACACACACACCATGGCACAAGATAGTAGGGCTTAGTTTATCTATATCTATCTATCTACCTACCTACCTATGTGTGTGTGTGTATTTATCTTCAGCTTGGAGATTTATCTCCCTGCCTAGCTCCTAGTTGTAGTCCGTGTGGAGTGGCTACCTCTAAATTTTACCCTTGGTCAAGTCAAAGTATTTTATGTTCATCAGGTAGTAGACAAATTAATTATGATCATGGGCCTTGAGATCTGAAAGAAATGAACTCATATCCCAACTTTGCTATGTATCAACATAGATTTCAACCAGTAAACACCTATAATCCTCAAGGAAATTTCACAAACAATGGCTGCTTCAGTTGGTTTTTTTTTTTCAGAATTAAAAGAAATAACAAGTTGTTGAGACATAGTAGAACATAAATACATAATAAACAATAATTAATATCATCATTGTAATAACAATTGTCTAAAAGTCCAAAAGTTAGTATGACGCAAAGTGAGTAGAAATCCCTCTTTCCTTAACCAAAAGTTGCATTCTCAGCTTCCATTTTCTGTCTCAGAACTTCTTTCTTCCCAAGTAATTGGTACCAAGAAAGTCTCTTACCACCAGGAAAAGACTACGGTATATTTAGCAATAGTTCTAGTGGACAGAAAACAGAACAATTCACTCACTAAAATACACTAAACACACAAATTCATTTGACATAAGTGAGAAATTCAGAATGTACTTGGAAATAGAATTAAAAGATGTTTATTTTATTTTATGTAAAGTTTTGAAATGCATACATACAGGAGTCTTCAACTGATTCAAGAATATGTGTATTATTAAAACATTATTCATGGATTTGAAATATTTTTCCACAAAAGTTAACTTCTCTTTAATTCCATTTTCCATGATCTTTCTGAAGTACTCATACAGATATGTATACTGACAGGAGATAATTTAGTTACAAATGCATGACAGGTTAAGCAATAATTAAGAAATAGTTCAAGGCTTCCCATGATTAAATAGTAAATACAAATAAACAAAGATTTAAGGGACAGAGGGATTGATAAATGGTATGCTTTTTAAAAAGGCTTTCTTGTCATATCAGTTCTAAGAAACCTGATTTAGAAGAGATAAACAGTTTATTATTGGAAAACTTCATAATCTATAATAAACTAATATTCACTCTGGAGCTGAAATAGGGGTATATAACTTGTAATATTTCCCTAATTTATCTGTGGACTTTCAGAAGCATGTGATCTTTTTTCCTTTGTAATTTTTTTGGAGAAAGGATGGCCTTGAACTTGTGTCCTGAACGTTGAACAAAATGCTTATGAATTTCAAAAAGCATTATTATTCTAGGAGGTAGATAGCTCTATGGTTTCTAACAGGCTGCCAAGCATTAATGGGAAAAAGATTTAATCTCCTTGAAGAATGATTAGAATGGAACATTCAAAATAACAATTAAAAGGAAAAATAAACAAACTGATATCCAACTACTTCAAGATATTTTGTACATGTTCATTTATTTCTATCATTCCATTTTCATTCACACAAAATTTTAATATCCAACAGGGATATGGGATGGCTCCTAAATATAAGGTAACTTCAAAATATTCATGGAAAAAACCTTAAAAGAAGTTTATTTAAATTCGAAAAAAATTGTGAAATCCATCCATAAAAGGGATCTTCAAAAACTCTGTGGAAGTACATGTTACGCCTGCGAGGATGTGGAGAAAAAGGGACACTAATCCACTGTTGGTGGGAATGCAAACTGGTAAAGCCACTGTGGAAGACAGTTTGGAGATTCCTCAGAAACCTGAATATAACCCTACCATTCAACCCAGCCATCCCACTCCTTGGAATTTACCCAAAGGAAATTAAGTTGGCAAATAAAAGAGCTGTCTGTCAATGTTTATTGCAGCTTAATTCACCATAGCTAAGACCTGGAATCAACCTAAATACTCATCAACAGAAGACTGGATAAATTATGGGATATGTACTCTATAGAATACTAAACAGCAATAAAAAAAAAAATGAAATCTGGTCATTTGCAACAAAATGGAGGAATCTGGAAAACATCATGCTGAGTGAAATAAGCCAGTCCCAAAGAGACAAATATATGTTCTCTCTGATCAGTGACAACTAACTGAGCACCTAAAAGGAAACCTGTTAAAGTGAAATGGATACTATGAGAAACAATGTCTTGATCAGCCCTTGTCCTGACTGTTGAGGAACAACTTACTATTTTATTCCTTTTAGTATTTTTTTGTTCTACTTAATACCATTAGTTGAACTCAGAATCAGCCCTTAAGGCATTCTGATATGGCTAAAAAGCCTATGAGAGTATTTCAGGCATGGAAAGCCAAGACAATCTGGCAAAAAAGAAAAAATAACCTAAATGAAAGATCTCTGTGAGTGAGTTCCAACGGAAAGAACAGGCCATCAAAGAAGGAGGTACCTTTCTCTGAAGGGAGGAGAGAACTTCCATTTTAAATATGGCCTTGTTTAGATAAGATCGGAGTTGGGGAACTCAAGAGGCTTCCATAGCCTTGGCAGCTCATGACAAGAGCCTCGAGTGATTACTGACATCATAAATAAGAGTGTCAGTTGTTAAATCAACAATGGGAGTCACTGTGGACTTACTCCCCATGTAGGATCTCTGTCCTTAATGTGTTATACTATGCAAATTAATGGTAAAACTACTACTCAAACAGTACTCTATACTTTGTGTGTCTGTGTGGGTACAATCTGTTGAAATTACTTAATATTAATTAAGTTGATCTTCTGTATATAAAGATAATTGAAAATGAATCATGATGAAGAATGGGATGGGAGAGGGAGTGGGAGATGTGAGGGTTGCGGGTGGGAGGAAGGTTGTGTGTGGGGGGGAAGCTGCTATAATTCGAAAGTTGTACTTGGGTAATTTATATTTATTAAATAAAAGTTGAAAGAAAAAAGAACTAACTACATTTCTTCTCAGGTTGTTCAAAGCAATTGAAAGGGAGGGGATCCTCTTAAATTCTTTCTTTGAAGCTAGCATCACCTTATTTCCTAAACCTGAAAAAGATACAACAGAGAAAGAATACTGCAGACCAAGTTCCTGGATGAACATGGACACAAAAATCTTCAACAAAATTCTGGCCAATCTAATCCAACAACAGATTGGATTCACCTGGACCAAGTGGGATTTATCCCTGATATGCAAGGATTGTTCAGCATTTGCAAATCAATCAATGTGATACATCACATTAACAAACTGAAGAACAAAAGCCATATGATTATCTCTTTAGATGCAGCGAGGGCATTTGATAAAATACATTATCCTTTCATGATTAAAACTCTAAGCAAACTGGTTATAGAAGGAATATTCCTCAGCACAATTGGGGCAATTTATGTCAACCCATGGTTAACATCATGTTGAATGGGGAAAAGTTGGAAGCACTCCCTCTGAGATCCAGAACAAGGTAAGGATTCCTACTCTCACCACTGCTATTTAATGTAGTCCTGAAAGTTTAAGCCAGAGCCATTAGACAACAAAAATAAATCAAAGGATTCAAATTGGGAATGAGGAAGTCTAGCTGTCCTTATTTGCAGATGACATGATTCTTTTTATAGGGGATCCAAAAGACTCCACCAAAAGACTATTGTAATTCATAGAAGAGTTTGGTAAAGTAGCAAGATATAAAATCAATACACAAAAATCAACAGCATTTGTATACACAGACAATGCCACAACTGAGGGAGAATTTCTGGGATCAATCCTTTATTCACAATAGCTACAAAAAAATCAAATACCTTGGAATAAATTTGGCCAAGGATAACAAGGATCTGTACTAAGAGAATTACAAAATATTAAAGAAATAGAAGAAGATACAAAAAAATGTAAAAATCTCCCATGTTCAATGATTGGAAGAATCAACATCATCAAAATGTCCATTATACCAAAAGCAATTTACAGATTCAATACAATACCAATCAAAATACTAGATATTCTTCTCAGATCTAGAAAAAAAATGATGCTGTAATTATTTTTGAAAACTCAGGAGACCTTGAATAGCTAAATCAATCTTGTATAACAAAAACAAAGCCAGAGGCATCACAATACCAGATTTCAAGACGTACTATAAGGCAGTTGTAATCAAAACAGCCTTGTACTGGTACAAAAATTAATGGGTAGACCAATGGAACAGAATAGAAATGCCAGGAATCAATTCAATCATCTCCAACCAACTTACATTTGACCAAGGAGTTAAAACCAATTCCTGGAACAAGGACAGTCTCTTCAACAAATGGTGCTGGGAAAACTATTGCTACATGCAGGAATATGAAGCAGGATCCTTACCTTACACCCTACACAAAATTCCATTCAAAATTGATTAAAGAACTGAATCTATGACCTGGTATCATCAAATTACTAGAGAACATTGGGGATACCCTGTAAGACATTGGCACAGGCAAAGAGATCTTGGAAAAGACCCCAGAGGCACAGCAATAAAAGCCAAAATCAACAAATGGGATTACATCAAATTCAGAAGTTTCTGTACTGGAAAGGAAACAGGGAAGTTAAGATGCAACCAACAGAATAGGAGAAATTATTTGTAAACAATGAAACTGATAAAGGATTAATAACCAGAATATATAAAGAGATCAAGAAACTCCACAACAACAAAAGAAACAACCCAGTTAAGAAGTAGGCCAAGGACTTGATAGGACATTTTTCGAGAGAGGAAATCCAGATGGCCAAAAGACACATACATAGAAAGATACTCAAGATCACTGGCCATCAGGGAGGTGTAAATAGAGGCCACAATGAGGTTTTACCTCACCCCAGTTAGAATGGCTTTCATACAGAAATCAGCAAACAACAGATGCTGGCGAGGATGTGGGGAAAAAGGTACACTGATCCACTGTTTGGTGGGAATGTAAACTGGTAAAACCACTATGAAAATCAGTTTGGAAATACCTCAGAAATCTGAATGTAGACCTACCAGATGACCCAGCTATCCCACTCATCTGAATTTACCCAAGGGAAATGAAATCAGCAAAAAATAAGTGTTATCTGAACCCCCGTTTTATTGCAGCTCAATTGACAAACTGTAATCAACCTAAATGCCCATAAACCGAAGACGTCATAAAGAAATTATGAGATATGTACTCTATGGATTACTACACAGCGGTAAAAAAAAAAAAAGATGAAATCCAGTCCTTTGCAACAAAATGGATGAATATGGAAAACGTCATACTTAGTGAAATAAGCCAGTTCCAAAGGGACAAATACCGTATACTCTCCCTGACTGTGATAACTAGTAGAGCACCTAAAAGGAAACCTGTAGAAGTGAAATTGACACTTTGAGAAGCAATGACTTTAACAGCCCTTGTCTTGATTGTTGAGGAACAGGGTTTTTTTTTTTCCTTAGTGGAGAATGGGACTGGAAATGGGAGAGGAGGAGGAATGTTGAGAATGCTGGTGGGATAGCAGATATGATGGGAAGAGTCACTATATTCCTAAAGTGGTACTTATGAAATTTGTACTGATTAAATAAATGGTTTCTTCAGGAAAATAAAAAACAAAGTAGCAGTTAAACTGTGTAGACCCACATCTGTGTCAGTTTAGTTGTTATTAGTGGTTGACAACCCCACTCCCTCATTTATCAAATAAGAAACATGGTATCTGGGCACTGTGATAAGCTGAGGGTTGTAGAAGCATTTAGTGATACTGATATGGCCAGTCCTTTATTGTGATTGTTGTTGCTTGTCAAGTTGTAGGCAGTGCTGAATCTGGAAAAAGCAGTATGGGAGAAAAACAGCCTGGGGTCTGGAGGTTAAACGCCTTGTAGGGGTGAGCACAGCCTAAGTCATGATGTCTAGAGAACAGGTAGCGTCAGCTGACACTGCTGGCACCCCCATCTAAGGGACTTGGGAGGGCAGTGATTGTTCACCGTCCAAGGGTGAACAAAGATAGGGTTAATAATCTGTACACTTTTGGAAAAGAGCATACGTGATGCTATTTTTCAATGTGGTTTGTTAACTCATGCCTAATGAAAGAGAAATACACACTCACACACATACAGACACACATTCATACACATGGTGTGAGATGGTCCTTGGGGGAAAGGGTGCCTGCCTGTGTGAATCACACAACAGCTGCCCATTTCTGCATATCCCAGCCACATCCCAATCTCCCAGTAATTACCTGCCATCTGGGTTCTCAGCCACACCCTCCTGGGCACCAGTGACTGACTCAGCCTAGCAGAATTAGAAGCTTTGCCCCTGTCCACTTACAAGTGGAGCCTGGAAGCCACCCAGAACTGCCTTAAGTCATCGAGTCTGGAGGTCAACAGAATCCTCCATGCCAGGAAGAATATTACATTTCAGGTTCCCTAACTAACCCTCATGTCACAGCCAGCTTGCCTAACCAACACTTCAGTTCAAGTTGGCAGTGCTTGGTTTCACTTGCAAGAGTCTTCCCCGCTGCTGGGGAATCAGGAATCCATCTCTGAACACCAGGCCACTAACCGGGGGATGGGACCCTTCTCATCTGGTGGGGAAGGCTTGAAAGTTGGGCGATGGAAGATGGTCGAATTTTAATCCCCAAGTAGTAAAATGTGGCAAGGAGCAATCAGTATGTTAGGGATTTAGCCAAGCAGACTGTAATGAAAGGCAGGATCCCAGTCATGGTGAGGATCCGGAGAGTAAAAAACCCATGTGCAAAAAAGTGCAAGTTAGGAAATCTTAGATGAAGATTGCTAGGAAGATCTCGGTTCAGTGAACACAGGATGTGGATAGCTGGGTAAGTTATCCAGATGTGACAAACAGCAGGCTCAGGTCTACAGTGCTGAAGCGTTCATTAAACTTGTAGCCTGTGGTAGGGTCAGATCAGGCAGCAAGCATGGCTGAATCCAGGGGATGGAGTGTCCGGGTACCCTTGAGAAGAACTGGACGGAACTGAGCTACTTTTCTTTTGTGGTGTTAAAATAGCAACGCTTTTCATTGAGGCCTCATTGAATGCTGCCATGTTTTCTCTACCACTTTCAGGGCATCTGTCTTTTCATGCTTTCTCCATGGGCTGGCTAACATACCTAATGTCTAGAAGAAAACTGTAACACAAGGCAGTGCTGTGATCATTCCTATTGTGCCATTGGTGGGGTGGGAAGCTTTATAGAGTAAGACTGTCAATCCCTGGTGCATTAGAGTTCAGGAGTGTGTGACTGAAGGAGCCCAGAATCTTGAGTTCCTCCTACCAGAACAGGGGGTGAGCTCCTTCACCAAGAAGTCTAGCTCTGGTGTGGGTTACCCACACCCGTCCCCTAACGCCTCCTGCAGCACTGCCTCAGCTGTCCCTGTGGGGCTGTTCCCTTTGCTGTCCCTCAGCATTCCTTTGCCCCTTGTCCTCTAGGGTTCCTTCTTGCACCTTTATCACGTGGTGCTGATTCTTGTCCACGTCCTTCCTGTTCATGACCTCGCAAACCATATCTCTGCATGATTTCAACATCTCTCAAACAACCTACAGCTCTGTTTTCAGAAATTTTTCCTACTAAAGCACTAGGAAAATAGATTAGCTTCTATTTCCAAGCATATAGCTCTTTGTTTGTCCTTATCCCCCATTTTATTCATTCCCTGGAAAATAGATCCCACCTTGAATGCCTCAACTTTCTCTCCCAAAACGTGACTCTTTCCAAATACCCATCAGTTTACTGATTGATTTCATATTGATCTGGGCCTGATTATCTGTTTTTAAAGATTTATTTATTTATTTGAAAGGCAGAGTTACAGAGAGGCAAAGAGAGGGAGGGAGGGAAGAAGAGAGAGACAGAGAGAGAGAGAGAGAGAGAGAGAGAGAGAGAGAGATCTTCCATCTGCTGTTTCACTCCCCAAATGGCTGCATTGGCCGCAGCTGGGCCAATCTGAAGCCAGGAGCAAGGAGCTTCTCCTGGATCTCCCCCATGGGGGCAGGGGTCCAAGGATTTGGACCATCTTTTGCTGCTTGCCCAGGCACATTAGCAAGGAGCTAGATCAGAAATGGAACAGCCGATACTGAACTGGCACCCATATGGGATGCCCGCACAGCAGGTGGCAGCTTTACCTGCTATGCCACAGCACTGGCCCTAATGATCTTTTGTTTTGACCTGTAATAATGACCTTTCTCTCATCTGTCTCTCCAAGCCTAGTTCCTTAGATGTATGTAATAAATATGTCTCAAATATACCTCATTATTGAGCCTAAGATGATTGGGTGTCTCCAGCAAAGCTTTTGGAGTTAGAGTTTGGAGATTCTGGAGTGAGTCACCAGACAGAACTTGCACTTAGAGCAGGCGGACAGAGCTACCACCCTCTGGTCCTCCCCCTAGCCTTCAGAGCCTCCTCCAATGAGCAGGGAGGCTTGGTGAACTTCCCCCACGTGGAATAATTGATGAAGTGCCTCCTTATGATGTTCATACACCTAAGCACCTTGTAGAGCATTTCTCAGTTAAGCACTCATCAATGGGGGAAAAAGCTGCTATAACTCAAAAGTTGTACTTTGGAAATTTAAATTTATTAAATAAATTTTTTAAAAAAAGAAAAAAAATGGAATTTTTTTTCAAAATTATTTGTTAGGTATTAAAAATTGCAACACTGCTCATCAGAACTTTCAGGTTCCATATATGTCCCTCAATCAGAATTATGGTTATGAAAACCTAACATAAAAAGTAAGAAAGGGGGCCAGCACTATGGCAAAGTGGTAAAGCTGCCACCTGCTGTGCCAGCATTCCATACGGGCACTGGTTCGAGTCCTGGCTGTTCCACTTCTGATCCAGCTCTCTGCTATAGCCTGGGAAAGCAATAGAAGATCACCGAAGTCCTTGGGCCCCTGCATCATCGTGGGAGGACCTGGAGGAAGTTCCTGGCTTAGGATCAGCACAGCTCCAACAGTTGCAGCCAATTGGGGAGTGAACCAGAGGATGGAAGACCTCTCTATCTCTGCCTTTCTTTTTCTCTGTGTAATTCTGACTTTCAAATAAATAAATAAATCTTTTTAAAAAAATTTAAAAAGCCTATTGTGTTTCCCAACTCTCACCTACTATGTTGAAGCTCTTGCCTCACCCTACACCCCAACTCTCTTCCAGTCTTCCCCTCCCTCGCCCCATAAACTCACCCAGGGCCTGAGAAGCCCTGTGATCCAGACTCACTCCAGAACTCCAGGGCCTCACTCTGTGCTCTCTTGGAGAAACATTCATTAAACTGAGAGAGAGAGAGAGAGAGAGAGAGAGAGAGAGAGAGAGAGATGCTCCTGCTTTTGAGGCATTTATGTGTAGTGGAAATGCAAAAGTTGACATTTACTAAATTACCGAATACTTCCTATTCACTGTGCTGGGTGCTCTACATCCATTATAGCACTTGATCTTTGCAGCTGTTTCAAAAGTAGATATAACTATTCCTACTTCAGAAATTTAAAAAGCAAAAAGGCCTCAGACAGTGAGAGTAAGTAACAGGCATCGCCGTATAACAAGTGTCAAAGACTGATTTTGAACCCATGTTCCCTGGCTCCAGGCCTGTAAACTGTCTTCATTTCAAACAACCTACCGTTCCCACCACCATCTTTCCAATTCACTCCTCCAGTTCCACCACTCCATCAGTCATTCAGCCCCCTGAGACCGTCAGCCCATTGATCCTGTCTCATTTGCACTGTCCCTCCCCCCTTTCCTCCTTACTCAGCTTGAAATCCATCGTCAATCATCCTAAGCACGGCTTGACGCATGCTTTCACTCTCATTGTGGTTTGTTCCCTTTGTGGGCTCACATGGTAGAATCACAATCTTTGTTAAACTCAGCACTCCACCTCCTCAGTTTCTTTCCCCAGCTGCTCATGGCTGGAGAGAAATACAAAGCCAAGAGAGATTTTCTGAACTCTTATGAGCCACAAACTTCTGATCAGCCCTTAATAGTATTCACTTTTGTGATTCTTGGTTACACCATGTGTTTTAATGACTGACTATAACATAAAAACTGAATGAACTAAATGTTGTATTGTTTCTACTGCTACCCAGAATCAAGCCTATCTCAGCATTACATCTCCTATTTTCCTTTATCTCTCCTTATTGTTTCTGATAACGTGAACCTCACTTTTGGAACCAGTGGCCACACCTTTGCTGAACTAACAGAAAGAAACTCGAATGGCTGTTACAGAAGTGTACATAGTCTTTGTCTTAGCCAGAGAAGGATGGACTGGATGCCTGCTTCTAAGTGTCCTCACAGTTAACACATTTCCCTTCTCTGCAGCTCAGGCCCAAAAACCTAATGTCTTCAGGACACAGAGCGTGAACAAGAACTCTCGCTGTAGACTCACAGTAATCAAGCTGGCAACAGACATATGAAACCAGAATCTAACTACAAATAGGCTTACTAAAATCTCCAATATCTGAATGAGGATAACCAGTTCGCCTCCTTCCTTGCATGGGAAGCCAACTCATAAGCTGAAGTTTGCTTGGGAAGCTCAGAATCAGGGGAAAAAGAGTTACCTTAATTGAGTTGATAGCAGCATTAATCTAAAGTAGCCTAAGACATACAGTGCCACGGTACTGATGGCCTCCCTGATAGGGCTAGAATTCTGATCACCTCTTAGCCCCCACACTTCCTGGAGATAGTGCCTGGATGTCCACTTGTCAAGACAGGCCTCAGTGATCCTCTTCCCCCTCCCACCGTAAAACTGAAAATATGATGAATTCATTCAATGTAGTTACTATAAGTCTCACAGACTTGCAACACATTCTAAGATAACTTAACTCTGACTTCTTATTCATTGGTTTCAAAGGTGAATTCTCAAAGTTCAATTGTATTCCACTTATTTAGAAATTCTCAGGGAATCCCTTTCTGCAGCCTCTGTGAGGATATCAACAGGAGATTTCAGAACAAGGAAGAGGAGGTTTACTTTGGGAGATGAGAAAAACTAGGTAGGATGTTAGGATCAATAATCTTCACCTATGCACAGGGCTGTGACATCTGGATATGTACCAGAAAACTGACCACAAAGGAAAATTCAATTAATGCTAGCAAAGATCTCCCCAAATTTCCCATGTGTTTTTGCATTCTTTTCAAAGAATGGTCATTGTACTGAGATGCTCCTATTTAATCCATATCACCCCTGCAAAATCTGGTAACAAAGTCTGTTAACAAAGAAATAATTTTATGGTAATTATCTTTTTGGTTCAAAGTGATCTAAAACCATCTTCATCATCAAGAGCATTTGTGATATTCATTTTCCCACAGTGTAAAAAGCATGATATCAAGGATATTGTTTTCTCTACTTTGTCTTTTTTGCACCTTCAATTTATTTTCTTGGAAATCTGGTCAAAAATGTAGCTTACTGCTTCTAAACTCATTATTAGTACAATAAGATAATTTTCACAGAATGCAATAACAATGGATGGAATTCAAAGTACTGATGTCTGTATTAAGATCATATTTTCAACTAAAAGAGCCTTTTTTTTTTCAAATTAATTACAGAATACCAGTTAATTCTTCTGAGTATTTAGACTCTGTATTATAAGTAATTAACTCATCCGACCCTCCCTCCTCTTTTTTCACACCGTGAGCTACTGTTGATAGCTCCGCATCAGATGGGCTTCTGCTTGCATTTGACACATGCAGCGTCCAATCTCAGCAGCAGCACTCTGGCTTCTAAATGTACATGTGCCTGACTCTGTGGAGAACTTCTCTGCTTGGAGAATTCCTGCACAGACTTGGATCTCCCATGGAAACACCACCAAGGTGATCTTCGCCATCTGCCCAGTGTTTCTGGGGAGGCATCCCAAGCACATGCTGGTGGGGGAGAGAGTTGATGCACCCTTCACATTGGGCTCGGCAATTTTTTCCACCTACCGAGCCAGTAAACTGCACAAATCTCTGGCAGGCAGCCACTTTTCAGTTTTCTCAGAAGCAGAGAGAGCAGTTCCCCTGTATTTTAAAAAGGCAAATGCTGCCTTATTCAACCTAATCATTACTTAGCAAATGAGAGCAAAGAACTGAGCCTACTGCTTTTTATTCCTGAGAAATAAATATGCCTGGGCAACGTTCTAAATGCTTCAGCTTTTCTTTTCCAAAGGACAGAAAAGTAGGGTAGGAAATGGGCTATCCTTAAGAGGAGCCACCCACCTTCTGAGTGAGTGCCAGAATGTGCTATTTTTATTTCATCCTGGAACTCCCAGGCAACATTTCATCAAACCCTAGTACCAGGCAGCCCTCCTATGAATGCATGGGAAAGCACCCAGTTGTCATCCATTTAAAGTCACAAGCATTCACTTACAGCAGAAGCAGATCTGAAATTGATGACTGTCTCTTCTAGTATCTATGGCTAGAGTTCCATGCATGATGTTGAAGTGTGGCCATCTGCAGAAGGCAGGCCCAGGTGTCAGGTCAAAGCAGAAGGACTGGACCACTGAAATTGAAGAAGGCTCGAGAAAAGATCTCCAGGAGCAAGGAAAGAAATCCCAAGTTGGGTGAACCCTTCTTCTTGGAAGATATGTCTGAAGAAAATTTACTGAGACTCATCTTAGCCATGTGATCAGTTTATTTATTTATTTTTTGCTACCTTAATATACAGTTGCTGTGAATTATTTTTTAATTTCAGTACTAGTCTTCAATTCTAATTTGTTCAAAGTTGTCCCTCTTATTTCCACAATGGTTAATTAATTTATTTATTTTAAAAACCTGTATTAGGTTACCACTCCCTGTGAAATACTTTGCTAATGTGCTACTAGATACAAGTAAAACATGACACACTTTATTGGTAAAACAAGATCAGTAAAATACAGAATGTACACTCAACCAGCAATGAGAAAACAAAGCAAGGTTCTTAGGGCAATGGTTTCCAGTTTTTAAGCCTTGACTTCCTAATATATAAAATGAGAAAAATAAATTAGGAGGACTCTAAATTTGTTTACATTATTAAAATTCCTTCATAGGTCTGTCTTTATTCTTACTACTGTCTCTAAAGACTTCTCCTCTTCCCCCTCTTCCTCCTCTTCTTTTCCTCTTCCTCCTCTTCCTCTTCCTCCTCCTTTTCCTCCTCCTTCAGCACAGCAGCTTCCCCTCCTTGTTCTTTATCTCTTCACTGTGAAATATCATTTACTCCCACAGCTTTAAGCTCCACTTACAGATGTGTGATTCCCGTGATCCACAGACCTGATTTCCAGCTTCCAACAGAATGTCTCTACATGCATGTCTTAAATTCATCTCAAACTTCTGTGTTCAAAATTGAAAACCTTCTTCTATTCTTGTATTTATTTCAGCAACTAATAATACTCCTACTCAAATACCAAAACCAAAAGTTGGGGTTTTCCTCAATTACCTAATCATTCAATTCATCTTTCTGACCTATCTATCCATGCTTCCTTTTATATCCTCATGCCTCCAGTCCATCTTTTCTTAAAGATTTATTTTATTTTATTTACTCAAAAGGCAGAATGGGGGCATTAATGTTATATAACAGCTAGTTAAGCCACTGCTTACAATGCCCACATATCATCAGAGCTCTGATTTGAGTTCCAGATGCTCCACTTCTGATCCACTTCCCTGCTAATGCACCTAGGAAAGCAGAAATCAACGGCCCACGTACATGGACCCCTGCCACATGGGGGACCCAGGTGGAGTTCCTGACTTTGGCCTGGCTCAGCCCCAACTGCTGTGACTGTTTGGGGAGTGAACCAGCCAATGGAAGATATTCACTCATTCTCTCTCTCTCTCTCTCTCTCTCTCTCTGAAATACTTAATTATTTTTAATTTTTAAACAAAAAGGTTAAGTGAGAGAGGAGGATCCAGAGATAGATAGATAGATAAATAGATAACTAATCTCCCATATTCTGTTTCACTTCCCAAATGTTTGCAACAGCCAGTGCTCAACCAGGTCTAACTCAGGAACCAGGAGCCAGAAACTCTATCCTGGTCTCCTACATGGGTAACAGGGACCATAATATTTAGCCATCATCTACTGCTTTCCCAGGTATGTTTGCAGGAAGCTGGATCAGAAACAGAGTATCCAGGACTCAGACTGGCACTCTGAGATGGGATGCCAGCATTGCGTGGGGCAGCCTAACCCACTCTACCATAATGCTGTCCTCAATCCATTTTCTACCACCAGAGTTATTTTCCAAATTCCAACTATATTAATCATTTCTTTTGTAAGTTTAAGATATTTTTAGTCACAAGTTGCTTACTGCTGCCACCTTCTTAAAATCTACTGGTGGGCTTGCTATCACCCAGGTGTGTTCTGAATCTGTAATACAAAAGATGCATGATTGAAAACCCCAAGAAACCTTTTTCCTGGAGATTACATTTTAGTCAGTGTCAACAAATTTAAGGTATTATGTTAGTATTAAAACCAATAGGAAAATGCACAGAATGCAAAAATGTGAGAGTTGAAATAAATTTTTCCTGCCCACTTCAAGATATGCTTCTAAAACCCTTGGAAGAGGGCAGGATATTCTTCCTTCCTCTATGTAATACTTGAGTCAAAATGTTTGAGAGCGGTTGAGAGTACAGAGTAAAACCAAGACTTCTGGCAAAGCATTTGTGATTCTCCATGATGTAGCCACAGTTAATACCTCGGCTGTCTCATCTTCCCCTATACCAAGTCCACTCAGGACTCCAACCATGGCCAGTTGCCTTTCTCTGCACATGCTATGGTTGCTTCCTGTACAGAGTAGGAGTTAGAAGAGTTGGAATGTGGGGGAACAGTGAGTAACTTTTGGTGTTTAAACTTATTGGATCTGGTCGGATATAGAAAGAGATGAGTTTGGAACAAGGTTCCAAATACTGATTGGGGCCAGCTCAAGAAAAACATTGTCTGCCACTAAGGCTTAATCCTGTAGGCGATGGGGATCCCCTGAATGTTTTAAGTCTTACAGAAATTAAGTGAAATCAAGATGCCTTTGGTGGTAAAGTGACATATGGGTCAAAGGTTGGGGTAAAGACTCAGGACAATGGCCCAAGTCAAAAATGAAATTCTTAACAATCACTCATGAGTCAATCGTGGGAATTTAAGTGACACTTTTCACTCTAGAGGTTTGAGGTTATAAACAGAAAAATTCAACCACAACAGGAACTGTGATAATGATTCATTTGGTAAACATCCTGTAGTAGATGTTTCAGATACTTACATTAGCGAAAACGTAGTCTGTTTTTCTAACCCCAGATAGATAAAAACAATGAGACCAATCACAATATGTCTTGTATCATGTTCTGTACACAATTTCAAAATTGCGTGTCACTTCAGGCTTCTTTGGCCTTGCATGTGCATTCTGTTCCCACTGCTTAAAATGCACTTATCACCACAGACCCTATTCCAACTGTGGAACCCTTAACTGTTGCCTCAAACCCAGATCAAAAGGGAGCTTCTGAAAAAGTGCTGTCACTGCACCCCACTGCACCTGCATCTGGAGGCTCCATCACCATGTGTCCAGGAGTTCAGCATATAGGGCCCTTGTAGCCTCACCTTGCTGTAATATTATGATGTTTCCGCACGTTAGTTTCCCACTTTAGACTGTTTGGAGATTTTTGAGAATAAGGCCTTGCCTTCCTTCCCTTTGTATCCCCAGCATTCTGCCCAAAGCCCAGCACATTTTAGAAAATCAAGAATTTAATGGATGAGTACATTAAAGAGTAAAACTTAGAGAAAACAGTCTCACAACCTGGTTATGTCTCATATATACAGATATGAGTCACAGAAAACACAAGAATACGTGAACTCATTTAAAAATGAAAGCTTCTTTTATAAGCTTAAAAAAAAAGAATACCTTTAAAAAAACATCAAACATACCTTGTATAATATCTGACCATTCAACTGATATATTTCCAATAAGTAGCAATGTCATTAACACATATTTTGTATTTGAGGGCAGATTAAGTTCATAATCAGGCCAACATACAATGTTAATTTTTAAAATTTAGGTCTACTGTCATACTCTGTAAAGTAGGAAGGAGAGTTTTTAATCTTCCTCCTTGAGAGATTTGGTAGCTGAGAACAGGTAGATGTGGCTATCCCAATTTTATTGTTGACCAATTACCAAGATATTGTCGTAGATATAATTAAGGAGTTTTAGTTGGAAGTAAAATTCAATATAATAATGCATAAAGAGATGAGGATAAGTTTGCAAGGCTTTGTTATCTACCTTCATGGATGTGCCTTACCTACTTCAATAGACAGAAATGCCCCTCATAAAAACACAGCTTTTGTTGATTAAAAAAAAGCAAATGTAAATATTAACCCATTATTAACATAGTAAGATCTTGTCTCATTTTCCTACACTATTTCGTATTTATGGAAGGAGAAATCATGCACAATTACAGATTATGCATTTTAATCCAAGATATTTTCCTTTTATGAAAAAAAAAAATGATTTGTTTATTTGAGAGGCAGAGTTACAGACTGAGAGAGGGAGAGACAGCAATCTTCCATCCACTAGTTCACTCCCCAAATGGCTGCAATGGCCAGAGCTGGGCCAATCTGAAGCCAGGTGCCAGGAGCTTCTTCTGGGTCTCCTACTTGAATGCAGGGGCACAAGCACTTGGACCATCCTCCATTGCTCCCCTAGGCCACCAGCAGGGAGCTGGATTGGAAGTAGAGCAGCTAAGACTCGAACTAGTGCCCATGTGGGATGCTGGCACCACAGGCAAAGGTTTAACCTACTGCAGCACAGCACTGGCCCCGAGTCCAAGATATTTTCTAACTATTTTCTTTTTTTATTTCTCCCTTACCATTTGAAATGGATGAAACAATATTTGACCAATTTAAGTAATAAATCTAAGTCATAACAACTGAACTTTTATAATGAAGATAAGGAAAGGCAAAAATAAACTATGCTTATTGAATACGTGCTATGCACAATAAGTAAGATAAACTTTTTATATACATTGCTTCACTTAATATGAACAAAATATTCTGGATTACTATACTTGCACCTATCACAAGAAACAGCAACAGATGCTTTGTAACATGAGTTTAGTGCCAACTATCAAAACAAGAGAAATGAAAGCCCAATTTTTACTTTAATCAGTGGGGTAAAAAACATTCTCAAAGTCCTGAGATGCATATGTCTTCAGAAGTTTAACAAACACCTTCAGCAGCTGTCTCATCACAAACAGGGAGGAAATAGCCATTGTGTTCTTGCATTTGAAGTGTGTTATGTCACATTTTAAGATGAAATATGAAAATATATAGTTGCATAAGAGCTACCTCTAGGTCTCCATTATTAAACACTGTACATGTAAATCTGTTCACTAACTTTACATAAAGAGACAGACATTTCTATTAAAGTCTAAAATATGAGAAACTGATATATAACGGTCTTGAGCAGGGGAAAGAGATTTGGGAAGAGATCTCTGAAGCATTTTCCAGAATTATGAATAAGAGTGACAAAGTCTACAAAGCCTAGGTGAGTAAATTTATTGAATTGCCTTCAAATGTATACATAGCTAAAAAAATTAACAACTCTTCCTTTCTTGATTATCAGCTTTTTCTTTGTTGCAGTAACTTTCCTCCTTTGGGGCTTTATTATGTTAGTATTTGAAATATGGACTGCTTTTAAATGTAACTTCATACATTAAGGATCTGATGTTACCAGTTAGTAGACATGTGTAACATACTATGAAGTGTTTTATGTGATTTTTCAACATGATCACATCTAGATAAGTGAGTTATTCTTATCTGTGTCTTACAGATATTGGGAATAAGACTATAGAAAAAAAATACAGCCACTTGCTGAGATTTACACAACTTTTGTAAAAGCTGCAGGGTTCCGAGTTGAATCCAGGTCTTCCTGATTCTGAATCCCAACCCTTTCCCATGTGCAGTGCTGCTTTTCAGAAAATCCGATGAATGTGGTGGATTGCTTCTTGGGATGCATTTGTATCTCTGGGTTATATTTAATAGAACATAATTTTTACATATATAGTCCTTGACTGGAATTTCGTTGTAGTAAGCTTACTTGTTAAGTTTTAGGTTTACAAGAGAAATTTGAATAGGCAATACTGAGAGTTCCCATATAGCCTCTCCCCACCTTGATTTTCCCTATTATCAGCATCTTAGTATGATGGTTACAGTTGATGAGCCAATATGGATACTTTCATCAGAGTTTTATGATTTTCTTCATTTGGGGCTTAAACATAGTTTGTTAAATTTTTGCAAGTGTGTCATTTAATGGTGTTGCTAATATAAATGGTATTGTGTTTTACTTCTTTATTCATTTAAGAGAAAGAGAGAGAAAGAGAGCTCCCCCATCCTCTGGTTCACTCCCCAAATACCTGCAACACCCAAGACTGGGCTGAGAACAAAGTTGTAGCCAGGAAAACAGTCCTGGAGTAGCAGGAACCCAACTACTTGTCCATCACTGCTGCCTCCCAGGGCTACATTGGCAGGAAGCTGGAGGCAGGAGCCAGAGTGGAATTCCAACCCTGGTACGCTAATGTAGGATACAGTGACCTTCACTGCTAGGCTAAGCATCAGCTCCCTGATACTGTGTTTCTGATTTCAAATTCCAGTTGTTCACTTCTGGTATATAAAAAAGCAATTGAGTTTTGTATATTAGCGTTGTATCTTGCAACCTTGCAATATTTATTGTTAGGATAACACTTTTTAATATTATAATAAGTCCCTATCATGTAATAATCTGCAGCTGTCCCTAAGGTGACAAGCTACCGTACTGTAAAAGATCCCCTGCTTTTCAATTCTAAAAAGTATTTTCTATATTTAAGATTAAAGTTATTTTTAATCTTTCCTCATAAAGAATATTTAGCCAGCTGAAGAGGCTTTCATAAATTTCATAAGGCTTTGTTTTAATTGAATATTAGTATGCTTTTCCAAACTATACCATGTAATATAGGTAGAAAGAAAGGAATTGTGTTTAATTATTACAAGTGATGAATCTGCTTGGTGCAATATGCTTCTGGAAGAACTGGTAATAATAACACATTTTATTTTTTACACTTTTATTTAATGAATATAAATTTCCAAGGTACAGTTTATGGATTACAATGGCTCCCCCACATAACTTCCCTCCCACCCGCAACCCTCCCCTTTCCCGCTCCCTCTTCCCGTCCATTCACATCAAGATTCATTTTCAATTCTCTTTATACACAGAAGATCAGTTTAGTATATATTAATTAAAGATTTCAACAGTTTGCCCTCACATAGAAACACAAAGTGAAAAATACTGTTGGAGTACTAGTTATAGCATTAAATCACAATGTACAGCACATTAAGAACAGAGATCCTACATGATGTTTTTTAAAAAATTGATTAATTTTCTATGCAATTTCTAATTTAACACCAAGATTTTTTTAATCATTTGCAATTATCTTTATATATAGAAGATCGATTCAGTATATACTAAGTAACAATTTCATCAGTTTGCATCCACACAGAAACACAAAGTGTAAAAATACTGTTTCAGTACTAGTTATAGCATTACTTCACATTGGATAACACATTAAGGACAGATCCCTCATGAGACCTAAGTACACAGTGACTCCTGATGTTGATTTAACAATTTGACACTCTTGTTTATGGTGTCAGTAATCTCCCTAGGCTCTAGTCATGAGTTGCCGAGGCTATGGAAGCCTTTAGGGTTCGCCGACTTCGATCTTATTCCGACAGGGTCATAGTCAAAGTGGAAGTTCTCTCCTCCCTTCAGAGAAAGGTACCTCCTTCTTTGCTGGCCCCGTTCTTTCCACTGGGATCTCACTCGCAGAGATCTTTCACTTAGGTCTTCTTCTTTTTGTTTTTCAGAGTGTCTTAGCTTTCCATGCCTGAAATACTCTCAGGGGCTCTTGAGCCAGATCCGAATGCCTTAAGGGCTGATTCTGAGGCCAGAGTGCTATTTAGGACATTTGCCATTCTGTGAGTCTGCTGTGTCTCCCGCTTCCCATGATGGATCATTCTCTCCCTTTTTGATTCTATCAGTTAGTATTAGCAGACACTAGTCTTGTTTGTGTGATCCCTTTGACTCTTAGACCTATCAGTATGATCAATTGTGAACTGAAGATGATCACTTGGACTAGTGATCTGGCATTGGTACATGCTACCTTGATGGGATTGTATTGGAATCCCCTTGCATGTTTCTAACTCCATCATTTGGGGCAAGTCTGATTGAGCATGTCCCAAATTGTACATCTCCTCCCTTTTTCCCACTCTTATATTTCACAGGGATCACTTTTCAGTTAAAATTTAAACACCTAAGAATAATTGTGTGTTAATTACAGAGTTCAACCACTAGTACTAGAACAAAAAAAAAATACTAAAATGGATAAAGTATTACATTGTACATCAACAGTCAGGACAAGAGCTGATCAAGTCACTGTTTCTCATAGTGTCCATTTCACTTCAACAGGTTTCCCCTTTGGTGCTCAGTTGTCGCCGATCAGGAAAAACAAATGATATTTGTCTCTTTGGGACTGTCTTAATTCACTCAGAATGATGTTTTCCAGATTCCTCCATCTTGTTGCAAATGACCGATTTCATTGTTTTTGACTGCTATATTGTATTCTATAGAGTACATGTCCCATAATTTCTTTATCCAGTCTACTGTTGATGGGCATTTGGGTTGATTCCAGGTCTTAGCTATTGTGCATTGAGCTGCAATAAACATTAGTGTGCAGACAGCTTTTTTGTTTGCCAATTTAAATTCCTTTGGGTAAATTCCAAAGAGTGGGATGGCTGGGTTGAATGGTAGGGTTATATTCAGGTTTCTGAGGAATCCCCAGACTGACTTCCATAGTGACTTCACCAGTTTGCATTCCCACCAACAGTGGGTTAGTGTCCCTTTTTCCCCACATCCTCTCCAGCATCTATTGTTGGTGGATTTCTGAATGTGAGCCATTCTAACCAGGGTGAGGTGAAACCTCATTGTGGTTTTGATTTGCATTTCCCTGATTGCTAGGGATCTTGAACATTTTTTCATGTGTCTGTTGGCCATTTGGATTTCCTCTTTGGAAAAATGTCTATTGAGGTCCTTGGCCCATCTCTTAAGTGTGTTGTTTGTTTTCATGTTCTGGAGTTTCTTGATTTCTTTGTAGATTCTGGTTATCAACCATTTATCTGTTGCATAGTTTGCAAATATTTTTTTTCCCATTCTTTGGTTGCCTCTTCACTTTCCTGACTGTTTCTTTTGCAGTACAGAAACTTCTCAATTTGATGCAATCCCAAATGTTAATTTTGGCTTTGACTGCCTGTAATAACACATTTTAAAATTGCAAAAATATTACCCCCGAGGCACTTTCCTGCTGTTCTTGCCATGAATATGAGATAAAGGCCTCTGCAGGGACCATTGCCCACCACAGGAATGCACTTCAGGGAATAGTGGATGGAGCAAGTTAGCTGCAGGACCATGGGATTGGAAGGATTAGAAGAGTCCACAACAGACTATGTTGTCTTATGCAAAAAGATCTTGTACCACTGATGGCTGTACCCATTCTCATAAAACCTGTGAATACCAAAGGAGTAGCTTGCTCAAGAGTGAGGCTGTTACTGGTTCATTTGTTTTGTTTAATGGGGGATACCTATCTATAAGCAAAGTTCACATTGTTCTTGGCAAGATCTGTGGAAGCACATTTCCCTAAAGCTAAGCAGAGCAGCCCCATTGTCTTTGACAGTGACCTTGGTGAGACTGTGTATCTTGCCATTTACATCATCTCCTGGAAAGAGAAATTATGGCTCTGTTCCATTTGTTGTCAACCTACATGGGATGACACCAATAAGAATTTATTTTTTAAATATGTCAGCATTTCATTTTTATTTTATTTTAATTTGTTTGTTTATTTAAGAGGTAGAGTTACAGACAGAGAGAGGGACAGACAGAGAGAAAGGTCTTCCATCAATGGTTCACTCCCCAAATGGCTGCAATGGCTGGAGCTGAGCCAATCCAAAGGCAGGAGCTTCGTCTGTCTCCCACATGGGTGCAGGAGCCCATGCACTTGGGCCATCTTCCACTGCTTTCCCAGGCCATAGCGGAGAGCTGGATTAGAAGAGGAGCAGCCTGGACATGAACTGGCACCCATATGGGATGCCAATGCCATAAGTGGAGGCTTAGCCTACTACGCCACAGCACTGGCCCCACAAATAAGGATTTCTGACACTGTTCAGTGGGTTCCCATCATGTGTTTAAAAAGGTTGTAAAAGTACTTTCATTGATGTAGGTTCAATTTTCAGGTGTTAGAAACCCTCAAATCTAGGCTGGACACTCGTTTTGGAATATTGCTCAAAAATGTGTATTAATTACCTTTTAGATTTAGAGAATGATTTGAAAATATCAGAGCCTAAGTTAAGCCATGACAAGAACAATTTAGTTTCCTATCAACCTCTAATTCAAGAAATACAACATAGTAAGGAGTAAGCTGTCAAGGTCACTTTTATGTAAAAGAAACTTAGACTACCAGATGCATGTGTAACTACGTCAGTTACAAAGAATAATGAAAAGTCTAACTGACCAGTTAGCAATTTGGAAACAGAAAAGCTGCTCATAGATATATTTCAGTATCATATAATCTTGTGCACACTTTGAAAAAGCAGTTTTATTGTTGCTGTTATTACTACTGTTTCTGCTAATAACTCTTTCTCTAGGAAACACATTACGAAATTAACTCTGACTCCCTCCTCCCCACCCTGCCCCAAAACCTCTTCCTCTGTTCCCAAGGGTCTGAGGAAGTTGATTATTTACAAAGGAAGGTAAATTCATTTATGCTACTCCCAGATCTTGTTACCCCATGAATTCATCTAATGACCATAACTTCTAGAATTTTAACTTCAATACATTATATTATCAATTCAGGCAAAAAAAATTAAATTTCTTTGAATATCTGATTTTAATAAGTTAGATACTTTCTGCCAATTTTTCTCCAGGGTATACAAATCTAATGTAATAATGAAAACCAATAACAAAATCAAATTTCCTAGATAGTAGACCATTTTCACTCCCAGAATTAAATTTTTGCTTGAGACTATTTGCAAACATACAATCATAGTTCCTGTATCCCTGGTTCTGTATTGAGTGATGTGTACTCTGAAGATGGCTTTAAGGAAAGAGCCTCCTAAGAATATCTAAGCTAGCTGCCAAGCTTCCATATTCACATCAAAGTTTCCTGTAGTTCCAAATTTTGGCCTTCACAAGAGATATTTTCAAAGACAGCATATTGTGAAATCACATCTTAGGATAAACAGGCCTGGAGAAACCCAAACTTGTAAAAATGTCATAACAGAAAGAACAAACTACTTGGAGGAAGAAGGCAGAATTCAAGCTAAGGTCCCAACCTCATTGACACTGCAGTTTTGAGCATATCCTCTCTGCATCTAGTTCACACATCCACCCACCTCTCTAGGTGATAAATGTGTTTAGCAAATGAAGTGAGGTTTTATGAAGAACAAAACATGTTATTTTTACAATATTCAAGAGCTTAAGAATGGATATCGCAAATGATTGGCGTATGTCTTCTCTTTTATCTTAGCTTTAATTGCTCAGCAAAATATTTATTGAGTGCTTGTTACGTTGCAATAATAAGTATTGGAACTACAAAGAAAAAATGACGTGGACCTTGACTGGAAGTACTAACAATGTGACGTCTTCCTTTGGTTTTATAAAGATCTCCCTGTCTGTTGTGTTGAGCATGTTTGATAGGCAGGTCAAAGTAGAAACAAAGATATCTGGTTGACCCTATTGTATCATTTTAGCAAGAGTGATAGCAGTGGAAGTGGTAAGAATTCAACTAAGATGAGGGCTAACGACTGATTCTTGGAGTTAGCATGGCAAAGAACTGGTATCCTTGCAGCACACTTAAAGTTTCATCAAAGCCAGGAAGTCAAGACAAGATTATCCATAAGAGAATGAACATTCCATAGGGCATTGTGGAAGATTTAAGAGGAAGGTCAACAGAAGACAGAATAATAAAAGTAAAAATTCACCAAGTTTAGGAGTCTTACTTTGGGTCAGTTGATAAACACCTGATAGTGATGAATGCACAGAATGTCAGTGAGGTTGGACCAATGGTGGTGGGATCCTTCAGAGTAGAACTCACCATGGGTGTAAGGAATGAAGGGATTCTTCTGTCTTCACACTTGTTCATTTCATGCAAAAGCAACTGTTTCCTGTTTGGCTAGGGGACTAAGATAAAATAGTGAAACTAAAGATGTCAGGACTGGAGAAAAGTCCAAACCTTTGTGCCAGATCATTGATAAGGGGCGGAATACACACAATTATACCTACAATGTATTGAGTTCATACTCTATATCTGACATATTTAATATTCCACAGAAAGATGAAACATTCTAAAGATGGACAGAAGTGTCATTCAGAAAAATGGAGCAGTCTACCCATCCACACAGTATGTCACAACACTGGGATTTGAATTTTTCCATCTTTTCTCTATGTTTTCAAAGGAACATGGAAGCTCATTTTAGAAAATGAAGAATTGGGATCAATTGGAAACACAATATTGGGAATACCAGGCAGACATGACTAAAATAGTCTGTAAGAAACAGAACCTACTTCTGTCCAGCTGAGGATCTCAGCCTTCCAAACCCTCTGTGAGCCAATGGACTCAGACTGCCCCTAGAGACGTATGAAACAACTACTAAGAAACAGTTAACCAAGAATCTAAAAGTAGTTCTTATGTTAGATTACTTTCTCCATGTTAGTATGAATGAATAATTTTCTTTCATTAAGAGAACCATCATAAACTCTTACCTCTTCCAAATTTTTACCCTTTCAAATCTGATGGATATAAAAATTGTTATTATCAGGCATCACCTTCACTAGTACTCTTTTGTTTTTATAAGCAGTTATGCACACCATGGGGCTGAGAAAAGCACAGAATTATTGCCAAGTGCAGGTAGAACCTGTGAACCCTAAATATTCAAAACTGAATAATGAGTCCAAGAGTCAGAAGTCTTTTTTGGTCTTATGTTTTGGGGGTTTTTGTTTTTTGTTTTTAATTATTTTAACCAGGATTTCACTCTTCCAGAATGTATTCTTCAGAATATGTAGGGATATACTGCATGTTATATGCCTCTAACTCAATTCAAAGTTTTCTTCCTTAAGGCTGTTCTCCTTATAAATTCACATAAGGGTGATAAACCTCTCACAATGACTTCCAACAATCCAACATAATAATGTTTGCTGCATACATAGCGCCATCCCAACTAGAAACTCTGTAAAGGAGCCTCTCTTTGTTTTCTAAAATGGTCTTCACTTTTGCACATTTTAACATAAGGATCCATATATTTAACTCTGACTGTGTTCACGTACTGTGAGATCTTAACTTTAATGATGGGGATTCAGATATTATTAAAATTCCTCAGTGACTGTGGAATACCAATGTTTGGTTTCCTTGATTTTTCTATTAACTTCAAGAAAAGCATGAAAACAGGTAAAGTACTATCATTTAATCTTTACACTATGAGGAAAAAGCAAACTAAAAGGCATAAATAGACTATGAAACAAATTTATGCCTTAGTTATCAAATGCCCTGATTGAGGGAGGAGTGGAGACAGTTTTTAATTTAAAATTTTCATTGTTGCCATTTAAATCAAATCAGATTTCCATAATAAACATACCTGTTGAATTCAGACAATAGTGATACCGTAGGATGAGTAAAAAGAGACACAGATTCGGACCTAGGCACGTTAAAGTCTCATGTAAGTTCTGCAACTGATTTCTGTGCGTCCTAGAAAAGAGGAATTAACATTTCTAAGATTTCCCTATCCATGAAGTAAAACAATCTGTCTAGATGACTTCCAAATTCCAGTCTACTATAAAATCTTAACATAGGTAACCTTTTATAAGAAAATAATATATAATAGTATTTCAACGATCGAAGAAATGCAGCCCATTATTTTAGAATATAACAGCTGCTGCTCTTATTGATTTGCTTTTCTAAATATATTATTTTCATTCCAGTGTATTTTGTAACTCTTTTCCAAGTCTTGAGTAGTTTCTACCATATAATGTAGCTTCAGAATTTTTAGCACATGATGCAGATCTGGTATGACAGAATGCTCTACAGCAAAATGTTGAAGAGGATGATGGCATTCCTCAGACGTGGATAGTTCTGAATCTCATCCAAGTAGACAGGTAAAATAAACTAAGGAGAAAGAAAACTGGCATTTAAAATTGGTAGAGATACAAGTATTTTTGCAGAAATAACATCTTATAGTTCCATAGCAATCTGTCTGCTTGTCGGCCTTCCAGATACATGAAAAGGCATTTCAAGTTACTGATTAACTGCAAAACACTGATCTTTGCCTCCGTCTAAGGTCCATAAAAATTGAGGAGATATTCTCTATCAAAGAGAAAAACTAAACATTGAACATTTTTTAAAAGATTAGTTACATTATTGTCCTGATATATCAGCCCAAATATCATTTGGTTGGACTATATTTGTTTCTTTTTTCAAGGAAATCAGGAACTTCTAAAAGAGTTATGTTTCTAAATATGTAACCGTATGGTCATATCAGAATTAAGTGATCCATATCCATGAGTTATCCTCTTAGTTTTTTCTACTATAGAATAAGAATACAAGGGTTATAGGGAGTTGATTCGAAAACCAGTGAGGTACTTTTCTGTTATTGGCCTTCATTTTGAATGAAAAAAACTTTCAGAAGGGAGTAATTTTGAACAAAAATTTAAAAAAAAAAAAAAGAAAAGAAAACAAACAAACAAAAAAACTTTGGTTAGGGAATACACCAAATGAAAATGAGGTTTTTTAATGTGAATTTACAAAGAGACCAAAAATATTAAGGAAATATAGGCAATTCATCTACCATGACTGTGCAACCAATTCTATAAGAGAACCATGGTTCAAGTTGAGGTGATAAAAAAAATGAATATGACAGCCCTTCTCTTTCAGAGTTTATTATGAAATATTAACTGCAAACACTAATGTAAGGCACAAGGTAGTTTAAAGGTGTGCTAGAAGTGCAACACTGCATAGCAGTACAGATGGCTAATAGAGGAACCATCCTTGAGATTAAGAGGTGACAGGTATGGACAGAGGGAAGGCAGGAAGCACAAAACAGCATTACAGGCAATCTAGAGAGCCATCCTGAGCTGTGGCAATTGATCTGTGCAGATCAAGGAGGAACAAAAGAGTCAAGGAAAGGATAACATTGAACAAGGGAGGGATTTCTTTTAGAAGTATTAGGAAGTTGTTTAAAAGACTCCCTAACAAAAGGGTAATGAAAATGATTAGATTAGCACTTAAGCAGGCCAGATGGTCTCAGGGGAAAGGCCTAGTGTGGGGAAGACTGATAGCAAACACCTGTTAGGAGTCGCCTTTGCTGAGATTCTGGGTACACTGGGAAATAAGCAAATGGATACTATTACTTCCCAATTCCTACCTGCCCCGGAGAAAAGTGAATTTCTATGTCTCGAGTATGCTACCAGGTACAGAATATGGAGGACTGAAAGTTGAAGCTCCTTCCTTGGTTTAGTCAGAGAGACAGATGAGTTAATAATCAATGATAACAGAGCAGTGTATCAGCTTGATTGCAGAAGTATGTGCAGGGTCATTTGATGCACTGTGCGAAGAATGTATGAGAAAAATAATTCACAATTTTATTTAAAGTATGTTTAAGGCATGTAGGAGATAAAATCAGATATGGATTTTCTATAATCAGATCCCATAACTTTTATAATTCCTTTTGTTTTCTTTTTGCTGATTATTCCCAGCCCCCTGCCAGTAGTATCTTTTTGTCTGTCAGAAATTTGTATTTTGCACTGCCTCACAGACATGCCCACATGGATACCCTACCAACCTGTTACATCGGCACATCTAAGGTCAAAGCCACCTTCCTCTGTCTGCTAACCTACTCCTCTACCAAGCTTTCAGGATTTCCTTAGTCTTCCAAGCCAAAACATTCAAAGACATCTATTTCTTTTGTCACCTAGGAACTCTGTTCAAATCATTTAAAAAGTCTTGCCCGTTCTTGCTGAGAAACTCCCCCTAAGAATATCTCCTCCCCTCTTACTCAAGCCACTGCCTTTCCTTATTTCAGATCTGCCTCAGCTCTCACCTGGATTATCACACTGGACTTATATCTGATCTGTTGCATTCTCTCCCTCAGGGTCACCTTCCACACAGCACACGAAGTTATCTTCCTTTTAAGAAAGCCTTTTCCCATGATTCATTTGCTTAATATTCTAGGTATCTACAAGTTATCAGAAAAACAAAAGTCAGACTCCTGAGTATAGCATGAAAGGACCCTTTAAATGTGACAACTATACAACTTTCAAACAGCTACTCCACATACCCCTAGCTCCTGTTCTATGAAACTCATCACCATCTTCTATAAACTACTACTTAGAAGAAAATCCTTCCATAACCACTGCTCATGTTATTTGCTCTTCCTCGAATGCCCCTCTGTCTAAGCTGTTTATATGTCAGAGCTTACTCAATAGACAACAGATTCTCAAGGGCAGGGACTGGATTTCATTGACCTTCCTATCTCCTTTGTCTCTAATTAGAGTGGTAAATGGCATATGTTCAATAAATGAATGACTGATTATCACTATTAGATACTGTACAAATAAGTAATTACCCTTTAGCAATAATCACAATGTAGACCAGGATTACACATAGTATTTCTTGGAGAAGAGTCAGGAAATAAATCTCATAGAAATGTAGAGATTCATGTGCAAGGGATTTTGTTTTTAAAGAAAACATAAGTATGTTATCCTTAAGGTAATATGGAATCAAAACTCACATTGTAAAAGTGAAGTTAGGGACACTCATTCCAGTCTGGGGTATTTCTTTATAGAGATGGTAATTGAAGCTTTGGAATTCGATGAGGATATCAGTGGATCAGGTGTAGGGAGAGAAGACTACATACATAATCCATGTCGACTCTCAAATTCTTCCTGAGGATGCCACAGTTGAAACACTTCTGTTTCTGAGTATGGTTGTGATGTTAACTTCAGCTTAATTCTGTTAAGTAATGCCATTGATATTCTCTGATTTGAATGCAAGTCCAAGAGAAAGTCATTTAGTAGTAAGAATGCTTTCAACTGATTAACAGTCCCAATTTTCCTGAGTATTCTGTTCAAATAAAAGGCAAAGTTAAATGCAACATTAAAATGCTGTATGTTTTATGCACTTCATTGCCCATTCACTTAAGTAATAACACATATTCCAATTACCTGCCAACTCTTTAAATTGTTTTCCTGATGAAATTAAACTGACAGCATACTTGTACAATTATAAGAATATTCACCTTAATATTAATTCAATGTGTTCCTCATAATATTTATTCATTATGCTAGTTACTAAGAACAACAGTTATTAGTAATATAGGAAAATTTGTGAGAAAGAAAAACTCTGAACAGCAAAACATTTCCATTCTAGTAGAGTTGTTTCATACATTGTGTTCTGAATTACTTAATGAAGATGTAAAACAGTCATTTCCAAGAAGTTGTGTGTTACAACGTGTTATGGATCTTATGTGTATTAAAAGTGGGAAAGAGCTCAAATTGTAGGGAATTGGAAGAAAGAGCATCTTCTCTTTTTAAAATTTACTTTTGAAAATCAGGGAGACAGAGAGATGGACTGAGATGTTCCACAGATGGCAAAATACGGGAAAGTTAGAACAAGTGGAATATCTAAGTGTGCATCATACAGAATTGGTGACTGATGATCAAAGGCGTGTGGGCAGGAGGCATTGTAGACACACAGAGCAGGCACCAATGCAGTAGAATCAGCAACACAGAGAAAAAAAAAATCCGAAGTTGAAAATATAACAGAGGAAATTGACTGAAACTTACCTAAATTGGAATATGTTGACCTTCTTGCAGCTCAGTATGGAATACCAAACACAAAAATTGTGTTCTTCTCACCTTGAACATTTTGGACCACTGGAGAAGTACATCCCCATTTGTATTCCTATTCATGTCATAGACTAGCAAAGACCTTGAGGCCCAGACCCAGAGATCTTTAGCCTTTAGTGTAACAGAGCATCCCTCATCATACCCCGCCCTATCATTTTTGGAAACTGTCCTGTGCTCGGGAAGATCTAGGAAATCCAGAGTAAATGAATGCAATTGCCTACCAACTCTGCTGGGACACATAACTGTCTCAGGAGTCTATAAAGAAATAGAGGAGAGAGTCCTTGGTAGATTTTAATAGGAGTTTTACTCGTAAACTCCCAGATATCATTGGCAGCATGTATGGCTCCATCATATTCATAAGACATCATGTTCTTTAAAGGAAGAAATGGATTGTGTGTTATTTAAACTGTAATAAAAGAGAATGGGACTATTTACAATGCTATTGTTTGTTCATAAAATAAAATACCCTGGCTCCTATTTTCCATCCAGAACTTTTTTTTTAAGATTTATTTGTGTGAAAGTCAGAGGTACAGAGAGAAAGGAAGAAACAGAGACAGAGAGTTCTCCATTTGCTGGTCTACTCCCCAGATGGCCACAACAGCCAAGGCAGGGCCAAGCCAAAGCCGTTAGCCAAGAGCTTCATCTGGTTCTTCCATGTGGGTGGCAAGGGGCCCAAGCACTTGGGCCATCTTCTGTTGCTTTTCCCAGGCCACTAGCCGGAGCTGGATCAGAAGAAGAGCAGCCAGAACACTAACCAGTGCTCAGATGCAATGACGGTCGCTTTAACTGCTATTCCACAACACTGGCCCCTCCATAGGGAACGTGCTATCCAACTAAATTAAGCTCTTAAAATTTGCAGATCCAGATGTGCACAGCAGGCAAAACTGTGGGGGTATTAGTGCTCTTCCCTTCTTTTTTGTGGTTTGTTTAAAAGTACCTTTTCTGTTAAAAGGGGGGAGGGTTGTTAAATAAAACAAACGTTAGCAGCTTCTTTCCTAATTCTTGCACACTAAAAATACTGAAATATAGATTCACTTTTACTCAGTGATTGATATACAGTTAACAGACTGTGTGCCAAGCAGTGCTAGGCTTTGAGGCTATTTTTTTTAATTGATTTGACAGGTAGAGTTATAGACAGAGAGAGAGACAGAGAGAAGGGTCTTCCTTCCATTGGTTCACTCCTCAAATAGCTGCCATGGCCGGCGCTGCGCTGATCCGAAGCCAGGAGCCAGGTGCTTCCTCCTGGTCTCCCATGTGGGTGCAGGGGCCCAAGGACTTGGGCCATCCTCCACTGCCATCCCGGGGCAGTGAGCTGGACAGCAGAGAGCTGGACTGGAAGAGGAGCAACCAGGACTAGAACCTGGTGCCCACATGGGATGCCAGCACTGCAGGTGGGGCATTAACCAAGTGAGTCACGGCACCGGCCCTGGCTTTGAAATTATTTTCAAGATTTAGCACAACATGATCATTTTATGAAATAATATAGCCATAGTTTTCTTTTTTCTTCTAAGTAAATTTTACCTCTTTTTAAAAAGCACAGCTCCTAAACATTTATTACAATACATCAGATTTTCTATTTGAGTAAATATCAGAACTCTGCTTGTATATCTGAAAATTTAATACAGTTGGAATCAGAATTCCAAGATGACTGTTTCCAAATCCATGGTTGATTATAAGCTCTTTCAAAAGAATAAGCAATGGCAACTTACTATTTGAAAAGAGGAATTGGAGGCCACCATTGTGGTATAGAACTTGAACATCAGTGCTTGCAACGCTGGCCTCCCACATGGAGGGATGCTGCTTCACTTCTGATCCAACTCCCTGCTAATGACCTGGGAAATCAGCAAAAGATAGCCCATGGGAGACGTGTAAGAAACTCCTGGCTCCTGGCTTTGGCCTGGCCCAGCCCTGGCTGTTGCGGCCATTTGGGGAGTGAACCAGAGAATGGAAGACTCTCATTCTCTCTCTCTCTCTCTCTCTCTCTCTCTCTCTCTCTCTCTGGAGCGCTCCCTCGAGCTCTCTCTCTCTCTCTCTCTCTCTTTCAAATAAAGAAACTTTTTACAAGGAGAGCAGCATAGACTTGCCCTCCAGAGAGCAAAATACAACACAAACTTCTGCTAATTAAAGGAGGGCAATTATGGTGGGAGCTCTGACGACTAGGTCGATAAATAGACATAAAAATTTCAAAAACAGATGCATGTGCTTTTTATAAAAGGTAGTGGAATTCAGATGTTTACTCTGCTCCTTCCCATGAAACTCACCAAAACATTTGAAACTCCAAACCATAAATTATTAAAAAAAAAAAAACACTGAAAATACAGAGAAATTTGCTCCAACCCAAAAAGAATGCCAAACATTGATTCACTGCCTTCCAGATCTTGATGAAACTAAGAATTTCTCTGAAAGTAAATTAGAGTGCCTTGAGGAGCAGCCAGCTTGTTTATTGGAAGTACAAGAATTGGGATGAAGGCTGGGGAGGGGAAGAATATGAGAACCAACTGACAGTGCGAGGACAACTGTGAAGATGCAGATAGTTGTAATTCGACTCCTCTCACCCAGCTGAACCAGTACTGGAGAAATAGCCTTCAGGTTCGGTGGAGTCAGGGGGAGAAGAGAGCCAGCAAACTGAACTGATGGAGCAGAAGTAAATCACCGAATAAATGACCTGTGGACTGTGAGGCTGCACCATGGAGCTGGTTTTCCTCCTCCCTGGGTGATGTGCCTGTCCCAACATGGAAGCTCCTTAAGCTAAGCAGCGAGGAGCTATGGACACCCTGAGATTGGGTAGGAAATTGTCTTGAAACAGCAAACCCAAACTGAATCCACTATTTCCTAAGATCACACTCCCTGAGTTAACAGCATCAGCAGATAAAGCTGCCCCTTCACATCTAATACTGACTCTGCTTAAATATAGAGCCAAGTCCTATCAATGGGGCCTAACCAGCTGTTAAAAAGTGATTATAAGTGTTACAAACCATGAGAATGTAAAACTAACATAAGAAGGGAAAAATAGTGGAGTAGGAATATGTAAGGAAGCAGCATAGTTGTGCTAATTTCTTCACATAAAGTTACAGAATTAATGATGCCGTGTCTAAAGCTTATACCAAAGAAATTCTATTTGGGGCCAGTGCTATGGCATAATAGGCTAAGCCTCTGCCTGCAGTGCTAGCATCCCATATGTGCACCAGTTTGAGTCCTGGTTCTGATCCACCTCCCTTCTAATGCACCTGGGAAAGCAGCAGAAGATGACCCAAGCACTTGGGCCCCTGGACCCACATGGGAGACTTAGATGAAACTCCTGACTTCTGGCTTTGGACTGTCCCAGCTCCAGCTGTTGCAGCCATTTAGGGAGTGAACCAGTAGATGGAAGATCTCTGTCTCTCCCTCTGGCTCTCTGTAACTGCCTTTCACATAAATAAATCTTAAAAAAAAAGGTGCATAAGCATATAATGTAGTACAGTTAAACAGATTTTGGTTTTGCCATTCAACAATACATACATGTATTAAACATCATGTACATCATAAATATGTAATTGTTATTTGTCCTTTGAAAAATAAAAGCATTACATAAAACCTTCAAATAAAAACTCGAATATTAAGAATCAATTTAACTGCATAGGAGAGAGAACAGGATAAGGACTTACTTACAATATAAAATTGAGAGTGTGAAAATCCAGTGACATAAGGAAAGCAACCAAAGTCACTATTCTATATTATAATCAAAAGTGTAATTAACTCAGGGAAAACCTGGATTGAATTCCCCCAACTCCCAGCTTTGGCCCAGCCCAACCCTGGTCATTGCAAGCATTTGGGGAGTGAACTAATGGTTGGCAGTGCTCTCTCACTCTCTCCCTGCCTCTCAAATAACATAAATTTTTAAAAATTAAAAACAATAATTGAAAGTATGTGTTTAACACCAGTTGAGACATAATTAAAGAACTAACTGACCTGGAAGCCTCATCAAAAGAAATTAGTGGAACAATGCACAAAGAGACAAAAACTAGGAAAATACAGGAAAAAAAAGGTAGAGGCAATATACAAGAATATTCAAGAAGAGATGTTGAGGTAGATGTAATATTCTAAGATAATGACTAAGATGACTCTAAAACTAATGAAACATATTAGTTTTAAAGATCAAGTTAGAAAAGAATAAAATCCGCACTTGGACATATTTGAGTACCACTCTACAAAAACAAAGACAAAGAATTCTTCAAAGCAGCCAACAAAAATAGATTACTGTAAAAAAAAAAAAACAGTTACACCAACAGCTGACTTCTCTACAAGAACAAGCTTACACAGAAGACTGTGGAATGTTTCATTCAACCCTGCAGACAGCAGAAATAGCATTCAAGGACAAGGTTGATAGGAAGACAATTTCAGAGGGAAAGTAATAGACTCCATATTCAATGTTTTCTTTAACATTTTAATTTTAGAAAAATTAAAATCCATAGCTCCTAACCCCAGTGCTGGGAAATTCAAAGAAATAATATGGTAATCATAAAAAGCTGATTATATAAGATATTTATTCTTGTTGGCTTGCTTGTTTTTATTGATTTTGAAAACAAGTGAAATACATATGAATAGGGGATTGCTTGAATGAAATTTGATCCATTCATAATTTGCGTTTTGAGGATTATACAGATCTTTTGTTCTCATATGGAAACATAATGTTAGAATAAGTAGAAAAAAGAAAATATGAAAAGCATATTTTAGAACAACATGTTTAATGTAATCCAATATAGGTTATAAATTACAAATTTGCAATTTTTATAAGTTTATGTATCCAGAAAAATCAGGAAGGATATACATGCAGTTATTATTCCCAGGATGTGAAATAAGCAAATATTTTCATTCTTTTGCTTTTACTTGTATTCTTTACTATCACAATTTTAATTTGGAAAAACAAAAAAGCAAGGGGTTTCCAGGATGACCTCACATTTATTTGGACCTTTGCTGTGATGTTACTTTTATGCAGCTGGCATCATGGTGTTTAGACTTCTGTCTCATTTGGTTAAGCCATAGTGTTAATGAAACCTACTCGGAAGCTTGTTTCCTATACGTCCCTTAGCTCTGCACAGAGAACAAAGTGACTCTTACGCAGTATCTATTCCCACAAGGAGCCAAGCTTTCAAGTCTGTTGAGTCCCATGGCAAAAGACATTGCATAGATGCTGCATAGCATAGAAAATGGGAAAACTAACACAAAGCTTGTGAACCTAGAGTGCGGGGAAGTTAGTATTACTTTCACCTACGAAGAATGACTCACATCGTATGCTCTTTGAAAAATTGACCTTTACTTTTCCCAGACCACCACATTCCCAGGTTTCATTAAAGTCAAATCAAAACAAAAGTGCATAAGCAAGAAGCTCTCATTTCTCAGTGCTTTTCATGTGCCCTGTGGTTTTCTCCCACTTTCTCTTCTTCAGAGTAGTTCCTCTTGTTTTATTCCCATTTCCATTCTCATGACAAATTAACCTCAAGATATAAAAGCCAGCCACACCACTCCCTATTGCCTGAAAAAGCTATTCTAATTTTTTCAGTCAGTGAGGAGCTCTAGCAGTTTGGGAATTTCGAGCTCATAATTGTTTTTAGACCTGAAGTTTTACCACTCAACTTTACAGCGTGTAGAGTCCGGCAACATTTTTTGAAGGCTCGTCTGTTGTGGAGCCTGCCATATAAGCCTACAGCTTCATTCCAATCTGAATATATCACTGTTGATTTATAACCGGAATCGCAGAAGGAATTTGAGTAGCTGGTTAGATTGTTTATACAGAGTATGTAGAAGAGTTGGGGTTATGCATTCCAGCACGTTACTTTAAATGATGTACTAGTAAAATTCTAAACATTTATTTCGAAATTCTGCGACGGATATCTAGCATATGGATGCATTGTAACAAGATGTTACAGCATTTTGCATATTTCTTTCACAACTTATTCTGGGTCTTTGTATTAGCAACTAATAATTTTTCAGATCTTATTTTGTAGAAAGCATTTGATACTTTTTATAATAGTTAGACTACCAATAGTGCTTGTAAGAAGCATTTTCTTTAGAAAATATTATACTTTCTAACATATATTATTCAGGAAACCAAGAAGCAAAAAGTATGTTACCATTTGGGTTTCTCTCTTAGAAATCATTGGATATTTTCTTCTGTGGATTATGGAGAAAGTATATGTGATAAGTAAAATAATTCTCAAGTTTTATTCATGTAATAGGTTGGTTGGTAATTAATATAAAGCTATAAATTTCTATAGAAAACTACTTTGAAGATAGAAGTGCTAAGAGAGAACTCACTGTCAGTCAATAATGTTTGTTTTTGAAACTCTACTTCCTGTCAAGGTTGGTTAACACTTCTTGCTACCAAGGATTTAAATTTGGATGAGCATACATTCAATTTTCTTAGACAGTTCTGGTTGATTTAAACCTGTTGTCCATCAGCAAACTATGAATAGCCTCTCTTTTTACTTTCAGAAGTTTGAAATTTCTGAAACTTCTTGTATGATCATTCTAATTTAAGAGTTTGATAACTCCTTTTTACATCTTGTCTGAATTGTGTCTCCCAATGTACACTTCACGTAAAAATGGACAATAAATGAAGCATACAGAACACTATACTTACCTACCCTCATCATTCACCTAGTGCATCTGGTAGACTCAGTCATGGCCACCGTGTTTCCCAGTTCTCAAGGATGCCGTTCCCATCACAATCTGAATGGATTGTGACCTCCACTTCTCTTTTTGTAATTGCTCTGTTAGGGGAATCAGATATTTACATGGATCCAGCTAAATTAAATAACTCAATTCTGTATCTCTTTTTGCTTTTAGTTATGGTCAACTGTGCACAAACCCTGAACTCAATCTCATATGAATATACTTTATTGTCTCTTTTAACTAATTCTCTTTCCCAAATGAAAATAAGCTTTCCAAATTTTGTGTTACTGATAGAATCTAGTGTTAGATTAAAAAAAAAAAACTGGTGTTCATATTTTGCTAGTTTTACTTCAAATTTTCAAGATGAGTTTACACTATGCATGAATTATTCCCCTTCCTTCTATTGATGTGTATTGATCACTTATTCACAATACTTTGTTAACTATGTGTTATATATTGGCTGAATATCTCTGGATGAGAAAAGGTGGAATATAAATATATATATATATATATATATATATATCAACCAGAGTTTATTCCATTCTCTCTAGTACAGTATTTATGCACAGAATAATATTAAAATTTCTATATAACATAATACCTAATGTTTGTAATAAAAATTTTCATGCATATTTCTAAGTTTATATTTTAAAATACATGGACTGCTAAGCATCATACCACAAATAAATGCACACACCATATACACATACTTACACTCCAAAGGTAGAAACCACAAAGAAACAGGCTAATATGTTTGATTCAAATGTATTTTTAAATTTTCACCTAGATATAGCCAGTCAAACACAGGTATATTTTTAGCACCCAACCCCACTGAAGTAAGATTAAAGAGATTGTGATAGTTTAAATATACACACATGCAGATGAGAATTGCGTGGACGAAAGAGAGGAAACGATTTCAAGGTTGGAGATGACAGGAAGAATTCGTCAGATGTACAGGAGCTTTAGAAGATTGAATACTGAGTGCCAACACAGGGGTTGCTGGCAGCCCTGCGCAGGCTCCTTACCCAGACGTGACTGGATGGATGCCTTGCTCCAAATGTCGAAGGAAGGCTCCGAGTGTCAGTTTCTGAAAGCACTTTCAAGGACAAGTCTAGACTCCACATCCCCTCCTACATCCTGGAACACCCAGTGACTCCCATCTCCTGTTCTAGCGAAGATGTTCCAGACTCACGAATGTGAAACATGGAATGAAGGGACGAGGTGCTGCAGTGGAAATAGAGGACTGGTTTAAAGTCGATATTTAGGGCAGTGACGCTCCCCTGTCGCCCAGCCTTTCTGCTTCATCAGCCTGAAGAACACTAGCAGCCTGGAGTACACCTCCTAGGAAGAGGATTAAAGGAGCAAGGGTTTGGTGTGCTGGTTTGTATTCTGGAAAACCTCTAGCTCAGAGCAATGGCATCCTACTACTGACGTTACAGGGAATAGGAGAGGTCGGCAAGAAAATGGCCTGGTCCCCCAGGAGAAAGCCCATCCACAGGCAAGTTCTAAATCCAGAGAGCTCTCAGTAACTATTACAGGGGCTTTCCCTTGAATATCAAGTTGTGAGAAACATCAGGAATTTGAGGAAAGCATCCAACTTCATAAAAGCCAGAGAGTCAAGCAAACAAGAACTACTTCACTCATCTTTCAGTTCTGGGGTTTGTTGGGGGTAGGGGGGCTCAGAGGAAGCAAGAATACAGGGTGGGTTTTTAAAAAAAGAAAAGGTTAAAGTTATTATCCTCAAAGATTTAATCAAAGATATTGTATCCATGAAACAATTGCAGGATACAGAAAGTATTAATCGGCAAATCAGTTCATTTTTGCTATCTTATTGTTATTTAAAGACAATAGATATTTTAAAATATTTTACTTAAAAATAACACAACTTTCAAAAGTTAATAAAAGTACTGGAAGATAAAGTGGACTAACTCTACCAGAAGGCATAGGAAAGAAATTTAAATATGAAATTTTGGAGCATAAAATTGAGGTAATTAAAAGAACAGTTCAAGCGATAAAATACCCAGCGCTTCAAATTTAAAGAAAAGGATGGATGGAAGGGAAACCCAGGCAAAATTATCAAAAGTAATTTCAAACAATTTTCCCAAAATTGAACATGAGTTTTTTTTTTAAAAAAGAATCTCTACAAAATAAGTAGGGAAAGATGCCTATTATACATCAAATTTCATAGCACTACTGATAAATGGAACATAGTAAATATTTTCAAAGAGAAATAAACAGGCTTGGGAAAAGAATCAGAAATCAGAATATCATTAAACTCTTCAACCACATTTAAAGGTAGATAATAATGAAGCAATGCCTTCAGATTTCTGGGAGACATCTTTTCAAACTAAAATTCTTTTTCCAACCCAGCTATCAGTCAATCTGTGTCAAACTAACAATCGAGAATAGCAACATATTAAAACATTTTCAAATATGTGAGCCTTGAGAATTACTTCCGATGCACATCATTTCTAGAAGCTCCTGGACAATGAAGATGCGATCTAAAATAGAGGACAACGCTGCATGTTCACAGTAAGTAACTCTGAAGAAAGAGAAGTTCCAGAATACCTAAGCACTTGTTCTCTGGGGAAACTCATGTACTCTGGAATAAGAGGATGGAGGGCTCCAGAATGGGTGTTTCCAAAGGCTGGGTGTGGGGAGGTGGACAAAACAGCAGATAGGCTCACCATATAAAAACTAGGTTTCAAAATGGTCTTACTGTTCAGTCAGGACTTGATATAATGATTGCAAAATGTAAACTTAGGTAAATAAATTAAAAACAAAGGAATTACTAACTCCAAGAATAACAAAAATTGCACAACATAGGAAATTTAATTGTGCTACTTGGTTCACCTCTGAACAACACTAACATTTATAGTTACACAAATGCTGATCAGAAATTCTACAGAACTATTTTAAACCACTATCCTGTAACAGTTGACAGAGAAGAAACATAAGATGAGGTCAGAATGCCAAAGTAAACCTGAAACACCATTATAAAATAAAATAAAGCAAATACCAAAAGAAGTAGAGAAGAAAGTTTGTGAAAGAGAAAATGGGAAAAGGAGATTTGGGGCTGATGGAGATGTTTTTCAATATCAGTTTTGTAAAGGTGTTTTCCTGGTTAAATTGTGTACATAGATTACCTGAAAAATAAAAATAGGATTTCAAATATAGCAGAAATAAATTAAAGATAGAGGAAAGGAAGGAATGAAGGAACTTTTCCATCCATGCATTTCACTACATGTATAAGTAAAAAGAGATCAACCATTTGGCTAATTCTTTTTGCTGCTGAAAAACTATTTGATAAAATTCCATACCTATTGCTGATATAAATGAAATGAAGGAAAAAAAGCTCATAGCAAAAAAAAAAAAAAAAAAAGGTGGGGAGAGGGTAGAGGAGTTTTCTTTGCCTGTAGAAAAAGAGCCTCCACTATTAAAATGACAAACACAATAAGAACAAGAATAGTTGTTTTCAACACTAAAATTCAATAACTATAATCACAGCCAATGACACAGACCAGAAAAAATATAGAAAAATGGCTACAGCAAAATATTAAGTGAAAGGTTTAGTATCCGATTTAAATGTTGTATGTGTGCACATAAAACTAAAAAGATATAAAATAAATTTAGCATAGATTTTCTCTAGACAGAAGAATCATTGCTGACATAGCTTTTATTTGTTGATATATGTATGCAAGTTCCTACTATTGTAAACTTTTCTAAATTTTCAAAATAAAAAATAATTTATAATAGTAACATCCTCATTTCCATTACTGAAACTTTCTTATTTTTTCACCTGCCTGAAAAATAGTTTTGTTAATCCATATCACTGTTCCCAAAATAATTCAACTGAGGATATCTTTTTACATGACTTCCATGAATTGTTCTGCATTTCAGAGCAGTATCACTCTTCAGAAATATGAAATTGAAGAGAGATGTCTTCAGTGTCTCCTTGACTCCCTTCTTTTGCCTGTCCTGCCCATATTTTAGTTTTCCAGATTTCTCTTACACTATTTGCAATTCTTGCTTTCACCCTAAGCAAGAGATTATACTAAAGCCAGAATAAGTTGATTTTTATGTATTTAAAGAGAATAGATTTCATGCATTCAATAGTTAGAAGAAGACAATCACTCTTCCCTCATTCTTCTGATCTCCCCATCCCTCTTGCTCCCACTCTTCATCAGTTTTTCAAAGACATAATTTTACCACTCTTTATATTCACAGGCTTAATTCACCGCTAGCCATAATATTCAACAAGTAAAAAGTAGGAAGAATACAATTCCACAAGAGTATAAACAAGGGCTAAAAATGATAGTCATATCCCAAATTGTCCATTTCATCCCTATACATTTTTGTATTCTATATTAATTGCCACATATAACAAAAAATATGATATTGGTCTTTTTGATACTGGCTTATTTCGCTAAGCATAATGGTTTCCAATTGCATACAGTGTGTTGCAAAATACAGGATTTCATTCATTTCATTTCTGAGTAATATTCCATTATATATATATGTATATATATGTATGTATATATACATACATATATATATGTATATATGTGTACATATATGTATATGTACATATGTATATGTATATATACATATATATGTACATATATATGTACATATACATATGTATATGTATATATACATATATATGTGTATATATATGTATACATATATATGTGTGTATATATATATATATATATATATATACATTTTCTGCATCCAACATCAGTTGATGGACGTCTGGGTTTATTCCATATCTTAGATATTGTGAATTGAGCTGCAATAAATAAATATGGGGGTACAAATAAATCTTTCATAGGGTGATTTCATTTTGTTTAAAATTTGTTTTAAATAGCCAGGTGCCCCAGCATTGGGTGCATATACATCTACTGTGGTCATATCTTCCTTAATCATTACATAATATCCTTCATTGTCTCTTAAGAGTTTTTGTGTTAAAGTCTATTTTGTCTGATATTAAGATGGCTAAATCTGCTTATTTTTGCTTTCTGTTAGCATAGAATACCTTTTTCCATCCTTTCACTTTCAATTTGTGAGTATTTTTGTTGGTGAAGTATGTTACTTATAGGGAGCAAAAACATGGATCTTGTTTTTTGGTCCATTCAGCCTGTCTCTTTCTTTTAACTGGAGAATTTAGGCCATTTACATTCAAGGTTAGTACCGAGATAAGTAACAACTTGATCCTGCCATTTTCTCATAAATATTCCTATTGTTTGTTTTTTTATTTCCTTTGTGTTTTTAATGGGATATTTTCTGTCTTCACATTCTTTCCTAATGATGAGTATCATTCTCTTTGTGTGTGTAGCACATGCTTAAGAATCATTTGTAAGGCTGAACAAGTGGTCACAAATTCTTTTTATTTCTGTTTGCTTTGGAAGGTCTTTATCTCACCTTCATTAATACATGAGAGAGTTTCAGGGTACAGAATTCTGGGTTTTAGTGCCTTTCTTTTAGAACTAGGACTGTGTCTCTCGAATCTCTCCTAGCCTATAGGGTCTCTGATGATAAATCAGCTGCTACTCTAATTGGGATCCTCTGAAAGTAATCTGGAATTTCTCTTTTGCACATTTTAGCATCTTTTCTTTATGTTATACTGTTGAAAGTTTGACACAATATGTTGTGAAGATCTTTTCTGATGATGTCTATTCGAAGTTCTGTGTGCTCCCTCAACTTGGATATCTTTTTTTTTCTCCAAATTAGGGAAGTCTTCTACTGTTCAATTGAAAAGGCCTTCTATTCCATTCTCTCTCTCCATAGCTTCAGGAACTGCTAAGACTCATGTTGGGTCATTTGATAGTATCCTATAAATCTTGAATGCTATTTACCATTTTTCTATTTTCTTCTTTCTCTGAGCTATTTCAAAGGACTTGTATTTTAGCTTGAATATTCTTTCTTCTGCCTCACCAAGTCTGTTGTTAAAGCTTTCCACTGTATTTTTATTTGATATATTGAATTACTTATTCCTAGTATTTCAGTTTGATTTCTCTTCAATATCTATCTCTCGGCAAAATTTTTCATCCATATTGTGAATGTATTCCTTTATCTCATGAATTTGTTTCTTTGTGTTTTTGAAAAATTTTATGATTGTCCTTTTGCATTCATTTTCAGGCACTTTTCAATCTCTTTGTCTTCACATTCTAATATTGAGCTGTTGTGTAAGTTTTAGGGAGTCATATTATCTTCTTTGCTTGGTTTCTTGTATTTTTGCATTTATTTTTAGGAATTTGTGAAAAACTCTTGGTTTTATCTTCTGATGACTTCATTTTGGAGCTATGTCTCTGTGGCTTAGTAGAGTGTTTTCTCCTTTAGTAGGTATCTAGAGGCATGTGCTGGGTAGGGCCAGGGAGCTTTGGTCAGTGCTGAAAGCTGGGGCAGAAGTTCAGGGTGATACCCAAGTTGGGTGTGGTAGATCTCTATTGTCAGCAGGCTGCTGGTGTAATCACAGCCTTACCTCCTCTCTTCTAAGGTGATAAATGCCCAAGGTTAGCCCAAAATGACTACAACCCTCATCCATGCAAATGCATGAAGCACACAAAGGATCCATGTGTTTCTCAGTGAGAGCTCAGAACCCTCTGCAATGACCCACCCCAGGAAATCAAGGAACTCTGAACATCGAAGCCAGACACAGTGATTGCCCCAAGACCCAGCTACACCCCCTGTCCTATCATGCAGTCACAGAATTCCCACAGTCATAGCACACAAGGCTTCCACAGTTGCAGGGTACAGGGGATCCACTTTTGGCCCCATTAGGCCAGCCCTCCGGGCTAGACTCAAAGTCAGTATGGAACATGGATTTTTCTCTCTGATAAAATTCCTCTAGTCAGACATTCCTGTGAGCTGCCACAGCCTCTACTTGTGTTAAGATGGTGCTTTCTCCCTGCTCGTCACTGGGCATCCTTATAGAGGGGGATAGAAGGAAGAGGAGAAAGAAATGTGCTTCTCCTTAATGGGGTTAGGTGGGTACCCTGCCCCTCCTCCACTAGCATTTCAGGCTGAACTTACAGTCAGTGTGGTCCTCAGTGTTCTCCCTCAGGCAGTATCACCAGTGACACAGGTGCACGTGTCTGCTCTCACAGTCTGTCCTCAGCATGCTCTCAGAAGAAGGTGCCTCCTCCAGTCCCTGGCTGCAGGAGTCGTGGTGGTGGTCCCGCTGCACATTGCTACTGTCCATGCATCTTTATTCTTTCTCTAGACTTTCCACTGCACATATCTCTCCAACTCCCCCTCTGGGAATGCACTTCATCTGATTTCTTCTGTTATATTCCCCTGGCCAAAAGCAGCATATCTTTTCCCTGTTCAGCCATCTTGGAGCACCTCTAAATTGATTTTTGATTATTTGGGGTTGGTGATGCTACCCCTCATCAAAGTAGTCAGATTTTTTAAGTCTTTCTTCCCTGAGTTGATACTTCCCAGGATACTGACCTGGACCCTATTTGATTTCACAATTGCTCCATTGCTCTTAGGCTGTGTTCTGTGTTTATACATCTGACTTTTAGTAGTCCAAACATTTTCTTAGTTAAATGCCAATTAATATATCTAAACGCAATTGATACTGTCCATTCCCTTGGTAAAATATAATAGCTGATGCCCAAAAACATGCTAACATGTCTCAGCTTTCAGCTGTTCTCCAGTTTAACCATGAATTTCTATTCCTGCAAGCTGAGTTGTATGTTTACCAAAAATCTGGTAACATTTCTTCCCAAACCAGTTATTCCTGCTGTGTTAATTACATAATTATATAATAAATGTGAAAAGTCATTTCTGTGAAAATGTGAATATTTTTAAAAGACTGGATAAAGGTGGGCTACTGAAAATAATATTGTTGAATTAATTGTTGCCAAGATAACTAAAATACTGCTTATAAAAGTAATGCAGATTTCATAAGGTCTTTACTCATTACAAGTTTCTTTGATTTTCCACTCCACTTTAAAAAATAAAAACATTAAACCATATGCCATCCATTATGTATGTGACTTATATAAGAAAAACAATGTATAATTATAAACATAAGATCCCTACCCAAAGAAAAGGCTTGACACATCAAAAGATCAGTGAAAAAGTACACAATTTTATGCTTTAAATTAATGTATTAGGGACAGGCATTTGGCACCGCAGTAAAGTCACCAGTTGAGATGCCATGTCAGAATACCTGATTCAGGTCTCAGCTACTCTACTTCTCATCTAGCTTCCTCCTAATGCACATCTTGAGAGATAGCAAGTAATGGCTCAAGTAGTTGAGTCACTTTCACTGCGTCTGAGATCCAGACTGAGTTTGGGGCTCCTATTCAGACGGTGTTGTTGTAGACATTTTGAAAGTGAACTACCAGATGGAAGATCTCTCCCCATCTCTCTCTGCCTCTGTCTCTGTCTCTCTACTATCTATCTCTCTCCCTTTTCAAATAGAGTTAAAATAAAAATTAAAATGTTAGAAGATGTTTTTAATTCACTATAAGCTAACCTGTGGCCCAAACTGCATTAGATAAAAGAACTTCAAGTGAATATAGAAATCATTTACTTAGGTATATACCTGCCTCACTGGAATGTTAGGTCCTTGAGATAGAATGTCATACATTGTTCTTAATGTGCTTTGTTTTCTAGCACCAATTAAATACCTGGGCCTTAATAAATATTTGCCTCTTAAGATCCTTTAGCGGCTTCCCTTGTGTAAATCATACAATGTCAAATTTTTAATTTTTACATTTAAAACTCCCTTTGAAATTTCTGTTAAACTCCAAATAATTCGAAATTGAAGTGCTCAGGCAGACTGTTCGCTTGACTAACTTTAGAAAAAGAAAACTAGGCCGGCGACGCGGCTCACTAGGCTAATCCTCTGCCTAGCGGCGCCGGCACACCGGGTTCTAGCCCCGGTCAGGGCTCCGGATTCTGTCCCATTTGCCCCTCTTCCAGGCCAGCTCTCTGCTGTGGCCTGGGAGTACAGTGGAGGATTGCCCAAGTGCTTGGGCCCTGCACCCCATGGGAGACCAGGAGAAGCACCTGGCTCCTGCCATCGGATTGGCATGGTGCGCCAACCGCAGTGCGCTGGCCACAGCGGCCATTGGAGGGTGAACCAACAGCAAAGGAAGACCTTTCTCTCTGTCTCTCTCTCTCACTGTCCACTCTGCCTGTCAAAAAAATTTTAAAAAAAAGAAAGAAACAAAAGAAAAAAGAAAAAGAAAACTATTGGCCTCTTCTTGTGTGATTCTTCCATTTGGAATGCTTTCTCAGTCATTTCAATATCCTATCCAGTCATAACCTTGATTGAGACAGTCATTCATGGTGAGCTATTGCTCTCCCTGGCTCCTCTCTCTGACCTGGTAGTTGGCAACTTTATGTTTTGATATTAAAGCACAGAAAATAGTAAGTCAACTTGCACTGTGGAAATTTTGAAAACTGCCTGAAGACTCAAACATTGGACTGGCAAGGACTTGGGGGAAATGATTTAACTCACAGCTAATTGTTGCTCAGAGATCCCATTCAGCATCAGAGTCACAGCACCTGGTAGTGTAATAAGTCATGATTCAGACAACAGTAGCCCAAGACTTCCCGAGAACTCAAAGCACAATGGAGGCAATAGTAACTTGAGTGGAGGGCTATCATCATCTTGGAGTTATGCTCCCCAAGTTCCAACAAGATCCCAAACAATCTGAAAGCTACAGGACCATGCAGTTAGGGTGACCTCTCCCTCCTAACTGTGGCTGGACAGGATGGCGAGGCCAACTTTGGTGTGTAAAGAGCAATGCAAAAGCCACATGAGAACAGGGTAAGAATGCCTGTGAGTTAGCAGACAGCCAAGAGTTGGAAGTAACACAGGCACTCAGTGGAATCCCAAGGGAAGACTGGATCTCTGGTCTGGAGACCAAGAGAAATAATTTATTACAGGAGTCCAAGAAAGAAACTAGGTCACCAGGTCCCATGTCTAGGATAGTGACAATTTTAAAACCATGAGAAACAACAAAAAGGAAGGCACCAAATCCATGGATAATTGCTACTTCAGAAAATGTTCAGTAACTAGTTACATCAAAACTTGCATGGTGGGTATTAAATCAGTCAGATGTGCTGACCTTGGAAGAGACACAGATGACAAAAATAGCATAGCTTTTAAGGTAAGCCAATATTATTTCATAACATAGCTAACGAAGACACTAATAGGCCAGTCACCTAAATATGTAGGTTGTAGAATCTTTGAACAGGTTTTGATCGTAAGCAGTTGGTTGAAGGAAGCATACTATTATTGAGCTGAGAATTTCATGAGTATTTTCTTCATTCACTATAATAATTAAGAAAAATCTGTCACTTAAAGCATGTTTTAGGACTATCTATCTGGCTTCTTAGAGAATGTAGTTTCCTATGAATTGATAAAATTCTAAGTCAACTACAGTTCAGATTAATTAGCTATTAACTGAATATCTGAAGGGAATCTTTCTAAACCTCCTCCAATGGTATTTTGAGAGTTTTTTATGCCTCTATTTTAGAATATTATCACATTCATCAAGTAACATAAAAAATGAATTTTAACACAAATCTTACATATTCAGCAAGAACCTATCTTCTTCCATAAAATACTACCTGGCTCTGGGCATGCTTTAAAAAATATAAATCATTTTCAAATATTTGATCAAAGATTTGAGAAATACATGTCAATTTTTTTCCTCTCTTTTTCTTTAGTAAATTATGCCTGATTTTTGGTATTAGTTTTTACCAATCTGAATTTTAAAAAATAGGCAAGTGAAAGTAACAAAATAGTTAATAATTATTAAGCAGATTGTATACTGCACACTTTAACACACTATTTAATGTAACCACATAAAATTTTATCAAACATCTACTCTTAATATTTACTGTTTTGCAAATGGAGAAACTGTGATCCCTTTAAAAGTAAAATAATTTGTTCAAGGTCACATAGCTACTAAGAGGTGGGCCCATGATTGTTAATCTAACTCTCAAATATTTGAGTTGTACGTTTAATCTCTGCTCTGTGTGTGTGTGTGTGTGTAAATGTTTTCTCTTTCTTTCATTCCTTTTTGCAAAAATTTTCTTCCCTTTTGTAGTTTATTGAAAACTCAGTGCATTAACCAGTGTGCAGAGTGTTCAGGAGTCACAAATGGCTTAAAATCAATGCAAGTTCCAAGATGCTTATAGTAGATATCAAATACTTTCCAATTAAAATGACAACATTTAATTGGAGAAAAAATAAAGAGAACTGGGGTGCTTGGCCGTCAATGTTAGCCTAGGAAATTCAGATGTCACAGAAGGAAATTAAGTGGCTCTCACTGCACTTCACAGAGATTAATTTGAACCTTGTGAAGAACAGAATTCAATATCTGTTGAATACAAATGGGACTTGTATCATTATCCCTGGATGTGGAACATATTTTTAATATGTTTGTCTATGTGATAAGATTGTAAGTTACTTAAGTGTCAAGACTTTTTTTCTATCATTTCTACAATGCCACAAAACCCAGTGCACTATTGTGTAATTCAAGGGTGTGTTTAATTGAATTGTGATAGGATCTTTTATCAGTATTTAGTGCTCTTTCATGGAAATACTTGGGAAATTTCTCATCTTTCTTCCACAGCACTTAGGCCACTAGAAAGATAGCCAAAGTAGAGCTTGTTCACAATTCCCATTCCCAATGCAAACTAAAATTATGCAGTGTTTCATGTGCCTTTTTAAAAAAAGATTTATTTATTAAATAAATTATTAAATAAATAAAATATTTATTTGAAAGGTAGAGTTACACAGAGAGAGGAGAGGCAGAGACAGAGAGAGGTCTTCCATCTGCTGTTTTACTCCCCAGTTGGCCACAATGACTGGAGCTGCACTGATCTGAAGCCAGGAACCAGGAGCTTCTTCTGGGTTTCCCACATGGGTGCAGGGACCCAAGGACTTGGGCCATCTTCTACTGCTTTCCCAGGCCATAGCAGAGAGCGGGATCGGAAGTGGAGCAGCTGGGACTAGAACTGGTGCCCATATGGGATACCGGCGCTTCAGGCCAGGGCATTAACCCTCTGTACCACAGTGTTAACCCCTTGTGTGCTTTTAAATACTGTCTTTGTCCTAGATTCTAACTGGGCCTTTCCTTCGAACTTAGAGTTATAATCAAAAATATTTTTCTGATGAGCCGTTTTGATGGGAGATTAGAAGTTTGAAAGATTATCTTGGGGCTGATGCTGTGGCTTAGCAGGTAATGCCACAGAAATGTTGGGCAGAGGAAGGAGAGGCCAGCGTGTGCACTGAGAGTATGAACAGGTGCTGGTGATGAAGGCTGCCCATGTCATCATGAATTCTCTTATCACAAAGCAGACCCAGGGAAGCACTCAGCATTTTGAGCATCAGGCGGGGCTGAGGGATGCTAGCCACGCATGCCACAAGGGCCTTGGCTCTGAGAACAAGTACCTGTGAATGGCAGAAGCACTCCACAAACTAAAGCTGTGGCATGGAGAGATCACAAAAGAAGAGACACCCAGTCCACACCAAGCAGCAGCCCCTACTCTTCCCCAAGCAGGGGCCCAGAGGCTGGTTCACTTCAGGCTCCTCCACAGCCTTTCCCGACCCAAATCCTAGCACCATGGATCCTGGCAGTAGGGATAAGGACAGAAGCTCAGCAGAGAAATGGAGCCTCTTGGGTCCTAGACCCCTCCAGAAATCTGAATCCAGAGGTTCGCTGCCCAGGCCAACAGAGGACCCCAGAAGCCCTCGCTGATGGAACTGTTGGGTGCCCAGGGCATGCGGATGGCTGATACCCAGCAGCCATCAAGCCGCCCAAGTAGGACATTGAGGGGAAGAAGCCACTACCGCGGACCCATCACCTCACACCCCGTGACTTGAACATGCTCGCGCCACTGGCTTCCAGAGCTTTCTGTCCCAGGGACTCTGGATCAAGGGCCTCTTGCACTCCACCCCCCTTTACATCAGCTCTGACATGGGAAAGGCATATTTTACAAAACCCATTGATAGAGCTGGAGACACAATTGGCTTTTGAGAGACATTAGTACAAAGCCTGTTCTGGCCATGTGGAGGAGACTATTTTGTACTGCTTTAGACTAAACAATCTCAGCAGTGATGCCTGAGGGCCTTGTTACCTGTTTCTGTATCATTTATTCTAGGCAGGAGTTGGGTCATTGCTTACCAGATAAATAGTGTTTGTGCTGTTCCAGAGCCTAGGTTTCTGGGTTCTCTGACCACTGTCAGCATGAGCCTGACCAATCATAGCCTATCAGTGCTCACGAGCTGGGCAGCTCAGCTCTCCTGACCGGCCAGTGCTGTACTCCAGCCTGGCCAGCCCGGGGCACCTGCCAACTATGGGGAGCTGCATTCAGTTAAAAGCCAGACTTGGCCAGTGTCTCTCTGTGTAAGGCTTTTGAAGATGGAGTCTCCTTGCTTGCTGGTAGAGCTGATGGATCCCTTTACCCTGCAACCCGTTCTTCCTGTGCCTGGCGAGTTGGTGCAGTGGGAGACATGCTGCTTTTCTACTTCCAGAACAGACACTAGTCCTGCAGATCTTTTCTTGCACTTTAAAGTGAGATTAATTTAACCGCAATTTGAAAACTAAGGAAGAAGATTCGGTGTACTGATTGCGTGCAGAGCAGTGGATGTCAAGCTTCAGTAAGGAAGATAAGTACACTTGAGACCATCGTCTTGAGGGCCATGTGAAATGAGTGTTGCCTTATTTTGATTTCCTTACCCTCGCCAGGGCCTGAAAGTTTTTTGAGTGTGAGTGTGGGTGTGGGTGTGTGTTGAAGAACTCCAGTTTTTTCTATACAAAAGCATTTCTTACTAACATGAGCTCAGAGGTTTGTGCAATGCACATCACCAAGGAAAGGAATTTGAAGAGCTGCCTTTTAGCTTCTTGTGGGGTACACACTGGGTCACTGTCTCACAGGCAGTCTCCGATCCCCACTGTTTCTTGTTTGGGAAGTACCATGTTTTCTTGAGCTGACCTTCCCACAGAGAGGCCTGGAGTCTACAATCACCAGGACAATTAATTTATGTTTCTTCTGTTAAGATCTCGTGTGTGTGTGTGTGTGTGTGTGTGTGTTTAAGGATTTGGAAGATTTTAATTATATTGTCAACAGGTATATTGTCACATTCAATTACAGAACACTATAAAGATTTCATGATAACATTTTATCCAAATTTCCATGAACTTTTATGGACTGTACTTTCCATGGCATGAAATAAGTTCCAATAAATTGCAAACGATTGAAATTTCTCTTAATATGGAAGGAATGGTCTTTATCTTGATTGGGATACTGATCAAATAGTTATGTACCTTGTGTGAACTCATTACACTGAGCATTTTAATTCTGTGCAATTTAGTGTGTCCAAATTCTAATAAATGGAAAAAAGACAAACACATACATACATTAATTATGTGAAAATAAATTCTATAAAGGTGAATCATCCATTCCCCCATACTGCTAAATATGTTGGCATTTTACAAATGATATTTTGGATTTAATTTAAAAATAATTCCACAGTCACAAATACAAGGTATTGGAATTTAGTAGCTAACTTAAAAGTTAGGAGACTTATTACGTTTGATTTGTTGTCCCATACTCAATCAATGCTTGAAGTGTTTACTCTCAGAAGAATGTATCTGGCTGAGCACTCAAAATTATAAATTTAGAGATAGATATTCCAAGCAATAGCCCTTATTAAGGAGATTAAGGAGTTCTGTATGGCAAGCATGAAGGTAGGAGATGCCCCACTTTCAAAATACTTGGATATTGTCCGCTGAAAAAGAAAGCCACAGCCCACACGGCATACCATATAACAGTATGGCTAGAGTTTCCATTAATTACTTGAGTGAAATAAAAATTCCCATCTGAAGATCTCTAGTTTTGAAAATAACTCCTTCCTACTTTCTCAAAAAAAAAAAAAAAACTCAAATCCTTAAAATCCATACTGCAGCCTGTGGTTATAAAAGCATATCACAAAGTTTAATAGTTCTATATTGAGATTTCAAAGATATAATTTAGACAAATTTTTAAAGAAGAGATCATCTCTTTATACGTTTGATTCTAATAACTAAACTTTGCAGGTTCACATTATTAATGTAAGAAAATGATTTCACCGTTTCATACCTTTTGACCTAATGAATGAGGATCTTGCATACGAACATTCATAATGTCAAAGTAGAATTAACTTCTTTGAACTTAAATTTACTGCACCTTATTTCTTTTTCTTCATCATGTAAATTCATCATCCTAAGTTCTTGGTGCATGTAAAACTGGCATTAGCTTTAAAAATGTCCCTTTTGCACTGAGCCCATGAGAGTATTTTAGACATGGAAAGCCAAGACACTCTGGAAAAAAAGAAAAAATAAAAATAAAAACCTAAATGAAAGATCTCTGTGATTGAGACCAAGAAAGAAATGGGCCATCAAAGAAGGAGGTACCTTTCTCTGAAGGGAGGAGAGAACTTCCACTTTGACTATGACCTTGTCTAAATGAGATCAAAGTCAGCGAACTCAAGAGGCTTCCATAGCCTTGGCAACTCATGACTAGAGCTTAGGGAGATTACTGACACCATAAACAAGTGTGTCAAATTGTTAAGTCAACAACAGGAGTCACTGTGTACTTACTTCTCATGTGGGATCTGTCCTTAATGTGTTGTCCAATGTGAAGTAATGCTATAACTAGTACTGAAACAATATTTTACAATTTATGTTCTGTGTGGGTGCAAACTGATGAAATCTTTACTTAGTTATACTAAATCAATCTTCTGTATATAAAGATAATTGAAAATGAATCTTGATGTGAGTGGAATGGGAGAGGGAGCGGGAGATGGGAGGGGTGTGAGTATGAGGGAAATTATGGGGGGGGGGGAAGCCATTGTAATCCATAAACTGTGCTCTGGAAATTTATATTTACTAAATAAAAGTTTAAAAAAATGTCTGTTTCAGGAGTGAGCTTTTAGCCTACTTTCTGAAATGCTGGTTGAGACACTCACATCCTACATTGGAGTGCCTGGATTTGATGCCCGGATCTAGCTCCTGTATCCAGCTTCTGGCTAGTATAGAGGCACAAAGATGGCTCAGATAAATGGGTCCCTACCACCCACATGGGAGACCTGGATGGAGATCCTGCCTGGCTTCAGCCCAAGCTAGATACGGCTGTTGAGGACATTTGGGGGATGAACTAGAAAATGGAGATGCAATATTTCTTTTCTCTCTTTCATTTTATATTAATGTATACTTCAATGATAAGTCAAATTCTATAAAATACTTCTTTAAAAGATGCTTGTAATTCATAGTAGAAATGATATTTTCCATTTTTCACCATAGGCTCTAATGGTAAAGTGATTTGCCCTCAGTAAAGAGATCATGATAAGATAAAAAGGGGAGTAGTCAAGTAAGCATATACCCTAGTGGTTTGAATAATGAACAGGCCATCACTGGATTTAAGGATGAATGGGATCCTGTTTCTATCCCTTGCTGTACAACCTGTAACCTTCTATCCCTGTCCTGAGAAATAAAGATTTCTGTACTTTCCTTGCACATTCAGGATTTAGATAAGGTTTGTAAAGCAGAACAAAGCTTTTAATTAGTGTATTATTGACAAAGAGGCAGATGTCAAACATTTAGAAACGCTTAAAAATTGGCTTTAGATTCATAACTGTTCTGTATTTTGTCCTAATGCCAAAGATTAAATGAATTGCCAGTGTTAGGTTGTGTTATGTTCTCCATGGTCCTATGCCGAGAGAGCATGGTCCCACAAGACAAAGTTAGCCTAAATCACTACTTCTACTGCAGATTTATTCATTCTAGACTCAACACTTTCCATTTTCCTAGTTAGAAAATTAGCAGCCCTTATCCCTTTGCTCACTGGATGAAGAGAAGTGGTAATTTTAGATTATCCAATTTCCTATTGGTGAATGAAACCACAGAAGACTAGAGAAGAAAGAAAATACCAGAGTAGCAAGAGATACATGGGCTACTCAGAAGTGATTGCCTAGAATGTAGGGAATGGAAGCTTGACATAATTGTGAGAAATTGAATGACTCAACTGTTTAATGCTATTTTTAAACATTGGAAAATCCATAACCTCTAGGTAAAGTCAATGTTTTTATAATGAAGATAACTGGAGTAGTGGATAGCTGCCACTCTTTCTTAGACCACTTAAAATATAATTATTATAGATAGTATTATATGGTTTATTCTGTAAACTGCAATTGCAGATTTTTAAATGTATCCTAAAATAAGAAAGGACTTATAATGAATGGGTAATTAAAACAAATGAAACATTCTTTCTTGACAATTACAGCCCTAGATTTTATCATGGTTGGGTACTACAGTATAGACCTGAAGTTCAGGTTAATGAAATGGATCATAACCAAGAATAGAAAGCAAAAAAAAAGCAAGAAATAAAATTATCTTTCTAGGATAACTGTTTAATTCAGATGTCATTTTTAAACCCACATCTGCTATCATTTGATTATCAGACATTACTTGCAAGACAATTGGAAGCCCAGTATACCTCATTTGGAAGTTGTTAATTACTAGTGACTGAGTTCTTGCCTGTTCTCTCTCAGTACTTTAATCACAAAGTGTCTACTATCTGGAGGGAAGATTGGCTTTTCTTTCTCCCATCATGGCCTTTCACTTCTCTGCAGGCTTCAAACTCAACTAAGCATGACTTCAACTTCTCTACAGAAATCTGCCAGTAATGAGTTTCAGTCTCCAAATGCTTTTGTTACAGTAGATTCTCCAGTTTTCTTATAAATGATAGACCTAGGGAAAGTGTAGTCCTTTCACTCTGTCCATGTGAAGGTCAGTAAAGTTACATGGCAGGCCAAAGGAACTTAATCCCCAATTGTACCTGGTTACCAAAGCTTTATGTGCCCACATGGGTTCAGCGAATGTGTTTGCTGAGTCTAAGGCAGTCAATTTCAGTTTTTAGATAATCTTTTTCTCTTCTATACATCTGGGTAGGAAGGAAGTCTCATACTCAGTCCCACATGCCAATTTGGACCTCTCGTAAACTCAGTTTCTATCTTAGCTGTCTCTGAAAGGCTAATCTCAGGAGTAAAGATTCCAGTTGTCTTGGGAAAATGAGCTACTTTTCATGTCACCCTAGTCTTAGTCACAGAGAACTTCGTCAGATATTTCTGTTGGGATAAAACTTTTCAGTTGTTTTCATTATGAATTCACTAAGTTGGTCAATTCAACAAATGGTATTCAGTGATTTCACTTCAGCTCACTCTAAGTGAATTTGCTGTCAGTCTGTGCCCTCAGGGAATTTGCTTTTGAAATAACTTTAGCTATATTTACATAGAAAAATAGAAGAAAAGGCCACAAAATATAGGTCAGCTATATCAAGGTCAAGGGAAGTTCACTTCCCAAATATAATAATAAAGAATAAATTGGATAATGACTCAATGATTGTTTTCTGCCATCAGAGTGTGCCTAATGATTTATTTTAGACTGGTTCTGGATTCATAGAAAGCCCAATACTCAAATGGCTGAAGATCTGAAGTGTGAGATACTGATAATAAACTAGTAAGAAATTGCCAGCATGATACCACACAGCTAAAAGTAGTCCCCAGATCCCAAATATGTAGCCATGACTGTCTAATCATCAACCAACCTTGAATTCCTGAAGTCCCTCCAGAAGCCTTTAGCAATGTGGGCCTCTGAATCATCCAAGAAGAGCCAATTTCATACATAAAATAGAATCCTTGGGGCAGGCATTGTGGCACAGCAATTGAGATGACACATGGGATGTCCACATCCCATAGCAGAATGCCCATATCACTTCTGTTCTACATTAGCTTCCTGCTAATGTGCAATCTGAAAGACTTCAAATACTTGGTATTTATATATAGTATATAGTGCTTCAAATACTTGGTATCCCAGCCACTGATATGAAAGACCCAGATGGAATTCCAGGCTTCTGGTTTCAACCTGGTTCAGCCCTGGTTGTTATGGGCATTTGGTAAATGAACCAGCAGATAGAATCTCGATCTCTCTTTTCTCTGTCTCTCTCTCTCTCTCTCTCTCTCTCTCTCTCTCTCTGCCTTTCAAATAAGTTTTTTAAAAACGCTTAAAAAAACAGGACCAGTGCTGTGGCATGGTAGGCTTAGTCTCCTCCTGCAGTGCTGGCGTTTCATATGGGTGCCAGTTTGTGTCCGGGCTGCTCCTCTTCCAATCCAGCTCTCTGCTTATGGCCTAGGAAAGCAGTAGACCTGGCTCCTAGCTTTGGATCAGCCCAGTTCCAGCCATTGTGACCATTTGGGGAGTGAAGCAGTGGAGGAAGGCCTCTCTTTCTCTATCTCTCCCTCTCTCTGTCTGTAACTCTATTTTCAAATAAATAAAATCTTTTTAAAAAAATTTTAAAATCCCACAAAATTCCAGGAGTTGCCTCATTTCAAGACCCATTCTACAGGGGTGATAATAGTGGCACTGAGGAAAGGGGAGAGAAGCATTACAAATTCTCCAACCTACTTCCTATACCTTTTGGAGATTCTAAATTAGGTGTTCAAGTAACTGATACCCATGCTGTCACCATATCATCTTTTGAGGGTCTTTCTGCTTCCAGTCATTCAAGCTTTGCTTCTACTTATGCACTGTGCAAAATAGTCTTGGGGACTGAATGTTTATAAAAGTGTTTTACGGCCGGCGCTGCGGCTCAATAGGCTAATCCTCCGCCTGTGGCGCCGGCACAGGGCTCCGGATTCTGTCCCGGTTGCCCCTCTTCCAGTCCAGCTCTCTGCTGTGGCCAGGAAGTGCAGTAGAGGATGGCCCAAGTGCTTGGGCCCTGCACCCCATGGGAGACAAGGAGAAGCACCTGGCTCCTGCCTTCGGATCAGCGCGGTGCGCTGGCTGCAGCGGCCATTGGGGGGTGAACCAATGGCAAAGGAAGACCTTTCTCTCTTTCTTTCTCTCAGTCCACTCTGCCTGTCAAAAAAAAAGTGTTTTACAAATTGGCAAATGGCCTTCCGTATTCGTCCATGGGAATGGCTGGGTGGTACTGTGGCTCTCTGTCTCTGTAACCTGAGCGCTGAGTCTGCTTTCTCCTTGGCAGCCAGTCTCCCTGCAGTCATTCATTTCTTCTGTCCCATGGCTGGGGGAGGACTTTTCAAACCTGCTCTTCCATGAGTCACTTCCTGCTGTACTCCGAGTTGAATACAGATTTCCACACAGCACAGAGTCAGAACATTCCCTGTTTGTTCAATGGCAGCTGCAATTCATAGCCATTACCTTGTCTCGTTTATCCTAATAGAAAGGTTGTCTTACTGTCTATCCAGAGTCATAAAATATTAATCAAGTATCAGTGCTTGATTTTACTACAGGTGCTATTAATTTACAAATCTGATGAGATGAGATATTTCTAAAAAGAAGTAGTGTTCCTCTGGCCTCAGAATCAGCCCTTAAGGCATTCGGATCTGGCTTAAGAGCCCATGAGAGTATTTTAAACATGGAAAGCCAAGACACTCTGGAAAAAAAGAAAAAATAAAAATAAAAACCTAAATGAAAGATCTCTGTGATTGAGACCAAGAAAGAAATGGGCCATCAAAGAAGGAGGTACCTTTCTCTGAAGGGAGGAGAGAGCTTCCACTTTGACTATGACCTTGTCTAAATGAGATTGAAGTCAGCGAACTCAAGAGGCTTCCATAGCCTTGGCAACTCATGACTAGAGCCTAGGGAGATTACTGACACCATAAACAAGTGTGTCAAATTGTTAAGTCAACAACAGGAGTCACTGTGTACTTACTTCTCATGTGGGATCTGTCCTTAATGCGTTGTCCAATGTGAAGTAATGCTATAACTAGTACTGAAACAGTATTTTACACTTAGTGTTTCTGTGTGGGTGCAAACTGATGAAATCTTTACTTAGTATATACTAAATCGATCTTCTGTATATAAAGATAATTGAAAATGGATCTTGATGTGAGTGGAATGGGAGAGGGAGCGGGAGATGGGAGGGGTGTGAGTGGGAGGGAAATTAAGGGGGGGGAAGCCATTGTTATTCATTAACTGTACTTTGGAAATTTATATTTACTAAATAAAAAATAAACTAAAAAATTTACATTACAGTAAAAAAAAAAGAAGTAGTGTTCTGTCCTAAACTGAATTTGTACCACCTTCTGGCATCTGGTCTCATCCCAGGGTAGAGAGGGCAGAGATTCTCAAGCAATGGATTGAGATCTGCAACCTGTGACAGTGATTCCCAAGTCAAATATCTACAGCCAGAACTCAACTCCCAGCTCCAGATTTCGTATTAGCATTTGTAAAGAGATCATCTCCTAAATTCCCCATCTACTCTTCAGACTAAATGTGCCCAGAAACAAACTTTGAAATCAATTACCTCTTTTACATTTCTTGCTTTTATTAATAGAACCCCTTCTAACACTTTCACCTAAACCAGAAATATGAGTTTATTAATAACTATTCTTTCTTGTCATTTTCACCACCTAAATAGCTTTAATTCATACCCTTTCCCATCTTCTCTTACTACTACGTTTGTTGGCAATCTTATTATTGAATATACTAAGCCTGTCACACCTGTCCGGACCCTTGCAGGAAAGAATCTTTAATCTGTTTTTTGAACAAGGACTGCCACTAAATGGATCAGAGTAAACACCTGACCCAAGAGTCTAGCCAGTGATAATAAGATTACCTCATTCAGAAATTCTACTCAGGAGGCAGCAACATCTAGATTAATTCCTTCCACAATCTGGAAGTTGAATGGGGTAGATGGGGAATTGACTTACCCATAGAGAGCAGACATGCTGAATGAAACCAAGAATTTTGTGTCAGAAACACAGAGGGACAAGTGGCCTTTGGAGGTACTGAGACATCCACATTGGTGATTGCAAATTTGTCATACAAGTGCACCCAAGTTCTTATTTTTATTAAGGAAATTGGTTTCTTTGCTTTGGAACCAGAAAGACGTGGTTAAGACAAATGGAGGGTCAAGAGTAGCCTTGCAATCCCAGTCCCTTGGAGGGGGTGTGAATTTTGTTTGTAGGGTTATGGAAGATTGGACAACTCCTTCCAGAATGGAGAGTAAGTCAGCCATGTGCAGCAAAGATAAAGTGAATAATGTCCTGGCCAAAGCAAGGCTCTGGTGATTTTTGCATTGGGGCAATCCCAAGGAAATAGGAAATGCAAATAAAATTCCCTCTCCCTCTATGTGTTTTATCCCCTACTGCCCCTTCTGGAAGAATGAGCTCCAAGTTGCCAAGGGCATCACTTTTGCATGGTGGAAATATGAGACATTTTGAAGACCTTTCTAATTGCTTGCACTCTCTCTCCTCTCCGAACAATGTGCATGTAGTGGTTTGAGGAAAACAAATAAGAAAACAAAAAGAAAAACAAAATTCATGAACACTGCAGCTGGATAACTGCCTCTCTTATGATTAGACTGTTTGCAGTAGAGAGACACGTGCTTTGGTCCCAGGTAGCCTGACTGAAAGCAGATAAGAAACACAGGGCCACCATACGACTTGGCTTCAGGAAACCCTTTCTGTTTGTAACCAGTATTCTGAGACCACTTAAAATCAAATCCAAAACTAATAGTTCCCACTGCTGAATTGCAATGTCAAGCTGAATTGTGTGACTTGCCAGGTTTCTATGGTTAAAATTAATGCCCTGCTTGGCAAAGACTGTCATACTAGCAATTGGAACCATCTGAGAGGAGCCAAAGAAGCCTGGCTCTCCCAGCTCCTGGGTCCCTCTGAATTACATCTCTGCATTCATTCTGCTTCCCCCAAGAGCAAAATGAGGTGTGAGCTAGTCATGAGGATTGAAATACAACATTAGGTCCAGTGATGTCCAAAGGCAGAGAATGAAGGGATTATATCATAAAGAAAGCATAGGAGTCATCTCAGGAGTATGGGGAAGAGCTTCATGAGAATATGTGGACATGAATTTTACATGAGTACAAAACATAATTTGAGAAGATCTGGCCAAAATCATTCCAAGGTTCGGATGACAAAGGAAGGGTGAGAAGAAGAAAGGGTTTCAACAATGAGGGCACATTCTGCTCTGTGATACCTCACAACCATGGCATGTGCATTACACAGATGCAGGGCTGGCATTGGCCTTCAGGCAATGGACCCTTAGAAGAAATGGGATTTGGCATAGGATTGTGGAAGGTTGAGCAACCATGAAGACAGCCTTTCCCAAACAATAGATTGGGATCTATAGTCTATATGTAATGACTCCCAAGTCAATGATCTCCTGCCAGATTTCTATCCTGAGCAGACACCTGTGATACCAAATGTTTACTAGGATCAGAGACCCAGTCAGTAACAGTGAAGAGTTAGACCTCCATTGGCCAATGTGAGTAAGGTTTACAAATTATACAGGAGATAAAAATATAAGGACACTTGCCTCTCCTTGTATCTTATCCAACTCTTCCCATCAGATACCTATTTGGACTTCAATACATACCCTTCTCTTAGTGATTAAAAATAATCCAACAAGAGCAGCCATGTTAGGAATGAAGCCTGCTTCCTGATTAGGATTTTCAGATAGTTAAAGGGATTAGTTATTAAAAACAAACATGTTGTGCAAATAAATCTTCATTAAATGAAATAACACCAAAGTGAGTATAGCATTGACGATGCTATAAAATGAAGCCTGAAGTTCATTTAGCTATGTATTGGGCCCCAGAACAATAAGAGAACCAAACTAACAGTCATTCCAGTACATACTGTCTGGGTGAGAATAATCTTAATATGCAAAACACCTTCTAGATGTAGAATAAACACAACTGTGAAAATGGGCTGTTGCGACAAAAAGAGAGTCATGTCACCACAGAGAGAAACAGTAACTCTCTGTCAGGGTGAATGCAAGTGCAAACCTCAGATTAGCCAGTCTCAAGGACTTCCATGTCCTGTTCACATGTGCAAATGTTCCTCTTAAGGAGATCTGAGCACATCCAATTGGGGCAACTGAAAGATCCATATAGTTGTCTCTTACCGAATCTTTTGCATGCTGCTCTTACATTAATTTTTTTAATAACAGTGGTAAGCAAGGTAGCAAGGTTTATTGGGGGCAGGGTATCCATCAGAACGGATAAACAGGATCCTAGAGAAAGGGCCCAGTCACTCAGACTGGGGAAAGCAAGATTATATGGTTAAGTGGAAAGATTATAACTGGCAGCCCAGGTGGGCAGCTCAGGAGAGAGCTGAGAGCTGAGCACATAGTCTGTATTCAGACTGGGGCTTTTATGGGAAAGGGGTCCATTTCTTCCCGCCATTTCTCCTCCTCCTCCTTCTCCTCCACCTCCTCCTCCTCCAAACTCCTCCAAAGAGTTTGCTGAGTATAAATTAGGTGAGATTCCTCCCAGGGTTTCACTACTCAGTACTGTCAGACTGGTGAGCCCACATGGTGCCGGGCAGAGGAGTCTCCCCTAGGGTGCCTGCCTTGAAGGAAGCATGTCAAAGCTTCATTGCTCAGTGTTATAGGACCAGGCGCTGAAGAGAGAGAATTCTCCTGTGGAACTTTCTTGTGGGGAGGCTGAGACTGTCTGTAAAGTTATTGGGGTGTGAGCAGGACTTTGAAGTGTAAAATCCTGGGCTGGTTCCAAGGTGAGCTTCTGCAGGTGCTTTCTTTTCCTCATGTCCCTCTCATACACATAGGCTAATTTCGAACTTCCTACCTAACATTTCCCCCACTCAGGAGAAGATAGCCATAATCATATGGGGCTAGAATGGATGAAGGTCCATCTTCTGTCGTTTCTTCAGAGCTGACAAAGTGGCGTAGAGCTGATTGTGGGTATTCTTCTCTTGCTATCTGTCCTATAGTGTCTGAGGGTGGCCTAGGAAAAGATTGTCCTGCTCAGTCCAGAGGACTGGTCACATAGTCTGGTGGGGTAGCCTGGAAGCCCTGCCTCACATCCTGGATATGGATGATTTGAGTTCTGTTAAGAGACAAAACAAACAAGGGCATTGAAATACAATAATTCTAAAAGAAACAGAAAGAGTGTGGAAGCCATTTCACAAAGGAGGGGCAATGACCAGGATTTCCCTGACCAGATGCTAGGCCAGATATTCTAGCCTTGTTTTTCCTGGTCCTAGGGTTATCTGGCCTCATCTAAGAAAGTATGAACATGATTTTGTGCCCATCTCATTTGATCAAAAAAAAAAAAAAAAAACAACATTTTTGGAGCAGACACTTTCTTGGGCAGCAGTCAGCAGGTGTAGGGCCTGCCTGTTTTGAAGGACTGGGTTTAGCAATTCTACTGTGGGGCCCTAGCTATGGCAGCCTTTCAGTGGTTGAAGGCTATGTTTTGCTTTGTTTGTTTGTTTTCCCAAAGGAGTGGCTCTGTTTTGGCTTTCTGTGAGAGCCTAATTTAAGAACGTGGCTATTTCCCTGTATCTAGGAATTCATAACATGTTAGGGAAGTGCTGGGATTGTCTTAAGGTTGCGGAAGTAGGAATTTGCTTCCCAGCCTGTGTCATCTCTGGGGCTGGTCCTCTCTCCCCAGGGGTGAGGACAAGGGTTAAATAATTAACTTTCTGATGGACTTATAAAATGGATGGCTGACCTTTTCTGTAATAATGCCTAGCCACAATATAGAAGACCAAATAGCACTGCCAGAAAATGAGAGATTAAACTATGAAATAATTTTATAGCTAGATTTATTTTTCCTGAGTCCAGAGTAAATTGTCAGAACTCCCCGTTTAAACCAAATTGAGGGGGAGATAGGAAATTTTACTGATGATCTCAAAATTATAGATAGGTCACCACATTTGATCTTATCTGAAAGGTCATAGTTTTCATGAGCACTGTTTTAACCTACAGGAAAATACAAAATGTCAGAATTTTCCCATGACCATAGCTTTGTAGCTCAACCTGATTTTAACAGAAATCTTCAAAAATTAGGGATGGAACTGAGCACGCCCTTGACTTATATCATGAAGGCTGCTTCTGTGGTCTACTATAATAGAGACCAGGAGAAAGAGGAGCAAGGTAGGTAGCAGGCCCTCAGCAAAAACTTAAAGGACCTATTTCTTGAGGGGGGTACAAAATAATCCAGAAGATAAATGGTTTATTAGTCTGTTTCCCTCCCTAACCTGAGATTCTGGTCTTGTGCATTAGCTAACACTCTTAACTTCCCAGCAGAATGTAGCTACCCAACATCCAGGGAAAAAGCATAGGTAATCCACCAGAAAGTTAATTACATTCATTTTTAAATCATTGACTTTATTTATTTGAAAGGCAAAGAGACAAAGAGAGATCTTCAATGCACTAGTTCACTCCCTAGATGCCTGTGGCAAGCTGTGGCTGGGCCAGGCCAATGGTAGGAGCCAAAGAATTTAATCCAGGTTTCCCACATCTGTAGCAGGGACACAACTATGTAAGCCATCACCTTTTGCCTTCCATGTTGCACATTAGCAGGAAGCTGTAATCAGGAGTGGAGTTGGGACTCAGAGCCAGGCACTCTGGTTTAGAATGTGGATGTTCCAAGTGGTATTTAACTATTGCACCGAATTCCCATCCCTGGTCGTATGTTGTTGTACCCTCAGTCTTTTCCCATGCTACTCTGCCTACCATGTAACTTATACAGCAATAAGACAAAATCCAGTCAGGTTATTCTTCCTTCATACCCTGACAAGGCACTCAACATGGTATTGCAGAGTAGGCCTATAAAAGGTTAAAATGTTTTCCCCACTGAAGTTCTTCTCTGCTCTCTTTCTTATGGCAATGACCACTGCTGTCCCTATTTGACACTTGCATTTTTCCCATTGGAATGTGATCCTAAGAGTGGCAAACATCCCCTTCACATCTGAAAATTATCTTTAATTATCTTTAAATTCCCAGCAACCTACACAGTTACTAGGTTGCTATAAACATTTCTTGAAAAAACAACTAGTGGTCATTACCTACTAGATGTTGGATACCACCAGAGAGATGTTTGGAGTTGCTAAATGGGCTCTCTGCTTTGAGTTAGATCACCACCATCTGTTGAATCCCATCCTTCCGGGAAGCCCAGCAAGTTTTTGTAAAGTTTTTGAGTTCATGTTGACACTTGCCCCTCCCCTCCCACCAAAGGCCTAGTCCAATTATTTGAAAAACTTCCCATCTGATGGTTTACATAGAACTTTATTGTCAGTCAGTACAGCCTTGACTTTCACATAATTCTTTTGTTCTGCCAAAAATTCTGGGCAACTGAGCTGTAGCTACCATAAACTTGGAGAAAGCCTTTGTGGACCTGTAATATCCTCATCCTGCTTGGTGACTATTTTTGAAATGCAACATTCTTGAGTCCCTGTTAATATTTTAGGAAGCCTTTTTTAGGAGTGTGCTATATGCCAAGCATGAAGTTGATTATCACAACTTATTGAGTGTATGGCAGGGTCAAGAATTTGCACACTACTAGTCTGGAGTTAAACAAAATGTAGTTTCTTGACTTTCTAAATTTAATCTAATTTTGCTCTCAAGCCATCACACCACTGGGAAATAAAAGACAACATGACTATTGAATGACAGTGTGAGTATGCACAAAAATAGACTTATCTCTTAATTCCATTTTCTAGAAATTTTTGAAATGCCTTCAAATATGATTTCATTGGGGCAGTCAACTTGGAGTAAATCCTTAGTCCTTTCATTCTTCTCCACCCACATGCCCAAGATAGTTTCCGGATCTGGGAGGGATTTGCAAGACCATGTATTAGCAGGGTAGAGATGTCTTGGGGCCATGCCCAGGGATCTCAGGTATAGACAACCTCCTCACTAACCTCTACAGTAATGTCCTGTCTGCCAGTTTGAGTCTCATGGGCTCCTGGGCTCTTCTCATGCATCTTCCATCTCCCCTCAGCTCTCATTGGCACTGTGGGCCTGTCTGAGTGTCAGCCAAGTCCTTCCTCCAGCTCTGGCTTAGGCTTTCTACCCTACAGCAGTGGCATTACTTTGTTCTTGTTCTCACAGCCTGCTCATGGATTTTCATCCAAGTACTTCCTGTTTCCTGTTGTCGAATGCACCTACTCTGCATCCCCCCATGGCATGTGGGACACAGGTGTGTGCTGATGGAGCCCTCTTTCTGATCCCTCACTCAGCCACTCGTAACACATTCCCTAGGACAGCACTTCTCAAACTATCTTTGATAGTTTCCAATCCATTGTAGAGGATAATTTTTGTAAAATATACACTAATTACTAGAAGAATAACAAAGTGATACACACACAATACAAATCCCTGGTAGTAAAACTTACTAGATTCAGGACTGGCATTGTGGCGTAGCAGGTAAAGCCACCACCTGTGACACCAGCATCCCATGTGGGTGCCAGTTTGTGTCCCATCTGCTCCACTTCCAATCCAGTTTCCTGCATAAAGTAGCAAAGATGGGCCAAGTGCTTGGGCCCCTGCACCCACATGGGAGACCTTGATAAAGCTCCTGGCTTCTGGCTTTGGCTTGGTACACCCTGTGGCCATCTGGGGAGTAAGCCAGCAGTGGAAGATCTCCCTCTCTCCATCTCTCCCTCTCTCTCTGTAACTCTTTCAAATAAATAAATAAATCTTTTAAAAAAAATTTAGATTCAACAGACATAAAATTAGTGTGTCAGATTTCTATAAAAGTTTCTAGATGTTTATTCTCCATTTCAGAATCTGTCTCTGTGTGGATTGTGCAGGTCACCACACAAAACCACAGGCCAGCACTGTGTCAGGGCCACACTTTAAATAACAGAAGCCCAGGATATGCCAAGTCAGACTGGACATTTCTCTGAGGCCCTATGGAATACTCCCAGGCAGTACCAGTATAGGAAAAACAGCTCCCACTTTCCTGGGATTTGGCAGCATGTCTCATTTATATTTTTTTCTAACAGCCTTTCAAAAGCCACACCTACTTATGCTTGCTATCACCACACCCCAGGGTTTTAGCCTCTGGGTGAAGCCAGGGCATACTCCTTTGCCTGCCTGTGTCTCTCAGTGTCTGCAGGAGCCTCCTCACTTTCTCCTTTTGTTTTCTTTCTCCTGGGAATTTAGAGGCAAAATTTCTGTCTTTCCTTCCTCTTTTTCTTTCTTCTTTCCCTTCTGTCTCTTTTCCTCTCTTCTTTTTATCCCTTGTCAATGTTTTAGAAAACTCTTTCACTCTCTGAAAAGCTCAACTCTCTTGCTAGGATTTTTTTTTCCTGTTGGCTTTGAAACTCAAGACTAATCAATGCCCTCTTTGTTCCTGATGGTATCCACCCTCCTCCTGGAGGGACAACTGCCATTGGCAAAATGGGTGGGGAGCCCTGGAGGCAGGATATGAAAATCTTTCTTAAAATGCCTCTTATTCTCACATTTCAGTGATAAAATAGCAATAATTATGAAGAATTTTAAAAGTCTTCATCACCACTACCTTATACTTGCTTGATAATTGCATAAATAATGCTTTAAAAGGAAACATTTAAAAAATTTTAGTATACACCCATTTGAGAATAATACTGAAAGAAATTCCATGTTTTATATCTTTATATGTATATGTAGAATCAAAAATAATAGCACTAAAGTTAAAATTGTCCAGGTTATTCAGTATGTGTTTATAAACAAATGGAGGGAGAATTTTAGTTTTTAACTGAATGAACCTATGTACTCTTGGAACTGTAACTTCACAAACCAGTTACCTTCTGCTTTATGTTCATGAGAATTGAGTTCTCAGAGAAAATTGCCACTCCTTCTCAGTATTTACATATATCAGAAATTGCAGTCTTGTAAAGTTGCCCACAAAATTAATTTATGGAATTCAGAATAACCACCAAAAAAGTGGAAGATTTAGGGAGTGTTTACACATTTTCTTTTCTTGTTATCAATTATTTATGATAACCACATGAATAATTCTAGACATTATTTCTATTTCAATAACCATTATATACTTGAAAGTCACTGTACAAATAAATTCTAGTTTTCTGAGATATTTTTAACTGAATACAGATCATATTCATCCTACTACTTGAATTTTTTGCTTAGGGCCTGGAATATTGAAGAAACCAAATATATACTCACTAAATCAATTATTGGAAGTGAAATCTTACCTTTCCCAAACTTCTGTTGGGTTTGTCATACCTCCTTGTGTGCATTTTGAATTAAATTCCTGGAATAAAAAGAATTCCAAACAAATGTTACTAGGTACCCTGCATTATCTTTTAACAATCCATTCTCACATATCGGGCAGAGTCCAGGTGAGAAAGAGAAGGTACATTCACTTTGTGTAATTTAGGGAGAATTTAATAGAGAGATTGCTTTTGACAGTGTGGTCAGAATGTAGAGAACCTACAGAAGGATAATGCACTGCTCTGGGGCTTGTTAGAGCAGTGCTCCCATCCTGGGGCTCCAAATGTCCTTGGAGCAGAACCTCATCCTGGAGAAGGCTTAGATGGAGAATACTCAGTGAAACTCACCATCCCAGGAAGGGTCTCCTAAAACAGGAAGAAATCAAGGTTAAAAAACACAGGCACTTCTGGTACAAATACAAGTAGCATTTAAGTGAGTTTATTCTTTTTTCCCACTACTCCCTGTCACTTCTGCCTTGATAGTATCCATGATTTGGGGTTGAAGTGTCTAGCCAACCCAAAGGATCCATCTCCCTGCTGGGAAAGAGCATGAGGACTCAATGTGCTGTCTCCACGCTCCTTCATCCCTCTCATCTCCAGCTGCTGTTCCCTTTGGCTGAGGCTCAGGATGGCTGCTGGTATAGTTTCAGTTTCCAGAGTAGGATAGGGGAGAATAGAAACAGAAGTTGAAGAAAAAAACACAGGACGTGTAACACACTCAGTAAGTTGCCTTGCAATGTGTGCTCCAAGAAGATCCGAGCATACAGATGGATTATTAAAGTGCTTTGTACTTGATACATACTCTAAAAGTTTGAAAGAACTAAAGAAATGCTATGTGCAAGCAAATCAAGAGTGATTTATCTTATTTTGCATTCATAACACCTGTTGGTAACAATAGTCAATACACTGAGGTTTTCTTATATGCCAGATAGCATGCATTCCTGGATTATAATGGGACTGCTAAGGGTGTGGTCAGCAGCCCATAACAAGCCTCCTTAAATGTGTGGCACTTCACTCTTTGGGAGTCCTGCATCCCAAGAAAGAAGCCAGAACTCAATTTCCCAACTTCAGGCATGTAGATGAGGCTGATCAGACTCATTTAAAGGAGAATGGGTTTGGAGGAAAACAGGGAAGAGGCCTGCCCAAGAGCTCTGCTTTGCAGGCAGGAACAGTGAGGCATGATACAGAATGTGGTCACTCTAACCTTCATTGCAGTAAGTGGCCTCTGGCAAGCCCTTCAGTGTGGGCTGCAGTTGTGAAGTCGTCATGTTCTCCTGGCTGTGAGGGCACTGTGTCTGTTTTTCTGGCCCTCCCAAAGATACTGTGGATAATCTTTAATATTTTTAGTTTGTACTAAACCCAGCTAAGCTAAGTTCTTCTGCTTGTAAATATTTCCTCTTTAAAACTCTGGGGGAAATACTATTTTAAACATCTTAATACAATCTTATGAAATACTCTTGCCAAGAAATACAGAAGAGTGTGGAAAAGTGAACATCACTCAACTTGAGAGTGACCAGTGGGCCAACTGCAGAGAAGGTTCTGGTGCCAAAACCCATGCTCTCTCCACTGTCCAGGCTGGCATCTTCGCCCTACCTGCTAATCCACCTAGAAAGCTATCAACAAATTCTTCAAAAGCAATGAGTCCTAAAGGAAAGACTTTAGAGGTAGTTGAAACAAGATGGTAATCATTAGTTGAAAGACTTGTTTATAGATATAACTATATAAAGAAGTAAAGGTATCAAATTAGTTTCAAAAAACAACAGCAAAAAAAAAAAAAAAACACTAGGAGAATGTATGAAGTAAGGGCGTGACATTAACCTCAAACCATGAACACTGGGTTGCCTATGTTCTCTGCACTCTTTAAGCACATTTAAATGTAAATATTGGACTTCCTTTAGGCTCCTCTTGTTCCTTGTGGCACAATATGTATTTGGAGTCTGCCATCTAAAATTTAAGTATTGCTAGTGTGAGATTGTTAGGAGGTGGGGCCTTTAAGAAGTGAGTAGATCATGAAGGCTCCTCCCTTCACAAATGGGATTAGGTGCCCTTAGCAAGAGAGATCTCAACTTGTTCTGCAATCTGCCATGTGAAGCCCAGGCATTCCTCCCCACTGGAGGACCCATTCCTCCCTGCCAGCACCTTCTTTGTTTTCCCAGCCTCCTGCACTATGAGAAAAGACACTTCTGCTCTTTATAAATTACCCAGTCTCTGGTATTTTGTTGTAGTTGTACAAACTGACTAACATCATGTCCATTAATTCCATGAAAATGCTGGAGAAAATTTCTCATAATATTTCTGCTGAATTCATGCATGCTCTCTTCTGGACACAAAAATTACCTTCTCTACCAGTGCTCACCTCTACCACCCCAAAAACAACTTTATTAGAGATTTGTAGGCACAATAAAGTATTATTTCTCATGTTGTGTGTCTTTCCCACGTATTTCTCTTCATGTTTTCTTGTCCTCCCTCTCACATCTTTGCTTCCCAGAATGCCCCCACTCCTCCAAATCATATTCCCTTTAGGAAAAAGAGAAAGATGAAGCCTTTCTCTTCAAACAAATATGTACAATCCCTAATTTAGAATGGTTGACCTACAGTCTTTTTTTTTTTAACTTCGTGGTGTTGTGAAAGCATACCCATATAGCCTTTCTGTTTTCCACCTTATTACATGAGATGTTTGACACTTTGTTATAAAATATGCATTATCTGAGATGATTTTGCATAACTCTAGGCTAATAAGTGTTCTGAGCACCTGTGAGATAGGCTAGGCTAAGCTATGATATTCAGATATTCCATAAATAAATTAGATTAAGTACTTTTTTTACTTTTCCACTTATTGTGGGATTATTAGGACATAACTCCATCATAAATAGAGGTGTATCTCTATACCCAAACCTATCAAAATGTTCAGCACAAAGAAAAGAGCATCATCCACTTAATGAAACCCATCATTGCCAGAAGGCAAGCTAAAGACACATATATACATTTCTATCAGAATGTATATTTTACAAGTAGCATTTTAATATAAGCAGCATAAGACAACTAGCATTTTAGATTATGTAATAAGAATAAGTTCATAATCATCAGAGGTTTCCTCCTGACTGAAGGGACCATTAAAAGACCAGATATCCTGAGAGACTGTGATGGCAAGGGAGGGAGCAGAGACTAAGCTTACAGTGCAGGCTTCTACATCTCTGTTAATTCTTTAAGGATTAAATTTCCTTAGAAGAAAGCTCTTTCTGTAGAATTCTAACCAAGACACCTGTGTGTCCTGTGTATAAATATGTGGTAACAATTTGAGAGATGACAGCAAGTAATGGGAACAAAGAGTAAACTGCCAGTGTAGTTTTTTAAAAAGAGAAATCCATAAATTTGAAGGATTTTAAAAATTATTTTGAGAAGTCCACAGATTTCACTAATCTGCCTAAAGAGTTCCTGGCACAAAAATAGTTACTACTGCTGCCTCTTTTTTAATGTAACAATCAAATCAAAAATCATAGCTTTGTCATTAAATCAGCAACTTATACCCATTAAAAAAAAAAGGTGTGTCAAACTATTGAAATGTAAAGTAATGAAACTGATTTCTCATGCCACATACAAAAACCCATTTCATTACCTTGTAATCACACTTCACACTATGTGAAACCAAAGCATAATAAACATCTATAAATCATATTACAGAGCCATGACACCTTACAGATTCTAATATCTTTTTAACAGAGCCAATGGGTGTTTTTGATTTCTGGAAAGTGATTTTTTAAAAAGAAAAAAATGTTTCATAGGATTTTTCGAAAGGGACAGATGATCAGGAAACCTAGCCTAGTATATACACTATAATTTACGTTTCTCAGAGTATAACAAACTTGGTTTTTGAAATTAAATATGCAATATAGTTTGCAAAAGGAACTGGTTGGAATAATGAATTATAGACAATATTTTTTAAATTAACCAACAGGCTCTTGGTATGCTTTTATTGTAGGTTTAGTAGTAGTAGTTTGCTACTATTTCCTTCTTTTTGTTTTGAAAAGAATTAAAATATCATCAATTTTCAAAGCAGTCCTCTTCATTTGTTCCTTTGCTCTCTGGTGAAGGATACACTCATCAGTTTTGCCATCTTTTGTTTATAAGGCTTAGTTATCATAGGTTTGAATGTGTCCACTGAGGTTTTAAAATGGACCATAAACCACTGATGCCCAATCAACAAAGGTGATCTGAATTGAGAAGAGGAAATCCCAATGCTTTACAATTTTTTTAAATGAGAAACATAAAATTTTAGAACAGGAAATTGAAATCATTTTTGCTTTTAAAGCAGTGTTGGTGAAGGTAAAAACTATGCATGGCAGTGGGAAAGGGAGAATTTTGTAGCTTATCTACATCAAAAGCCTCCCCCGAATGGCCTTTTGATGCTCTGAGTTTTGCCTGTTCGAGGGTGCTACTTTTTTGCAAATCAGAGGCTCTGTACCCCCTAATCTGTCTTCTAAATAGGCCTGTATGTTAGAGCAGTACAACCACCCCTTGAGAATTTCTCCAGGGAAATGTCAGACAAGCCCAAGACTGCTGATTTCCTCCTCACAAGACACCTGAATCCCAGGTTAGTGAGAGCAGAAACACATGATTCTCATTAACTTCAGAGACAGACAGACGTTGGTACAAGGAGATGCAAGTGGGGAATGAGCCACTCACGAGATTGCCTCCAAAGGCACTGATAATGATTTGTTAAATTTAAGTGGAAAGAAAACAAATCTAAACACGATACAAAGATTTCAGCACTTTGGGCGTTTATATTCTTAGGGAACTAAGAATGGTCAAGAAGAAAAGGCTTATCTTGGTATAACAGTTTAAAAAAAAAAAACCTCAGATCAGATGAGGCTTAGGCAAATAGGAAATGAGAAATCAGACACGTGTGTGCCACAGATACCATGCTCTGAATTTCTTTGCTCATTCCAAAGCAGAATATACTGCTTGTCACATGCTTCACATAAAATCCTTTGAGAAGGGAATTCATTAGAGAGAGAGTTCACAGTTTAATGAAGCAGACATTTATTGCTGGAATGATTGTTGACCTGGCTTTTTAGTTATTTTGGTTCACATTAAGATACTCCAAGCTCTGGCTTCAAAAGCATATTGAGTGTGAAGGAAGTGAAGTAGTGCCCTGTGCTTCCAGAGGTCACATGCACAGTTGCCCCAGACCCCAAGGCCGCATCTGGGAACATAAATGCAAGTGGGGAAAAAGGTCTTTGAATAGTGAGGAAAACAGTTGTCACACAGCTCAAGCATTTTTCTGCAAGGAGAAGAACTGACCAATGGAACGTGGAATTCCCAGCTCTCCTGTTTGCAAACTGTCATAGCCTAGGAAAATGCAGCTAATACTATCTGCCCCTTATAAGGTACCTGTGAGGATTTAATAGGAAAATGCATAGGAACATTTCCATGAAACATAAGACATTTAATAAATGAAAGCTATTATAAGATTTTGAACACTTGAGGAGCTTCTTCCACCCCTTCTATCAGATGATGAAATGCTAATTAAGGAAATAGATTAGAAGCAAAAAGGATAATCACATACATAAAATGTGACAGCTGAACACACGGTAACCAGAAGGACAATGGAGGCATATTGTTCTGGTCCTGTCCCACCCCCAGTGGAAAGCTCCACAGTAGGGTGGATGTTTGGCCTCTCAGTTAAGATACCTGTGTCCCTTATTTGTGTGCCTAGGCTCAATGCCTGGCCCTGACTCTTGGCTCTGAGATCCAGAAGGCGCAGACCTTGGGAGGCAGCAGTGATAGCTCACAAAGTTGGCTCCCTTCCAGCCATGTGGATGACTTGCATTGTGTTATAGGCTCCCAGTGTTGGTCTAGCCTAATCTGTGCCACTGCTTGCAATTGGGGAATGAACCAACAGATGGGAGCGTTCTCTCTCTCCCCACTCTCTCCCCACTTCTGTCAATCTCTTCCACTCAAATTAATTAATTTTTTAAAGAATTATTTTATGTATTTGAAAGAGTTACAGACAGAGGTAGAGCCAGAGAGAGAGGTCTTCCGTCCGCTGGTTCACTCCCCAGATGACCGCAACAGCCAGAGATGAGCTGATCCAAAGCCAGGAGCCAGGAGCTTCTTCCAGGTCTCCCACGTGGGTACAGGGGCCCAAAGACTTTGGCCATCTTCCACTGCTTTCCCAGGCCATAGCAGAGAGATGGATCAGAAGAGCAGCAGCCTGGACTTCAACCAGTGCCCATATGGGATGCCGATGCTGCAGGTTAGGGCTTTAACCCACTGCACCACAGCACCAGCCCCAAATTAATTAATATTTTTAAAAGCCTCCAATCATCACTACCACTTCAGGTTTTAGTTGCATTATAGTACAAAATTCATTTCAATAATGACGACAGTTAAATTATCAAAGAAAGACCAACATTAGTATAAGTTGTACAAGAAGACATAGAAAATATGCAAGATAGTATTAAGTAATTTCTATAAAAGTTTTTAAATTAAAAAAAACTAATTGCTTCTTTAAGATATAAATTGTAAATTTAAAATACTAATATATCATTTTCCACATTTTGATTTGCAAATATAAAAAAAGTACACTGTTGTCATGGTGGAGATGTAAGAGGCATTTTTAGATATTGTTTGTGGTACAATTTTTAGATATTGTTTGTACCAATATGCATATTGGTACAACCTCTGTAGAGTATAATTTGACAAAATCTATGAAGTTGCTAATGTATGTACTTTTGACTCAGGAAAATTCACTTTGGGAATGCAAACTAAAAATAAACTCTGAAGCAAGAGAATGGATTTATGTGACAAGGCTACTGTTTGCAGTAATATTTGCAACAGCAAAATATTGGAAATAATAAGGTTAATCAGTAGTATTGTAATGAAATAGCTTATGGCACATTTATTCAATGGAGCATTTTGCACATGTTAAGAAAAGGAATGTGTAGTCTCTTTAAGGACTGGTCAGAAATCACTTATAATATGCTCATAATTTTTATGACCCAAAAAGGTATGAAAGATATAATATATGTGGGTAAGAGGATATTAATGCAGATGTTGTGTTGTTGTTGTTGTTGTTGTTGTTTTTGACAGGCAGAGTAGACAGAGAGAGAGAGACAGAGAGAAAGGTCTTCCTTTGCCGTTGGTTCACCCTCCAATGGCCGCTGCAGCCAGCGCACCGCGCCGATCCGATGGCAGGAGCCAGGTGCTTCTCCTGGTCTCCCATGGGGTGCGGGGCCCAAGCACTTGGGCCATCCTCCACTGCACTCCCGGGCCACAGCAGAGAGCTGGCTTGGAAGAGGGGCAACTGGGACAGAATCCAGAGCCCTGACTGGGACTAGAACCCAGTGTGCCGGCACTGCAAGGCAGAGGATTAGCCTAGTGAGCCACGGCACCGGCCCAGATGTTGTTTATATGGGAATAAAATATCTCTGGAAGGATATACCAGGAATTAGCAGCACTGGTGAATTGAGTGGTTGGAGAACTGTTGTGAAAGAGAGCACTGTCCCTCTTTTGTACCTCTTGCATTTGAACCATATGAATGCATGCCCAATTCCATAAGCAAAACAAAACATACACACACATGTGTTCCCAGAAGCGGCAGTGTGAACTGACAATGAGTAGGGAATGTTCCCTAGGAACAGTTCCACATACAAAGTCAGATACGGGAAGCAAGGGAGGTGCAGATTTGTCATGGCCACCCATAGAGCGAAGCCTTGCTGTGATGTTACCACTATAAAGAACAACTCCCAAATGCAGACATTATAGAGGAAGAAAAGCTGTTGATCTAGAGTGCATTTTAGAAAGGTTTGTTTATTCATTTATTTATTTATTTGAAAGGCAGAGAGAGAGAGAGAGAGAGAGAGAGAGAGAGAACAGAGAGGAGGGATATCTTTTATCCACTGTTCCATTCCTTAAATGGCCACAACAGCCAGGGATAGGCCAGACCAGGGCCAGGAGCCACAAACTCCATCCTGGTCTCCCTCATGGGTGGCAGGGGACCAAGCACTTGGGCCATCTTCTGCTGCCATCACCATGTGCGTTAACAGGGACCTGGATCAGAAGCAGACCAGCCAGGACTTAAACTGACACCCCAATATGGGATGCTAGTGTGGCAATTGGCAACTCAACTCATTGCACCATGACGCCTGCCCCTAGGATGCAATTTTGTTGTCTTCTTGTTTCTCTTTCAAAAAACAGAAGAAAAATCAAGTCTTCAGTTTTTCTTACAAGGCTACCATTGTCTATAATTCCTTTATGCTCTGCAAATAAATTATAAAAGAAGCTTAGCAAATATTTTTCCCAAAATGTGTTCAGTGAAACAATTGCTCCACAAGAAGTTACACCAATGATCAAATAGTTTTTTGCAACCCTGAATGTCATTTTTTGTCTTGCATGTTTATGAGGCACAAGAGCATTTATAATGTTATATAAGAATATCCACTTTTTAAACTGAATACCTACTAACAGCTTGAAAATCATTTTCAAAATGTTGATGCAGGGGAACTAGGCCTGTTAACTCTACTAGATTTTACCATCATGTTTTGCCAGGTATAATAATTGAGCCACAATTTAATAGCTACTTTTTGTGGCAGACAGAGGAGAGACAAAAAGAGATTTTCCATTCCCTAGTTCACCAATGGCCTCCAAATGTCTGCAATAGTGGGGACTGAGGCAGGCTGAAACCAAGAGCCAGAGGTTCTGTCCAGGTTTCCCATGTGGAGACATGGCAGTAATCTAGGTACTTGGGCCACCATCTGCTCCTCTCAGGTGCACTGGCAGGAAGCTGGATCAGGAGCAGAGGTGGGACTCAATACCAGGCATTTGAAACCCAAAAGACAGCTTAATCCTCTGTTCTACACTGCCCTCACAATACCGTAGATTTTTTTTTAAAAGAAAAGCTAACATGCTTCATTTATGTTTTTAACTTAGATAAGAAATAGAACTATAAAACTTTCAATTATACAATTTGATTGTCAACTTTATGGTATTTTCGGAACAGTAATTTTACAATGGAGAATTGTAGTTCTACTGTACATTGTGCCTCCTGGTTGCTTGATATGATTTTGATCTGTATTGTTCACCAATATATCCTCAACTCCTAGAATAGTACCTGCATGTAATAGGTGGTTGATAAATATTTATAAGATGACTAAGTGACAATCTCAATAGAATAGACTAATTAATATACTTAACAATACAAAAATTATCTAACAATAAGATTCACAACTACACTAACCCATTTCTTTTCCTTTTGTTTTTATTATTCAAGGTGTACTCCCAGACCTTATGCTACCTCAAAGGAACAGCATTATAAACATTTTCATTGTTAAAAAGACATTTTTAAAAAGGAATAATTGTCAATAGGAACTCATATATATTACATTCAGTGAGCAATGTTAAATGACTGCTTTCTTTCGGCTATACCCCTATCTGCAGCAACTCTCAGCACCTTAGGACTGAGCTGGCTTGGGTTTGTTAGTGTCTAAAAGCATGAAATGTGTCAGAGTTGGGATGATGTCAAATCAGACAGTGCCCAAGCAGCTTAGTATATCACTGTCAGATGCCAGCCTGAGAGCTTGCTGAGTCACCCTGGCATCCTTCAGGGAGCAGGAACATGTTATACAACCTCCCTGGCCCCCAGTCATCCCTGTGGCAAATCCAAGTTGGGCAAATTAATTAAGTCATATAATCATTCAGTCATTCTTTAAACATTTTCGTACTGTCTACTATGTTCCCCAAGGAATGCTGGGGAGTAAATCAGTCACTCCATAGAGGCTCCCTAATGACACTAACAAAATTTAGTGAGTAGTTACTATGTACTGAGAATTTTTCAAGACTGTACATGGTATCCCATTCAATTTTATAGCAACCTTCTGAGATTGTTACTCTTTTTAATCACATGTTGCAAACTAAGACACCCCTGTGTTCTTGGCCACATAGTTAACTAATAAGGGATAGCAACATTTTGAACACAAGTTGGCTAACTGCTGAGCCTGTCATCTCAGCTCCTTGGCAGTTGTGGCCTCCACACTTTAGAAGAAAGCATATGCATTAACGTTGTTACATAAGGAGAGCAAAAACTTGTGCCCCTTCTGTGTGCACACCCTGTTGTATTAGCTTTTCACACTACAACTAATTACCTAAGAGAAGTCACTTATAAAGCAAAGAGGTTTTGTTTGGGATCACAGTTTTGGAGAGCCACCATCCTAGTTCAGGCAGATCCCATGGGTTCAGCTATCTGGTGAGGCTGGAGGATGGCTATGGTGGTGTGTGTGTGAGGAGGGAGCACATGGCTAGCCAGAGAGCAGAAAGAGTAGCTGGGCTGAACGCTCCAGTTTTTATAACCAGCTCCCTTGCGAGGACTACCTTCCAAGGTCATGTCCCTGATGACCTAAGGACCTCCCATTAGACACACTCATAGATCATAATTTGATTATGCCTCCACCCTCTTAGTACCGTCAATCCATGACCCTGAGACTTAACCAACTCAAGTTCAGGAGACACATCTTATCTAAACCAAAGCACCTATGTTGTCTTTTTTCTTCTTTCTTTCTTTCTTTCTTTCTTTCTTTCTTTCTTTCTTTCTTTCTTTCTTTCTTTCTTTCTTTCTTTCTATTTTTTTTTGATGTCTCATTTAATAGAGTTATACAATTAAAGAGTAGCCAATAGGAATTAAGAGCACCAAGCCCTATTAGCTAAACTCCTGGGTTTAATTTCAACCCTGCCACTGACTGGCTGTGTGCTTGAACAAATTATTTCACTACTCTGTGCCTCAATTTCCTGTAAAAGTAAAAGTACAAACTGTATTCAACGATTTAATGAGTATAAGCACAACATTCAAGCCATGACTGGCACATACTAAGCATGATATATCTTAATATTTTTTAAAATCTAGGTAAACAGTAGTTTAAATAAACAGCAAATGACATCCTTCTTAAAAAATCATGGAGAGAGGGGCCGGTGCTGTGGCACAGTGGGTTAACACCCTGGCCTGAAGTGCCGGCATCCCATATGGGCGCTGGTTCTAGACCCGGCTGCTCCACTTCTAACCCAGCTCTCTGCTATGGCCTGGGAAAGCCTGCACCCGTGTGAGAGATCTGGAAGAAGTTCCTGGCTCCTGGCTTCAGACTGGCGCAGCTCTAGCCGTTGCGGCCAGTTGGGGAGTGAACCATCAGATGGAAGACACCTCTCTCTCTCTCTCTCTCTCTCTCTCTCTCTCTCTCTGCCTCTCCTGTCTCTGTGTAACTCTGACTTTCAAGTAAATAAATAAATCTAAAAGAAAAAAATCATGGAGAGAAATGGAAAGGTGGGAGTAAAGCAAGGACAGCCTTGGCCTGTTATGCAGCCAGTATTCTCAGCTCTCAGTGTCATCCAGGTGATGAGTCCCCAGACAACAGGATGTTTTTTGTCTCCATCAGATGCACCCTCTACCATAGCTCCTGTGAGAATTTCCAGCCACTTTGTTCCAAGCTGACTCAATTTCCAGAATTACTGCTTGATCTTCTGAGACGAACTCTTGCCCAGTTTCAACCTATACATTCTTTCACCTAATAGCCAGACGTTTACATTTCCACAACCTCATATAAAGAACAACATGGGTGGTGCCGGTGCTGTGGTGTAGTGAGTAAATCTGCTGCCTGCAGGCTCGGCATCACATGTGGGTGCTGGTTCAAGTCCTAGCTGCTCCTTTTCCAACCCAGTTCTCTGCCTATGGCCTGGGAAAGCTGTGGAAAATGGCCCAAGTGCTTCAGTCCCTGCACCCAAAGTGGGAAACCCTGAAGAAGCTCCTGGGTCTTGGCTCCTGGCTTCAGATCAGCCCAGCTCCAGCCATTGCAGCCATTTGGGGGAGTGAACCAGTGGATGGAAGACCTCTCTATCACTCCATCTCTCTGTAACTCTACTTCTCAGATAAATAAATAAATTTTGAGAATAAATAAATAAATCTTGAGAATACCAAGTTTTAAGTGAAATATATTACAATTACCACAGTATGTCCAAACATGTAGTATATATACTGGAGTAGCAAATTGTACTTTTAAACAAATACTACAAATTTTCTATATAAATATTGATTGAAAAGCTAAATATTGCTTAAAAACAGAATCACTAGAAATGTTTTTATTTTTGGTTAGGCTTACTGGTTCCAGAATTCCATTGGTTATTGTGTTACTAAGTGCTGTGTCTCTTAGCTCCAGCAAATTTTTGTGGCCCCAGCAAAGTCACTTGTAGCCTACTGTGGATTGCACTGAGTTTGCATGCATAATTACAGAGTCTCCAGTAATTATGATTGATCTGAGCATACTTTTGAACATTTTATAATGGAGAAAATATTTGCTGCAGGAAATTTTCATCAAAACATGATTTGCAAGAATGTTGGTTACACAGTTATTTCTCAATACATATGACTGTGTTCCACAAATAACAGTGTTAAATATTGCAGTATCCTTGGGAGGTAGTCAACTGGTAATATTATATTCAATTTTTTATAGTTGGGAAAAACTAAAACCTCTCCTGGATTACTGTATTGAATTAGCCACACTCATTTCTCGACTGTCATTGAAGTTTGTCATGCTTATGAGTCTGTGAGCAGTAGGCTAACAGTCTATACTTTAGTTACCTTTTGAAATATTTTTTTTCCATTATGTTCTTGCTAGGAAGCATAGAAAACACAACATAAAGAATAAAAATCTGGGGCAGCGATTTGGCTAAATAAGTTGCCGGTTGGGACACCCACATCCCACATTGGAATACCTGGGTTTGAGTCCTGGCTCTGTCTCCCAATTCCAGGTTCCTGCTAATGTGCACCCTGGGAGGCTGTAGGGAATGGCTCAGGTAGTTTGGTCCCTGACACAGATGTGAGAGATATAGATTGAGTTCCTTGCTCCCAGAAGATATTTGGGTATAGAACAAGTGAGTGGGAAAACTCTCTATTTCCTTCACCCACTCAAATAAATGGTTTTCTACAAAAAAATAAAATTTATCAATACCACTAAAAACATTTTTGTGTTTAAAAACTTTCTTATGGGCCAGCGCTGTGGCTCAACAGGCTAATCCTCTGCCTTGTGGCACCGGCACACCGGGTTCTAGTCCCAGTTGGGGCGCCGGATTCTGTCCCGGTTGCCCCTCTTCCAGGCCAGCCCTCTGCTGTGGCCCGGGAGTGCAGAGGAGGATGCCCAAGTGCTTGGGCCCTGCACCCCATGGGAGACCAGGAAAAGCACCTGGCACCTGGCTCCTGCCATCGGATGAGCGTGGTGCGCTGGCCGCAGCACGCTGACCGCGGCGGCCATTGGAGGGTGAACCAACGGCAAAGGAAGACCTTTCTCTCTGTCTCTCTCTCTCACTGTCCACTCTGCCTGTCAAAAATTTAAAAAAAAAACTTTCTTATGCTTATATTTTTTGCTTTTCAAACATCATTTTACATATAAGTCACCTAGGAATCATATTAAATGTAGATTCTGATTCAGGAAAGTTGAAGCAGAGCCTGAAATTTTTTGTTTCTATCAGGTTCCCAGATGGTGGTGAGGCTGCTTGTCCATGGATCACACCCTAAGTAGGATGGCCTGTATTTATATCTGCTCCTATGACTATTAGAATGCAGTAGAAAGGCTCTTTAAATCTTGGGCAGTTTTCTCAAACACATTACTGGTAAAAGCTCCTGGCTCCTGGCTTCAGATCTGCCCAGCTGCACCCATTGCAGCCATTTAGGGAGTGAACCAACAGATGGAAAACTTTTCTCTGTCTCTCCCTCTCTCTGTAACTCTACCTCTTCAGATAAAGAAATAAAAACCTTAAAAAATAAATATATAGTGAAAGGCCACTTAGTCTGCTGTTTATGACTGTGATGTGTTTGCACAAAGTAGAAGAATTATTCTATCAGTTCAAATCATAGAGATATTTTTAAATGAGTACAAGAATTCAAAATAAACAAATTATTTTATATTTTTATTTACGTTGAGTATCTACTGTGTATCCAGTGAGATGGTGTGGATATAAAGAAGGAAAACCATGGTCTCAGTCCCTATAGCTAGCTGGGGAAGAGCCTTATAAATAAATGAAAGCAACAGTTTAATAGCTGTGATGACATTCTGGGTGACAAGAGGGGAAGTGATCACTCCTACTTGGGAAGAATCAAGGGAAAGGCCAAAACAGGTATCTACAGAGAAGTAAACTGTGGCCATTATGATTCAGCTATGTAATATGAAGCATTGTGCTAAGAACTGCAGGAAATGGGGTATGATGTAAACATTTAATATTTAATCAAAAAATGTTTATAGAGCATTGCATTCCGTGTGACATGGTACAGTAGCATCTCTGCTTTCAAAAATTTTATAGTCTAGTCTGAGAGTTAAAACACACACATGAGTGGGTATGCATGTGTGTCTGAACTTGTTTTGACATGCAGGTATCCAGGTGTGAAATAAATAAAACGTCGGTAAGTGTAATGGAGGGAGAGGACACCATGAACTTAGCTGATCCAGGGGGGATAGTAGAACTGAAGGAAGACCTTGGAGAGCACAGAGGTGTCAGCTTCATTGAAGAAAATAACAAGGCAAAGGCTTAGACTCAAGAGTGTATTGCTTGGGTTGTTTCCTGTGTGACCATTATGAGACCTGAATTGTGCTCATGGCTCCCAGGCTCAATCCTGGCCCAGGTCCAGCCCACCCCAGCCATTTTTTGCATTTGGGAAGTAAATAAATGGATAGAAGTTCTCTCTCTCTCTGCTGCTCGAATAAATAAATAAATAACATTTTTAAAAGGCAAAAAAGAAGTAAGAGTAGCCTGGAGCAAGCCATTGTATATGTGTTGTTAATATATTGAATTTATTTTTTTTAGATATTAGTTTATTTGAGAGACAGAAAGAGTAAAGCTAGAATTCTCATCCGTTGGCCTCAGATGTCCACATGACCTTGGCCATGGCTAGCAACTCAATCCATATCTCCCACATTGGAGGCAAGACCCAAGTACTCAACCATCATCTGTTGTCCCTCAGGGTGTTCTTTAGCAGGCAGCTGAAATTGGGAGTAGAGCTGAGACTTGAACACAGACACTGTGATATGGGATGTGGACATCACAAGTGGCATCCTAACCCTGTGCCAAATGTCAGATCTATTTGAATTGGTTTAAACCCAGTGTTATGATGCTACAGATTAACTTGACCTCTAGTTCTCTGATAACTATGGGCAGAGAAAAACAGAAATCTCCCCTGAAAGGAAGTGACTCGAGCTTTTCCATGTTCAGGGTGCCTAAAGTAATAACTAATAAAAGAAAGGGAAGTTCTCTCCAGTTTGTTTATTTGCTCCCTTCTAATGCAGTGGGTTGAGATTATAATTTTTATTGTAAAAAGCTTTCAAATGTAGCTAAAAGCAGGAAGAGTAGTTGATGAAAAAACAAACAACTTTGTACTCATCACCCAGCTTGAACAAATACATTTGTCAATTTGTTTTCATTTATATCCTCTCATACTTCTGGTTTGTTTTCTGGACTATTTTATAGCAAACTCTAGACATTATGGCATTTTAACTGTGAATTCTTTGGTATGCATATCTGATAAGACATAAAGATGACACTGTACAAATATATATATTTAACATATGTAAGACATACATAGTTAAATGATTATAGTTTATATATTTATTATATAAATTTATTTTATATTTTATTATAAACTAATAAAAATTTTATTTTTATTATAGTTTATAGTTTATATATATTTTTATATATTATATATACATGTATATATATAATACTATACCACAAAAGGAGTAGTCATCAAAGAAGAAGGTACTTTTCTCTGAAAGGAAGAGAGAATTTCCACTTTGCGTATGGCCTCGTCTAAATACTGACAGAGTTTATGGATTTAAAAGGCTTCCATAGCCTAGGCAGCCCTTGTCAAGAACCTCGGGTGATCACTGACGTCATACATAAGAGTGTTAATTGTTAAGTTAACAACAATAGTCACTGTGCACTAACTTCCCATGCAGGACCTCTGTTCTCAAAGAGTTGCATTATAATTATGTCTAAGTGATGGCAAAAGATGTATCATTCTTGGGTGCTTCTTTTAAAGTTAATTAAGTTTCTAAAAAAGAAGTGAAATTAACTTCAAGATGCAATGACTTCGAACAGCCCTTGTCTCAACTCTTGAGGAACAGGGTGTTTTTTTGTTTGTTTTATTTTTATTTTTATTTTGTGCAAATTGTTGAATACTTTACTTAGTATAGAATTAGTCTTCTGTGTATAAAGTTAATCGAAAATGGATCTTAGTGGAGAATGGGACTGGTAATGGGAGAGGCAGGAGGGGGAGGGGTGGGAGAGGGTGGGAGGGTGGGTATGGCAGGAAGATTCACTATATTCCTAAGGTTGTACTTATGAAATAAATGAAGTTTGTATTCCTTAAATAAAAGGTTTCTTGAGGGGGAGGCAGGAAATAAAATAAAATAAAATGCCATACCACATAAATACTATGCCATTATAAAAACTAATAAAATTACTAGTAATTTTGTAATCTCACCTGATAAGTTGATCTCATTCAAAATTCCAGATTTTTTCAAAGATTTATACAGTGTGGATATCAGATCAAATCAAGTTCTAAACAAGGCTTTCATATATCTGGTTGTTGCCTCTTCTATCTCATTCCCAATTTTTAATCCATTTTCCCCTTTTTAAAAAAAGGATTTATTTATTTGGAAGGCACAGTTACAAAGAGTGAGAGAGACAAAGAGATATTTCATCTTCTGGTTCACCCCCACCCCAAATGGCTGCAATGGCTAGGCCAAAGCCAGGGTCCAGGAATCCCATCCAGGTCTTCCCCATGGATGCAGGGGCCCAAGTGTTGGGGCCATCTTCCACTGCTTTCCCAGGCACATTAGTAGGGAGGTGGATCAGAAATGTAATAGCAGGGACTTGAACTGGTACCCATATGGGATGTCGGCACTGCAGGTGGTGGCTTTATGCACTATGCCACAGCACCGGCCCCCCTTTTTCACTTTTGACTTCACTTTTTTCTTGTGTGGATATTTTGGCAGGACCTACTAATCTAATATAATAAAGGGACAGGAAATAATCAAATACATAGATCATCTTTTAAAATTTGGCCAGCATACATTAAACAAAAGTGACCAATACTTCATTCTTCATGTTATGAATGTTGCTTATTTGTGCTCAGCTATTTTGCTGTAGGAACAGCAAACAAAGAATAAGATCAGGAAGTATAGTTTCTGAGTTATAATTGTAACCCTCTATAGGAAGATATAATTTATCATTCCTATGGGTGAGAGAGGACTCCAGCTCCAGCTATACTCTAGCAGGAGTGAAAATGCACATTTTCAATAAAATGAGTGAAAGTCTTAAGTGTGCTGAGCTGAGATGCTTTCTCAAAACATTTGCCTCTATCCATCTAGATTCCTTAATTGCTGTTAAGTCATCCTAATTTGGAAAGCATCACCCATGGGTGTTTCACTTTACAAATGCCATGATTGTGAAGAAACTTGCTGGAAAAAAAAAAAAAAAAAAACCTCTGATGATTTGCAGAAGCAGGATCTGGCCTTTTTAAGAGTTTTGCCAGTATCCACCCCTGTTTCAGAAAAGCTCCATGCTAAATGGGTCACTTCATTGGCAAAGGCAGGAACTTCTGAGCTTTTATTTAGAAGAGATGAGAAAAGAAAGATAAATTGTGAAGAGAATTAGTAACACAATCGTTCAATTGCAGGTATTTCAATTGATTAACTGTCAGACCAAGCATTTCCCTAAATTCAGAAACTAAATCAATCTGTCTTTTGACATATTCTTTGCAATTTGTTAAGGCTTTTTGTTCAATCAAGAACACCAAACACCTACTATTAGTTCAGGTTTGATTTATAGGTCAGAATTACCTTCCATAACGAAATCTATACATTGCATGATAACTCCACAACCAGTTAATCAAAACTCTTACAACAGACAAGGAATGTGCCAAAAAGTCCAAAATGTAAATCATATGTGGAAACAAGTTAATCATGGCCTTCCAGGTTTGTTACAAGTGTGATTCCCTTTCATGCTGTAAACTTAGAAAGCTCTGTTGTAAGCCATTTCTTTCCAACCCAGATAAGAACTTTCTCCTCCTTGTATATACCAGTTAATTATGTAAGCATTCAACATTACCATATGTTAATTTGAGCAACTGTTTGGAAAGGATAGGTCGTACACCCACAATCTTGTTTCTCGTTACATGTCAAAGTAATTTTGAGTTAAAAATCACAATTCACTCATGGAAACAAGAGGAATAAAGCTGTCAGTAATTTAGCCAAATGAAGTGGTGCTATTGTCCAGTGTTGACCTTGATAAAGCAACTTCAGTATCATACAGCTCTGAAAAACTAGAATCTAACCACTGGACAAAGAACTGTGGCATCAATGTGTCTTAAGACGGAGGTCAGGGAGAAGTTAAATTACTGACCAAATGGGTAAAGAGCCTTCCCTTGACATATAGCCTGATTTTTCAATACCTCTCCAGGCAAGATTGTGTGGCTACATTTGTTTAGGTCATTTTATTTCTACCTTTTGCTTCATACAAAAGGAGGATGGGTAAGATGTGACATTGGTGCTCCAAACGAAAGTAATATGCAGGTAAGAGCACCTGCCTTGACATGATCTTGCTGTCAGAGAAGGGACCATCTCTCTCACAGTTCAGACAGATTCAGTCATGCTGGATGTACACGAGTCAGCTCATGTTTTTATTCGTCGTTGTTAATATGCATGTTTCTAAGTCTCTATAGCTGTATAGTTACAACTTAGAGTTTCCCAGTCTCTATAGCTCTCAGTCTCCTGATGAAAGGCTCTTACTACACATGAGACCCTCTTGTCTCCCTCATAACCAAAGGTTCATGGATCTTGGAATTTAAAGTCTTGGGTTGGGAGGCCTGAGTGTTGTTTGTGTCATGCCTCAGCCTGGGCTATGCCCAAAGGGAAAAATCGAAGTCCTAGAGGAGTTTGTTGCCCATGGTCAAAGTACACACAGTAGACACAATAAACACTCACGGATCAGTAACTGACTCTGTATAGAGTATCTATAATCACATTTTTGAGATTAAGACATAGTTTATATTTTTAAAAGGCAAAAAAGAAACTGGATAACTAAAGAGGAGAAAATTGATCACAAAATATTAGTTAAACTGGGGATGATGCAAAAATGGATTTCCAGTATTTCCACTGGGCACTGGGAAAAGATATCACAAGAAAATTTTAGGGGCCAGCATTGTGGCTGAGGGGGTAAACTTCATCTGATATCTTGATTTCATATGGGCATCAGCTCATCAGTTCATCAGTTCATCAGTCCCAGCTGCTCTACTTCAGATCCAGCTCCCTGCTACTAATGGCCTGGGGAAAGCAGTGGAAGATGGCCCAAGTATTTGGGCTCCTGCCACCCATGTGGGAGATCTGGATGAAGCGCCTGGCTCAGTCCTGACCATTCCAACCATCTCAGGAGTGAACCAGCAGATGGAAGATCTCTCTCTCTCTCCCTCTCTCTCTCTCTCTCTCACTTTGCCATTAAAGTACATAAAATAAATCTTAAAAAAAAAATAAACAACAGAAGCGATGAACTAGCATCTAACTGTAAATAAGATAAACACTTTTATAGGAAGATTCTTTTTCTTCTCTGATATCTGCAATTTTCTGAAATGTAATTTCAACTTGAATCCTCTGTTAGTGTGAGCACCACAAAGCAAGACCAGGGAGGGAAATCTCTGGTGTGTCTAAGATCATGATTATCAAAAACCCCTAGAACACAGTATCACCTCCCTCTTCTATGGTGTTATGACACACACTACTAAATGTTACCTGCTCATATTGAATTAGTCCTTTCTCCTCTTAAGAAAACGCTGATCTTTTTTTACTGAGTTGCAGTATATGCAATGCAAAAAAACTTTCCAGTCGTCCTTGCATCAGGGACAATGTGATAAAGCAGAAACCCAGTTGGAGACACATTTGAGAATATCTCACAGGAGAGCATAGTCAGCCAGCATCCATCCTCTTGCCTTCTGACGGCTCCTTTGTGCCTCATGGAACATGTACCCAGCACTGCTTGGCAGTCCTGAGCCAAAATGATACATTAAGGAAAGTGGCAGAGCTGAAACTAGAAGGAACTGACTCCTTGGGGACCTTGTAGAATGGAATAGCAGTTCTGGATCATCTGACTCTAGATATTTTTAATGTGAGAAATAAAGCCCTTAATCTATTTAAGCCTAAGCTTTAGAAGTTTCTGTTGTACAAAAACATAATCCCCAAGTGTATTTCATTCATTATCATAATGTTTCACTTATATTAGCTCATGAACATTTGATGATGTAAAATCCTCTGCAGTAGAAATTATTATCACAAAACCAAAACAAATTACCTAGCATTGAATAATTTGGTTATGTTGAATTTGCTCTCCCACTTAAATCACAGATCCAGTTCCCCTCCTCCCACCTCACACATTTTTCTGACCTCTCTTCTCCACTTGTGCTACCATGGCCTTGGCTCAGCCTTTCCTAACCTGAACTGCTACCAAAGCCTCCTGATTATTCCTTCTACTTTTATACTTTCAGCAACTCCTTTAAAAAAAAGTTTCTTGTTTGAGAGGCAAAGAGATGGATACAGAGTGAGAGAACAAGTAAGCTTCCATCCATCTGCTGGTTCACTCCCCAAATGCCTACAACAGCAAGGGCTTGGCCTCCGTAAAGCTGGGAGTCAGAAAGTCAAGCCAGTTTTCCCACATGGGTGGCAGGAACCCAACTACTTGAGCCATCATCACTGCCTCCCACAGTCTGCTTTAGGAGGGAGCTGGATTAAGGAGTGAAGGTGGGATTCGGACCCAGGTGTTCTGATGTGAGATGCCAGCACACCAATCAAACCCACCAGGCTAAATGCCCACCTCCAACAACTCTTTATTCAATGGCAGGTACAGTAGTAAATCCTGAGGGAAGAATAGCAATGTAGATATATATATATATATATGGCTCATGTCATTGAGCAGCCTAGATTCTGATTATTTCCTATCAACAGTGATCTTCCCCAAACTGTAAATGTGGTCATGTCAGTCTTAAAATCCTAAAGTAACTCTGCACGCCCTTTCTTCTAGGGAAACTGAAAGCCTTGCATTTCATGTAAGTCTTTCAGAATGTTGCAGTATGCTAACTTGCAGCTTCATCATACCATACCATGCCTCCTTTCGTCAGCTGCTTCTTCCAGGTTCCCTATTTTCAAGCTCACTGAAGCTAGGTAATGTATATAAAGCGCCTTTATGCAGGGCTGGAACAAATAGACACCCACAAAATATGCCTTAACTTCCTCAGACCTTCCCCAAACATACCATACACATTCACCTTCTGGTTTTACATATAATTTGGCCAGAAATTCCTTGTTTGCCTTCCCTCCCAGAAGATCTTCTCATGAGTGTTTAAGACTCAACTTTAATGCTGGGAGTTCTAGATGTCCCTGTGACATAGAGAATCAGTGTTTATGTTTTGTACCTCCCTCCTACATCCTAAATCTTAAAAGTTCCTAATTCAAAAGAATTATTCATAACTGCACTTAATGCACTTCAGACAAATTAGGTTTCTGGTAGATAACCACTGAAAATAATATACTGATAGAGATCAAGGAAGATGCTATAGAACTGGCTATTATGGGAAGCAGATTGCAACAAATTTCCAGTACCCAAAAGCAGCTAAAATGTTCAGCTCTAAATAGAGGCAGTGGTACTATTTGATGCAGCATGTGCAACTAATTTAATTAATTCAGTATTTATTAGGCTTCTGATGTATGGACCTAAGTGGAGTTGCTGACAAAGTAAACAGATTGGACAGGCTGATATAAAGCCAATGTTTTCCTGAGGAATTGAGAGAGAAGAAAATGTGTAAGTGTGTTTAGGTGAGAGAGTTGAGAGTATAGATGAGAAAATAAATTATTGGACCCCTGAGCTTAAATTAGATAAAGAATGAAATGAGAACCCAAATAGACTGATAAAAATGGGACAAAATCAAGCGATTAGGCAACTGAACATCTCAATACGATCAAAGAAATCAGTGTAGTGAATATAATGCATGACAATACTAAAAGAACAAGAGATCATGATTAGGAAACGGAAAGTTTGAAGATGTCATTGTCAAGGCATTCCCTGGGGAAGAAAAAAAAATCCACCTAGCAATCATGGTCATGGAGTGGAATGAGGGTTGCCAATTATTTGAGATGAAGCTGCAGTGTTGAACTTTTGTCTTCATGGATAAGCAGGTCTTCCAAAACAATGGATAGATTTGGAGTAAACACAAAGGATGCAAGTCAAGTCAAAAACACTCTAAGTGTTTGTGTCATATTGTCTATGCAGTCAGCTAGAGATCAATATAGCTGAACAGTTAACCCTCACAAGGGAAGGAACATTTACACACCAATGGAGCAATAATGCTATGAAGCCCCTCCGTATTACTTGCACATATACCAAAGTCTAGTGAAGAAAAGGAGGCATAATTAATTTTAGTTGAAATTGTTCAGGGAAATTTTGTTCTTAGGGGGGAAAAACTGGCTTAAATTGGTTTCAAGAAGGTGCAGTGAGTTTTCTATGAAGATCAAGATGATAGACATTTTCTTCATCATCAAGTGGAATTTCTTAAAGATGTAAATATTGCAAGAGCATTGACTAGTAGGAAGCCGGCCAGAGGAGAAGAAACAGAAAATCATTGGCATGAAAATATGGAGAGAACAGATAGCCTAAGGAGTTTTCTTTTTGGCAAACATGATGGTTTCTGAGGTTCAGTGGAATGCAGCGGCATGGAGATTTTAAGAAAACACAGGAGACAAGTGCTTGGAAGACTGGCTCAGACTGAGCTGCAAGTACATCCCAGGTCAGTGTTAGCCTTCCATGGCCTTTGCTCTGGTTCATATGTAAACATTCTTGGGAAGTTGTTATGGTTTCTCTAATGAAATGCTCACCCAGGTGGATTGGAATTAAAATTGCATGACCTCCAGATACTCATCTCCTGGTGGAAACCTCCCAGTGAGAGATGACTTAAGTTTCTGAAGGAATATGCTGGGGCTGGATTGGGTCTGTTCTTGGGGAGGCCCTTGGCAAGCAGTCAAAGGTGAGATCCAGGAAAAGGAGACTCGAGCTCTCAAAAATATAAAAAGGGCAGAAAATCAAATAATCATTGATTCCATTACATGGGAAGCACAGAAAAAGTATTTGTTGAATGAATTAACATAAGCTGCAGCTTTTGACTTTCAGTTAGAAAATAGTGTTTATAGTACATTTTCAAATTGCTGAAAAGGACAGTAGAAAATACTTCTCTTTCTTTCTGGCTGCCCTGTATCTGAGTCACTTCTCTAATTAGGGAAGTTCTTACTTTATAAGTCAGAGTCAGAAATGAGAGCTAGATCCTCTCTTTTTCCACTGTGCCTTGCAGGTCAGGTGTATGCATGAGATCTCGGGCTTAGCCAGTGAGACTGAGATCTGGAATGTAGACTGGCAAAGAAGCCTGTCTTGTGGCAGGAGTTTTGGAAGTAAGATTAATATCCCAGAGCAGAGCCGGCGCCGTGGCTCAACAGGCTAATCCTCTGTCTTGCGGCGCCGGCACACCGGGTTCTAGTCCCGGTCGGGGCGCCGGATTCTGTCCCGGTTGCCCCTCTTCCAGGCCAGCCCTCTGCTGTGGCCCAGGAGTGCAGTGGAGGATGGCCCAGGTGCTTGGGCCCTGCACACCATGGGAGACCAGGAAAAAGCACCCAGCACCTGGCTCCTGCCATCGGTGCGCCGGCCTCAGTGCGCCGACCGCGGCAGCCATTGGAGGGTGAACCAACAGCAAAGGAAGACCTTTCTCTCTGTCTCTCTCTCACTGTCCACTCTGCCTGTCAAAAAAAAAAAAAAAAATCCCAGAGCAGAACTGGTGGCAGTGACAGTGGCAATGGCAGTATCAGCTCCATTCTGGTGGCATCATCAGTATGAGCTACAGGGTGTTATATTTAATGGAAGTAGAAATCATCATTCCCCAGTCCCCAGCCAGTTCTGCATATTATTTATGTTGGTTTTTTTTCTAACTGTTCATCCCTTGCTTCTGGTTTTCCATCCCCATATGATTCATACACAATACACTGTTAAATAAATTGAATTTCTCCTTAAATTGGGTAGATTTTATTATTCCCACAACCAAAAAACCCTACTGTTACACATGTTTAAACCAAACTGACAGAGGCTAAAATGAAGAAATGGATAAATGAAAGAGGTTCATTAGATGCCAATGAGAAACCTGGTTGGGAAGTTGTGGTTCTTTCTAAGGTTGTGAAGCAGTCAGTTAGACCATCTATTGCTCTTGAACTTCAACCACAGGTGAAAGGAGTCACTGATCCTGGGGAAATGGTAGGAACATCAGTGAATGCCTTTCAGTGAGGTTCCATGGGAATGAAACATCTTACAACTGAGGATGGACCTTCTTAAGGAGGGAAGCTGGAGACATAGCAACGGCAGATAAATTTGAGCCAGGAAGCAAGCCTAATCTTTTGGGCCTGTCTTAAACAATTTTTATAAAATTGTTTCTGCTTGACAAAAAGAAAAACCCAGATGGCAATGATTGGATTATGTGTATTGCCTTCTCACCCAAGGTTATTGTTTTAAATTGCCTCAGGGCTGAGGTCATTAATCTGAGGTCTAGGAGGAACGGGCTTCACATAGAAGTCCCTGGCATGGAGACAGGAATTCTCAGACTCACAGTCTATTTCTAGAAAAGATCGCTGGCTGTGCTATTAGCCCATGGAATTGACTGGAATCATCCGGAAGCCTACTGAGTTCTTACAGGAATTGTATTACCAAAGAAAGCCCAAGGTTAATAAACAATGGCCTGTTGACTACTTGGAAACTAAGGCAATTCCCTTAGCTCCCAAACTCCCACCAATAGGACATACACTTCTAAGGCTCGTAGCCCCAGAGAAGGCATTTTTCTCAATGTTCATCTCCAATGTTACCATCAAATTGAATTATGTTGATCTGCTTAGGGTAATGATCATAACAAACATACTCGAAATGTCCCAGACACAATAGGAATTTATTTCTTATTGACATAACAGGACTGAGCCCTGAAAACAAAGGTGTTACAGCCTTCATCCATGCAGTAATTCAGGGATCCAGGCTGAAAGAGATTCTTCCATTTCAACACGTATCTTTTAAGTATCACCACCTTAGTAAGCAGGAAGGAAGGAAACTAACAACATATAAATACACATGTTGTTGGTTTTATGGGGCCCCAACCTGAAAGTGTTGTTTGACATATCCACCAACATTCTATAGGCTAGAATTCAGTCTGTAGGGCTACAGCTAAGTCCAAGGAAGGCTGGGGAAGGAGACCTCTGTGTACTCAGGAGGAAGAAGAAACAAATATTGGACACCTGCCACCTCTTTCTGCCACAAAAAAATGAAAGACTTATCCCTGAGGGTAGATCTTGGTCTGTACAAGTAGGTGACCAGGGTTTTCTCTCTACGGCCAGGATGGAAAGTCCTTGTTGTTCTCATCCAACAGAATGCAGGTCCTATGGACCAGTGACTGTTGTCAGTCATTTCCTTTTGGCTCCTTTTAGAATTATAGTTGTTTTTGGAGAAAGGTTAGGGGGAAAGTTTATTATATTTTATATTGGCCACATTAGGAATCAAAACTGGCTTTGAGCCTCTGTCCACAGACCATGGTAGAAGTTAAAGCTAAAAGCCCAGAAATCTCAGATGTAAAATTGGGACTGCTGAGACTACTTTTTTGCCTTTTAGGGAGGTGTGGATATATTTTAGGTACATGTGAGCACTTTTTACTAAGTATGATGGGACAAAGGTTATGTATTTAGATATTGGTTGGGCAAAAAGTGGGTCTGAGGAGGCATTTCTGATTGTGCACCTTTGCTTCCCCCATTTGGACAGAATTAAAATTTTCTTCAAGTGACCAATTCTCTTCCTTATTTGATCACCCATGGTCATCTCACTCTTGTTGTCCCTGGTATGGGGAAAGCATGAGATACAATTCAAGCTACCGAAACATAAAAAAAAAGATTTCACCACTAATGGAAAAGACTTACAGGATAAGGGGATCTCTTCTTCCACTTGACCTTGCTGTGCACGTGTTGCCATATCCCTAGTTATGTCAATATTATGTGATCATGAAGAGAGCTGGACTGAAGTGTTGGCAATAGGAGTATAACAGAGCCAAAAGATGGAGAGAATCTCCATTACAGTTATAATCTTATTAAGCCATTAACTTCACTGGCCTTGGAGTTTCCCAATAAGAGCCCTCAAACCTCTTCTTATGTAAGATAATAGATTGTTATTAGTGTTCAAGAGATTTTGAGTCAAGTTTTCTATTATTTTTAGCTGGAATCCTGAAAGGATGCATTTGTTTTCGGTTGCTGTTAATAGAATAACAATGACTGGGTTGTTCATAAAGAAAAGAAACACTTCTTACAGTTCTGGAGGCTGGGAAGACCAAGTCTGAGGCACTTGCATCTGACTCAGGTCTTCTTGTTGTGTCGTGCAGTGGCATAAGACACAAGGGTCAGACACTGCAAGGGAACAAGAGGTAACAGAACCTGCTTTTAAAACAAACCTGCTCTTGCCATAGTACCCCTCCCCCATAATAAGGGCATGAATCCATTCATGAGAGCAGAGTCTTCATGACAGAACCACTCTTAAAGATGCTACCTCCCAGCACTGTTGCACTGGGAATCCGGTTACCTACAGGAGAACTTTGAGAGATGCATTCAAACCAGTGCTGCCTCCTAGCTGATGGAGATCCTTTGTGGTACCCAGTCCAAATATCTCCATATTACACATGGGAAACCCAATTTTTCATGCTTTTTTCATAGCTATTTTTCATAGTGGATACATTTTTTGCATCTGATAAGTGTACACTGTCCTTTGTAGATGAAGATAGCTCTGGGAATACACATTAATGAGAAAGTATGTGCTTCTTGAGGGTGTAGAGTTGGATTGGTCCATCTATGTCATCTCAATCAGTTCTCTTTGTAACTGAGAACACATATTTGGTAAGCAGCTGGATAGGGTCACTGGTATAGGGCTGGTTATAAAATGGGCTGCAGTTCTGTCAGAGTAGAATGCATGGGCCAACCATCAGAAGTTACTCTGAGTAAATAACTTCATTCGAGCCCTGTGACATGGAGGGAGTTGAGAAATCGCCTTAGGTTCTATTATACACTAACTCTATTTCCTTGGACAGATAAGTAGCAGCAAAAATAAAGCTTTGCAGATGTGAGGAGCTTCCAAGGTATTTTAAGATCCAGTGTTTGTTTTTGTGTTTTAAGCGTGCTGTTTTTAGTAGCTGAACATTTCCTATGACTTTTTCTGAAGTCACTACAGATCATTTTCTTCCCATTCTGTTCTATTGTACTCTACTTCCACCTTTCAATTATTGTGAATATGTAATGATGAAAATAACAGCAATAAATAATACATTGTTTTTTATATATCATCTTTCCAGCAAAGAGAAAAATTCATGCTGAGCTGCAGGGAGAACTGGGTGGCAGGTCTTGACAGGCAAATATGTATGGACTGTTTGGAAAGCAGCAGTTTTTACTCCTATTTGGGAAAGATGGCAGGGAATGGGTAGAAGAGCCACATCAATGTTCTGGAGTCTACCCCCTCACTCCCTTTTTGTTTGTTGTTGTTATTTCTTAATCTAGCTCATCCCTGAAACGAATGTATGGAACATCTGAGCGTGCTAAAAGCAGTCTTCCTTTATGTTTTTCTTCTTTCTCAGAAGTGTAAGGATCCTCAACAAACAAATACAGTGGTAATAACAACATGGATTTGCAGAACCTTAGGCGAGTAATATGATAGTTTCACTCCCTGAGGCAAGGCATTAATTAAATAAAATCTTAATTGATCTTATTCTCAAAGTATGGAACATTCTGGAATCAAGGTGATCTAAAGTAAAACCCCAGGCCGGCGCCGTGGCTCAACAGGCTAATCCTCCGCCTTGCGGCGCCGGCACACCGGGTTCTAGTCCCGGTCGGGGCGCCGGATTCTGTCCTGGTTGCCCCTCTTCCAGGCCAGCCCTCTGCTGTGGCCCAGGAGTGCAGTGGAGGATGGCCCAGGTGCTTGGGCCCTGCACCCCATGGGAGACCAGGAAAAAGCACCCAGCACCTGGCTCCTGCCATTGGATCAGAGCGGTGTGCCGGCCGCAGCACGCCGACCGCGGCAGCCATTGGAGGGTGAACCAACGGCAAAAGGAAGACCTTTCCTTCTGTCTCTCTCTCTCACTGTCCACTCTGCCTGTCAAAAAAAAAAAAAAAGTAAAACCCCAGCTCTACCACTTAAGAAGTTTATAAGTTGCTCATGTAGCTTCACCTGTCTCTAAAATTAGGGCAATAAAAACTAAGTTATTCATTTTTTTTTTTACTTTTTCATACTATCCTCTTTCAAACATTTAAAGCACACTATGAAATAGTATTTGCATAATAATCACCTGGGGACTGACAAAACAGAAAATGGAAAAGCAGTAAAAAAGGGAGAAAGAACGTTAAATACAGAAATTGACATAATAGCCAAAAATATTCATCACATTTAAATGTAAGGTTTGTAGAAGTCAGAGTACAAAGGAGAAAATCAAACTACATATATGAAGTTTACATTAAGAAGAATGAATATTGGTTTCTCTGAGGACATATGACATTTTCTATGTGCTGAATTCTCAAATAAATGGAAAATGTTTAAGATCAATAATGCCCAACTCTTATGGTTGTTAAGGGCATTAAATGCATAAAAATCTGTACAGATTGTAAACTACTATTTAAAAGTTTATAAAATTATAATTAACAATAGCAAACTATTGTTTAATAGTTGTTCGTATATAAATGTTAATTAAACATATTTCCAGAGACTGAAGTTGAAAGCAGAGGGAAGAATTTTGATTTTTTATTCTTTTCCATAGAAATCCTTTCTATAATATACTCTGTGCTTTTCTGCGTTCACAAGCAATGCTTTCAAGGCATAATTGCACTTTTATAAGGGATGTAAGAGTTCATCATCATAAATATCAATGGCTGTGGTTTGCAACGTCTGTAGCTATAATGTGAATATGAAAAAATTGTGTGTAATGATGAATGGAAAAAACTGCACCAATGGATCTGACACTTGCTGTCTAGGAAAAACAATCACTAATATTTGTTTTCTTTTAAACAATTTGATTCTTATAAAGGTAGAGTGAAAAATTTGCAGCTATTGAACCCTTGGGCAGTGTAACGCAGCTGCTTTTCTGCAGAACTAATTAGTGAACCTGAAGTTGAAGCAAGCAGCCTACTCCCAAATGATTTCCTCACCCTCCAGATAATCTTCATGTTCACCATGTCTCTTCCTCCTCAACACCATTCAAAGCATTATCTTTTGTTTCAGCACCATAATTCAATGATCCAGGGGCATTTTCTTGTCAGCTTGTGGTTCCTCTTTTACTTCACTTATGTAGTCTGAGGATGGGATATGTAGAAGGAATATACTTCAGTACTTCAGGAAATTGTCCAGGGATAAAGGGCAGTAGCTTATTGCAAAGCCTATGAACAATATGAACAACATCTAACAGGTTCACCTCATTACTAAAGCTTGCTGAATGCTTCCTTATACCTAGTTTTGTTTAAACCTCATAATTCTTACTCTGTGTGTTAGTGATTAAGTTCTCCATGTCACAGAGAATAAGATATACCTGGATTTGAATTCTGGCTCCGAGACCTTATTAGCTATGGGAGCTTGGGCAGTTTTTAGTATATTTAAGGAAGCAAAATGCTCAACCACCAAATAGAAATAAAATACCTACATGAATGCGATCATATCTGTGAACCTTCTTCCACACTGTCAGACATAGTAGGTACATAAGAATGGTGATTATTGTTACATTATCGGAACAGAAACATTGCAGCCACAAGTAACACTGTAAGTTGCATAGTAAGATAATTAACATCAGAGTAGATATTTGGCATGGTGGTTAAGATGCCACTTAGGATGCCCATATCCTATATCGAAGTTCCTCAGTTCAGGTTCCAGCTCAGGCTCCCAATTCCAGCTTCCTGCTAATACACTCCCTAGGAGGCATCCCTGCCCACCCACATGGGAGTGCTGAATTGAGTTTTCAGCTGGGCCCTAGTCATTATGGGCATTTGGCATGTGAACTAACAAATGGGAACTCTCTGACTTTCTGACTTTCAAAAAAAAAAAAAAAAACACAGTCTTCAATGTCATTGAAAATTACAATCATTTTAATTAAAATCTTTTCTTGTATAGAATTATTTCTTTACTGATACTTTGGTCTATAATTTGAATTAGTCTCCAAAGACTAACTTTTTTCCCCCAGAATAAGCCATAAAATCTAGGACTGGGGCCAGTGCCATGGCTCACGTGGTTAATCCTCCGCCTGTGGTGCTGGCATCCCATATGGGCACAGGGTTCTAGTCCCGGTTGCTCCTCTTCCAGTTCAGCTCTCTGCTGTGGCCTGGGAGTGCACTGGAGGATGGCCCAAGTGCTTGGGCTTCTGCACCTGCGTGGGAGACCAGGAGGAAGCACCTGGCTCCTGGCTTTGGATCGGTGTAGCTCCTGCTGTAGCAGCCATTTGGGGAGTGAACCAACAGAAGGAAGACCTTTCTCTCTGTCTCTCTCTCACTGTCTAACTCTGCCTGTCAAATAAATCTTCTGGGACTTATTTTAGGAAGTTAGAAAAAGGAGACTGAATCAAGGAAAAGCATTGCTGTCTGCAGGCATGGTTAGTTTGTGCTCTGTATTCAGCCAATAAACTCAGGCAGCTACAAGACTCCAGACTGAATTTCAATCCCTAATATGTTCATATTACAGGAGTCTCTACCATTAGTGCACAAAACTTCTTCTTTTTCGATTCATCCCAGAGGCATCCAATTATCCTCTAGGTATTTTCTGGGTTACAGTTGGCCCAAATAGCTCCATTTCTTCAGGTTAGTAAACTGTTTATAGATTATTTATCCCCAAACAAGCCACAATTGTTCAGCAGCCGCCTAATTTGCTGATTCCCTGTCACCAGCTATTTCAATTTCTAGTAGCACACCTCACTTTAAATGGCCAAGCAATGGCCTTGAGAAAGCTCACACACCCTGTTTTCTGAGAGAGGCCAGCCTTTTCAGCCAGCACTAGGTCAGATGTGATGAGTGCTTTGATCTTTTCACTGAGGCACATGGTCTCTGTGTCAGATATCACTGGTGGACTATTTCACAAGTTGTTGCACCCAGGTTGGCACCAGGACTGGGCAGAGATTAAAACTGAGACTCGGTGGTAGGTGTACACAAGTACACACTGAGAGCCAAGCAGGCCTGTGCCAACAGAAAGTTGTACTACAGGGAGGGAGATAAGACACGGAGCCAGAGTCCAGTCAAGGGTCAGAGGACAGGAACAGGCTGCGCAGCAGCCAATGCTGCTGGCCCCAGGGTAGCGCTGGTCACACGGGACCACCTGTGGGAAGAGCACAGCACTGACACCACTTCACACAGCCAGAGAGGACTCGGCTTGGAAAGAATTCGAGCCTCTTCCACTTCAGAGACCTGGTGGTTTATCAAGGCAATGCATGTCAACTTTAATGGCTTAGAGCTAGTTTATCATGCTATAGTCTCCTCAATGTTGTATTGGAAATGAAATATATACTTCCTTTTTGATATCACCACTCCAACCAATGTTGGGAAATTTTGTATTCTAGTAGGTTTCCTATGGGAAAAAAAAGCCACTTGTTTGAAACAGTTTAAGGATAATTAAACTATTTGTCTAAGCATTCTTCTACTTTAATTTCATATTTTAAAAACATGTCCATGATAACTTTATAAATGATTCATTAAAGGCATCCTTTTTAAGTGTCTTGTATTTAATAAAGACTTTCATAAACTATTTAAATATATTAAGTAAATTAACAAATATCCTGTACTTGCTCTCATTTAATGAGGCATTATTGTTTTGATAACAGTAAAAAAAAGATGTTATGATTTTATGGTGTAGATGTCAGGAACAATGAAATGCAATGGAGGTTTGCATTCAATAGAGGATTAAATTAAACATGAGATTAAGTAGAAAATCACAGTACATGGCATATGTTAACTACTTGGTTAATATTCGTTCCATTTAGAGAAATGAGAAATTCATCTTCTGTACCAAATTGACTTGGTTGATATTTCCTATAATTCAGACTCACCAGATTTTTGCTAAATTTCCATTTCACTTTTTAAAGATCTTTTTTATTTGAAAAGGAGAGAGAGAGAGAAAGAGAGAGAGAGAAACAGCTCCCATGTGCTGGATTATTCCCCAAATGCCTACAACAGCCAGAGCTGGGCAGGCAGAAGCTAGGAGATGGGAACTCAGTCCAGATCTCCCACGTGGCTGGCAAGGACCCAACTACTTGAGCTATCACTCAAGTGCACATGCTTAGCAAGATGCTGGAATCGGGAGTGGAGCCAAGATTCAAACCCAGGCACCTGCTGTGGCCTGCAGGTATCTCAAGCAGCATCTTACCTGCTGCACGAAACACCCATCCCTCCATTTCCTTTTGAATCCTATAAACCTTGTCCTGATATGGAGAGGTGGGAGAATAATACCCACCCCCGCCCCCGAACCTGAAGGGTTCCAGTTAATTTTATGTTTTCCTACCGCCAGACAGAAACAGGCTTTGGAACTGGAACTCTTTCCATTCAACCTCCTATTGGTTCCTGTGCACTCATATTAAACTTCTAGCCTTCTGTCCGGTCCTTTCTGGCTTCCTGTTTACCAGAGGTTCTAAGGCTTGCCTCTCCCCATAGGACATACAGTGGGCAAGAAAGCCAGGCCACTGTGTAGTACCTGTACTGGCTCGATAAGGAGGCAAAGCAACAAGGTACCAGATCAGGATGTGTGAATGTGGAAACAGAGACTGGAATGTATTAGAATGAAACAGTTCAAGGTGAGAGGAGAGAAGAATCAATACATAGCCCTCAGTTGGTGAAAAAAGAAAATATGGTTTATGGTTTTGTTTGTCTGCATTTGATTCTGCATAATTACCAAGGTACAACATTAGCCACAAACAGCTCTGAAGAGGGAGAATGGAAAGGATCAAAGTGTGTGTGTTGGGCAAGGGGAAGTGATAGAAGCCAGGGTGATATAAATCAGTGAGATAACCCAGCTGCAGTGGGAGAAGAGGCAATTGAGCATATATATGCAGGAGGCTAACGAAGGTATGGGAGAATACCAATGAGGTACTGGACTCTTAAGCAGCAAAGTGGTGCGCTGTGTATTTGATATTGGAATAGGTAGATGGTGAATCAGGGGATCTGAAGAATGAAAGAAAACTGAAAGGTAGTCCGTAGGCAGAAAATCAGGGAGGGGACTAGTTCAGAAATAGAATTAAAAATAAAATAAACAACAGGAAGAAATATGGAGAGGGAGGAATACACAGTAAATAATTCAGAAGAATGTAACCATTGGTTTCCTAAGGAGAGTGAACTACGTAAGTAATTGTGACACCTTGTGGTGTCTACCATGGAGCAATTCTTTTCTAGTTGCTAGTTGTCTGAGCCCTGATACTGCTGGAGGCTTTTGGTCTCCTAATCTTCCTCCTATGGCACATTCAGTATTTTATCTTTTAGAGTGTCTTAATTCTTAAGAATAAAATGTTTAGGGGCTGGCGCTGTGGTGCAGCAGGTTAACGCCCTGGCCTGAAGTGCTGGCATCCCACATGGATGCCGGTTCTAGTCCCGGCTGTTCCTCTTCCGATCCAGCTCTGTGTTGTGGCCTGGGAAAGCAGTGGAGGATGGCCCAAGTACTTGGGCTCCTGCACCCGTGTGGGAGACCCAGAAGAAGCTTCTGGCTCCTGGCTTCGGATTGGCGCAGCTCCGGCTGTTGCGGTCATCTGGGGAGTGAACCTGCGGTGGAAGACCTCTCTCTCTGTCTCTACCTCTCCTCTCTCTGTGTAACTCTGACTTTCAAATAAATAAAAAGAAAAGAAAAGAAAAGAATAAAATGTTTATAGGCTTGAAAGCCTATGCACTTACTTGATACATCCTGATCTAACAAATGATCTAGCTGTTGTAGATATCACAAGTCCTTCTGTGTGTTATCTACCTGATGGTCATGACACCTGCTAGTAGGACATGGTTTTGAGGTGGGCAGAGATCCTCTGATTGTAGGCTGTGTAGCATGTTCCAGGGAATAAATTCTGATTGGTCCAGGCCATTCATAATAATGTCTTCTGTTGATGGATCAAGAGGTAGCATGTGAACTAGTAATGGCCAAAGAAACATAGAGGGAAACTTGGCATTTGCCTTCCAGCCTCAGGAGAATACAGGAGCTTATTCCATCCTAGTAGTGATGCTGATGTGAAGACATAATACCTGGAAATGTGGCAGCTATCTTGCAACCATGAGACAAGAAGTACAAATATGGAGACTTGAAAAGCCCACTGAGAATTGAAGAATGAAAAGTATCCGGTTCCTACATGATCCTGTTTTATAGCTGAGGCCATTTAAACAGCTGCTGACGTCCACCTGTGTTTTTTGTGTAAGCTGTTATTTAGCAGGATTTTCTCTTACTTGAACCCAAAAAGCATTTGATCTCTCAATTCAATCTGGAGTGAACAACATTCACTGAATGTTTTAGGTCTTAAAAAAACATATTTCGAGGCCTACGTTGTGGCATAGCGAGTTAAGCTGCCACTGTGACACCAGCATCCCTTATGGATGCCAGTTCTAGTCCCAGCTGCTCTACTTCCAATCCAGCTCCCTGGCTAATGTGCCTAGGAAAGCAGCAGAAGATGACCCAAGAGCTTGGGCCTGCCACCCAGATGGGAGGCCCGAATGGAGTTCCAGGCTCCTGGCTATGGCCTGGCCCAGCCCTGAGCCACAGTGTCCACTTGGGAAGTGAACCAGCAGATGGAAGATCCCCCTCTCTCTGCCTCTCTCTCTAGAACTCTGTCAAATAAATAAATAGTAAATCTTTAGGAAATAAAGGAAAATAGCATTTTCATTTTGACTCCTTATTAATAATTCTAAAATCTGTTTAAGAAACACCTAAAGTCTTAGCTTCTTAGAGTAAAAGGGCCATCAGAATGTTTTTATTTTACCTTGAGGACAAAGCAGAGGAATAAGTGACCGGTCAGTGACCATTCACCCAGACAGTGACAAGCAGGACTGGAGTACAATCCTGACTTGTGAGTGGAGGCACAGTGACACTGCCAGTTACTGAAGCCCTCTCACGAGAAAGCAACGGCCAGCTGTGGCCTTCCTGAAATTTACCTGTGTGTCACCTTCAGTTCTTTCTTGGTTCTTTTTCTTGTTCTTTTTTTTTTTTTAATTTTATTTATTTATTTGAGAGAGATAATTACAGAGAAGGAGAGACAGGGAGAAACATCTTTGATCCTCTGGTTCCCTCCCCAAATGGCTGCAAGGGCCGGAGCTGAACTGATCCGAAGCCAGGAACCAGGAGCCAGGAGCCAAGAGCTTCTTCTAGGTCTCCCATGCTGGTACAAGAGCCCAAGCACCTGGCCATCTTCTGCTGCTTTCCCAGGCCATAGCAGAGAGCTGGATGGGAAGAGGAACAGCCGGGACCCGAACTGGCACCTGTATGGGATGCTGGCGCTGCAGGCGGAGAAATAGCCTACTATACAACAGCACTGGCCCCTTATTCTTGTTCTTACACATTGTACATTTCTTATTTTTTTCACTTTTCCTTTCTGATTTTGTCACTGTTTCATTTATTTCCTCTCTTTCTATAACCTAAATATTGCCTTCCTTTTTCTTTGGATTCTCTGTTTTTACTTTACTAATTCCTTTCTTTCTTCTCTCCATTTTTATTTTCTATTTTCTCTTCAAAACACATATGTGTAGCACTTTATATGTTTATATGATCTTCTACCTTGGGCTGGCATTTTGGCGTAGTAGCTAAGCCTCCACCTGCAGCACTGGCATCCATATGGGTGCAAGTTCATGTCCCGGCTGCTCCTCTTCCAATCCATCTCTCTGCTATGGCCTCAGAAAGCAGTGGAAAATGGCCCAACTGCTTGGCCCCTGCTTCCTGCTTCCTGCTTCCATTTAAGAAACCTAGAAGAAGCTCCCGGCTCCTCCTAGCTTTGGATTGCCTCTGCTCCAGCCCTTGCAGCCATTTGGGAAGTGAACCAGCAGATGGAAAACCTCTCTTTCTCTCTCTCTCTCTCTCTCTCTTTCTCAATCTGTAACTCTGCATCTCAGAAAAATAAATATTTTAAATAAAGATCTTATACTTTTAATCTCATTGGTTCTTTTTTAAAAATTTTTTTATTTGACAGAGTTAGACAGTGAGAGAGAGAGAGAGAGAGAGAGAGAGAGGGAGAGGGGGAGGGGGAGGGGGAGGGAGAGGAAGGTCTTTCTTCCATTGGTTCACTCCCCAAATGGCCTTTACGGCCAGAGCTATGCCGATCCGAAACCAGGAGCCAGGTGCTTCACCATGCGGGTGCAGGGGCCCAAGCACTTGGGCCATCTTCCATTGCCTTCCCGGGCCACAGCAGAGAGCTGAACTGGAAGAGGAACAACAGGGACTAGAACCCAGTGCCCACATGGGATGCTGGTGCCGCAGGCAAAGGATTAACGAAGGAAGCCACAGCGCCAGCCCCACTCTCATTGGTTCTTTTTATTGCTTTATATACCTGCTTTTCTTAAAAAATAACTATTTTAATTGCGTGAGTTTTTTAATTTTAAATTTTATTTATATAGAGAACAGAGTTCATATATTTAATATAGACAATAATTTTGAGTAGCTGTTTTTACACACACACATTTTAAAATGCATGCCTTAGTTTCTTATTTATTATTCAATTCAGTAGATCCTGCCATTTTCCAAAGTTAGCAGAGCAGTAATAGTCATAAGCACTTGGGTCTGACACTCTCACTGGTGCCACTGCATTCCACAGTTGACCCGCAGACCTCTGCCAGGGGTGGAAAATAAAGACTCTGCACATGCTGAGGAGGTAGAAGAAAATAAGCCAGCAGGATCCCAAGAGGTAGGAGAACAACGACAAAGAGAAGTAAAGAAGGGAAAGCAAACAGCATTAAATTCTGTTCCGGCGTTGTATTATTTTACACACACACACACACACACATGCATGAAAATGAACAAGTTTGCAGGTTGTTAGGATTGACTGCTGGAGTAAGGCCCAGGGAAATCCCAAATTAAGCATCTGGCTTAATTTAAGGATCAAATCGGAAGAGGTCAGAGGTGGAGCAGAAAGAGTCTGAGCCAAAGGTTAAAGATAAAAGAGACGTTGGTCAAGGTCTCTTCCATGTTGATCAATCTGTGTCGCCAAACAAGAGGGTTCTTTTGTAGTGTCATTCAGCCAGTGTGTTTGATGAGGAGGAGGACACTAGATAAACAACAGGGAGAAGGACAACATTGTTTTTGTCAGATTAGCAGCTGACTTGAATGCATAATTTACCTTCTCCACAAGGAAAGCTTCGTGGCCCTTCTTCGCAGTTACAGGTTTTTGTTGTTTTGTGATTCTGCAGTTAAAACCTATCTCTGTTGGAAACAGAATTATTCTCTGTTGCTGCCTCGTTCCCAATGTTCTACTCTACCATGGAGTTTCTATGACTTATTAAAATAAACTCTCTCTGATAGCATATTATCTTATAAAAGAAGCTGCTCAAATGATAGAAATAAATCAGTACATATATAGTATTAAAATGTCGTAATTTAAGCACTCTCTCTAGAGTAACAGGGAGTGAAAGGACTGTTTTAAATATTTCTTATGACTCCTCCTGACCCTCGCGTCTTCATTAATGAGAACTTGCTGGTGAGCGGTTTATTTATGAATACAGAATGGTTAAAGAGCAAGAAGTGAGGCAGAATGAAAATTAGTGGTGGGTGTCTGGTGCTTTGGCACAGTGCTTAAGATGTCATTTGAGATACTTGCATCCTGTCTGAGCGCCTCGGTTCAACTCCAGTTTCCTGCTAGCGGTCACCCTGGGAGGCAGCAGGTGGTGGCTCAAGCAGTTGGGTCCCTGCCACCCACATGGGAGACCCAGGTTGAGTACCAGGCTGCTAGGTTTGGCCTGGCCCAGCTTTGCTGTTGTGAGCATTTAAGGAGTGAACCAGAGGACAGGAATGCTTGCTCTCTCTCTCTCTCTCTCTCTCTCTCTCTCTTCCATGTCTCTTTCAAATAAAATAAATAAATTTTTAAAGAAGAAGAGTAATCTCTACTTCATAACTAAACAAACAAATATGCAGGGGCTGGTCCTGTGGCGCAATGGGTCAAAGCCAGGGCTTGAAGCTCCGGCATCCCTTTTGGGCACCGGTTCTAGTCCTGGCTGCTCCTTTCTAATCCAACTCTCTGCTGTGGCCTGGGAAAGAGGTGGAAGATGGCCTAAGTCCTTGAGCCCCTGCACCCATGTGGGAGACCTGGAAGAACCTCCTGGCTGCTGGCTTCAGATTGGCTCAACTCTGGCCATTGCAGCCTATTGAGGAGTGAAACAGCGGATGCAAGACCTCTCTCTGTAACTCTGTCTTTCGAATAAATAAACATAAATCTTAAAAAAAAAATAAACATGCAGTCCATATTTTCACTGGCTTCCCTAGGCTCAATGTGGAATTGAGGAGTAAGTTACCTGGTGGGTTCAGCAGGTCTGCTGCAACGAAGTATTTCACACTTGGTGGCTTAAAATAACAGAACCAATCCTGTTGATGTCTTTGATTTAGACTTTGGGCCTCCAGAGTAAATAAATTGATTATCAAGTCTTACTAGGGTATATTTATACATGAAGAGAGAGAGAGGGAGGGAGAGAAAGAGAGAGGGAGGGCCTTAAAGAGAGAGGGAGGGAGGGAGAGAAGGAAGGAAGGAAGAGAAGGGAGGAAAGGAAAGAAAGGAAAAGGGAGGGAGGGGGGACTAGGAAAGGCTCATTGGCAGGTACTAAGTTACAGCTAGAGAAGAGTAAGAAGTCCTGGGGTTCTTTTGCACAGTAGGGTGAAGATAGATAATGTTAATTTACTGTATATTTTTCCCTTCATAAAACTAAAAGAGAGATAGGATTTGGGGGTGTTTTCACTATAAAGAAATGTCAAGTGCTTGAGAGGATAGATATGTTTTCCCTGACTGGCTACTACACAATGTGTACATGTAAGGAAATGTTACAAAGTGCCCATACATATGTATAATTTTTATGTCTGTTAATTTCTAAGTAAAATCTATAAAAGCCAATTTTTAAATGATTTTATTTATTTGAGAGGCAGAGTTACAGACAGAAGGAGAGAGACAGAGAGAAAGGTCTTCATCCACTGGTTCACTCACTCCTCAAATGGCTGAAACAGCTGGAGCTGGGCCAATCTGAAGCCAGGAGCCAAGAGCCAAGAGCTTCTTCTGGGTCTCCCACATGGGTGCATGAGCCCAAGCACTTGGGCCATTTTCCTCTGCTTTCTCAGGCCATAAGCAGAGAGCTAGATTGGAAGAGGAGCAGCTGGGACACAAATTGGCAACCATATAGCATACTGGTGCCACAGATGGAGGAATAGCCTACTATGCCACAGAACTAGCCCCAAAAGCCACTTCTGATCATCCCAAACTGATATCCTTGTCCTGTCCTGTGGACCCATCCGTCCCACATGAACAGCTCAGCAGCCTGCTTCTGTCACCCGTGTTCCCAGTGTGGCAGCTGCCCTGCTGTGCTCCAGTGCCTGGAGAAGAAGGTGAGGCGGAGCGAGTCCCTTCTCTCTGTAAGAACTTCATCAATTTTCACAAACTACTGAGCTCTCGGCACTTGTCCTTTAAGTTAATTACAGCAGACCGAACCTGACTGTTCTGGGTCCAGTTCTCTGACTACCCACCATTATTCATACCCCCTGACCTTCATTCACTGGACTCCCTCAACCGTCCTAAGTTTCTCCCCTTTCCAGTGCTGATGCTCCCAAGAATCTCAGGAGTAAATCCTTTGTCCTAATTTCTGAAGGTGAGACTTCAGGGAAGACATGAACACCCGGTGTGCCCTCCTCGTCATCTTTTCTCTCCCTCTGGGTCATGTGGCACTTACGAAGACTCACTTGGATTTTTGCTGTCTCTGGAAATGCCGGGATATGTACATGAACAAAGCTGGGCCCTTCCCTGAAAACACAGAAACGTCACTATAAATAAGTCTTGTTCCTTTCTCTAAACAAGAATGTACAAGGATCTGTTTTATTCTTTGTATTTAATGAGCATCTAGTTGCAGGATGTTATAAATAAGATGAGTATGAGAGAGCTACTAACTGGATATATTAGACTGTCATTAGATATTAGCGTATCAGTGAGGTCTCTGTGGTTTCAGAATTCAGTATAAGGAAGAGCATTATTATATATGCAAGGAATGTCAGGACACATGCTATTATGCCACAGTGTTATACTAAAGAAAAATTACATTTTTTATTTTACAGATCTTAAAATTGGATTTTCAGTTCTCTCTAGAAGCCGATTCAAACTAACCAAATCACAATACCAATGTACCAATTTGTGCTGAAAAATCCAAGTGCCAGGTGAATTGTAGTGTCCCCTTTGGCTAGTGGGAAAGGTGTGTCTCAATAGAAATATCTACTTAAAAAGAAAAATGAAAATTAGAGGCTCTCTTGTGATTATTGAATGAGAGTAAAAGAAACTAAATGACCTTAAGATACTCAGCAACTTTTCTACCTTGGGATTTCACATGCCAAGGAGATCAAAATATTTCTGTTGCTACAGAATGGACTACAGTGATAGTTGAGTGTGTGCACAGGTTACTTTCACTGTTCCATATTCTTCATTGGTGAACACAGGTTTCTGGGACAATTATTGTACTCAGTGTTAGAATTTTCACCTAGCTCACTAGGCTAATCCTCCACCTGCGGCACCGGTGCCCTGAGTTCTAGTCCTGGTTGGGGCACCGGGTTCTGTTCTGGTTGCTCCTCTTCCAGTTCAGCTCTCTGCTGTGGCCTGAAAAGGCAATGGAGGATGGCCCAAGTGCTTGGGCCCTTCACCCCATGGGAGACCAGGAGGAAACACCTGGCTCCTGGCTTCAGATCGGTGCAGCGCCAGCCAAGCCAGTGCATGGATGCCCAAGCAGATGACCCAGTGGAGGAGAATGCTCAGAAGATACTGTGAATCTAAGACTGGCCGCTATGTGCTCCACAACTTGTACCTAAAGGTGAGAGAGAATGTGTCAAACACAGCGGATCCTTAGTGAAAGAACCCACAAAATGAAGGTAGACAAGGCTCCAGATAAGCTCCTGGCTGACCAGGCTGAGGCCCACGCAGCTAAGACTCAGGAGCCAGGCCAATGCACTGATGAGGCCTCCAGGCCACAAAGGTGGGAAGAGACCCAAGAAATCAAGCTCCTCCTCTCTTGTCTGTGTGCCATGGCCTCACTGAATACATGGGTCACTCACCCAAATAAAAAAAGCTTTGAAAAAGTCTTAGATTGTTGAATGGCATTTTATTAATTTATTTTCCTCTCCAACAGTTTAATGCTGTCATCATTCCATAGCCATTCATTGAGAACTATCTGACAGGCCAGGTTCCTGACCAGCGGAAATTTATTCCACCAAATTAGTTTCCAGCTTTCTCTTGTGTGTCTTACATCCTCCTCCCAAATCAACACTCTATAACCACGCATGCCCTTCTTCTTATTCTGAAATTCTAATCATCTCTCCTTGCTCCCAGCTTTCTCTCCATATTACTCTTCTTAGGATTGTCCCAAGGCTTATTTCTTTCTGGGACTCAACTGTCTTGATCTCTCTCTCTCTTCTCTCTCTCTCTCTCCCTCTCTCTCTCTCGCTCTTTATTTTTTTTTCTCAAGAAGCCTGCTTACTGCTTTGTAATCCAAGTTCAAGAGTTCAGTGATCTGCTGCTTTTTAAAAAAATAATATTTGACAGAAAATGTTTGAAAAGAAAAGAAAAGCGAGTGAGTGGGGGATCCCAGTGCCTTTCTGCTTACCTAATCCCCGAAGGTGAATCGCCCACGTCTGCAACATCGCAGGCTGCTCTGTCTTCTCTGCCTGGTGTCAGATTGCTCCAAGAACCTGAGCAGCTCCCAGATCTCTTCCATCTTCCAGCCCCTGCACAACCCCTACAGGGTGGCTGGGAAGGAATCCAGCCAAACATCCTGCGGCCACACATGTGTCTTCACTCATGCTCCAGCCCCCGCAGCCTTCACAGGTCGCTGCCCTCCCACGGACCTCCCGGACCACCCACGTGGCCCTCCCTGAAGTCCTGAGCATGCCTGCCTTGTTCACGCTTCCTCTCAGCTCTGCCCAGACGTCCTCGGTGGACTTATTTCCACCCGTGTCAGCACGAAGGACATTTTGAAGAGAAACGTGATTTCCAGTGCCGTAATAGTTTACATCTGAGGAAGAACGAGGCGGCAAAATGCAGCAGAAGCAGCAGCAGCTCACAGAGGAATGCGTACAAGGATGATGTGGAGAGAGAGGCAGGCACAGGAGGTGGAGGGGGTGTAGTCAGTCATTGCAGGGAGGCTGTTGGCTGGGAGGTACCTGATGGGTGTCACCTGAGACAGCACACTGTCTATAGGCTCAGTAAGTCTGAGTCGCAATTAACCAAGACTCAAGAAAAGCTGAAGCACAGACCACTAAATTCCTTGTGCCTAACGGTTTTCTGTGACCCAGACAATCGGCCTGTCCCAGCATGTTCATGTTCTCTGCTTGGCTTGGGGGGGAGGGGGAAGGGCAGGATGAGGGTTAATAGCAGGTCTAGAGTGCATCGCAGGTTTTCACTTGGATCCGCAGGGATCAGGCAAACTATGGACAAGGCATTGTCACCTCCGGTTACCATTTTGAGCGCCTCTGCTTTTGCTCTGTCCTAGGATTCATGTCCGTGAGGCTTTGAGCTGCTGCTCTCTCCCAGGGTAGGTGAGTGCACTGAGCTCCATTCCCTGACCCACAAAAGTGAATCAGAGCTCAGGGAAAATACAGTCTTTCAAAGTACAGCTATCATCTTCCTGTGTAGCCAACTCCTGATCAGATTCATTTCACAGGTGACTTCAGCCCTGCTGTGGTGGCTGTTTGCTACAGGATCCCATAAGCCAGAGTTTGACCATACAAATTCTTTAAGTTCCATTTTAGAAATGTGTCATTCAGAAATAATTGGAAGGGGTGGGTGTGGTGCAGTGGATTAAGCTACAATTTGAGATACCTGCATACCATGTCAGAGTGCACGGGACTGAGTATCACTTCTACCTCTATCTAGTTGCCTGCTAATGAACCTGGGAGGCAGCAAATGATATCCCAAGTACTGGGTTCCTGCCACCCCTATGGAGACCTGGGTGGAATTCTTGCTTTCAGTCCTTGGTCTGGTCTATCCCTAGTAATTGCAGGTGTTTGAAGAGTGAACCATAGGGTAAAAGGCCACTCTCTCTGTCTCTCCCCTTACTTTTGCCATCCTGCCTTTCAAAAGCATAAATTTTTTTAAAAAAAGGAAGTAATTGTAAGAAAACAAATATTTACTAGACTATTTATTATGCCATTTTATACATTTGCAAAATTGGCTAAAAACGGTTGATAAAATAAATCACTGTATGTGCATGTAATAGAACACTAGGCAGCCATTAAAGGAATATATCTGTATTTATTGCTATGGAAAATCTCCTTTAATTATTAAATGCAAAAAGAAAGTCAAAGAGCATCATGCATGACCTTACTTATAATAAGTTTGCACTGGCATACCACCTCTTCAACATACAGAGAAAAATATGAGCCAAAATGTTGAACACCCAGTGTCAAATCATTGAAGTGGAATCTCAGTTGATTTCCAATTGTTGGATTTTTAAAAATTTTTTACTGTAAAATTCATGAAATATAATTAGTTGTCCTTATTTTGAGAATAGAAAATGAGAAAGCATCTGGGCTTTAGAATCAGACAGATAGACTTAAGTTCAAATCTGACTTGTAATTTTTAACACCTAGGTGACCATGGGCAAGTCATTTAAAACACTGAACTTGAAGTGTTTGACAGATACAATTATTCCCTACCGAACACAAAGGTTATGTTACGATAATATAAAAGTAGTGGCAACGGTTTTGAAATATTATCCAATGTATCTTTCTTTCAATTCCTTCTGTATGCTAGAATCCTTCCATCAATAAAACCAGAACAGGGAAGCTGAGGCTTACAGCCTTAGAGAGAAGAAATAGAAAAATGTAGTGTCGTGAGAAAAACACGGTGGAATGATCAGTCACTTTTTTGTCATCTAAAATATTGATATTTTTAGAGAAAAGACAACAGACAAGAAAACCAACTTGCCATTTTAAAAAATTCCTTTTCTTTTTAATGTTGTCATACATATTACTTTTAAAATGAAATTTTTTTAATAATAAAAGAGAATAGTTGAACCACAAACTGCCTAACAAATCTCCAAATACACTCAATTCGATTGTTGAGTCACAGGGCCCAACATTATGATCATTCAACAAATATTTTTCCCTTGGCATTTTTCTAAGCAGTAGGAATATAATGGTGAGGAAAAATGTGTTCTTTTTTAAATAAAGATTATTTATTTGTGTTATTGAAAGGCAGAGAAAAAGGGAGAGAGAGAGAGAAATCTTTCATCTGTTGGTTCACTCCCTGAGTGGCCACAATGGCCAGGACAGGGCCAGGAAGAAGCCAGGAGCCTAGAGCTCCATCGTAGTCTCCATATGGGTTGTAGGGGCCTGAGCACTTGGGCCATCTTCCACTGCTTTCTCAGGTGCATTATCAGGAAGCTGGATCAGAAGCAGAGCAGCCAGCACTGAAACTGGTGTCCAGTATGGGATGGCGGCCAGTATGCAACAGCTTAATCCCCTCTGCCAGAACACCTGCTCCAAGTTGAAGTATTTTCATACAGTGGTGAGAACAAGCTATGGTTACATGCAGCATTATGGTAAACATTTGAAAGATCATTGCAGCCATGGTTTTTTTTTTCTAAAAATGGCCACAACAATCATTTTCAGTCAGAAAGACTCTTCCAGAATTTACCTTTCTGCACCTTCTGAGTCAAGAAGTGGAGTCTGGTTCCTCGCCCTTGAATCAGGATGGGTCTTTGTTGCTGTGTCAAATCATACAGGGCAGATGCTATGCGACTTCTAAGTCCAGCTCATACAGGTGATATAGTCTCTTTTGAATGGCCTTGAAAGGAGTCTGATGTCCTACAGCTGCCAAGCGGGGGAGCCCCCACACAAAGAACACATGGAGGTAAAGATGTCCCAAGAAGTTCCAATTGCTCCAGTCCCCAGAGCTCTGGTGTCACCAACTCAGCCACCAGATAAGTGAGTGAAGGCAACATGGAAATGACGCCAGCAACTCTCTGACTCGAAATGCATCAGGAGACTTGTGCCAAAACTGCCCAGCCACGTCTCATGAATTCCTCACCCAGAGACACCATGAGATATCCACAGTGTCCCTCAGCCACAAAGGATGCGTTAATCCACTGAGTGTTAGGGTCCTGTGCATCCCAAGAGTAGACAACAGAAGCAATGACAATGCAAAAACAAGAGCAAGTTGTGTAATGCTCAAAAGTAAATAAAGCAAAAGAGTAAATATTTATTTTTAAAATCATTGAAAAATACTATACTCCAATTTCATTTTAATTTTTGATTGCACTGCTATAGAGTCAGAATATTTGTATTTATATTTTTCAAAATTCAATGAAGATATCTTTGTAACATAAGAGGTAATTAAGTTGGGTAAATGCAACTTGAATCTTTGTGACTTTGCTGTTTTAGGGACAATATTTGGTATATAAATATGTATGTGTTTTTCAGACATATCCCACTAATTTTAATATTCAGGTGTTTTCAACCCTTGGTTTTGGTCTGTCAGAAAGGTGACTATATCTTCAAGCTTCTTTAGAACAACAGAAGCAATAGAGACAGGTATAAAATTATGCAATTTTGGAGCCTGAGAAGTCCTGCCGTCTGCCAACTGAAGACCCAAGACAGCCAGTGGTGAAATTCAGTCTGTGTGTAGGGCAGGAGAACCTGGGGGACTGAGGATGTAAATCCCAGGACCAGGGCTGGAGAAGATGAGATAGGAGGTCCCAGCTCCAGCTGAGAAGGCAGAGAAGGGAAAAGGGCACATTCCTCCTTCCTCAGCCTTTTGTTCTATTCCTGCCTTCAACGGATTGGACCAGGCCCAACTCCATTGAGAAGGCAATCCTTTCTACTCACTCCACCTATTCAAATGCTAATCTTATCCGGAAACACCCTCACAGACACACCCATACACAGTGTTTAATTTGGGCATTCCACAGCCTACTTCATCTGCACGATCAATCTTCACAGAGAATTAAGGGCTGGCATTGCTAATGTTTAATTCTTTTTGTATCTTTTGAAATTTGTTTTGTTATTATTTGCTCTTATTTGAGGAGGGGGCATGTATACTCACACCTGTATCTCTGCTGTGAATTGCAGACCTTATTTTTACTTCATGTTTTTTGTCCTGAAACCCATTATATCTGATACTAGGAGCCCTGATTACTTCATTGTGTATATTTAGTGTAAGATTGCACCTTTTTTATTTAGCTTTTAATTTCAGAAATTCTAGGTGTGCCTCATATGCCGCATACTTGAGTTTTCTTTTGAGATCAGTCTGAAGTCTTTCTCCTTTCACAGAAACTGAAATATTGACATTTATTAAGAGAAACAGTTAATATTTATTGAACATCTTATGACTCAAGATGTTTCTTGACTTACTGATGGGGTTATGCACTGATAAACTCCTCATAAATTGAAATCATTGTAAGTCAGGGGCAGGCGTTGGCCTGGAAGTTAAGACTCCCACATCTCACATCAGAGCGCCCGGGTTCCCTTCCTGGCTCTAGATCTGGTTCCTTGCTCCAGCTTCCAGGGAGGCAGCAGAGATGCTTAAGTAGTTGGGTTCCTGCCACCTGCGTGGGAGACCTGCACTAAGTTTCTGGTTCCCAATTTTAGCCTCAGGTGCCATTGAGGGTATTTGGAGAATGGACTGATAGAAGCTCACACACTCTCTCTCTCTCAAAAAAAATGTACTTTTTTTCTAAAAGAAGAAAACACTGCAAGTCAAAATTATGATTAGTACACACAACCTACCAAACATTATAGTTCAGCTTAGCCTATCTTACACATGCTCAGAACACTTAAGGTAGTCTGTTGTTGAATAAGATCATCTAACACAGAGCTTATTTTATAGAAAAGTAATGAATATCTCCTATACACACAGACGAGCATTTTGTAGACATGATGGTATGGGAAACACAAAACACGATATCCAAAAAAACACTGACAACATAATACCCTGTAGGGAATCAGTTGTTTACCCTTGTGATCACGTGGTTGGCTGGGAGTTGCACCTGCTGCCCCAGTGTGGCAGGAGAGATACGGACACACACACACACACACACACAGAGAGAGAGAGAGAGAGAGAGAGAGAGAGAGAGAGAGAGAGAAAGGGAGGATCATACCTTATCGGGAGTCCAGGAAAAGATCAAAATTCAAATTCAAGGTTTGGTTTCTACTGAACATGTACCATTTTTACCAAAAATCCTAAGTTAAATCATTCCAAATCAGGGAGTGTGTGTGTGTGTGCATAATCACTTCTGTGTATCTTGCAATTAATTGAGGAAGGAAAGAACCTAAGCATGAAACTACATTTTCAGTTTTATAGGTTGATGAAAACTGTAACTATGTTTTGTATTAGTGTGTCTGTGTTTGTGCAGTTTTCCCATTATTTAGAAATTTTGTATTACTGTGCTAGTGAAATCTTTGTAATTATAACAATATAATACCCTTAGTGCTCCATTTCTTTGGCAGTATCTATTAACTTTCTGTTATGAGCAATGATAAAATTAGTATGCTTCCTGTTTTCTGTCTTCCCCATTCTATTATCTCTTTTAATATGATTGCTTATGCTGATATTTCTGTCACTTGATCTGTCAGCTTTGAAAGTTATCTCTTGACTCTCCACTATTAACAGATGAAGCAATCAGCAAACTTTTTCATAACTCTTCCTTTTGAAATGTTGATTGGATATATACTTTCTGCATTGCTAAGGCATACGACAGGTGTATTTCTTGTGTCATCACATACCTTCACATTTGGTTTAATCTTTGCCTGCACTTAAACAGATCGCGTGCTCTCTGCCAATGCCACAACCAGTCTATCGAGTCGTCTCCAGGAATTTCATCAAGAAGAGTTCACTGGGGAAATATTCCCTGGGTTCTTATTGATTCAAAATAGCTAGTACTGACTTTGCTTTTATAGTTGAAGAAAGGTTTACTGGATATTTAATCTTTGGCTTATACTTTGTTCTAGAAATACTGTATAATGTTCAAACTATCGGTGCTTTTGGTGCATGCCATTTATATGCTGGTAATTTTGCTATTCTTTTACTAATTTTTTTCTCTTTTTTACAATACCTTTTTATCATACCTTACCAGATCTTTGATGGACTTTTTAAAATTTAATTTTTTGAAAAAAAAAGATGTGTTTATTTATTTGAAAGGCAGAGTTACAGAGAGAGAGGGAGAGACAGAGAGAGCATGAGGTTTTCCTTCTGCTGGTTCACTCCCCAGCTGTCCACCATGGCCAGGGCTGAGCCAGGCCAAAGCCAGGAGCCAGGAGCTTCTTCAGGTCTCCCATGTGGGTGCTAGGATGGAGACACTTGGGCCATCTTCCGATGCTCTTCCCAGATCATGGACAGGGAGCTGAAAGGGAAGTGGAGCAGCCAGGATGTGAATGAGCACCTATGTGGGATGCTTGCTGGCAGGTGGTTGCTTTACCCACTGTGCTATGATACTGACCCCAATATTTAGTTTTAATTCTTCACTTACTTGAGAGGTACAGAGACAGATAGGAAGAGGAAAAAGCTCCTATCTTCTGGTTCACTCACCAAATGCATACAGTGGCTGGAGCCAGAGCCAGGAACGTAAACCAGGTCTCAGATGTGGGTGGCAGGAAGTCAACTGAGCAGTCACTGTTGCCTCCTCGGGTCTTCACTGATTGGAAGCTAGCGTCTGGAGCCGAGTGAGGGATGGAACCCAGATACTGTGATTTGGGATGTGGACATCCTTACCACAAAACTAACTGGCCATTCCCCTCCATGGACTGTTTGTTAGAAGTCCAGAAAGTACTCTGGGGCCTCCACTCAGCAGAACCGTTCTCTTTCTGTGCTAGAAAGAGGTATACTCTTGTATAGTGGCATCTCATCTATGACAGTCTTTGTTTAGCCCTACTTGTTCTGCTCATCCAAACCAAGCAGATCCAAAAGGGCTTTGCTACAGTCTTTCTCATCCCAGTTCCTGATTTTTTTTTTCTAAATGTACTTGTTTTATTTGAAAGGCAGAGAGGCAGGGAGAGGCAGAAAGACAGATCTTCGATTTATAGGTTCACTCCTTAAATGCCTACAACAGCTAGAACTGGGCAAAGACAACAGGAGCACAAAACTCAAACCGAGTCTCTCTTGTGGGCGGCAAGTACCCCACTACTTGAGCCATTACCTGCTGCGTCTCAGGGTGTGCATTAGCAGGAAACTGGATTGGAAGTAGAATAGACAGAGCTGGATTAGGCACTCCCATAGGGGATTTAGTCATTCCAAGCAACATGTTAATTGCTGCAGCACACCCTCCCTCTTGTAAACCATTGAGGTAGGGTTTGCACTTTAGGGAGGGTCACTCATCTAGAGAAGGTACATCTGTCTGACTTCAGTAGAGATCACTGGAATTTGTCTCTCCACCTCTTCCTCTGACTTTTGGCCATTTCTACATGACTTTGAAGCCAGTAGATTACATATGGTTCCTAATTTGAAAAATAAAGTTTCCAGGGCTCCTCCTCTTCTTCTTCCTATTCCTCCCCCTCTCCTCCTTGTTCTCATTCTTACCCTTTTTCCAGAAGAGGAAAAAACTAACTTAGATCATGCTTTTCATGGTAAATATTGCAAAGCTCATTTGGTTCAAAAGAACTTGACTTAAGGAGAAAGAAAAGAACTTGTGGGTTCCAAAGATCCAGAAGATGGTTGATTCACTGCATAGATTTTATACCAGAAATTGTAGTATACAAAGCCGCATATGATGATTACAGAGCAGATTCCCTCACCCAAAGAGGCATAAGAAAGGATTCACATACATAGATCACACGAAGGCCTCTGGGAGGGGCCGGGAACACTTACCAAGTTGTAATAAAGACTATGAAGAGCTTATTGTAGCATATATCCTATACTTGCGGGAGCTTCCCAGGGCCCAGTTATGAACTATGGCTTAACTCGCCAGGATATAACTTAGGAAGGTGTGTTCAGGAGCAGGTCTCCAACGTGACATCTATAGAATGGAAAAGAAGGGCTGAGAAAGTTGTTTATGCAAAAAGTTCCTATGGGCATAGAAGTAGCACAATGAGGAGAGGACCAAGACTGCGCTGACACAGAGACAACAGATTATGGAGGAGTCACCGTGTAAGTAGCAGAGTTCAGGGCTACAACTGAGACCAGACAGGGAGAACTGTCCTTCACTGGAGACCGTCAGGGTCAGAATAAATTGCTTGGGCTGAACACTCCTCCTCAATGCCAGGATCACCCAAGTACAACAGTTTTCCTCTTAACGCAGATTATCTCAGAAGAGAAAGAAGAAAAGGAAATGAATAGTCCACCAGCTGAATACTTAACTTTACTTGGTGTGTTGTGACTAAGTCATCTTGAGTTTCTCAGCTTCTTTCTACCATCCTCAAAATGGGCGCCATAGAACTTTTATCTTACTTATAGTGAAATAAACAGTGTTCATATTTTTACACATCTCGGTTACTTACTATAAAATTTTAAACCTGCTACGTGTGGTGACGTGCCTGACATTCCAAGGAACATTTGTTCAAGGCATACTTGCACCATGAACTAATTAAAACCTTAGACAAGAATTGGAGCAAGTCAGAACCATAATCCCATTAGACATTTGTATGTAGATAAAGTTTGTGATCCCAGCCTGAGATATTAAATACACTAAGCAGGTATTGATAGCACAGGAAAGAAAGTAGTATAAGTTTCACACTGAAAGCCATTGGTTCTATCAAATGCTCACAGAAATGAATCGCCTTCTCATGTAGAGAAAGCTGATGCTAGGGGTACCAGTTTAGGCCATCTGTGTGGTGAATGGCAGTGTCTTTGAAGAGCTTAATTTTGGAAAAAAGGAACATTAGTCACCATGTTCAAGCTGTAAGGAGAATGGACAGTGCTGCAGAAGGTAACTAAGCTGGAGGGACTTTGGGACTCTCGAGGGTGGGGTTGCGGACTGAGCCATGGCGAGAGCACATGTTCAAGTCTAGGCAGCACTAGCAACCACTTGCTGGACTGGATCAATGAGACAAGCATAGCAAGCAACACCTGGGTCGAATGACCTATCCATAGGCCACAGGACATTATTTTTACCACTCCCTCCTTCGGCCCACTTTTGGCTCAGATTTTAGTTCAAGCCCTGGCTTCAAAGACAGAATGAGCCAGAATCACAAACTGACTGATTTGAAACCTTAAATTGACTATAGTGAATTCAAGAAATCACTGAGTAAGCCTGTATTAAAAACACAAAAATATCCACGATCAGACGGATCAGAAGGTCTCAAACTTTGGTAGTTTAAGTTATAACCAAGAGAAAAAAGGCAATTGCATCTTTAATGCTCAAAATTGTGACTATGTGAAAATTAAACACTAAATATGTTAAGAGTGACAGGCAGACAGCAAACATTTGCTAAATGATAAATATTGTTTATCTTTCCACTGTTACCTGAACTTTATGCTTTGGTTCTATCAACCTTTGAGTTTTAAAAGCTCTCTATTTAAAAATCAAAAATCTTTAAATATTCTGTAAGGTTATCAGGTCCCAAAAATACTAGCAAGACAGTCTCCTCAGGGAGACAAAACAGTTATGGAAATATCGGGGAGAAAACCCTGAAGGTAAAGGCTAATGTCTAAAGGACAGCACTCTAGAAAAATTTACCTAGTTTGTAATTTTGCCTGGAGAGGAAAACAGGCTCATCTGGGCCTGAAGTCACACATAAATTATTTGTACCAGGATGACAAATAATTAATAATGAGAAACTCTGCTTAATATTGCTGCCAACCAGGCTGTATTGCGAAAGAAACTTTTTCAAAATGCCTTGGTAAATCTGGGATCCCAGGAAATGTGTTGGGTGGTCTTGCAGGTTATTTTCATCACGGTAGGAGCCCAGTGGACTGCACCATCAAGAGCATCTATTTATATTCCAAAGTCAGGCCTCCTGCTTGCTGGGAAAACACTGCCAAAAATGAACCACTCTTACATTATTAATCACCTCTGCTGATTCTCCAGGAGAGCTGCCACTCTTCACATTGCCTTTGTCTACCTCCTCTCTCTTCTTTTCAACATGCATTTTTTTAAAGGAAAATATATTTTAAATATTTTTAAATTAGTTATTAATTTTCTTTTTTCCCCTGTATTTGTTTTTTTAAAGATTTTTTAAAATGTATTTGAAAGGCAGAGTTATAGATAGAGGCAGAGAGAGAGGTCCTTCACTCACTGATTCATTCCCCAAGTGGCCACAACGGCTAGAGTTGGGCTGATTCAAAGCCAGCAGCCAGGAGCTTTTTTCTGTGTTTCTGATGTGGGTGCAGGGGCCCAAGTACTTGAGCCATCCTCCACTGCTTTCCCAGGTGCATTAACAGGGAGCTGGATCTGAAGCGGAGCAGTTAGGACTCAAGCCAGAGCCCACATGGGATGCCAGCACTGCAGGCTGGACTTTAACCCACTGCACCACAGCACCGTTCCCTTCATGTTCATTTTCTATTTGAAAGGCAGAGATAGAGACAGGGCCAGGGTGGGGGGAGGGGAAGGGGGGCATCCTCTATCCATCCACCAGGTCATTTCCCAAATACCCAAAAATAGATGAGGCTGGAGTCTTATCGAAGCTGAGTACTCGAGCCATCACCTGCTGCCTCCCAGGGAGCACCATACCAGGAAGCTGGGTCAGAAGTGAAGTAGCCAGAACTTGGACCAGGCACTCCAGGGTGGGCTACAGGCAAGCCCAGTGGCAACTTTGTCCACAGCATCAAAACCTAAACTCTAAACTTGTGTTTTTAATATGTTGCCAAGTAATTTTATTATACTTTATTGCTAATATTTTTGTTGAGCACTTTTATCAACACATAGAAAGCTGTCTTCATTCCTTTTTTTTTTTTGTAAGATTTATTTATTTATTTGAAAGAGTTACACAGAGACAGAAGGAGAGGCAGAAAGAGAGAGAGGTCTTCCATCTGCTGCTTCACTCCCCAGTTGGCCGCAATGGCCAGAGCTATGCCAATCCAAAGCCAGGAACCAGGAGCTTCCTCCAGGTCTTCCCACGTGGGTGCAGGGGCCCAAGCACTTGGGCCATCATCTACTGCTTTCCCAGTCCATAGCAGAGCTGCATCGGAAGTAGAGCAGCCAGGTCTCGAACCAGTGACCCTATGGGATGCCGGCACTGTAGGCGGCAGCTTAACCCCTTAGGGCGCAATGCCAGCCCCTGTCTTCATTCTTAACTTCATTACTGTAATGTCTTCATATCACGTAAGAGAGGTTATTTCTGTTAAATCTGTTTTCTGACTCATGTTTTATAAGCTTCAAGCATTTCCTAGGCAGAATTTCTTACTGTTTCCTTTGACGTTCTCCTAGGTTTAGGGATTCTTCTTGGTTTGGGGCTTGTCCCAGTCTGTCTGATGACAAAATGTCTAATCCTATTTTATTTTCAACAGGTTAAAATTAAAATTTTAAATGAAAATGGTGATATGAAAATATCCTCCCCCTAAATGGCATGTTTTCCATGTTATCTCAGTCACTATCTTTCAAAACTATTACACTTTAATCTTCTCCCAGTACTCCAAAGTAAATTCTCTACCCACACTTGTAATTATCTAAATGAGTTTAGAGTCACATAACTAATTGCAAATAAACTCATTACCCATCATAAATCCTAAAATTAATAATCAGTTAACAGAGCACCACTATTTTATTACTTTATAACTGATTAATAATGATAATAGTTTTCCTTTTTACTTCTTCAGAACAAAATCCTCATACTGAAAATGTTAATGTTCCATGTCTGAGTCGGTGATGCAGAATTCCTTCAACATACATAACAGGTATTTATTAATTCATATATTAATTATTTTAGTAGCTATTTCTTGAGCATCAGCTATATTTCACACACTCTTTAAGGTGATATAAATACATCAATGAACAAAATATACAAAAATGTATGCACTGATTTGGATCCTAAGTCAGAAGGGTGGAGGGGAGAGAACAAAAATTAAACAAAATGTGTTCATTTTGTATTTTGTATTGTTTCATGTTGTACAGAGGAAAAATAAAAGAAGGGAGAGGATACGAGGTGGGGAAGAAGTTCTTTTTCACCAGGTTTCCTGGAAGGCCTCACTGACCGGGTGAACACATACCAGACAGTGAGGAAGCACCCTGGACACATATCTAGTCACTGGGCAGACTGGGCACAGAGAGTAGCAAGTGCACAGCCCTGGGGCAAGATGGCCTGGTGTTTTCAGAAATAACAGAGAGGCCGGGGAGGTGGTGGGGGACAATGACAGAGAGAGCTGGAGACTGGTTGGTGAGGTCTCTGATGGCCCTGACATGGCTGTTTTTAAAGTTTTCCAAAGACTTTGCCCATAAGGAGTGAGAACAGCCACACCTTGGAGGGCAATAAGCAGAGGGCTGGGTAAGATCTGATTTCCATTTTAAAGGGGACCCGCAGATAGAATCCTGAGAAGAGTTTGTAAAGAGGGGAAGATGGAAGTAGAGAGTCATTTTAAGAGGTTTCTGCAAAAATTCAAATGCCAGATGAAGAGTAGTAACTAGGAAGGTGGGAGAATGTTCGATTCTGGGTGTCATTTTGAGCTAGACAGTGTCAGAACTTGCTAAGCAATATAAATGACCTATGTGAGAATGAGATTAGGATGATACCCAGGTCTTTACCTTAACAGTGGGGTAAAAGAAGGAACTGCTACTTACTGAGATTAAGAAGACTACCAGAAATAGATTTAGGGTCAGGTTCAGCTTTAAACAATTTATTTTTAGATCTCAAAATTATTTTTAGATACTCAAAATACTGATTATACATGGGAGTGTAACTGTACAGTAGGAAATAGAATATATAAACCTAGAGTTAAAGGCACCTTAATATACTCATTAAAAAAATTACTTATTTACTTGAGAGGCAGAGTTACAGACAGAGAGGGAGAGAGAGAGAAAGGTCTTCCATCTGCTGGTTCACTCCCCAAATGGCCACACTGGCCAGAGTTGAGCTGATCCAAAGCCAGGAGCTTCTTCCGGGTCTCCCACGTGGGTAAAGGGGTCCAAGCACTTAGCCCATCTTCAACTGCTTTTACAGGCCATAGCAGAGAGCTGGATCAGGAGAGGAGCAGCTGGGACACAAACAAGTGCCCATATGGGATGCCAATGCCACAGATGGAAGCTTAGCCCAAAACACCACGGCACCAGCCCTCTGATACTCATTTGGAAGGCAGGTGTGTGGTGCAACAGTTAAGTTGCTGCTTGATGTGCCTGTATCCTTTATCAGAGTGCCTGGTTCGAGGCAGAGGCAGAGGCAGAGACAGAGAGAGGTCTTCCACCTTCTGGTTCATTCTCCAAATTGCCACACTGGCCGGAGCTGAGCCAATTTGAAGCCAGGAGCCAGGAGCTTCCTCTGGGTCTCCAATGTGGGTGCAGAGGCCCAAGGACTTGGGCCATCCTCTGCTGCTTTCTCAGGCCATAGCAGAAGGCTGGATTGGAAGTGGAACAGCCGGGACTCGAACCAGTGCCCATAAGGGATGCCAGTGTCACAGTTGGCAGCTTTACCCACTATGGCACAATGCTGGCCCCAAACTCTTGACCTTGATCTTCTTGACCTCTCCGTTTCAGATACTTCTGATAGGTCAAAATGACAAAGACTTGCACTCATCACTAGATCTCACTACTAGATTTCATTTTTGTTTATTTTAACAAATACAAATGAACCGAGTTGAGAAGGATGATAGTCTTACTGAATTGGTTTCAAGAGAGGGTGGGTGAAGAGAGATTAAGTAATACAGAAAAAGAGAAAATACTTTTTGGTAAACTTCCGTTGTAACGAAGAACAGAGAAATAAATGGAAGAGAGAATGGTTTTAAAATTTATTTTTAATTATAACGCGTTGTCTGCTGAAGGAAGGGATTCAATGGAGAAAAAAAACTGGTGACAAAAAAAGTGAAGAAAAAAATATTACAATAACATACACAAGTAGGAGGGAAGATAAGAAAATTGATGCCGGAAGTAGAGGACTCAGTGGGCTGCCCATGGGTGCATTGGTGGTTTATCCGTGGGAGCAGGGTGGAAGGTAGAACCGTGAGAATGGGGTTGCTGAGATGTGAAAGGCGATGTATGTGAATTCATTCCTGAGGAAAATAGGGAGATACCAGGCAGGGTTATCTGTGAAGAGTAAGGAAGGAGATGAGGGGTGGGAAGTTTGAAATGAGGCAGGAGAGCCTTGTGGCCCAGCAGGTTACACTGCTCCACTTCCAGCCCAGCTCCCTGCTAATGCACCTGGAGAGCAGTGAGAAATGTGCATCTCCCTAGTGGGAAATCTGGATGGAGTTCCTGGCTCCTGGCTTCAGCCTGGCCCAGTGCTCTCTGTTGTGGCCATTTTGGGGGTGAACGAGTAGATGGGAGATCTCTTTGTCTCTTCCTCTGTCATTCTGCCTTTCAAATCAATAATAAAAATCTTTGAAAGAAAAAATGAGAAGGGAAACAAAGCAGTCAATGAATTGGGATGGTGGCGGGCAGGAAGCTGCAGGATTTCTGGGTAGTACTCACGTCAAAAACTTTTGGGACACAGGTTTCTAATGAGAAGTGAGTCCCACTGTGTTAACACGTGAAATGAGGATGCAGACCTTTGGCACCCTAAGACACCACTTAGGATGCCCATATCCCATATCTGAGTAGCTGGGTTTGAGCCTCAGATCCATTTCCAATTCTACCTTCCTGCTAATGTGCACCATGGGAGGTAGCAGGTGATGGCTCAATACTTGGGCCTTGGCACCTTTGTGGGAAACCCCAATTGAATTCCCGGCTCCTAGCTTCAGTCTGGCTGAACCCCAGCTGTTGCAGATATCTAGGTAGTAAACCAATGAATGGGAGATCTCTATCTGCCTTTCAACTAAAAATTAAAAAAAAAATAAAATGGGGTGATTACATATTTTGGGGAACCACTGTATGTTATGTGACCCTATCCTCCAGAGCCACAACACTAATTAATAAATTAATACCCACTGCAGCATCCTCTTCAAAGAAAGATGTTTGACATTTGATCAAAAATTTCCAGATGTTGAGAGCAGAGCATTGCGTCTAAGTATCCTACAGAACAATGTTATACAGTTTCCAATTTGGAAAGTCACTAACATCAATTCAGCATCAACAAACGTGTCCATCTGTTCCCCAAGGGAGGATTTTTGCTGCCACTGCTGTTCCCTCTACAAGGTGCAGTGTTTGAGCTAGAAGAGAAATGCAAAACTTAAAGGACTCTAGGTGAAAGGTTAGGGAAAAGCACATTATTTTTCTGAAGCTCCTTATTCATTAACTGTAACAGGGATACAGAAAGCCTTCCAAGCACAACAGTGTCATGGGAGGAGCAATATGCTGGGATCGGGAACCCAGTACTGACACGCCCAGGCTCAGTGATCCTGGTCAATCTTCAGCGCTCATGTATCTAAAGGTTGACTAACAAATGACCGTCTCCAGTTGTGGGTACAGAGCGCCCGGTGATTAAGTGTTCTCATCTGAAGTCAATCAACCTAGGAGCAGATCTCAGCTCTTCCTTTTCCTAGCTGCGTCACCTTGGAAACAAGTTAACCTCCATGGGTCTCAGCTTTGTTCTTTGTAAATTGGAGAAGATAACACCTGTTTCACTGGCTGTATTGTGAGGATTAAATGAGAAAATACGCATCAAACACTTAGCACATTGATTTTATTTTTATACAGTTTGTGTATTTGAAAGGCAGAGTGACAGAGAGAGAGAAAGATGGAGAGAGAGAGAAAGAGAGAGAGAGAGAGAGAGAGAGAGATCCTCTAGTTCACAGCCCAAATACCTGTAACAGCCAGGGCTGGGCCAGGCCAAAGCCAGGAGCCAGGAACTGCATCTCAGTCTCCCATGTGAGTGACAGGGACAGGGACCCTAGTACTTGAGAGCCAAAATCTGCTGCCTCCCAGGTACACATAAGTAGGAAGCTGGTCGGAAGTGGAGGCAGGACCAGAAACAGGGTCCTAAGCAGCAGCTGAACCTGCAGTGCCACAGCTGCATCCCAGCACACTGATTTTGTAAGCGAATGCAATAACTGATAGGAAACAGTTCTCTAAATCGAACGTCCTGTGAAATTATAAGCCACATTACTTCTTTATTAATAGTGTAGCAGAGAAAATTAAATCAGGAAATGTTTCTGGAAAGAAAATATATAACATAAATTTGGTTCTAATCCATTACTCCTTAACCTTTCAGCAATCAGTATCTCCGCTCTGACTTCTCCTCCTATTTTGATGGCAGTCTACAGTAGTGTTTTTATCAAGCTTGTGCCGCATTATTGTAGAAAGAAATGGCTTTTCTGTTGGGAATAATAACAGTAATAAAACAATGTTGTTTTAGATCTGTGATCTAGAGTTTCCTTTACAAGGAGGCGTTACTCCTGATGAGAAAATAAAGGTTACAGAAGGGTTAACGGACTTCGTGAAGGTAACAATGTGGCACAATCATCCCCCTACACAGCAGCAGGAACTTCTGTATTTCTGACATATTTATAACACGTTGGTTAAGATGTTTGCTTAATGTTCTTTTTTATTCAAAGGTCTCTGACCACTTAAACCTTTTCCCCCTTTAACTTAGAATAGCTTTGCCAGCTATTCATGCCCTTTAAGTACCTTCTGTAAGCTCATGTTGAGATCGAACCCACCAATTTTCAGAGTTCTATGCTGACAAAATTTGAACATAATTGCAGCAAATCTTTTTTATAAAAAAAAATCAAGTTAAAAAGCAAAAACTTTCATTTAGATTGGAAATTTTAAGGAATTAAGATCGCTTGCTTGTTGTAGAAGACAATTGTTAGATGTTGTGATGCTAAGAATAAAAAAAATTGCATTACATTTCATAGACAGGTCTAAAATGTGGTTTGAATATGTCAGCTATTCGCATGGTACCCTGATCCAAGACTGGGCTCAGAAGTAAGAACTTAAAACTCAAAAGTGAAACTTTTGTTGTGAAACCCGTGGAGAATTACATACCTCCTTTCCAACTTTGATGCTTCTAGATAAAATGGCAGACCGTTTCTTTGCTGCTTGATTACGTTATTAAAATGAAAGATATTTATAAGTACTGCAGGGGTTAAATTATATAAATATTTTTATTAAGACTTGATTGTAAGAGACACAGATCCCAAAAGTAGATGTGCATGAATGGACACAAGTCAATATACACGCACAAAAAAAGATAGAGTTATGCATGGTGTGTGTCTAGACCCAGCCATATGTTTCTTGTCTCGGCGGCTGCCCAGCGAATTCATGCATGTGGCTAACAGTCCTAGCAGGCAAGAAGCCATATAAACAATGAACATAACTCATGATGAAACAAAGAGGCATGGTAATGGCATATTGGATAAGGAACTATTCAACTCAACTTTTTAAGTGAGCAATTTTGATAAGTGAGTAAATGATATATTAATAGAATCAGCCCTCTGAGAAGTTTGATGGTGAAAGATGGCATGGCATTTCTCATGATAGGATGCCCTGACCACATCCTCCACCCCGACTTTTGTCTGCAGTGTTCTTTGCAACCTCTCTGAAGCCAGCAGGAGAGACCCAGGGGTGTCAGTGCTCACAGACAAGGGTTAAATACTGTGAAGTAGTTTCTTTGTTTTGTTTATTGCAACAGGAAAAGAGCTGGTTCTAGCTTCAAAAGAATAAAGAGTGTGCTTTAAATTCTTATTCTCTTTCTGTAATAAATGAATTGTATACTTTCTGTGTACTGTGGGGGATAGATTGGGATGCATAGTAAAGCTATAGGATTTCATTCATATGAACCATTCGTATGTGTCAACAGTAAGCCTTACATTTCACCTGATATTTTCTCCTGAGAAAATACCATCCCCCTGTTTAATTCAATGAGAAAAATAATTAATAATTGATGAGGATTTGTGGAGTTTAAAATTGTCAACAAGACAGTCTTTTAATACAACAGCTCTGAAATCACGGAAATGCTTTCCTCTCTTCTGTTTATTTACCTTTTCTGTAGGGCCTATCATCTTGCAGCTTAGGCATGGAAGCTGCAGGCATAATGAGAGGATGAAAATATTACGTGTCCATCTAATTTTTCTCTCTCCGTGAATTAAAATACAGAGTTGAGCTGCACATTCTCCCGTGTTACTCTGCTTAGGTGCTGAGACTGCCTAACGCCTTGTGGACAACATATACAGAGTGAATGATGTGAAAGAAAACAGGAAGGTATGATACCACACGTTAGTCTGAAAATGACGCCGTGGCTTATTTAAATGCAAACAATATACAAAAATGCACGTACAGTAGTGATAGTTAATGCACATAATTGTTCTTGTCCTGCTTTTATTCTCTCTCTCTCTCTTTTTTTTTTTTCTCTTAAGAGACAGACAGAGCTCCTACCTACTGGTTTACTCCCCAAATGCCTACAGCCACACAGGCTGGGTTAGGCCAAAGCCAGGGGCCAGAATTTCAATCCAGATCTCCCATATGGGTTGCAGGTTTCTAGTTTCTTTAGTCATCGCCATCTCTCTCCAGGGTTTGCATGGGCAGAAAGTAGGAATTGGGAGTGGGCCCAGGACTTGAAGCTGGGTGCTCCAGTATGGATGTCAGTGTACCAACTGATGGCTTAATGGCTGCATCAAATACCTGCCCCCATTCTCATTTTTGAAGAAACTCTCCTTCTTTTTTTAAAGATTTATTTATTTGAAAGTCAGAGTTACACACAGAGAGAAGAGACAGTCACAGAGAGAGAGAGAAAAAGAGAGAGAGAGGTCTTCCATCTGATGGTTCACTCCCCAGTTGGCCACAACAGCCAGAGCTGTGCAGATCCAAAGCCAGGAGCCAAGAGCTTCTTCTGGGTCTCCCATGTGGGTGCAGGGGCCCAATGACTCGGGCCATCTTCTACTGCTTTCCCAAACCATAGCAGAGAGCTGGATTGGAAGTGGAGCAGCCGAGTCTTGAACTGGAGCCCATATGGGATGCTGGCGCTTCAGGCCAGGGCATTAACCTGCTGTGCCACAGCACTGGCCCTGAAACTTTCATTCTTGTCATGATCTTGTGGTAATGAGTTCCTGAGACCAACAGTCATTGGATAGCCCTGTGAAGGTTATCAAGGTCTTTCACAAACAAGCAGCACATGGAATGGTTTATATATCCAAACAATGATTGGCAAGTTGACAAAAGCTTTATAATTATAGCCTTGAGGACAAAATGATTTGGAAGCACCAGATACCTCAGCTTTCTCGTCTGTGCAATGGGAATTTGTTCACTCACAAATACTTTTTGGGTGTCTAATACATGCTATGCACATTTGCCACACGAATGGTCTGCAGCCTTGAACTTGATGGAAAAATCCTCTGCCCTTGCAAGAGCCCCTGCAAGGGGAGGTGGCTGCAGAGGGCAGGATACACTGTATGCAACAGTAACAAATAACATACAGTAGAGATTGAATGGTGCTAAGTGTGACAGAGAGACAGAGAGAGATAGAGAGGACTAGGGATGCTTGTGGAATTCACAACTTGTAAGAGTTTAGCAAGTCTCACCTTGAGAAAGAGAAAACGATAGCAATGCTTCCTGCCACTGTTACAGGAATTATTATATGTAAGATGCTTTGAATACTGTGTAGGACATTGGAAATTTCTAATGTATATTATTTTTAAAAAAGAGGGTTGTTTTAAGGAAGATTCTTGCTTACTTTATAGTGACTTTATTTGCCACGGCCATTTTGTTGTTTTTGTTGAATTGAGGATGGAATTCCATTTGAATTCTGTATAAAAGGTTCAGAAAACAAACTTGTGAACTAGGTAAAAATAAAGAGCTGGAAGAAGTCTTCATGAATAAATTTTGTTCATAATTAGATTCATCTTTGTCTTAAAAAAAAGAATGTGAGGAGAGGGCAGGAGAAAATAAGAAATGAATGATAAGAAGAGAAGGAGGGAAGGAGAGAGGAAAGAAAGGGTTTATTTTAGAGTCTATTTTAAATACAAAACTGTTTAACATCATAGAGATAATCTTCATCAGATACATCAGTTTTAAAAAGATGTATGCTAAATTTAGTAAAATATTAATCTTTCTTTATGAATTGAATCAACTAAGTTCAAATGATTTATTGAATTAAACTGTAGAAACTTTGAATATTCCTTTGGGTTATTTTTCTTGATAAATAGCTTTGTCATCCTGGTAGGTAACTATATTTTTAATAGTAAGCAAATAGTAAACAGTAAATTATCTGTATCAAAGAAATTAACAATTTTAGCTAAAACAAGAGAAAAATCCATCCTTATAGGATATTCACAATGTATCAGGCAATTTGGAATTCTCATTCTTCCATTGAAAAGTTTGATTACTTGTGAGTTGGGTGCTAAGTTAGGTGCTGAGTTTGGCACTGGTGGGATAGCTGATAAGTGGTCACACAAAATTCTTATCAGTCCTCATGAAGAAGATCTCATTAGTTCTCCACTTCATTGTGAAGAAAGTGCCCGGTTGTAGGAGGAGGAAAACTGAACAAGAAAAACTGAGCAGCTTGCCAAAAATCCTACAGTGGAGTGAGGAAACCCAGAAGCACTGCCAGTCTTCCCAGGTGTCAGTCACCAGCTCTGATACTGCTGCCTTCCAACACTGGAACACGAACTACAAGTGCAAACTCAGTTTATGTGTTGAAAGACACAGCTTTTCTTTTCTAATTGACACTCACCCAGTTTTTAAAAAGTAATGTTCATTTTTCAAAAACATGTAAATTGATGGAGTGGAAAGAGGAGCTGTAACGGACCATGTAACTGGATGGAGCTACACTGGGATTCCACATTCTGCCTTAGGTAAAGCACACTCATGGATTGATCCAGAATGCACTACATCATGGTTTGTATATTTAACAGTTGACTGAACATCTTGTGTGAAAAATGCATGTTAAAAAAAAATCACATAATCTTGGGTGTTTTTTCTAGTTTATGAATTATTGTCCTTACAATAATGTAGAAGTCACTTGTAAACTTGTAATTGTTTTTGATTTTGGCTTCCTGCCAGCAAAATTCAACAGATAGCCTTGGTAGTATTGTGGTTTGCCATTTAAGACAAACACTATGCAAATTTACACAGAAACAGGCAGATACAGTCTGTTGGTAGAGGTGCTTCTCCATGGTCACATTCCTGTGGCTGATGTTGGGGAAGCCACCTGACCCAGCTCTGGCCAAGGATATGGAAGCAGGTGATATGGATGAAGCTTCTGGGAGGCTTCCGAAAATGACAAGACTTGGTTTTTTTTTTTTTTTTTTTTTTTGACGGGCAGAATTAGACAGTGAGAGAGACAGAGAGAAAGATCTTCCTTCCGCTGGTTCACCCCCCAAATGGTTGCTGTGGCCAGCCCAATGCGCCGATCAGAAGCCAGGAGCTTCCTCCTGGTCTTCCATGAGGGTGCAGGGCCCAAGCACTTGGGTCATCCTCCACTGCCTTCCTGGGCCACAGCAGAGAGCTGGACTGGAAGAGGAACAACCGGGACAGAACTGGTGCCCCAACAGGGATTAGAACTTGGAGTGCCGGAGCCACAGGTGGAGGATTAGCCTAGTGAGCCTCAGCGCTGGACACAACACTTTTGAAAAGGGGAGCAGGGAAAAAGTAAAATGGGTTTGGGAATGGAGCGCCAGAGAGAAGCTGCACACCTTGTGACTGCCTCCCTTTGGACTACTGTTTCATGGTAACGAGTAGACACAAAATATTTATCTTAAGCTGTCATTAGTTGGATGTTCTGCTGTTTGTGATGTGGGCTGGGTACCTTCATTTTCAATCCAGGATCTCATATTCCTTGTCCCCCCCACCAGCCAAGATAAGAATTCTGAGCAGAATTCTGGTGTACCAATGAGAACAGGATTTATTTAAAGGTGAGAGAGTCAACATTTGCAGATGAAAGAAATACTAATCCATACCTGCGCTTTCTTCTACCCTTTCTTCCCTCTTTCATCTGCCCTCTCCTATTTCATTCCATTTTATCCTATTCTCAAGTTTCTGACCATGTTTCCCTTCTTTCCTCCTCTGCATTCTTCTCTATCAGCTGTTGAATGTATTTTAGATTCCTCTAGGTAGAGCCAATGATCTATTCCGATGACTCCCACATTTATCAAAGCTAAAACTAATCCTCCTGAATTAAGACTCGAAGTAAGAGATACGGATTCCAGTTCTCTTTCCCTTGTACCCCTGCCCCAAAATAACAAGTTTTTGTATTTTAGAGCCAGGATTTGTAATGGCTCCCATGGCTGCACCAGACTTTGTTTCCTATTGTAGCCATTCAACCTAAGACTCATGATGTTGTAGGCAGGCTACAGGCTACTCAGCCCAATCACCCCACTCATCAGTGTCTCACTTGTATTCCTAGAGAGTTCAGTTGTTATCCATCAAAGAATTAAAACTCAAGCCATTCTTGTTTACCACTTTAAGACTTTTTATTGCAAAACATCATCCAACACTACCAAGAACACAGGGGAAATGGCACACTCAGATATATGAGGTCATTTTAAAGTACTTTTGAAAAATAATTTGGCAGTATGTTCTAGAACAATAGAAGCAAATTATAGTCTGCGTTTCAGTAATGCAACTTAAGAGAAACTACCTAGAATATTTTTTAAGAGAGAACCAAAGATATTTACTATATTGTAAGCACAACTGCAAAAATTCGGGAAAATTCTAATGTGGTGGTGATAATAAATTAAATGAATACTGGCAATCAATCCATTGTTAGGAAGAATAATGATTATGAAGACTTTCTGACAAGACTAAATATGAACAAACAGTAGCAATGAAAATGATAAATCTCAGGGCAGAAAGTAATTACTCGTATAGCGACAGGAGAAGGATGCAACTGTGGAAGGCCCACAGCTGGAGAAACATGGTGTATCTTAAGTTAGGCGGAGGCCAAATGCAAACCTACACGTGATGTATGTTATTTTACATGGATGACACATTTCATAAGCAATAAAAAATCCATCTTTTGAAGAAAATTTATCAGTACAACCTCCTCCACCAATTTCTTAATGTTTCTAAGCAGACATAACTTGAGAGTACCTTAATTATACTTTCTATTATAGTTATTCATTAGTTTTATCTAAGCTCATTTTCATATGCTTGTAATATCAATGTTAGTGCCTTGTATGTAGCATGAAATCTAAGTGGTATTTTGTTAACTATAGGTGCTTTAAAAGAATGTAATTATTTCCACAGGATTACTATTTTCATTTGTAAAAAAAAAAACAAGGATAGTTCTACTTCAAATTGCATGCCTTGATTTATTTAAAAATGCAGATGATCTCTAGTAAATTATAGCCCCAATCTTTATAATCTAAAAACTTATGAAGTGTCATCTAAAAAAATTTTTGCTGTGACTTTTCCGTGTGGAATTGAAAAACTGATTTTTTAATTTAGTATAGTATAATGCTAATTATAATAATAAGGTGAATATCATAGTTGAATAATTTTAAATGATTGGATATAAAAGGGGCAATGAAATTAAGTACAGATGCTTCATATCTAATATATTCTTTTCTGAAACTGTCCTATCTTAAATTTGCTTGAGGAACATTGCCAAAATTCATGTCCAAAGGTATTCATCATTGCATTCCAGAATTTTGTTATTCTCAATATGTGCACCCAAATGCAAACTCAAGCTTTCTGCTAAATTATATTTTAAGGTATTTCATTCTAATTTTATATACCATAATTGCTTCATTGACTCAACAGGAATGAGTTAATCACCCACTAAGGGCTACACAGTTTCCTGTAAAGAAATTACAAGCAAGTAGGTGATCGAGGCACAAAAGCTTACATATAATCAGCAAGCCCAAAGCACCGAAAGCAGAAAGGTACAAACAACTGTAGAGTAAATGAGGAAATCAACATTAATTGGAAGCCCTTATGGGCCAATACGTCTCACTTGGATCCAGGTAAGCATCTAATAAATAAATGTTCATCTTTCAATGTGAGGGAAATATTTGAGTGGAAAAAACTGAGAATTAGGAGGAAAAAGGTTGAAAACCAGTTTAAACAGTGACGGAGATGGTCTTTCCATGATGCCGGAGGAAGCTCCAAGAGGGGAAGAGTCTTTTTGGTGGTGGGGGTGGGGATGGCATATGGACCCATGTACTCGCATGGAGGATTAAGTTGGAACCATAAGTAGGAAGAAGTGCACTGTGGCCATGGCCTTGCGTGAAAGCTCCAAGAAAGACATGGCATGGGAATCTGCAGAGGCTGGAAAAGCCAGTAGAAGATAGGAAACTCTAAGTGCTATTGTCCGAAACTAATTTGTGCCAATTTGGGCTCCTAAATGCAGGTTTGCTTTAATGAAGGCTTTGTCCTGGAAGAGGTGGAAGGGATCTGAGGGAGGGAGGGGTCCAGAGGCCCACAGCTCACGGGAGGGAAGAGGAGGCTGGGAGAGGCCTGAATGAGTGACTGGAGAAACCTGGACAAGCGGACACCTCCAAAAATGTGATGCCGATTAATCTAGTTGCAGCCCAAGCTACTGATTGCAACAAAACCTAAGTATGGAATGCCATTCCCCTCCCCCAACCAAGTCTTCAGACAGCTCATTAGCCAAATCAAAATACCTTATCACAAAATATCAAGTTACTTGCATTTGTGGTAAGGTTTTTACTTGTCTTCCTCAAACTTGAACAGGAAAATTCCCCTTTACTGCACATAATCACCCAAAGGGGACATATGGAAACATGTAGGGGTTAAAAATTGAACAGTATTTACTTCTGGCCCTAAGAAAAACCAGGACTATATTTTTGAACTTAACAACTCCCAGAATCACTTTCATTGATTTATTTTTTAAATTTTAAATTATTTTCATTTTATTTGAGAGGCAAAGACACATCCATTCTCAGTTCACACAATGAAGTGATTTTTTTTTTCCCTTGTGGTTAAACATCGGGGCTGCCTTAATTTACCATTTCTATTCCTTCTCATCAACAATGTAAAAAAAAATCTGCAAGCACTTTTTCCAGTCCTTGACGTACTTCCTTCTTTTAACTGCACATCCAGACTCCAGGCATTAACCTTGACCTTCCCCTAATTTTCTTATCCCCCTGGAATGGATTCTTGCAGTTTATTTTCTGTCTTTCATCATCGTATTCGCATGCCCGCGGCTGTGCCCTGGGAAGGGGTGCAGTGTGCTTTTCCACGTGCAGAGGCAGTCGCCGTAGAACGTATTTATGGTCTGTCCGCCACTCAGCTCACTCTGAAAAAGAGCTGTTAGTACAAGCGCTGCCACGATGACATAATTTCTTACAGCATCCCTCCACCCTCACTGCCTTCGCTCCCTGCCCCGCCTGGAGGAAAACCTGACAGTGCTCTCGCAGAGGCAAGTTTTTTGTTTTTCGTGTCCATCTGCGCATTCGTTGATATTCTGTCGTTTTGCAAACTTGTCTTTTCAAGCTGTTTCTTGTCCGGATGCAGCGGCGTGGAAAGGACTTTGCAACCCTACGCCTGGCACCCGGGCGTGGCGGGGGTGGGGTGGGGTGGGGCGGGGTGCAGTCCGCAGCTGTTTTCCCGGGAACTAAGACCCCCCACCTCAGCTTCCATCCGGATCCCTTTTCCCTTCGGGTTTCCCGAGTGTCTCAGGGCACCCGCGTCTTCAGCCGGGGGGGCGCCCACTCCCCTTTCTCGCTCCCGCGGCTTTCCCGAGGCTACTTCGCAGGACGAGTGCTGCACAATTGTGACACTTTCACACTCCTCTGTGCTTCCTGGAAACCCCAGGCCCGGGACGGCCCGCTCCTCCTGCCATCCCGTTTTGTCCCCGGAGCACACGCAGGCCCGCCCCCGGTCGACCCCTTGCAGGGCTAGCCACGGGCCGCGGGGCGCACGGGCAGCGCGCCGCCTTTGTTGTCATCCACGGCGCACACCGGGCCGAGGAGCGCCCGGGGGCCGCCAATGCCACTCAGATGGGGAGCGCAGCGTTCCCTGGCTGGACTTGGTGCCTTCGCTCTCATTTCCTGTTTCTCGGCCTCTCCCTCGCCTCTCTTCCCACCCCACTTCGTGCCACAGCACCGCCAGTCTCTCTCCTCACACAAACTTCCCCTGCTCGGCCGCTTTCCCACGCAGGGCGGGCTCCAAGCCACGGCACAGGAGTGTCCTGTCGCGCCCGGGTCGCACGCGACCCCCGGCCAGCAAGGAGCGCCCCCCACCCCGCCTGCCGCTTCCGCCTCCGCCGGCCTCCGGCGCGGCGCTGACCCCGCGCCCCGCCGCGGGAACGGCCCGGCCTCCCGGCCGCCTCCTCCCTCGCTCGCCCCAGAATCCCGCGGATGCCCTCGCCGGGCGGGAGGGGTTGCCCAGGACCGGGCTCCGAGGCGTGCGTTCCACGGGGCGCGCGCTTCGGGGGTGTCTGGCGTCGCGTTCCCTAGGCCCCCCGGGGGGCGCCCGTGGGGGTCCGCGGCTCCCGAGCCCGCCTGCTTCCCTGAGTCACCGGCGCGGGCGGGCGCCCCTTCCCCGGGCTGCGAAGCGAGACACGCGTCTGCGCCTGGCCCGCATTCATTCCCGCCAAGGTGAAGCGCGGGAGGGCGCACGCCCCCGCCTCCCCCGCAACGCGCGCGGCTCCAGACCCCAAACAATGATTCCCGCGCCCCACCCACTCCCGCGCCCAGGGCACGGCTGCCCCTGCCGGGACCCCATTGTTGCCCGGCGCGGGCCGTGCCCTGCGCCCCGGGGGCGGTCCCCGCGAGCGGCGCCCGGGCCGGCTCCGCCCACACCTTTCCAAGTTAGCCGCGGGCGAGGCGCGGGGCGCTGGGGCGCGGGGCGGGGGGCCAGAGAGCTCCGCACTCGGGGGTCTGTCCCGCAAGTCGTCTCCCGAGGCTGCCTTGCGCGCGCTCACACAAAAGAGGGGACTTTGTGGCGGTTCAGCGCCGCGTCCGGGGGCCGGCGAGTTGCGCCCGGGGCTTTCTCCCGCCGGCGGCTGCCCCCCACCCTCGGCCCCCCGCCGCCTCGGCCATGCGTGGGCTCCTGGGGGCGCCGCGGCCCGGCGGTGCAGGTGGACGGGCAGCGCGGTGCGCGGCCCCCAGGCCCGGCGGGGGCGGGGCGGGGCGGGGCGGGGCGGTGGCTCCGCGGACCCCACCCCCCCAGCCGGCGGCCCGGGCGGCGCGGCGAGGGCTGGGCGGTGGGTGTTGCCGTCTACCTCTGCGAGCGGGGAGGGGTTAGTTTCCCACAGGGGATTTCAACCAGCACACTCAGAGCCCGCCTCCTAATCCTCGGGCGGAGCGGCTCGGGGCCCCATTTTATGGCAATAAAGCGACTTAGCGCCTGCTGAGCGAGCCCCTCCCCGCCGCCGCCCCCGCCCTCGGCCCCACCCCGGGGCTCGCCCGCAGCGGCGGGGCTTTGTTTCTGGGGGAGAAGACCCGGAGCTCTTTTGTTTGGGGGTCTGGCGTCTTCACCCCCCCCCCCAACAGCCGCCCACCCCGCGCCCCCACAGCCCGACCTCGCGCCAGCCACCCCACCTTCCGCGCCTCTCCGGTTTCCTGGGCGGAGGAGCGGCGGCCCGCACCCCCCTCGGCGGGGCCCCGGGGTAATTCGATGCGGGCCTGGCCGGGCTCCCCACGCTAGAGCGGGGCTCGCGGCGCGGCTGCCTCCACCCACCGGCCCACCCTCCACGGAGCGCATCATGTGATCCGGGTAAGTCATTTGCAAGTACAACAGTTCCCCGGGTTGCCCCCCATTCATTTCCTGAGAACTGCAGAGAGCAGCTGTACGTGTGCGTGTGACGCCGCGTGTGCGGGAGTGAGTGTGCGCGCGCGTGTGAGCGAGAGAAAGGGAGAGACAGGGGCACTCTGTGTGAGGGAGAGAAAACAATTTCTCCTGCTCTGCAGCTTCTGTTCAGGTCTGTGCCGATTCCGTTTCTTATCAAAATAAACAACCCCCTCCTTTTTTTTTTTTTCCTCCCTTCCATCCCAAATCAGAGCGTATTCTCTCACCATGTTTTATTTTCCTTCTGTCATCTGTGCAAGTTAAATCCTTTTGGTGGGTCTGTGTTCTCTGGAACCGGGCAAGTGTTGGGAAGCGGGAGGGGGCCGGGGAAAGGGCGATGCTATTTGCAAAGCAAGTAGCGCCGGTCGGATTCGTGGAGGAGAAAGGAGGCGGTTTCTTCCTTCCCCGAGAATTTTTTTTAAACAACTTATCAAGCAACGTGAATTAAGCCAATGTTTTTCTACCCCTAGTGGGATTGTTGTTGGTTGCAGTGTTGGCCTGACAGTTGCCAAGGATGAGAGAGAGAGAGAACCCAGGGGCTGAAATGGGGGTGGCGGCGGGGGGCGGTGCTCACGGAAGTAGCCGGCCCCCGGGAGTGCGGTGGGTTCCCGGGGCCGGGTGGGCTGCGTGCGCGCTGGCCGGAGTGGAGGGGAAGGGGTTAAGGCGGGGATGACACGGCTGGCATCCGAGAGAGTGGTCCTGGTGCTACATTCATTATTGTCTCCGGTCGTAACGAGGTGGAACTGTCACTTGCTGCGGTGCCTGGTCCGCGGAGGTGGCCAGGGGCTGGCCCCGTGGCCGTTCTCTCTCGGCGACGGAGGACCTGGCCGGAGTTGGCGAGGGGCAACTTTGCACGTCCACCCGGGCCGCGAAGCCCGCGGCGCTGGCCTGGGAGCCGCTTCTCGCCTTCGGAAGCGCGCTCCGAGGGCTCGGACTTGACCCCGGCGACGCTGGTCGCCGTGCGTGCTCGGTGCTCCCCTCCGGGGAGAATCAGCCCTGCTTTTGTTGGGGGGTGGAGAACCGCCTGCTGGAACTTTCAAAACTTTTATCTTTGGCGAAAAAGGGTGGGGTGCACTCAACAGTTTTGTTCCGTAGCGCAGCCGTGGCAGACGCTTGCAAAAAGTACCAATTCCTTTGTTACATGCCCTGCAGCTTCCCAGCCCCCTCCACCCTGCGCTGCGAGTTTTGCATACTTTAATAGTAATAGCCTTAATTCAGCTGATAAAAGCTGGCTGTGTTGAGTTAAGGAGTATTAGGACCACGGAATGTGTAATCTGGATAAACAGTTTGTGCGGTTAATATCGTCAGCTCTCTCGTTTAACTGTACAGATGGCTTAAGTGTCGTTCTACACGGCTTGTTTTAAATCATTGCACCGGCTAATAGAATTCTCGGGCGAGCACCGAGATGTTTTATTTTAAATCAGCGTTAATATCCTCGCGGCTTCCCTGGAACACCGGCGAGGCGAGGAGCAGCTCTATTTACATTTAGTGCATGTGCATCTACTTGCTTCGGTAGACATCTGCCAATCAAACATACGTCATCCTGCGATTCCGCCGAGACGCCTCCGTGCCCTTTTCCTAGTGGAGGATAGAGTTGTTTAGCTAAGTAAACGCTGCGAAATGAATTTGGTGGCTTTGAGCAGGCAGCAGCTTGTGGTGGGAATAGGAGTGGTCACTTGGAAGAGAGGGTGTAGACCGTCTTCAAACAAACGGTTTTAGAATTGGCATTTAATTAAAACGGTGGGAGTCTCCTTTTCCCCCCTCCCCCTACTAAACGGAGGGTGGGGGAGCCTGGTTGTGCTATTCACAGACCTCATTCACATGTTGTTTACATTTTTTTAACCGCGCAGAAATTGGTTACCTTAAAGGCTGCGTTTTTAGGCTAAAAAATTCTGAACTGTAGGATCTTAGTAGAAATAGAATGTCGAAGGGCAAACGTTTCAATGGCCTGAGTAATATCTCTATCGCTGAAGTAGCCTGGTCAGTGCTGATATTAGACTTAATAAATTAATATAGTTCCTTTGAGTCGGGGAGGGAGCACATTTGAGCCTACAAGAATTGGAAGAAATGTGTTATGTGTTTGGGAGAGACTCTCGTTCCACCAACTTAGAACAGTTCTGAAATTCGCTGGTAAAATCTGCAGTGTTTTCACGTAAGATTTTCATAATTCATGAACTAAAACAATGTAGCCAACATAGCTGCATCAGGTTAAACAAAACGTTCTGGAGGGTTGCTGTTCATTTTTGAAGTCCTGCAGTTATAGCTCTTACTTAGTAATGCATGTTTAAGAGAAACTTGAATCAGCCAAACTTTATCAGGGAATGCTGTTTATTACTATTTATTGAATGAACATTTTCGTGTGAATGAGCTGTTAATACACATTTTTTTTCACCCCCACAAAGTTTCTTTTCAAGAAGCGAATGTCATTTGGTAGGAAACGGTCCTGGTACAGCGTTTGAGACCTTGACCTTAGCAACTCTTGGCTGGTGGTTGTTTACTACAGCTGCAGCCTGTGTGTGTGCCGAAAGGGAAGGACTGTGGGCACGGGTGCACTCCCTCTGCCCAGGCCAGCGCGGGAACAAATCAGGATGCTGGATGGCCATGCTGAACAGCGTGCGTCGGCCTGCATTAGCAGTGGTGTACTGGTCATGGAGAAAATAACGTGTTTCTCTCAGGGATTTCTCTGGGCCTCCTGCAAAGGGAACCGTGGCTTGTAACAGGCTCAGGGTGAGTTCTTAGACGTTTTATCACCCAGCGGGCAGTAGTTATCAGCTTAATGAAATAATTTGATCTTAAATAAAGGTGTGTCTCATCTCAGCAGGTGCCCAGGCCTCTAGGCCTGTAGTAAGGGTATTTTGGATTCAAAATGTTGGTTAATCAAGAGTTTTGAAAAAAAAAAAAAAAGAGTTTTGAGTAACCTTACCGACCAAAGTGGTACTGTTTTAGCTGAAAATGTAAAAGTCCCGGGTACTTTCTCCCTAGTACAAAATGGAAAGCGTGGAGTTTCGTGTTTGTGCAAATTAAAAAAAAAAAAATGGGTAATCACTTGGAATTGGAATGTCAGATAGCTTATTTTCTCTATATTGTGAGAGAAACAATTTTCGTAAAGGCTCAAGGTTGTAAATCTAGCTGTAGGTAGTTGGTCTATGAGTTCAGAATAGTTGTAGAAAGCTAATAATGGCACAAATTCATTTGAAACAGTTATTCTGGTTTTTCTTCAGTAAGTTTACAAACTGTGCTTGCAAATGGACTAGAAAGATCTTTAGTAAGAACTAAAATTTCCTACTTTAATTCCGAATCGATACCATTGTTACCTTTTTTCATTTAGAAAACAACTTTCATTTTTGTACAGTAATTCCTGAAATAGGTTGTCTTGCTTATCTATCATTTTGAGGACACTGTATGATAATGGACTGGAAATAGCTGCTTTTTGCTCAGTGTTGGTTTATTTTAATTAAAACTCTATATTTTCAGCCTGCAAGTTTTACCTGGCTTTCAGTTCCCAGTGTGTACAAAGTGTAAGGGTAGAAATATTAACATTCAATCACTGGCAACACCCTGTAACCACAGCCTTAACTCATCCACCGCAGAGACTCCTCCCAGAGGCAAATGCAGGCAAACAGATGGGCCCTGCCCTGCACGCAGGAGGTCAGCAGCCTCAGGGCGCTGTCAGACCTGCTTGGTCTCTGGCCCAGCCAGAGAGCTGTCGGACCGCCAGCCCGCCAGAATTCATTTTCTGGGCCTGGCAGGGCCACACCCCATCTGATGTCAGCTCTTGAGTTCTTGTGGTGGAGAACACATGCTGTGAGTTAAATGGCTACTTTCTCCGTATACTCCCAGTAATTAGGTTACAAAAGGATTTTTTTCAGTGTGGGGTGTTTATAGTCCTAAAGCAGCTACTTGAGGAGTCATATTGCTCCATGAAAATTTGTTTTGGTCTGGCAGTAGATTACAGGATATTCATCCCAGAAATTCTTCCCTGCTGTGGTCCTTTTTTCTTTTTCTTTAATTTCCCAGGTGAAAGTCATACTTTTGTTGATAATCTCATGGCCTGCATTTTTGGGTATTTATCAGTGTGATCATTGGATTGGTCCACGCAGTTTCCTTGTCTCGGTATACAGGGAGGAACAGAAAGCCACTGCTGCCTGGAAGGAGAGAGAGGAAGAAAATCAGAGAGCTGTGGGGTAGTTTTCCCACGTCCATCAAAGAAAGCTAACGTGGTTACTCCCTGCTGCCCTTGACAGTCGTGGATTGTGTCCCAGATGTGATATTTGCCTTGCTTTTAGTATAAATAGCTTATGCAATAAGTTTGATAGTATGTGTATGGATATACATACATTTATATATATGTAAGAGAATTTACATTTATATTCATAGTCTGCCTCTATATTGGAAAATACCCACTTATACACCACACACATTGGTGAGCAGTCACTGCAGTGAAAAACTCCCCACACACATAAAAGAAAGTGGGAACACTCAGTCTGTTGGTTATTTTTTTCCCCAAAATAGTGTGTTTAGTAATACAGTTCTGATTTTGAGCTTAACAAGCTAACCATAACAACCCACAGAAGCAGCCCTACCACAAAGAAAACCAATCTAGAAGGCAACGAAGATGAGTTATTCTAATAAATGCAGTGAACTGACTGGAAAGAAAACCTTCATTCATTTCCTAGCTGGGTGTCCTCTGAGGTGATGCGGGCAGCAATCAGAGCTAATTTCAGTGGCTGAAGGATCGCAGTTTAAGTCTGGCTCTCACTTGCTTACTCTGGATGACCTTGGCCAGATTTCTCAACTATCGTGAGGGTTAAATGAGGTCATGTTGGGGTAAAAGTCACTTTGTAAAAGTATGAAGTACTAGTGCAGCAACTGATTTGACAAGAAAACCAATCTTGCCCTTCCTCCATCTCATCTCCCTCCCCCAACAATTTCCCTCCCAAAAGGGATGAACTTTTCAGCTTCTCCGAGTGAGCCTATAAATTACACTTATGGAGAAGGAATTTCCGCGTGTGGGTAGCAAACTTCTGGCAGTCGAAGGTCATGAATTCCATTCCTGTCTCACCAGAGATTTGCTCTATGACCTTGAAAAGTCACTCTTTCTCCTATGTAGCTAGGATAAAAGTTACTATTAGCATAATGCGAGTTAAGTATCTCAGCTTTCCAAAAGAGATGAAACAAAAATACAGTTCACATGGTCATTGACAGAAAGCGCAGCAGTGGTTCCGCGGAGGTGGAAAACCTGCGGTCTGCTTCTTCAACAAGTCCACTTAGGTTTCTGTGAGCTGATCATTAAAAACTTCCCGCCCCCTCATAGAATCATTAAACTTGTGATTTATTTTAGAACTGAGAATTCAAGTGCAGATCTCCAGTTAAGCCAAGATTCTGCTGATGACGCTATGGCTGATACACACACACACACACACACACACATATATATATATATATATATATACTTATGTTTATATAATATGGAAAAGATTTGCCTATAATCACACATTTTTCCACTATGTACATTTCATCACATAGATTTGAGAAAATTAAGAACGATATTAATTGACATGATTTCTCCCTGACTACATATTCTCCAGTTAAAAGCCAAAACACTTTCCCCAGTTCTGCCTAGACGTTATATTCTGGCGAGAGCAAAGAAACACTCAAACTAAGTCATAAATACAACTCCTTCTGTGTCCCGAATGTGTTTTGCCTGACTCCCCTCCCGTTCATGTTACAGCTATCCCCGTAACATCAATATCGCTATCTGTGGGACTCTTCACATGTGTCATCCCTTCCTTTAAGAACATGCTGGGGCCTCGACTCTGTTCTCTGTACAGTAGCTCGTGTTACTCTGCTGTTAGTTGCTTGTTGAATCCCCCCCCCCCCCCAATCATAAGTCCTTGGAGCACAGGAAACGAATCTTCTTCATACTTACTTTGCTGGTATCTAACACACTGACTGATATATTCTCAGTGCTATAGTACTTACTCAAAGAACAAATTGAGAAATCGTCACTCTGCAACCCATATTACTATTCTTTCATACTTAAATGCCACTATCATGGTCTTTCCTACCCAGGTCTTCCAACTCTAGATAAATATGTTTAATTCCATCAGTCATTCCTCAATTCACTGCCTGTTTCCAGAAGACTTTTTCTTCTTTCAAAAAAGATGCCTGGTGGTTAGTGGAGTCAAATAGTGCTGCATTTGAAACATCAAACTACCCAGTTGTTAGCTGTCTCGGTGGGAAAGGGAGTTTCAGTTTCCCCATTGGTAAATAAAAATAAGAACAAATCATGTCAACTGCAGAATATGTTTGAAGATTAAAATGTGGGTATAGAGTATCTAGTATAGAACTTTAAACATGTGTGGGCTTCAAAAAATTTGTGGAATTAAAAGATAAAAATAAAAACTGTTATTTTTCCAATATAAGTTCCCTTAGGTTGAAGATGCCTTTGTATGCAATGATACAAGTCATTTAGTCCATCCCTGTAGATCTGACAGCACTGGGGAGTTCACCATGTCAATATTGCCTTTTATTCTATTTTTTGGTACATTATTAAAGAAAAATCAGTTTCCTTTAAATATTTTCCTTTCTTTTTCAAAAGTGCAGTAAACAGAAAAGTCAAAAGAATCCACATCAAGAATGTAGGGTGGATGCCTGATCAATCACTTCCAACAGAAACTGGAAATATTGCCCTCATTTGATGAGAGAAAAGCGGGAGCATTGTGGTGGCAGAGAAAGGAGTTGCTGGCGAAAGTGCGCTTGGATGTTTTTCTGCTGAAGCTTAGGCTAACTTTCTCAAAACACACGAGTGTTATCATTGTTGGCCCTCTAGAAATTCAACAAGCTGAACTCCTGCATCCCAAAACCTGGCTGAGAAGCCTTTTTGCTCTACTGGTCTGCTTCTGCTCTGACAGATCACTTCTACTACTTGGTAGCCATTGCTCTGGTTGTGCATTGTTTGTGGGATTATGCTGGTGAATCCCTGTTTCCTCTCCTTTTAGAGTCCTTTGAAGAAATGCTTTGGATCTTGACTCCATTGAAAAGCTCTACACTTGTCTGCAGCTGGTCTGTCGACAAGTTTTGGTGCCCTGGAATAGAAAGCTTGCCACACTTTCATTTTTGGTCAGAATTATGTAATCTGAACCAGTTGAGATGTTTATGGTCTTGGCTGCTGTATCTGGGAACAGCCAGGACTCAAACTGGCATCCATATGGGGTGATGGGTGGCTTTACCCGCTATGGCACAGTGCCAGCCCCTGATATGTTCTCTTTTAAAATGGATCTCTTACTTTTCTTAGGGCTTCAAAGTGGATTCTGTTCATAAGTGTTAGAGCAAGTTACTACAGGTTTATTTTGATGAAACATTTTTGACCTCTGTTATGTCTGTTTTTCAGAATATGCACTTTCTTTGAACTTTTGAAAACCCTTCCTTCGGGACTGGCGCCGTGGCTCACTGGGTTAGTCCTCTGCCTGTGGTACTGGCATCCCATATGGGTGCCGGGTTCTAGCCCCAGTTGCTCCTCTTTTAGTCCAGCTCTCTGCTGTGGCCTGGGAAGGCAGTGCAGGATGGCCCAAGTCCTTGGATCCCTGCACCCATGTCGGAGACCAGGAGGAAGCACCTGGCTCCTGGCTTCGGATTAGCATAGCTCCGGCCGTAGCGGCCATTTGGGGGTGAACCAACAGAAGGAAGACCTTTCTCTGTATCTCTCTCACTGTCTAACTCTGCCTGTCAGATTAACAAAAAAAAAAAAAAAAAAAAAAAAAACCTCTTCCTTCATATTTAGTGCTTGATAAATATTAGTCTGCTCCAGTAAATTGATGCCTCTTTTCTTTAAGATTTATTTATTTGTCAGAGTTAGAGAAACACAGAGACAGAGAGAGATGTCTTCTGTCCACTGGTTCACTCCTCAAATGGCCGCAATGGCTGTAGCTGAGCTGATGCGAAGTTAGGAGACAGAGGCTTCGTCACCCTCCACTGCTTTCCCAAGAATATTAGTCAGGACTTTATGGAAAGTGGAGCAGCTGGGACTCAAACTGGCACCCATATGGGGTGCTGGCAGTGCAGGTTGGTACTTAAACCTGCTGCACCACAGTGTTGGCCCCTATTGATGCCTCTTTTAAAAGCAACCATTTAGAAAGTATGTTATTAACAAAATAAAAACTGTTAATTGTGTAGCTACTGTAATACAGAAGTTAGTAGACTTTTAATGTGTTAAGTTGTTTATTTCAGTTATGTATGGTTGACTTTCAGATAAATACCTTTTACACACTGAGTTTTTTTATTTTTATTTTTATTTATTATTTTTTTTTTGATGGGCAGTATTAGACAATGAGAGGGAGAGAGAGAGAAAGGTCTTCCTTCCGTTGGTTCACTTCCCAAATGGCTGCCATGGCCGGAACTATACCGATCTGAATCCAGGAGCCAGGTGCTTCCTCCTGGTCTCCCATGTGGGTCAGGGCCCAAGCACTTGGGCCATCCTCCACTGCCTTCCCTGGCCACAGCAGAGAGCTGGACTGGAAGAGGGGCAACCGGCACAGAATCCGGTGCCCCAACCAGGACTAGAACCCGGGGTGCTGGCACCACAGGCAGAGCATTAGCCTAGTGAGCCGCTGCACTGGCCTACACACTGAGTTTTGACTTATGAATATCTTAGTTGTATGATATTGCCAAGTAACAATCCCTTTCGCTGTTACTTTGCCGCTGTTAGCAATACTTTCAAAAAGTATTTGGAAGTTTCATAGCTTTTTACCTTTCTTATTTTAACTAAATGAATAGAAAAAGGGAGGAAATTAAACTGCTGCTTCCAGTTATGAGGAATTGAGACAATTATCTTGATGTTCAATTGAGACAGTAGTCATTAGGGAGGCCGGTGCTGTGGCATAGTGGGTAAAGCTGCCGCCTGCAATGCCGGCATGCCATGTGGGTATTTGTTCGAGTACTGGCTGCTCCACTTCCCGTCTAGGTTCCTGATATGGTCTGGGAGAGCAGCAGCAGATGACCCAATTCCTTGTGTCCTTGCACCATGTGGGAGACCCTGAAGAAGCTCCTGGCTTTGGATCGGCCCATCTCGGGCCCTTGCAGCCATCTGGGGAGTGAACCAGCGGATGGAAGACCTCTCTCTCTCTCTCTCTCTCTCTCTCGCTCTCTCGCTCTCTCGCTCTCTCTGCCTCTGCCTCTGCCTCTCTGTAATTCTGCCTTTCAAATAAATAAATCAATCTATTAAAAAAAAAGTCATTAGGTATGTTGAAAGTAGTGAATCCTTATTGGAAGTGCTTAATGAAATAAGGCCGAATTATGAAAAATAATGAAATTACAGACTATACAAAATGCTATACAAGCGGTTTTAAAGATAATTTAATAAATTTTATTTAATTTCAGACTTTTTCCTGTGGAAACTGAGTCTCCTTGTCCCTTGACTTTTTTTTTTTTTTAAAGATTTGTTTATTTATTTGAAAGGCAGCGTTAGAGGCAGAGACAGAGAGAGGTCTTCCATTCGCTGGTTCACTCCCCACATGGCCGCAGTGGCCAGAGATGGCCGATCCAAAGCCAGGAGCATCTTCTTGGACCCCCATGCTGGTGCAGCGGCGCTGCAGGTGGTGGCTTTATCACAGCACTGGCCCTGGCCCTTGACTTCTACGTATTTATGTTTTGTACGAGTTTTCCTGAGTCTGTTATATATAAACTTGTGGGATTTCTTCCTCCATTTTTTCAAATATTAATGTTTGTGTCATGTATTGTATATGTGTATATCAGACCATGCAGTATGAATCAAATGCATCCTATAACATCTTGTGTAGTTCATGTAAACCACTGTGTAGTGTATTATGATTTATATTTTATAGATGTTGACACTGGTGCTCCAAGTTAAGTGATACAGTGATGGTCAATAGCCTATTAGCTTCGAAGGTGAAATCTGAGCACTGCAAAGCCGCAGCTTTTCCCTTGTGTCCCCTTGTTCTCTTATGTTACTCTTCCCTTCCTCCAACACTAAGTATGATAATCTAGAATTAGTCTAATGGTACAGTAGAGCAAAAATGGAATTATAATTTAGAAGCTGAATTATTTGTTGATTATATTGACGTATTTACAAGAATACATGTCCTACAGTGTGTACTTCAGTCCAGAAGCTGACTCTGTTTGCTGAAAAATACACTAAAACAAATGATGATGCTTAATGTGAAACATTGCTTTAGAAGGAAATGTGGGATGCTCCATGATAGTGGTGATGGTAGACAAATAATTTGTGATTAATATCTCTTCTGCTATGGGATAAAGCTGCTAGTAGAGGCATAATAAAAATAATAAAAAGATATTAAAATATGTTACCCTTATCCATTTGGCCTGTGATTGTTTAGCTCCTACTGTGTGTATGGAATCATGTGAAAGTGAACAGGACACTAATGTTAATAAGCTGAAAATCAAGAAGGTGAGGAAGACCTGCATTGAAAACAGTAATACTAAGTAACTTGTGAGGAGTGGACCAAGAGCTGAAGTTGCTTAAGCAAAGTACATGGGGGAAAATTGTTTCTATCTGGGGATTGGCGATATCAGGGTTTTAGTAGATATGTGGACAAACTTTTATGGAGAAGTAGAACCTGCAAATGGATGAATGCAAATTAAAACTTCTTTTTGTATTTTGCTAGCTGTGGTAATTTCCTGTCTACTTTTACTGTTATCTTTTAGAGCTGGTAGCATTAAGGTGTTTCAATAAACTTACATGCTTTGCTGTATCTCCAGAAAATTTCCTTTTTCAATAACAGATCTCAGGATGGACTTGGTTAGTAAGGCATATGATGTTTCAGTGAATTTAGAGAACGCTTATACAGGTCAAAAGAGCAAAACAAATAATAATGACAGATTGATAAAACTAAAAAAAAATACTTTATATGAAGCTGTCCAGTGAAGTTCTTTTTTATTGAATGGAGCTGCTGTATACTATATTTTATATAATAGGAATTTTAGCTTTAGCCCAAAATTATTAAATATATGAATAACAGTTTTAAGTGCAATTGAAGGAGAAACTTGAAAAATTGATACATTTTACAGAAGGTCAAAGTCAGTTACAATATCAGAGGTATTGTTTGAAGGGGGTATTTAGGAAGAAACCTTAAAGCAGATGGGTATTTCATGAGCAACATCTTTTGGAATGTACATGACCCTCCTGCTTTCCCTATAAATATGAGAACAAGAAAACTTTAGCATACACAAAGTATTTCCTCTGGAGTGATAATATAACAAGAAAGAAATGAACCCTTAATGACTATAAAAGCACTAGTGCAATTCTCACTTTGTTTTCAGTGCTCTGTTGAGTGTGGTGGGATTTACTAAGGCCAAGCTGAAGCAGTTACCTTGTATTTTATTTGTAAGTAACTGAGTAATAAATGTGGTTTTGGATACTTGCGAACTAAGATGCTAAAGGAAAAAGGGGCTTAGTGCTTGGTAGTTTACAGAGTATTTTTAGTTTCCTCCTGATGGTCTTATAAGGTGAACTGGACACGTTTTATGCAATTTATTGATGAGGCTATAAAAGTCAAGAAAGGCAAAATAACTACAAAGTGACAAAGTTAGAATTAGAACACTGATGGAAAATACCAGATCTTTTTCCATTTCAGCCTCCTGCTGTTTTCCTAACTTAAATGTAGTCTCAGTGAACTAGAATTTTCAAAGTCAACATTGCACAGTAGTGATATCTCATTCTGTTGTCTAGCACATATAAGATGTTCAGTGAACACTGGAAGTTTTCTACCAAAGTGTACTTCAAAAAGGAATTTAGAAATTCCTATGTAGCAGTCCAGAGGGATCAAACTAATCTAATCTGGAAGAGATTGGTCACTTAGAGACATTCATACTCTTGGAAGAAGATGAGAGAGATGGTCCATCACTAGATGCCAGGGTTTGGTCCAGCTGCTGAGAATACAAAGGTAAGTAAACACAGGCTTTGTGCCCAAGTATAAGCAGTGTAAGGCAGAGGCAATGTGGTCAAGCCCAGAGGAGGGACCAAACTAGTGTATTCTGGTTTAGTTTATTTTCTTATTTAGACCTTTAATGTGCCTTTAAAAAAACACCCTAGATATTTTTAGATTGATGCTTTAGTCTCTTTGAAGTACTCTTAATCTTATCAGGAAGATCTTTTCCATTTAAGCAAGCGCTTTTGTAAGTTTGTTTTCTTTCAAAAACTGCTTTGCATGATGATTGCATATTAAATTCGTATGATACATTTAAAGGCATTAGCTCATTTAATATTTTCAGACAACTCACAGATAGTTATCCATGGTATTTAAATATGGATTTATTTTCATTTCTACGAGTCTTGTATTTTTAAGAGGAACACAAGATTTACGGTCAATCAACGTTTGTGTTGCAGAAACTCACCTACACAAGTAGTGTTACAAATACACCTTTTTGTACTTGTTGGAGACTTTAAAATTCATTTTTTAGGGTGGATATTGCGGCACAGTGAGTTGTCTCTTGGGATGCCTGCATTCCATACCAGAGTGTGTCAGAGTGGGTGGGTTCCAGTCCAGTCTCTGCCTCTGCTTCCCATACAGCTTCCTACTAATGTTCTCTGTGGGAGGCAGCAGATGATGGCTCAAGTGCTTGCCCTCTCTCCCCCCACATCTCTCTCTTCCCTCCTTTCTAGTTTCTTTTAAAAAACTTTTTCCAAAGATACCTTTTAATTAAGGACTACAAACTTGATGCATTTCCTGTGTACAACTTTAGGAATATAGTGATTCTTCCCACCATACCTGCCCTCCTACCCCTCTATTACCTCCTTCTCCTATTCCCATTTTCTTAATGTGGAAGATTAGAATGCAGTTTTGAGACCTTTACTCTCTAAAATCTTAGTTCAGTACAAAATATTTTCTGATTTCCATTGTGGTTTCTTCTTTGGCCCTGGATTATTTAGAATTATGTAATTTTTAAATATATATTTTGGGATTTTGCTGATGCCTTCTGGTATTGATTTCTAATTGAATTCTTTGGTTGTTAGGAAACATACTTTGAATTGTAGGAATCCTTTACAAGTTTGAGGTTTGCGTCATGGCATAGAATAAGGTCTGTTACCTATACAGTTGCAGACAGTGTATCCTGCCACTGCTGGGTGGAATTGTCTTTACATGTCAATTAGATCAGTTTGGTTAAAAATGTTGTTCCAGTGTTCTGTATTATTATTGCCTTTTTTCTCCCTGTTCTTTGTTCTTTCAGTTAGTGGCAGACTGAAGTGTTGAAATATACTTGGGAATTTATCTAACTCTCTATCTGTTGCTTTGTGTATTTTGAAACTCTGTAATTAGGTTCATGTTTATTTAGGGTTGTTGGATTTTCTTGATAAATTGACCTCTTTATCATTATATAACATTCTTCTTCTTCCTGGGTGGAAAACAAACAGTTGAATGTTACTTTTTGGATTCCAAGGTTTCCCCACATTGCTTTTATTTGGAGTGACTTGGCCATTTACACGTAATAAAATTTTGGTATGATTGAGTTTCTATCTGTAACTGCTATTTTGTGCTTATCCTACTGTTCTTTTTTCCTATTTCTCTGTTTTGTTGCCTTCTTAGGATTAGTTTTCTTTTACTTTTTTTTCTTTTCTTTTTTTTTTTTAGTATTTTATCTGCAGCATTGGTTTATTAGTTAATGTTCCTTTGGAAGTTTTTTATGGTTTCTCCAGGCTTTACAATATGGATCATTAACCTCTGACATTCTATCCTCAAATAATGTTTTACCGCTTTCTGTATGACATAAGAATATTACAACAGCATACTGCTCTATTTCTTTGACTGTGTATCTTCATATATTTTACTTGTGTATGTTATAAACTACATGTTTCCTAGCTACTGTTTTTGCTTTAAATACTGTTTACCTTTAAAAGATTAAAATTGGAAAATGCTGTTTTATATATATTTTATTTGAAAAGTAGAGTGACAGAGATCTTCTTTCGTACCTGTTGCTTGTCTGAAAAAGTCCATTTGCCTCTCTTTCTGCAGTGTTAGGTGAGTTTGAAGTCTGGGCTGACAGTTCCCCCCTTTGCTTTAAAGATGTTGTTCTATTACCTGGTTCAGGGAATTCTGACATTCTTATTTTTGTTCTTCATATGTGAATTTTTTTTCCCTTTGACTGCTTTCAGGACTTTAGCTTTGGTTTTTGGAAGTTTCAGTGTGATGTGCTTAAGTGTGTTATTTGAAGTCAAATAACATCATCCTGCTTTGCATTTTACAACTTGTTTTGATTGTAAATTACTGTCCTTCCTAATTTTCCATCCATATATATCTTCCCAAATATTTCTTCTACTTTTTTGCCCTCTCTTCTGGATATACTTAAAAATACGTTAGATGACTTGATAATACCCCATAGGTCTTGGATCCTTCACACTTCTCTCCCTGTCCAGTTTTTAGTCGGAGTCATGTCTGTTTACTTGTTCATGTGTTAACTATTCCTGTTGTGTTGAGTTTGTTGTATGTGTAGTGAAAAAACTTTTCATCTTTGATATAAAGTTATTTGTCTAGAATTTTCATGTGGCTTCTTAAATTTTTCACCTCTTTGCTGAATTTCTGTGTATGATGTCTGCCATTTTCTCTAGATTATTTTACTTTGAAGTACTAAGGAAATTAATTTGAAAGGCAGACAAATAGAGATGGAGACAGATTCAGAGAGATCTTCCATCTGCTCGTCATTGCTTACATGTCTACAGTAGTCAGGTCTGGGCCAAAGCCAAGTACCCGGAACATAATCTGGATTTCCTCTGAGGGGACGGCGACCCATTTATTTGGACTATCACCACTGCCTCTCAGGGTTCGCATTAGTAGGAAGCTGGAATAGGAAGTGGTACGAGGACTTGACCTAGGCACTCTGGTATAGAATGTGAGCATCCCCAGCAGGGTCACAGCCGTTATGGCAAATACCCACCTGTAGATTCTCTAACATTTTGATCATAGTTATCTTCAAAGTCTCTATTTGGTAGTTGGAGCACATCCACTTTCTTCAGGTGTGTTTGTATTGACAGCTTTATCTTTTTTTTTTTTTTTTTTACATGCAGAGTGGACAGTGAGAGAGAGACAGAGAGAAAGGTCTTCCGTTGCCGCTGGTTCACCCTCCAATGGCCGCCGCTGCCGGTGCGCTGCGGCCGGCGCACCGCGCTCGTCCAATGGCAGGAGCCAGGAGCCAGGTGCTTTTCCTGGTCTCCCCATGGGGTGCAGGGCCCAAGCACCTGGGCCATCCTCCACTGCACTCCCGGGCCACAGCAGAGGGCTGGCCTGGAAGAGGGGCAACCGGGACAGAATCCGGCGCCCCGACCGGGACTAGAACCCGGTGTGCCGGCGCCGCAACGCGGAGGATTAGCCTGTTGAGCCACGGCGCCGGCCTAGCTTTATCTTTTGACAGTGGGTGATTTTTCTTGTTCTATTTTTGTGTCTTGGAATTTTTGATTAACTGCCTGACATGTTTAAAGCCCATAGAGCATAGTGGAGACTGAAACACTTCATATGCTAAGAACTGGAGAGGCCTGCTATTCTAAATAGCAAGGTGTGTCTGTGGAAGAGGGTGGGGCAAGATGAGTTTGGTCAGTGTAGGTGCTGAGTTTTTGCTTTGCTGTTGCTGTTGAACATATTCACCTTGCAAGAAACTTCAAGTTCCTCCAAGAATGTGTTTTTAGTTTTGGTGAGACCAAGACTGCCACAGAGGGTTTCTTCTCAGTTTTTCTCTTAGACACTCAACTTCCAAATACCCTTGACCTCCAGAGACTCAAGGAGCCTCTCCATTTTTGCCTCTACCCTAGCAGTAATCCAGGTGGGCATGTGTATCTGTGTGTGTGTTTCTCATATACCAGCTTCAGTCTCAAGTTAGGTTTAGGGTACGTATTTATGTCTTAGCTGAGACTTCCCAGCATTCCTGCCCCTGCTCCCTGTGATAGTTAAACTCAGCCTTAAAGGCAGAGTTCTGAGCAGGTGCGTTTCCTACACCTTCATCAGTATGGCTGACCTATCTTTTTGTGTTACGCTGTATGCTGCGTCTGAGTGAGTTTCCTGCCTTACGCCTGGAGCAGTTGAGTTTCACCTGGTGTTGAGGACATGGTGGGGTGTTTTTGATTTCTACCTTTCCCCGAGTGACGCTGTTGTCTGCCTAGGGAGAGGGATAGGCAGGGGTCTTCTGTCTGTCTCCCAGTAGCAGATCATCTTCTCTAGCAGCAGTCTGTCTACATTTGTATGAGGAGACTAAAAGTATTCACTTGTCTCTGTCTCTGTGGCGTTTGGCTTTGCCACATTGGAAGGTGGAGCCTGGGATGAGGCCAGTATTTGTGCTGTGTAGGAGTGGAGCTGGTTCCAGTCTTCATGCCAGCACGTCCAAGGGAGTGGGCTGTCCTAGGTCTTCTGTTCTTTTCCCTCTTTTGTCTGCGCACCAGGAGGAGGCCTGTGCAAAGAGTAAGTGGTTGTGAACTGTCCTTGCATCCAAGGCTTCCTGGGATAATAGGTAGCTTTGCTAGCCTATATTCCACCTTGAAGAATTTTTAAAATTTTAGTGGTTTTCTTGCACCTTTTTAAATTGGGAAATGTATAATTGTGGTAAAAATGCAACATAAAATTTTCCATTTTAACTACTTTTAGTGTACAATTCCGTTTTGTATCAGCTGTATTTGCATTGTTGTGCAATAGATCTCTAGAGCTTTTTCATCTTGCAAAACTTAAACTCTGTACTTATTAAACAACCCCTTAATCCCACCCCCTGGAGACTTCATGTGCACCATTCTACTTTCTATTTCTTATCTGCTTTTATGGCTATTCCCTGTTCTTCCATTATCTTAGCCAAAGGCAGTGTCATTTTTCTTTGTGTTAGGGCCTCTTATCTCTGGACTCTATTTTTACTTGGTTGCCTTGTGACTTCAACTCTTTGGCTCAAAATAATGATTTTCAGGGTCCTCATCATGTAAGCATTTTCCTTTCTATTTGTTTATCTTAAATGTCTAAGTTGTTTTTAATACTATTAAATCTTATCTTGGGTATCCTTTTATCCACAAATTATCTTTCTAATCTCTTTTAGTTGACAGTTACGAAGAGTTGTATTGGAGGATTTGTTGGCATTGAACTATCCTTGCACTATGGAGCAAACTGCTTTTAAATTTTTTTATGCATTAATTGCTTGATTCTATTTGCTAAATAAAACTGATATTTAGAATAGAAACATCTTTATTCACAAATGACATTGATCTGTATTTCTCTTGATGCTTTATCAGAGCTCTGTGTAAACATTTCACTTTGGTGGTTGTATAAATGAATCAAGAAAATATTCATGTTTTCCATAAAATGTGATAGGAACTCTCCTTCCTTAAGGACTATGTAGGGCTCAGGTGTACACTTTGTTTTAAATTTATTTTTTTTTTTTTAAGATTTTACTTATTTGTTTGAGAGGTAGAGTTAGGGAAAGACGGAGAAAAAGGTCTTCCAACCTCTGGTTCACTCCCCAAATGGCTGCAGCAACTGGAAATGAGCTGGTTAGAAGCCAGGAGCTTCTTTTGGATCTTCCATGTGGTACAGGGGCCCAAGCACTTGGATCATTTTCCACTGCTTCCCAGGCCATAAGCAGAGAGCTGGATCTGAAGAGGAGCAGCCAATACTCGAACTGGCGCCCTTATGGGATGATGGCCCTGCAGGCTGAGGCTAAGCCTACTATGCCCCAGTGCCAGCCTCAGGTATGTACTTTTGGGTCATTTCACTCCCGCCCGCTGTGGTGGAGTTTAATTTCTCACGTAATCTTTTCTGTGTAGTTGTCTATTAAGATTTTCAAATTTTTTTAAGAATGTCTCTTTGATTTAGCTATTAATATTTTTTGTTTCAAGATTATAGATAGGATTCTCTAATACATAATTATGTTTCTGCTGGAACACGTGTGACTTCTATCTAAAATTGTTTAATTTTTATTGTTTCCCCCCTTAAATGTTCTACATACTGCTTTTCCATTTTAGTTTGTAAAACTGATTTTGGATTTGTTTATCATTTATATCCTGGTTTCTCATTTATGACTTTTAGTTTGTATTTTAATTGTCTATCCTCTTCTTTTTCCTTTTTTGTTCTTTAAAAAGAAACCCTCTGTTCACCGTGAGAACATTAAAGTTAGAAATATTGTTCTGACTATGTCCTTTGCTGTATACTATATGTTCAAGGATTATGACATAATACATTTTCATTAAGAAGTGGCCATCGAAGAAGGATGTACTTTTCTCTGAAGGGAGGAGAAAACTTCCACTTTGCTTATGGCCTTGTCTAAATACTGACGGAGTTTGTGGATTCAAAAGGCTTCCATAGCCTAGGCAGCTTATATCAAGAGCCTCGAGTGGTCAGTGACGCCATACATAGGAGTGTTAATTGTTAAATTAACAACAGGAATCACTGCACTAACTTCCCTTGAAGGACCTCTGTCCTCGATGAGTTGTATTATGAGAGTTAACTATAAAACTTGCTCTCAGTTTTTTGTGTGTGTGTGTGCGTGTGTATGCAAATTGTTGAAATCTTAGTATAGAGATGGTCTTCTGTATACAAAGTAATTGAAAAATGTATCTTAATGGAGAATGGGGCTTGGAAGGGGAGAGGGAGGAGGAGATGGGGGGTGCGTGTGTGGGTGTATGGCAGGTACTATGGCAAGAATCACTCTATTCCTAAAGTTGTATTTATGAAATTTGTATTCATTAAATAAAAGGTTTCTTTGGGGGGAAAAACATTTTCACTTATAAATCATTATAATCTTCTTTGCAGCTATGTATGTTTATTTGTATAAATGTTCTGTGGAAATTTGCATAAAGGTATCTGTTGAGAAAAGTGATGTTCCATTTCTTATCTATTGTACTGAATTTATTGATTTGTTTTAAATTGTTTTAATTTACATTTGGTTAGATTTGATTAATGCAAAATACAGTATATTGAGTTCTGCATTCAGATACTTTTGTCATTGTCAGTAGATTTTAAAATGCACTTTTTATATTTTAAATAGTGGCAAAATATAATTAAGAAAACCTTGCTGTTGCAGCCATTTTTAGGTGAACAGTTCGGTAGTGTTAAACCTTCACTAGGCTGTGGAACAGATCTTCAGATAGGCTGTTTGTGTATCTTCAGAGAAATGTCTATTCAAGTGCTTTGCCCTTTTTCATTTCGTTGTGGAGTTGCAGCCATTCTTTCTAAATCCTAGCTGTTATTCCCTTACTAGAAACATGATTTGTAGATACTTTCTCCCATTCCATGGGTTACCTTTTCACTAATTGGCAGTTTTGTTTTTTTTTTTTAAAGATTTACTTATTTAAAAGGCTGAGGGACAGAGAAAGGGATCTTCCATCTAATGGTTTACTCTCCAAATGGCTACAACAGCCAGGGATGGGCCCCACTGAAGCCAGGAGCCAGGAAAACATGGGTGGCATGGACCCAAAGACTTGGGCAGTCTTCTGCTGCCTTACCAGGAACACGAGCAGGTAGTTGGATAGGAAGCGGAGCAGCCCACACTCCAACTACTGCTCCCGTATAGGATGCTGATACCACAGGTGGGCAGCTTGACCTGCTGAACCTACCCCCCCCCCCCCCCATATTGTTCTTGTTTGTAATAGTCCAGTATCTGTTTTTCATTTGTTGTCTTGCTTTTGGAGTCATTTTAAAGAATCATCGTTAAACCTAATGTCGTAAAACTTTTCTGCTGTTTTTTGTTCTAAACATCTTAAAGCTTTATCTCATCAAAATCTTTGCTAGCTCTTGCTTTGTGTATTTCCCTGTGTGTAACTTGTTATGTACAACTCCATGATTCATACATGTTCTTTATTAAATTTTCATTTTTTTTGGTATTGAATACCTTTAAAATCAAATTAATCCCAAACTAATAAATATTACCATTCTTAGGGACTTTTTTCTTTTTTTGAGGGTGAATTTAGGTAGACCTGATTTTTACCATGCCTATCCTCTTTTTATTCTATCATTTACTTTTTTTTTTTTTTGAGATTTTGCTTGTTTACTTGAAAATCAAAGTTACAAAGAGGCAGAGAGAGAGAGAGAGAGAGAGAGAGAGAGGTCTTCCATCTGCTGGCTCACTCCGCAGATGGCCACAATGGCTGGAGCTGAGCTGATCTGAAGCCAGGAGCCTCTTCCAGGTTTCCCATGGGGAGCAGGGGCCCTAGGACTTGGGCCATCTCCTGCTGCTTTCCCAGGCCACAGCAGAGAGCTGGATTGGAAGTGGAGCAGCCGGGACTTGAAATGGTGCCCATATGGGATAACGGCACTTCAAGACTTACTCGCCACACCACAGCGCTGGTCCTTATCATTTACTTTAAAAAAAAAATATTTTTTGTTTAATACACAGCAACTTTTTCTTCCTCTCCTATCTGGATTTTTCTGTTAACTCATTTTGTCTCTGCTTCTCAGTTGATACACTTAATAATCAGTATCCCCGTGTTTTCAGTTTTCCTGCAGTTAGTCGTTTCTTCTCCAGACTTGTGCTATTTTAGTGAAATTGGTATCTTGTGTTATTTCCTACTTGCCCCGTCAGTTTGAGAGATGCTGGACTGTATCAGGAATTCCTTCCTCAGCTCCATGTTTATAGCACGGCTAGCTCAGATAATGCTCATGTGGGAGGAAGAAAGTGCATCACTTCCCTAAGGCGCTGCTGTTTGGGACACAACTGTCACGTACTGCCATCAGCAGCACCCTTGGCAGTCTGCCATGCCTACAGGGGAGTGGCCCCTGGGAGGTGGGTGCCCCTGTTCTCTTGCATGATTAAACATTTGCATAGCTACTGCTATTTGATGCAGACTTTGTGTTTCTCTTGAAATATCTGAAAACAGAATACCGCAAGAAAAATGATCGTTTCGAGGGTCTGCACTGTGGCACAGAGGGTTAAGGCGCGGCCTGTGACGCCAGCATACCGTATGGGCTCTGGTTCAATCCCAGCCGCTCAGCTTCTGATCCAGCTCCCTGCTAATGGCCTGGGAAAGCAGAGGAAGATGATCAAAGTGCTTGGGCCCCTCAATGCCGCAACGCCAGCCCCCAGATCATCCATGTTGGACCTAACCATCCACAAATACGCACACTTATATGCCATCGTTTTTTCTTTTTTTCGTCAGTCCTTCAACACCGCTGAGTAATTTGGTGAGCTTGAGTGTTGCATGAGAAAGGCTATGTGAGTAGAATCATCACTGAATCCCTGTTCATCCCCCAATGTCTCAGATGCGTGAGTGGTACTTGAATTCTGTTTGCTGTTCTCTATGGAGTCTCTTCTGCCGTTTCCCAGACTCCTTGGATGTGCGGTAGACTGGCGATTCGTGCCGGAGCCCGCTCTCAGCACGGTCCCTTCCTTCCCTCTCCAGTGAGACTAAACGTGTTGCCTTGTGCCGTCTGAGACTCTTTCAGCTGAGGTAGGGCCACATAGATGCATGCTGGAGGTTTGTTGGGAATTGTAAAAATCACTTGTACTTAAAATGGGACGGATGCGTGAAAATGACAGATGTGTCCTCTGAGGCGGCAGGATCTGCTTTGCAAGAATGAGTTGATGAGCATCGTCTTTGACTTTTGTCCCAAAAGATAGGGGTTCTTGATGGCATTTTCAGCAACTGGACCAACCTCCAGAAAAGTCAGCCCCTATTTTAAGACCATGGGGATAGGTTATCTTCAGTTTGCAGGCAGCACTTGGTGCCACCCCCCACCCCCGACAGACAGGTCTGCACTGCCCAGGCCAGGACCCCTTCCCTGACCCGTGAACATGACCGTATCATGAGGCATTGACTGGAATGTTTCCCGCTGGAGCCAGCCAGAACATTTGGGTCATTGACACTTCAAAAATGAGAACATGGGGAAGGCAAGAGGGCACGCATGGCCTCATCACAATGGGAGAAGGAGAGCCTGGCCTTGGGCAGTGAGAGACGGTGCCTAGATGGGCACTGAGCAGCTGATGAGGGACTGAGCCCCCACTTTTCCCCCCACGCTTAGGGCCTGCCTGTTCACAGCAGCCCCTCATCCTAATGTTTGTAATGGTAGCTTGTGTTTTCATTCTGAAATACAGTATTTCCTTTTCTAAATTATCTTTGGAATTGAACATTAATGAAGGGTGACCTATTGTGTATCTCTTCAGTCCTCCTTGTGTTGCTAGTGGCCCTTTAAATATGCAGATGATTCTCTGGAGCAGGCACTTTTTTAGGATGTTAATTATTGTCTTTCATTGGCTTCTTTTTCACTTGCAGTTTTCTCTTGTTCACATGGTTGGTCTCCTGGATGTCTTCCAAGCATTCTATCTTTCCTTTAATTGTTTCTCTCTTTGAAGTTTTACTTTCAGAGAGTGTGTGTGTGCTTGCACCTGTGCAGAGTCAGTTGGGTGTGCGAATAAACTCTCACCTTCTTACAGTCCAGGTCATTGGGAAAGTTGATTTGTAAATTGACTGTTGGAGGTGATGATATATCGCAGGAGCTTGTTTAGGGCCATTTTCATATCCAATTTTAAAACTTTATTGACCATAATTTAATAAATTTACATTGTGTTTTGGAATGCATTTCTCCTTCATTGCTCCAGCCTACCAACCTTCACAGTTGACTCAGCTACTTTGTCCTTCATTCTCTTATCAGCCAAGAAATGGATTAACTTCATGGATGGACAGTCACACGATTCACAGGAGATCAGTAAGAGTTATGTTTTGCATTCAGGAAAACACAAAGCTTGCCTTTGCTACTAATGAAACTCTTAGGGACTAGGTATTTCTGTGATACTTAAGAATAGCAAAATTACATGTATAGTTTGTTCCCTAACAATATACCTAACATTACAAAATTCATTAAGCATTGCAAGAGATAGGATTTGACCAAAAAAAATTTTAACTTAGGAAGAATTGCTGAATTACAGATAATTTTAGTTTGTTTTCTGTTCTGAAAATTTTTAAACATATAGGAAAGTAGAGAGGATAGCATAAACAACCCACACACATCCAGCATCAACAATTCTCAGGGTTTTCACATCTGTTTCATTAATCCTTTGCCGTGGTTGGCCTTTGCCCATTTTTTAAAAATGCAGTAAACTAATTTAGATGTCTAACATTGTAACCCACAGATGCTTCTTGATGCCTCATAACAGTCCTTAGCAGATAATAACATCAGAGAAATTCAATGACATATAATTAGACCCAATTTGATTACCCAGGTATATTTGTCGGGTATACTGTTACCCAGGTATACTGTTACCCAGGTATATTTATCAAAACTATAAAACCAACATTGGTAGGTTACTCTTACTTGGATTTCACTAGTTTTCCATTAATGTTTTTTTTCTTTCTTTTTCATAATACCAGTTAGGCACCACATTGCATTGAGTCGTTGTGTCTGTTTAGTTTATGCTGTTCCATGATGGTTTCATAGTCCCTTTTTATGACCTTAACAGTTTTGAGGAGTACATGCCATTTTTGTGGTATGTCTGGGTTTTCTCATGAGTATACTGGATTTTGGGATTTTGGAAATGGCCTTCTCAGTGTATCATACCAGGAGTTATTATCCTATCATATCAGGATATCCAAAAGACATCATTGGTGATATTAACCTTGGTTACTAATGGTTAAAATAGTTTGCCAAGTTTCTCCAAGGTAGTTGCCTCTCTGTTTCCATAATCTGTTATTTGGAAATGAGTCTGTTCAATCTTGCTTACTGTTAAGATGGTGGTAGGGGATGGACCAAGCTTCTCCCTGGCTGGGAAAGTAACTACATATGATGTTTACAATTCTATATACTTGTATTTTCTCTTTTACCTATTTATTTATTTTTAGATTAACACTGATGTGGTTGCATACATACTTATTTAGTACATGGAGTCATAATCTCATACTAGGTTTTTTATTTCTTTCTTAGATTTTTTTTCTACTTGTGGCTAAAGAACTCTGCCAGGTTAGCTTTTGTGTCCTGGTGACATATTCCCATCCTTTTGTATTTTGAGCATCTTCTTATACTACAAGGTTTTCCTGGTATAATTTGTATTTTCCTTGCTCCAGCCAACAAATCATCCAGTTCCTTAAGAGTCTGTTTTATTTCATTGAATGGTCTTTAGAAACCAAGGTTCTGGGTGTTACTGTTACTGCTGGAGTAGGTGCTGTTGAACTGTGAGTCAGAATTGGTCAAAATCAGTCAATTCCTTTTAAGTCTTAAATTTATGTCAATTGATAAGTAAAAGAAACACCAAGAATTTTATTTCAAATGGAGGCCTCACTTTGGTTACTTAACTGAAATTTTCATAACTCGACCTGTTGTAATGAGAGTAAGGGAAATAGTTTTTTTTTTTTTTTTCTTTTTCACCAAATCTTCACTGCCACTTTTCATTATTTTGTTGCTCTGTTATGGGCAAGTGCTGGGGGTGGTTTATTATATAAGTCAGAGTTTATGGACACATTGTACTGTTAGCATTATTTGATAATATGCTAGTTATTTCTAGCTTAATAGTAATTCATTTGTTCTTCAGATAATAATGCAAATCTTGAAAAGCACAATGATATCCATCCTAATTATAGTTCAAAGAAGTTTGGGAATTGTAGTCCTGATTTCTAATCCTAATTTGTAGATCATAGCAGTCTGATCCCCATACATTTAAATATTTTATGAAAGAAATTGCTGCGGCATCTTAAACTGTGTGCTGGAAGCAATCACAGGCAGGAAATCGGCTAATTCTCCCTGAGTCTTTATAATGTGCAAGGGATTGTGTTTCCATCGAAAGCTGAGACATAAGACTTTAACACTTGGTTACATTTCTTATAATGGCAAGTTCATAATAGTTTCCATTTCTACCACTCAGAACTACATGTGCTTTAAAACATTCATGGCTATGTATAGAGAATTTCAGGAACTTGAAACATCAGTGGACAAGAGTGCCACTTTGAGGAAGAATGTATCTCTGGTCTTTTTCATAGGAATGGAGAAATGGGCTCCGATGGGCTGTCGGTGAGTGCTGTGAGTAAGGCTTGGTGAGAGAATACTCTTGAAGCTTTCTGGCTATGCCTCGGTGGTTCCTTTTCACACAGGACATGAGCAAAGAAGGGAAATAAAGTTTTTTCCGTTTCTGTAATTCCTCATTTTTAGGTTTATATACCAGATATGCCTGTTTCATGTGGGATAAGGAGAATAAACCCACATTTCCTGAATGCCCACAATAATGCATTGAATGGTGACTCTCACAAAGGTACGCCCAGGTCCAATCCCTGGAACATAGAATATTACCTTACTCAGAAAAACGGCCTTTGCAGATGTCATTAAGTGGCAGATCTGGACGCGTGAACATCCTGAGTGAGTCCTGGTTTTACCACGTAAGCCCTAAATTTGGTGACAAGTGGCCCTGTGTGTCAGAAGACAAGTGTGCAGACAGAGCAGAGACGGGCGTGGAGTGGCTGCAGGACTGGGGATGCCAGCAGAAACCAGAAGCGGGAAACAGCAAGGGAAGCTTTCTTCCCTGGATCCTGGGAGGAATTGTGGCCTTGCTGCCCACCTTCTCCAGAAACGGGGAAGTCATCTCTGCTGTTACCCACCAAATTTGTGGGTCATTTGTTAGGACAGCCACAGGAAACTAGCGAACCCACTGTGGGCATGGCATTATGCTGAATGCTGGGGGTATGGAATTGAGTGAAACAAAGTCCTTGTGAGCAGACGTTCAGTTTTTGTTTGGAAACATAACCCAAAGCATAATAGCATGTTATAATATCTTGTATAAATAAAAGTTTGTATGGACCTATGGAAGTATGCTGCTAACTTTGAAGGATTTAGAGGATTCATTGAGGGTGAAACTTTTTTTTTTAAGATTTATCTACTTATCTGAGATTCCAAGTAAGACAGAAAAAGAGAGAGAGAGAGAGAGAGAGAGAGAGAGAGAACGATTTTGAGATCTTTCATGTGCTTTTTCATTCCCCAGGTGGCTGAACCAGCTAGGGCTGGGCCAGGCTGAAGCCAGGAGGTTCTCCTGGGTCTCCCAGGGCAAGGGCCCAAGAACTTGAACTTTGTTCAGCTGCCTTTCTCAGGCCCTTAGCAGGGAGCTGGATCTGAAGTATTGCAATGGGACATGAACCAGTGCTGGCCCCAGGAGAAACACTTGATCTGGGGTTGAATGAGGCTTAGGCGTGTGGCTGCAAGAAAGGGGACAAATGGAGCACTGGAGGGCTGGGGGAATGCTTGTCCCTTTCCTTTAACCCCAACCTGTGAACTAAGTACCCCATTTAGAACCCCAGTATTTTCAAATAGCAAAAGTAAAGGAGTTCCTTGAAGCCATGTTGTCAACCTGAGGCTGTCACCGCTCAGTCTCTAGTGGGCTGTTTCTGAAGTAAATATCATTATGGATATTTAAAAAGTCCCATTACACCCATCCTTCATCACAGACTCAAAAGGCTCTGTGCCTTTGACAGCTTGGAGTGTTAATGTGCAGGTAGTGGCCTACTCAGGAGACCACAGTGAAAAACAACTCTTTATACTTTGTGATGGGTGTGGTACACTTTGCATAAGGGCTAGACAGTAATATTTAAGGCTGTGCCAGCCACATAAAGTCTGTGTCACATTCACGCATGTGTGTGTGTGTGTGTGTGTGTGTGAGTGATATGTTTGTTTGGTTTTTAACTATTATTAGGAAGCAGACCTTAAAATACCAGGCCCTGGGCCCTGTTTAGTCTAGAGTTCATGTTCCCCTGCTCCTTGTTCTGTGATGATGTATTAAATTAGGCATTCCTCTTTTCTTTTTCTTTTTTTTTTTCTGTTGTAAAGAACATACTAAATATAAACAGCTTAAAATCTGAGCCAAATTATGGTTGATTGGCACTTATGGTTACCTACCTTTAAATAAATATTGAACAAATTTAGAAGTAGCAGAAAAGATAGTTAAATTTTCTGCATTTGTTGCCTTTTCTAAATGAGTGGAGCTTTAAAAAAACTTAACATTTAAAAGGTCTGAAACAAAAGAGGAAGCTGGTACCTTGATCACTTCTCTGATCTCTGTAAAACAAGTATCTCTAGTTCAGAAACTAGCAGCACTTTCAACAGGCCATTTCTCTCTGCTTAGCACAAATGCTTCCCTAAGTGAGACGTGTTACTGAATTTTCATTGACACGCCAACGAAATGTATTCCTTTGGGTGAATGATTAATTGGACATTTCAGATCATCTTGGGAAAGAACTTTGTTATTAGATTTTTTTTGTTTTTTGTTTTTTTTCAGTTACAGCTCCTGAAATTTCCTAGAGTGCATGTAGAATTAGAAGTTGTCAGAAAGCTACATCAGCGTTAAACTGCCTTAAGATAAATTAGTATAGATGTCTTCAAGATGATTTGTTAGTTTTTTTTTTTAACCAAAAGACTGTAAGGTGATTTACTTTTAACTCCAAAAACCAGATATAAATGGGCTATAACAAAACTAGCTTAAAATGAGAATGTTAAAGGTATTTCAAAGATGACTTAAAATTTCACATTTTGATTTATACTAAGTACAGTTTTCATCTGCTCCTACTAAGTAGTTTATTGAGATCAAATGAATCAGTAAAATTTGCTATGGCAGAAGATAGTAGTTGATATAAATTGCATCATTGAAGTCGGTCTTCAGTACAGAATAGTTAGTGGCCCGTATTGTCTGACCACCACTCTGGATGCTGGCATCCCATAGCAGTGCCTCTTCCCTTCCCTGCCACTTTGCCTGCAATCCATCTCTCTCCTAATGGACCAGGGAGGACAGCAGAAGATGGCCCAAGTACTTCAGCCTTTGCCACCACATGGGAGACTCAGATGGAATTCCTGGGTCGTGTCTTCAGCCTGGCTCATCCCTGGCTGGTGCAGCCCTTTGGGGAGTGACTCAGTGGATGAAAGAGCTCTCTCTGTCTCTTTCCCTCTCCCTTTCCTCCCTCTCCCTCCCTCTCCCCTTTCCTCTCTTTCTCTCTCTCTCTCTCTCTCCCACACACACACACACACACTCTCACACTTTTTGCCTTTCAGTCAATTACAACATGAGTCTTCAAGATAATTGAAAATGGAATTAAAACATGACTTTATTCTGGTGTAGGACTCCTTGTATGGATGGATTTGAATTTCTTTTGCACCAAAATTAACTTGCCTTTTGATTCTCTTTTCCATGACTCTTTGAAGTGCACTAGTGTAAGCCACACCTTGATGGGTGGGTTGAATTTGAATGGGTGGAGGGAGAGGAAAGGGCGGTCCAGACACAGGAAGTAACTTGAGCTTAGGGTGAGGCGGGAAGTACTGGGTGTGTATGGGGCAGAGAGGTGCACTCTGGCCAGCTTAGCCCACAGAAATGCTTTTTTTGGAAACATTTGCTAACAAAGATTTAAGTCTGCAAAGAAACACGGATAGTACACTTTTAAAATCTGGATTTCCAATTTCTCTAGAAATTGTCTTAAGCCATCAGTCAACGCTTAGCGCCCTTCTTTAGTTCTACATAGTATTAATTAACATTTTTAAAAGGCATTTTAATATAGTTTTTTTCAAATCTTCTGTTTTTTGTTTTTTGAATTTTCTCTGTAAATAAGTATGTATTTCTAGTTAATTCAGACCTTCTTCTGTATTGTGTTGTGGTAACATTTAGCAGTTTTCATGATTTCAAGATTTCTAGAAATACTTCATAGTTTTAGTAGTTATTATGAATGTCCCTTTTGATGTTACATTTACTTGGTAGTTTTGTTGTGTTTGTATAGAAAATCTGTCATTAAAATTTTGTCGTATTAAGGAAACATGTTTCTGTTTATTTTCACTAAAAATTTTTTATCAAGAATAGATTTCATCAAGTGCTTTTGAACATTTTACATGCTTCAGAGTATGTTGCTTTTAAGTAATAAATAAGGAAGTTTGCCATCTTTGATTTCTATAGCATTGGAATAGTTCCTATAGCATTAAAAATTGTAAAATGTATTATCTATTCTTAAAATGTTGGGAAAGAATCCATCTGTAATTTTTTTAAAATAATAAATTGCATGTCCTCTCACCTCTGTGCTCCTCTGAATCTATTCTGTGACTGATGCAGTCAGTTTTTTTATTTCTTTTAAATCACTATTGGTAGTCATAATTACTTTCTCTAATTCCCTGGTCATTTTCAAATTTTGTAGCAGAAATTTAACTGTAATATATTTTAAAAGCACTTCTTATTCTTAATTTCATGATATTTGTATCTTTGAGAAATAGTTTGACTTGCCAATTTTAGTTTTTCTTCAAATATTCATTTTAATTACACTTTTTGTTTTTGCATTTTTAATTGGGTATTTCAAAGTGATTGGATTTTGGGTTTAGTTTCTACTTAGAAAATCTGACATGTAGTTTTGGTATTTTGGATTTTACTGAAAATTCTTTGTAATGCAATGTATGCTTAGATATAATTTTCATATATATTTGAAAATGGTATATTTTATCTTGGTATATAATTGGATAAAATATAACATGTCTTTTGCTTTTAAAGAGTTCTGCTTAGCTTCTGGAAGAAATACAATATGTAAATGACATTTATTTATTTAAAGATTTATTTAATTGCAAGTCAAAGCTACAGAGACAGTGAGGGAGAGACAGAGATCTTCCATCTGCTGTTTCACTTCCCAGATGGCTGCAACTCCCCAAGCGCCTGCTGATGCCAGGAGTCAGGAGCTTCATCCTGGGCTCCCGTGTGGGTGGTAGGGGCCCAAGCAAGCACTTGGGCCATCTTCCACTGCTTTCTTGGGCCATCAGCAAGGGGCTGAATCAGAAGTGGAGCAGCAGGGTCATGAACTTGGGCCCATAGGGGTTGCTGGTGCTGTAGTTGGCAGCTTTACTCACTATGCCACAACGCTAGCTCTATTTGTTCGAGTTTCTGAAAGCACAGTTGGAATACATAGGAATGCAGCGGTCACCTGATTTGTTAATAGTATTGGAAAACATTGATCAAATAGAATCTAAGGAAACAAGAATGATACAGTGATGGATAAATTATAATTACCATTGTGGGACACATAATCATATTCAGTGAGATAACAGACATGTTAAAATAATTTAGAAAGAGCCTTTTTATGATCTCTATTGAGTAATAAGTATCTAATATATTTAGTTCCTTATTATATAATATTTAGCTCCTTATTAGAAAGAGAAATTATGCTAAAGTGAATAAAGCAATTTTTTAAAGATTTACTTATTTTTTATTTGAAAGACAGAGTTAGAGAGAGAGAGGGAGAGAGAGATTTTCCATCTGCTGGTTCACTGCCCAAATGGCTATGATGGCAGGGGCTGGTCCAGGCTGAAGCCAGGAGCCTGGAACTCCAGCTCCATCTCCCAGGTAGGTGGCAGGGGCCCAACATCTTCCAGTGTTGCCCAGGTGCATTAGCAGGGAGCTGGATGGGAAGTGAAACAGCCAGGCGTCGAACCAGCATTCACATGGGATGCCAGTGTTGGAGGTGGCTGCTTAACCCACTGCCCCACAATGCTGGCCCTCGAGTTAAAGTATTTTAAAAAATTAGTGCTTTGGATTCTCAGCCAATGTTTTTGTAGAGTGGAAATTAAAATACCATGTGTAAATAATACAAGTCTGGTTTGTTATCAGGACATTGTCAACCATAGACACAGAGAGAGCTTCAGTGTACTCTTTTCTTTTTAAAGATTTATTTATTTATTTATTTAAAAGAGTTAGAGAAAAGGAGAGGCAGTCCTCTATCTCCTAGTTGGATGGCTGCAATGGCTGGAGCTGTGCCAATCCAAAGCTAGGAGCCAGGATCCTCTCCTGGGCCTCCCATGCAGGTGCAGGGGCCCAAGGACTTGGGGCATCTTCTACTGCTTTCCAAGGCCACAGCAGAGAGCTGTATTAGAAGTGGAGCAGCCGGGATTCGAACCCGCACCCGTATGGGATGTCTGTACTGCTGGTGGTGCTTTAGCGGCTACACCACAGAGCCGGCCCCTCAATGTACTGTTAGATTCCCATGCCCGCATCAGCCAGGTCTGGGCCAGACTGAAGCAAGGAGCAGACACTCTGCTCTGGTCTCCCCGGTGTATGCCAGGGACTTAAGTTCTTGAGCCATTGTCTGCTGTCTTCCTGGGTGCAGCAGCAGAAAGCTAAGTTAGAAGCACAGTAGCTGGGGCTCAAACCCGGCAACTCTGAGATGGGATGTGGACAACCTAAGTATTGGCTGACCCAGAACAAGCTGTGCCCTAATGCCAGCCTCCTGACCACATATTTTGACTTTCACAGATGGTTATTTCTCTTGAAACATTGTAAAAACATTTGTCTTGACCACTTGTTGGCACTAGAATCTGAACATCATTTCCTACCTTGCACTCTTTCTTTGTTTTAGAAAAATTATTTGTTTATTTGAAAGGCAGAGAGCGAGAAAAAGAGGGAGAGAGAGAGATCTCAGTCTTCCATCTGCTGGTTCAGTCCCTAAATGGCTGCAACATCTGAACCAGGCTGAAGCCAGGAGCCGGAGTCTTCATTCATGTCTTCCTGGGGGTTTCAACACCCCAAGCACTTGAGCCATCTTAGACTGCCTTCCCAGGTGCACTGTCAGGAAGTTGGATTGGAAGGGGAGCAGCTGGGACTCAGACTGGCACTCTGGGGTGGGATGCTGTGTTGCAAGTGATGGCATAAGCCGTTGTGTCACAACACCAGCTCCATGGTGTTCTCTTTGCTCCCCATCCGCTCTTGCCCTAACCCAGCTTTTGTGTCAACTATAAGCCTGTCCACAACAGTTTGGCTTTGATTTCCCTTATTTCCGGTTTCTGATAGGTAGTTTATTTCTCTAAGCAGTCCTTTATTATTTAAGTTGACGTACACATAGAAAATGCGAACCAGTGGGTCATTTGGCTGCTGCTACAAAACAAGCACTGTTGGTATTTTTCTTGTGGGTTGTGAAGGGAGAGAGCTTGAGAGTGAGTGATGGAGAGAGGGCTTTCACTTCAGCAGGCAGAATGTCCTGTAAGGGCACCTGCTCTGTTCTGCTGTGCTCTGCATGCTGGTGTTTGTCCCAGAGTTGAATTCCTTTTTTTTTTTTTTTTTATAAAGCTTTTATTTAAAGAATATAAATTTCCAAAGTACAGCTTATGGATTACAATGGCTTTCCCTCCTCCCCATAACTTCCCTCCCACCCGCTACCCTCCCCTTTCCCGCTCCCTCTCCCCTTCCATTCACATCAAGATTCCCTTTCAATTCTCTTTATATACAGAAGATCAGTTTAGTACATATTAAGTAAAGATTTCAACAGTTTGCCCGCACATAGGGACACAAAGTGAAAAATACTGATGGAGTACTAGTTATAGTATTAATTCACAATGTACAGCATATTAAGGACAGAGATCCTACATGATATTTTTTTAAAAAAATTGATTAATTATCTATGCAATTTCCAGAGTTGAATTCTATACTCCCCATGCAGTTTTAAGAGCTGTCACCTGTAGGAGGTGAGTGGCTCATGAGGGCCTGGCCCTGGTGAATGGGATTTGTGTCATTCAAAGAGGTGGACGGTAGTGCCCTAGCCCTCGCAGATTCCTCTACCGTGTGAGGAAACAGCACTGTCTTTTTAAAGGAATGGGCCCTCATCGGACCCCAGCTCTGCCAGTGCCATGGTCGTGGACTTGCCAGCTTCCAGTACTGTAAGAAATACATTCTTGTTATGTGTAAATTACCCAGTCCGAGGTTTTTATTACAGCACTTCCAAATGGATACAGCATCTTTTTTTTTTTAAGCTTTGAGCTTTTTTTTTTTTTGAATTGGAACTAACTGCCTTGCCAAGATTTTACTATCATAACACAGAGGGAGAATAAGAAAATCTTTCTGGAGTCATTTGGCTTGGGTGTATTTTATGGTCAGTGGAGAGAGAGAGATTTGAGTTATTATGTATCTTAATGTCTTTGTGGGTAGAGAAAAATACATAACAGTGGCTGTGCTGGAGCAGTGCTTAATGATATCCTGGGCAGTTGTTTGTTGAACATTGTTTAGTTTATGGTCTTGGTAACTGATAGAAAATGCCAAATTCCTGTGAACATGGTCGTGTTAAGTATACAGAAAATTCCATTATTACTTATCACTAAGAAAATTTTTTTAAAGTTTTGATACATTTTTGAAAATCTTTTTATTTGAAAGGCAGAGAGAGAGAACAGGCACAGAGAGATCTTCCATTTGCTAGTTCGCTTCTCAGTTGGCCTAAAATAGCCATGGCTGGGCTAATCCAATACCCGGAGGCTGCATCTCAACCTGGTTTCCCGTGTGGGTCACAGGACTTGTACTTGAGGCATCGCCTGCTGTTTCTAGCACGTGCGTCGGCAGGAAGCTGGAACGGAAGTGGGGGAGCTGGAGCTCGGACTGGCAGTGGGGTAAGGGGTGCAGACATTGTGTGCAGCATCTCAACCACCCCACCACACACGCTCCCCCAAGTGTCTATCTGGAAGAGAGGTGTTAAGTAAATGATGTGAGAAAGAAGTTATAAAGTACCTAAATGGATGTTTTATTACGTTAGAAGCCATTACTGTCTTTCTGTAGTGAAGTATATTAATCATAATTCCACCAATATTTAAAATAATAACTGGACTTTTCAGACAAATACTTTTAAATATTTGAAGTCATTTTACTGCCTAACATATCAAAAATTGAGAAAACTGTGGAAGTACCTGATTATCAAAACAGTCTCCAGTGTCATTTTGAATAGGTCCCTGCGAAGGCGCTGGAAGCATTTCCTGGCTACAGGTGCAACACCGATGAAGACTTTAATAGCAAGAAGCCTCAGATGTGATTCTGGAATAGCATTGACTATGAGTGCTTTGAGGACAGGGAGAGTGCTTTATAAATAGCCTTGAACTCCCAGTTACTGTGGGACAAGCTATATAGAATAGGAGCTCAGTGAATTTTTGGAAAATCACTTACACATTTCTTTTTAGAACTGGCATGGAGTTGACATCCCATAGCTACCTTAGTTTTATTACAATAAGATGATACTAAGAACATCAGACTCAGTCTCAGCTTTTTCTCTGAGCCAGTCTATACATTCTCTTCTTACAAATGGTGCAAGAGGCATTTCCCCCCTCTCACTTTACAGAAGACTTTCCTCTTCTCCCAATGTGACTTCTTTTCCTTTTGTTTGCAGTACACGTGTACTGATTTTTGTGGTTGGAAATAACCTTTTGTGGAAAAGCTTTTGCTTTAGAAATTCTATTTAGCTTAACACTTTCACATTGCAAGGCAAGTAGTGTTATCTTTTCCACTTTGAAACTTGATGAGATAACCCAAGAATTCAGCTTGTGTGTTCCCCTATATGTGAATCTAACCTTTCTCTCTCTAATGTGCCCCTCCATTGTGTGTGTGTGTGTGTGTGTGTGTGTGTGTGGTGCATACAATACAGTAGTCACTCCTTATCTGTGGCTTTCCTTTCCAAAAACAATATTATATACCTAAGCAATTATAACTTTAAAATTGGATGTACCATTTTGAGTAGCACGATGGAATCTTGTGCTGTGCCAGCATACCTTGCTCTGGACACAGATCATCCTTTGGCCAGCAGATCTGGTCTATGTATAAGCTGCCTACCTGTTAGTCACTTAGTACCCTCTGCACTATCAGATCTGTCTGGTGTTGTGGTATTGCAATGTTAGTGTTCAAATAACCCTTATTTTACTTAGTAATGGTCTCTAAGTGCAAGAATAGTGATGCAGGCAACTTTATGACACTACATAGTTGTTAATCTCTTCTTGTCCCTAATTTATAAGTTATATTTTTCCCTGGGTATGTTTGTATAGGAAGAAACAGTATATAGGAGTTGGTACTCTTCATGGTTTCAGCATTTTTAGGGTTTTGGAGCACACCTCAAGTATAAGGGGAGACCACTGTATTGTCAAATTATTCTATGCATTTTATGATGCTTTTAATTAGACTGTTTCTGGTAAGATAATGGAGTGATTTTTTTTTTTTTTTAGGTTTGCTTCCCACTTTCTTTAATTAATTAGATTGATACTGAAAAAAATTTTAAGATTTACACTCAAGGGATAGTTGTTTAAAAAAAAAAACACATAGTTGAATTACTAGAAAATAGTTCTGTGCTGAGAATTCTGAAATTGCCAAGGAGGTCAGTATTTTCTGTGACATAGTGCATCTCCTGGTCCCAGCTCACTTAAGAGGTTGATAAATACAGTGTTCTAATAAACCTTGTTTTATTTAGTTAACAGAGATACCTGTCACCAGTGGTAAAGCAGTCCCTGACTGCTAGTGTACTTGGCCCTGGGGAATGTACTGGGGAACAGTGACCCAACCCGCGGGTGGACTATGCAGCTTACAATTTGAAAGAAAAGACTGATAAATAATTTCAGAAATTATTTAAATCTAGATAGGCGGAGAATTAATAGAACCAAAGGACACAGTGCTTCACCTACTTTGTGAAATGTCGGTTATGTTTTTAGATATTGAGAACCTCTGTGCTCCTTATTGTCTCTCCTGGGCATCATGCTGTTGATTTCTATGGATCTATTTTCTGTTGCTGACCTTTTTTTAAAAATAAATCTAATGAATTCCGAACATTGCCAGAACATACACGGGACACTGTGTGCGTTCATTAACTTAAATACTAAACTCAGAACTTTGACTGCTGACATTGAATAAGAACTCAAGCAAATGACATTTTTGGTCTGTCACAATGGGAAAATGTGGCACCATTAATAGAAATCAGGCAGCTGAGAGAAATACGAAGAAGCTGGAGATAAGTACAGTTTAAAGTCTCATCTGACCTCATCCAGAAAGTGGGGTCCTTGTCATTAAAAACTTTGGGTGAACAGACTTAGCAAAAATGTATGATTGTGAGTACTATTTAATCTTTAATGACTTAGATGGCTTGTAAGTCAAGAATTTTTAATACCTTATGCATCTTTATGAATCTCAATTTATGTGAATATGCAGAAGTGTCAGGCTGTAAAGTTATGGTTGAATAAATGTCGGATAACACAGAGCGCTAGTTTAATCATTCAATGAATAATATCTACCTCAGCATGCACTGCTCGAACCGTCTAGAAACAAGAAGGACAAATCATTCAACTAATGTGCTAAAAAGATGCTTGAGTATGAGAACTCACAAGCCCCTCCATAGGCCTTCTTCCTAATCAGAATATGCGTCCTCATTTTTTTATGGTGTGTGTGTGTGTGTGTGTGTGTGTGTGTCTGTCTATCCATGTTTGCACTTTAATAATGGACAAAATTGATTTTGTAACTGCTTTTTAATTATTCCACTGGGGAAATTGCTCTGACCTTTCTGGTGTTTACTTTTTAGAATCCATTATAGTGTTAGGTTTTAGCTAAATCCATGCATGTCTAAGAGAATGTCTACCATTTGTTTCTTTTTGTTTGCCTCTTCCTGAGTCAGTCACCACAGTGATCATTGGCACTGGTCATTTTGTTTCCTGTCGTTCCTTTCATTGACAATCTGCTTTGTGGAAGGGCTTTCCCATCTCCATTTAATTTTTTATATCTGAGGGGGTGGGGCGTCAAAAAGTTCCTGGATAATGTGCGTTATCTTTTAATTCAGTTTTCCATGGACTTTTCCAGGCCTCTCTGTGTTATGTCACAGATCACAATCCATTCCTGTCTTCATTTTCTTTGTTGCTCGTATTGTCCCTGATTAGTGAAGCACAGCCCCTTTCCAGGTGTTCCTTGGGACTTGGGGACATCTTCATTGGGTTTGATCACTTTCTGTTTTTGTGGTGTAATAGCCATTTGCAGGCTCTGACTGTAATTTTTTTCTTTTTAAGGTAAACACATTTCGTGTATTTCTTATATAGAGATACTTCCCAGCCTACTCTCCCTCCAGATTGTGATTTCAATCACATGTTTCTCCACTTGACCTAACTCCTTGCAGTCGATGATGTTACTTATACTCCAGAACCTGAAACTCTTCTGTGCCCATTGATACTGGGGTGTTCCCATCAAGTGACAGTTAAGAAATATGTGTACAGATACGTACACATAGATTTTTCTGCACACATCCTATAAGTAGGTATGTGTGTAACTCTCCTGTATCTACGTTTTCCAGAACCATGTGTTCAAACCTCTGTTTCCAGTTCCATCCAGCACTTCAGGGCTCCCTAAGCCTTCATCGTTTCCGTTTGCAAATCCTCGCTAGGGTGGCAAGAATCCCAGCTCCTGTTTCCTCAGCATATTCATTTGTTTAATCACTCTATGTAGTTTTCCCTGACCACCCTGTCTTGTCTGTGTGCTTTTTCTTCCCCACCCCCTTACTCTGTGTCCTTGCTGTCCCACAGAAAACTTCTGGCCCCACTCCACACTGTTCTGTGCCCTCCTCGGGCGCCGTGGGTGCTTGGTGCCAGTGAGCAGGCTTCCCTCTGTGTGCCGTCTTCCTTCCCCTGCAACACTTCTTGTCATTGGAAGCTGCTGGGCACAGAATGTAGTAACATTCTACTGCTAAGCTTGAAGGTCGTATTCTGTTTTATACTGTAGTACTGTCATTGGAATATGTTTTCTGTTTTCAGTTTAATTCAACACACACACACACACACACACACACATGATTGTTTGCCCTGTGTTGAAGTATCATGCTAGGTGTACTGGAGGAGTGAAAAAGATAGACACAGTCTGAGCTCAATACAAAACTGTGGTGAGTGGAACAACTGAGTCACATTTGATGAGTTTTACCCACGCGCAGAGCAGGCTGCCGTGGCACTGGTTCCCTAGTACTCTGCACTTGGCTCGTATCATCTCTGTCTTGCAAGGTTTGCTGACTGCATTACTTGGTACTTGACGTGTGGCTGTATGGATGTAAAGGAATGACTCTGAGAGTTGCAGAGTCTGAATCTAAGACTAGCACTTTGGTTTGATTCCATGTGGTCATCCTGTTGGGGGCGGCAAGTAAGAGCTGATGTTCTGAGCAAGGTAAAGTTTGAGCAGGGGCTCATCTGCTAGGAGCTCAGGTAGGATAAACTGGTTACTCCAACACCATTCAGATAATGATAATTAGTCATAAAACTCCAATAGCAGAGATTAAACATCAAATACTGCTCCTAACCTTCAGAAAGTAACCAAGTTTAATGAAACCTCTGTATGTTATACAAAATGTATGATATAACAGTGTATTAGCACTTCAAGAGTTTGAAAACAACCGTGTTTCATGTAAACTTCTTTACGCGTTTGCTTAAACCTATTCACATTGTCCCCCCCCCCCCCCCTTTAAACAGAGAGATCTTCCATCTGCTGGTTCACTTCCTAAATAACAACAATGGCCAGGGTTGCCTGGCCAGAGCCAGGAGCCGGGAGCTTTATCTGGGTCTCCCACTTGGGTGGCTGGGCCCCATGTCTCTGGGCTATCTTCTGCTTTTCCAGCACATTAGCAGGGAGCTGGATCGGAAGTGGAATGGCTGGGACCCATTATGGGATGCTAGTGTTGCAGGCAGCAGCTTAGTGTGCTATGCCACAATGCCGGCCCCTGTTCACATTTTGAATGTGATTGCTTAATAAAAGTTAAGTGCTGCATGAACAAGCTAGCAAAATGTTTTCTTAAAAAAGTTAAACCTACGACTGGTGTTGTGGTGTAGTAGGTAAAACTGCTACCTGAGATGTCAGCATCCCATATGGGCACCTGTTCATGCCCTGGCTGCTCCACTGCCAATGCATTTTCTATTTAGTAGCCTAGAAAAAGCAGTGGAAGATGGCCCAAGTGATTGGGGCCCCAGCCGCTCACATGGGAGACCCAGAGGAAGCTCCTTGCCCTGGCCTGGCCCAGTCCTCCTGGCTATTGAGACCATCTGGGGAGTAAACCAATAGATGGAAAATTTCAGTCTCTATCTCTCCCTCTTTCTCTGTCACTTTGACTTTCAAGATAGATAAATCTTTTTTAAAAAAGTTAAAACTGATTATTAACACTCCTTGGCCTGCTTTCTGCTTGGTGTGGACCCCAACTTAATTTCCAGACTTTTCTTTCCCCCTAAAGCCCTCACTCCTCTATGTATTTCTCTCACTAAATAAAAACTTTAAAACATTTTTTTGGAAATGAAAGTTACAGTTCCGGCACTGTGGCATATTGAGTAAAAGCCCCCTACTGTGATGTTGACATCCCATTTAGGTGCCTGTTACAGTCTTGGCTGCTCCACTTCTGATCCAGCTCCTTGCGAATTTGCCTGGGAAAGCAGCAGAATATGGCTCCAGGAGTGGGACTCCTGTACCCATGTGGGGGACCTGGGTGAAACTCCTGGCTTCAGATTGGCTGAGTTCCAGCCATTGTGGCCCTTTGGGGAGTGACTCAGTGGATGGAAGACCTCTCTGTCTCTGTCTGTAACTTTGCCTTTCAAATAAATAAATATTAAAAATAAGAAAACAAAGGTTACCAAGGTATGGTTTATAAAATGATTATGTGGCATTGGCTAAATATCTGGAAAGTGTGTATTCTTGCCCTGTAAATTGAAATCCATGTATGGCATGTGATAGGGCCATTGTTGATTCCGTGTGCAGATCTCCGGAGCTCTGGTCCTAATGAATCATGGAGGCTTGGGGAAGCTTTAGAAATGGTCTCTCCTGTAGGTGAAGGAAAGGTGACTGGCACTAGGTCATGGAACTTGCAGTCACTGGAGCCAGGAAGCTGAGCAGGCATTCGTCTGGGCTCTGCAGCTACATCTGTCCCCAAGGCCTTAGTGCTTCTGGATCGTACTGGTTGTGGTGGTAGCAGATATAATTACCTTTTATTAGTATAATTTCGTATTATTTTATTAGCCGAGCAGTTTTACAGCTCTAGATTTTGCCAGGAGGTAAGCAAATACTGATGGCTACTAATTATCTGCAGCATTTTTAGTACTTAATAAAAATGTGGCAGTAGCCTGTCTTTTGAATGTAATTTAAGATTCTAAGCAGCGAGTTCAGCATTAGCTGTGTATGACAAACAGAAAATCTGGTGACTTAACCTTTAGTATTGTGGGTGACGTGTTTACATTCCTGGGATCTGGGCTTCTGGGATTCTGTGAGGAAGGTAATGGTACAGAGGATTTAGCTTATGGAATTTAAACTGCAGTTTCTCAATGTCTACTTGATATTAGGAGCTAACTGAAGTTTATAGAAGTAATTTTAGCTGGTTGGCCATTGCCATTTCTTATTGTTTCCTTTTCTGGATTTATACCTACTTTTACCGTACAGGGTAGGGAGTAGATTGTGGAATTTTGAATATTGGCAATTGGATGCACCTGTAAATCCAAAGGAATATTTTTAAAAAATTTGTAGGAGCAGTTGGTGGCGTTTGGGTTGTTGTATGGAAACACTGAATTATTGCCTTAGAAAAAAGTTACTTTATGATGGCAGACAGTTAAATGCACAAGGATAGATGTATAATATTTATGTTTCAAGGTATGTTGTACATTTGAATGTTTGGGAAATAATTTTAAAATGTGTTAAAGATGTTGGGGCCCTTGTGGCATAGCAGGCTAAGCTGCTGTTTGGGGTGCCTGCATCCCACTTTAGAGTGCTGGTTTCAGGCTCGCCGACTCTGCTGCTGCTGCTGCTGCTTCAAATTTATTTCCCCCCTAAAGCAATCTTTTATTTAAGGAATACAGACTTCATGCATTTCGTAAGTACAGCTTTAGGAATATAGTGATTCTTCCCACCATACCCGCCCTCCCACCTACTTTCCCACCCTCTCCCCCTCCTCCCTCTCCCATTTCCAGTCCCATTCTCCACTAAGATCCATTTTTGATTAACTTTATACATAGATCAGCTCTGTACTAAGCAAAGAGTTCAACAATTTATACAAAAAAAAAAAATTGAAACAAAATAAAACTTCCTCAACAGTCAAGACAAGGACTGTTCAAAGTCATTGCATCTTGAAGTTAATTTCACTTTTTTTTTTTTTTTTAGAAACTTAATTAACTTTAAAGACGCACCCAAGAATGATACATATTTTGGGAGCACTTAGACATAATTATAATACAACTCTTTGAGAACAGAGGTCCTGCATGGGAAGTTATTGCACATTGACTCCTGTTGATAATTTAACAACACTCTTATGTATGACCTCAGTGATCATCACCCAAGGCTCTTGACATGAGTTGCCTAGGCTATGAAGCCTTTGAATCCACAAATTCCTTCAGCATTTAGGCAAGGTCGTAAGCAAAGTAGAAGTTCTCTTCTCCCTTCAGAGTAAAGTACCTCATTCATTGATGACCACTTCTTTCCACTGGGGTCTCACCCTCTGAGGTTCTTCATTTAGGACATTTTTTGCCACAATGTCTTAGCTTTCCATGCCTGAAATGCTCTCATGGACTTTTCAACCAGACCAGAATGCCTTACGAACTGATTCTGAGGTCAGAGCCTACTCTGCTTCTTAACTGGGCCCCTGCTAGTGCACTTGGGAACCAATGAATGATAGTCCAAGCACTTAAGTTCCTGCCAGTTAATGGAGTTCCTGGTTCCTGCCTTCAGCCTGCCCTAGCTTTAACTGTTGTGACCATTTGGAGAGTAAATCAGCAAATGGAGTCTGTTTCTCTGTTACTCCATCAATTAAATAAATATTAAAAAAAATTTTAAATGTTGAGACATAGTAGGGCTGGAGAGCAGATCTCAGCAGCCTGTGTAGCGGTTGGATCTTGAAAGCTAACGGTGTGATGGTCTCCAAATTACTGTTGTTTAATAAAGGTTTTAAAAACATAAAACTGTTTATAGAAACTATAATCATGGCTATAACTCAAACATTTTTTGATTTCTATGTTAGTTTTCTTTGTGCATTTATGTAGATAAAAAGAAGGAGCAAATTGAGGTAACACGGTTCAGCAAGTGTGCCATTAAATTAATCATGTTTCTGGGAGTTGAAAGCCATTTGTAGTTGTTTGTAGAAATGACACTTCATTAAACTTTCCAAGAATGCCATATCTCCATGGAAGCCCTCTTAAGATGGGAACTGAAAAAGACACTTTAGTTTATATTCATGGGGAAGTCCTTATGAAACTTAAGATTTTGTCATCTTTGAACATAGCTTTTGGAGACTCTACAGAGATGAAATCATCCCTGAACTTGATTTTGTATGTGTGTGTGTTCTTTTAAAAACTATTCCTATTTCTGCAATATGAACTAGGGATTTTCTCTTTTTTAAGAGTTGGAAACTCTGGTTCATAGAAGTGAGGTAACTTACCCAAGGAAAAGAGATCTGGAATTTCTATGCAGAAAAGTATGACCTGATGTTTCTAGCTAATCCAGGTTTTTAAGTTTCGTGTCTCAAAATACCATGTATGGTGGTGTGGTGTTGGGCACTTACTCGGCTAGCTCACAACTGCTTTCAAGCTTTTTGGGCACTCTTTTTTTTTTTTTAATATTTATTGATTTATTTGAAAGGCTGAGTTACAGAGAGACAGAGACAGAGGTCTTCCATCCACTGATTCACTCCTCAGATGTCTGCAATGGCCTGAGCTGTGCTTGTCTGAAGCCAGGAGCTTCTTCCAGGTCTCCCACATGGGTGCAGGGACCCAAGGACTTGAGCCATCTTCTACTGCTTTCCCAGGGCGTATCAGAGAGCTGGATCAGAAGTGGAGCAGCCGGGTCTCCAACTGGCATTGGGCACTCTCTATAGTCTTGCATTGCGTTTATTCCTGTTGTATGCTCGGAAGAGAGGGAGCATGAGATCCTGGTAGTTCTATCTCCTTTCTCATTTCATTGTGATTTTCAACAACATCAGAGGGTTGTTTTTCTTTTTCCCCTTCTAATAAGCGGTAACCACGTGTGTGTAAACCAAGGATAAAGGGAAAATGACACTGGTACGGTTTTCTTGCCATAGGTATTACCTGCCTAGTTTCCTAGGAAACAGAAGCATGATTTACAAATATTGAGTTGAAAAACCTTAAAGGAAACCCTAGGCTATTGTATCTGTCAATAAAATAGTTTTCCTGAAGAGGTTACATGGTTACATTAAATGATTGATTTTTTTTTAAAGATTTATTTTTTTGAAGGGCAGAGTTGAGACAAGGCGGGGGAGGAGAGAGAGAGAGAGATTTTGATCTTCAGTCTGCTAGTTCATTCCCCAAATGACTAACAGCGGGAGCTGGGCCAATCCGTAGTGAAGAGCCAGGAGCTTCTAACATGTCTCCCAAGTGGGTGCAGGGTTTGGGCCATTGTCCGCTGCTTTTCCAGGTACATTAATGGGGAGCTGGATTTGAAGTGGAGCAGCCGGGGCTGCAGCCTGTGCTCACATGGGATGCTGGTGTTGTAGGCGGCGACCTTACCTGGTACACCACAAGCTGGCTCCTGAATAGTTGAATATAGACTGACCACATTTTATTTAGAATGTATCTTGCATAGTGGGAGATTCTGTGAAATTTGGATTGACATCATTATGATCATGATCTTTGGTGCCTTATCTTTACTTACTTGTCTTGGAGAAATAAGAGACATTTTTCTTGTAGCCATTTTTGACCTAATTGGTCACTTTTTGGTTTTGTGAGCACTGTGTTGAATGCCAAGATGAGAGTCAATGGGTGCAAAAGATGGTGTACAGTACAGATGAAACTTAACAGTTTAGGCCGGCACCATGGCACACTAGGCTAATCCTCCACCTGCGGCGCTGGCACACTGGGTTCTAGTCCCGGTTGGGGCACCGGATTCTGTCCCGGTTGCTCCTCCTCCAGTCCAGCTCTCTGCTGTGGCCTGGGAAGGCAGTGGAGGATGGCCCAAGTGCTTGGGCCCTGCACTCGCATGGGAGACCAGGAGGAAGCACCTGGATCCTGGCTTCGGATCAGCACTGCGTGCCAGCCGTAGTGGCTATTTGGGGGGTGAACCAGTGGACGGAAGACCTTTCTCTGTCTCTCTCTCTCTCACTGTCTATCAAGTAATAATAATAGTAAAAAAAGAAACTTAACAGTTTAATTAGAACGATGAACTCTTTTACTCTATAAGGAAAACTTTTACAACTGTTTGAACTCACTACCTTTTAGTATCAGATGGAAGCTTTCTGACCTTGATAAACAAGTAAATAAGAAAGAGAACAGAGAACCTTCAGAAAGAGCCTGTGAGCAGTTGACAGTCAGGAAGGGAACTTGTACGTGAAAGTTGAACCTCATCCTGTCAAAAGAGCCAGCTCATGAAATCACGAGAAGAATGTGGGAATCTGGGGGGGAGACCATCGCCTCCACCTGAGGATTCCACGAAGGCCTGAGAGAGAGGTGCCAAGGGTGTGGGATTTTGTGTGGGACTTTGTGTCCTCGATGTTACCTGAGAATCTTCTGAAGACAACCCAACCCATTTGATGCAGTTCTGGAACCAGATATGGGCCTTGGGAGGAGTGGCTGTGCCCAGTAAGCACTGTTCATGGTGGTCACCCCGTCACTGAGAATAGAATACTTCAAGTGGTTTGAATTCAGTGCCATCTTTGTAAGGAATTGTAAATATGTAATGCAACTTAAAACATTGCTCATAAACTCTACAGTTTAGAAATCTGACACTAAAAGTGTCTGCTGTAGGGAGCAAGTGTTCGGCCTGGCTGTTAAAGAGCCTGTAGCCCACGTCGGAGTACCTGGAATTGAACAGTTTTGCCTCTGGCTCCTGATTCCAGCTTCTTACTGATGCAAACCTTGGGTGGGGAGTGGGGGCAGCTGTGGTAGCTCGAGTAATTGGGTTCCTGCCACTGACTTGGAGACCTGGATTGAGTTCCAGGATCCTGCTTTGGCCCGTGGTTGGGGACATTTGGAGAGTGAACCAGTAGGTGGGACTCTTCTCTCTCTGTCTCCATTACTTTCTTTCTCTCTGCCTCTCTCTCAAAAAAAGTGTGAAAGATAGCACACCAGGGTTTGATCAAAAGAAGAGCTCACTCTAACAACAACTCAGCCGTCTCAGAGGATTTATTCCTTGAGGAGTTTAGAAAATTGAGGTTTCACTGAATACAGTTTTATGTATTATCATAACCCCCTGAAAGTTCTAATCTGAAATCCCACGTGGGACTTTTAATCATATTTCAAGAAAGACATGGATCTGAAAAGAGGAAATGAACTGATCTCTGTTCTACCTGGAGATTTGAAACATAGGAACTTTCCCATCTGGAGAATCCATCAACAGAGTCTATAAAATGAAGACTTTTATTATATCAAATATCAGAAATCTGTCTTAGGTCTGAATTTTTCCATGGAAGTTGAAAGACCTAAAGTGTAAGACAAGTGGAAGGAAGTGATGCTCTCTACAATGAGTAGACCCGTAATAGAATATATGGCTTAGATGAGGTATTTTATAATGAAAAGACTCTGTCGCAGGCTTTGTGCTTGGTTCTGGCCATACATGGCCCAGTCTTTTGTCCTTAGACACTCAGTCTGATGAGAGGAGCCAAACCAGAAAGTCATCCAGGGCAAAGAAATGAAGTTCATGACATGGGATGGAAAGTACAGAGTGCAATGGGAAGTCCATTGTGTTATGAATCATTTGTTTTCCCCCATGAATGTGTGTGCATGTGCATTTGAAAGCCAAGAGCTATAGTTTTCCAAGCCCCTGCAGAGGTTTATTTTATTTTATTTATTTACTTTTACAAGCAGAGTGGACAGTGAGTGAGAGAGAGAGAGAGAGAGAGAGAAGTCTTCCTTTTTCCTGTTGGTTCACCTCCAAAATAGCCGCTAAGGCTAGCGCGCTGTTCCGATCCTAAGCCAGGAGCCAGGTGCTAGGTGCTTCTCCTGGTCTCCCATGGGGTGCAGGGCCCAAGCACTTGGGCCATCCTCCACTGCCCTCCCGGACCACAGCAGAGAGCTGGCCTGGAAGAGGAGCAACTGGGACAGAATCCGCCGCCCCACCAGGACTAGAACCCTATGTGTCTGTGCCGCAGGCGGAGGATTAGCCTATTGATCTGTGGCATCGGTCAGATTTTAAGTTTTATAGTTATTAATAAAGCTACTGCCCTCTACTTTCTTTGGTGCCGAAGGATTAAGGTGTTGCTAATTTGGATGGATGAGCAAGATTTTCAGCTTTTCTATGAATGTACCCATTTGTGTGTATGACACACATGACAGATATTTGAGTACAGTGCTCATATACAAGATGTATATGAAATGTATGAGGTTGTATAATCAGAATCTGCAAGCTATACTGATTATTTTAAAAGGTTTTTGTTTTCATTTTACATAAGAGATGAGAGGGATACACAGGGAGTGACGAAAGATACGAAAACAGAAAATTGTTCCTTGTGCTGGTTCACTCCCTAGCCAGTAGTCTAGAAGGGAGGTAGGGAACCGGGTACTTGAGCCATCACCTGCTGCCTCTCAGGGTGTGGCTCACAGGAAGCTGGGTCGGAAGTGGAAGAGCTGGAACTGTAGCCAAGGCACTCCGATGTGAGATACAGGCATCCCAAGCCTTTGCGTATCTGTGAGTTAAAATTGTTGAATGCATGTTTGTGTGATTTGACATATGAACTGTCTTCTGGCTGTTCTTTCCCCTGTAGTTTTTCATTGACACATCAGAGGAGCTCTAAAATATTTGAGAGAAATCGTCCTTCTCTGAGGAAGAAATGACTTTCAATGTTTTCAGTGGTAATATGTTAAAATCAGGATGATTGACATTTTTTAAAACAATTTTTTTATTTGACAGATAGAGTTAGTGAGAGAGAGAGAGAGAGAGAGAGAAAGGAGTTCCTTTCGTTGGTTCAACCCGCAGATGGCCACCACGGCCAGAGCTATGCTGATCCGAAGCCAGCAGCCAGGTGCTTCCTCCTGGTCTCCCATGTGGGTGCAGGGCCCAAGCACTTGGGCCATCCTCCACTGCCTTCCCCGGGCCGCAGCAGAGAGCTGAACTGGAAGAGGAGTAACCGGGACTAGAACCTGGTGCCCATATGGGATGCCAGCGCCGCAGATGGAGGATTAAACAAGTGAGCCAGGCACCAGCCCAGTGATTGACATTTAAGCAAAAGAAAGGCTCAGTTATGCTAGTTTGTATTTTTTCTCTATTTTATTTCTATCTAGAGAAATCAACCTAATGTATAATATATTGAGTGTGTGTGTGTGTGTGTGTGTGTGTGTGTGAGAGAGAGAGAGAGAGAGAAAGAGGTCTTCCATCCACTGGTTCACTCTCCAAATGGCCACAGCGGCTGGAGCTGGGCTGATCTGAAGCCAAAGAGCTTCTTCTGGGTCTCCCACTTGGGTCCAGGGGCCCAAGGGCTTGGGCCATCTTCTACTGCTTTCCCACGCCATAGCAGAGAGCTGTATTGCAAGAAGAACAGCTGGGACTAGAACCAGTGCCCATATGGGATGCTGGCACTTCAGGCTAGGGCTGTAACCCGCTGTACCTCTGCACTGGCCCCTGAGTATGAATTCTTAACCCTGCTTTCTTTTATGTATGATTATGTATTTTGGAGCTAGAATTTTCTTTAAAAATTTATGTTTAATTCCTTTAGGTTATTCACAAGCAAATCACAATGGCCATATTATTGTTACTTCTGGTTTACAAAATCCTTTTAAATGGAATGTCAGTGTAGCTCAAATCTGTGAAGTCCGTATTTACTTTCCTTGTTTTTATGCATATTATTTTGCATGGGTGTTTGCTCACATTGTTAAAATTGTGGACTTAGAGGTAAGGTAAGATACTGGAGCTAGAAAAAGATGTGAATGAAGAGTTCTGGATGAATCTTGAGACCTGATTCAGTATGCTAGGGAAATACATAGTTTGCCTTTCTTCAAAAAGCAACATTGTTGCTTCCAAGACTATATTTGTACTCCATTCCTGCACTAAAGAAAATGGTGTCCAGTCACTTACGTGATAGGGGTATCTCATAGAGCCCCTGCCCCTGTCCTTGTGTAGCCTTTCATGTTTTCAACAACATCCAGCAGAGTGATGCTTCTTACAGTGAACCTACTTTGACACATAATTACCACCCAAAGAAAAGTTTACATTAGTGTTCCCTTGTGGTGTTCTGCTTTCTGTGGGTTTGCAGAAATTTATATTGGTGTGTATCCACCATGATATCATACAGAGAATGTTCACTGCTCAAAAAATCTTGTGGGCTCTACTTATTGATCATTCCTCCTTTTAACCCCTTGAAACCACTGATCTTTTTTTTTGTTTTTGTTTTTTTTAACTTTTTATAAAAGGAATACATTTCATGTATTTCTTTTTTTTATTGAACATAGCCTTTATTAATTTACATACATGAAGAGAATTTGTTAAAAGTTGTATTGTTTGGACAAACAGATCATGTTACTTTGCTGTAAAATTCTAAATCTACTAAAAGATTCCAGTATAGTCTAGATTAGATATTACATTTTTGTTTTCATTAAGACTTAAAAAACAAATAAAAATGCCTAAAGTGTTAGATTAACCTGAAAAAATTACATTTCATGTATTTTAGGAGTATAGAACATAATGATACTCCCCACCCTTTCCCCTCTCCCTCCCTCCCACCCTTCTCATCCTCTTCTTATTTTTCTTTTAATTTTCACAATGGCAAGCCTATAATTAATTCACAATCACAAGCCTAGCCCTCTACCAAACAAAGGATTCAACAAGTGTCAAGTGAAAAAACTCAAGAGTATAGACAAGGGCTATAAACAATAATTAAATCTCAAAATGCCCATTTTGCTCATATATATTACTTTTTTATACTCTGTATATTAGTTACCACTAATCAGGGAAAACATATGATATTTGTCTTTTTGGGACTGGATTGTTCACTAAGCATATTCGTCTCCAGTTGTATCCATTTTGTTGTGAAAGACAGGGTTTCATTCTTTTTTATGGCTGAGTACTCTTCCATCATGTACATATACCACACTTTTATCTAGTCGTCAGTTGATGGAGATCTGGGTTGATCGTATATCTTAGCTATTGTGAGTTGAGCTGCTATCAACATGGGGGCACGGATAACTCTGTGATATTCTGACTTTATTTCCTTTGGGTGTATTCCCAGGTAACTACTGCTATTTTATTTATATTTGTAATTTACATTTATATTCAAAGCTTTTAAGCAGCCGAGTGTCCTAAAGTAGATGACTGAGTAAATAAACTGTGGTATTTCAACACAAATATTGTTCGTGCTAAAAAGAAATGAGTCGTCAAGCCATGACAAGACATGGAGGAAACTGACATGAACTGTGAAAGATACATACTCTGTGGTTCCAACTGTATAACCTTCTGCAACAGACGAAACTGTGGAGACGCTCAAAAGATGATCTTTTTTTGTTGTCATTACTTGTAGCTTTGATATCATATCTAGAGATTGTTGTTGACTCTGAGATCAAAGGATTTTACCCTTGTGTTTTCTTTCAACAGTTTTATGGTTTTAGTTCTTACTCTTAGGTCTTTTTTTGTTCATTTTGAGTTAGTTTTTGTAAATGGCATGAGGTAGGAGTCAGAAATCATTCTCCCTCATGTGACGTCCAGTCGTTCAGCACCATTCATTGAAGAGACTGTTCTTTTCCCCTCAAGTAACCCTGGCACTCCTGTTGGAAATCTGTTGATTTTAGGTGACGCGGGCTTGTTTCCGGACTCTCACTTCTATTTCATTGATCCTATGCTAGTACCACACTTTTCTTGTTTATTGATGTTTTGTAGCAAATTTTGCAATGGGAAGTATGAACACTTCTTTTTTTTTCCAGGATACTTTTTGGCTCTTCTGTGTCCTTTGCAATTCCATCTGAAATTGAGAATCCTTTCTATGGAGACGTCAGCTGGGATTCTGATAGAGACTGTATTGGACCTCTGAGTCAGCTTGGGAAATACTGCCATTTTAACAACAGTAAGGCTTCCAATTTAAAGATACGGGAGTTTTTTCATTCATAGAGCTTTAATTTCTTTGAACAATGTTTTGTTTCTCTTTTGTTAAATTTTGTAGTTTTTTTTCATGCCATTATACATAGAATTGCTTCTGTAATTTTATTTTTGGTTTCATTATAGAAGTGGAAACAATTTTTTTGTGTGTATTTGAACTGTATTCTGTAATCTTGCTGAATTAATTTATTAACTCTAATCTTAGTGTGTTACTTAGAATTTTCTATATATAGAATATTTCATTTATAAGTAGTTTGCTTTACTTCTTCCATTTAAATTTAGATGCCTTTCTTCTTCTCATTTCTTTTTTTTTCCCCTTGCCTAACTTCCCTGGTTAGAACTTCCACTATAGCATTAAAATAGAATGGTGGGAACAGATGCCCTTCCTGGTGTCTCAGTTGTTTACATTAAGTATGATGTTAGCTGTGTCTTCTTTTTTATTTAAATTTTAAATTATTTTTAACAGTCAATATAGATACAATTCTAAGAATATAACAATACGCCTTTCCTCTTCCATTTCTCTCCCTCTCTTTTCTTTAGTTTTTGAGATAACATATTTGTATATTATAGTAAAAAGGCTTACTGCTTTACCAGATAAGATGTTTAATCGGTAAAAAGCAAAAAAAATCGCAGTTTAATGGAAATATTGGCAACGGCTCCTGCCCCTGTACTGTGTAGCCTTTCAGTGGAATGGAAAAATGACCATTTCAACCATAGTCAGTAGATTTTAAAATAATCACAAATTGTTAAAACTGTAGTAATATAAGTTTAACTATTTTATATGTGCTGTTAATTCCCTCTGGTCCTAGTTTGAGTGTTTTTATCCAGAGAGGAGTTTTATTTTATCAAAAGATTCTGTTACATCTATTGATGAGTTCATATAGTTTTTTTCTCTTCATCTGTTGCTATGGTGTTTTATATTATATGATTTTCAAATGTAGGCCAACCTTCCATGCCTGGGATAAAAAGACTCGGTTGTAGCATATAAGTATTTTTGTATGTTATTGGATTTGTTTTGCAATCATATTCTTAAGGGATACCTGCAATTTTATGCTGTCACTAGTTTTCTGTAGTGTGAGGGTATTTAGTTTCTTTTATGAATGGAAGAGAGAACACATCTATTTTAAAAATAAGGTGATAGAATCTATTTTGTTCATGAATTTGGTATATCTTCTGTGCTCCACCCCCTTTTTTTTTTTCCCCTGGTGGGCCTGGGGACAGGAGAGGAGTGGTGGAGGTGGAAGTTGTCCTGATGTTGTGTGTGTGTGTATTTACAGGACTCGCCACAAAACTTACCTGAGAAGTAGTATCTTATTGTGTGAATTAAGTTAAAGGAATTTGATGGAGGTTAAGCTTGGATTTATACTTAGTGTTTTACTGCTTTTTTGATGATTGAGAATGCTACAAATGATTGTTACATTTTCAGTAAGAGAATAGAATAATTATTGTATACTGTTCTCTGGATGCTGGACATAAAGTGGTTTATCATTATAATCTAAAAAATTAAAATATTTTGTTGTAAAACATCCCCAGACCCATATCATCAAAGCAAACAAAGTTTCTATCCTTAGACATAATTCTTTTTTTATTTTTATGCCTCAGAATACTTTGACATTCATGATCCCATGTAGGCATCACCAAAGTCCTGTAAAAAAGGTAGAGTTAATATTACCATCTTTAGGTGTCAGAAAAACAAAATTCGGCCTTGAGAGGCATTCAGATTGCAGCTCTGTATAGTGCAGAGGAAATATAGTAATCTAGGTGTTCAGAATCCTAGTCCTGTGCTCCCTGTGCAAATGAATTATTTACATAGAAGTCCCATCTGATACGATATTGATAATGGCTCTTCGTTTTTTGTTGGTGGGTGTGTTGGAGTTGAAAGATAGTAGAAGCCAGTATTTTCACTAAGGGAGAGCATTTATCTTTGGTGGAATTTCAAAGCAAAAGGTTTTCCAAATGGTAGTAAGAATTGCTTTATCTTTGGGCCTGAGCTCGCCTTCTGTCTTTCATGGAGTTTTTTATCTGGCTTCTGTCTCCTAGGGCCCCTTGATGCTGAGACAGAGCTGGACCGTGCTTTGTTCCCCAGTCTGTAGCATGCTGCTTCCTCCAGTCACTCCCCATGTGAAGTTTCTGAGAATAAGAGTATATAAGAGTATGTTGGTAAAGCTACTCTGGGCTATGCAGCTCATTAGTGCTCTCATTAAGAATGCACTTGGGTGCAGTAAGTGGCAGTTCCTTGTTTTCTGCTCATTAATTATTTGTACTTTGATTGGGCTTCACTGATAGCCTAATTCTGCTTTCTTCTCCATGAAGCACTGAGAAATACCAATTAATTGCATCTTGCACTTTACAGATATTCTCATTTGATACTAACAACTGGAGGACTTATTATTTTCCCTAGTTGACAAATAAAATAACCTAGGACTCATGAGTTTTTAAGCGATTTGCTTGGAGTATCTTGGCTACATGCTGGAACCAGCTGGGCCTGGACGTGTGCCATCCATCAGATTATAAACTCCCTGAGAGCAGCCAATATGTTTTGATCACTGTTTTAGCCCAGCACTGGATACATTTGGGATCTCAGATATGTGTTCACTAGGTATTGAGCCCCTGCTGCATACAGTGTAGCTGACCCCAGTACCTGTGCTAACCTGTGGTTGCTTCAGTAAAAACAGTTCTGGACCCTGGCATTGAATCTGAGCCTCTTTGTATTTCCCCCCCGGGGCATCAGCTACTTTCATGGGTGAGAAAATCCTGTCAAGTTTAAAAAAAAAAAAGAACAAAAAACCCATAAAGCCATTCTGCTGTCTTGTCTCTGACCTGCGTAACTGCTGACAGAGGACCTGTGTGGACAGTTACTCTTAGGCTCTTCTGGGGGTTGAGCTTCTGCTCCTGTGTGCAGTTGCTGTTCCATGTCTGAAATTCACTCCTTGTGCCCTGCCCTCTACTTCCTGTTCAGCAAGTTGACCTCAGAGGTCATTCTCAGGGGCACCTGCATGAAGCATCTAGACAGTATGTATTTCAGAAGATACAAGGAGAAGGAGTATGGTAGATTTGAGCCTTTCAAACAAAAAGAATAGCAGGTGATGATTAGGTAACAGTATTTGTGATTAGGTAATAGTTCTTTAAAATGAACGACTGATTGGTTTTTAAAAATTTAAATCAATTTTTATATTAAATCTTGAAGACTCAGTTTATCTTTCATAATTTTACGTGTAAAATATACTGTAGCTTTTCCAACCTGAAGGGGATCATTTGTCTAATTTAAGGTTTTAGCAGATACCAGCAATCTCTGTTCTAATGCTAAGAATTGCCTTTGTACTTTGAAGCTGCATGGAATTACAGTATTTCTCAGTGTTCTGCATATGGTTTTAACTAGAATAACAAATGTGTGTATTAAGGTGTGTAGTCCTGGGCTTAATCCCAAATGCTTAAAATCAGACCCTTTGATGGTAGTCTGGGAGTTGGCGTGTTGACAGGTTCCTCCTTGATCCTGGGCCCTTTGGTGGATCCCAGCTCTGGACCAGCACCACAAAGATCTGGGTTGACTCCATGCTCCATCATTTAAGGCTGCTAAACTTTAGGAAAATTCCAGATCTCTGCAGACCTGTATCCTGCTGCCTGGAAATGGGGATGGTACTATTTGTAGAGACTCCAAGCAAGTGTGTGAAGTCTGTGTAGCCTAGTTAGTGCCGTGCCGCTCAAGGAGTGCTGTTGGTAGCAAGGGCACCTTCAGTGGCGGTGAGTGTGTTGATGCTAGTCCTGTGTTTCTTGCATTAAGTTCTCTCACTGTCTTGGGCTGTAGCTGGGGAAAGAACCTGTGGACTGTGGGTTTTGTATTCATACCTAAACATAAATTTTATATGACCTTTGGGGTAAGAGATGAGGATTCCCCAGTGTTGCATGTGTTAATAAGAACACAAAAGATACTGAGAAGTCTTCAGCAAAAAGATTTTGAAAGGTGGAGCAATTTGAATGCTGTTCAGTGGTCATGTGGGTTTGATTGTATGTGCTTTTCTCTGTGTACTTCTTTCTTGGTTTTTTTTTTTTTTTTGACAGGCAGAGTTAGAGTCAGAGAGAAAGGTCTTCCTTCCATTGGTTCACCCCCCAAATGGCCGCTACAGAGCGCCAGTGAAGCCAGGAGCCAGGTGCTTCCTCCTGGTCTCCCATGAGGGTGCAGGGCCCAAGGACTTGGGCCATCCTCCACTGCCTTTCTGGGCCATAGCAGAGAGCTAGACTGGAAGAGGAGCAACTGGGACAGAATCCGGCGCCCTGGCCGAGACTAGAACCCAGGGTGCCAGTGCTGCAGGCAGAGGATTAGCCTAGTGAGCCACGCGCCGGCCAGTTGTGTTATTTTTGCAGGCCTACCTCCTCCTTTGGGCCCTCTGACTGTTCTTTGCCTTGTCTTAACTGGTTATGATACAGGACTGTAGTATATTATTTGAGTCCAATGTTTATATTGTATAACTAACATGATATTTAACATTTCTCTTTACGAGAACTAAAACAACTTCCTGCAAACAATGGTGAAAAGACTTCATGTGCCCTTTAATGAATACTTTTATTAGCACACTGTCTCTCTCCCATAAGCGAAGCAAAAATTCCCATCTTCTGTTATCTTGGCCACTTTGTGTTACTGGCTCAGAGGGTTTTATTGTTTGATGGAGTAGATAAAAATGCTCCTGATGTTTCCTACTCACTCTAAATTTAGACTACACCTACAGTATCCCTTTTGACTTTGTTCTTTCTCAAGCCATCTATTTAAATCCAGTCCTAAAGCTTAAGTGGAACACTGTTACTGGGGGTAAGAGAGCGCAGATTACCGTCTTTACAATCATGCAAAAGCCTGCATTCCCACAAAGCACTCTGTAAGCTCTAGTGATTATTACACTTTGTCACCACCATGGTAAATGTATAATGGTTGCTTCTTGGGAGATGTAAGTGGAGTGGTGGGAAGAACTTGACCTTTAAATCCTGGGCAGTTATGGCACAGCACGGTAAGCCACCACGTGAGATGCTTGCATCTGGTGTTGGAGTGCCTCACTGGAGTCCCAGCTACCCTGAGCTTCTGACCCAACTTCCTGCTAATGTTCCTGGGAGACGGTGGAAGATGGCCCAAAAACTTGGGTTCCTCCCACCCATGTAGGAGACCGAGATGGAGCTCTTGGCTTTGGCCTGGCCCAGCCCCTGCTGTTGTGGCCACTTGGGGAGTGTACCAGTGAATGAAAAAAATTCTGTTACTCTGCCTTTCAAGCAAATAAACAAACAGAAATAAGTACATCTTTAAAAAAGAGATCCCTTGATATGTGGGGCAGAGGACAGTAGGGGAGATCTGTTGCCAACCCCTGCACAGAACAGAATGATCTGATTTGTGGTTCTGTAGTATCTGTACCAGGAAGAGGACTCTTAGTGTGTTATGTTGCACTTCTAGGAAGTTGAAAAAATTTGTATCTGTTATAGGGAGTAAGGTTGATTTGATGCTCTTATGCTCTACTTCTGTTTTATTAGAATATATATTTGTTTCCTTGCAAGTATGTATTGGATTATAAAACATGTCAAATTCACTTAGAGAGTTCAGTCTATAGTATTTCTTAATAGGGAACTCACATACTTGTTCTGCAACAGTGAAATACCTATTTTGGCTATTTGAATTATTGTATTTTACTTTATAATCCTCTGCTTACATTCCTGTTTTTCCCCCGTCTCAAATCCCCATCTGCTGCTTTCTACTTAACTACATACTCTCTTTAATGATTCCAACTCTCCACATTTCATGCCTGATTCGTATGCTACCAGCTTCCAAGAAGTTATCCTGCTTTCCTAAGTCAAAATGAATGATTTTTTTTTTTTTGTATTTCAGCCTCTGTTCTCTAATAGTCATTCTGCATAGACATGTATTTCTCAGTTATTTTGTGAGCTTTTATTTTGTTTCTTTTTAAAGATTTATTTATTTGTGAGAGGGAGAGAGAGAGAGGTCTTACGTTTGCTGGTTCACTCCCCAAATGGCCACAATGGCTGGAGCTGAGCTGATCTGAAGCCTGGACCCAGGAGCTTCTTTGCAGGTCTCCCATGTGGGTGCAGGGGCCCAAGTTCTTGGGCGATTTTCCACTGCCTTCCCAGGTGCATTGGCAGGAAGTTGGATCAGAAGCTCAGGGTGGCTGGGACTCCATTGCGGCACTCCCAGCACCAGATGCAACCATCTCAAGTGGTGGCTTACTCTGTTGTGCCACAACTATCCTGGACTTAGTCAAGTGCCGGGACTCGAACCAGCATCCAAATGGGATACCGGTGCTATAGACTGAGGCTTAACCTGTTATGCCACAGTGTTAGCCCCTTTGGTCAACTTTAATGATTGGTGTTGTACATCCAGTTGAACCCATGAAATTACCATTATTTAATTATTTTTGAGCTGTAAAACTTGTCAATTTATGTTGCTGAACCTAATACTTATTTCATCCTTAATTGTACAAACTTTGGGGGCTGGCTCCATGGCTCACTTGTTAATCCTCTGCCTGTGGCGCCAGCATCCCATATGGGCGCCAGGTTCTAGTCCTGATTGCTCCTCTTTCTGTCCAGCTCTCTGCTGTGGCCTGGGAAGGCAGTGGAGGATGGCCCCAGTGCTTGGGCCCTGCACCCGCATGGGAGACCAGGAGGAGGCACCTGGCTCCTGGCTTTGGATTGGCATAGTTCTGGCCATGGCAGCCATTTGGGGAGTGAACCAATGGAAAAAAGGAAGACCTTTCTCTCTCTCTCTGTCTCTCTCACACTGTCTGTAACTCTACCTGTCAAATAAATAAAATCTTAAAAAAAAAAAAAAACTAATTGTACAAACTTTGGGAAACAAGCTGTGATCTGAGTTATGTGCCTTACACTTGGGGTTGGATTTATATATCTATCTTAGCGCATTTGGGGTTTGCACTTGGGAATGTATTCCATAAATGCTTGTTGAAATGAAATGAGTTCAGTTGGATTTGTTTACCCTTTATAAGACAGGTATAATTGGTCTAGAAAGGATGCCTGTGGGTCACACCCTTTTCAAGCCAGGATATTTGAGTCCCCTATGTACTTTGCCCAACATACTTAAATGTTGCAATCAGATAACCAATGTCAAACTCCTTGTCTCAAAGTCCTGCTTCTGTATGTTTAAATTTTATGCTATATTACCTCTGTTGAAAGATTTTTCTTTACTTTGCTTGTACTTTTTAAATTTTGCTTTATGTTGTACAAAAATCAATTCTTTTATTTTCTACTTTTCCTCTCAACATTTTTCTGACCAACTAGACTTTTGCCTGAAGATATGTCAGTGTGTCCTCTCCCCAGCTTCTTGGCCTGCGGAAAATACTCCCCAGTTCTATTTGTTTAATCATGAAAAAAAATCCTTTCCTTCCTTTGAAGTTATCATCTGTGCTTGCTAAAGGTCTAGTTAAATCACAAGAGATAAAAGTTATTCTGACAACCTTGGATGTTCCTTGCCCTTTTGCCAGAAATAGCAAACTGGATACTCATCTTGTACAAAAATATAGACATGTTCCTCTTCACTGAAAACATTTTGTGTTTGGTCATTCTTAGAGGGGTAGAAGTCTGAGTCAACTTGGTGTGGAATACAGGGGTTGGGGCAGTGAGGCTGTTGGTGTGGTTCAGAGGGAAAGCTGGTGAGGGAGAACAAAGTGTCATGCATTTGAATGCAGAAAAGTGTGCTTTTGCTTTATGGACATTGTTGAGTTTAATATTGAACAATCACTTTTATAGCTACTAATGGAGAAATTTCCTCAATATGCTTTTTAGCTCACACTTTTTACCCAACTGTGAGAAACTTTACCTAAGAATAGGACATTTTGGAATTGGAGAGAAAGCTCAATCTGAATGTTAATATTATATAGTATCATGCATGGAAATCATTTTCTGTGAATTTCATTTCTTGATTAAATAATTTTGCAACATGATACTTTTTGTAGATTAAATTCTTTGGCTTTTTCATCCTGGCTCTCTTACTAGCTCCTGGGAAAGTTTGTGGAAAATGGAATTTTGAGATAATTTTTTTTGGTGGAAAAACAAATTGAAGTCCATGCATACATGTGAGGGTCTTCAAAAAGTTTATGGGAAAATGCATATTAGTAAAAACTGAATACCTGTATTTCAAAATTTTTGTACCACAATAAACTTTTTTAATAATATATATATATATATATATATATTTTTTTTGACAGGCAGAGTGGACAGTGAGAGAGAGAGACAGAGAGAAAGGTCTTCCTTCCTTTGCCGTTGGTTCACCCTCCAATGGCCGCCGCGGTTGGCGTGCTGCGGCCGGCGCACCGCGCTCGTCCGATGGCAGGAGCCAGGTGCTTTTCCTGGTCTCCCCATGGGGTGCAGGGCCCAAGCACCTGGGCCATCCTCCACTGCACTCCCGGGCCACAGCAGAGGGCTGGCCTGGAAGAGGGGCAACCGGGACAGAATCCGGTGCCCCGACCGGGACTAGAACCCGGTGTGCCGGCGCCGCAAGGCGGAGGATTAGCCTGTTGAGCCACGGCGCCGGCCTTTAATAATATATTTTAAAGATTTATTTCATTTAGTTGAAAGGCAAAGTTACAGAAAGAGAGTGAATGAAAGAAAGAGAGCTCATCCATCTGCTGGTTCACTCCCTAAATGGCTACAACTGCCAGGGCTGGGCCAGGCTGAAGTCACCAGCCAGGAGCTTCTTCTAGACCTCCCCTGTGGACGCAGGGACCCAAGCAGATTTACCGTCTTCTACTTTCCAGGCCATGAACAGGCAGCTGTATCTGAAGTGGGCAGCCAGAACTTGACCTGGTGCCCATACTGGATGCCAGTGTTGCAGGTGGCAGCTTGACCTGCGCCACAGTGCTGACCCCAAAGTTACTCCTAATCCATTTTCCCATACTTTATATAGACATTTTTGTTTTTTGACTGACCCATTGTTTGAGAGGGCTGAATCTGAGATACTGTAGTGTATACAGTTGAATTGTTAGTTTTAATAAATGATACCTGCTTTCTGAGATTCTCTCTTAAGAGTGGAGTAGGGGAACAGATTATTGTAGTTGATGGAGGCTTTCCATATGTGCATGTAATGATGTCGTGTATGTGTTTATGGTGCTTCAAGGAATCAAATTCCAGTGTAGAGGTCAGTGTGTTCCCTGGACCCAGGATGGTGCCTTGACATGGCAAATCCATAATTACTATCTGTTGAGTGAATGGTTGACCTGATAAATAAAATGTCTACTGATCACTTAATACTGTATACTGAGTGTCAAACGAACATAGAAAAAATATAATATTAAATGTGGTTGTTATGTAAATTAGAAGTATAGGAAAAAAGCCATGTTTACTAGTAATGATTAGTACTGAAATCTTAAGGTTATTTTTAATTATAGAGGAGATAGAAGATGGAGGCAGTAGTTCTGATAATGTCATCTTCCAATTACTGAGTACTTCTTTTCCACCATTTATTGTGTTCAGTGTTTTACATACTTTATCTCAGTGAATCCTCATGACAAATGTGTGATTGTCACCATCCCTGTTAATGCTCCACGGTGTCACTGAGGTTCAGTGTGTTGCTTAAAACCATCTAGCAGTTCCATGGCAGAACTAAGTTATGAGACCAGTTCTATCTGCTGCAATTACTATCTTGCTGTTTAGCTGCTTTCCTAGCTTCTGGAACTGTCTGGGCCAGGATCGGTCTCAGGTGGTAACTTCATACCAGAGGGTGTCTGGACACCTGCAGATCCAATAAAAGGCTTAGTGCTCTACTTAAACCTGAGTAGTGTGGTGCAGATACAGCTGCTCCAAGGACCTGGGAGCTGGGCTCTGCTGCGAGGTTTTAGTTTAGTGGTGTCTGAAGAGGCAGTATTGTAGAGGCTGGAAGGGGCTTCCGTGTCTGTGTTCTCATCAGTTTCGGTATGACAATCCACCTCCCTTTTAAAGTACCATCTCTAAGCTGATCAGTTGCTATCGTGGACAGTGTTTTCCATATACCTATAAACAGTTGATAAAAACAAAATGAAGTGTTGAGTGTGGCTGCCTTTGTGTTATTTGCAGTTTGTGAATTGCAGTGTAATTGATAGACCTCTGCTTTCCTAGTCTGTCATTTGGGATGCCTTTCCACAAATGAGTTAGCTTATCCCAACCCCTAGAAATTCCAAGTCAGTAGGTTTGAGATAGGGGGTAAGGAAGTCTTATGCAGTTATCTAACATGTATGTGGATACTTCAAGAGCTAGGTAGAAAATGGGCTTAAAATATTTTTTGGTGCAAAAATTTTGAAATCCATACGTACACATATTGCTTGAAAAATGCCTTACCCATTTTTGAGCATTCAGCTAAGTAGTGATAAGTAAATTCACAGTATATTGCAAAGTTATTCAACAGACTTCTGGAACTTTTTCGTTTGGCACAATGAAACTCCATGTCTTTTACGCAACTCCCCATTTCCGGTTTCTCCTAGCTACTGGTAGCTACTGTTTCATTTTCTATTTCTAGGAATTTGTTTACTGTAGATACGTCATTTATTAGAATAGATAGTATTTGTCTTTTTTGATTGGCTTGAACATATGTCTTCCAAGTTCACCTATGTTATAACATGCAATAGAATTTCCTTCTGTTTTGACTAAATAGCACTGTACAGTATGTGCATACCACAATTTGGGTATCCACTCATTCTTTGATGGACATTTGGGTTATTTGCATCTCTTGGCTATCATGTCTAGGGCTAATGTGAACACGGGTGTGGAAAGTATCTCTTCCACACCCTGCTTTCAGTTCTTTGGGGTATATACCCAGAACTGGGGTTGCCAGATCAGGCAGTTCCATGGTTAGTTAATTGAAGAACCCAGCACAACCCTGTTTTCCATTGTGCGTGCACCATTTAGAATCCCGCTGACAGTGCGTGCAGGTTCCAGATTGTCCCAGCCTTGCCAGCAGTTGGTATTTTCTTCTTCCAGCCTTCCCCTCTTTGCTTCCTTGACAGTAGCCCTCTTAATAGGTTTAGGTGTCAGGAAATCTTTCATTAGGGATTCTTAATCGCCAGCTAGGTGTGAACAAGAACTTCGCCAAATCTTTCTCTTCAGACTGCAACAGGACCAGTTTTTGGAGTTGACAGGAGAATACAGAGCTTTGTTTCCTGTCCATCGGGAGAAGACGTAGTGTTTCTGCAAAGATGGACGTAGTCAAGGAAAAGTTCCCTTATCTTTGAGCTGAATTGAGATTCTTTCTCGGTCAAGAGTTTTGTAGACTTGTAATTTTATTTTGTACCTTTCTTTCTATAACAATGATTTTGAATTGTGCTAAAATATAAGTACATACAATACAAATACACAATTTAATTATTTTGTGTATAATGCAAATATACAATTTAATTCTCTTGAAGTTCAGTGGCATTTAAGTTCAGTCACATTGTGTACAAGCATCACCACCCTTGTCTCTGGAATTTTTTTCATCTTGTAAAATGGACACCCGTTCTCTCACTCCCCATCGTTTCAGCCCCTGGTAACCTCTCGTTCTACCCCTGAGGAATCTGACCACGCCAGGCGCCTCAGCTAAGTGAACAACAGTATTGTTCTGTACAGTTGAATAACACTCTGAAAATATCATGTGCAATATTTATAAAACAATTTTTTGGGTAAACATTTCCTGAGTACCAGCCGTGGGAACGGAATACCATATGTCTTCAGGTCTAGTGTGCACATTCTCTCCCCTCCCCCCTGCCCCTCTGCACACATTTGAACACCTCTGAAGGCAGCTGAGCTTTGTATAATGGTTTAATTGGCAGGCTTTGTGTTGCTTAATTTTCACATTAAACAATAGTACATTTTACAATCTCTGGGAACTTATTTCCCATGAAGCTAGGATAGGTGATTTTTGTGAGGGAAAATGCTTATCTAGAAAACATTCGTTTAGGGATACCCTTATGGATTCCAGACTGTAAATGTTTTAATTTAACTCCAGAACGGAGAAGCTATTTGGTGCCATTAATCAGAATACTTGAATCATTACTCTGAATGATTATGCTTCATTTATTTTGTGTCAGAGTGTTTTCCACACAATAATAGGGAATAAAAGTGCATCATTAATTACAGTTGAGCCGCTCACACGTATGTGGGTCTATATATTTCCATATCGTCACACAATGAGGGACATTTAATATAACAGGTAATTAATCCTTACGAAAGACTGGAAGATTCAATTAAGTAATAGTATTAAATTCGTGACCATCTGTAATTATGCCTTACAATAGTTTTATGTAATGGTTGTGGCAGTTTGGAGAAACATTTCCACCCTCCTGCGCCCTCCATTTCTAGTCGGAAAGCATTGTTGTTAATGTGGGTTTCATCCTGGGTTACCAGGTGCATACTCTGGAGGAAAGTATGACTCTTTGAGATGGAATCAACTGATTGGCAGATTATCACTGTGATAGAATTTATGAAAGAGGAGACTTCAGTATTCTAAAAATTTCAATCTTTTTCCTTTAAATTTTGGTTTATTTTCCTTTGATTTGAAAGACAGAGATGGGGAGAGAAAAACAAAGTAAGATCTTATCTGCTGGTTCACACCCCAAATACCTGCCACAGCTAAGGCTGGGCTGGGCCAGAGCCAGGAGTCCTGAACTCAGTCTGGTCTCCCACCTGGGTGGCTAGGATCCCCGGACTCGAGTTGACTCAGAAGTGGAGGCTTAGTCAGGACTCAAACCAGGCACTCGGATATGGCTTGTGGGTGCCCCAAGTGGCATCCGACACCTGCCCCCAAAACTTTTAGTTCTGTGTGTGCAACTTTGGATCTGCGCCTTTCCTGTAAGTACAGGCCCTTGATGTTAACCCACTAACACATCTGTATAAATCTTTTGTTCTAGGTAGCAGAGTTCCCATCTCCCTCAGTCACTGTTTCTTCTGGCCTTTTTGCTTTACTCTGGCTGGTTGGGACCCTTGTCAAAAACAGCGCAAAGCAAGCAAAGCTCAGTCAGTGCAGTATTATGAAACACACGGTATCCTCCTTGGTCTTACAGGCAGTTGAGGGAGACCAGGCCCCCAGTTGGTTTCCTCGTCATCCCTGCTTTTCCATAGTGAAGTGGAAGACTTAGAGTTTACTCATTTCTGAAAGGCAAGTATGTCACCCCCTTGTCAATGAGAAAAATGTAAGCCGTTTGTGTCGCTACAATGGAAAGTGGGTGGGGAACAACATTTTGGAGATTCTTCAAGAAAGTGGTCATCTCTGAGGACTTGTTCTTTCTCCTTTTGTAACAAAGCCAAATAATTTCAACACTATGTTTTAATCCACAGGACAGTTTCAAATGGTGTCTTAGACATTGCTTCAGCATATATACACAGTGAATTTGTGATATATAATTTTGATAGCCATGTTGAGTAATTTATCCAAGGATACTCACCTCGCAAATGATGGGGTCAGAACTAGGATTCTGGGCTGCTAGCTCCTAGGCCTGCCTCTTTTCCAGGGTGTCATGCTGAGTGATTCACTGACTTATTCACCGTTCATCCCCTCCCCTCCTGCCCAGTTAGGATACTGTCAATTACAGCACTTTTGTGTTAATTTGTATTGTTGCAGGTTTTTTGCTATAGGTTGATTTTTTAAAAAAGTGATAGTAGCACAATTCTTTCACAGAATGCACCCTTGATTTTTGAGGAGCATGAGAATGAAATGAGATTTAACATGAAAATGCTTTAGATTAATGTGTTTGGAACCACAGTGCTGTGGTTTGAATATGTGCCCTCCACAGTTGCGGTGTTGAGCCAGTGCCCAGTGTGACAGTGGTGAGTGGGTCAGTGCTGGGGCCTGAAGGAGGTGATCAGGTCCTGAGGGTGCCTCTCCACGTGGTTGAGATGAAGACCCTTAGGGAGCTGGCTGCATGGTGGCTGGCATGGTGGTGCAGTGGGTTAAGGCATCGCCTGTGGTGGCGGCATTTCGTACGAGCACTGGTTCAGATCCTGCAGCTGCACTTCCTCTCCTGTGCCCTGCTGGTGCACCTTGGAAATCAACAGCAGATGGCCCAAGTACGTGGGCCCCTGCCACCCCTGTGGGAGACCAAGATGGAGTTCTAGGCTCCTGGCATTGGCATGACCTTCCCTGGCCATTTGGGGAGCTAACTAACAGATGGAAGATTCTCTGTGACGCCACCTATCAAATAAATACATACGTCTTAAAAAAAAAAAAAAAACAACAACTTTGCGCATCTTTTAGCCGGTTTCTTCTCTCCCTGCCACCCTGGAAGGATACAGCGTTCATCCCCCGGAGGATGCAGCGTCAGGGTGGAGCCATCTTGGAAGCAGAGCAGTGGTTCTCACCCGAAAGCCAGTCTGCTGATGCCTTGATCTAGGATGTCCTGGTCTTCAGAACCATGAGGCAATATGTTTCGGTTCCTAAAGAGATTTTGTTACAGTGGCACCAGAGTGCCAAGAAACTCTCATTTTAAATGTAGTTAAGAAAGAAAATAAAATCTATTTCTTAAAAACATGTATGTTCTTTAATGATACAGCAAGGGCAAACAGCCTGTTAGTTAAAACATCCACGTCCCATGTCAGAGTGCCTGCGTTCAATACCCGGCTCTGACTCCCGACGCCAGCTTCCTGCGAATGCAGCCCTGCGAGGCAGGGGTGGTGGGTGGCTCAAGTAATTGGGCTCCTGCCATGTATGGAGGTGACCTGGATTGCATTCCTGGCTTTCAGCCAGCTGTTGAGGACATTTTGGGAGTGAACTAGCCGATGGAAGCTCTCTCGTTGTGTCTCTGCCTGTGAAATAAGTCAAAATTGAAAAGCATAACTGCTTTATTGAGTTATTATTCACTTATTTTAAGTTACAACTTAAGGGTGTTTAGTATATTCATAGAGCTGTGCAGCCATTACCACAGTTAATTTTAGAACACGAGGAGACCGGCTTCTCAAAGTCATGGTAGTCAAGGGCGTCAGCCTGTTTGCAGCTTTTGGCTGTTTACAGCTGCTTTTAAAAAGTGATATAGGTAATTTCACTGAAAATCTTCAAATTAATGTCAGAACTGTGTTTGAAAACCTTTAATGATACTGTAATTACTTCTCTCCAATTTACTTTTTTGTCAGAGTGTTTGTCCTGTAAGCTTTAATATAAAAGGCGTGTGTGTGTGTGTGTCTACATGTGCGCGCGTGACTTTTTGGTTGTTTTATTAGTGTCAACTAATTGTGTACTCTGTTTTTATAAGATTTGGGTCGGAAGACAACGTGGTTGATGTTTGTGACACCACTGAGTTGTTCGTACATTGCGGTAGAAGCTATAAACATACACATTAAATGTAGGTGAGATTGCTGTTGCAGCTTAGCAGTTTCACAATGGATCTTGAGCAGAAAACCACGTAACATTGTTTACTGAGCAGTGGTTCTCCATATTTGATGCAGAGTAGAAACTCATGAGTATTTAAAGATGCAAGTGTCTTCACCTACCCCCAAAGGCTGTGATGTAGTTGGAAATTTAGGTGGCACAGGGCTCAAGTGCCAATAGATGGCACATTTAAGACCATGATTCTAATGTGGCAGGAGTGAGAGCTGTTGTTTCAACTTTTTGCTGTGAAAAATCTAGTAATGGAAACTTGCAGCTTAATTAATAAAAAATAGTTGGCCTTTTTTTCATTTAGTCTACTCTTCCACGAAAAAAGAACTGATTAATTCAAAGCTAGATCAGGAAGTGGGGAACTGCCCTGATTAAATCGCTGGCAGCCCCCTCTGAAGCTCATTTGCCCTGTCACTCACCTTCGAAATCTCAGTACTTGGCAGATGCCTGCCTGGTGGAAGTTCCTTTCTCCTTCCCTTTTTTTTTTTTTTTTAACATTTATTAAATGCCTACTGTCTGTTCCAGTACCATTTTTTTTTTTTTAACCCTGAGGATATAAATGTAATTTGGAGTCCTTCTTAAATTTGAGTTGGCCAAAGATACAGAATAAATATTTGTTGAATTAAATAGAATCACAGCTGAGCCCTCCTGGCATGCTGCTGTGCTGTGCACCTCCGATCTTTGGTAGAAATGGTGCCTTTTTGATATCCAGGAATATTCCAAGCATCGTCTCTCACTTCCTCATCCGTGTACCACTTTCTCCCCTGCGTTTAGGGCCATGCCAGCTCTAACCAGGGTCACCCATCAGAATGAAGTAGATGAGGAGTAGCAGCTCTGGTCACACTTCCCCACAAATCACAAATCCATCTGAATCTCACCAACGACTGTGGTTTGGGTAAGATCACATTTACCTTGGTGGACAAAGAAAAGGGGCATTCTGACTGGTGAGTGGGAAGTCAGAGGAGCCCATCCCAGGGGGATCTCCACTGCCCCAACTGTAGGTCTGAGAACTTGACCTTTTGGTTGGCCCCACCCACAGCAGGTTTTCCTTTGGAGGAGGCAGGCTGTGCCCTATACCGCTAACCAGTCCCCCCTGGGTTTCAGGGCCTCTCCTGTGCATCCCTGTAGGTAGGTTAATAAGTTAGAGCTGATTTCAGTTATGGGGGAAAAAAAAGTACTGCCAAGGAGCAAAATGTGCATATGTACATGAGTGCACACTTATTTATATAAGTGAGGAAACTGTGGCAGAAGGGGTCAGTGTTTGGTTCCACCCCCCCACCCCCCCCGCCCTTTCTTTATTTAAAAGGAATAACGCAGCCCAGAGTTGTGGCATAGCTGGTAAAACTGCTACCTCCAATGCCAGTGTCCCATATGGGGGCCAGTTCAATTCCTGGAGGCTCCTCTTGTGATCCAGCTCTCTGCTAATGTGCCTGGAGAAGCAGCAGAAGATGGCCCAAGTCTGTGGGTCCCTGGCACCCATGTGGGAGACCTGAAAGGAGCTCCTGGCTTCGACTTGGCCCAGCCCTGGTGGTTGTGGCCATTTGGGAAGTGCACTAGTGGATGGAAGATCTCTCTCTCTCTTTCTGTCTCTTCTTTTCTGTGTAACTCTGATTTTCAAAGCAATAAATAAATATTTTTGAAAAATGCAAAAGTGGGGGAAAGAGAAAGCAAGGCAAGAGTCAGGGGCTTCATCTGAGTCTCCTGTGTAGGAGGCAGAGACCCAAGTACTTGAGCCATCATCCCCTGCTGCCTCCCGGGGGCATAAGGAGGAGGCTGGATCGGAAAGCAGGCACTCTGCTATGGCATGTGGGTGTCCCAAATGGTACTTCACGTGCTGTGTGACCGTGCCCACTCTTTGTTTTTCACTTCGTGAATCTTTTACTTGGTGGTTTCTAGCTTTTCTAGCCTCTTGGTATACAGAAAGTATCTTCTGAATAAGAGCAAATAGGTATAAATTGCTGAGCTGTGTTGTATTGCTGTGGTGCTTCTATTTGGAAATGTGAAATATAAAGAAGATTGCAAGTTTTATTAACAGGGCATTGCTTCTGTTTGGTTTTTTGATACCATTTTTAGGATTACTAAATTTGTATATGCAGTAGTGAATGCCACTAACCAGAGACATAGCATGCCCCAAGGTTTTAGGACAACAAGTAAATTCAGAAAAAAAATTCTGGTTTTGCCTTGTAAAGAGAGTCATTGGCGTTTAGTCACCAGGGATCCTCCCTCACTCTGCATTACTCCCCTAGAATTAGTGTCCTTTCTGGTTGGGCCATTTGACTTGGCTGTGCCATTTTGCAAATACGTTATTCTATGGCTATGTGTCTGTTGGTGTGTGCCTTTTAGAAGGCTTTGTTTGGGGACCCTTCCAGTACAGGAGGGGAGCTTGTGTGTGGCCACCAGTAGAACAAAGCTTCCTAATTTCAGTGTCATTAAGTCAGCAGCTGGTGCAGCTGAATTCAGAGGCGCAGCCTGGTGATTGACTGCTGCAAAAACAGCCTGAACAAAGCATTTCCTTGAGCAAGGCAGGCAGGATTTGGAACTTCCTATGCCTCAAAAAGTCTTCGTTTTCCAGAGAGATACAGACGTACAGAGGTTCTCACTACTGCATGTGATTCCTCTCCCCTGGCAATTGGCTCTTTAAAAAAAAGATCTTGTGTTTTAACGTCATGTGATCAGAATCCCCAAGCAAAACAAACCAACCCCCCACATGAGAACTAATGGGAGACCTAGAGGATCACCTTGGCGACTTCTGGATAATCTTGCATAATGTCAGAGGACTGCGCAACACAAGTCCTGCTAATTGAAGGCCTAGAAAGTTTCAGAAATTACAGCCTAACTGTAGTGATTTGTGTGCTGTTAACATGCTGTTGGTTTCTCGTCAACAGTTCAGGGAGTGCTCTTCAGTCTGAGGTTGTATTTCTGCACTTTATAAAGATCTTTGAAATATTTAGGGTCTGGCAAAAGTTCATTCATGCAGTTAGCCATAATATATTCGTTAATTTTTCTTTTTAATGACTTTGTCGCATATACCAATGTTAAGTGCTAATAGACACAAAGAACATGTATGATAATATGCAAACCATTAAGTCACAATAAAAGTGAGTATAGAAAGTGATATGAATCTATTTTATTTGTTTACTTTCCAGTTAAATTGCATTTTAGTTAGAATTTATTTTCTAGAGAGAACTTGGGGATTCAAAGGAAGTGCGAACACTGACCTTGCATCGTGTATCTAAGTTTCTTTAGTATTTTGTCCAGTTGTTTCAGAGGAGAAGAACAATTTTAGGAGATATTGTTTATTAGATCACATTATATTTTACACATTTTTGTTAACACATGATCAGTCATACTTTTCCATCAGCGTTTGTTTAAACTAATAAAAATCACCATATATGGTCCGACTCCGGGCCAGGCACAATGTTTTGCTGGTTGCAGCGCTGTGATTGCCTTGCCCCTTCAATCAAGTTCTGTTTAATTTATTTATAAATGACCAATTACTACTTATTTCTGTGGGATCCACTTTAGTTTGCCATCATTTGTGTTAAAATTTGCTGACTTTTTAAGGATTTACTTATTTATTTGAAAGGCAGAGTTAAAGAGAGGCAGAGGCTGATATATATATGGGGGGGAAGAGGGAGGAGGGGGGGGGGAGGGAGGGAAGTGTCTGTCCTCCGCTGGTTATTCTCCAAAAAGCTGCAATGGCTGGAGCTGAGCCAATCTGAATCCATGAGCTTCTTCCAGGTCTCCCATGCGGGTGCAGGGGCTCAAGGACTTGGGCCATCGTCCACTGCTTTCCCGGGTCATAGCAGAGAGCTGGATTGGCAGTGGAGCAGCCAGGATTCGAACCGGCACCCATATGGAGTGCTGGCACTGCAGGCTTTACCCACTGCACCACAGCACTGGCCCCAAACTTTGTTAATTTTTAAAAAATTAGTTTCACAGGTTGAGGAGTTATTTTATGTGGCTTCACTGCTTGCCCTATGAGGTCATGCTTGGTTCTTTTATATTTATATTTTTCTCTGGTTTTAATGCGAGACTGCTGGGTGTGCTGTGGCCAAGGTGAGCTGGACAAGTTGTGTTGTAAAATCCATGTCATGTCGAATGCCACAGAAAACTTGGATTTATGCCTAGACTAAAGCACCATGGTAGTTTTATTCAGCACTCCCCATTCTCATGATCAATAGATTGTAAGCAGGTGTCATTTTTAGTATGTATTTAGTAAGGTGTGAGTTTAACATTATGAAGAGAATCACAGCTCTGTAATGTTAATGTTGTGTGTTCTATTTTCAGTTCTATTTGGAAATGTGGTGTTTTATTTGAAGGGGTATTAAGAGTAGATTAGATACTTTCCGAGTGGTTCACAATGACTACTGGGCCCATTGCCTAGTTTTCTTAATTACTTGCCACCTTTGAGTTTTTATACATAAGCTGAGATTTTTTTTTCTTCTTAAGGAAATATCTCTTACCCATTTGGGAACTGTTACAAGCCCCTCCTAGTGTCTCAAAGCCCCCTGCATTGCCCCCCCTCGCTCAGCGGTTTTTAAGGTTTCTCTGCCTATTTCTTTCTTCAGCCTGAACACCACCATTCTCACCCTCCCAGATCATGTCCATCTCCATGGCACTGGATCTCTGAGTCAAGAACCTCCTTCCCTTCTTCCTCTGTTGATTCCTTAGCTAGTGGTCTCTTCGCTGCCGAGTGCATTGGTTTTATGAGTTATCTTATTTGACCTTGCAAGAGTGTTGTCTTTCTCCCTTCTTTGCATATTTGCTGTCCCTTAGTGTGCCCATATATTTCTGCAGCTTCAAATTGTACCTTACAGTGATGAATCCTTAGGTAGATGTCTTCCCATCTCTGGAGCATTGGAATATATGTAGTCAGTTTTCTGTGAAATGCTTCCTTCTGCAGATCACATGTAGTATGTCAAACTCATCATGTTTGCAAAACATTTTTTTTTCCTTTAAAATGCCTTCATTCCTAATATTGTTGAATCTTTGTCTACCAGACTCAGTAATTGCTAAATTTAGGAGTCATCTGCAAATCATTGTTATCTCTTAGCTCTCATCACTCACCAAGTTATGTTGACTTTAACTTTCTTTCTTTTCTTAAAGATTTACTGATTTGAAAAACAGTCTCTCACACACACACACACACACACACACACACACACAGATCTTTTATCTGCTAGTTCACTCACCAGATGTCCACAACAGCCAAGGCTGGACCTGCTTTCCCAGAAGCATTAACAGGAAGCTGGATTGGGAGCAGAAGAGGAGCCAGGACTTGGCCGGCACTATATAGGGGATGTAGGTATTCCAAGCAGCAGCTTACATCTTAACACGTCACAACACCTGCCACTGACTTTATTTCTTGTTTTTGTTCTTTTATCTTTTATTAGACTTTTTCCATCATTTTGTAATTGGATGCTTGCTATGTTATCTCCATTTTGAGAATTGTTGAGGAAGGTATCATGCTTAAGATACAGATATGACTGTGTCGTTTCTTTGTTTAAAATAATGATTGCCAAATATGATTGTGCCATTCTTTTGTTTAAAATACAATGCTTCTCCATAATTTATGGCCAGAAACTCAAATAATTTGCCCCATCTCCTGTCTTCCACCCTACTTTGCAGCCTCTCTACTATTGGGAAGTTTCGGTAGGAGGACTTGTGTCCTGCCTCTCTGCACTCGCGCTCTGTCAGAACTTGCCTTCTCCCCTACTTCCATCATCAACTCCTCCTTCTCTTATTTCCTGAACTCACTCTTCAGGCTACAGCCTAAGTCTTGCCAGCTTTGTCAATCACATTCCTCTCTCCAGACCAGCTTGTTGATTTTCGTTTCCATGCGTGACAGAGGACCTTGACCTACTGCAGCACGTGCACCTACCCCACTAGGTCTGACCTCTTTGTTTTCATAGTCCCTGTGGTTCTGCCTGTCACATAGAGGGCAGACCACTAAATACATTGCACTTTCTGGGTGGTTGAAAGAAAAATGACATCAGAAAGTTAAAGTAGAGGGGCCTAAAAATGATGTATACACATCAAATATTTTCTTCAAACAAAAAACTTGTATTTTCCGTCATACTTGATGCTGGACCAGGACTTCTCTTCAAGTATGATCCACAGTTGGAGTTCAGTGCTCTCTTTCCAAATGACAACCATGTATTACGGGTTGTTATTTCTATTTTGTTTCTGTAAAGTGAAGACTTCTGGAAGATGTTTGATTTATTTTTCTCATTGTTGGGCAACTGTGATACAGTTTCAATGGATGTTTAAAATTTTTTTTTATAATGGATTAATCTTTGAAATTTTTCAAAACATTCAATTTTTCATAGAGATGGTACATTGCTGTTCATGCTGTCATTTCACTTTAGGGAATGTGTGTCAATTAAATCTCATTATCAAAATGTACTACTGCATATACAGTAGGATAAAAAAATCTCTGTTATTGAAAATACAGCTTGGCTAATTGGAGCAGAGATGTTCATTCTGCTCAGAGAGAAGTCAGCTGGATCAGAAGATTCCAGGTACACCAGTCAGTAGGATTTACGAAGAGAACAGAGATCATTGATAAATTCTGGACAGTTGGCTAAGTGGACTTAGTTAAAAGGAGCCTATCGTATTTGTCAGATGGATGGCAAAAAGATGTTTATTTCTGTAATTTGGCATGAGGGTAATTAAAAGAGCTTAATACAGACTCGCCTGCTTTCCTGTGCACTTTGTCTGCCATGTCATTTATAGAAATATTAAATAATGCCATCTTGAGCCCCTGTCTCCTAGAAGTCTTCATCACTCTGCTTCTGTTTCTCTGTCATTGATCTGCTTTCACCATGCCAGTGTCGTTTTAAAAACTGGTCAGTGGTTTGTTGATTGCTGTCAAGTAGAGTGGGTTCACTACCCTGTTATATCACTAATTCCACCCCCTCTCCCCCAGAAGCTGTTTTCAGTACCTGAAAGGCCTTCATTTTGGAAGTTCTGTGGTTAGGAAGTTCTGTTAGCCACCACATCCTTCAGTCTCGCTGCAGGGTTGTAATTCATGTTTTGTATTTGCCCCCCAAATTTACAAATTCCATTGTGATCCTCTAACTCTGTGATTATGCCAAAGTTTTGCTTTTGTCATTTTTAGTTTAGCATGTTTAGACTGGCCCTTTAACTGATCCCTGTTACTCAGTTTCTCCAACCGATGTGTTTTGAAAGATAAGTTACAGTATTTACAACATTCTTAATATTTTTCTTAGTTGATACCAAGGAACTAGTAATTCAGTTTCACATACGCATTTGTTTTTCATCGTACACACATGCTTTGCAGAAAATTTTACTTCATTCTCAAAGGATTTATCTTGTTAAGCAATAATTTTTATTGTCTCTGCAGTATTTTGCAAGGCTACTCAAATTCTTTGTTGGCAGGCCTGATTATTAGTTTGTACTTGACCTGCTAAACTCTGAGGATTTCCTTGTATTCTTTGATAGGAGTACTCTTATTCCATTTTTTTTGAAAAGCAATTAGCTATTTATGTTTCTGCCCACTCTGCTCCCTAAACCCCTGCCCAGGGCCTGATCTTTTTGATCTTTGGCAAATGTTTATCTTGGGCTATGGATAAGGTCTTTAAAATGGTCTTCAAAGTACCTGTGGTTTATTTGCTTAAAGTGGCACATTTCCTTTTTTAGGAATAATGCCTCATTTTTAAGAGTTGACAAGTGACCTTCATAGTACTCATCCAAGGCTGGGGTGATGGTGCCATCTAGTTGGGAGAACACTCTTCTGGTGGGCAGCTGTCTTTGATTTTCAAATGTTAACTAAAAGCCTGAAGGAGGAGTATACTCACATATTACTGCACCACTATTATTCCTGGTATTTTCTTTTCATATCTTAATTAAAATGATGAGACTAACATATAGAAGAACCATAAAATCTGTACTTTACTGTTATATAGTTTAACTATACAGACTTTCAGTATGCTGTATATGTTGGTCAGTAATGGTTGTCTTTAATAATGCTTGTAAAGGGAAGTTATTTATGGATAAAGAAAAGTATGCTAGACTATTAGACCAAGTAGGTTAAGAAAGAAGTGTTAGCAGTATTCGCCATCTGGTTCAGTAGGAATTTTGAGAATAACATGTCTGAAGCCCAGAGACATCAGGTTCCACGTTGCTTCTATATTCTCATCTTCGCCGTGTTTCAGCTTCTGTTTAAACACCATCTGCTCCTGCAGGACCTCCAGCCTTCTTAGAAGTCTTCTCCCATGTTTTTGTGCCTGAGTTCCTGGAGATACTGTACATGTTCTTGCTAAACATTGTATCCGTTCCTCTATCTCTGTTGGCTGCTTGTTCATGTCTCCCTTTTCATTAAACCTGTGAGATACCTACACACACACACACACACACGTATAATATGAATGTGATTTACTGTTTTAACTTTCACTATGTATGTATATATAATAATACGTATGTGCATGTAAATAAGATGCAAAATATATGGGGGTGGATGAACCACACAGAATAATATAATATGATTCATATGTGTAAGAAGTGTGTGTGAATTAAATAGTAGTGGAATACATTTGTATACATGTATGCATGTATATGAATCAGAGTGATACTGTGTGTCGGAGAGAATCAGAGGGCCAACAATTGAACCTGTGTGAATGAGATACTAATGTGTTTGTATGAATCAGAAGCAGAGTACTGAAGAGTGTGTGCATTTGTAGGAATCAGGCAGACAAGTATGCTGTGTGTGTGTACATGTGTATCAGAATCTAAGTAGAATAATGTATTGTGTGTGTGAGAATCAGAGTAGTGTAATGGGATAAACACAAGGTAAAACTTAATGTTGACTCCAATGTGGCAATTTAATATTATGTAAATTTGACTTTCCACAAGTCATACAGACTTATTGGGCGTCATTAATAAAGCATGAGGTTTTTTACTAGCTGTATAGTCTATGAAATTTGGGTGGTGTAGTCACCGTAACAAACTACTCTGTCTCATCACTGTGTGAATTATTGTATCCGTTAATAACATTTGTAATTGGCCTTTCACCATTCAGAAATCTCCAATTTGTCTTACTTTATTAAATAGACATGATAACTTTTTTTTTTTTTTTTTGACAGGCAGAGTGGACAGTGAGAGAGAGAGACAGAGAGAAAGGTTTTCCTTTGCCGTTGGTTCACCCTCCAATGGCTGCCGCGGACAGCGCGCTGCGACCGGCGCACCGCGCTCATCCAATGGCAGGAGCCAGGTGCTAGGTGCTTATCCTGGTCTCCCATGGGGTGCAGGGCCCAAGCACTTGGGCCTTCCTCCACTGCACTCCTGGGCCACAGCAGAGAGCTGGCCTGGAAGAGGGGCAACCGGGACAGAATCCGGTGCCCCGACCGGGACTAGAACCCGGTGTGCCAGCGCCGCAAGGCGGAGGATTAGCCTGTTGAGCCACGGCGCCGGCCGACATGATAACTTTTTAAAAGTGAAACAGACATATAATGGTTTATGTTCTGATCTTTTTTTTTTTTTTTTTTGATTTATTTTATTTATTTGAAAGGCAGAGTCACAGAGATGGGGGGAGAGAGAGAGAGAGGTCTTCCATCCACTGGTTTACTCCCAAATGACTGCAGTAGCTGGAGCTTGGCCAGGCCAAAGCCAGGAGCTTCTTCTGGGTGCCCTTTGGAGTGCAGGGGCCCAAGCACATGGGCCATCTACTGCTGCTTTTCTTAGGCCATTAGCAGGGAGCTGGATCAGAAGTGGAGCAGCAGGGACTTGAACTGGTGCCCATAAAGGATGCTGGGGCTGCGGGTGGTGGTTTTACTAGCTGTATGGCAATGCCAGCCCTGGCATGATAACTCTGAATTTTATGCTCATTTCTCTGAACTGTGTCCAAAATGTTCCTGGTTATTATAATTCAGTTAATCTTAATTATATTCTCATGGATATACCGTCAAAACCAAATTTTCAAAATCATTAGCTTAACATGAAGACTGAATTGCAGCAGTCCATGTGTCATCTCATTACGGCATTGTGACTATATAATACCCAGCTAAAAATGATTTAAAGACAATATTGATGATGCCTTTGGAGGTATCCATACCTAGTGCCATATGCAGGATACTCAGCAAATGCTAATAAAATGAGCATGCCATTGTATGATGGAACATTTTTAGAATTCATGGTCATGTGTATGTCCATGTGTTCTCTGAAAATTCCTCTGTGATGTTTTGGTTGGCACCAGTGGAGAGCGATGGTTTTGCAGCATCATGCTTGTGAGATGGTGAGATGGTGGTGCTCCTAAGATGCGTTTGTCACTTTGACAGTGAGAAGAATTGAGAGGTGCTGGGAATTTTTTTTTCTTTTTTGGGGGCAGTGATTGCACCCTTTTTAGAGGAACCATCTTAAACCAGTGAACCACATTATTTCATTAGCTCTATGTCCATAGAGTCATATGGGGGCTTTTTCTCTGGGCATAAATCTTGTGTCCACGGGGCGCTGAAGCAGTTAATCTAAATGTTCTCTCTTGGAATCAAAGTACAGTGCAGACGTAGCACTGAGTTATGATACCGGCGCATCAGAAGGTCCTACTTTTTGCATCGAATATTCTGTTACTGGTATGTGATAGCGACAGAAGAAAGTGAGAAACTCTAAGGGAAAATTATAAACACGAAAATAGAATTTAGTAACCTCATACAGGAGGACACTTTTTAAATTGCATGAATGCCTTATGCATTTTTTCTTTTTTTTTGATTAAACTCAAAATTGATTTGAGTGTTAAATGCTCACAATCTACTGAATACCTAAAACTTGCTGTGATGACAGAGATTCCTTTTGGAAGCCCCCCCCCGCCCCCTCCCCCGCGTTCGCTGAGGAGCAGTGGTAACTGTGTTCTTCTCTGATACCTTATGTTGCCCCCCACGCTTGCTGAGAGTGAGTGAACCTGAGACACGTGACCCAGCGATTGTTGGCTGATATCAGTTATCACTAATATTTCTGAGGATGATGTCTGGCTCGAAAATGAATGGAATACAAATGTGTTACATAAGCTTGGTTTACCTCACAGTGTTGCTGTCCTTGAAGTTTAGTGTGAGATTGAATGCAGTCTGGATTTGGTGTGCTGGCTTTGAAATTGTCTTTTGGTTTAGGCCCCCCCCCCCTTTTTTTTGAGCACCTTGAGATATTTGCATTCAGTTTGTAATGAATTTAACTTCAGAAAGGAGACTTCTTCCAGAGTCAAAATGAAACTAAGTATTCCTGTTAGTGGGTGGGGGGAGGAAGAAATGTCTCCCAGCAAGCACCAGGAGCAGGAGCAGCAGCAGCAGCAGCCTGCATTATTATTCTGCCAACTGGCCTGCTTGTGAGAACCAGTGAGGTCATCAAGCCTGAGCTATTTTAATACCGTGACACCGTGCACCCAGGCAGCTGGAGGTGCTGCACCGAGCAAGCTCGGAGGGAGGGGGAGGAGGTTTCAGAAGCTGAAAATCTCCCTTCCAACTGCGAGTGAGCATCTTCAGTTCCCACCAGCGGGGGCTCTGACAGCTCCAGAAAGCAGGGGCCCAGGAGGAGGGTGAGCAGGACCCTAGGCCTCCCCAGGTTCTCTCTCTGCAGTGGTGTGTCCCAGTGGCAGGCCAGACCCGCCCGGCAGCACAGGTAGCCAAGGCCAGGAAAGTGGTGATGGTGAGAAGCTGGAGATGAAATCTTTTGTTTATACAGCAAGATAGATTTTTTTTTCCTTTTTCCTTCCTTTTTCTATTCTTAAACTCCAAAAGGTCAGAAATGCAAAGACTGCCCTTTGCTGACACAATACTGTAGCAGATTATGAACAAAATAAAAGAAGCAGATCATGCATCATATATCATTTATCAGCATATTGAGACAGATTGAATACCATGATGGACAGCAAATTACTTCACACCAACCCAAAAGTGGGAGAAAATACTGGCAAATTGCATTTTTTTAAACCCTCAAGAGAAAGATCTGTCAGTTGTAAAAAAAAAAATTGTAACCTGAACTGCATTTTAATTTTGTTTGTGAACTCTGCCTTGTGGTCTCTGTTACTAAAGATCTTTAAGAAAAGCATAAAAGAATGAGTGAGTATAGAACCATTGGATGCTGTTTTAACTACTGTTGAAATAATCTTACACTGTAAACAGAGCTTTATCCCTGTAGAGATTCAGGAAAAGTCCAGCTACTTCGAACAAATAGAGATAAATTCGGAGATAATGAGATGCTAAGTGTTGAGTATAAGACATTAACTCTTTTTCAGCTTCACTGAAGAACTTATTTTGGGCTCTAACAGCACGAAGTGCTCTCTGATGAATAGTTTTCTACAATCAGGAGCGAAGCAGAGCAGGCTCTGTTTAGCCTGAGTGCACTCAGGGGTCAGGACGGTGAACGCTGCCAGGATCTAGCCCTGATTTAGCAGTGAGAAGCCGAGACAGGAAGCTGCCTTGTTTATTAGAAATAGGGTAACCACGGTCTCAGCCGAGAGAGGAAGATTTTGTTGGCACTTTCATTCTGAATTTGCCTTACAGCAAAAAGGGAAAAAATAAGCCCAAGTATTTACTATAGATATTTATATGTTACTAAAGCTTACAGTGTCTTGTTTTCTTCTTAAAATGCATAGTTGAAAAAGTTTTTTTTTTCAACTGTTACTTGGTAACAGTTAAGTTTTGTGAAGCTGTGCTACAAAGTCAGGTATAAAGGGTGCATGGCCTTGGTTTCTACATGTTTGATGGATTCAATGTAATGTAACCTTTATTCAGAAGGATGTTGCCTTCAAACTGCTCCAGAAGACAATTGCTCAGATTTCCGCCATGTTTCAGTAGGAGAAGATCAGAATTGCCTTGGGGTTGCTGGGGAGGTGTGTGTATGTGGGGGGGGGGGGGGTTGCAGAGTAAATTTCTAGTATTTTGTAGACTAGGAGGCATCTTATAGATTCAGCAACCTAGACAGAGGTATCTCTCTTGCCTGGAGCTTCATAGTCTAGGAAGTATGAATGAAATTAGTGGGGCGAATCTGCTTGAGAGTTGTGGGTGTTCAGTAGGCAGCATGTCACTTTTGGGGGGGAAGTTAGTTGAAGCATTTCTGGATCTGGCTTCTTCTTTCTCTGCTATGAAAGGTACTTACGGGTCAGGAAATTTGGTGTGGTGATGAAAACCAGGCAGCAGATCACACCCGTGTGCGTCTGAGACTCACTTCCCTTCTTACAGCTGTGTGACCTGGAGACGGTTGCTTATATAGGAGCGCTTCATTTTCCTCCTTTGCGGGGTGAACTGAATAGAATGTCCGGAAGGGATTGCTGTGATGTTTTGAGGCAGTACATCCAAATGCCTAGCGTGGTCCTTGGTGAATAAGGAGAACAGGACCAAGGTCTTAGATTGAGCCCATGTGCTGGTAGCACCCCCGCCCCCCCCCCCCGTGTCCCTGTCTACTAGAAAATATTTCCCTTCTGGTAGGCTGTGGTCTGTGCTCAGTTAGGAAAGCCGGTGAGGACAGGTGAGGGAGGCTTTGAGACCAGGAGACAGGAACAGCAGACTAAACTCCCCCTAGCAGGTGTCAGCCAAGGTCATACTACATTTTCAGATTTTTCTTTCTTACACTCTGCTGTGAATGGGTATGCATTTTTATACACTTGTTACTCTCTATATGCCATTGAAATGGTAGTAAAATTATGAGATACATTTCTTTACATGCAGTTTTCAGGCAAAGAAACTAAGGTCCTGAGAAACTGAGTGAGAGATGCGTCGCTGAAGTGGTTGAGTTAACTCTGGCTTAGCTTTGGCTTTACTCTTCCCGAGGCTCTAGATCTACCTGTTCCTCTGAGTCTTCCTTTATGGTGTATTTTTGGCCTCCATCTTTTTAGTTCATCTTTTCCTTCTCTGACTGTTGCCATTCTCCTGAAGTTGCATTCTCTAATAATTTTTGAATTTCTCCACTCAATTTTAGAAGATAGTATATTTCTTTTAAAAGTATTGAGTTAGTTTCATTACGGGCAGTTTCTGATCAGAGATGCGATTCACCTTTTCTGTGGGTTGGGAAGAGTAATCTGTTACTCCACTTGGGGGGGAAGGGACTCACTGATACATGTATACAAAATTCTTTCTCATTTAAAGAGATTTTAGCTTGTACTGAAAGCTCTGCTTTAGAAAGGAACCAGCTAGCTAGTGTTTCCATTGCTTTCACCTTTGTCTTTTTAGAGTGCAAAATGTGCCGTAATCCGTTCCTTGTAGTCTCTACGAGAGAACGATGGGTGGAGGCTACAGTTCCCGCTCTGGCTCTGGGCATGAGGTGGAGGTTGCAGGCTGCTGGGCCCCCAGGCCCTGCTTCTGTCCCAGGATCTTCAACTGGCTTTCCCCGCTGCACTCTCTGCCTTCTTCCGCAAGAGCACAGCCCCCCTCCCTGCGGTTCTCTCTCTGACATGTTGAGTAAGCTTCGTGAAGGGAACAGACATAGAAAAGTCTAGAAGTTTAGAAACAAAAAGCTGGAATATTAAACCATTTATTTTAAAAGTGCATCATTGGGATCCAAACGGATTGTGTCTGGCAACTCAACCTGGGTCGGTTCCACACACACACACACACACCACTCCCTTCCCCTCTCTTCCCCCGCCCCATCACCCTGTGTCTGCTTGACTTCTGATCTCCCCGTCTCTCTTCTCTCCACCCACACTCACTCTGTTTCTCCTCCCAGCAGTTTAAGAAAGGAATTCATTCTGCACTCCTGCTAATACAGAGTGATACAACTTTCTCTGGCTCCCATGCCCAGACCAGCTTCCTCTAAAGACCCTGTAATATTTTCTCCAGGTCTTTTCCTTTTCCAGGAGCCACAAGGGAGGTGAAATATGCAGATTTATTTTTCCACTGAGATGAATTTCACTCTCTCTTCCCAAAAAAGTCAGACAGGGCCTCTAAATATTTTTTCCATTTCTTTTTCACATGTAAAATTAAGGCCAAAACCAATTACGGTAACCTTGGATTTTTGGTACATTTTAGATGACTTGAAGTTTACTGTAACTTTGAAATAACATTTATTTTTCAGTTTGACAGGATACAGGGGTAATCCACTTTTCATTTTTGTCGATGACTTTGCTAAGCCTGCTTGTAGACCAAAGCGTGGTGAATACTTAGAGGAGTTTCACTTCTCCTTTCTGTGTAGGGGGCTCATCATGTTAAATTGAATTCTTACACTGTCAGAGTGAGATACTGTATCATTTTACACCTAGTGTTGGGTAAGTTGAATTTCTTACTCATCCAACACCATATGCAGTGTTGTTAATCTTTACTTTAAGTAGAATGACAAGTGAGCAATAAAAGCTAGGCCTTAAAACACACACACACACACACACACACACACACACACTACCAACAAGCATCCAGGAGCAAATCTCCTAGCAGATGCTTTAGGAAGAAGTGACAGTCAGTGAGATTTGGGTGACATGTATGTTGTATAACTGATGGGCTGGTGTGTAGGCCCAATATGGTCCTTGGTTTACTTTTCAGACTACAGCCTGGGCTCTGTTCTCTTCTCCTTGTATCCATTCCTCCACTCCCTCCCTGCCTTCTTTCGTCCTTAAACCTCCCACACTCCCAAATCCTGTTAGAGACCTCTGGGGTTGGGAGTTGCTGGCTTCTGACATCCTTCCTCTGCAAGCAGATGTCTGGTTACACCCATCATTCCCTGAACTTGACCAAGGATAGCTGTAGAAGGTGTTGGCCCTGAGCACCCTTCATTCTTCTTTTTCCTCTGCTTTTCTTGCCTACCTATACACACGCACTGCTGCTCGTGGGACGGTGTCCGTATTGCTGTCCATCTTGCTCTGACCCCTTCCTAGGCCTTCCATACATCCACTTATCCTACCCAGGGCTTTATACTCATTGCTTACTGGCAAGGTGCTGCCTGGACCAACTCAAGGTAAATTGATATTATTTTGCCCTGCTGTGTCACCACAGTTCAGCCATACCCTCTTACATTGCATCAAAAATCTCCCGGGGGCTCATATTAACTGCCTTTTTAAAAATTTTATTTATTTGTTTGAAAGGCAGAGTTACAGAGAGGCAGAGGTGGAGGCAGGGAGTAGGGGGGAGTGTTTTCCATCTGCTGGTTCACTTCCCAAATGGCTACAATGGCCAGTTCAAAGCCAAGAGCTGCTTCTGAGTCTCCCACGTGGGAGCAGGGGCCCAAGCATTTGGGCCATCTTCTGCTGTTTTCCCAGGCCACAGCAGAGAGCTGGATGAAAGGTAGAACAGGGATACCGGCACTGCAGACCTGGGCTTTAGCCTGCTGCGCCACAGTGCCGGCCCCTCATCTCAACTCCTGTGGTCCGAGCCACTGTGAGCTCTGGCTGCAGAGATGCCAAGACCAGCTTACATTCAGAAGGGCCTTAGAGGAACACTGGGGGAATAGGTGAAAGGGTGTGGATTGTGCCTACAGTTTGCGTCCATCTGCTCATGGGGATGGTGACATGTGTGATGTGTGCACAGTGAAGCAGGGTCCAGACCTCCTAGGGCAAGCTGACTGCTTGCTTTTGCATCTTGTGAAGAACCAAGAATACAATTTATGAGGCTCTTCCGAAACTTTGATGGCAAAGTAAACAAATGCCTGGTGTTGATTTGTTATTGTGGCCCATCATTTTTTGATTATTCTAATAAATTGTTTTGCAGCTGGAATTTTGCTTTCTAAACACATATAAGTGAATGGATTGAATTTGAGAAATAGAATTCTCAATTTCCAACCTATTTGATGCTAAGACTACAGGGCATTTTGGCTGGAGAAGAAAGGGCAGAATTTGATTTTTTTCATTAGCTCTATTTTGGTAGTTTTTCCTAACATGATTTTTCTGATGCATATTTAATAATGTTTTCAGTGGCTGCTAAGCTGAGACCTGAGAGTTTCGCATTGCACATCTTGCTAGATGCTTTTTTTTTTTTTTTTTTAAGATTTATTTGAGGCAGAGTTAGAGAGAGAGGGAGGGATGGAGAAAGAGGTCTTCTATCTGCTGGTTCACTCTCAACTGACAGCAACAGTTAGAGTTGGGTATATCTGAAGCCAGGAGCTCCTTCCAGTTTTCGCACGTGGGTGCATGGGCCCAAGCACTTGGGGCATCTTCTGCTTTTCCAGAACAATAGCAAGGAGCTAGATCGGAAGTGGAGCATCCAGGACCCAAACCCGCACCCATATTAGATGCTGGTGCCTCTGGCTGAGGCTCAACCCACTACGCCACAGCGCCGGCCCTGCTAGATGCTCTTGAAAAGGACATTGAACTTCTTGTTCTCTTAGTTTTCTTGCCTAGAAGATGTTAATGATTATAATTCCCACTTCCTTCATAGAAGTTGTGTGAAGTTCTACTGTGATGTTTTGAAATAAATGTCAGATGTCAATACAAAGTGCAGTATAGCAATAAACTTTTATTATCTTTAATGTTAAATCATTGCTCACTAAGTTGAAATTAGGGTAGATCGAAGATGTTTAAGTTTGTGAGTCCTTTTTCTTAAGATCATAGACATTGTTTTGCTTCTATTTCGAGGAGTGAGGTTCAGTCAGTTCTATTAGGAATGGAAAGGTGACTGTCCAGTGACTGACAGCCAATACCTGGACACCCGAGTGTATGAAACTTGCAGACAGAGGCAGCCACCTGGTTGTGAGGATGGCCGTGGCCGTGGGTGTGTGTACTGATCTCAGGAGCTGTGTGCTCTTTCCTGAGTCTTGAATTGTTTTCTCAATTGTAAACTGAAGCCTTGAATGTGCTAATCCCAAAGTTCCTTTTCCTTCTGTCATTCTAAAGCCAAGTGTCTACTCCCTTCTCTTCCTTGCCAGCCCTGCCCGGATGCAGGCTTGGCCACCGCAGGAGAACTGATGCAGACTACAGAGGGCTGATTCTCTGGGACTTCGAAAGTGGATGAAAACTCCAGCTTCTGACTGCATTGCCCTCCATGACTTTTTAATAGTCCACATCATGTATAAATTATTTTTGGTCAAAACATTTGAAAGTTTACATGATCTCTCTGAAATCAGCTGCTTTGGCTTCTTTTGGTCATTTGCCCCAGCTGTTTCAGCTAGCTTGTTGGTTGTCAGTTTTTGAATTAAGGGTATTTGTGTTGTGTTTTCTTCCCCTATGTTCTGAGAATTTTGATACTGTGAGTAGTTTAAAATACCTGTTGAAGATACTCTAGAGAGCTTCATTTGGGATTAGGATTTTATGAAAAAGACATGACTCATGTAAATACAGTTAATAAATAACCCTTAAAGTGTTCATAAGAATGTACCCAGTAGTCTCTCCAAGTGAACTTATCCTCAGTTTTTTTCAATGAACATATGTCTTCAGGTCCCCTCTTACCCTTCATTGTGACTAAAATGTAGATGTAACAACAGGTTTTTTTTTTTTTTTTGCTTTTCTTTGCCTGTGTCTTTGCAGTCAATAATGTGTTGGCATAATTTTAAGCAATAATTAAAAGCCCTTTTTAGTCCAGAGAGAGTCATATGATAATTTAAGCATGCATCCATTCCTTTACAATTATCATATCTGCTCATTGTGAGTCTATTGAAGCTGTATAACTTCTTTTTTTTTTTAAGATTTATTTATTTATTTGAAAGATACAGAGGTCTTGCATTCTCTGGTTTACTCCCCAATTGGCCGCAACAGCCAGAAAAACGCTGATCAAAGCCAGGAGGCAGGGGCTTCTTCTGGGTCTCCCTCGTGGGTGCATGGGCCCAAGCACTTGGGCCATCTTCCATTGCTTTCCCAGGCCATAGCAGAGAGCTGGATCGGAAGCAGAGTAGCCGGGACTCAAGCTGGCACCCATATGGGGTGCTGGCACTGCTGGCGTCGTCGGCTTTACTCCCTACACTAGGGTGCTGGCCCCAAACCTCTTTCTTTTACAAAGCATTGTTCTGGATGCTATGGAAGCTGGTGTATACAGAATATTGTGTGGTTACAGACTACGTGACAGTCTGATGACAGGGGTTGCGTCCTGCTCCTCTCTCTGCTTATGGTGGGATCTGTGGCAGTCTTTTCCTTCCTACATTCAGGGTTTCTTAGAGCACTAAATTGATTAAGACCCAGAAAGGACTTAGGACAGTGCCTGACACAGGGTAATCCTTGTGGATGTCATTGGTGGTCGCAGTTGTGGTAGGAAAGATAAAGGAAAATTGATGGTATTTCTTGTCATCATAATTCTGTATGATGGAAACTGGAGAAATCTTTCAATAACAAGGTATGAGTAACATTTGTTTAGAATATAATCTGTTTTTAATCATAAATGGCAGATGAAATTTTTCTCTATACATATTCACCAGAATAGCCTATGTATTAAGTATATGTAATTTATTAAATATTAAAATAATTTCTCTTTAGTTATTTTAGGTATTTCAGTTTTACAGCATATGTGTAAAGATGCTCACTAAAAACATATGGCCGAATTTAGAAGATAGAATTTCCTGAGAGTACAATGACTTTGCTATTTAGATATAAGCTAATAAACATATATATACTCCCCCCCCCCAAAGAATCCTTTTATTTAAGGAGTATAAACCATGCATTTTACAAGTACAACTTTAGGAAAATGGTGATTCTTCCCACCATATCTGCCCTCCTACCCACACTCCCACTCCTCCACCTCCTCCCTCTCTCATTCCCAGTCCCGTTCTTCACTGAGATCCACTTTCAATTAACTTTATACACAGAAGACCAACTCTGTACTCAGTAAAGAGTTCAACAATTTGCATGGGGGAAGAAAAATCTTGTTCCTCAACAGTTGAAACAAGGGCTGTTCAAAGTCATTGCACACAGATATATTCTTAATAAATTCTAGCATGGCCATGGTGGATGTAGAGTATATGGGAGCCAGAGAGGACAGTGAAGGTTTTGGAGGAAAAGCAAGAATATTGATTGACAAAGACTATTGGAAGAGGCCCAGCAAGCCTGGGAGCGGAGTACTTTGGAGGTTTATGAGACAAGTGAGCGAATTATATGTAGGGGAGAGAAAGCAGGGAAACTTTCAATGTTTAATCTCAGCTATTATAATGGTAAAGAGGGATGGACACTGGGCAGGGTAGCCCTGTCTAGAGGCAGTAATGTTTAATTCTTTTTAAAAAGATTTATTTATTTGTTTATTGAAGATTTATTTTACGTATTTGAAAGGCAGAGTTGGAGAGACAGAGGACTTCCATGAGCTGATTCACTCTTCAAATGCTCACAAAAGGTGCAGCTGGGACAGGCTGAAGCCAGGAGTCAGGAGCTTCTTCCAGGTCTCCCACATGAGTGCAAGGGCCCAAGCACTTGGGCTATCTTCTGCTATTTTTCCAGGCAAATTGGCAGGGAACTGGATTGGAAGTAGAGCAGCCTGGACTTGAACCGGCACCCATATGGGATACTGGCACTGCTGGTGGAGGTATAACCCAATATGCCACACTGTTGGCCCTCAAAAGATTTATTTATTTATTTGAAAGGCAGAGTGACACACACACACACACACACACACACACACACACACACAGAGAGAGAGAGAGAGAGAGAGAGAGAGAGGAAGAAAGAGAGGTCAATCATCTATCTTGTTGGTTTACTTCCCATTATGGCTACAATACTTAGTCTGTGCCAGGCTGAAGCCAGGAGCCAGGAATGCCATCTGGGCCTCCTACATTGTTGGAGGGGCCCAAGTATGTGACCCCTCTTTTGCCTTCCTAGGTGCATTAGCAGAAGGTTGGATCGGAAGTGGAGTTGTGGCTTAGTCTGAGGCACAGGCTGGCCCCAGTGCTGTGTGATGCTGTGTTTCGTGTACAAGTGTAGTGTGCAAGTATTGCCTCCCTGCTGCACTGAATTAACACTGTTTTTTATTAAACCTAGGAAACTGGGATGGAAGCTTTCTTTAAAGGAAGAATTCTCCCTTTGAACTGTGTGATGAGATTTGCCCAACATGGAGTGTGATGTTGGGCAGGGTAGATAAACTGCTTCCCTGGCCATGAACTTGATCCTCAGTTTTGATAAATGTACTTACTGTTATTTCCTTTCTACAGAGTACCCAAAAACCTATTTTCCATTTAAATAGTCTTTCCAAGGGTGGGACTAGTAGCAAACTTAAAAAAAAATCAGGCTCGCGCTGTGGTGCAGCAGCTTAATTCTCTGCCTGCAGTGCCAGCATTCCATGTGGGCGCTGGTTCGAGTCCTGGCTACTCCTCTTCCGATCCAGCTCTCTGCTATGACCTGGGAAAGCAGCAGAAGATGGCCCAAGTGCTTGGGCCCCTACAGCCACATGGAAGACTGAGAAGAAGCTCCTGGCTCCCGGCTTCAGATCGGCTCAGCTCTGGCCATTGCAGCCAATTGGGGAGTGACCCAGCAGACAAAAGACTTCTCTCTCTCTCTCTGTCTCTCTCTCTCACTGTCTATAACTCTGCTTCTCAAATTAATAAATAAATAAAAATCTAAAAAAATAAAGAAGCTTGCAGCAACCAATTAAAGATGTAATTACAAGAATCTTCTAATGGATAGCAGGTGAACAAACGATGAGGCTTCCTGTGTCTGTGGCCCAGCTAGTCTAGAGACCCCTGTGTAAGGTGCATGGTGCTTGTGATGCCAGATAAGGGACACTTTGTATTTAAGCTGATTTTCAGCTTGAAAAACTAACTTTGACAATATATTTGATAGTTTAACTCCGTAGTCATTCGAATATTTGTATCTGATTTTTTTTAAGATTTATTTATTTATTTGAAAGTCAGTTACACAGAGAGAGGAGAGGCAAGAGAGAGAGAGAGAGAGAGAGAGGTCTTCCATCTGCTGGTTCACTCCCCAATTGGCTGCAATGGCTGGAGCTGCACCTCTCTGAAGCGGTGTGCGGGGCCCAGACTTGGGCCATCTTCCACTGCTTTCCCTGGCCATTGCAGAGAGATGGATCGGAAGAAGAGCAGCCAGGAGTAGAACCCAGCACCCATATGGGATGTTGGCGCTTCAGGCCAGGCCATTAACCTGCTGCGTCACAGCGCCAGCCCCTGTATCTGATATTTGTATCTTCTTTTCTAAAAAAAATGATTTACTAGCTTATTATTTTCTTTGAAAGACAGACCCACAGAGATTGTCCATCCACTGGTTCATTCCGCAAGTTCCTGCGATAGCCATGGCTGAGCTAAGCTCAAGTCAGGAGTTTGGAACTCCATCGAGGTAGCCCTTGTGGATGGCAGGGACCCTAGTGTGTGAGCCATCACTTGCTGCCTCCCGGGGTGCATACTAGCAAGAAGCTGGCTGGACTCAGACCAGGCGTTCTGATATGGGATGCAGGCATCCAAATGAACAATGAATCCATTGTGCCAAAAAGCTGCCCATCTTTTTCTTACTTATAAGGAAAATGAGGCATAGGCAAGTATGATTAAATAATTTGCCTTGAAAGTTTGGGAGCCAGACTTGGAATCTCACTTGATTCCACTTCTGTTTCTTTCTACTTGATTCCTGTTTTTCTCATTTTCTTTTTCAGGGTGGATGGGGTTTGGTATTGAGTAGTGGTGTTGTTTTTGATTCGCTGATATAAATGGTTGAGTTCTTTATATTCCTCAATTCTGCCTACCCCCCTCCCATCAATTAGTTCCAGAAAGGCCTCGCTCTTGTTTTGTTCATTGTGTTTTATCTTCAGTTCCCTCTTCTGCTCTTTCTCCCATTGTCCTGTCTGCTGCTTACCATGCCCAAACTCCCTTTGGAATGGCTTGATATGTGTTTATTATTTTTTTTAAAAGTTTTACTTATTTATTTGAGAGGTAGAACTTAAGACAGAGAGAGGGAGATAGAGAGAGAAAGGTCTTCCATTCACTGGTTCATCCCCAAATAGCCACAATGGCCGAAGCTGAGCTGATCTGAAGCCAGGAGCTTTTTCTGGGTCTCCACATGGGTGCAGAAGCCCAAGCACTTGGGCCATTTTCCACTGCTTTCTCAGGCCAAAGCAAGAGAGCTGGATCAGAAGAGGAGCAGCTTGGACTAGAACCGGTGCCCATTTCTGGCACTGCAGATGGAGACTTGGCCCACTACGCCATAGCATGTTTCCTCTGAAATGTGTTCTTAAACATGTGTGAGCCTCTATGGAGTTGGTGTTTGTAAGTATGTGTTATTAATATTCAGAAATGGTTCTGCGTTTCAAAACTGACTTCTTACAGCTTTCCTACAACATTTTTAAAGTTATGTATATTGCTGTGAGCTCTCACTTCTGACAGTGTTCCATAACAGTCATTTTTCCTTTTCCTAATGGGTTATTTAGATACCTTCAATACGCATTACTACAGTGTAGCATTAAGACATTCCCAAACATGTCTCCTTAGGAAGTATGGAGTTGCCTGATTATTTAGGGTATAAGCATACAGCACTTAATTTCAAGGATTACTGCCAAAGACCCCCAGCTCCGATCTCAATGACTGTACTACTTTACACAACCACACAACCTTGCATCAAAATTTCCCTTTTCCTAAATCACTGCCCAAACTTAGTATTACTCTCCCTTCTGATTTTCATCATTCTGATTTTCATCATTCTGATTTTCATCATTCTGATTTTCATCATTCTGACCTATAAAGTAGTATATTGTTACTTTGTGTATTTGATTTCAAGTCTTTGTTAACCTCTTTATCCCCTTACCATTTTTTTCTATTCATTCCCCTTATGGAATTTCATTCCTTTTTATTCCTATTTGCGTTATTGATATGAGTATTATTCTGATTGGAACTGCTGTCTCTCATCTCTACTACTTACTTACCAGTCTCCTCGTACTCAGTGTTGCCAGCTTAATCCTCCTAATAAAATGGAGTCAGAGAGGTCTGCTCAGCATCCCCCGTGACTTCACATTGTCCGTGGCATAGGAGCCACCCCGTGGTATGTTGAGTTTCGTGTGCAGCTCTCATCCTGGGGCCTCCATAACCATCCTATCCTCTGTCGCCTTGTCTCATTGTTTGCTCCTCGCTAACTTCCTCACTAGTAAACTTATTTTCCTTTCTGAGGGAAGGAGGCTTTTTGTGATTTAATTTGTGTCAAATAGATAGTGTAGCTGAGTCTGAAAGCCAGGGTTGGCAATCACTTTCCTTTGGGGTTTTGAAGTAGGCCTTCGCTCTCGATTTCTTTCGGATGCTATTGTCATCCCCAACACATTTGTTCATTACTTTTACTTTTCATCCCTTTCTTTGTTTTTTCTCTGGACTCTTATGTAAATATTTTCTTCATTTTGAAGGTATTATTTTTAAGGAATTTGAATGGGAGAGTTTTAGAGAGAGAGAGAGAGATAGGTATTTTTCATCCACTAATTCACTCTCCATATGGCTGTAACAGCTGGAGCTGGGCCAGTCTGAAGCCAGGAGCTTCTTCTGGATCTTCCACGTGTGTGGGCCATCTTCTGCTTTTCCAGGTACATTAGCAAGGAGCTGGATTGGGACTGGAGCAGCTGGGGATGGAACTAGCGCCCCTGTGGGATGATGGTGTCTAAGGCAGCAGCTTTACCCACTATGCTACAGCGCCAACCTCTGATCCATAGATTTTACCAGGTTTTTTGGCCACATTTTTTGCCTTTCTCTCTCTCTCTCTTTTTAATAAAGGAATTCACTTAATCTATGTTAAATTTATAAACCTTTAAAATTATCTAATTTAAATTTTCATTAGCAACTTTAGACCACGTGATAAAGCTCTACTCTCAAAATTGTAATGTTCTAAAATATGAAACTTAATGTTGCTGGCATCTAAATGTGTGTCAGTGCTGTGTGAGCCTTTCCTAAACATAAATAATAAAATGATTCACTACCTTAAAGTTTTCACTAAAAGTAATCAATGGCCCTTGGAAGAATACCTATTATGTAGCATATGATATGCATAAGCCGCCTTGGTTGGAAATTACAAAAACTTGGCTGTGACAAAAGAGATTGTTCAGTAGTACCTGTTCCCTACTGCCGCTTTCTATAGTAATAGGATTTTTACTTGTGGGCATAGCTTCCTAGAAGTGACATTATGCAGTCTCTAGATAGGGCCAGGCAAGTGTAAGTGGATGAGAGGTGGGGCCCACCTTTACAGTCTCCTGGTGCCTTTCGTTTGCCGTGCAGGCTGTCCTTCCCTCAGTTTTGTCTCGTGGATTGTGGTTGTGATGGTTGATGTTCTAGCTGCTGTATTGGACGGTTAGGATGGGGTCCAACCCCAGGGATGGTGGAGCTGTGAGCTGGACGGTGCCTGGGTTCTGTAAGACGTGGGGCAGCACAGCTCCCACAGCAGCCCTTGACTGCCCGATTTTGCACTCTGCATGGGTGAGAGAGACGCTTTGGTCAAGTCTACTGCTCTTCTTGAGTGTTTGACACTGCACCTAAACATAATCCTAACTTGCGTGGTTCAATCAGAATAGGGGTATCAGATTGTGGCTTCATGGAACCCAGGCACGGGCAAGGAGACACTGTTTTCTCCATACTGCCTCGTGGAGCCATTTCAGTGGTGGGCCGGTGCTCTATTTATACACGTTTCAGTTCTGTTGACTCTGCGTGCTTTATTCCCAGCTCTCAGGATGTGGCTGTAGTGTAGCTGCTAAATTCTACTATAAGCACATTTTATATTCTCAAAGAAAGAGAAAGCGCTTGTGTGATGACAGGTGGCCTGCTCACCCATTTTTTTAAACCAGTGAAGTTGGCCAGGGGAGAATACTCAGATCTGAGGGCCTAGGTCATATGGCTCATTGCCCGTGTGGACAGGAGGAGACATCCTCAACCAAACTCATGGACTGAGCAGGGTGTCTCTGGAATGCAGGAAGCTTGGTTTGGAAAAGCTAACTATATGTCCAGTTGTATTATGTGCAATTAGGGTTCAGATTGCTGTGGTTTTAAAACCAATATATATGTTAATTTCTTGAATGGTCTATGTTTCCCAGTAGTTTCCAAAGAAAGTAATGAATGTTAAAATGAATAACTTATAGGGGAGCTGATGTTAGCAAATAAATGAAAAATAAAATTAGAACATGTAATACGTGTGTAGTCAGAAAAGTATAAGGTATTCTTTGTGGAGCACAGGAGGAAGATGATCAAATGCAAATATTTGTAGTTAAAAAAACAAAAGGATGTTTTCTAAGGAGAGATCATTGTTGCCAGTGATAATTAAACAGTCCTTGTTAGAGTGGCTCCAGTAGATGTGAGTGTGAACTATTTCAATCACAGTTGGGCGATAAGCACTCTTACTTAATTCATTTCTCTTTTGGAACCTTTACCAATAACTTCTCGGTTATGATGGTATCCAAGGGCCTCCACACAGGGATAATTAATTGCTTTTAGTCTTTTTTTTTTTTAGATGGAGAGTTCCATCTCTAAGAGCTCTCCAAAGTGAATAGAATACAAGTGTGTCTTTTAAAATAAAACAGATAGAAAGGTACACATACTATTCAATATATTTATAGGTGATGTATGCTGCAACAATGTATTTTCTTTTTTTTTGACAGGCAGAGTGGACAGTGTGAGAGAGAGACAGAGAGAAAGGTCTTCCTTTGCCGTTGGTTCACCCTCCAATGGCTGCCGCGGATGGCGCGCTGCGGCCGGCGCACCACGCTCATCCGATGGCAGGAGCCAGGTGCTAGGTGCTTTTTCCTGGTCTCCCATGGGGTGCAGGGCCCAAGCACCTGGGCCATCCTCCACTGCACTCCCAGGCCACAGCAGAGAGCTGGCCCGGAAGAGGGGCAATCGGGACAGAATCCGGTGCCCCGACCGGGACTAGAACCCGGTGTGCCGGCGCCGTAAGGCGGGGGATTAGCCTGTTGAGCCACGGCGCCGGCCAATGTATTTTCATAGACTTTTAAAAAATGCAAATTTGTGTGAAAGGTAAGACAGGTAGTTTTAAAAATAAACTTTGCTGGGGTGGCACTGTGGTGCAGTAGGTTAATCCTCTGCCTGTGGCCCTGGCATCCCATGCGGTTCTAGTCCCGGCTGCTCCTCTTCCAATCCAGCTCTCTGCTGTGGTCTAGGGAGGCAACAGAAGGTGGCCCAATGCCAGTTTGAGTCCCAGCTGCTCCACTTCCAAAGATAGCCCTTGGACCCCTGCGCTCACATGGGAAGACCTAGAGGAAACTTCTAGTTCCTGGCTTCAGATCGGTACAGCTCTAGCCATTGCAGCCAGTTGAGGAGTGAACCAGTGGATGGAAGACCCCTCTCTCTCTGCCTTTCCTTCTCTCTCTCTGTGTAATTCTGAATTTCAAATAAAATAAATAAATCTTTAGGAAAAAAAAAAAGATGGGCCAGGTGCTTGGGCCCTTGCACCTGTGTGGGAGACCTGGAGGAAGATCCTGGCTCCTGGCTTTGGATGGGCTCAGCTCCAGCCGTTGTGGCCATTTGGGGAGTGAGCCAGTGGATGGAAAACCTCTCTCTCTCTCTCTCTTTCACTCACTGTCTGTAACTCTGCCTCTCAAATAAGTAAATAATAAAATCTTTTAAAAAATAAACTTTGCTTTTTGGAGGTTGTAGATTCACAGAAAAATTAGAATAGTACAGAGTTCTCATATCATATAAATTAATTTCCCCTATTTCTGGCATCTTGCACTGATAGAGCTGTTAAAGTTAATAAATTGATATTGATGCATTGTTATTAAACCAAAGCCCTTTCTTTATTCATGTCTCTCTGGTTTGTATGCACAGTCCTTTGCCTGCTCCAGAACCCCATCCAGTCTACCACATAATGCCTTGTGATGACATCTCTTTGACACCTCTTGGCTGGGACAGAAGAGTACTGGTCAGGTATCTTGTCGATTATCCCGCAATTGGGATTTGTCTGGTGCTCTTCTCGTGGTTAGTGTGGGTTATGACTAAAGTGCTTTTCTCCTTACCTCAGCTGAGGGGTGTGGACCATCTGAGGTGACAAATCTCTGTTCCTGCCAACCTCAGTTGCCTGGCTGAATTAGGGTGTGTGAGGTTGTCCCTGATAAAGTTGTTTTCTTTTTTCCTTTCTCTGTTGTACTCTCTGGAAGGAAGCCATTGCGTGTACCCTATCCTAAGAGTGGGGGTTATGCTCCACCTCTTTGGGAACAAAACGTCCACCTACATTTGAGATTCTTCTGGTCGTGAGACTTGTCTCTCTTCCCTCATCTGTCTGTCATTTGTCAGTCAAAGCTGACAGTTGTCTGGCAGTCCATTTATGTGTCCAGTCTTTCTTTCTAGCAAATCATTTATATCAGTGTCAACACATGGATATTTATTTATACTAAAGGTGATAATCCAGTATTACTTTATTTTGTTGCGTGGGTTTCTCTAGCTTTGGTTCTTGGGGACTCTTGGTTTTCTCTTGTATCTCTCTGACTTAACTCCATTAATAATTTTTTAAAAAGTTAATACCCTCCCTCTTGCAACACCCTAATTGTTCCAAAGCATCTTGTGTATCTCCTGTTCCAGTTCTAGAACCAACCATTTCTCCAAGAAGCCCTGCTTCCTCCTGTTGGGGGACGGTATTAGAAACCAGGATCTGGGTGTTGGGTGTGCTGGAGCAGCCAGCATTTCCACTTATCCCATTTGACACAGGCAGGCGGGGAACGTGGTAAATGACAATGCATGCAAGGAAGAGGGTGCTGAGGGTGGAAGTTTCTTCTCTGTCCCTCTGTAGCATGGAGACTGGTAGGTTTTTCTCTAACTGGTACTTTTGCAAGGTGGTTTCCTTCTGGGCACTCTGAGTCATTTACTCTAAGGCAAGGTGTTCAAAGTGTTTTCATTAACACACTGATTAGAGAAGTGATTCATTGATTGAGTACATCCTTGTTTCTGATTTCTGAATTTTTTCCAAGTAGGCATAGAAATGGCACACAATGTGTTAAGGAATATTGTGTATTGTTCATAACCATACGAGTGGATGTAATGCTTTCTATTCTCTCAGTCCACACAGGAGTCACAGTTAGGATCTGTGTAGCTTTTTTTTTTTTTAATTTTTAAAAATTTTTTTTGACAAGCAGAGTGGACAGTGAGAGAGAGAGACAGAGAGAGAGAGAAAGATCTTCCTTTTGCTGTTGGTTCACCCTCAAGGATCTGTGTAACTTTAAAAAATTTTTTTTATTTACAGAGAAAGAAGATCTCCTGTCTGTTGATTTGCTCTGCAGATCGCTGCCATGGCTGGAGCTGGGCCAGGCTGAAGCCAGGAGCTTCAGGTGGCTCTGCCACGTAGGTGCAGGGGTCCAAGCACTTGGGCCTCCTTCCTCTGCCTTTCCAGGCGCATCAGCAGGGAGCTGGATGGGAAGTGGAGCAGCCAAGACTTGAACTACCATCCATATGGGATGCTGGTGTCAGAGGTGGTAGCTTTGCCTGCTAGGCTACAGCAGGCCCCAATCCCTAATTTTTAGAATTTTATCTTTTAAAGATTTATTTATTTGAGAGAGTTACAGAGAGAGAGAGAGAGAGAGAGAGAGAGAGAGAGAGAAAGGTTTTCCATTTGCTGGTTCACTCCCCCAAATGGCAGCAATGGCCGGAGCTGGACCAATCCCAAACCAAGAGCCAGGAGCTTCTTCTGGGTCTCCCACGTGGGTCAGAGGCCCAAGTACTTGGGCCATCCTCCATTGTCTTTACCAGGCCATCAGCAGAGAGCTGGATTGGAAGTGGAGCAGCTGGCACTTAAACCAGTGCCCATATGGGATGCTGGCACCACAGGTGGAGGCTCAACCTACTGTGCCATGGTGCCGGCCCCTAGAATTTTATTATTGATTGGAAAGATAAATATTATCTTGAATAGAGAAATGCAAGCTTACCTCAATGAACTCTAAGGGAAAAATTTTAGCTCACTCTGCCTTATACTACCTTTACCCTATTACATTAGTTTGTCAGTGCTCTTCAGAAATTGGAGCTTGGTAGTTTACTAAGCTTGTTACCATCAAGGACCAGGTAATTTGCATAATCCCAGTTCACTGTATCATATGGAAGTGGTTGGAAACAGTGAAACCATTAAAAAACCACACACACACACAAACACACTCACGCGCGCGCACACACACACACATCATTTCGTCAGGCCTGTTGTGTGCTCTTTAGGAAGTTGTGATGATTTTGTGGGTGTCTTCATACTGCTGTGTTAGTGCAGGCTGAGTGGCCCTGGATCAAGCTCCTTGAATTACCTGATCTCTGTTCTCCTTCCCCATCCCCCTATGTAGTCACCACTAAGCATATTCTGTTCCTTTGAAGCATTTGAATGCATTCATTTTGGATGCTTAAAACAGTTTAATCTGTCACAGGATAAGGGTCTTAATTTTATTTTCCTTCTGGCCATTAGTGGGATAATTAGAAAAGCTTGAGCAGTGCTAGCCCCTTATTTCATCCAATCATTCAAGTTTACAGACTTAATGAAAAAATAGTATTTCATGAAGGGAATCTCTGTTTAATCTTGTGGGGAGGTTTTCAGTCTGGTGGTCAGACTTGACTTAGCATGTGTGGAATCTCTTTAACCTTTTTTTGTGTTTAGTTAATCTTGTGAACATTCTTGGCCACTCTCTGCACTTTCTTGAATCTGATTGCCATTTTACTAGGTTTTGCCCCAGTGTGTTGGGTCTCCTGGGTTATCTTGGTACCAAAAAAGCTTCCTACTTGTTCCTTGAGCTTGTGATTATTGTCTCAGTTAATGCTTTTCTCTTCTTCATTTAAATGCTTTATGAGTTCCTGTTCTCTGAAGCATAGATCTTATCTGTTTCATTGAATGACACATTGCAAATATTTAATGTTACATATTTATGAGGACCTTCTGAATTATTTTATTACCCATTTGGACATACTTATCAGGTCTTACTTAATTGATGTTAAGTCTCAGCAATCCATTAAGTCTTTCAGTCAATTTAAACTGAGACTGTAAGTAGGATTCTTATGGCCCTAACTCCAGCAATGTTAAAAGTAGGTGCATCAAAGCAAATAGTTCTGGGTTTGCATCTTTTTAACAGTTTCTTGACACTCTGTCTTTATAGTGTTAACAGTAAAAACATGGAATACTGCCTGCTGGGGTGAGAAGCTACCAGGTCAGATGGATTTTCAGGACTGTGTCCTCACGCTAACTGTACTGGAGCTTTTTTTAAGAAGCAGTAGATAAGTTAATTTTTTTAAGATTTATTTATTTATTTGAAAGAATTACACAGAGAAGGAGAGGCAGAGAGAGAGTGAGTTACAGAAAGAGGTAGAGACAGAGAGGTCTTCCATCTGCTGGTTCACTCCCAAATTTGCTACAACGGCCGGAGCTGCGCCCATCAGAAGCCAGGAGCCAGGAGCTTCTTCCGGATCTCCCACATGGTGCAGGGGCCCAAGGACTTGGGCTGTCTTCTACTGCTTTCCTAGGCCATAGCAGAGAGCCATATCTGAATTAGAGCAGCTGGGTTACAAACTGGCACCCATATGGGATTCTGGCACTGCAGGCGGCAGCTTTACCTGCTACCCTACAGTGCTAGCCCCAGATAAGTTAATTTTTAAGAACGATTTATTTATTTATTTGAAAGAGTTAGAGGGCAAGAGTGAGGGCGAGAGGTCTTCTATCTGCTGGTAACTGTGCTACTAGGCATATGAACGGTATAAAACATTCTGGTGGTTCTGAGATGGTGGAGCATTAGGACATGGTTTCTCCGAGGAAGTTGCTTACAGCTAGGTTGTACAAGAGATGGGGTTTTAGTGCAAGAGATGGAGTGCTTTAGGTGGAAGGAATGACGTGAGCTAAGGTGTGGGGAGGAGAGTTGTGCACGAGTAGTCTAGTGTGCTTGCCTGTAAGATGTTTGTGTAGGGGGAGATAGTTTTGGAGACATGGCTTGGGGATCTGTTGTGACTTTGTCTAATGCCGCTCTAAACAGTTATGCCAAGGTGAATAGAAAAGAAAGGATCCATCCAAGAGACACGTTTACAGAGAACTGATAGAATGGGAAAGGTCTGTGTGTGGGGGGGATCAGGGATGATGTCAATCTTCCATGTTAAGGAGGCACTAGGGGGGTGGGTGGAAGTCAGAGGAGCTGCTTCCATTCTGGTCTATGTTGATGAAGCAGGGATTATTGGGATACATGCTAAGAACATCTTTGGTTGCCTCTGCTGCTGAAAAGCCAGTGTATATGACTTAACATTGTATACTGGCCATGTATATAAGGGGAGAGAGGCTTTCCATAAAGAAATGGCTGAGAAAACTCCTGTTGACGATAGCTGTGCTGTGTCATATATTCTGAGAGGTATTTTGGTGAATCTTGTTTGGAAATGATAAAGAAGGGGCCGGTCTTGTGGCATAGTGGGTAAGGCTGCCATCTGTGGTGCCTGCATCTCGCATGTGTGCTAGTTCATGTCTTTGCTGCTTCACTTCCAGTCCAACTCTCTGCTGGCCTGGTGAGAGCAATGGAAGATGGCCCAAGTGTTTGGGCCCCTGCTGTGCACATGGGAGACCCACATGGAGCACCTGGCTTGGTCATTTTGTTAGTGACCCAGGGATGGAAGATTTCTATCCCTCCCTCCATCCCTCCCTGTGATTTTATAAATAAATAAATCAATCTTAAAAAGGGAGAATTTGTAGGCATGCTGAGATTGACACTAGGTTTATAGTACTCGATGTCCATTTCAGCCCTTTTTGTGAGTTTTTTAAAATATTTATTTAAAATTTATTCATGCAAGTTGAACAAATTTTATGTAGTTAATGCAGATTTAAGAGTATAATGGTACTTCTTACTCTATCCTCTCTCATGACCACGTGCCCACCCTCCAAATCCTTCCTTACATTTTCTTTAATTTTTACAATGACATACTTGCAGTTTATAATCACAAGCTTAACCCTCCACAAAATAAAGAATTGAACAAGTAGTAGTTAGCATAAATCAATAATATAGCCAAGGGCTGCAAACAATAACTAAATCTCACAATGTCATTTTTGATTATATGCATTGCAATTTTTTGTGCTCTGTACATTAATTACCACATATCAGGGAAAGCATGGTATTTCTCTTTGGCACTGGTTTACTTTGTTGCAAAAGATAGGATTTCATCCTTTTTGTGGTTGAGTAGTATTCTATTGTGTGTATATAACACACTTTTTTTTTATCCAGTCATGGGTTGATGGCATATCTTAGCTATTGTGAATTGACCTACGGTAAACATGGTGTACAGATAACTCTTTCGTGTGCAGATTTCATTTCATTTGGGTAAATTCCCAGGAGTGGGATGACTGGCTCATATGAAAGATCTATTTTCAGATTTCTGAGGAATCTCCATGCTGTTTTCCATATGATTGTACTAATTGACATTCCCTCCAACAGTGTATTAGGGTACCCTTTTCCCTACACCCTCACCAGCATTAATTGTTGATTTTATATGAAAGACATTCTTACTGCGGTGAGGTGAAAACTCATTGTGGTTTTTTTAAGATTTATTTATTTATTTGAAATTTAGAGTTACACAGAGGAGAGGCAGAGGCAGAGAGAGAGGTCTTTCATCCGATGGTTCACTCCCCAGATCCAGGAGCTTATTTCCCAGTCTCCCACATGGGTGTAGGGGCCCAAGAACTTGGGCCCTCTTTTACTGCTTTCCCAGGCCATAGCAGAGAGCTGGACAGGAAGTGGAGCAGCCAGGTCTCAAACCAGTGGCCATATGAGATGCTGGTGCTTCAGGCCAGGGCATTAACCCACTGCCCCACAGCGCTGGCTCCCCTCATTGTGGTTTAGATTTGCATTTTCCTGATGTCCAGTGATCCTGAGCACTTTTCATGTTTCTGTTGGCCTTTTGGATTTCCTCTTTTGAAAAATGTCTATTTAAATTCTTTGCCCATTTCTTTACTGGGTTGTTTGTTTTGTCGTTGTTTCTTGAGTTCTTTATTATGGATATTAACCCTTTATCAGTTGCATAGCTTACAAATATTTTCTCTCATTCTGTTGGTTGCCTCTTCACTTTGCTGAGTCTTTCCTTTGTTGTGCAGAAGCTTCTTAGCTTGATGTAATCCCTTTGTCTACTTTTTCTTTTATTTCCTGTGCTTTTGGTGTCTTTTCCAAGAAGTCTTTGCACGTGCTATTGTCTTGCAGAGTTTCCCTCATGTTTTCCTCTGGTAATTCGGTGGTAATCAGGTTGTAGATTTAGATACTTGATCAATTACGAGTTGATTTTTATATAAGGTGTAAGATAGGGTTCTTGTGTCATATTATTGCACATGAAGATCCAGTTTTCCCAGACTGTTTGTTGAAGAGCTTGCCCTTTCTCCAGCGATTCATGTTATCAAAGATTAGTTGGTTATAGATCATGGATTAATTTCTTGGGTTTCTATTGTTTTCCGCTGGTATACATGTTCACTTTTGTGCCAGTACCAACTTGCTTTGATTATAACTGAAGTATTCCTTGAAATCTGATATTGTGAAATCTGGTATGCCTCTGACTTGTTTTTGTTGTTGAAGATTGCTTTAGCTATTCTGGGTCTCTTATGTTTCTATATTAATTTTAGCATAGTTTTTTTTTGAAAAAGATTTTCTCTCTTTACTTGAGAGGTAGAGTTACAGACAGAGAAAAGAAGAGATAGAGAAAGGTCTTCCATCTGCTGGTTCACTCCTCAAATGGCCACAGTTGCTGGATCTGGTTTGATCTGAAGCCAGATGCCTGCAGTTTCCTCCTGGTCTCCCATGTGGGTGCAGGGGCCCAAAGCACTTAGGCCATTTTCTGCTGCTTTCCCAGGCCGTAGCAGAGAGCTGAATCAGAAAAGGAGCAGCCAGGACAGGAATTGGTGCCCATTTTGGATGCCGGCGGCACATTGGAGGCTTAGTCAGTTCTGCTACCTTGTCAGCCCTTATTTCTTTGTTTAATGCTTTGTGATTTTCATTGTAGAGATCTTTCACATCATTGGTTAAATTTATTCCAAGGTATACATTTTTTTTTGTAGGAATTGTAAATAAGATTGATCTTAGAAATTCTTTCTCAGCCATTTAATTATCCATGTATAGAAAGGCTACTAATTTTTGTGTGTTGATTTTATGTTCTACAACTTTCTGCAACATTCCGATAGCCTCTTAGTGGAGACTCCTGATTTCCCTATAGATACGATCATGTCATAAGCAAACGCAAACAGGGATAATTTGAATTCCTCCTTTCCAATTTGTGTCTCTTTGATTTCTTTTTCTTGCTTAATTACTCTGGCTAAAACTTTGGGAAGTGTATTTGAATGTCAATAGTGAGACTGGGCAACATTGTCTGGTTCCAATTCTTAGTGGAAATACTTGCAGTTTTTCCCCATTGAATATGATACTAGCTTTGGGTTTGTCATGTATCGTCTTGACTGTGTTAAGGAGTATTCCCTCTACATCCAATTTGCTGAATGTTTTTATCATGAAAGGATGTTGTATTTTATCAAATGCTTTTATGCTTCTATTGATAATCGTGATTTTTATTTTTATTCTGCAATTTGTTAATGTGATATATTAGTTTTATTGATTTGTGTATGCTGAACCAGCCATCATACCAGGGATTAATTCTACTTGGTCCAGTTAAATGATCTTTCTGATGTGTTGTTTGATTTGATTTGATTAGCTAGTATCTTGTTGAGGATTTTTGCATCTATGTTCATCAGGGATATTGATCTATAGTCTCTTTCTTTTGTCCTTCGGTTTTTGGAATTAAAGTGATGCTGGCATCATAGAAGGATTTTGGGAATATTCCCTCCCATTCAATTGTTCTGAAAAGGTTGAGAATTAGAATTAATTCTTCTTTAAATTTTGATAGAATTCAGCAATGAAGCCATCTGATCCTGGGTCATTGTTGTGTTAGGGTCTTTATTACTGTTTCAGTGTCCTTCTTGGTTATTGATTTGTTTATGTTTTCTTTGCCTTCATGATTCAATTTTGGTATATTACATGTGTCTAGAAATCTATCCATTTTATCTAGATTTTCCAGTTTGGTGGCATTTAGCTGTTTATAGTAGTTCCCGAAGATTCTTTTTGTGGCACCTCTTATAACTTCTCCTTTTTCATATCAGATTTTATTTATTTGGTCGTCTTCTTTTTCTCTTTGATTAGTTCAGCCAACGGTATATCAGTTTTGTTTACTTTTTCAAAAAAAAACAAGTCTTCATTTCAGTGAAGTTTTGTATTTTTTTTTTGTCTCAAGCTTGTTAGTTCTCTCAATTCTTTCCTATGAATAATTTCTGGTTTGGCTTTTTTCTTGTTTCTCTAGGTCCTTGTGAGACATTTTTAGATAATTTATTCGATACCTTTCCAATTTCGGTATGTAGGCACTATTGCTAGAATATTCCTCCTCAACACTGCTTTTGCTGTATCCCATAAGTTTATATATGTTGTGTGGTCAACTTTGTTCATTTCCAGGAATTTTTTGATTTCCTTTTTGATTCCTTTCGTGACTCATTATTCATTCAGGAGGGTATTGTTCAATCTTCGTATGTTTGCATATTTTTTAGAGTTATCTTTAGTTGTTAATTTCCAGCTTCATTCCATTGTGGTCAGAAAAGATACATGGTATGGTCTCAAGTTATTTGAATTTGTTGCAGTTTGCTTTATGGCCTAGCATATGGCCTATCCAGCAGAAAGTTCTATGCTGTGATGAAAGGAATTTGTGTTCTGCTACTGTGGAATGAATGTAAATATCAATTAAGTCCATTTGGTCCATAGTTTAGATTAGTTCTGTTGTTCTTTGTTGATTTTTTTTTTATCTAGCTGATTTCTCTATTGAAGAAATTGTGGTGTTGAAATCCTCCATTGTTATTATATTGGAATCTGTGTCTCTGTTTAAATCCATTTTTTTTAAAGATTTAGTTATTTATTTGAAATTCAGAGTTACACAGAGAGAGGAGGGGGAGAGGGAGAGAGAGAGAAAGAGAGGTCTTCCATCTGCTGCTTCACTCCCCAGTTGGCTGCAACAGCCGGAGCTGTGTCATTCAGGAACCAGGATCCAGGAGCATCTGGGTCTCCCATGTGAGTGCAGGAGCCCAAGGACTTGGGCCATCTTCCACTGCTATCCCAGGCCATCGCAGAGAGCTGGATCAGAAGTAGAGCAGCTAGGTCTCGAACCGGTGCCCATATGAGATGCTGGCAGTTCAGACCAGGGTGTTAACCCACTGCTGCACAGCGCCGCTCCCTAAAACCATTACGTTTTTAAAATATGTATTTATTTGAAAGAGTTATAAAAAGAGAAGGTGAGAGCAACACACAGAGAGAGCAAGTGAGTGAGCCAGGAGCCCAGAACTGCTTCAGGGTCTCCCCACTTGGGAGCCAGGTGCCTGATACCTTGGTCCATCCTCTGCTGCTTTTCCTGGAACATTAGCAGGGAGCTAGATCTGAAGTGCAGCAGCTAGGTCTTGAAGCTGTGCCCACATGAGATGCTGGCTTCCCCGAGGCTTAACCTGCTATGCCACAACAGCAGCCCCCATGAACATTTGCTTCAAAGAGCCTGGTGCTCTGTGATTAATTTACTGTAGTTACAAGTTACAGTTTCCTATTGAAGTGATCCTTAATTCATTATATGATATTGTTACTTGTTTCTTTTAACTGTTTGTTTGTTAAAGTCTATTTTTCCTGCTATTAGGATGCTACTCTTGTTCTTTTTTTGCTTTCCCTTAACATTGAATATGTTTTTTCAACCTTTGATTTTCAGTCTGCATGTATATTTGTTGATGTGTTGAAGGCAGCAAATAGATGGGTCTTATATTTTAATCCATTCATGTAATCTGCACCTTTTAATTGGAGAATTTAGGCCATTTACATCCAAGGTTAGTGTTGATAAGTCATGATTTGGTCCTGACATTTTCCCATAAATATTCCTATCGTTTGTTTTGGATTTCCTTTGTCATGTTACTAGGAGATTTTCTGCCTTTACATTCTTTCATAATGATGACTATCATTTGTAAGTCTAGACAAATGGTGATAAATTCTATGAATTTGTCTATTTTGAAAGGTCTTTATTTTACCTTCATTTATAAATGGGAGCTTGGCAGTGAACAGTATTCTGGGTTGACAGTTCTTTTCTTTTAAGAATTGGATTATGTCTCTCCATTCTCTTCTATCTGTAGGGTTTCTGACAAGAAGTCATCTGTGAGTCTATTTAGAGGTCCTCTGAAGGTAATCTGGCGTTTCTGTTGTGCACATTTTAAACTCTTTTGTTTTACTGTGGAAATCTTGACTATTATGTGTCATGGTAAAGACCTTTTCTGATCATGTCTATTAGGAGGTTTGTGTGCTTGCTGTACTTGGCTATCTCTTTCTTTCTACAAACTAGGAAGGTTTTCTGCTGTTATTTTAATAAATAGCCCTTCTTATCCATTCTCTCAACATTTTCAGATACTCCTAAGAGCTGTATGTTTGGTCATTTGATAGTATCTAATAAATCTTGAATACTTTTTAGTTTTTATAATTTTGTCTCTTTTTTGTCTGAAATATTTCCAAAGATTTTTCTTCTAGCACAGATGTTCTTTCTTGTGCCTCACCAAGACTGTTGTTAATGTGCTCCACTGTGTTTTTCATTTGACATATTACATTCCTCACTTCTAGTATTTTTAATTGATTTCTCTTCAATATCTCTATCTCTTCATTCATGTCTTGTATAGGTTTGCTTAAATAATTTGCTTTTCATTGTTTCTGTGTATAATCTTATCATTCTTTTGGATTCTTTTTCAGGCATTTCATCCGACTCTTTGTCTTCACGTTCTTCAGTTGAAATATTGTCTTTTTGGGGAAGCTTATTTCTTCCTTGTTCATGTTTCTTGTATTTCTATGTTTATTTTTAGGCATTTGTGGAACCACTTGTTGGTTTCTCCTCTGATGGCTTTTATCTTTGAACTATGCCCCTGTAGCTTCATGGATCTTCAGAGGCGTGTGCTGGGTGGGTCCAGGGAGCTCCAGTCAGTGCTGGGGAGTGGTGCAAGAGTTCAGGGTGACACCCATGTCGGGCGTGGTAGGTCTCTTGTAATGTCAACAGGGGAGGGTATGACCACGTCAGCGTGTGTGATCTCTGCCTCACCTCCTCTCTGCCAAGGTGGTTAATGCTGGGGGGTAAATTCACAGTGGCTTCACACTCCACCCCCACAGGTGCATGAACCACACAAAGTATGTGTGTGGCCCTCACTGTGAGCACAGAACCCTCTGTGATGTCCCACCCCAAGCTCTGAGCTTGGGAGCTCAGAGCCTCTGAAGCCAGACACGGTGATTGCCTGGAGACCCAAGCACATCCCATGCCCTGTCGTGCAGCACGGAATTCTCTGTCTTAGCATGCAGGGCTCCCACAGTCACAGGGAGCAGAGGATCCACTCTCAGACCTGTAAGTCTGCTCTGTCCCCGGAGAGAGCCGGTGCATTCCCAGAGCCTGTTGCCTTTGGGTTTTCTGCCTGAGCATTCCGGGAGGGGAGTGCTTTTCAGCCTTCCGTGTGCACCCTGCCCCTGATGACCCTCCAGGTAAGACTCAAAGTCAATAGTGACTGCAGATTTATCCCTCAGATAAAACCCCGTACTTGCACGCGCATGAGCCACTGCTGCCTACACTCGCAGGCCCTTCCTGCCTGGTTGTCCTTGGGAGCCCTTGTTGGGTCAGTGAGAAAATATCAGTGGTAACACAGTTGTCAGAGACTTTTCACTTCTCTCTATGAAGCTGCCGTCTCCTCCTGACTTCCTGACTTCTCACTGCCGAGTGTGGCGCTCTGCAGGAGTGGGGGTGGGGAAGTAAGCAAGGCAGATTCCCTGATCCAAGCCTGGCTGGGACCCCATGCACCACCCCAGGCTGACATAAAAGTCAGTGAGTGACTGTGGAATTCCCACTCAGCTAAAACTCTTGAGTGGCGGGGCACGCAGTAACTTCTTCCTACCTCGATGTGGTGTGGTGGCGGCTCGCAGCTGGCTGCACCTTGTGGCTCCCTGCAGTGGTGTTTTTGTCTTCTTTCCTCTTGTTCCAGTGAGTCATCTTTTGCTTTTTCACTTCTTCATGGAAAATGTGTGGGTCAGACCCCTGGAAACGTGCTCCTGCCTTTGTTGGTTTCATGTCACAGAGAAGCTGAAGTTACTGTGGCTACACTCTATTCAGCCATCCAGGAGTGAATCCATTGCATTCCGGAAATGCCTGTTGGCATAATGGAGACTTCAGAGATCTCTGGGATCCCTCTAGCCTGGCCAGGACTGCAGGAGTTCAGTGCCTCCACCAGGAGTGATCCTTGGTCTCTATCAGATACCTCCCTTGTGGACAGTTTCCTTGACAGCATGAATCCTATTTGTTTGGAAGTCTCTTGACTCGTTGGCCCTTGGCACTATGCCAGGTACATGGTAAACTCAAAAACTATTAATAAAATGATGAGTTATTTCCATAGTCTGTGGTTACTATTTATTTGTTAATTATTTATTAGTAACATTATGGCAGATAAATTTTGAAGTGGTGGCTACCAAGTTTGAAAGACATGATATTCTGTTGACTACTTCCAGGTGAACATTGGTATCAGAGGTCCTGATTATCTGATTGGCCATTTATGTCTTATACCTGTACCTGAATTCTTTCATCGAGAATGTTTGTTAATACCACACATGGTCGTTGACATTCATGAATTTGGTGTTTGAACAAGCCGCACTGTGCACATTAACAGCTCTGAGACACCCTTTCACGTTGACTACCTGGATGATATAGCTCAGGAGTGAAATTTGGAGGCGCTACAGGATGAAAGTGTGTGTGAGCTGGCTGCTTCGTGTAATAATGTTACCATCTTTGCCTCTGTGACATCCAGCCGGAGGCTACAAATGTGTCTGGAAGTCCATCTTTATCTTACTTGTATTACATTTTATTTACTAGTTTTTTATTGTTTATTTTCCCCCATGTCCAGAAATCATCCTTTCTGTAATGCATCTTTAGTAAAGCCACAGAACCACCAATATTGTTTTAGATTTTTTTTTCTTTCGGAAGGTAATGTTAGAAGATAAGGAAACTCACATGTTCTGATTAGACTTCCTTGGCAGAGAGACCAGCCAATTAAAATTAAGATGTCAAGATAGTGTTAATTTATAATTAGAAGCAGAGAAAAAGTATTTCTTAAATAAAAGATCGCATTATTTTTAAGCGAACTTGTTTGTTTTCACGAAACTTTTCCAGGAAGGCACATATAATACACAGTGAATCCATAGCTGTGCTTTTGAAGAGATAGCACCATCTGTTCCTGATGCATATTCTTTTACTCATTACAGATATGCAAATTCTAATAACAAAGAATTTTTTTGAGGGGGGAAGGTTATCACCCCTCAGTTTTATATATTTACAAAGTAAACTGTAAATTTAGCTTTGATAACTTGAGTACAGTTTCTAGAAATGTATCTGAACAAACAATTTAAAAATTGGTTGAACTTTTGCAGTGAAATATAACCCTCTTTCTTAGGAAAGCAGTCTACTATTTTTTTTTAAGTTTTATTTTATTTATTTGAAAGACAGTTACAGAGAGAGAGAGAGAGGTCTTCCGTCTGCTGGTTCACTCCCCAGATGGCTGCAACAGCTGGAGCTGGTGCTGATCTGAAGCTAGGAGCCAGGAGCTGCTTCTAGGTCTCCCATGCGGGTGCAGGGGCCCAAGGACTTGGGCCATCCTCCACTGTTTCCCTGGCCATAGCAGAGAGCTGGATCGGAAGAGGAGCAGCCGGGACTAGAACCGGTGCCCGTATGGGATGTCGGCGCTTCAGGCCAGGACTTTAACTCGCTGCGCCACAGCACCGGCCCCAGTAGTCTACTATTTTAACAGAACATTTCTTTACTCTTACATTAGCAGTGACATCAGTAAGGAAAAAGAAGCGTCCCTAGGTTGGGATTTTAATATGGACCTTAGGTTGTTAATGTGATCATTTTCTGCTCTAAAATAATACATTTTGTGAATGGAATGGTGAAGGGCAGGTACATCGGATTCAGTGTGGGCCCAGTTGTGTTTGCATGTGTGTGCTCTGTAAGGACTGTGGATCAGATTTTCCCTTCCCTCCTGCCCTGATTTTGGGATGAGTTCCTCAAGATAAAAAATGACATCGTTTTGTGTCTATAGCCCCAGCATGCAGAACAGTGCCAGGCAACAGTATGTGTTTAGTAAGTGTTGATTGAGTGAATATGTGACTGAGCAAATGTGCATATTTTTGCCTAGCAGGCAGTATTTGGAATTGACAGACTTGGTTTTTGTGGAAATTATTATTAATATTATTTTAAGGTTTATTTATTTGAAAGGCAGAATTACAGAGAAGAAGCAAACAGGAATGGAGGGAGGGAGCGAGGGAGCGAGGGAGGGAGGGGGGGGGAGGGAGGGAGAGAGGAGAGAGGTCTTCCATCTGCTGGTTCACTCCCCAAATTTTAGCAATGACCAGAGCTGTGCCAATTCAAAGCCAAGAGCCAGGAACTTCCTCTGGGTCCTCCCACGTGGGTGCAGGGGCCCAAGGACTTGGACCATCTTCCATCACTTTCCCAGGCCATAGCAGAGGTGGACTGGAAGTGGAGCAGCCAGAACTCATACTGGCACCCATATAGGATGCCAGCACTGCAGGCAGTGGCTTTACTCGCCACTGCATGGCGCCGGCCCCATGGAAATAATTTTGAAATAAATGTATCTTTACAAACATTCCCCCTCCCCCAGATGCCCTCCCTTCCCCTCCTTTTAGGGAGATCCCTTATCCTTCCCCTACCATTTGACCTCACTGATACTCAAAAACCAAGAAATTCACAGCGGTACCACCTACAAAGCTTTCTCAGATTTTAGTAGGAGGACATTTCTACTCATTTGTATGTGCTTGTGTGTATACTTCTGTGCAATTTTGCAACATATGTAGATTTTTGTAACGACCACTAGAATCAAGATGCAGATGGCTTTGTATGTGGGGTTCCATCCAGACAAGGCTTCCATGGACTACTCTCTCTCTCTCTCTGTGCATTGCAGGTTTTTACTAGTTCTGACTGTGTACTTTGCCTTAGCTGGTATATTCACATAATTATAAGATGTGTCTGTTGCTAAAAAGACAGCCACAGGGATTGTGCTGGCCACCATTCCTGAGTCCATAGCTGTTCATTCATAAGCAGTTTCTACAGCCTCTGTTAAAAAACAATATTTACTCTAAAATTGCCTTCCCCAGAGTTAGGAGTTGTCAGCCTTATCATAAGGCAGACTACCTCCATTAATCAGAACCTAGAGCCTCCATGTTGTATTCATTATCCACGGAATGCATAAAGTTGTACAACGAAAATAGAATGCTAAAAATCTGGATTCACAGTTTTAATGAGTTAAATATTGACAAGTGCATCTTAGAAAATTATTTTAGTAGCCAAAACTGATGGAGGCTCATGTGCAGGGGATCACAGTGTTCAGCAGGTTTGCATTGGCGCGACTGTGTCTATCTGGAGATGCAAAAATGGATGCATGTGGTAGACCAGGCGTGCTGTAAGGGTATTGTCCTTGGGGTGAATTTGGCAGGCTGGAGTGCAGCTGTACGCATCCTCTTGTATATAAGCAAGGAAGAAACTTTTGACATAGAAGGGTAAAAGCAGGTGCTTCTGGGAGTTTTTCTTTTACAAAATAGTTGAGTTTTGAAAATGAAAAAAAAATTTAAGATTTATTTATTTATTTGAAAGTTGGCATTACAGAGAGAGAGAAGGAGAGGCAGAGGCTGAGGCAGAGGCAGAGGTAGAGAGATAGAGAGAGAGAGGTCTTCCATCCAATGGTTCACTCCCAAATTGGTCTACCAGAGCTGTACCCATCTGAAGCCAGGAGCCAGGAGCTTCTTCCGGGTCTCCTGTGCAGTGCAGGGGCCCAAGGATTTGGGCCATCTTCTACTGCTTTCCCAGGCCATAGCAGAGAGCTGAATCATAAGTGGAGCAGCCAGAACTTGAAGTAGCACCCAAATGGAATGCCAGCACTGCAGGCGGTGGCTTTACCCTCTACGCCACAGTTCCAGCCCCTGAAAAATTTTTATTCTTGTGTCAACAAAAACAGAGAACATGGCAAAGCTAAAGCTTAGCTTATAAATTCATCAAAAGGAGTCCTGTCTGTTAGTGTGGCAGAGCAGGCATTGTCTTCTGTGTCTCTCTTACTTCCTCTTTCACATGTCCTTGTGCTGCAAGGTCAGGTAATGGACTTCTCTTGGGAATTTCATCATTGAGAATACAAAAACCTTCCCCTGCTAACTTGGCTTCTGTCTTTTCTTCCTACCACGCCTTCTGTTGTGGCGAAAGCTAGCAAGAAAAACCCGTTTTGCCAAGAAAAAGCATCCAGGTGACACTCCCTCTCTCCTGGCCTCCTCCCCAGGTCTAGAAACTTCTATCCTGTCCTGGGAACACGGCGTCCCTGGTGGCGATGTTCGCCTGTGTCTGTGGATCTGGGAGCCTGCGGGTGGGCATACGGACGGCGAGTCTGAGTGACTGTCAGATGAGGCCTTTAAAAATAGCTTGTTTTTCATTTTTGGGAACATAACCTCCCTGTTCCAGTTTATTAACAATCAATTTTTAACTCTTATGTTAGCTACTGTGGGAAGTTAACCAGAGCCTTTATCTTTGGGGAGCTAACAATCTCTTTAGAGGATTTATCTAGAAATAAGAGAAAAAGAAAATTTCCAGTAGTGCAAAATCATAGGCAGTGGTCATAGGGGATATAGAAGTACATTGAATAAGTTGTTAAAATCAGAGCAGTGCACTCAGGGAGGCGGGAGGTGGTGGTGGGCTCAGTACCAGCTGGCCAGTGTGTGCCCTGCATGGGGTCCGTGCTCCTGGGTTCAAGTCCTTCCAGTTACTGGACTTTTCATTCCAGCTGACTTCCTTCCCTGACTGTAAACTCCTACATTAGGCTGAGAGCAGTAAATAGATGTTTGTAAAGTGCTCTCAACTACAAAGCAAAAATATAAATTATTACTCAGTAGACTCTTAGAAGTCAAATGTTTTAGTGTGTGTATATACATATAAATACACATATACATACACACATATACATACATACATACATGCATACACACATGTACACATACATACACAGCTTAAACGAGAAGTGCCCTGAAAAGATGCTGATACTTACCAGTTTTTAAGAGCACAAAGTAATACAATGCAGCATTCATTTTAGGTTGAAAAATACATTCCCCTTTGATCCTATCTGGCATGCACTTGTGGGATGATTAGGATCCTCTTTTCCGCTCATTGACTGCTTTCAAAGAACTGTGGACAAACTTTCATTTGAATTCTTTCTGACTTAACATTTTTATTAGAATAACAAATATCAACAAACAAAACAAAAAACTTCCATAACCTTTCCTCTCTTTTTCTTTTAAACATGCTTACTGAGCACGTGTTTAGATGCCAGCTCTTGCAGTGGGAATATCTGTGGGGATGCTTCAAAACAAACTTGTGGAAAATGGAATTTACAACATAAATTTAAGTTTGGTGCAAAACATTTTGAAACCCCTGCATATGGGGCCAGTGCTGTGGCAAAGCAGTTAAAGCCACCGCCTGTAGTGCTGGCATTCCATTTGGGTGCTACTTCAAGTCCTGGCTGCTCCACTTCCGGTCCAGCTTTCTTCTATGGCCTGGGAAAGCAGTAGAGGATGGCCCAAGTCCTTGGGCCCCTGCGACCACACGGGAAGACCCAGAGGAAGCTTCTGGCTCCTGGCTTCAGGTTGGCCCAGCTCTGGCTGTTTCGGCCTGTTGGGGAGTGAATCAGCAGATGGAAGATATTCTCTCTGTCTCTGTCTCTGTCTCTCTCTATCAGCAGATGGAAGATATTCTCTCTGTCTCTGTCTCTGTCTGTCTCTCTCTCTCTGCCTCTCCTTTCTGTGTGTAACTCTGACTTTCAAATAAATTAAATAAATCTTTAACAACAACAACAAAAAAGAAATCTATGCATATGTGGGGAACCTTCAGAAAATTCATGGAAACATATTATGAAAAAAAGTGTGTGGCTTTCCAATCTTTTCATTTCACTTTTCCACAAGCTGTAGAAGTACCTGAGGCCTGCTGTAAAAATCTAGGAGTGCTTGTAACAGGGTGCTATTTACCCTCTAGGATAAATAGGCCTGAAAAGAGAGCAGCGGTATGTGGATTGGACTAACAATTAATTGCTAACAGTGATGACAATAGTAAGTCAGTGCACACGGTGGAGCTTTCAATACTGTTCTGCCCTGGGAGCTTACCCGAGCCCTCTTCTGTGCCATCTTAATGCAGTGCGTTGCCTGAGATAGTTTCAGAAATAGTATTCTAAGACTTCAAATTCATCTCCCAAACAATTTGCTTCATAAAAAGGGAATCAGAGTCATGGACAAAAGGTACTAAGGTCAGATTTAAGTAAATAGTTTTATAAATAGGCACCGGGGGAAACACTTTCTTCAGAATAACTCTAAATCCAGACATCATACATTGGAAATAGGTTGAGAAATTTGACTACTTACAAATAAAGTACATCTGTATAGTGAAGTTTGTAAATTTAAACAAACCATAAATTGGGGAAAACTAATTTTAATATATGACAGTGAAAATGTCATATTTTATGAAGAAACCTCTTTACCAGAGTAAGGCCACTGCCCTACTATAAAGATGGGAAAAATATTTGGACAGGGATTTCACAAGAGAACATAAATATTACGAATAAGTGGATGAATTGATAGCTATTCTCACTGGTAGCCTAACAAATACAAATTAAAACAGTGCCACTTTTATGTTACTGGGTGAGACCGGAGAGATGGTCATACTGACTTTTGGGGAGGACAGTGCAGTAGTTATGCATGTACCTGCACTGATGAAGCGTGTGCAAGTTTATGCTTTTTTTAAAAAATGATTTATTTATTTATTTGAAGGTTAGAGTTACACACAGAGAGAGGAGAGGCAGAGAGTGAGAGAGAGAGAGAGAGGTCTTCCATCCGATTGTCCACTCCCAAATTAGCCGCAACAGGCAGAGCTGTGCCGATCCAAAGCTAGGAGCCAGGAGCTTCTTCTGGGTCTCCCACGGGGTTACAGGGGCCCAAGGACTTAGGCCATTTTCTGCTGCTTTCCCAGGCCAAAGCAGAGAGCTGGATTGTGAGTGGAACAGCCGGGTCTCGAACCGGTGCCCATTTGGGATCCAGGTGCTTCAGGCCAGGACATTAACCCGCTGTGTCACAGGGTGGCCCCAAGTTTATGCTTTTCTGTGCTTTAGCCATTGGGTGATTACTCTTTGACCCAGAGATTTTACTTCTAACAGTTTTTTCCAAAAATTCAAATATTCACAAAGATTTAGCTACAGTTATACTCACCCGATTATGGTTACAGTTACAAATTATGAGGCAACCAAAGTATTCAATATGGAGATAATTAAATAAATATGGCACAGTGAGTGCACAGCCAGTCAAACTGTCGCTGTGGATGCCCGGATCCGTATCTGAGGGCTTGGTTGAGTCCTGGCTCCTCTCCTTCAGTTAAGCTTCGGGCTGACGCATTCTGGAGGGCAGCGAGTGATGGCTCAAATACTAGGGCCCTTGCTTCCTGTGTGGGAGACTGGGATAACATTCATGGCTCCTGGCTTTGGCCTGGCCCAACCCTGGCTATTGAGGGAATTTGGGGGGTTGGAAGATCTGTCTGTCCCTCTGTTGTTCTGCCTTTCAAATAAAAAAATAAATGAGTAAGTCTCTTTTGTACAAAGTTTTCCAGGTAGATTTTATAAAAGTATTCCAAGACTTGCAGGAAGGTCCTGTGTCTGTCTGTGCCTAGCAGATTTGGAAATTCCTATTAACACTTTATAGGTTTTAGTTTCAGTTTTCAAGCTGTTTTCATAACACAGTAACAGCGTTCTGCAGGTTTTACAAGAGGAATGATGTACTTGATTGGTCTGAGCGGGAGTCTGCACACTTGTGAACAGAGTTATTAATTAAGAAAATCTGTGGATTAAAGTCTTGGACATCATTTAGACTGACTTCCTACCTTAGTAAAGGATTTTCTTTTAGAGTAATCCCGAAGGAGAATTATTCCTAAATACATGCCTAAAATAAGGAGCAAAAAGCGGAAAATCAAGACAGTAAGTTGCTTAGCCTAACATTTAAAGAAGCCTGTTACATCTGTTGAAGTCCTTATGTATAAATGCATGCAAATTGAAAAGCATACACTTGTTTTTCAGAATTTTTTACTTGGTGGAAAAGAGTCACATGGAATAGTAAATTACCAGTTAAATCTTTGATATGGTGTAGTTAGTTTTTTAAAACGTCTCTCATGTCATTAACTGTTTTGGTGACTTATGGTTTATAATGTACTTCTTATAAATGGAAGACAGTTGTATTGCACTTAGCAGGTGGCATGTTAAGGACATATCCAGAAAATAACTCTGGCTTGGTAAACATTCACATCTTTTCCATAGTGATGATTTAAACTGTAATGATTATTTTTATTGATGAATATTAGCCACTTGTATGCTCCACCCAAGAACTAGGCTATCATCAATAGCATATATCCTCCTGTAAAGAAAATGAAAGAGACATAAAATGACAATTAGTAAGTTCTTTGTACCTGAGATTGTGATCGGAGAGATTTGAATAATCTACTTGATATTCCATATGCTATGTGTTGTGGATAGAACTGGTAATTGGAAACAAAACTGAAGACAGTCTTTGAGTGTAATGTAATGTATGAAAATGTTCACATACAAGAAGTTACAGGAATGAATTTTAAACCACACAATACCAATGGTATTATTAAAGGAACAGAATTCCAAAAGGAGGGCCTTAAAGCAAGCAGGAATATCTTTCTTTTTTTTTTTTTAAATAAAGATTTATTTATTTGAAAGGCAGAGAGAGAGAGAGAAGGAGAAAGAGAGGCCCTCTATCCACTGGTTCACTCTTCAAATGGGCGCAACAACCAGAGCTGGGCTGGCCAGGAGCCAGGAGCCAGGAGCCTCCTGAGTCTCTCATGTGGGTTCAGGGACCCAAGCACTTGGGCCATCTTCTGCTAATTTCCCAGGTCATAGCAGAGAGCTGGATCGGAAGTGGAGCAACTGGGACTTGAACCGGTGTCCATATGGGATGCTGGGACTGCATGCAGCAGCTGTGCTCACTAAGCCACAGTGTGAACCCCAGCAAGCTGGAATTTCTAGAGTGTAAAGATGGGGATTGGTGGTCCAAGGAAGAATTCCATCCAGCAGGAGTGACAATGACTGGAGTCTGTGAAATCAGTCTCAAACTGCATGCTCTTCATAGCTCCAGAAAAGAGCACAATGCTGTGAATGCATTGGTACTCAATTTTAAAAAAGTGTCAAATAGGTATTATAAAGAACAGAAAGAAGGCTTTTAACAATTTTGAATATATTCAGTTCAGGATTAGAGAGGGTATAGTTTGAATCCTGTTTTGGTCATTTGTTATCTATGTGATGTTAGTGAAGACTTTCAACTTCTAAGATAAAATATCAAGAATATTTCTCTCTGCAAGTGCGATGGCTCAATAGGCTAATCCTCCGCTTGCAGCGCCGGCACACCAGGTTCTAGTCCTGGCGCCGGATTCTGTCCCAGTTGCCCCTCTTCCAGCCCAGCTCTCTGCGGTGGCCCGGGAGTGCAATGGAGGATGGCCCAAGTGCTTGGGCCCTGCATCCGCATGGGAGACCAGGATAAGCACCTGGCTCCTGGCTTCGGATCAGCGCAGTGCGTCAGCTGCAGCGCACCAGCCGCGGCAGCCATTGGAGGGTGAACCAATGGTAGAGGAAGACCTTTCTCTCTCTCTCTCTCTTACTGTCCACTCTGCCTGTCAAAAAAAAAAAAGTATCTCTCTCAACATTTTGTGATTTTAATGAGATAAAGCATTGAGTGTTGTTTTTGCGTAAACATCAACCTTCAGAACTACACAGGGGCATGGCAGAATGCCACCTTTCTGGCTTGCGTTAGCATAAATGCGTTCTTTATGGGCTGTAGTATCTAAGTGACTTGAAGATTATCAATGGAGTGTGATTGTTTTCCCTTGAAGTTACACTAATTGAAAGAGGACAGAGTGGAGGAGAGCTGTAGAACAGTAGTTGAGCTGCTCAACTACTCATCTAGGTACTTAACACCTTAGTTAAGACCCTTCTTAAAGGAAGGGAAATACCTCTTTTGTAATGAAGAAATTAGTATTTAACTGGACCAGAGATTGACATCAGTAAAGATGCAAAGCCTGAAGCAGAGGTGAGTGGGGAAACAATAAATGTTGGGCAGACCAGTCTGCTCTTGCTCTGTTGAGGGGTTGCTTTATCCCACAGAGGTGGTCCTTCAGTCCTCAGTGGGCTGTCTTCCCTTTAGTTTTCTGTATTCTACTAGTAAGCCCTCCACCACATGGAGTTAAAGCAAAGCCTGCTCTCGCCTTTCCCCACTTCCAGGTCGTGGCTATTTGGTTTTACCCCCCAAAATGTTCAGATCTCTTAAGGGCGTTTTGACTGGTATGCTTGGTCATCAGCATACTCTGATAACTCAAGCCTGTTACTTAAAGCACATTATAAAAGATCTGCAGTGGGGAGAAAATGCACATATATTCAGAGGATAAATCTGCTAGAATTTCACAGGACTGGAGAGCCATCTGTGGGTGACTCAGATTCCGAGGAAGCAGCTCGTTCCTTTTCTACACTCTTCAGCTGCCTTGCACTTGGCCCTTGCTCTGCACTGAACCAGAGCCAGAAGTAAGAACTGATAAGCAGTCCTCTTGGGAGACTGTTAGGGAAGTTAAGGCATAGGGAACCAAGCATTTTTATTTAGGAAGGGAGCTAACAGCCTAGAAAGGTGCTAGCTATGTTAGAAAGCAAGGTTCTGAGACTTACCCTGGCGTGCAGATGATCTCCTTACAAATGTGTGGGAAGAAATTCTAAGAGGGCTAGAGGGTGCCCCAACCCACTACTAGGTTCCCTAAATAGTTATCTCAGAAATCACTAGTGACATAGATACCAAACAGTGAAGTAAAGCCCTGTATCTGAGCCAGTGTATTGTGCCGAATTATTCTAAGTCTGAACCAAAGAGAACTATGATCAGGAAACATTCCTGTTATCAATTTTCTGATCTTAAAGATAAAATATCAGTTTAGTTGGAAACATTTAATAGGAAACACGTTAAAATGAAAGTAGACAACAAATCATGGTGAAATCTTCCTTTCATATAGTATACCGATTCTTCCATTTCAAGAACACAGTAAAAACAACAGAGGAAAAGCAAATCTACTGGGCTTGTATGTAAATATAAGTGCTGATTTTACATGGTTTATAAATTTTCCCCCGTTCATTTAAAGACAGGTGAGTATTTAGGGAACGTGGCCAATATAGAATCAGGGCATGGTTACAAGTGCTGGTTCCACCATTTGGTCGGTTCCACCTGGTGTGACCTTGGACAAACTCTGTTTCTTTCTTAAGCTTCCTTTCTAATCATCTGTAAAATTCAGTTACTTAAGTATCTGCACTTGGTACTGATGCACTGTGTCAATGAGAAGTATTTGAAACCTCTGGCAGGGAGTCTGGAGGTTAGTACTCAGTGGTAACTATATTGATAATATTAGTGATAATTGCAACCCCCCTTTTTATATGTCGCTGGTTACTTTTCTAGGGCTTTGTGATTATTCACTTGGTGTGTGCCCCTTGTAAGATAAATTTAAAATGCTCTCTGCTTACTAATGTAAACTTATAAAATGATATGATTCTTTTAACAATTCTCATTTTAATCATCTGCAGGACCTAGCAAAATGGTTTATAAATATCCTAATAGAAACATTTTGAACATTGAAGCAGTTTCCACATAAGATCCATGTTTGTTGTATTTATGTTGAGAAAATTCTAGATAACACCTTATTAGTCTTTATGGTTCAGTAAACATTGCCATTTTAAACCTATATTATTTTGAAGTAACATTAGGAAGTACACATAAAATATGTGTGTATATAAGTGTGTATGTGTGTGTGTGTGTGTATAAAGTTCTTAGAAAAACATGGAATCGTGACAGTACTAGAATTTAAGATGAGGGGGGAACCCCTACTCAAACCACCACACCAAACTGTGCTTCTTTAATGAATGTTTTTGTGTGTTTTACTCATTTTCATATGCAGGTCATTTTTTTGTAAAATTGTGTAATAAGCTCTCTCATTTTTCTTAAATGTTTATAATAGTAGCACAGTAGTTCATTACATTCTAAAACCATAAATAGCTGTTTCCTTGTAATGAATCATTTCCAGTTTATGTGTTAAAAATGGTGTTTCACTGACCTTTTTCATACAGAGTTCTTGTCTTTGTTTTTGACAGACTAATTCAGGAAAGATGCTACTGAGTCAGAGACTGTGAGGTTGTGGGTTTTTTTTTTTTTATTTATTTTAATTTTTTTTTTACTCTGAAAATGAAAGTGCCTTCAAAGGTTTCTGATAGCTGCTATGGCCAGAGGCAGCATGAATAAGGTCCTGTCTGATGCATATAATATAGCTTGTTGAATGAATCCACATAGAAGGGGGAGATTTCTGTGAGATACATAATTAGATGATAAAGGGGTGGAGATGTGTGTGTAAGAACTGGAGCAGAGCAGCAGCAGGTTAGGGTGGAAGACAGGGGATGGTGCAAGGGAACAGAGGGACGAGATCCCATTGCCCTCTGATTTCTTCACAAATCCTGCACCCTGTTGCCTGCCCTGTAGATGTACGGATGTGTGTTTGATTTCTGTTTTGGATTAAACTAAACCTGCTTCTTTCCCATTGTCCTTTTCTATCCTGCTTCTTCATTCTGTTTTAATTTTAAGAAATGTGCTGTCTCACTTGTTTGTTCCTTCTGCCCCTGTGTGGAGGCAGCCTCAGCCCTGCGGCTTCCCCACTGTGTGAATTTGCACTTCAGTGGCACCACTTCCTGTTAGAAACCAAAGCCCGGCCCGGACTTTTCTTAGGTGTTGGGTCACACAGGAAAGGACAAGAAAAGTTCATGACTTTCTTGTGGGATGGGCTGATCAACATGATACTTGGACCTGTTTCCATGCCCCTTAGCCTCCCACCTGTCTAAGAGTAGTTGAAAAATTTAAAGATTGACCTAACCAGTTTCCAGAATCCAAATTACAGATTAGAATTAACATAGTTCAGAACCACCTGGAGAGAAATCCTGGAGAATAATATTGTTAGTTGAGTCCAAGTTAGTTTTTCTTTTTGTTAAGTTGTAGTAAAATATGCGTATTGAATTTTAGCTATTTTTTACACGGTGTTTAAGAAAGTGAAAGCTTTTTATACAGTTTCTAAGCTTGTAAACAAAGGAAATTCAAAAGTGAATAAGACATGATTCTTGTCCTCAAAGAGCAAAAGTCAAAATTAAATCCGTATCATTTCATGCAACTATATTTAACTGAAATAAGTACATACATATGTAAGCTACAAAGGTGGAAACTATTTCTTCACTATTTTATTTATTTAAAATTTATTAATCGTTTGAAAGGCAGAATTAGAGAATGAGGTAGAGCGAGATCTTCCATCAGCTGATTCATCTCCAGAGGCCATAATGGACAGGGCTGGGCCAGGCCAAAGCCAGCAGGAGCCAGAGCTGCTTCTGGGTCTCCCACATGGGTGGCATGGTTCCAAGCACTCGGACCATCTTCCAGTACTTTTCCCAGGCCACTGACAGACAGCTGGATCAGACCTGGGACAGCTCGGATAGCCAGGCTGCTCATCTGAGATACAGGAGTTGTAGGATGTGCCACAGGACCATCTTGTTCCATATTTTATAACAGAAGAAATGTTGAATATCACTTTTCATTTAATTGTCTTAAAACATACCTATTTTTAAAAAATTGCCGTTTTAACTACCAGTTAACACTTTTAAGTGTTTAATTTAAGATGATTTTTATTCCTGCTGTATGAGGACTTTAGGGAAATTACATAAAGTTTTATTAGAGAAACCAAAGAGCTAAGAACTATTGATTTCCAAATCTTTCACATTTGAAGGAATAAAACAATAGATTTTCTTTCCTTTTTCTCCCCTTCTTTATCTTCTACACATTCATTTTGGTGGTTGGAATATTACCGAATGCTCGTACCTGTTTCCTGGGATGAAGGAGGAATTTTTTGCTCTGATGGTCTTAAAGCTAAGATGATTTTTTCATATATTGAATTTGCTATCCATGTGCAATCATTCTTAGTTAAAAATATTATAAATTATGAGTATGTTTGTATAAATTATGTGTTTTATTGGCATACATTACAATGACTATTAATTGTAATTCAGAGAAAAGGTACCCAAAACTCATATGTTCTGTTAGAAAAAACTTTGCAAATCTAAATCATTTAAAGAAGGAATATTTTTATTTTACCAAATAATGTTTTCAACTCCACGGTGGGTACTCTGGAGGAACGATTATCTGGCAATTATCAAGTCATGGGACATTCGAGACCTCCAATATGTATTTGACCTGAAGTTTAGCTGTATCTCTTGTCATATGGTTATGTCATCTGATTGGTCAAGTGTGTTCCATTTGGTGTACCTACTGATTCATTTTTTTGTGTTAATGACAACAACTCTTTGCTTATAAGAAGACAGTGGATAAACCTGGGTTTTAAAAAAATTTCTTTGGGTGCCTTTCAAGCTTAGTCTATACTGGTTACTGATTATTGTGTATTGGATTGGCTTGTGGCCACCAAGTGCCAGAACCTTTGCATTCGGTGACACTATTCATTGATTTTCCCTTAAACTCTGAAAATGTCTCAATGTCCAGCATGTATAATTTACTAATGGTCATAATGGTCATAACTAATATATAGCACAATTAGGAACCTTCAAAATGAACTTGAAGGTGCAGTAGATGAGCATCAGACATAGAATATACATTTCATCTGAGTGGGTTGCAACTGAGACTTCTCAGAAAATAGTTATGAAGGAATGATAATTTGCATAACAACACTTCCTTTTACTGCCCTCTCTCCTCCTCCTCCTCCTCTTCCTCCTCCTCCTTCTCCCCTCCCCTCCCTCCTCCTCCTTCTTTGGTGAAATATGTTTAATCTTATGCCTGTTATTAAACTGCTTTAAGCTTCTTTCCAAGAATCACAGCCAAATTGAAGGATTTATTTTCTTTCCTGCGCTTTAAAACATTTCAGTCAAATGAAGTAAGCAAAAGCAAGTCAGAGAGATACTGCCTCCCTATGTTTCAGTTTATTTGCATTTGTTCATGACTTCTAAGATATTTTAAATTCCCAAAGGAGTTCACTCTCTTTAAACTCAGTTACTGATAAGTTGTTACCTGCATGGGTCTGTGAGAGATCAAAGTAAGTGTTAATTTTGTAAATAAAGTATGTTTTACCTCTGAGCTATGTTATAAAGGGAGGTTGCTGTGCCTTATTGATGCTTAGGAAAATAGTGAATTGTTACCCTTTGGAAACTGTCATGGATGAGGTAGGGGTGATATTTTCCAGCCAGTCTCGAGAATTTGAAATCTGTTGAGATTGAAATAATTTATTGTTAACAATTGTTAATTACTTGAAATTTCTGCTAAGTGCATTTGCATTCATAGGAACAAAATTTGACTTAAATGATTGATTTTTTTAAGATAGTGTTGAAATGCCTAATGACACAGAACAAGCTCTTCTCCCCAAAGTTTGTAGGAGTTGCTGTAGAACTCCCTGCCCCCCAACTGGATGCACTCTTCAGAAGGCCGATCACTGTCATCAGGGTGGTTGAGCAAAGTAGGAGTTTATTGGGAAGCACACAGCAAGGGGCCAGGCAGCCATCATCCAATTCCCAGGCTACATGAAGGATAGCAGTGTAGGTTCTTGAGGGAGAAAAGCCAGGCCCCAAAAGACAGCTGTCATGTTTTCCCTGATCTGTGGTAACAGAGTACAAAAATGTAATATATATGAGCGAGATTGACTTTCTGAAATTTGATTATTTGTGTACAGCCCTTGTCTCTACTGTTGAGGAACAGTGTTTTTATTTTTTTCCTTTTTGTTGAATTCTTTACTTAGTGGAGGGTTAAGCTTATGATTATAAAATAAACTGGAAGTATATCACTGTAAAAATTAAAAGAATAAGAAAGGAAGGAGGGGCAGGGGTCGGAGTGTGGGTGGGAGGCAGAGTGGGGTAGGAGGTATCACTTGCTCCTATATCTGTGTATATGAAATTTGTTCACCTTAAATAACTTCTGAAAATTGAAAGAAAACAGATGAGTGAAGTTGGGACTGAGTGTGTGTTAAGCCCACGTCCAAGTGCCTGAGCTCTCTGCTGTGCTCATAGTCCTTCCTCAGTTGGTCAGTAGTACCCTGTTCTTTAGGGATTTTTTTAAAAACATTGTTTCTATATTTGAAAGGCAGAGTTACACACAGAGGGAGAGACATAGAGAGAGACTGATCCACCATCCGCTGGTTCACTCCCCAAATAGTCACAATGGCCAGAGCTGGGCTGGTGTGAAGCCAGGACTTTCTTCTGGGTCCCTTACATGGATGCAGGAGCCCAAGCATTTGGGCCATCTTCCATTATTTTCCCAGGAGCATTAGCAGGGAGCTGGATCTGAAGTGGAGCAACTGGGAATCTAACTGACACTCTTATAGGATGGCGGCTTCAGAGGTGGTACTCTACCCAGTTCGCCACAGTGCTGCCCCCTTCAGGAAATTTTGATGATTGCAGAGTGGGCTTCACTGGGTCTGGGTGCAACATGCAGGTGGTGTTTACTTTTGGCTTGGTGCTTCCAGGGTTCCAGGAATAGAAACCCCTCAAGATATATGTTACCTATTGGAGAGACAAATGAGCTCCTGGATCTAGAATTAGAACTTGTGGGACTGGTGACTAAGGACCTTGTTGGGCCAGCTGTACCACTCCCTACAGAGTTAATTTTAGCTTGGGGACCTAGCATCTGTGTTCAATGCTCTGTGTAGGGGTTTGGTTTCACTAATACTGACTTGTTAATAATGCCAGATATTTTAGAGAATACTTAAATAAGTTTGGGGCCAGCGCTGTGCCCCAGCAGCTTAAACCCCAGCCTGCAGTACCAGCATCCCAAATGGGTACCAGTTCAAGGACTTGCTGTTCCACTTCCAATCCAGCTCCCTACTAATGCACCTGGAAAGGCAGCAGAGGATAGCCCAAGTCTTTAGGCCCCTGCACCCATGTGGGAGATCCGGAAGAAGCTCCTGGCTCCTGGCTTTGGAGTGGCGCAGCTTCCAGCTGTTGTGGCCATCTGGAGAGTGAACCAGGCAATGGAAGACCTCTCTCTCCTATGTTTCTCTCTCTCTCTCTGTCTCTCCCTCCCTCCCTCCCTCCCTCCCTCTGCCTCTCTGTAATTCTGCCTTTAAATAAAGTAAATAATTATTTAAAAAAAAAAAGATAAATAAGGTCAGATATATCCAGGGGCCAAACTAATTTGCACCTATGGAATTAGGATTTTGGTACAACTATTTTGTTAGTATTGTATTGGTTATGTACGTGCCTGCTCCAGTACTCTTTCTCAGCAGTTCAGCTGATTGCTCTTATTGTTATGGGCTCTTAGTGTATCAAAAGTGAAATTTTGAGCATGACTATATAATACCTAAACTCATGCTTTAGAAAATTATTACAGACATTCTTTACTAACTATAGGGAGTACAATCAAATACGTAAGTAATTAGGAGGGTAACCAAGATGTTAAGCCATGGAGGATTTACTGTTTTGCTGGATATTTGTTACCCTGTGGAGTTGGAATACAGAATGTGTTTACCCCAAAATTTATATGATTATGTATTTGTTAGAGGTGGTAACTTTTACAAAGCTCATTGTTTTTATAATGCCCACTTGATTAGAATATGATTCTACAATTACATAGTAACCATATATATGACACTGGAAATGCTTTGGTTTTCATATGAAGTTTGAGGGATATCTCTATATCTCTATAGCTTTGAGTTGCTAAATACACCTCTTTTCTTTATAAAATGCTCAGCATCATCTATTCTGTTGTAGCAGTAGAAAACAAAAGTTGTAGTGACTCCATTGGTAGTTGATGATAAATTGGTAGGGCTTGGACTCTTTCTACTTTAATCTCTTAGGGACACTATTTCAAGACCTGTTTTCTTTGAGGTTTCTAGAAACTTCAATAATCTGCTACCTGTTCACAACCAACAGTTGGTACTTCTGAATTTAATTGCCGTCTCCTCCCCTTTCTCACTGTATTGGGTTAAATAGTGTCCCCAGCAAATTCATGTCTATTTTGGAGTCTCAGAATGTGACCATTTTGGGAAATAGGATTGTTCAGATGAGATAATATTAGATAGGGTAAGCTTATCCAATACGTGGTTATAAGAGAAGAGGCACCCAGGAAAAACACCATGGGAGGGAGGCTGAGATTGGAGTCATTTATCTTTAAGCCGAGGATACCAATGATTGCCAACAACACTAGGAACTAAGAGTAAGGTATGGGACAGATTCTCTTAGAGCCTTCAGAAAGAGCAAGACCCTACCGATGTCTTGACTTTTGAACTCTGAGCTTCCAGAAGTGAGGGAATAAGTTTCTGTTGTTACAAGCCAAAGGTACAAAAAGCAGCCTCAGAGCTTCTCTATTGCAAGTCCGTCCTTAAAAAAGTGGGTAAAAATGTTATAGTTTCCTAAGTGTTAATACTACTAGAAATAGCATAAAAGTAGACTTGATATAAAAGAAGTAACGTTGTAATCCTTCAAGGAACTCACAAAACCAAGCTGAAGATCTATAGTTAGAAGTTTGAAACCACACTTCCAGTTTGGTATCCTGTGGGAAAGCTTTTGCATGCTAGGGTCCCATTCTCAGAAATTCTAATTTAATCTAGGGTGGTGCCTGGCATCTGAATGCTTAAACGTTTCCCAAGGGAATCTAGGAATACAGTGCTACAGTTGAGAATCTTGAGTGCAGAGCAGAGGTTAAGAGCCAGCAGGTTTGGAGCAGTGTTCCAAACCCTGGCTGTACCTAGCAATCACCTGCGTTGCTTTTAAAACTCACTGATGGCATGAGCATTTGGCACAGGGGTTAAGACATCACCTGCATCCCATGTTGGAGTGCCTGGGTTCGAGTCCTGGCTGCACTCCCAATTCCAGCTTCCTGCCTGTGTGTGCCCTTGCAGGCAGCAAGCGGTGGCTTAAGTACTTGTGCCTTTACCACCCACATGGGAGACCCAGATTGTATTCTAGACTTGTGGCTCTTGCCTGGCTCAGTCCCAGCCTTTGTGGGCATTTGGGGAGTGAACAAGCAGATGAGAGATCTTTGTCTTACCTTCAAATAAATGTAATCAGTATATTTAAAAACTTAAAAAGAGACACAACCTACTGATGCTTGAACCCCAGCACTGGAAGTTTTGTCATCAGTAGTCAGTGATGCCATCCTCTCAGAGGGATTTTTAAAGCTCTTCATGAATTTTAATGTGCTGCCAATGTTGAGAAGTGCTGTGCGAAAGTTCTTTACATTCCAGTGCATGGCCCGGATACTTACCATTCTACACGTTTCAAGACTCTTTCTTGTTTGGGTGTACACAGATGGATTTAGATGAATGTAAGTCTCAGCAAGATAAAAACAAATTTGTGATCTGAGTTTTCCTGCTTCACAAGCCAGCTGTGTTCCCCAAAGGGGGCCAATTAGTTCTCTGCGATTTGGGTGCTTAGGGGGTTTGGGTGGAGTGGTCACCGGTGGCTGCAGTTGGCTTGGCGTTGCTCATGTGCTTTTAACATTTACCCTTTGCCCTCCTCTTTTCTGAATCATTGGCCATCGCACTGTGGGGAAACCCACCTTTGGCCCGCATTAAGCAGTTGAGAATAAAAAGTAGGTGTTGTAAACTATGCAAGATGAGGGGATTCCTGGTGTAAAAGAACCAAGTAAGTAGAGCCATCTGGCCGAAGTGGGAGGCAGAGAGATGCTGTGGCTGCTGGTGGCTGTGGAAGTGTGTGTGTGTGTGTGTGTGTGTGTGTGTGTGTGTGAGAGAGAGAGAGAGAGAGAGAGAGAGAGAGAAGGAAGTCCATTGAGGTTGCAGAAAGGGGGTGTGATGGATGGATGTAAGTAAGCATAGGTAGCGGTGTTTATTCAGCTTAGGAATAATTTTCTTGTGTGAAATAGAAAGTGAGTATATAATAAATTACATTCCTTTTTTCCCTGAAATTCTGTTTGCAGTGAACGTGGGCACTGTGTTGTGTATGGTGTTCCTGAACCTCGTTCCTGGTTCTTGTTTTGCACTCTGCATCTAGGCTTCTCATTGGGTTGTGCTGGTGTCTAGTGTTGTTGAACATGAGATGCGTTTTTAGTATCTCTTATGCTGTGATAATGACAGATGGTTGGGACTGCATTGTTGCCATTTCTTTAGTAATGACAGTATATTTGCAGTGTGTAAGAAGACATAAAAAGATCAGACTCAGTGCGGGTGTGTGTCATGTAGAAGGCTCAGCAGGAATGCCACTTGCTGACTGACTTTTCATTTTGGGCTGGTTTGCCTGTCTAGTCCACGTGCTTAGCTAGCCTTCTGATGACCAGAGCTCTGTTCCTTTTTGCTTGTTTGTTTCCAAGCTCCACTGCTGGCTTGGCTGCTGTCAATCTATGTTGAGGCCTGTGGTCTAGCTAGTGATGACATTAAGGAGATCTCATTGTTGGTGAATTTCTTTGAGGTTGGTTTCTGCACTATACACTTGAGGACAGCTCTTCAAAGTAATAATAGTTGTAACTATCTGAAATTCTTCTGTGTCTGCCAAGGACTCTGGCATTATTGAGTTTTCATATCAATCTTTTGAAGTAGATGATAGCTCTTCTGTTTTACTGGTAGACGGCTGTTCCTTAGCTTTGTGATTTGGAAGTAACCAGTGGCATTCTGGCAAACTGCTTTCTGAGTAAAATGCCTTCATGGGCATTTGGCCATTGATTGCCTTGATGTGGAAACAGACTGTATGGATTTCAGCTTACTAAAGTGCAGTCAGAGGTGTGAGAGATGGCTGTGATCAGCTTTCTGGAGCCTTTGCTAGCCAGCTGCAGCCCCTCACTGGATCCTACACCAAAGCTAATGTTCTTTTTGTTTTGTTATGGGGTCTTCCCCCCTGCCCCCACTTATTCAGAGTGATTATTTTACAGAATCTCCTACATCACTATCTCAAGAGCATCATGTCCTGTTTGTAGCTTTTCCTATGAAAAGTTTCTTAAGGAGCAGGCATTTAGCCTAGTGGTTAAGTTGCCCATATTCCATAACAGAGTGCCTGGGCTTGACTCCCGGCTCCTGCTCTTGACTCCAGCTTCCTGCCAGTGTAGACCCTGGGAGGCAGCAGTGGTGACTCAATTGACTGGGTTCCTGCCACCCACATGGGAGACTTGGGTTGTGTTCCCGATGGCCTTGTTCCTGGTTGCAGGACCAGTCCCAGGCATTGATCGCATGTGGGGAGTGAACCAGCAAATGGAAGGAAGCTTGGACTCTAAGCATCTCAGATAAATAAATACAAATTCAAGAAAAAAGTGGTTTTTTTTTAAAGATTTATTTTATTTATTTGAAAGACAGAGTTACAGAGAGAGGTAGAGCCAGAGAGAGAGGTCTTCCATTCCACTGGTTCACTCCCCAAATGACTGCAACTGAGCTGAGCTTATCCAATGACGGGAGCCAGGAGCTTCCTCCAGGTCTCCCACGCAGGTGCAGGGGCACAACGACTTTGGCCATCTTCTACTGCTTTCCCTGGCCATAGCAGAGAGCTGGATGGGGAGAGGAGCAGCTGGAACTTGAACTGGTGCCCATATAGGATGCTAGTACTGCAGGCTGGGGCTGTAACCCACTGCACCATAGCGCCGGCCCCCAAAAGTGGTTTTTTTTTTTTTTTTTTTTTGACAGGCAGAGTGGACAGTGAGAGAGAGAGAGACAGAGAGAAAGGTCTTCCTTTGCCGTTGGTTCACCCTCCAATGGCCGCCTTGTACGGCGCTCTGCGGCCGGCGCACTGCGCTCATCCGATGGCAGGAGCCAGGTGCTAGGTGCTTTTTCCTGGTCTCCCATGGGGTGCAGGGCCCAAGCACCTGGGCCATCCTCCACTGCACTCCGGGCCACAGCAGAGGGCTGGCCTGGAAGAGGGGCGACCGGGACTAGAACCCGGTGTGCCGGCGCCGCAAGGCAGAGGATTAGCCTGTTGAGCCACGGCGCCGGCCTCAAAAGTGTTTCTTGATAATAGGGAATTGTCATCAACTCTGAACTTTCAGAACCCTGATTCAACTAAAGCAGAATGAATAGAAATAATTTATTACAACAAGTTATTGCTGTCATTCTTGATGAGAAAAGTGTGGGTAGAGTATCAGGTAAAATGCCAGATGTGAGGAGCAGTTTTACAAATTTACTAGTAATAAGTCAAACTGATTTTACTCATGACACCAACTGTTCTGAGTTTAATTCAAAAAGCTGCTATCTTTCCATGCTGCCTTTTTCTCTGTGTAGCTTCACCTGAAGCCTCTTCCCCGAGATAGGGCTAGCAGGAGCAGACTCGAGAGGGCTTTGAATCTTGATGGTGATGGAAAATCATGTGAATTGTCAGTTTATTTTTTTCCTCCAAAATTGCGCAGGAAGCGGCAGGTGTTAAAAATCTATCCATTTCATATTTTGATGGAAAAGTCTAAACACTTGTCTAATCTCTTTCCCTTTATCTATTTCTTCCTGGTTGTAAATCTCTGAAAACATGTGTCTTGGAGAGTTCTCATTTTTCCAGGTTCTCGGTATAATACCAACTTCCTTAAGAACTGGAGTGCATTTTAAATCACTGTATTTTGTCAAGTTTCCAGCTAATGTAAGCGCTTGAGTGTGATGTATTGGGCATTGCTGCAGCGGCACTGCCATCTTTGTAGGATTTGCCCCGTAGTGATCAGTGGATCCATCTCCATCTCTTTTTTTTTTTTTTCTTTCTTCAGCAGGGCTGTGATGGATAAATAGGCAATAGAGCACTTCACTCATTTGCTAACACGGGCTGCTTGCCTTTTTTTTTTTTTTTTTTTTTTGCATTACTTTAGTGATTTAGTGGCTTTAGTTCACAACTACTGTGTAATTTTAAAGAAACCAAATGTTATTAAATAAAATTTTGACAGTTGCTTCTTGAAGTATACATGCATGAAAATATGTTTTAGTGAATACAGATATGAGGCTAATCAGGTCTCTTGTAATCCAATTCCATGGCAGGATGATCTTGTTTTAAAGGCTGGCTGGAATTTTCCTCTGCTTTCCCAGCTTGTCAAACCCCTTTAAGGCCTGGCGATAGGCCATGGGATTTCGTTCCCCACAAAGCAGAATGTCATTGTATATTTGATCCCTGAAGCTTTTGGACTTGCTGATATTTCATGACTGCCTGACACTTACGTTTAAGGTCCAGGCCGTGACACAGAGCAAGGAGAGCATGTGGATGCAGGGACCAGGGCCCCGAGTTTTGTTCCTGTTACAGAGGTAGCTGCAAGAAAAGGCCTTAGGGTTTCGAGGGTGTTTTGCAGTCTGGACAATTTATTTTGCTTTTTCTGAGGAAATAAAAAAGTAGAGTTTTAATCTACTTAAAATGTTAAAATCTGAAGCATTTTTCACCAGAACAAGAAATTTTCAGGAAAAGAATAAATTTTGCTAAATGATCATAAAAAAGAGATGCAAAGCTGTATTGATTCGTTTTCTGCTTTTATTTAAATGTGTGATGTTACATCTTTGATTTCAAGGGACTTGTAAGTTAAAAATGTGTGTTGTGAGTAAGCTTTTTGACAGTGGAATCAGATGTTCAGTATGAACAACTTAAGTGGAAACAGCTCTCCCACTGTGATAATTCTATCATTTTGGACTAGTTTATGATGAATATGTTTATTACCCAAAGAGAGTTGCAGTGAAATAGAATTAAATTCAATTGCTCTAAGGCTGAAACTCATTGCAGCTTGCAATCTTTATATGGACAGGTAATAGTATGGGAATAGAGCTACATTTTTTGGTATGGAAAGTTGAAAAGTGAGTTCCATTTTGAAGACCATTTTTAAGCTTAATTTCAGTAGAAAAGGCCAACCTTAATTTCTATGTTTGTTTTCAACATGTAGTAAAATTTAATTTCATGCCTATGCACATGTACGTCAGTTCCCAAATAATCCTAAAACAAGATTTCTGATGTGTCCCAGTTATCAGTTGTCATTGAAGGCCTCTACATGAAAAAAGTCAGCCCCTCATAAGTCATTATACATTATAATTATTTTTTTCCTTCCTAAGCTTTAAAAGAAATACATTTAACCTATATATGCCTTGTATTTTCTGTTGAGTAGCTAAAACATGCCAGATATTGGGTGGTTATTTTCGTAAGATTTTAGCTTCTTAGATCTTGCTTAACCATCCACGATGAGGCTGGGATGATGCTTTTGTATTTTAATGTTTAAGAGTAAGAATTTCCATTGTAACATTAAATGTTTAGGAAAAGCTATATTTTTTAATGATCTGAAAGTGACCCATTTTCAAAGTTTTGCTCGCCTTGTTGAAGGTTTTGTTTTTGTTTTTTTAAAGATTTATGGCAGTGGGAGAGGTGAGAGGGAGAGAAAGAGAGAGGGAGGGAGAGATAGAGACATAGAGAGAGAGATTGATCTTCCTTTCACCAGTTCACTCCAAAATGGCTGCAGTGGCTGCAGCTATGTCATGCTGAAGTCAGGAGCCTGGAGTTTCATCCGCGTTTCCAATGTGAGTGCGGGGGCCATCTTCTGCTGCTTTCCAAAGTGTATTAGCAGGGAGCTGGATCAGAAGTGGAACAGCCGGAATCCAAATGGCAACCATATGGGATGCTGGTATGCTATGGCTTTACCAGCTAAACCACAGCACTGGCCCTGAGATAGTGTAAGGACCCTAGTTTAATGAGAATATTGACAATGGCTATAAACAATAATTGAATGGAAAAATGACCATTTCAACCCTTCTCACCACAATGCTGGCCCCACTTTGTTCAAGTTTTATGGATGAATACATTCTACAAAGCTCCTCAGCTGTACTAAGCACCTCTTAGACTGTGTGAGTTAGGTCACTTTTTTGAGATAATTAGCTGTTTATTATGAATAAGAAACAAAATAACTAGGAGGTATGATGAAAGAGAGGGAAAGATCCTAAGAAGTTTCTAGTGAGTAAGGGATTTGAAAGTGAAGAATTTATTGTGCAGATCACTATTACTGATTTAAAAATTTTTATTTTGTTCTTATTGATAAAAGGTATGCACTTCATAAACTTCTTTATAGTTTTGTTTTGACCCAGAAACCTTTTATTGAAGATATGCAAACTTCATGCAAACTTCGTAAATACAACTTTAGAAACACACTGAATCTTCCCACCCTACCCACTGTGGTGAGGTGAAACTTCATTGTGGTTTTGATTTGTGTTTCCCTGATGACTAATGATCCAGAGCATTTTTTTCATCTGTCTGTTGGCCATTTGGATTTCCTCTTCTGAAAAATGTCTGAGTCCTTTGCACATTTCTTAACTGGGTTGTTTGTTTTGTTGTTGTTGAGTTTCTTGAGTTCTTTATATATTCTGAATATTAGCCCTTTAGAAGCTGCATAGTTTGCAAATAAATTCTCCCATTCTGTCCATTGCTGCTTCACTTTGCTGAGTATTTCTTTTGCAGTACAGAAGCTTTTCAGCTATATGTAATCCTATTTGTCCATTTTGGCTTTGATTGTGTCTCTGGGGTCTTTTCGAAGAAGTCTTTGCCTGTGCTAATGTCTTACATTTTTTTTCAATATTTTCTAGTAATTTGATCATACTGGGTCATAGATTCAGGTCTTTGATCCATTTTGAGTGGATTTTTGTGTAAAGTGTAAGCTATGGGTCTTGGGTGAATGCAGAGGTCCCATTTTCCCAGCCCCATTTATTGAAGAGACTGTCCTTGCTCCAGGGGTTGATTTTAGCTCCTTTGTCAAAGGTAAGCTGGTTGTAGATGTGTGGATTTTTTTTCCTGGAGTTTCTGTTCTGCGCCGTTAGTCTATCTGTTTTTGTGCCAGTACCAGGCTGTTTTGATTATAACTGTCCTGTAGTGTGTCTTGATATCTGGTATTGTGATGTCTCTGGCTTTGTTTTTGTTGTATAAGATTGCTGTAGTTATTTGAGGTGTTTTCTGTGTTTCCATATGAATTTTAGCATTATTTTTTATCTATCTCAGAAGAATATCCTTGATATTTTGATTGGTATCGCACTGAATCTGTTAGTTGCTTTCAGTAGTATGGACATTTTGATGATATTCTCTGAATTCATGAACATGGAAGATTTTTCCATTTTTTGTGTCTTTTATGTCTTTCTTTAATGCTTTATAATTTTCATTTAGAGATCTGTGATATCCTTGATTAAATTTATTCCAAAGTATTTGATTTTGCAGCTATTCTGAATGGGATTGATTACAATGACATACTTTGAATTTTATTCATAATCACAAGCTTAACCCTCCTCTAAAGAATTCAGCAAGTCATAAATAGAAAGACCGTTATTCTTCAGAAGCATAGTTAAGGGCTATAAACAATTATCAAATCTCAAAATGTCTATTTTGCTCATATACATTATTTCTTTTTGGTACAGTGTATATTAGTTACCACAAATCAGGGAAATTGTGATTTATCTTTTGGGGACTGGCTTTTTTCACTAAGAATAATGGTCTCCAGTTGCATCCATTTTGTTGCAAAAGACACTATTTCATTCTTTCTTATGGCTGTGTAGTATTCCATAGTGTATATATACCACATTTTCCTTTATCTAGTCATCAGTTGATGGACATCTGGGTTGAATCCATGTCTTAGCTATTGTGAATTGAGCTCCAATAAATATAGGGGGAAAGATAACTCTTTAATATGGTAAATTCATTTCCACTGATAGTTCTAATTTCAGATTTCTGAGGAATCTCCAAACTATTTCCATAATGGTTGTTCTAGTTTACATTCCCACCAAGAGTGGATTAGGACATTTTTCTCCCACATCCTCCTTAGCATTTCTTGCTTTGATTTTTTTGCATGATAGCCATTCTAACTTGGATGAAGTGAAACCTCATTGTGGTTTGGATTTATACTTTCCTAGCTAGTGATTTCCCAGGCTAGTAGTCTTGAGCATCTTTCATTTGTCTTTTGTCCATTGGTATTTCATGCTTTGAAAAATGCCCATTTTAACTGGATTGCTTGTTTTGTGGTTGCGTTTCTTGAGTTCCTTCTATATTCTTGACAGTAATCCTTTATCATATATATATAGTTTGCAAATATTTTCTCCTATTCTGTCATTTGCCTCTGTTGAGTGTTTTCTTTGCTGTGCAGAACCTTCTTATCTTGAAGTAATCTCATTTATCTCTTTTTGCCTTTACTGCCTGTGCTTCTGGGGTCTTTTCTAAGAATTCTATGCCTATGCCAATGTCTTAGAGTATCCCATATGTGTTTCTATAGTAATCTGATGATATCAGCTCTTAGATTTAGATCCCTGACCCATTGTGAGTTGATTTTTGTTTAGGGTTTAAGGTAAAGGTCTTTTTCATGCTTTTCAATGCAGAGATCCCCCAACACCATTTGTTGCAGAGATTGTCCATTCTCCAGGGTATTAATTTTAGTTCATTTGTCAAAAATTAATTTCTGGAATCTGTAGTCTGCTCCATTGGTTGATATATCTGTTCTTGTGCCAATATCAAGCCGTTTTGATTGTAACTGCCCTATAACATGTTTTGAAATCAGGTGTTGTGATGCCTCCAGCTTTATTTTTATTGCTAGGATTGATATAGCTATTCAGGGTCTCTTGTGATATGCAGGGTCTCTTGTGATTCCATATGAATTCTAGGGTCATTATATCCAAATCCAAGAAGAACATCTTTTGTATTTTTATTGGGATTGCCTTGAATCTGTAAACTGCTTTGAATGGTATGCTCATTTTGATGTTACCAATTCTTCCCATACATTTGGTAGAGTCACAGACACTGAATGGGAGAGACAGAGAGAAAGGTCTTCCATCCATTAGTTCCCTCCCCAGATGACTGCAACGGCCGGAGCTGAGCTAATCAGAAGCCAGGAGCCAAGAGCTTCTTTTGGGTCTCCTATGTTGGTGCAGGGTCCCAAGCATCTCAACCATCTTCTACTGCTTTCCAAGGCTGTAGCAGAGAGCTGGATTGGAAGTGGAGCAGTTGGGACTAGAACCTGTGCCCATGTGGGATGCTGACACTGCAGGCAGTGGATTAACCTATTGAGCCACTGCACTGGCCCCAAGACTATTGATTTTTTTTAACTTTTATTTAATAAAATTTCCAAAGTATAGCTTTCTGATTACAGTGGCTTTTTACCCGCACAACCTCTGCCACCCGCAGCCATCCCATCTCCCGTTCCCTCTCCCATCCCATTCACATCAAGATTCATTTTCAATTATCTTTATATACAGAAGATCAATTTAGTATATACTAAATAAAGATTTCAACAGTTTGCACCCACACAGAAACACAAAGTGTAAAGTACTGTTTGAGTACTAGTTATACCGTTAATTTGCAAAGTACAACACATGGGGAGTAAGTGCATAGTGACCCCTGTTGTTGACTTAACAATTGATACTCTTGTTTATGGCATCAGTAATCACCTTAGGCTCTTGTCATGAGTTGCCAAGGCTATGGAAGCCTTTTGAGTTTGCCAGCTTCGATCTTATTCAGACAAGGTCATAGTCAAAGTGGAAGTTCTCTCCTCCCTTCAGAGAAAGGTACCTCCTTCTTTGATGGCCCATTCTTTCTGCTGGGATCTCACTCACAGATTAGGTTATTATTATTATTATTATTAGGCTGCAGTGTCTTGGCTTTCCATGCCTGAAATACTCTCATGGCTTCTTCAGCCAGATCTGAATGCCTTGAGGGCTGATTCTGAGGCCCGTCTATTGATTTTTGAATGTTGATTTTATATCCTGCAACTTTGCCAAACTTTTTTCTGAGTTCCAGTTGTCTCTTAGTGGAGTGTTTTGGTTTCCCTACGTATAGGATCATCTTCAAACAGGCGTAGTTTGACTTCTTCTGTTCTAGTTTGTATGTCTTTGATTTCTTTTTTTCTTGTCTAATGCCTCTGGCTAAAGCTTCCAGAACTGTGTTGAGTAGTAATGGTGAGAGTGGGCATCGTTTTATACTTCTAGATCTTAGTGGAAATGCTTGCAGCTTTCCCCCATTCAGTATGGTACTGGCTTTGGATTTGTCATGTATTGCCTTGGTTGTGTTGAGTTATGTTTCTTATATACCCAGTTTGCTTACGGTTTTTATCATGAAAGGTTGCAGTGTTTTATCAAATGCTTTCTTTGCGTCTACTAAGATAATCATCTGATTTTTATTCCTCAGTTTGTTAATGTGATATATCGTATTTGCTTATTTGCATATATTGAGCATTTTCTCCATACCAGGGATGAATCTCACTTGGTCTGGGTGAAAGAGCTTTCTGATTTGTTATTGAATTTGATTCACTAGTATTTTATTGAGTATTTTTGCACGTGTTCATCAGGGATTTTGGTATGTAGTTTTCTCTTGTTGGCCTCATAGAAAGATTTGGAAGGATTCGCTCCTGTTAATTGTTTTGAATAGTTTGAGAAGACTTGGGGTCAATTCTTTAAAAGTTTGGTAGAGGGGATGGTACTGTGGTGTCATGGGTAAATCTGCCACCTGCAGTGCTGGCATCCCATATGTGTGCTGGTTTGAGTCCTGGATGCTCCATTTCCAATCCAGCTCTCCGCTGTGGCCTGGGAAGTCACTAGAGCATTCTATCCACAAGGGAGACCTGGAGGAGGCACCTGGCTTCGTATAGGCACAGCTTGACCATTGTGGCTATTTGGGGAGTGAAACAAAAAATGGAAGACCTCTCTTTGTCTCTGTCTCTGCCTCTGCCTCTCTGTAACTCTGACTTTAAAATAAATAGGTAAATCAAAAAAAAAAGTTTGGTAGAATTTGGCAGTGAAGCTATCCAGTACTGGGATTTTCTTTGTTGGCAGGGTCTTTATTACTGATTCCATCTCTGTCTTGGTTTTTGGTCTGTTTTGGTTTTCTGTGTCTTCATGACTCAATTTTGGCAGATTATGTGTGTATAGAAATCTATTTCTTTTAGATTTTCCAGTTTATTGGCATTTAGCTGTCTATAGTAATTCCTGATGATTCCTTTTATTTCTATATTGTCCATTTTAACATCTCCTTTTTCATTTTTGATTTTACAAATCTGGGTCTTCTCCTCTCTCCTTTTTTTGGTTAGTTGGGCCAATGGTGCATCAATTTTATTTATTTTTTTCAAAAACATTTCCTTTATTAATCTTGTGTATCTTTGTTTCAATTTTGCTTATTTTCTAATTTTAATTATTTTTTACTCCTAATTTTGGTTTTGATTTGTTGTTTTTCTGGATGCTTGAGTTGTATTGTTAGGTCATATATTTGATGCCTTCCCAATTTCTTGAGATCGCCACTAATTACTGTAACCCTTCTTAACATTGCTTTTGCTGTATGCCATATGTTTTCATATTGATCTTTCATTCATTTCTCAAAATTTTTTGATTTCCCTTTTGATTTCTCCTATGACACACTGTTTATTCAGGTGCTTGTTATTTAGTTTCCATGCATTTTCATGTTTTCTGGAGCTTCTTAAATTGTTAATTTCCAGCTTCATTGGTCAGAAAAGATGCATGTTGGGGGCCAGTGCTGTACTGTAGAAGGTTAGGCCTCCACTTGCAGTGCCAGCATCCCATATGTATACTGATTCGAGTCCTGGTTGTTCCACTTCCAATCCATCTCCCTGGTAATGTGCCTGAGAAAGCAGCAGGAGATGGCCCAAGAGCTTTTTATCTCTGCACCCATGTAGCAGTCCTGGAAGAAGATCCCAGCTTATGGCTTTGGCCTCAGTCAGCCCTAGCCATTGTGGCAATTTGGGGAATCAGTTGATGGATGATATTTCTCTCTCTCTCTCTCTCTCTCTCTCTCTCTCTCTCTCACTGTCTCTGCCTTTCAAATAAATTAATTGATTAAAAATACAAGCAAAGCTACATGGTATGATTTCAGTTCTTTACAATTTGTTAAGATTTGCTTTATGGCCTAGTTTATGGTCTAATCTGGAGAAGGTTCCATGGACTGATGAAAAGAATGTGTTTTCTGCATCTGTAGGATGAAGTGTTCTGTAGATACCAGTTAGGTCCATTTAGTACATAGCATAGATTAGCTTTGTCATTTATTTGTTTTGGTTTCGTTTTGTTTTTGTCTATTTGATCCATCCATTTATGAAATGGGGACGTTACAGTCCTAATTATTATTGTATTGGAGTCTGTATCTCCCTTAGATCCATTAACATTTGTTTTAAATCTCCAGCTGCCATAGCATGGGTTTGTTTATGTACATTTAATATAGTTACATCTGCTTGTTTAATTCGTCCCTTAGTCATTACATAATGCTTGTTTACATCTCTTTTAATAGTTTAACAGTTTTTTGGTAAAGTTTATTTTGTCTGATAGTGGGATGGCTGCTCCTGTTTGTTTCTGCTTTTTGTTAACATGGAATATATTTTTCATACTTTCACTTTCAGCCTTTGCATATCTTTGTAGGTGGGATATGTTTCTTGTAAGCAACAAAGAATGAGTCTTTTTTTTTGAATTTTTTAAAATTTATTTATTTGACAGAGTTAGTGAGAGAGAGACAGAGAGAGAGAGAAAGGTCTTCCTTCCATTGGTTCACCCCCTAAATTGCGGCTATGGCCGGAACTATGCTGATCCAAAGCCAGGAGCCAAGTGCTTCTTCCTGGTCTCCCATGCAGGTACTGGTGCCCAAGCACGTGGGCCATCCTCCACTGCCTTCCCAGGCCACAGCAGAGAACTGGACTGGAAGAGGAGCAACCAGGACAGAATCCAGCACCCATATGGGATGCTGGCGCCGCAGGTGGAGGATTAACCAAGTGAGCCATGGCACCTGCCCAATGGGTCTTATTTTTTTAACTCACTCAACTAGTCTGTATCTTTTAATTGGAGAATTTAGGCTATTTACATTCAAGGTTATTTTTGATAAATAATTAATTGGTCTTACATTTTCTCTAAATATTCCTATTGTTGATTTTGGATTTCCTTTGTGCTTTTACTAAGATATTATCTGCCGGGTCCGGCACCGGTACACATGGGAAGATTCTTTTATTTATTTATTTATTTTTTTGACAGGCGGAGTTAGACAGTGAGAGAGAGAGACAGAGAAAAAGGTCTTCCTTCCGTTGGTTCAACCCCCAAATGGCCGAAGTCAGGAGCCAGGTACTTCTTCCTGGTCTCCCATGAGGGTGCAGGGCGCAAGAACTTTGGTCATCCTGCACTGCCTTCCCGGGCCACAGCAGAGAGCTGTAGTGAAAGAGGAGCAACTGGGACTAGAACCTGGTGCCCATTTGGATTGCCGGCACCGCAGGCAGAGGATTAACCAAGTGAGCCACGATGCCAGCCCCAAGGAAGATTCTTAAAAAACAAAGAGATTATCTCCCTTCACATTTATTTCAGGATTCTGACTTTCTGTGTTTATGTATGTAGCACATCTCATTTGTAAGGCTGAATGAGTGGTGACAAATTCTTCAGTTTCTCTTGTTTTGGAAGGGCTTCATTTCACCCTCATTTATAAATGAGATCTTTTCTGGTAAAGTATTCTGGAGTGACAGTTTTTATCTTTTAGAACTTGGAATGTTTCTTTCCATTCTCTCCTTTCCTTTGGGGATTATTTTGAGAAGTCAGCTGTCAGTCTTATTGGAGATTTTCTCTTGTGTACATTTTATAATCTTTTCTTTATGTTTCACTTTGGAAAGTTCAATTGTAATGTGTGATAGTGAAGATCTTTTCTGATCACACCTATTAGCAGTTCTATTTGCTTCCTGTCCTTGGATGTCCAAATCTTTCTTATAATTAAGGATATTTTGCTAATAATTCAGTAACTGTATCATCTAAAATATTCCCTTTATATACCTCCAGGAGCTCCTAATACATGTATGGTCATTTGATAGTGTGCCATAAATCTCAGACACTATTTTTAGTATTTGTAATTTTTCTTCTTCTTCCTCTTCCTCCTCCTCCTGCTATTCCTCTTTCTCTCTTCTTTTCTTTTTTTTAATCTCTCAGATCTTTTCCAAGAATTTGTCTTCTAGCTCAGATATTATTTCTTCCGCATCATGTGGTCTGTTAAGGCTTTCCACTGGAGTTTTTATTTGATGTATTCTTCATTTCCAATATTTCAGTTAGATTTCTCTTCAATATTTCTGTCTCTTAACAGAATTTCTCACCCATGTCATGTATGAATTTCTTTAACTTAAAACATTTTTCTGTGTATTTTTTGAGTAATCTTATAATCATTCTTTAGAATTTCTTTTCAGGCATTTCATCATTCATCTTCACATTGTAGTATTGAAGTGTTGTTTTCCCTTTGGGGAATTATACTGTTCATGTTTCTTGTTTTTCTACATTTAACTTTAGACTTTGTGTTAATGCTTGTTGGTATTCTTCTCTGAGGTCTCTTATCCTTGATGTATGTCTCTGTGGCTTACTGGATTATCTGTTCCTTCAATGCATGTCCAGTGGCATGTGCTGGGTGGGGCCAATGATCCCCAGCTAGTGCTTGAAGGTGGGGCAAGAGTCCAGAGTGACACTGGAGTTTGGTGTGGTGGATCCCTGCTGTAGTCAACACAGGTAAGTGTCTGATGACATTGCTGGCATGATCACTGCCTCACCCCCTGTCTTCAAGGTGAGCTAGCTACCCAGGTGAGCCCATGGTGGCTATACACCCTACCCACGCAGGTGCATGACTCAGACAGAGGATCTGTGCTCTCCTCAGTGTGAGCATAGAGCTGTCTCTGATTACCAACTCCAGGCACTCAGGGAACTCTGATCCTAGTCATTGCCCAGAGACCCAGCCACACCCCATGCCCTATTGCACATAGTCACAAAATTCCCACACTAATAGCGGGTGTGGCTGTCACTGTCACAAGGAGCAGGGGACCATTGTCATCCCCACAAGCCTCCTCATCTGTGGAGAGAGCTAAGGCATTCCCAGAGCCAACTGCCTGTCTGATGGAAGTTGATTGGTGCTCCGCTTGGAACGCTGAGCCTTAGTGCCTTGATACAGTGAGTGGAGGGCAGTGCTTCACAGGCCTACATGGTCGCTCTGCCCTATGCAGCCCTCCATCCCAGACTCAGTCTGTTGGGACTGCAGATTCATTCCTCCAATAAAATCCCCCAGTTGCACACAATTTCCCCTACAAACTTCTCTCCAGCTCTTCCCTTGGAATGCAGTTGCTCCCCTCTGATTTATCTTTATCCCCTCCCTTCTGTTCCTTTCTGTGGTCAAAATCAGCACATCTTTTCCCTATTCAGCCATCTTGGATCTTTCCCTGTTAATCCCAATTTAAATTGGTAAAATGCCATTGAGGTTTCCTGTGTTCAGAATGCTGTCTTTATATACAAAGATACTTCAAAATGCACATGGAAAAGTGGAATTAAAAAATAAATTTGTTGTAAAATTTTTTTGAAACCCATGTTTTTTTTTTTTCAGAAAATGTAATTTCCATGAACTTTTTAAAGTCTCTGCACATGCCTGTTCTTAAAAATATTGTCACTAAAGCAAGGATGCTAAAAAGCTTTTGTAAAATATATTTTTAAAAAAGTTTATTTAGATCCAGAGAAATAGGAAGAGAACACTCTCATCTGCCTCCTGGTTCACTCTCCAAATGCCTAGAGCAACCGGCGTTGGGACAGGGCCCACGCTGGGAGTAGAGAAGTCATGTCCCCGTCTCCCAGGTGGGTAGTATGTACTCAGTTACTTGATTTAGTGTTGCTGCCTCTCAGAGTCGGCACTAGCAGGAAGCTCAAGTCACGAGTTGGAAGTACAGATGGTACCCAGATAATCTGAGAAGGGCCATGGGCATCTTAACTCGCATGTTAACTGTTAGGCCATCTGCTTGCCCCACTAACTTATCTTTTAATTCCATCTTACACAAACACTTTGAGGTACACTTTTACAAATGCGTGTGTGTAACAGTAACTGTAAGGACCCTGACAGGTCTCATGGCCTTGTCTGCCGCAGCTCTGACTTCTCAGGTTTATCTGTGACAGGGCGGAGGACGCCAGCTCGGAGCTGGCAGCCCCCACTGACTGATGCACTCCCTTGTACACCTGCCTGGTCTCTAGCCGAGTTGATAGTGCCTCTTGATGACCATCTGCTCTGATAGTTTCTTTCTTGCCTCGTCTTCTCTCTGGGAAATGGGCAACCATTGATATGCTTGAGTTTCTGTTGTTGTTGTTGTTTAAGATTGATTGATTTTGAAAGTGTTGCAGGGAGAAAGACAGAGAGGATCCCCAATCCTTGGGTTTACTCTCCCAGATGGGTAAAATGCCCAGACCTGGGCCAGAAGCCAGGAGTTTTCCTTTGGGTCTCCCACATGGGAGATAGGTGCCCAAACTCTGGGGTCATCTTCCACTGCTTTTCCCAGGCAATTAGTAGGGAGCTGGATCAGAAGCGGAGCAGCTGGGACATGAACCAAAACCCATACGGTGGTGGCTTTATCAGCTATGCCACATCACTCACTCTGAGCCTTTGCTTTTGTATTATTCCATTGTTATTTGGCCAGTTGATTCCAATGCAGAGCAATTTTTTTAAAGACATATGTGCAAGTAGAATGTGTGTGTGTGTGTGTGTGTGTATGTAAAATTTCTCTTTTTGAGAGTTGCCAGCTTATCTCAGGAAAATCTCTTTCTGTCTTAACATTTATAATAAAAAGGTAATTACTGTGTTTGCTGTCCCATCCCTTTCTGTGGCAATGCTAAACTTGCGTATGTATATATTTAACAACTTGATTAAAATTTAACTTCCTATTAAAATTTTTTGACCCTGATTAAGATGCAGTATCAAATAGAATGAAGTAATTATGTACAGAGGGTATAAGCTCAGACTTCCTGAAGATGGATGATTTATATGTGTTGCTCTTTTTTAGATTGAGGGTATTTATTTCTTCATTTACTTCTATTACCTTTGGACCAAAATGTAATTCACATGCAGGAAAGTGCATACAGTACAAATATACAAATGGATGAACACTGAGCAAATGACCATATATGCATTCACCTTGATCAAGTCATAAAACATTAGCATTAGCTACTTGTATTAGAGTTAACTTTATGCCATCTCTATCACCATAGACAGTTATCTGTCCGTAAATACCACAGGGATTCAAGAGTGCTCTTCCGAACCTGGCTTCTTTTTTTGGCATCTAGCAGTGTTAGTCTTTTTCTGTTGTTGTATAATATTCCATTATGTGAAATGTATTAAAAATAAAGTTCACATAGGCTGATTTATCCTTTTTATTGCTGATAAGGCCCTTGGTCTATTTCTAGTTTTTAGCTGTTAGGAATATTCTGCTGTGAATTTTTCAAAGTGCTTTTTGGCACCCTAAGTACATATTTCTGCATGGCATATTCCTGACTGTGGGACTTTTAGTGAGAATGTGTTTGCATCTTAGTACATGCTGTCAAATAGTTGTCCTGTGTGACTGTGCCAGTTTGGACTTTAATCAGCAGTGTACAAGGGTACTTCAGAAGTTCATGAAAAATGGAATTAAGAGGTAAGTTCATTTTGGTACAAAAATATTTAAATCCCTGTATGCAAGGAGTCATCAAAAAGTCCATTGAAAATGTACATTAGTAAAAAACTATGCATAGATTTAAAAATTTTTTGCGCTAGAGAAGCGTGTCATATTTTGAGCACCTTTATATGAGAGTTTCAGATGTGCCATATCCTCAGTGTTCTCTGTGTTTTCTATTTTTGCCATCTAAAGTCTCTGTGTGTTGGTGGTTCATGGTTTTAATTTATGCTTTAATGATCAGCTTTCATATGTTAATGACCCCATTGACTTTATCTTGGGAGAGACTGAGTCAAGGTTTTTTTTTCCCATTAAAAACTGGCTTATTGTTTGTCTTTTGTTTTTATCTCTTTTCTGTTTCTTTCAAAAATTGAACCAAAGTCAAAATTCAGTATGCTATTTGGCAGAGAGGATCAGAGTCATGGAAAAGTTAGTCGGGTAGAAATACTTGGTTTTTGTTAAAATTTATTTTCATTTTCAAATAATGTTCATTGAATATCTTGTCTGTATGTTTGTAAACGGGTATTATTTGGTTTAAGGATTTTCTAAGACGCGTGCAAAGACAGTGAGAATACTTGGTCTTGAGTGCTTTGGTAACGAGGACCAAGAAGGGAACCCAGCGTAGGCTCTGAGGTTAAGAAAGCCTTTCTTTCCCCCGTGTGACAGTGACAGAAGGAGCCACAGGTGAGATACAATGTTGCGGTAAAGCAGATGGAAATGCCTGCAAGGAATGGCATTCCAGGTAGAGGGGACAGCATGCGAGTCACTCACGTGTGAAGTACGTTTGACGATGGTGCCGGTGGAGGCGAAGGGTACCTGTGAGTGCAGAGGAAACTCAAGTATTCATGTGCCAGACCCTGTGGGAGTCATGAGGACACTTGAGTGAATGGTGGTAACAACTCCATTCATGGTTATAACCTACATTTACATTCCTGTATGCTGGACCCCGTGCTACACTCTTTACTTGCATTATTTCGTTAGATTCCCATGGCTAACTGAGGGCATAAACACAGTTGTCATTTTTCTTCTATATTTGAGGAAACTGGTTTTAGGCCAAGTAACTTCATTAAGCCCTGTAATGCTGTGTGTTCACTGAATTTGTAATCTAGTGGGGACTTCATGAACTCACAGACAGTACATACACAAATAGAGTGTGTGTTGAGGGTTACAGTAGCATTAAACTAGATGTGAGTCTGTAATGACAGTAGTAAGGCTTCTAAGAGATTGGAAGAGATTACAGGAATAAACATTTTCTGACATTGTTTTACAATTACATGGATCTACTCGCTTAGGTTATATAATGTACTGATTCTGTGTGTAATTTATATGTGAACAGCCACTTGTGCAATTACGATTAGTGAAGAGGCAGTGAACTATGTAGTATTAAGAGCATAGAGTGTGGGTTCCAAATCCTTTGGTTTCATCCCTGATGCCACCATTTACTGTTTAACCAGTGTACCCCTTAACCTCACACTTTATTTATAAGAACGTTGTCGTAACTCCCTATTCTATTCATTTCAAAATTTGGGGCTTCCGTGAGGAAAAGCATGCTTAGATTCACCGTTGGTCTTTTTCTTGAAAGTTTCAGTCTACTGAACACTAGCAGAAATCATTTGCAGACTGAGACCTTGTAAAGTACATACTTTTGGGCCTGCAGAAATTTTTGGATTGAACCAAGGGTACTGGAAATAGAAGGTTATAATTGAAATGTCAGCAAATAGAAGTCTAACAATTGCAGTCAATCTTATCAGAATATTAAATATATCTGTTAAATACAATTTTTCTTTTCAGTGTATAAATTTTAATATGCATTCCATATCTCTCCAGCCACATTTCGTATATCAATAGTCCCCTGTGGCAACTTAATCTTTGCATACAAACTATTCTTGTTCAATATTTGAATAGTGATAATGGGTTTTATTCTATAAATGACAGCCTTAGTACCCTAACCTACAGCAAGGCTAACTTTACCTTTTGCAGGAATCACAGTGCTTTATATTCCAAATGGCAATTTCAATGTTTTATTCATTACCAGTAAACAAACAAATGCAGGCTGCATGAAGAACACTGTTTATCAGCATAGAACGGGCAAGGATGTCCCTGTGTTTGTGGGGTGCCCTCCACCCACCAGACTGGCACGAAGTACAGACTCCCCTGGGGCCTCCAGACAGCGTTGGTTGTATTTGAGTAGCAATCTGAATGGCCCGCAGGTGACAAGAGCTCCCAACAGTGGATAAAGTTTTGAAAATCACCTGGTTTTCAGAGCCGTTTTAAGAGGTTCTTTCCCATTCTGTGACATGCCCAGTAGCCCCGTTCTCCAACTTTTCCTCACGAAGGGAAAATAATTTGAGGTTTGTGGTTGAGAACAGCCTGCTGCAAGCAATGAATTTATTCTGCCTCTCTGGTTTTACTTTCTGTGTTAATATCCATTTTCAGACATCTACACAGAAAACTGATGCTCCAGTGAGAAGCGGCGTGTTGTATTATAAACTGATGCTCCGGTGTGAAGCAGTGGGTTGTATTATGTGAATTTATGTAGGTTCATCCTGGCCCCACATTGCAAGGGCCCAGGTAAATCTGGAGTCTGTACAGTTTGTCATTTCTCTGTGCTACTAGATATTTTGCATCTGGAGGTCAGACTGGTGCAGAACACATCATGAGCTAGCAGGTGTGTGTGTGTGTGTGTGTGTGTTTGCTTTTTGTTCATATACCCTCATCACAGAGGGCACTCACTGTCCCAGCCACTGCCAGTCTCTTTTTGGCCACATTTCTCTATTTCAACTTCCGGCCGGCTCCTGTTGGCATTTAGATTTGCAGCTTATGGAGTGAATTAGTCTAGAGCTTCCAATTGGGGGTGCTGTGGGTAGATTATAACTGTACTAAGATACTGATTGCCTTTCAGACAGTTGGGTTGATAGGAGAAAAAGTTAAGAAGTGCTACGTTAGCATTTTGGTAACTTCATGCATGGCCTGGAACCCCCCACATATATTCCAGTTTAGGGGTTCACAGTTTCCAGTGAGGACCAAACTCATGTGTATCCAAATTGTCAAATATGACCCACTATTTTTTTTTTTTTTAAGATTTATTTATTTGTTTGAAAGGCAGAGTTACAGAGAGGCAGAGGCAGAGAAAGAGAGGTCTTCCATCAGTTGGTTCACTCCCCAGATGGCTGCAATGGCCAGATCTGCGCTAATCCAAAGCCAGGAGCCAGGAACTTCTTCCGGTCTCCTACACGGGTGCAGGGACCCAAGCGCTTGGGCCATCTTCTGCTGCTTTCCCAGGCCATAGCAGAGAGCTGGATTGGAAGTGGAGCAGCCCGTATGGGATGCCGGCACTGCAGGCCGTGGCAATGCCGCAGCGCCGGCCCCGCTGGGGCATTCTCATTGGCCTTCTGCAGGCTCAGGAGGAGTCCATGTGTGTTCTCCTTGACCGTGTGGCTGCTCTTTACCGACAAGGAGCTCTTAGAGCAATATTTGAATTCATCTCTGAGTCAGGGTCCTTGAAGCTTCACCCTGCTTATTCTGCCCATTAGTGATGGCCCAGGCTGGTATCATGCTCGCTCTTGAATGTGCCCTGGCCATGTAGGCCAGAGATATTGGGTGACAATCACATTTGAAAACTTTATATTGAGCCGGCACCGTGGCGCAGTAGGTTCATCTCCAGCTGCGGCGCCGGCATCCCATATGGCACTGGTTCTAGTCCTGGCTGCTCCTCTTCCAATCCAGCTCTGTTGTGGCTTGGGAAAGCAGTGGAGGATGGCCCAAGTCTTTGGTCCCCTGCACCCACGTGGGAGACCAGGAAGAAGCACCTGGATCCTGGCTTGGGATCGGCGCAGCTTCGGCCGTTGTGGCCATTTGGGGAGTGAACCAGCAGAAGGATGACCTTTCTGTCTCTCCCTCTCCCTGTCTGTAATTCTACTTCTCAAATAAATAAAATTAAAAAAAAAAAACTTTATATCGCTTCATGAAAAAAATGGAAAGTGCTTGGAGGCATTAATAAATGCTGTTTTTTTCGCTACTGCTACGTCTCTAAAGACCTGAACAGCTGCGGCATTCCTTAAATGTGCCCTGAGTTCTTTCACCATTGTACACATTATGAAAATGATAAACTCTGTTAATCAAATTTGTTTACTCAGAAGAGTGCCTGAGGGCTGGCACACAAGGAGCGGCCGTAAGACAGAGGACGGAGGGAAACGTTACTGTCGGTAGGTTTGACATTTAGTTTAGGAGGACTGTTAGGCCCGAGTTTCCAAATGGCCCTGTAGTGGAACTCACTTGTCTGTGCTCAGTTTAATGATGTGTATGGCCGCGTGCATTTCCCATCCACAGTGCAGTGGGCATGTGGTGCTAAAGAGGTGGATTTTCTCAGTGCACAGAGTTACGCTTCAGGATGTAACAGTGGACTCGGGAGTGGAGGCTGGGTTAGAGTTCCTGCCCTCTGGGACCCTTCTCGTTGTAATGGGCTACGAGGATCATGGAGAGCCCTTGACACGGCCGTTCAGGCATGGCTGTGCACAAGTGGCTGTGCTTTGGAAGTCGCACGGCAACACTTCAGCGAGCACTTTGCAGAGTTTCAAAAAACCGCAGATTAATAATCTGTGGGCACTGCAGTTCTTGGCCCTTTGCCTCTTTAGAGTGTGAACAGAGATTTTTACTGTTCCAGTTCATACTTTCCTGGCAATTTTCTTTTTCTTTCTTTCTTTTTTCTTTTTTTTATTCTGACATATTAAGGTACTACCAAAAGCTAATGGGAAATGGAATTAAAGTTTATTTAGATGCAAAAAATGTTGAAATCCCTACATAGTTTTTTAGGATTTACTTTATTTATTCAAAAGGCACGGTTAGAGAGGGAGATATAGAGAGAGTGGTCTTCCATCTGTTGGTTCACTCACTTCCCATATGGCTGCAAACGGCCAGGTCTGGGCCGAACCTCTGGGTCTCCCATGTGAGTGCAGGGGCCCAACGACTTGGGACATCCTCTGCTGCTTTCCCAGGCACATTTTCAGGGAGCTAGATTGGAAGTAGAGCAGCTGGGACTTGAATTGGTGCCCCTATGAGATGTTGGTCTTGTATGTGGAGGCTTGACCTGCTATGCCGTAACACTGGCTCCCATATTTTTTTATAAATAATATGTGTTTTCCCAGGTGGGAGCTGTGATGTAGTGGGCTAAACCTCTGCCTGCGGTGCCAGCATTCTCTGTGTGTGCTTGTTCTAGTCCCAGCTTCTCCTCTTCTGATCCAGCTCTTTGCTATGGCCTGGCAAAGTGGTGTAAGGTGGCCCAAGTGCTTGGGCCGCTACACTTACATGGGAAACCCAAAGAAGATCCTGGCTTCAGATCGGCGCAGCTCCCACTGTTGCCGCCATTTGGAGAGTGGACCAGCAGATGGAAGACCTCTCTCTCTCTGTCTCTCCTTCTTTTTGTCTGTAACTCTGTCTCTCAAATAAACCTTAAAAAAATTATATTTTCCATGAAGTGCTTTTATATGTTCTTTCTGAGATGAAGCGTCCTCTTTTATTTTTAAGTAGAGTTGGGATCTAGTTGGAAAGGGGAGGATGGAGTTAAGTGTTGTTGATTCAGTGAATGAATGATTAAAGTTCATGATGAGGCGAATTAAGGCATGCATTTCCTAATAATTTAGGGAATAAGACCCATGATATTAAAGAGGCAATAAAGAGGAAAGAGTAAAAGTTATTGAAAATTATAGTGTAATTCTGAAAGAGATTAAAATTTAAAAATAGAGCTAAAGATCTCCATGGTCAGGAATTCTGAAGGATGGGTTTTCAGAATGATCTTTACAAAATTGTATGTTTGGGGGTCTGACCTGTGGTGTAGCAGGTTAAGCCTCCACCTGCCGGCATCCCATATGGGCACCAGTTCGAGTCCCTGCTGCTCCACTTCTGAACCAGCTCTCTACTGTGGCCTGGGGAAGCTGTGAAAGATGGCCCAAGTGCTTGGGCCCCTGCACGCATGTGTGAGTCTGAGAAGAAGCTCCTGGCTTTAAATTGGCCTAGCTCTGGCTGTTGTGGCCATCTGGGGAGTGAACCAGCACATGAAGAACCTCCGTCTCTGTTTCTCCCTCTGTCTGTAACTCTACCTCTCAAGTAAATAAATAAATCTCTAACAAAAATTGTATGTTGTAGTTTACTTGAAGTATGTTACTGTGAAAAGTTGTAAGCTAGTCTTCTTGTGCTTCTCTTTCCCTGGGAATGGAGAGTGTAGCACATTAGTCTGTGTTTTCTTAAAGTCTAGCTAGGGTGTCTTTAATAACTGTATCTTTCCTTTCTTCAGTTAGTCTAGTTTTGGATGACAGTATGGCCAGCTGAGAGATCCCTTTGGCTTTCTTCCTGAACTTGGCAGGCATGAGCCACTTCTATGGCCCAATAGTTCTGCTTTGTTCAGTGTTTGAAAAACCAGTCATTATCAATAAGAAAAAATAATAATTTCATAACCATTATTTTTATAGAATGCTTCCTACAAATTTTCTTAGATTTTCCCAAACGTGACAAACTGCTGTAAAGTACGTGTCATATTAGCCATTGCGATGATGACGAACAACAGCTTTGGAGAGAGAGTGACGAGGCTACGGCTGTGTAACTGGGCAGTAGAAAAGCTGGGTGTGCATTCAGGGTTGATGCCAGTTCGCATCAAGCATCAGACAAAGAAGGCGATTTTAGGAAATGTGGTGGCCTCTGATAGATTTTGTAGTTATGATTCATGGTCTTACAGATGTGACCAGGTGGCTTTCCAATACCTTGTGAGGCCCCTGGGTCTTCTGGGTGTGCACGTGTTGTGGGTCACATGTAACTTTGTCATCCATGCTTACGGTATCATGCGAATCAACAGAATTCAGGAACTTACCCTTGGGCTGCTTCTAGGACTCTTCAACAGTGCCCGCTTCATGAGTCTCTTTACCTCCTGTTCGCCACTCTAATCTGTCCTGGCTGCTTCCTGCAGAACAGTCCGGCATACCACTCCACGTGGCTCACAGCTCAAAAGCTTCTGGGGGGAGCCCTATGGCACGAGGGACGAATGGTCTTCGCGATGAGACAGAGTGAGTTCAAATATGCTGTCAAGCCTTCTCTTCTACTTGTCAGTTGGAGGTTGGTATCCTTTCTTCCCAAGGTTATCATGAGAATTCCTTAAGATAATGTGTGTAGAGTACTTCCCACACACCAGATTTATGGATTATATTTTTAGTGCCGAGATACTATTGTAAATAACAGACTGCTTTAAATTATACAAGATGCAGTGACAGATACATTTCTGAGCTTTTCAAGAGGCTGTGGTAAAACTGGAAGGAAAGAAATTATTTACAGTCACAGATAAACTCTGTTACAATGCAGTGCTTTATTGAACTCTGCTTTGAGGAGAAATCCTCTCTTGTCACCTTCAGAATTCTCCAAGGCCAGGACTACATCTTTTCCTCTCTCCAGAGGACCATTCAGCTCTGGCTGTGTCTGTAGAGTGAGCTTGGAAATAGGGGAGATATTTCATTCTAGTGTCTGCATTTTTATCTTCCGAAAGTTTCCGTTTAGAGTGGCATCTTGTAAAGAGGGGTGCAAGGTAACTGTTGACGAAATAGTTAGCATTTTATTCTTGCCCAAAGCAGGTTGTAATCTCCAGGGGATGAGAAGATTGGTTAAGTTCCATGACTTTGTCAGTGCAGAATTAGACTGTCATGACCAGTATTCATTTATTCAAGATTGTTATAGATGCCTTTTAAGATGGCCATGCATAGGACTCGCAACTCTGTAAATGAAAGGAGACTTGAAGATCTTCAGCCCATTAATTTTATAGATGAGGAGGTGAGGCTGAGAAAATTATAGCTCCTGTGGTGATGGCCGCATATTAGTAGCAGTAGTGAGTGGTGCTGTTGCAGTGTCGCCAAGGAAGAGAGCCCCTTGTTTTCTCCATCTTATTTGACGTACATCAGACCAGTCAGTCAAGTGATAGCTAATGGTCAGCCACAACAGTTCCATGCATTGCTAAAAGCAAGAGACACTCCAAGTAAAACATATCGTTTAATTTGTTCACATGTAAAGCTGTTTTTTTTTTTTTTACACAGCTGGAAGAATAGCTGTGTTTCAAGTTGCCTGCCCTCCTGTGATAATAGAGAGCAGATGCCACTGTAGAGTGACTCAGATTTATTCTGTACATTGCCCTCTCACTTTGGTACTCTGAGAAGTCACACACTGACCCAAAGTCTCTCTATGGCAAAGTTTTTCTCAACAGTGTTTCTTTTATTTATTATTTATTTATTTATTGCCCCCAATGCAGATGTTTTTTAAATCTTTTACTAAATTTATTTTTAGGGATTCCATGCTGTACATTTTTTGGCTTTTACATTTCTTATTACAATTGTTTTATTTTCTGGCATATTGACTTATTCATGTTTACCTTGTATTCAGTTATGTTGCTAAGTTCATGTGTGAATTCTAGTATTGTGACTATTGATTATTCAAATTTTCTACTATATAATGTTATCCATGAAAAATGACAATTTTATTTTCTAATTGTAATTATTTAATGCTTTATAACACAGGCTAGGACCTCTAGTGTAAACTAAATTGTGTAATATTAATAAATATCCCGTTTTCTGATTTCGGTGGGGGAACTTTCAGTATTTCACCATCAAATATAATACTAATAGTAGTTTTTAGCAGCAGATCTATTTTTCAATTAAGATTGATTTTTTTAAAATAATGACTGTGTTGATTGTGTCCAGTGCTTTTTTGTCACTGTGTGAAGAGTAATAATTCAGGAGGGATTTGGGAAGGAAGGAAAGAGTGGGAAACACTTGCCTTGCCAGAAGAACTAGGAAATCAACAGAAATTGCGACAAATTGGAAGCAAAATGATAAGTTCCTCAGACTGAACTAATAGGATGAAACATTTCACCTGTTAGCTAGGTTCATGTTTGTTATGTGCCCTGGAAGGAGCAGAGGTTAGGGACAGGTAAGTTAACAGCAATTCAGGCTTCCCAGATAAGGGCCCGACAGAGATGAAATCCTGGCAGGAAACTGAAGTAGCCAAGTAGGGGGTTTGAAGTAAGAATAAACAACAGGGATTTTGTGCATGCTTGTAGGAAAGATGTTACAGTTGACTCCAAGGTAAGATTCCAGTGAAGGGTGGTTGGTGGCTTTACAGACTGAAATAGGAAACTGGGAAAAGAATTTTCTTTGAGGAAAAGAAAAATGACTTCAACTTTGGACTGCTGGAAGTAGGACTGTTGGCCCAGCTACGTGGTCATCAGTTTGTGTGTCGGGAAGCAATCCTGGCTGTAAATCTTCATCTCCACCTCTGTCACTATTGCAGATGTGCAGTAAGATGACAAGGGTGTGTTGATGATTCAAGGATATTTGTGTGAATGGAAAGTAGAGTAAGATTTAGGTGGGAAAGTCCACCTGAGGATGGTCATTTGAGAAGTCCCGTGGCTGTCATCATTGAGGCTGTGACAGTTGCACTTCCTGGGAGATCAAACACAGGGGAAAGTGTGTCTTAAAGTTCTTTGTGGGGAAGTACAATCTTCAGAAGACATCTAAAGCTACAGGTCTGAAGGAATGGAGATAAAAATCAGAGAAGTCATAGAAACGGGGTGCGTTTGCAGGTGCAGGTTGTCTGTACTGCTAAATGCACACTAGTGATCAAAGAGACCATGGAGGGCTGTGGGCTGAAACTAGTTAATGAGTTGTGATCTCATGTCTTGGGAAGGACAGAAATCGGGCTGTGACACGTGTAGTAGCAGAACCAGTCAAGTTAATATTGATACAGTTGTTATCGGAGCTTTTCAAGTCAAGAGGACAGAATGAAAACCCCAAGTGCATTGGGGGGAGGTAAAGGACCCATGCCAAATACAAGCCTTTCAAACGAAGAGCTGGGGTAGGTCTGGATGTCTCAAGCTTTATATGAACCTGCAGGTTGAAGCACATTGGAGGTTGAATAAATGAGGTGCCATTATGACAGTTAGCAGCCAGCAGCCTTCCATGATGAAGGAAATGACAATGTTTCAGACAAAGATTGCCATCTACAATGAACTCCAAATAGATATGCCTTGCGCCTGTGTTCAAGTAAATGCTGATTGGATGTACTTTTCAAATTGTTATTGGATAGTAACGTCACGGGCGTAAATTCATTGGCATGCATCATAGCCCTGTTCTGGTTTACTGCCTGCTAGCAAGTTGCCATCTACTTGATTCTCCTGAACTAAAATGTTGCCATTTTCTTCCTCCATAGGCTAGGTCTTTGAAGAAATGAAGTATATGAAACCGCACACCTGGTACCTTCTCAAGGTTTAGAAAGTCACTGCCAGCCCTTTTCAGTCTTAAAATACATGTTATGTGGCCAGTGCTGCAGCTCACTAGGCTAATCTTCTGCCTGTGGAGCTGGCACCCCTGGTTCTAGTCCTGGTTGGGGCACCGGATTCTGTTCCGGTTGCTCCTCTTCCAGTCCAGCTCTCTGTTATGGCCCAGGAGGGCAGTGGAGGATGGCCCAAGTGCTTGGGCCCTGTACCTGCATGGGAGGCCAGGAGAAGCACCTGGCTCCTGGCTTCGGATCAGCGCAGTGCACTGGCCATGGTGGCCATTAGGGGAGTGAACCAACAGAAGGAAGACCTTTCTCTCTGTCTCTCTCTCTCTCTCTCACTGTCTTCACTCTCTCTCTCTGTCTCTCTCTCACTGTCTAACTCTGCCTGTCAAAAAAAAAAATACATGCTACGTGAGATCATTTCCATCTTTGAATTTGCAGTGAAAGGGTATCTATTATATAAATAAGAGAATTAATGAGTACATATGACCAGGATTGTAGCATTCCTTTATGTTATTGCTTCTCAGCCTTTTGGCTAAGAGCAAGTGCAGCGTTCTCTTTTATTTCTTCATTAACTTTCTAGTTTGATGGATTTTAGGAGTTAATTATATAAAATACGAGTTCTTTCTGTCTAGCTCTTTTAGTGAGATGAAAGCTCTGTGGTGACTTTCTTGAGATTGTTTAATATTGTGTCCGTGTAAGTGCCTTCAGAGTCAGAATATAATCTGAAGTAAGCTGGCTGAGGGAAATACATTTTGCAGAAATTATGGTTCATTAACTTTTGAAACTGTATCCTCTCACAGCTGTTCAGGGCAACAGATTCAAGCACAGGTCAGAAATACTACTTTGGAAAGTATATTCAGGAGTGAGCATTTTACACTGAAGACGTTATCAAAGAATGCGGTTCATGGATGATAAGTTAAATTCCATGTGCGTCTCTGCCTGTGTTTGCTCCTGAGGAAAAGGGATATCATTGGCCAGGAAAGGGAAAGGAGCATGTTCGTTAATTCACTAACCCTGGGCTTCACGAAGGAATTACACAAAGTTTCTATCTTCTTAGAAAATGTTTAAAAATGTGAAGTGATTTGATTGTAAAATTGGCCAAGTTTTCAAATGATCTCAGATTTGGAATTTATTTTCTTTTCCATAATTGGAAAATTTTCCTGGAATTACGCCTTTAGTTCAGAAATCCTGATTTTATTCTGTTTTTAAGAAGAAAATACGAAGACTGCATTGCTCCAGTTGGCTTGCTTATCCATTTTCCACAGAGAGCGCACGATTGTGCATGGTGTGAGGAGGTTATATCAAGGTTATCGGCAGGAATCATCATCTTAGTAATTGTACTTAAAGACATGATTTTAAAACCTTGATTTTCCTGCTGAATAAACTGATTACTTAACTTTTCTATGTTTCCACATTTGTAAAACAAGAACAATAATTACGGAAAATGTGAGGAATAAGGCAGGTTAACATGCAGTAGAGTAGTTCATACAATAGTCCTAGCATGGAGGAAATTCATAGTAAGAATGAGAGGAATGGCTGGCGCCACAGCTCACTAGGCTGATCCTCTGCCTGCAGCGCTAGCATCCCGGTTCTAGTCCCAGTTAGGGTACCAGATTCTGTCCCGGTTGCTCCTCTTCCAGTCCAGCTCTCTGCTGTGGCCCAGGAAGGCAGTGAAGGATGGCCCAAGTGCTTGGGCCCTGCACCTGCATGGGAGACCAGGAGGAAGCACCTGGCTCTGGCTTCGGATTGGCGCAGTGCGCCGGCCATAGCAGTCATTTGAGGGGGTGAACCAACGGAAGGAAGACCTTTCTCTCTGTCTCTGTCTCTTTCTCACTGTCTAAAGAATGAGAGGACTTAAAAAAAAGTTCATGGAAATTAGAGCCAAGTTTACTGCAAAAAATTTTGGAATCCTTGCATAGTGTTTTCATAATACTCATCTCCATGAATTTTTTTTGAAGACCCAACCTCTAAGCTGATACTAGGACCCCTTACCCTACCATAACTTTTACTACTGGGAATTGATACCACTCCTCTCACAGTTTGAATTCAGGTATTTGGTCTGCAGCTTTCCTTCCCTGTATCTGTCAAGATGAATTTAACCACCATTGGAATCAAGTTGGAGAATTTGAAGGATTCTTTTAGAGTCAGGTATTTTAAAAATGATATAATACTTATTCCCTTCTCCCCCTTTTAAAAATTGCTTGTTTTTATTTGAAAGTGACGGAGAAAGAGAAATCTTCCATACACAGGTTCACTAGCAAAATGCCAGCAACAGACAGCACTGGCCCAGACAAAACCAACAGCGAGGAACTCCATCTGGGTTTCATGGGTGGCAGGGTCGCAAACCCTTAGGCCATGATCTCCTGCCTCCCAGGTGCATTAACAGGAAACTGGATCCAGAATGAGTAGCAGGACTGGAACTGGCACTAAGATATACAGGATGCAGGTGTTGCAAGTGGCAGCTTAAACTGCTATGCTGCAGCACTTGCTCCTGAGTGATATTTTACTTAAAATAAAGAGATTCTCCATGCTCACTGGAGAAATAATGATGAGTTAATTGCATTATTTTACTTGTGAGCATTTCTTAAAATTAAGAGTTGAAATTAAACTATATTATATATTTATAAATCTAGCACTGACTTTGGTATTTTATGTATGGCTACAAATTTAGATACTGAAACTTGCAGTTGGGACACTTTAGTTCTGTAATTATTGTTTAAAAAATGCTTTTGGAGCCGGTGCTGTGGTGTAGCAAGTATAGCCACCGCCTGCAGTGCCGGCATCCCACATGGGTGCCAGTTCAAGTTCCAGCTGCTCCACTTCTGGTCCAGCTCTCTGCTATGTAGAAGCAGTAGAAGATGACCCAGGTCCTTGGGCTCCTGCACCCTCGTGGGAGAACTGGAGGAAACTCCTGGCTCCTGGCTTCCGATCAGGGAGCTCTGGCTGTTGTGGCCATTTGGGGAGTGAACCAGTGAATACGAGACCTCTCTCTCTCTCACTCTCTGCCTCTGCATCTCTGTAATTCTGCCTTTCAAATAAATAAATAAATCTTTCAAAAAATGCTTCTGACATTGCTTGGCTAGTGCACTATTTTTAAGCTAGTTTTCAAAATCATTTTAATTTTTTAGAGTTTTTATTTTTATTTATGTAACTTATGTGCCTTTTATAGTTTTATCTCTAGTTTGAGCTTTCTAGTGTCAGGCTGTGTGTATGCGTGTATGCACTTGTGCACGCCCTATCTAAATCAGTGTTTTCATAGATTCATATTGTGTAATATTTTGAAAAGTTTGATCTATGATGATCAAATGTCAAAAATATCACAAATCTTATAGGACTTAAAATAATTCAAGAAGACAATCTTAGATCATTTTCAGAACTATCTTTTCCACATCATAGTTGTACTTTGGATTTAGCATACATAACATAAATCCCTTTATACAGAATATAAATACTTTTTCTTCTAGATACGCATTCAAGAATTTAGACTTCCATAATTAATTTTATTGTTTACTTGAAATTTATGGGTCTTTTCTCCATACCTCAAGATTAATTTCCATATTGTTCTCTCTCTTTTGGTAGGATAGGCTAATGTAATACATTAATTCATTCATAGCATTGTATTATATGCATGTATACATACACATATAAAAGATACATTTCGTTTGGTGCAAAACATTTGGAAATCCACACTTACAGAATATAGTCAGTAAGATCATGGAAAATGCATGTTACACAAAAAACTGTACATGGATTTTCAAAAGTTTTTGTGCCAAAGCCATTTAACTTTGGGCTAGCATTTTGGTATAGCAGGTTAAGCTGCTGCTTCTGAGCTGGCATTTCATGTAGTGGTTCTCATTTGTATCCCATCCACTCCTGTTCTGATCCAGCTTCTGGCTAACGTTGCCTGGGAAAGTGGTGGGTGACAGTTGAACTACTTGGGCCCTTGCTACCCATGGAGGAGGCCAGGATGGAGTTTCTGGCTCCTGACTTTGGCAGGGTCCACTCCTAGAGGTTGTGGCCATTTGGGGCCTGAATTAGCAGATGGATGGAAGATTTTTCTCTATCTCTGTCTCTCTGTCTCTCTCTCTTTTTATTGTTCTCATATGTGTGTGATTCTTAAACTTGTATCTGCTGATCTCCAATACATTCTCTTTCCCTAAGTTACCTTTTCTTCTCTACTTTTCAAGATTCAGCTTTGTGTTACTGTTTCCATGAAGGCCCTCTGGTTTTCTTCAACTTCCCACCATAGTTTTTTCTTTCACTAGAGCATCTATGATAATAAAGATGACATCTTGGCATTTTCATATATATTAAAGTATACTTTAAGTATAGTTATTTTCGCTATGTAATGAGGCTGTGATTCCTAGTTTACTGAAATAGCTATCCATTTTATATTTATTTCATTAGATAATATATGTAAAAGCACCTAGTCAGTATGAAGTTTGTGGTATTCATTCAAAATATTGTTGACATTGCTATCAGAATTACTATACTTACTCATATCTGGCTAAGTTTTATTGACTGTGAGCTGCTTTACATCAGGTACCGTAGCAAATTTTTCTTGTGGTCCTTGGTTCCGAGCACATAGGCACTTCATGGAAGAATTAATAATAGAAGGTGTTTACCATGGAGCATACACCACTGTCACAAGTCAGTTACACCATGATTACAAGTCAGTGACTCTCACAATTGCTTGGAGTCTCGACAAATGTTATTTTGATTTTTCTAGTATTATTTATTTATGAGAAAAGCATGTGATAAGCAGTCCATTTGATAGTCTGCTAATTTGCTCATTGTTGAGAAATCCTAGTTGATTAGGTGTGTATCATGACAGCCAACTATGTGCTGTGGACTATATTTTGAGCCACATAGAGCAGAGATGATGCTGTCTAAAGTTAACAACTGGATTGGTACATTCAACCAGTCAAAACTATTCTCCAGGAAGGAACTCAGCAGCGCATAAGATATTCATTGAAAACGTCAAATAAATCCTCTTGTTTCTATATCACTATGTCAAAATGTCAGTGAAACAAATCTGTTAAATTCTTTGATCCACTTTTAAATTTTATTGTAAATTTTACTTTTGTTAAGACTTCCCTGTGTTCAAATTTGTAAAGAAACTGTACACAAAAGTACCTTAAATATTTCAGCTGATATTTTCTAATTACTATAAAATATTTTGGGAATGCAAATTTCACTTAAATGTCAAACACAATTAAGCATATGCCATTTGTTTTTCTGCTCGGGTTTTATAGTTTGATGGAATGTTTGTTCCACAATTTAATAAATTTGTTTGATTTCATATGAATTCATTTAAAACTGGATCAAAACAACATACTTGAATCAGCTATGGTTATGATGGACTAGAAAATAAATTTATTCCCTAAGCAAACTGTTCACTGTGCATCTGAATGGGATTCATCTTGTTTAGTGTTGGCAGGATAAGCATACAAGGCAACAATTCATAGGAAAGCCAAGTATCTAGCACACTGAGTAAGGCACCACCTTTTTCTTCAGCGTGCCATGGATCTTTAGTGGATAAAATCTTTTATTTTTTTTATTTTATTATTATTTTATTTTACTTTATTTTTTTTTGGACAGGCAGAGTGGACAGTGAGAGAGACAGAAAGGTCTTCCTTTGCTGTTGGTTCACCCTCCAATGGCTGCCGCGGTCGGCGCGCTGCGGCCAGTGCGCCATGCTCATCTGATGGCAGGAGCCAGGTACTAGGTGCTTTTCCTGGTCTCCCATGGGGTGCAGGGCCCAAGCACTTGGGCCATCCTCCACTGCACTCCCGGGCCACAGCAGAGGGCTGGCCTGGAAGAGGGGCAATCGGGACAGAATCCGGCGCCCCGACCGGGACTAGAACCCGGTGTGCCAGCGCCGCAAGGCGGAGGATTAGCCTGTTGAGCCACGGCGCCGGCCCGGATAAAATCTTTTAACTTTTCACCCCATAATGTACGTCTCTACGTTCATACTCCTTCTATTCAGTGAAGCAGGAGTGAAATTCTCAGGCTGGGTGAAATGCACAGTTAAATGGTATCAAATATGTGTTCACAATTCTTTAATTCTCAGTTGCTTTCAAGATTTTCAGTTTGCTTTTCTGGGTACTTACAGTACTGGGAAGTGCAGTAGAAATGAATCTACCTTAGCATACGGCTTTCTTCCTTCCCTCCCACTTCTTTAAAACCTTCAACATCTTGAGCATGGGGGTTACAAATGCTTCTGATAGCCAGGATTCAGAGAAGGATGTCAGTGTTCCTCTTCTGGAAGAGCAACTGTGTGTGGCCACCTTTTTTTGGGGGGGGGGGCAGAATGTAGTAATACATTTGGTAGTACTTATGTGCAAATCAAATGGCACATGCTTGAATTCTGTTACAATGTGAATCACCTAAATTAGACACACACAGGAAAACTTTAATCATCTTGTCAATCCTTTGCAGTACAAATCAGATTTTTGACTGTGTGTTCCTAATAAAATGGCAATTACTCTTGAGTATGAGCGTAGCATAAACTACTTTCCAAAATCGTTACACTGAACACAATGTATGTAAAAGAAATGCTTAATTCATTTGCTACGGTTACTTTCTTTAAAGGTTTATTTGTTCTCTGGGTGCATAAAAGGATGGGTGTAATGGGTTGGAAGCTGAAAACAGGCCAAAAGAGTCATTTCCATGCCAGTGTGTGTTTGCTTTACCTCTCCCCTCTGCAATGGGCTGTTTATTCCGTGAAGGCCATTTTTAAATGGCTGCGCGGACTTTGGAGCTTACCTGCTTCTAAGTGGGACCTTCTTTCTGTCTGTCTGTCTGTCTGTCTGTCTCCCTTGTTTTTACCTCTCATAATCGTAAAGAATTTTTGAGTTGGAAGCACAATTTCAGGGAAACATAAACCTGGAAACGGGGAAGGGCAATTTTACAACTGGAGAATTTTCAACTGACTTGTATGTAGCTGACCAAATTCTAAGGAGGTGATTATTTCATGTGAGTTACTAATGACCTTTCAATTCCTTTTCTCGTATCTCTGTTAGCTGTTGCATCTTTGAGTTCTCTTAATGCATAAATTATAAACACCATTGTGTGAGATCCTAGGGGGGAGTTCCTGTTTTCTGTGTATCCCTAGAGACCATCCTACAGAAAACTAATGAACATGGCTGAAGGAGATGTGCATGACATATAACTTTGCCTGCCGTAACTCCTAGCTTGTTGCTAGTTTCCAGTAAGGTTTGATGTGGAAAGTGGAGTTTTGGCACTTTGTTATAATTTCAGAGGTTAGGGATGGGACTGACTTGTGTAGGGTACCTAATATGGACCAGACAGTCCAGGAAACACATTGTATACATTTTTTTCATCAATATCCCTAGCTTGAAAAGTGAGAGGTTTTATGATACTGGCTTAACAAATGCAGAAAGGGATAGTCCTAGTCTGTGTTCTGTAGCTGTAACGGAATCATGAGACTGGTAACTTAGAAAGGATGGACATTTATTTGATCTCCCCATCCTGGAGCCTGGGAAGTTCAAGAGCATGGCATCAGTGAAGGTGTCTGCAGCTCAGCTCAGGGCAGAGAGCAGAGGGAGCAAGCAGGCAGGTGGGAGAGGAGACAAGGCATTTTACTCATTCACTCCTGTGAGAATTAACTGGGTCCCTTGAGAGCAGCATTAGCAAAACTTCTTAAATGTCCTTGTGCTTCTCAACACTGGTAGGCTGGGGACCAAATGTCAACACACATGAAGGGG